>JARFIX010000017.1:0-4800000 GCA_036346125.1 Lycocerus yunnanus
ATAAATTTAGTCTTTTGTAAGTTAATATCCAACCCATATTGACTGCTACTTTGACTCACTTTGTTCATTAATTGCTGCAGTCCCTGTTACTATCTGCTATGATCACTGTATCATCAGCATACCTTATCAATATTATTTAGTCATTCACCATTCAACACTATTCCCTCGTCGGTCCCATCAAGCGCCTCTCTAAAGATATTTTTGGAGTAGAGGTTGAACAACAGAGACGACAAGACACATCCTTGTCTCACTCCTCCTATAATACGTACTTCCTGTTTGTTCACCCTCCACACGCACCACTACTTCTTGATTCCAATCGAGGTTTGCTATTACTGTTAAATCATTTCCATCTAGCCCAATGCTTCATAGAATTTTCATCATTTTCCCATGTCAAATTTTATTAAACGCTTTCCGATAGTCCACGAAGCAAACGTACACATCACAGTTCATATCTCTGTATCATTGTATCAACACTTGTACGCAAAAGAAAGCTTCTCTTGTTCCCACTGCATCTCGGAATCCAAATTGTGTGGACAACATTTGTTTTTGCAAAGTTTATATATTCGTCTGTGTATGATTTTCAGAAACATTTTTAAAAAATGGCTCATCAGGTTGCTAGTCTACACTCTTCACATTTTCTAGCATTGGGTTTTTTGGTATTGCTATAAACTCTCACTTCAGCCATTCGCATGGTATACAGTTTGTTAAATATTCTTGTTAGCCATTTTATTCCATCTTCGTCCATTAATTTAAAAAATTCTGCCTGAACTTAATCCGGTCCTGGGGACCTTCTGTCTTTCATTTGTTTAACTGTCGCCTCCACTTCTTCTATCATGATCGTCAGTCCTGATTCATCTTGTATTGTGGATCTGTCCGCTCTCTCATCCTTAAAGAGCTGCTCTATGTATCTTTTCAGGTTTTCTTTTGTTGTCTATTATTATCCTTCCATTATCATCTGTGATTGTGCCTACTATTTTGCTATTAAATCTTTCCGTCAATTCTTTTATTTTTCGGTACATATTAAAGTTATCATGCTTGTACTGTAGCATCTCTATCTCGGTACATTTCTATTTTTCTTCGTGTTCCTTATCCTGTCTTATCATTTTCCTAATTGTTTTTTGGATTTCTCTATATCATCTTTCTTCGTTTTTCCATCATCTCCACGATTTCATTGCTCATCCAAGTCTTTCTTTTGGTTTTCCCATCTGCTGTTAGTGTGGTGCTTTAAATATCGTCAATTATTTGGTTGAATCTGTAATTTCTTCGAAGTGTTACCGTTTCTAGGTCTGAACCTTCCTTTTATTCATCTTGTAGGTCAAAAAATAATATTTATTAACACTGCAAATAAAGATGTTTTATTCGAGTCATTTATTAATCTTCATAAAATTTATTTCAGGTTAGCTTTTTCTAGGATTTCAATGTTTTTTATTCAATTCAAGAGACATAAACTTGATCATTCTCTCTAAAAGATGTGATCCCTCATTAAAAACAATTAAATACAGAATAAAACCAACTGCTTGTGGATTTGCCCCAGAAATTAAATCAGGAACAAAGTTATTAAATGGATGCTGGCTAATGCTGAAATTAAAAAAAATTATTTTCATAATGTGGCGGGCGGATACGTATGAATTAAAGAAACTTTTCAATCATAAGAGAAAACCAAGTAGATCCGTGAACTGATAGGTATCGCGGCGCTATCTGCCGCACAGATGAAAGAAAGTTCTTCTGAACTGCTTCGAGCTTAAAAAAGCAAGGGAATGACTAAATAAAAATGCACTGATCTTGCAATTTTTTAACCACCCCGAAAAGTACATTGCAAATTTGTCAAATTACAACTAGAAAAACAAAGTTAACTGTTTTACTTTCATTTTATTTACAATATAAAAAACAACAAGAATAAGCACATCGTAATTATTTAGCTGATGTCACTTAAAAATTGTTTAATGCAGATATGTACCTTTGGAAAAACGTTAAGAAAGCAATTTAAAAAATTTATTAAAATACTTAAGAGGCTACAAATTTTAGTATAAAAAATGATGTCAATTTTTCTTAGAAATAAACAAAAGAATTAATGCTTGCAAGGAAACCTTCCATGAAAACGTTTGTTACAAATGCACAAAAACAAACCTAAAACCCATAACATATAACTTATCGCTTAAAGTATCAAATTCTAATGGTTAACAAAATTAATTTTATAGTCAAATGCCATCTTCCTTTACATTTCAGGCCTCGACAGAAACTAACAATCGATTATTTATAATTACTACATACAAAAACACACTAACTTATTGGTGTATATTTTACAATGAACACATGAGTCGCACCTTAAAGTTACAAAAAGTAAAATTTAAAAATAAATTGACTTGAACGTAGTAAGTTAACAAAATTAAAATTTGTTCATTTTATTTAAAAAAGCGAGGTATCTGTTTGTTGCAATTAGTGTGTATTTCGATCCTTTAGATTGTTACCAACAACAAAATAAATATTTTACAAAATAATTATTTAGTACTCTCACTAATAAATAAAAAATTATTCACTATATTATTATGAAACAATAAGAAGAAAACAAAAGAAAACATGATTATTTTTGGCTAAAAATTTATAAAATCACTATGGTTGATGTAAGGGTATATCACCAATATCCATTGTTTCTTCCGTACCATTTGTTGATTGCAAAATTGGGAATTGTCGACTATTATTATGTAAGGCTTGCATAAACGGTGACACGTGATGTCTCATTGGAGTTGTACCTAATTTTCTAGGTGATTTAGCTTTACTAGTGGAAGGCTTGTATTCTTGAGTACAGAAGGAGCCACATACGTAAAACCCTAATCAAAAATTATTTAAAAGTGCAACAATTTGTCTAAGCAAAATGCCGTTACCTTAAAAATTTGATTTGCACTTTCACTAAGGGTCCATTCTACAGGGGAGTCTACTGGCGTTTGTTCTGTAAATTTTCTATCAAATTGTGATACATCATCTTCACTACTCTAAACAAAATAAATATAATTAACTCGTGTCTCGAATTCTAGTCCAGTTTCTACACATTATGCTCATAGTTTGACAAAAGTAAAAGTTGAAATTTGATATACAGCTTCCACTGATGCAACATTTCATTACATTATTAATTTAAATTGTTGAAAATATAAAAAAGATTTAAAAATACGCCGCGACCTTACAGTTAGAAAATTGCAAAACCATAAGAAATTTTAAATTAAACTAAATTCAATAACCGCAATTTTCTCAAGCATTCCCAAATATGAAAATGTACTGAAAAAAAAATTAATTACTCATGTAGCAAGGGTTCTTTTCCAAGTAGTATTTTAGGTCCAAGTAAAGACTCGTCTATGAATCCGTGATATTCCACTGCCTTCCTCATAGCCCACAGATTAATCTTGCACTTTAGATTACAGCAGTATATCCGATACGACCAGAAGTCGAACTGTAGATTTCTGCTTCCTGGGTCTAAATTCCAGTACCGGTTTAATATTTTATTATGTACTGCAATGTTTTTGTAATTTGACAAAATCTTTGATTTTTGAAAATTTCAAGATTAGTGAACAAAGAAAAGGTTAAAAACTGCTGGTTTAGATAAACATTTGTCATCGACTGAGCTGGAAGGCAGTAAAGAATAAAATTAGCAGTATGCATTACCATGTAAAATTGTAAGTGGAAATTTGTTGTAAACATTCTTCATTTAGAAATAGTAAATATTATTTTGTGAATTCATAATTTCTTCGTATTTATGGTTTTTTGCAGCATTTCAAGTGAAAGATCGCGACATACTTTACAAAACGCTACTTTTTCTCCTTACAGGTAGAATTGCATATATTAAGTGGTGCTTTTACAAAACGCTGATATGGTTTAGCCTTACAAGGGGAGTTTGAGATGATCGGAGATCGCCTTCGATGATGTCTAAACCACGAGCTACTTGCATTAAATGCAATTTATAGTTTGTCTCATCTTTATGTCGTTTTTTCTTAAAAACCAAAGCACATGAGATCAAATGTCAAAAATACATGTCTTCACATGTTTGCTCTACTTTCATTAATAATTCAAGTAATTGACGGGACAACCGTCTGAAACTCCCCTTGTAAAAACTTTCATAAAAAAAATCACTTGTTTAGGAGCTGCTGTAGGAAATTTTAATTTCCCCACATTTTTTATTTTGTTGCACAGTTTTCGAGATATTTGCAAAAAACGATTTGACGTTATTTGAAGAGTGGCTCTCGAGAATAATTAATCAAACGTATCTACAGGGGAACATCCTTGTTCCTCATTTGCAATATTCCAAAAGATAGTATACAAAGTTTAATCCTCTGAAACATCTGATTGCTATCCTGTAAATTTCTCTTAGCCACCCTGCAGGTAAAATATGGTTGATGTGAGTGAATAATTTGTTTGTAAAGGTAAGAGATATGAAATGATAATTACATGGTACTGTGCAAATAATTTTATTGAAATAATTTTGAAAAAATGCTCCTATTATGTTATTGTTACATTTTTTACCTAATTTTGTTCGAAAGTTTTACATTCTACATCACACAACAAAAGCAAAATAGTGGTTGGTTCACCAAACCCCCAATGTCAACACCACAAGTGTTAAAATTGACCTGAATTTTAATTGCATGCAGTTTTCTCCAAGTAATCTCTACTTGGTTATCGTTCAAATATCATTTTGTCTCAATACAAAAAAAGCAGAAGCAGCCATTTCATTTCAATCGGGATTTGTCTAAAAGATTACATTAAAAAGGAAGTAATAAAATTACACACATTAAACGCCATGCAAAATATGAAATGTTGATTTCCTAATTACCCAAAGAAATGCAATTTAAATTCAAAAAACCGGTTATTGAAAATATCTATACTGGCATTTGACCTTTGAAAGCATTTAATGTCAATTAATGCAGGAAATTATCACTTAAAACTTGAATTTTGAATAATCAAGTCAAAAATAAAGTTATTTGGTAAAATGTACAAAAATAACATACCAGACTTGGCTTAAATGGTGGTTCCATGTTACGATGCAAAACAGCATTCCAAGGAACGGCTTCAAAAATCTATGTTGTAATTAGAAGTGCATCGGTTGGTCCTGATCCCAATCTCGCTGACACTTGTCTTTTTAACAATTTCCTTATTAAATCACGAGCATCGGTAGTTAAATACGCAGGCAAATTTAATTTACCCCTTAAAATCCTTTCAATTGTCTTTTTTCTACCCTCTCCAGTAAATGGGGGCTAAAATTGTACACACACATGACGCACAAAATTTAACGCAAAATTGAAATAGCTTACAACTCCCACCAACATGTCATACATTAAGGCTCCTAAAGACCACCAATCCACTTCTTTGCCGTGGCCACTTGTGTTAATATTTCGGGAGCCCTAAAGGCAAAGTATGAAACAAAGAATTAGAATTTAATACAAAACCTACATGTATTCTATGGTCCCACAAAACGTATGAGTTAAATTTCCATCATTAATGTGTTCCTTACATAAACCAAAATCGGTCAACTTAACGTGACCTTGAGCATCCAATAAAATATTTTCTGGTTTCAAATCTCTGTAAATAATCCCCTGTAAATGCAAATGCTCCAGTGCTAATATAATTTCAGACAGATAGAAACTGAAAATTTAGAATTACAACCAAAAATTAACAGGAAGAGCCTCTTACCATGTGGTATCTTCAAGGAAGATGCCTTCTCTTTCTAAATGCATGAACAGTTCACCGCCGCTCAAATATTCTAGTATTAAATATAATTTTCCTTCAGTTTGAAAAGCATATTTTAAGTCAACTATAAATGGATGCTAAAATTACAAAAATGTTAGTTTGGATTCTTTTCAATATTGCACAAATAGTTTTTTCAACAGGTATTTTTGCTTATTTTCTTCACTAAATCTGGTTGATAAGATATTCGACTGGTTATGGGCCCAGTCTTAATCAATAAGCAAGTTGAAATGTAATAATTGTTGAAGGTTCTCCTACATAACCTCCATTTCAAAATTTATATTAGGCTTGGAATTGGAGAAAACGTTCAAATGTTTTCATCAAGGTCTTGAACGGATTATGGGTTTTCAGTTTTGAAAAAGGTTCTCCTACATAACCTCCATTTCAAAAATTTATATTAGGCTTTGAATTGGAGAGAAAACGTTCAAATGTTTTCATCAAGGTCTTGAACGGATTATGGGTTCAGACTTTAAAATCAATAAGCAAGTTGAAATTTAAATAAATAACAACTTATATGATTTCAATTTAGGTTCCGAGGTGTAACGATGGGAGGCAGATGAAGGTTGCGTGTTTTTGTAAGAGTGCTGTGTTGAATTATGTATAAAATTGTAGGACAACTTTATAACGGTAGCTGAAAGAAGCCGGGCTATGGGGGCCATATCTATGTTCACGTTTTGATTTTTATGAAAGATATTGATTTGGGGACAAAACGTTCACATTCTCATTAACTCTTTTAATACTGTTTGCACAAAATTTGTAACAACTTAAAAAAGGGAACTTACTTTAACTACTTCTAGAATATTTCGTTCGGCTTTGGTATGGGCAGTGTCTTTCTGATTTCTAACAATAGACGCTTTACGAAGGACCTTCATGGCAAAAATATTATTAGCATCTTGTCCGCCAACTTTACGAACCTGAAACACTTTACCGTAACCACCTTTACCTAAAACTTTAAGTAAAGCAAAATCTTGGGGTGTAAATTTTTCTTGTCCAGGATTGACATTTTTTTCATTTAATTCTACGGTTTCCATGTCTTCGGTCCTGCGAATTTTGTAATTTCGTTACAATATTCGAGAGTATAATTTAAAGAAAATACTTACAACTGAAACTTATTGACATTGGGAACATGATCGTATCCATCCTGAAATTGAAAACAAAATCACTTAGAAAAATTAAAGAAGAGTTTAGAGAGGATCAAATTACAAGAAAGTTATAATCATGAGTGCTTATCATGGCGATAAGATATAAAAAAAGTTACGTAAAATGTAACACATGGTAACGTTAGAGGAATAAGAATTTGGGGCCCACCTCTTGTATTTCGATAATATCGTCGTCCGAATCGTCAACAGACTCGACATCATGCAATTCCAAATCGAAAACCCCGGCCATTATAATTTTTTACTTAAATCACAAAACCAACATTTACAAAAAACAGACGGTGCCCCCTTTAAAAATCGATCGGCAGTATCACGGCAGCATACGTAGATATTTAAGCACACATTTAAAATGTTACCAACAATTTACTGTTTTGAAATGCAGTTCTAAGCACACAAGTTGCAAAATTGTTGAATATGCGTAATCAAGCGAAGAACAATTCAATGTCGCCAACGAAACGTCACGAAATTCTTACACGTGATTTTGACGTACCCGATAAAGGTCGAACTGCACTTGTTAATGGGGGCAACGTACGTACACGCTTGTCTAGTCTGAACAGCAGTCTGTCGACGGAGCACATTTTTTTTACTTCTTTAACGTTTTGCAAGAACTAGTATGAGTCTAGCGGAATTTTTATTTTTATTTCTTGTTATCTACGGGGTTTGCCACGAGATATAATATACATGAGATACCTATACTTTTTTTTAGTTTCGTTATTAGGATCATTGGCAGTTTTTGGTTTTCATTTAAATTTTACCTTTGTTATTTCGGTTTCACTTGCGAAGTGAAATTTGCCTTAGGAAACCTCAAAATAAAATGTGTTGAAATATATTCGTATACACAGAAGAGTGTATTTAGCATCCGGATACGGATTATCAGAAGAAGATGGGGGCCAGGTAATAAATTTAGCCGTCACGAGAGCACACACGCGTGTGACGGGAAATAATTGTCGACGACGAGGCGTCTCGTCCAATAGTATCGCAGCCGTACAAGTAAAACGTTATAATAATCTTTTTCAAACGAGAGCTTTGATTGCGTAGTATCAGATACGTAAACCTTATGAGAGTTTTTATAAAACTTGGTGTACGATAGTTCAAAAGATTATTAACACGAAATTCTGGCGAATTGAAAGCCAAAATACGTTGCTTTTTTGTTGCTATTCCTTACTTTTTATTGACGTTAGAGTTATTTATTAAAGTATCCGATGATAATGATTATGAGAGTTCATTCATATGCATATGAGATAATTCATATATGAGTGAAGAAATTCACTCATGCCCGATTTCTTCAATCATAGATATCTTCAAGTTAGCGAATTTCAGGTTAAATTGACGAAGTAACCAATCAGACGACAGCAAAACAAATAAATCAATCATCTGATTGTCCCGAAGTTCCCTAACTTGAAGATAACTATGAATGAAGAAATCGGGCATCATATAACTATAGTTATCTTCAAGTTAGCGAACTTCAGGTTAAATTGACGAAATAACCAATCAGATGATTGATTTATTTGTTTTGTTGTCGCCTCATTGGTTATTTCGCCCATTTAACCCGAAGTTCGCTAACTTGAAGATAACTACTACGAGTGAAAAAATTGTGCATGAATAAGTTTAACAAATCTATTGCTAGTTGACAAAACTGCTACTAGCTAAATTCGTGTATTTTAGTTTTTGCCGCCGACATTAATAAGATGACTTATATTTTACTGTTATGTAAAACTACGATGGTTTTTCAATACGGTGGCTAGATTATTGACTTTGTTTTGTTTTTCTAAAACAATGGATTAATTGCACTTTTTATAAATAACAAAAATCGATTCGTCAAATTGGAATTTTTAGAGATGCCACGACCGCGAGATAACGTACGCGTACGGAACGCTTTACCTCAGAAGGTAGGCAACTTATCGTACAACCCAAATGCTGATTTATAATTTATTATAGGCAAATAATTTTTATTTTGAAATGTTTTTGTACAGTAAATTATTATTAATTATTATGTTTATTTAAATAATTTGTAAATATTAGCACCTTTAGAGGTTGAAACAGTGAAAAATAGACAACTTGACATCTTCAAATAAAAAAACAAATTATTTAGATCTTTTAAAATTGGAACTGAGACAAAAATAAATTAATAAATTGTTAATTGTGTTTTTGTAACATACAGGGTAGTCGATTAAGTTTATGATGGCTCTTCTAGTTCAAATTTTAATTGTCTTGGCATGATGCTGAGATTTTAAAATTAACTACAATTATAGTTATTTATAATTGATTTATTAACTCATGAAGTTAATCTTTTAATAACATATTTACTAATTTATTATTAAACATTAATTAATTATTTTTAAAAAGTCACAAAAATGAGTTTATTGATATTTATTGAAGAATATGGAATAAACCTAGAGAAATCTATTAGATAGCTATCTATTAGATAAATTAACGAAGAAACAAATATATTTTTGATTATTTTGTTTTGTTGCTGTCTACTTGGATTATACTCGTAGATATCCCTAGGTGAAGAAATCAGACATCAGTCCACAATTATTTTCTTAAAAACTTTTGTTTATATTCAAAATATTCGTAACATTTAGCAAAGTAATATCAAGTGTGATAATTACCACGCACGTTTACATGCAGCCGTTAGTTCCATGAACTTAGAAGGTCTTTCTAAGTCCATGGTTCAATCTAACTCAGTTCGACCTGGTTAGTCCTTTTATGTATGTCGATTCGTTGGATCGACTTTAGTTAGATCGAGCGAAATACACGAACTAGCGGCGTAGGTCAATCTTAAAATTGAATGTAAACGCTTAGTTCGAACCTTAGACCATTTAAACTTACGCACTCTATCTGCCGCACTTAGGTGTCGGGCGCGTTTATATGGTCTAAGGTTCGAACTTACACAGTGCCATCCACGTGAGATATTTTATATTTGTTTTAGGTATGGACCATGGACTTAGAAGGTAAGGACTGGTAACTCCTTTGTTAAAATGCCCAAAATGGCGCACGCTTAACCGTATCAAATTGAACTAAACTACCAGGTGGCGCGGCTTTACTGGAGTGATCCAAAATAACAGAACATAACCATACATTTTTGTTTACTTTAAAATAAAAAGTTTAAATTACGTAAAATTTAATTTTATATGTATAAATTTCTTTTTTATTTATTTTGTAATTTATAATTAGTAATAATTAGTTTTATTTTAAATTAAACAAAATGTATGGTTATGTTTTTTATTTTGTTTCACTCCAGTACAGCCGCGCCACCTGGTGGTTTAGTTCAATTTGATACGGTTAAGCGCACGCAAAATTTAGGACAGTTACCAGTCCTTACCTTCTAAGTCCATGGCTTTAGGTTAACACGATAACATAATTAAATTGTCAACACAAAGTTTAAGTTGGGAACATTGTTTCCAGTTCGAACTAAATAAAACGCCCGTGTGATAAAATTAAAAGCGAGCTAGCTGAGATCGAACTAATTGTAAGATTAATTCGAACTAACCACTGCATGTAAACGTGGTAAATGTCAAATTTTGTAAAAAGTTAAAAATAGTTCACTGTCATTTTATTAAATAACTAGCTGGATACCCGGCTTCGCCCGGTTTCATTAAAAATAAAATACTTTGCCTTTGTCAGGAGTATTTTGATTTTGCAAAATACTTGACACTAATGTCAGCCTGTATCAAAATGTTTGAGAGAAGTTGTGAATTTTGTAATTTTTGTAGGTGAAACCGACTTTTTATCATTTAACCGTTGAATTTTTGTTTTTTATTAATTTTTACTTTCATGTTATCACCTTGAGAACTTAAAAAATATTATTTAATGACCTGTTATTTAAAATAAATAAATTTAAAAAAACTTTAATTATTTGTCTGGTCCACTGTAAAACTCATTTATTTGATTCTGATTCTAGCGCTGTCTTCAGCCACATATCCATTTATATATATATATAGATTACAGGTATTGGCGATGGAAATCTCGTTCCATTCATGCGCGTCCGCAATTTTTCACTTTTTTAATTAAGCTTTTCGGTCCCGGTTTTAGCCGAAAGCCTATTCCGAGTCCTAATAAGATATTGTGCAAAATTTGGTTGAAATCGGTCAAATAGTTCAGGAGAAAATGGAGAACAAACAAACAAACAAACAGACATTGATTTTTATATATTATATAGATTATATTTTTCTTAGTAGTTAATCTTTGGAAACAAGTTAATTTTGAATTTATTTATCGGTCCAAATTTAACTGACGAGATTCTACAAATCGAAACATGGTTGATCAACAATAATGTTTTTACAAAATATTCATACACGCAAGTGAAAAATATACCAATTTACAAAATCAATTAAAAGTTCAGTAGTCCTAAACATTATTAAATTTATTGTTAAAACATATTTTAGTTATTGTAATTTAATAATATTAATTTAAAATATTGCCATCTAATAATTTAAATAAAATATAAATAATGTCGCCTATAAGAAACGTCCAATCTTAGTCTTTTTTTAGTGGATAAGTATTTTACTGCCTGGGAATGGGGTTGATTCTTACGTTGTAATTTTTTAGTGACTTCCCGGGGATTAATATTTAGTACCCGTTGATTTCGATTGAAGATTTGCGTTTTTACGATTTGTCTTAATGTGTCGTCTTGGATAATTTTATTAAATTTGGATTGTTTCATTTTGGATAATGCTCGTAATATATTATCATGGATCCGTTTTCTTTTTTTGGATATTCATCGGTGTCCATATGGGCATGTGTTGCACCGATTATTTACACATAAAAGTTTATTTTGTATCAATAAGTTTAATTTGACGTCACATATGAGTAGTGTGATTTAATTAAGAGCGACCGCAGATGGCGAAAGTCTACTTATGGGATGTTAGGGGTATATTGATCCGGAAGTCCCTGTATTGGGGAGCTCTGATGTTAGCCGTTTGCTTGTGCTGAAGTCGTAGATCATCGTCATTTTGGTGGATTTTTATTCGGATGGTCTACTCCATAGTTGTTGCTACAGTCCTTGTTGAAACCCGGAAGTAGCTAGTTTTTATTTTTTGACCGACGCTGGATGTGATCATCATAATTTGATTATGTTTGAACTTGCCTGCCATAATGATAAATATTTGTGATAAGATCGATTGCAAGTAATTCTGATTTATTAATGAGATTTTTTGTGCGTTTTTTAGTATTAGAATTCTACACTAATGCGAAGTCGGGGTTTGTTAACATTGAACTGGGAATATACCGAAGCTAGAAGGATCACGATGACGAAGGATATTTTTGACGAGATAAACGCAATTTTTTTGTGCCGAGTGAGTTTTGAAACTTTAGGATGTACAATGCTTGTTATTCACTGATGAGGTTCTGTAGGCAGTTTGCCAGTCATTTTTGTGTCGACTGTATTGTTACGTCGACGAGCGTTTCATTGTTGCAGCATAGCTTACTGTGGTTGTCTGTTTTTAACCCTTAAGGAATTCAAACTGTATTTCGAGTTTGGGTCGCTTTTCATCTTCAATGGAAAGCGACGATGATTGTTTGAACTTGAGGGCTTCAGGTTTTCAACCTGGGTTCGCTTTTACTTAATTTTGATAAATGTTTAATGTTTTGTGTTGTCTCATGTTCTGGTATTTATACCCACATCTTCCGTTTGCAATTTATGGGGGAGAATAAATTGAAACTGTTTAGTTTTTTTGTTGCATAATTCGCAATTTTAGATTACCTGTAGTAACTTACGGCCCTCGCATACCGTCAGAGTCAAGCCAATGCGAGGGCACGAGATAAAATGTATTTTTAAAACAAAAGGACCCACCTCTTGGTTAACAATTTTCTTCTGGACGACCAAGTGATTACGACAAGGGGAAAAATTGTATTAATATGAAGGAATTCACCTGATGCTTATTTGCCGCTTTGACTAATAATAGAATTAATTTATCGCCAGTGTTCTTAGCATACCCCCCCCCATCTTGTCGATTGATATTTTGAAAGTATGACGTCTTAAAAACCACCACTCTCAGTCTTATTTTGTGTTAAATAATTTTTCTGCATTTTGAATTGAATTTTAAGTAATCATAACATTTTTTTATTGTACATTACAACAAAATATTCCTAGGCAGGGGTTTTAGACAAATATAGAGAAAAGATCTGAAGCTACCACCCTCAAAAGAGTTTTATTTTTATTGTTTTTTCTGCATTTTGATTTGAATTTTAATTAATATCTTAATTCTTTTTAAATTTATATTATACCAAAGAGTATATAGATCTATATACTCGTTGATTATACTAAAAAATCCTTAATTTTAGTACCCAAGTTTTTAGACGCAAAAAATAAAAACAAATACTACTTAGCAGTGGTATTCTAGATATAAAACAAGATCACGGGTGGTTGAGCTTAGCATACAGGCCAACGTTTGGACGTTTATTGTCACCTAAATTAGTAGATTTTAAAGAAATAAGT
The DNA here is from genome assembly GCA_036346125.1 of Lycocerus yunnanus. Classification (NCBI taxonomy): domain Eukaryota; kingdom Metazoa; phylum Arthropoda; class Insecta; order Coleoptera; family Cantharidae; genus Lycocerus; species Lycocerus yunnanus. Next base: position 13,324 of record JARFIX010000017.1, read on the forward strand.
TTTGACTAAAAACTTTTATGAAAAAACAAACTTTTTCAACATTTAAATAATTGACTGCAGTTAAATTTTAAAATAATTTTGGAAATTTTTAGAAATGCAAAAAAAGACAAACATAGTCGACCTGAATTATATGTAAATTGAAAAGAAAATATAGTTGAGGTGATAGGCCAATGAAAATCTAACAAGTACACCTTCTTCATTCAGCAACATCGTAGAATGAAAAAAATAGCAAACAAAAATTATAATTTAATTATAAGTTGGGGAAATTAAAATTTTTAATGTTTAATTAACTGTATTATAATCAATTAAATGTAAGTCATGGACATGATCAGATCCGATTTTTATGTTTAATAAAGACTGAAACATACCAAATTTCAACGTTAATTATATTTTGTATAAAAATTGGTGAAAATTGAATATTTTTCGCCAGAAAAAGTAGAAACCCCCTGAAAAGATTTGTGTCTCACAAAAAATCTCGACTAAAATCTTTTGATCTTAATTATAATATTTTTGTATTTAACATTAAATTTTTTGATTTTGTCATTTAAATACCGAAAAATTCAAGTCGTTGAAAAAGTCCAGAAGCGATCTGCATTATTTTGGGATTAAAAAGTTGCTTTAAAATAACAATTTTTTAAAATTAAGCTCTTTAGCACGTCCCCACAGACATATATTTTGATGACATGGATTAGTTACAATTTTCATTTTTAAAAGTCAAACAAATATTTAGTAACTTTTAAAAAATATATCTGTTGAGTAATTTAAACTTTTAACTTTGTGCATTTTAATCTCTTCATCGTAATCCCTGTTTTTGGATATCGCAAATTTGAAAACAAAATTGAAATATAGCAAGTAAAATTATAAACAATTAGCCGCGAAGCCGTAGACTTCTCGTGCGGTCGATGATGTGGCTGGAAAAGTTCTCGCAAGGTTTTCCGCAATTTTCAGAGTTTACTTATTTTACTAAATATTTAGACGCGTTGATTGGGCGTAACTTAATTTTATTTAAGCTTGGGTAAATTTTGTTATAACAAAGGCCGCGCGAATTCGAATTTATATTATTACAGAAGCAGTTGATGAGTATCAATATTTCGATAGCTTTGATAAAATTCAATTTTATTTTATCCAAGTTGATTTAAAAAAAAAACTTGTTTGCACATTTGAGTCGATAATAAAAATTATTTTCTGTTTCGTTCTAGCCTAGATTTAGGATCAGCTCGATCGATCGCAGCCTACGCTCTTCAACAACGTTTCTAATAAGTGTTTCGTGAATTATTAAGTTTTTTGAAAATTGCCACAAACAACGATTAAACAAATTTATAGACAATCGAAGAGAAAAAATAAAATTCGAACTTATGATAAAATTTTAGATGGAATTTCAAATGTGCAGGGCAAAGTTAACTGAAGCTTTGAAATTTTGCAAGTTAATTTAATTGTGTGACAATAACAATTTGTTTTTAAAACTTTTGGAACCAAAGTTATAACAAATTAAATTAGTTTTTTAAGACTTAATTTTATATTCGAAATTATTGCTCGTAATAAAAATAAAACGACTAACTTGTGTAAAAGTTTTTGACGGTAACTGAATTTAAAATTACCGTGGACGTTAAACTTAAGAACTTTTATTAAAATCGGATAAAATATGAGTAAGTCGAAAATAAAAAGTTTCATTTCCAAAACTAAAAATTTAAATTTCAAGTAGGATTTCTTTAAAGACACATTTTCAAATATGCTATGCAAATTTAACGCTGCTTACTTAAGCTAGTTCGAAGTTTAAATAAATTTATCGCATTTTTTTAGTTTACTACATGCAAGATTTTCATAATTTGTTTCATGAAATTTTTTTAAAAAATTTAACGGTTTTACTTTATCTTTTTAAACTGAAACGATAATGTACCAATTCTGCATGAAATTAATAGCTTCACGTTTTTGTCGATAAGTTCTTGTCAAGAAACAGTTGAACTAATCGTAAAAGTCTCTTAAATTAATCCTCTCTCCACACTTTTTTCTAATTTTCCTCTCTAAGGCAAACGCGGTTAAAACCCAAACATCCTCTACTAGGTCAAACTGTCGGCTAAAACTGTTATGAGCTTTCCTCATCGAAAGATAAAATTTAAGTGCTCGTCGTCAAACAACGAGCTCATTGCTTGCCAACAAGCGCTTGAAATTAATCTTCTGATGGGAAAGCTCGTAAAGCTGTTATACCAGTTACGAACAACTTGACCTACTGAAGATTGTTGAGTTTAGAACGGTGTTGGCGACCGCGTTTGCTTCGTGTGCAGAACCTCTTTTACTAGAAAGTTGAAGTTTATCAAACATTATTTTTAGTATATACATTTTCCAAAAAGGAAAGGAAATAGTAGTATATTATACACCTATAGGGACTAAAGTAAATATTTTAACACTAAAGGTGAAGGTTGTTTCCTGAGACTAAGTCGATTTTTTTATCACTAACACCTTATATTATATTTATGCAAATTTTGTATGCCATAAAGAAAAAGTGACGATTACTACTATTTTGACATTTGTTATTGTGCCAATATATATGTAGTATATCACCTTATATATTTTTTTACTTTAACCTCTCTAAGGATTAAAATTTCGCTCTTTCCTCTATAAAAAAATGAAGTGACATTATACGTCTTGAAAGCACAAGAAAGTGTTTTTTTTTATATTTTTTTTATATTGTTATAAATTTTTTTTAAAGACTGGGCCGGCTTAAACGAGTTGCGGGGTAATTAAATTATTTCCAGCTTGGACCTGTACATTACTAATTTAATTTGTGATTTATCTCTCGATGTGGGGCTTAATAGTTAATTAAAAATAACAGAGCATATAAAATTGGCACTCAATGTAAGAAAATTTAGTAAACATTAAAAACGTTGGCACCCAACGTGGGGCTTACTCATTAATTAAAGTAATTGCATTCTAATATTTACGTACATATAGTAGTGCACATTAATTATTTTTACACAATTAGGTACTGTGCTTTTATTAGTATTATACATGTGGTAATATTAGTTAGCGTATTAATTCCGATGCAATTAATTAGTTAATGGTCCGACTACAATTTTGGATGCTGATTAATCTGCCCATGTAGTGGCTTCATACGGTTGGAGTTGCTGTACCGCTTTTGGATTGGAAAGGTTAACCGGGGAGTTATAAAGCCACATGTAGCGTTACAGTTTTTGTTTTTGTTCTTTTTTCAATGGTTGACTGGTTGGATGGTTGAAGTCGATCGATATTTTTTTGTGTGTGGAAGAGAAGTGCTTCTAGTCGGGATGTTAGATTGTCCGGAATGAGCTGGCGTAAGCCCTTGCGGTGCAATGGGCTGAAGTCGTAGTCGTTTAAACGGAGTAATTATATGGTCCACCGATTTGTCGGTTAAGGTGTGCTTCCAACTTTTCTTGGAATAGGTCACTCCTTGGTGGAAGCTACCATTCTTTATTTGGTTACCCGAAGTGTGTTTCTCATCTGTTCCAGGATGGTTTTTTTTTTAAATCTTGGATCGACGGACTACAGTTATTAGATAATAAAGTCTGTATTCGTTCACTCCTGTACATAAACCTCTCCCATTCGCTCCAAAACCTCTTTTTAAAGAATTGGTTTGGTTCTCCTGAGAGGTTTTGGCAGTTAGACGGTCAGTTAGGCAAAAGATGGTCAGAATACAAATTTCATACGGTCGGATTTGAACAAATATTTAAAATGCTTAAAACCTACTTAAAAATGATTATCATGTACTTTAATAATATTATGTTTTAATTAACAACAAAATCCTTAGACAAATATTCCAAAGTTTTCATATTCAATTAGGTATTGTTTTCCTTAATTTTTCATTTCTGTTTAAAAAATATAAATCAGTTATTTGTTCATGCTAATCCATGAGTTTCCATTAATGTTAAACTAACCGAGTGGATTAACGAGATTTCCATACTATAATTATAATACAATATATTCCATAATATAAACTCATGTTTATATTAAAAATGCGAAATCCACTCAAAATCTGTTTTACGTTTCTTTCAAATATTGACATAGTTGTTTGTTAAAAATTTCATATCTGTCCTTTGAAAATTTAAAAATGTTGAAATAAAGTTATTTTCATGAGTAATATTGCGGAATAAAGTTTACTTACTTTACTCGTAAAAATATTACTTTTAAGTTTCTTCAACTTTTGTTTAGTATGAAATTTCATATTTTAAAATTTTGTACTTGCAAACATACGTTTTTTGGATTTTATAAATTTTATATATCATGTACATAATATTAGCGAAAATTTTACATCTGTTACGGATGTATTTCGCATTCTAAGCCGCAGAAAATTATGAGCCCTCTTCCAATTGCTTCCTTTTCCATTGCTTCTCGAATATTTTCATTTCATTTTCCTCCCTTCGATCCATCTAGAAATTAAAAAAAACAACTTTTGAAAATAGCAGGTGTTTTTCTAAATAACTTCAAAAGTATTACCTTTAAATTTCATAATAATACCTTAAAGAGTTTTTAAATGACTTCGAAAAATAAAATATAAATTTTAAAGAATGATGGAAAACGCATGCAGCCTACCCTTAATATAAGTATTACTATGGGCAGCTGCAAGTGCGTTGGAACTCGAGTAAAAATTTCTGTCGATCTTTTAATAAACTAGATTTCAAATATGCTTTAAAATGCGAATGATATTGCAAAGTGCAAAGTTGTTGTGAATTATTAAGGTAATATGTGTCGAATATCACATATAAGAGAACATGCTGAGTATGAGACTGCTCTGGGGCTCGAGCTCTCAACATTTTAAGCTCCTTTAAGTATTCATTCTGCGGTTATTCACTATTTTTCATTTATTTTAAGAAGTTTTTTTGAAATTAAAACGTTTTATAACAATTTAAATAATAAATCAGTTGTTCTGTAAAATTAGTTTTTATATTTAAAAAAAATCGGATGTGGCCATGCCCATGACTTTATCATATTTTTATTAAATATTAAAACAATTTGTTAACAAAATAATGTAAGTACAAAAAAAAGTAAATAAAAATTTCGACACCACAAAAATTTAAACAGATATTACTTAAAAATAATCAGCTCTAAATCTAAATATAAAGATACAAAATACTAACTTTAGTTTTGAAATTCTCATTAGTTTTTGAAATATTTAATAAAAATAAATAATAAATAAAAAGATTTAGAAAAATTGCTTCCATGAACCAATTTTATCCAAAATTTAATCAGCTCTAATTCCTGCCATAAACATAACAAATTTCAACTTTAGTTTTGAAAATCCTTTTAGTTTTAAAATATTAAATAAAGGCTAATATTAAATAATAAAATTTAAAATAATAAAAACAATAGTTTTTATAAACAAATTTTAACTAAAATTTAATGGGTTATAAATGTCGACTAAAATATGCGAAATCCTAAATTTAGTTTAGAAATTCGTATTACTTTTCGAAATATTAATTAAAAACTAATATTAAATAATAAAACTTAAAAAAATAAAAAAACAATAGTTTTCATAAAACAATTTTAACTAAAATTTAATCAGTTGTAAATCTCAACATAAGTATCCTAAATCCTAAATTTCGTTTTGAAATTCTTATTAGTTTTTGAAATATTAATTAAAAACTAATATTAAATAATAAAATTTAAAAAAATTAAAAAAAATAGTTTCCGTGAATCAATTTTAGCCAAAATCTAATCAGTTCTAAGTCTCAATATAAGGATACAAAATCCAAAATTTTGTTTGAAAATTCCTATTAGTTTTTGCTGTAGGTCGCACACAAAATTTGACCACACACACACATACACACAGACACACACACACACACACACACACACACAGACATTTTCTGGAAATGGTCTTATTTTACTCAGGAGACCTCAAAAAGTGTAAATCCATCAAAATCTCAAATTTTTTTTTCTGCACGAAAACAATACTTTCTCATATTACATATGATAAAGTAAAAATTTAATTTAGTCATAATAATTATATACTGAAGAAATCAAAAGTAACGGTATTAAAGTGCCTTTAAATTGAATTTATTTGCGGTTAAAAAGCCAAAAGTGAAGCAGCCCAATTGTTTTAACCTAACTTTTATTTAAATTTTTCGCGCGATTTCAGATTTTTTTACACGAATGAAATTGAAAATTACGCAGCCCTTGAGAAGAAAGGCCGATTATGAAATCTTCATACCAAAATACCAGAACCAGTTTGTCTACGCTGTTAAGCGTAAAAATCTGAATTATAAATCTTCTTTGATGTTACAAATGACTTTCACTATACGTAGTACATCGGACATCCACATTATATCGCAATTTTTTAAACATAAAAGGTATTGTTTGAGAAATTCCTTTGGTAACATTAGTAAAGTATTAAATTCGTTCCCAAATCCTGAGTGACATAAAAGCAAGGCATATAAATTTTGAAAGACATTCTTTAAATTACTTACATTAATCAAATAATTTTCTCTATATTTTAAAATTTATTAAAAACTTTTCCAACACATCCGGGAGAATCTAATGATGATTTAGCTCAAATTAAAGGTTAAAGGTCAAATTATTGTCTCTCGCATATAAATTTACGTGTTTATTTTATTTTGATAAAAACTTTTGTTTTAAACCTTAATATTGTTATAGCTTTCTCGACGCTTTTGTACATATACATTGTGTGTTTGGAATAAATAATCTGTACCGAATGTTAGTTTTGTGGAGTCATGCTCGTCTATTCCACTTATGAAAAATGTTTTGATATCAATGGGATCAGAAAATTGCTGCACATCTTATAAGATCAAAAATTAAATTATTTTCATAGATTTTTAACGATAAAATATTAATTTAAAATTTTCATGGTTTTAAAAACTAGTTAGGTAATTGGGTAGGTAAATTTTTAAAAAATTTGACAGTGTTTTTTAAGCAAATACCTACAGTGTGAATGTAAGTAGGCAAGCTAAGACTGTTTAACCGCGGAAACTCCAATTGACGCAAACCAAATGAGAAACGCAGAGTCTTGATCTGCAGAAATGGCTCTACAGGGCAAGTACTTAAAGATTGGCAAATAAAAAACTAATAAATATGCACATTTCAGACCACTTTAAAAATTCTTAGGGGTTCTCATCAAGTTCTCAAATATACCAATAATATCTGCACATTTGTAGGAACAAAAATTGTAATACATATAACCTGAAACAATTAAGGCCGAGACGGTCATTGGCCTGGTTTTTAGTGCGATCAACTGCTGACGTAAGGTGTGAAATGAGAATTTTAGTAATCTGAGATGCCTCGATACCCAAAAACACAAATTTATAACAACGTGTTATACCCGGATGTTCGTTTAAAACTAGCTTTGCTGTTAGCGGTAGCAAGAGTCGTGAGTAAGGATAACTTATTTCGATCTTCTGCTTTCCTGAAAGTAATAACAAAAGAAAACTCTGACGATTAAAACAATAACGTTTATGCTCTACAGGTGTATAAACAAGATTGCAAAAATACGATAGGCTTTTGTGAAGCAAAATAATTAACCCAGTGCGTATCGATCACAAGTGTGTGATTTAGTGACTCGAAATTTAAAACAATCAACGCAATTGGCACCTTAAGTAACAAAAATATGAACTCACCAGCTGGTTAAAGTCTTACAAAAAATACGATGACAGATGGTTGTACTTGAGAAGCAGTTGCTGGCATCCACTTAATGAACTTTGAAATCGAACAAAAACAAACTACACTAGATTACTTCTGCCATTGGATCGATGCCTTCGAATAACGGTAAACAATAAGACAAAAGAACCAGAGGAAGAAAGGCCTCACGAAACAAAGATGTAGCACAGTTTAAATATGCCATAGCGAAAAGAGAGGCAATGAAAGTCCAAAGAGGGAGCTGGGACAGATATATTGAAAGAATCGAGAGAGATGTACGCGGAGAACGGATACGAGAGTTCAAAATCATGAAATACCTCGATAAGAATAAACAAGAAACGGCATGACTAGACGTAATCAAAAAATCAAAATAAGAGGAACACTACAAGAACGACCTACTACAAGTACGACCCAAATAATCAAAGAGAAAATGTCCCCGAACGGAGAGAAATTGACAAAATCGATTGTAGTCGAAAGTCGATTTTATTCATTTCTGCATGGTGCTCCGAGTAGACTCATGACTCTCGCACATCCTTGAAGTTAAGTTGTTAGAGAACGAGTATTGAGAGAATTTATTATGCAATCAGGTGAAAATACCCTTTAGTTTATATTTTTGGGTTTTTGGAAGACGATTTGGAAGAAGTGTTTGCGAATTTGTTGGTGTTTCTAAATTACAGATACCGTCACAACATAGGTACGATTCTTTTATTTTGCGCTGTATAAATAATACACCAAGTGTTGAAAAGTTAGAGCGATTATAAAAATTGTTTTTATTTGGTTTGTTTGGTTGACATAAAACAACCCTGTAGTTGAAATAATTTGTAGTCGTAATTATTTAAAAAAATAAAAGAGAAAATAAATTCAGTTTTGTATTTGCGCTTTCATTTTAAAATATCACAGCATTGTTTATTTATACAAATAAATAAATCTTAAGACACATGTAAAAGATGACTACGTTTAAATGAAAAACTCGAAGCAGTTTATATTGTAGTAACTTTATATGCATAAAATACGTTTTCGTCTGGAAGTTTGTATGAAAATGAGATGAATGAATTTTGCGGGGCAATTTAACTCATCTAATATAAATAAAAAGTAGTTTTGTTTTACCGCACCAGCGGTAAAACTTCTCCCATTTGTTTTTTTTGAATTTTAGATGTTTATTTGAAATTGAAAAATGATTGTGAAAAATAAATTCAATAAGCACATTAAATTATATTGTAGAAAATAAAAACACGTGTTTGAGAAGACAAGGAATGCACAAATCAATGGAAGTACTAAAGAGATATAGGAGCTCGCAGCTCCATGATTGCATGCACTGAAGTGTAATAGAAAGAAACTATGGGGTAAGAACCTCAGAAAAGCTTTGATTAGCGGTCAAGCTAACTAAACGTGTTGATTTATTGGCAGATGTGATCAATAGAGGTAAAAAAAGTACGGCAACAATAAAAGTAAAATCGACAAAGAAAATATTAACCACTATAGTAGCAAATAAGGTTCCGTTTCTAAAATCTAATTCAATGGGTCAGTCTGGTTAGGAAAAGATTCAAAAAAAGTTAACTTGTAAGTGGAAAAAATTACATTTTTACAGATTGAGCCTCTCCTCTCTCTCTCAAGAAAATCGGCCTCAATATTACGAAACGAAACATATTTTTTATAAAGGATCTGTTGTAAAATAAAAACTAAACGAAAATGTATAACGGCGGACAAGATTTTTTTACATAAAATTTAAAATACTTCTACAATTTGCGTTGACATGAAACGAAATAGTGTATGTGACGCTTAATACATTCAAATACAGATATCCTGTACTTTCGTCATTCAGGGTTTATTTCCGATTATTGCGGTTTTCTTCAGTTAAAAGGTAGACAAAGGAAATTGAAAATGTGGTGCGCTCAAAGAGAATTAAATTTCCTATAAATTTTCGTTTAAACAACTTTATTGGCAGACATGTAGACAATATTCCATGATTAATTAAAGAAAATTGCAAAATAATTATATTATAAACAATTTCATTTGATAATAAATGCGATCTTTATTTTAAAATATTTCGAACGATTAAAATCGAGAAAGCCATAAATGGAAATGACTTGGAGTAAACTCAATTTTGGGCCAAAACTTGTCGGAAACGTTGACAGATGTTCTCATTACTGGAAACATATTTCGATGAATTCTGAATTTAGGTAGCGATAAACAGTGTAATGCTGGTAATATAATAAAATTGACGCAATTACTTCAATAGATATGAAAATTACTCACCAATTTTCAATTTAAATTATTAATTCAAAAAATTTATTTTTAAAAATTTTTATTTGGACTATTTTAACACTCTGTATATGGGGAATGGAATATGCTATTTTTATAAATTAAAAGTAATAAATTAAATAATGCAATTTAAAGCATTTTTTTTATAATATACACGGTGTAACAAATTTTTTAAGATGTCGGGTAAAAATTTGATTTGATCATATAATTTGAATGAAAAACAACTTTTGTTTGGTTTAACACAATTAATTTAATAAAGCATTTGATCATTCCGTAATGGCTGAATTTGTGAAAAAGCAAATTGTTGTTAAGTTTACCATAATAACTGATTAAATAAATTATTATGTTCACGTTATTAATTAACGAACAAACAATTAAGCTAAACCGTTGGCGTTTAAAATTTATAAGAGATTAATTATTAATAAACGTTATTTTATTTTTCCTAAATTTTTTTATATAAACTATTATTATAGAGTTTTAGATTACTGTTGGCTAAAATTATAGGAAACCAGTGAAGTTTAAAGTTTCAAGTTGTTCAGATCTAAACTCGGTCAATATAATTGGATCTTAACGCTTTAACTTTAATTATGTCAAGCACACTTACATTAAAATTTCCTTCTCATTTAAAATTAACAAATTATTGAGTAGCATTAATTGAGTTTTTCATTTTAGTGCAGTAAAAATTGAAAATATAATGAAAAATATTAAGGGACCAATCAAATTCGGCACAGATGTACTTGAATCAAGTGAAAAAGGCTTTTTAACACAAATTAAAGTTGGGGTACTTTAACTATTTGGATTAATTTATTAAAATATTAAGTCAGTTACTTACGCAATTTTCAAATTATCAGAGTATATTTACAACACAATTACAACAGTTTTTCCTCTTTCCTAACCACAAAGTAGTCCTGGAGAAAAATGTTAAACCAAGAGGTGGGTTCTCTTGTTTAAAAAAAATACATTTATTCTTTGCCCTAGCAATGGCTAAGCTCCGACGGTATGCGAGGGGCGTGAATCCATACAGGAAACCTATAGGACAACAAATAAAACAAAAAATTAATAGTCTAAATTTATTCCCCCAAAAAATGGAAGACGTGTGTATGAATGTTAACACATGAGACAATACAAAAACATAAAACAAGTAAATATAAGTAAACTCAGGTTGAAGACCTGAAGTTCACATGTTCAAACAACAATTTCTATTAAAGATGGAAAGCGACCCAAATCAAAATAATACAGTTTAGTTTCCCTGAAGGGAAAAACAAACAATCGAAATAAGCTACCCTGCAACAATGGAATGCTACGTCGACATAGCTATAGAGTCAACATCAAAAATGAATGGCAAAATTTCTAAAGGATTTCATCAGTAAATAACAAGCACTGCACATCCTTAAAGTTTTAAAACTCACCCTGCTCGGTACAAGAGAATCGTATTCATCTCGTCAAAAATATCCTTTGCCATTGGGAATCCTTCTAACTTCGGTATATTCCTGGTTCAATGTTAACAAACACCAGCTTTGCATAAATGAAGAATTATATAACTAAAGAACGCATAAAAATCTCAATAAACACATCAGAAATACCTGTAACCGGTTTTATGGCAAAATATTCGTGAAATTATAGTAAATCATTATCGCAAACAACATCAAAACAATTAAGCTAAACTGGTATTCTGGTATTGGTATTGGTATTGGTCAATCTGGCCTTGGTCAGGTCTGGTCTGGCCAATCTGGTATTGGTCAACCCAAATGACTTTTGGAAAACCAAAAAACTAGGCGCTAGCACCAACCATAGAATCCAACAAACAAAAAGAAATTGGCAACGCACATCATAAATAATTTTAAAATTAAAAATTCTACGTGGTATAGTTCATACCAGCACATAGAACTAAAATACGAGCTATAGTTACGGAAATAACAAAATTCCGTAACACAAACAGAGGTTATAACTAAAAAAAACAAAAGTGATTTAGCATAAAAGGAAAATATTCAATATAAATTTTCAAATGATGCTGTTTACAACCCTGTTGCATTCCTAATGATTCCCTAGCTGCTAGGTGCTTCGAAAACTCATTTGATATTGCAGTGCGAGGTTAATTGATTTGCTTGGTTTTATTATTAGGTAATCGGACTAATTAAACTGAAACCAACAGTGGCCTTATTACAGTCTTTCTTCAGTTTGTAATTTTGGACGCTTTAAAACAATTTACTTTTGATTTGGATCCAAAATAATTTAAATCGTTTGTGTACGATTATGTATACTTTATTTTCTTTTGTTTTTGAATTATTTCAAAATTAACACAACCCTCCTCCTTAGTTCGGGATTGGGACTGGCAACAGCTTCAACTGAACTACTCAATCCATTCAGTCTTGACTGCAGGCGAAGGCAAACAGCATCATGCGAATAATATGTCAAAAAAACTTTCATATGTCATTAACACCAAAAAGTAAAAACAATTTTCCAGTGAAATTAGGTACTGCAAAAGCACAACCGTAGTCCAAAACCTGCGTGACATAGTAGTTGATGTTGAATAATTTATTCATAACAAGAAAACAATTTTTGAACTGCAGGAAAGTGATTAAATCAACGAACTTTGGAAAATTCAATTGATATTTAAAATTGGAAAGTTTAAGGTTATAAAGTGAGGTAAAAGTGAAACACTCAAAACTTAGGGTAAAAGTGAAACAAGCGTGTAGTTAATTGACAAATTAATTAAAGTACTTCGATAATCCTTATTTCAAGTTTAGGGATCATTATTTGTCATAGGCGTACAAAGAAAAGAGCTTGTATATTTTTAATTAACAACAAAAACAAGACCTCTCAACATATTTTTAGTAGCACTATTCGGAAAATTTTAAGGTAAAATGAAAATATTTTTATGTTGAAATTTCTATTAATTATTTTTAAATTACTAACATTTTTTGTTTGGAATAATTTGAATATCGATTACATTATTAACATTTTAGTTTAAGCACCAAAAGTAAAAGAAGTCGATAATTACATTACTGCAACATAAAAAAGTGTCGCTTCGAATTTTAAAATTAAGAAATTCGATTTGTCGTAAGTACTAATGCAATTTCGGACGTTATAAAATAAAGATAAAATTCAATTACCACTAAAACAAACTCATATTTTAAATAAAACTAATCAGCTTGAACTACAATATTAAAATTTAAATTAGTTGATTCAATTTGTACGATACTTAAAATTAATAAATTCAAAATTTCTAATTTAAAGCCTACAGATTTATAAAATAATTTAAACATATCAAAAGTTGTGCTAGTAGATTTAAACACGTCAACTTTAATCCTTGTTTTGAAAATTAGGCAAACTATATTTACACTTTTAAATTTTGAAATTAATTGAAAATTTAGATTAATTTTATATAAAATCGGCGGTTAATAAAATTTAATTACAAAATCAAGATTTTTAACGTGGCAAGTGTCACACGCACAAAATTCGACCGTTTACTGAAATTTCCGGATAAGAAATGCACAAAATTATTTTCGAGATTGCCGATTCTACCGTTTAATTCGTCTTGATGAAAAAAGCTCAAAATTGCTTCGAGTCTCTAGCCATGAAGTAAATTTATTATTTGGCGCCATTGAATTGGGATAAGGCATCGAGAATAATATTTTTTAATAAATATTTATTTACTTGTAAATTATAAACTTTCCGGTTATTAGTTAGCATTTGCTAATTAAGGCTACATTTATTATTTAATAATTAATACATTTTAAACAAAAGTTCAAACGCTGCAAGGCTTTTTCCCTAAAAAGTAAAGAAAATCCTAAATAATTTGTCTAAATTTGAATTGTTAACCTAAATAAACATATGAATATCAATATTTTAACTTGATTTATTAGAAATACTTATATTCATAAAAATGAACTATTTCATTCATAAAAAATTTCTGATTCAGTTTTACTACATAATTTTGAATTTATATTTATCACAACTGGTTACATAACATGCTGTACATACGTAGTTCATTATATTAAATGGAACATCGGGCGAATGGAAATGCAATATTGTGCGAAAGTTTTTAATATAGTATAAAAATTGTGCAATGTAGTCGTAGAAAATTACTATTTTTTTTAAATGCAATGATAAAAGAATATCTTAATTTTTATTGAAATAAATTAATATCAAATGAACTGAAACTTCTTGATCGATTCAGGCACTTGAGATAAGTTAATGTTTAATTCTTTTTGATTTTGGTGAGGATATTGGATTGCTTTTGAAGAAAATCAATCTCGGGCAATATACATAATAATTCAATTAAAATAAGTTCTTTTGTTTGACGGAAGTTAGTAATGTTTTTAGTAAATTATTGACTGACGTAAATAAAAATAGCGCAAATTAAGAACTTGCTTAATTCTGAAAAAGTTATTAACAAAATTAGTATAATCGCAACGTTTTGCTATGGCATAATATGTAGCTTTAATGTTATCTTAGGTGTTTTGTTTCAATAGCTTTTTCTTATTAAATATCTTTATTAATATTTAACAATAAGAAATAAGTATTGTTAAATTAAATAATGTAAGTCTTTTTGTAAAATTGAGTATGATTAACTTGCAAAATTTGTTTTGAAAAATGAATTTTAAGAATAATAAAATTACATTAATTAATTAAAAGCAATTCGAAATTTTTGAATAAGGATTAAATTTGATAGCTTATTATATTTATGCCATGAATATTTTCCTTTATCAAATTTAATTCCTATTCAAAATATTTTGAAAATGGAAATCGGAAAAATTGCTTAATTAATTAATTTATGTTGATTATTTTTCAGTTTTTTATATGAGAAAAACTTTAATAGTTGTTAAAGAGAAACAATTATTTCTTTCTCGTACACTAGTAGTACCTTTTATTCTTACTAATAAAATATTGGACTATTTTAAAACCACACAAAAATATGAAATTTTGCATAGATTCGTTATTCCTTCGTTATTCCACCAAAAATCGAAAAAACTTTTATTTTTCATTATAAGTTATTGGCATTGGTTTAGAAGTAGAAACCTACTCTGCGCGTTTCATTAAAATAAAAAAACTGGGATTTCATTAGTATTGAGATGTTCACATTATCAATTTCACAATCTTTGGTAAAAACTAAACTGTTTTAAACTTTTTAAAACTAAACTTAGAAAAAACAGATTTTTGTTTTCTTTTAAACAAAACCCAGTATTTTCTCATGTTTTTTATTTGTCGTATCACCAGAAGTATGATGTTTTTGAAAATTTTAAAATTCGTACATACCCTGACGATTGCAACCTAGCATACATTCCATTCGATTATTTATGCCATTTTATGACATATTAAGAATTAACCGAATAAAGTATATTTTTCAAAATGGTTGGCTGTGTAAAATAATTCAATCTTGATTTAAGATTCAAAGTACGAGCGCTGCACACTTTGCCGCTAGTCATTTAATTTTACTGTGGGGATGTGCTACGTGTTACTAATTCTACTAAATAAACAGGATTTCAGATATTATGTCTACTAAAATTATAATTCAAATTTGTTTAGCATAAATAATCATCCTGTATATTTAAATTTTTACAATGTTGATTGCTATGCTAACGTTGTTAGTAGTTAGGTACACAGTTTTTTTTTCAAAAGTAAAATATTTTAATACCGAGCGGCAGAAAATTTGATTCGGAAATCAAATTTAGTTCAATTCGTTTAATTAGCTTTGTTTGAATGCGTGTCGAATTTAAATGTCGATTTGAACATGTCGAGAATTAGTGTCGAGCTTTTGTAAACCAACCCCAAAAACGTCTTTACGCTTTTATTGCATTTGAATTTAAGTGTTTGAACTTTCCGCTTAAAACACCAAAAATCCTATTGGGTAATAATGAAATTATAAAATAGATTAAATCATTTACATCAAGTTACATTAAAACGATTAAGCAATTAATTAAAATATTATCGAAACAAAAATGAGTTTTATGCTCAATAGTATATTGTTGTACAAAGAGCAAACGAAGGACTTTTCGTTTCGTCGAGAGAAACAGGATATATTATTTTTTCCATTGTAAAAAATGTATTTCTAGAAGTTTAAAAATGGCCGGTGGAATCTTGTTTAAGTGGAACAAAGAATGCCAATAAATATGCTAATATTTTTATTTTTAATTTATGCAAACATTCAACGAATCTACCCTAACCAATTTATTGCACATTAACTGCACAAAAAATTCTTGATTTTGTCACCCCGAGATAGTTTATCTATTAGATGAATTATCAAAAATCAATAAAAAATATGAATCTGTCAAAAATAAAGATATATTTTTGACAATTAGTGGCAAAAGTTCAGGATGTACCTTTTAGAGAGTCATATAATAAACTGTCGTACTTCCTGATATCTGATATCCAGTATCTTTTTATTTGAAGCTGAACTGTAAGATTACGAGGGATACTTTTTAAGTTTTTACAAACGGCCACTAGGTGAGGATATTGAGATTCTACCTCAAAAGTAGTGGAGGAAACGAACACATCGCAACGCCCAACTTTTCTCAGCCGTAGAACTCAAGAACTATTGGTCCTACGTTAATTATGTATGGAATTTTTTATGCAGAATTAAGTAATAAATAAAATTTATAATAACCCAAATTGACGTACAATCAAAACTTTACGAGATATTCGCGAAAATCTGATTCACTTGACCTTTGACCTTCAATAACTTTTTTAGCTCACACGATTTTGTAATGGACTTTTGACACACTACTTCTAATGTCAAAATCAAGATAATTCCAATGAAAAAACTTCATCAGGATTTTTTGCAGATTGGCTTTTTTTGTCTAATTTTCCTGAGCTACAAAGGAAGAAGTATATTTAAAAATATCAAAAATAGTAAAGATTGAAAACTTGACTGTTGCAAAAGTTAAGGCCAAAATACGTTCCATACGAAACGCGTATGCATTGGAACTAACAAAATTTCCAAAAGCAAGAAGTCTGGAGCAGGTGCAGACATCTTTACACATCAGCATGCACTTGCAAAATAAGACTGGCGAAATAAAATTACATTTTATGTGTAAACCTTTACTGGCGCGCCACCGACAACTGGCGCCATCAAATCATTGCATGTGTAAACCTAGCATTTACTCCAAGAAACATCAATACTGTAAGTAACATGATTAAAGAAGATGTGACTTACAGTGAAATAGAGGCATCCTAAGGTATCTCGAAGACTGCAATGCATTTCATTTTGTATCAACATTTAGAGCTAAAAAATATCTGTTCTCGATGGATTCTACATAATTTGACAGCAACTCAAAAAAAGCTCGTGTTAATTGGTGTAAGGAAGTGATCAAAAAATTCGACCGAGGAACTGCAAAATCCGTATACAACATATGACGAAGTAATGGTAACAATCCATTGTTTGGGTGTTCTAAGACGAAGCAAATCTCACAAAAGTTGTTTGTTCACGAAGCACTTCCAAGAAAATGATCGTTTTCTTTTTAAAATCGAAGAACAGTTAACGCTAAATGGTATTCAACTATTTGTTTACCAGAAATCATCGACGAAAAAACAACCGAAAACGTCGCATCATTCTTCGTCATGACAATGCTAGCTCCCACACAGCACGTCAAACCATTGCTTATTTGTTGAAGAAAAACAGAAAACCAGTATTCAGTTGATTTATTGCCTAACGACGTTTTTTGTTCCCCAATGTCAAACAAAAAATTTGTGGATAGCGATTTTTATCATCTCAGGAAGCTGTCAAAGTCTTCAAAAACCATGTTTTTGAGATACCAACTTCAGAATGGAAAAAATGTTTCTAGAATTGGTTTGAACGTATGCAAAAGTATATAAATCTCAAAAGCGAATATTTTGAAAAGCAATAAAGCAGTTTGTTCCAAAAAAATTTTTCCTTCCTAGTTTTTGTAAAATATAGTCCAGTCATTTGGTAGTTTTACCTGGAAAATTTTCCGGGGAGTTTTGAAAATTATATCTTTGCCGCTTGCACTACTATATTGGAAAAATGGCGCACAAAAATAGTTTTTTGGTAATATCTCCTTTTCGACTCATTTTACAATAAAAATATATAAGTCTAAACTTGGGGAGACGGCATTTGCTCTAATCGTTGAATATTTTCATCTATGTAGAGCAATAGCATTTCTAGGTGTTATACAATGGATACTACCCATGGCATAAAAAGTGTTAAAACCATCTAATGTCTCTTTATTGAAATCGCTGTTGTCGACAACAAATTCCGAAAATGCGTTATCATCGATATCAAACGATAGGCGCCATTATAGCAGAAACTTTAAAAAGCATCGCTTCGGTGTACGAGAAGCAAAATCAGAGAGATGAGAATGTATCTATTAATCGCCGATATCTATACTTTTGAAACAAAAATGGTGCTACTTCTACCTGCACTGGTGATATGAAAGATTTCGGCTTTGCTGCGGCAATTATGCAATATGCGAGAGCAATACTCTTTTTCTTCCATTTTTCAAGAGACGTACGTTTTTTTATTCAATATCAATCATATCATCCAGGAAAAATCCTATATCCTATACTATCTTTGAAAAGGTACCCCGACTTTTCCAATTTTAGTCAAGGCAGCACAAAAGGCACTTGTACTTCTGGGTATTCTAAAATAGTATACTTTTTCAACAACTATAGTGATTAGCGATCAAGTTGTGTCATTTCTATAGGGTCGAAAAAGATATCATTGCAATACATACATAATGTATATCTTCCATATAAAGAAATGTAATCCCCAGAAAAAGTACACATAGTAAAACTCTCAAGTTTTCAAAATAGCAAGTTAAATAAAAATAAAATGTTTACGGTTATGAAACTTGGCAAAAATAATAAATTTTAAAATATAGTGACACGAAGTAACAAAAAGATGATACTGTGAAAAGTTTTAATACATTTCAAATGTGAATCACTCTGTATTATCTTTTACACTTGAAGATCATCGCATGAAGTTTAAGTTTAAATTTGATAAATGATGGGTTTATTAAAAAACGTTCTACATTTTGTAAACGTAAATAATTTTTTTGAAAACCATTCAAAACTGTTTATCCTTGCAATAACATCAAAATCTCTGGTTTGGGAGCATCGAGATTGATTTTATACGCAGAGCGAGAGCCTGTAAATGACACATCTACGTGAATAGAAATGATAGTGTAAGCTTTTGAGATATTTTTGACAATTAATTGTAAAGGTTTTTCTAAAATTACATTCTGTAGCAGCGTATTCATTTTATAGTCAATTTATGTTTTAGCCAAAAATAAAAAAAACTAAATTTATACAAGACAGTATAAGCATGAGAGCCATGTTGGCGCCATTTAATATAACGCATCCCACACAAAAACGAATAAGCCCTTATAATATATGACTTGTTTTTTCAAACTTCAAAAAAGTTATTATGTAACTTGACTAAATTTTATAGTTCGGATAAGAAATTATTAATCCGGCATTATTTTTTACGTCGTTCAATAACAAACTGTAATCAAAAGTTTCATTAATCATTAAGCTATTAGCATCGAAAGCACAAAATGCAAACAAAATTGCTTCCCCTTTTTTCCATATCTCCTTGACCCTTATTTCTTTTGAGAAAACCACTTTAAAAGTCATTTTGTAAAATTATAAACTTTTAAATAAATTAATTTTTTATATTATTTTCCACATAATTAAATAATTTGTTAATGGCGTTGCGTAGGCCGAATGCCGCAAAATAATGTCCGCGAAGTTACAACTTTGCAGACTGCCAGGCAGTTGATTTTCTGGATTATAGAATACCTACTTTTAATGATTTAAAAAGAATTTTTATCATTCTTTGTTTGCATAAAGAAATGAGCCAACAAGATTCATGAAATGTCAAGAAAAGTGTTCCACTTAATTTCAGTTCTCAGTGTACAAAGGATAACATATCTCGAGGATAAGAATCAGTTGGTGCTAAGAATATGACAGAAAAGTCACGCAACTTTAAAAAATAAGGTTTCATATTTTAAAGTCACACAATGTTGCTTGCTACAAAAAAGTAATCGAAAACTACGACATAAAAATATTTCCCACATGTTTTTTTTTGGTTTTCTTGCATTAATCGTCCTTGTCCATAAATAATACAACAAAAATGACCAATTTAAATATGCGCCCTTAATTTTTCTTTTTGATTTTAGTTTTAATTCGCATAGCCAGAGTAAACACTTAATTTCCTTTGGAGGAATAATTATTTCAGTAAACATAAAATTATTTTATCTCAATTACTACATTTTACTTGAAATAAACATAAGCAAATTAATAGCTTTAATAGAAAGATAATATGGGCTCTAATTCTGTTTGTTGAACGCAGCGAGCTTAACAAACCTGTATTGTTTAAGGAGTTTCAGGTACTCGAATAAAATTATAAACTTGTTGAATCCAAAGTTCCTTTTTCATTAGTTTCTATTTTATCGCTTTAATTATTCTAATCTGGCTTCAACAATATTTACCTCTACAAAATAATTGTTCGCATCACCTCCGTTCGTTAAACAAAAATACAGGAACGAGAGCCAATAGGATGTGGTTATTGCAGGAAGTGTTAAAAATTAATATTTAACCCAGACTATATCGTTTTTGCAATAAATAATGCAAAATCGTGCGCTTTAATGTTTCAAGATAACTGCAGCTGCATGCTTAGTGGATACTTGAAAATCGATTATTCCAACATAAGATACGGTAACTTGAGATTCGAGCTCTTAAAGTTAGTGCAAAGAGAGGTCCCGAAAGATAAAATCTTTATTTCAAAAAAAATTTTCTTATAATTCAAAAAAATAAAGAGGGAAGTACCTATTAAATCCTTGCAACGATATTACTATTAATTATTATTAGTACCACTGTCATAAAATTTATAATTTTACTAATAATAATGCTTTTATTATTAAAAAATATTTTGTTGTAAATAATGTTATTTTTGAGACGAATTAATTATTTATAGTATCTTTTACAAGATACGTGAAAGCTTTCGTGCATGGAGAGCTAGAAGACGAAAGAAAACCTTCAAGCTTAAATTGTACGCAGTCAGCAATCCTAAAGAAACACGTACAACTTCGATTAGTTGTGTAAAAGAAATAATATCTCACCGTTGAGATTAACTTTCATTATCTGTTTTTGAACAATGCTATCTTGGTAAATGCTAATTAAATAAAAATATTTTTTGGAAAATTTCGTCACCGCTTTTGTTCATATCAAAATAAAATTATGTAAATTGAATCTTTGTCCAAACAAAATTATTGTTGACTTGTAGCGACAATCGATCATCTCAACCTACACTATGCCTCGAAGGTCCTTTGATCTTAAAAGGCGGTTATCTATATTCAGCGTCGAGAGCGCAGGTACTCTTTGCTTCCTTAACTCAGGTGCTTGTCCTTCAGCCTCCTGTAAAAAAAGTGCTAGCTAAAATTAATAAAACAAATGAAGGAAAAAGTGAAATATTTTTCTACATACAACATCCAATCACCGTAAAATGACAGTTGTTTACAAAATTTGAATTTAAAAGGAATACAATATAGGTACATATTGGGTTTATTTCGAATTAAAGGTGAAATCTTCTCAAAATTCTTAAATTACAATCTTACCTTTAAAATTATCGTTAACTGAAAAATTAATAAATCTATAAAAACTTGAAAAGATAAATAATAAGTGACTTTCCTTTCGAAGGATTAATAATACAAATTGGGTAGGGTTATTTAATTATTAATACTAATTTAATATTTAATTCGAGTTATCAAACGTCAAGGTACATAATGTTATTCATCAAATTATAATATTTTCAACATAAATAAAATGGTAGATATTAACAAAGGAATGATTATATAATTTGTTAATAATTAAACTCATTCTTAAAATTAAATAATTTGTGCATATTATATTAAGTTACTATGCAAGGAATAAATAATATCGGTTGGATAATTTGGCATGCGGTCCAGGATTAGGACTTATTATTGTTGACAGATTTATTTACTTTACTTCATGCGAGCACTTTAGAGGTTCTGGTTCCTTGGACACAAACCTATAAAACCATGGGATTAATTATTAAAAATTTACAAGAATTTATTAAATCAGTTCAGTTAACACAAATCGGACTTTTAATTTAAATTTATGACATTATATTTCCAAGATAAATAAAGGAATAGCTTTTAACATAAGAAATAATACCTTGATATTATACTAAAGAAATAAAGTAAAATGAAAACAATTGGGTGTTTTCAAAATGAATTATTTGCAAACAAAATATAAAAAAATTTCCTTTGAAGCTTCGATACAAGATTTTCAGTCTCCTGCCAATTAATACTGCAATGTCAGTTTAACACTGCAATGCTAGTTTTAGACGGCTTAACTAAAATTCTGTTTTCTAAAACCCCATATTCAATGCACCGCAAGAGTCGCTCAAGAAGTCTGATTGAAAATTCGCAAAGCGCTCCTATATATTAAAATATATTGTAATGAAAGCTATTGCTTTGTAATAATAATTATCTCGCCCCACGTTGGTGAAGCCAAATTGTACTGATTACAATTATTTTAATGAATAAAATTATTAATTATTTTAAATGATGTTTTAATTGAATCGAGCCTGATGGCTATGAATTATTCCACTAAACTCGTATCCTAGATGGTGATCCTGCTTGTAGTGAAATTTTATGTTTAAATTGTTAATTATAAAAGGAAAGACATCTGTTGGTATCTTTTGGTTCTATTAAGCAGGTCAAACTTACAATGATCTTTGTCATTTAACAGTAAGGTGTAGTGTTGAATGGTGTAATTATTTAAAACTAAATTGTCAAGTGCGTGAATGAACTAAAATTACTTAAAACTAATTATAATAAACAACGGTGCAATACATAATTGTTCAAATATTATACCAACTAACTTGTGCAATATCAGCTGTTGCATGCGTAGGTCATCGACTCGACTTCGCGTACAGTGGTACCAAAAAAACGTGAGCTCGTTGTAATTCTTCCTTGACATTTCACAGGTAAATACAAAATTTTTCCTTATTTGCTTTTTCTTTTTTTCGATGCACTTTCTTCAATACACTTTTATTTATTTAGATTATCCATAGCGTCACTAGTGATTGTACATTTCATGTCGAAAAATTATTTTTCTAGGTTAACGTTCATAATTTTAATTTTTCAGGAACACAAATTATTACGTGTTCACTGGACGAGTGAAATGAGTCGACTGAACGTATTTTTCGCATCGAGAAGCAGATAAATTTGGAAAAATTCATTTGTTTAATCTGGTTTTTCCACGAATGCTCGAATGCGATTGGCTGGAAATTCTTATCAAACGGATGCCTATGAAACTTTCACGAAAATTAAAGTCTTCAAAGCCGTTGCTCACAAAATTGTTAGAAAAATTCTAACTACAGCGGTTTCTTCATAATTGACTGTCAAAGTACGAATTCTTTCTTTGCACCCCATGTTAATTTTCTTACACCTCGTCTATCCTAACCACTTGCATAACACTTAGTTTTTAATACCTCATCCTTCACTACTAATCTCACTTAAATCCTTATCCTATTAACAAAATTATTACTAAATCTAAATTTTTGACATATTTGCAGGTTACAATTTCACATTTTTCAATGTAGAAGATTCATTTTTGCATCTACCATCCTCACTTGGATAGCAAATCGTTCTACAAATTACTGCGGTTCTTTTGGTATATAACTTGACCCAATTACAATTTTTATATTACATAAATTTTTCTTTTTAGGTTTCCGTAGGATGAATTTTACTTTTGCTCATATTGGCATTATTTGAATCTTTTAGCTTTTGGATTCATGTGCAAAAAAACCAAGAAATGTATACGCTACTATTCAATCTGCAAAACAATTCCCACTATAATCTGTGATACCCGTAGGATGAAATTTAACTTTTAGAATGCTAACTGCTTCCGACAGCTTATAAAATGAAATTTTGTATTCAAAATGGCTCTAATGGCATTCCATGAACCTATTACAACTGCTACATGACAAATATTATCAAACCGTTACACAAATTTCTCATCCGAGGATACAATTTTATTCACCGAGGTTACTGGTTTTCCTTCGAAGATGCAATTTCATTCTCCGAAGTTAGCGTAATGGCCAACTCACATACCACAGTGCAAATACAGTTCAACACGCAGCATTTTACCTCTTGACTACAACATTTGGATCTTTTATCTCTTTTTAGGCTTTCGATGTACCCGTTTTGTCATGAAGTGACCAAATTTGGAAGCTATGCAATCGTAACATTGCAATATTAAAGGGCAAGCAAAGTAACATAAGCATACAAACATTAAGGGATTGAATGCTCAGCAAGTTTGTTTCCTTTATTACAATCAAAATTAAATAAAAATTTTCAAAATTAATAGGTTAAATAAACAATAAAACGAAATTATTCGTAAGTTTTCAGCTCAATTAAATAAATAAAATTAATATTATTTTTGCTGTTTTAAAGTAAATTATTTTGAAAATATAAAATTTCCAAATTTGAAATTATGCTTACCTAATTATAATATGAAAACAAAATCTCTTGGCTTTCTCAGCTTGGCATACGGGACAGCGTCTGAACGTACATTTTACAGAAAGGGCGAGGTTTAAATTACTGCCGTTCTATTGGTTAAAAAATTTACAGCAGAGTAACTCAAAATAACAACAAAATGTTGAAAATAATCCTTCGATAAAATACATTTTCGTTCAACATCATAAGTCGAGTTGTATTTCATATGCTTAATTTTGATCCAGCTAACGCAGCCTACATTTTGAAAATAAAAAAATTATTAAAATAAAATATAATAAGTGTAAAATTACCAAATGGCCGGATCAACTTCCGTTGATAAAGTACATTTTTGGCCATACAAATTTTATTTTTCAAAATACAATTTTTTATTTACGGAACAAGGCAGCACAAATCAAGCACAACCCAGCACAACTTTTTTTTAATTTTTCAAAAATAGCACGGCTAACTTCACGCACATGATTTATTAACATGAAACAATTTAAACAAATTACAAGAATACAATAAAGGTAAATGTTATAAAAGAAGAGAGCCAGCAATAAAAGAATTTTTACCGATTGATAAGAAACAAGAGAAGAGAAAATAAAGTAAAGGCGAGAAATATGAAAGGCAAAAAGTGAAATATTGAAAGCGAACCAAAAAGAATTAAACAGTTCTGGGTCAAACGCTTCCATAAATTACTGAACATCCAGCAAGAAATAAAAGAATATGAAATAAATGAAGTAGATAGCGAAGAACAGGTACCAATATCAACCGAAGAAGAAGTGATGGACATAATAACAGGAATGAAAAATGGAAAAGCACCGGGGAGAGATGAAATAGAAATAGAGATGATCAAGAACGGGGGAGATGAGCTATGTGGGAAAATATGAAGGATGGTACAAAAAGTATGGAAGGAAGAGAAGGATAGTACCATTGAAAGAAGAGGGACCCGAAACTTTGTTTAACATGACATACAAGATGTTATCAACAGCGATACACAGAAAGTTGACAGAGTTTGCAAGAAACAAAATAGGAAACTATTAGTTTGGGTTTATGGAGGGTCTGTCGACAGTAGAGGCAATCATGTACTTAAACAGGCAATGGAGAAGGCCAGTGAATATAATGTAGATCTATATATTATGCTACTTCTTCTTCTCCGCTTTTTCTTTAACTTTAATTTAAGACAAGTCCTGTTTTATTCTAACAGCAGCATATGCTACTTGTGCACTTAAGTAGACCTTTGATAAGGTAAATAGGAGCGAGTTATTCAAAGCGATGCATACCATGAATATCCATATAAAAATTGTAACATTAACAATGATACTAGAAGCTACAGCATGTTTAAGAACAGTATCTGGTGAAACAGACAACTTTGAGGTGAACAACGAAGTAAGGCAGGAGGACGCCCTGTCGGCGACTCTGTTTAACGTAGTACTGGAGAAGGTAATTAAGAGAATGAAGATAGAGAGGACAATAGCAACAAGAGAGAGGCAGGCGATAGCTTACGCAGACGACGTCTTCATAATACGCAAAAGAATACGCAAAAAACTTGTAGAACTATTCAAAAACATGGAAAAGAGAGCAAAAACAATGGGACTGTTGGTGAACTGTAATAAGACCAAGTATATGGTGTGCGAGAGGAAAACGTCACATAACCAAAATTGATCTTATAATTTATAATGAAATCATAGCAGAAATAAAAAGTGTCTGAGAATACATATAGATAGAAACAACAATAGAGTACATGAAATGAAAAAAAAAATACAGACAGACAACAGAGCCTACCACGCAAATAAATTTATGCTGATGAGCAGAAACCTGAAAAAAGAAAACCGGTAAAAATTTATAAGATAGTAATAAGACCGGTCGTAATGTACACAGCGGAAACACTGTGCCTGTCAAGATTAGATGAGAGTCTACTGAGGATATTTGAAGGAAAGGTGTTTAGAACCATTCTGGGATCAAGAAGAACTGAAGATGGCAAGTATAAACCATGAAAGAACTGTGAATTAAAGGAAGAATTCGAAAATGAGGACATGTAGTGAAGTTCACTAAATCACAGCGGATTAGATGGTTGGGCCATATCATGCAAGAAGATGACAACTCAATAATAAAAAGACTAACGGTATGGACGCCAAGTGAGGATAGAACAAAAGTAAAACCCAAGGAAATATGATGGGTTCAGGCAATGAAAACCTGAGACTGATGGAGATTAGTGATTGGAGGAAAAAGATACAAGACAGAAAAGAATGGAAAGAGATTGTAGATGAGAGATTGAAAATGTAGCACCAAAAGAAGACATGATGTAGAAAAGAAACGGTAAATGAAATTAATAAAACATGTTATACTGGGACTAATCCACCCCTTGCAAAGGATTTTAATAATTGGAACAGAGATAGCTATATTCATATGGAATGTAAAGCTGATAATAATATAAATACAAGAATAAAATAAAGGTAAATGCCATAAAAGAGAAAATATTTACAAAATAAAATATCCAATATGAAATTACGAATGTTTCTGAATGCAACACTATCAAATCCCATTCGCAATGTGACGGCAGTTTATGGAAACTCAAATCCCAATGATTGCAAGGAACGACAAATTAATATAACTTTCCGGCAGACGATGAAAATACACGTTTAGTGTTTTTAATGCAGCAAGGATTCAAATTAAATATCGTAGATTTCCTCAATCATAAGCCAATTATGTAACGCAAGAACATTACAGCTTTTAAATTGAATTGTTAGAATATTGTCTGTGGAGAACGAATATTATTTCTTTTAGTAGTACTCGACGTAACTAACATTTTGATATTACCTAGAAATCCTTAGTTTCAATGTAGAATGTATACTAGTAACTTTACTTATCAAAAGGGTACCAATGGACAGTGTTTCAATTTTCAATAATAAACCACCAAGTTAACGCAAAAGACACTGCACTCGTTGGTATACCGCTGGGAACTGATTTCTGTTCGCGCTACTCCTGCTTTTATTATTTATTTTATTATTATTTTAGCGTTGAAATAAAATAAAGAAATTGCATTGAAGGTGAAACTCGACTAAACTGAATTCTAATTTTTAATGTAACTTTGGTTTAGTGCTTATTTACCCAATGACGATTACCATGCCGCAAAAATCATTACACATTGTTAAAAGCTTTGGTAGAATAGACGGAGAGAATGAAAAGTTTGAATGTTATTTTTAAAATGTATATTTTGTAATACGAGAGTAATATTTTGAAAACATACCACGTAAAACAAAGTATAAATAATTCAGTATCGGATTCGTTATTACACAAAATAGTCGTTACGATTAATTTTAAATTTAATTTCTAAATTAGAGACATATTGACATTTTTAATAAAAATTCACAAAGCAATAAGTATCTACCAGTATGACTGGCAAAATGCGAACATTATTTACGCAGGACTACTACAGTGGACAAGGAATTCTTTAAATCGAAACAGAATTAAATTTAAAAAATACGATTTGTAAAATTCCAGTTTAAATTTTTTATAGTAGCGTAAACACTCCTTGATAAGAAAAAAACGGTTTGGGAATTAAGGGATAATAACATTTTTATAAAGTTGAAAGAAGGAATGCAAAAATGAAGGCTTGACTCGAATCGTAAGAATAAAATTATAAGTAAAATTTTACATAAGTGGTCAATTGGGGCTTCCGTCATTTATTATTTGAAATGCAAAAATAAAATTTTGAGAAAACCCACAATTTTAAAAGTTTCAAAATTTATGCTTACGATTTTATCGGCGTCTTACCAATTTAAATTTACTAGACTTTAATAGTACTTTTTCTATATTACGTTTTCATATCTCTTCTTTCTATTCTTAAAACTTAATTGAATATCGGATTTCACTTAATTTTATTCTAACACGAAACCTAAATTAAACGAATCGAAACTTTTTTTTTTAAATAGAAGAAATTTAAATGAAATGTTTTTTTTAAATAACTCTTTGATGTTTATATTATTATACGACTTAAATATATTTCAAAGCGAGTGATAAAGTGGAAAATTTTTGAATATGATAGATTTAAGGTTGAGAAACTTTTAGGATACTTACGAATCACATAAAAGATAAATCGACAGCTTTCAAAAAGCTTCGTTTTGAATTCACAAAGGATAAATTTCTCTTTTTAACCCTTCTCAAGTCCCTTATTGAGAGTGTGGTCATTAGTATTAACGTCTCTGCTACTTCCACTTCTTATCTAATAATGATAATAATATTGTTATATAACTTTTAAGTAACAGATACAATTAGTACAGCATTTAAAATTTCAGATAATAATATGCCATTAACTACATCTAAAAATAGGAAAATATTTATTTTCTTTTTTCACAAAAGCAAGGAATTATTTATCAGAAAACTGAAAAAAGTTAAGCGATCCATCAAATTCGGTAAAAGTTTACATTAAATTAACCACCGAAATGTAAATATACAGGATAGCTGTTGCTTCACTGTTTTCCTTAAATTTAATAGTAAAAAAAATTAAAACTTAATTTTGATCAAACAACAAATGAAATTGTCGTATGAACTGGAACTAACTCAAAGAATAGCATGTCTATTTAAAACAAAAACATATTTTGTCTAAGCTGACGGAGATTAGAACAAATTAACCTCCGGGCCATAATAGGATCCCCAAGGATCTTCTGAAAACATTCCTCTAAAACACTTCTAAACACTTTACGTGTTTACTGCATTAAGTGTGAACTTAATACTATAGTTGTTTAACAGATAAACCACTCCACTCCCTTCCCTTTAAAACAATAGTTTGTTTCGACCTGTAAATTTCTTATGAGTGAAGATGGCTAGATCCTGTATAGCGCCTCTACTAACGTTTCAACTCTTAACGATTTTGTGTATAATATTAAATAACACATACATATCGTAGGTACTCGTACTTGCTTTTATCGTACGATAGTGAAAATTTTAGTTGCCTTTCTGCAAAAAGCATTAAAAATTTTGAAAAGATTTTAAGCTGAAGTACTGTAATATTTATGATTACATGAAATGCAATCTTTCCGTTCTAGTGCGTTTTAGAAAAAGTTTATGAAAACCGACGAGATGGAATATATTTACAATGGTACATAGTATAAGTTACCTGTTTGGAATTATGTAATAATAAACTGGACGTTTTCTATTGTACGAACCAAATAGACACTTCTATAGTATGTTACCTTCTTCTTTTGTTACGTCACATTGAAGAAAGTAATTAATTTTTATAGTTCTTGTGTACCTACTTTCAAGATATTAAATTGTGAGCAAATAAAACGTAAATATGAAAATTTTTTTTAAATTGAAATAGTTATATTTACTTCAAGAGCAAACAGATTTTCATCGATAATATTGAAACTAATACATTTTTATTTGCTCTTCATTCATGTAACACATCTTTCAGTTCCTTTAATCCAATATTACATAAATTCAGCACGAAGCAAAAATGCTTTTAAAATTAGGTTGGTAGATATTTCATTTAGAAATTTTCCCAAGTTGAAAAAGTGAATAATTTAAGATAGTCAACATGATATGCTATAATAATTCGGAATGCCATTAGGCGATCAGCAATAAAATAAAAAAAATCGAATAATGATGCTATTTGGACCGCAAATGTCTTGTACGCTTAAAATTGGTTAATAATAGCGCTTTCCACCAAATACATGAAATTTAAACTTAACGATTCACGCTGAAACAAGCTTAAACAAAGTTACTATTATAACGCTTATGAATAATTAATCCATCCAACTAAGCAACAAAGTTATTTACACAATAAATACATTTAAGTGGAATCTCGTATTAATGGATTAAAATTATCAAAATTCCTAAAATGTGCTAATTAAGTTGAATTACAACAATAAATTCGCTAAATTTGTAGTATGCTAATTCGCTAAAAATTTAACCGGTTGCAAATTGTCGTATCAAAAGAAAATTTCATTTTGTGAAAAAATATCCTTTGAAATAATGAAATGTACGCCATTATTTTAAAGTCTACGTAATAAATTGAAAAAGTCTTTACGATTAAATAAACTTATTATAACTGCACCAAGACGTTTTAACTTTTTTAGGTAACAACTTCAATTTAAAAACTAAGTTAATTTAAAAGTTAAAATGTAATTATCTTCAAAGTTGCCAGCGTATAAATAATTTAAAAAAAAAGTAATAGGTACACCTGATTTTACATCATTGCTTATAATTTATTCTAATTAACCGATATTAATTTGTCCACCGACGTACGACGTCTTAGTCCTGGATTTTAACTTGCACACTGCTGGTGGTCACTCTAAGTAAAATATTTCAATTTTTAATTTATTAAATGTATTCAATGCATTTTTTCCCACAATTTACATTTTAAAAATAATTATCAATCCAGATTCATCTGTAGAGTTCCCATGGAACGAAATATAAATGATCATTTATATTTCATTTATATAAAATATACTAATTTTCAAATTAAATTAAAATTTAAAAATATTTAATTTTGTTTAATAGTTATGAATTTAATTTAACACATAGATAATAATACTAAAATATATTTTGGCAAGTTTAATTTATATATAATATTTCAATTAGTTAACTTTAATTTTACTTTTTCAGACATAATAATAGCTTTGCAATAACAGAATACTATTTCTTCTCTTTCCGAAAATAAAACAACTGTTGAAAAGTTGTGCCTTAGCAGCTGTGCCTTATCTTTCTACAGTGCAGTTCTCGAGAGCGCAGGTTTTAAAAATTCGTAGGTTATTAAAAAGCAGATATTGATAACCTTTCAATTTGTTTAACGCCTGCCGTACTATAATAATGTTTAATCTTTGTTTACTAATACTGGGTCATAATTGAGCCACAGTTTAAATAACTAAGGTTTAACTTTAATAATTTTTTGGTTTTACTTAGATATTTTATATATTTATTTCAAAATGGTTTCAAACACAAAAACGTAAAAATACCGACAATAAAAATAAATAAATTGTAAAAATTATAAAATAATGTAATACTTGCCGTATTATAATTGTTTTCTACCTTTTTGTTTAATAATACTGGGTCTTAATTGACTCACAGCTTAAATGACTAATTAATGTGATATTATTTGATACTACTGATGCCAATAATAGTGATGCAAGTTGCAATAAAAGTGATGCAAATCTATATCATAACCGGATCAGTGATGACCCGTATTAACAAAACCGAATACTCCGCTTTAAAAATTCTTATCTAAAAATATTACAATTTAAAAACAAAATTTAATAAAAAATTTCCTGTAGATTATATTTACAGAAATGTAAGTTCTGGGTCAGAGTAGATCCGGTTTCAGTACCGCTCGAGTTAAATGTATTGAGAAGTATCAATCTTTGTACTAATTCAGTGGGATTATTCCATTTAGTGATGGCTAATATTTTCATGCTACATGAAAATATATACTCGTATTCGCTCGTGAAGACGAGCAACATACGAACTCTAAAAAATATTAGATTTAAGTTTATTTTTAAAGCTTGCTCCGCATGTAACTTAAGTATCTGCTACAAAATATGATTGTTTTTAAGGTTCGTGGTTTGCTCGTCTTCACGAGCGAATACGAGTATATATTTTCACGTAGCATAATTAATTTATTTTTAAGAATAATAAAGTTTTAAAATAATTAAAAGTTTTTAAATTTTTGTAAATTTTAATTTGACGCTGTCATAGGAAACTTAACTAGTTTACTTAAGTCAAATGCGGTGCAACCGGGCATTAGTGTTCTTATATTTGATACTTGTTTTAAATTTTCCGTTTTGCGTTTGTTTAAATTTTTCACTTTATCTCAACTGTTATTCCGCTATTATATTTATCGTCAGAGTGATTGAAAAGCAAATCGTAGAAATACGATAACTTGTACTTTCTAATTAGTTTAGTTCAATTTGCTAATCAAACAAACAAATTAAAGTTTTATTTTTAATTTAACATCCATTCGTTTCTTAAACAGATTTACGTCAACTAGTAAGCCAGACGCTTTCCCTTCTAATCAAATACCAATGGTGCTAAGAGAAACTAACATACGTGAAATTCCTTACCGAAATCTTGTAGTGCTAGAATTTATTGATCAGGTCTTAGCGATATTTGTTACACCTCTGTTTTGATACGATTTTCTAAGATTTTCTAAGAATGTACCATATTTTATTTATAAGTAAATGCAGAAAGTTTGATAAAATATTGAAGTTCTTGCAAATGCAAAAAATATTTAAATGCTTTTTTATGGATACACGACACCATAAAATTCTTGAAATGTTTTTTTGGTGTTTGATGATCCAATAAAAATTTCAAATCAGATAAGCGCTATTTTAGTATCAAAATTTTTCTAATCTTTCGGAGTTTTCATCAGAGCTTTCCTCATTTAACAATGAACTATTGGATGTAATTTGGGTTTCTTAAATTCTTCTCTAGATGAAGTTTCTTACATCAACATAGTTTATTTTATTGCAGATATTATCATTTTATTGAACCAATTCGCAAATGAAAAATCTATATTACGGAACTCATTAGGAAAATTTTAAATAAAATTTGTTGATGTTTCGCTAACAAAATCCAATGGTTTTTAACAAAACTCAGTAGTTTTAAAATTTTAGTTGTTTTTTCATAACTTTTAATTAAACTGCTGTTACTTTATGAACAGCATGATTAAACATTTGTCAATGTTGTCTGATAATTAAATGAATAATTTTGATATTCCATAAAATGGATCTTAGGTAATTCAAAATATCTAATCTTAAAGTTGTAATGTAATTTCAAAATTATTAATTTAATTATCAAATTAATGGGAAAAGTAACCAGACAACATTGACAAATGTTTCGTGCTGTGCGTAATGTAACAGCAGTTTAACTAGAAGTTATGAAGGAACTACCGAAAACTAAATTCCATAATTTATACTGTAAGATCAATTATCAATCCAGGTCTATTCGACTAGTTTTTAGACTAAAAAAATATAAAAATAAAAAATAAGTAAGTGTGCAAAAGATTCACTAATTTACAAATTCAAATAAAAATTCACTAAACTTGTTATATTGTTAAATAATACTTAAAATATATTTTCACAAGTTAATAAACAATCACATAATATTATATAAAAGCTGTATGAGTAAAAGTTCTTTCGATTTGAAATTCTTTTAAATCAAACCTCAGATAATTGTGCTTTTTCTAATTGTCTTCTTTTTCGGTGGAATATAGTAATTTTCGGATAAAATGGCGAAAAGAGCATTATAATTTTCAAATATAATATTGCTTACGACTGAATATTTTTCCCATCACTACTCAGGATAACTACTCTAAAATTGATTTATCGCTCTTGAAATAAAAATACAGAAAAACAACTATACAGGATACAATAGTATAATTAAACGCTGAAAACAGCTAGAAAAAATGTACAAACAAAATTCAAATATGTATATGAACAGAAAACCTGGCTGCTTATGAAAAAAAATTTTTTTTAAATAGCAAGTAAAATTTTGTAACGAGAGGTTAGCATTAAACCTATGTTGTTAACAAACCTTATATATTCTAAAATATATTTTTCAACATACTCGATGCATTTAAATTTCTTTATTTAAAATCTTTTAGGTTACAAGAATGCTGAAAATCTTAAATTTTTTAAAGACTTCTGCTTTTCAATTAAAGATTATAGACAACTTTTTAATTTTTTAAATTTAAATGTATTGGCATCATAGCAGGATTTTAGGGAATACCTTCAAATCTAATATATAATTTAAAAAATTGATAAGTCTTTTATTATGGGATAGGAACATAAAATACAAGGGCTGTTTTATATCCACTATAAAATGTATCAATTTATATTTAAGTTATTCAATAAAATATAAAGTTTGAAATTTTCTGCTTTTGACAAGTTTAAGAAATCATTTTTTTTGCTATTTTATCATTTATCACACTGTTTTCTAACATAACTAAACGTGCGTAAGAAATGAAAAAGAACGCATTATATAAATCTTCACAGACTCGACGTCTTTTCTTTCCAGACACATAAATTTTCTTATACGATTTATTTTCATTGTGGTTACAAAACAGTAACTTGTAAATAATTTAATTAAGATAGTGGTGTTTTGTTGTCTTTCTCTTGGTACCTAGTAAATTTAACATTTGCAACGATATTCGTTCTAATTTTAAAACATCAAAGAAAATTTAAGTAGAACTTTGTTTTACACAAAACTTTTAATGAGTTATTCAAATTAATGAAGTAGCTTTAATTTTTTTGGTTTTTAATTGTATGTACAAGAAGTAATAAATTTAATTTATCAATAATTGTCATTGTTTATTATCAAGTTGTGCGCCACTATTATTCAATTGTCTAAGAAACTTTTGAATTTTTCGTTTGGTGACGTTCGCTACGCTACCTAAATTAATAACGAATCAATCATACAGCTTTAATAAAGTAACTCGAACAGAAGGAACTGCTGTATCGATCACATACTTCTATAACTAATATAGAGCAAAAAGTTAATTTAGAAACTGAACCCTTTTATCTTAAGCATTTGAGTCTATATTTACGAAGTTGTCTAAATACTATTTAACCCAATTCTGGAATGTTTCAAAGTAAGTAGTATGTATTATTGGAACAAACTAAATAAAAGGGTAAACAAGATTTAGAAACAGAAAAATGAAAGAATGCAAAAGAGTAAATACGACCAGTTAAAACAGTTTTGGAGAGTTTCGCCATTTCCACAGATGATGTTAGATGGTTCAGCAGTCAGCCGAGAGACTTTTTCATTATACATAATTAATTCTATACTAGGAAGTTGACAATGGTAGATTTAAACTAACTCGATTAACGATTTAATTGCTAATCACATATTAAACACTACTAATGCATTTCAATGCGTCAAATGCAGAATGCAATAATTTAGGTAGTATCAACATTTTCAATTCGCTAATGTTCAAAATGAAACAGTAATGTTTTTCACATTAATTCTACTGCAACTTTAAAAGCAATTGAATGTTGGTTGCGAAAAGTACGCCCACATCAGTTTGGCGTGTTAGGTCCGAATCAAGCAAGCAATATACCTACCACTTCTTATCCCTGTAATGTCTTTATTTGTGTACATAACCTAGAAAATTATGTCTTCATTCTTGAGTAATAATGAAAATAATTGATATGACATATTCATTTACTTACTCGTACAGCCATAATTATGAAACTAAAATATACAATTAAGAGAAATTGCTTAACTGGAAAGAGTAAAATAATTAGTCTTCAAAATTACTATAGAGGAATAACTAATTGCGTATAATCAAAAGGGCTTTGTGCTTTAAAACCTTATTATTAATAATAAGTAGAATAGAATTAAATCCATCCTTTACCATTAGTGGATGCTCTTGGCAAATGGATGTACAAGTCGTTTTTAGAAAACATGTAAATTTTATGTAATCCCTCTCCCAGATAATTTTTTTAAATTCTTTATTTGCATTGAGGTAATACTTTATTAATGCATAGAAATTCCGTTATTATAATTTTAAAAGAGCATATTTAAAATTTTTTTTCAGATTATTTAAATCATATTTATAGGTTGAAACAAGCTGAAAAGATACTTCGGCTAGCATTCAGAGATATCAACGGGTGTGGGCCATGCAATGGTTTATAGATTGATTTACAATTAGGTAATTAATAAGTCACAATAAAATAAAGAATGAATATATTTAACAATTATATTTACAAAAATAAAAACCCTAACTAAAATGTCAAAACAAACAAAACACAAGTAATGACGGAAGACTCTCTTATAATTAGAGGTAGAAAGTTCAGTTTCCCTATCAAACAATTAAGCTGCTTAAAGAAAATTAAAAATTTGTTTACTAAATTCACTATTCACACTTTCTGGAGGGATGTCTTGTCTTAAGGTGGCCTTGATAATTGGAAGCGATAATAAGCCCCCAGGTATAGAAGCAGATAAATGCTTTTTAGTAAGTACACTATTTAGTTTACACTAATCTAGCAATGAATTAAACGAGTTTTACCGTTGAAGTAATGTTTCTATTTATTTACAATATATTAAGAATTTAAGTTTCTATTGTCAACCAAGAGATGGCCCGATAAGTTGAGGTGTCTAACACAGCAGGGCAACTTCAATTGAAAATTTATGGCGATACGCCACCTGGTATTTGCACAAAGAAGTATAGCGTAATTTGTTACAAATGGAGGACATTGATGGCAGTAAATGTTTATGGCGGGTGTTTCAAATACGAATAATTTTTGTTTTTGTAAAAATAGAAAAATTTTAATCATTTTTTATTATTTGCTTTGAGTAGAATCATAATTTAAATTAACAGAAATGTTTATTTACATAACAACTTCTACTCAATGCAAATAATAATAAATTATGAAACATTTTAAAAACATGGAGTAAAATATGGTTACAACATTTAGTACATTAATTTGCAAGAAAAATTTATTCAAAACATAAAAATGTACACACAAAGAACACAAAGTTTACTACCTCTTATGCTTTAAATTGAAATAACTTTAATGAACATTTTCGTGTCTTGAAATACATAACTTCTTTTGCAAGGAATGATTGAAGTTTTCCATATTTTGTTGAAATTATTCATCAGATGTATAGCCTGTTTTTCATGGAGTACAGCACATTACTAAAAAGATATGTAGCATTAAATTACGATAAACACAAGTTAACTATTTTAATATAAAGTGTTATATTCGGGGCTCTGCAAAGCTTTTCTACAATTTACCAAAATGTTTAAAATTTATTTACAACGAAACTTATGTATGTACTATAAATTTCAAATTTTATTAAATTCCATTTCAGGAAACTTGAGGCTTAAAATTGAAACTCATGTCTTGTTCGTTTAACGATTAATATTCACTTCTTAAATATTAAATAAAATTATTATAACAAATTGGAAAATTCAAAAACACAAAACATTGCTATGCTGAATTAATATAATTGGAAACAATTTCTTATTAAAATTAATGTCATCGAGAACTTACCATATTTTCACCATGTTGATTAACAAACATAATAAATTTTCTACATGGATATTTTACATTTTAATATTCAACCAATCCATTTCAATATTATAAATAATTTAAGTATAAAAAATATTACTGGTGAAAATTTAATCACAAACATAACTTCACATAATTTTAAAATGCAAACATTACAAATGGCGGTCAGCTGTTCTTCATTTTACAGTAATTTGCATCAGCTTCGTTGTCATCCCTACCCTAATTTCGAATAAAAAACATGCAGCGCCACCATGTATTAGCACTTTGAAGTTTTCGTTTTGAATTCAATTATTTCCATAAGAGAGCCCAGGCTGTGGTGTCTAATAGTTTGTGGCAACTAACTGTTATTCCGCATAACAACACCAAAGTTTGACTTAATTTTTCCGAAAATTTTGCGTAAAGTTTTAACTCACTACAACTTCTGGTTAATACCGTTTGCTTTACTAATCTCAAGTTATGGAAAAAGGATAGAATTTTAAATAAATTCACTTAAATTCACAGTAAGTTTAGATAAAAATCTAAAAAAATACGCTCTTTGCAAAAGTACAGAAAAAATCGGATGTGGCCATGCCCATGACTTTATCATATTTTTATTAAATATTAAAAAATAATTTTTAATAATAAAAGAAAAAATATTTTCCATTAACCAATGTGACCCAAAGTCTAATCAGCTCTAAGTCTAAATATAAAAATACAAAATACCAACTTTAGTTTTGAAATTCTCATTAGTTTTTGAAATATGTAATAAAACTAATAATAAATAAAAGATTTAAAAAATTGCTCCCATGAACCAATTTTATCCAAAATTTAATCAGCTCTAATTCCTCCCATAAACATAACAAATTTCAACTTCAGTCTTGAAAATCCTTTTAGTTTTTTAAAAAATTAAATAAAGGCTAATATTAAATAATAATATTTAAAATAATAAAAAACAATAGTTTTTATAAACAAATTTTAACTAAAATTTAATCAGTTCTAAATATTGATTAAAATATGCGAAAACCTAAATTTAGTTTAGAAATTCGTTTTACTTTTGGAAATATTAATTAAAAACTAATATTAAATAATAAGATTAAAAAAATTTTAAAAATAGTTCCCATGAACCAATTTTAACCAAAATTTAAATAACTTTAACTCCAGCTATAAAGATAGGAAATATCAAATTTGGTTTTGAAAATTCTGTTAGTTTTCAAAATATTAAATAAAGACTAATATTAAATAATAAAACTTAAAAAAATAAAAAAACAATAGTTTTCATAAAACAATTTTAACTAAAATTTAATGAGTTCTAAATCTCGACATAAGTATGCTAAATCCTAAATTTCGTTTTGAAATTCTTATTAGTTTTTGAAATATTAATTAAAAACTAATATTAAATAATAAAATTTAAAAAATAGTTCCGTAAATTAATTTCAGCCAAAATCTAATCAGCTCTAAGTCTCAACATAAGGATACAAAATCCAAAATTTTGTTTGAAAATTCCTATTAGTTTTTGCTGTAGGTCGCACACAAAATTTGACCACACACTACACACACACACACAACACACACACACACAGACATTTTTGAAATGGTCTTATTTTACTCAGGGACCTCAAAAGTGTAAATCCATCAAAATCTCAAATTTTTTTTCTGCACGAAAACAATACTTTCTCATATTACATATGATAAAGTAAAACTCCACACAGGAACAGATACGACTATTTCTGAGGTAAAAACAAAACTGCTTCAATTTCGGCAAAACACCCTTATATGTTATTTTTTCAGATAGAAATCTGGTGCCATACTTCTGTCCGAAAAATTGGGTTTTTCCAATTTAGCACCGTCAGAAGTATGAAAGATGCTAGGTACAAAAGGGGTTTTATAAGATGCCGCAAAATGCAAGAAAGGCTTAAAGGAGAGATGCTATAAAGAATACCGACAGAAAGTAGCAACCAGCCAGATAGACCTATTGTTGGTGGGCGCCTTGTTAAAAAATTAAATATTAAATTTTACTTTGCGGCACAGGGCTGTAATAAGGAAATTTATTAATTAAAATTGTAACTTAAAATAATGCGAAACAAGTTCTTTACAAGCTCACAAACATTCTCGACAGCAAAAAACTAGCATTTACTCACTTTGGTGCATAAATAACTATTCCAACAACGCGCTAACATGAAAATATGAAGTACCGATTTAAAAAATTATAGTACGGATTTTATCCATATTCTTCTTTGAAATTGTTCCGTTATTTTATAACACCATTAGAATTCGCAGTTGGTATTAAAAAATGTTATCGGCAATTTTAATAGTGCACTTAATATTTGCGTGTTAAAGTAGAACATCGCATGCAGGTAATTAATGTTTTCTGATTCATTGATTTCTTTATAAACGATGATATTGTTTCCGTTTTTTGAATGCGTTCAGTTTGTTATTTTCATTTTTACATTTCCGACCACTTTAAGTTTTACCAAAAATGCAGTTAAATTAAAGGATTTAAAAGAATACGTAATCTTTTAAGTGAGATGAAGGCTTTAGTACCAAATAATTCTGTAAGCTATACGGTAAGTTGAATTTTATAATTTTTCTGCATAGATTGACTTTCAAATGTTATTTATAAATAATCATTTGCCATATATGCATTAATTTATCTGCTGTCAAATCATTCAAGTGCTTGAAATTGGTTGTGATTAGATTTACTGCTTCAGAGTAATACAACTGTTAATTTTATTTTTTATTATAGGATACCTCAAAATCATCTACGTGGTCATAGTTTATTTTCTCTAATATAAAAATATAAATAGTTTATATTATCTTAAAATTTTCGATTTTTTGTGAAATTTTTGAATGCACATTTTAAATTCATATTTAAACATTTTATCGACAATCTATTATTTGTTTCCTAGTTTTTCCATAAACGTATTCCAGAACAAAACCAGATTGTAAAACTTGTGTCTCAATGTAATGGAAATATTATGTTAAAATTTTATAAGAAATCAAAGCAAAACTTTTAATATTCAGCATAAAACTTTAAAATTTTTGTAACGTAATAATAACGGATGCTGCACTTTTAACCTGCCATTTCACAAAATTTTCTTGTAACTGTTGTAACTTAAGGTGAGTACCCCATTTAGCGTGTTGATCTCATATAGAATGATAATGTTAGCTTTATCGAACATACCAGATGAGAAAACTTTTTCGATGTAATAGAATAGGGACAGAGCCGTAGGGTGGGCCGCGGCTGTGATAAAGCCGACTTTTAGAAATATAAAGAATTTCAGTAAAAGTTATGCTACATAAGAACAACTTAAATAATAATAAATTACTCAAAATTTTTACATTTACAAATACATTTTTGAAGCTACTTAGAATTTCTACTTTTTCAAAATTTTCATATTTTATAAACTGGGTAGGTATTTTATATTTCAATCTAACCACTTCCCTTTCTTGTTAACGTGGCTGGGATTGCATTGTAGTAAAAAAATTTATTAAAAGCTTTGCATATCTGTAATATTAAAAAAATTTTCGTTTTCAATTTTAAAGTTACAAGTTGGAAAAGTTTGCAAGTTTCGCAGTCATTGCTACATTTTAGAATTTAACATAATTTAAAATTACTTAAAAAGGTTGGTGTTGGAATACTAACCTTTTGGAATTGTTATTACACCAATATATTCGAACAATAATTGTACCAGAATTTAATTAATGAGATAGTAAAAGCGTAAAGGAAAATTTTAAGCCTCATTTACAATTTCCAAATTACAGTCTTTGGAAAATAAATTAGAATCACTTGTTAATTATAATTTAATGTAATAAAACATACATTTTTTAAATAAATCATTAATTTTATTATTTATACTCTTGTTTGGCTTCTATACGCAGCCATCCGTCAGTCCGTTTGCAATTTCAATTAAGGGCCACTCATATAACAGTTTGCCCTCTAATCATCTTAGTCCGAGGTTTAAATTCGGCGATTTAGTAATTAACTAATCTATCGAACTTGAATCGAGAATATCAAACTCTATCCAACTATTGGTCTTTATAACATCCTACGACGTCTTCCGATTCCACTACTTTCAAGAAGGTGTCTTAGTATTTAATACCTTAAAAATGTTGCTAGCACCTTGTAAGAAGACCACCGGCTTTACGTGCCTTCCGAAGCACGGAGACGGCCACAACATAGTCAACCCCTGTCCAGATTTGAACTGGGCGCATTAGCGTTAGCAGTTGATTGCACTAGCAACCAAACCAATGACCGTCGCTTGATCCGAATGATTCGAGAATAAACTTTTGCTACACAAGTAATCGTATGACCCTTAGTTTAGTAATGTGAATGGAAGGACAGACGCGTGAATAGATTACCAAGATTCAAAAATCTCGAAAAAAAATTATTTGAGATCAGATAGACAGACTTATGAGCGCTTTTCAAATGTTTATACAATTATTGTATTAGTTGTACACTTTTTTGAATTGGTAATAAATGAATGAACCAATTAGAGGTGCAAGAGAGTGAACTTTCACGTAAATTGCAACATAATTTTCCTATATAGAAAATTTATTTTACCAATGACCAGTGAAAAAATTAAGAATTATCTGCTAATCTTGCTTATGGATCCTATGATCGTGTTGATTTCTGTTTCGAAATCATCTGATTATCCGGGTTTTTGTTACTAAATACTAACAAAAAATTATCAATTTAAATAATGAATTATTACAATATTATTTAATTGTAAACCAGAAAGGTAGCTGTATAAGGTCTAAGAACTGCGATCATCCGAATTCCACCTTGTTTTTATTAATATTTTGTGATACCCTCAGCTTTAACTACTGCAGTTACCTTTATTACCATACCCCTAATGCAATCGAGAACAACTTCCTTTAAATGCTAGTCTGTCTGTTTACTGTGGAATTGTTTTGTTTATAAACTAATCTTAAATTAAACTTAAAATTTACAAAATATAAAAACTGCAAAAAATGAAATAAATGAAAAATAATGGTGAAACTAAATCCCGTTCA
Source organism: Lycocerus yunnanus (assembly GCA_036346125.1). Lineage (NCBI taxonomy): Eukaryota > Metazoa > Arthropoda > Insecta > Coleoptera > Cantharidae > Lycocerus > Lycocerus yunnanus. Next base: position 55,697 of record JARFIX010000017.1, read on the forward strand.
AAAATTCAAAATTAAAAAAAACTGCTTTGTATTGCCACAATTTCATTAATTATAAACTTTTTCTTCTACATTTAGGTTCATCTTCCAACTATTTTTTTAACTCAGGTAAATCGGATAATCATTGTATTTTTCATCGTGTACACAGTTCGATGATGATTATTTTTATCAGGACTGCTCTAACGAGTTTACACTGTTATTCATATTGTTTACTTTTAATATATATGCATTTCAAACATAAATTTAGTTTTGGTTCAATGTAAAACAATACAAAATTGATATTTGTTTGCATTTTCAGCTGTGTAAATAAGAACCTCACCTTAAAACGCGTAATGCATATTAAGCAGTGCACTCTGAATCCAATAAATAAAATCATGTAAAATTTATCTTTGCATGAATTTTTCTAGATATTTTGATAAGATTTCCGATATGTCTAGACGAATATCCGTTGTAAGAATTAAATTATGGAATAATTATTATTCGAAAAAGAAATGACCAACGCTTATTGTGATATCTCAGATGGCACACATTAGTACGCAGTATTAGAAATATTAGTAAATTAGAAAAGGAGTAAGGAAGCTTTTCTATATACAGTCAACGCAATATGAAAATCCCGGGAAAATTTTTAGGTAATATTTGCTTGTAATTCTTTTTATTTGAGGGGGTGGGAATTTTTTGTAAAAGGTACATAATCTATATGAAAAGAGCCAGACAACGTCTTGAGACAGATTATGGACTAGAGACCGAGAGAGACAAGAAACCGAGGAAGAGTAAGATCTAGATGGTTAGATAAAGTAATAAATGACTTCAAAACTATGGACGTGACAGACTGGAAGAAGAAATACATAGATAGAGTACTATGGAGACAAATAGTGAATGAGACCAAAACACACACTAAAATATAGAATATATTGAAAGAGCATATGAAGAGTGATTCACTTCGAAAAATGAATCGTAAGGACTTCTACGAAGTAGGCATATTCCACAAGGAATGGATACCTTATTTATTTATTTATTTAGATAAGATTTAGAAATAAAACAAATACTCCATTCCTCATCTTAAAACTCCAAGAAGTGATTTTTAATGATTGGTTCCAAGAATACGCGGATTGCTAAGAAATGAAAAATATGTTAACTACATATATCAATTTAATCAAAAGCAATAATATACTTGCTAATTCAAATAATATACTGCAATAATTATTCCAAATTAAGTTAATTTATAAGCAGGCATTTTAACATCATCAGTCAAGTTTGTTATATTTCTCGTTTTTCATCGAAATAATAAAAATAATGAAATCTGAATAGTTTTAAATTGAAATTTTAAGATTTGAATAGGTGTGGGAATTTTGAATTTGGAAAAATTGTAAAAGTTTCTAAAATAAGAAAAACAATTTTGTTACACTCGTTCCCTAGATTTAACGGTGCCTAATTTCTTTTGTCGGATTACTAAAGAGACGGGTTTACTTGAATAAACTACAAACTCTAAATCAGCTTTAGAGCCAGAAACGTTGAGTGCCGAGATGAAAAATGCATTAAAAAGAGCCATTATGTATCAACCAGGAAATAGAGGTCATTTAAATGATATTATAATATTTTCCACACTTAGCAGAAAAAAGTTTAACGAATCATACTGATATGTAAAAAAATCAAAAAAATTAATAAAATTACAAAAGTTATGTGTGTTTTACATTCGTTAGTCTAAGTTGGCCCACCCTGTATATGGAATGTAATCAGTTAACAATGAGTACAAGGGGTTTTATTACTTTTTGTCCCAATCTCTCTTATCAAAATTGAAAATATAGTAATATTATATTCTATACTATTTCATAAAATTTTACACGGTTCTGTTTGAAACATTTTCTAGTAAAATCGTTAATTTAATTGTTATTGTAACTGAAATATATTGCAAAAATAGTAAGTAAACGTTCCAGACATAGAGCCAAGTGCAGCTGTGACACAATAAATTTAATACCATTTACGTAACTTTTAAAAACTGAGGATTTGTCCCCTTAATATTTTTTGTTATATATACTTAAAATATTATATTTATTATTAAATGCAGTAGCATAATATTGTTGTTAACGTAATAATTTGAGAATGCATAAAAAAAGAAAGTATAATTCAAATTCAATTTCTGTTAATTTAAAATTACTGAATAGATTAACGAGATTCTAATACAAAACTTAAAGTTAGTGCAAATTTTATTGTGATTATTAAATGGTGACTCAAATTAACTACCCAACAAGTATTTTTCAAACCATAAAGGTAGCTGTATAAAAGCTTAGAAACTGTGATCAAGTTCCACCTTATTATTTTAAATGCTCAAAACAGAAGCCTGAGTTAATTGTAGTAAAATTGTTATTATAATATACGGGGTGTTCTATTTAGAAAATTATATTTTTCTTGATAACTCGAAAGTTTGATGCCAAATTGTCGTAGCTATACGATGTAGTAATCAGGATGAAATATGCTATTATTTTCCACTGTAAATTCAGTACTTAAACGATAAATTATATTAAATGTATATCTATTTTAATATTTGCAAGGTTGAGTTTAATTATATTAGAACTTGAAAATTTGATAAATTATATTCGGAAATGCTGGTTTGATAATGTAATTTTAAAGTTTAAGTGTAACTTTAAATTTAGTTTAATTCTAAGTTTCTCATTAAAAGTAAAACTTGTGAGTCGATAACACAAATTCACTTGAAGACAATGAAGTTTTTCAGCTTTTACATATTTGTCCGATCGTTGACATTAAAAATGTGTAAATTATATTTCACTCTTCATAAATTTAATTTTACCGTTTTGGTACCACCGATAATTTCTTTAAGGTCTACTATCATCAGTATGCGATGAAATTAGCTTATTAAAATATATTAACTTTTATTAAATTAAAGTTTGCATTTTTAATATACTAAAAGTTCTGAGCAAAAAATTATTATTGATATTTGATTAGGTAGCAAGCGCTGAACATTTGTTATGCAAGTAGCATAAACTAACCTATGCATTGAATAAATTTTGTAATAAAGTTAATCTCCACGACATTGGTAAAATTTGCATTACTTAACCTTTTTTTTATATTTTCTTTTGTTCTGATTTTTCTTTGTATCGTAAATTAACTCGAGAATAATTTTTTTCCATATTTAAGTTGCTCTTTTATGTAAACATTAAGTTTAAATTCAATAAAAAAACGAGCCTCATTTAAAATTAACTTCTTTCATCTTTTTGTATCTCACGTATTTTCAAATTCTGGCATTTAAAAATGTTGGTCAGGTTTTTGTATTTCACATTTTCAAAAGCTACTCCGAACAAAATGGAAATAAGCAATTCAATTTATTTAGTACATATAAAACACGCATTGCATTGAAATTTTGTAAGAAAACTTGATACTTTTCACTACACTTTCAGATGCTAGTTCTTCACCAATTTTATTCAATTTTACCATATTTCTTTACCTAAATAAATACAACATTTTGGTTTTGTAAAACTAACACTCGTAAATTTCCTAAAACTTACCTTTAACATGTCGAATTTTCTCCCACTTCAAAATTAACTATTATCTAAACATTTTCGTTTGCTTCAAGTCAATTCAAATTTGAAAACGAGAACAGAAGTCACAAGCATTTGTTTCAAACTAAATATAATAATTATTATTTCGCAATGCAAACTTCAGTGGTTTTCATTCTAATTAAAAGTTATAATGATTCAACATTTTTTCTTCTAGATATCTCGCAAAATAAGTGGGCTGTAGAGAAAGTAAGAATAAAAGAAAATTTTTTAGTTTCTGATGAATAAAAGTTTTACGAACAACAGCAGTCGAAACCTCAATTACTCTTTTACATTTTTTTACAAATTCACAGATCCGGATTCGTTTGGTAAGTTTAAACCGATTAGATAATATAAATAATATTTATATTTATAATTTTAAGAATTTCAGTTTTAAATTAATGAATAGATACTTTAAACTAAATTAAAAGAGTCCTCAACTAAGGCTCCGTTTATAAAAGTACAGAAGAGCAGGATGCAACGTCGCGAGGACCACAACACTTCATTAAATTCCTCTTGCTTGGTTCAAAAAGTCAGCGACTTTTTAAATTTCTCGCGTTGTAACTTCATATTCAACACTGCTCGCTCATGTGAACTACCATCTGTCAAACGACTACTATCAAATTTTGAGTAAGCTGCGTCTTTTAGTTTATGTTTGATAGTCATTGAAAGTAGACAACCTCGTGAGTTTGGACGAAAATGGAAAACAGTGAATTTCATCTGCACATTAAGCACATAATTATTTTTTGCGTAAAAGAACTATTACCAAAACCAAGGAAAAGTTTTATAAATTCTATGGAAACTCTACACCATCAATTTCAAGAGTTAAGATGTGGTTTACTGAAAACGACCGTTGTGGTCGTACCAACACAAGTGACGCCGAACGTTCAGGTCGCACAAAAGAGGTCGTCACGCCAGAAATTATCGATAAACTCAATGGAATGATATTGGACGGTCGGAGAGTGAAGGTGCGTGAGATGGGTAACGCTGTAGGCATCTCAACTGAGCGGGTACATAACATTTTGCATGAATATTTAAACATGAAAAATCTATCCGCGCGGTGAGTGCCGTGATTGCTTACACTCGATCATAAGCGCAATCGTGTGACCCTTCAAAGGGGGTGTTTGGCGACGTTAAACCGCAATTCGAACGAGTTTTTCCGCCGTTTCTAACCGTGAACGAAACATTGATCCATCACAACACACTAGAAACCAAAGAACAGCCAAAGCAGTAGACTTGTTCACTGACGATTTGAAGCAAAAACGACCGCATTTGGCGAAAAGAAAAGAAAAAAGTGCTCTTTTGCCAGGACAATGAACGGGTGCACTCGTGTGTCATCGCCATGGCAAAATTTCATGAATTGGGCTACGAATTGCTTCCTTATCCAGCATATTCTAGATTTAGCCCCCTGCAACTATTTCCAGTTTTCAAATCTGAACAAATAGCTCGGCGGTAAGAGATTTGGGTCAAATAAAGAGGTCATCACTGAAAAAAAATGCCTATTTTGAGGGTTTCAAGAAATCGTATTATTCGGAAGAGATCAAAAAATTGGAAAACCCCTGAACTAAGTGTATCAAGCTAAATGGCGACTATGTAGAAAAATAAAATGTTTTTTTGTCAAAAAAAAAAAATATTTTTTATTCAAAAAGTCGACTTACCAAACCGCCCTTGTATAAATAAGCACCGATTGAAATACTTTTAAAACATCAATGTTAAGTATAACGGTAAGTATTGAAAAGAATTGAAATTCTATTTATTGGTTAATCTTATAGCGCATAAAAAGGTGTAACGTTGTTGTAGCGGCAAACCAGCTACGACAACCCTTAATTTATAGATGTAGTTTCAATTCTTTAAGTTGGTAACCATAAACAGTTGGTAATCAATTATAGGATTAAAACACTTATATATATACACATTGTTTTATAAATAAAGGCAGTTACATTTTACTACCATAGCAAGTATTAAAGTGGACTCAAACTACAGGTTATCGTTTATCTAATACGTCCAGTAGCGGGACGTAACAAACGTGAATACGTTTACTTGTGAAAATACCCGCCGCCCCTGGTAAATTTTCGATAAAAATTACAATAATTTACATGTATTTCATTTTTGTTCCTTAAATTTATCATAATGTTGCTGATGAGCTCGAGATTTGTACCATTCGACCATGTGTCCCAACATGGACGTATTTGGGTTTGTGAACCAATTAGAGTCGTTGATGGATGAGAAGTCCAGGTCGAAGTGTAAAGCGAGCGGCTGCAAACTTTCTCTCTTATTTTATTGTTGTTCGATGCACGTGACCAGTTAATTATTACTGTGAAAGAAATTAAAGTGTTAGTAAATTATCGTTTTCGTATCGTTTTACGTATCGTTGTGTTTATTATAACACACTGTATAACCTGCATTTGGGGAAATATCACTACGCATAAAAATTACTTCTCGACGCTTTCTTTTATGAAAGTAACGCCCAAATCGGGCGAATAAATTAATACTGGGTCATAAAAATGATCGTACCACCGCACCTACAGTTTCACAACCCATCATTATCTGCAGAAAGTCACCATGAGTTTGTGTCGAAGCCTACCATTGCAAAGTCAAAAATTTGAATGTCCGGCTGGATCACTTTACGCATATCCAGGTTAGTTTTGTAACATTGTTTTCTCTGTTGTTACTGTCAGTACTAAGTTGTGAAAGATTTCATAATTTTAAGGGTTCATTTGTGAGCATCAACTTTGCGTCGCCATTACTGTACGAAAATCAAGTCATTTGAGACCAAGAACGCCGTCTGCGTTCATTGTATGAAACTTTGTAATCAAGTAATTAGTTTGAAAGATAAATTATTTTCGGATATATGTTGGTTTTGTATTGTACTAAATTTAATTGTGACTTTTTGTTACCAAGTACAAATAGAAATTGGAACTACCATGAATTCATTCCGTAGATACTTTAAAATCATAAATAATATCGGTAGATACAGTAAAAGCTGTTTATTCTCCGTTCCGTTATTCGCGGTTTCAGTATTCGCGGCAGAAAAAATTGAGACCACTTTTTGTAATCCCTGCCGAAAATTTCATTATTCGCGGATTAATAATTAACGATTTTGAATATAATTTAAAAATAGATTGTAGTATATCGACTAGTACATCTTAAATATTTGGTTTACGTATATACATTCTATATTATGTCTATACGACTATATATAGTCTAGACTAGACGTCCCGTCTAAAAATGAGCCATTGATGTGTACCACCGTCGCTGCAACTGTGCTTGTTTGACTGTTTCAAATTGCTATTTGTCGCATGACTTTCGAATAAATAGCACGTGTCATCTTCACTTAGTTTGATCACAATGTCGAATATAATCAAAGAAAATTGATTCCCAACCGGAAAAAAATGTGTTGACACTTAAAGTAAAAGTAGAAATTTTATTTTCCTACCTTGAACTCAACCTTTGCATTTCTATACAAATCACTATTTCATATTAGATTTACCTTATTCGCGGCATAATTTTGGAACGTATACCCGCGAATAAAGAGCTTTTACTGTATATTCAACAGTTATTTTTGTGTTGTGTTTTTGAGAAAATTATACTTTCACACCAACAAGCTGTGTTTTTATGGTGTTTAATTACACTTTCAGATCTTTTCGTGAAGTCAGGCAGGAGAATCGACGCTTTGCAAAGGTATAGTATGAACAAGTTTCAAAATCATATTATTAGTGCGGAATTTTTGGTCTGGTGCCTTTATTCGGGGTAAATTGAGACATGCTAAGCACATTTAAAAGACATCTCGGGATGCGAAGATTACGTTGATTATTTGAGTGAAAATTTACAAACTTCTCTACGAAACGTTTCAAATGACATATTGTTTTTCAAAACGGCACTAAACATTTGGAATCTCGGCAAGACGCGCAGCGAAAATCAACTTTCGGCTCTCGTAGTGTAATATACTATTCTTTTCAAAATACGAAGCATTTATTTTAATTTTAATGTTTACAACTTAACCGATGAAGAACAAAATAAATATTAATTTTCAAGTTGACAATTTTAGCACAAATTATTTAAATTGACGTGTCACTTAAATGTCTTACACCTTTGGACGTTTCAATTGCCTAATAATAAATATTATAAATGATAATAAAGACGATTAGTCGAGCTTGTTAGAAATTATTTAAATTTCCTTCTGTTTCCTATTCATACCTATAGTTATATTAGTAAGGATTTAGCTAAGTAAGATTTATCAGTAAGTACACGCGCGCCCTCTATAACGCCGGGAGGAAAGAATTTCTCATGCGTATTAATACTCGTAACTAGGGACTATTTATTCTGTTGCTACAACAAATCGTTAACCGCTGTCATCAAAACATGCTTATCAACATTTAAAGTTAAAAAGTAGAATTAATAACGTACTTTCGACCGGCTATGAAGAAAATCGTATACACTACGCGGGCCAAAGTTGAAATCTCGGTCCTGCGCGTCATGATGCCCTCGGCTTCGCCTCGGGGCATCATGACGCGCAGGGCCGAAAATTCAACTTTCGGCTCTCGTAGTGTAATATACTATTCTTTTCAAAATACGAAGCATTTATTTTAATTTTAATGTTTACAACTTAACCGATGAAGAACAAAATAAATATTAATTTTCAAGTTGACAATTTTAGCACAAATTATTTAAATTGACGTGTCACTTAAATGTCTTACACCTTTGGACGTTTCAATTGCCTAATAATAAATATTATAAATGATAATAAAGACGATTAGTCGAGCTTGTTAGAAATTATTTAAATTTCCTTCTGTTTCCTATTCATACCTATAGTTGTATTAGTAAGGATTTAGCTAAGTAAGATTTATCAGTAAGCTTCCTCGTCTAAATACTCGAGCTTAAACTACAATCACCTTCGAAAAGGATAATTTTTTATTTATTCTATAAAAAATTCTACCTACTACAAATAGATCAATTAATCACAAAAAATTTAGAACATAATATTTTCCATTAGTTTTGAATTACCGGATATATCCAATATATGCATAAAAAGCATATACATCGATCTGCTACCAATTCTTTTTTTCCAAAATTAATTTAATAGAATTAAAGTTTTAGTATCCACAAATATGTACCTGATTCTGCAATTTTATTTCTGCTTATGGATTTGAACGAACGAAAATAAATTTTACTACTACATAGTTCTTTATAGTTTCCAATTAGCAGATTAATTTATTAATAAAAAGATTATTTTATTTTTATTACAATTTGCGAGACGTACATATTTGTTCAAGGTAAATTATTTTACGTTAGTATAAATTGATTTATTTAAAACGTGCTTTCAAATTGAAATTATCATTTGCTGACGATAATAAATTTATATTTAGTTGGATTGCTGTTTTTGTACAGCAGAAACCAATTTTTTTTTTATTATTTGACGTCGTGGAAGAAGCCTCGATGTCGCCGGATATAGCTGATTTATTTAATTTACATTTTTCTAATCCTCTCGCATAGAGTTGAAATTTTGTTAATACATACTATTTTACAATTAATTATATTTTTGTTGTAATGTTTTATTCCAATTTTGCTTAATATAACGAAGATTTTCTCGTACTACTTACACTTAATTTGTTGCCTGCGGGCATTAAGTTAGGTCTAAATTATTGAGTTGTTAAGTGCGACAAAGTAACACTGTAATTTAAATTTTCGCTGCAAATTTATACCTCCAGTATAATAATAAAATATGAAAGTCAAGTATAAATTAGATGATTTAAGTAAAGTCGATGGAGGCGAAAGAAAACGAAATAACAATAAATAATTTTCAAGCCTTGTCGTCGAGTTAAAAATATGGAAACAATTGAAACGTTTTATATGATGCACCAGCAATATTTAAAATCTGTGCGACTGATAGCATCGTTGCACCGTCCTTAGGGGAGAAAGGAGCAGATTTAAGTATGGGGCATCTCAATTTAAATAGATGTCATTAATTCTCTAATGCTCGATTTCTTCACTCATAGTTATTACCACTATTAGTAAACTTCAGGTTACATTGACAAAATAACCAATGAGATGATTGTTTTAATTGTTTTGATGTCGTCTGATTGGCTATTTCGTAAATTTAACCTGAAGTTCGCTAACTTGAAGATAGCTATGAGTGAAGAAATCGGGCATTAGTAAGTCATCGCCTCTGTAATTATTAATTTATATTTTGGATTAACTAATGTGTTTACTTTGTATGTTCCCATTTGAACTAATAAAATCACAATCCGCCACTGGTTGAAATGCAATGGAGAACGCAATTATAAGCATTTTACTCTGTATCTAGGTTAACGGATTGTAGGTTTTCTGTGACATAACTACTGCAAACTTGTTATCACATGCTTCCTAATAGCCATTAAGACTGAAATAAGTACATTATTAATTGTGAAGATAACACATTCATGCATACTTTAAATTAATAACTCATAAAGTGTACAATACGTCAACGTTGCCTTATAATTTAGTTTATAATTTTTAAATATTTAATAAAAAATTTGAGTTATTTGTGATCTTTATCGATAGAATGTAACTTTCACCCAAATTTAGATATCTTAAATTTGGTACAATAACTACTTATACCACAAGTTGCGAAAAGTTAACTAATTTCAATGCCTCTTAAATATGTTTTTAAGGATACGTAACCTTACCTGCGTGTACTACCAATTTACAACATAAAGTTTCTATATGTATTTAAGTGCAAGTAAATAAAATAAATTGTCTTTATTAATGACTTATTTTTAATATTTACAGTAGTATATTAATAAATGATTGATGTTTCAAAAATAGAAACAGTATTGATTTTATAATGAATGTGTTTTTACTCACATTACACTTTAGACGATTTCCCACAAACACAGTACTTACCAGATCATACCATTTTAATTAAATTAAATATTTTTTTAATTGTAAGTTGTGGGATCAAACCATGAGCAAATACGCCGAAATTTTCCAAAATTATCGTCACCAAGGCAGGAGTACCTCTGCGTGGTTGTGTATGACACAAGCTCTGAGATAATCCCAGTAAAGGGTTACATTTTCAGTACGTTGCCTTCAATTTTGCGAATAACAATGTGCTTATTTATGTTTCCATGAAGTACATTAGAGGGAAGTTTCCAGAATACGAGGACATAGCATTCCCATTGCATCATATTCAAAATTTTAAATAATTTAAAATAATTATGCTACGTTAGATTTATATATCAACGAGAGGGGTTGTGACTTAAGCTTTATTCTTAGAATAGGAAAATCGTGAAAAGGAATAGGAAAAGCTGAAGATTATGGTTCAAATTCTGGTCGCATCGAATGCATTTCTTTTATCAAAAGTTCAATATTTATATGTGGGCTATGGGGAAGGAAATGGTAAATCAACCCATTAATTGTGGTTTCTAGTAAAGTCATCATGACTTTCGTCAAGTTGATCCACATTCTATAACAGTTTTTCCCCTTTCCCAATCACTAAGTAGCCCTGGAAAAAAATGTTAAACCAAGAAGTGGGTTCTTTTGTTTAAAAAATACGTTTTCCCCTTGCATTGGCTAACTCCGACGGTATGCGAAAGTCTTGAATTCCAGCAGGTGATCAATAAAAGACATTAAATAAAACAACAAAACTAAAAGTTTTAATTTATTTTCCCCAAAATGTTGACAGTCAAGATATGAGACAATACAAAACACTAAAAATAAATGGCAAAATGCCTACAGGACTTCGTCAGTAAATACCAAGTATTGCACATCCTCAAAGTTTTAAAACTCATCCAGCTCCGCATAAGATAATTGTATTCATCTCGTCAAAAATATCTTTTGTCATTGTTAATTCTTCAAACTTTGGTATATTCCTAGTTCAATGTCAACGAAATCCGACTTTGCATAAGTGTACAATTCTAGAACTAAAACACCCAAAAAAATCTCATTAAATACATCAGAAATACTTGTAATCAGTCTTATCACAAATTTTTATGATATCAGAGCAAATCATTATCGCAGAAAGCATCAAATATAATTAAATTACGATGACCACATTTGGTTCTGATGAACCCACAGCGACCTTCCGGAAAACCAAAAACTATTTCCGAGTCTCAAATAAGGGGGTAGCACCAATCAGGAAGTCTAATAATAGAGAAAAACTGGAAGCAACAATCGGCGGGACAGTATCCAAAAAACCAATATAAAAATCCGTCAATACGACATTGGTTCAACTCTGCCACAAGCAAACGGCTAACATCAGTTCCATCCAACCAACATGAACGTTCAAAATCAATACACCCTTAACATCCCATATGTCAACCTTAATCAATACCGCTTTTCGCAATCTAATCGTACCATACTCCAAATGCAAAACAAAGCTTGTTGGCACAAAAATAAATTTCCATATCTGATAATCTACGCAACACACGCCTATATAGAAACCAACTAGCATAAAAAAAATATAATAAAATGGATTCATAAAAAACCGTCTTCTAAGTGAAGCGTTTCAAAATTTTCAAATATTAAATAAAAATAATTAGAAACATACGGCACAATTAGGCAAACTCTTGCAAACTTGAGTCCTCCATTTGCAAATCGAGCGGGTACAAATCCACAACCCCCGGAAAATCGCAAAGAAATTTACAGGTAAAAACATTTACCCCCTTACCAAGCGGTAAAAAATTCTTACCCATTAAAATCCTCTATAGCAAAAGAAAAACAAAATTTTAAAACTGCACGAGTGTAATGTAGAAAATGAGAATCTAATCACCCCTCTTGCAATATGAAAATAATAATTTTAAATTCAAAATTCTACGTACAATATTTCTTTCCAGCACTAAGAGTACAAATACAAATCCCAGTTACGGAATTAACAAAATTCTGTAGCAATGCGAAGAAGAAGATATGGATCTGGAATAGAGAAGCAGTTAGAAGAAGATTTATGAAAATCTGTATATCTTCGGCGCTTAGAATGCGAAATACGGATACAATGAGGTCTATTATGTATTACAAAATGTTATTTTAAAGGTGACCGTTATGAAATGACAAAGGTTTACGTCAGACCGGTGACACTTTAAAGGTTAAGAAAACCTTTATTATAATCATTTTCTTTCCTGTTTTAATTACAATAATCGTAGTTATTTTTTTAATTAAAACATTAGTTAAAACTTAAAGAGTTCATTAATTATTTTGTAAATCGAGAATTATGTGTTCGAATAGTTTTTAAAATTTATGTTCCCGATCGTTTGAAATTTTTCAGGCATTGCATTTTGTTTATTTTTCTACTTCAGTTTCAGATATTGAATTTTTATTTCAGACTTAAATATTATGCATTTATGTTTAAAATGTTTATATATTTCAAACTGACCGCAATAAAAGTCCTAACTAATGTTTGTATTTATATTATGAATCCATTAAAATCATTTTTTATTTTCTAATCTAATTATATATTTATGAACGCTGTCCTGTCTTTATTAATATGTAACCGAAATGTGTGACCGAATATTGTTCGAGTGGTAATCAATTATAAAATGTATTTTATAATTTATGCTCTAACTCTCTGAGTGAGGCTGAACAACAATGACCTGTAATTACTGTCAGGTTAACCTGAGCGAGGCCGAAGGCCGAACAGGATTGGCCTGTAATTTCTAAGTGAGATGAAACAACAATGTCAAAAGGATTTTCCACCGAAAGTTAAATTTAAGAGTTTAGTTTAAGAAAATCATTCGAGTTCCACACCAATCAAGTTGCACACCAATCGAGTTGCACATCAATCGAGTTTTAATTATTAATATTGTTTTAATATTTACACAGTTGTAGTTTATTAAACTTGCAAGTTTTGTTTTTCAAATTTAATTTATTTATTAATAATTGTTAATTAATGGTTAATTGCGAAAGTTTATATTTTGTATAAGCAATAATTATTAATTGCATAATCAGGTAATCCATGGCGAAAGATCATTGAGATTAAGCTCAGTTCAGAGATTAATTTTGATATTATATTTTAAAAATCTAATATATATTTCTCAGTGTGTGTGTGTTCGTGTCCTTTGCGCTTCTGATTGGTTCGTTCATTTATTATACCAACCCAAAAGAAAAAATTTTTCGACCAATGAAATAGGTCGAGATATTCTTCCAACTTCAAACACAAGCTATTGCTATTCAAAGGTATTAGGAGGGATTTTTATCAAAGAAGAAAAATTTTATAAGCATTAATTTCTTTAAAAAATGAGGTTGTTTAAGCTTTCTCAACAAGAGGCTGTATTATCACGTTATGGATTTCGTTAAACCGATAATCCCCTATGTACCAACTACAATTTATTATATATATATAAATAATTATATATATCATCATATCTATAAACTAAAAAAGAAAAGATGTCCGAAATTGAATATATTGTTGTTGATGACGATATTAATGGAACGGAAAATATTAACGAGTGTCATAAAAGAAAGTTATCTATAACAGATATTTCAGAAACACCTTCGCCTAAAAGAATTAAACTTGGAAAGTCTTCAAATACGGCTCTTAAGCAAGAAAAATCTGATGAGGAAGTAGCGGTCCAGAGAGAAGCAGTAAAAAGACGGAAGGCGGAGCGAGAAAAGGCCCGTCGTGAATATATCGTTATGACTGAAGGAAACGAAAATACTGCCTTGATTCGACGTGAAGCTAATAGGTTGAGAATAGCCAATGCTAGAAGTAAAGAAAACGAAGATGCTGCCTTGATTCGACGTGAAGCTAATAGGTTTACTTTGTTAATCTTCTATATATTTATATAAAAGCTTTGTTTCATCGAGCATACTTTGAACAGTTCTAGAACTACCGAGTTTTAATTCAGAATTTTTCAAAGCGCACGCGTGAGCAATAACTGTTTTGAACTAGTAGTCAAAAAATAATCGTGATGAAACGCTTTCGGTACAGTTATAATTTTTCGAGATTGCTCGGACTCATTCGTGATTTAACGAATTATTTTATTAAAACCAAGGTAAATATGGGTATGATCTAATGGTGAACTAAATCTCGTCATGTACTGCGCATTCAAATATGGCCGTCTTAGTAATTTAGTAATTTAGTATAAAAACCGTAATATACTTATTAAAAGGTCTTCCAAAAAACCACGTAACTTAAAATAAAACACTGTTTGCTAAGCAAGAACACGGTAGGTAGTAAATTATAAAAAGTTATTTTATAACTGTAATTTTATTACAGTTATAAAATTTTAGTACAAATCGAAAGAACATACAAAATGTACTTAATTTCAATAGCTAACAAAATTTTCCAATTTTGGCTTAAGCCCTTCTTACTAATCACCGGAGAATTTCTTCTTGTGCATTTTTGAAAAAATTTTCTTATTCAAATACGATGCTAAAATTCGTACGAGTTCGTCTTCAGTCGAGATATTATGGGCGGTCACCTTTTCAAGAACTTAGTAGTTCTTGCCAGTTCTTGCTCACGAGCAAGTACTGATTTGAACCGTTCAGAACGACTCTAGAACTCCCAAGAAGGGTGATGAAACAACGGACTAGTAGTTCATAGAATTAGTAGTTCTTCTTTTAACGTTTGATGAAACAGATTTTAGTTAAAGCGCATGCGTATAGCACTAGAACTAACGAGAACTGCTTGATGAAACAAACCTAAAAATGGATGTATGTTTGTGTGTTCCTTATAGACTCCTAGACCGTTCGACCGATCCAAACCAAATTTTGCACAGTTACTCTCTAGGACCCTAAAGAGGTTTTCCGCTAAAAACCGGGACCAAAAAGCTTAATTAAAAAAAAGTGAAAAATTGCGGGCGCGCATGAATGGATTAACGAGATTCCCATCGCCAATACCTGTAATTGATATATGGTAATTTTACGTTGGTATATTCACATTCAGTACCTACACTATTATAAGTGATTTGAAATACTGGAGAAGAAAAGCTGTAGAGAAAATTGTAGAGTACAATATAAACCGTTCTGAAACACTCGACAACGGGAACACTAAAAATCATTCTGAAACGCTCTAGCAACGGGAAGCAAGATTTCCCGTCGAGAAGAAAACCTTAAGCGAAGCAGGATACTCGGAAAATCTAAATACTTCACACAAAGGCAAAGTATTTTAATTATAGGGAGACCCCGGGCGAAGCCGGGTATCCAGCTATTCAATCATTCAAACAAAGGCAGAGTTCCACCTTTTTAATGAGACCCCGGGCGAAGCCGGGTATCCAGCTAGTTTAACTATAAAACAACAAAACAGTTTTTCGTAACAATTTAGCAGGCATTGATTAAAATAATTTGAATTATCACAGATCTGGTTTAAAAATTCAAATTTCACATCAAATCTACTAAATAAAATAAAACGGTAAGTTTTTAACATAAAAAAAGATTAAATCGTTTTTACAAATTATAACAAAATAAATAAAATTAAATGAAAACAATTGTGTTTAAAAATGACTTATTTACAAATAAAAATAACAACACAAGAAGTCAGCTGACAATTGTAACATTTCGGAGGAAATATTGTTTCCACCAAACGAAATGTTGTTATACTCGGTTGTGGTGCTGCTATTTAATTAATTAAATTACTTGATAAATAAAAAAATTACTATATATACGGGGTGTCCCGTGACCATAGCATTTTTGTTCTAGTCTAAACCTTTGGGGGTACCCCTTTTAAAAGCAATTTTTTGTATTTCTGCCTTCAAACGGCCATGGCACCATAACTATTGCTTTTGTAGTATTAATCGATTAGCGATTTTCTAAAGATCATTTATTTATTCACAACCTAGTTTATAACCTCTTATTAATAAATTTAACTGGCTATAACTTTAGTCTAATATAAATTTTTAGAAAATTAACTCATTTTTCAGAAAATCCCAAAGTAATAAACAAGGTCGGGAAAAAAAATGATAAATACAAGCGATTATCAAAAATCTGAATTTGAACGACAGCTTGATGTGGCGGAAATTATTGAAAAAAGTGTTCTACACCTATTTTAACAAAGCACGTTTTTGTGTTGAAAAAGAGAGTGACCATTTTGAAAATTCATTAAAATAAATTTTTTTGAATTTTTATTATTTTTCTTCATTATTTTGGGATTTTTTGTGAAATGGATTGGTTTTAAAAATGTTGCTATAGACTAAAATTATAGAACGTTAAATTTGCTATTCGAATTGGGTCGTTAGTTTTTTGTAAGTATTTTCGTTTAAAAGATGAACGAGAGAAACAAAAGATAAGGCTTTGCAACAAAAACGAAAAAAATAAAACTTGACATTTTTAACATTTCTTCTCTTAATTTAATTCATAACTCGAAATCCGTTAATTCTAGAGAATAAGAGGTAACAAACTAGTTTATAGATAAGTAAATGGTATTTAAAAAATCATTAATCGTTTAATATTATAAAATCAATAGTTACGATGCTATGGACGTTTAAACGTAGAAATTCAAAAAATTGCTTTAAAGAGGGGTACCCCTCAAGAGCTAAGACTAGGACAAAAAATTTATTTAAAAATATATCTTAGAAAAGTATCTTCTTTCACCATCTCAAAGGTTTACCATGGTAACGACGGTACCGTGTATATTAATTTATAGTTTTAGAAATAACAGGTTAACTAAACAATAAAACAATTTTTTCGTATTCTGATAGGAAAAGTACATAATTTATTGAGAGAAAATCGTAAAGAAAAGTACTACTTTTATCGTTAGCAACACTTTTCTACTTAGCAACACTTTTATTTTTACATAGAATACATATTTGATAACTTATCGAAAATTAATTGTACAGTTATGTAAATTATTAAATGTGACTCCAGAAGAAGACGCAAATGACTGGATATCACAAATTCACTCACTCACATATCACTCTTCAGCATGGAAAAACTTGACCACAAAGTTGAAGATTTAAGACATTTAGACTGCAATAGTACAAAAGATTTATTACTAAAATAAACTTACATTTGTATAATTGATAAGTTAAACTAACCTTTTCGAAAAAGTAAGCCAATATTATATTTTCATCATTCCCATGCAGTTTTTTTTCTGCCCTCCACTGGCAAAATAACTTGTAACATTGTTCGTATTTCTCTTTTGACTTGGATGGTAATAGGTTCGATGTAGCTTCAGCAACTACCTTCAAAATATCAAAAGAATCGTTTTCTGCATTAAGCATTTTGCAAAATTTTGTTTACAGTTTTGTTTACATGTGTGTTTCCACGTTAATAACGTAAATGTCACATACTTGATCAAACTCATTTAAGTAATTTATTTAAAAAATTTTATTCATAATAAATTAATGGTTTTCAGTTATTATCAGAATACGAAAAAATAGCGTGTTCAACGCGTAAGAAAAGTGCGTTTTCTATCTCGTGAAAATTTGATTCACTCGCTACACTTGTGAATCAAGATATTTCCACTCGATAGAAAACTGTCACTTTTCTTTACTAGTAGAACAATCTACTATTATTATTTGTGAGCTTTCAGTAATGGTTAATATTTTTTAATTAGTTAAATTATTTACAAGCGGCACAGAAGTGTTTAACCCATTTTATGATGGTTACAATTTTTGGCATGATCAATTTAAGAATTAATAATTATATTTTTTAATTATTAAATAATTATTAATATTTAATAATAATAATTTACGGGTATTTTTGATGTATTTTTAGTGAAGTAGAACGCTATGATCGAATTACTTCCAATTTTGTCGTTCAATAAGAAATCTAAGAAAGAATGTATTAAAGATATGAATTCCGATTTACTTGATAAAAATACATTTGTTGATATTTTTAGCATTCGGCAGTAGAATTTAATAAATTCCTGTTCTCCAAATAGCTAATTGTAACCGATAATAGGGAATAAGATAAATTAATTACGTGACGCAAAAACATCATCGCAAACAAACCTTGATCGGGTGATTTTTTTAAATAAACTTTGGAAATAAGTAACTCTTTAATTACGTAGTTAACATTGCTAAGGTAAATATTCTTATCAATTTTAGTTTAATGTGGCTGATCAAAAGCCGCCGATTTCCCTAAAAGCTGCGGTTTTCTTGCAGGAAATGAGTTAGCAACTACACTGCGCTTAGAAAAAGGAAAGATGGAAATAATGGGGTTTCCCCTTTTGGAAAGTAATGGCAAATCATTGGGTGTAATCTACCTAGCCAACTTTCTGAAAGTAACATGTACTATTGTAATTCCGTGGTTTAAAACCTGCTGTGTGAAAACACTACGAAAAGAGAGCCAACGTCAGAAAGATTGGATAGGCCAGGCAAAGGAAGAATAAAAAACGTCAAAAGTGGATTAGATTACTCAAAACCTCGAAACTTTCAAGTTGTGTATTGTAGGTCAACTTGTAGACATAAAAATATTTTGTAGTGTAGCAATAAAATTTTATCTATTTTGGCAAATAATAAATTTTTGGTTTTCGTAAGATAAGAGAAATGTGAAAAAATTAAATTTATTTTTAGCGGTGAGAACTAAAGGTGATACAAATAATATTTACCTACTTAAAATAATATGTTCAAATTAAATTTAAATTGTAAATACAGAACAAGAAATTGAAGTAAGAAATGAGATTGTAAATACCACAAAAAATAATATTTAAATGTCGAGCATATTTAAACCTTCGCGTTGTTGGAGCTTGAAATTCCTTTACAAGAATCAAAGGAATAAAAAGATTAGAGAGATAGAAGAATTACAATTACATGTTTTTACGTAGATATTTGCTTTTATATGAAAATAAAAATCGTTAAAAATACCATTAACACGCGATTAATGTTTTAATCGCTTAATGCTGAGATAATTTAATCAACAAAATTTTAAATCAATATTCAAATTTATGCGAGCAATTTACGGACCACTGCTTTTTTGGAAAACAATATTTGCCTTTCGGCAGCACAGTTTTTTTTTGTTAACTTATTACGCTTAAGAAAATCTAATGTAAGAGAATTTTAATAAATAATCTCCTTTTTACGAAATTGCGTAGGTTGAAAGGAAATTTTACGTTTAAATGTAATTTTGTCCCAGAAAGTATTTCGTTTTTACGTGTGACTTGGTGATTAGCAAAAAAGTTGAGAACTACTGGTTCATCCTTTTCGACTCGCAAGAATGCTTATTATCTGGAAAAAATTTCTATTAAAGAAATTTACTCTGCTAGACATGCAAAAACACTTTTACTATTAAAGTTAGCATATTATGGGAAATCGTATGATTTTATAATGGCATGCTTAATTGCTGTTAATTAAAATATATTTTTATTATCAGAAATAACATGAAATACGTAAGCCTTGGAACTTGTGATATTTATAAAAAAAATCAAAAAAACGACAAATTTCGGAAAAAATTACAGATGCGGAATCGTCTAACGTGGATACCGAACCGCGGTACATTACGGGACACATTGGTATGTAACGCCCTTAAAATAGTTTTCCTAAACATTTTATTCAGATTTAATTAAATTTGTTGTGTTAACCCCTATTTTTGAAAAATAAATGGTCTTGCCTCTTATGAATATGCAAAAAATTAGCTTTTAAATTTGTAAATTGCAAACGCTAAAACGTGAGCCATCCCACATTGAAAAATCATTTAAAAATATGTCCGGCAAAAATTATCTCTAAAATTGTGCCGAAATCGATAAATAACAAATATTTTCAACGCATGTATAGCATATAGTTTATACTTTTTTAATTACGAGCCACATATTCAAAAATTCATTACCTAGCCATTTTATTTTTAAAAAGCAACAAAAACAAATTTTAAGGTAAAACTAAATTTTAAAGTAGTTTAATTTTTAAGGTTGCTTGTAAATTAGCAGCTATCGAAATGTTGCATTTAAATATCAATAAATAACGTTCATTTTAGCTATTCAGTATTCAACAAGGATCATCAATTGGTTAAGTTGAGCAGGAGCAAAAAGCCTAGGTCAGTGGGCAACCGGGAAAGCGTCTGCAGAATTCCGAGCGCCTAGACGCTTTAGTATAATGTTGACGTCGGATTGAGACGCTTGTTCCGTTCCAATGTAAATTTACGCACTCTTCTTCAACTTTAAATTCGTAACAAGGAAAAGATTTAAATATTTAATTACTTTCACTATAAACATTTAATTTAAATAAAAAACGTTACTTTAGTTTACTTTTAAGTGAATTGCGGCTCGAACTTTTACAATAAACAAACTTAAGGTGAGCGATTTGCATTAAAAAGTTATTAATTTTTTTTTAAACTTTTTTTCTTATTGCGGATTTGTTATTCTTATGGCCAATGTCGAATACTTCTTTAGATTTCCAACTCGAACGATTAATCTGACTTATTAAAAATTTTAATAATTTATGTAAATTTGTGCGAGCGAAGCTTTTTTAAAAAAGCTGTGTTTTATAGAAGTAGTCATTAAGATTGGCAATTTATAACGGATTTGCGTGTTTAACTTATGACAAAAATGTTAAACTAAAAAAATGCTACGCATTGACGTTTTTGTTGCAGTTTGCATTATAAAATGTATAACGCACGATAAGATTTAAATAAATAATTTTTGTAATTTATCAAATTACCCCCCCCTCCAAGTACTATTATTTTGTTCCTACTTCAAACTGAATTTTTCCACCTCACCTGACTTTTTAAAACAAACTTAAATTATTTTTTTCTTTCTGGTTAGCAAGTCAGAATTTTTTTGTGATGCTGAATAAGCGGCGGTGTAGCGTGTAGTACTCTCGAGAGATTTTACAGAAAGTGGGAAAAGTAAAGTGCATATAAAAGTAGCAAAAAAATACAAATAAATTGGCACGAAAACTCGATAAAAAAAAGTTAAAAAAGTTGCAAATAAAACTTGTACACAGATTTATTAACTGCAATATTTACACTTTAAACAGAAACCTGTTATTATACCTACACAATTATTTATCTTTCAAGCAAAACCGCATTTCTAGTTTATTTAAATAAATTTAAAAAGTATACAGCGCAACAATGCAAATTATGAAGTAGAAAAATACCCGTTTGCTGTATTCTTGATAAATGAAACAACGAAATCTGCATTAAGCGACCCTTTCGAAAACCTTCTTCTGATTCTAAATTATTTGACTTTTGCGAACGATACAGTAAACTTAAATTTTAAGTTGAGACTCACAATAGTAGTTTATGATACCACTTTTAAAAGTAAATCATTATCGAATGCCTGCGATGTTTGCACAGAGAATCGTGCTGTCACTCAATAAATTTTCATACCAAATCTTTTTCGAAATTGTTTTGTAAATTTAAATTAAATAAATAATTTGTAACAATAATTAAATTAGAGTGGCTGTTCCGCCACTGCCCAGTAATTTTATCGGATTTTAATTCATAATTTGATATCAAATTCCGACATCGACAATTTGATATTTACACATTTTAGTATTTCCAAAATTAAATAAAAGGGGTCACACAGCAATATTGGGGCAAAACTATAATGTAGTATTCCCATTAGATCTTGTAATAATATTCGAATTACTATTACTTTTACTGCCGACGATGGCAGCACTAAAAGTTAAGCAAACAGATGGGCGGCAGTATAATAAACCAATTGTTTTGCTAAAAGGTGAAAGCTTAAGTTTGACATTTGACTATTAAATATATGTATATTAATTAATGCTAAATTATTGTTTAATTGTAAAACACACGAAAATTTTGAAATTAAATTCTTAATTTTGAAAATCCATTTTTAAATAAAATACTTGCCAATAAAGATATCAATAGTAAAAAGCGCCATCCGAGAAAATATCAATACTTCAATCATACTTCACGGGTGCGTATATAAACATGGAACTAAAAAATTGACCAGCTTTTCCGACTGTATATATAGGTACTTACTAGGTCAATGACCGTTTATTATGTAATCGTAATAATAATATCCCAAAGATATATCTGGTAAATTGCCTATTATTTCTTCTTTAAAGGTCACCGTATTTATAGGTTAAGTTTCTAACAAATCCTGAAAATAGAAAGATTCGAAAGCGTAAAGAGATTCCGGAACACTATTCAAATTTCACCGAGAGTGGGGATTGATCTGCTTGCAGGAGACAACTAATTCTATTTGAATCTCGGAATCCTAACGCATTTGAACCACGATATTGTTAGCTAAAGAAAATTTATACTTTGTTCGGGTGTAATAAGAGTTGTGACTTAGTCTACACGCAAAAAAGATGTACAAATATACAAATGGAATCAAATATCGAATTTTATAAATTATTATAAATTTATTGATTTTATTATTATGTATATCATTTCAATAATAATTATTAATCTCTGCGAATTTATATTCTATAGATATTATAGAAAAATTGAATAATAATTGGTGAGTGGAAAATTATATTTAGCTAAAATGATGTATTAGCGATAGTAACATCTCTCAAATGTCTACCTGCTGGCCTCAGGTAACACTAGAAGTAGAATAAATACATACTTACCTGGTTTGAATTTTTTTATGTAATGGTTTATCTCATTGATAACAATATTAAAAACTAAATTTTAAAAATACTGATTTCCTGAAACACAATTTGTCAGGGAAAAAAGCAAAAGTTTTTATAGGAGTACAAATAAGTTTCCGCCGTTTTTTATCAAAAATTAGGAATTTATTGAGAAAGAACGGTACATTGCGTTTATTTGAGGTATTGTCCATCACAAGCAACTACTTTTTCTCATCTCTCAGGCACCATTCGGATACCACGTCTGAAGAACTCTTCATCTTTTAAGGCTATCCACGAATCAATCCTATTTTTGGCATCTTGATATGATGTAAAGCGCTGCTCAGACTGACCATGTGCCACCGATCGTAATAAATGATAGTCGAACGGCGCAATGTCGGGTGAATATCGCTGGTGGGGTAACACTTCCCAATCAAGTGTTTTCAAATAGTTTTTGACCGGGACCGCAACATGCAGACAAGCATTATAATGTAGGAGAGTAATTTTATCGTGTTTGGAGGAGTAATGAGCGCGTTTTTCCTTCAGAGCTTGACTCAATCTCATTAATTGTGTTCCGTAGAGGGCTCCAGTAATGGTTTCGCTTTAATTATGCAACGCATAATACACGACACCCAGGTGATCCCACCAAATACATAGCATGAGTTTTTTCGTGAATATTCTGTTTGCTATTGATGTTGAAACGTGACCAGGTAGTCTCCATGATTTTATTTTTTGAATTATTATAGTGTATTTACTTTTCATCGCCGTTGACAATACGATATAAACAACACTTTTTTATGACTAGCAAGCAGTATTTCACTCATGCATAATCGGCGTTCAACACTTCTCAGCTTCAGATCGTATGAAACCCAATTACCTTGTTTTTGAATCATTCCTAACGATTTTAACGATGTGAAACTGCTTGCTGAGTCACTTCTAATGTAAGTACAAGTTCTTTTTGCGTTTGAGACGAATCTTCCTCCAATGCTTCCAATTCCGTGTCTTTGTACGATTTTGGCCTTCCTCCTGCGATGTTTGTCTTCTACGCCAAAGTCACCGTTTTTAAACCTGTGAAACGGCTCACGATAAGTTCTCTCACTTAAAGTGACTTCTTCATATGCTTCTACAAGCAATCGATGCGCCTCAGCTGCAGATTTTTTTAAACAGAAGAAGTAAATTAAAAGTTCCCCAAATGATGCTTATTTGGCACAAATTTAGACATTTTTGGACGAAAAAAATTATATGATGTCTTTCATCTAACAATTTAAACCTAATCCTTGTGCAGCACCATCTTTCTTAAAACGACGGAAACTTACATATTTGTACTCCTAAACCTAAATATAAACTATAAAATCTATTTGGAGTGGATAGATTAAGTTGCCACTCGATGAAATGTGACAATGTCAATCAATTATTGATTTAAGTCATATTGTGCGTTTTTCTGCTCAAGTAGTTGTTTTTCAACTATCTGAAAAATCAAAATATTTATTTTTATGAGCGCCAGGTGCAATTAATAAAACAAAGAAGTACTAGGAGGAGTTTGATTTATTACATTTTATTAATAGTTGAATGGGACAACTAAATAAAGCGTTGAACATAAAATAACAAAAGGAACAATCGTAGTACTAAATAAACTTTTACTTTAAGCAGATAAAATAAAATCAACACTTATTTAATGGCAATCAAATGAATATTTTAATTGATCTTCTAACGTTGACTTCAATTTAAGTTAAGCTGATAAGTAGAATATCAATTCAGAACGGAAATCCTGAATAGTTGAGAGAATTGTACTGGCATTGTATTGCAGACAAAACTCCTACTCCTAAGAGATCTTCACATTTGGGACAGAAGTATGAGCCCCACTTCATTCTTAAGTAGATATCGATAGAAACCACTACCGATGATACTCGTGCTAGTCTTTTTTGATCGAATTTATTTTTAGTTTAAAAGCGGGAAAGTGAAAATACTTTTCTCTTCCAAAGAAATAAAATCTTTTGTGCGGAGCA
The DNA here is from genome assembly GCA_036346125.1 of Lycocerus yunnanus. Classification (NCBI taxonomy): domain Eukaryota; kingdom Metazoa; phylum Arthropoda; class Insecta; order Coleoptera; family Cantharidae; genus Lycocerus; species Lycocerus yunnanus. The sequence continues at coordinate 80,636 of JARFIX010000017.1, forward strand.
GCTTACGAGTCGCACTAATTTTGGTGTTATTATGAGATTATACAAGTTACAAGTCCAGATTAGTCTATCCAATGTCGACAGGTCTTGATTTGAACAAATCGAATTATTAGTTTAACCGAGGGATTTCAAAATCCATCGAAGTGGACAAATGAGCTAATCACCTTGCACATAACTCGTTTAAACATAGTAGTACATCAAATAAATTACATATAATTGCAGTTAGTTGTAACTTCATAAATTTAAATTACAACTTTAGTATGACTATACATATGTGCAACATGTAACTTTCTCAACTTGGAATTTCTAAAGTAAGCAAGAACTTGAAAATCTATTGGACTGTACGACATAAAAATTAAAAAAAAATTGAAGAGTACAAATCTCTTTTTTTAATTAATTTGTGTGATAATTTTTGCTATAAATAGAAAATCCGTTTTTAATCGAGACCAAGAAAATTACACCTCTTTTCAAAGTTTCTGAAGGATAAGACGATAAAAATTGACAACAGCACTCACTCACATATACCCACATATCTGCATACATTTTAAAGTGCAGATAAAGGAAAAAAGTGGAACTGCTAAATAAAACCAACTTTTCCAACATTCAAGTTTAACGGCGATTCTGAGAAATTTCTAAACGTGTATGTTTACATTTTCTTTATATTATAAACATATTATATTACTATTATTGAGCGTGAATTTCCATTTTGCTGGAAAACTAAGCTGACTGTAGAATCTGCATACCAATTCGAATAATATATCATTTACTGTGCACTGTTATAATAAATTGCTTTCATTGGACGATCTCGTCGTGTCTACAATATTCGTTTATTTTTGTTGATGCAAATGCAAGCGGTTTAGATTCGTGCAAGTGCAACGAATTCATTTATTTCAAGAAAATTTATTATTTGTAATTGTATTGAAATTCAAAAACCGACAGTTGGAGTGGTTGTAGATGGTACCGATGAGCCCTGGGTTTATACCGACATGTCGAAAAACGGATTAGAATTTAATTAGGTTTGTCTAACTAAAATCCGTGTCTACTTAATTTTTAAAACTTCAAACTTTAGAATTTGAAAAATAATAAATACATAACACTATAGTCAGCATAATAATAAAAAATAATTCGACTGTTGTTCGGAGCGAAATTAAAATCAATCGAGCATTAAAAACTCGGTACACAACACGGTACATCCGATTTAACTGTATAAACCTTGTTTCCGTTTTAAATTCTTGACCCATTTTACTTGAATTCCTTCTGCATGTTTCAATAACAATATTTGCTTTTATACAAAGAAAACAGAAGAAATGGATTTGGTGTGAGATAACCATTTCAGACGTGTTTAGTCGGAAAATATTTGATAATGAAGAAGCAATATGACCTAAATTTAAAATTCACCTGAAGGATTCACTTCAGACACCTTTCGGATGAAAATTTAATGAACATAGCGGCGAAGCTTAACGAAACCAAAAGATTTTTCTAAAAGATTTGGCAATGATTTCTTTTGGCCAGAATCTGGGATATTATTTATCTTAAATATCTTTCGAGACGGTTGAGTTATTTGGCGACCCTTTAATTTCATTTTTTAAGACAAAAGTTACAAAATGCACTCAAGGAAGAAAATTCCTTATCGTTAAATCTGTTGAAAGCGATCGTCTTGTCTTAGAAAATAAATTGTTGTTATCTTGTTGAAATACGCAACTGCTGCAAGTTTTCGTTCGTGCCGAAATAAGATTTAAAGTTGTAAAATAAAGAATGTGATTTATTCGCTTTTGAATTTGATTTTTGCAATTTGCTTCTTTTAAATATTCATTTTATAAGTTTTTGCAATTTAATACTTATACCATCAACTTAATTGGCAATCGATAAAATCTTCCGTTATACAGGGTGGTCCCATAAATGTCGTCAAACTTATCCAAACATTAATAATAGTGCAGAAATAAATAATTATTACGTAACTATCCGGTGGGATAGTTTAAGTTTTCTTTTGAATTTTTCTCGTGAAGACATTAAAAGCTATGGAAATAACTAGGATTGGCATCGTTTCATACAGACAGTACCTTAAACTTTAGATTTAGATTTTAAAGCAATTTAAATAAAGGGAAACTTAAAAATGAGAAGTATACTTCTTTGATACTGTAGTATAAGTTTAAATGTATTAATTATATTTTAATATAAAATAAGTAATATGTGAAGTGTGGGAGGTGCCTTAAGTAGATTACATTGAACTTATGAACTTTCGGATTTAATATGCCAAAGTATTGCTGATAAAGCGGGTACACAATCATATTCTTAAAGTGTCTATTTAATGATAACGACCTTTTGAATGCTGATCACATTCTTTTTGGTTGATATCAATAAATATACGTACATACATTACAAAAGTAGTTAGTTGTTTTTAGTCAGAGTTTGTTTACTGGGGGTAGCTCTGCCATTAGATTTAATGTAATTGTTATAAATAATTAATAATTACAGTATTTTGAAAAATTACAATATTAGCTTTTGTGATTTTGTTTATTTCTTAGCGGTTTTATTCGCTGAAAAGCAAGGATCTTCACAAAATGTTGATAATATAGCTCTAAATTCTAAAAATGATCATTTATTTTAACAACTTTGAATGTAATAATCAAAAGAATAGAATTTTATTTTAACTTGAGTTATTTTATTTTTATTTTCAATTATTTAAAATTTAATTTAATATTTAATTTTAATTCGGTAGTTCAATTATTACCAAAAATTTTGAATTTTTGCGTGCGATTGATTTATAGAACCTGTGTGTAGTAAGTTTAAGACGTTTTCGAAAAACTGACACAAACTTGGACAAAGGGAACAGCAAATGGTGTTTGGGCAAATGATCCAATTGTATGTCAAAGACAAAATAATTACAGGATAGTACGAAACGCTCTTGACGCCCAACAAAATTCAAATTTATTTAATACTTTTCCATCTAGCGTATCCAACGCGACCAGGACCTGAACGCAGTCTCCCGATAGTCCGCTGGCGTATACTTTATTCTATACAGCTAGCACTACTGATTTACTTGAGTTTATTGTAAAATTGCTCATTTGACTATTTCAGGTTCAAGAATAAACTAACGGAACTAATTTACTGGTGTTAAAAACAAGTCGCTTCCAGCACTTGTAAACAACACTTTTAACATCATCATATCACTTTCAACATAAATAAGCAAAATATGGTGTTTTGGCTGATAGTTGTTTAATAGGCAATAATGTACTTTATGTATATTTGGTGGTTAGACTGATGATATTTTAATTACCTGTCACTGTTTTGAGTTGGCGTCACGTTGAAAAACTTGGAAAATTTGTTTCTTCTGGTATGCCTAGATTTTTTACATAACCAATATTATGTGTATGAGCGATTTGTGAAAGATTAATTTGATCTAGGTCAGAGTTGATGAAAGTAAATGTTGTTGTTAAACTTAATAATTAGATTGATAAAAACTATTATACTCCACAATTAACATATGAGCTCTTGGCTCTATCTTGTAACACAACATTTGATTTTAGGAATGAAGAGCTAGGAATGAAGGAAAACTACTTAGTTGAAATGTTTTAATTTAGTATCTCCCTGAAGGGGTTTGTAATAATTACTTAAAATAATGTACTTAATTTTTCATGAAATATTCGTTGATAAAGTTCGGGCGTGAGTTTTATAATTTATATTTTTTGACTCCTTAACCAAAATGTATGGTTGCGATGATTTGTTTCATCTCTGGTGATAGTGTTAAAATGGGATATACTAAACAATTAAAATGGTTTGTGTATTTTATTAATATGAGAAAATTTACCTCAACGTAGGGCGAATAAGAAAATTTCACCTTAAATTGAAAAGAAAATATAGCCGAAGTGATGGACCAGTGTAAATCTAACAAGTAGACATCTTTTCACATCACATTACCAACGCAAACATTCAAAATAGCATCGTCATCGGCAAAATAGAATCGTCGAATGAAAAAAATAGCAAACAAAAATTATAATTTCTACAACTTACTGGATGACCTAGGTTTCGATCTTATCCTCAACGCGGAATTGATCTCCTCAGTTCCACTCAATTTCAAATCTACTTACCACTTTTTGCAACCGATTCCGAAGTTTGAACGACCCTAACCTTAAAAATGTCACCTGGTAAATAGTTTTTTTTTAAATTGATTTTTAACAAATTGTTTGGGAGTAATTGAGACGCCATTGACCCAATGAATTAATTGAAAAACTGTCACTACAATTTCTCTGTTATGTTATTGGAAAGCCTTGAAAAGGTTGGTAACTTATTTTTTTCGAAATTATAAGGGATTCTTTTACATAATTATATTTCTGCTATCTGCATATTTCTTTAGCGACAGTTTAGCTGCCTATATTCGGTTTAGCTGTAAATGTGGGCTCTTTGAACAAACCGACTTAATTAGTTCCGTGAACTTAAAATATAATTAAAGGGGCTCACAACCTCAAAAATTAACTTTATTTAATTAAAACGGGAAGGGTAAAGTATTTACAAAATTATATTATGTTGCTGTAAAAAATTAGCTCTCGTTTAACTTATGCAGCGATAAAAAAATTGTGACGTCATGTAGCGGAAGTATAATATAAGTACATTAGTAGGAATAAAAACTGTTTCATTCGCTTCTTTTAAAGAAAGTAAAGTATAAAGTTTTTTGGGCCATGAGCCTCTTTAGCAAAAATATAAATTCAATGGAAAAAAACTCCAGAGACATAAAAGATGGGATAAAACAAGAATAACAAAATAAATTGCTAACAATTGTAAAATGTACATATTAACACATTCGTGTTTAGATAGAAAGTAAAAGATCAATAAATTTTCAATGCAAATCACTACTGTGAGGTAGAAGGCAAAGCAGCAAAATAAAACAAATTACTGAACATTGGAATTTTTATAAACCTCGAAATCGAAAATTTATACACAGCATAACGCTAAGAAAAGTCCTTGCAAACTCATAAAACATTCGGGATTCAAGATGATTGAAATTCAATTAAGTTAAGTCAGATTTTGGGAAATTTACTAAAATAAATTAGCACAGTACTGCTTTTGTGTGATTGCTGGCGGAGTTGTACTTACCGGTTCGAGCCCGGCACAGTAAAAATATTATTTTGACCAAAAGCATTACTGAGATTATTTGCGATGAAAAGTCACGACGCTTCTGTCAAGAAGCATACGATTCAGAATAAGACAGAAACATACTTTAAGTAAAAATAAACCTTGGTAACCAAATTTTGCTTGGAGTTTATTCGGAGTTCTGCGTTCCCGTTGAAAATCGGTAAAACCTCAGGATCTAGATTATATAGTGAAAGATATTTCAGAAACACAATTTTGAATTTTTTTGTTCAAATTGTGCTCAATTTTCTAACGGTGAACAGACAGGTTTGCAATAATTGCGTTCAATATGAGTTTAGTTGAACTGAAGTTCAACGAATTTTGGAAGTCTGGAATGATATCGATAAATATCAGAAATTCTGCTGAAAGTACATAAATAAGTAGGATTTTAGTGGAGCTGATACATCTAACAACTTGACGAACAAAAATTTCACATTGAACCACCCAATTTCGGCCAACCTCATAGGAAAAAGAAGAATTAATCATGCTTTTACCAATTCTCATATGTTCCATATAAATGGAATCCGGCCAAATCCTAAAGTTGATTTTTGAGAAAGTTCTGTTAAGAAGCAGAAGAGCCATACTTTTTAACAGTGAATGATTCACTTATTGTTAGTTGAATGTTAAAGATGTTTGTATGTATAAATAAATAACAAATTATTGTAAACTTCAAAATTGCTAAAATTAAATTTCATAAAGTAATTGCGATGTTTACTTAAAATTATTATAAAATTTTCAGCAATACTTTGAAACTAAAAGTAAAATGCAAGGTGGATTTACAATCAATAGATGCAAATAATCTAAAAGGTGAACTTAGTCAACGGGAAAGTCATGCGCTGTCACACCAGATTTTTTTTTATAGTATATAATTATTTATTTTTTTTCGCATTAATATTGTTATATAATTTTTACCTTTGTTTTTTAATGTTTATGAGTTTAATTAAAATTAGCTAGCGCGATGATATCTTGTTTTTATAATTTTTAAAAAATTTTATAATAAATTGATATCATACATAAAAACATATAAATAAAACATCAAAATTAAACGTAAAAATTTATTCTTATGTGTTTAATATGCAACGAACAAAAGATCGTTTATTTTTTGATACTAAAAGTGAAAAATATATAATCGCGTATATCTAAGGTGAGTTTTTAGTATTGTAAGTTAAATATTATTTATTAGATTCATTTATTAGATTAAATTTTGCATTTTAAGTTTTAAAAATGTTTAGATTATAACTTCATGTTCACTCTGTATGAATTGTACTTAACAGTACAGTTAAGTCTCTCTTTTTGTGGATGTTTTAAATTCCGTTTTAAAGATATTATGCAGTGCATATTTCATGTAAATTAGGGGCTTTCCCCTTGTATAAATATTGCATATTGTAGGGGTAGTGGTGTACAATAAAAAAAAATAAGTTTTTAATTTTTGTTGAGATTTACTAGAATTAACGCGGTTTTTTGAAATTTGAAATCTGTCACCTGAAGGCAAAAGTGGATAAGTCCAAAACATCAATTTTGCAAGAGGCACTATAAACTATTCTCTGGCAAAAGGGATTAAGATTATTATATCGCGTTTTAACAAGCCATTATAAAACTAAATATTTTATTTTGGCGTAGGTGTAAGTCTAATTAACGCGTTTTAGTGGGTTTAATTCGATACCAAATTGTCTTGATAATTTTAAAGAATTTTTTTTTATTATTATATGCATGTTTTAAATTGGAATTTATAAAAACTCAATTTTGGAATAATTCAACTTATTCCTAATACTGCAAACCACAGAAATAGAGCATTGTGGTATTGATTAGGTTAGGTGTGTCCAGTGTTGTTCCCATCAATTTTTTTGATGGTAACTATTATCAGTAACCCATTGTGTGGCCGATTTTTCTATTGAGAGAGGATCAATGCCGATAACTGCACTTGAATTTTTTTTTATACGTTTTTATACCAAAGCTTTATAAAAATCAAAATTGTTTTCGAAACGCATCCTATTTCTTATCTATTTTTCCACGTTCTTTAACTTTACCACAGTGCCGATCGATAATCTTGCGGCCAAAAATTCACGTATGGGCAGATTGAAGTCAGCAATTGAATTGCTTCTTGCCATGATGACACGTTCCACTGTTGCTAATCGTGGCATAACGTTGCTGCGCATAGCAAATTTTTTTCCCAAAAACGGATACAGCTTGGGAGTATCAGCAGTATCTCTAGAAAATTTGTGATAGTAAACGGCATTATGCAATAGTTATATAAGTTCGTATCGTTTTAAAAAAAAGCATTTTTTTGGACAAAATTCAATTTTATTATTCAACATAATTGCCTTCGTGAGCGATACACCAATTATAGCGATCTTCCAACTTTTCAATACTATTTTTGTAATACGATTTCTTTTTAGATTTGTCTAAAATAGGTCTCTGTTTTGGCCTCTGTTCTCTTGAGGTCTGCAAACAGGAAATAGTCACTGAGAGCTAAATCTGGAGAATACGGTGGGTGGGAAGCAATTTGTAGCTCAATTCATTAAGTTTGACCACCGTTTTCATCGACTTGTGACAAGGTGCATTGTCTTAGTGAAACAACACTTTTTTTCAAATGGGGCTGTTTTTTCGCGATTTCATCCCTTCAAACGCTCCAATAATGCTAGATAATACTCGTCGTTGATTGTATTTCTTTTTCCAAGATAATCGATGAACAATATACAATGGGCATCCCAAATCACAGACGCCATAATCTTGCCAGCCGACTGTTGTGTTTTGCCTCGCTTTGGATCAGGTTCGTCGCGTGCAGGCCACTCAGCTGACTGCCGATTGAACTCTGGAGTGTGATGATGGATCCATGTTTCATCCATTGTCACATATCAACACAAAAATTCGGTCTGATTGCGGTTAAACAGCTCCAAACACTGCTCCAAATCATTAACACGTTGTTGTTTTTGATCGACTGTGAGCTCACGCGGCACCCACTTTGCACAGAGCTTTTGCATGCCCAAATATTTATGCACGATATTATGTCCAACACGTTTCTTTGATATTTTTAAAGTCTCAGCTATCTTAATCAACTTCACTTTGCGGTCATTCAAATTTTTTTTTTATGTTTTCGTCTGTAACAGCCTCTTTTGTACGTCTACTGCGCTCATCATCTACAATGCTCATATGACCTGTACGGAATTTAGCAAACCACTTGCTTTGCGAAAGTATAGTCCGAATAACACTTATCAAGCCAAATTTTTGTTCCGGCACTTTTTTCCAGTAAAAAACAGTGTTTCATTAACACACGAAATTCCTTTTTATTCATTTCTTTTCCAATAACAGAAGTTGCTTTACTCAAGATGCTATAACTCACTAACCAATTATCCGATCAAAATTAAATTTTTTTGTGTCATTGTGGAACACTACGTGTGGCACTAGAGGTTGTGAGCATTTTTTCCCGGGTAGGACAAAAATAATTAGTTCTTATTTTGTTTGAATATTGTTTAAAATCTGAGCTTAATTATGTTTTCAAGTTTATTGTAGAAATCCATAATAGTTATAGATGAAATTCCATCAAAATAATGTGCTAGGATAGTTGGAAAATAGAAAAATGAAAAATCATGAACAGACGTTAATAGTATATTACAGTACTAGTGAAGAAAGCACGTGTTTTGCTCACGCATGGGCCAGTTTACTGGCTGGCTCATAAGTGAGCGAATTCGTTTCTTCACGAGTGCTGTATAGCGTTTTGTTTGATCCTGCGATTGAAACGTTACTAAAAACTATTAAATTTTATTAATAAAAATTATTCATTTAATATAAATATGTAAATCAAGGTAGATAGTATATATTGCGTTGCTATGGTTTGTGTAAACAAAAATAAAACATTCGCAAATTAATTAATTTGTAAAAGTTAAAATCGTTTTTAATGTTTGAAAATATGGAGCAAGAAGACGATATTATTGTGCCTGAAGACATTTTGAAAGAAGCTGATGCCGTTACATTTAACGTTTTTCCTAGTTTCAGCGAAAAAAAAGAACGGGCAACATTTTTCATGCAGCGAGTGGGCGAAAGTAAATTACACTCACTACTTTCGCCCACTCGTCATAGAAATAAATTGTGTGAGCAAAACAAATACTTTCAAGCAGCGTAACTAAGCAAGAAACAACATGTTTCTATGGCAGGATTAAACAAAATATTCTTTTGTTTTACCACAAACCGTTCTCGCGGTATTTATAAAGAAGTATCAAATTATTCATATAAATTTACGTCAAAGGCAATCAGAACCGCTAATAAATCACGTGACGTGCTCGAGTCCATGAACAGAACATGATAGAAAATAGAACATGAAAAAAAAGAACATGAAAAAACAGAGCAGTGAAAAACAGAACAACGATAAAACAGAACAAGGAAAAAAGAAAACACTGAATTAACAGAACCTTGACAAAAGAGAATAGTGAAAAATGAGAATATCGCATGAAGTTTTGTCAATTGTTTGCATGAGTTTTAATTATTTAGTTTTGAGTTTCAAAGACGTATTACACCGAAAATAACGTATTTTGATAGTTATTTTTTAATTTAGCCGACACGTACATATATGTAAGAGAATGCTGTAATTTGTATTAAATGTTGAATAGCGGCGTTCTAAGAATTATTATTAAAAAAATATAATGTCGCGTATATTTTAGGGTAAATCCGAGCTTTTCTGTGGTTGCGTTAGTCAAAACGACCCGTAGCGTCCGGAGCGGAGAGAACCGGAGCGAAGGCTGCGGTACTAACTAAAAATATCCCTCTAGACCAGTCCTACTCGGCGTAGTGCCGAAAACCTTCTATATATGTGGAGAATAAATACGTCAACACGTCATTGTAGTAATCATCATCGAGAAGTATGAGCGGAGCGAAGGCTGCGGAAAATCGGTTTTAAAAATGCAGGTCGGTCGTGAAATACAGACCGCACTTTAAGTGCTGAACTTTACTTTCAATTTGACATCAATGTCAGACTCATATAAATCATTTTCAAACCAACCCTGGTGATTTTTCTTAACAAACTTTGACACAATAGAAGTAACACTGTTTAATTACCGCTTCCAAGAAATCAGTTTGAACAGCAGAAATTCATGCTTACTCAAAATACATAAAAATCTTTTAGGGTGCAATATTGGTCACCAATTGAATAGTCAAAAGTCATAACAATATCATAACTAAATAATAAAACTCATGCGAATAATTGACAAAACTTTATTCCATTATTGTCATTTTTCAGTGTTCTCTTTTGTCAATGTTCTGTTCTTTCCTTGTCTGTTTTACCGTTGTTCTGTTTTTCATTGTTTTGTTTTTCCAGCCATGACCATCTTCCCTCGAAAGACAATGACAAATCACTGAGGTAATTTTCCTCTATCAGAAAGCAAAATTACAGAGAGAGTTTTAAATTCTACCTAAAGTTTACCTGAAAATATATTTCCTTTTGATTACTTTTTTTTGCGGTGTACACTTTAAGAGTTATTGGCATGTTGAACATATTGTAATGTACGTTCAAAGTTCAACATGCTAAAACGATGATGGATATGATAACAACACAACAGCCGTAGTTTACGATAAAACAAATTACAGTAAGTTTTGAAAAAGTTGAAATTTACCATCTCTTTTTAGTTTTACTTTTTTTATTTATATTTTAGCTATTTAGTCATATTGACTTTGAGAACTGGTAATCCAAAAACTTTAATTTAAAAACTTAAAAAATAGCAAATGTACATTTTTACCGAAAGTAAATTTTGAAAATCAATTAAGTGGGTAACGGTTATTCTTTTGCGCCATGTTTATAATATGAACTTTCGTGATTGAAGTTATCCTGGCTCGAACGTTTTAAAAGTTTAAACCAACCTGTGGCATATGAAATTCTTGATTTGTTGCGAAAATTGAAAATATTTTGAGATGCATCGTACATATAGGAATGCTCGACATAAATTTATCGAATAATCAATCATTTGTATGAAACTTTTTGTGAATATTAGAACGTGGAAATTTTAACCAAACATACTACAAGAAAATAGTAGAAGAAATATTATCTTCTTCCTGTTATTATGAGTTGCTAACACTTAATTTCAAATTCCGTTGAAGAATTAACCCTCTCTGTGGTTCTTCTGAAAGTTTTAACTACATATAGATCAAAAGTTAACCCACGCAAAGGGAAAATAGTAACTTTGAGAAATTTCCTAGAAAATATGTAAATTATATTAAATTATACCCACGCTATTGCTTTTTCCAAAAGCTTTATTTATTCTTCCTACTTAAACATAACAAAATTCAATTTTGTAAAATAGAATAAGAAAAAACTTCTAATATTCAAATACGATACATTTGAATTTTAACTTTAATTAAACTAACAAATGGAAATATACAGTTTTATTTTAAAGGCGGAGCTAAAATAAAATGGTATAATGTCATTGGCAAGTTTAAACTTCTTAATCTTTGAGATTTAAAGGATTGACTAGAAATGCATTAGAATAGTTGAAAATAACAAAATGTAAGGAGTCAACAATATAAACTGCTGGTAAAGTGACTAAGAAGGCGCGAATATATAATATGTACGTTTGACGACCGGAAAGTTTACAATGCAATAAGAAGTTTAGTGAACAAATTGACATTTAATTAGAAAAACATACATAAATGTTCCATATTCTATACATTCAGAAATAAAAAATCTCAAGTTGGAAGCTTTATTTTTTGAGACAAAGGATTTTCAGCAGCAATTTAAATATTGACGCTCCGCAGAAATATGTAAAATTAAGTTTATTTTGGAACATTATAAAAGTCAGTAATGTTGATTCGTTCATATTTGTCATTGCACGGCTGTTCTTAATCCCTAGGGAAATTTTAAGGTAAGTGCTCAAGTTTGACGTGATAAATTGATATTTCTCAATTGAATTACTTTATCTTTATTTAATTTACAAAGACATTAAAAAGCTCAAATAGGAATTTAAAAATCTAAATTTAAAATTTATCTTAAAAATCGTACTCGATGTCAACTTTAAAGGTAATCAGTAACGCGGGAGTCCTTTAATTACATAAAATACAGTGTGTTAGCATGCATACTAAATTTTACCAATAGAGAACCACTCAAAAGCAACCTCGATGTCGACCTTTTGCCGATTGTGATTTTTAGAGGAATACGCAAATTAAGCGTTAAGAATGCTTTTTTTAAACCAACTGGCGTTTTCAATATTATAAATCAAAGGCGGCGGTTCCATCAAGGAGTAAAAATATTTCCTTATTTTTTAAATTCTATTCCCATAAGCATGGACGCTCGAAAATGTTTTTCTTTATGATAAATTATGCGACTTGCTATTCTACTATAAATTAATCTTATGAAGCTTCTGCTGAAGTGAAATTTTCTTATATTAGTTTACTTCAAAATCAATATTATGTTTTTCTGGAGCGTAGTTCATTATTTTAATATTAAGGTAATCATTTTTTATTTATATTCGTAAAGCGAAAAAAATTTGTTTGATATTTTATTTAGTTTGTTAGTTTTAAAAGCGTTATAATTAGAAACATACAATTTTTCATTTTGCAAGTTTAAAAAAAATTAAAACCTTTTTGTATTGTCATCCACCTATAATATAAATTTATTATTGGAAGCACAAAGGAATAGCAGCTTTAGAAGGTTAAAGAATTTTAATTGAATAAACCTTCTCGATTGTTGAAAAAGAATATTTTTAAGTAGACAAAAGCGTACCAATACAAAAGGTAAACAGCAAAATTATTATTGTTGTATAATGTGTAAATATTAATTCAATATAATATTAGTTTGCTTCGCATTTATTATTGTAAAAGTTTATTTGAAAAACTCCGCGAAAGCTTTACTGCAATATACATTTCATTTATTAGAATTTTTTGTGTTTCTTTTATGAAAATTTATTGGATCGTTAAGATTTATTATCCCTATTTTAAACAATTCGTACACAAATAGTAACTTTTAAGGATCAGATCATTTCCGACCAAACCAATTATTATCCTTAACGATTTAAAATGTTCAACCTAGTTTTGTTATTTATTTACTTTATTTATGTACTTACGTTAATAATGATATAATAATAAAAAAATTTAGTTCAAAACTAAGTTTGTATTGGTAATAAATTACTGCGATGTACCTATAAATGCTTAATTTTCTTTACTTTTCTGAAGATGACTTTTCCAAGTTTGTGATTTAGGATTATTTATTACTTCAGACACGAATATCAAATATCGATTATAGTGGTTACAATAAATTATTATATTCAATAGTATTTATCATCGCTAATATTGTCTAAAACGTGTAATTTATTTTTAACCGTAGTAACTCACTCGAGTTTTAATGACGTTCATTGATTGTTCAAATCCTGGCAGAACTTTTAAGCTCTAAAGCTTAAATTGAGTGTTGAGACTATTTGAGGCTTTTGTATGATTCATTTACAATATATCAAAGCTTTTTATAGAAATAATTAATCGGAGAAAAACGAAATGCGATCAGGCAAATAATTAAGTGATTTTTTTTTATTAAAATAATTTAAAATAATCCAATTAAACTAAATTAAAATTCTTCGGCAACGACACAGTTTTATATGTAAAAGTTGTGGAAATGCGTTTACCGAACAATTTTTGTTTAAATTTTATTTTATAAAAGTCACATTTTGAAAATGACTCTCACTTCCTGTGGTGCACTGCTTCCGGTCAAAATCTATCCAGTTCATCAGTTAACAATATAAATGGTACGTGCAAAATTTTCTTACGGCAGACATTTTTTTATAAAAATTATGTTGTACGTACTTAAGGACGTCAAAACAAAACAATTTTACATGAAAGAAATCCTTTCTCGTGTCACGTATCCGAAACTTTATAACCAAAGATTTTGGTAAGGCAATAAAACGAAATTGATATTATAATATTTTTATAGATCGTAAAATTAATGCATTTCCCTTATTAGGTTAAGAAACTATTGCCAAAAACATCTCGAGGAATAAAATAAATTGTCTAGTAAATTAAAATTTGACTACTTTTTAATCCCCCGAATTTATTACATTAAATTTACAATAATAAAAAATATTTTCATTTTTGATAAAACTTCAATTTCTGATAAAAGAAATACACACAGCCATAAACCAAATTTGAACTTATATCTTGACTTCTTTGTCTTACCCTATGTTAACACATTATTTATGCACCCATTTTCAAGCCCGTGCCCCTTATTATTGCCCCTTATGTTTATGGAGTTGCCAGCAATTTAGCTTTTATCACAACATCACGGCTTCTCTAAACTTTTTATTGGATATACAGTCCAATATCGTTTTCTGTAAATAAATTACGGTAAGTTTGAAGTGATTTTGTTTTATAAAGCATAATTTTATATAAATTGCAAAATTATTGAAAGATTGCACGATAGTTATACCAACATGACCTTAAATGATACAAGTGGTTTGATGGATCACCGTTAAGGTGTTTGTTATAAACCTCACACTTCGACTTGGAATATTGAGGTGAAATTTCATCAAGGTTTTGGTTAGTTTAGCATTACATATTACGAGAATATGTATATTCATAGCGATCTTGTTTTCTCTCTCGATATTATTAGGAGTTCATTAGTCATTTTAGTATTTGTGATAAACCATGTATTGAAAAATATTCAAATATTTAGTACTAAAAATAAAATTAATAGATACCTACTAATAAAATATTTATTTACATGTGTTTATTGGAACAAACCCTTCTAATTAGTACAAAGATTAATGCTTTTCCAACCATCCAAATGGTTGGCAATACAAGTTGGAAGCATTAAGAAGTGATAAAATTACCAAAAACAGAAAATGATTAATGCCAAATATTTGCTACATGCAATTTGTGAATATAATTGTTTGATATATAAACGAAAGTTATAAATTCGAATAAATTAATTTTCTTACATCCAACTAATCGTAAACAAAGTCAAAATCAAAGTCATTCAATAATGCTTTTTTGGAATTCTTTATTTTGTTGTTAACTTTTCATGCGATGATGGAACCAAATACGGCATTCGAAAGACCATATAATATGTGAAAATTTAATAATTAAAATTTATAATTAAATCTTTAGATTACCTTTAAAAATTTTCAATTTAATTAAGCATACAAATACGTCCTAAAAAGTAATTTATTCATTAGGTGATGAAAATAAATTACCTTTTCATATAAAATTAAAAAGGGATTCATTACGGGTAATTGTATATAATGCAATTCAATTGTAATTATGTCTAGGAAAAATAACTAGTTTAATAAAATCAACTGATTTATTACATGATTACATTTCGTTTGCTTATTAAATGTAAATTAAAATGATTTTCATGAAGAATAATTAAATACATAACGCAATTTTATGTACTATAACGTAAGAACATAATTTATTATTACCTACTAAAAAAATTTAACTGAAATAAATTTCGGAAAACTATGTGAAAATTCTGATTAAATTATCAAATTAATTAATCACTAATTAATTCATGCATATCAAAACATTAATTGATCATGCTTTTACCATTAGCCTTTAATTGTAGTTGTCAAAAACTTTCTAGTTCAGCGTGTTAATTCGAGATCAGATATGCCTCAAAAAGTGTTTTGAATTATGCTAAAGGTTTAGTTATGAACAATCTGAACCAAATGTAGAAATGGAACCAAAACCTATGCAAGGGTTTTGCGATGCTCATAAGGACAGTTTTTGTTTATTGATTTCCTGATGTAACGAAACTCGTTTCGCATCACTTGAAGTTACAATTTTAATTAAAAAAATTTCCGGATTACGGCCCTGCCGCAATGCAAACTTTAATATTTAAATTTTTAAAAAGGCGCCAACCAAACAATAAGACTATGTGCCTGTTGCTAT
Organism: Lycocerus yunnanus; assembly: GCA_036346125.1. NCBI lineage: Eukaryota > Metazoa > Arthropoda > Insecta > Coleoptera > Cantharidae > Lycocerus > Lycocerus yunnanus. Next base: position 96,614 of record JARFIX010000017.1, read on the forward strand.
CTTTGGTGAGCATTTATTTAAGCCTTTCCGTCCTAAACCTTAAATACACTTTGCGGCATTTTCTAATACCTTACCCTTTTGTTACTTAGCCGCTTTCATACATCTGGCGGCGCCAAATAGGAAAAACTCAATTTATCCGGCATAAATTTGATACCTCATTTTGTCTGTCAAAAGGCATATAAACCGCATTATTTCGAAAATTGAGTCAATTTTCAAACTACTTCTTACTAGTACAAACCCCTCATTTTTACTGATCTACATATTATATCAATCATCCAAAAAAATGACTTTTATTTCTTGAGGAATATAGTCGCCCTTTTGCAGGAGTTTTGATGAATCCATTTCATGAGGTGGATTACTCTTATTTTTCTTTCTGTCTTCATCTTTCTCCTATAAATTTTCATGTGATTTTGCCCTCTCCACCACTTTTCTCCATACAATTCTATCATTACATGTAAACGTAGCATAATAACAGTACAGAAAAAGGTTTTTCTGTATAATGTTTATCTATACTCAACGTGCATTCACCAGGTAACCTAAAAGACGAATAATAAAACACAAGGTCTAACGTTTTCATTTGTTCTTCCCAGAAAAAAATGAAAGGCGTGTATAATCATCAGAATATGAGACATACAAACATAAAACAAGGCAAGTAAAGGTGCACCTAGGTTGAAGACTTAGAGTCTAGGAGTTCAAACAACGACAAAATATAATAAATATACAAGAAAATAGTAAGCTACTTTCAACAATGAAATGCTACGCCGACATAGCGATACAGTCGACACCAAAGATGAATAGCAAAACACCTACAGTAAATAACAAGCTTTGCACGATCTTAAAGCATTAAAACTCACCCTACTCCACACAAGAGAATCGTATTCATCTCGTGAAAAATATCCTTCGTCATTGGGAATCCTTCTAACTTTGGTATATTCCCGGTCGATGTCAACAAACTCCGGCTTTTCATGGTAAAAATTCCAAAACTAAAGAACGCACAAAAATCTTATTAAATACATCAGAAATACCTGTAATCGGTCTTATAGCAAGATATTCGTAAAATCTGAGAAAATCATTACCGCAGACAGCACTACGACGACCACATCCGGGTCGTCGTAGTGGGTCGACCCACAAAGACCTTCCGAAAAACAAAAGAACTACGTCCGGGTCTTCAATAAGACGGTAGCATCAACCTTGAAATCCAATTAACAAAAGGAAACTGGCAGCACACATCACCGGGAGAGTATTAAGAAATCAATATAAAAAAATCTGTCAAACCACGATGGCTCAACTTTTACACAAGCGACTGCCTACTTCAGCTTCATCCAACTAACTCGGAAATCCACAATCGACAAACTCCTAACATCCCATATGTTGACCTCTACCAATGCCACCACTCGCAATCAAATCAGACTTGCTGGCATAAAAATAAATTTTCAGTACATCGCTAATCAGCGCAACACACTCCCATATGAGAACCAATAAGCGTCAAAAATTCCAATAAATGGATCTATAATTTACTAATTATTGATCAAGAAACTAATTATAAAACGACGCTAAACAACTCGTTTAAACGTAGATGTTCCAATACAATATCAACAGGCACAATAATGAACACCCGGAAAATTGCCATAAGATTCTTTATGGGAAGGTAAAATTAATTTATAAACCGGCTTGCACGAGTGTAACGTAGAAAAATGACAATCTAATCGCCCTGCTTGCGATATGAAAATAATAATTTAAGATTCTATGTGCTACAGTTCGTACCAGCACATAGGGCAAAAATACGAATCATAGTTACGAATGTTAACAAAATTCCGTAACATAGTGGCATACGAAAAGTTTTTGCTTTCAAGCACAAGTTAGCTTTCCACAGTATTAAAGAATCACAAATATGACAGGGTAGAGACCTTTGTCGCTAGAAGTTAACCCTTAACGCACAGCTACATGACATACATGTAATGCATTTACTTGCAGAATTGTGCTATATGTGGCGGTCTCGGGAACACATAATTCTACTTATTATTATTCAAATTTTTTATGTCATATTCGATATTGGATTGCTTTTTATCATTTTCTACAAGAACAAAAATTGTTTTTTTACCCTAAATTAATAAAAATATTGTGCGTTAAAGGGTTTAAGCGATTCCGTAGTATTTAGCGAATTTCGGTTTAGAAACTATTTCAATCTACATTAAAATGCTAAAAATCAATTTCAACATCGAATATACAAAATGTACAAGAACAATGTTGCTTAAATTCTATTACATCAGATTGAAAGCAAAACACGAACTAATAAAATCTAAAAGGCTTTTTTACTCTGTATATGCAAAATAGAGTTAAAATAGTAAATTATACATTAAATTTTCATTGCATTAGTGACTTTACATTAAAGTAGGTAGTTAAATCTTGTTGACTTTATACATTTGTACAAAAATTTTATCTCAATGTGTAAAATTACATAATAATACAAGTTTTTAACATGATGTGTAACTGAATTTTCACGATTTTATTCTAGCAAACCGTATAATGTTATTTTTAAAGTTGCTGAATATTTCGAGTTAGAATAATTATGTTTCTGGCTGTCATTTTATTTGTAAATCATTCATAAATAAAGTTTGCTCTTCAAGTTTTAAACTAAAATCGGGTGTTATATGTTATATGTATGTTAGTCTTAACTAAAGTTTCTTGAAGCAATATTTCAAAAAATGAACGAAACACTGCCGGTAAACATGATTTATGATATGCAAGAGTGTGCTCAACTTCCCTATCCTATCATACTTTAACTACTTGGAGTTTTCTATGGAAATGTTTTCGTGAAAACGTGTGTAAAACAGCTTTTCTATAATAATAGTTAATCCGATTATACAGTAGTATACGCCATGGAAACACAAAACTTAATTACATTAATTTAAATTAATTGTTTTAAATAGTTGGAGGCAAAAGTTGCTTCGAGTATAAATAAGTTTATTATAATACAATTAGTACATTTTTATTATTTTTTTGATCTTTCAAAAGATCTCCATATTGTTGATGTAATCTCAAAACACATCAATTTATTTTAAAATAACTACCTCAGGCGTCAATGTATAACTGCAATCTCGCGGGGGAAATTTGTCAATGACTTGAATTGCTACATCCCTTTAAAACATGTTACCATTTCTCGATTAATTTAAAAGTATATCGTCTTTAATATTTTTTCAATCCGTCAGATTTGCAATTAGATAACTTACAATTTGATTTCAACTTATTTGAGTTTAAATTTGCAATGATTTGTTATAACGACGTTATGCGTCGCTTCGCGTGGTATGCAATACTTTCCAAGTACCACGCATAAAACAAAATATTTATATAGGATTATATAATAATGCTCTGGTTATATTTAGTATTCAAATAATAATTATTGTTAATGGTTTTTAATAGACAGACACAGCAGAGATTAAACGAGTGGATCGATAGTGTATGAATTATTATATTGCTTTTTAACTGACTGCCAAAAAATTAGTTTTATTAATGCTGTACTTGCTTTATCAACACAATTAAAATTAATTTATTTATATACATGCAAATTAAAATATCATTAGTTGTAAAACAAAAAAGTTATGATTTCAAAAGTCAGTTAATTACAACATATTCTATAACCGAAAAGAATTTTTAACTAAAATTTGAACAGCTAAAGTTATAGTTACTTGCTCAATGAAATTGACTAGCTTCTGAAGCACCCCATACACTTCAAATTTGCATTGTTAGGCAATCTTTTGCCCTGTTGACTTCCGCTAGCAGACGGACTAATTTATTTGTCCTTCGGTGCCTTATCGATACACTGAGAGCGTACGCATATACTTCCTACGCAAATCTACATTTTTTTGTGCCTAACATAGTTTTATAATAAAAATAACATTTTCTTAAATGTCTAATTTATTTAAATCTTTTGTTGATTTTTCCTTACAACAATAACTGTCCTCATAATATACTCAAACGTATTTATCTAACCTGATGTGTACAAAGGGTATATTTGCCTAATTGATGTGAAGTAAGCGGACTAAACTAAATAACCGCCAAACTAAAATAAACACAGTAAATTAGAAGTTTCATTAGACTACAACAACTGTGGTTTACTACCACGATTGATTCTGAAAGTTGTGTGTACAACTGTGGGTAGGAAAATTGCATGATTTAAACAATAATCTATAAGTTTAATGTGGCCGTACGATCAATAATTCCAAGATAAAAACTCAAACTAAAATTACAAAATTACCTCATTTACTCATGTAGCATACAATTATTAGTGCAATCTGTTTTATTCTTATTGCATTGTGATGTGTATACAAAGTGTTATCGTAAACATAGGAGACCTACAGTTTAACCTGGATTTCGATCCATGGAATTTGGAAGGTTTTCAAGATTTAAATAATAAAGTTTTTTTTAAAAGCAAAGCCTCTATCTTTACTTGTAGGTGAAAGCTGATAAACTGAACAAACCACTAAGCTTTGATCGCTTCAGCGCTTTAAAAATTGTCTATATGGAACACGTTTTCCGACATTAAATAAATTTGAAACTCGTTCAAACAGTAGAGGAGTCAGCAAGCTTTGTGCTCATTTGTGTTTATATTTTTAATTATACAGAGTAAAGCTCGCAATCGTATGTTGTTCGACATTCGAGTTATTCGATATCTCTGTTAATGTTCAAATGTAAATCTACTTGAAATACTTGTATCTACATACAAACTACACGTAATTTGGTTAAAACAATTAAATTTTTTATAGAACATCATATATGCTATTTCTCAAATTTTTACGCGTTTAATATTCTCTTTTCATTAATATTATTTTTTACTTTTTATTACTACTGCACGGTAAGATTTTTTCTCTAGAAACGGCTTTACCAAACGAAAGAACAACAAGAAAAATACAAGATCTTTAAGGTGAGGATCATTGTTGTCGGACATGTAATAAGGCCACAATTTCATTTTGAAAATTGCAATTTTCCCATAAGAAATACATGTAAGTGTATTATTGCGCAATATTACGCAATAATTTTATGCATTGTATTAACGGTGCTTGTGCTCCGATATGCACAAATTAACCATAGAGCGGGGCTAACTAGAGCAGCGTTAGGAAGGAGTCAGTCGCTCTCTGACATCCGTCGGGTCAACTTCCACACTTCTTCGAGTTAGATCGTTTTGGGGGATGTTTTTAGTAAGTAAAGCGCTTGTCAAAACCGTTTGTAGCGCCCGGAGTAGAGCAGAGCAGAACAGAGAAAAAAGTGATTTTTTTCCGAAATTTGTTGACCCACCACAAATTTTATTTTTTTATTTGTTAATTACACCCTCGTCTTTCATAATTCGTTGTAAAACCGAGATTATTGTATCTTTACTGTCGCCACAATCTATTTTAATTTTGGTGGGCGGGGTTACAGTTCAAAAGAGCCAATAAGAAAATTGCATTTAAAATTAGTTTTATAGCCGTTCTTTGACCAAATTTGTGAAGCATTTGCAAATTTTATTTAGTAATTGCGATTAGTAATTGCGTGATTTTGTTGCGTACAAAACCGGTTTTTTTAAATTTTCGTACTAACTTGATCACGCACTGGTAGCCTACATTTTTCCGGATAGCTTTCATTCAAAATTTGAGCAGTTCTATGAAACAACGATTTTCAGCCCCGTAAATATGAAAACATTGTTTTAAGTTTTTCTTGTAAAGTATACACCATTTTTAAACAACTTTTGTTTTCTACAATAACAACCATTTTCCAGTGCTAAAACTCAAATAATTGATTTTAATAATGAATTGTTTTAGTATCTTAGGGGATAGTGGAGTGCACATATTTATTGAAAAAAAATAGTTGAGGAGATAGGTGAGTAAAAATTTAACTAGTAGATATCTTTTCACAACACATTACCAACAAAAACATTCAAAATATTACACATATTTATTACTGCTGATGTAATTTTAGTATAAATAAAATAATTTCGAGTAAAATTATTTTTGTTTCATCTCTCAATTTTTACCTCTAACTCATGAACGGATCCACTGAATCCAATTTTTTGTATTGTGCATAAACATGGTTTTTTCAAGGTAGGGTGTGCTATTTACCATTTTGAAGTAGCGGTAACTGATGGGAAGGGGTTAAACTTAAAATTTAAATAGTAGTAGTATTTGTTTTAAACATCCCCTCGCCATCTAAATCGACGTGGTTTTTCTTTTTCTCAAATTTATGCTAAAACAAAAGTTTTTTTAATTGGCTAAGCATTGTAAACAAAAGCTGAATAAAGTAAATTTTGAGGTGACAAAAACTTAATTGCGGGAGAAATTGGAATTTATAGAAACGTACCTGAACCCGTACAAAGTTGGAACCTTCACTTTTTTTAAATAAAAGCGGTCAAACCTAATTAAAATAAAATACAAACTTAGCGATGGGATGGCATTTCTTGTTTTCATTTTATTTTTATACAAACCAATTTATTGTTCTTTTTTTATAACAGTTGAAAAATAAACTTCTATATTTTAAAAAGGTTTTAAATTTTTGAAGTTATGTGAGATTTTTTTTTATTTAACTTACTTGATGAGATACAATCTGTTACATTTAACAATAAGCATCATACATTGACTATAGAGGGACATGGTACCGTTGAGACTGACTCAGTAGTAAGGCTCAATTACAATAATTTTGGTTTTCTTTTCCTTTCTTTCACTTTTGGTCTCTTTGGGTTAAGTTCAGTGGGTTCAGCCTCTTCAGCCTTCTGAGACTGGGGGCTGTGAGAAGATCCGCAGCCAAGTCATTTGGGTGAGCTGAGACGTTGTTGGTAACGATTGCTTATTGATGCTATTTGCTCTTTGACAGTTGTCATTTTTAGGTCCCGGTGTATGATCTGGTTAGGGACCAAGAAGCGTTGCAGGCCTCTCGTAAGGTTTTTGATTGGATTTTCTGGTGACGGTTCGAAATCCCGGGTCAGGATTTTTACCATTTTTGAAGTGGATTATGAAAGATGAGGGTCTAATTAGCGTATAAAAAAAATAAAATTTGCGGAATATTCACACAATTTTGAAAAAAACGGCTTTAAAGTTAATTTGGAATGCAATTTTATCATTGGCTCTTTTGAACTTTAACCCCGCCCCCAAAATTGAAAGAGGATGTGGCGACTGTAAATATACCAGAATCTCGTTTTTTACAACGAATTATGAAAGAAAATGGTGTAATTAGCTAATAAAAAGAATTAAATTTGTGATCGGACAACAAATTTCCGAAAAAAAATCACTTTTTGTGTTAATTCGTTTCGGAGGTGGTTGCGCTGTCAAAACCTACTCTCCGCACCCGCCCTCGCCCCTCCGGGGCTCGTACGGGGCTTCGAGCGGTTTTGACACGCGCTAAACTCATTAAAAACATCCCTTAAGCGGCTCCAACTCGAAAATTTTGAAAGTTGACGCGACGGATCTCTGAGAGCGACTGGTATCTCCCCACCACTAGTCACTGTCGACCCAGGCACAGCACACGTACCGCCAACAGAATGAATGATACCTTTTCATTTTAATACACTTACATGTATTTCTTATGGGAAAATTGCAATTTTCAAAATGAAATTGTGGCCTTATTACAACTCCGACAAGATTGATCCTCACCTTAAAGAGCTTGTATTTTTGTGTTCTTTCGTTTGGTATAGCCATTTCTATAGAGAAAAGTGCGTTTTCGAACCCGGAAAATCGAACTCTCACCGGATTTTCTTAATATTTGTTTTGCTTGCAGATTCTCTTAATTGTGCTCCGTATGTCTACACCGGCTTAATAATAGATTTGTAGATTAGAAGTTTATTAGCCAACGTAAAGTGGGAGTTTATATTCAATGGCCAATGCATTTTTCGATAGATCAGGCTCAGCTGCAATCGTTTGTGTCAAATATGCTTCTTCCATGTTTGTCGCCTATTCAGGTGCAAATCAAGGTATTTGACTTCAGTTTTTTGAGGAAGCGTACTATTATTTAGTGTTGTGTACTGATTTTGTACCGTTGGTTTTCATCCGCCAGTTTTTGAACCATTGTTCCGTTTTGTTAGGGTGTTCTAGTAAGCATCTGGAGGCTTCTTTTGGATCTTCGTGTAAGGCCGTTATAGCCGTGTCGTCGGCAAACGTGGAGATTTCAGTATCAGCAGTAGTTGGCAGATGAGCAGTGTGTAAGAGAAACAGGAGTAGACCAAGCACGCTACCCTGTGTCACTCTTGATTTTATGTGTGCCAGCGTGGAGTAAGCCTCGCCATATTTTACTAGAAAGCATCTATCTGTCAGGTATGACTTCAGGGTGAGGCAAGTTGATCCTAGTTTTGTAGATGAGGCTCTAGTGCCACACCTTGTCAAAGGCCTGGGAGATGTCCACGAATGCTGCTGAGCAGTACCTGTTGCGTTCAAAATTCTCTATGTTTCTGGTAACAATTCTGTATACCTGTTCGATTGTGGAATGTTAATTGGTGATTCGGTATTAGTTTTTTTTTCTACAAGCGATTTAAGTTTAATTAAGAACATTTTATCGAAGGCTTTAGACAAAACAAGCAGGAGGCTGATAGGACGATAGGAGGTTGTTTCGGTTGGGTCCTTGCCAGGTTTTTGGATAATAATTATTTGAGTCACTTTTCATTGTGGGGGAAAGTACCCAAGTCTGAGAATGGCATTGAATAATTATGATGGTTATCATTTTTATCCTTTCTGGTGGCAGTTCCTTTAAGACCTTACCCGTTATCAGATCATAACCTGGTGATTTCTTTGGGTTTAGATTTGTAATGAGGTTCCTGACTTATGTTGTCTTTATGGGCTTAATTGGGAAGCCTATTTGATAGGGGGATCTAGAGATTGGTGGATATTCTTTTCCTCTTCTATGGGAGATTTTCATTTAAAAAGGATTAAATACGTTGCTCAGATGTTCCGCAAATGTGTTTGCTTTTTCTTTATATTTTCTTGCCCAGTTACCATCCTTTGTTCTAATTGGAGGTTTTGTGTTATGAATCTGCTTTATTTTCTTTGTGATTTTCCAAAGGGAAAATTCTGTTGATGCAGTAGGGGAAAGCTGTTTTAGAAAATTTTCGATACCTTAGTTTTTATGGTCTCGCAACATTGTTTTTATAAACAAAAATATTTTTTTAAAGTAGATATTAAATATAAAAATATTTTGTATAAAAATTTAACCTCTAAAAAGTCATCTAGAGTACCATTAGTACTACATGTACCATACTTTCAGAAACCTCTGCTTCCCTGCTATAGGGAATATTATATTGTGAAAAATTATACTGTGAAATAAATTAAAATAAAAATAAAATTACACTAATATTATTACATATTTTAAACTAGTAAGTTACGTCCGCCCTAACCTAATAGTGCTTCATTGGTTGAAACTCAATTGATGAGAGATTCGTTTTGGTGTTGCACCGTCGATGCGATTTCCATCAGACAGAGCCTTTTCTGTTCTCTGCTCATTCTTCAAACCTTATAAACTAACTATAAAAAGTGACACTCTGGATTAGAATACAACTAAATATTTATATACTATTATTTTAACCTTGACGTTTTGCAAATTGTCCAAACTTATATGTAAATTAGGCCTTATATTTAAATTTCCAACGTCGATGTTTACCGGAGGGCCGAGTTAATTAATTCCAATTTCTTGATAAATAGGTAACTCAAGCAGCGATCACAGCAAGCCACAACTGTAATTAAAAATTGTATTTTGATATGAGATCTTCATTTACCAGACAAAAATAAACCTTTTGATGATACATAAATTATTAAAATGGCATTAATTAAACTTTTGGAAAACCATAAAAAAAGTTATTTTTAACAAATCCTATACCTACACCAAAATTTAAAGAGTAAAATTCGCAGCAAATATATTTAAAAAAACTGGAAAATAACAAAATGTAAATTAATTTTTAGCCAAGTATTATTACAATTTTCATAAAAAATATTAATTATACTTTATTACTTTCGAGGGTTTTAGGCACATTAAATAACAAATATAATTAAACATTAAGCTTATACTTCCATAATATTTTACCTACTCATATTATACTGAAATGTTGTGATCTCTCAAAGCCTTGGGTGGTGATCCATATTTTTTTATTATAAAAATTGAACTTTAATTTAAATATATAATCAATTGTAAATATTTATTAACTTGTGAAATTATATGTTAAATAAAATATTTAAAAATTACAAGTTTAATAAAATTTGAAAATTTTTCAACTTACATTTTAGTCTAGGACCCCGTTGCGCATAAGTGGTTTCGTCTTTACAAGATATCATCAGTTAAACTATCCTTAAATGAATGAAAATGGATGAAAATCCATTAAAATTTAAATCAAAAACTATATTGGAAATTTTTTAAATTTTATTAAATTTTTAAAATATTTTATTCAACATACTAAATATATAATCTTATACAATAATTACTAATCACTTGTCGTCCAAGTACACGTACCATAATATCAATATAATTTCAATCGTTTACATAAAAAATTAATAATTTTTAATTATTTCTAGTTTTCGATTAATTAATTAATTTATTTTAAATACAACTTCTTACCTTATCGTTTGAAAACCAAACCAAACTATTTAAATAAAAGCAAATTTTTATAAATTTTGTTAACCTCGGAGCTAGTTCATAAAAAACATGACAATATATACGTATCCAATATAAACTTTTAATGTTATTACAATAATACAATACACTAATAATACAATACAATAATAATATCACAATCAACCTTGAAAATCATTAAGAGCTAATCGCATTAAAATGTTGTTTCATCTAAGTCAGTCTATCGGTGGTGTTGGCCCAGTTATTCCCTACTTTTCTGGGGACTATCAGAAATTTCTGCTAAGTTACAATAAAACTGAAATAAATAAGTTTATTTACAATAGGCGATGATTAGAATCATTTAGACATGTAGTTTACCAAGAGTATCTTCAAAAAATGTAGTAAACTTGTCCGATTCCGCTTTTAAATTGTTTAAACGTTATCGAGATTTTATAAAAATCATGTTGTCATCCAAAATGGGAGTTCCATCAAGGCTAATATTGATTATATGATTTTTTGTAATTATTTCACACTTCTTCCTTTCCAAATTGCTTTTAAAAATAATTTTGTGGGGCGGGGTTAAGCAATGGAGAGAAACATCAGTTATGTGCCAGCTAGTGTTAGTTTTTTCTAGTTTCTATTCACATCACGAGTTCATTTTGCTTTTAATTTCATATAAAGGTTTTTTAGTTTTCATATAACAGGATATACATTTGTTTGAAAACTAAAGTTAGGGGACTTTATGTATTGAACAAAAAACTTTAATGAAAACTTGACAAAAATTCAGTTTTCCTGCTATTTCAGCTATTGTGATGTTTTTCCTAAAATTTGGCTGTACTAAAAGTCAATTGTTCGTTTATGGCATGCAATATCGTTCATATAAAATTTCACCATGAATAGAAAACTACCCACTACCAATGAAAAATGGTCTAATATATCTATCATGTAAGATAAGACATATAAATTATTATTATAGCATTTCAAATTAATTCGCCGTATAATCTGAAATAACAGTAAATTTTGAGTGGCCCTTTTTAATTATAGCTATTGTGGCAAACTTATAGCTGTTCTACAATATTGGTGCAATAAAGTAGGTCTACTGTGCACAAAGTTCGCTTTTATTGCGTTAACAAGAAGTATGAAATATAAAAAAAAACTGCAAATGAAATTTTCAAAATTTTAATTTGCCATCTAAATTTAGATATCTAATACTATTTTTAAAATTTGCATAAAATATTTTTTTTAATTATAAGTTGTTAATTTTAACGGTGCTACATTAAAATGTTGTGCTGATCGCAGGAATAGAAAAGAAAATCTAATTTTTTGAACGATAACGTCGTCGCAGCTTTTGTTAATGGTTGAAATTCTATTAAAATTACTTCTTTAACGGCTGCTTGTCGCCATATCAGCTTAAAAGTTGTAAATGCGCTAGCTGAATAATTTTATCATTTTGGTATTTCGCCAATAGAATTACATGTCGTGCTTTACGACCCAAAATTTAATTTCAAATTAATTTTGATTTAACTAATATGATTTTATAATGGAAAATATTTTTTACTATTTCATCAAGAATATAGTTTGTGTGCACGAAATACAAATGCATCGTCATCATAGGCGCCACCAGAATTAATTCCAAGCGAACGAACTAGGGATATCCATGAACAAAAAATAAATGGACCAAACCAATATTTGATTTTATTATCCGTAGACAAAAATTAAAGAAGTATGTATGTATCTAACACCTTTTTAATATTTTGCAAATTGTCCCACATTCCAAACTGTGGTGTTATGATACCTATATCCGACTGTTCAATTTGCTGCAAGATCATTTCGGTGCGGCCATTTTTGCGGCTTGCTTCGATTGTGAAAAATTAATGTTTTACTGAATTAAATTTCAACAATTTAATTTTGTTTGGAATTCAAAAATTTTTTGCCACTTTATGAGAATTCTGACTCGACGTGCTCTCTTGTGATAAATTTCAATCTTTCCAGGCCTATGGTGTACCGAAGGGGTATAGTAACATTTCTATTATGCAATAGTTAGACAGAAGGATTGTTCTTTCGAAAATACAGATGGGTCGAGATTTAGAATGGTTCAAGAAGTGAATCAAGTTCATTTTTGGAGTTATCATTCCTAAAAGTCGTTGCATAACTTTATTTCAGTGCAAAATTTTGTTTATTTTATTATCCTGTTTAAGTATTTAATAGAATTCATTATATGCAATGAAATGAAAAGCAACGTGCTTTAAACTTTAATAACCCATAGCTAAACAGCATTTATGGGCTTGAATCACTCCTATTCTGGCCACTCCAATTATGAGTCGCTCATGTAAAAAGTTAGAGCAGAAAGATTTTTAATTGTGTAAATATTACGCATACGCGACCCGTAAAGTGTTAAATGGGTAGCACATTTCTGAAATATAAGTATCTAATTGATTATGGATTTTCATTGTTTGATTACAATTTTATTTGTATCGAAGAAAATGTAAAGCAAACACTGTAAATACGTAGTTCATTATGCCAACCAAGCTTTAATTACTTATTCTGCTTCTAATAATCAAAAAGTAATATTGGTTTCACTCGAGATGAGTTTTTAATTAAAGATTTACTTTTCCTGATCGTCTCATCCGAACGTCCAACGATGTTATAAATTAAACCGTTGAGGTGGAGATTTAAAAAAACTAGGTGGAAGTTTATTATGAAAAGATAATTTCAATTTGTGTTAATAAATTATTAATTTAATTAATGTTTTACTGGAACGGTTTTTAGAGGGCAAAATGCGTTACCTACTCTTTACCGTAAGGGTACTTTATCATCTCACGCAAAAACTTATTAATTTTTGCCGACCCTAGAGTAATTGGGCGTAATAATTGCTGTTCAATCATCAAATATTTTTGTTTTGGATTTCACTGTGCAATCAGCAGAACTACCTTACAAAAGCATTTTTTCCAACTTTTAGAAAAATATTTGTATTTCTTGAGTTGGTAATTCTCACAATTTATTTTGAAAGAAGTTGCAATTATTAGCTGTTCAATATTTTACTTGCGGCGGTTATTCCCCTTAGATTTAGTGTTTTGAATTATATTTTACAAACATTGATAGATAAAGCTTGCCGTGCACTGCATATATGGATTAAGAAGTTTACATGATTGTTTCTATTTTAAAATTAATAGTAAACTCTTAATAATCGATTGTTTCGTTCCGATATGATCCGATCCGATGAAGTGTGCGGCTAGCTTTAAAAGATAATTATATACGTTTTCGTGTTCTCTCTTCGCCGTTATGAATAATAAATTTGTATTTAAGAACTAATAATTTAAAACGTTACAGATTGCACTCTATTTTAATAGTAGAGATTAATTTATAAGAATAAATTCAATAAATAAGCAAGTTTTCTTTTTAACTCTCAAAAGACTTCTTAAATAATTCATAAAGCAGGAAAGAGATTCTCTGCAGAACACTTATCTTCAGTCGACACTTATCACAAAATGGCAATATAGAAAGAGTCAGAAAGCTCTGTAATTAATTCTGCACTAAAATTAGTACCTAGCTTTATTAAAAATGTTATTTCTGTGTTAGAGAAATTGCGATGAGATGGTACCTAAAAGAGGACGTTCAAGATACAGCATGCTTGTGTATTAATTTTACTTTGCCAATGTTATTATAAGTAAAAGTATTTATTTAACTGTTTACTCAATTAATTGTTACAAAATTTATGCTTTAACCTGAAAGGTTAAATTTATTTTTCTCTTTGCAAATGTATAAATTTAAATCCACCAAAAATATTTACATTAACCTTAATTAATATTCAAAATTTATGAGCTTCTGCGCTGCTTTTTGTATCGTACGCTGTTAAATAATTATTAAAGCTTTTCACCTTCTAAAGGTGTTCATTACTCGCAATTTAAATTTTGACTACTAAAAATTTTACTCGAAAACTTGTTAGACGATATTAAACAAGAAGACAATCGCTTTAAAAGTTACCTACCTATTCGACTCCATCATGATAAAGTAAATAAAGTAAAAGCCTTTCTCATTTAGGATGCGTCCAAGTTAGCGCTCCAAAGTTATTTTTTAAAAGAATAAACCTGGAGGAGTGCTTAAAGTACGAAAATACAAGAAGTAGGTTACCTATTTACTGGTAACTTCCCAATTAAAACATCTTTAAACAGACTTAACCGGCTTAAAAAGTATTGGCGACAATACCTGCTTAGTGTATTGCGGCGTCGGTAGTTGCCGCTTAATTCTGACGCTGAAATTGGTCTTAAAGTCTACCTCCCAATAAGCACATAATATGTACACAGCATATTTCAAAGTCGAATTTAAAAGTTTTCAACGTATTACCATTAATATAACGTTAAATAAACGTAAATAAGTGATTCCTCTTGTCATTTCTAAAAGTATTTTTGATTTTGAATTGAATTTTATGCGATGGTTAGGTTATTTTATGATCTTTATTTTTGTTTATTTTTTATATTTTATCATATTAACCATTCATAACTTCTTGAGGAAATTTTTAATTTCGCCATCCGGACTGTCGCCGAACAAAACTACTTAATTTCTTAATTTGGTCTTTGCGTCGAAACGTACCCCTGTGGAAATGGGGGCGTCAAAACGGCGACGTCAAAATGTCCTAAAACAAAGTTTTCACCGAAGTACCGTATATCAGTTTTTCCTCTTTCCCAATCACTAGATGGTTCTGGATAAAAATGTTAAACCAAGAGGTGGGCCTTCTTGTTTAAAAAAATACGTTTACCCCTTGCCCTTACATTGGCTAGCTCCGACGGTATGCGAGGGTCATAGATTTTAACAGGTACTTAATAAGGGACAAATAATAAACCAATGAAACTAAAAGTTCTAATTTATTCTCCCCGAAATATCAACGGAAAGCGTGTGTGTGACAGTCTAGATATGAGACGATACTATAACATAAAACATAAAACGAAAGCAAGTAAAAGTGAACCCAGGCTAAAGACCTAAAATTCACATGTTCCAAACAATTGATTTTTCTGAAGGAGAAAAACAAATAATCAAAATAAGCTACGCTGCGACAACGAAATGCTACGTTGACATAACGTTACAGTCGACATCAAAAATTAATGGCAAAATGCCAACAGAATTTCATCAGTAAATAACAAGCATTGCACATCCTTAAAGTTTCAAAATTCACCCAACTCCGCACAAGAGAGTCGTATTCATCTCGTCAAAAATATCCTTTGTCATTTGGAATCCTTCTAACTTCGGTATATTCCTGGTTCAATGTCAACGAACTCCGGCTTTGCATAAGTGTGGAATTCTAATACTAGGGCCACACTTGCGTCTAATGTGATGCTTAACGTGCACTAATGCACTAAAATACAGATATAGTTACAAATTAACGTGCTAATCGTATAACGGCATTATCGGTGACATTAGACATTAAGCGATAACTCGGGTAGCGGTCTCTGTTATAGTTCGTTCCAGCACTAATACGAATCCTAGTTGCGAAATTATCAAAATTTTGTAGCAATCGTTGATTTAACGTTAAATATACGTGAATAATTATAAATTGCATAATAATATAATCTTCATAAAACCAAGTAGCATTTATTCAAATTGAGATAATAGAATAAACGTTTTTTTAATATTGACCAATTCTTATATTGATGGTCTTTATTTTCTTCTTTCTTTTCGATTGAATTTTGCGAAACTTGCAGACTTTTTACTTATAGTTGTTTTAATATGAACGCGACATTGTAAGGCGGACTATTTATTTAGAATTATATTGAAAAATTCCGTAAGACGGTGAGTTTTTATTTCGTAATTAATGAAAAATGTTGTTGCTTTTTGGTTTTCGCAAAAATCAAGCAAAATCAATTTGTAATGAAGTAGATGTCACTGAAGCGTGTGAGCGGCCAAACCGAACGCACCCGTAATTAACACCTCTCTTTATTTTTAGATTTCTGTAATTTGATGAAATATAAATTTACCTTTCAGAACACGCTAATATTTTTTGCAAACTTATTTAAAAATACATTATTGCAGTATTAAACTTAGATTACCATTTAATAACAATCAATCACA
Organism: Lycocerus yunnanus; assembly: GCA_036346125.1. Classification (NCBI taxonomy): domain Eukaryota; kingdom Metazoa; phylum Arthropoda; class Insecta; order Coleoptera; family Cantharidae; genus Lycocerus; species Lycocerus yunnanus. The sequence continues at coordinate 113,228 of JARFIX010000017.1, forward strand.
TTGAAGTGTTAGATGGTTCTAAAATTACCCTCTGCTTTATTTACATGAAAATTATAGTTAATATTCAAGTTTTTCCTTTACATGGACAAACTAAAATCAAAATCCATCGACAGTCCGACTTAACGGTTCGGTTCTCGTCACTGAATAGCTTCATTCGATTGTCTACCAATACAACTCACTATTCCATACTTTTCAATCTTTTCTAAAATTTGTTATTTACTAGCAAAATACAAATATTTAGGTAAATATTGTGTAATTTAATATTGCTAGGTGCATTTATGATGCAAGAATAATATAAGCTAACGTTGTTTCAAGCGAAAAAGAAGTTCACACTTGGATGAACTAACTAATTAGACACTTACTACATTAGTTGTAACAACTTAATGTGAAATAAATAGCATAAGAAATTGCTAGAGTTGTATATTGTAATAAAATTAAGCTTCAAATCAGCCAAGCAAAAATTATTTCAACCGCTTTTTGAAGTGGTTTTTGTAAAACAACTCAGCTATTATTAATTTTATAAAAATACAGCAAGAAAAACATTTTCTACAACATAAATTACAGAATGAAATACTTTTTTTAATTTAATTGTTCGCCCTTGTACATCTGAACATTGTTTATAACAACGAAATTTATTGGTTGAAATCGGTTTAGTAGTATTTTTTTAAAATGTAAGTTAAAATCATTTTATTCAAGTTCTGTTAAACTAATTAATAATTGTTTTCTTTTAGTAATTAGCTGGAGTTACTTCCGCTACGACTTAATTCTTACGGTTGGCTTCCGCCAAATCCGACGTACTCGCTCCATCTTGTGATGGTTTTTCTGAAAAACCATCCATTTCATGCGCGGTACTAAAAAAGTCTTATTTATTTTTGAGCAAAAATTAAAAAATTGACTTTATGTTTTAAGAAATTATTCTCTTGTAAATTTTGAATATAACAAATACAATAAGACAGTTATTTTAACCAAGTACGTCAATCCAAAATGTAAGAGCGACACTTGTCGCACGCAAGGTAACTTATATGAAAAGGGTTGTTTGTTTAAACGTCTTCGACAATATACTGTAATTTTAATTTTTAATATTTTCTTTGTTTATCTAATTACGCGTTAATTTGGTTATGCGTTTCTCTTTCATGTTTGCTTTAATTTCGACAATGTTTTGCTAGGCTTAAAAATTAAGTTAGACTGAGTAATATCTCGGTGTACATAGCAATCGAGTTAAGGGTTGTTAAGTTCTCGTTTTATTTTCTCTCGTTTCAAATCTACAAGTACCGTATAATTGGGGTTTTTAATTACAAATACGACCACATATTATATCTTAATTATAATAATAATTACGAGATAACCTGGTTCGCTTTGACGTAATGCTTTTGATTATCCTGGTGCTTACCACGGGGACCAGGGGGTACGCATCAAATGTAACTGAAAATATCTCTCGGAATATGGGTGCACTGAAAAAATTTATATTTTGAACGAAATGAAAATGTATAAATAACACAAAATTATAAAATAAAATTGAAAGAAATAGAAAGGTGAATCCGAAATTTATTTTTTCCAATTTCAATAGAAATCTGTACTTTGTGAACAACAATTTACAATTCTTGGTTGGTTTATTTAGGGTTGTTACGGTGTACCCTCAAGCTTATCGTTCTTTTGCTTAGTCTCACACTTTCGTATTCGTAAATATTTCATGAAGAAATAACTCCCCTCGATATAGCAACAAGTTTAAGTTAAGTCGATTCCATTAAAAGCTTCCAAATTTTCAGTTTTTAAATTGTTTAAAATTAAAAATTAAAATTTTCGGTTACTGTTTGTATACCTTAAACTTTTAAGCCGTTTCTTTTAGCTTGAACTTTTTTTAATCAAAAGTTCGAAAGACAATTTCTAACGTTAATACTTTGCTAATATCAATTATTTTCTTGAAAATTAAAAAATTCATGATAATCTAAAATGTTCCGGGGTCACCAATGAGCTTTTCAAACCATCTATGTACACTTCTAAAAATACTACCTAACTCTCAAAATTTTAATTAGTTCTGTTGTATAACGTAGCAAAGTTTTCGGAAAATATATCTCATTATAATTGAAATAGAGAAAACAATGCTTGTAAGGCTGCAATCATATGAGAAACTGCTTGAGAGTTCAGCAGCGTGAACACGTGTTGTGAATGTGAGATAATTATTAACCTGATTACGAGACTTATCACGTAGTGTATATAGCTTGTGTAAAATAAGGAAACAAAGAATCTGAAAGGAAATTTTTGATAGTGGGTTAAAGGAAAACATAAATTTTAGTCAACTTAATCGGGTATTAAGTAAAGATAAACACAATGGAATTAAAAGCGTAAGAAATACAAAATAAAGAAAAACCGAGTTTGAAAAAACACTTTTCGAGTTCTGCAAAATCCTGTTTTCTTAAAATATTGAGAAAATAAAATAAATCACACCTGAAATGGAAAAAGAAATTGTGTTGACAATAATTATTATAGCGTGCATGCTCTGTCTTATTGCCCTCTGATGTCAATGCTTTTATTATGGTACCAAAAAAATGGATTTACAATGTTTTAAATTCCAAAATTGCCAACAAATAAAAACATTTAATATTTAGCCAAATAAAAATAGCACTCAAACTGAAGGTTTTCAACTCTAAAGAAGGTTATTTCTTAATCTAAAATAATCGTATCAAATAAAATAATTAGGGTCCTTTAACAATACTCGTGTTTTATCGCTTTCAAATTGCAGTATCGGCACTGCAGAACTGAAACTAAATCTGCAATAACAAAGATGGTTTAAACGCATACTAACAAACTCTAAAGCTAGGTTTCCATTAGCAGTTATTTCTGCAATTTCTTCCGCAAGTACTTGCAAATGTGTTTCCACTAAAACAGAAACTTCTGCAAATTTGCTTCTGCAAGATACTTGCACAAGCACTTGCGGCAAAACTTCCTTAGGTGTTTACATCACCGGCGTGCTCGCAAGTAGATTGCTCACAAGTTTAGCAGGTGGTACTGTTGTAATTGTGTATTGTATCAAAATGCCAGCGTAAGCTGCCCTAAAACACTGACCTAAGCTCGACCGGTGGATCTCGGTGGAAAAATTATACTATTTTTATAAAAATAACTTCAGATAATTATTTTAACATTAAAAAATTTTTTGCTTTCAAGAAAATTACTTTCAAGACCAATAAGTTGCGCACTTCTCATTGGTCCGTCAATTTTGAAATATGACTTTTAGAAATTTCGATAACATATATATAATGAACCAAGATAAAATAATGGTCTTGTTTGATAGTATAAATTTTAAATGCTACAGGGTGTATTGAAAATATAATTTCGAGTTGTCATTAATTAATGCAAACTTTATGCAAATACATATTTTAGAATTTTGACATGGTGAATACTAAAATTAAAGATACTGCAATTTTACAATTTAATTAGCCGAATGGTAATGTTATATAATTTCTGAAAAAATTAAAGACGATCCTGCAATGCAATTATCAAATGCAATTTGGACTTTAGTTAATGGCGTGTATTGTAACTTGCAACTGCAAGTTAAATAAACTTCCAGCTACTGGCAACTTTTGAAGTCGCTTACGCAAGTCGTTTTCATTTTGTTTACACAATTCTTATCAACTTCCGCAAATAACGTCGCAAGTATAAAACTTGCAGAAGTCAGCTTGCCATTGTATTTCCACTAGCAAATATAAGCTACAAGTCACTTGCAGAAGTAAATTGCAGAAATCAGAAATGAAAGTTTCTGTGGGGTGACTACTGCTACCACCCAGGGCAGTAGTCAAGTATTAAGCCCCAGACTTTCACAACACTTGCAATAGTTTGAAAAGTTTAACATTCGGAATTCTTTTGTAAGTTTTCAAGTTATATTGTGAAAACCTAACAAGTTTCTTCATTTTTTTAAATTTTACTTTAAGAAAAAGTGCCCAACTAATCAAACGTGATCAATTTTACCAGATGCTTCCCACGATCCATTGTACACACAATATTTTATTACTTTTTTTATTATTTATTTTATTGCATATCGGAATACGATAAAAAATAAAACGTATTTTTGTCTCGCCAAAGTGTTACTCATATTTTCATTCTAACAACTGACAAACATTGTGAATAAAAGTGCAGAAAACCTTAATCCTTCATTTCTCTGTTCTATACAAGAACTTGCCGTAGTTTCATTGTTCAAAAACGTTTTGTGATTTTAACAAATTTTATATGCCAATATTGAAAATTATTGGTCAATTGTTATATCTTAAAATTGACTGTATGATATGAGCTAAAGGGGGGGGGAGACTAAATTATCCTAAGTAAGTATAACAAAAATTAAATTAGTCGTTAGTATAACCATTTAAGCATGATCTAAAATTTAAAAATTACTAGGAGGGAGAGTGTCTCGGAACTCATTTTAAAAACTACTGCGCTAGCTTATTATTTCCTGCATCAAAAACTAAACTCCCAGGTGTTTTAGAGGTTTTTGTTAAATCACGATGGGATTAAACAAAGACCATGTCTGCTACGTCACCGCTGTGGTTACTTTGCCTCTGAAGCATTATTTTAGCGACGTCCTTAGGTCAAAAAATAAGTCAAACGAAGCAACGTTTTCAGTATTGGTTTTAGATTGGCTATACTTTACAAATTACTATGGAAATTATCTCCAAAAACCGCAATTTTTTATAATCAAAACCAAAAGTCAGAAGTCATTTTCATATTAATTAGTTAAAATCCTATTTAATAGTTGTAGTATTTACCAATGTTTGAAACATGCTTGCCGTTTCATTTGTTTAAAATATACAGTATATCTAATTCTGCGAAAGATATGTAGTATATTTTACTTAATTATTTAAATTAATTACAAAAATCTAAGTTTAAAATATTCTACGTTTTGCAATTTATAGTTTTACAATTTTATGAAACTTTGCCAGGTTCGGAATTGAACATTTTTCTATTTTTTATTTAACATAATTTAAACATATTAATGTAAAGACAGCAATAATATTAATAACAGTAACAGAAATAAAAAGTATTAAATAATTATCAATGAGATGAAAAATTCGTCCATAACAGCTTGTAGCATCGACCTAACACCGAAACGGAATTACCTCGGTGGATACAAAATTGTATTCGTTATTGTTATGTTCACGATATTATATCTTCCATGGATGCTCTGATTTGAAACAATCTTTACAGTGTCAGTATTGAAAGTCTGTCGCAAAAAATTATTTTAGAGGTTGGGTGTAGATTATTGGTTAAATTAGGTTTGGGTAGCAATAATTAAACTATATTAAACAATGTTTTGCATTTCTAAAACTAATTTACTTTATAAAATTATTTTTTACTTACACGTTCTCTCAACAACGACTAACTTATTTTACCTCATTCATTTGTTCACACAACCATTTAATTATCATACATTTTCTCATGGAAATTTTCCATTTCGTTCTTACTTGATGGTAACACTTAAGCTATTTGATGACTGTTCTGTTCATTACATTATGAAAGTTTACTTTAAATTTATATACATGACATACATTAAAAATGTACAGATTTTAAAGAACTTTTCTTCCTCTTGAAAGAGAGTATTTGAATATTTTCAGAACAAAAGTTTATATTTTGTGGGACTTCTGATGGTCTTTAAAGTCTCTTGTAAAAGTAACAAACAAATCGAAGTAAATTAATTGTCTCTCGTGGATAAAATTAAAAAATATGTATAATTTACAATAATAATTAATGAATAGTTGATGCCTATTTTGTCATGTATGTAATAATTAAAAAAAACTTATTTCAGGATAAATATATTATTTTATTTTGTATAAAGTTACAAATCAAAATTAAGAATTTATTTCTGATTTCGAAAGTCAGAAATATGCAACAGCATTATATCATAACTGCAAACAGTGCGTCACCATTACTTAAGCTAGAAAGTGCATATAAACTGTTCTATGCAAGTGCCCTGTTTAACCTGAAGTTGCGTACGTTTAGTGTGGAGTTCGAGTTTGACGGCGTATTTGGCGAGTTTGTCGATTATAAGTGACCATAAGTGCTATGTCTTTTGCCTATCCGACAATATTACGTGCTGATAAATATGTGATACGTGAGAATATTCAGTAATGGTTATTACTTACTCCTCCTTTTGTATAAATTTAAAATCATGTTTAGAAATTACGGTTGGTGTCAAAACTTTATTATTAAACTAGATAAAGACGTGTTAGACAAACTTGTTACAGATAAAGTTAGTTGTACTTTCCTAAGTACATATCATTTGTTACTCTAAAGCAAGTAATTAATGAAATACAAAATTTACACTAATGAAGAGTGTATGCTGCAGCAGGGACACTTACCGAAATTTTGCTATTTAATTAAAGGCGAAAAAACTTGTTGAGTAAAATTTTCAATTCGATTATTTGGCGACCACCGATTTATTTTTGGAGGATTAAGTGCTTGATCGATTGCTGGGTTTTGTACGTCGCATTAAAGTCTTTTTTCGCAATTGATTAAGAGAATGTTTTGAGTTATATTACTGGACTAAGCGTACACCGTAATGTAGTAAAATTAAATAGCCATATTAAAAGCGGATTAGTGTCCCTCGTTTACTCTTCCTTTTTCTAGTCTATAGCCGTTTATAACATTGAAGTATAATTGAAATTAACATTAAGTATTACAATTTAAAAAGGTAGATGGCATTGAAGAGCGTTAATTAGATAATGCAGGTACACTCAATTTGTCATCAATTTTAAAATTATACGGAAAACAACAACGGCAGTTAAAATGTGAAATGGTCGGTAGCTTTTTAATATATAAATTATTATACTTCTTATCATTAAATTTTTTTATGCTAATGCTGATGTACATGATTTGATCGCGGGTGAATTAAGAACTTCATGCTAATCGCCACTTCTCCAAAAACAAAAATCAATTTAATTTAACGAGTTTGTGATGTGATTTAGAAGATGTTTCCATTTAACCAGTACGGATCTGACAAGATGAGTACCACGTTAAGTAGATAACTTCGAAACGCGTCATTTGCTAGGTATTGGTCTGCTTGATGAGTACAAGGTTTCTCTTGAAGACAAGATTTTTTCTTAAAAGGGCACTTTCCTTAAGCGAACAGAAAGTTGCTAACTATTGCAATCGCAAAAATGTAGACAATAAAATTTAATCCAAAATCTTTCGCATAAAGTTTTGTCGCATTTTTTATGCCATTACATACGAAGGACTGACTATTATTATATACAAAATATTTTAAAATAAAGTAAAAAATGTTTAATTTTAGAATTAACCAATTATCAATATTACCAAATTACAGTTATGATCAAAGAATGCAAAGTTACTGAAAAAAGAAATTGCCAAGGCTTTGTGAAAAACATTCAGCTGAATAAGGTCAAGTTTCTCTGTATCCTAAGCTTTTAACTTCAGCATCTACGCAAGGGAATCCCCTGAGAGCATCCAACCGCAGACAAGCTTTGATTTAAAACAAAAGTTAAAAAAATTAAGCCTCAACCCATGTAAAAGGTATAATATCTAATAATAATTCTTATTATTTATTTTTTATTTAAAAATATGTTTTTCTAAATATTTATAGTTTATTACAATAAAAATTATATTAATATTTTCAAGATTTAATTTTTTCCTTGTCTTTCACAATACAAATTCAAATATTGTTCACATGATTTGTTACATAGAAATTGAAATGTTATAATTTCAATTTTTAAAATTTTAGAATTTTTTTTATTTCTATGTTATTTGTAAAAAGTCAGTAGCTCATTTTGAACTGTTAGAACTTTTTAGTTTTAAAACAAAAAAGTTGAATTAAAAAACTAGCAAATAATATGTTTTTGACAAATAGTGCAGAGTTGTATCATACAGCACTGATGACGACTATAACTTGGCTGAAAACGTACATGATATCTTCGGGTAGCGATCGGAGAGTTGAACCGGGCGTGGACCATGCAATAGTTTCTATGCAGATTTACAACTGGGTAAGTAATACGTCACAATAAAATAACCTAAGAATATATTTAATAATTATACAAAATTTACAAAAATTAAAACCTTACCTAAAATCTAAAATAAACATAGATAATAACGGAAGACCAGCATAGTGGTATAGAGTTCAGTCTAACAAACAATCAATAATTAAGCTGCTTACCGCTAATCAAAACGTGGTTATTTGTTCCTGCACTTTGCACTATTGTTTATGAGTTCCTGTTGAATTGTCGGATGGTGTTGTTGATTACCAGATGATATTATAAGATAGAGATATAATAAGCACCCTGGCATAGCGGCAAACATTGCTTTTTAGTAGGTATACAATTTATTTTACACTAATCGAACAAGTTTCACCGTTGAAATGATGGTTTACACTTATTTATTTATAAATAAGGAGGTTTAATTAATAAATCCGGATTTTATGATATTTAAATAAAAGGGTACAAAAGGTAGCAACAGGCATATGGTCCTATTGTTCGGTTTTGAAAACTTAAAAATTAAAGTTTACATTGCGGCAGGGCTGTAATCCGGAAATTACTTAATTAAAAATTTGACTTATAATGATGCAAAACGTGTTTTGTTACAAATTGCAATTAACTTACAATTGGTATTTTTAAAATCAACTGTAGGGACAATACTGGATCTACGGGTAGGTAAAGTGAGCACTTTCGCAAAGTCTGCTACCTTAAATGACCCAGCTTCAACATCTCGCCAATTTAAATATTTATTAATTGTCACCTATATATTGCAGTGACCCGTTCTAACTAAAGAACGTATTTGCCTAATTGTTTACTAAAATGCCTATTTGACTTATCCTTTGTTACTAGTATTTTGTCTTTGTCGTTCAGTTGAATCATGTGATCACAACGTATTTAATGTCATTACTAGAATTTGTCAATTTGAATCTGTGTTAAACACGCCCAAACTTACTACACACAGGTTCTATAAACCATTCCAACACAAAAATTCCTGAATTTTTGTGAACAGGATCAATTCTACTGGCTTTGATGTTTGTTGCCTCTGAAATCTTGTCCTGCAGTATTTCATAGCTTAACGAATTTCTGAATCGACTCTCGGTTTTGTAGACAGCAACATCTAAAGAAAAACGACACATAAAGCACTCCTCGACTAAATTTCGACTTTTCAAGAATAATTTTGTTGCAATTAAAAATATCTTTATTGAATTAAAAATAAAATGTCGAACTAAATCTTTGAAAATTTTTAACAATCAATTAAATATAAAAACTAAACTTAAAATTAAAAACAAAATCTTAATATTATCGGTACCTTTATGATTGTTAATCTGAGATGCATTTTCATATGCGTTGTAAATAACAGTAGATAACTGTTGATTTTAATGTTGATTTCATGAGATTCAAAGTTCTAAACATTTTCGCAATAAATCATCATAACACGTCTACAGGACGAAGACCCAAAAGCAAATTATAAAACCGTGCTAAATGTAACTTCCTAACAAAGTTGAGTACTTTATCGTTGTAATTCAAATGCAGTAGCTTTAATTTTTAGGGCATACTTTAAACTATAATCATGATAACAATAAAAATAAGGTACTTTTACTCCTGCGAGTCCAACACAATATGCTGTTTTATAAATTTGATTAGCAAGTAAGTAAAACTATATTTATGAGGGGTCGACAAAGATATCATTGCAATATATATTAAAACTCATAAGCTCGGTTACACTACACTTCACCTTGAAAATTCAAAAAAAGTTTATTTTAATCTGAATAAAATATATTCTTCAGGATATTTTATTCGTTCGTGATAACAACAAATAAAAAAAATTCTACGTGCTCCGACTTAAGCCAGACGGACACAGGTTGTAAAGATGAGCTAACATGAATAAATTTTTTGTTGAATTGAGCGTTTATTAGTCTCTGCTAGTTACAAAAGCTGTGGATGAACTTGACCTGATTCAGTTAAATACTTTTTATAAAATTTTGGTTATGGCATTTTCCTGAAATTAATATTTATAATCTTTAAACTTGACAAAAATTATTTAATCATATACTATGTACTACTCGCTTAAATCAACTTTCACTTTTGCAATTTAAATTTTGCTTTTGAAACTATCTAATGGTTAAAACCTCCACCGTGTGCCAAATTGAAGAACTTTTGAAAACTTTCAAATTGTCGAGTTTGTAATCGTAACACAAATAAAATTTATGTCGAAGAGCTTTTCTTATTAAATTTAGTTTTAGAGTGACTTAGAACTGTAGCAGCGAATTGCAGACCAACTATCGCGACTTATGAAACAAAACTACAAGTTTAATTTATGATACAATTTGTCGCGCTACATTAAGTTTTCAAGAGGCTCGCCATTTTTATGAAAAGTATTTCCTATGAATTATTAAATTAATATTTAAGATTTATAATGTGCGGTACTTTTAAATTTATGGTTTTATGAAGCAGTTGGCAAAATTGTGATTTTTAATTTAGCTTACCGCGCCAAAACCAACGCGAACTGCCTCTAAAACGGCAGTGCCAGCGATGTCAAGGGTGAGAGACAAACGGGGGCGCCAAATTTGACGTAGCCGTATTTTTCGTTTTCTCTTTCACCTCGACGCAATTTATTTCTGGTTTCTTTGTAACGTTGAAAATTTTTATGAGTGTAATTTCTTTATGTGCTAATACATTTTTACGAGTTTTCATCTTTATGATAGTTGATTTTGCGTTTTTTAAGTCTTTGTGTTTCTTTATGCGCCTCTTTATTTTTAGCTTTTTTATGTTAGGGATTATTTCGTTTAAATTTGCAGTAAATGGGGTTATATAGCCGGAACCAAGTGAGTGCTGATGGTTGTCGAAGACACTTTTTAGATGACATCCGCATTTCCATTTAGATCGATATGTATATTTTAAAATGCATTTCGTTGAATCATCCCTTAAGGAGATTTCAAGAAATTGCTTAACAAATCGATTTTTCACATCAAGTGAGATTTTTTTATTTTTTGCACTTATGCGGGTACGTAGAAAATTTATTTTTACGTTTATTTGTTTAATTCTTTTTCACACAAACTTTATACCACCTGCAGTAATCAGTAGGAAAGATAAAAGGATTCTGGTAACGCTGCAGCATTTTAGATTAGTCTTCTTCAATGTAGAGAGAAAACTACAAGGATTATTTTTGGTTCTTCTAGTTTCAAAGCCATTACACGTTTTTTTCTTTTATTTTATAATTAAGTTCTTCAATTAAGCTCAGGTAGTTTTGTAAAAATGTTGATATGAGCGACGTGATATTTATAAAGTAGAAATATTGCTCGACGCCGCCGCGCCGTTACGGTTGAGATTTTCCAATAATTACTGTAAGGGAAACTTCTTTTCATCAAGATTAAGGCGATAGGTGAGATTCATAAATCAATTTACATCAAGACGGGCTTTCAACTTTTTTTAAGGTTACTTGACTCTAAAGATAAACACTACATTCAATCAAACCCAATCAAATGTAAGTAATAAACTCGGTAAATTCCTTCAAAAGTATATCCCAACTTTCACGTTTTTTTAAATGTTGAAAACTTTAAAAGCGTAATAACTTTAAAAAACTTGAAAGTTGTTTAATGACTTCGGTTAGTTCGATACCATACAAAAAAATTCATATCGAATTTTGCCAAATGCGAAATTATTCTTTTTTTGAAAACTGGTTTCCATGCAAGAAAATCGTTTTTAGTTATTTTTAAAACAAAAAACACCAGTTTGCATATCAGCAAAATCTGTAGTAATGGGGTGACTGGTAGATAAAAAAAATTGATGACTGAAGTTGTATTTATAGACTACGCAAAATTTAAGATGCTTTTAAAAAGTTTAAATCTCCTTTATTTGGAAAAATGCGAAACCTATTTAATTTTATCTTAAATGAATCAAATCTGTGAAAAAATGTAAGGTAAGGAAATTAAATTTTGAACAACTACTAGCGTACTAAAAGTGACGCCTAGAGACATAAAATTATTTTATTGGCTACAAATTGCACATTGAAAATGAAGTGAATCTGTTAAGTGACGGAAATGATAATTAAAATTTTATAACTACATAAATAAATTAAGTTTGAGTTTGATTCTTTTGAAATAATTAGAGAAATTAACGAGAATTGCTAATTTTCTCATATATTTTATTAAGTCTAGCTTTCAACCCCTTCGGGTTAGTATATAACAGAAGATAATTAAAAAAAATTTAATTAGTAATATACTAAAATAATTCAATAATAAATTTTGTGAAACTATCGCATACCGTAAGCTTTTTGGTTCGTGGCGTGTCCAGTTGCTAAATGGTGAAGAAGAACGGTATTGATGAGCGCCAAGTAAAATTAAATAAACATAAGAAAGCAAAAAAAGCTTGAGAAACCAAAATAACAGATTAAGTAAAATGAAGGTAAATATAGAGTTTAAACCACTTTTACCACATACCAGTGGTAAAAGTGATTTCAAGATGAATTAGAATAAGAAGAATTAGCGAATTAGATGCCCCAGCACATTACTAGCTGATGAAAACGTAGAAAAGTGATAATAGATTATAATATCTAATGGGGACTACTTTGAAGGGGATAATATTGTTGTAGACGAATAAATATACTTATTTCTAAGAAATGAAAATTCACTTTATATTTTGACTGTAGCGGTAGATATTGTAATTAGGATGTGGAAATACAATAATTAAAATTTAATGAACATTTGGAACAATATTGAATTTGCAATTACCTATTTAGTTATTAAAAGGAATTCGACTTCAGTATGTATCACACTTCTGTGAATTACCCTGTATAACCACAATTTTCAGAAAACTGTATATAACGGCAACGTGTCAAAGTTTACGTGTTTCTGAGCAATTTAAGTTATGCTGTAAATGACACACATTACTGCAGAAAATTGATTGAAATTGTGAATTTTAAGTGAAGTCAATACTTTAAAAAGCATGCAAACTTAAAGAAATCGTGATATAAGAGTAGGTAAAATAATTTCAACACAAATTAATCAATCACAATTGGTTTGCTAAATTGTGTGTAAAAAGGTTTAAAATATTTAAACCTTCTTGTTTCAATTGTTCAATTTGAAAAAATTTCAAAGTTCTTTCTTTGGATTTACGATGTAGACATGGTACAGCTGTTGCAGAGCAATAATTAAAATTAATAAAACATAAGAAGAAAAAGAAAGTTGCTTTAATATATCGCTAACAAGGAGGAACAGATGGACTGGAAAATAATTTTTGGTATAATGCTTCCTGTGGTAATAGTAGTATCCGAAACATACTGTACTTAAGCCATGCAACTCCATAAGCCAAAAATAAAATTCACAACAAAAATTTATAAAGAAGAAGTTAATAATCTCTTTAATAACCTAAAAGGAATCTCTGGCATATCACACTGGTCCGCCAATCCTCATTTCACACTTCATTTCCCAGTCGGTTTGTTTTTTTGTAAAACTAATATAAAATAGAAGTATTTAATTATATTGCACAGTATTCAATTATTTGAAAATTTTGTAGCAAGCTGAAAACGTACAAAGATATCTTCGGCTAGCTACGCTTCAGCTACGCTGAATCGGGCGTGGACCATGCGATAGTTTCTCGGTTAATTTACACATAGGTCATTAATACATCACAATAAAATAACATAAGGATTATATTTAATAATTATATTTACGAATTTAAATAAAAACCCTACCTAAAATGTAAGAAACCAAAACAGATAAGAACGAAAAAAGAAGAAAAATAAATTTTTTGTATAAATTGATGGTAATTGAGTGAAGTCATTCCGATAAGTTTGCATTGATTAAATTTTGAAAAATTAGCAGATAAAGAAATGTTCACTTCTGCTTTCCCCGAGCCGCAATAAAACTGTTCTGCACAACGAAAGAAAACTCTTCACAAAGGTAAAGATAAAACTATCACAAATCAATAAGTTTACCGGCTTCTTCCAAAGTTACAGTAAGACAATAACAGATAAAACGCTTTGTCGAGGTAGGAGAAGACTGTCGCAATTTTGGCAATAACGCAGCTTATATGCCTTTTTGCAGACAGAATGCGATGCCAAATTTTTGGCGAAAAGATTGGGTTTTCCAAGTTAGCGTGTCAAAATGATTAAAAGGGTAAGGTATTAGAAGATGCGGCAAATCACATTTAAAATTTAGGGCGGAAAGGTGCCTTTTTGAAAACTTAAAAATAAAAGTTTACATTGCGGCAGCAGCATTATCATGTTAATTGTTAACTATTTATACTGCTCCAACAATTTAATTAGGTCATAGTGTGTTCATTTTGAATGCCGAATCTTGTTACAGAGTCGTGTAGTTAACTTTGTACACTTAGTTACGAATAGGCCTATTCCACCAAACGTCAATCTGATTATTATTATATTTTTTTATTGCGCTTAATTGTACCTCAGAACTTAATAACGATTAAATCTGAAACTAAAGCTTATCAGGATTAATTAATACTTGCGGAATGGTTACCTGGCTTTCCCTCGGCAAAAGCAATTCCGCAGTTTCTTTGTTGTTTTCTGTTTTTATTATCATATAGAGTCAAAATGCATGACACCCAATCTACATCCCTCCGGCTTGATTTTTGGAGCATCTCATTTAACGCCCTCCGTGTATAATACTGCACTTTGGAAAAACAAGAACCGGTTCTGTGCTTTATTGTTTAGCGTATCCAACCTCTACGAGTTAGCGATAGAGCATCCATCTTTTTGGCTAGCTACCCTGAGGCTGTGCGGTTTTAACCTGCCATAACATTAAGAATTCAATCCCAATTAATATCGTAAAATACAAATTTTTCAACGTCATATATGCTAGTCAAAATCATAATGAAAATTATGCGATTTACTTTCCAGCATCTTATCGGCAGTCTTTTTTTCGAGTGTCTTTAATCCTACGCAATGTGAAGCAGAGCTACAACACAAAATTGGTCACACACAAAAACTATAGTAAATTACTTGCGACTCTCTAGCCTTCAAAAATTACAGAATTTTCATTAATAAAATTGGATTTTCGAGCTGTCCGTTGAGAATTGAAAGTTGATATTTTCCGGTTAGCAAGCGGAATAGTCATTGCAGCTTGCCAAGCGAAAGTACTACTTTTATTTACATGTATTATATACGAAGTATCATATTTACATATGTTACATTTTAATTTTTTGTTGCTTATGTTAAAATCATGCCGCACTCTTTTAAGTAGAAAACCCTCGGCACATTTGAATGCAACACATTAACATAAAATTTCTTTGCTTTCTTTCGAAAAAAAAACTACCCTTAAAAATACCTTTGTACATAATTTGATTTATTCAACGCAATTGTAACCACAATTTTAGTTCCTTCTTCTTTTGTCAGCCGTCACAATGTATTTAAAATTTTTGTCAATTCATGTTGCATCTTATGATATAAAAAAAATATTTCTTTAATGTCGCTTTCCCTCCCGAATAATATTATAAGCACCACCTACCTATACCCATTTTTAAAATAAGCAGGAAAAGCTTTTTCTGTTTTGAATTGTTTTATTATTGAAACGGCAGCATAGTGGAGGTTATCTCTCGAGTTACATCAAAATGCAAACAGCTTAGATGGGTTAATCAAATGTATTTCTTTATTTGATTCTATTCAATATATTGCTAGGTTTCGTAGAGGGGTTGATTTTTTTAGCGTAAGAATTTGTCAACTGTGAATTTTGCATCAGTAGCTCCCCACTAAAATTTTATTAAATAGCAAGATTCAACTGATTCAGAATTCTAGGGCTGCTATGAATTATTAGTGTTAACAATTTTGATTTAAAAATAAAGTGTAATTATTGAATATTTAATTTATTATTAATTTTGTATTTACTTTAATAATAGAATGCTACGGTGATATGGGATTGGATCAAGTTTTAATAGAAAGCTTGTGGATTGATTTATTTAAAAATTTAAAGTTAATGTTTTGGATATTTTTGTTAACTGCACTTAAATTTATGGGGAAAATCATAGCATATTTTTTGGCGCCCAAACGTGGGATAACTTTAAACGATGTGAAATACTACTAAAAATCTTATTTTCATTGAATTTAAGAACCCAGAATATTATTTAAAAATTAAACTAGTTAGTGAAGATTGAGATTGAAAAAAAGAAATTCAAATTATTAAGGAAGATTAGAAAATGCAAAAGATGTACTGAGCAAATAGAAGAGGAACTAGAGAAATAATTTACTCTAATAATGTTTTGGGGATATTTATAAATTACTCTTAAGATTATGGTGGGTAATCAGAATTTTAAAAATCAACTTAATGCAGAAAAGATTGTGTATTGCTTATGCTTCTCCATAACATTGTCCATTGTCTTCTAAGACTTACAGACGATACGGCAAACTTGCTATTTTTCACAAAGAAATGCTTGACAAGTAGATCACTGCATTCAGTTGAAAATTCTAGTTAATAATATAATTTAATAATTTGAATTAAATCCGATAGGGCGTTAAGCAACGAGTATGAATACTATACCCCATCCTTAACGTTAAAAGCTTTATTTTCTAAAATAAAACTATTTGTTAAATTAATTAATTAGAATATATTTAAAAAAAAGAAAATTTTACCTTATATTTTCTAAGTTAATCGTCCAATTTGAAATGCAAAATTCGTAGTTGTTTTATACCCGGAAGGTGAAAGAAAACAAGGAATATTAATATGCTTGCTCTGTGGGTATTCCTGTTTGTGTGACACATTCTGAAGCTGATCAAGTTTCCTCTTGAAGACTAATTTAAGGTTGGGTAAACATTTTAGTAAATTTAGATGATAATGTAATGTTTTATTTAACATGTCAATATTTACGGAACATATAGCTGTTCGTTGTTCCAAAATTTGAAAATAAAATTGATACCTTTCAACCGACACAGTAGTATCGGTAAACGTGCGACAATTTGGGCACCCATAAAATATGTTAAACCACAGATAAAAATCTCTCGAGTTACATTTTGGAAATTGATTGAAAAAGATTAGGTATTTAAATAGTTAAATGAATGGAGAGTCGAGGAAAAGTATGGAGTCAGCGTTTTGTGCCCCCAAAATCAATATAACATTTGTTGAATTTTCTGAAGACTAACTACTGCTATTACTTTAACACACAAAGGTTCCTGTTTCGACACACATTTCCGTTACCAAATTGTTTTAGCTTAAAATGTAAATCTAATTTGTATCATGGGATAGATACAAGCAGCTAAATGTCAACAGGAAATTTTATTATACATATTTGACATAATTTTTGTTCGAAAACACACGCATTTTATTAGTTAAAACAGGTGAAATCGTTCTTCCATAAAACTCATTTAATGTCTCAACTAAAAAATGTTCCAACTTATCTGGTGACATTTTCAGGAAATACGGAACGCTAAATTTATCTTCAGCTTTAAGTAACCGTGATACGAAATTATTGACTTTTTGGAAAGAGAGATTATCATGTTTAAGCGATTCAAAATTTAATTCCGCTTTTAATTATTTTAAAATTTTGCAACTTACATTTAATTAAAATGAATTTATCAATGTCCTGGCATTAAAAATTTATGGATTTTTCTAGGTAAACACGCTTTCGGTGTAGGTGTAGTTAAGCTAGAATATTCTGCAAGAAGCTTTGGTAAGTGTAATCTTATTAGTAAGAGATTGCGAAATCTACTGCGAACACCTTATGTATGGCATAAATTTCCATTAATTTAAACTTTAGCAGTTGAATTAATACAAATGATTAGAATTTATTAGACCTCATTTTGTCTTGTACAGAATTGCTTCTGTTTTGATATGATTTCTACCCTCTATTTAGTGTATTCTATACGGTCATTCAGAACATTAAGTTCCATTTTATCAATCTTCCTCTTTGTCATATAATTACAAAAAAAAATTTAAAAACAAGTTATTTTATGTTGAATAAAATATTTTAAAAATTACAAGTTTGATAAATTTTGAAAATTTTCCAACTTACATTTTAGTTTAGTACCCTGTTGCGCATAAGTGTTTTTTTTACTAAGACCCCGTAGCGCATAAGCGATCTTTTCAAGAACTCATCACTTACTATTCCTAAATGAATAAAAAAAATTTGAATAATTTTTGTTTACTTATGCCCGATTTCTTCACCTAGAGATATCTCTTAGATAATCTATCTATAAGATAAATTAACGCAGTAACCAATCATATTTCTGTTTGTTTTGTTTTGCTGCTGTTTGATTGGTTACTGCGGCAAACGCCAATAAGTATTAAAAATATTTTTCAGTTTATTAATTTGAAATTAATTATTGTAGTATTTCCATTCTATTGTGTATTTTTCAATGTTTCAATAACAATAATATTTTTTGTTTAAATGTTTATCTGTTTATCTGTTTAAATTAAAAGAGTAAATATTCTGTGTAATTTCTTTATATATAAATATTATATTATTTTTAATGCCGTGCCATTCACGTATGCCGTTCTATAATTATGATAAAACTCATTTTACAACTTGACAATGTTGTCAACTTATAATGAATTTTCACGTGCATATAAAGCTTTGCATCTCTGTTTAATATAGAAATTATTTAAAAGTTATTATTTTATTGTTTAAAAATGTATTGCACCAAAATTTTTTTCTGGAAATGCTTTTTATTTAAATTATTAAAGGTTTTAACAAAGAAATTGTTTAAATTAAACTAGTATATACAAAGATAATATCAGCTTATAGAAATCCAGTTTTAACAAAAATTTAACAAAATTAAAATAAAATGTTTATATTGCTAAAAAGAGTGTAATTTTTTTCTACATACTATATAAATTTTATGTAATTTCAAAAGAAGATACGATAGTTGTAGGTATTTTAACTTGAAGCTTTTCGTAAAGAGTGCTAAAAACTACACCTTCGTAAACATTTTTTTAAATAATTTTAAAACTGCGTCAACTAGAAGTATAAAATTTTATATGATATTTAACACTAATCAATTGATATGATATATTTTTTTCAAATTTTTTTACTTCTTACTTTTGATTTTATTTGACTTCAAACTGAGGGGTCAGAACTTTTTACTCCGATAGGTCTTGCAGATTAAATAAAACAAGAAACGGTAACTATTTTTTTGGTATGCGTCCGAAGATAATTTATACCTCGGACTGCAATGTGCATTTACGATTTTTATAATAATATATGAAAAAAGCTTATGGGCAAAGTTGAAAATATTTTTTTAAAATGTCTAGGCAGTCACATCCAATAATATTTCCTTTAGTAATTACAAATTGTCTTATAACTTTGATTTTTGTATTCGGCAACATAATTTTAATAAAACTTTTTTTATCTTATATAAAATTTTGCTCCTCCTCCTCCTCCCAAAGTAAAGAAAGCTATCGCAGAGAAGCGGAAACTTAGAAGAATATGGCAAACCACCAAGCACCCAAGTGATAAAAATAAACTAAACCATTCGACTGCAAAGCTTAAAAAACTTTTAAATGACCTGAAAAATAAATCGATCCAACGTTGCTTAGAAAACCTGACACCAACAGAAGAAACAGATTACTCTCTTTGGAAAGCTACAAGAAAGTTACAGCGACCAACAGTGTTTGTACCTCCTATCAAGCAAACGGATGGCAATTGGGCAAGAAGCGATCAGGAAAAGGCTCATGTTTTCGCCGAGTATCTGACAGGTGTTTTCAAACCTTTTTCACAAGAAAATGGAGAAAATTTTGAAGCAAGTTGTACCATGATTTCAGAGGAGCACCAATACGAGCAGTACAAACACAAACCTTTTAAGCTAAATGAGGTAGCAAAAGCCATAAAAACACATATAAATCCGAAAAAGGCACCGGGGTATGACCTCATATCTGGAAGAGTCCTAAAAGAATTGTCCGAAAAAGGTATGAGATTTATTACATATGTTTATAATGCAGCTCTTCGTTTAAATGTTTTCCCAGCACAATGGAAGGTAGCCCAAATAATTCTATTGCCTAAGCCTGGCAAACCTCCCCAGGAACCCACCTCTTATAGGCCGATCAGTCTGCTGCCAATTTTGTCTAAGTTGTTCGAAAAAATGCTCCTACAAAGGATTCAACCCATGCTTTCGTCGAGGAATATAATACCAGAGCACCAGTTCGGTTTTAGAAGGCAGCATTCCACCATAGAACAGGTCCATCGTGTTGTAGAGGTAATAAATAAAATTTAGAAAACAAAACATTCTGTACAGCCGCATTCATTGACGTGTCCCAGGCCTTTGATAAAGTTTGGCACGAGGGTCTTTTAATAAAAATTAAGCAACAACTGCCTGAGTACTACCTACTACTAAAATCATATTTATCGGAAAGAATGTTTTGGGTCAAGAGTGGGGAAGCTTATTCAAATCTATGCTCAATAGCCTCTGGAGTACCCCAGGGTAGCATCCTAGGACCGGTGCTCTACCTGCTATACACGGCGGACCTGCCTGTAACTAGATACACCACGATCGCCACCTTTGCAGACGACACGGTCATTATGTCCTCGCATAAACACAAAACCCAGGCTTCGGTAGAACTACAAGAAGGTTTGGACCTGATTCAAAAGTGGATGAGACAATGGCGCATAAAAGCAAACGATTCCAAGTCAGTGCAGATCACTTTTACAACAAAGAGAGAAGATTGTCCACCAGTAACACTTAATGGCCGTAGGTTGCCACAAGCGGATGATGTGAAGTACTTAGGTATGCACCTTGACAAACGTTTAACATTTCAAAACATATTTGGTCTAAACGAAAACAATTGGGCATCAAATTTAGAGAAATGTACTGGCTTATAGGTCGTGGTTCTAAATTATCATTGGAAAATAAACTACTAATATATAAAAGTATTATTAAACCAATATGGACATACGGCATACAGCTGTGGGGCACAGCTAGCGTTTCGAACATTGAAATTCTTCAAAGATACCAGTCAAAAGTGCTTCGCACTATTGTTAATGCACCGTGGTTTGTGCCAAATGTAGTAATTCACGAAGATTTACAAATAAAAACAGTTAAAGCGGAAATAGAAGCTCACAGTGAAAGGTATAAAAATAAACTAACTACCCATCCAAACAAGCTGGCTACTGACCTTCTTGTAAACAATATGACACCACGTAGGCTAAAACGATACCATCCATGGGATCTCTTAAATAGATTTGTAAATTAAGTAAATTTGTTTATATGTAATAAAAAACAATATCGCTATCATGCTGTGTAAGTAACGGATTGTAAAAGTCTAATCGTTGGATTGACTTTTTACGACAATTGTAACGCCATTCTATTTACTAAATGTTTTTCTTTTAAACAGATTGTAAATAAATTCTGTAGATGTCAAAATAAAAAAAAAAAAAATATATAAAATTTTGCGTTTTCAAAAAAATGAAAAATTTTAGAATGATAATTATTAAAAATGATAGTAGGTAAAACGTTGTAAAGTATTTTTGTGTTGTAACGTAATAAAACGATAGTGGATTGGTTGATCAACAAGCCCAAAGGGTTCACCTCACCCTTAGGGTTTGTTGGTAAATTTTCCCATCTTGTATACGTTACGATGCTTATATCGTAAATAACTATTATTTACACCACAACGTTTGGACAAAAGTTAAGGCTGTCGAAGTTATCTACAAATCAATTGTCTTTTTATTTTATATAAACTTTGAGTGAGATATGCTTTTTTCAGGGTTGGGTTTCTTTTCGTCTCCTTTCGCTGTATATCACAACGTCCGTTTTTTGACGGAAAGGTAAGTCTCATAAAATAACTATTAAAAACAAGTTCGAATAGAATTTAATACCTTATAATTTAGTTTTTCCTTATTGTCTTGAATGAAACAGCTAGCTAATTTATTGCCTTTTGTTGTTAGACAAGTGCACTCTTTAAAAATTTAAATTTTTAATTCAGTTCTTTAAATTGCATTCCGATGAAAAGTTTCATCAACTATTTTTTGTAGCTTTTGAAAAGAGAAATAAAGTGGTACAGTGTACTATTTTCATTAAAAATAAAATTATAACCTAAACAAAATTGTTTTTACAAAATTTATACGTTTATCTTAGTTACATTTTTTTGAACAGTCATTTCAATCTTGATTTTCTAATCCAAAAAATCGATTTGTGTATCCAACGGGGTAATTCCGCTTTGGTGTTAAGCTCGATGTCTACAAATTTTATGGTGTCATTGAATAGTTATGTAATAATTATTAATTTCTATCACTGTTATTAATGTTATTGTTATCGTTAAATAAATATCTTTGTTTAATTATTAAAAAAAAAAAAATTTTGCAACTATTGCAAACAAAAAATTTGTATAAATATGGGCATTCAGAAATTTATACAATATTTTCATAAATTACCCTGTTGCAGTTACATAGGAATATGATTACCAAGATCTTCTTTGATATACGTTTTTCAATATCACCTTTCTTTGGGAAAATGAAATGAGTATTTTGTAAATAGTAAAGAACATTTTTTTAAGTGGAAAAATGATCTTTATTGACCTCCTCGACTATATAATATATTTGTTTAAAATTTTTTAACAAAAAAAAACCTTCTTTTAGTCGTAAATATAATTTATAGTTTCTAGTCTGGATATATAAAAAAAAATCATGACGAAGTAGCTACAAAGTTTATTTTGTAGCTGCAAAATTTGGAAAAGTCTTTCGCCGATTTATATTATTATTTTTAATGTCATCAAAATAATGAACGATCTTATAGGGTCTTTTGGTGTATTATTTGAACTTCAAATATTACATATTATTTCTAAATATTTCTTGAAATTTGGAAGATTGTTATCATAACAAGACGCGTTAGTACATACTAATATAACTTGAAAAAATCATAACCTTGTCAGGTTGCATAATCTTACTGTTAGTACTTCAAACCAAAATTTGTATGTACATAAAACACAAAGTTTGCATGTACTATATGTATGTATTAATATCCATCCGATGAAAATCTTTGAAATGGAAAGATCTAACAAATTTCAATTTTAACTCGTGATTTTGCTACGAATTTTAGTACGAACGCCGCTATTCCTAGCTCTACACAAATATCCAAAAAATTTCGTTTTCAACTTTTATCTGAAATCTGTAAAATTTTTATATAAATTTAAATTACAATAAAATCCAATGTCGTCAAATTTGTTATATAAATTAATTCAGAAAACACAATGTTTGCTTTTTATGAATAGTTAATCGAGTTCCACTGTAGTCACTCTCTACGAGGTCATGGCGGCTGATAGGCTAGTATAAATATAACAAAAACGTTAATTCTATGCAAAGGTAATTTTATTAGCTCTAACATTTGTCCAAACAATTTTTTATTTTACCAAGTGTGGGCTTGAGATTTTGAGAACAAAGTGGTGCAAAATAAAACCAGAAATCAAATTATTTAATTTAAAAGTTTTGGCATATTCTTACAGCTGGTAATGTAAAGTTATGATTTTGACAGTACAAAGCACACTGTATAATATGATTTTCAGGATTGTTATCCTTAAAAAACTTCAGCTTTGTTGCTGATGCTAAAATTTGCACACGGCCTATAGAAATTCTATGTATTGATCTATCTCACCCGATACTTTTAAGTATTTAAATAAATATTTAAGTTATTGATCCTTGCGGTACGCCAACAACTGAATCGAACACGAATATTTTATTGTCGAGCTTAATTTCAATTAACGTTTTAAGTTTTATATTTAAAATTTCTTGTCATATCTATGTATCCTAATAGGATTCATTAATGATTAACCGCATAATTTTGTATATCAATTAGTTAATTATAAAGATAATTATCCTATTAGCTTTATGGTATAGTGGTGAAAGATCAAATGTCTATAAAATGAAAGCCCTGAAAGCTCACCTGATATTAGCTACCCTTGTAACTAAATTATTTAGCAATGCAAAAATCCTAGCCTACTTTATTACAAGAAAACTTATCAAAGTAATTGATTTTATTATAATTTTTTATGAGGTTAATTTAGCTTATTTAATTACGTCATAATCAATGCGGGTCACGGGTAAATTCTAATTAGATGAAAGACAACAGACAAATGCGGTCAAATACTCAATTAGTTCGTGCCTTTGTAAACCCAACATTGAATTAATTTTTTTGTTGTTGAATACTTTCATGAAAATTAACTCAAGTAAATTTTTTTTATTTTAACCGCCTTTTTTAATTACTCTAACTTGTGCATGGTTTACAGTATAAAACCACCCCATTTACGATGCCCTTTACTTTTTAAACTAATAAGTTTGTAATTAGCTTGTCGACACTACAGGATTTTTACATTACAGTATCAGCCAGATTTGCTTTTAACTGATAATTATCGCACACCTCGGATAACTAAGCTCATTCGTTTCAAAAAAGTCTCATTATTTTTGATCAAGTGAAAGCGCAATTAACTGAAGTAGTGGCTGAGAAAATTCTGTAAACGTTTAATTTAGGTCCCATTTTTCTAAAAATAATTACTTGAAAAGTCAACACGAAGGAGCACTTACTTGGTTGTTTTATTTTCAAAATGACAAACAAGTAGTGGTTTGGATTATAGAAATAAATCGTTATCGGTTTTATTTATCCTGCAGATAATCTAGTTTTTAAGTTCTTTGCATGTCAAGTCAAAACGCCCTTATTTTCTCAACAATAATCGCTGTCAAAATTAATTTTGATTAATAGCGTTAGTTTCATTTACAATGAAAAATTGATCCTTGGGGGTTTTTTCTTACGCCTTACTATATTTACACGATAGACGATACATTAAATTTTAATAAAAGGCGGATTGAAAATTGGGTTGTTTTATAAAAAAATGTTTTTCATTCTTCTTTTGTAATTTTACACGAAACACAGATTACTGTATATTTGCTTTACGAAGGTCGCACTGTTTTCGTAACATATTTATATTAATTAATTTCAAAATCATAAACTTGGTTATATAAATGTCAGAATATTATGTGATATTTTGAATTTCACTTAACATTAGGTAGGATGTACTCTCAACAATTAATGTTTATATAGCAACACGATTGAATTACATTTATAGTGTACGTGCAGAATAAATTTGTTTTGATGCATACATTTTTTGTTAAATTAACCCCACTTGAAAGTTAACAATTAGAAATCAGTATTTGTGTTGTTGAACATTGTTTAGAAATGGAAATGTAGCGTCACTTGCAATAAATCCACTCTGAAATGAAGAAGAAATCGCTACGATAATGTATCGAAATCATTCCAAGGAACAACAGTTTTCTTCCAACATCCCTATCTTTAGGATTAGGAAATAAAGCTTAATCAGTTTTTAATAATTAGAAATAATCTTTTACCTTCAACATAAACTTGTTTAAATAAGTAAAATTTACTATTGAAAACAAAAAGTATTGCCCAAATTTCAATCGGGCCCCACGTTGGGCGCCATAATTTTTGTACTGTCACTGATAAACCACCTTAAAATGGAGTATGGCTCCAACAGTGTACCTCCGGAATGTTCTTAAATACTAGTTTTTCCATCTGAAACTATTTCGTAGGTTAGAGATATTACAAAGCAAGTGTGGTACTTCAGTGAACTCTGACATACCAGCTAAGATTAAACTTCTACATATATTTGTAACTAATTTTAGTTAAATAATTCGTTCCCTTAAAGTCAACCTGACCATTTTAATTTTTCTCAGCAAGTTGAAAATTTAATTAAGAATTATTAATTAAACTTTATCAATCAAATGTGGAATCAGCAGTATCCAATTAATAACTTTTGTGACGCTATCCAAACATACATACGTACAATAGTAGTTAACTAAATAAATAAATATATGTTTGATGCTTTAATTTGTGTGAGACCGAAGACCGGACAACTACGGTCCATTTGTTTTAATAAATAAACTAATATAAATTTTGTCAATTGCAATTGCTGAGAATTGTAAATTGTCAGTTCACAAATAATTGTTGGTAAAATTTTGTTGTAAATTTATGTAATTAGGGTAATTTATAAAATTGATATTAAATAGTTTACTTTAAAACAAATAGCTTGATTTTTATTTTTCTCCGAGTTACACTGCAGGCTAAACTACTATAACCACGACATACTACGTCATCAGCCTAATTTTTGTCTGTGTTATCTTACAGTACTTTTAATTTTATATTTTTAATGCAATTTAAAACATGAGGTCTGCTGCACCACATCTACGGGTAAATTATTCACATCAAATTTAAATTTACAAGTTTAATTATTTCCTTTTTTTCACTTCTTCAAAATTAATTAATAAATTAGATATTCCGAGCACATCTTAACTGATGGACACGACGCTGATTTTAAAAATGGAAAAATAATTAAATTCTAATTAGTAAGCCTTATAGTCTTTTAATTATAAAAATTGACTTCTTGATGAAATTAATATTATGTATGCATAAAGACGTAAAAAAAATCCATTTGAATGGAAATGTAGGATAAGTCATATTTTAATCGGGATAAACCCGCAATATTCAATTACAAGTGAGACGGTGTTACGATTTAATTAAAGAAAAACACGGACTTATAACGTAACGTGGAATACAAACCAAGGCACAAATAATTTAATAGTCACTAAGAATCACAGCCAACTTGACTCATATAAACTACATCAACTACTTGTAGAATAAGTCATTGCTATTTGCAAAATTAACATTACGTTTCTACCATAGCATACATACTCAGGGCCAACAACAGTTACATTCATCTTCGGTATTAGCATCAAAGGAAAACTATCTAAAGCTCACAAATTTTATAAAAACAAAAAAAAAACAAAACACTAATGCTAAATATTATATTTTATAATGTATTTTTTGTATAGAATATATAGTCTAACCTATTTTTATGCGGTCCTTTTATGTACGATTTTTATATACATAATATGTGCTATAAAAGTTTTATAAAACTACGCTAGTTAATAAACAATTTATATATAAAAGTTTTTGGCCTCTGTACCTTTACATATTTGAATTAATCAGTTATCAATGATGTGCACTCAGTTGTTTTTTAATTGTACTGTCAATGTACAAATGTTAAAAGCGATAAAAAAAATAATTTGTTAAAACAATTTAAATGTAGTTTTCGACAATAAGAAAATTATTTTTATTTATAATAAAATTAAATAACATAAGGAAATATGTACCTCTTCAAGTTACCTAGGTATGCATGCATTATTATGTTTTATTTCAACTCTGTAAGCAATTCTTACTAAGAGAAAATACCACAATATAACTTTTAACGTTGAATAAAATATTTTAAAAATGACAAGTTTAATGAAATTTGGAAATTTTTCAACTTACATTTTAGTCTAAGATCTCGTTGCGCATAAGTTCTTGCATTTTGTTGATGAATTTTAAAAAGGCGTGAGCAAACCTATTATTTCATTAGGTCCAAAACCCATGGACGGTGAAAAGGTTATCTTGTGTGTTTTTGAAATATAAAACATTTTTGAATAATTTTTATTACTTTTGCCCGGTTTCCTTAAGCTTAAGTTTCCTATGACAGCGTCAAATTAAAACTTACAAAAATTTAAAATTTTTAATTAATAGTTTTAATTAATATTCTATATTATTATATATAATTATTATATATTATCTATAATTAATAATACTTTCAATTAATATTCAATTAAAATAAAAATAGTTCAATCAAATATTTATTAGAAATTATAAGCAAATCCTTTCCTATAAAGAAAAAATTAGAAGAAAACAACGAGAAGATGGAAGGAGGTATTGGGATGAAATTAATCAAAAATTAATCGAATCTTAAATAGAAGACAAATTCAAGGAAGAGAATAACGAGAAAGTAAACGAAATATGAAATGTAAAGTTAAATAAACGCTTTGGTATCAGTCAAAACTGGAATTCAAACAAGAACAAAAATGAAAAATGGAAAATTTTAAAAACTGAATTAAATGAAAAATTAAACATGATTATATAAATTTTGAAAAAGATCTCCAAAAAATCGTATGGTTGCGCAAAAGAGAAAAACTTTGGAAATGGTTATGAAAGTCTGGATTTGTTGAAAGAATCAACGGAACAAAGTTTTAATATTTTACAAGAAGGAATATCATGAATTATTTGAAAATAAGGATAATAATAGGATATTTAATGATAACAATAATTTTTTTTGTAATTATTTTTGACCTGCAACTAATAGCTATTTAAAACACATCAAACCAAAAATTAAAATTATAACTTTTTTGTTCGGCGCAAAACTAAATAAACTGAAATCCAAAAATGATCCTGGCGCATGACGTTTGTCTCACATCTAGCAACTTTGGTTTGAAAATTCCTCCAGATAGAGAGGTTGAAAATAAAAGTGCAACTTAAAACAAATATTTAGAATATAAAAACGGTGTTAAATTGAGAGCATAACCAAGATGACGTTTCCCTGTAACATCATTTATATTTCGTTATCACAATTTCGTTTAATGCATATTTATGTATTATCTGAAAGACAATTGTATTGACCTTTTCCTTGTAGTTTGATGTGGTTCATTTGTAGGGAATTGTTACGTAATATGTAATTAACAATAATCGCTGTAATTATACAGCAGCAACATAATTACCTTTAGTCTCCAAAAGCTAAATACGCCACTACTTCCATCAAACCTAGCAATAATTTCATTTACTAATCAAGCACCTTACTGTCTAGAGAACATTTGACAACATATCACGATTTTACGCTTTCTCTCGAGTTTAAAGCAAAAAATGTACAATAAAATAATACTCAAGTACTTGTTGAAGAGCAAATACTACCTGATTTGTGCTCCCTTACCTGGCATGAAGGATTTTCTTTCATACGCGAGTGACGTGAGATCTATACTCGATGAATTCTTGCAAGTGAGTACTTTCCAGTCTTTAAAACATTGAAATAGAAGATATGAAATTTAAAATTTTTTATCAAACGAGTTGATTTGATTTTTTTGTAATTCTTTTAAGCAAAAAAAACTGCTTTTCCAGATAAGTTCGATAAACAAAGAAATTGGTTTCGTTTTGCAAGCAAATGAAGGATTCGACGTTTCCATTCGTTAATTTTAACGATTTCAAATGAAATTCACTTTATTGATCTTTATCCTTGCGAGACATAAGAAGAAACAGCATTTCTTGTATATCAAAAGTAATAGAAATGTGTTTTGCGTCAAAATGTCACATTTACATAATATCTTCTTGAGGTTAATTAAGATTCAACTTAGTTTTATGCTTTTTCTGATCGTGGCTTAATTTTTTGCATAAAACATCGTAATTTCATGTAACACGATAACAACAAGGATAAGCCCCTATTTATCTTAGAAGTTTACCTTGAAGTGGGTGTAATATTGCTGTCAGTAATTACCGTGTAACCTACACGAACATTACAATTTTCATGCTACAATTAGATCGTAAACATAGATTTTCTTACATATATTTATTATAATTTTTTCACCTATGGGGTTCCATTTGAAAATTTTACGACTTGTACTTGGCGGATTTTTTCTGCTACAATAGGGTTGCCGAAAGCGTACAGTGACGTCATGTACGATCGATACCCAGCTATCGATTCGATATGTACTGTCGCTGTTGTATCTGTGTTATTTTTGTAAATGTCGACGACTTTAACTAAACAAACTTCGTTTATTAGCTTAATTAAACCTAGTTAATGTTATTTATATCGTTTTTAACTTTTTATGTGCATTGCTCGTTTAAACAGATCTTCAAACGAAATATTTCAATTCATTAAAATTAAAGAGATTATAAATCTTAATGCTTAAAACTAGTTAATTCCATTTCAGAAATACTTTTTGTACCATAAAAGAAAATCTTAATTGTAGAAATGCTTTTTTATCTTTATTGTGGCTTACACATAATAGAGTTAATAAATGGTTAAAGCTATTAGCTCAAACTCATTGTATGTATAAATTATTCATTTTGGTTTAAATTTTGCCAAATAACTTATAACTTGAAATGAGATTTCGTGTTTATGACTTTAAACTTTAATTTTTATTTTAAATCAAGAAAGTGGAATTTCGAAATGTCATCACATACACAATGGAAAATCAATTTCCCAACAAACGATAACCGCAAGAACTATTCAAAATTATTCGATCATAAAACTTTATGTTTAAGCACTTTTAATTCTTTTTCTTTATTTCCTGAATTCTTTTCCATTCTTATTTACATTCAGAAAACGTTTATTCGCAATAACAACACAGATAAGAAAATGTTGCATAGTAATGTGGCTGAAATTTTATAGTACTTTCGATATTTACGAAAAGGGTTAAATTATAAAACATGAATAATATTAAAACTCGTTCAAGCTTTAAACAGAGATAAATAATTTTTTAATTAGCTCACGATCTTCTGTATCAAATAAACTTTTAAATTAATTTTATAGTCAACCTTAACCACGGAAGTAATAGGAAATTATCTCCAATTGTTCGATTTTAAGTGATCGTTACAACCGAGTTTTACTATATTTTTCTTATCTAAAAATTTAACGGTAATTTGAGGTCACACACAATGCAGGAACTTCCCTGATGGGTTTTGTATTTACAACGTCAAGATACTACTTTTTTGACATACATGCCAGATTAATTATCTAAGTTTGTAAATAATAATCTAGATTTAATTACTGACATGGAAACCATAGATTCATCAAGCAGCACATTACAATAAACAGAATGTTTGATTAAAAGGTGGGTAAACTTTTGTCACTAAGTATAGCTTATAATAACCCTTTCGTGGTATGACAGGCTTGGCAAACTCCCGATGTGTTGGCATATTTAATGTTTTATTAAGGTAATTATAATTAGTAATTGAAATTGGTTATTTTTCTACATTTGTTTTAAATATACGTTTATATACGTTTAAATAAATTTTGATTCAGGTAAATTGCTTATAGATTATTTAAATTTATTTTGCGTAGCAAAGGCTGCGGAAAGTTGGTTTGGATAAACGCAATTATGGCAAGATTCGGATTTACCCTAAAATATACGCTTTACTATGTTTTACTTCGGAGCGTAGTTTACAATTATTTTTGTATTTTAATATATTAAAAAATATAAAAAGACTTATTTACATTAGTTTTAGGGTTTTTTTAATTGTCGATGGGCGGGGTTACAGTTCAAAAGAGCCAATGGAAACATTGCATTGTAAATACATTTTTAAAATCCGTTTTTATCCAAAATTTGTGGACCAACTGCAAATTTTATTTTTTATACGCTAAGAAAAGCCCCCATCTTTCATAATCCATTTTAAAAATGGTCAAAGTTCAGGTTTATTACCCGTCGACGTATATTATTTAACAGGAGATTAAGGTGCATTTTTTAATTACTGAAATTAAAGTTTAATCAATCAAAGACTTCAATCCCGTACTGTATACGCTATTTTCTCCACAATCAGTTTTACAAATATTGTATAGGTAACTGAGGTAAACGTGAAGTTTATTTTTACTTCACCATTTGTTGTTATGGCACCATCTTATTTATTTTCACGTTAGTCTCGAAGGAATAAAAGTAGCTTTTGAATACCTCAAATAAATAAAAGAATAATACTTTTACTACCGGAAATACAAAATATGACATTTAAAAATAAATTAAGTGTTTTTCGTTAAATTTAATTTTTATTTGCTGATCTTAATAATTAAACAAATTGGAATCGAGGTTTTCTAATATTTTATTAAAATATTCCTTTTTTGAACTTTTGCTTCTGTGCTTTTCAAAAAAAACTCTCCGCCTACTTAGCGCTTGGGTAGTTTTTGTCGTGGTTTTTGTTACAACAAACACTTGTGTATAAATTGTCGATATTCCTGTCTTTTGGGATGTTGTATATGAAAATTTCGTTAATCGATTACGTGTTTGTTAAAAAATTAGTTATGACGAATAAATATTTTAACAGATCCGGCCTTCTCATATTAAAACCTAGAAATTAAAGTAAACTTTTTTAAATAAACCAAATTTTTTTGAAGTCGTTTAAATATGAAGGTTGTTATTAAATTTTCAATCTGGTAATTAACAAAACCGTTTCATAAAAATTGAATATTGTGGAATTATGAAATCGATAATTAAATTTGGGCTTTTAAAATACGTGATTAATTAGTTAGTTCAATGTTTTTCAAGAAATAATTAATAGTGTATTTATAGACATCCAAATTATTATTTATTTAATGATTTTCGGTATAATTTTCCAATTACTTTAAATATTTCAAAATTGAAAACCGATTTTCAAAAGCGAATCGATAATTAAAAAATTGATAAATATTAATTTTTGGAAAAGCGAACTCAAATTTTGCGAGAGTGAAAATAATATTTTAAATTATTTTGTTTTATAGGATTTTTTTACAAATGTAGAATTTAAATTGTTGCAAAATTATGCGCTCAGTTTTATCTGAAAAACTGTTTTCGACGTTCGCACCGCTGGTGTTATCATTTTGATTGAAAGTAATGTTGCACGTGAAAGGATATTTTATAAATTTAATGGAATCGTTTACAATTAAAATACTGGCGTTGATTAAAGCGCTTTTTTGCTGGCTACAAAAATTTTCGTTTTTTGCTAAGTAAAACGAAACAAGTATTTTTTGCTATTTGAGCAGAAATATCAATCCCTTCAGAGCAAGATCAAAAAGGTTAGATCAGTAAGCGAGCACGAAAGCGTCGGCAGTATTAGTAGTCGTCGCGACGCTTCAGTACACCTATGGTAACGCTTCAAAACGTTCACGTAAACCTATGCACGTAACTTGAGCAATTTGAAATCTACAAAAATTGGTGAATGTGTGAATGGAATAAAAATAAAAACTTATACCTATTTAAACGGAATTTTTTTAAATAAACAATTTTTGGGTAAGTGAAAATTTTTGAGCTTTTGAAATTTTTACACGCGAACTTGAATGTTAAAAAACTTGGCATACAAATTTTTGTTGGCCAACTTTTCGTAATGTACCCGTATTAATTTTTATTAATAATTTTGTTATTGTTTGTTGAGCACCGATCGTTTTTTCTCCACTTATTATTTATCGATTGTCTAAAAATATCACAAAACCATTTATGAATAAAACTTTTGTACTTACACAATTTTATTAATCAACATTTTACAATCATAATTATAGAGTTTAAATTTGGGACATACAAACTAATTTAAATTGCTTTAACGTAACCACTCTAAATTGATAAAAGTTTTTAACACGAGGTCCATATTTTAATGTATTGTTATGTGGAAAGTTTCAAGATGTTTCAAGTACATCGAAAATGGGGTAAAGTTACTAAAATAAGTTTCGAGTTTGTAACCATAAAAGTTGTTTTGTTATGTTTTCAAAAAATAATTCTATTTTCGAAAAACCTTTTGTATTATTATTTTTCAGAACATAATTTTTAGTTATTACATTTTCAAATGGCGTAGCGTCCTCCACACCTAATTAGCCTTAATTGTTATTTAAATACCATACTGTGACAGCAAAATTACAAACCAATAAACCAATCTTTTATCATAAATAAACAATTCGAATTTATAATAAAAGCTGCATCAACTCAAAATTTACATGTAATAACCAACACGTCATTACAAATGCAAACGATAATCAACAATAATTTCAATCTAAATGTTTCCAAGTGCCTTGAATGAAATTATTGCCATTTGCCACTAATTTTATCATAAAAAAAGTAATTGATTTGAAATTTTTTAAGCTTTAACTACTTAAAAATGCAAATCTTTGAGTTATTTCCATCGATTTTTGATAATTAATATACGTTGTTTTCCGCTTAGGGAATCGAACACGTCATGTGAAAAACGTTTGCTGCACTTTTCATCGACTGACTCATGGGATTCATATATAAAATAACAAGAAAATTAGACATCTCTCAACGCTTAAACAATTACCTAGATTTATGATGTTTGGAAAATTGAATTTTTGTTTATTTTATTATTCAGTATTACTGTATAATATTTAAAATTTATCCAAATTTCTTTTTAGTATTTAAAACAAATTAAATAAAAAAAATTAGATTACGCCTTCCTACACAAACAATGTAGTAAAGTTTATGTATTTGTCAGCGTGCCAAAGTAGTTCAAGAAGTTCAAGTATTTAAAAAAATAAATAATCTCGCGTACAAATATATTTTTACCTTTATTTACATGCCGAAATCGTAATTGTTATCAAAACTTGTAAGAAAAATTTGGCATGTTTTCTGCCAATTTTGAGTCACATTTCCGAAAAAAATATTTAGTAATCAAATAAATAACAGACAATCTTCTAATTTATTTCTAACGAAAAATATTAAGATGTTTTGACTTATGAGCTCATTTTCTGCTTAATTTGATTTCATAAAGATGTCAGAAATTAAATTAAACTCAGGACTAATGGTATAGTCTTACAGTAAACTAACAAGCAAAAGTTGAGACTTAACTGCAAACAAGCATGGTTATAAAACCATCAAAATATTTAAAAATTACTTCAACTTTTGATTTTTAACCTAAAAAGGTACCTGTTGCTAAATTAAGCTGCCATTTAATTTTTAACATGTAATGTTTTTAAAAAGACACAACCATCACTATATAACACAGAGCACTGTTATAGCACGGTTTATTAATAATTTATACTTATTTTTAGATAAGATTTAAGATTTATATTATATACTTTGGAGTTTCACTTAACGCGGTTTCCATATAACAAGGTACGTTTATTGTACTACAAGTTAGTAGTTTGTTATAGAAATTTATCATTTATTCCGCAATTAAGTTTTGTTACGGTTATTTTCTGCCGAATATTCTGGTATTCTGTCGGTGCGCAAGTCTACGGCAGGAAGTTACGTTAGTGAGAGCCTAATTTTGAGCCTGGTGGAAGAAGCACGTAAGTTCTGTGTTGAGATTAAGTTTTAGTTTAAATTAATCTGCACCTAATATATCGAAAAGTAGGAATAAAAATTTGTGTACCTATTGAATTACATCTGTAAATCTTAACTACTCTTCTCTTTCCAAACTTGTTACATAAACTACTATTACGATATATATTTTTGCAAAACTGTCAATTTTGCCATAGCAAAAATAACATTTTTAAATACCCTTGTACTTTCAGAAACAATATTTGACCTTGAATCCTGCCCTAAATTCATTCAACTGAATATACTCAAGATGCACAACAATCTCAAAATTGACGTCTATAATTTATTAATGTTTACGATTGACGTAACAATAGGAATCGATCATAAGTTATAATTTGTATTCACAAAGTGTTTAGAGGGTTTTATCATCAGTTCACCTGAATTCACAGCCTTAAATCAATTGAAATGAACATTGTACAGAGTCAGTATATATTACTCGTTTAGTTAGGTTAATTGTAAATGTTAATTTTAGACGTTGATTTCCAGGTTTCAAATTGGTAATGTTGTCAAACGTCACGGAAAATGTTTTCAGCCATTTCATAGTTTTTGTTTCTTTTAGTCCAAAAAAGCATTCTTACCTACATTAGGCAAAATTTTGCAAGCATCCAGTTTTTTATCGTGTTCCTCATAATTTTGCTATAAAAAGCTTTTAATCGATCTTGTTCCTAATAGATTGTTTGCATCATAATGGATCAGGGAAACTGTTAATTTAAAATGTATTCGTCATAGCAAAATTGCTATAATTATTTTTACAAAACCTAAAAGCAATGGCAACTGGGATTTGTAACGGTTTTCATAACCGGATACCTATCCGTATCTGGACGATGGATCCTTTTGTCCTACGTATATGTGAAATGTTATCACATATCTAAGAAGTGCTAGCACACACACACATCAATGGTTTGCCTTTGCCTCTAAAGGAAGTTGGTCATAAATGAAGGTGTTACTTTCCCAGGACTCGAACCGAGTACTACGAATTAGCAGTCATGCGCTAAACCCCCAACTTTAGGATTATCTTAACTGGTAGAGTTACAGATGGAAAATTTCTGGTTCAATCATCCAGAGTTCAATGAATTCTGGTGAGTAGTACTCTAAAATATTTCAAGATCCGATAACAACAGAATTCACCTCTGATTGTTGTCGGAATCAATAAAATGCGAGATTGGAAACTATTTCTTACAATAACAACTTTAGTTGTCGACATTTCTAATTTAATACATAAACATAAGACAATACGTGCACATGTTAATTTTAACCTTCTAATTATGTAGCTTTCAATCTGAATTCGAATAAAATAAGTTAATTATTAACACGGGTTTCACATGTTTCCAGAATAGAAAACAGATTGTCCACATAAATTTAAGTTTCATTAAAGACGGAAATTATTTATATTTTATGAGAAAAAATTAAAACACATGAAATCCGATTTGACAAATTCACAATCAGTGGAAGGGTCCAATTTTGAAATGCCTGACTTACAACATCCTCTTCCTAATTGTGTATTTTTTAAACAGGAATAAAAGCTTTGGAAAAATTATGAACAAGATCAGTCATCCAATAAAACTTGTAAAGTAAATCCATACTTTTAATTTTGTTTTCAACTTTCTCATTTTTCATTTAAGCTATGACCTTACGGAAGCCAAAATTAACTAATCCAGTTGTACATAACCTCTAACTAATAGTAAATTAAATTGATTTTTAACTACTACAAGTTAATTGAACTCATGTTTTTTAAATAATTACTTGTATATAAACATTTTTCTAAAATAAAAGCGAAACACCTGTTACGGTTTATATACAAACATTTATTTTGAAAAAGTAAGTTCAATTAACTTGTAAAATAAAAAATCAATTTAATTTAAAATTATATTATTCGAGTTAATATTCTAAACATAAAATTATTTAATCGTATCCTAAAAGTAGTTACTACAGCTTCCTGCCGTTATTGCATTGAGTCTGCAGGTGGACGCCGTATTACATACGTTGTGTACTATGTTGTATACGCTGTATAATGTGCATATAACTGCCAGAGTCAATATCATTTACTTTAGTCATTGCGACGTATAAATTTATTGTTTTTAAAGGACAAACAGTAATTAAAATGTTGAATATATTATAAAATGAAGTTACCTACAAAAATAATAACCCCTGTATTTTTTTATAAAATATTTTTAGCAAATTAAATGGGCTATTTTGGATCACTAAAATCTCTAGTCATTGCGGTCGCCGTCATTTCAAGCATGTGGAATGTAGGCTATATCGTTGTACAGAATTACTGTTATCTTCCCATACAATACAATTAATGTTAAATTTGGCTGGCGTCGTTTACAAAGTTATCTGTTTTAAAATCTTTATATCGCAAAACAAATCAAAATAAAATGAGACACTTACGGAAAATAACGGAGTTAATTGTTAGTTATTATACTTTAAGTAGTTTTTCTTCTTTCTTGAATGTAAATCAAAAATAAACTCAAATTAAATCGTAAACACTCTGTATAAAATTATATTTTTGTAAAACAAGTTCAAGCATCACAAGATTCAGTGGTTAGATTACGAGTTGAGTTTCAAACCCTAGGTGGTTGTTTAAATTTGGGTTAGTGGCTGTGTGGTAACGAAATGATAGAGCAACTTTGCTCACAATAAAAGAAAACCTTAAAATAAAATACAAGCAAACGCAAATAAAATAATTAAGTTACTGTAACAAAATAATGCTGGCATCTAAAACTGCGATGTTTACAATGAAGTGCAATATTGGATCCAATAAATAAAATACAAATAAAAATAAATTTTATAGTTGCGTAATACAAATACTAAAAACAAAGCATAGGACAATTGAACATCGATAAAATATTTTTGTCTTTTAATCTTTCTTACATAAATTCTTGCCCTATTCCGTTAAAGCTGTGGTTAAACTTCAAATATATTTCAGCTTAACGTAGATTTACTAGAAGCTATGCGAGAAATCTTGAGAGATTTTCACGTGATACTTTATGTTCGCTGGAGAAGTTTCTATTTATTTTTAATTTTGTTTAAAACTACAAAGTGCAAAATAAATTTAAAGTTAAAAAATCTAAAACGAATTTGTAAAAAAAACTATTATTGAATACACAAGAACGCACAAAAACGTAAATTTAATTTACCAATGAGCTTATAGTTAGTTTCCAATAAGAATTTTTCAGCGTTAAATTGACAGAAGCCTTGGGGCTATTAATTTTATGCAAAATGAGCAGTAAGTTTCAAAAAGTTGTTACTTTTAAAATAAGCAACAATTGTGGCGCTTCTGAAGACTTGTCCTGTTTGATAAAAGTTTGAAATAAATTTATACATAATTTGCATTAGTTAAGTATGCAGTAGAAATTGTATGTGTGCATCTGACGAAACACAACAAGACCGAATACACAAGTATGCTAAATTTCGGAAATATTACCCACCTAGAACTGAATACAAAATCGATTACAAAACCAGTACGCATTCAGTTGAAGTTCAATAAAAGCTTTTAAAAATAACCGATTTCCTACCAGCTTCAATGCTACAACGGCTAGGTCTACCTGTCATAATAATGCCATGGAGATTTGCGGAATGGTTAATACGTAAAAGTTACAATAATGCAAAAGTTTTAGATGTATCCTTATCAAACTGAAATGTTAAAAAATACGCATGTAAGTGTCAGACGGTGAAAAGGATAATCACGGTAGGTATCTATAAAATAATAACCTGGCTAAAAATTTATTTGGATGAACAGTTTTGAAAGTTGAAACTATGGAATGATGTAAATATATCTGAAATTTCCATGCCAGATATTATATATCACCAGCAATCAAACAATTAAGTTAATTTAAATCATCTCCAGAATCCTGAACTGTACAGTAACATAAACGTGTGCTGGACATTTCCAGTAAGTCGAGGAACGTGTATAAGGATCATTCTCTTTTATTCAATTTTTTTTATGAATTTGAAATATTTTTGGCAAGTTTGAATGTGGATGATATTTTCGTACGTCAAAATGCCTATACTATAAAATTTTTATCGAAGTTCAAGGTGATTTTCACTCTGCAACCTAAATTTGAGTAGGTACCAGAAGTAAAATATTATTTTAGCTTTACAAATATCGTGATAGGTTATATTAATTTTTAATAGCTTTGGCAAAAGATTCATAGTTCATTGGTAAATTTACTTTTCTCTATTGATTTATTATACCAAGTAAGCAATCAAAAATTATTAAACGATTCGTAAAGAGATATTTTTGTACTCGACTTTTATTTACTGATACTTTCTTTTGTTACAGCGCGTTTTAAGAATTTGACCCTAACATTTTTCCAATATTGCAGGTCATTGAAATTTATTACATTTTTAACGCAAACTTTGATTTCTTTTTATGTCTAATAATTTTGGATTATTAAAATTTTACAACTTGAAAAACATTAAATTTGCTTTTATTTCTAAAAAATATATAAACTTGAGTTATGAATACCAAATTTTTCTACTACTTTTCAATACTTTGGGGAAAATTCTTGAGATCAATCAAAAGGTGTTTAAAAAGGTTAGTAATAATAATTATTATAAAACAAAGCTTGAATGTACCGAGTTGGTCATCGCAAACGATACAGGTCTGTTTTAGGCATTTAACTTCATTGATTCAAAACGTTCTTCTCAAGTACTTAAATGAGCTTTAAAATCAAAACAAGACTCTCTTCTCTCTCTCTATCTTTCTTATCTGCCCACGTTTCTTATTGCAGCTTATAGTGATTGTTCTGTTTGATGGAATCTGTTAGCGAGCCATCTTCTAGGTGATCTACCCTAATTTCATTTTTATTCATCACTACTTTTACCCACTTCATGTGTAATAAGCTGAAAACGTAAGATATTTTCTACTAGCGATCGGAGAACTGAATTGGGCGTAGACCATGCAATAGTGTCTAGGTTGATTTACAACTGGGTAATTCGTTTAGCGTCACAATAAAATAACCTAGGAATATATTTAATAATTATACTTACAAAAATAAAAACCCTACCTAAAATGTAAAAAAAAGCATAGATAATAACGAAAAACCAGCTTAGTGGTAGTATAAAGTTCAGTCTAACAAACAAGCAATTAAGCTGCTTACCGTTAATTAAAAACTGGCTATTTGTTCATACGCTTTGCACTATTGTTTATGATGTCATGTTGAATTGTCGGATGGTGTTGTTGTCCAAATGATATAATGAGATAGAAATATAATAAGCACCCAGGTATAGCGCCAGACAATGCTTTTTAGTAAATACACAATTTATTTACACTAATCAAACAAGTTTTACCGTTAAAGTAATGGTTTTCACTTATTTATTTATAAATAAGATGCTTAGTCAATGAAGACATAAATTAGGGCTGACCTTGCAAAAGGTCAGAAAAAGTTTTAATTTGGCAAGCTTATAGAGTCGCATGTTCGGATCATTATACTAAGTTTGCGACCTTGAACAGGTGCTGCTCGCGTCGCCATCTTGCCAAAAAGGTACCGCAAAGCAGTTTTTCGTATATATGTATCTCCTCTCTGCTGTTTTATAAGCTAAAAATAATTATTAGAAAAATTGTAGGAAACAAAATTTTCTACAACTTTTATCTAAAAATTTTTTTCTCCTAGACGAATAGTTCACGAGTTACAGCGAAGTAAGGTGGAGCAAATTTTTTCAAGAAGATTTGGTCAGCCTGAACCATCCAGCGCCTCTAAAAAAACTAGAAGGCATAAGTAGTTAAGACCAAGTTGTAGATTAGGCCTACTGGAGATACCACATAAAGAAAACCCGCCTCTTACTCTATCCTATGATAGTGTGGAAATATGTAAGTAAAAAATGAAAGTATATAATAATCAATACATATGCTGTAACTCATAAACTATTCATCCGGGAGACAAAAGTTTTAAACAAAAGTAGTAGGCAATTTTATTTTCTATAATTCTTGTAATAACTATTTTTAGCTTACTGAGCAGCGGAAATAATATATATATGAAAAACTGCTTTTCGGTACCTTTTTGGCAAGATGAAGGCAAGGTCGTAAACTTAGTATGATCATCAGGACATACCAGTCTACAAGCTTTCCAAATTAGAACTTTCCCTGACCTTTTGCAAGGTAGAATGCCTCTATTGACTGTACTGATAGTTTAATTAATAAATCTGAATTTTATCACTTTACGGTAGTCGACAGAAGTTGATCAGATAAATTTGCGATAGTCGCATAATTAGCAGATAAAGCAACGTTTTCCTCTTTGTCTTTGTCGAATTTAAAGTATGGGGCGGAAAGGTTTAAGAAAGATATTTAAATAAATGCCAACAAAAGGTAGCAACAGACATATGGTCCTATTGTCGGTTGGCGCCTTTTTGAAAACTTAAAAATTAAAGTTTACATTGCGGCAGGGTCGTAATGCAAAAATTTCATAATTAAAATTATAACTTAAAATGATATGAAACGAGTTTTGTTACACTTGACATTATCGTATTCAAAATATTGTAGAATGGGTCGTCGGCATATGATCGATGGTATATCCATTAATCCAGAAATAATTGATTCACATAATGCAGAAAAGCTTCGATCAGTTAAAATACCTATTAATCTTTCAGTCTTTACTCTTGGTTCTCAAAAAAATTGTAATATAAGCCGATGTATTTTTCTCGTCTTTTTGTTACTTCTTCTTCTTCAAACTTCCTGGATTAGGCTAAGCCTGTTCCGGCGTCCATTGTTTCCTCGGGCGCCCAACCTCTCTTTTCCCTTTAGAACAATATCTGTATCTTAAAGAGGTTAAATGTTAAAACAGGCTTTGGCCACCCCGTATACATACGAAATTGTTTTATTACAATAATATTATGATAAAGCAGTAAGTCTAGATGATGACGCTATAGATAAAAAAGTTAAAATCCGTCTTTCAATTTTTAAGCGACGCCAGGAAACTTATAAACATTGACAGAAAAGTCACAATTTGTTCATATGGAATTTAATTTTTTTTTATTTTAGGCTTCATGTAATATTCAATTGTAGTTAATGGATATAGCACAACTAATGGAACAAGCAAAACCTAAAAATATAAAAGTTGCTAAAACATGACAAGGTAAAGGAAATTTGAAGACTTTGACAGTGATATAAAATTAACAATTTGTGAAAGGAAAACCGAATTCATATATATTTTTAGATCACTTAGATAGATCAGTAACCCAAACCCATAAAAAATGTAAGAAACTTTCTAAATTTTTTTTCCAGGAGATCTCAGTACTAACGTGTAGTTTATTAAATTAGTGTAATTTTTAAATTAGAAATTATTATTAAATTAATCAATACAAAAAAAGAAAACGTATTATAAATCATATGTAATGTTTTATTAACTTGAAAATATATAATTTAAGTATTTAACTTAATAATATTACAAGTTTAGTGAAATTTAATTAAATTAGTAAATCTTTACACTTACTTATTTAATTAGCCCATACGCACATTTATATTTCGTTCTACTGAAACTCGTCAGATGAACCTGTATTGATAATTGATTTTAAAATGTAAATTATGGAAAAATATGTTTTAACCAAAATGTCAATAAATTAATTATTTTTTACAAAAATAATCTTGACGTTTAATAATAAGATATCAAGTAGGTCGGTGAAAAGTTTTTGTAAAAAGTCAAATAATTTATTTACATTTTAAAATTAAGTATCATTCCATGTCCATCTTAGGAGTTCCAGTGGAACGAAATATAAATGTGTATCTAATTAAATAAGTAAATATAGAAAAAGTTCTCTAAAATACTACCTACATTTACAAAATCAAAATTAATAATAATTTTTGCTAAACTAATTTCTCCTGTACTAATCGAGGCAACTAAAAGATATTTGTCTAATAATTAGTGTAATCTTGGTGATTAAATTTTAAATGTATTTTAAACAGTGAAATCGATTTTCTCTCTTAAAATAAATTTAAGTAACAGAAAGAAGTCGTCAGTTGAGTTGTGCGGAATTATTAATTTTTTTGCAAAATGATTTTTATTTTGAACCGTACTCAACGACGTTTTTCAGCTCGTGGAAAGTCAATAACTGTCCCCTGCTGCTTAAAACGTCCCATCAAGCGACAACTTGTTGATTAAGATGACGACGTGCGGACATTGAAATGACAACGGTAGCGCTCATTGTGTTAAAATAATATAATGATGATTCAAGATACAATTTGATGATTTTGATGTGTAATTCGGTCGTCACACTTGACAAGCAATTTCCAGCTTTTCTTTTACAACTGCTAAAGAGGAAAACTTATAACAAGTATGAATTTTTTAAACGAAAATCGAACAAAGTTTATAATATTTAGTACTTAGCCTTCCATAAGCGGAGCTTCTGTTGTAGGGGAAGATTCTTCGGCGTCAACCCACGCTCGAATTAAGCTATTGAAAAGGTACGCCGTACGTCGTCGTACCTACGCCAAACATATCTGATAAAATAAATTGTCGTGGGATTACATTTATATCCAACATAAAGACAGAAACGATAACATTATAATGATCTTTGTGGAAGACTTTCATTAAGTTTAGACTGAGTGTCAATTATGAATTCCACCCAAAGAGGGATAATGCGGTATTTACTTTTTCATAATAAAATTAATTTTTTGAAAACGTGAAAAGTAAAGCGACCTGAGAGATCCAGTTTATTCTTTGAAATTGCTAATCTGTTTATTACACTTCTTACCACGACAAATTATCTGAATTTAGCATCGACAAGCGGTTATTTAAATTTAAAATTAGTAGTAGCAAATATGAGACAGACACTCATAATCTAATATGCCCACCAATGGGAATAACGCATAAGCAATAAATTATTAACTGATTAGATTAAATTGTAAACTTGATTGAAAAATGTAAGAAATATAAGCATTTTTTTAAAATCAAGTTAAACATCTTTATGTAAATTTCTATATAAATATTTTCTAATTCTAAATAATTTTCTACTTTAATTTAACTTTATTGTTTAAAAACGCGTAAATAGCAAAAACAAATGACACAAATTTTGAATTAAAGCGCTTCATTGAGTTAAAACAAAAAATTTAATTTAGCTGCTATCGAAATGAAGAAGTTTTGCTATTTTTTTTTATTGAAAGCAAAGGTCAAACTGAAACATCAGTTTTTTAGATTTTTTCGAGTACGTGTACCACGAGAAAAAAAATTGAAATTCTTTAGAATATATAGTGAAGGAAGGAGCCTAAAGCATCTACTGTCTGCTTTTACGAGAGCCAAAGTAGGCGGTACTAACTCCACCTAGTCTACCTCTTTGACAAGCGGTGCCACATTATTATTTAATTTTTAATTGCCAGAATGATCAGTTGTGCTGTTTTTGGGACTTCTTCGCCCAAGAAAATTGTTAAATGTGGTGTAATAATGCAGTAATAAGTACTTAAATTTATTTTAATACTTTTATTACAAAAATATAAATTTGCGAGGTTATAACCATAATCTACCTAATTCATAAACGTGAATATTATAATTTTATTTTCTATGCATATCACGTAGTAATTTAAAAATTTTATATATTTGATTGCCACATCAAAATTCCAAAAAGAAAAGCGGCGAAAGCAAAAACGCCTAAGTAAAAATGTGTAAATTAAGTATCACCTTTGCCAATATATTTGGATGCTACGCCACTGGCAATTGTAACAAGCAGTCGCCATAGTCTACCTCTTTGACTCTCAATATATACCCATATACTCCTTCCTCTCCTATATGTTCTAAGTGAAATTCTAAAAGAGTCAGAGTTATGACGTAATTGCCCTAAATAGGCGGGATTTTAAAAACCAATCAAAATTAAGAAAAAATGTCAAACTGTCAAACGATTTTTAAATAACTGTGGTAAGATAGTACAAAAC
This sequence comes from Lycocerus yunnanus, assembly GCA_036346125.1. NCBI lineage: Eukaryota > Metazoa > Arthropoda > Insecta > Coleoptera > Cantharidae > Lycocerus > Lycocerus yunnanus. The sequence continues at coordinate 157,862 of JARFIX010000017.1, forward strand.
AAATTTAATGTTTTTTATAGCTTATAATGAATTTTATAAATTTAAAACTAGAGAAACTCCTCCATTCCATTTTATAATATTTACATGACTTGTTATTTTGTTTTAATGATTTTATTATACTGAATAAATATATTAATTTTTTTTATATTTCAAATATATTCAATTTTCTTGTAAAAAAACAGTCGAACTGATATATTACGAATTAATACAGATAATTTGTATTCAACAACTGAAGTTATCTATTATTTTAATGAGAGTAAAATTTTCTTCATAAATAAAATAAAATCACTTTTCTTGTTATTATAAGATGTTTTCTAAAAAAAAATAAGAAATAAAAAATGTAGAAAAATATTCTACTAAATGAGCATTTTTAATTCACTTTGAACTTTGTTGAAAGAATTATTTCTCATTTGCTCTGTAACAACCCTGATGCATCATTGTCGATGACTTTTTTGATTCGTACGCATCAGTAATTTATTTAATTTTATATTATTATCTTTAGCATTATGTTCATTTTACTACTGGATTTTCTAACATCTTCCATTTCTCCCTATGCATTACCGCTCTAATCCACCTAGTTTATAACTTCCCAAGATTCGTAACATTTATTATTTTTGCAATAATTTTAAAGCTCTTTATGTGTTGGTTCAGCTCGGAATACGCATTAAATTTTATTTGAGCACTACACAACTCCACTGTAAGACATAATTCTTATAAGATTATCAATATACTCTACAAGTTATGCATGACCACGGTGTCATTCCTTAACAACTTTGACGTTTATTAATGAAGTTATAATAAATGCATTTTGATGAAAATATGCTTAGATAGAACATAAACCTCGAACATCTTGACGGATTCTTTTTGTAAAATAAAACAACCTTGTTAGATATGCAACCACATTGACATTAGTGTGTATGATTGATTTAGAGATTGGACAAAAGAAAATTTCGTTACAATAATACAAAAACAGTTTTGATGACAAAGTCTGCTATGCCCAAATAATTAAATTTGACTTCCCATTTGTAAAATTAAAAATTAATGTTTTTAATCTGTCAATTAAATAAAATCAAATTAACATGTCAAAATAATTGCATTTGATTTCAAAAATGGCAAGGCAAAGCCGATGTTTTATGAAATAGCAATTTTAAGTTTTCCATTTCTACTTTTATAAAAAAGGATAACTTAAAAGCAATAACATAATATATTACTCGTATATGTAGTATGTAGTATTTGGTCTCTACAAAAACTAATTTAAAATTTTTTTCAAAAATAATTGGGAAAAATATTAATTAAACAATAAAAATTTATCATTGACAATTTACCACACATTATATCATCTAATGTGTTTGCATCGTTTTAGTCACATGGACCAATCAAAAGCTATCTGATATTCTTTCAGCGAATATTATGCTGGGTGCACTCTTGCCATCGCCGTGGCAGCAAGAAAATAATAGCTATCAACAATATCTTAGCAACGTACTTACCTATGCTTGTTGATTTTAATTTAAAAATTAATTTTATTTAAATTAAAATTATTGTTCGATAAATTGTCAAAATAAATATCACTCGTGATCATGATTTTGCTGGTAATTTTTGCCGAATGACCACTCCTGCTTGTTGTTACGAGAAAGAAGCCCTCGTGCTGCGCACTCGTGCTTCTTTTCATCGCAACAAGCAGTCGTGATCGATTCGGCAAAATTGCCGGCAATATCATGATCACTAGTGATATTACTGTTGAAAATCGTTTTACCACTTTGTATAACAAAATTTTTTTTAACATGCATAGACTGTCAAAAAGTCGTCTCGTAACTCTTTTCTGACAATTCGCGATATTTTTTCATGATATAGTCGAAATATTTCTTAAAACTTAAATTTTGAACTATTCCTAAATATGTTGAATAAAATATTTCAACAATTACAAGTTTAGTGAAATTTGAAAATTTTTCAACTTACATTTTAGTGTAAGACCCCGTTGCACATAAGTGGTTTCGTCTTTTCAAGACGAAATTTCACTAAACTTGTAATTGTTAAAATATTTTATTCGACATATAATTTCACAAGTTAATAAACATTTACAATTATTCCTAAATATTTAATTTCCGTTATCCTATTTATTTCATTTCTAATAATATTGGATAGCAGCGCCAAAATTTGAATTTGGAGAAATTAGAAAATTAATTAAAAGAACTATTTTTCAAATAATTTTAGAAATTTTTAGAAATGCAAAAAAGACAAACATAGTCGACCTGAATTATAAATTGAAAAGAAAATATAGTTGAGGTGATAGGCCAATGAAAGTCTAACCAGTAAACATCTTTTCACAAAACATTACCAACGTAAACATTCAAAAAAAACTGGTTAGACTTTCATTGGTCTATCACCTCAACTATATTTTCTTTTCAACAAATGATATTGATTTGCAAATTTCTCTACTGCAATAGTTCTCAACCAACTTTATTTAAAACTCAAAATAATATACAATCGAGTCGCAAAATAGTGAATTAAATCTTTCACTTTTTCGGGGTTGTCCACTATTTTGGTATTTGCAAAATTTATAATAAACATATATTTTGGGTAAAAAAGCTTTATTTTAAAGATAAATATACTTATTAGTATAAAGCAAAATAAAACGTTATAAACACAAAATTAATATTGGAAAACAAACATGATTATGAAAACGGATACAGTATGATTACGATGTGGGTACGAAAAATAATGATGTTTTTCTTGACTGTAGCTGTTTTTTATTTATTTTGGGTCTTCAAAATTTTACTTATTGCAACTACCAAAATTCTCTTCTAACTATGTGTGACCGAAGGACCAGTTACGCGAAGAAATTAACACCGTAAACTTCAAAAATTGCAAGAGGTTTCTTCTAATTACACCCCATCAGTCGTGAGGGTATTTTAAGTCCACCTCCTTGGCCAAATATTTTTAATTTTAATAAAATATTGCCAAACACAGCATCTACTTTCAAAAAATTAACCAACATATTACAATTATTAAAACAAAAAATGAGAATACTTAACTTTCTTATTCTAGCCCACTGAAAAATTTCCAGGTCACCAAGTTCCAATGCACAGAGAGTTGCAAAATAAACCGTGCGATTTAAAATCAAATAATATGAAAGATGGAGGTTTGTTAACAAATACTCACGCAAGTTTAAATGCAAACCACCCGTTACAACGCATATAAACAAAACAAATCATAAAACCATAAAAACAATAATTGTAAGTTGAAATCTGTTAAAGCCGTGATATACTGTGACTAAATCATAATATTATATTGGAGGTTCTTCTTTGGCATCCTTCGCTTTGTGTTCGGTTACCTGATGTATGTTAATAATTGAAGGAAACTACAAAAATTTTGATTGGAGTGCGCAGAGCACGTGTTAAAAGAATTACTTTTTCATAAATCAGTATAAAATAGATCGATGAGGGTTGTAACTAAAAAATTGAATTAGGCAATATCTTGTTTTGATTTGTAAATACGTCATGTTTAAAGTTAAATAAGAAGATAAAGAAGATGTGCAAGTGACAAATCTATTTCCATTTATATTGATATGTTTTATGCAGAAGATTTAGGTTTTATTGATATCTTAAATCGATGTGGACAGTCTAGCGTAAGAAGAGATTGTGAAATAAATTCATACTAAATTGTAGAATACACAATACAAATCTAATAACGAAGGGAATAATTTAAATTGCAGATTTATATTATTAAAATTTCTTTTTTCCCGACCAAAATACTCGGGATATTTATTACAATTTAAACGCAATTATTATCATGGCGGTTTAATTCTCTTACATTAAATTATGACAATGGTGGAAATAGGTGATAAATTATCGTTTAATTTGTTCTAAATTCGCACTAATTGTAGCAATAATTGCATAAATCTTAATTTTGCCACGCTAGCCACTTGCTTGATCGTAGCTCTTATTACACATCGGCTAACTCTTATACATTTAAGTATTTAGTCGAAGTGCGGGGGTGGTTCGAAAACCGTCGTGGGTTCGTAATTAAAATGCATTGCTCAGTATGAGGAAAAAATGATGTAAATGAGGCGCCAGCTAAAGTAAATAAAACGTACAAGAAAGGAAGAATTGTTTAATTTAACAAAAGCAAAGATAGTAAACAGTTGTGGTGACATTTATTTTCAATTCCTTATCAGAACAAACACATAATAAAAAATAAAAAAACAAAGCAAGTAACATTAGCAAGTAGCTGAGGGCTACAGGCTAAAATAATAAAAAAACAAAGGTTAAATAAGTAAGTTCACCTGAGGGTAAACTTCTTAAAGCAAAATACAACCACACCAGCTGAAGGCTAGTGATGGTTCAAGTCGACTCCCCATTACTATGAATTGTTCAACAATTGAATTCTTGTTGTGAAATCGTTGACGTTAAATCAAAAGTCCCACCTGAAGCGCAGTTAAAACACACATCCCGAATCTTTACTGACATAGCTCACTTACCTAGAGACTTCCAAAATGATGGATCGATTCTTTAAAATACCTTCCATTTCGGGTTACCTTCAATTTCAGAGTAAATCACGTCATCGTCCCACATCAGGTTATCTCCGGAAGTTACTAAAATCAAATAAAGACACAAGAATGGATTAAACATAACTTCAGGTCGACAACGTCAACCACCAATGTTGAAAATTGATTAACAAACTATACAAATTCATAGCAATGGCTCGTTACAAACGCTTCGTCCAACTTCAAACGGAGGTAAAAAAAATGGAAGGAACAGCTGTCTTCGTGGTAAATCAAAAGGCCTGCCAAGGAACAACTGGCATCTTGATCAGGAGCATAGAAGCTCTCACAAAGCTTCAAGAATACCATCGTCTAAAAAATGCGAGGACCCCATCATCCACTAAACGCGACAGTCCAAACTCCAAGAAAATATGAAAAATAATTTTCCGTAACAGCTCCAATACAAAAGTTAAATAGACGAAGGTCGACTTTTATCGGTGGGCTAAATTTTCATATCAGTTCAGGTGTAATGGTTGGCAAAGATAAAGTCTTGACGACATTGCAAAAATTTAAATAAAGTATGCGATGTAAATGCAACCAAACAGATTTTAAACCTGGCATTACAACCCACTAAAAATAAGTGGTCAGAAACGACAAAATAAAATTAAATGTAATTTACCTGTGATATGAAGGATGGAATAAATCACAGTAGGTTGAAACAGATAAAAATTTGCACCAAAATAAAAATATATGCGTGCTCTTGAGGTCTTAGTTGAGCACTGGGGTTATCAGAAAGTAAGATTATCTAAGTTGGAAAACATAGTGCCAACTTAGATTATCAAAAACCCTGGTAAAATTTGAAATTAAATGAAATAAAATTTATGTAACAACACAAGTGAAAGTGTAATGTTACATAATATTTGACGTTAAACTAAAAATAATGATTTATTAGGTGGTTTCTGTATTTTATTGCGTTTTAAAATAGAGTGCTTGTAGCTACTTATATTTTTAATTTTTTCTTTATCGGTTTGCGCTAATGCGTGGGTATCAGGCTCACAATTTCTGTGAGAACGATTCGATCGAGATTTTACCAGATATGAAATTTTTAGACCACTTTAATAAGCACTTGACCCACGTAAAATCAAAAATCCATCCATCACGTCAACCTTCATCAATTATTGTTTGACATCATTTATCGTGCATTATTAAGGCATCGATGTTCTGGAACGTCCTCGAGGATTACTTACAACAATTCTTTGGATTTCAAAATCTGATCATTTGTTAGGCCTCACTCAACGATTTCGGTCGTTATTTACTAACCTCATGTTGATAAACCAGCTCGTAATTTATATTATTTCTACGAGTACCTGCCTACTTGATTTTAATTAAAAATTTATTAATCTTTGTCGATTTTGCATTGGAAACATATTGATTACAGAAATACCTTGGACAAACCTAATTTAATGTCTACTGCAAACTTAATAAAGCGCGCTATGCATGGATTACTCTTAGATAACATAATAAAGTTAGGTACCTATAGAATTCAACTACCAGCATGAATTTAGTTTCAGAATTGAAAAAAGCAGCTCGACTGATCCACTTTTCTGTTTTGTTTATTTTCTTCTTTCTCAGGATATGTAAAACTTGCTTTGAATAATTTGATTGAAATCACAAAAATTACTTTTTATTGTTACAGGAATGTTTTTAGTTATTCCGAGATTGGCAAAATTGAAAAATTAAATTGACAATATGAATGTTATCAAAAAACTCAAAACAGAAATGATCGAGCAAAACCAAATATTAAATTGATTTAGTAAGAACAGTCACGTATATGTTAACCCAAAAGATTCAATCATATTTGCAATATTTGAGGTTTGGGTGAACGGACACATTTTTTGTTATCTGCGTGAATTTATTATTCCATCAACAAGTTTTTTCACCTTTTATTGAAAATCTGTTCTCCCGTATACAAATAATGATGGCTTTTTCTAATCACCTCAATATTAACTACCCACTTGGCTCAAAAGAAAAATTAAAATTAAATAAGAAGATTTGCATGTTAAGAGGTTTTGTTTAACTAAATCAGAAAATCTATTATATCTATAAAGCAAAGGTATATCTGTCGTGCAGATATGAGAAATGACCATAATATGTAGGTATAACGAACGCAATCATTGTGATGCTTATATTCGACCACTGTTGTTCACATTATATTAATATCTTAATAATTCACCTCTAGAAGTTTAAACATGAATTAACGTTCATTCACCAAAACAGCTGGAGCTGTAAGTACCCATTCTTAATTAAAGTTCTCCCACAATTAGATAAACCAAAAGTGCACGACTAGCTATTTTTTGGGGTAAAAAGATGTGATCGATATATAAAAAGTACCCCTTCATAAAATTGAGATTTTTCGGCTGTCGATAACCAAAATTTATTTATTGCCATTTGTATGATGTTATTTTTCTAAAACAACTCATATTATTAATTTTAGATATCAATAATTATTAGACATCTTCACATTTGGGAAAAATTTCAATCTACTAATTCCTTTTTTATAATTATTATTGCAATGCAAAGCTTGAGGAACTTTCACATAATTGTTTCACCATGTTATTTCTTTTTCTTCAAATGTCAAGAGTATCGCCTAGTATGTAAAATTGTGACTCTTAACTTGGAATACTTTTCTATTTTTTGATTAAATTGAAACCGTTAAAAGCTGTAAGAAAGTTGTAGGTAATTCCATCATTGCTATAAAGTAACTATTTTTCTAAATTCGTTTTATATTTGTTTTCTTCGATTATTTTCAATTAAGAGATAGTTTTCTTTCGCGTCTGAAAATATTCAACATCTAATATTTTTTTTTTTTATACTTACCACCATTAAAGAAACTTAATATACTAAAAATAAAGCATGAACTGTGAATCGAGTAAACATTTCTCGATAAATAAAGACAATTAATAATTTAACTTTAAAGCACTTCGCATGGTCATGCTGGACATTTCCTGATACATATCAAACACCAAAACTGCTGCAGCATGTTTGATGGATTAACAACTTTGATATCTTTAATATTTGATGGATATTATTTACAAGGCATGGTGTGACAAGCTGAAAGATACAAGATATCTCCGGCTAGCGATCGGAAAGCTCTAACGGGCGTAGACCATGCAATGGTTTCTTGGTTGGTTCACCATTAGGTAATTAATACGATACAATAAAATTAAAGAATGAATATATTTAAAATTATTTTATTAACAATAAACCCTACCTAAAATGTAAAAAAAAACTCAGATAATGGCGGAAAATAGACTGTCGATAACGATGATAATCTCTCAGGTGTAGAGACCGACAATGTCTTAGTAGATTCACAATTTATTTTGCATTGCTCAAACAATGAATTAAAAGAATTTTACCGTTGAAGCAATTTAAATGTGACACTTTATTCATTCTTTTACATGGGTCTACTTTTTTCTTATGGTTTACCCAGAACAATTAAGGAATGTGTTAACTATAGAGTATTTAAAAAGGAATTGGTCTTGTTTTTGTGTGTCATGATGGATTTTTATACTTATTTAATTATAAGGGCCAAGTTTAACGGACGAAATTTAGGAAACTCAAAACATGATTGTACAATAATGTCTCCTAAAAAATATGTAAGTGGAAAAATTTAAAAATTTAAAGAATTTTTATTAAAATAAAATTTCACTTTACTTGAATACAGATTAAAACCTTTTTTACAATTTATAATTTCACAATTTAATAAATCGCTTATAAAATATAATAAAAATATTAGTTTTAGACTGACATTAAAAATTATGAAATTATAGTCCAGCAAACTCAAAAACTAATTCAAATAAAAATTTCAATAAATCCATATTCGTAATAATCCTAACTATCAAAAATAAAACACTCACATTAAATTGGAAGCAATGTCAATAAAATACAAAATTACTCACTAAAATAATTTGGAAGCGTTTTTATGCCAATCGATGTTTGAGAACAGTTTACATAAGTACATGGTAAAAAAACAAAATTCTTCCTTTGATTGAAATTATATTTTTTAAGCTCAATAATTTTTTACAAAAACGATCAAAGATAAGACGACAAAACAATAATTTTGTTAATAAATTCACAAACCGCTTGGAGGTTTTATACCACCAAAAGCACATAATTTGAAAATAATGTAATACTTCAATTTATTTAATAATTGAACTCGTAAAAGGTAAGCAAATGCTAACACTGAAAAGAATAAAGCTTTCTGTTATCCGACACTAATCTTTGTTTACTTAATTTTGACGTTTCTGAATTTTTTAATTTGTTTGAGAAATTATTTATTATATTATTATTTCAAATCGATAAATTTCATTGAAAACATTACTCGAGCACGGTTGTATTTTTCAGTATTTACACTCAAACAAGCCGCTCGCCGTCGTCAAAAAATCACGAGATAACTCTTGTGATTTGCAACAGCTTATTTTCGTATTTATAATATAACTTATCAAAGTAAAAATGCGATCTCGCTTTATATATTACTATAGCAAAATTTTCTACTAAGGCACTTACGTTACACTAACTTAACTAGCGAAGGCAACTCCATTGGAGTAATAACCGATGGCACTGCAGTGATGACGTATGTGGCAGGTTATACTAATTCTATTGTATAAATTACTATTTAACCTGTGAAATTAAATACATGTCAAATTGATAAAAATATTAATTTAATATTCCTACTATACTGAAAACCAATGATGCTTTTTTGAAATTATAATTAAAAATTGTATTAAAATTAAAATCAGGTTTCTTTTAGATTTTTTTTTTCTAAAATACTAAAGTGTATGCACATTTGTAAAGGAACTTTGGTACGACCGCCTTTTGCTATTTAAGCGGTCGAATCTCACAGTCAAGCTACGTTTAGCATTTAAAGTAAACCGAAAGAATATTTAGATTACATTCGTAGCAATTCAAAAAAAACGTTATAAAAAATTACTTAGGGTGTATTTTAATGAACTGTAAATTTATAAGTTGATCACTCAAATTATGTAATATTTTCAATACTTAATAATAATTTTAATTAATATCAGTGTAACTTTAAATAAATAAAACACATCAGGAAAATTAGAAATACCTAAATGGGTGAAACAAAACATAAAATTAAAAGTAATAAAAGCATTACAAATTAATGCAGGGCCTAACTTGGAACGAAACTAATTTTGTATAAAACATTTTTAAATTTAAATTTAATTAATCGATACTTTGATTGGCGGTTTTATCCGCGGATTATTTTAATCAAACTTTTAATTATTAAACTTTTCGTACAATAATTTATTTGTGCTCTTGCGACTTATTTACTTGTTGATTTTCATTAATTATTCGAGCATTTAGGCTATGCCATTGTGTTTTGGTTTATTTTACTTGACATAATTTTAAAAAGAGCATACCATTTTTATACTAAATTATAATATCGTACGCAGGAATCTTAAAAAACTGATTCGCCATTCAGCTAGCAACCGATATAAGTACCAGTTCGACATTTTGATCAACAATTCCCAACAGAACGTTGTGCAAATATTCTAATTTATTAAAGTTTAGATTTTAGATCACATTATTGGTTTTGGTAATTATTGATGAGAAAATATGGCTTAAAAAGTATTACGCCATGTCGCATTTAATTTTTGGATACCATCACGCAGCTGGTATTCAAATTTATGAATTAATTTGCAGTTAATATGAAAAGTTCAAAACAATTAAATTATTATTTGTTCTAAAATTTCAAACGCAACTATATTGAAAAATAGTTTAAATTTTCAATCGATTTTATTTCTAGGCCAGGGTGAGAAAAGTAATTATTTACAATAACAAAAAATTGTGAATTGTTCTTTTAATGGAAAATAATAAAGGAGCCGAAGAATATAAAAGGTTGAGTTTGGATGTAGTTATATTTCAAGAGGTTAAATATTTTTACCGCTCATCGTTTTCAACCCCAAGTGGATATTCCCTCAAGCAAATTAAATAAGGGAAATTAAAATTTTAAACTCGGGCTTTATATAAACGACTAAAACAGTTGCGGAAACGTTGCACGCAGCGTATATTACGTTTTTACTTTCTAAGAAAATAATGTTCTTCCTAATTGTGATAAAAATCGATTTTAAGATTTCAACGTTGTGTAAAAAATCAGTGATACGAAGTATTATTTGTGTTTCGAACTGTGAAAGCTATTTTATTTTCGTATAATATTTATACATACATATCCGACAAAATTAAGATTAAATTTGCTAATGATAGAAATCAACTAACCGGAAACTGCTGTTTATCTGTCACGACGGATTTATGCTCAACGACAAGAAGCTATCAACGTTAAGCGTCATAAAGTACAAAAATTTAGCTTATGTACTTTTTGTTGTATTTTTGTTATATCACAGTAAGCAATGGCAAACCACCGAGGTAGAGTACCAGGAAATCTTAAAATAAAAGTACCAAACCTCTTCGAAGGTAAACGGACTAAAAAGGAAGGATTTTTTGTTGCATTCGGTTGAATTTACCGTCACGATAAGAAAAATGGGAGGAAAGATTAACCGACAAAATCTCCTTAGTATTGCTAGTGCCCTGTAACTATTGCGAAGATTACTATTTATTTAAAATAAACTATTTAAACATTACTTCCTCTGTGGAAACGCATTAAACTTTACCTATCATAAATTGAACGTGTTAGAATATGTATCTACAAAGTGTTCGAAGCAAGCATCTATCTACCTCCTAGCCTCATCTCGCCATCTCATCTCTTTCATCAAGATTTTGCAACTAAGATAAGGACTAAAATTGGTGAAATGTGCGGTAATGATAAACCGAGTGATTGTGGTAAAAAAATTAAAAAACAGTGTCAATTTTGTAAATGCATTAGTTATAAGGTCTATCTTATGATTACCTGACTTGGTTCGTTAATTACCTGAGTATAGTCGTACTATTTAGGGTATAATTATAGTAACCATTTTTCTACGTTCAATCCTATGTGAACTTAAGCCTGTGTTTTTTTTTAATTTTTTTTAATTTTAAACATAGTCATTCTTGCATTTTATTGTGACCTATTAATTATTCATGGGTAAATCAACCTAGACTATTGCAGAGTCTACGCCCGATTCAGCTCTCTGATCGCTAGCCGGATATCTCTTTGTACCTTTTCAGTTTTTCACAAAACATATTTTAAATAATACAATTTTACTTGTAGGCTCATAACCTGCTTTGCAAGCAAGAGGTAAGTTTTAAAATTCGCCTACTACCAATAATAAATTGTATATTTGTCGATTGATACTGTCGGTTAAAAGTTATAACAAAGTGTTGCCGTTCCTATAAAGACTGGTACATACGAATAATACTAAAGCTTCCTTAAAGGTTTTCAGTTTATTGCATTAAAAATTGACGGATTCATTCAATAACTAGTAGTTAAACCCAAATTGATTATCCCAACTATTCAAAAACATGCACTTGCACATGCACGCGATCATATAAAATTTAAATACAATCTTACAGTTGATAACATTATTATGGACTCCGATCAAGTACTTGGTTTCTTAACCAGCACACCACAAATACATGTTGAGCCAATATTAGAATTAACAAAAATTAACAGCTCTCGCAAATTAAAATCTTTGCAGTTAACATTAAAATACTTGGTAGGAAATTGCCAGAGCAATGGAAGCAAACCAAGGAGTTTCACTTTCAATCAGTTGAAAACTATATTATGTAAATTGTAAATGAATAGAGCAAAAACTCTAGTACGCTTCCAATGTTCCAAAAATAATGGAGTTTGAACAAATGCCAAAGTTTGGCTAAAACTAAAGTCCGCTTCTCAACATAAGAATCAAGAACGTGCGCTATAAATTAAAGAACAAAATGCTTTCATTCAAGAAACATTCCTGATCGCTTAAAAAGTATTCAAACTTTATATAAAAATTATATACGGGGCAATTCAAAAAAAAAGTTGCATCTTTACAAAATTTATGCATACGTTGATTGAGTGGTTACAAAGAAAGAATAAATTTTGTGGGAAAGTCAATACTCGAAAATAATACTTCGTGCGTGCAGAAGTATATTTACATTAATATTAAGATTATAGATATTTATTATGACAAAAATGAGAAACAAATTGGTAGGGCAAACTACTCATAATGTTCCTTATTTCGTACAATATTGCGGCTTTATAGAGAGTAAAAATATTTGTTACTAATTCTTGAACAGGCAATGTAAAGCTGTCCGTCAGAAAACGAAAGTCTCGGATTTCTTCCTACAACCCCAAGTTACTGACCTTGAACATTATTATTGATTTTTACGATAAAGCTGTGTTTGACCAAAAACTGAACTCGTTTTAACTCAAACGGGTAATTACATAGCGTTAGCAGTATGCGTGGTATAATAAAATATTTTCCATTAATGTAATTTGTTATTATTGTAATCTATGCCTACAATAAGTTTTGCAGAAACAGTACATGTACTTCAACTTTCAACGGAAGTACGTGCATTGCAACACATAATACCTGCGTAACCATGTCATAACTAATATGAATTGTAACAAACTTCTCTCTCTCTCTCTCTCTTTTTATCAATTCAAAAATTTTAAACTCTTTATTTTATACCATCTTTAAACTAAAATTACTAAAACTGCTTAAAGTAAGTATCTTGTGTGAACCCGCACTGTCGGTACGTACCTCAGCGTTTGACGGCGTTGTGCTTAAACTAAGCTATAATTTTATTTTTGCTGTACCAAAATATTTTTAAACAAAAATTACAATAAAACTATTGCATATTATAATATACCACATAGGAATTGTGTGTAGCGGTACCTTAATATTTCATAAACGATTTTGCCCTATCCATACATTTTGATAACCACAATTAAATGTAAGGATGAAAGGATACCTTTGTATGGGCAAGTAACTTGTAATTATGTTACAGTAATGTTTAAATTTGATATGCAAATTTAATTACCTTGTAATTGTAATACACAAGCCTATTTATAGTAACCACTACTCCGAATGGCACTAATAGAATTTCCTCAACTTGGAGTGAAAAACTTGTGTTGTGCTGATTTACTGTAAATTTTAAATTTAGCGAAACCTAAAGAATATCATCCAACAAACTGGAAAAATTATTACAGCTTTAAAACAAGTTAACAAGCTTCAAGTTACAAGGTTTTCGGAGACAAAATCAACCACGCCCGGAACAACTTTGTGCAAGACATGCTTCAGGCGCAAAATTTTGAGAGCAAACAGGAACAAACACATAAAATGAGTTCCTTTGGTATTGTAAAAAATGTTATATCTATACGGCAAATGTCCAATGTGAAATTTGTCACCGATTTTTCCGTTTTTAATTCTTTCCATTTGTGACGTCATATTTGATATCGATTTACACATAATAATTAATTTTGACATGAATGGTCCTCTTGTATTTGTTCAGTAGCATGTATTTATATAATAATATAAGTTTCCTTGAACTTAATTACCCTTTCCCTGCGTAGATATCTATTGAAAACGTGAATGAAATATCGATTTTTTATGCCTGCCGTTTAATAGGATAACAGCAGTTTTAAGTGATATAATTAAATAAAGAATCAGCTAAAAATGGAAAGTTTAATTAAGAAATAATTAAATTTTCCTGAATGGAAATTTTAAATTGTTTGGGAAAATTTAACTTTGATTAATTTTTGTTTTGCCTTTCGAAACTGTCAAGTACCATTTGAAAATGCATACACAAGCATCGACAGTAATTTAGGAAACAAATCGTAATTTATATCAAATTAATTAACTTTAGATATTTGTATAAAAGGATTCGTTTTGTGCAGACTATAAAAGTAAGTGATAATAACCTAAAAATGTAATAAAAATTACAGGGGTTGGTCGGATAAGCGAAGACGCAAAAATGAAAATCTTTTAACGCTGATGTTGAGAATAACTTACACCGCAAGTAGATTTTCGAGCAAAATACGATCTTACATCACTTTTTGAGATATTTAAAGTAGCAATTTTTCTAAAGCTTATAGAACGAGGCAGGATAGCTCCCCGTTTTCAGTAAATTAAAAAACGACATAATATAACTCTTTGATCTTCCTTTCAAAAAAAATGACAAAGTTGTTTGCTTAAAACAGCTACCCAGCGGTAAAAATCCTTATTTAAGAGGTGTGCAAGATCCTTTTAAATCCCTTACGAACAATTTGTGAAGGGTAAATATTTATCTTAAAATTATTTACTTTATCCGGGTATCTAAAGCAACAATTTAATATTATTTACAAGTTTATCTAATATTTACATAACAAATCATAGTTGGGTATCCCACCCTCGGGCTACTTTACATAAATAACATTAATTTTTGAAAAAAATGTAAAGCACCTATTTGGTTTACGAGCAACAAACTTTAAAATTACCGATAAATGAAATAGGGAAAACACCGCCGGCTATATTTTTAGTAAGCAATTTTCCAATATGTTCCCAGGATCTACTTACTGGTTTGAATTCCCATTTGGTACACAGACAGGACGACCTCACTAATCAGACCGAGATTGTTAAATTTGATAACAAACCCAATCAAATTTTCAATATTGTTTTTCGCTGTTCAATTTTTTTATCAATTTATATCAAAAAAAACAAATAAAATCGGTATAAAAATTGGGCAGATATAGTACTTCTTATTATATTATTTATTTTCTCGTTTTAATTTTCACGTAGATATAAATTTATTTTTAATTGGTACGTTTAAAACTTAATTTACATTTTATTTAGTGGAAGCCAGTTACTATTAAACAAAATTAATTATCCTTGGTTTTTAAATCGAAAACGGTTATAGATTTTGGTTTATTAAAAAAATTGCCGTGTTGCGATTACCGAAAAAATAATAGGAAACTTAACTTTAGTACGATGGTATTAATTACACTGATTCACTACAAATTTTCACTAAAAGTTACTGTTTAGCTTAATTACTAATTGGTTTTTATTAGCACTGTAAACAAAACCCTGTTAAATTAACGACCCAGTCATTTGGCCCTGAAAATTCCGTAAGAAAATCATTTTTACGCGATGTATTGTATGCCTTATCCTCAGGAATATTGAAACGTAAATCTAAATTTTAAAGGAAATTCCTAAATAAATGCCGTAGCCAGTTTAGGACAAATCCAGAGATTAAAACCGACGAAGCATAATGTGCTACGGTTTTAAGTTTTCATTATTTACAAGCAAATATTTGGTTTCTAACAAAACACATTTCGCTAAAAATTAAAAAAAATGAACATCATTTCTTTTCTGCTTAAAAATTTCTTACAGTTTATACAAAAAATATTCATTTAACTCAAAAATTCAATACATGGTTAGCTGTAACTTTACAGTTTAGTAATCCGAGATGCAAAACATAGATCAATCATAAACTTCTCGTGTTTAGGACTATAATTGTAATCGAAAGCCGTAGCTCTGAGAGCAACTTTTTTGCTCTACACGATCATAACTCTGCATTAGACAATCCCATCGCTCAACTAAACTGGCTGGTTTTACAACAAAATTATGCTACATCTCACATAGTTCAAAAACTAGTACAAGGATACTAGTTTTAACGGAAGTTTCCATTTTTATGCTGCAGTTATACAGTAAATTCTAAAAGAAATGTGACAATCTTGCTGGGCGCCAGGGAAAATTAGTAAAACAAGCAAAAAAGTACAAACTTGCTTTATTATTTCACCAAATGTGATAGCTAAAAGAAGGAGTGACATATTATAAACTTGGAGGGAAGTCTGAATACATTGCATTTCGTATTTTTGACAAGTTTTCCTATCTTTCTGCATCGGAGGTTTAATCCTACATTTCAACTTAGTCCAAGACTTAATAAACTGTCCAAATTCAAAGATCTAAAATGGAGAAATTTGTCACGACTTGCTTAACAAAATACAAGTTAGTAGGAGCTAAAATGTCACAATATGATAATATCGATACAGGATAAAGGCATGGCATTTCACTCATTTTCTTCAAAAACTAATACATTTAACCTTGAAAAAGAGGAAAATTATCTTAATGGTTTGCGTGTCTGCTAAGAGAAAACAATAAAAATATTAGTCTTCTCGGTCTGTAACTGAGTGTTTAGATTATTTAGCTTGTTTCGGAGTAGCTTATTTCATTTGCAGTGCAAATTGTGCAAAAAATTGTGTTGGAGGTAATTATCACCGAAGAACATAAAGTTAATCACCGTAGAAAATTTCACAATTTGGATTTGACTGCGGTGATGTTTTTGCGTCACGTATCACGTAATTAATCGAATCAAATTAGTCCTTGTCGCGTATCAGAACAAAAACGAGTTTTAATCGAAGTCTATTTTATCTAATGCAGCCCAAATAATCAACGGCTAAAAATTCTGCTGGAAACGAATTTTCAATACGTGTATTTTTGTCAAAAAAAAATGTGCGTGAAGTTAGACCCCCTTTTTTTAAAAAATCAGTTTTTTTTTGTTGTTCTCGATTGTTCTTTATTTGTTCTCAAGTGTTCTGTTATTTTTTTTTGATTTTGCAATAAATCATCAAAAAAATCGAAAAAAACTTCTTTTTTTGCCAGCTCCCCTTTTATCGAAATTTAAATTTTTTTGGTTGTTTTCAATTGTTCTCCATTTGTTCTCAATTGTTCTGTAAAAATAAATTCTTTAAATCTAATATTAACCGCGAAAACCGCGAAATAAGATTTCACGCCAGCTCCCCTTTTATCGAAATTTAAATTTTTTTAGTTGTTCTCAATTGTTCTTCATTTGTTCTCAATTGTTCTGTAAAAATAAATTCTTTAAATCTAATATTAACCGCGAAAACCGCGAAATAAGATTTCACGCCAGCTCTCCTTTTATCGAAATTTAAATTTTTTTTAGTTGTTCTCAATTGTTCTTCATTTGTTCTCAATTGTTCTGTAAAAATAAATCCTTTAAATCTAATATTAACCACGAAAACCGCGAAATAAGATTTCACGCCAGCTCCCCTTTTATCGAAATTTAAATTTTTTTTGATTGTTTTCAATTGTTCTCCATTTGTTCTCAATTGTTCTGTAAAAATAAATCGTGTAAGTATAATAATAACCGTGAAAAACCTTATCCAAGATTTAGCGGGTACTCCGCGTTTTTAAAATCTTAAGTTTTACGACGTTGCTGCTAATCTTTTATATTAAATAACAAATCAATTTAACTAAATAAAAAAGTGGGTAGGTATTTACCATATACATATTATTATAGTTATAAAATGTTATTAACAAATCCTTAAACATCGCAAATGTTTTTACTCAAGTACCTAAAATCTATAAAATTTTTGGAAAAATTTAAATTGCTATAAAATGAATTAAATTAAGAGAAGAAATATCAAAAAAATTGCTAGTTTTATTTTTTCATTTTTCTTGCAAACCCTGTATCCTTTAAACTAAACTCCTTGCAAAAAAAGTAACGGTCCAATTCGGGTAGAAAATTTTACGGGCTAGAACTTCAAATACAATCGCTGAGCATTCTTCTGTATGTCATTTATTTACCAGAGATTTACCCATTTGGATTATGTTCGTAATTTTCCAGTGATTGAAAATAAATCGGGCGAGAGTCTGTGCGAGCGGCCATTTTGGAAAATTGACGCCATCTTTAATTCTTATTGAAAATACACTGTATAGGCATGTGAGGTGTCATTTTACATGTTTTTTAGGGTTCTAAACACGTTTCCGATATTATAAATATTGAAAAGTGGTTAGTAATCATTATATAGTAAAAGTAGTTAGTAATCATTATTTGACCAGCAGTGTAGCGTAAAGCATACACCGGGCGACTTTAAAGCGGTAGACCATGGTTCGATTACACTGATCAACAATGAAAATGTTTCGGGCTTAAAAATACCCAATTCTTATGTATTTTCACCCCCTGAGTTCAAAAATGTTTTTTTGAACTTGAACGGGACTTTTGAACTTGAAATGAACGGGAACTTGGCGTGCCGTACCTCTAATACCTAGACGAATGGACAATTTTTTTCAATCCAAGTTTCTTGAAGATAGTCTAACGATATAACGGAAGAACCAAACCATCTGTACTATTCGATAATAACCATCACTCTCTGACTCTCTCTGTTTCTTGCATGTTTAATGTGGGGCATAATACGGAGATCAGCCTCATCTAATATGGCAAATTGCAGTTCTTAGTCGGATTGTCTTAAATTATTTTGTTGTATGAACATGATGCAGTTGGGTTAGGAAAAGATGTTGCACTACAGAAGACCTGCATATTTGGCCATGTATTGTCACATTTTTCTAGTAGATTCGATTTTGAAACAGTCTTGAAGTTTCATTTTGTACAGGAATTATCTTTCTTCTTCATGTACTATATCCAGTCCTCCCGATGCGACGTTGGCGATTCAACTTGGCCAATGCCAAGAGTAATTATAATATATGGGATGGTTTCCCGTTACCTTCTCCATAGTCCACAGATCGATGGCGTGAAATCTTATTTCGCGGTTAATATTAGATTTAAAGGATTTATTTTTACAGAACAATAGAGAACAATTGAAAACAACAAAAAAAAATTTAAATTTCGATAAAAGGGGAGCTGGCAAAAAAATAAGTTTTTTTCGATTTTTTTGATGATTTATTGCAAAATCAAAAAAAAAATAACAGAACACTTGAGAACAAATGGAGAACAATCGAGAACAACAAAAAAAACTTATTTTTTAAAAAAAAAGGGGGTCTAACTTCACGCACATGGAGTAGCAGCGAAATCTTGGATAAGGTTTTTCGCGGTTATTATTATACTTAGACGATTTATTTTTTGCAGAACAATTGAGAACAAATGAAGAACAATTGAGAACAACTAAAAAAAATTTAAATTTCGATAAAAGGGGAGCTGGCGTGAAACCTTATTTCGCGGTTTTCGCGGTTAGTATTAGATTTAAAGAATTTATTTTTACAGAACAATTGAGAACAAATGGAGAACAATTGAGAACAACTAAAAAAAATTTAAATTTTGATAAAAGGGGAGCTGGCGTGAAATCTTATTTCGCGGTTTTCGCGGTTAGTATTAGATTTAAAGAATTTATTTTTACAGAACAATTGAGAACAAGTGGAGAACAATTGAAAACAACCAAAAAAAATTTAAATTTCGATAAAAGGGGAGCTGGCAGAAAAAAAAGTGTTTTTCGATTTTTTTGATGATTTATTGCAAAATCAAAAAAAATAACAAAACACTTGAGAACAAATGGAGAACAATTGAGAACAACAAAAAAAAATTGATTTTTTAAAAAAAAGGGGGTCTAACTTCACGCACATCAAAAAAAACCAAATGTCATGAAAATGATACCAATATTTATTGCAATCAATCTTAATTAATTCTTCTTCAGATTTCCTCCCCCCCCCACTTCAGAACATTCGCTCTCTTTATTTAGAATTTAGAGAAAAGTTCTAACATTAAGACTCGACGACTACTGATACCGGGTTGGAGAATAAGTCTGCGAACCTGTTTTTGTTGTTGATGCTGGCAGTCATTAACTTAGTACCTATTAGCAGTTGATGGTGCTCCCCACAGAGCTATGACCTTTATCTTTTATTAGGTAATTAATGGAATAAAATCACCAGAACAAAGTATAGTGTAACCCCCGTATTCTACCTGACCATGGTCCGCATACTAAGTTAAACCGCCCGATAGGTTTTATTCTTTTTACCGCTTAGGTTTCCTTACATTTTTGTGTCTTTTGTGTTGTATCAAACAATTTGTTTAAAAAATGTGATAGTTAAATCTAAATCAAATTAATATTTAAAAACAGCGCGACATAGCATTAAAACCTAAAAAATTCGCTACCTCAAATTAACTCTTGGAACTGCTTTGTTCTTACTTTACTTCAGCAGAAGGAATAACAAGAGTAAAATATTAGTATTTTCAAAAATTAATATCTATAAAAAATTAATATAAAATTAATATCTATAAAAATTAATAGCATTAGATTTTTTGTATCACATTATTACAAAATAAAACTAAATGTATAAAACTTTCAGATAAGGTTGCTTAAAGAATTTTTGAATTAAAATTTAACCTCACTCTTGATTGGTTAATTGTATAAAAAAATAAGCGTAATAAACTTAATAAAACTTGCAATGGCATATAATTGAATTGAATAAAATTTTAAAAATTAAAATTTTAATTTATCGGGGTTTGCGTGTAAATTGATCTTTTAACGCGGTGGCAACACTCCATTAATTTTAGACAACTTTAACTGAAAGCGACTATAGAAATCAACTTTTTGTTGATTGTTGATCGAAAGTTTGTAAACAAACTCGCATGAACTTGGTCCAAAGCTCAAACATACAACAAGAAAAGTTTTAAATGTTTTAGATAAAGCTAAAAAGTTTCTCATATTGGACGTTGTTTTCATCATACCTAGAATGAATTTTGATTAAAACGGTCTCATTATATGCCGGTAAAGCTTGAATAGCAAGTTTCATCTTGGTATTAGTTGTACAAACTTGACTATTTCCTAATTCTCGTTAATTGAACTTGCGAATTTTATTTGTTTTGATTTTATAATTATTGAAAAACTTGGCACAATGAATAAAGCCAGGCACACTATTTTCCCGATTGGTTAGTCAGAATGAAAATGTCTATGTACCTACCATCTGTTACCAATGCTATCCAGAAAAAAGGAAATTTAAAAAATTGGTTGGGAAAATAAAAAAGGCACACAGAGTACTAAATTTTCGGCTATCGATTGTTTATAGTATTCAGTATACTTTATACAAATTTTTTGTAACTTTTTAATGTAATATTTCTTGCTGTTTATTAAATACCTACTATCAAAACTACTTTCAAAAAGTTCTTAATGGATATTGCAATATTTTCACTGCATATTATTTGGAATATTTTAAAACTTTACTGCACTTTCGAGCTATTATAACGTTGCGTTTTACTTGTTATTACGAAGGTTTAATTGTGCATCGCTTCAATAACAATTTAAGTAATTTATTTAATTTAAGTAATTAAAACTTTGCTTCAAATTTTTTGTTGCAATTTAAACTTTACTTTAATATTTAATTTTACTTTACTTTAAAAATGATATCACATCAATTTTTACTTCACTTTCAAAAAGATGTAACTTAATGTAACTAAATTTAATGTAACTTAAAGTATTTATTAATTGGTTGCTCCAAACGCCGGAAATTTCTAGAACTACAAATCAATGCTTTTAGTAACTTTTTAGTCAGCTGATTGATTTTGCACTAGCTTCAAGTAAATTATGTAATGTTAAATAGCATCGTAAGAAAAAATACTGTAGTAACATAACTATTAATAACAATATAATATGGTTTTTAAATGTACCATAAAATAGTTTTAAATGTAATTTTATTATAAATTTTACTAAACAGCTAACTAACTGCAATAGCTGCAATAATGCATCAAAATGTAATTTACAAAATTTCCGACATTCACATCGATTATCTTGAAAAGGGTAAAACAATCACCGAAAAATATTATTCAGAGCTATTGGACAGATTCAACATTGATTTAAAACAAAAACGACCGCATTTGGTGAAGAAAAAAGTGCTCTTTCACCAGGATAATACACCAGGATGCACACGTGTGTCATCGCCATGGCAAAATTTCTTGAATTGGGCTACGAATTACTTCCTCCATCCAGCATATTTTTCAGATTTAGCCCCCTGCGACTATTTCCTGTTTCCAAATCTGAAGAAATGGCTTGCCGGTAAGAGACTTGGGTCAAATGAAGAGGTCATCACTAAAACAAATGCCTATTTTGAGGGCTTAGAGAAATCGTATTATTTGGAAGGGAAAAATTGGAAAACCGCTGGACTAAGTTTATCAAGCTAAATGACGACTACATTGTGAAAAATAAAACGTTTTTTACCGAAAAAATATTTTTTATTTACAAAGTCACCGACTTATCAAATCGCTCTTGCATGTTAAGTATTCGCGGACTTGAAAAACCCAAAATTTATATTTATAAATTTGTAAAGAAATATAAATAAATAATAAAATAT
Source organism: Lycocerus yunnanus (assembly GCA_036346125.1). NCBI lineage: Eukaryota > Metazoa > Arthropoda > Insecta > Coleoptera > Cantharidae > Lycocerus > Lycocerus yunnanus. The sequence continues at coordinate 180,359 of JARFIX010000017.1, forward strand.
TTGAATTAAAAATGTGCGTTGTAATAATTAGGAAAACTTAAACATTTTAATTAAAATAATTTTAAAACATTAACATTGCTATAGTGCTTTACTTAATTTGTTTTTTTTTTCAATTTAAAAAGGTTACTTTTTTTAATCGCTTTCAGTGCCTACCTTTTATAATAATGTCTTAAAATCATCTTATCAATATTAATTAATTTTACTTAAGTATGTAAATAAATTTTATTTTAATTTCTTTAATAATAATTAAAATCGGTCTGAAGCTTTTCGAAAATAATATTTCAAACGTTCTTTAGCTCTTGGCTAAATAATCCGCGAGTAAAAATAATACCTGCAAATTACCACGTAAATAAATATAATTAATATTATTGTCTTATATATAAAGAACACAACAATTAAAAGCACAACCAACCAATTTTTAAAAATTACCATCTTATTATTACATCAGTTTTACTATTATCTTAAAACTTAACATAAACCACATGTTTATTACTTTTATTATATTATAATAGATTGAATAAAATATTATAACAATTACAAGTTTAGTAAAATTTAAAACTTTTTACAAGACCCCGTTGCGCATAAGTGGTTTCGTCTTTTCAAGAACTCATCAGTTAAATTATCTCTAAATAAATGAAAATTGATTAAAATCCATTAAAATTGAAATAAAAATAAAATATTTTATTGAACATATAATTTCACAAGTTAATAAACCTTTACAATTGTATTATAATATAGCACTATAGGCCTAGTAGGCTCTTGGCTTGTTTTATCACTTCATTCCATTTCCTTCTATCTTTTGCCTTCGACTCCCAATCTCTCACACCCATTTCATCCAAATCCTGCTGCACCTGGGTACTCCATCTATTCCTTGGCCTTCCTCTTCTCCTAGTACCTCCCAGCTCCGATTTCCATATCATTTTCTGTGTTCTCATTTTACACATTCTTACTAAATAGCCTAGTCATTTCACTCTCTGGGTCTTTATTACGCTTACGTAACTTTGGTTTTCATAAAGTTCTTGGATTTCCTTGTTTGTTCTTCTAACCAACCTTCCTTCTACCCATTTCCCACCGTAAATTCTCTGCAATATTCTCCTCTTCCGTATTTCCAACATCAACTGTTACTGTTTCTTCATTTACCAGATCTCGCATCCATACGTTACTGTTGGTCTTATTATCGTCTCATAAATTCTTAACTTTTGTGATCGGGAGAGGACTTTATTGTTTAACATTGATTTCATCGTGTACGAACTTCTTGATCCTGCCGCCAATCGTGCTTTTTTCTCTGTTTAATTTCCAGGTTTCTTTGGAATGACGGTTCCTAGGTTTCTACTTACGTAAATTTCATCACTACGCTGTTACTTATCCAGACGTTCAGTACCCCACTCGGTCGAATTAATTCGCTTTCCCATACAATATACTTTGGCTTCTGTTCATTAACTTCCAATCCTATTTTACCTGCAGCCAATACCAATCTCTTTGTAGTCTTTTTCATTGCCTTCTTTGATCTTGTGAGTATAGTAAAGTTGTCGGCAAAAGCATTGGACTGGTGTCTCTATCCATATATTGTTCCTCTTCCGTTTTGTTTTGCTTCTCTTAGTACCTTTTCAAAAGCTATATTAAACAACACTGACGATAGTGGGTCTTCCTGTCTCAAACCTACCCTTACTTCAAATTTCATATATATCCATAATTTTACATTAATTTCCATTATGGTCACAGATGAATACGCATCCAGGAATTTCTGAGTGTTTGATTTCAATAGCGTCAAACATAACAAGAATCCTCGATATCCTGCGACTTCGATAAAGTGTAAATTAATACATTGAAATTTATCCTACTAGGTTTACTTAACAAATTGTTAAACTACTCTTAGACTTAATTCCGTCTATTCCCGCCCCTCTACTGTTTTTAAGTTTTACGATTACTTCCAATATCTCTTCTTCACTTGGCATTTCAATGGGTAAGAAGTGGTTTACTGAATTCCGTTGTGGTCGTACCAGCACAAGAAACGCCGAACGTTTAGGTCGCCCAAAAGACGTCGTCACACCAGAAATCGTCGATAAAATGCATGGAATGATATTAGACGATCGGAGAGTGAAGGTGCGTGAGATGGCTAGCGCTGTAGGCATCTCAACTGAGTGGGCACATAACATTTTAAATGCAACCGTGTCACCACTTCAAAGGAGTGTTTGGCGATATTCAACAGCAATTCGAACGAGTTTTCATCACAACACAACAGGGACCAAGCAACAGTCAAAGCAGTGGGCTTTTCCGGGTAAATGTACACCAAAGAAGGCCAGGTGGGTCTGTCGGCCAACAAAGTTATGGCGACAGTTTTTTGGGATGCACGTGGAGTCATTCACATCGATTATCTTGAAAAGGGTAAAAAATACCGGAAAATATTATTCAGAGCTGTTGGACAAATTGATTTAAAGCAAAACGACCGCATTTGGTGAAGAAAATAGTGTTCTTTCACCAGGACAATGTATCGCCATGGCAAAATTTCATGAATTGGGCTACGAATTACTTCCTCCATCCAGCATATTTTCTAGATTTAGCCCCTGCAACTATTTCCTGTTTCCAAATCTAAAAATGGCTCAGCGGTAAGAGATTTGGGTCAAATAAAGAGGTCATCACTGAAACAAACGTCTATTTTGAGGGCTTCGAGAAATCGTATTATTTGGAAGGAAAAATTGGAAGACTAAGTTTATCGAGTTAAATGGCGACTATATTGAAAAATAAAACTTTTTACCAAAAAATATTTTTTCAAAAAATCACCGACTTATCTAACCGCCCTCGTATATTAAGTATTCGCGGACTTGAAAACTCAAAATTTATATTCATAAATTTGTAAAGAAATATAAATAAGTATTAAAATATTTGAATTAAAAATATGCGTTGTGATAATTAGCAAAAACTTAAAATTTTAATTAAAATAATTTTAAACATGACCTTTACACTGCTACAATGCTTTACTTTACTTAATTTGTTTTTCAATTTAAAAGGTTACTTTTTTGATCGCTTTCAGTGTCTACCTTTTATAATAATGTCTTAAAATCATCTTATCAATATTAATTAATTTTACTTACAGTAGCGATCTAAAGTAAGTTGGCAAACAGTTTTTACAAAAAATTATTAGAAAAGAAATCATTTAGTGGACTATCATATATTTTCTAAAAGTATGTAGATTAATACGTAGTTTAACGTATAAAACTTGCAGTTGGTATAAAACAAAGAAGTATATAAGCGAATTGAATTTTATGGAGGGTTCAAAAGAAAATTGGCATAACATCCAAACAATATCAAAACAATAATAAGCGTTCATAAAAGTTAATTTGATTGAAATATATCTTTCTTGATAATACATCGACATGCCCAGAAGGAAAGAGTATTCAGAAGATTTAAAAACACGGTTCTTAAATGGTTAAAAATGGAAATTCATTGAGAGCAGCAGAACGCGAATTTGACATTCCAAATCAAACAATAAGTCTCTGGTGTCACAAATATAATAAATATGGATCAGTAGAGACACGCCCAAGAACAGGGCGACCACGAAAACAACCAAAAGAGAAGATAAAATGATCGTTCGTGAAGCAATAAAAATCCTCGTGTAACGGCTACACAAATTGTTCAAAGTTTTAACGAAAATCGCGAAGAAAATATACATGTTTCGACAGTGAAACGTCGACTATATGCAGCTAAACTATTTGGCAGACGTCCTTGTAAGAAACCACTTATATCAAAAAAGAATCGGATAGCCCGTCTGAAGTTTGCTAAAATCACTTACACTGGGAAAAAAGATTGGTCCAAAATTCTTTGGAGTGACGAAAGTAAGTATAATTTGTTTTCCTCGGATGGTATTAAGTATATTCGACGTCCAGAAGGTAAAAGATATGATATTAGATATCAAGTTCCTACTATAAAACATGGTGGAGGGAACGTCATGGTGTGGGGTTGCTTTTCTCGTGATGGCATTGGATCTCTACACAGAATTGATGGCATTATGGATCGGTTTATGTATGCCGACATACTGAGGGATCATATGCTACCACATGGCAAGAGAAAATGCCGCGCGGCTGGATATTTCAGCAGGATAATGACCCAAAACATGCTTCACAGCATGTTAAGCAGTACATGGACAAAGCTAAAATTCGGCTTTTAGAGTGGCCCAGTCAATCTCCAGATTTGAATCCCATAGAGCATTTGTGGGAAGAGCTCGAACGTCGAATAAGAAGTGAAAATTATAGTAATACCACTAAATTATGGGAAGCATTGCAGAGAGAATGGTCAAAAAAACCATTAGAACGTTTAGAGAAGCTGGTTGACTCGATGCAATCACGATGTAAAGCTGTTATCGCTGCAAAAGGGTTTGCAACAAAGTACTAAATGTTTTTAATCCATAGTTGTTACTATATGTATTTCTTTATTTTTTTGTTTTAAGAGCGTTTTGTCATAACTTGATAAATAGAAATATTTCGAAATTTTCGTTTTTTGAATTTTTTCACGTTAATAAATTTTCTAGAAAATTATATTTATATTTTTTAATTTAAAGCCTTTTAAGGAATAAATATTTGAAAAATTAAAGCAAAATATTGAACTTTGAAAAAAAAACTGTTTGCCAACTTACTTTAGATCGCTACTGTAGGTATGTAAATAAATTTTATTTTAATTTCTTTAATAATAATTAAAATCGGTCGTAAGCTTTTTGAGAATATTTCAAACGTTCTTTAGCTCTTGGCAGTATTAAATAATCCGTGAGTAAAATTACCACATAAATAAATATAATAATTAATATTATTGTCTTATTTATAAAGAACACGACAATTAAAAGCACAACCAACTAAATTTTTAAAATTACTATCTTATTATAACATTAAGTTTATTATTTTATTATATTATAATATGTTGAATAAAATATTTTGACAGTTATAAATTTAGTAAAACTTGAAAATTTTCCAACTTACATTTTAGTCTAAGACTCCGTTGCGCATTATATGGTTTCGTCTTTTCAAGAACTCATCAGTTAAACTATCTCTAAATGAATGAAAATTGATTAAAATCAATTATTGAAATCAAAATAAAATATTTTATTCAACATATAATTTCACAAGTTAATAAACATTTACAATTGTATTATAATATAGCACTATAGGTCTAGTAGGCCCTTGGTTTGTTTTATCACTCATTCTATTGTCTTCTATCTTTTGCCTTCGACTCCCAATCTCTCACACCCATTTCGTCCAAATCCTGCTACACCTGGCTACTCCATCAATTCCTTGGCCTTCCTCTTCTCAGTACACCTCCCGCTCCGATTTCCATATCATTTTCTGTGTTCTCGTTCCACACATTCTAATTAAATTGCCCAGTCATTTTACTCTCTGGGTCTTTATTATGCTCACCATGCTTTAGTCGTCATAAAATTCTTGGATTTCCTTGTTTGTTCTTCTAAGCCACCATTCTTCCACCCATTTCCTACGGTAAATTTTCTGCAATATCCTCCTCTTCCGTATTTCCAACATCAACTGTTCCTGTTTCTTCATTGACCAGATCTCGCATCCGTACGTTATTGTTGGCCTTATTATGCTTTTTTAAATTCTTAACTTCAGTGATCGGGAGAGGACTTTACTGTTCAACATCGTTTTCATCGCGTACGCACTTCTTGATCCTGCCGCCAATCTTGCTTTTATCTCCATTTCATTTCCAGGTTTCTTTGAAATGAAGGTTCCGAGGTATACAAACGTTTTTACTTCCGCAAATTACATCACTACGCTTTCACTTATCCAGACTTCCAGCACCCCACTCGGCTGGATTGATTTGCTTTCTCTTACCGTATACTTTGACTTCTGTTCATTACCTTCCAACACTATTTTACCAGCTGCCAATACCAATCTCTTTGTAGTCTCTTACATTTCCTCCTTTGATCTCTTGAGTATAGTGAAGTTGTCAGCTAAGCAAGGCACTGGTGTTTCTGCTTCTCCTCCGTTTAGTTTTTCTTCTTTTAGTACCTTTTTAAGAGCTATATTAAACATGACTGACGATAGTGGGTCTCCCTTTCCTAAACCTACCCTTACTTCAAATTCCATATATATCCATAATTTTACATTAATTTTCTTTATGGTCACAGATGAATACCCATCCAGGTATTTCTGAGTGTTCGATTTCAATAGCGTCAAACATAACAAGAATCCTCGATATCCTGCGACTTCGATAAAGTGTAAATTAATAAATTGAAATTTATCCTACTAGGTTTACTTAACAAATTTTAAACTACTCTTAGACTTAATTCCGTCTATTCCCGCCCCTCTACTGTTTTTAAGTTTTGCGATTACTTCTAATATCTCTTCTTCACTTGGCATTTCATCTTTAGTACTGCTGAAACAAACTGGGTACCCGGCTAGCATTCGGAGAAGTACAGAAGGTCGTGAGCCACGCGATGATCCAGATTAATGCTAATAAGGAATAATTAATTAAATAATTAACACTATGGCGAATGGGGATATATTTACAGAAAACGTATTTACAAAACCAAACCTTAACTAAATTGTAACAAAAATAAAACTTAGCCTAAATTAAATAAATCACAAACAAAATTTGTCATACAACAATTAAACGGCTTACCGCCAATTACCAGTTAATGGTCCTTGCACTTTGCACTGGTTGTTGTCCTTAGGTTAATCAGATGATTGTCTTCAGTTGTGGTAGGTAGAGGATAACCCTCAGGTATTGAGACAGATAATTTACAATTGATCACCAATCACCGTTTTACGATTAAGTAATAGTCTGATACTTTTGATCACAAATAAACGTGCCAAAGGCTAATATTGCACTAAATTATCCAAAGATAAAGATAAAACTCGTTCAACGGTAAAACCAAGACTCTTCGAAGGTAACGACAAGACTTCAAAAAGTTACAGACAAGACTCCTGAATTTTTCAAAAAACACCGCTTATATCCTCTCGTCGACAGCCTGGGGCTGCCATCCTTTGTCAGATAAAATTGGGTTTTTCCCAAAGCAAAAGATAAGCTAGGTACAAAGGGTTAATGTTACCACGAAATGAATATAAATGGGTTTTTTGGAAAAAGAAATTCAAAGAAAGAGTTTAGGGTAAATTCCCAAAGGAAAAGAACAACTGGCCAGACAGGCCTATTGTTGTTGAGCGCCGCATTGACGTAAACAATAAATTGTACTTTGCTCAACAGGGCAGTATTAGGTAAATTTATGAATTTGAATTACACGTTCCAATAACGTGTAACCAGTTTCGTTACACTGCTTACTTCACTGCCATAATCTTCGTTTTATCTTTCATATTTAATTTGATCCTAATTCAACAGGTTCCGAAAGTATTCCATTCATATTTCTATCACTCCTTCCGCACTGCCTACTAACGTTCTATCCTTTTGTTTGTAACAAAAGTTGTTTTTGGCTGGTATCCTATTTTAACTTTCTTTACCCCTGATAGAAGTTTCTTATTTCGTTTCTTGTGCATTTTTTCCTTATCTCATCTAGTTTTTGGGCATTATGTTTTCGTTCCTTCTCTCTAATTATCTTCTTACATGCTTTACCCTGTTTCTGGTACTTAACTTTGGTTTCTTCAGAGCAACTTTTTAACATTAATTCTCTTAATCTTTCTCTTTTCCTCACTTCCTCTCTACATTGTTTATCCTTTGTTTGTTAATTCTTTACTATTTCTTACTACCTCATCTTTCCCATTTTGTATTAGTAACATTAACTTGTCTGCACCAAGTTGTCCTTCCGATTTTTCCAACAGTTTTTCTAGTTCTATACATCTTTTCATCTTATTTGCTATTGAGTTGTATTCTTCTAAATTGCTTTCTTGAATTTATACGTTTTTCCTCATTGATAGGTATTACCTCTTACATCTTTACCCTAACCATAAAATGGTCAGAGTCCACATCCACTCCTCTATACGATCTCACGTCAAATATATAACTTTCGTGTCTTCTCTCTATGAGTACGTGATCAATCTAATTTACACTCCTACCATCGGCGCTTATCCATGTAACCTTGTGAATATTCTTGTGTTCATTGTAAGTGCTAGCTATTTTCATTCCTCTCTCCATAGCGAATTTCTATTATTATTAATTTTTATTATTAGATAACCCGAGAACGAATTGTCCAATTTTAATTTTTTTGAAATTTTCCGATAAAATTGTTTATGAAGCTACTTTGAAACGTATCTGCAGTTTTTAAAATTATGCTTTTAGATTAAAAGTATAATATTTATTTAAAAGAAAATGCGAGCAAGAATTTGAACTTTTCTGAAGGAAACAATAAATCAATTCAATGAATCGACCATGTGTCCTTACAAACATCTTTGAGGAAGTAAATGCCAAGATCAATCTCTTGGAGAAGCAAGTGAACAACTTTGCTATATATTCTTGTATTTAAGAAGTCCAAAATATAAATTTATAATTGTTTTACGGTCAAAAATCGTCAGGACTTAATGACGCACCGTGTGTATACCCTATAAAACATAAAGTTTGCTTTTTGAATAATGTAAAATGCATTCTTAACGAACTCGGAACTAACTGACTTTTTAAAACATAGAAAGTAAGTCGCTTAGGTCGTGTGATCTATCAAAGATGAATACTTTCTTTGCAATGCATATCCACAGCTTAACACAAAGCCATGGTAGGGGTAACGCTTTCCGAATAATACAGCGGTCAAAACTATGGTTCATATTAAATTTTTTTTATTCCATGGCGGTTTTCGATGTTACTCAAAGAAATGCGCATTCTTCAGATGCACAACATTATAGTAATGCGATACCACTGTCAAATGAGTAGAACCTTACGGTTCGTCCCGGTATACATAATGAATAAGAATTTATTTTCAGTCGCTTTATTTATTTTATTAAATTACGGTCTTTGATTTAAATTTTTTAAATTATAAGGTTAAATGAACAATAATTAACCTTATAATTTTAAAAAATTTGAATCAAATATTAATTTCAAAGGTTAATAATATATATAATTTCATTAAATTACGATCGTAGATAAATTTACACTTAAACTTTTGTTAGAGAAACACTGAATGTGTATGTAGAAATTATGTTTTATAAACATTAATTTGATAATATTACAAGTTTAATAAAAAAATTATTGAATTGGTGCATTTTTTGCACTTATTCATTACTCTACGATATAATTGATCAAATATATTTTGTTCTAAATTGAAATTCGTCAGATGAACCTGGATTGATAATTAATTTTAAATTGTAAATTATGGACAAAATCATTAATTTAAAATCAATTATCTATTCAGGTTCATCTGACGAGTTTCGATTTAAAACGAAATATAATAAGTGTATATTTTTACAAATTAATAAACCTATATGTAGTATATTTAGAAATTATGTAGTAGAGAAATTTAAAGTTCATAGCGTACTTCCTTGTCCCGCCTGTGACGAAAAGATTTTTTTTAAGAATATCCTTTTACTTTATGTGCTTTCGAGAGTTTGCAATGAAATTATAAATCGACGAGAAAAATTCATCAAGTGCGATATTACATTAAAGATTCGGGAAAACATATATCGTTAAATTTATATTTTGAGCAAAATTTAATAATCAAGAGCTACGTGAAAATGCCACAGTGTTCCTTGGAATACGCGTCTCGGAAACTTACTTCGCCGAAGGATTAAGGTGTAGATGAGGAAATTCACTCTTCAAACGATCAACTAAAACTTTAATGTAAACCAAACAGAGATTTGGATGATAATCAACAAACCTAAAATTTATATTTACTATGTAATATTGTAATATAAACAACCGCAGAAACAAATGTGCGCTAAATTAAATTTTGTTGAAAGGCTTAAAAAAAAATTTTTTAATTTCAACTTCCTTTAAAAATTATTTACTAATATCTTTTCTACTTCTGCAGAGCCGTTTTTTTAGATTAAATTTTTTATAAAAATAATTTAAGATGTAATAACACCCACGATTATATTCTTTAGGTATCACAATAATTCTAATTTTTGTTATTACATTAAAAAAAATTTTAAATCATCGAATTTTTTTTTAATTGAAAATACAGAAAAATATAACAAGTGGGTGGGTACTTCATATTTTAATTATTAAAAGTGTACTTTGGTAAACTTTCTTTGAGCTTGATTTATTTCTTCTTGTTTGTTATACAAAAAATTACTTTTATCTCATAATTGCTTTCGGAAAGGGTGAAAAGATTTTATATGTCACTCTCAGAAAACTTCCTCTTTTCTCTAAGTGGTTGTTAAGCGATGACGTCTTCCTGAATTAGCATCAACTTTATTTTGGAGTTACCTAAAACTGTTGCGAATAAAATTTTCATGGATTTTAACTTCGAACAACTCCTTCCTATTTGAGTTATCCTGTATCTCGCTAGCATTATAAATCCATAACGCGTTCAATTGTTACAAAATTTTTATTCGAGCCAAAAAGTTATTAAATTTTCAAAAATGCTTGCGATAAAAATGTAATCAAGTAAATTGCTGAGTGTTCGTTGCAAAAAACCCATTCCTATTATTAAAAATGTTTTGATAATATGAAAAACTATTACTAAGTAAAATTTTAATTAACACATTTGATAATAACTTTGCTAGATTTGTGTTTCATTTACAATAATTATTATTATCGTTTTACGTTTTAGAACAAAATTTATTTATTTTAAAAAATTGCAAATGAAGTATAAAAGTGGATGTTACAAAAGCTAGGATTTAGTCCAGTGCTCGCCGTTAAGCACATTTTAACTTTTTGCAATGTGAGCAATTTTATTTTGGCATGTTTTATTGTACTACTTAACAGTTACAATTTAAAAACTTTGTGCCAACTTTTTTGTAGCATTAAATTTTTTAATTTTTATCGCTCACGATTTTGCGGCACTGCAGATTATACAAAATTCAATTTATTTTCATTACAGTAATCATAATCTGTACAGTTTATATTTTATAATAACGAAATTAATCGTTTAAGAGCCGATTTACCACTATGCGGATAATCAGTCAGAGCCGCGCCAAACGGCCGCAGAACCCGGAGGGGCGGCAAAACTCCTATAATAAATAATAAATATGAAAATTATTCACAAAGAAACACAGAATTTATTCTTGGGAGCGATCCAGCTGAGATTAGCGAGGCAAAAAACCGTCGCAAACAGTTTCATTTTATTTTAAGAGACGTAGCCTAATTTAACAAATTTCGGCAAAAAAGTCAAATTGGATTTCGATTTCAAAATTCCATTCTCTTTGCAATTCAAACTTCTTTGTACATTTCTCCCAGTTTTTCTTCTTCTTTAACATGTTAAAAATAATGAAATCATACCGAAGCACGTTCTATCAATGGTATTGACGCCACCTTAATTACGAACCTGATCATTGTACATAATTTTCCGCATAATCCCCCTTTATTTTGGTGTTGTTAGGTTAATAATCAGAGAGGAAAAGTGAATATAATTAGATAACGGACGAATAAGAAAAGCGTAATTTGATGGTGTTGAAATTAAATCACTTTCAACATCTGTCCTTCCGTTTTTAATGCCGTTTATATTATTTTATATCCCAGGATATAACCTCAGGAGTGGACGAATGCAGGCTGGGGAAGAGGTATTATTTTTTACTACATAAAGTAACACATTTTATAACGCAAATGAGACTTAAAAGAATTTCTTTATGAGAGGCATAAATTGGTTATGACGTATTGACGTCATCGAAATCAATTTAGATCGTTAAAAATTAAAACAGGCTTTGAAAATAACGTTCTTTTCGAAGTAATGTAAACAAATATTCTCTATAATGAAAAAAAACTATAATGAACTAGAATGAAAAAAGACTTCGCTCAATTACCACCAATTTATACAAAAAAAAAAAATTAACTTAAACTTTGTATGGTATGCAGTTGATTTTACTAATATTTAGTGCAATATTAGCGATTGGCACGTTTACGTGTTAATAATAAGTTTTTTCTTTATAAAGTATCAGACAATTATTTCAACCGTAAAGCTTATTAGTGTGATGTTATCGTTCGCTTATTTAGTGTACCTGCTACAAGACATTGTCGGTCTCTATATCTGGGTGATTATTATCTGTATCTGCCATGAATTCAAGACATCGTTTAGCAAAGCGTAATTAGTGAATTTTTTAAACAACGTTTTAATTGGCGGTATGATGCTTGATTGTTTATTAGACTAACTTTATACCACTAAGCTGGTCTTCCGTTCTTATCTATACTTTGTTTTCTTACATTTTAGGTAGGGTTTTTATTTAAACTTGTAAATATAATTAAATTAAATATATTCCATTAATTAGTAATTATCCATGTGTAAATTAACTTAGAAGCTATTGCATGGTCCACGCCCGATTCAGCTCTCCGATAGCTAGCCGAAGATATCTTTATACGTTTTCAGCTTGTTATATTGTTGTTGGTGGTTGTTAAATTAGCTTGTAAATCACTCTAGAATACCATAAACGGCTAATAGAAGATATGCCAACAGAGTAACCCCTTTAAATTGATACACCAACTATGCACTCGAAAGTGTACTCTACCACTTTAAAGAAAAGTGCGTTAAGGGGTTCCAGTTATATTGAAAATTTAGATAATTTCTTTGATTACCTTCTACTATAATAAATTCTCTCACTTTGTAACCTCAGAAAATGTAAACTTTCGCCGAAAAAAGCAATGCAAGCAATTTTTCTCAAAACCACATTTTTTGTGATTGTGTACACGATGAGTTGAATACAAAATACCACATATTGATATATAATTTAATTTTTTTATCAAAAAATCACAAAAAAATCTGCATTTCTCGGTTGTCTAAAGTAGAACCTCTTCTTAAAATCTTCTATTAAGAAATCTGACGGTTTCCTTGTTAGATTCCGAGTTATATTGCACACTATTCATATAATAGTTATTAAAACATCACATTGTGGAAATTTCTGTAAGCGAGTGGTAAAATAAGGCTGACACTCGAGCACCAATTACCCTTGGGGCATCCCTGATAATTTAATAAGTGACTATTCGGATACGTTTGAGTTCGAACCTCAGGTGTTTAGACTTTCACGCAGTCAATAAAAACTTTTAAAAACCACAAATATTTCCTAAGCCCCAAATTTATTTGTTTAAAAAATAAACGAGTTGCTTTCACGTTAACTCGGTTTTTAGTGCTTCTTCAATTTATCAAGAAAATCTTTTTTGTGTTAATTTAATGTGATAATCCTTATTTTATATTTTACTTTTTAAGCTACAAGAGCGTAAAAGCTATTAAGTGACCACGAAGTTGTAAGTATTTCTTCGCTCGAGTACCTTGACGGTCGATTCAAACACTTTCCTGTCTTTCTAGTAAATAGCTACGACCCTAAAGTTCTGATAAATGATTTTCAAAAACACCGAGTCAATTTTGTTGCGTAACCTTTAATCGAAACACAATAGGTACCGCAATAAATTAAAGTTTCCACTTTTTATTACATAATATTTTGTTTCGGTGTTTTCCAGAATGTGCAAAAATTAAATAAACGGAAAAATATATATTTTTGAGTTTTTCTTGTGTTTTAATAATTTTCTGCTTGTTTCAGATTTATGAAGCAACATTTCATTTAGAAGAACGTAAACGTCGAGTTTTTCATACGAACGCCATAAAAATGATTACAAAAATTGGCACATGTCGACGTCGTTCGAAGTTTTCTTATTATCATAAACGAAAAATGTCCGCGAGTGATGTGTAACTTGGAAGTGTGTCGGTAAAATCAAAATGCGAATGCGGTGATGCGAAGTACAATAAATGCGTCCGCGTGTGCGGCGCTTATAGACGAAGTCAATTGGAGTGATCCGACCCTTTTAACAAATCTTTCTATTTTAGCATTTATTAATGTGCTCGTTATCGTTGGTAATTGTTTAGTTATAGCCGCGGTGTTTTGTTCGTCGAAACTCAGATCCGTTACGAACTTGTTCATTGCTTCGCTAGCCGTCGCCGATTTGCTTCTTGGATTAGCCGTGCTTCCATTTTCATCTATTTGGGAAATTTATAAGGTAAGACCGCTAGCAAATTAATATTGAAATTTTAATTAGATTGTTAAATCCCTACCCTCCAGTTTCTCCTATTAACCACCCTCTGGATTACCTATGGACACTCTGGGTGTTAATTTAAAAACACATATAACAAATTAATCGATTTAGACAGGGGAGATAAGCTGCGTAATTTTGGGAATGTTATAGTTCATCCCTTAACCCTCAGCTAGCCCTTCCTGTAATCTTAAATGACGCTTCATCACTTGCGATAGGTAGATCAAATTGCAGGTCTTTATTTATTTATGTTCGTTTTGTAGTTTTTTATCCTCAACATCTTGAGAAGTAGATGCGGTTTACAGTAAGGTTTATGACATCAAGGGAGGTTTATCACCATTAAAATAATTTAACTTTATTACTTCCAACGCGTGTCATCAATCCTCTCGAAATCATTTTCTCTAATATGTTTTTAGCTTCCCCCGAGTTTATGAGGTAAACCGATTGCTCGATGTGAGATTGTGAGTTTTTAACCCTACCCATCAAAAGTGTTTGTGTTTTATGGCTAGTTTTTATAATAGTTTGTTAGTTCGGGTATATTTTGATATTAAAACGCCAAGCAGCTTCACCCAATTTGGGACAGATGTTGGTTTGAGGTTTCAATTAATTATCGAAGTGCTTATTTGGAAAACTCGTCTTACATATCTATTAAATTTTTCTCTATTATCCATTGGATAAACCTTGATGGCGTTGAGACCTCCCCTTCTTCTACGGTATTCATTCCTTGCTGAATGTAACCACTTCTTTTATGTCTTCTCAATTCATCGCTTTCTCTTTCGTGTCCCTTTTTTTATATTTTGTGCATTTTTTTTTCTAACACTTTTCTCCATTCTTTTTTCTTTGTCGAGATGATTCCCCTGTTAATTTCACTATCGATAGTTTTATCATCGGTAATTTGGGCACGAGGTGATTTAATTTCCAGATAATTTGATCCCTGATAATTACACCTATTGCAAAAATTTAAGGTTTGAGTCCTAATGACGTTTTAGGGTAGTTTTTCATAAATTTACTTATCTGAAGTTTGTTTTTATAATAATAGTATACTTTTTTTGAGATCCATCAATTAAGCTTAGATCAGTGTTAAGAAACTCCCACATCGAGAGAGATTCATCCCCCTTTCTAGTAGCACACTTTACCGAGTAGGACCGTGCTAGGGTAATATTTTTAGTAAGTACCCTCTGACCCTCCTCACTCTCTGCTCCGTTCCCCTCCGCTTCGGACGCTTCGAGTTGCTTTGACAAACGCAACCATTACAAATATCGGATCCACCCTAAAATCTAAGATCAAGAGTCAGGCGAATAGGCAAAGAGGCGGTCATTGGTCTGGTTGTTAGCGCGATCAACTGCTAACGTAAGGCGCTTTGGTTCGAATCCGGGTAAAGGCTCACTTTGTATGGCCGTCTCCGTACTTCGGAAGGCACGTAAAAATAGTATACCTCCTATGCTAATGAATTGCCATCATTAACAATATAAAATAGGGTAATAGGTACATCTGAGGCCAACCTAGCGAGCTACTTCAGATGTAAAACAAATAATATACTTATAGTATTAGCAGTGGCTTCGCAACTTCGCAACATGATAAAAAATGCCAATGGAGAAAACGGCAATATAGGCAAATAGTTTTTGATTTTAATTTTAATGGATTTAAATCCATTTCATTTATTTAGGGATAGTTTAGCTGATGATATCTTGAAAAGGCTAAACCACTTTATATAAGAGGGTTCTAAACTAAAATGTAAGTCGGAAAATTTTCAAATTTTATTAGAATTGTAAAAAAATAATAATATTTTTTTTCAATTTTCATTAAACTTGAAACCTTTTAAAATATTTTATGCAACATATAATACTGATATGTAGCAGAAATAGCTGGTTGCAGAATTTTGTAATTATTTTGTACAATCACTTCTGATAAACAATAGCTTTATAATTTAATTTTAACATTTATATTTTAATTGTTAAAAAAAATGAAAAACAACAACAAAAATTTGCTATAATGTTTTATGAAAAGAATAAAGTATAGGGAATGGCCCATAGTCGTGGGGAATATGCTAAAACATAGGAAAAGTATAAACGGAAAACATTGAAAGGAAAAATGCTTACATTAGCGTGAAACTTTCATAACCATGAAATTCTAAAATAAATTCAAATATGTTTAAATTTTATTATTAGTCAAGAGAAAATAAACGATGTTTCAATAAGAACACCAGATTTAATTTTGGAATAAAACGCTCATTTTAATTTGATATGAAGTAAGTAAGTATGTACAGGGTGGGGAAATTTTAATGGATCTTATGGAGAACTCAATAACTATATATGTGATATAAAATATATAAATCTCTATTATTTTTGAAATTGCAGAAAAAATATTAATATATTCTTTAGATTCTTTTTTAAAAAAACTAAAATGAGCTAAAGATTTTTAATATCTGCTTTAGTTTTCAAGTTATAATATCAAGTTGATTGTTTTTTTAATAAAAACCATAGTTGAATCTAATACTGTTAAATAGTGGTTTTATCATCTTTTCAATGATATCATTTTATTATTAACTTTTGTAATTATTACAAGTTATAGTAAAATAACAATTAAATTTAACAATTAGTGAATTTTTTTCTTACATTTACTTGTAGAGTCCATTACATATGTGTACACGCATATTTCGCCCTTAAAGGTACTCATTTGTAAGGTACAAGGAATGAAAATTGAATTGTTAAAAAAATGTAAGTAATTATAAAAAAATGTATTTTTTATTAATTCCCTATCTATCTAGAGAGTACCTTAAAGACGAAATATGCGTGTACACGTATATAATGGACTAATTAAGCAAATGCGGGAAAACAATTTACTAAAAGTCAAATTTAATTTCCATTTCATTATAACTCTGTAGTACTAATTACAAAATTTAGTATGACTTAAATTATATGTATTTTCACAAGTTAATAAACATATTTTTCAGGTATTTTCAATAATATACAAATATATAATATCTGGGTCTATTTCCAATTTTATTATTAAATGTTAAATAAAAGAAAACTGAAACTCGAAAAATTAAATGCAATAAAAATTTTTAAAGTATCAACATAGGAATTTTAAACAATAACAAAAATTAAAGTAAATATTTTTATGAAAAAATGTAACTTATATATTTTTATATAGGTTTATTATTATTATTATCGAGGGTCAACCGCTAGAGGAAATCGTGTACAATTAACTTCATACTTCACGCAATTCATGATAATTCTGCATACTTCGTACTTCATATAATTCAGGAATTTATAATTACTCAATTTATAATTAATTGTCAAATTACGAATTAAACACATTTACTTGACCATAGCTAATTTTAATAAACTTGAGATATGCTTAAATATTCACTTTAAAAAAAATAAATTATTTAAACCGGAGTCTGGGGTGTGGGAAAACCCTCCAGTGCCTCTGCAACGGGAGATCTTCAGTTTACTTCTGATAAAAAGTAAATTACTTGGTCTGAGGGTTCTGCATGTTCTGCAATGTTTTTCATTCTAAAATTTGTGCACCGGAGGGTGTTCCACCCCCAGACCCCGGATTGAATAGTTTATTTTATCAGAAGTAAACTGAAGATCTCCGTTGCAGAGGCACTGGAAGGTGTTCCACGCCCCATAGACCCCCGGATCGAGTAGTTTATTTTTATCAGAAGTAAAATGAAGATCTTCCGTAGCAGGCACTGGAGGATGTTCCACGTGAAGTACTTCATGTACTTCACATGAGATGTCATGTACTTCATGAGATTGTACAAAAACTTCACCAGCGGTTAACCCTTCGATTATTATTTTATTATTATATAATAGGTTTGTTCGTTGGATACCTTTAGAACTGCTCTGAACAGTTTCAGATTACGTCACACTGGCAGTTGTGCAGGGCAATATTCGATGAACGCTTTTGAAACAACTTGTCCTTGGTATAAATAACCTAACTTAAAATATTTTGTAAATAAGTTGCCATTGTGGTGGCTAATACGAACTAATTTTAGCTACAAAGATATTACAATTCATGGTACAATATATGTGCTTAACTTATTATTTTAACACCACAATAACAACTTATTTAAAAATATTTTGGGTAATTACTAATATAAGGACTCAATTGTTTAACGTTAATATTTCGATTATGTTGTTCTATTATATGAACCAATGATTAAGAACTAATTTTACTACTAAACTTACTTTAATTATTGTTTAAAATTTTTATTTAGTTTATTTAAATTTCAACTAATGTTTAACTCGAATAAATATCAAATTTTTAATTAATATTTTAAAATAAAATTTTAGTGAAGATATTATTGAAAACGAATAAAGAATGTACCATTTTTCTTAAATGTCGTATTCAATTATGGTTCTATTAAAAAAACCCAACTTCATGTTATAACTCGAAAACTAACAAAGATATTCAAAATCCTTTCAGCCCATCTTATTATCCTTAAAAAAGTGTGTGAATAATGTATTGTTATTTTTCGGTAACTTTAAAAACAACTCAGATATCGATATTAATCATAAAGTTAAAAAATCAAAGTTTTGCCTATAGCTCGAAAGCAAAAAAATATGGTCAACTCCAATTTACGCCTTTGAGTTTTTGAAAACGAAATTAAGAATGTGCCATCCATTCTTCCATATCTCTTATACATATCCACCAATGAAATTGGGCTACCCTGTGCATTATATATTATACTGAAATCGGACAGTTAGGCACGGTCGAATAGGCGCGGAGCTATTAAGGCGCAAACCATTTAGGAGCCACCCATTTGGGTGGCCTCAATGGGAAGTCAACTAAAGAAAGAATACAACGTGCCAACGACTTTTATCACCGAAATGAATTATTGTATGCTGAGTTACTGAGGGTGTTTAATATTACGTATGCAGCTGCGCTGTTTTTCCAAGGGCCTAATTAAATCTTATCTCTTAAGGAGATATACACCTAGGAGCCGGAAAAAAGGTCATTTTGTGAATTTTTCTAGGAAAACTATTTGAAATTTTGGATTGTGAGTTTAACTATCTATAAGTATACACATTCAGGAATATTTATAATTTTTTATTTAAAATATCAAAATAAACAAGGATATTGGACGATCCTTGGAGCATCGTAATAAATTTGCGTTAACGGTAACCACTGGCGTTTCTTCAAAATCATCTGAAAAACAAAACAAAAAATTATTAAATTAGATACTATAATCTAGTACTTGTCATAGCCGATTTTGAAAATATTGATTTATGACAAAATAGGAGACGTTTGAACATAAAAGTCATTTTAGACCAAGAATTAGTAATTATTTTGCCTATAAAGCAAAAACTAATAACGAAAAGAAAAATCCTATGACAAGTACTAGATAATGGTGTGTAGAATAACCACAAAAATTCAATGCAATCGGTTCATTGGTTTTCTTGCAATTTTGGGTACCGATTTGAAAACGTAGTTTTGAGTAAAACGCGTTTGAAAATTTGAGAATGAATAAATCATGAAATTTGTTAATTTACATGGAATCATTGATACCAGGCCCATAGTGTAAATCTTCTACGGTCGACGGAATGTTCATAACTTCTAAATTTTGTTGTCGATGACCTATTCGACCTTCTTTCGTCTGTTCTTGCGCTTGCAGCTTGGCTTTTGCTAAGCGAGTTTCGTCTTCTTGGGCAGCGTACAAATGCGCTCCCGATCCGACCGATATTCCTAACACGTTTATGACTTCCAACAATGAGGTGACACCATTGATGAATGTGCATGTTGCAAGAAATACTGCAATGTTAACAATTTTCGCCTCCTTGTTCATCGTTTTTGGAGCTATCTTCCAAATAAGTTGGTCTTCGAGACAGAAATGATTTTAAGAGTTGCTGTCTGTTGAGCCGTAATGGTAGAATGTTCCCCATATAGTTTTTTCATGTCATCCTTGGAATTACAGTTTCTGCGAATAGCTAAGCTATAGTAAACGCTCAGTTTATCTATAAACTTTGCCGTCAGTTTGTTTTTGCCGCCGGATTCCAGGCTTATTTATCGAAATGTTGACTTGGCGTTTTTACCAGATATTCTTGAGACCTCAAGCTTCAAGAAAATGTAAAAAACCAAAATTGATTTTTTTCACCATGCTAGGTGTATATCTCCCCTTAAAGCCACATTGTTCACTTAACGAACGGTTTGGCCTTTTTTTCTATTATTGTGTATGCGCCCGAAATATTTTTACTGTTAAACGTGGACTTTAGACCATGGGAAGCCGGATGTTCGGAATAAAGTTTTTCTTCGCCCGAGCTCGACTCGCGTACATTGGCATCAGTAGCAGAAAACAAATCGATAATTATAAGCTGAAAGCATTTCTCTATAATGCAAAAGACAAAAATTAAAATTATGGCAGATATTTCGGGCGCCACTGTTATAAAGCATTTATGAACATCTGTTATTTCTTGTAAATCATACTCAATTAAAAAAACCAAAAGGATGTTTTTATATAATTTCAATTGAACTAAAGAAGAACGATTAAAAGCGAGTACCGTTTCATTAATTTCCATTTAATTTGATGGATTTGTTAAATCATTCAAACTTTTCTTTAAAAACATTCGTAGAATCTTTCAGAATTTTTTCATCAAAGTATTTTTATTCAGTTTTAAATTTAATTAGCAATTCAATAAGTTTTTTAAATTGCTTCTGGAAAGGTCGTAACACTTGAGATGCGTTGAAAAATTTAATTCCGAAATATTTTCGACTATGCTGGTAATGACTTGGAAAAGTTTCTCTAATCGCGATACAATCAAAATTATTTTTAAACCAACTAAAATTGCACGCTATAAACTTTTCCTATAACGACTTTGACCTTAAGTAAATTATGCGAAAACTTTTAAGAAAAAAGTAACCGTTTTTAAATTTTTTTATAGGTGTGGATATTTGGAGATACGTGGTGCAGTATTTGGTTAGCCGTGGACGTTTGGATGTGCACCGCATCAATATTAAATCTCTGCGCGATTTCCTTGGATCGCTATGTCGCCGTAACTAGGCCTATTACTTATCCCAGTATTATGTCTCACTCGAGAGCAAAGCTCTTGATAGGAGGTTTATGGATTCTCAGTTTTGTCATTTGTTTTCCACCATTAGTCGGATGGAAAGAGGAGAAAAAGGTAAATTAAGAATTAAATGTGCGTTTGTCGTTTCAATTACATTTAAAAACCTGAAAGCGGTCAATTGAATTTTCCTAAAGAATTACTTTTTATTTCCTTTCAGAGTGAGGACGATGTCACTAATTCGACCCGCCTTGAAAATCCTCGATGTCCGTGGCACTGTGAGCTGAATAACGAGTCGGGATACGTTGTGTACTCCGCCTTGGGTTCGTTTTACATCCCCATGTTGGTCATGTTATTTTTTTATTGGCGTATCTACCGTGCCGCTGTCAGAACTACACGAGCTATTAACCAAGGTTTTAGAACCACTAAAGGTAAATTTTTTTTAAATGGATCACGAAATTCATCTCATCATCTTTTCTTATTTTATCAGTTTGTCAAATAAGCTGCGCTTACGTAAATACGCAGTATATAAAATTGACATTATAGAAAAGCTTCTACATCTTGAAACTTCTATTGCCTTTGAAGACTTTTTTGCTGTATAGTCACTTGAAAGTAGATACGCTGAAAGCTTCCATCAGCATATTCTATCCAATACTTCTGTTTAAGCTTATTTATTTATTCCTTGATTTCATTTCTCTAATTCTTTTGCTAATTTTTTCCCAAAGCTTACTCAAACATAAGCTTACTGAAAGCATCATACACCATAAATTGAATCGAAAAGCTTTTCAACTTGATACGATTTTAAACATAATTGATACGATACAATGTGACAAAAGCTCTCACGAGTATTTCGTACTTTGCTAAATGGCTTCTTCAACTTTTTTATTGGAATCCTATTTTCACTAGGTACTTCACTACTGGCCATCTATCTTTTCAATACATAAACAAATGGAAAAACTCATTAAACACATTGGCGTCACAGCGGTGGTCGACTGCGCCATGTCAATTGTTTAGCGTTTTTATCGCTGGAAGCAAAATATTATAGTTCCAGCTATTTAGTAAAAGGTTCCTGTTTGATATTCTACTACGCTGCACGTAGATTTTCTGTGACCCGAAGAACTCAGTTATATTGATTGAATGTTAGCGGCAATTTGAAAAAATTTATGAAGCCAAGCCATAATATAACAAACAAATTTTTTATTCACTCAAGTGAAAAAATTCCCTTAAAATTTTATTGTTCTTTTTACTTTATAGGTTTTTATTCTAAAGCGAAAAGCTAAATAATTTTTTTAGCTTTCCTTATCGTAAACCCTAAACTTCAACGTTTAATTTGAAAATAGCCTTAAAATATACGAAATGAGGCTATAATTTTCATTGGCAATTTATTTGACAAGTTTTAGTTTTATTATTTTGTCGAGTAGATATGCGGGCAAATAGTTTAGTATTGATTAATTTTCGTATTATTTGATCGAATCAGTAAAAGCGGATTTCAGTGTTTTTCGACGAGTGATGCTATGAAAAAAAGCTCAATCGATTCCATTAATTTATAGTCCAAACTTCTTAAAAATTTAGTGTTTGCATGAATTTTTGTAATAGATATTTTTAGCGATCAAAAATCTTGCGATAAGTTATAAAATTTGGGACTTACTATACCTATTAAAACAGTTTTTCCCCTTTCCCAAACAAAAGGTAGTCTAGAGAAAAATGTTAAACCAAGAGGTGGGTTTTTGTATTTAAAAAGATACGTTTACCTCTTGCCCTGGCAATGGCTAATCTCCGACGGTATGCGAGGCCGTGAATCCATACAGGTATCTAGAGGACGAATAATAAAACACAGATCTAAACGTTTTCATTTATTCTCCCAAAAAAATGGAAAACTTGTGTAATCATCAGAATATGAGACATACAAAACATAAACAAAGCAATTAAAATGCACCTAGGTTGAAGACCTAGAGTTCAGTTCAATCAACAACCGTTTCTTTCCATTGAAGATGAAAACGGACCCTAAATTCAAAAATACAGTTTGGTTTCCCAAAGGAAAAAACTAACAATGCAAGTAAGCTACCCTGCAAAAATGAAATATTACGTCGACATAACTATACAGTCGAGACCAAAAATTAAATGGCAAAATGCCTACAGGATTTTATTAGTAAATAACAAGCATTGCACATTTTAAACCTTTAAAACTCACCCAACTCCAAACAAGAGAATTGTATTCGTCTTGTCAAAATATCCTTTGTCATTGGGAATTCTTCTAACTTCGGTATATCCCTGGTACCTTCCTGCAGCCCTATTTTCCAAGTATGTCAAAAGCAGATGATATAGTTTTCTAACTGGAATAAGTCCAGCCTTACTTCTCTTCCATTCCATTCTTCTGGATTCTTGTTATACCGTACAAAGTGTACCACTTGATATCAGATTCAAAGCCAATTTCTCTCGGCTGCTATTGTGCATGTGGATGGAAGTTAATCAAAATTCAACCTAGCTTTGTCATCGATCTGGTGAAATTTAGCTAATGGTGATAATTCATCGAGCAACAATACTTTTTGAGACGCTCCAAAAAGTTTAGTTAGCCATGTTTCTTCTACTGCAGTAATCCTTAGTATTTTCCTTGAACAACTGTACAGTCTTCGCAATTTTTAGGTATGGTCAGGAACTTTTTTTTTCACTGAAAATTACAGAAATCGTACCACAATAGTTCAGAATCCAGAAAATCTCGTGATTTCCATACACTTAAATGGAAACAGATGAAACAAAGCATTTACAAATCAATTTCTCAGAACTCAAAATGCAGCAAAATTCAATAAAGCAAAATAGTTCTAACAGTTCTAGCGTTTTCTCTAACTGTTACATGGGAAACATGTCTGGATTTTCAAAACTGAAAGCTTGCCAACCCATAGTCTAATATTGAAAATGTGACTTGGTGGCATCTGACGTTACAAAATGTACATATATCGAATGTATAAAAACAAAAGCAAAAACCAACTTATATTAACTAGTATTAAAATTATCTAAATATAATATATATTTCGATGCCATCAGAAACAATATCCGGCCCTTGGATTGACTCGATCAAGTTGATAAAAAATAATAGAAAAAACAAGAAATGAGAAAAACACCATAATAAAGATAAGAAAAGTAACCTAAATTTAACATACTAAAAAAATTATTTTTTCTAAATTAAACCACCAATAGCCTAACCGCAATAACAAAATATTTTGTATTGATCGAGAAATAAATGTTGCAGGATTAAATCGTCATTATCACATTTTTCGCAAAATTTATTTATAATACAAATTTGAATGGTTCGCGTGAGTATGAATTACCAGATTTTGAATTTTGATTAGTTTAGTTATGCGCGCAGATTCATTACTCGATTTTGAAAAAATAGGGTAGATAAAGGGAGGAACTACTTCACCCTATTTTTATTCTACTGTTATTCTCAGCCCGTCACTTCTAAAGGTGATCTAACTTGATCTTCGTCAAGTTTAGGATTATTAATTATTATAATTACTTATTATAAAAAATATAATTTCATAAAAAAAAATTTGTCCATAATAATAGTATGTATTTCGTTTATTTTATATTAAAACTTTTTAGTTGTAAAAACTCATTTCCACAAGTTTTTGCGGACTAAGGAACACATCATAATTGTTGGGAGCTGTAATATATTATTTATAATGATTAAATATAGCTATTATATTATAATACATCAAAATTCAAGCAGAAACTAATTTTTGAGAAGTTAAATCCTAAAATTACTGAGCTATTAGCTAATAGTCGACACTCACTTACGGATCGCCTGCAGGTCGGCAGTTGTTAGTTCAGGACTGTACTAAGGCGCAACGCTACGTTTGCATGTAATTTTACATGTCTCTTTGTTTTTCAAGAATTAATTTTTGGCCACTAAATAGGTCAATAGTTTTCCTAAATGTTAATGATCGGTGCAAACAAAATATTTGTGGAGGTAATAAAGCATCATTTCTCTTTAGAGAATAAATTATTCACCCGCTAGCCAGCCAGTCGGTTAAATGCATCTTTTTAGAACCCACTTCAAAAATAATAATGATGATAGTTTGCAATAGCTGACAGTAGCTCGACAATTTAATGAAAATTTTAATTAAAATAAATTAAATAACGGTCATGTTTACTCAATGACCCCTTTTCAGTACAGGGTTAATGTACCACACAAATGTCTACGATAAAATTGATTTTTGATACAAATAATATATAATGCATACAGTAATGATCTTAATTCCGTTGTTTTGAATGTAAACTCTTGTTGTGTTATGTACCTACCATATTCCAACATCCAACATCTTAATAGTGTAGCTTTATGTACACACTCACGTTTAATTCGGAAAATTTATGTAGTTTGTGTATGCAGAGCACTTTATTTAATTAATTAAACGTATTATTATTAATTTTGTTTCAAAATATGCACAGAAAATAAATAAACTTTATTTACCTCAGCACCTTGTTAAATAAACAACCTAAATACATCAATTTCATTTTATCATAATTGCCCATTAACTACTAAATTTACCACAACAACTTAAGGAATGTTTGCTATATTTTATTACAATAAATAATTTTTTTGCTAGGGTCCCGAGGTTTGGGCAATCGCTTCGAAGAACAAAGACTAACGTTAAGGATCCATAGGGGACGTGGTTCGTCCACACGATATCACGGATCTCCATACAGTACTGGAAGCAACAGCACCACGACAACGACGGGAAGTGCAACACCAAGTCCGCGAGGAAGACACGAAAAAGTAAAAATAAGTGTTAGTTACCCGTCATCCGAAAACATTCCAACGTCGCATTCGAATCCTCACTTAGCACCTGCAGGTAGTCCAACTTCACCGTTAGGCCAGGCTTCCTACACTGTCCATTACACGGCAAACGGAAAAGACGTAACAACGACAAATTTGGCTAAAAGAGAAAACCACCTAAAGGTTTATAACCGTTCATTGAGTAGAAGACAGGCAAGAAGGGCAAGTTTTGATAACCACGTGGAACGGATGAGGGATCCAAGTCCAAGTCAGAGTGTGTTCGAGGAGGATCGCGGCAATAAACCAAAAATGATTTCCAAACGAATGGGAAAACGAAATATTAAAGCACAAGTGAAAAGGTTTCGTATGGAAACCAAGGCAGCAAAAACTTTAGCTATAATCGTAGGTGGATTTATATGTTGTTGGTTACCTTTTTTTACCATGTACCTTATACGAGCGTTTTGTACATCTTGCATCCCTCCTTTATTATTTTCTACTCTGTTTTGGTTAGGATACTGCAACAGCGCTATAAATCCGTTAATTTATGCGCTCTTCTCCAAAGACTTTAGGTTTGCGTTTAAACGAATTATATGTAAATGTTTCTGTAAAGGAAGCTCAATGCTACATTCTAGACGTGGTTCGGAAGGATCGCAGCTTGCCGGACGGCAATTTCGCTCGGCCAGTTACAACATTCAACAACATGGAAATTCCTTAGGAGAAGAAAGCGATCCAGGCGGGGATCCTTCGGATTCGAGGTGACGTAGTGAGAAAAATCGTACTTTCACTCAGTTGTACCTAGAAAATAACTCGTCCCTTAAATTAGCTATGTGCATGTTTGGATGACAAGAAACTGCCACTAGCAAAATTTAAATGAACAACTCTTAATCGGTGTGCAATAAACAATGAGCCATATTGACCGTTACTTATATGTGTATAAATAATAATTAAGGTAATTTTATTTTTGATGCATTTACGGAGAGGGAAAAATTAACGACTTATTAAGGTAAAATTTCTTAAACCTAAGACCGTAATTTATTGTATTCGCACTTATTGTCACGACGCATACACCATAGCTCGTTATTTTATATGTATATGTTGTTAAGTGAATTTATTTGTTGTACAATTTAAACTTCCTCTAGTCATATTGAAAAGTTGATAATTTATTTAAACTGTTATTTATTGTTTAGTTTTTACTCGGGACCCTTATAGAATGAAGTTGTGAAATCGTACACACACAGGGAAAACCATTTTAATAAAAAGTATAGATTGCTGTAGTCATAACCGCGAAAGCTCGATTACGACTCCTCCACGTTTTTCTCGAATAACTCGAAAGCAATTCAAGTTATCAAAAATATTGTATAAGCCAAAAGTTTTTAGCGTGATAAGATCAACATTTTGCCATCTTTTACCGCTTTCAAGTTATTAGAGAAAGTCGAATTCGAGCATTTGCGGTTTTACTATATTTAAATATTATAATACAGTTTTTGAATAATTTTTTAAATAAACAAATTATTTTTCTGTGTGTAGAGATTAAATTTTGTACGTCCTTAATTCGTAAGAAAATTGTTAAATATTTATTTCGGCGCCAAGTCGCTGTTCGCAAAATAAAGGCTGTGTTTTTTAGCCAAATTAATTAATTCAAATAATCAATGTTTTTACTTTTAGATAATTGTCAATACAAATTGCAGTAATTGTTAAACATAAAAATTATGAATATTGTAAATTATACAATGCACAAATTAAACTTAATTATTTATAATACCTAAGAATAAAAGAAGTCATTATTTCACTTTGCTTTAAGCAATACTTAATTTGTATTGACGCTGTGTTAAAGTTTTAAAATGAAATTATAATGAATCAAAATTATGTGTATATTCGTGATTGTCAAAACAAATTCAGAAAATATGTATGAATTTACGTGTGTAATTGTGTAATCCAACGCATTACAAAAATGAAGTATAAAATTAAAATTTGTTGTAATTTATTTATATTCGGGAGTTTCAAGAAGTCTGCTTTCGAAACGCCTTGCGGGTCATCCAGGTGCTTTAATCATATTGACCGTTGCAAATCGAATTAAATTTAAATAGTCCGCTCCAAAAGACGGTCATATTCCACATTACAAAGACTTGACTTAAGCATGGAACTATCATAATTGCCACGCCAATAATAATTGCCAATTAACTGTTGGTATACATTGAAGTTCATAGGAAAATTGAAATTTAGCGATAGCCTAAGGCGCGTTTCTCGATGTTATAATAACACACCGATTAGGCTTAATTGAGTTAACATTGAGAAAAGCTTTTCGTAAAAGCTATTTCAAAAATTTTAAAATAGAAATGTATTTTATTTTGGTTTTTGTTTATTATGATTTTTCACATTTTTTGTATGCGTTCCCGAATTAAATACAAACACTATATTTTTGAAATTGAAGAAATTGGTCATAAAATATTGTATAGACTGTTCGATACACAAGTGTATTGCGTGTTGTATACTTAACGATGTAAATTGCAAAAACTTTTTTCAACTAAATTTACATTAATATTTACATTTGTATTCACAAAGTTTCTCATTTATTATTTACATTTGTGCAACTTGCAATTTGAACATGGAGCTGGTGGAAAAACTTATAAGTGGATTAGTTCCTTAAATCCAAAAATTTTAGCGGCAATAATACCTAAACTGACCGAAATCCATGTTTCTCTCATAACCCAAGTCTTAACATCGTTCTCAGCATTGCGGCAAAAAGTCAAACATTTAAAAAAAATTTATTTTCAAAGAATTGCACCATTTGTTATAAATTTTAATGTTTTTACCACGCCATGTTAAAAAATTGTAAATTTTTCTCGAATCCTATGAATTACCTTCTGCAGTTATTGCAATATTTTCCAAATTATTCTCACTACAACAAATCAGTACAATTATTATACCAACTTCACTGTTATTCAATAGCAGTTCACTATTTACAGCAATGGAAAAACTTATTACAAACCGAAATTAAAGCAAAGTTGCCTTTAATACTTTTGGGATTAAAGCTTTATTTAAATAGAAAGCAATGAGTTCTTCTCAATCATTGCCGCAATCGTTAAAACTTTGGTTTGCCACTATACTAAACAACGCAAATCCTCACCACCGAAAAGACTAAAACTAAGAAGAACTAACTAAAAGAAGAACTTAAGAAAAAAACTAACTAAAAAAATAATTGCGCGAAGCTGACAGGTACAAGATATCTCGGGCTAGCGATCGGAGAGCTCTAACGGGCGTGAACCAGACAATGGTTTTTAGGTTGGTTTTCCATTAGGTAATTAATACGACGCAATAAAATTAAAAAATAAATATATTTAAAATTATATTTACTACAATAAACTTTACCTAAAATAAAAAAAAACACAAAACAAAGATAATCGAAATAGGTGCACCTTGAATAACTTTAATCCTACAAGAACATAAGTTAAGTAATTTAATTTAAATTTAATTTTTAACAAAAGCCATCAAATTTAGGTACTCAACAAATAGACATATTTACTTTAAAATACCCACTATTTTTAGATAATATTGAAAACAATATTTAATAATAACAAATAGATAACATTTAGTTTAACATTGAGTTACTATCCCAATTTAATAGATAAAACAGATAAACATTAATTCATAACAAATACGTTTTTATCATAATTGAAAACCAAAGAATAGGTGAATTATAGTTTAACTAAAAGGAGCACAGGTTCGACAACCGATTAGAGTAATAGCACTGAATTGCAGTTAACACCATAAATAGAAAACTTGAAATTACCTGTAATAACGCAGAATTTGTTGAACTTTGAAATTAAAGACGTTGCAGATAAACCGCTAAGGCGCACCATGTTTTATTGGTTTCGCATCATGTTTGGTAACTCACGATGACAAAGTTGAAAGAAAACGGAGCCACAGGTAAACTAATTTGTTAAGCTAAGATAGTGTAATTATTAAGTCCTTCACCTGACCTGTACATTATTACAGATGTATGAAAATTCACAGCAACGATAATTTAAAGTAAAAAAAGTTTTACTAAAATTGTCCTTATTCATGAATCAGAAACACTTTCCGATTTATTAATCACACATAGTTTCAGATAAAAAAGCAATAGTTTAAGATAAGACTCCTTTGATTTCTGCAAAACGCAGCTTATATGCATTTTTAACACAGAATGCAGTGCCATATTTCTGTCAGATTGATTGGGTTTTTTCAATTTGACGCCGCCAGAAGTATGAAAGTGGCTAGGTAACAAAAGGAACATTAAAAGATGCCGTAAAGTACATTTAAAGTTAGGACGGAAAGGTTTAAGAAAAAGATATTTTAATAAATGTTAACAAAAGGTAGCAACAGGCATGGTCTATTGTCGGTTGGCGCCTTGTTAAAAACTTAAAATTCAAAGTAGTTAGGAAATTTATTAATTAAAAGATGTGTTAGTGGCTTGTACTTGGTTGGGTGACCGCTTGGTATCTAATTTTATAACACTTATACACTAACCCGAAAAATCGGAAGACGGTCGCTTATTGGCGCTTAAGTGCGTTAACTACTAAACCATGCGCCGCGATTCGAATCTGGGCGGAATAATAATTTATTCTGACAGTCTTCTTTCGGCAGGCAACGGCAAATCACCAAGGTTTGAATGCTAAGAAAACCTTTCTAAAAACTATGAGTGAAGAAATTGGGCATTAGAGATTGAACTTATATACATCAAGGCTGTTTTTATGCGGTATTTTTGTGCGATTTTTATATGTAGAATTGTTTATGTGCGATTTTTTTATGCGGCATATCTAAAAATTCTATTAAATACATAGTATGAATAGAAAATGAAATTTTTTTTAAGTAATTCTTTTTATACGGTTCCTGTCCCCCGTACTAAAACAGGTTTGAGCGTATAGAGTTTCAACATGTCACGTTACTTATTTAATTATTTTCTGACTAGCTACAAAAAACACAAACTGCTTACATACCCAAGATGTTTGAAAAATTTGCACTACCTATAGACTGAATCAAATACAGGTAACCCTCATATAACACGGCATTCCTACAACACGGTTTCGTTCGAACATGGTTTGAGAATTAAGGAAAATCCACATATAACACGGAGCTCATAGAACACGGTTTCACTGTAACACAAGTTTGAAATAAATTTTGAATTTCTTTCATTTTTTTTTTGGAGTTTGTCAGTTATTTCTTTACCACCAACGCGCATGAATGAGAATTTGAAAAATAATCTGGTTCCTCCCCATAGGTATTTTTTAAATACTCTGCTGTCTCAATCAAACGCAAACAACCTAAAATAACAGATTTTTTGCAATGAAAGTAATGCAACTAAAGATGCTCCAGAACCAAAAGCAGAAGTTGAGGATATTTCGTGGAAAAGAAAAAGCACTCGCGTAATAATTAATAGTGATGAAGAAGACATTGTGTAATAATATGTATAACTTTTTTATTAATATCTGCTTTAATAAATAATAGTTATTTTCGATACTAGTACTTAAATAGGCTACTTTTCCATTCGAGGTTGATTTTGCTGACGAGCCCGAAGGGCGAGTCAGCAAAATCAACCGAGAATGGAAACAAGCCTATTGAAGTACGTGTAACGAACACTATTTTTTGCAAATCTGAAATTCGGTAAATAACGAATATTTTAACAAAATTTACGCAATCTGGACAAAGCTGAAATGAAAATAACTCGCACTAGTGCTGAAAAGTGCAGGTAAAGTCGTCTCGCGAAAGATAAGATTACGAAATATGATCAAATAACATGAGTAATCGTACGTGCAGAAAACAAGCCGCTTTCAATGCCATGTAACGTGTATGAAATGATCACATTTCACAACAGAATTGCAAAAATTCTTTTAGTTGTAAAATTAAATTAGTTACATTTTTTTAAATTTTGGAACCTAACCCTGTTTTTCGTATTAGTTCTTTGCTTTGTATAAAACTAATTTGCACAACACGGTGGTTTTTAAAAACCTAATTACTGTGTTATACGGGGATTATCTGTAAAAAAATGTTTCTTTGTGATAATTTTTTTTATTTTTAATAGAATGCAAGTGATTGGTAATACCTTGGTAATATTTTCAAATTTTTCAAAAAATTTTATGATCTCCCCCTTTTTGATTTTGGTCAATTTTTTCAAAAATGTTTCTAGCTCTACCCTATTCCAAATTGCTAAAAAGTGCGTTACAGGTTTCTTTTTGATTAAATTTTCAATTCAGCTAAGAGCTCCATTTATGTACTTATATGAAAACAAAGTTTTTGTTAAAATTTATAATTATACATTACATACATACTATAATTACCGCACCTCTGTAGGTACTTGAAATTCCTTCTTAAGCTAATTTATAATTACCGTCCTTCTAAGTATTCTGGTTCAATAATTCTTTAATCATATGCATCAGCTCTCGTTTTAAATTTGACTTCATGTGAAAAAATGTGGAAAAAAATAAAAAAAACTGTTTAGTTAAAAAATGAATTAAAAAAATATATTTCTTTCAGTTAATTCTTTTTCAGGCCTTATGCAATTTCAACCCACTTTACACTTCAAAATTTCTCTTTATATCAAAAATTGTAAGTGAAAAAAATAATTTTGCGCGAGATTGCTTCTCTTAACAAAGATATTCGAATTATGTTAGGCATTAAAAAGTTTTCTAATATTTTGCTTAATTTCCTATTTAAAATAAGTTTTCGAGTAGGTAAAAGCAATTTAAATTTCCTGTTAATCCTTACAACAATTAAACTAAATTAAATTTACAAAGTTAAATCGTTTACCAAATGTATTAAAATAAACCAGGATTATATTTTGGGTTACAGAAAACAAAGTGGAAAGCAAACTAATAAATTACCACGGACCTTTATTAAATCTAAATTGTGTTAATCTTTAAACAACTCAAAATTGGCAATTTGAGTTAAAATTGACACTTTTAAATTTAAGCTGTCGCCGCGTCGTATAAATTTCTATTGAAATCGCATGAACTGGTGCGTGAGATATTTGATAACCTGGAATTATAACTTACTGGACCTGAACAAGTTTGGTTAAACGTAATCTCAAAGCCTTAATGAAAATCATCTAATTGGTGGTTGGTGAAAATTATTTAATTAACAGACTACATGCATACCTACACATTATTACAACATTTTTTATTTCTTACAATAAATATCAGTCTTATCATAACTAAAACGTATGAATTTTTTTATTTGGGTTCAATGTAACTGATTCCATTTTCTAAATGTTCACTTTTTACCACATGTTTTTTTCCCAACAACATATTTTGGATTTCTTCCAATTCCTTTCCCTTGGTTTCTGGCACAATAAAATAGGAAAAGAGTGCGGCGATTACGGAAACTAAAGCAAAAACTCCAAAGATGACATCGGTTCCCAAACGCAACGACAAAATTTGAAACAAGTAAGTCACTTTAAATGCAATCATCCAGTTGAAAGCTGCACACAGAGAGGTAGTAACGCCCTTAACGTTTGGCGAAAACAATTCCGCCATCATCATCCAGGGAATGGGTCCATAGCCAAGCGCGAAAGAAATAATGAAAGTAGCCAGGGAAATCAACGGTATTATTCCAAAACCGGATACATCGACTTCAGAATTTTTACAATAAAAATAAACTCCTAACGATCCAACAGACACTGCCATTATCAAAGCCGAGGATATGAGTAAAATTTTTCTGCCAAGTCGATCGATCAATAAAGTTGAAATGTAAGTTCCAAGAACCTTAAAAAAATGGATTTAGTTTTTAGCAGGTTGGCAAAAATTTACAACTTACTTGTACAATTCCTATTGTTATTGTGCAAAGGGTAGGTGACATGGTTGACCCTGCATTTTGAAAAATTAGAGTAGCGTAAAAGAGCACAGCGTTGATGCCGCTCATTTGTTGAAAATACATCAGTGCTAACGAAATTAGCGTGGCTTTTACGGTTGCCCTATTCGTAAATAAATCTATTATTCCTTTCTTATTGATTTTTGCTTCTGTAATATTATTTCTAATACGAGAGATTTCGTCTTCGACGTCATAAACAGGTCCTCGAAAGAAACGTAACGATTTTCGTGCTTCGTCTATTTTTCCTTTGGAACATAGAAATACTGGAGACTCGGGTATTAAAGAGAAAGTCATCAAGAAAATAATTGGAACTATCGATGATACTAAAGCCAAAAGTTTGAAATTTGTTATTATTCCACCTGAAAAGTTTAAGAAGTACGTGGTTAGCATTTAGGATAAACAAACGAGTTGTTTATTTTTTTATCAAATAAGCAACTTAAACCGAAGTTGATAAGTTTTGTTACAAATTTAATTACTTGAGTAAATTTTAATTAAATAAGTTTATAGTTTCCGTGATAACATGAAGTTCGTAAGATATAAGGTCAAATTAGTGTAAACTACAGTTTAAAACCTAGTGAAAAATTACTTTTACTTAATTTTTGTCGAAATCGACGTAAATCAGATTTTCAGTTGGTACCTACCCAAAATAAATGCTAATAATAATCCAATGGTAATTTGTAGCTGAAAGAACGTTCCCAGCGTTCCCCGAATTTTAGTTTCTGAGCATTCGCCTACGTACATCGGTGCTGCGACACAAACTGCTCCTGTTCCCAAACCCGCAATAAATCGTCCTAAATATATAGTCCAGAGAGAAACGCTAAAACCTATCAGATACCAAGACAGTAGTAACGGAAAGGCTAAAATTTGAAGAACTCTTTTTTGGTCCCAGAAGAGTTGCCAAAACACCTGCTGGTATTGCACCAACGGCAGCTCCAATTGGTAGCAATGATCCTATTTTTGATGCTTGGGTGTGATCTATAGGAATTTCTGATGTTGGTGCCATCAGCATATCCACAGCTGCAGAGGACCATGCTAAATGAGTTCCAACAGCTACAGCTGATAATGTTGCTGAAAACAGAATTAGCAATGAAAGAAGAGAAAGCGTAAAACCCAAATAAAACATAATTGTCGATAAGAAGGTTATCGTATATTACGTCACATCTTCATAAATGGTTCCACATGTCGAATTCTAATTTTTTTAAGCTTGGTAAAAAATTTATTCGATTAGCACAACGCATTTATTAGAAAGTTTTTGAAAAGAGGATTGCAAAAATAATAAAATTACCTAATAGAGCGCCCAAATACTGGGTGAATATTCTGCTAGAGCCAGACTCGTTTTCGGAAAATTCCATTTTTCCATTACCATGCACTTCTTCACTTGTCATTTTATCAAATTCACTAAACAGTTTATAAACACATAATTGTTCAAAGTTCGACCTTAGATGAAGATTTCGGTAGCAGCCATCCTTTTATAAAGTTGTCATATCTAAGGTCAAAAGGTCACGATAACATCAGACGAGCCCCCTTTTTTAATCGTTTATTGGACTAGAAACTTTAGAATAATTTTTTAAATAGCAATGACAACACTGCAAATTTATATATGCTTCATTTTTTAACGACAAACAAACGCGGTCAATTTTCTGTACTGGATCAAATATTTGTTTTGGTGTAAAGGTCTCGTTTTTGACGTCATAGCTCAAGTTTACGTGATTTCAACAGAATTAGGTAGCCGAACATGGTTTTTCCTTAAACTTGTTAATATTTTTTGTTCCCATATGACGTAAGTGATATTATAGCAGTGGTTAATTGTACCGCAGGCGCAGGTGTTAATTACAACTCTCAAGGTAAACTTCAAAAACTGATGTACCTAATAAATAATGTTAACAAGTATTTTTATTAAATTTATTTTCATAAATAAATATAAAAATTATGGCAGTTACATATTATTTTTATAATAAACATTTTAATAAATTATTTCGCTTTTGTACCATCCGGTTTCGGCTGGTATGGTGTATTGGGCTTGGGCCACTGGAACGTGGGATGGCACAATGGCTGGTGCAACTTTTAAAGGTTCTTGCGGAAGATTTGTGCCAGCTACTCTAAATCCGTTAATTGGATCGGAAACGTAATTCACTGTCTGGATAATTCCGTTAGCGTCGATGTATGAGTATCCACCTCGGGTTATTCCGTCAGCAGTTTTAATTTCGCTTTTTGCGCTTAGCGGTTCAACGTAACCATAAGAATATTGACCCAAAGAGTCCTGTGTTTGGTATTGTGAACTTGTAGCAGGAACATAAGCGTACCTTGCAGATGGAGCGTAGTTTACCACTGGTACGGACGTTTTTATTGGAATTACGTTGTTTACAATTTGTGTTGGAATTGGACTAACGACGGCATGATAGGCAGCGTTTAAATCTCTAGCTTGAGTAGCTTCAAAAGTTGCTAAATGTTCCGCTCTTGCTCGAACAACTTCTGGTAAGTCTTGTACCGAACTTTGTTGAACAACGCCAATATTGTGGGCAACCAAACCGTGTTTAGTTGCTTCGTATTGTGCTAAATGTTGAGCTCTAGCAGCAGCTACTTCCGGAAGATCTTGGGGTAAACTTTGCACTGCAATTTGTGCAGGTACGACTCCCAAATTTGCGTTGTGAGCAGCCAAAACGTGTTCAGCTTTGGTCGCTTCGTATTGCGCCAAATGTTGAGCCTTAGCATAAGCTACTTCCGGAACATCTTCCGGTAAATTAGTGGCTGCGACCCTGAAACCGTTAATTGGGTCAGAAATGTAGTGAACCGATTGCAAAATTCCATTCGAATCAATGTATGAATATCCACCTTGAGTGACTCCGTTTATGGACTTGGTTTCACTTTTTGCACTTGTGGGTGTTACATATCCGTAAACATACTGCCCATATGCGTCTTGGTTTTGATATTGAGATGAAACGGGATGGGCATACAGAGTGTGACCAATTGTGACACCGGAAGATGACACCTCTGACACTACCCACGCAGATAAACAAACAATCTGCAATGCAAAAGTATAAAATAATTTAAAAGTACATACCCATAAATTTATAAATAATTAATAATACTAACCAACAACTTCATTTCTAGCTCAAGAACTCGCATTAACTATCCTCATTAATGTTAATAAGAATATTATATATAGACCACCACGCCTTGTTCCATTATGACTACGCAATACCATAAGTACTGCTTTACCTATATAATACCTTGAATTAATTCTGCAGGTATTGTATGTATTGCTTTTATACCCGGAAATAATTTTGGTCAAGGTTAATTATTAATTGGCGACATTTTGGCATCAGAAAGTAAACCACTTCTTCTGCTAGCAGTTTTAATTTGCCAGACGAAAAACTGTATCTTCAACTTTTTTCACACGTAATATGAAATAATTTATTGAACTTGTTTCGATTTATTTCAACGCAACATCGAGCAATAACAAAGTGTCAGATTTAGATTAAAAATGTTGTGTCGCTTTTATTATAATTTTAATGGCGCGCACGTCAGAATATAATAAGGAGGAAACTGTCATAAATTTCTTCGGTAAATTGAAATTAAATATTATTTTAGTTGACAATTTCCGAATCTTTTTCGTTTGAATTAAATGTAAAAATATTATAAAACTATTTCCACAATAATGATCTACTGTAATGTTCGACCGTCTGTCTGAGAAGAAAGTAACTTGGAAAATGAAAGAAATCTAAAAGTTTAACAATAGAATGCAGGAATCCCCATACCGGTTTTTAGTGTAATAACTTTTAAATAAACTAAAATAATGATTTGTAAATATCGCAATATTATGTTCAATACACTTTGGGTATTGTTAATGCCCCTGGGCAATATTTATTTCATTGTTCGCATATACGAAAATACGTTTCAATTTTTAAACTTGAAATAAAAATGCATACAATTTATGAATTAATTTTAATTCATTTTATCGATAATCCATTTTATATTCGATTAGCACAACGCATTTATTAGAAAGTTTTCGAAAAGAGGATTGCAAAAAAAATAAAATTACCTAAAAGAGCACCCAAATACTGGGTGAATATTCTGCTAGAGCCAGACTCGTTTTCGGAAAATTCCATTTTCCATTACCATGCATGTAGATAAACTCACAAGATAAATTACGAGTCAATATACCTTACTTACTGACCAACTGTAAGCAAGAACCTACCCTTTAACGTGAAATCTAAACCACGGCGAAAATAATTTGTCAGTAATTAAAAATTAAGCATTATCCTTACGATATTTCAAAATAAAAGGAAGTTTTAACTAAAAATCAAATTTTTTGAAGTGCCTTGTATTTAATAAAGTATTTAAAAAAATGCGGCAGTAACCAAAAAAAGGGGGAAGCTTGACTTTGGAACACAGGCCCATTTTTACAACACTTTTATTTGCGTTCAATGAAACTTAGTTTCTTAAGTTGTTTATTTGTGATTTAGACGAATAATAAATAAATGATAGTCTTAAATAATAATTATTTGAAACGTTTTTCTTTTTAATATTGCGCGGTGACAGCGTAGAATTTCATCGATATCGTCGAATTGACAGCGTCGAGTTTAGCAGTCGAGTTAAACGTCGCCTAGTTTACCTTTGCCGAGTTAACCGAGTTATAAGTAACCGAGTGTGAATTTTTTAGTTGTCGTGAACCGAGAAATAATTTAGTATCAATAATTAGTATAACCGTAATGATAAAGTGTTGTGTTCCCCGCTGGAAAAGCGGGGAAGGAAAATAAAGCAAAATATTATTTCTTTCCGGGAGGAACGAAAAAAAGAGGAGGTTCTGGTCAAAATATCGCGCCAACGTGCTCTAAAAGAGACAGTCGCTGGCCAGGTTGTTAGCGCGATCAACTGCTAACGCTAAGGCACCCAATTCAAATCCGGGCAGAGGCTCACTTTGTTGTGGCTGTCTCCGTGCTTTAGAAGGTACGTAAAGCATGTGGTCTTCCTATGTTAATGAATTGCAATCATTAACAATATAAAATAGGGTAATAGGCACATCTGAAGTCAACCTAGCAAGCTACTTCAGATGTATAGGCAAGTAATGCTCGCTGTACCAACAGTCGCTTAAAAATGTCGCCGCTGCTACTGTTAAGATATAACAAGACCTTGCCCTAAATTAAGAAAAAGAAGAAAAAGGTTCTAAAACAAATTTTTTCCCTACATTTTCAAAGTGAAGACGACCTGCAGCGATTGTTGCACCAGTTTGTGATTTTATCAAAAGCCTGAAACATGGAACAGCAAAACGTAGTGCCAGCTGCGTACTATGGGGTCATGAAATCTCTTCTTGTTTTATTCAACTTTGAAATTTCACATACGTATCCGTTTGAAATTAAATCTGAATTAAATAATAAAATAAATCTAAAGTGAAAAACTTGCACGCGTTTAGATTTTATCTATGCGGTTGGTGAGTTGCGCCCAAGACACGCTTTAAATTAATTAAAACTTGTAATAGGTGGAAAAATATTTTAGAGTCAAATCAATTAAAGTGTGGAGGAAAATTAAAAGAATGAATATTAACCACATGAACACGTTGAACGATGGTATAAATTTCCAAGAACGAAAAATTTTTCTACAGAAAGTCGTTATTTTGTAAGTCGGTTTTGATACGCGCTGTACTTACTAAAACATCCCCAAGTACCCCAACTTGAAAAGTATGGAACAATTTCCATACTTGAAATCCGTCGCGTCAATACGCGACGGATCTCAGAGAGCGACTGGTATATCCCGACCACTAGTCAGATTCAACCCAGGCATAGCACACGTCCCGTTAACAGAATGAAATTATTCCGCATTTCGTAATTTTTAAAATCGATTTTTAGCGTTATTATTGGAAATATCGACTTGATCCATAGTACATTCTACTAGTATTAACGTTCTCTACCTAATTCTAAATAAACATTTGTAAAATCATCACAGGCAAAAGTCCGAGTTAACGTACTCTAACCCAAATCCGAGAAGATTAATCCTCACCTTAAAAAGCTTGTATTATTCTGTTCTTTCTATAGGAAAAAGTGTATTTTCGATTCGGGGTTAATTAACCCCGATTGCGATTTTCAACATTTTTTTGTAAATATGAACAACAGGAATGCCATAAATATATAAAAAAAGTAAAATTTGCGAATTTTGTCATTGTTTGACTCTTTTGAACTGTAACCCCGCTCATCAAAATTAAAATAGGTTGTAATGGAGTTAAGATATCCGAATTTTGATTTTTACAACGAATTATAGAAGATGAGAGTCCAGTTAACATAAAAAATAAAATTTGTGATCGGTCCACAAATTTTGGAAAAATACACGTTTAGAGCGAATCCAAGATTTTCCGTAGTTGCGTTTGTTAAAACAGACTTTCCGCATCCTCTGCTTCACTTTACTTATTCAAAATATCCCCCTAGAACGGTCCAACTCGTGAAATTGTGGATGTTGACTCGACGGATCTAAGGAAGCGACTGGTATCTCCCCACCGCTAGTGACTGTCGACCCACCTACAGCACACGGACGAGTGATAAAATCTTTACCATATTTGGCATAATATTACGCAATAATACTCTTACTCTAGTTTTCAGCTAGAGTCAGAAAACCCGAACTTGAAAATACACTTTTTCCTATTAAAATTGGTACTCCAAACGAAAGAGCATTAAAAAACGAGATTTTTAAGGTGAGATAGATTTTGGTAGATCTTTTAATAAGCCCACAATTTAAATTTCTTCTTCTTCTTCTACTTTTGGCTAGGGATAACCCTGTGAGCCCAGATCTGTTGATCAACTAATCAACAGATCTGTTTTACTAACAGTAGCATCGGCGA
This sequence comes from Lycocerus yunnanus, assembly GCA_036346125.1. Taxonomy (NCBI): domain Eukaryota; kingdom Metazoa; phylum Arthropoda; class Insecta; order Coleoptera; family Cantharidae; genus Lycocerus; species Lycocerus yunnanus. Next base: position 220,866 of record JARFIX010000017.1, read on the forward strand.
TATCCGAAGCCACTGTCAGTACCTTGAGCACTACTTGTTTTACATCTGAAGTAGCTTGCTAGGCTTGCCTCAGATGTGCCTGTTACCCTAGTTTTTATTGTTAATGCTGGCAATTCATTAACATAGGAGGACCACCGTCTTTACGTGCCTTCCGAAGCACGGAGACGTCATTGCAAAGTGAACTCCACCCGGATTTGAACCGGGGCGCCTTGCATTAGCAGTCTTTGCGCTAACACCCAGGCCAATGTCCGTCTCTTAAATTTAAATTTTATTTTTAATTTTTAAATTTAAATTTAAATTTGAAATTAACAAATTCCCATAAGAAATACATGTAAGTGTGTTATTGCGCAATATTACGTCGTAATTGTCCGCTTTCTATCACCGGTGTGTACGCTGTAGGTGGGTCAACACCCACTTACTGCAATCGCTCCTTGCTATCTGTAGAGTTACATCCCCTATTTTGAGTAGGAGCGGTCTAGGGGATATTTGTAATGCGTAATACGTTTTTCGAAACGGCTTGTAGCAGCCGTATGAAGCAGAGTGGAGGCTACGATGAGCCAGTTTTAATTAGCGCAACCACGACCAATTTCGAATTTTTAAAGCCGTGTTTTTCTAAGATTTGTGAGCAGACCGCAAATTTTTTTTTAATGTGTAGAGAATGATGTTCTCTTTTATAATTTACTACAAAAATCATGAAAATTCTAATAAAATAATAGGTGACCGTCCCCTGTATTTCTTATGGGAAAATCATAATGTTCAAAATTAAATTATGCCCTTATTAGAAGTCCGACTAAATTCATCCTCACCTTAATGAGCTTGAATTCTTCTGTTCTTTCGTTTCGTGAAGCAATTTTTATAGGAAAAAGTGTACTTTCGAGTTAGGGTTAGTTAACTCTTGTCCGAAACCATAGTATGGTTGCGAACTACAGACGTACTTCTAAAATATGAAAAAGAGGAAAAAAAAATGAAAAACATATATGCACTTAGGCAATTTTATAGAGATTTATTACTATGCAACAAACATAACGAATATCAAATGGCGGAAACTCGAGGAAAACAACCAACTTCAGTTTTAAAATATCCAAATAGATCCGACACAAACCAATTTGCTACTGCTCCATGACCTCAAACAAACATGCAGACTAATTTATTATTAATTGTAAACAACAAATTGATGATCTGAATAGTGATGAAAAAACAGGAAATGCCAAATTTTGATTTGCAGCTTGATAAAAGTTAACTAAAAATAAACGAATAAATGACCTCTTCAAACAACATTCCATAAAAAAGTTAATTTCTAACCTCCAAATTACCATCTTGAGTTGCAAAATTCGAACAAATGTTTAAAGTGAGGAAAGTAAAATTAAAATTTAAAAAATAGCTAATCTAATTGGATTATTACAATATGAGTGAATGATCTAACGCTACACCTAAAAAGTACTTTGGAACTGTGAATATGTTTCATATATACGATGGTTGTTCAAAAATGTTCTTCGCTAACATATAGATGGCACATTTTGTATGAGATTTTGTGTTCACTAAGAAATTTCATCTTTGCAAGTTAAATGTACATAATAATATGTATGTCTAACAAGTAGTTGTGTGTTTGACGGTTTAATTCCTCAAAGTAGCCGTAATTAGTAAAAATCGTTTGATGCAAACTTACCTCCAAGCTATTCATTTTATATTTAAAAACAGATGGAATAAAGTGAGCACTGGTGAATAAACTGAATATTATAATATAATTAGAATAATAATCAGGACTTCTTTCATTGCAACGGTTGATGTGTGTGATATTGAAACAAAAATTCTGCGCAATACTCAGCATTGTACGTCGCAGAACACTTTCGGAAGCAAAAGAAAAGAAGAATCACTCTTACTTACTCTAGTATTGGCTCGTCTGGCAAAATCCGCTGATTTGATTGTTTCTTAGGCTCCTAGATGTGTAGGAGTCATCGACTGTTATAAAAAAATTTCTGTAGGCTTGCACTTTTGAAAGAATTTCAACACTTTTAAGAAACCACAGCACTCATTTTGTGGATAGTTTATGACTATGGTTTTGGCTATCGGGTCGAGGTAATAAACCTGAACTTAAAAGTACACTTTTTCCGATATAAATCGCTTTACCAAACGAAAGAGCACAAAAATGCAAATTATTTAAGGTGAGGATGAATTTAGTAAGACTTCCAATAAGGCCACAATTCAAATTTAAAAATTACAATTTTCCCGTAAGAAATACATGTAAGTGTATTATTGCAAGATATTTCGTCATTAGAATCCGTATTCTATCACCCGTCCGTGTTCTGTAGGTGGGTCGACAGTGACTAGCGGTAGGGAGCTACCAGTCGCTCCCTGAGATCCGTCGGGTCAACATGCCGACGACAGAACCGTTCTTAGGGAATGTTTTCAATGAGTAAAGCGCTTGTCAAAATGGCTTGTAGCGGCTGTAGCAAAGGATGCGGAAAGTCGGTTTTGACAAACGCAACTACGGCAATGCTCGGATTCATCCTAAAAGTGTATTTTTTCAAAATTTATGAAGCGACTACAAATTTTATATTTTTATTTGTTAATTAGACTCTCATCTTTCATAATTCACTGTAAAAATCAAGATTTGGGTTTCTTTACTGTCACCACAACCTATTTTAATTTCGGTGTGTGGGGTTACAGTTCAAAAGAGCCAATGAGAAAATTGCATTGTAAATAAATTTTTAAAGCCGTTTTTTTTTTAAATTTAAAGACCGTCCGCAAATTTTATTTTTTTTATACGCTAATTAGACCCTCGTTTTTCATAATCTACTTTAAAAATAGTCAAAATCAAAGTTCAGGTTTATTACCCGTCCCCTGGCTGTCTTGCCAACAAAAACATTTTATCAATTTTTTTTATCGTTTCATCGCTTATTGCTACTTTTTACCTTCCAAAATGAGATCTGTCGCATACTCTGATAACCCACACTCACGATTGGAAATTAAAATGAGAAGTCCTGAAAACCATATAACAATTTCTTTTTCGACTTTGTAAAATTTATTCAAAAGAGAATTTTGGTAATTACTGCTTGAATTCCATTTTAATAAAAATACATACATTCGCGTCAAATCAAATTTAATTCCAAGTAAACGCAAAATCCCATGAAAAATTATGCAGTTTTGCTGCATACATTTACCGGGTGGCAAGCCGCATACCGGAACAGAGAATTAACATAAGAATTTTTTTGAATTCTTACTTCCGTAATAATGGATTTTAATAATAAAATTAAGAATCAAAAGATATTTCTTTTCCGCTTCTAAAAATATGCATAATTTATTATTTTTTTTTAATTATTGCTAAAAATACAAAAATAATACTTTCGAAACCCCATTAAAAACAATTTTTTTTAATTACCACTGCAACACGTTTTTAGATTGAAAACCTTTTCTTCAACCAAGTGAAGACTCTTGAAGTTCATTATAACGAAAATTTGCTCTATCTTTTTTTTATTCTACCAAAGTAAATTAATGGCAATTGTTATTGTTGTTTAAAATTTTATTTTTGTATTTTTAGCAATACAGTCAACTCGCGTTATAACGAATTGCAAGGAACCGAGAAAAAAAATCGTTATATCGAATTTCGTTCAAATTCGGTATTTGTAAGAAATTTAAAGAAAAACTTAAACCAATACACTACAAATTCGTTGTTGCTAATTAAAATAAACAATATAACGCATATATGTTAAAAAAGTTTAATACAAAGCGAATAAGGAAATCAATTCGCATGTTAGAAAGGTCGGTGGAGGGGGCTTGTTACGGAGGTTTTGAACACCTTCACCAGTTTTGATAACTTGAACACCAAGTTATGACACTTTTTAAAATTAGACAACCATAAAAATGACAAAAATTATTAGACCTTGACCAAAAAAATTTTGTTATATCGAGGCGACCAAAACCCATTTAAAATTACGTTATAACGCGAAAATTTCAAAGGACCGGCATTTTTCTTTTTATTGAGATGTCGAGAAACAAAATATTAAGTATTAAATAAATTATGTAGATAAAACCCTTCCACAGATGTACATCATCTGTAATCACAGTTTTTCACATTGTTTTAATTTTAAAATATTAAGTATCGCATATATTTGGACTCGGGAAAAGGAAATATCTTTTGATAGATATATTTTTCATTAAAATCCGTTATAGTAGGAAGCAGAAATTTAAACAACTAATTTCCTATGTTAATTATTGCACTATGTGTTTCAATTTTGATATTTATAGAATTTATAGGTTAGGTTAGTCTTCAACTCTCAATTTCATATGTTTGATTGTGCGGTCGGCCACCCGGTATATCACTTCTAAACGACCCTCGTATATGTGAATTTATGTTTGACAATATCTAAAATACATATTATCTTCTTGATTAGCACAAAATTTAAATTATTTGAGCATTATGCTGAAAAATGTTTATAAATTTTAAACGTATTTTCTTTTAAATATGTTTTTATTCTCATAGTCATAAAAGATTTGTTTCGGTTCTCATCTTGGATTTTTGTATTATTTCTTCAAGGATTTCATTAATGTATAATTTTCTGTATTTGGTCAAGAAATTGTATATGAGAACAACTAATTAAATATAAAACATAATTATTTCAGATATCTTAGTTGTAAGAAAGCTAATAAATCCTTGCAAAAGAACAAATTAATAGATAAATAACAAAATACGTCACAAAAATCTTTAATAAAACACTGGATTTTTAACATAAAATTCCAATAAACTATCACGATGACCAGAAGAAAATTCCAACTTAACAATGCTAACAAATTTTTATGTGTATTTATTTTGATGAATTTATTAGTTCTATTATAACAATTTAATTTAATGTTGGCATGTTTAAAAATTAATTTTTCGTTTTCAGACAATCTTAACATGTAGCAGCGCCAAAACAGAAAATTCCTTAGAAAACTCGTTGCCCGTTTTCTTTTTAGTGGAATAGAAAATTTTTTTTAACCTGATCCATCCGGCCTTTATTTTGCGGACCGGGTTTTATTTCCCAGTCTCATTTTCTTCACCTTTTTTCTTTGCTATTATTACTTTCGCGCCACGTGCCAAGGAAGTCCGAGTAAACAAATAAACCGCATCTACCCCTAATTTGCGTCGTACGCCATTTTTAACTTAACAATTATTTGTTGTAAGTTTTGAATTTGACAGTAAAAATAAAAACGAAATACGAAAAGGTATTAAAGTGTTCTGGAGAAAGATTTTTTTAATTTCAAAAACTATTTTACAAATTTTTCTTTCCGCGAAAAAATTTAAAAAAAAATTTATCAGGAAAATGGATTTCATAAAATTAAATAGCGTTACTGTTAATTGAATTTTGTACTTACTAGTACTTTTTCCATAACCGCGCATAGCGCTTTTCTTTTAAAAAAACTGATAATTTTATTATTACCTCGTTAAAATTTTTATTAGCTCTTATAATATTATAATTTTTAAATGGGAATGCTAGGCTCATTTCAATGTAACGTACCATTATATTAAAGACATCTTGCCTTTTCATCCTGAGAGGAAATCAAAATTATGGTATATTAATGGAAACTCATACACATTTTTTTGTATAAACTAAGATTACCAAAAATATACGTCATATTCGTTATTTTACTATAAACAATATGAGGTAAATCATTTAAATGTACTTTAAATGTAATTTAAACATTAACAAATGTCAACCTTGCGAAGTAATGTTTTACTTTATGATAAGTAATAAAATGTGTAATTTTCATTGTTACATTTTTTCATTAGTGATGTTTACAATGCTTATTTTGCAAAACTTTGGTTAAAAATGCATACGCTTCTGCTATGTAATCAGAAATAGCATGAGTAAATTTTCACTATCACAAACCGTAATGTAGGTAAGTCTTGCAAAAGGCAATTTTCACATTTTCACTCGCGTACGATTCACTAATGCGTCTTCCATGCTTAAGTTGCTTTAGTTTGTCACTTACTGAAGACACCCCTGCAAGATGCATTGTTCTTCTTATTGCTATAATGAACTACTATTACAATTGTTACGTGGGTTACAACTGCTAATTTCACTTAAAACTGTTCAGTATTACATTCACAATTACCTTACTTCCGCGGGGCCTAGCAGACTCATTTCCGCCGATTCATCTCCAGCGCTTCATTTTCGGATCGATTTAATCATCGGTCGATTTCATTGTTGTCAGGTAAATTACTCTAATTATGAGTAATATTGTCTATAACATTGTTTTCAAGTTCACATTGATATTATGATGTATTACAATATTTTCACAAGGTCAGCGCTGACCTTAGAAACAGAAGCAAACTTGCCCTGATACAAAGATCATTTTTACCAAATAAGTTCTCCAAAATTCTAACACCGATTTAGTACGTGTTCCAGTTTTATTAGATCTCATAAAAAAAATTATAAATGTATTTTGAATTATACATATTTTGATTAACATAATGAACATAATTGTTACAGCAAGAAAATAAACGACTTTGTTGATATAATCTATCAAGGATATAGACTTCTTTCGTAATATATATCCAAAGCTTAACACAAAATTATGTAATAAATTTAATAAATGCAATAGCAGTTAAAACACGAATCACATTATCGTGCTTATTGCAAGGGATTTGCTATCATCAGATATACACTAAACATAATGAACACCACTACAGTGAAAGCTCTCCTTGCGGACAGCTCTAATAAACGGACATCTCCCGTAACCGGACAAAATGCCTGGAACCAAATTTCGGCATATCATTTTCAATGTTAAATGCTTTCCGATAAGCGGACGCTCTCATAAACGGACGCGGACACTAGATTATTCCCCAATGTGACTAAAAATCTCCCATAGGCGGACGCGAAACTCTAATAGCCGGACGATATCTTAGGTTTGCTTATTATAATGTGCATTAAATTCGGTAATTCTCCTGTTATATTAAGTGATTCCCCTTTATTTTGCTTGAGAGCTTGGTTTTCGTGTTTATACATATGCATTAGTATTTTGTCTTTAGTTCAGACAGCATTATCGAAGTTAGTTTGTAAATGTAAATGTAAAATGGCATCAAAAAAAAAGAATGCTTTCCTTAAAGGAAAAAAAAGAAGTTGTAAATTTGTTAGATAAAGAAAGAGTTTCAGTTCGTGATTTAGCAAAAAGATTTAATATTGGGAAAACGCAAGCAGCTGAAATAATTAAAAATAAGGAAGATATCAGAAGTAAATGGCAATCTGGAATTAATACAAATCAAAAGAAGAATTTTTGAAAAGGAAGGTTTTAATATAGACAAAAGATGTTTTGAATGGTTTGTGCAAGCTAGAAGTCGGAACGTTCCAATATCAGGACCGCTAGTGATAGACAAACATTTTAGATTTTTCAAAACCCAAGGACTAACATTTTAAAATTTACCTACTACTTATGTACATATATGTATTTATAGTCATACTAAACATTTGAATAAAATAAATATGTACTTTAAAAAGGTGGCATATTAACTTATTTTTTCGCCGTATAACAAAAATCGTATTTTTCAGAGTGTAGCATGAGTATTATGTATATTACTTATGTACATATTGGGTATGTGTACATCATATGATACCTATTTATATTTCTTATTAGTCCTTGTACTCTCCTTTAAACGGACACCTCCTATAAGCGGACAAAATTAGTGGAACCGTGAGTGTCCGCTTATGGGAGCTTTCACTGTAATACTTATAGCTACTCGCACCTCACCGTGACATGCATCATGCGAAGGATAATATGCAAATGTCCTCTCTGAATATAATTACGGAAAACCATTCATTGGTTCTATTCATATATTTTTAATTCATTATTCTGGAACTATAACAGATTCATTGATAAAGACAAAATCTTTTTAATTGTGCATTTGACAAACGGATTAAGGATTTATGGGAATTTACTAAAAAGTAATGAATAATTTCAAATAAAAATATGTTTTTTAATTTAAATATCATAAAAACACGAGCCTGGCTATTTATTGTTATTGTGCGTTGTAAAGACCTATATCTGCTACGTAGTAATTTTATCAATTTACTCATAAACGATTGCCTATTATAAAAATTTCCATGCAAATTAAAAAAAAACATGAAAATCTACTTAGTGAAAGCATAATGTTATCTTTGAAGATTAACAGTAAGAATGGCAGAAAAACAGAAAAATAATGACGCATTACGGCGCTAGGGCAACTTTTGCCCTGATACAACTTTCACTGATAGTTTCGCAAATTATAAATAAGTAAATTAAAATTTATCTTATTATGCACATAAATTTTAAACAATTTTTATACTTACAGTGGTTAACAGTACAGGAAACTGTACTATGTACAGTGAATTTACAAAATCTGCATATTGTTAGTTGCAATATTGCATTTCTTATTACTGTGATCATTTCCGCCAATTCTGATCTAATTAAATTAACAAAGTAACCAATCAGACCGCAACAAAATCAGAAATATGATTGGTTACTTTGCTAATTTATCTAATAGATAGCTATCTAATAGATATCTCTTGGTAAGGAAAACGGTCATAAAGTTTTGCTGTTTTCTATGCTTGTAGGATAGTCGTGTAACATCTGATCATTACATAAAAAAGATTAGAATCAACCAATCATTTAAGACCCTGGTACAAGTGGTGTTCAGTCAATTCATTTAGTGGGGTTTAATGAATGATGAAATTGGGTTCAATGAAAAAATTTTTGTAAAACCCTTGGGAAAGACAGATTTCCAAGAATTTTCGTATCGAGAAAAATGTTTTAAAAGCAGTACAGCAAAATTAAGAGAGGATATCTTTGTTGGACCCCAAATCAGTGAACTTTTCAAAGATCAAATTTTTTTTTACATTTACACTTAGAATTTTTCGCAGAAAACTTAGATGCTGTAAGTGATGAACAAGGAAAACGATTTCATCAGGACATTTAGTCGATTGAAAATCCTTATCAAGGCTATTGGAACGAAAGTATGCTAGGACTACTGCTGGACGCTATACCGAAATTTATTCGATAAAATGTATAAAAGAAAATCATATTCACAACATTTTTAAATATTTGTATACTTTTAATAAAAGAATAATTAAATTTAGTGTATTAAATTATATAAGAATTTGATTTTGTTATTATATTTCATCATTAATGTGTATTAACCGCCAAAATTTAAAAACTCTCATAACTAAAAATCTCAACATGCTAAAACAAATCTAATTAGAGATTTGAAACCAGCGCAAAAAAATGGTTCAAAAAAATTTATTTTGCATTTCTGTTGATTAAAAAAAGTTTGATTTTGTTGACCAGTGTTATTAGGGCCAAGTTTAACTGAGGAGATTTCGGAAAAATCAAAACGTGATTGTACAATGTCTTAAACTAAAAAAACATGCAAATTGAAAAATTTACTAATTTGAAAAGAATTTTATGAAAAATTCACTTAAATCGAAAAAATTTAAAATCATTTTAAAACATATTTTCACAAGTTAATAAATAAAAATAAAGTAAAAATAAAATAATTTTTATTTAACATAATAGTTTTCTTTTAGATTTTGTTTTTTTTGTTGTGATCGAGTTCAAAATTTAGTTGTCCAACTGTATACCATCAATTTTGTCTCACTGCAATAACCCTTGTTGCCTTGATTACGATAATTCAAATTTGTCTTGTTTTTTTTTCTTTATTTTTTTTATTAAAGTTTACTAACTTAATAAATATATTTTTCTCGATAATACAAAGATTAATTCGAGACACTTACCGCGGCAGGTGTATTACCTCAAGAAAATTAGTTATTAAAAGGTAATTCAAATTTTAAAATTAACCACTTTATTTTCACTTATTAGTTTAATATAATGTGAATACTTACATTAACATGCTTCAAACACAAATTAAGACCTACTGAAAATTCTGGAAAAAATAAGTAAAGTACCTGCACTAGTCGAGTTATATTTTTGATTTCTTTTATAACCAACCTTATTCCAATACTATAATTTTTTAATTTGGTATAATTAAAGTAGTGAATAATAAATATCGCACTTAATATGACGTTAATAATTATTATTATTTTGATGTAAAAAAGAATATTTTTTTTAATATATCTCATTTTCTGCTATCTAATTGTTGTTCACCGGACATAATAATTATATGTATTGCATTGAAGGAGAGTGCATAGTTATTTTATATTTCTGAAGTTACATAATGATAAATAAAATCTCTAAATTTATTTAAATTTATTATTACCATAACTAGGCTTAGAATAATTCTCTAATTGCAAGACAAAATCGGAACGACGGACTTAAATTTTTTTTTAGTTTGGAAATATACAGGATCAATATGTAGTTTTCTATTTTGTATTATATTAAACTTATTAATATTTGAACTAGGTATAGTTAAAACTAAAAATAATAATAAAAACTGTAAATAAATTTTGGGTAAAGCATCAATGCACTGTGTACATAATTTGGATGATGATCCGAAGCACACAAACTAAAAAATTAAAAATTAAATTAAATTAGTTGCAGGATGATTGTACATTCTCCAAAAATTAAAATTTACAAAACTGTGGCAATTAAAAGTAAAAATTTGTTTTCTGAATATGTTTTTTGACTTTACTGTGCCAAGAAACAACGTAATTTTTAAATTTTTTATGGGATTTAAGTTTATTTTTCAATTACATATATCTAGTTTTCAAAAAAAAATTTAACCAATCAATTTCCTATTTCGAAAGCAATCGTGAACACTATCACGTAATATGTAGTTTCAGAAAACAAATTTGACTTTGACGTAATTTTTGAATTATTTTATGCGATTTAAGTTTATCATAGAATATAAGTGTGTATTTTAAGAAATGAAGTTCTAAAAACTTAATCTAACAATAAATAAAAATAAAAAAAAATAATAGAAGTTGTATTATTCAATTTAACGTGTTTCAAACTAGTTTGTTGCTGTAATTGTTAGAATTAATAGTTATTTATAAATAATATTGTTGAAAAAACCCGAAACTCATCAAACAGAATAATACAACATCTATTATTTAATTTGTTTTATTTTTTATAACCAGACAAGAATCACTTAACTTTGTTTTTAACATGGAAAGTCATCATAACATAAGTAAGGAGACAATTAAACAAAACCAAAGTTCTAGTTAATCGGTCGTTGTTTCAAAAGTAATAATAAAAGTAGTAATAAAATAACTCGAAATAAAAACAGCAAAATAAGAAAACATTGCATAAGAAAATTAAATGCGCAAAATAACATGGGAATTTTGTTTTACATAATCATATTATGTTCTTGTGATCGGCCCCTTAATAAGCACATACATAAATGTTGTCATATGTATAATATAAACAGTAAACATAATTCTTAAAAATTAATATTAATTTTTTTATCTAATACTTACTTAAGTATACTTACTTACTAAGCATTATATTGGGATTTGTCATTTTCTGACAACGAAAATTGTCAGTAGTTATAACAATATTGATGTCAACGGGGGTTTGTTTCTTAAATAGATTTTGTAACAGAAAATATTTTAAAAACATATTATGTTATTATTCAATTTGTTCAATTTTCAGTTTTGATTTCTTTTTAAGAAAATGCTGATAATTTCAAAAGAGAGTTAATACCATACATTAATAATTAAGGTTAACTTTATTACAATGTTTTGATTAATTCTTGTATCGATAAGTATTGTTTATTTGTTTGTTGAATTGTTATTATTGATAATGTTATGAAGCCGTAAATTAAATTAAATTAAAATTAATAGGTTAACTAAACAAATAACAGATTTTTTTCATAAGTTTTTAAGTAAGGGTTTTTGCTGTTAACTACGAGGGTGGTTTGACAAGTCAGTGACTTTTTGAATTTCCCACGTTGTAAATTCATATTCAGCACTGCTACTGTAAACTATCATTTGACAATAGGCTACTGTCAATTGTCAAGTTTTTAACAATGGGTTTTGCTGTTAACTACGAGGGTGATTTGACAAGTCAGTGACTTTTTGAATTTCCCACGTTGTAAATTCATATTCAGCACTGGTCTTGTAAACTGGCATCTATCAATAGACTACTGTCAAATTTTGAGTAAGCTGCGTCATTTAGTTTGTGTTTGACAGCCATTGAAAGTAGACAACCTAGTGAATTTGGACAAAAATTAAAAAAAATGAATTTCACGTGCTCATTAAACATTATTTTTTGCGTAAGAAAACCTTTACCAAAACAAAGGAAAATCTTGATAAATACTATGGTAAAGGTGCTCTTTCACCAGGACAATGCATGGGTGTACACGTATGTCATCGCCATGGCAAAATTTCATGAATTGGACTACGAATTGCTTCCTTGTCCAGCATATTCTCCAGATTCAATAAACAGTATTCTTCAGATCAGGGGGTTCAGTAAACCCCCTGCGACTATTTCCTGTTTCCAAACCTAAAAAGAGCGAAGTTATTAATTTTTTACTAGTCTTCTTTATGTAGTCTGCAATTGGTTGATAACTAATAGTTATAAAGATTCTGAGTGGAAAATCGCCATGGTAGACCGTTGATTAGTTTGAGATTCTTTTTTTATATCACTTGCAGTTCCTTGATATGGGTGTGTACCGCTCTTAACCATACGGGTCATCTCTAGGTCGTATAATAATAAATAATATAATTGGGCAATTATATAATATTAATTATTTATCTATCAATCAAAATATGAATTACAACATAATTGGCCATATGATTTGAAGTGATATTTTTATTGGATAATCTTGATTATTTGGCCAAAAGTGAATAAAGGTTTCTATCGCATTTATGATCCGTGTTTCTTGGTTCTTCAATGTGGTTCAAATGTATTGTCGAATGACCAATCATTGTTACTTTTAAAATTTTGGTTTGACTGGCTTAAGAAAAGAGGTAAGGATCTCAATTGTAAAAAGTAATGTTTGATGAGCAATTCAGTAATAAATTTAATGTTTAACACTAACATGGAAGACTTTATAGGACTAATGTATGTTTTGTTCATGAATATTTTTTATTGTGTTTTTAAGGCCGCAGCCTTAAGGTTAATCGGTTGAAGCTACAAAAGATTGTTTTAAAACTCTGAAGGGAAACATGCAATATAAAGTTGAATTTTCCCAAGGAAGTCATTTTTAATGGTAAAATTATTATATTATTTTGGGAGGTCAAAAAACATAATAGGTACACATGTAGGTACTTACAATAACTTGTTTAATGTAAATTTACCTTAATGATTCATGTTATTCGAAACAGACATATTTGTACTACAAATATCTCCGCCTCATACTAATAAAATTTATTATCTTTAGTTATTACTAAACTTTAATTTATGTGTAATTTACATCAATTATTATTAGTTGAGGTCATGGCTCCCGTCTATCCAGATATTCGGTAATAATGTTTAATATTTTAGTAAATTTTTGTATTTTTTTCTTTATAAAATGACAACTTTTGTAGTTTGCTAAAATTAAGAATTTCCTATGTAGCAGGATAATGGTGACTACGTATATAATTTAATAATGTGCAATTACTGCACGGAATATTTAAGCATTAGTTAAGCTTAAGCCTTAGTTAAAATGTCGTTTGTCGTTTTTCCATTGGCAGAATTGACATTTTAAGTCCGGCTTAAACTTAACTAATGCTTAAATAATTCGGTACAATTGAACATTAATGATTCTTTTCGAATCATGAACTGAATTGAGTTTCATATCTCTTTCACATCTTAACCTCACAATATTAACATTTCCACTATTATTCACCAGGAAGCACGGTATACTACAGTAATTCTCAAACGAACAATGTTGAGTGGTAATTCAAATTGAGTAAAAAACAAGGTAGAATTTGTATGGCTAAAGTTCTTATTCTTCTATATAGCTACTGTTTTGGTTTGTAAATTTTTGTTGGCTAGTTCTTTTTTTTTGGTCGTCATGTACCTAACGATAATAAAAATAGTCGGCTATAAATAAGTTTGTAATCATCGTTATTTATATATTATTTTATAGAATAAGAAAAGAGTATAAATTCAATCATAGGAAATTGTAATTATATGGATGGACAAATGGACAGGGAGCCAGATAATACCTACATAAGATTTAAAACAGTAAGCTGATTAGTATTTTTAAAATGAACAAGTGTAGCGTTGCAAATGTCAACCAGCGACGCTAAATAAAACTTTTTAAATCTAATAATTAATTGATGTTCAATTTATTTTAAACATTCTATACATAAAGGAATTGAAATGTTGGTATGAGATTTTAAAAATATGCAGGTTACAAAGATAACAAGAACACATTTTGTTAAAGCAAATAAAAATTGTTTGAATAATTTTTAAAAAACTGTAATAACAGTTAGTGCCGATTTAGTAATTATTGAAGCCTAATTGCGAATATTTGCAGGTAATACCTTGCATTTTTTTGGATCGATGCCGACTTTCAATTTTTTTTAGTTTTTTTGGATTGGAAAATTTGTATGAGGTTTTTATTTGTCAACATCTGACGACCGTTGACCATATAGTGAGGGGTGTCTCGAGACCTGATTTTTGAGCCAATCGAAATTGATTCACCAGCTACTGTGCTCTATTTGTATGATAACGCATTGGATTAGAATCAGTGAAGCATTCATCGCTTTCATCGCTCAACATCGTTCCCAAGGCGTATCAAGGAAAATTTAATTTTACTCATTATAATAATTTTGGTTCTGCGCGCTCTTGAGTGGATGCAAATTTTATTGCCATTTTTTTGTAGACAAAACGGGTCACATATATGGTCTGCTGTTTTGGGTTGTAATGGAGTTGTGATTTTTGATTTTAGTTCATGCCAATTTTTGTTGGAAGGCGAGGATTCTGCGGAGAAGGGAAAGCTTTCTTAGAACCGAAAGAATTTTAACCAAGCCATTTTAATAACAAAATCATATCTTACATTTTGGTGAGTAAAAGATTACAATTTCCATTGCATGCCTTTGACGGAGATTATTGTGACTTAGTTGGTTTAATTTTTTTGAAAACGGAATTAAAAATTCCGAAGTGTCACTTAGGGGTGTGAGAGACCAATTACGCCTTCAGCATTGTTAAGATTTTTTTTTCGATTAAAGTGAACCTTCAGTTCCAATTAAGTGGTTCTTTTATTTTTTTAATTTTTTATTGTTAAGGAGACACCTTCAGTGTCCCTTCCGAATTTGTATTATCTTCCGTGCAGTTGCAATAAACAAAATTTACGTAATTTAGTGTTTTCTTCGGTTTATTGTAACTCTTGGCGCCCTGGCAGAATAATTCTAAAAGTACGACTGACCCAACAGCCTTTCTCCGACAACAGCAGCTAGCCGCTACTTGCACAAGTAGCTAGGGTAGTACCTACGCAATTTTGCGGAGTGTGGTACACAAGGCAAGTAAATTTTCATGATTATGCCTTCTTAGGGTCCTGATCTGCTCAGCGTACGTTGACTGCCAACTTGATCGCTATTATGTAGACATGTAGTGAATGGGTTGGTTTACTCTTGCCCACAGCTGGATAATGGAACTTGAGAAAGTTTTAACAACGTATGACTTCAACTTTCAGTAAGTTAAGGTTCTCTAACTTCTTACTGCATTTACAACCAGATCTAAAGATGATTTGGATTAAGAGTTCCTTATCTCGAAGAGTCACATAAAAATATAGCACACTTACATGATATAATAAAAAAAATACCACAAAAACAAAAAAACTTTTATTCGTTCATAAAATTCAATTTGTTTTACTTTCCAATATTACTTTACATTTCAAAGCAATTATAATAAATTAGATTTTACTTGTATATTATACTTTATAACAATAAATTAGTTTGGTGTACAGTAACAAACTTTTACGATGCAACTTAATTAATTCGGCTGGCTTTGCTGAGCTTGGGGGATTATAGTTAATAGGATATAATACAGTTGATCTTTCTATAACTATAAATATTAGTTTAAACATTTATTATTTGCACATTTCGTATAATTCGAATTTGATACATCGCTATTTTAATTTCAATGATATAAAATTATCAATTTTTCCTAGTTATACATACAGCGTGACCCACAAGAACTCGGACAAACGTTTAAAAAAGAAACTTATTTAAACGCAACAATTTAAAAATTTAAAAATGGATAAATTATAAAATTTCAAAGTGGCTTCCTTCTGCGTAGATACAGAGCTTTAAACGTCGAATGAAATTTTTGGCTCTTTTTCGTACCTCTTCTAGGGATATTTTGTCCCATTCCTGACGCAAAGATTGTTTTAGTGATTCCAAACTTTTGTGGGCTTTTGCACAGGCTCTGGCCTCTAAAATTGACCATATGGGTAATCCATTGGGTTAAGATCTGGTGAGTATGAAACCATTCAGCGGAACTGATGAAATCAGGAAAATTAATTCGGCATCACTCTTGCGTAGTTTTCGCCTTATGGGCAGGTTTAGAGTCTTGTTGAAAGGTCCAATGTTGGTCACCAAAGTGCTGTTGGACCCACAAAGGAACTACAGCCTCTAAAATATCCCGGTGGTAGATTTCCTTGTTAATTTTTACTCTTTCTTCCACAAAACTAAAGGTGTTTTACCGGTAACACAAATACCGCCCCAAACCATGACAGACTTGGGGTATTGGCGATGAACCACAATGGCAGAAGGTCGAGGTACTTCTTCTGACCGATGCCTATCATTTTGACGATTGTGAAATTGTTCAATAGTAAAAAAATTTTCATCAGTAAAATCGAAATTTTCCCATTTTTGAGCAGCGGTGCGATATAGAAAAGCACGGCATCGTTGGAGTCGTACTCGCTTGCTTTCATCAGTTAGCATTTGGGCTTTTCTCAACTTATAAGGCTTCTTTTTAAGTTCATTTTTAACTATTCGTCGATCCGACTCTCGCGTGACCCGGTTTCACGAGTCACTTTTCGCATCGACAGTCTCGGATTCTTTGAATCCGAAGTTTGACGATATTGCGTTTACGACGAGTGTTGGCAGAACATTTTTTTCCTCTTCCGGGTCGGTTTTCTATATTACCAAGTTCTTTGAATTGTTTGATAGCGTCGGAAACGGTTTGTCGAGAATTTTAAGCATTCGAACTATTTCACATTGACGATTTCAAACTTCAAATAACGATAAAATTGCGGCGCGACTTTGTGGCATTTTGTAATTCACAAACTAATTGTTTAATTTTTTTTCTTTTGTTTTCCTGATCTCTACAGTTTTAGAATCGGATTACTAGATTACTTTTAGAAAAATTTAGTGATTTTCGGGAAAAGAAATAAATATGTTTGTCCGGGGTCTTGTGGGTTACACTTTATTATAAAATACAAAAAATTGCATCAGAATGCAAATACAATGAGCTTGTAAAGTTTGGAACAAATTTGATAAAAACTTTTAGAGAGATTTTTCATAAAATGCCCAGAAACGTCAACCTTATTTTTTTAAATGTCACGTTTTTTTGCTATTGATTAAAATATAGTGAAATGTTTCAGACTGAAACAAAAAATATGTTAACTACAGAGATGGCCAAATAATTTATTTAAAATAACCTGATGTGTTGATTCAGGTGGAAAACTAACGTGTGTGTGGTTCCGGTTTTAGACTTAATTTAATTTAATTTAATTTTGTTTTGGTAGGTAATTTTGTTAAATTTTTAATAATTAACGTTGTACTAAGACGGCCATTGGCTTGGTTGGTAGCGCGATGAACTGTTAATATAAGGCGCCCAGTTCAAATCCGGGCAGAAGCTCACTTTGTATAGCTGTCTCCGTGCTTCGGAAAGCACGTAAAGACGGTGGTCCTCCTATGTTAATGAATTGCCATCATTAACAATAATATAGGGCAACAGCACATCTGAGGCGACCCTAGCAAGCTACTTCAGATGTAAAGTAAGTAATGCTCGCAGTGCTAACAGTAGCTTGGAATATCGCCGATGCTGCTGTTAAGATAAAAACAGATCAGCAAATCTTATAAAAATTAAAGAAGAAGAACGTTATACTATATATACTTGTGTAAGTTGTTACGTACTATATCTTAGGTGAGATAATTTTGTAGCATTTGTACTCTACTTTAACTAATAAATCAACTTTTTAGCCCTGAAGAAGCCGTTAGAAACGGCGAAACGTCAACAAGGATAAAAAAATAGTTTTATTAGCATCTCGTTCAAAATCTCATTTTTTCGTAGTTTAACTAATATATAATACGTATATTATTAAAGTTTTTTGTTTTAAAAAGGTTTTAAATTTTATGTTTAGGTTATGTGAAATTTCATTAAAAATTTTTTTAAATTAGTAAATTTATTCTATTTACGTATTTTTAGTTTAAGATATCATTGTACAATTATGTTTCAATTTTTTAAATCTCATCAGTTAAACTTGGTCCTATATACTTGAATTCTAAAATAAACTTAATAATAATAATAGTAGTAAACTTTATTGTAACTGAAGTTATACAAATTCATGAACAAAGCATTAATGAGTGTACAAAATGAAACAAAACAATGATAGTAATAATACAAACAGGGAAACGGTGCTAATTAAACATATTTAACACTGCGTGCATACACAATTAATCTAGAATTTGTACGAAATACATCAAATTGTAAGAAATATTTTAAGCTAAGGTTTTTTTTCTTCTTTGGTTGAAAACAAAATAAAAGGTAGAAATTAAAGTACAAAAGATATAAGTCGCAAGACAGTGCCATTGCTCGTGCGGTTTTTAAGAGATCACACTCCATTAGTTTTGCGTACAATTTGCTAACTGAATAAAATGGCTTTTTGTTTAAATACGTCTTTACAGCTTTCCGGAATCTAATGTTGGTAAGTTCAGTTTGAAGATGAAGTGGCAGGTAATTGAATAATTTTTGGCATTGTAGTATATAGAATTTTTGTAAGCTCAGATGTCGGAATTGTCAAATGTATATAGGAGTTAGGAGCTTTCGTGTTGTAGGAATATTGTGATCCAGTGGAGAGCTCTGAGATATGCCTACGGAATAGACAGACAGTTTTTAATACTAACAAAGCTGGAAGGGTTAAGATTTTGAATTTCCTAAAGTATTCCATACAACGATCTCTGCTCTTCAAGTTAAATATGTATCTGATTGTTTTCTTCTGTCACTTAAAAACAGTTTCAAAGTTTTCTAAAGTAAAGCAACCCCAAAACTGTATACGTATCTTAAGTGCGATTCATAGAGAGACAAATAAATCTATTTTGAAGTACATACATCCAGTTGCCTAGCCACAGATCCTAAAACAAAGGAGTTTTTTTAGAGAATACATCAATATGTTGACACCACTTAAGTGAATCGTTCATGATCAGGCCAAGAAACCTGGCAGATTTCACAACTTCAATGGTGTCATCTCTCAGGGTTATAGGCAGATTGACGCAATCAAATGCCTTAGCAAAAAATTCTTTCCCAAAAAATTGCTGTAGTGTTTTGTTTCTTATTTTTTAAGGTTTTCGTAAATTTTATTGAGAACCAAAAACATAGCATTGGTTATGATTTTAAACTTGAAAAGAAACGACAACAATTGAAATTTAACCAATCTTTCTATTATTTTAGATAAAGTAGGAAGCAGTGAGATTGGTCCGTGGTTAGATGTATTGTCTTTATCAACTCCTTTGTGTAATGGTGTAATTATTGCCGTTTTGAGGAATTCAGAAAAAATACCAGTCCAGAAAAAGTCGTTAACAAAAACAGTCAGTATCGAAATTGCTTTATCTGGGAAGTTGGAGATGCTTTGATAGAAAGACCATCTTCGCCACATGAAGACTTGTTTTTAATTTCGACTATTGTTCTCAATAAGTCATTTTCATTTACTGGATGTCAGAAAAAGCTATGTATGTTTTTGTTGCCAGTACCGAGAAAGGAAAGTCTCTTTAGAGGTATTCTCTGCATTTAAAATTCTACTCCAATAATATAATCTTTTGGCTGTTTAAATAGTGCCTAAGTAAATCTTTCTGTATAATTTAAAGAAATTTCGGTAAGAGGGGCTGTTTGTAAACTTTTTTAAGTGAATTAGTGTTTAATTAATGTTTTTGGCGGAAGTTCGTATGTCTTTAGTAGTCCATGGGTTTGATTTTTTACATTTAATTCTTTAAAAAACGGACCTCTCATGTGTATTTCATTTTTTTTAATCTATTAAAACTTTGGTGAGCATCATCAATAATTTTATTGTTTTACTCTGTAGATGAGCAAAATCTCGGTAACTTTCAAAATTTTTTGCCGAGAACACTCGCTCTAACCTAATTGAAATATTTTCATGGTGTAAGCCAATAGAGAACTTGGTAACTTCATGATCGGAAAATCCAGAGTTAAAAATATGAAACGACATAGTCGATAATGGTACTTGTACTATCAGTTATTCCAGTCGGTGAGTCTACGTGCATAGTTGAGCCAAAACTTTCAAAAGTATATTAACTAGAAATCCCCGGGCAACACCAGTAACGGCCAAGTCAATGTTAAAATTGCCACATAAAATTTTTTTGTCCTAAAGGGTAGTGATTCCGGTAGATTCAGAAAGTTCCCCAGAAATAATCCAATATCAGAATCTGGAGTTCTATAAATACAAACAATGTAAGGCTTGAAGTTTTTGCTAAAAGCTATAGAAAACTCAAAAGACTTTTTTAACAGTAGATGATCGTCTTCATGTTATTATTATTAGTATAGTTTTAATTGTTTCTGGTACATCCCATTAATATTTTACACCATAACAAGTACTCCAGTTTTTCTTTTTTTTTTGACGCTATATCCTGATGATGCTAGTATTAAATAGAAACTAGTAGGCATTGAGTATTTATTTTATTTTGGAAGGGCATACCGCTAAAATAAAATTATAAACAATTTTCCAAGTATGAAAATGAAAAAACATGACTAAAAAAAAAGTTTTAAAATAATTATTTTATAAAAATTTGATTTAATCAAGTTCATATTTTTTAATATGAACTACATGAATGAACATTAAGTTATTTGATTTTTTTTTAAATGTGATTGTCAGTAATAATTATTTATTAAAATTGTTAATTGAATTAAGAGTGTGTTTTATTATTTTAAAGAAATATAGAAAGAAAAGATAAGAAATAGTCGGATCTGTAGTACTAAGAAAAGGAAAACGGAAGCTGAACAGAAGATATAAAAATATTTCAGGTAACATAAATTTAATTATTATAAGGATGTTTTGGTGATATAAGGTGTTTTGAGAAGAATGGATAATTGTTTTTCTATTTTATGAATCTAATTATATCTATAATATTAAAATTTTACAAATTAACAGGTTACCTGAAAATTAGACAACGCTTTTCGTGAGCTTTCAATGGATTTTTGCTGTCATCGGATGTATTATTTAAAATCTTATGTTTGTATCATATTTATGACTGCAAAGAGAGCCATTGCTGAAAGCTGGTGAAATAATTTGTTAAATTTATTGTTCAGTTAACCTGCTAATTTTTAAAATTTTAATTGAACGGGTTAATAACTTCTATAATTTTGTAGAAAATATAATATAATTTATATAATTTTGTAGAAAATATAATATAATTTATATAATTATAATACAAACAAAAAGACCAACTTTAAAAATTTTAGTATGGGAGATGACAATCATGAATTCCTACAATTTCAGTTTGTTATTTGCACTGGGAGACCCCATGGCTCAGCGGCTACAGTTGCTAAATGCGATTGGAAAATTTCGGTTGCGATTTCCGAATAAATTTTCTAAACAGGACGCACAGTTCTTCAGATCGACTCAGCCTTGTGGCGAAGTAACACCTGGAGATAGTATTTAATATGTAGGCGATAAAAGCGTTGTGCTGGCCACATTGCCTTCACACCGAACGGTTCAGGAAAATGCAAAGCACTGAACTACGCAACTACGTATTTGCAACTAGGAGGAGATACTTAATGGTAAAAAAATTATGAACATAGGCAAACTTCAACAATCTGAACACGGTCGTGGGGATCACCTCCTTAAATTAAGTTACATAAATCTTAAGTAATAGTTAAATTATAAATTGCAATTACATATGTAACGTAACTAATTCTGATTTTTTTGCTCTAAAGAATTCTAAAATTAAAAGTTTTTCTATAATTATTGGAATTTATGAACCATCGAAAATTTTCCACCTGCATCATAAAAATGTAAATTTTATATTATAATAATAATAAATTCTTCTGCTCTACTAACTACAAAAAGCACTTCTTAATTTATACAATGTCTATGTTTAAAATTTTGATGTAGACATGAAAATATAATGGAAACTGTCGTCTTCTTTATTTTAAGTTTTGTTATTGGAAATACTGATTTTCTTTAAAATCAAGCTTTCTCAATACCTGGATGGGTGACGCTCCAGAGAACAAGTACTATTGTCGTGGTTCGCATCCCACATTAAACAGTAGGACCCCTTTGATTATTGCTTATCGTAATCGTGGGGCAACGATCGCTGTAAAAATACCAACCCTCTAGTTGAAGGTGGAGTTGATAGTCTGGGGCCTATCCCATAGAAAAAACACTGTGTGGGTGTGTGATGGTGTTTTTGTTAGGTTACATGTATATCTCAATGCATTATTGAAGACAATATATTCCAGCATAAAATCAAATGTTATTACGTTAAATAATTTACATAAATCTTAATGCAGTAATACATAATATATCATCGAATTACAAAAAACCACTCCATCCCATCTGTCGAGCAAATGAGTGATATAATGAATCCGGTGCAGAATTCACTTTTTCATGCAGAGAGAAAATGTTCCGTTGTGTTACGCATTATTGTTAATGACATAAACTTGCAAAAAATTTCGGTAGCATTGTGCGCACTTGTTTTTTGATCAAATATTTCATGCTTAGTCAATTATTTTATCTAGTCAAGGTTTCGAGGATAGAATTTAGTTTCTAATTTCTCTACAATTACAAATTACATAACAATAAGTTTATTATATCTACTCGTGCGTGGTAAAATTATTATAAAAATACAAAATTATAATACATACCTAGCGAGGGTTTGCGTGTGTATTGGGTAATTTGTAGACACCTTATTCATATTTTAAGTTTTACATAAAATTTTGTTAATTTTTTTAATTGTTTATTTATTTTGCTTTTTACAATAAATGCTGTACAAATTTCTGGTAATAAGCTAAATTAGGCACTGCTTGCGTAGATAAACTTAATAATAATGTCCTTGAGCTTTCGAGTGGGCTGCAAAGTGTGCTGCTTTGGCGGCTTGTACTTCAGGGGTATCTAATGGAGTTCCATCGTGGCCTATGGCTGGAACTGCATAGTGACCAGAGTAAGCTGCAGCAGGTGCACTGTAATGGCCGGAGTATGCTGTGTAAGCACCACCATGGGTTTTGGCGTGAGCTGCTAAATGTTCAGCTTTTGCGTGTTGCACTTCTGGTGTTTCTACTGGAACGCCATTATGGTCAATCACTGGGATGTGGATTGGGCCGGTGTAATGGTGAGGAGTATAATCATGATGAGGAGCGTAAGATACCACTGGTGCGGAGTGATGAGTTGCAACAGCTGCGTGAGCTGCAAAGTGATGTGCTTTAGCTGCTTGCACTTCAGGTGTATCGACTGGTACTCCGTTGTGACCGATAACTGGAATATGGTAATAACCAGCATCGCGACGCTTGCGGTAGTGTCCGTGGTGTGCAAGTCGAGCATTGGCTTCAGCGTGTGCGGCAAAATGAAGAGCTTTAGCATGTTGCACTTCTGGAGTTTCGACGGGTGCTACAGCATGTCCGCCATGATGATAACTGTTTCTGGCAGCGGCTTCGTGATAAGCGGCAAAGTGAGCATGTTTAGCTAATTGAACTTCGGGGGTATCCAAAGGTGTTCCATCATGGCCTATCGCTGGAAGTCCGTAATGACCAGAATATGCTCCGACTGAGTGAACACCATGACTAGCGGCTGCATGTGCTGCTAAATGTTGGGCTTTAGCTACTTGAACTTCGGGAGTTTCCACTGGCACACCGTTATGATCGATTATTGGAACGTGGTGAGCATAATAATGACCGTAAGGGTAAACCGCCGATGCGAACGCAAACGCACAAGATAATACTATCTGTAAAGAAATAATAAATTAAAAGAACGAATTTATTTCACTGCACCACCAACTTACTAAGAATTTCATATTGACCTCTTCAACCTCCTTAGAGCACTAGGACTGTTGATGACTGTATCGAGTTATCGCCCCAAACGAGTATATATACGGTCCCCCAATAACAAATGCCCCATCTTATTTACGAAGGTCCCTTTCACCGTCCAGAAAACGGTAGCAGACGTTTCTAGATCAATTGCGATGAATTAAACAAGAAACTCGTTTCCTTTTCTAAAAGAGGTGAGACAACGCTAGGTATGCGTACATGCAATTTTTATTATAATTTTCTTTCTGAACTAATAATTTTGGAATTTAAAAATATACGAAGGTCTCGAAATTTTTACTATACGAAAATTAATTTAATTGGCTTGCTTTTGATTATAAAAAATAATTTATTATATAAAATAATTATTAAGTTGTCTGCTCGAGTTGTTAGAGAAATTTGCAATAATTAAAATAAATTTGGTAACCTTAAGTTGGTAAAACAAGAGGCGTTAGCTCGTTTTATTCAAAATACAATGTATCGACGTTTTTATTAGAATGTGGAGCAGTTTTATGTGCGGAATTTATTAATAAATTAACATTGTAATTAATCCTTTGAGACAAATACTTAATAAATTTTATTAATTTATGAAAACAGATAAAATCAGAATATCAACAATTTTTTCCATCCTCCGGGAATTTAATACTTCCTGAACAATTTTTCAAAATTTGGCTTTTTTCGACATTTGTCGACACAAAATTTCAACTTAAGGTGAACGACATGGATAATTTCGTTTTTCATTCTTAAATTACTATTTCCTCAATGCAATCATTAAAAAAGCAAGTAATACTCGTACGCAGCATGATAGATGCTTTTACATAAGGAATGATTACGAAAAGTTATTAAAATTGTTGATAATGACCTTGTAAATTACAAATTGCTTCGAATTAATAATTAATCATATAATTAAATAATAAAACTAATTATTATTAATTTATACTAAATTGTTAAACTTGAGAATACCAAAATCTATTCAAATTTTATTTTGAAAAATATTCATCAGGTGTGGTCGTCGAGCACAGAAAAATTTCGACCGATTTTTAACAAATTCAAATTTATGCAAGGTACACAAGTTTAAATTTTGCGTTTTTTAATAAAACACGGATGTTTAGAACGAATAACACAGGAAGAACAGGACTATCCAAATTTAATTTTTAATTTTTTTTTTCACTTTTTTCTATGGCAGGTTATTCATTGTACCTATAAAATTTTGTTCAGAAAATAACATAAACATAAATTTTATACATTTTTTATATTTTTTTAATATCTTTAAAAGTCTTACGTCCCAGAAGAAATTATTTATTTGATCTACATAATTATTAAACTACTTAGTTGATCCACAATAACAAATTGCTTTTGAACAACTCAATTACAATTTTTAAATTACCACTGGCACCTCCTCTTCCTAATCGCCCTATTAATGGTGATTAATGACAAAATTAAATTTAAGATTTATTAATTTATGCTTACTTATTATTGAAAATTATTGCTAATTGGTTTTCTGTATATAAATTAATTTATTGGAAACCAAGTACGAAGTGATAACAATTTCATGCATTTTTTATGATTTGCCGATCAAAGGTTGTAAATATTGCTAATTGATAATGAAATTATAATTTTTCTGACCTAGCAATTAATCTTGCACAAGAGGTTAGCGCAAAGTTATAATTATTTAAATGTTTATTATGTTAAGTAGTTTATCTACCGGACAAATTGATTCCAACGACGCGACGTTATTTTTGTTACTTTTTAATTTGTTTTATTAAGTTTTATTATTTAAAATTTAAGGAGCCTAAATTCCAGCACTGAATAACGCATATTTTTCTCCAACAAAGGTCAGAGGATTGGCGTGTTAAATAGGAAGTTTGAAACAGAAAAACTAAACAAGAAATATCTGCATAGAAATTTGAAACGGATCTTCTAGTCCTTAATTTATTATTCTTAAGGCCTTCTCAAAATTAATCAAACTCGTAACCCCCAGATCATACTACAGCAGTAAGGTACCTGCATCTTTATAAGACATGCGTTATTGGTTGGCTAGCACTTCAAGTTGAAAAACCAACTGTGAGTAATATTAATACTAAATATATCAAAAGCAGTGGCGTTTAGGGGTGCGAAGGGGAGCAAAAGGATGTGATAAAAAATAATGTTTATAACGAGTTTTTAAAATTTGAATAAGTTTGAGTTTGCAATAAGTTTTGAATTTCTTTTACTTTTTTGACTTTTAAAATTTGGCAGTTATCTCTTTGCCACTGACGCGCAAGAATAGATTAACAAGGTTTTAAAAAATAATTTGGTTTGCTCCCTTGCAATGGGCATTTTTAAATACACCATTGATCAAAAGTTTGGTTTATTTTACAAACTGAGCGATAAGGTAAAAGTAAATGCACAAAAGGATGGCTAAAACTTATACTATTTATCATCGCTGTCATCAGAGCTTTTGTATTTTTTAGTAAGAATCTGCCTGTATATTACCAGGTCTTGCTTATTTACTGCCGAGTTTATACAGTTGATAAGTTTATATCTATACATTTCTTGGTAATAAAAATAAGCCACTGAGGGTGGACGTCTTCAACGTCTTTTGTTTATTTTGATATAAAAATTTTATTTCAACAAATATTTTAAATATTTTTTTTAATTTAAAAATTAGGTACAAACTAATTGCACATTTCGTTTATTTATTTTTTATTTTTCAACGTATAAATAGGATGTTTTTTACCACGCAGGGAAAATAGTTTCCAAATCATTCATGTATTAGGAAGTAAAGACCGGAAATTTTATACAGAGATATAATTTTCACCGCATGAAATATGAAACAATTTTCATAGTCAGAAAATATTGTTATCATCAATAGCAACTCAAAGAATAACAGGTTATGGGTCATACATTAAAATTTAAAATAAGTGTCTTACATATTTTTCTTTGAGATAGATAGAGCTTTTCACACAGAACATGATTTTTCTTAAGTTAGAATTATGCTTAAAAACTGAATTCTTTAAAAAATCATATCGATGAAACGATTTTTCTGATTAATTGGATTTTGGATTTATGAATTCGTCGATAAGTAATCGATTCAATATTGAAATATAAAACTTATCAATAATAATCATAAGAAAGGAGAAATTAAATAGTAGTAATGCAGAATAAAAATTTAAGAGCAAAAGAACGGCGCTACGCGAAGATAAGGTGATAAAGGCTGACTGCTGGGCTCATCTGCAAGATCATAATATTTTCCCTCAGTCATATCACTTATAGTTCATCCGTTGTAAAAATGAAATAAATTTGACTTAACTGTTACCAACATTACGCTTAAAATTTATTTGGGGCCACATAGCTTTAATTCATTTTACAATTTTTTACAAGTCAATTTTTAAATCTTTAATTGTTAAACTTAAATTATTTCATTATTCTGTGTAAATCTTAATCGATCAATGATTTCGATTCGCTAATTGAGAAATTGCGCAATCTAGTCATGATAGTAAATTGCTACGGAGAGATAACACAGTCTACCAAAGGAAGTGGAAAAGTTATCATGTTATAAATAGTTATTTATGCAAATATTCTTTATTCTAAAATTATTTTTAAGTTTTGTAGATTTCTTGCTCTCCCCTTATCGCACAGATAGCACGTAAGGTTTTGACAAGATTGTCACAATATTGTCACATGCCTGACAAGCTTGTTATAAGCTTGTGACAACCGTACAATGCTATTAAAGCGACACCTTAAAAATTGGTCGGTTAAAATGTGTGCGTCTTCGTGCTGCTTAAATTTGTCAAGGGAACGTCATTAATCACGTGAGCTAAAAATGGGGGAGGGGATCTTACCAAATCTCATTTACGGGGAAGGGGGGTTAATTAAAATCTTACGTCAACTTTGTAATTCAGAAAATATCCATTATTATAATATATACAATGTAAAAAAAAGTATTGGTCTCCGGTGTGATAAAAATTGTAGAGTAAATTTCACGTGAAGAGGAGGGGGAGGGAGGTGTCCCACCACATCTTTGCAAATTTCACCAACATATCACGCAATTAATGAACATCCCTTAATTTCACATATTGATAACATATTGACAAAAAATAAAATGATGATTGGTCTGGTTGTTAGCACGATCAACTGCTAACGTAAGGCGTCCCGGTTCGAATCTGGGTAAAACCAGTAAGGCAGGTAAAGACGCTGGTCCTCTTATGTTAATAAATTTCTAGCATTAACAATATAAAATAGGGTAACAAACACGTCTGAGGCAAGCCTAGCAAGCTACTTCAGATGTAAAGCAACTAATGCTCACGGTACTGGCAATGACTTCGGAATATTGCAATGCTACAGTTAAGTAAAACAGATCAGCAGATCTGGGCATACAAAGTTATCCCTAGCCAAAAGTAGAAGAAGACGTATTGATCAAGGGATGGATTAGCTAGGACAAAATTTTAAATCTTTTTATGAAAGTTCTTAAAAAAGAATGTGTAACGATCCTAGAACTAACAATAAATATCAAGTAGATCTGCGCATTGTAGTACCATTCACATCAGATTGATGAACATTTTTTCTGCACAGGATTTCGTTGAGAATGTATTATTATTGCTGTTTTTAGCAGATTTAAGCAGTGGTGGATCTAACTTGGTAAGGCCTGAAGAGCGTGACTTATTCTTTTAATTTAAAAAAATCGGCTAAATTTAAACATTTTGATTTTAAAATTTTTGTAAGCAAATAAAAACTAGTAAAATTATATTTTTTTAAATATTAAAATTTGTTTGATGCGTAAGGATCCGGCGAGTTGAATTTGATCGTTACCAATGAAAAATGCCAGGAGGCTACAAATTATTATAATAAAGAAGAATTTGAACTAAAT
Source organism: Lycocerus yunnanus (assembly GCA_036346125.1). NCBI lineage: Eukaryota > Metazoa > Arthropoda > Insecta > Coleoptera > Cantharidae > Lycocerus > Lycocerus yunnanus. Next base: position 249,811 of record JARFIX010000017.1, read on the forward strand.
AAAATTCTTTTGGAAATAGATTTGATTAATGTTGAAGAGATTTTTTTATTTAAGACAACATTGTTTAATAAAGATGACGTGAGTGAATAAATAAAATTGTAATTTAAATAGTCAGATTTACAAGGACAATTAAAATTTAATTTAAATAATAATTGTAATTTTAATTGATGAAAAGTTCTTGAGGTACTTGGTCAATAAAAGACAATGTTATTTACTAATTTTTAAAGCTGTAAAGAAAAATTAGAAAAGTGACAGATTGTTAAAATTAAAAATGTAAGAAAAATGAAAGAAAAAATAAAAAAACTATAAAAAAGGAAAAAAGTACTAAAATACTAAAGTTCATTTAGGGATAGTTTAACTAATGAGTTCTTGATAAGACGAAAGCACTTTGTGCAACGGGGTCTTACAATTAGACTAAAATGTAAGTTGGAAAATTTTCAAATTTCATTAAGCTTGTATATTTAATAAAAAAATTATTCAACATAAAATAATAAATATTAATAACTAAATTAAAGGTAAATGAGTACCAACTTTTTGAAATAAATGCTACACGCATACTTACTGGTATACCTTACATGGTTTTTTCAAAAAAACGAATTAATTTAATTAATATTTTCCTGATAGTATTTTTTCTGCTTTTTCTGTGTTTTTTCTGTTTTTGTAATATTTTCGAACCTGATTCGAAATAAAAGATGTAAATAAGGGGTACCCCGACAAAACAGGTTCGGTCACAATAGCCCCGACAGAACAGCCCCGTCAAAACAGCTTCGAGAAATTAGCTCGTTGACATGATAGCTCCAGCAATGACAAAATAGCCTGGAAATAATTCTAATTTTTTAATTCAAATTAAAATTTGTTTTGGTAACAGTTAAGATACCCGAATCCAGATTTTCAAAACAAATTATGCAAGATGAGGGTTTAATTAACAGTTAAAAAAATAAAATTTGTGGTCGGTTTACAAATTTTGGAAAAAATACACTTTAGGGTAAATCTGAGATTTTCTGTGGTTGCGTTTGGCAAAACCAACCTTCTGCACCCTCGCGTCTACCCACTCTTACCTAATTAAAAATATCCCCCTAGACCGGTTCTACTCGGAAAAGTGTGGACATATAGCAGGTTTTAAATGAAATTGGAATTATTGCTAGGTTATAGTGTCAGGGGCTATTTTGTCGGGATTATTTTGACGGGTCATCAGGTAGGTAATGAAGAAATAAATTTTTTGCAGGCGGTAAAATAAAAATGGTGCAAAATATAATAAATCTGTTTCAAAAGTTCTTCGTCTGGATACCCTCGGCTAAAGGCTAAAGATAGATGTAAAGTGGATGCGTTCCACTAGAACCTAGTAGAACTACAGTTCTACTAGGACAGAACTACACTACAGAACACTAGTAGAAGACCTTCAACTCCCATTATCAAAATTGGCTCTAAACTCTAAAAATAGGAAGAGAACGAAAAATGTACCTTAATGTGAACCAGTCCCCAAAAATCTCTCCCCAATCTAGTTATCGTGAATCCGATTATTTTTCATTCAAATCACACTAACCCCATCAAATTTCAGCTTTCTACCATGAGCACCATCGTAGATATTCGCTGTAAATAATTTTTAAAAGTTTTAAAAAAATTAATTACTATAGAACATTCAAACCAATTTTTATTTTATTTAAACCTGTAAAGTTACATTTTATTTTATTTTACTATCATATTTCATATCATGAGAATCAAAGAATGCTAAACGGGAAAATGTAAAATCCACTACTCCAAAAGACTTCGTCTAGTTCATCTTAATCACTACATAGTATAAAACAAAGTCGCCTTTTCTCTCCCTATATCCCTATGTGCGCTTAAATCTTTAAAACTACGCAACGGATTTTGATGCGGTTTTTCCAATAGATAGAGTGATTCAAGAGGAAGGTTTATATGTATAATACATGCATCATATACTAAGGCAACATTGCTAATTTTAGAGGTTTCTAACGTGATGTCGTAATTTTTGGGCTTATTTAGCAATTTAGCAAAACGCTGCCTAAACCCTACGAGTTAGATCAAATTAATGTACTACAGTATTGTACACCATAAAAGGTCTACAAAAAGTCCGCGATGGTATATGTTTATCTTTTAGAGATAACCCACAATAACCATTTTATTGTTTACTTTTACGTGAAAAATGGCTTATTTACGAAGCTATTTTAAGCAATACGGCATTAATCCTTATCGAATTAAGTACCTTTAATACAGTGTGCAATTAATATAGATCAATATGGTTCCTTACAGCATGTAAATTAAACAAATATTTTCGGAGATATTACAAATTTAAAATTTGCGTTTGCGGCGGGCGGTACCGGTCGGACGGGGCATTGCGGGAGGCATGCCTATAAATAGCGCGTCGGAGGCCGCGGTTCTCCTATAGCATTTTGAATTTAGCAGCAATCGGACGCGTTTATTATCGGAGCTCTCTAGCGAGGAAAATAACAGTACTTGATAAAAACCCGTGTGTAAATGTGTAATGTAATAAAATTGTATGAATTTAGATATTCCAAAGATAGCAGAAATCTTCATAGTAAGTATAGGGAAAGAGGAATTGTTTTACTCAAATTTAATGCGTGCAGGCCAAGGGCAGTAATGAATGAATCAAAAATACTGGATCGATTTTAATCATGTTTTCATTGAGTGACATAGGCATATATATTTTATACCTGTGCAAAGTCGGAGCGGGCCGCTATGTTTTTATATACAACGTTCATAGTTTTCTGTAGTGTATTTAATTTAGTATCAGCATTGCACGTGCGAAGCCGGGCGGGTCGCTAGTATAATATAAAATACAAATTAAAATACAAAAACGCCGTTATTTACAACGCTTCAAGACATTTTTTTGCGATGTCTACAAACATCAAAATTAAAATTCTGAAACTATCTTATTGGTTAAGATTTTTGATTAGCTTAAAATTATGAGCAGTCAATCGAGTTAAACAATTGAGTTGCACATCAATCGAGTTTCACTGTCGATGGCTGTCGATAAATCGCTTAATGTTGAAAAATCAAAATTTGGAAGTATAACTTTGTCTTAGTAATATTTATTATAATAATGAATTTAATAATATCAAGTTAAGTGATTTTTAATTAAATTTATTATAATATACTAAGTTAGCAAATTTTTTCCTACTTACTTATTTACGAAATTTTTAAAGTTGGCAAGAAAAATAACTTCAGATAAAATATTTAATTAAAAATGTAATTTGCTACAGATACCTAATATTTTTAATACACTCAAACCTGTTTTTGCGGGGGATAGATATCGCATAAAAGGAATCCTTTCAAAAAAGTATATTATTTCTTATTCATACTATGTACTTGCTAGAATTTTATGAAATAATCGCACAAATAAAATTCGCACATAAATAATTTTACATATAAAAACTGCACGAAAAACCGCATAAAAAAGGTTTAACTGCATTGTAAAACTCTAGGAAAGTCGCGATAGTAGAAATTTACTCTTTTTACTCAAAGGAATTTGCTGCTCATAACAGATTGAAAAACGATGGCCTACAATATCAATGATCATGGCTCGGCCCAAGTCATCAATATTCAGTTCCTTAACTTAATATAATTAAATTTGTTCTACTTATTAATTCTGTGGGCACTATAAATTCGTTCCAATAAGCTGCTATCCTACCTAAAAAAAACAAACATTTTGATTATTGTACTATCTTTTTTGTTTTTCTATCTTTTTTTCCTGCAATACAATTTAATTGTTTTTTTCCTTTCCAAACTTGTAACGTAGATTACTATTGCCGTTTTGTATCATTTTATTTCAGTTTAATTTTTGTGCGGATGTAGTTTTTATCCTGAAAAATGACTTCCGGACGGACACAGAAATAATATAGTAGCTATCTTGCAAGTTTTTTTAAATAAAATGTCTACGTCTGCTTTCAGTTAAAATTGAGATATTTTAGTTTTAGTTATTTTTAATTAATTACATTAAATAGAAAAACTTTGTTTAACTGCAGGGGAGACAGTTATTTTCTCTTTCTCTCTCTCTGTATACATACATATATATATATGATACAGCTCGTTCTCACCGAGACTATTGCGTCGATCAAACGTGGTTAACCAGAATTCGTATTGGTGTTGACAACAGAAAACTGCTTCTGAATACCAAAATGCAAAATAAAGGGTCTACCAATCAGGGGTTTGTTTTAAATTTTAAAAGAAACACATATTTTGTATAAAATTTTCTAATTCTCTACTGAAATATGTTGTAGGGGCTTGAACATTTATGAATGGAAAACAATATCCGGTAAATGTCCTCCACGACTACGTTTGCAGACGTCGATTCTTTTAACAAAATTTTCGAATACATTTTGCATAATTGCGAACTTATTTCTCGGATGACGGCTTCGATATTTGTTTTAGTTCTGAAATTGTTTGTGGATTATTCGCGTAAACATTATCTTTCACATAGCCCCACAAAAGAAGTCCAATGGCGTTAAATCACAGGATCTTGCTGGCCAGTTGACGTCACCTTTTCGCGAAATTAAACGCCCGTTAAATTTAGTTTTCAATAGTTGGATTGTTTCTCGCGCTGTATGGCACGTAGCTCCATCCTGTTGAAACCACAAGTCTTCCACACCCATATCATCCAAAATAGGCCATAAAAATTGGTTACCATATCCCTATAGCGAACTCCATTGACAGTAACGAAAGCACCAGCCTCATTTTCGAAAAAATAGGGACCAATGATGCCCCTACCCATAAACCACACCATACAGTGACACGAGATGGATGTAGTGGTTGTTCAACAACTGCTTTTGGATTTTCAGAAGCCCAAATTCGACAATTTTGCTTGTTAACATACCCGTTTAAGTGAAAATGTGCTTCGTCCGAAAAGATGATTTTTTCTGAAAAACAAGCACCACGTTCAATGATCCAATCAGCAAATCTAAGACGTTGAGAATGATCTGCTGGCTTTAATTCTTGTACCAGTTGTATCTTATAAGGCTTTAGAGCTAAATCCTTCCGTAAAATTCGCCATGTGGTCATTGTGGACAGGCCTAATTGTTGAGAACGTCGTGAAACCGATAAATTTGGGTCCTCTGTGACACTTTCACGTACTGCAGCAATATTTTCGATTGAACGACATGGACGAGCACATATTTTTGTGCTTACGTTTACTACTGAACCGGTGGACTCAAATTTTCGCACTAAATTCGCAATTGTAGTCTCAGATGGACGATCGTTACAAATAAAAATATCGCGAATTTTGCGAAATGTAGTCTTCACGGATCGACCATTTTCATAATGGATTTGAATTATCTTAACACGATTTTCGAGCGAAATCAAAGGCATTATATTAAATGTTGACCTTTATTATACATATGATAAAAACTGAATAACAGAACTGCCTACTTGACCTATTTCAACCAAATTTAAAACAAACCCTGATTGGTAGACCCTTTATTTGCGAACTTCTAAGCAAAATTTTGCAGTGGGAACGCGCCATTAGATTCAATAAAACCGAACGGAAGCTCTAACAACGGCTTAGCCTTATGGCTTGAATACAGATTTGAAATGGATTTATCTGTTGTACATGTTCATCATGTGGATTATCGTGACCAAAAATTAGGTTAATTGAAAAAATAAACAATATCGAGCTCCTCTTTAAAAATTAAAAAGGAAGTTAAACTTGAAAGAGAAAAAGAGAGTTTTCCAAAATGTAAATAAATATCTGCATAATTTTCAATTTCATATTCATCTTTGCTTTCAAAAGTAAATAAGTACCAACCTTACAATTTTCCTTATTATGACATAGTCCGTGACTTCTTTAGATTCCTTATTGAGCTGACCTTTCATCAAACGATAGGTGCTTAGATTCAACACCACGGCAAGCCCATTTTACATTTTTAAAATTTATTATAATAAATGAATTATTATTGATTTTTTCATTACCTTTATTTTTCAATAATTCATGTCAATTACCATTTTTAGTAGTTTTTTTTTAATTTCTACCTAGTATAATTTTGCAGTGAATGATTCCTTCGCTACAGATTGATTATGTCCTTTTATAAGAAAATTTACAGAAAGTTGGTCCTTGTAATTCATTATTGAAAATATAGAAATTCAAAATGCCAATCAGATTTCACCTTAGATTATAATTATTTGCTCTTTGAACCTATTTTCTGAAAGTAATAATTTATTCTTCGAGAAAAATTTTGTTACATTTTCTTCATCTACTGCTCCCGTTATAACAAACACCATCGGCAGTTGCAAATTACCTTCTAAAATTTACGTCCAAACAAGTTTCTCTCTGTATGTGCATTTTATTATTTACAGTTTCAAATGTTAAATTTTTATACAAACTATGTAGTAGATAAAATATTTTGTGATCAATTAACATTTATAAAATTAATTACCGTGAAAAGTCCGCTTTATCTTAGTAAATTACTGCAATATAAAACTAATTGTGTACCGTAGTGAAACACAAATTCTAATGTTCAAAAATATCGCATAATTAACATAGTTTAAAAATCGGTGTTCAAAATGAGGATTCGAACTCGAGATGCTCGATGTCGCGCTGGTTATTTGCCTCGCGCTTCAGAGCTTTGTAGAAAGCTTATTTTTGTGCAAAGAAAATAAAAATAATTTTGTTTGGAGGTTAATAAAAAGTCAAAATTATTATTTTTTATATTTACCCACATATAATGACGTAAGAAGTAAATAAATAACAATATTTTCAACAAAACCTCATACCTTTGACAAAATAGCAATTAAAATTCACATTCAAAGAGAAAAAGCGGTTGCGGTTACAAGTTACTTTTATAAAATTTTATAATAACGGGTTTTTCAAAAGAAAGAGAATTTTAATTAATGCAATTGATATTTTATTTACATAATCAAACCAAAATCATATTTTACTTTAATAATTTTACCTAAAACTTAAGAAATCAAGCATCGCAGTTGCAAAATATTTACAACATTTTTTTATTTAATTAGTGGACACGGATGAATTACAAAAATATAGAAATTGCGTATCTACAAATAATAAAGAGTTTCACCAATTCAAATGATTTCAATTATTGAGAGAACGTTGATGAAGTGCGCTATTTAAACGCCCATAAATGGAACGACCGATGCATTTTTCTTGCGTTAAATGAGAAAATTAATTGGAATTGGAAAGATTGTCTTTTTGTTTCAAGTTTACGATAAGCACTTTGTTTAATAGATCAAGATTAAGTAGGAATTCCATTACGTAATGAAATGTGTACGTTAATTACATGTTTATAAACTATATCAGGACGTAGGTATTGGAAAAATTTATTGTGAATTAGCATGTCGAAAGCTATTGTAAATTAAACAATTGCAAGAATTTTCTCCACTGACCCAGACGTGGGTTGAAACCATAGAACCTAACTTATAAATTGAAAAATTTGAGTTGGCTTCCTCCGCGCCTCAATATTTAAAATATAATTTTAAATGCAATCATCTTCTGCTTCACAGTTTACTCCACGTTAGAGGTTGGCTTATCAATTTGGTGGAAGCCAACAGAAGCTAATACTGGAGAAATATAATTAATGTGATGGTTTTCCGTTGACGCCTAGATATCAATTTTGGGCTTTAGATCACAGCAATATGTATTGTTGGTATAGACATATAGAACCGCGATTTTAAATCCCACCCTCAATGTACTAACCGCCCCATGAATTAAAATAAAAAAGACCCAATTAGGTCTGCGTTATACTCAGATTAGATTCTTTGTGTACACTGAAGTTGCAATGCTACACGTACATCTTAACTCTTTGTCAGTCTTTCTAATAGCTTCTTGATATCCATAATTTTATCATATCTTTTATAAAGCTCTTGGTCTCCCCGAGCTGATAAATGTCCTCATTACCAAGGTCACTGTTGGTGTAATTCAGATCTCAGATTTAACGTAAAAAGTGACCGACTGTATCAGGGCGATCAACTACTAATACTAAGATTCCTAGTTTAAATCCAAAGTAAGTCGAATGACTTATGGGCGTCTTTGCCATGCAAAGATCACGTAAAGCCGTCGGCCTACCTGAATTGATGAATTGCCATGATTAACATTAAAAACAGTGTTACAGACAATTGTATTGAAAAAAACTAATTAGGGCTTTGATATATCATTAAAATTATGTTAGTAATACGCAGGTTTCAGACCTATCCTAAAAAGTCTTATAAAAACCAAAAATGGGTCATTCTTAGTTTCTCAGGAGAATGGAACTCTCCTGTTTCTTTAGTACAGAAAATCTGTATTTCGACTTCGCAGTCTTTTGAATTTTCGTAGCAAACAAGTAATCGTGCTTATCTCCTTTTAATTATCAGTACTACGCTGTGCATTTATGTTATTGTTGATAAAAATTAAAAAATAATATCTATCAGCCTCCTGTTACAAAATTAAAATGGCATTCAAGATCGTCCGTTTCCATTGCTCACCTTGTACTTTTTCAGAATAGTAAACAAGAAGAAAAACATAACTGTGAACTTAATTCCTTTTAATGTATTTCCAAGGACGACTCGTCCATTAGGCGAATCTACGCGGCAGCCTGAGGCTCAGAAGTCCTACAAGCGCATACCAACAAATATAATTTATTAAAATGCAAAGCTACCTTGCCCTAAGCTTTCTATCTCTATAGTATCAGTCTGTTGGAATACTAACAATCTTATTTTCATTCGTACTACTTTTATCTTATATCTTTGACTACAAAATGCAACTAGAGCGCAAATATTATGTCTCATCCATGATACTCACAAACCCTTACGCCGGTACTGCACATTCAGATACTCGTTGGTGTCCTAGAATTAATACATTTGCATGAGGGGCATAGATATCCGTCATATTATGGCAATGTTCATAAATGTTCATCCAAAAATGTTCATAGTACATTTTGGAATGATATGAACAAATTTCCAAATTATAAAATTTTATTTAAAACTTAGATTAAAATAAAATTCATTTCCTTGTTGAACTTTACATTGCTGAAGATATTTATCACACAAAAATCAGTTTTGCTGATCGAATTGATTTTTTGAACAAAATTTTCAATTGATTTCTTCGTTTGAACAATTGTTTAACAAATTTAAAATTTAATTGCTGGCGCCAATCACAATGTTTAGATTTGCGGTAATCAAACTTTTCGTTTGGCTACAAAAAAAGCAATTGTTATTAATTTATTTAAAACTTGATAATAATGGTATTTGATTATAAGATTTAAGAGGTTGTTAATTTGATAAAGCGGAAGTGATCTTTATGTTAATTTAAGAAAAATTAAAAATTCAAGATAAATTCAAAACAAGAAAAAGAAAAAATTGTACTCGCAATGTTGAAGAAAGGTTACAAAATTATAAAATAGAAATTTTAGAGTAGTTACGTGTAATTAAATAAAAACAAAATTAAAAATTTAGAAATCAATCAAATAATTAATTTAAATATTAATGATGAAAAAATCTATACATTTTAAAATATAATAATTGATATAAATAGATGTGAAGAATTATTAAGCAAGATTTAGATTTCAAAGAAAAGCGTAAATTGATTATGGACAAATTGTTAAAATTAGGTTGGAAATATTAAAAAGTATACTTACCGAAATATTGAAAGATTTATTTTAAGAAGCAGGCAAATTTCGTCACTTTAGGCTTAATTTATAAACTAGATGACTATCAACCGATAACGACCAACCACAATCATCTATTTAACAATATTGTTATCAGCCTCAATGAAGTAACAATTTGAACAATTAAAGTTTTGCACATTTAAATAAAATCTAGTGTTTGAAAACCTTTTCAATTTTTCATTATTTGTGTGCTAATAAAAAAAATTATTTCAAATTACACAGCAATATGTACCTTAAAGCGATCGAATGTCTCCGCACAAACAAATTTGTAATGACTTTTTTAGCTTTTTAACATTTTTTCTGTTTCTTTCCATTTTCCCCCTTGCCAAGGATTGCCAAAATCCTTTCTCTAAAACATTAGTCGTCCGAAAACTTTTATGGAGTTTGTTTAATTGGCTGAATTAAGAAAAACCCCTAAGAAGCAATAAACCAGGTCTGATTTGACCTTAGGATTGAAGATACTATGTCTCATCCAGCGAAAAAAAAAAGGAAGCAGAGAAGAAGGCTTAGAATGTCCATTACTAAAATGAAAAGCTAAAATGAAATGAAAGAAAAAAATGAATACTATGATGATATATGTTAATAATTATTATTATTATAAAATATTTTTTCTACTCCTGTTACTGAAACGTCAATTATTGTACTGGTTTCCATGGCACTAAGTAATTGTTTAATTACACCTTGGCAAGACGTGGCTTCGATCGTTTTAGTCACGGGCTGAAGTTAGCAACATGCAAATTACGCACGGATTGTATTTTGTTTACAAACTATCATAAAATAATAATAACCTAAAAGTGTAATTGAAAGAAAGAAAAAAAATGTGTTTTTAATATAAACAACGATTTTTCGCTTGAAATAAACTGCACAGAAAAAATTGATAAAAAAGAAAGAAAAGAAAACCTTGCATGGGGATCGAAATCGGATTCCCTCTTCCATGAATAAATAGTCTTATTGAATAAATAGACCTTTCTTGAATAAATAGTCACGCAAATAGCACATAAGCTACACATAGATTTTATAAATATACTTACTTAATTAATAAAATATTTAATTTTTCTGCTTTGCAATTTGCGGTCGTAGAAAAAGTATAGTATGTCACTTATTTTATAAACTCTTTACAAATATTTTATCTTTTAAAACTTATCGTTTATAAAACTTGTATTATAATATACTATTATAAACATGTATAATATTTAGTATACTATGTATTATATTGAAACCTTCAAATATCTAAGTGTGCAGACTCCTAAATGGTTTACCTCCGTTTCTCAATATTAAAAAAACGTAGGATAATAAGCTTAGTTCTTTTAAACTTGTGTAACCTTTTGTCTGCAATTTAACTTTCAATCATTGATGCCAATTTATCCCGATACGCTATGGTATGAGAAAATTACCCCACATGCGGGGTAGGTGTGGCACACTTATTTCTAATATTTTAAATTCCAACAAACATTAAACGTGTAAAATAATTCTAAATTTGGAGCAACGAATGTAATCAAAGATTTGTACTTTCTAAATGGAAAATCAGATTTTGGAAACCTTTTTAAAAAAAATTATTAAAATTGTAAACTGAAAAAAATTGTAAAATAATTCCGAACAAATTGAAATAATTGTTTTTAAATTAAGAAACTTATCAAAAGTAGCATTTTTTTATTTATTAGGTTCTAAAAATATTCATTTTTGCAATCGCATGATAGCATGATTTAGCATAGTGGTTGATATGAATTTTGTATAACCAAACTATGTTGGGTAGGTGCCACATTTTGTTTAAAAGTGATAACGATAAAAATATCGTTTCGTGATGGAAAATTATACAAGGGTAAAGTACATTTTGCTACCCACACGAAAATTTTAATTTAGAATTTTATTCGAGTGGGTTAATCAAGTTCAAGATTAATGAATTAATAAGGTTAAGGTTATGTAGTTTCTGGGATTGTGATGGATATTCACGCGCCTTTTATGTATCGAATTTCTTCGATACATAAATAAAATAAATTAATAAATGAAATTATTTTTACAAACGCCCCTGCTCCTTGTCCACCTCCGGAATTCTTCCAAGTTCTTCTTATTAGGACGAACCCAACTCAGAGAAAAAATTTTGAAATATCTTTTGTTAGCTAATTTAATTTGGTTTATTAGGAATTCTATCCAATTCAATTATAATAATCATAAATAAAAAATGTGCAACCTGCAATCAAGAACGCAAAACCACAAAAATTAGTCAATATGTGGTTAATCAAAAAAAAATTACTCTTTCGTTACTATGCATTTATTAATAATTTAAATAATACAAATACGCCTACTTAATACCTAAAAATATTTCTATTGCCCATTGTTCTGTCTATTATCTATTAGAATTTTTTCGAATTGCTAATTATTGAAAAAAAATATTGACCTAAAATGTTAATGCACCGAACATAAATAAATAATTTATTAAATAACAAAAACGGAGCATTTCCTAGCTGCAATTCACTTTTTAACTTCCGCATAGTGAAATTAAGGATTTTTCGATCATCTTGTTTAAAAAAATGATCGAAAATATGTCGCGGCGAAGGACAATCGTCAACCTTCATCAAAAAGCAAAGATTACCTCGCCCAGCCTTAAGGCTGCAGACTCGTTCGATTCACTCGTACTTGTATGTTCACTCTTCAGATTTGAAAAAAAACCAAACTGAATATTATAATAAGAAAGGTGCGACTAATGATGTAAATGTTTAATTATTTAACGACGTACCAACTACTCAATTGCAATAACACAATTCCACAATTAATGATTATCAATGTAAGGAGCAAAAAACAAAGAAAAAGAAAATTTTAATTAGAAAATTTGTTGCATAGTTTGAATAATTTATTCGCACAAGTTATAGAATCGACTATTGCTAACCATACCACTTATGCAAGAACGTAGAAAGAAGGTAAAAATTTAATATATTTGAAATTATTATAAAATGTAAACACCAACGCCTATAATTAAATCACGTTTCTCCAATGCTATACCATAGCTTTCGCTAAATATCGTACAATCGTTTTGCTTGCTTATTTTAATAGTGTGAAGAAATTTGATATGATAGCAATCGATAAAATTCTAAATAATTAACAACCAGTCTAGATTGAATACAATTTCTAGATGAAACTGACCTTTGCGAAATTACTTTTGCTAATTTCCAATAGAGACATAGCTGGTAGCATTACGGAAGATGTGACAATGAATCGAGATTACTCCTGAATGTTTTGCTATTATTTTCAGTTTTGAAAAGCCCTTAGCTAGTCATCCACACTAAAAACCTTTAATTTGTTTTTCCAGCAAATTCGTCTTTGTTGGTTAAACTTACAGTACGTACCAACAAAAATGTTGATTTTATTACAAATAAAATCAGTCTGCCAGCAGAGAACATATGAAAGAAAATTTGCTCATTTAGCAAAGATATTTGTTGCACGTAGCTCCAGCAAATTTCCATTTGCTGGGATTATGAAAAATAAAGATTAAATAAATAAGTCATACTACGAGTAAATAAGTATTATTTCATTGTATATAGCACTTAATTTATTAAATTTCAAAATCGCTTAAGTACCTACCTACTTTAAATAATCGGTTAATTAGAGACAACCGGTTACTTAATTTGATGAGTAGAATAGCAAACGTTGTTTCTAAAAGTTTGGAAGTAGATGAGCAGGTAATATAAACTGAATTAAGACATTGTGTCTCAATTCCGATTTTCAAAAAGAAATTGTTAGATGCTGAGTATGCTGAAAATTCAAGTTTGAAAATTGAATGCTAAAAAATTACCAAACCTTCGTTATTGGTACGCTTTTCCGATATGCAAATATTTATCACCACTTTCGTGCATCCCAGTGAGATGCGAAACTACTTTTTCCGATTTTTTCCAAATTATAATAAATTTTAAAATTTGAATGGACTAAGGAAATTGCTAACCGCAGGATCTCTGTTATGCATTTTTTCTACTTTATGTCGACAGAAAGATTTTTTTTGCAATATTAGAAAATGTTCTAATATTACGTTTTTTGCTGTTGAACAAAACTTTTATAATAAATTCAGATGAAGGTAAGCGAGAAGTGTATATTTTTGAAATGTGTTTGTGTTTTAATTTTTATTGGTTTAAAAAAAAGTTATTACTATAAATTTTCAGCCCAACCATTATAAAGAGCATTAACAAATATACTCAAAATATATATTTTGTACTCAGAATATTAAAGCCCGAACAAAAGCGTCTTGAAATCTCTGGTGCAGAAAGAATTTTGGTAGACAAATTTTTGCAACTAAGCCCAGGATTTAAATAAATTGGTGTAAGAATAAACTCAGGCTGAAGACTATCGTTCACTGAAGTCGTATCAATCCTTTCAATGTATTCTCTAAAAGCAGCCAGCTCATGATTAACAACCAGTTGCAGATATAAATAAATCTGTGCCAGAAATGTCAGGAATGCCTTTCCCCAAAAAGGACAAGAAAAGGACATTGCTTCTAAAACAAACTCTTATAAATATTAAATATTTCGCACATTCTAAATTGTCTTAAGCTCAAATATGGTCCAAGAGCATATCACTTTTTCTAATCGCTTTAGGTAGGTAGCAAATAATTATTTCAAATATTACAATAAATAATCACAAAGTACCGTAATAAATTAATAATATTAAAAATAGATTTAATTTGTTATAAACACGACAGCCAACTATCAAAAAATATACCAACAAAGTTAATATCAATAATAACCGCTTTGGCGTTGCTATCTTAAACTGAAACACAGAAAATTGTTGGAATAACGGTTTCGATTCGTAAAAAATTGATTAATATTGAAGAACCGCGTCGAGTCAGAAAACCCAAGCTCAAAAGTACAGTTTTTCTTATAAAATAGCTTTACCAAACGAAAGAGTTTTACAATACTTTGAAGATGAGCTATAATTTTGGTAGTTCCTATATTAAGTCCACAATTCAAATTTGAAGTTCACCAAATTCCCATAACAAACACATGTAAGAAAATAAATTATTGCGTAGTAATTAATTTATTATGCTGTCATTCCGTGCGCCCTGGATGAACTCAACGCTCGGTGAAATCCATAACTTTGAGTATTTTCGCGCCCTGAGGATGTTTTTCACAGTGAGCGCCGCCCCAACTTTCAGCATATACTATAATATTATTATATAAGGATATTTTATTATTATATTATATAATATTATTTGACCAGCAGTGTAGCGTAAAGCATACACCGGCCGACTAGAAAGCGGTAGACCGCGGTTCGAGTCCTAGTCGAGTCGGATACACTGCTGTGATCAAAGGTCCAATATCAATCTGTAGACCATGGGGAAGGCAACGGGAAACCACCCCATGAATTATACTCCCATGAAAATTCATCTTGGCTTCGGCTGGGTCACGACGCTTCTGACAAGAAGCAATCGAAGAAGAAGAAGAAGAATATTATTAAATGAACAATAAAACGAAACATTATTTGTGAGCTTTCAGCAATGATTACTGCTGTCATCAGACATTTAATAATAATTGCTGAAAGCTCACAAATAATGTTTCGCTTTATTGTTCATTTAACCTTATAATTTTAAAAAATTTGAATTAAATATAATATTATTATCTAAGGTGAGAGGGAGTCAAGGCTACTAATGGGTCTCGGGGGTTGCACACTCGGCCAGGAGTGTGTAGCAGCAAAACCTCGGGTAAAGCCTACTGTTCAAAAGACTAGCAAGTCCTACTTCCACCTCCTCGTAGTGACCCCTGAGTAACGCTGACGGAAGAGCCGATAGGCAAGTTCCTGGCGCCTTAAAGCTCAGACAACTTAGCTAAGGGGAGGAGGCTCTGAAAAAAATCTCTCTGGTCCTCCAGGTTGGGGTTTAGGCAATGGGTTTGCTCTCCATTACTTGTAAAAAATATCAAAATACAAAAAATTCAAATCGCAAGCCTCGGAATTAGGATGGTCCAAATGTAGAACGAAAACGCAAGCGAAAACGGACAAAGATTTTTGGGATATGGAATATACAAGGACTAAGAACAAAACAGAACGAAGTACTCCAAGAGCTGAGAAAAATGAAAATCGACATAGCGGTGCTAACCGAAACTGAAAAGAAATGATCTGGCATAGAAAACTAAATGAATATATACACATTTACAGCGACGTCCCAAAAGAAGAAAAGGCCAAAGGCGGTATCTCTATGGTTTAAAAAAAATTAAATAAAACATTGTTCTATGAAAATCTGACAACAATACTAGATCGAGTAAAAAGTAGAAGCGAAATTTTATTGATGGGAGATCTAAACGCCAGAGTGGGAAGCAAAACTGAAGATGAGTTAGTTGGAAGACATGGGAGAATGTATTGAACAGAAATAGAGAACGATTGATCGAGATGTGCCAACAAAATGAACTCAGAATATGGAATGGATATTTCCACCATAAGGACATACACAAATACATCCTGGATGCAGCGTACGAAAAACCAACGCTCTATTATAGATTACGTGATTGGAAGACAAAAGGCTCAAATACACATAGAGGATGTAAGAGTCAACAGAGGAGCCGAGTGTGGATCTGACCATTTCTTAGTAAGATCAAAATACTATGTCCTTACACAGCAAAACCGGTGGCGCGGCAAAGACTCGAGATGGGACCGCAACGATAGAGATTTGACCTAAAAGGCAATCCGTCTTGGTTCATCTGGCAATAATCGAAATACTCTACAGATACATACATTGAGAAACAGACGCCTGACAGCATAGTATGCAATTGAAAACATTGTAAAACGGATAAAACAATGCTTATAGAGACCACGTGAAGAAAAGGAACACAATAGATCGTCAAA
The DNA here is from genome assembly GCA_036346125.1 of Lycocerus yunnanus. Classification (NCBI taxonomy): domain Eukaryota; kingdom Metazoa; phylum Arthropoda; class Insecta; order Coleoptera; family Cantharidae; genus Lycocerus; species Lycocerus yunnanus. The sequence continues at coordinate 266,262 of JARFIX010000017.1, forward strand.
ATAAAAGTTATTGTGCATAAACTTGGCTCGAAGGAATTACCACACTACAAAAATTAAATTTTTTTAAACCGGTTGGTATTCTGTAAGTCTGTAACTAAACCCTAACGAAGAGATCCTTCCACGAAAGGAAAGGCTTGGTTTCCATGTAAAATTATGTCAAAATGTTGGGCTCTTTTAAAACGACAATTTATAAACGGAAAAAAACAGATAAAAACGAGTAATCAAACATTATTTCTTCTTCTTCTTTTGGTACCAATCCTTTACCTTACTGGTTGAATCTGCGCAAACGTTGTCGACCTAAACCTTCAACCTGTATGACTGATTACGGAATTTCGGCACGACCTGTCATCATCAGAGTGCTAAAATTGAACATTTTTAGACTATTTCCTTTCCGCTTTCGGTCCCTAGGGCTGTTACTAACGACCTTCTCTTGGGGTCTTGAGTTACTACAGAACTTAGTTACCTTTGACATAAACTTGATTCACCGTAAGAACCACATTTCTTTATTAAAAATTCTGTTTGCGACATTAGTTTTAATTCCATTAAATTTTATTTTTACGCTAATCTTACCAAGAGCAAACCTTGTATTTTTACCACAGCATCAGTGGAGCGCTTTACCACTGGGCTAACCGCACACTTTGAATAATTGTGTAATAAAAGTTTTGCTGCTGATGATAACAAATAATAATACATTTAGATTCAAAAAGTACACTCAAACGATTCATCTTGATAACTTTTAAATAAAATTTCGCTTCGTTTTCCGCTGCTGTTATTTTAAATTTTATACCCACACCTGGTAATAGGTAATAAAATTCATCACATTTCCTGAATTTCATTTAGCAGATTTATAAAAAATATCTAACTAAAATATAACTTGCGTATAATACAAGCAAAGCAAATGATCAATTAGGCCTGATTGACGAGTAAATCAATAATATAAATGAAGACCAATAAGTCAGTCGCAATACAAATGACTTGATTTACTATCCAAGCGCGTCAAACCCACTAAATACCAATGCTTTTGTATCTACCGATTTGACGATCCAATCAGGTGAATACTTGAATAGTGCGTAATTATATTACCTACGTAATTATTTCAAATTAACAAATACAAATTCTCTCGTTCGAATTTCGATATTTTCACTTCGATTTCGGTCGATTTTAATTTTCAAAATAAAAATTTGTAATATTTTTAATGTGTTTCATACTTTGCTCATAAGTCAAAAACTTGCACAAAACTTGAATACTTTGAAGTCTTTATAAAGGCCAATTCTTTAAGCTTAAAATTGTTTTGGTAGTTTTATATTTGGAACGCTTATTTTTGTGCAAAAAATTTGTTTCGAACTTTTATATAATTAAATTTAAAGTAAATCTTGGTTTTTTCGACAACAATTTATTTGTGTTTAATAGTTCAGCCGGAAATTCGGAGTTCCGGAATTATCTCGGCCGTTTAGTAGTAAACGTGTTCTTTTTAATTTTTACTGCGACCATTGATTATAAACTGAAACAAGATTATACAACCGTGTAGTAAGTTTTGTTTTAATTTATTCTAAAAAGGAAAAATGTAACTAAAATTATTGTGAGACTGCATAATATGCATGTTTTTTGAGCGTATTAAAATATTCTTTTTAGTGTGCATTTATAATTTCCCTCAAGATCAAATTTTCCATCAAACGCTTTTTACACCGATATATTATTCAACGGATGCATAAATGTTTTAATGTCAAATAATATGTAGTGTTCTGGACTTTTCAAAAGCTTCCAAAGTTGAACCAAATATCGAATGAAATTAAGCGGAGGTATTTTTCAAAAAGAAAAAATGTCGTCAATAGATGGCTCAACAATAGATAAACTAGAAAACTATAATGAAACCAAAGTATTGTTGCTTATAATACTGAAATAATCAATTAAACTTTGTTTTTAATAAAGCATGGTATGGCATAGTTTTGTTCAAATATGCTAATTACTTTTGTTAGAAATTTTTCAAAATATTCATGATTAAAAGCTTAATCTCATTCTGTAAACAAATTAGTGATTACTATGTACTAGCTGGCCCGGCAGTCATTGTCCTGCTTTTGGGATAAGGTGCGATGAGAGATTAAAATAAAGGCTACAATACCAATATTAACAACTTAGTTGGTTGTGTTGTCTGATTTCTTACTTTTTCACATTTTTGCAGAAATTTACAATTAATTCATTTACAGTTACAAAACTTCATTAAAAGTAGAAACAGGTGGAACTAAACTCAGGAAATAGGTCATAGGTTTGTAAGTGTAGTTCGTTCCCAGGGTTGTCTACTATACGATTGTTTGCGTTTCCAGATGTAGATGGTGTTCATATTCTATCTGTAATTGGACTGTTTGCCCATTCTTCAGTTTAACATAGTGTTTATACAAAGAAGCACTTTCATTTTTTCCAAATTTTCCAAGCATCTTTTTCAATTTTTTCAAATTTTTTCAAATTAAACACTTTATTCGGACTATTACGCACATTTAGTAAAAAAATAAACCCAAGCGATCAAGTCGTTCTCAAGTTATGCACTTACCAACTAACAGCATTTGATTTTTATTTATATAGATATGGCTCCTATGATTTTTATCTTTAATTGTTTGTTTATATTTTAGTTTTTTTATTGTCGCGTGTTTTTGTCATCATTATTATCTATCCAAACGCGTTAATTCCTGGATATTGGTTTTCCTCAATGCCCTTCAAATGTTAACTCCCTTATCACTTTATCTGCAATTTCAGACTGTTAATCTGAACCTAAGATCTTAAACTATATTTGCTTACTAATTCTGTAAATTATCTTTTGTCAAAAATATATGCGTCTGTTATCATAATGAACTGCACTTAATCGGTATTCAGACCGCGTCGGTAGGTAATCAGTTCCCTTAGCCCCGCAGAGCTAATTGCTAATTCAATCGTTAAACGCACCCTTATTATCCATCATTTTCCAATATCACAATATGTTTTCTCGGAAAATGATTATGTTGCATAGCAAAACCAATTCTTTTCATGATTTTTGTGTTTACGCAGTAGATCCATCCATTCTTAACATGGGGGAACAGATGCTGTCGGAGTAGAGCTTATCCTAATAAGGAGAGCATAAATGTCTAAATAGCCCAATCAATAGTTTACAAAAATCGAAAAAGTTTCAGTTTTTGGAAAATTCACATAGTTCCGAGTCCTATATAATTTAGAAAGTTTTCCACCGTTTTTGTTGCAATAGCTCACTTATTATCGGCCCTACAACCAAAACACGTATTATTAATATTATAAAAGAGAAAATTTTGTATAACTTGCTTTTTTGGATTTGATGGGTGGATTCTGGAGATGGAAAATGGATTTACTGCAATTAGAAATACCAAGAATCCCACTCTTCAGGCTTTGCTCAAATTTCTTCTACTAACTTTACTTCACATGTTCATTCGGCTTCTATCTGAAGGTAAAAATAACCAAAGTTTGGCTTGGGCTAAAAATATTACCTTTGGTGCTCGGTCAGATTCAAACCTTAAGGTGCGTATAAATCTAGCGCGACGCGCCCGCGACGCGCGCGCGACGCGCCTGCGACTACAACGCGCCTGCCTCGCGCCTGCCTCGCGCCTGCCTCGCGCCTGTGGCGCGCCGCGCCTGCGACTACAAAAGGTACGTATAAATCTAGCGCGACGCGCCCGCGACGCGCGCGCGACTTTAACTTTAACTTGTAAAAGATTCAAATACTTTTAATTTAAATATCAAATTTTGAATTAAAATGAAGTCATGTTTTCTAATAGTAATACTATTTTCATTTTAATAAAATATTATCGAAAGATATGACTTTTAATCGATTTATTAAACATTCAACCCTATTTCCAGCAAAACAACATAAGTCCAGAAAGAAAATTTGTTAATTTTTATATATTACATTTTTTATGGACATTAATATTATGTAGTAACTAATAAGTTAGAACTTTCAAAAGCAAATTAGCAAAAAATATTTTTTAATCTTGTACGGGGTTAGCGACCCCATTAGTTTAGACCCATTAGACCCCTCTGGGTCCATCGTCGCTGTTACCCAAAGAAAATGAAAAAAATTGTTCAGCAATCAAAAAAATTCGATAGGAAGGATTTCGTTTCATAATTTGTGTGTGCACTAAGCTGCACAATTATTGACTGCTGCTTTACTATGTTCATTAAGCGTAACGTTAATTAATCCAATAATAATAATAATAATAATAATAATAATAATAATGTAATAATTAATAATAATAAAGGCACAATCTAAAGTTAATTTTCAAAACAAAAAGTAAGTAAACATACGCAAAAACGACATCGTTCGCTATCGATACGTTGTACAAACCTGTTGCTAATTATAGTGATATAAATGCATATCAAAGAAACACTTAAAAAACATCGCAAGATGCGAATGACGGAAATAAGGCCCTAAATTTTAATTACTATCTCACCCATATGTCATTCATCAACTAACCCATAGTGATATGGGTGAGATGGTAAATCACTGCTATTTTTGAAAATTTAATATTAAGTTGTTAAAACAAATAAAGTTTAGTTTATATTATTTTAGTGTTAGTTTATATACATATAATCCCTTTTGTATTAACATTTGCTAAAATAAATTTTCCCAAACAAATACAGCGATTTAAAGTTTTATTTACCATATTTCTCCAACTTACCCTAAGCGAAAATAAAAGATTGTGTACAAAAATGTATCACAACAAAACATTTATTTGATGGCGCGTCGAAACACCGACAACGAACGGGTTTCCAACGCGCTTCTAGTGCGACAACTAATGGGGTCGCTAACCCCGTACAAGATTAAAAAAATATTTTTTTTGCTAATTTGCTTTTTGAAAGTTCTAACTTATTAGTTACTACATAATATTAATGTCCATAAAAAATGTAATATATAAAAATTAACAAATTTTCTTTCTGGACTTATGTTGTTTTTGCTGGAAATAGGGTTGAATGTTTAATAAATCGATTAAAAAGTCATATCTTTCGATAATATTTTATTAAAATGAAAAATAGTATTACTATTAGAAAACATGACTTCATTTTAATTCAAAATTTGATATTTAAATTAAAAGTATTTGAATCTTTTTCAAGTTAAAGTTACAATGTAATGACGCGGGGTTGGCGCGCCAGAGTCGCGGACCAGGCGCGCTCCAAGCGCGCCATAGTCGCGCCCCAGGCGCGTCGCAGGCGCGTCGCGGGCGCGTCGCGCTAGATTTATACGCACCTTTAAATTTAAAAAAATTTTTTGGTGTTAAATTCCATTTTGTCGAAAGGTGCTAATTTAAATTCAGGGAATGCTAAGAAATCCCCCCCTCCCGTAGCTACACCCATGCGCTGCAAACTACATTATCAAGTAGGTCAAAGCCAAAGTAACTTTCTGAGGAAATTTCATTGATAGGGGGATTTCTTGTTGCCTTTCCTATAGGCCACAGATCAATGTTGGATATTTATATCACTGCAGTGTATCCAGCGCGATCATGAATGTAATCCATGCAAAATTTACGAAAACGGGCTACAGATTTTAAACAATTCCAAAGAGAAAAATTATAAAACGTCGGCTGGATATTACTCCTGTGTGAAAAAGACCATGATTTCGAATCGGCCATACAGATTATAGTAATAGATCAGTGAAGAAAAGGATATAAGTTAATTTAGCCCATATTACATACCTACACATCGTCAGCTCAGAATTATGTTGTACCAAGTCCATTTTCTAAAAATTTTATAATTCAAATTTAAAATTTATAATTCAATCAGATATAAATTCTGAGGACTTAATACAAAATAATATTGGCTTTAACATGGTCCACAGTTGAATTTTATATTGTTTTATAGACGGAAATAGTGCAATTAATTACTAGGAAACTTTGTAGCACAATAACTTAAATTTTTAGAAAATGGACTTGGTACAACATAATTCTCAGCTGACGACATATCATTTAATATGATACTCTGTTTTCTGCTATTTAAGAAAAACCTTAAATAATTATTTTAGTAAAAGAAATTACCCATTATAGTATTTTCCAGAATTTGAAACTACTTCAAGAAATAATAAATAAATCAATAATTTTATAGATTTTTCTCTGAAGTTATAGGTGTCAAACGACATATTTTACAAACAAAGCAGCAAAATACTCTGGCGCAAATTAGGATGGAAGTATCAATACTCTGAATCCAATTTACATTCTGTAGTTTTCAGGTGCGAAAGCTTGCTTCACCCAAGAAAATAAAAATATACACCTCCATGTACATCTTTAAATTGGAACATTTCCAATCCATCAAGAGTTTACCAATTTTTCGTAACAAAAATGCAATTGTAATTGATGAGAATAGCTACGAGTTTAAAAATATAATATATTTATTTTCGTCTACTATCTATTGCATTATACAAATAATACTTGATAGACGTAATAAAAAAATAATTATTACATTAAAACCTTCACGAAATGTAAGAGGTAAGTTTTCTAAGCAGTCTTAATTTTCCAAAATCATCTTTCCATAATTTCATCAGTCCGCATAATTATTTTCGCAATAAAACAGACATTCTGTGTCATTTATCCTTCGTTTCACCACCAGTTGAAGAAGGCAACAACTTATGCCTCCGCATGTTATTTATAACTCCATCTAAAGATGTGACCTTCTTTTTAGCACTTCCTTTTAACGAATCGCCCCCTTCTTTCCTAATAATTTTCAATTTGGGTGTGGTAGCTTCATCCAAAAAGTCAAAATCAGATTTATCTTCGGCACTAAAAAAAACTCTATTTAACGTAAAGTTTACAAACACACACATTTACTTACGGTTTATATTCATCCGTATCTTGGTCGGGTTGATGACTTAACTCCGGAGAAGGTGATCTATAACCAGCACACTTCCAAGTTATTTCCGGTAATTCTCCCTTTTCTAAAACATTATACAAACGTTCAATTTCTTCTGGTGCTGGCTCCCATTCTCCATTATAATCTTTGAATTCGTCGTCCGAACATTCAATATTCCAATCACTATCCATTTTATTTACATAAAAAGTTTGGTTAAGTTGTTTAAATGTGATGTCACTCGTCAGATTTTCTCAACGTACGACCCCTGTTGGCGTTATTTTGAAGTAGTGCAAACGCAATGTACCAATTGATAGGTCGTACTGACCAGTACCAGTATTGATAGGTACCACAGAAATAGGTACAGTTGATATAATCTATACTATGATCTATACGTAAAGGACGATAATTTCTCAAGACTCGCACTCCCATTTAATGTTATACAAATTGTTTCTTTCATATTATTGGATAAGAAGAAATTCTTATCCAATACAAAATCTGTTGAAAGGTTTTTTCAAAAACCAAACGATTTGTTTTTTCAACTTCATTTTAAATAAACCACCTTTTGTTTACCTGTGTTGAACCAGGTCAGTCATTATTAAAATTTCTATTAATTTCAAGTCATTTGGTTGACAAATCATCATTGCAATTCAACTGTTTAAGGTCCCCGTCGTCCAAAACTAGAATATGCACCAATAATTTTAATGGAATTAACATTTTGTAAATATTTTTTATATAATATAAAATGTTATCAAAAATTTCACTTGTCAGAGCTTATGCGAAGCTTGTTATCAGAAAAGAATAAAATAAAACATCAAATTTACGTAATTTTAAAAACGAAATAATTTATTTTCGACTGAATAATAATTATAGGTACAGTAGGTATCAATAAAAATTATAAAATTTGCTTAAGTTAGGAATGTTTCTTTAAATTACTTTCAAAAAAAAACTATCACCAACGAAATGTCCAACTTTAAGTGTCACAAACAACCGGAAGAAAAAATGCCCTACACGAAATGAGTGTTTTTACAGAGAGAAAAAGTGTCCACAAGTCTATTTGCTCACTCGACATAGTTATGTCAAAATTTAGCAAAATTGTAAACAACCAATAAATAATAACTCCTAAACATCGTTACACCTAAAAATAAGATTAACACTTAGCTTAAAAATTTTACTAAACTATCTGATGAGATTTATTGAAAAGAATAAAATCTCGTGAGCCCATTAATTATCATCATCTTCAAAAAACGACGATTTAAGACGAAAATCCAGATGGTGGTTGTCCGGGAACCGAATACTGTGGTCTAAAGTTGGCAAAATTTGCGGCAGCTGCTGCAAAATTGGGCAAGTTTCCAGCGTTGAAACCAGGAGGAAATTGGCTCATAACTTGTGCTGCTGCTTGATTACTAGATGACGAAGTTGCGGCCAAACGAGACAAAATGCTACGTTCGGACATTTGCAAGCGCTGAGCCACCGGTGGAATACGTGCCAGTGTGGCAGGCAATCTAGAAACATCGCACTTCATGTCTGACAGAAGTTCTTCCAATTGATTCAAAACTTTATGAAGAACAGCATTGGCAGGTTTGTTTCCTGCTAGCGATTCTTTGCTTAGGTGTTGGTGTGATTCGGCTAAACACTCAACTTCTGCAAACCGAGCATTAAGCGACATCGCAGGGTGGTTAGGATCTTGAGTCAAATTCAAATAAGCTGCTCGACGTAATTGTTCTTCAATTACCAAAGCTTGCTCCAGCAACTAAAACATAAAATTTATTAGACTCCATTTCCCTGTTCTATTTTATTATATGCAACAATAAAACTGTCATTTTTATTGGTTAGCTAGAACTAATTAAATCTCTAAAATTTAAAAATATAACTAACGTTTCACACATTTTTGACATTTACTTTACGTTTTTATATTCAAAATTGCCTACAAAATACTAAAGAAATAAAAAATTTTACCTTGAATCGTCGTGCTAAAAATTTGTTTTTGATTTCCAAGAAATTTCCTTTACCCACGTCCATCTTGAATGGCTCATTTATGATAGCAAACCGTGTGTCAGCTTGAATGTCTTGCCACCTACCATAGCCGTGCGTCACGATTCCTGCTAACAACCAATAATCATGTCGTCGATGCCAAATTTCATATTCGCGACCTGGTGTTGCAGCCTGAGGAAAATTAAGTGAGTATCAACAAAAACAAACAATGAAAAGGACAAAAAAACCTACCTTCTCTTCGTTTAACCATAAAGTATGCAATTCTGTAAATCCACCATCAGCAATATTAAACATGAACTTTCTCTTTCCTGGTTCTTCAATTTCAATTTCTGGTTTCTTTTCTTTTGCTTTGTCATCAGGAACAATAACAACGTCATCGTCCTCCTCTTTCTTTTCATCCTTTGTCACCTCTTTCTTTTCTACTTCTTCAACTTCCTTCTTCAAATCTTCCTTAACCTCCTTGGTTGCTTCATCACTTTCCTCTTTCTTTTCCACTACTTTCACGGGCTCTTCAGACTCCTTGGGTGGAGGAGCCTCCGTGACTTCAGCCGTTGATTCAGATTTGGTCTCGGTTTTGGATCGCTTTCAACAGAATCAACCTCCATTTTAAGAGAGCTATCATCGGATTTTTCCTTACTTTCTTCTTTTTCTTTTGTTTCTTCACCCTCCTTTTCCTTTTCGGTAGTTTCGGTTGTTGCCAAAGTTGGAGCTGGGCTCGGGGCAGCACTTGTTGCAGGCGTAGCGCTCGTGCTAGTTGCGCTGCTCTTAGGAGTGTCACCCTCAGTTGGTGGAGCAGTTGCAGCAGCGGAAACTAACGAAGCGGCAACAGAATTTTTAGTTTGTTCCACACCTTTACGAATAACTTCAGGCATACTATACTCTCCATTGATTTGTTCAAATTCTTGAACCTTTTTACGAATCAAAGACATGACCCCAATTCTTGTTAAAACATGTTGTCTGCTAAGGCCTTCACGCGGAACTCCATCAGCAAATGTCTCGGCATTATCTGCACCAGGTTCACACAAATGACGCATGAAGAGCGACACATAGGCTTTGAAAATTTTTTCAGACTTGCCTCGTAAATCTCTAACCAGCCACTGGGAATTGAAGGCATCCTGTGGTGGCATTCCATACCGCATAATAGCGTTCAAGAAAGCCTTTCGTTGTCGAGCGTTAAAACCAAGAACCTCAATGTTGCCTCCAACTCGAGCCAACAATGGTGGCAGAGGACGATCGCGCTCATCTTTTCGTTCCAAACGTCTTCTGCTACGTCTACTAAGGTCGTCATTCTTTTCATCAAAATCGTCATCCTCTTTATCTTCTTCTGAACCGGCAGAGAAATCAGAATTATAATCTGATAAGTTTTCTTGCCATGTAGAATCTTCCCTAGTGTCAGTTGTCATTCCACCATCATTGTAATTCACTTGTTTACGTACACGTTTACCTTTACCCAAAGTCCGTGCGATATCTTCCTGCTGTTGTTCATAATGGTGACGTAACAATTTTATCCAATAGGCCGGATCGGTATTCTCGGCTTCTTGTTTAATGATTTCCGTGTTCACTTCCTCTTCATTGTCACCTTCTTTAGTGACATAACTAGCAACTTTGAACGAACTAAGATATTCATTGGCCCAATTTTCCTTTTGTTCGATTCCTTCTTTAGTTCGGTCCAACAGTTCCCCGACAGCTCTGTCGTCATAATGGATTGCTTCGTCCTCCTTTCCATCATCTTCTTTGAAGAGTTCTTCTGTTCCAAACCGTAAAATATCATCCAATTCTTGTTTAGTGAAGTTGGTGCCTTTACCGCCCATTCCGGGCCTCACAACCAAGTGAGTTAACATCATCTTCCGTTTTGCAACCTGGGTAACCCTCTCTTCCACACTATTACGTGTTACAAAACGATAAATCATAACCTTATTGGATTGACCGATTCGATGGGCTCTCGAAAAAGCCTGAATGTCATTGTGGGGATTCCAATCAGAATCGTAGATTATAACAGTATCAGCAGTTGCTAAATTGATACCTAAACCACCAGCTCTTGTGGATAGCAAAAATACAAACTGTTGTGCACCGGGAGCATTAAAGCGATCGATTGCTTCCTGTCTGAGAGATCCTGTAACACCACCATCGATACGTTCATACTTGTAACCTTCACCTTCCAAAAAGTCTTCCATGATGTCCAACATTTTTGTCATTTGTGAAAAGATTAACACCCTGTGACCTTGATCTCTCAATTTGCGTAACATTTTCTGAAGCAAAATAAACTTTCCAGATGCTTTGGTCAAATTTGATATTTCGTAGGAACCATTTGGACCCAATGGAGCTTCTTCAGAAGCAGCAGGAAACAAATACGGATGGTTACAGCACTTCTTAAGGTCCATCATAATATTCAAGAGCGAAACAGACTGACCACCACCTTTCGGATTCAAAGCTTCAAAATTACGGGTCAAAATAAACTTATAGTATTTCTTCTGCATAGGCGATAATTCAACCCGCACTATAAATTCAGATTTAGAAGGCATATTTTTCAATACATCGGCTTTCAGACGCCGCAACATGTGAGGACCTAACAATTCATGTAACTTTTTTACTTGATCTTCTTTTGATATATCAGCAAATTCATTTTGAAACAATGACAGATCGTTGAATTTTTGACTACTCAAAAAGTTTAGTAAATGAAACAATTCCTCCAAGTTATTTTGTAAAGGAGTTCCCGTAAGAAGCAATTTGTAAGCAATATTATAACTGTTTTGGAAACATTTAAAAAACTTTGATTGATTACTCTTCAATCTATGAGCTTCGTCAACAACCAACACTGCCCAATCTATAGAGCCTAAACAAGCCGCATCAATTGAAATCAATTCATAACTTGTTAATAAAACGTTGAATTTAATTGAACTAGCACGTATGCGAGAAGCACGTCCACCACGGACAGCACCCTCTTCAAAGCTAAGTTCGTTTTCGCGAATTACGGCTCTCGAATCTTTATCACCAACATACGTAATACAGTAAAAATCTGGCGCCCAAGTTTCAAACTCCCTTTCCCAGTTGATGATAGTTGAAAGTGGGACACTGATCAAAAATGGGCCTTTACAATGACCTTCTTTATACAAAGAATATAAGAACGTGATAGTTTGGATCGTTTTACCCAGACCCATCTCGTCGGCTAAAATGGTATCGATTCCTTGACCCCATGAATACCTCAACCAATTCAAACCTTCCAATTGATATGGATGAAGTTGCATTTCAGTTTCGGCTATAAAATCGGGTTGCTTTTCGTACTTTTTCTTGAGATCTGTGATTGGTTTTTCCGGTGGAGGTGTGTAACGTCGTGGTCCTTGCCGATCGTCATCGTCCATCAATTCCCTAGTTTTACTCTTCCTTCCTTTTTTCTTGCCTTTCTTAGAAATACCCTCGCTGTTACATGCAGCTCGTAAGTCCATATAATATTCGATGGCCATTTTCAATCCTTCGATTTCATCGTCTTCTTCTTCCCAAGTGGCTTGATCATAAGGCAAATCTCTCCATTTTACTAAATACAAAATACGACTGTCCCTCATGGTACGGTGATTTATGATGCGATGTACGATTAACCACTCGGGTTTGATTCCATGCTTGAAATACTTGTCTTCCATTTCTTTTGTTCTAAATTTGCTACTAATAGTATAATTTTTATAACCCGTACTTTCTTCATCCAATTGGTCATCCAGCTTTGGTGGCTCTTCGAGATCATATTTACGCATGTAATTACGCAACAAAAGTGGATGATGAACATCTAACTGAATTTCAGTTATCCATGAACAATGCCAATAAGAGCGTTCGTGCCACTTGACCAAAAATTCACGCCGTTTTATTACTTTAGGTTTCGCAGTACTGGAGCCTGGTTCGGATTTATCGTCTACTTCAACCCACCTCCATGTCAGCACCTTGGAAACTTTTCCAGGTAGGGGTGGACACTAGAAAAAAAAATAAAAAGTTATTGAAGTAAATTTATTGGAAAAGATTAATCAAGTTATTGGAGGAAGTATTGATTAATAGTTGAAAAAGGGTGGTACTAAATTGTTAGAATACATAAAAACTCATTTAATTCAATATAATTTTTAGATGAACTTCATATTTCAAGTTGATGGTTGTTACTTGCTAGCTCAACGTAAACAAGAATCTACAAGCCCAGTTGCAAGTAATAACTTGGAATCAAGATTAATGTCAAACATGAGTATATTTCAAAGACAAACAAAATTAATGCTACAACAGGTTATTTGAACGAAACATGAAGAACTTGACATTTGTATATTCCACCTGTGGAAACTTGGCGTTTCATAAATTTTCGAGGATCGAACCTGAGCCTGTGAACCACTGCGCTTCTCGAGGTGGTTTAGCGTTATTCCTTTGCATATCAGTGACAAAAGCCATAGCATAAAGAAAACCAGATACTTGACCCAAAAACCTTCTTCATTTTTACCCTCGGGAGGCTTTTCTCCATACTTTATTTTTGATGGTAATTGTTTTATCAACACTTATTTTACACCTGTCATAGATAAATTTACATCTGCCACATGTAATCTCCTCCCGTTAATATTAATTTACATATATCGCACTATGAGAACAACACTATAGTAAGTGCAATAAATTAACTTGCGAGAAAAACGCATTTAAAATTCAATATTTGATGTTTGCAACTTCTTTTGCTTCTAATTTTTTAGTTTAATTGAATATGGTCAAATTTATGTAATAATGCTGCAATATGATGTATTAATATATGTGATTTGAAAGTTGCAATAATAACACTTACTAAAATATATATTTTATGGGTACTAGAACACCCCCTTAGAATTAAAACTTTAGTAATATTAGAGCTGATGAAGCATACTGCAAGTTTCAAATTTAATTTGTGAATGATAGGATAGTGATTTTAATTTAGTCATGATAATAAATAACAATAAAAAAACCGTAACTTACCCCACAACGTGGACACTTCCAATCACCATCAGGTATTTCCGGTAAAGGAGGATTTAAGCAGAAAGTGTGATAAGCCGAAGGACACGAATCACAACACAACAGCTCACCACCATCTTTGCAAACACGGCAAAATTCTTGATGCTCGTCATCTTCCAATTCTGCAGGACCTTCATTTTCACAATGAGGACAACTCCAACGCCCTTCGGGAGTCTCTTCCAATTCGGGATCGAGACATACTAAATGGTAAGCACGAGGGCAAGTGTCACATAAAATAATTTCACCACCTTGTTGACAAACTTCGCAATAATCTTGGTGCTAAACAAAAATCACAGTTAACAACCTCTCAATTTTTTTTTACAAAGACAACTTACTTCGTATTGTTCTTCACCTTCGCCACCGGGAAACTTGCCACTAGTCTTAACTTTACTCTTCTTCCTGCTCTTATTTCCAATTTTAGTTTTAGCTTTACGTTTTGGTAGTAGGGGGTCATCGACTTTTGGAGCCGGAGGTGGTACTTCCTCTGTTGCTTTAGTAGAGGTGTGCTCTTCAGCATCTCGCAACATTTGTTCAAATTCTACATCTGAATCACGGTCAGAACCATTTCCACTGCCTTCTACTTCATCTTCCTATAGAAAAGAAAGCAGTTACTACCTGAAATTAAAAAAAAGTATGCACTTACCGAACTTCCTCTTCTTCTCTTGCCCAATTTAATTTTAAGTGTTGGAACTTTGGTGGCACTTTTCTTAGATTTTTTGCCTCTTGAAATTCGTCTTTTCTTACTACTACGTTCCTCTTCTTCATCTTCATCATCTTCCTCATCAAAAGCTTCCGATTCTGGTTTAGGCGTTTCTTTCGATGAACGAGAGCGATTCGGTTTAGTGGAATAGTCAGATTCTGAAGGCGTGGCAGATTGTTCGTTGCTTTCGGCTTGTTGCAAATGTGGATTTTCAACAGAAAATTCTCTCCACTTAGCGGCCACCAACATCATCAATTTCGACATAGGAACCTTAGGATTCTCTTTGGCCAGTAAGGGTCGAACATGTTGTTGAAACAATTTGTATGTTGTGAGATTTTGATAGTCGGATTCTGAGTATTCAAGATCGACATCCGTGAGACCGAAGGTTGTGCACACCTCTTCTATGGTTGGCATGCCTGCCCCCGATCCATTACCGGAAGACGTTTCTTGTGCTGGAGTTGAAGGTGCCGAATGTTTGGTCGATCCTCGTGACTTCCGCGCCTTCTTACTGCTACCGTTGTAATCAGAATCCAGCGCCCCGCTATCATCGTCGACTCCAAAATCACTTTCATCGCCACTATCGTTCTTTTTCCTTTTCTTCTTCTTTTTTCCTTTCTTCTCTTCGCTTCTTGCTTTCCGTTTTTTACCCTTCTTTTTCTTACGGCCGTCGCCAGGATCGTAATCGTCGTCATCGTTATCTTGCTAATTGAATAAAAAAAAAAGTCGTGAGTTTTTTATTGATAACTTTTTTTTGAATACTTACTGGTCCTTTTAATACTGCATCATCGGAATCGGGTAAATTATCGACGGGTTCGGCAGTTTCTTCTTCAAGAGTTTCGTCTTCGCCTGAAATTTGAAAGTTAAAACGTCAAAAACATGCATGTGGCCATGTGGACAATGGTCAGTGTTGATATAACTTGGAGGGAAAATACGAAATTTCTAACCCCAAAATGTATTTCACTTTTGGACGATTGTGAATATTAATTTGCAATCTGCAAATTTCTTTGTTTGATGGCCTCCATTTTGTAAAGGGTCAGGATATGCCCGCGCGCTGTCACAAAAATAATGAAAACCATTTCTCCCCTCACCGCACACACACCGCTAATGTATCAGATTACTATTCATAATTATCAATTTTTTCCGTCAATTTTGATCATTTCTCGTTCGAAATACACACAAATCGTCAAAGGAAATCACACTGGAGGTATCGAAAGTGTGTTAATTAAAAGTTTTTATTGGAAATGAGTATAAATCACCGTAAAAGTCGGCTTAGCATTTACCAATACATAAGACACTATTAATGAAAAAATGCTTACCGGCATAAGATTCATCCATCTCGTTATCTGATGCCATTTTCAAATATCCACGTAATTGTAAACGTTATTGTAATTCGAGCAATCAATTAAATAATAAAAAATTCACTCATAATATAAAAATTCACGAAAAAAACCAGAGCGACTTACACCTACGAACAGGAGCCACTCGGTTGTTTGTCACTCTTTAATAGTTTTTGTCTTTGTCGGTTGGTATTATGCATCCCTACCATTTTATTTCAATTTGAAAAAATTCGCGCTACGAATCGCGATTTGAGATAAAAATCAAAATTTAACAATGATCGTGCAACCACTTATAAGTAATTCGAATTTCTCTGCCAAGTCGTCTAAATAAAGCCTTCCAATCCAAAACGTCAGTTTCATATTTTTGAAACTTGGATGACAAAATGCACGATTTTGGCGCGTGGGTAAGAGCATCGTCCTAAAGCCACTCATGCACAAGTGTTGTATAACAGTTTCCATAGACGAGCATTATTATATTATTTTACTTTAAAATTTTTTTAATAATTTTTTTCATTGATAAGGAAATAATTTTGATCTATGCGCAGCGTAGATACCCTCGATCTACTATCGCTTCTATTTTTTAAATTTTCTGGAGACGGTTTGGACATTTTTTAAGTTTTCTTTTTTTTTTCGAAGAAGTTGGGTGATTAATTTTTTTATGGACCTTAATGATAGATAATTTAAGATTATCAAACCTGATACAGGCTTCTAAAATGTAACAGTTTTTCCAAAATCTAAACTATAATTTTATTCAAAGTATACCCGGGTAGGGGATACTGTGAACATTACTCAGGGATAGAATGAACAACTATTGGGTAGAACGGACATCAGCTAAGAATTATTTCAAAAAATAACCAACTATATTTTTTAAACAAAATTAATCAAATTTTGATTCATTATTATTATTATTTTAATTTTTATTATTATATTGTTATATTAAAACTTCTTTTCAAAATATCTTCTTTTGTATTTTTAATTGAAAATAAATTAATTTTCTATCTAAAACAAATGATAATATTAATAAATAATTTAAGCGTAGTAAAGAGGGGTAAAAGTATTAAAGAATTATTCCGCCGCTAAGCCATTGGAGTACGGGGGGGGACTTACTTTTGCGTCCATTGTAAAGGGAGTTTTAAATAATGAATTGACTATATCTCGCCGCTTTCGCCATTGTAACGGGGAGGGGGGGGTGAGTATGCTGCTACCACTTTCTCTAAGAGAAGAAAAATCAGGGTTTTGAAGGAAGTAGGAATCTGACAATTTTTTGCTTTCACTAAATTTCATCTTTCGTGACCAACTTCGGAGATTAAAAACAAAACAAATAAAAAGAAAATTGATCTAACATGTTATAATACAGGGTTCCCACTAAATTTTTCAAAGCAAATTCCCTGACTTCTTCAGGTTTTGCGTACAAGTGGGAACCCTGTACTTAATATTTATTGATCGTTTATGGTTTTAAAAAAAGATTACAAAATAAAGCTTAATACGGCAATGCAAGATTAAACGTAGCTAACTGTTTTGTTGTTAACGAGTCTCGGAATAACGGTTAAAAATTAAATATTTACTTACCCCTTTATACAATTCGCAATCAGCAATCATTTCGGTTGAATGTAATGACGCAAAATTAGGCAAATTAAGAATCAAATTAATTTAACATGGAAATAAATTGAAAAAAACGTCGCGTGCGGTTTCGTTTTAAGGAAAGTTAAAAATGCCCGTTTCGACCAAACTACCTGACTTATCGACGGCTCGAGTGAACTCAACTGCCAGAATCGAACTGCCAAACTGCCGTCCTGTTCTCCTATATTTATGTCCTCGTGTTCAAGTGCCGTTTTAGGAGTCCCACAAAATATGGGAACCGCTAGATAGTGGCCTGGTTGCGTAATTGTTTTTAAGGGCGCTTGAATTCTTTAAGGCAAGTGGATTAAAGTTGCCACTTACCGTAGATTTTTAGCAATTAAATAATGATCTTATACGCGATCTATTAAAAATTTATTTAAAATAAGAATATGACGTCGACACTCGTAACAACATTTAATAATTTAAATAAATATTGAACCAAATTCAATTAATTTATAAACATATTATATTGGTGTATGATTAAAATTGTGAGATACTTTGGTTATTACTTAAGTGACTCTTCAGGTCCTTTTTTAAGTATCTTTTGGCGCGATATTAATGCATGTGGAAATTATAACTGCATTTTAATAAATTTACTTTAATTGAATTTGGTTTAAAACGTAAATTTAAATATAATTGAAAAAGAATTATTTCATACTTTTTGGAATTCGGCGGTTTGCTACACAAATATTATTTAAATATTGTAGTATAATTTAAATTTTTTCATCGAAAAAAAATTATGCATGATCCATTGAACAGTGAACACAACATTGTCCAGTGTATCCCCAGATATAAAAAAAAATGCAAAAGTTTTAAAATATGTATAAATCAAGCATTCAGTTTTAACAGCGAACTATACAGACATACCTGAAAGAATTTTCTCTTCACGCACAAAGAAAAAAATACGAATACTGCAGATGAAATAATTAAAAATTCTTACGTACTCACTGTGAGAAGTTACATCACCCAGGTTGCAAACACAAAGTGTACGTTAAAAACTTTCGATTATATAGCGTTAATTCCACTCTCCTGTGAGCTGTTAACAGTATTACCAATATACTAACGCCCAATTTCTTCACCTAGGGATAATCTACCTATTAGTAAATTAACAAAGTAACCAATCAGACAGCAGCAAAACAAACCAATCAAAAATGAGATTGGGTACTTCGTTAATTTATCTTATAGATAGATTATCTAAGAGAAATAAATAAATAATACGCGCCGAAATTCAAACGTGCCCATTGCATCCCATGTCCACACTCCACTATCGCCAGTCTCTCCTATTAATCTATATAAATAAAAATCAAATGCTGTTAGTACATAACTTGAGAACGGCTTGACCGATTTGGCTCATTTTTTTTTAATTGTGCGTAATAATCAAAAGAAAAATTGAAAAAGATGAGCAGAAAATTTGGAAAAACTGAAAGTGCTTTTTTGTATAAACACTCTGTATATTAAACCGAAAAATAGACAAGCAGTCCAAACACAGATAGAATATGAACACCATCTAGTGTAGTATACGTGAAGAAGTGATTACAGCTGGAAAGAAAGTTTGGTCGAGACTGAAAAAGGAAAGGATACAATACCAAGAAGCTATGTGATTGCAATAAATTTGCAGGTACATGGAACGACAGGAGAACCAGGCAAGAAAAGAATTTTGCCAGCAAGGACAAACTATGGGTCCAACGCTCGATAAAAGTGGGCACCTTCGATGTGCCCAAGACTCTCACAGAGCAGGAGCTAAAGAATGTATTTTATACATCACCATAATATACATCATATACACATATACATACATCAACAGAAGAGAGGCAGGCGCATCAAGGTTGCCAATAAATTGATCCTGCAGAGTAGACTCAGGACTATACGCGCACTATACCTCGTACAAGGTGGAGAAAACTGCGATGGTTCAAAGGTGCTTCAACTGCCTAGAATTAAGACACATTGTGCGCACCTGCAACGTCCAAGAAAAATCGTGTGGAGAGGTCGGGCAGGAAGGAGACGTTGTACTGCGTCAACTGCATCCATTACCGTTATCCGTTCGCAGAGCAGAATACTATATTATAAAAGGGAGACACCGATAATACCAGCATAAGCAGGGATACACAGACCGCTACCGACTTGTCAGAGTCTTAGAGCCAGTTGTATAACAGAAGTGATAACTCGATTACGCAGATCAAGTTCGGTAATTGCGGTTGTTTAAGTTTTCAACCAATCACCGAACTTGATCCACTGATGAAAATTGTAACATCCGATACATTGGGATCTGTCGTAAATTCAAACGTAAAATACTGGTACATTGCGGACAAGAATCCTAGCAAGGGTGCCTGTATTTATCATTTAATCACCAGTATTTTGAATACTTGATTTGTTTCACACATAATTTAAGTTTACTTCTAAATAAATTAAAACACAAATTATATCAATGTCTAAACGATGACTTTTTTGAACTGCACGAGGCAGTTCTATATAGAAACAGCACAACCGTTCGGGTTTGAAGACGCCTTATTTCCTACCAAAACAGGCCAGAGGAACCGAACGGTGGTGCCGTTTTAATGGAAACTGCATGGAAACTCCGTCAAAAAGAGTCGATTTCCGGAGTAGTTTCAGCATGAAATTTCATTCCAGGTACGACTCAATAAATATTGATGAGGCACTAATGATTTTTCAGAACCTGATTTTAAAACTGTTCCAATTGCTTTCTTGCTATCAGTTAATCTTACCAAATAGTGTACATTTATGAAATAAAACTTACTTTGCTTATACTCTGTTTTAAGATACGCAATAAGAAATTTATAGATAATAATAATACATTACAACATATTATATTAAGTATGAAAAAATATTTTACGACACCAAATAGAAACAATTTTGAAGCAGTATTATCGGCTCAACAGGATAATAGATTGAGAATGCCACATCAAGAGGGGGATATTTTTTCAAAGAGAAAAATGTCATCAACAAGTGGCACGATACAACTATTGTTGTATGCTGTGTAATAAATTTCTTAATGTGGTTTAATAACCAATAATAAAACTTTTATTTTCAAAACGAATTACTCTCTTTATTATCATCGAGTAAAAGCACAATTGTTTCAATTTATCAACAAGTTATGCCTGATTTCTTCACCTAGATATAGCTATCTATTAGATAAATTATAAAGTAATCAATCCAACAGCAATAAAACAAAAAAATCTGAAATATGATTGGTTACTTTGTTGATTTACCTAATAGATATCTCTTGGTGAAGAAAAACGGGCATTAATGCATTTAGAAAACAAATTGCATCAACTTAATTAAATTTTTGGTAGAAAAAACTTAACTTAGATAATAAAATAATGAACGGTTTGGAATTTATTTTACAGGAAAATACGATTGCAAAATTCCTTGATATATCTTCTCATCTTGCTCCAAAAATATACAAAAAATTATTCTGTCAAATGCAGTGAGATTTGATTCTAAATGTTTACGAACTTCCATTGCTGCAACATGAGCTGCCGGAAGATTTGGATATCCATAAATACCTGTCGATATACAAGGAAATGCGATAGTACGTAAATTGTTCGATTTTAACACGTCCAAGCTGTTTTTATAGCATTCAGCGAGAAGTTTAGGTTTTTCTCCTTGTGGACCCACCGTTTGAATGATATCTGAAAGAATAATTTTAAAATTTTACCCTCCACCTGATGCAGGTTACATACATTTTGATGGCAATTTGTAACCTCCAGTTATTTTTGCTTTTCCTACTTCGCAACCACCCAAAGTGTTACATTCCTGTTGCAGACTAACACCTGCCGCCCTGTGAATAGCACCATCGACACCTCCTCCGGCTGCCAACCTACTGTTCGCAGCATTTACAATAGCATCCACCTATTCACAAAGAAAAAACATTTTTTGAAAACTCAAAACCAGCAGTTGTTATTGCGTCGTTACTAACCTCCAAAGTGGTAATGTCACCTCTAAAGATGGAAACTTTATCTGCAAGTTGTACATTTTTTCGATTGGTCTATTACGAAGTTATCTTGAAGAGGAATTTTTGATGGAAGATAACTGTGCGATTCCAAATATTTACTCCAAGTTGGAACTTGATCGACTACAGTGTACGCCTTATTTTTGTAAACTTTACGTTTGTCGTTTAAAGTCAACGAAAGGTAATAATTTTTTTCTGTTTGCCAGTCTCCCATTTTTCTGTTTAATCCTTCACCAAAATAACGTAAAGAGAGCAAATTTAAAAAAGACCGAACTTACGTTTGGCGATTTACAGATAAAAGAGAGCGACATTATCGGCTTCTCGTACTTTGATTTTAAACACAAATAAAATGAAGAGAAGAGTTGTTATTACGGGAGCTGGTGTTTTATCACCTATAGGAAACAGTTTAAAAGAATCCTGGATGAATGTAATTGCTGGTAAGAGTGGAATCACGAAATTGCAAGACGTTGCGTATGAAAAATTGCCGTGTAAAGTTGCCGGCGTGATTCGCGAAAATGGCGCTAAATTTGAATTAAGTCGTTATTTTAGCAAGAGCGAATTACGTTCATTGGGTCCAGCCACCGCGTACGCATTGTTAGCCGCAAAAGAAGCAATAAAAGATGCAAAGTTGGAAAATTTAAGCGAAGAAGACAAGTTAAATGCAGGTGTCGCCGTTGGAATGGGGATGGTCGATATGATTGATGTGTGTGAAACGAATGCAGCGTTTTCTAAAAGTTACAATCAAGTAAGTCCGTTTTTCGTGCCTAGGATTTTGCTTAACATGGCGGCGGGGCAAATTAGTATAAAGTATGGTTTGAAGGGACCGAATCATGCGGTGTCGACTGCATGTGCAACCGGAGCCCACGCGATAGGAGATGCGTTTAGGTTTATTAGAAATGGAGATGCAAATGTTATGGTATGTGGTGGTACCGAAGCGAGTATATCGCCTCTTGGAATTGCTGCTTTTTGTCGCCTGCGTGCGCTCAGTACTTCTTTCAACGAAACTCCCGAAAAGGCATCGAGACCTTTCGATAAGCAACGAGATGGTTTTGTTATGGGCGAAGGAAGCGCTATTTTAATTTTAGAAGAGTTGGAACGTGCGCTTGGAAGAGGGGCCGACATTTATGCAGAAGTTTTGGGGTACGGATTATCAGGTGACGCGTCTCATTTAACTGCACCCAGTGCGGATGGTGTTGGTGCCGTGTTGGCCATGCAACGTGCGATGCGGGACGCAAATATCGAGCACACGCAAGTGGGGTACGTTAACGCGCACGCCACTTCGACTCCCATAGGGGACGCGATCGAAAATAAAGCCATCAAGACGCTTTTTAAGGAGCACGCATCTAAACTTGCAGTTTCTTCGACCAAAGGAGCACATGGCCATTTGTTGGGTGCGGCAGGAAACTTGGAGGCAGTTTTTGCGATTAAAGCTGTGCAGGAGGGCGTTCTACCTCCAACAGTGAATTTGGAAAATGCAGGAGACGAATTAGACTTGAACTATGTTCCGATAAACCATCAAAAGTGGACAAGTGAGGGACGTAGAATTGCATTAAAAAATGCGTTTGGTTTTGGTGGAACCAACGCCTGCTTGTGTATAGGAGAATTTAACAAATAAAAATATCATTTTAAATTTTCATTTATTTTATTACATTATCATTTTGCGCATTTTTCTTTCTTAATTATGTAGATATTAAAAAAATTTTATAACAATAACATGTATGGAATGCAACAAATGTTTATTGTACAGGGAGTTACAGTTATTTGAATTTTGACTACTTACAAGGTAATTGAAAAATAAAATCTGTTTTGGCCATGCAGCATGAGATTAAATAGCGTTTATTTACAACACACTGTAAAGGAAGTGATAAGGCAATTCCATTAAATTTTATTCTGACAAAATACAAATTTCTGCATCAAATCCTGTACACTCATGCAAAACTTACTTTAAATGAGCAAAAACATACTTTGATGTATTAAAAATGCTTGACGATGGGAAAACTACAACTAAACAAGTACCAACGGCAGCAGCAATGGTACCGAAAAATGCCATCAAACATTATTTCATCATTCAAATACAAACTCGAAATTGAACCTTTTTGAAATAATAATGCTATAAAAAAAACACAAAACCTTAACTTAAAAATATTATTATATTTTTTATATTGGAACATCTGAACGAAATAATTTTTGAATATAAACAAAAGTATAAAATGAAGAAACGTATTGTTACCACCATTACCCAACATCGGCTTATACGTATCCTCTTCAATTCGACGCATATTTACTTTGTACGAGTAATCGAGGCACTTGCAACGGACCATAGACACACAATCGTGCAAATTTTGACTTCAATGTTTCACGTAACTGCTGGCGTTTCAAAATTACATCACCTTTATTGATTTGATATTCCCGAACCTCTTCGGGTGTTATGAAACTGTCGCTATCACAATAAAATTGATCCTAAAAACGAAAAGTGATATAAAAAGGTGAGGCAGCAGATGAGGGTTTCAAAAAATGGAATCAAAATACTCACATCTACCATTTCTTGTAAACTAAGCTGTTGACCGTTCCCATATAGTCCGTAACCAAATCTTGAAATTGGAACGCATTCTCTATCAGTTTGGCAGCATTCGTCCGAGCAAGCCAGTTCGGACCCTTCGGGTGAGCTAGGCAAAGTAGAAGCCGAAGATTCGGTCTCGCAGTACCCGTTCATATTTTCTGAAGAATATCCGCAGTCGTGAGAATGATCGCTTGACGAACAGTTCTCCTTCCTTCCCCATAATCGGGAGAAGACAAGAAATTATTTAACTTAAAATACTCCTTTCGGTGCGGTTTTTCACTGTTACATTTACACATCCAAACTTCATTTTGTTTCTCCCCTGTATCTGTATCGTTACAATTATGAGCGTCGTTCCTGTTCACCCCTTTTTCCTTATACACATCATCAAACTGTTTACAAGTACAAGTTTCGTTGCATTTCTCCAATTTAATACCCATACAAGAACAGTCCTCTTTATCGGTAATGTCTTCCTTATCATCAAATTCGTAACCGTTGCAATTTTCTTTACCATCTTGATCGGTCATGCGTTCTTTCTTACGCTTTCGCTTTAATTTTTTCTGTTCTTTACGCAACTGTTTGTGTTGTTCTTCTTTTGTTAATTCTGCATACAGTAATTCCAATTGGGAAACGCCTTGTATGCGTTCGATAGTTGTTTCAAAATTGCGGCATAGAGCGTCGACGGCAACTGCAGCAAAAACACGACAGGTACATTCTTCTTCGCGCATTCGAATATATATACGGTGTAGTCTTTCGTACATGCAAATGCCGAGACATGTTAAAACTTCCTCTTGAGCTATTTCAAGTGTTTTAGCGTGTCTTTCTCTACGACTGAAACAAAAATAAAATTACTATAGTGTGGAAAACAATCGACAAAAATTGATCAAAAAGAAATCTGCACTGTTCTGTTTTGTTACATATCTCTTGTCAATAACAAAGTGACAAACAACCTAAAAGGCCATTGACTATTGAACAATAAAAATTTACCTATGTACATACATTTCATTTATTACCAAGTCAAACGATTGCTTGCATAATTTACAATAAATTGATTCGTCAGGGTTTGGCCATACTGGCAAGCGATCGCACGTTCTATTAGAAGATGTTTGTGATTCATGTTACTGTACAATAGTACCTTGGGTTAAGAACATAATTCGTTCTTTGATTCCATTTGTAACCCGAAATGTTCGCAAACCGAAACAATTTTTCCCATTGAAATTAATGTAAATATAATTAAACCGTTCTCCCCACAGAAACGTATTCGTTGTTGACTTTTTTATGGATTTATGTGTAGAAAAAATATATAATATAAAACATACAGTACTATAACTTTACCTTTGGAGTTGATAGTTACCGGCACAGGTAGATGGTACGAGAAGGAACAGAAAAAATGTAAATAATTTAATGTTAATTTAAAAAACGACGACCGAAACGACAAACAATGTTCACAAAACGCATACCTGAGTACAACTAATCTTTCTTATTAATGCAGAAATATTGTGGTACCAAAGACATGTTTGCACGTTTGTATACCGAAGTATTGTAGGGAGGTCGAGTCAAAATTTGTTCATAAGCCGAATTGTTCGTAACCCAAGATACCACAGTATGTGTTCTTTTATAAACCTAGTTTATAAAAGGAATAAAGGTGCACAGATATAGACACTTGACTTCTCAATTAGTTGGGATAGTAAAATCTAAAGAACTTCTACCTCTACAATATACAGAAAAGCATTCTCGCCCATCAAGGGGTAAGTCACGTCAGCAATAACACCAGAGATTTTTGATTTTCAGGTTCAAAGGCATCCAAATCAACCTTCACTTATGTATGTTTAACATGAGGGGGTTAACCATTTCGAGAATATCCGTACAAAATAGTAAGAATGCAATGGAAATTTTTTTAGAAATATCAGGTAAACTAGGAAATATCTGAGAATATCCAAGATAAGCGGAAATACCTAAGAATAATACGGAACACTTAAATATAATCGAGAATTAATTAGAAATATTTGAGAATACTCGATGCAAATACTTATATAAGTAAATACGAAAAACAAATTGATTTACTCATAAAATTACGAAAATCCTCAAATGTTAGTTTTTATTTTACATGTTGTGAATTATTTTACCAGGTGTGTAAGCTCGGCAATAATTGGGTATTCGGTAACATCTTTTAACATATTGTTAAAAATTTTAGCAAGTTATTTTGAAAACTAAAGTGACAAGTTATTAATAAAATTCATTAATTTTAAAGCAGAATGAATATGCTGGCATTTAACGCCACCGCAATTTGTTCTGTGTTTAAGAATAATCAAAACACTTAAAAGAGTATTTCCCTCTGAAAATTTCTGCCAATGAAATCGGTGTATATTTTTAATTATAACAAATTCGGTCACGCACTAGTGCAAATACTCATTTATGTTGCTTAGTATAAATTTATATTCTTAAAATTAGAAATGGCAATTAAAAAAAATTTAATTTATACTTTTTTCCATAATTCGGAAAGAATTTAGAAATTTTCAAACTGAAGATATTCAGATATTTGGTGTGCACTCAAGATATAATTACCGAATACTTGGGAATACCTGAGAAAACTAAGAATATTCGAAATATCCGAGAATACTTAGAAATAACTGAGAATACTCAGGAATACTTGAGAATTCCTGGAAATACCTGAGAATACGTAATTACAGAATACCTGTACAAATTTTTGGATAAAAAAATGTTATTCAACTGTTTCTCATCCCTACAAATTTTATGGAAGTGGAACACCTCAATATCTATTCTATATATATATATAAAAGAAAGTCGTGTTAGTTACTCCACTTATAACTCAAGAACGGCTGAACCGATTTAGCTGAAAATTGGCAGGGAGGTAGTTTAGAGCCAGGAGAAGGACATAGGATACTTTTTATCCCGTTTGACAGCATTCCGTGTGACTTGACATGAAACGTCAGTCATTATAAAACGTGGTATAACAAAAAGAATCAGACTTGGAATAACAAAACGTACATGACAGCTATGTAATTGACGTATAATGACAGATATGTAATGACGTATGGATGACAATTTGATATTTGTAAGAAATCAATAATAAAACTATTTCTATTAAATAAATAATTAACAATTATAATGTACAGGTAAACGTCGTTTTACGCCGGTTCGTTTTACGCCGATTCACAATTACGCCGGTTGGTGCCAGCGTGGATTCCCCGGTTCGGTCGACACCAGACGATAGTAGGCGCCGCGATTCCAATAGCAAACACACTTTTACACGTTTTTTTATTCTATTACCGTGTACGCGAGCAGCTTATTGTGTGTGTAAAATTGTTTCCGAGTTAGTTTTTGTTTTGTTTAAAAAAAAAATAAAACGGTATGATTATATTTTTTATTTTATTATTATTAAAATTAAAAGAATATTCAAATATTTGTAGTTTCATTATGGGCAAAAATAGTGATTCAGACAGTGTGAAAATTTAATTCATCATATTCATTATTTACATGAAGAGATTATTATTTATTTTGTAAACGAATTTAAACTGTATTTATTAAATACATTTATAATGTATTAAATTAACATGTTAGATTGGTCTTAGAATTTTGACACGGAACCTAACCTTATATCGTCCATTATATTTGTGTTCATTTTACGCCGATTTTTTTTACGCCGGTGTCTCTCGGAACGGAACCCCGGCGTAAAACGACGTTTACCTGTAATGATAGTGCCATTGCCCATCCGTAAAAGTGAAGTGAACTATAAAACTCGGTATGGTTGAAAATTTGAGTTTTTAGGTGAAGTGAAGTTTAATTAACGGTTAGCAATGCAGAATCGTCGAGCGAACAACAGAGGTCAACAAATAGATAATTTGCAGTATTTCGTATTCTTCTTGCATCACTTCTTTCATCATTGGTTGAAAATTTGAGTTTTAGGTGAAGTGAAGTTTAATTAATAATGCCGCGACCAAGACGATCGAATCTTTCCCGACAAAGTCGTGATGCAAGAAGAATACGAAATACTGCAAATGAAAGGACTGAAGAACAAGAAATTGCACGTGAACAGCGCCGCGATAGCCTGACCAAATAGATGATATCATATGTGCCGAGATTCCTGATTATGAAGTCGATCCAGACCTACATGATGTACAATTTGGATTAGCACTATATTATTTTAATCATGCATGGCAATGAGCTGAAGAGTCCAAAGCATACATTTTATGACATTTTGAAATATCCATTAATATTAAATGCGGAGCCTATTTTTCGTTATGTAACTGGATTAATATTCCACATTCATTTAAACCCGGCGAAAGCGGGTATCCGGTTATTAATTCAATTATATAAATAAAATAAATAATTTATCAATTTTATATTTTATAATTATTCAGTCTACCCATTTAAATTCTTTTTAAGTCCAAGAGCCTAAAGTAAAGTACTTCAGACAAAGGCAGAGTTCCACCATTTTAATGAGACCGGGCGAAGCCGGTATCCAGCTAGTATTACATAAAACAACTTGAAATTAAAATTAAAGAATAAGAGAAACACCAACTATCATTCATCCTAGATTGCGAAAATGTTAATTATAATCCTTCTGTATATCTGTTCTATTAAATACTCGCAAATGGAGCATTTTGGAATACGAAAATCTTTACAGAACGTTTTGACACGAATTTTTAGCTGAGAGCATCAATTATTTTTTGGTCAAAATGCAGTTTAAAAGCATAAAAATCAGTTATGTATACCAAACTACGTTTTAAAACTAGCCCCATCAAGGATTAACTATTTAAATAAATAAATATCTTTCTAAAATACCTAAAAAGGTTGTGTACCTATTTTGGACTGTAGCTGTTGCAAGGTAAATTGTATTATGAAGAAATTAAGATATCACATTTTCATTTCAAATGTAAAATAAGGGCACATTTACAAATTTGTAGTAATTTTGTCCATTTAAGGGTAGGTTACGTCTTTTCTTTTAATTGATATTATACCTAGAAATTTAAAAACAATTATTGATGTTATTTATAAATCTATTATTTTTCAAAAATTGCTTTTATAAATTTCTAGGTACATACAGTGACTAAAAAAAGTCTCCGTACGATACTATTCTAGCAATTTAAATTACAATTACTCCGTTTTTTACCATTATTTTTGTTATGAAATATGATAAAATATAAATATTGACATTCTTACATTATTTTAAAATTTTTTTTTTTTTAAATTTACTAAAATCCGTTTGTAAGCAAGAAAAATTTAAACAAACTGCCATAATCTATCTATAAAAAGTCTCCGTACCATGATGCATATAGTAGAAAATGTTTCCCTTTGTAGACGCATGATAAGCACTTTTATTTTTAAATTACAACGATTTACAATACATTGTAATGTTACTATTACATTACGCAATTAATTTCTTTAGGTTTTAGTTACGGTGACCGTGTTTCAAGGGCAATAACAAAAATAAGCAAAGAAATTTTCTTCGAGGTGCGACAAACAATAATTAAATTGTATTGTGAAGGCATATCAATGCGCGAGATCGGGAAAATTATCGGAAATCTAATTTAAGTGTTCAATACATCATTAAAAATTATGGAAACAAAGGTTTCTTGAAAAGTAAGCCCCGTTCTGGACGCCCCAGGATACTAAATAATATTATGAATCGTGCTATTATATGCGAAGTGAAGAAAACCCCAGAATAAGTGCTACAAAAATTGGGGATAATCGTAATAAACTTTTGCAATTCTGTTAGTAGAAATTTATCATTTCGTATCTACTTCAACATTACATTAAAACGGCAAGTTATTTGCATCAGATCACAGATTACTAAATGTTAAAATATTGTTATTTACGTAATTTATATTTGCGAGAGATAGTGTTCTTTCACTTTTCAAATAGGCGAGTTTTTTCATTCTCAGCTTGATTAAGATAGCTAAATTGTATGTTAAAATATTTTTTTAGTTTTTACCAGAATTCAGAATTTGCTCAAAGCAATAAGTGTTCGCTAAGTACTTCTAATTTGTTAATACACATAAAGTTGATTTAATAGCCTATAAGTACTAGATCAAAATAACGTATTTATATGTTAAGTGTTTCTGATCCAGAGCATCGATGATTTGTTTCTAGTCTTAAACTTGATTAATGATATGTTCTATGATGTAAGCTGCAATTTCTTTAAAATTAATACAAATAGAAGATTACAAATAATTGCAATTTATTAATCTACTAGAACACAAATGAATATTAAAAATGATTCATAACGATTATACCCAGACAGTAAAATATGGTGGTGGAAGTGTTTTACTTTGGAGTCTATTGCAGCGTCGGGTGTTTTGTTTCTGTCTTAACTTGATTAGGAGATGAGTCTCAATAATCGTATGTTATAGGTGCATTTTCTTTAATAATTATATACAAATGAGACGCATTTTGATCTCTTAACAGGCAATAATTACGCTAAAAGTTTATTTAATTACTGAGAACAGCATAAAGTGTGGTTTTATCTAAAAGGTATGATTCATAACATTTACGCCAGATTTATGTTATCATTAATGTGTGTGATAAGTGTTTTGTCCATGTTTATTATTTCCTATTCTTAAAGCTGATTATTAATTTCTATGAATGAGTAAGTGAAGACTCTTACTATATATAAAATAATCCAATAGAAATAATGCAAACCAATTAATATCTCATTTTTATCACCTCCTATAGTTATTAGAAAATGAAAATATTGTACAAACACATCCTCAAGTTTAACTTGAAATTGGAACCACAGCACAGACAAAACTGGATTAAAACTCAAGGTAATAGTTTGATATCCTCCTCCACCACTACTAAACAAATCAAACTACCTATACCTGCCTGTTTTGTAAGTAAAATCATGGAATTTATTCTAGTAGTGTACTAATGTCGGATCATCAATTTTATAAAATGAAATATAATTATGTCAACAATCTTAAACAACTTCAGTCGTATCTGCAGTTACATTAATTTGATGACACCACATTCCTCACTAGGGCCGATTATAACAATTCCGTCTGAAGAATCATCATTTGTGTACAATATATCTAGTATCACACCAATGACAATAGGAATACGACGATCCATGCCCAAACATCAAAGTCTCTGACCAAATACAGTCTATTTCAATTTATTGCTTTCTATACCTGAGAAAACCGTGAAACCATTGCAGAGGAACACTCCTAATATGATATTCAACAGCATGTCATAATTCTAAGATCAAATGCCTAAAAATATTACCAACACAAATTCTATAGAGCAGGTGCGGCCAAATCTTTGATCACTGCGAGTGACCTGTTTTTTTAAATTATAGGCGGCGGTCTGCCGACATTGCATTATGTTAAATGATCATAAGAAAAGTAGTAATTTAAGGTGGCAAATAGCAAGGTAATTTGGCCATAACAACAAACTACGGTTAAAAATAGAGTACAGATAACGTACCGTGCTCAAATTTACAACATGATATATTTGAACATTTATCGATAATTACAAGTAAAAAACATTTATAGTTAAGGAATAAATAAACAAAACAGGCCTGCGGAACGATTCAGTTTTTCAAAAACTTGAAATAAAATATATTATCGACAAATGTTCAAATATATCATGTTGTAAATTTGAGCACGGTATCTTATCTGCATTCTATTTTTAATCATGGTTTGTTGTTATGGCCAAATTACCTTGGTATTTGCCACCTTAAAGCCAAAAATAAGTTTAAATTGTCTCGCACTTTGTGTGGGATGGGCATAAGAGATGTGTACATATCCGACATGCGAGCGACTAGGAATAGTTACGGAATAGTTAGTTAAGAGTAAGAAATAGTCGATCGTGGTCACTGCTTTGGCCACCCCTGCTACAGACTCTACCAAGTAATAAATAGCAACTGAAGTAGAGTAGATCCTACAGAAACGGGTGATATTGATCAAAAAACCTCTTTGCAACTTTATCAATTATCTGATAGAGTAGAAGTTAGAATAGTTTAATTTTCATATTCAGCATTTATAATTTGGCAACTTCAATAATTCAGATGCAATTTTTATGCCTAGTGTACTTGCAGTAACGATTTGAAGACCTAAACCTTAAAAGGTGTTACAATATCAGAGTTCATCGGTAGAATATGAAAAAATACTGCAAGTTTTAAAACTATGACATACAAAAACAATGTGACAATCAGGTTCCAGGACATATAAAAATTATAAGTGATTAAAGTAGTTTCGGAGAGCTCCACTACAAATTTTTCAAGTATTTCTAATTTAAAATAACCCGTTTACTCATAATGTAACAAGTAAATTTTTAAATAAATGTGAATTTAAGTCAAATTAAGAAAACTTACCTTCCCAAAAGTTCGGTTCAGCACGACTAATAAGATCTGTAATATATTCAGTCTTATTTGGCAAATGAATGTGTTTGTTTACAATACACCTTTCTATTCCATCATATAAAGATGAAACATATCCCTTTTCTTTACAAGGTTCTAGATCTTCCATCAGTAAGGTGTAAGCTAAAAATCACAAAAGAAACTCAAACACTGTTCCACAACACTAACGCCACCACAAAATAACCCACCTTTTAGCACTTTGGTGCGACATTCCCCACAAAAACGATGTTTTCTCAAGTAAGTCTCCAAGGTGGCATGAAGACTGTTGGCATCAATCCGGCACGTAGCTTTCTTGCATTCGTCTCTCATGCACTTCCAGACATCTTGCCAAACAGGTGTGATGGGACGACTGCGCTGTGAATCTAGCGAGTGCAAAATACACCGATGACTTTTCTTATTACGCCTGATTTGATTATCAACTAGGTCATTTAATCTAGCACTACAAAAAAAAACACTTTAAGCACCTTTTCTATTTTTATGGCACCCTCCTACCTGTGACCGTGAAATAAGTTACAAAGAATTTGCGGTATTTGTTTATCTTCTCTTATAGTTATCATTCCATCGGGTTTGACAACAATCGGATCTAAAGTGGGATAGCCATACTTAAACAGTTGATAGTACAAGCGTTCCACGCTGAAAAACGCAAATTTAGAACATCGATAAGAATTTAATTGAAAGTCGCGTGTTTACCTGCGCCTACATCCGACACAGGGAACTACTTGATTCAAAACATGCAACATATCTAAACGTGTAACTTGTAGTGCTGCAAGAAGGTCACCTTCGGTCAGTATGTCGACTTTACGAATAAATTCGTCCAATATTTTGCTCTTAACATGTCGATTATCGTGGAGCAACCCCATAGACTTTAAATCCATAACCATCTGTATATTAAATGCCAATTAGGTTAAGTGACACAAAACAAAAGTGACACAACAAGTTTAATAAATTGCCTAATAATTCGGGCGAACGACCCTAATAGACTTAATCAAATTAATTTTATCATAATATTATTACCGTTAAAGATTCATCTACAACTAAGGGTAACTGCCTTCGACCTATAGGTTTGGGTTTGTTCGCATCGTATACGTTCACCAATTTCGCCATAATCTTAAAATTAAATATTTAGGTAGTCGAATTATTGATATTAACATGAAATTATATACCTATAAGCGCGGTTTGTAAACAAAATTATTAAAGAATTATCAACACACGAGTTGCCATTCATTTAATATCTGTCAATTTGACTTATTTTGTAGATGGCAGATTAATCGCCTATGTACACCATGACAGCAAAATAATGAATCTGGGTCGGACGTTTTTAAAAATAGAACTAAATAGAAATATTTAATTACAAAATTGTAATTCATAGCAGGGATGAGAGGAATTATTTCAAAAAGTTGCCAAATTTGTTGCAAAATTTTCCATGAATTAAAAATTAATTCAATGTTGGTATTAGCGATTATATAGGATTGGCAGTACTATTAGCCAGGGTTGGGCTCTATAGCATCCAGGGTTTTCAGAGTGAACCTTCGAAAGTCTAATCCTTCCAGCTTAAGCTTAAAAAAACTAAAACTATTTATGTTTTAGGAGAAAATGTTTTAAAATTTTTCAAACAGTTTTAGCTTTTCCTTGCGCTTGTTTGGTGGAGGCAGCTTCCGAGCCATACGTTGCCAGTGATGGGTAGCACATTGGGTTTTTTCACATTATGATTTAGTTTTCCAAAAGTTGCCCATAACTGACCTCTTCTTCTATCTTGTCGTTTCTCTTGTACATAATTGCGATGCCGCTGACGTGTCCCAAGCAGCTATACATACTGGCTAATATTCTCCAGATAGTTTGGTCTACATAGATCTATTTTTCGCCTTGGTTTATAGTTACACCAACTACTTTCAAAGCTTAATCTAGCTTGGGTTAGCAAATAAAAAATGAAGAAGTGGGTCAAAGAACGGGAATAAAAGATATTATGCAAAGAACACTAATAATTAAGTGGCGCAATGATTAGAACATGTATACCTCTACAATAACCCGAGGAATGAGAGTACAAATTGACTCATTGGCGATCGAGAGTCTTAAGCGGAGTGTGGGAAGACCACAAAAGAGATGGCTGTGTGACATTAAGAAATGCATGGGAAGCATTGGTTCCAATTGGCCCAGGATGGAGAGAAATAAAAAGAAATTGGAAAGGTTTATGTTTAGACGTCAACTAGGAAAAGCTAAGGAAGAAGAAGAAACATTAATATTGGCCTGAACTTATCAGCTTTAGGTTTAAGACTGTGAATTCGAAAAATTTCTCGTTTCAAAATCTACCCATTTAATGTAATCCACATATTATGAGTAAATTTGAAATTATTTTGTAAGTGCGGCCTTTAGGCCGCACAACTTGGCCAATCTAGTATCATATATCGGTGTCGCATCCAGATTTAGAGGGAAGGGCACAATAAATATTTTTAGGTTTAACGAATAAATACAAATTTCTTGTTTTAAAAAATATTTAAGTATATTTTGTGTAGAACAACTGTAGAGTAAATAGTTTATTATTTTTCTGAAATCGGCCATACTTGATCAATTACTGCAACTTTTCGGCGCAGGAAAGTAAACCATTACCGGACTCACGCAGTAAAGGCCAGACCACTCTGATATTATAATATTACAACACATCGTCATCTGTCATTGCAGGATCAGGCATTTTCATATTCCGGTTTCAACGTTTCCCAATCTTACATTTTTATTAAAATAACATGATATAGGAAAACTTTATTAACAAACTTTGATAAAAATTAACACGTAATATTAACAGCCAAACGTTATTAGTTACTAAAACACAAAATTTTAGAAATGTTTTTATTTATTGATTTTAAGCAAGTACTGATTCAAATACAATTGAAGGGTACAGGAATAAAACAGGGTATGTCACAAAAGTAGAATATAGAGAAATCTTAATTTTTAATGTTAATTCTTTGATAGTAAACAAAGGTTATACATTTTATTAAATTTATTTTAAAAGAACGTTTGAGAAAAGACTTTTTAACAAAAATACGTGATGATAAACTAAAAAATACTTGTATATTTTATTAAAATAATTAAAACGATAGTTAAGTTATATATTACAGGAATAAAACAAGGTATGTCCATCCATAGTCTAGGTGGTGTTCGACAAAAAAATTTACTTAAATTGATGCGAATGTTTTTTTTTCATTTTAGCAAATTTAGGAAAACATATAAACGTTATAACCACCTCTGGGGTAGTAACACCCTTAATTTTAAAAGTTTATTTTCAAAATTTGGTGTTTTAGCAAAAAATTTTCTTTTGCTTTAATATAGTATCAAACAATTTTAGATAGTTAATTTCCAAAATTAAGGGTAGTTACTCTAACTTTGTATTTGAAAGTACTCTGACGATATAATACAAACAGTGGACTTGCCTTGTTTTATTCCAGTTACGCATGGACATACCTAGTTTTATTCCGGTATACTATATTTTCAACGTTAAATTTTGTGGACATCCTTAGTTTTATTTTTTTGATATTTTACATGTAGAAAGAGCCACATAGAGGCAAGAAATGGGATTAACAGTTTCATTTTGCAAAAAAATGGACTTACCTTGTTTTATTCCTGTACCCTTCACTTGTTCTAACGTTTGCATACTTTCACTTAAGTCTTCGCTTTCTAAATTAACACAATACGACTTGGTTGCCATGTCCAGTATACAATTGCACTTGCTTTTAATTATTTGAACTATGACATCTGTTGCAGTATATTTTCATTCAATTTGTTTACTTGAATCGGCGTAAGTAAATTTCAACCTCGGCCATAAAAAAACATGTTACATATAAATCTTGTCGTGGACAACTAAAATAGTAAATATTATATAAAACACTGCTTTCAGTTTGCAATTTTGTAAGTAACTTACTTCGGTAACGAAGCGAAGCGCTCTGGCCTTTACATAGTTTTGCTTGGTCAAATTTTTCTTCACTTTGCTTTCCTTTTTTATCAATAAACGTGAA
The DNA here is from genome assembly GCA_036346125.1 of Lycocerus yunnanus. Taxonomy (NCBI): domain Eukaryota; kingdom Metazoa; phylum Arthropoda; class Insecta; order Coleoptera; family Cantharidae; genus Lycocerus; species Lycocerus yunnanus. The sequence continues at coordinate 302,648 of JARFIX010000017.1, forward strand.
GAAATAATAAACCTTGTCGCTGTGTTATGTTAAAATATTGCTAATCCACTTTTCCTTATTGCGTCTTTAAAACTGCAACTACAAACTCGTACTTCACGCCAGGTTTCTGGTTTAATCTAAAACAGGTATTTATGATGTAAACTAACCACAAAAAAGTAAATGAAAGTATACCCTAACTCAACAGTTCTTTCCTTAGGTTTTTCCACCTTCGACTCCATCTTTAGGACTTCGACAGAATTTGCATTGTTCTCTTTTGTTAATAATGTACGTTATTTTGTTAATAATAATGTTCAGAGTATGGGGTCCATCGTAATCACATTGAGATCTAAAATAAAGCGCTACATAAATAATTACTTACACGAAGACGTTTGTAGTTATCTACACTGGAATGTTACTTCGATTATAACAAATTGGGTAATTTTATCAAAACTTCATTCACGATCTCAATCCGGCTTCGTTCTACTTTCGAACGTTACTTTTAAGTCGTTTAATGCACAAAGGAATACAAAAATACAGCTAAAAATAAAAATTCAAGTAATTAGGTGTCATAACCTCATTTTTTTCAGAAGCGAATTACTAACGTCATCGCTTATAAATCATGCTTAAAACGAATGTGTAATATTTCTAATGCATACAGGTACCTTATCGTAGAAAAATATTTCCTTAAATATTCCAATTAACCGAAAAATTCACAAAATAAGGAAATTTCCCATGTTAAAATGCCATTGTTTAGATCCAAAAACCTGACCTGTCACAATAGCTGACGCTGCACTAATGCGACGTATTACAGGTGTGAAATGTCAAATAATAAAAATATCTCTTCGATTTTCTGTACGCACCTCGTAGTTTACTGTTTACCCATTTTTAAAGCACGATCTATGATTCTGTGCCCAACTTAAATTTCAAAACCTAAAATTTTAAGTAAAATGGTAGCACTCTTGTTTTACGAGGCAGCGATTTGGTGAGTTTCAATTTTTCTTGTTTATTGGGCGTTCGGTAAGTGCATCTGTCAGTTTGACAGTTTCATTGTTTTCATTCTTTTTTTAATGGTAGGTTTGAGCAATTCGAGTAGGCGTTTCCTGAACATAGAAAATTGTGAAAACTTGTGGATGATAAATATGTCGATAAATTAAAAAATAATTAACAGTGGAAGTGAGTCATCATCGTTCTTAGTGTTAATAACAATAGTAATAATTAACAGAGGAATATGCATCGACGACGACCGCAGCACAGTAATTTCACTTATGTGAGCTCTTGTGTTAAGTACTTGATCTTTATTTTAAATTTTGTGTTTTGGGTAAGTGCAGGTGATGTAATGGTGGTTACAAAAGTAACCGTGTTTCATTTTGTAGTTGTTCGGTGGATTGTTAATCGGTATAGGTTTGTATGCTTTTGTGGACAAGTGGCAGTTAACGGGATGGGTTAAATTGGAAAACGTTTACGATGTGATATTAAACATATCTTTGGTTATGGTAATAATGGGAGGTGTAGTCTTTATCGTTAGTTTTGCCGGATGCGTGGGAGCTCTTAGAGAAAATACATGTTTACTTAAGTTTGTAAGTTATTGAAGTGAGATGCTTTTGTTATGTTAACCTTAGATTTTTTAGTACTCCCTTTGCTTGTTGATATTTTTTCTCTTGGAAATGGCAATAGCAATTGTAGGTTTTGTATTTCCTCACAAGATGCAGTCAATGTTGGAGGAAAATTTCACAGACAAAATAATTCATACATATCGTGATGATCCAGACTTACAAAATTTTATTGATTTTGCTCAACAGGAGGTGAGTTTGTAATTTTATGAAGCTAACCTGTAATGCACCCTTGTAATTCAGTGTTCAATGTCTTATATCAGATAAATTCTAATGATTCAATTATATATACATTTCGGGCTTCCTTATATAAGGATACAACCGAAGTCGTTGACCTGTTCTCTCAAGAGGGCACTCTAACTTTTAATACCGCAAAGATATTGCCAGCACCTTGTAACGGAGACGACCGTACAAAGTGAATCTCTGCCAGGATTCTAAGTGGCGCCTTATATTAGCAGTTGATCGTGCTAACACCCAGGCCAATGACTCTCTCATGATTCATTTATCTATGTGGAAATATGTAAAACATGTGATTTTTTATTTACATAGGCTTGAACAGGTGCAAATGTGTGTAGGAAAGTCCCAAAAATCATATTCATCCGGTCCCCAAAAGTAAAATTAAACTTGATAAATTTCCAAATACAAACTAAAATGTTGTTCTAGCCTATATTGTTTTTGAGATAAGAATCCAAATTTTTTTTTCTAGATTCAGTTTTCTAATAGGACCTCTTGGTCCTATTAGGGTTTTACCAAATTGATAATTTTTTATTCGTTTTTGCAAGATGCTTTTTTTTCACTTTTTCGAAATTGACTCGCTTTTTGTGCACAAAACGACAAAAATGGCCCCCATTAATGATGGTTCCCCCCTTGATTAAAAACGGTTGAATATCAAAAAAATATTAATTGTTTGGTATGTACCTTACCCGATCTTGGAACTAAACCTATTGCTTAGTGGTTCTCCTCATGGTTGAGTATCATTGCTTTGAGAGAATAATTGAATCAAAATACAAATTAAAATGAGTAAAATCTTGTATGACCAATTTTATTTTAAAAGTAAAAATTGTTTATTTTCATTGGTTAGTTTGAAATACTTATGTGGCGATTATGATCACTCCTTTAAATTTCAAGATTTGAGTGATTCAAACTAATCACTGAAACTTGAAAGTTTTTCCACAGCAAATGATTCATTGCATTTATATTTATTGATATCCTATACAAACAAGAAATACAGTGTTGCAAAATAACTGTAAAGAAAAAATATTCAAGTGCTTTATTAAGATATGGTTGAATGAGTTTTAGTCCTACATAATAAGACTTCTGCAGCAAGATCTGAATCTGACTGTATCATTAATTTCCATCCAGCAGTCTTACTCACATCCGTGGCATGATTACAAATGGAATATATGACAAATATTATATATTTCATTGATAAGGTTTTCCAAGTGATCTATTTTATACATTTCGGCCAGCATCAAAACTTCAATAGCATTTTCAATTGAAGGATTTCTACACAACGTATTTCCGCAAAGCAGTTTTAATTCTTCCAATTGGTATTTGTCAGCTGTCGGTATTAAATTATATGCAAACTTTGCCAAATTGATCACTTTTCCTGTATATAATATGTAATATAGCAATTCTCCAATACTTCCTCATGGACATCAATTATATTAACACTATTGTTGCTTGATTCTTCCATTTTGTATTTAAACATTGCGTTAAATATTGGGCTTCGAGCTGTTAAAATTATCTCGTCGGCATGAAATTCTTTTCACAAACAGGAAACGTAACGTCACTAAAGTTTTGATTTTTCAATATTACTTCCAAGTCATCAACCAAAGTACAATTTGGTTTGGTAAGTAGTGTACCAGTTTCTATAGAATGGTGATTTCCTAAGTTACGGCAATACAGTTGTATTCCGAACAGTAAATTTGAGGATATGAAAATTGAAGGCAATCCAAATACTTTCCAATAGTCATAGCAATAAATGGACGGTCACTGGCCTAGTAGTTAGAGCGATCGACTACTAATGCTAAGGCACCCGGTTCGAACCCGGGAGGAGTCTACAAAGGAAAATTTTCTTTCAGACTCTCTTTCTATCTATGACTGTCCCCGTGCTTCGGAAGGCACGTAAAGCCGGTGGTCCTCCTATGTTGATGAATTGCCATCATTAACAATAATATAGGGTAACAGGCACATCTGAAGCCAGTCTAGCAAACTACTTCAGATGTAAAACAAATAATATGCTCAGAGTACTAGCAGTGACTTCGGATCTTATCCGAGGCTGCTGCTGGAAAAACACAGGTCGCAGACCTCACGTAAGAAGAAGAAGAAGAAGTCATAAATGTAAGAGATTGGGTAATGGTTTTGGTGTTTTCATGTTTTAAATCTGATATCCAGAACTTGCACTTGCATAGAATTTTATTTGCTTTGCTCGAACCTAAAGCAAGTTTCATATAAAATTTTATTTTTTCATTATTATCTGTATATTGCATATTCAAATGCCATTTTATTTCTTTGTTTGTTTTATTTGAAAATATATTTGATTTAAAATCTTTAGGAGAAACCTTATTCATATAGATATCCCATGTGTAGCTAAAGTTGAGTTAAAAGAAATACGGTAAACGCAATATTGGGTTACTTTCCTTTAAATACATAATGAAGTTACCAGTTATCAATGTAACACCGTCTACACGGTGTAACAAAGTTATAGTTATCAAATTAAACAGATTTACAAATAATTATTGATTTTATCGGTATAGCAAAATGCGTTCAGAAGAACGACCCCATAAGATACTTTTCGTAACAAAAATATAGCTAATGATTAATAGGAACATCAATAAATAAAATCTGAGACGGCACAAACAAAGATCTTAGCTTGATGGATGTCTTCCCTCTTGAGGGGATAAACAGTACATAAAAGCCGGTACAGAAAATATATCAAGAATCCAGAATGTCCAAAAATATAATATAATATCGATTTTAGTGCAGAAGCAGCGTTTAAAACGTTGAATTTCCAAAAAACCAACCAAATACTGATCCAATGTGTATAAAAAAACCCTAAAACTCTAAATTAACATATGCGGTCTTCAAAAGTTATCAAACATACCTCAAAAATATTGCTGGAGGGTTTTAAACAATTTTAGTGGTCCTTCCAGGATGTTAAAACTTGGTTGAATAAATCCTTCAAACCAAGTTTAGATAATTTTCTCAAAATTGCTTACAAAAAGTCGGTATAGAAAATATATCCAAGACAATCACCAATAAAAATCCCAAATACTTGGATTGAAAAACTCAAAGTTCAGTAAATAATTGGATCAGTGGAACGTCCAAAAGATAGATTTTGGTCAAAAACTGCAATACGTAAAACAGCTGAAATTTTTAATCTTGAACTCAGTGATAATTAATGTGTGGAAATTAAATATAAAATTCAAATTGTGTTGCCACATATGGGAGTTTTATAGAATTAATTTGAAGGAATCTTCAAATAATTGAAAATATATGTTGCCAAAACAAGACCTCATGTAACATTTACACAGGGGGACGCTATATAAATTTTTACAATCTAGAATTCCAAGAGTGTTTAAAAACATCACTGGCAGTTATTATACCCACTTTGAAAATATGCAATAAAAAGTTTTTTGTGAAACAAAATTCCTCAAATCTAGGGGATAGGGACCTATAAAAGGAACCCTTTCAAAAAAATATTTAATTATTTATTCATACTCAAACCTGTTTTTATACGGTGTTTTTATGCGGTTCTTATATGGGGAATTATTTATGTGTGGTTTGTTCTTTGTTTTTTGTGCGATATATCAAAAAATTACATGTATGAGTAAAAAATGAAGTATTTTTTTAAGGGATTCCTTTTATACCGTGCCTATCCTCCATACAAAAACAATGTATTATGTTTAATTCGTTAAAAAAATTACTTGGTTGGTTTGCTTCTTTTAAATTTTCAAACTTGTTAGAATTTATCTGACAAACAATTTAGCTTAACTTTAATTTTCCATTGAAAAAATTATGTAATTATACAAAAATGTTAGTTTCGATGCTGTGGATTGAGTTCGGAAGGTTATATGGATTGGTCAAAGAACGAATATTTTAATTGCTCATCTCCAAGCGTGGAACGCTGCGGTGTTCCTTATTCTTGTTGCATCAATGCCACAGATATTAGTTCCGGTTTGGTTAACATCATGTGCGGATATGGGGTACAAATGCTTTCGGTAAGTATCTACAAGTTTTAAGGTTTCCAAGTCTACTTATGATTTTGTAGGTTGCAGAAGCAAGTAAGAAGGTTTGGACGTCCGGTTGCATAGAAATCGTGAGGTCTTGGGCCGAAAGAAACTTGTACGTGATTGCAGGAATAGCGTTAGGCGTGGCTCTATCTCAGTTGTTTGTTATTTACTTGGCCAAAACCTTAGAAGGTCAAATAGACTTACAAAAATCAAGGTGGGCTAGTTGAAATATTGCATATAAGGTCGGTGGGCCTAGGGTGTATTTGTAAACTGTCATACGTCCTCTCAACTCATAACGCAATGTGTTTTTTAATTAAATGGGGAGTGTGAGCTTAATAAATTTTGGCGCCCATACTTTTTAAATGTAATTTTGTATAAATACTCGGTGATTGTGTTTGTTTTCTGTTTCAATTTTGTGTTTTCTTATGCATCACAACATAATAACCAAGCTCATTGTTTTTAACAAACCAAAAGACTTGTAATTTGTATATTGTAGATAACTTTTTGGAAAAATGTACAATTTTTGACTTCACTAAAAAAAAACCTGCCAAGTCTTTGTAAAATTTTTAGTCCTTTGATCGCATACCAATACTTATTTTAACTTTTTTACAATTTTAAAATATTTATAGTTGTAGTATTTTCATGTACAGGGTGTTTGATTACCACCTGGATGAATAAATAGTTTTGTAAGATCTGTCCATTTTTCTAAAAATTGTGCCAAAGCTTTTTTTAATGTGTAGTGTTCGTTTAATCACCACAGGTTCATTTACATGAGATTAAAGCAATATTATGAACTTTATAATTTTATTTTCAGACATGTATGGTATTCATATCTGAGTAATTATTTAAATAAGTAAGAGAAGAATCAAAAAAACCATCACACTTTTTAGAGCACAAGTTTAGTTTTTAATTTGTACAAATATTTAATTTTTATATGTAAATCAAAAGATAAATTTGTGATTTGATTGTAATTTTATAAAATGACATAGACTTTAATATTAGGCTTAAGGTTGTCTTTAGTATCGAATTTTAAAGCGAATTTAGATAAATCTGATGAGGCAGTTAATTTGCATCGTCCAATTTCAAGTCCTATAGTGTATAGTGACTTCCAAAACTAAACCTAGGTTGTTTTCATAGGCAAGAGCTACCTTAGATATTCCCTTTGCCAAATGCAAGTTTTCTCTCTAACAAGATTTTAAGACTCTAACGATAAGAGTCATGCCTATGAGTTAATATCTTGCCCAAGTGTGCAAGTTAACTGTTTTTATCAATTGGTCCAAATTTGCCTTTAGTAAATATTTATAGGACATGTATTAAGTTATCTGTGACTTATATTACATCAGCTTTTGTTCAAATTTTTTAAAAAAAGTTACTCTTTCTATTAATATTTTATATCTGTACTACCTACTGTATTATAAATTATCTTACAATTAAATTCTTTTAATTTCCAGTAAAAAGTAGATAGGTAGGTAGAAAGTAATTTAGAACGTTTATATTATATGTGACCTTATATGCGAGGGGGCTTACGTTCGAAAATCAGTTTTCAAGAAAACAGCTGTTAAAGATAAATAACACGTTTCGTCATTTTCTCGTTAGAAAGACTCGTTGTTCTCTTTTCTCTATGTTTATGTTTATGAATACGTTTTTCTGGCATATAATCATGTTTTTTTTATCTCATAATTGGATATATTTTCTTTATTTTAGATTTTCAATCAAATTCTGTTATTTTTGTATTTGTACTCTTCTTTCTTTTCATTTTTAGTAACCTTTTAAACAAGTTATGATTTTTTGGATTTCACATTGTGAAAGAGCGTCTCAAACTCAATCTGAATCGGCAAAAAAGTGGAAAATGATTTAGGACACCTAAGCCCCCTTGTCGTAGACCAGGTCACATATTAACATAAAAAATGGGGATCTGGGTTAATAAAAGCTGAGGAATCCCACCAAGTCAAAATTTGTGTATTTAACTGCTAAATTTGTCAGTAAGTAGATCTCCTAAAGTAGATACTACTTTATTTTAGAAATTTTACACGTTAATAATTTGTCGACAAGAGAAGTCGTTGCCAGTTGACTCAGCGAGAATTCCTTATATTCAATAATTCACTGAACGATGAATGCTGCTATTGAGAACACAATACATGCTTTATTTCTGAGATATAGAATAGGAAATGAGAGAGGATTTGACGACAGAAATTGGGAAGATTGATTTAGTCTCAGATCGGTTCAAAGCTGATTTGTCAATATAATTAAATTTAATTTCTCCTGAACAGTCAACGCACTGTAGTTCGTTCAAAATGGTCAGCTACACGAAGAATTATACATACCTACAATTTAGTTACAATACAACACGTATTACTAACAAACACATATCAATATACTTATTTACACGAAATCACTTTTTGAAGTCGGTGCCAAACATATACATTTTATGAAATGTAATGCTTAGTTTAAAAAATTATACATCCTATAAACCAGGGGTGGCCATACCGTAGCTTGTTTAAGAGTTTTATTGTGGCTCAGCTAGTAAATAAAACCACTTTCAGTTTCGAAATTTCATTGACGAACTCCATTTGAATGAAGAAATAAATTCCTATTATTTACTTGCTAGATTTTCCACAACTTAGCTCCCAATATTTTCAGGTAGCTAACTAGCGCTCTTGTTTCGAAAAGTAGGGTCATCCCTGCTATATACTTTTGATATTATGGATTTACACAAACACTTACTTATTATAACTTTTAATTGATTAAAAATGGTAAGTATTGGGTTATAGATTAGAATAAGGCTTTTAAAATTTTCATGCCAAGTACTTTACCCAAATCTCTAGTGATAAAAATTTTACGCTTGTTGAAAATTGAAATTTTAGAATCAGATAACGGTAATTTTCAAGTTCATAAAGTGAATCGAGATAAGCAGATAACAGAATTTTTTAAATCTAACAATGCATTTTAAAAAAATCAGATTTTGTAGTTACGTATGCAAAATATCGTCGTCGATCTGTGAATAACTCCAATGTTGGAAAAGTGAAATCTTCTAGCAGACGCAAAAAACCTTTTTATTTATTATTTATTTAACTTTTAATTTATATTTACAATTTCTTTTTTTTAGGCATTCTGGTTACTTATGTTTCTACATTGGGGCTATTACCAGCTATGCAGCGTACAATTTAGAATCACAATCAACTAAAGCATCATTTTTGCAAAAATTGTTACATTGTAGTTATTCACAGATCGACGACGATATGTTGTATATTTTTCCTGCAGTATAATATCCTCAAGTTTCTAAAGAGAAATTCTGATTTGCGTCTGGTATCACAAGACGGTATAATATAAAACAGGTAAGGCAAAACATATTTGAAAAGTGGTTAAAACGAAATCAAAGGCCCAGCCGTGCAACCTATATTGCAGTCGGATTTCAATAATTTTTAACTCACCTGCATAATAGGTGTGTAATTTAATTAATCCTATGTGGAAAGTAGGTGGAATAAGGTGGGAGCATTGTTACATAAAAATAATTCCTTTAATTAATAAAATTCTTTTATTTCACTTGCAAAATTGTTGGGGAAGTGAAAAGGTAACTCTTAATTATAAAATTTACATTATGTACATGCGCATCTTATCAACATTTTTATCAATAATTTATATCACAATAGCATTATTTATAATAATTAATTGCTATGGAAAAAAAGGCAACTTATCGTTGTTCCTTTATTATTTGGTAATCTTATAACACTCGAAATAAAATTAATTACAATTTATACACAGTTTCGGTAAATACATTCTGAATTTTATTATTTACAAGTTGATAAGTGTGAAAAATGTCCCTTAATTTTTTATCAAATTTTTTTTCAAGAAAAGAAAAAAAACTTCCCGAAAATATTAAACCACCGAACGGAAGATTTCGATATCTAAAACAGGAAGGCTTCGAGAAAAAAATAAAGTTAGGCTGTCGTTATCTGAAGATACGTTTGTTACTATGGAAAAAGCGAAGTGTTCCCCTGTGAAAGATGCAGAAAATGGCGGTTAAGTGATAAATTTCCGTTAAATAAATTAAATTATTAATATTTTGAAGAAAAAGTGTCTCATTTCATGTTTGTGTTTGTAAAAGACTCACGTCCAATATGCAAAACGTTGATCGACACATTGGACAAGTGCATTTCGATGATAACCATGTTTCAGGTTCGGAACTGTCCTGTCGAGAAGCAAACCATTTTGCCATGCAGTCGATGCACCACATGGGTTTACAGTGGCACGTAACACATGGTTCATTGAATCCTTCATCAATCTGACACATTTTCTGTAACTTCACGTTTGCTTGAATTTGCATGCAACCAATGCAATTTTCCAAGTCCTAAAATAAATATGAATTAATCAATAAGAAGTTTAAAACTGGGTGCAATTTACTTATTAGTATGCATCAATTTACAAAAGTAACTTATAAAAGTAACAAGGAAATTAGGATTTTAAATGAGACTAATTACAGATGCGATTAATATTAACCACTGGATAAAAAATAATTTCACATAAAATAAATAAAATTTACATCAAAATCGAGTAAGTACTCATAATGTGCAAATTAACTGTAAGAGAAAAGGTACTGCAGGTTTTCCCTCAAAACTATGCAATAACCATAAGTAATACAAAAAAAACGTTATAGATAATTTTGTAGAAAATTAAATTAAAGTCTTTTGCATCATATTATACTAATACCTGCGGTTAAATAAAAGGAGCTTAAAATGCAACTTTTCAGTAAAAGTAAAAAGCATGTTGATTAGTATCCATCTGTGAATTTTATATAAAATGAAAATTTGTATTTGAGAATAGGGTACCTCGCTGAGTTGTAATTAACCTCTTTCTATCAGTATAATATTTAAAGGCTTTTGGAGTTTTTTTGACTTAAGTTTTTAAGTTAAGTTAAGCATTTTTTACTTAAGCTCCTTTAACCTATCCATAGATACCTTCAATAATTTCCAAACAATTTGAAAATCATTTCAACGATTAGACCCATTAGGATTTTTATGCCAGACGCATTATTTATGATTGTAACAAACTTTTAAAGAACAACACTTTGTGTATCGCATTAATTAAGGACCAACTGGTTTAAACACAAAAATAAGTTGTATTTAGTAATATAATCAATATTAATTCAGATAGTTAGAAAAGTTGTTGGAATTACTCTAATTTACAGAGATATAAACAGACTTTTTTCATTTATTGTAAAACTAGGTTCATTTTGCATTACTCGCAAAAGTTGTTTTTTTGAGTTTTTGTTAAAAAAATATTTTAAGTACCTAATCTCATTTTAAGGTCACGATATCAAATAACATTAATTACGTGTATGTTGAAACCTTACAAAAACTTCACGTTATACTAACTTATATTTGCTGTTTTTTAAGGTCAAACATTTAGGCTGTGTGCTTATTGGAAGCGAATCGCGAGTTGCAAAAACAAACTGCGATTTGTTCAGATTTATCCATTGCCATCTTAACAAATTTCTCAAAATTTTTAATGATAAAAATTTGAACATTTCAAAAATGCTATAATTATACACTTCGGTTATTTGGTTCAATCATTCATTGAGCAACGGAAAAGAAATTTTGGATTCAAATCTTTCGAATTCAAGAAATTTGTTAGTTTGACTACCAGCATATATGATACCAGCAGTATAGCGCGAAGCATACACGGGTTGACTATAAAGCGTAAGCTCGTGGTTCGAACCTTGTTCGCGTTAGATACACTGCTGCGATCAAAAAGTCCAATCAAAAAGTCCAATCAAAAGTCCGATCAAAAGTGGACTATGGGGAAGGCAACGGGAAACCACCCCATGAATTATAATACTCCCTGGTAAATTCATCTTGGCTTCGGCTAAGTGAATTGCCAACGTCTGGGGGACCGGATATGGCACATGAAGAAGAAGTTAGTTTGACTAACAAGTCAAATTTTAAAAATTGAAAATCTCAACCAAATTGAAAGATGAATTTTTGAAAAAATTGGGGATTTGTAGTTCTGGAAAAAATGCCAAAATATTTGAAGTGTTGAAAGGCTAGGACGACAGAATCGCCTGGATATCTTTAGGATTTTTATCACTATTAAGAGGTTCAATATCAATCTGTGAACTATGGGGAAGGCAACGAAAAACCACCCCCATTAATTTGCAAAACACATTTAGTAAGTAAATTACACACTTCTTATTGGCCATTAATTTAGTATTAAACCAACCAGTGCATGTCAAATTAAAATTTTCCTATATTACGGTGCAGTGGCAGAATGGTCAATCAAATAAATTAAGTTATAAATTACAACAAAAACCAAAGTTCCTTTGTTAAGGGGATTCTGGTCTAGAAAATTGAAAAATCAATTATTTTTGCATATTTTCAAAGCTTAGACTTTCAAAAATATGCTTTAAAAGGATTTTTTAAAATTCGAATTATTTTGAGAGATACAGTGGATTTTGTGACGCGGTACTTAAACCGGCCGAGCGGAGTGATCACACAATGAATGGCAGATGTTTTCCAGGAATTCTTTTGTATCCGACTTGAGCTCGTTATATACCCTTTTTAAATTTTTTATATACCTGACTACCAGTACGTACCACGAACTGTCCACACAAAATATACCTAGATATGTATGTCCAATGTATGGATATGGAATCGCCGATTAATCCAAAGTGAGTATTAAATATAATTATCTGAGTTATTTAACTTGAAATCTTTCTCAAACTTCAAACGCGTTTTCTCAAAACTCCTTTTGTTGAGGTGGTTGACACGATATCTCAAGTTCTATCTGACCGATTCCTTTGAAATTTTGTGACAATCTTCTTCATACATCTCTTTATCACTGGAACTAAGGATTTTGAAAAATTTTAATTTGAAGTATTTTAAAAATTCGTAAAGGTCGAAAACAGGATTAAAAAATTTTTTTTCAAGTAGACGCCATTTTGTGAATTTTTTTTTTTTTCGGCCGTAGTTCAAGATGTAGCGACATCTTTACTAATTAAGAATTTTGTTCGTTTGTTTGATTTAGATCACTACAAGGGTTGGAATCATGTCAACCAGGGAGCACTGTTTGACTAGCAACCACCACTTCACCGACCTGTCACTGGATGAATTTTTGAATTTTTTTTTTTGAATTTTTTATATACTTTAAAAATCAATAAATATTATATAAAAAATGGATAGTAAAATGTTTTTAATTTTTTTATCCTAGTATAAAAATACCCAAAAGTAAAGCTCTAGACCAGAATACCCCTTAAGTAACCAAACGTAAATACAGCATAATAATTACTATGTTAAATTAAAATTTGATGAGATGACAGGTAAGCAGGAAAACAGCATTAAAATAAATCGAATTAAATTATTATATTATGTAATATCCTAAATGAATTCAAAATTATTAACAGTTTTTGTCAGCTTACGAATGCATTTGCAGCTATAGCATTTCCCCGAGTTAAAGACAAGATGACGTACCCACCAAGATATAAACTGTATTCAAAATATTTTGGTTGCTATCTTAAACACCAGTAAACAGCAAAACATAATCAAGAATAATTAAAAATGTATGAACAATTTATGTTGTAAACTTTGTTTTGTAGGATCAGAAAAAGGAAGCTGTAATCTTGAATTAATGCAGGCAGCTTTTGCTTTTCGGTATTCCCAAAAAAGTAAAAACTGCTTCAGTTTTATTAGGAATACTCATGATAAGTATTATTATGCTCCTCTTGAAGTTATATCCTTTTTAAAAAGTGAAAAACAAAGCCTAATATATTGTAAAAATGGCGGTGGATCTTTCCGGTTTAGGAAAAAGCTTGAAAAGTTCTTAGGTATATAAATTTCATAAATACTACAGCTCTTAGTTATTAACAGTGTTTTAGAACATCATACAATTCTTATAAATGATATAACTCACAAAGTTCATTAATTATTGTACTGCGATAGTATTAATTTGTCGTAAATATTTGATTTAAAAGGGTTTCTCAAGAGAAGTAAATGTCAACAAGTGACACGATAATAAGAGAAAACAAAAAATATAAACAAAATATTGCCTTTTGCAAAGCAAAGGTTTTTGCCAGATAGAATTCATATAAATAATAAGATTAATTAATTTACAAAGTTGGATTGTTTAAGTATTTAATTACAAATATTTTCGAAAATTCAAGAAAATAAATATGAAATGTTTATGACAAAAATAATTAGCAGATTCTAATGAAATTATATCATTCTCTACTGTATTCGATCAAAAATTCAGTTCTAAAATTTCAGGAATACACTAATAATATTTTGATTTAATTTTATAATAAAATTTTTATTCCAAACTATTTTTAATTAATAAAATTAAACCCAAATATTGTTGTGTTGCTATAATCCTAAAATTTTGTAATTAAATTTTATATTTAGTAAAACAGGGCATAATTTCATTAAAATCTTGAAACTATTTTTGTCATATATGCTGCATATTACCTTCTTGTATTTTCTAAAATATTTAGTATTGAATATTGCTTACAATAACCTTCTTCTGCTTGGTTAACCTGATATTGTCAATTAATTATTGCTTATTTATGCTGACTTCTATAAATTTATTTGAATTCCATCATGGTAAAAATATATTTATCTCCAAATGTTTTTTTTTTATTGTTAACTACAATTTCAACTCTTGAAATGAGTTGCCCTCTTAAGACAACGGCTTTATTTTTGATCCTACAAAAAATTCTTTGCAATTTTGTAATTCTTTGTTATACATTGCATTATTTTGATTTATTAGAGAAAAATTGCCTTTTGGCATACATATTCCTAGATGGTTGCCAAAATATTTCCCACACAGCTCAAGTCTGCAATGTGTTTGTACCACATATCCTTGTTAACATATCCAGGATAGGTGCACGGAAAAGATCATTTCGTGCCAAACTGAAAATCTTAAAATAGTATATTATACACCTAGTAACTAAAGACATCGTTTGAATACTGAGTGTAAAGAATCGTACATGATATTGAAAGATAATTTAATCCTGTGGAATTTATTTTATTTTTTGATTCAGTTATGAATTTTTAATACATTAGTTGCATAGTTAAGAGTTAATGAGTTTTGTATCCCAGATATACCGCCATTCTTCTTCTTTAACTTTAATTAGGACAAGTCCTGTTTTACTCTAACAGCAGCATCGGCGATATTCGAAGCCACTGCTAGTACTGTGAGCATTACTTGTTTTACATCTGAAGTAGCTTGCTAGGCTTGCCTCAGATATGCCCGTTACCTTATTTTTTATTGTTAATGTTGGCAATTCATTAACATAGAAGGTCCACCGTCTTTACGTGCCTTCCGAAGCACGAAGTCGGGATTGCAAAGTGAGCTCTACCCGGACCCGAACCGGGGCGCCTTACATTAGCAGTTCATCGCGCTAACACCTAGGCCAATGACCGTCTCATATACCACCACTGCCCGAGAAAAAGAGCTTTGTATGTCAACCATGGACTTAGAAGCCCAAATGCCCAAAGATGAACTTATGGTTTGAAAAATCGAGAGAAAATGGTTTGAAAAATATAGAGTTGACTATCTATACTATATTCTCTTATCTATGCTTAGAACGATAAGTCTATGAGTCTTCTAAGTCCATGATGTCAACCAAAGTATATAACGCTAGTTCCTGTAAACGTACACTGTGCCATCTCTTAAGTGAATAGTGGCATATCTGGATGTAAATTAGGCAACTTAAAAAAGTGACATTTATTATTACTTTGACATTATTTGACTTCTTTATTCTTACTTTGCTCTCCAAGTGACCTTCAATGATACAAAAATGTCACTTTAGTTTCTAAAAATCAGCAGTCACGTGGCACTTTACATCATGAAATTTCTCTCAGAAAATTGACTTTCTTTGGATTAGATCACTATTGCACTTGTGCCCGGTTTCACAAACATTTAAACTGTGATTATATTATTTAAGCCTAAATTAACCCGAAATTGTAGTTTAAATGTTTGTGAAACTGGGCATTAACGCCTTAATTGTGCTTTTGGCGTAAATTTAGATGCTTTTCAATTTGCAGTTGAAATTCATTTATTGGTATATTTTTAAAATTAAAAAAAGAAATACCTGTTGATATCTGTAGCGGTCGTTTTCCTCTACGACGGTTTTGAAGGCGTCAATAAATTTGTCCATTAAGCTTTTGTGGAATTTCACGTTGGGCAGAACAGTTATGATTCTTGCAACGCGATCGGATAAATCTTTAAAGTCTAAAGTGTTTAGTCGAATGATGAAGGGGTCCACGTTTGGTCTCGAACTTTTTACTTCGATATTAACAAATTGCACTTGACCTAAGCTGTCTACCGACATTGTGTGGGTGTCGCTTTGGTTAACTTGTAACGTGGCATCGCTTTGGTGTACTACAAAAACTGTTAGTGGTGTCACCTTCATTATCCAGTTTTCGGTTGCTATTACTCTGCATATGGCGTTTGTTCGAATGCATATCTTGTCTACCCTGTTTATAGGAATTCTTAAAAAATCAGTTTCTAAAAACTTTCAAACTTACCTTCTAAATTCGTTGTTAATATTGGAAGCTACGGTCGACCAATCGGAGTTGTTGTTACAAAATTTGGAAATATTTTTCACTATTGGATGATCTTTCCAGTTGTCCCGATACCAATTTGCTATCTGATATAGAGCCAACAGTGGTAAAACGAGCGTCGAGGTGGTAAAGAACCAGAAAAAAATGTTTAATAGCGAAATAATCTAAAAGCATAAATTTAGTCACACTGTTACGAAGCACCGTTTCAGATTACCTCCTCAGAGTAACCAGAAGTGGCCAACAAGACAATGTAAGTTAAAGGTAATAGTGAATAAATGAATAAATTCAAGCAGGAACGGCGTAGATGATAGGTTACAAATTGTTCCGATTCGGACTTCAAATAAGTAGCAAAAATTGATTCAATTGTTATGCCTGACGTGACGAATTCAACTGGTGGATAAATAATACAACAACACAACAAAACGTACAACAAAGTAAATAATGCAAATTCTTGTATTGGTTCCATATTTGACAACACAACTACTAGGTTATGTTTCGTTTTGGAGATAATTAAAAAAAAATGTATTTTTTAAAAATTGTGTTACGTAATTGAATTACGAGCTCGGGTTTGTTTTGCAATCTTTAAAAAAAAAGTATTGATTCGATGCAGACGTGTCCAAAATTTTTCGATTTAGTCGCGTTGCGAACCAATTAGGTTGCTGCTTTATCTGCCCGAAGTGGTGCACCATAAAATTAAATAATCGATCCGATTATTTCGGTTTTATTAGTTATGAATAATATTTGAGATAACGTAATTTTACAAAATAATCTTTTTGTAATTTCGTTGCTTAGATGCGCCAGACGTGATTGAAAGTGTGGGAAATTGCATGGATTCGTTTTATTTAACGGGTCAGCTGTCAAATGCGATGGAATTTTAGTGCTCGTATCCTTGGTGACCGATACAACAACTCGGAAAATTGGAAGGTAAACGAGACATTTTTTGGTACATAGTAATTTTCCGCTTTTGTTGTAATTTGCGTTTCCTACGTTATTGTTATCGTGATTTATTTTTGATTCGTTCAGCGGGAGAGGCATAGATATATATGCGGTGTTTGGTACGTTAATTGCATACTTTTAATTTTGTTCACCTTTTAAAAATGGCTCCCATTTCTGTGGAGAAAAATTTGACGACTTATTTTTTCGTTTTAATTTTCATTTTGATGCGACCCCAGTGGCCCGTTTTAATTGTGATTTTTTTCTAGATAACGTAACGATGTCGTCCTGGAACTTTTTGCACGTTTAATTACAATTTTATTCGCACAAAGGTAACTAATTAAGAGTTTCTTAAATTGTAAAACTGAGGTTTTAGATTACTCACCGGGGATGGGTTAAATTAAGGGTTTACAAATACACAACTAATTTTAGGACGTCAAATCATTTTCCAATTATTACTCCTTTAATTCTCTTATTTTCCTTCATTATCCTCGTTTGTGTCTTAATTTACTACTATTCACTTAATTAATGAAAATTTGTTTATCTTATATTTACAACAACATATCCTTTGCTTACCCCAATTACATCAATATACCGCGTGTTACTTTTGCATTGGTAGAACATGGTTTGTGGGAATCGTGCACCTGATATCAAAAGAATGAGATAAAATCTCAAAACTTGAAAGGGCATTTTTCCTTTTGTACCACAAGATTATGATTTTGTTTGATGCTGGTTTTTGTTTTGCCTCAAGATACAGAAATATCAAGGTCAAAGCATTGATTTACGACAAGAGGATACAGCTAAGAAGTGAAATCGAATGAACCCCAGTTTCGTTACCATAGCTAGTCGCTATAGCAATCACTTTCACGGCCTCCTCGTGCAATCAGAAATCTCACCTGCTAGGACTTGATTACTTCGGAACTTGGTTTTCAATTAAGAACTCTTGTCACGTATTAAATTTTTTGCATTTTGGTCCATAAAATTTTGTAAACGAACAATTTTAATTTTAAAATTAAAAACTAAATTAGCAAAATTGAGACTAATTTAGTCGTTGAAGAATATACCACGAGCTGGTTTCTTTTGTTTGTTTGGTAAATTAAAAAGTTTTTAACTTTCTAAAGTTTATCTATTTGTTTAAAAATATATATTTTATAAAGATATAGTTCAGTAATTAGGTGTTTTTGTTTGAATATAAGTTGGAAAAACACTTTATTGTAAACTCTTTGAGGGAAAGGCCAAGTTAGTGAGCAATTCGTGCGTGCTAGCATATTTAACCCGTTAAACGTTTTAATGGTCATGTTGTCCCTCAAATGTAATAAATCGCTCGCTCGTCAGCCTGGCCATATATTTAGCTTTGTATCAAAAAAAGCCCACAAATTTTCTACTTCTTTCACAAAGGTAAAAATCTATAAAAAAAATATACTATATAATAAAACTATAAAACAAATATTCTCCTAGCCTGTCTAGTCTCTCGGATACAACCTTCATAAAAGTTCAATTTTTTTAAATTTTCTTTAAAAACACCTGATGCAAAACTACTTTTCTTTTGCCACTTGACAAATTGGCAAATAACTTAATTTTGATGTATCCGAAATGCAAAGCGAACATAACATAACCTAAAGTATAGATAATAAAATTTATATTATGTATGAGTATATATTAAAGATCTTTGCTTATTTGTTTGGTATAGGTAGGTACATCCCTACTATCTTTGATCTATGAACTAAATTTTGCAGTTTCTCAGTAGACTCTGCGAATTAAAACAATTGATCGGGGAAACAACAATTTTCGAGAAGAGGATTGTTGCGTGGTGAGGATGATTGTGGGAGTTAGTAAAAGTAATCCACTAAGCTTTTCTTTTTATCTCATTTAATATTCTAAAATTTCTACGCTCAATTGAATTTACCGAATTTAACCCATGTAGCCTCCCTAGTTTTTGCCTCCAAGCAAATTCCATGATACAAAAAATGCATTCTACAAAAGTATTACTATTGGTTTAGGACTATTTCTTTATTTCGTACGTAAATTTTAGTTGGCACTAGGAAATTTAATAAAAACTGGAAGCTTGAAGAGTGACTTCAATCCCAAACTACTAACTACCTAGCAACTGCTATTTTGTCATTCTTTGTTGTAGCTTTCGCTTATATAGTAACGGATGCAGATATGTAATTCTTGTGGGAGTTTTGGAGTAAACAAATTCCTCTAGTACAAAAGCAAACCAAGAATTAGGTAGTAAAACAGTTTATTACGCCTTTCAATTTAGTATCGCCTTCTGTTGACACTATTTAGAATTACATTATATTGTAAGTTAGTGTTTTCAATAATCTCATATGGTTAACCTGTCGGGGGGATACTATCTAAGCAAAGTTTATGGACGGATATGTTAATCAACCGCGTCCCTCCTCAATTGTAATATTTTATACAAGACAATACGACTACACAACTGCCTTAAAAACAAATCAAATAAAATAAAATAAAAAAACAGGATATTTCAAATATAATTTATTAAATTTTTCATGAATTAAAACGGCAGTTCTCCGCTAATAATGTCGGCTAAATATAAAATTGAACAGTGTGATACTGCCTAGGACAAAGGGAAATTACTTTTTTTCTAATTTTTAGCAGGAAACTGTAAAAGGTAGAATAACTTTTTAGTTTTTACACTGAAATTATATGTTTTAAGAATGAATTTAATACTTTTCAAGTTAAGTGAAAATTTAATTGAATTAATTGGTAAATTTTTTTTTCACTTGCTGTTAAGTCAAGATCCTAGATTCAAACCTATCATCCTTCCAGACAATCCAGACAATCCTTCATAAAAAAAGTTTCCTTTTCTGATGCTAAATTAAAGAGTTTAAACAAATATAACTTCAGTTTTTCGGGACTAGGAGTAATGACTGCATTATATTTTGTAAAGGTTAATATGTAATTAAAAAAAAATTATTCGGAAAAGACCAAAATCGATTGCCAAAGGCATCTTAAATAATTTGAGTTTATTTTCTTCTTTCATATTTTTAATCTGTATCAGGGGGTTAAATAAAACGAACAAAAAATACCGTTTTTTTTGGAAATTTTTAAAAAGCATTGAAACAAAAATCTGCCCAAGATCCCAAAGTGCCAAAACAAAAAAAGCTAAAAATGTAAATTTACCACACAAAAATCAAAAAGTACTATCATGCTTGGTACACTCAAAATTCTCAGTTAATAATAATTATGATTTAGCATAATTCTGTGCTGATGTAGTAGAAGTTTTGAATATTGTTATTACATAAGAATTTTTTTTAATCTTGAAATTGGGATTTTAAGAATTTAATTGAGTTTATATTTTATTATATTGTTGAATTAATTTTTTTCTATATTGTAATGTGTTTTTAAAAATTTGAATTTAAAATATAAATTTATTTCAAGAGGTTACAATAATTATTTATACTTCTTAAAAAAAATTTCTGCTGTAAAGATTAAATAGTTGCAAACGTTTTTCTAATGCCCAATTAAAATTTAGCTTTTCCCTTCCATATCTACACACCAGTAGAACAGGATATTCTTAACAGGTGTTATCGAGCATGTAAATTTAAAAGCGTCACCCTTGAAGGGATACTTCCATAATATAATATATTTTTAAAATAAATTGAATTCAAAATAATTTATTATTGTTATAAAAATAACGATCGTGTAATTTTTTCGCCTTTGGTTGGCTTCGTGCAATTACAACTTGAATTTTGTTACCTATCAAACCTTGTGCCATTTTGTACCACTCTTTCACCCCAAATAATCCGGAAAAAATTCCCGTATTTTAACCCTCACGTGTGTCTTGAAGCAAGGCTTAGTCACATGACTCATGCACAATTATCTAATAGCCAGGTGGATGTAGGTAATTGAGTTTTACCATTTTGAACTTTATGGGTATGGTATGCAAATGCTATTATTTAATCGCCAAAGCCAGGTGCATTTAAAGATAGTATTACATTTTGGACTTTGTTATTTCCTATTAAATTTACGCAATAGTAGGGGGTGGGCACTATTAGTTTGTTTATTAAGGGGTGATCTCTTTACTGTTTGATGTAGTCACTTAATGCATCGTATGTATTTCAATAGAAGGATTATCTGTGTGCTTATTAGTGATATGATTAATCCAGAGACTGGTGGAAGTGATTTTTTTTAATATAATTGGGGATGATTGCATTTTTGTGCTTCTGTTTCATTTAATTTTTTTCGGAAGATTTACATTTAAAAAAAAGTGCTGGGTATTGTACGTATCAATTATTGGGTTTGAATTTTTTTATATCTTGTGCAAATTTTGAATTCTTTGAAAAAATATAATTTTTAGTTCTTTGAAAAATAAACAATCACATTGCGATTAAAAATAAAAGTTTATTTATTTTAAAAAGAAATTATAAACGAATAAAACATTTCTGTTTACTGTTATTAAAAAATTCGAGCGTTTCATTTTCATAAAATAATTTTTAATTTTACGATAGAATATTATGCAAGTTGATATATTTAAAAATTTAATTGCAATATGTGGCCTGGTGCGACCGTTAATTGAGCTGCAGTTATAAAATTACGGGTTTGAACCAAGAACTTGATGTTTTACTTCATAATGTCCTATGATGGCAATAATTCGTAAGAAATGAAGCAGTACAATAATCTGCATGGTCCAGAGACTTAGAAGCACGTTTATTTTCTATGTTCTTCTATGCATTGAAATTGAACCCAACGTTTCATTTTTTAGAACCATCATAAAGTTTGTTTCCTTATAATATAATATTATACACAATAAATTCGATAAAATCGTTTTGAAAAAGCTATCTGACAATAATTTCATCATTATTGCCGTGAATTCTAGATAACTCCATAAGAAAAAATATTCGGGGGGTGGATTAGGAGAACCGGCCACGTTAATTCTCTCCATGTACAAATCCATTTGTTAGTAAAAATATTATCTCAATGTTCGCGAATAGGTAATGTGGTGGTGCACCACCATCCTGTTGATATCATAGCGGGTATTACGGTATATTTCGGGATCTTAATCATTTGGATATAACTTTGCAAGCGTGCGAATTAAATTGCTTTCTAGCAACTCAATATGTTTTTTTGTAATTTAGGATTCTCTCAAGATGTTCCATTTTTGTTGAGACCCGGTTACTGGGTATTACTATCTATTATCTAGTGCGATATTTCTGGTGCCTACCCCTCTCAACAAAATAACCTATATTTATTAATTTAGTACTAATAAATTATTGTTATGTTGTGTAATGATGATTTTTTCAAATTAATTGTTATATAAAATTGTTATATTTGTATTAGGTATAATTTCTAGTGCTTGTAAAAAATGATGCTATAAAAAATTAAGATTGCCATTTAAAAAATTGTCGATTACGTCATAATTTATACATGAAAAAATACAAAAATGTTTTTAAAAATCGATGTCTAATGTCATTTACAAAATTTTTATCAAGTTATAAACAATTACTCGAGCCAAATGCATTTGTAGACCTTATAATTTGCGAAATGCTCATTAGTCACCAAACACAAATCACCCTGTGTTATCACAATATAATAGTTGATAAAATGAAAATTAGAATGGCTAGATTAAATTAAGCTTAATTTCTTTGTTATTATTATTAATAATTAATTAGATAATTTAACTTGTTTTTTTTTATCAAAATGGGTATTGTTACCATTGTTATCAGGTATTTATATAACAACTTTTGTTATTTATCTATTTAAAAAAAAATAGATACCACATCAGAACAGAACACATAAACTTCAAGCCGTTCATGCGCAAGTTGTGACTTGTAAAATGGTTGTCTTTTAATCATAATTTGGTTGCAACGGATCAGTAAATAAACTTCAATTGATTAAATCAACACATTGGCGGTATAAAAATTTTGTCATAAAAAAGAATTGATGTTATCCAGAAGCGCCTGAAGCCCAGGAACCAAATCCAGCTAGTCTTAAGATAAACGCTAAACTACACCGTTCTAGCAATATCATCAAATTCACTTACCGGTTTTCATATTCTTATTAATCATCATCAATGCTTATGATTGTAATAGCCAAAGAGTTTATTTCTAGGTGAATATGGTACCGATAGTCAGACTGATGTTATCGCTTCCTACTTAAGTTAGTTCTAGATCTAGACGAATAGAATTTTTAAGAAATTGTTGTGTTATTGTTTTTAGGTCAGTCTTTAACACTAAAGCTTGATTTTCACGTAGTAATTGAAATTAGAAATTTAATATAATTGTTCTGCCTCTTCTTGAAGATGATCCGGGGTAAGAACCACAGTTACGCACCAGCGGTTCCATATTCCAAACCTTTGTGGTTTTAGATTTAGATTGCAAAGGAACTTGACTTTCTTTAAATTGACTTATAACATGTAAAATTAACTTGGCTTTATTTAAAAAATTAAACATTCAAGATCACCGTTTATAATGCTGTATATTGAATTTTCTGTTAAAAATTTAGTGTTAGAATATTTCAAAAATGAAAATAATCGCTGTTTAGCGCTGTTCTTTAAACCTTTACTTACCTAAGTATAGACAAATTCCGATTTATCCAACAGAACATAGCATAAAAGGAAATCTGGCTTATTATTGCATTTGAGGATCCCAAATCCTATATTTATTTTTTCATGATGTTCCTATGAGTAAGTAAATAAAATCATGCTTCACATTTAGGTGACAAAGGTTTCAAGAATAGCACTCAACAGCTATTACTTGACAATTATTATATGCACGCTACAGCATCAACTGGTCTACCTAAACAATTGGTAGTACATATTCAAAAATTAACAAGCTAAACAATCAAAATAAAATTAAACTGTTTAACGTGTTAATTTTTCAATTAAAATTTAATATATTAATGCATTTGTAGGATAAAGAAGTTTCTTCTTCAGAAGAAAGAAATTTTACAATAATGAAAATAAAATGTGACACACTTTGTTGAGAAAGATGTTTTAGCAACTGTTGCTCTGAGAGTTGCTCAGTATATATTATTATGTTCAGATTTTTTGTTTGACATTATTTATAACTTCACCAATTTGTGCACTCGTGGAACATACAATTTTTCCAATTTAGTTTAAAAATATCTGAATTTCAAAATAAATTGGAAAAATAGAATATTTTTGAGTTGCATTATTACAGCCTTTGATTTTGCATCTTCAAAGAAAAGCTTTCAGATGTTCACTTTTCCATTGTGCTCTGCAAAATATCGAGATATAGTATTTATGTTGCAAAATATTGAATTCTATTTAGTTAGTGTACCGGAGCTACTATCAAAAAAAAAATTTTTTACCAAAAAATTGGGTGCAGATTAGTTTTATTTGAGTTTAGCAGTTTTATTAAAAAATTCCTTTTAATAAAAAAATTGTTCATTTTAGATAAAGCCAACGAATCGAGTAGTTATAATATAAAATAAGTAATATCGTCGTTGTGATGTCGGTGCAAATTTTCTCATTCTTTGGATTGGACGTTTCAGAGGGCAGCAGGCGTAGTCAGGGTGATACAGCCATGGCAACTACAGCTCGTTTTACATCAGGAAGAAGCAGCAGCCCCTCCACACCTACCCCGGCTACTACGCCTCCGACCCAGTCGCAGCCTACGCAGCTTATAGTTCTACCGGCTAGTCTACATCAGGTAATTCATACCTTATCATATTACTCTCCATTTTTATTAAAACTTTCATTATTGATTATCCACTTTATTTTTCCACACAAAATATTGATTTCATCTCATTTACACCACTTTATCTTTAATTTAGATTACGATGAGTTTACTTTTTATCTAAATCAAGTTGTCCTTTCTTTGTTTTAATGTTGATTGTCATTTGTGACACAAGTTTAATTCAAATAGCACACATTGTCATAGCAGCTAATAAAAATCTAAAAAAAAGTGATTTTATTGTTGCAGGCAGGCAACGGTGGTGCATTAGTGAATGGTGTTCCTGTAATCGACGTTTCTGCATTGGAACAAGCTGCCGATTCGAGTAACGAAAGTTCAGCAACGACAGAACCACAAGGTGATTCCCACGACACGGATTCTATAAATCAAACGTCTCCACAGTTCATAACAGTTACAGGTATCTGTTCTGTTTGCTTTATGACCGATTTTTGTTGTTTTTAAATTAGAAAAATTTATTTTGTTAATGCATGCTTTTCTTTTCGTTTATATAAAAAAGAGGACACAAACATGTCGAAAGTTCTTTTCAAATTTTTAAAAGAAACTTAACAAAGCACTGACATTCTTTGAAATTACCACAAATTTTGTAATGTAGCTATAACCAAAAAAGATGTTTTTGATCAAAAACTTTTATTTTAGGAAGCTTTGGAAAATTGATTGAAAATTACAGTTTGTCAGTTGTTTTATTTGAAAGATTGGTTTCTTAGGAAAATATTTTGGAGAATAGAAAATCATTGTTAAAGTTACTCTCGAAATTGTGATGAAATATTTTTCATGTAAGAATTATTTTAAATTTAAACCTGTTCTTTTTAAAAATGTGAGAATTAATTTTTGAAAAGTCAAAATTTCAAACGAAAAAAAATTGTAATATGTATTTTTGGTTGTTTTTTACTTTTTGCAATTTAGCAATTTGGTCCATTTTTCATGCTATTTATCAAATTAGTTTGATGGAAACTTTCCTCTTGGGTCCCTTTTTTTCTTATATTTTTCGAATAACGTAAACACGGTGCACACACACTAGTAAAACTTTTTTGTGATTTAAATTTTTTTATTATGAAACATTTTTTAATGCTGCCAGAAGCTGCAGCTAGATCGTATGCTTCATTAACACCCGTGCAACCTGCAGTAGGTAAGCACTATCAAAAATCATCAAATTAGTTGTTGTATCTTCACGTTTCGTAATATATGAGATTTGTTGCCAAGGTATCATACATGATGAGGGGGCATGTGTCACCTGCACGTGATCATAGTTCACATGTCTTATTTTATTACCCCTCATCATGTGAAATCAATTCTTATTGGTATCTTTTACAATAGGGTTGCTCTTACATCTCTCCAACAGGTAGGGTTTGTTACATTGTATTTATATTATTAATGCATGGTTGCATTTTTTACTGTATTAACCCAGAGCTTGAGGGGTTCACCTGTATTTAGTTCTTTTATTGCACTCGTCATGTTAGGATTTGATATGTTTCGTTCGCCTTACAGAAATCCATGTTTATGTAAAATTTAGTTTTTAGTATGATTTTATTTTAAAGTCAATCATTTTCAGTTGCTCAAGAGGGTGACACTGTGGCGTCCCATCAAGGTTATCATGTTCAATATGTGGAGCCCGAAATATATGCTACACAGACTAATGGTGGGCAAACACAAATGTAAGTTAAAATTTCATTGTTGGTGCTTTTTTTTTGTAAAACAATACTATTGTTTTAGGGCTTACCCCGTTTATACGGTAGGAGAATCGGGTACCTTGTACACAAATCAGGGTCAATATTATGCAACGAACACTGGCACATCTAGTACCGCATCGGCAGTCGGATATGGTGCAACTGGAACACATTATCTTGTTCAACAAACAGTGGACGCAGACACTCTTATTGCATCGACGAGAAACTCACCTCAAGCAACAAGTGCGGTAAGTGTGTTTATTCTTAGAATTGTAATCACTAATCCCTTACTAATCTGACAAGCATCAGATGTCATTTCCATTTTGCTTTGTTACTAATCTTTCTGGTTGTGGTCTTAACTAATATTTATATAGGAAACAAGCTATGTTGCGACAGCTACTGTGCATGCATCGTCTTCTACTCAGGTGTCAGATGAAGGTGGATCTTCATTGGGACATGCTACTCGAGTTTCGCCTGCCACCGTAAGTCTGAACTAATATTTGTGTGTGGGTTTTCACTACTTCCCTTGCTACAAGCACTTTTTTCAAATCACCAACAATTTTTGTTACCACAAATCTGAGCGACTTACAACTATGAGAAGAACCAACATGGAGTTTTGTAAATCGCAGTAGCTGTAGATATTATTTTAGCACACTCCATTTATATTTTGCTTTTTTGCACGGTAGGGATGTTCGTTCGAGGCAACTTATGTGTTATTATTTTTAGTTTGAATGGATTTGTAGTGAAATACAAGATGTTTGATATTAATGGTCAGAATCTGAAGCAACGTAAGTTTGATTTTTAGGAAACATAACATTTTAATACATTAGGGTATAAAATAAAATATTCTATTGTGGATTAATATTTTGTAGATATATTTCTATAAATCAACTTCATATGATTAAATATTAAAACCGCAAAAAGTTCAGCTTGAACATCAAATTACTTGCGATTTTTAGCTAGTGATACGCATTTGTACAAATTTTTCTCAGTGATGAGATTAAACAGATTTCCGTGTCTTCAGAATCTGCCCATTGATATTATAAGAGCAGGAATGAATTTGCAATTTTTTGTAACGCGATTGTTTAGTCGCAAAAATAGAACTCCGTCTTAAATATGAATTCACTCATAAGGCGGCTTGCATAGACGATGCAAATTCTAAAACGATCTTGATAATTTTCAGTATGTTTATATAATCAACTTGTAAATAATTGATGATCAAAATTTAACGTGTAAATTAGATATAGAAATTCAAAGGTCAGGTAACCGTCTAATGGCTGTTGATCATACCTAGCACTGGCAGGGCCTGGGGTGAACAAAAGTGGAAATATAATGAGCCCAATTGGGAGACCTGAATGCGTGCAAATTTAACTAGCCCTCTTCTGAAAAAATAAATAAAAAAATCAATAGAAATTTAATTCAAAATTAAATATTGGATAAAGAACACCAAAGAATTAAAATAAAATAATCTCCCCGTGAATCAATACAAGGTGGATGTGGCTACAACACAGAACAACAACATAGAGCAGCCAAAGTGATATAAACAACAAAATAAATGTTTGTTTTTGGTACAAAATATACACCTACATTTCTTTCATTTATCGCTTTGCTGCTCTATGTTGGTGTTTTCCGTATTGTAGCCACATCCACCTTGTATTGATTCAGTTTGCCAGTTATTTCTTTACTTTTCTAGGTTTGAACATGATAGATCACATATTCCAGGTTTTTGCCATTAACATTCTTTTCTTTCTTCGTTCTCCAATCTTATACGTTTTCTCTCTGTTGTCAACGTTGTTCCATTCCGGTTACTTCAATTTAGTTTTATTTTAGTGTGAATTCATTTTTATTACAGTCACAATTGAGAAGCCTTTCATTCACTTATAGTTGTATCAAATTTCTCTTTTATTTTTATCTGTATTATTCTTTTATATAATAATACAAACAAATTACATATTGTCGTCGATCTGTGAATAACTCTAATGTTACAAAAGTGAAATTTTCCAGGAGATGCCTAAAACTGCTTTTAATAACAAATATTTAATTTATATTTACAATTTCTTTTTTATTTATTCTGGTTACTTAGGTTGCTACATTGGGGCTATTACCAGCTATGCAGCGTATAATGTAGAATCACAATCGACCAAAACATCATTTTTGCAAAAATTGTCACATTGGAGATATTCACAAATCGACGACGATATAATAAAAAGTTTCTTTAAAATCGCTATCTTGTTTTGATTAGTATAAAATAACTCCGCGATTAAATTTATTTTCTGTATCAACATAGTGGAAAAACATTGCTTATATCGAAATTTATTTTGTTAAAATGAGACAAAAATTTGTGGTTGCAAAAAACGAAATTTAGTGTGGTGGTGCTCAGAGGTATAATCAATAAAAGTTGACCTTGAATCCCGTACGTGATAAACGCATTTTAAAATTTTTAATTATCTCACGGAGCGGCGGGATTTACCGCCCCCTCCCGCAACTATGCGTGTTGTATCTAGTGGATTAACAAGATTACCTTACTAAACTCATAACCAAAGAATATAATGCTATTACTAGAACAAGAAGCGGCACTCTCGGCCTTTTTTGTGTATTTTTTAAATATTTTTGAAGTGTATTCGAGAATGGGGGGGGGGGGCGCAAGGTAACCCCCATACCTACTAACCTGCGCAATAGATAACGTCTGGCCATTTTTTGTTTAGCGATTGGACAAAACGATCGGACGCTCTTTAGTGCGTATGCTCGCCATCAAAATAACCGAGAGCGTCGATTCTTGTTTTAGTACTAGTGTAATGTATTCTTTGGTTATTTAGAGAGCGGATTTATATGCGCTAACCAACCTAAATAGTATTCTACATGGTATTTTATTTACTTTGTGCGGTGACGGGCCTGAAGTCCGGCGTTTGGAGTTCCTGAGAACAGGTTTTTATCGAATTTTTAAAAAATTGTAGTTAATTTTTAATTGATAAGAGTATTACTTTATAATTTATTTAAAGCATTCGAAAAAATCTGCTCTCAGGAACCCCAAATCCCCCGACTTCAGGCCTGTTACCGTATATAAATCCGCGCTCTACCCATAAAATTGGACAACCTTCTAAGAATGGGTTTTATTGACGCATATTATTGATTGAATTAAATTAAAATTAACAAAAAAATGATATTTTTTAATCCACTATATCTTATTCTAACGGTAAAAGTTTTAAAATTAAAAATTCAAATATTCTACTAGGGGGCGGCGTTAAAAGAACTTGGAACCGTTAC
The DNA here is from genome assembly GCA_036346125.1 of Lycocerus yunnanus. NCBI lineage: Eukaryota > Metazoa > Arthropoda > Insecta > Coleoptera > Cantharidae > Lycocerus > Lycocerus yunnanus. The sequence continues at coordinate 332,571 of JARFIX010000017.1, forward strand.
TGTAGTTAAATTCATAAAAAAAACAACATTTTCTTGTAATTTTTTTACGTAAATTTATAATTAAGATCATTTAATATTAATTTAATTGGCGCTTATTATTCTAGTTCTGTTTTTATAGTATTATGTTACTACAAAATCGTATGCTTGACATTCCAATATTTTCAATTATATTTGGCAATCATGGTAGTTTTGCACGTTGTAAATTAACGCATTAGTGTAACGCGCGACGGCGCAACGTTCGCTGCTTCTAGTTAAGCTTCTAGTTTATCACACTGTATATAGTATACTTGTAGTGTTGCTTAGCAATAGCGTAAATAACCTGCAAAATGAATTCTAATGAAGTAATGTTGAAAAGCACAGTGTGTGGTGTTTGTAAATAAACAATTAAAAACAAATTCTGTTATTAGGTGCAATGGTTACTTGAAAATTACGAAACAGCTGAAGGCGTTTCATTACCTAGATCAACACTTTATGCACACTATTTGCGACACTGCGCTGATAATAAACTGGAACCTGTGAATGCAGCTTCATTTGGCAAATTGATTAGATCTGTTTTCCTCGGATTAAGAACCAGAAGATTGGGCACCAGGTAAATTAATCTTACAATTAGTTATTGGCATTTTTAAGACACTTATTTTAAGGGGAAATTCAAAGTACCATTACTATGGTATTCGAGTCAAACCGGGATCTTCTCTGACCGTCATCGAGGAACACGTATCTAAAAATTTATCTGGATCGAGTAACATGTCTTCAAAAACATCCAGTAATGGAAATCGGAATTTTAAAAGGAATTCGGATTCGGGCGATGGGTCAATTGCTGTTAGTGTTATTACCCAGCATTTATCATACCTAGGAGATGGCAGTAACGCAATACCTAATTTTCCCGATATTCATTTTATGGAGGGTCTTTCGGAAGACTGCAGTATCGATGACGTCGACACTTTCAAGTAATTTTTTTACAATTTAAACAGTTTGTGTTAGTCAAGTTGTTTACTTTTAGGTCTATTTACCGTGAACATTTGGAAGCGTTTTTGGACGCAATTATGAGCTTAGAATTTTCCACAGTTGAATCTTTATGGAGAGAATTTTGGCGATCTCAAGATAATAACAACGGTGATGAATGCGAAGAAGAAAAATATTTATCCAAGTAAGTTTTTTTTTTTTAATTTTCAATCAAAACTATGCTGATATGTGTGTTTATGTGTATAGATCAAAGTTGTTTGCTTTGTGTAATTTGGAACCTATACAAGCATTTGTTCGTCAAGTGGACTTATCGTTTTATCAAAATTTGATACAAGTGCTTGTGCCTGACGTTCTTAAACCAATTCCTGCCACCTTAACTCAATCGATTAGAAATTTTGCCAAGAGTTTGGAAAGTTGGTTAACTGTTGCGATGACCGGAGCTCCTAGTGCAATGTTGGGTTCAAAGTTGGCTGCCGTTACCGCGTTCGGTTCGAGTTTGCGACGTTATACCTCATTAAATCATTTGGCGCAAGCTGCTAGAGCCGTTTTACATAATGGATCGCAAATTGCTCAAATGCTGAACGATCTCAATAGGGTTGATTTTCATAGTGTGCGTGAACAGGCGTCGTGGGTTTGTCAGTGTGATCATGAAGTTGTTGCCCGATTTGAATCGGATTTCAAGTTGACATTACAGCAACAAAATTCGCTGGAACAATGGGCCTCGTGGCTTAAAAATGTTGTCCAAAGTGCATTGAAACCGTATGAGGGTAAACCTAATTTTTCAAAAGCTGCACGGCAATTTTTACTCAAGTGGAGTTTTTACAGGTATGAGTTAGATTTTTATGGTTTTTGTTTGTTAATTTTTATTTCTTTTTATAGTTCAATGGTAATTCGTGATTTAACTTTACGCTCTGCAGCTAGTTTTGGTTCTTTTCACCTCATTCGATTGCTTTACGATGAGTATATGTTTTACTTGATAGAGCATCAAGTTGCTGAAGTTACCGGTGTTGTTCCTATCGCTGTCATGGCAGAAGGCATTGTAAGTATTATCAGATATTCGATGAGAACTTGGTCAATTTTGATTTTATGTTTAAAAAAAAATATGTGCATGAAACTGCAAAGCATACAGTTTGCATCTAACCACTTGCTCATCACCTACTTGCATACATGCTATGGTATGCCTGTAGGTGCACGTTTAAAAGAATGAACTTGATGGCATTTAATTCTTTCAAAACAGTATTATAAAAGAATTCATATATAAAATCGAACCACAACAGAAGTATAAAGCAAATTAAACATAATATTATAATATTTAGAAAAAAGCGCTTCCCTTTGAAACAATTATGTTCAGAAAACTTACGGTGGGACAAAAACAAAACTTGTGATTAGTGTTATGGTCAAGGAATATCAATATGCCGCTGAGATCTGCTCTTGTTTTAACAGATATGTGTCACTAGCTCCAACACTAAATACTAGGTGGAAAACAAATTTGCAACCCTACAAATAAAGGTTTGTTAAATGAATCCTTTCAATGACTTACAATGCATCTAGTAATCCAAGTTTAATGAGCAAACTCACCACGATTCTCTACATTAGGTTTGTTTGTTGTACATGTTTTGAACTGCTCTGAACAGTTTCTGATTACGTCATACTGACAGTTTTTCAGAGGCAACATCCGACGAACACTTTTGGAACAACTTATCGTTAATGTAAATAAAAATATTTTATTGTAAATTATTTTTATTACTTGTTGAAAATATATGTTAAATAAAATATTTTAAAGGTTTCAAGTATAATGAAATTTGAAAAAAAAAAATTTTAATTTCATTAGAATTGTAAAAAAATAATAATTTTTTTTTTTTTCAAATTTCATTATACTTGAAACCTTTTAAAATATTTTATTTTATAAATAAGTTGTAATTGTGGTGTCTAATATGAATAATTTAAGCTACAAGATATTGCTATCTAAGTAGCATCTTATAACTTAAATTATTCATATTTGACAATACAATGACAACTTATTTACAAAATATTTTGAGGTTAGGTTATTTACATCACCTAAAAGTTGTTTCAAAAGTATTTGTCGGATGTTGGCTCTGAACAGCTGTCAGTGTGACGTAATCGGAAACTGTTCAGAACACATACAACGAACAAACCTATTATGTATTTAGTCTTAAAAAGTAAAGCACAGATTCAGCTAAGCCCAAAATTGATCTGCAGAATCCTTAATTGGATTTAAAGATTTGAAATGTAATACAAGAAGTGTTGTCAGCATATATGTTTGTTTTTTTACTAAAGGTTTACCTAATAATTGTACTTTAAAAATAGGTTTTGTTGTTTTCAAGTGCAGTAGCTGCAGTTTTTCTAAAATATCACAGCATAACCTTATCTTACCATACAATATAAACCAAGTAATCTCTATGTGAATGCTACTTAGCACTTCAGTGTGTGTGGTGTAAACAGTACAAACTTATCGAGCGGATGTTGACTAAGTTTGATTTTACCAAGAGTAGTTAGTAATTATAACTTTTTGCAAATGACAGATCACACAAACTGAATAGTTTTACAGTAAAACACGGCACAAGTTCTCAAGTTTTTTTAAAAGCCATCTGATAAGAATTTGCTTTCATTTTGAATTTGAAAATTTTAATTTTATTTAAACAACAATTTTGTTATTTTCAGAAACAGGACATGGAGCAAAATAATATAGGAATGTATGGAAGTGACGTGGGCATTTGCAATGGAGACGTAAGTTTGCATGGAAACTCAAAACTGGGTTGTATAAGTCCAACAGATCATACGTCGAAAAGAATGAAAATCAGCTAGCTCACACACGAATCAAAGTTCATAATTTTTCGTTAGCACAGTCAGTTTGTTAAGTTTTTTTTGCAATACTATTTATTAATTAATTTTCTAATTATGTATTAGTTATATTATTGTATTATAAATTTTTTTAAATAATATTAATTGCGTTATGTGATTAATTTGAGTAACGCATGAACCCAGTGAAATTACGTGATTTGACGATATAATTTGAATTATTGATTTAGAAGGAGGCCACGATAGGATCTAAATTTGGTAATTTTACAAATACTTACAAAAAACTGTTTGGGGTCTTATTTTCCTCGATGGTGGTACCTTTAGTATATTAAACAGGAAATCCAACTAATCAGATGCAAATTTTTTCTGTCAAAACGATAGCAAACGATCTAATTTTACTGGGTTATATCAAAATTACATTTCATGAAAATGAGGTCGCAATCGTGTTGCACTAATTTAACAAAGCAGACAAAAGTTTAGTTAGCTACAGATATTATTTTTGTGGTTAAAATGGGGACCATTATTAAAAACAACAGTTGAACCAAGTTTTCTTTTAGGTGACAACTATTAAAATTTAGTGTAACTTATCGATTGACAATTTAATAGAGAAGTAGAGTCATTTATGTGTTGAAGTGTGCAATTATAGAGGGCGTTTCAGTGAAGTTTGTTCAGGATTTTGAACAGGCTTAACATTTTGAAACACCTTGTACACACGTAAAAGTGCCGCATGTGTATATTTATAAACCGATTGTCTTATAAAGAAGGAAATGTTAACTGTGTTATTGTAATTGGTTATCATTTTAATTGTTTGATAGTAAAAATGAAAGGAAAAATTTTTGTGTGCTATATGGAATATGTTGTGGTAGATAATTTTGTGGGCATTATCGTTTATAAGAATATTTTATTGTTGGAACGGTGGTTATTCTAGTCGTGCTCTTAAATTATTTTTAATAGCAACATTAACCCATCTTTGCACTCACGCGCCGTTATAATTATAATTTTTGTAAAATATTCTTACAAATAGATTAAAAAATTTTGCTCAAAAGTATAATCCCTCCATTAATATTGTAAAATATTGAATTTGTAAACATGAAAACGCAGGGTATATCGTATATTCCTCCTATATAGTACAACTAAGTGTGTAATCTAAACGCTTACACTTAAACAATGTTGATTGTACATTTACCCTTGGCCCCTTTTTGTAAAAGTGAGCGGTTGTTTTTTAAATTTTGAATTTATAATAATGTCCGCTTTAAATTGCATAATATGAATTTGCTAACGCAGCAGCAGCATGCATCATCATCCAAAGCACATTTTTATAAACTAGCGTGTTACAATGAATTGTACAAATTTTGCGGACAATAGCGCGGTAGTTCTGATTTTCCTAGAGGTTTTAGCTTATAAAATTGTGTCCTCAAAATTTATACAACTTTTAGTTATAAATGAAATGAGTGTATTTTTATAGATGTCAAAAATGAACCTGTATAATTAATTTGTTGTAAAGTTTCATAACACTGCTACAAAAAAACATTATTTGCTCACACCATCACTCGACGACGTAATTGTTTTTATTATTATAAAATGTATTTTTTTTTCTATATTTGTAAAAATTGAAAGTTGGGTAGATATAATGACTTAATTAGAAATGTGCGCGTTCTCTATGTCTTTAAGAAAGCAAATGGGAAAGATGTCAACTTGTTTATTTAAAATGTTGAAAACAATAAGTTGTTCGTTGTGCCTCTGAACCATAAACTAATATTTTTCTGCTGATATTTTTTCTTGAAAATAACACTCACTGTAAAAGTGCAAGTTACAATAAAATCTAGTCTTGTGTTGTTAATTGTATCATTTTTTAACAGTTTTGTTAAAAATGCAAAGAAAGATTTTAATATAATAAAATTTAGACTGTAAATAAACTGCATTTTATTTTTTAAATATGTTTTAAAACATTTTTTCTTACCTTAATTTGCCTTTCTCAACTTGGGCATTGTTCAACATCACCAAGGCTTCGGCCACCCTGGGGAGCGATCGCGAGTGAGCGTTTTTGTTGCTTCAATACGCTCTCGTGTAATCGGTCGCCAACGTGACCGAACCCTAATCCACTAACAAGGGGACCACCAGACCAATTAATTACGGATTGTAATAGTACTTATCTATTTTTTCGAGTGACTTGTCATGATTTTGTACTAGATTAATGGAATTTTATGCGACCGGCTCTGGTTTTTACAAAAATCGTATTTATTTAAACATTTTACGTACATACAGCTCATATCAGCTGATTAAGAACGGGACGTTCCGATTACAAAAAGCATCTATTTTATCACTATGCATATGTAAATTTGTATGTTTATTTATTTAGTGTGTTACTATTATTACCTACTAAGGCATTAAAAAGTTGTAATAAATATATAATATAATGAATGCTCTTAATACATTTTTATTTATAAAAACAGCATAATGTAATCGGTCAACTAATTAAGAATGCATAAAAAAATTAGCATAAAACTACATGAAATAAATTAAATTTTTATCTCTATCTAACTATCGGTCTTTTAAACAACGTCTTCCGATTCCTCTATTTTCAAGAGGGTATATAGTATTTAATATCTGCATTCAAGCATGGAGACGGCTTCTACTTCACTCAGTGACTTTTAGATGTTATTCCAAATTCTTTTTGTTTCTTTAAATAATTGCTCAAGATTTGTAATTTTGAATCCACTAAGCTGTTTTTATTCGGCACCGTAATTTTTTGATTGAATTAATATCTGGGCTGCTATTAATTCTGTTTTTAATGATGGTTGTTTTTTAATTTTCGTGACATTTTTTGATTCTATAACTAGTTTCTCGTCTTGTAGTTATTCGTGGTTTGCGCTTACTAGGTACGTTTTCGGTGGTCAAATTCTTTTTAAAATGCTGATTAACATTAAATACCACAGATTTCGAGCACCACAGTGTATCGCTTATGGCTTTATATGATTTTGCAGCTTTAAAGTTTCACAATCTGTTTCACGTCTGTATTTTTAGGTTTTTTAACAATAAATTTTTGACAAGAAATATACAATAACAAACTTATTTGACTGCTGTTTTAATACAAATGAAAAGAAAAAGATAATTGTTCTTAATTATGTGACTGACTGCAATCTAACTGTGTAATTTACTATTATCGCTTGAAATTTAATATGCACGATTATTTTTTGATGGGAGCAGATACCTCCTCAATCCTCAGCGAAAATGTTGATTCTTCTTCTTCGCTGCAAGTATTAGGCAACTTTGCCTGTTACGGAACCCATCGCTTTCTCGGACGACCTATATTTCTTTTTCCTATGCATTTGTAATTCATAACCTTTATTGGCAATCTATCCTTATTCATTCGGTCAACGTGTTCTTTCCAACTACTTCTATAATTCTTTATCTTCTCTTTAGGTTATATATATATCCACCTTTCTATATCCTCATTCCTTAACCTATCCACTCTGCTGTAACCCTTCACTCTGGAGAAATTTCATTTGCTTAAATGTTGAGTAATAAATAAATTCATAAAATAGGAGGAGGTACTCATTAGAAGCACCGCAGCTGCAAGTAGGCGACCACGGCACAATTTAAAAATTGGCAAAGTATTAAAATGAACAACACTAAACATTTATAAACATTTATTTACATTACATTTTAATAAAAATACTAATTTTATCTCATTTTAATTTAAAAAATTAAAATATTTCATCAGCGAAAATCGCCTACAAAATTATCACAATGACGCCAGTAAATCTTGAAAAGGAGAATCAGCTAGGTGTTTAACTTTATTAAAGGTCGTAACAAACGTTTCCCTTTGCTTGTCGTTGGTTAAATTTTTATAAAAATCGGCACCAGCAACACACAACATTTGTCTATCTTCATGTTCATAACGACCTATCTCGACTGCACATATGGAAACAATGATCTTAACCATTCGTTAGTACTGGCACTAATAAAAAAACAAGTCAAACACCAAATCGACATTCCAACCGACGACTGAGTAAAATTAGACAAACTAAACACAACCCAATCTTGTAGCAACGATAACTGAGATTGTCCAATCGCACATTGAAAAACCTACAACAGACTTCTTTATTTTTATCAAGTTCAGACACTTACAAAGAGTTTACCTGAAACACAACACGACTTAAAAATTTTGGATGTGGCTGTTGAGGCGACAAAAACTCTCCTATAACTTTAGTAAGAATATCAGATGGAGGAAAGAAATCATTTAAAATATCCGGAAGCACGAAACAAAGTGTTTCCACTTCAACAGGAAAACCTTTCTTGATATGGTCAAAAATTGCTGATATCTTTTCTATTGTTTGTACTAAATCATCGGGGTTACTTTGGACTACGCTACTGGATTGATTTGGATTTTCTAATTGCACTGCAGAATCTAAAACAAAGATTAGAAAACGTAAAAAGTAGAACGGCAAAATTAAATTTTTTTTTATTATTTATGAATTTAAATTTTATTCAATTCAAGTTTTTTTTTATGAAAACATGAAGTCTTTTTATGAAAGTCGCCAATCAATCACGAGTGCGGTTAAATTATAATTCCAAAATTTTCTAGCAAGCAAGCAATATTCAGAGATGCAATTTTCGTACTGTATTACTAATTCCCCGCAGTCATTCTCACCCAGGCAAGTTTCAATCTCGTTAACCTGCTCGTGCGCATCTGTTAATTTTCAGTATTCTTTCAGAATTGCAACTTTTGTACGCGTCTAATTTGCACTTACTATTTAATTTTGTTTGATTTTTTATTCTATTCTCCGACATACGAATTTTTGAAAATTTTGTGCGCAATAAAACCTCAAAGCTATGCCGATAGACGCAAATGATTGTTTATGCTGGCATCAAAAAATTTTTTAAAAAATATAGAAAAATATACTTATTTTGGAAAAAATTATAAAATTGAAAAGTTTCCCTACTGGCTTCGGTCTTTCATACATAACATATGTATGGAGGAAAGTAAACGTTTAACTTGTGATTTTTAAAAGAACTTACTTGTGTAGATGCACGTTAGAAGTAATTGAATAGCGGGAAATGAAGTCGCTGGGTGACCATTCTTCATTTTATCAAGTGCCAGTTTGTAGATTTGGTCACAGTGTTTCCCGCTTATATTACGCTTGATTACTAATCTTTCCAGGCCCTGAAGAGAACATTATAATAATAAATACAAAATAAATTGTAAATACCTCACCTTTAAAAGTGCGTTGGTAACAGCAGCAACTTTTTGTTGAGAAATGCAAACTATTGCGGATTGTAGCGCATTTGAAACGAAATTAGAGCCAAAGTTGCTTTCTTCTACGTTTTCAATTAAGTAGAACACAATAGCCCAAAAGAGTAACGTATGCTCCACGGACTGATTTAAAACGCTAAATAAAAAAAACAACAAATTAACCTCTTCGCAATCCAATGGGATCAATACAAACCCAATATTTGAATTGATGTGACATTGTATGTAATCAATGGCAACAGCAAAAATAAGCTGAAGTTCTTCAGAAAGTCCACCAATGTGAGTATTCGACAAAAAGCAGCCTTGAAGTATGTATAAAATTCCGTGTAAGCTTGCAATTTTAGAAGGAATAAAACCACTTTTTAAATTTAGAGTCAACAATTTCTTCACGGTTTCATATGTTTCCAAATTCTACAATTTCAGTAATTTATTGTTAATACCAACAAATATGTTTTTTTAAATTACAGGAGTTAAAACTGACACTGCCTTGCACATTCCAATAACCAAATACTGTTGTAAAATTTCATCTTCACTATTATGAGTCTTGGATAAATCCAAACAAACATCCAGCATCCACGAAAATTGTGATTTATCAGTAAACAAATCGGAAATAACCAGCAGGGATTTTACCACTTCATATAAAATCCTTACAGGAGTGGTCTGAAAATAAACGACATTATTGATCGTGTTCGCCTCCCAAAATTGAGATTTACTTGAGACTTGATCCACTGAGTGTACAAATCAATCAAAAATTGAATGCAAGAATTTAAATCGAGGCCGCTATCATTCAAATTTTTCTGCGCCTGTCGGTAAATTTGAGCAGCAGCCAATGTTTCGTCTACAACATCAACAATTTTTGCAGAAACCAGGAGGTATTCAACTGAGAGTTGATTGAACGAATAATTTTCGCTCAATTTTTCCAAATTTGGTTTCTCAAATACGTTCAATAAAACACCTCCACTTTTAAACGATCTTGAATGCTCATTATATTTACGTTGGAGTTTGTTTTGTACGTTTTTCAATTTTTTCACACTACAAAAAATGTTGTACTCAACAGAAACAAAAATGTAATGATTTACCTAACGCTCGTGTCCTTTATGCTTCCATCTCGTGAGACGTGTAAGAATGTGGACACGTTTTTGTTTCCAACAATGGGAGTGCAAAGAGTTTGTAATAAAAGTGAAGTTATCGCTTGGATAGCTAAGCTTGTAACGTGAGAAATTGCGTTTATTTCTTCACCTGAGCTACTTTCGCCGATATTTGAACTCAGCACACTCAACAAGCACATCCAGGTTTCTTCAAACTGTTGTCTACTCGTCCACCCTAACACCGTAATCCTAGATGGAAAAATTAGAAGAATGTTTTTATTTAATAAACATTACGCAATGGACGGTATTAAAAATTAAAAAAAGTACGTCTAGTGGTAGCAAAAGGCGATGCGACGGGCGGCAATAAATCTGGATTCTACTTCATTTAGAAGTGATTGTAAAACCTTACATTGGAAACGCAAAACAACTACGACTAAATTATATAATGTATATGGTGCCTTTTTGTAAAAAATTTAATTCCCTATAAACATTTTTTTCATATTACAGCGATGGTAGTGTAAGATTCCCGAGTACTTTCATTTTATTTTTTATGTTGTTTCAAAATAACTGATTATTCTATTGTCATCGGTAATACATAATATTACATAAGTCAAATTTCAGGGCAATTGTTCAACTGGATTTGATTGAAAATTCGATTATAAAATTTTGCAATAAGCATTCAAAGCTAATTTAATAAAAGTTTCACTACTAGAAATCAAGAACTCACCTGAAAATAAATTCTTCTAAAATGTCAACTTCTTGCAAAAATTCTATCGGTAAAGAAGGAACCTCGGTGCTGTAGGTCCCTAACAACTTACTACCCAATTCAGCTTTCCACGCGCTCGGTGGAGTTAAGAGGTAAGAGTTTACTAATGGCAGTCTCGACAATGATATGATGATGGATTTTATAGAAGTAAACAAACATTTGGGAATTTGTACAACACTATCTTGGGTTTTTTCCAACCAACAAATTAAAATTAAAAGTTGGTGACAGGCGTGACTAGCTATCACAGTTACATTTTCTAATGTCTTTGAAAAACCATATTTTGGAATGTCAGGTAAGGGTTCATTACCGATCAAGAAATGAGACACTATTTTATGAACACTATTAATCGATGAACACAACCACGTGAAATTTATCTTTTGACTCAAAATTTCACTAAAATGTACATTTTCTGCTATCACTCTTGCACAATTTAGGGCAACATCTATGCTGCTCAAATTTAAATCATCTTCATCATCGATAAGAAAACTTAGAGATTCTAAACAAAGAACTGAAAATATCACTATGTCATCATAATTAGTTGTAGAGTCTTTAAAGCATGGCAATGATTCGAAAAATGAGGTAACAGATGGAAGATTTTCGTAAATTAATGACCAATTTTCTTCATTTGAAAACAAATTCGTGAGTTTTGTTGAATATTCAGTCTCCTCGGGTAGTTCAGCTCTTTCAAAGACTTTGTAAACCTATAAATTCTGCGATTAAAAAAAACAGAGTCCCGGGGCCTATTCCTGAAACGTACGGTAGTCGAACATATACATCGTCTAAGTCGTGCACCTAATAATTTTTCAATCTCTTTATGAGTAAGACGACAATGACAAAAATATTAGCTCCTCAATTAAACTTACAAAATTATTACATGATTTTTCATGTGACCATGAATGTATATGTTCGAGAAACAAACGATTCAGGAATAGATCTACACGGTATTTACCTGATGTGATGTTGGTAATATAGATCTCAAAATTTGACATTCTTAATTAATGTATTTACTGTGGCTTTTATAAGCGGTAGTTCCGTATCGCAATTTTCAACAAGAACTTTATTTTTACACCACACAATGCACTGCTTCAGAATGGCCTTGTTAAAACTTTTATCATCCATAATTTCCAACAAATTCTCGTATTCTAAATAACTTAAAAGTTCTGCCATTTCAGGCCCCACAGACAAACAACAACACTTTGCTTTAACTTGTGAAATATACCAAGTTTTGTTGATTTGTAACTTTTTTACATAATCAGGATTGATTGTGCGCTTTTGATTGACTTCTAACGGACTCAAATCGTAATACTGAGTTGCCAACTTGTTAAGTAAACTAATTAAAGTTTCGTACCTAAAACCAAAATTAAAAAATTTGATAACAAAATTTCTGTGCATACTTTTTTAAAAGTTTTGTTTCGGTTAAGCAATCAAAAATCCTGATCAAGTCGCTCTTTGGCAGTTGAAAATGAACTTCTTCCATGGATAACGTCAATAAAAGTTCAATTTTTCTGCTGGCTAAATTGGAGGCCAAACGAGACAAAGCTAAATGTTTGCAATCCAACAGTTTGGGTAATAGAAGGCTGAGAAGTTTTCCTACTTGTGAAGAATGAACATTTTCTATGGATTTTAAAATTTTTCTTCTAAATGTTGGCTGAAAAGAAAACGGTGATTTTATAAAGAATTTGAATGTTACCTGCATCGTCACTGTTAAAAGCAGAAAATGTGTTAAGTTAAAAAGTTAGTTTAATACCTCAATAATAGGAAGACATTGGGTGGATATTGATTGTATGACTAGACCGCTGGTTGATGAATTTCGGTGCAATGACGATAAAAATTCGTTAACCGGTTCTTCATCACATAGAAAAACTAATAACCTAATATTATTGACCAAAAACCATAAGAGTTGCTCTTCGTTTGTGGAGTTTTCAGTCTATAAAGAAAAGTTTCTGTAGTTTCCTTATAATTTCATAGATTTTTACTCAATAAATCAAGTTTTCACTTTTCAGCTTACCAAATAATCACAGAAGACAATGACGCCACCAACGCGAACAATTTCTAAATTAATACAGCGGCCTAACCTGAGAACAAAAACTTTTAAAAACAGAAACTTACAGCACATCCAGAAAACTTACAATTCGTTAAATGGATCGTCAATCTTAATAATTTTGGACCAAAACTTTTGACTATTGTAATTAAGAAGAGTCAATAAATAACACCACTCGAATGTAATAGTAGGAAAAAATGTGGCTAACTTCAACATATTTGCATTAATCCCTTCAATCGGAATTTCTTCTTGATTGTCTTCCCTTTTAGACTTATTATTTATCAATTCAATAGCAGCGTTTGCAATTTTACAATGACTTCCTAAAATTAAAATGTTAACGCTTGAAAACTTTGCCAAAAACACCTACCTGATTGAAAAATATGCAAACAGAACAATAAAAAACTTGACAGTTGTTCAATTAAAAACATATCTTTCTGCGTACCGATAAGTCCCACGCAGTGATTCACTACAATATCGATTGTACGAAAGATAAACCTAACAAAAACACTCTCAGCCTGAATGTTGTCTAAAACTTGAGAAGTGTTGGTAACATTTAAAGGGTCAGCCGTTACGGTAGTGTACCGAAAAACGCTTTGAGGAATAAATTTATCCTTCACTTCTGCAATTTTTAAAAGCAAGAGTTCCTCTTTCGTCTTCGAAATGATCAACAATAAAATGATGATTTTACTAAACCAGCGGTTAACTTGCAAAAAGTTTCCCTACAAAGCACAAAATAACAATTTAATTTTTCTACCAGATTAAGGCGATTCTCTTCTCTAAATTTTCAAGATTTAATTGACTAACTTACCTCTTGAGGTGGATCATCAAAAAGTGCAAGTAGAACATCGTTTAAAGGTTTAAAAACGCTCGGATTTAATGCAAACACCATCTTTCTGACCAAAACCAAGTCGTCTTTATTGTCAATCGCTACGTTATTTTTTTTTAACATGGGAAGGAAAACGTCACACACTTGTTTTGACCATTTCAACCACTTATCGCAGTTATCATTGCAATACTTGCTTTCGTTCAAAATTAGCGTCAACAGGGACATAACCGCTGAATATTCAAGTAAACGCAACAACATAGACAGTAAAACTTCGCGCATGGTTTCCAATTCTTTAAAATCGGTCGTGTTTGATTTGTTCCTAAACAAAAATATGTCTTCTATTACTTGTTCCAATGCTGGAATGCAGTTGGTGAGAGGTGGTTGTCCACTTGCCATCAGACCATCACACAATTGAATTATTTTGGGCACGCCAATTATACATTTCGAGTGCTGTTTACCATAAGACAGTTGAACCAAAAAATTAAACAGCCAAGGAATCAATTCATTTGAATATCTAAACAAACAAACATTAAAACAAAAAAAAATTGATTCATCTTCCAAACTTACGGAATTTGGCCTTCTTCTATGTATTCAAATTGCTTTAAGACAAAGCCGATAAAAATTTGCTCAGAATCTAATAAACAGTAATTCACCCGTAGTTGAACTAATTGGCATAAAAGCTGCAAAACCCTGCATTGTAATTTTACATCACTGGTGATGGTATATTGCTGGAACAAAACTGCTTAAGCATCAAGATTGTCACTGAACAAACTTTTTTACTTTCAGAGATTTTATAACCATTGGTTCAAACAAACGAATGTAATTCCCTAGAATTTTATCAGCACCCCTGGGCAAAATTGCAGATTTACTCTCTCTTCTATGTAAATATCCCATAACAACTTTATCACTATCTCGGTCGATTTTGCTCGAGTTGTGAAAATCGTTAAAGCATCTCACAACGTCATTATACGTCGTTTGAAAAATGCTATGATAGAAAAGATCCTCATTTTGCTTTTCCTAAAATATGCGTTTTGAAAAGATAAAATGCTGCATTTTGTCCAATCAAATTAACTCCAAAATTTCCATCTCATAACATTTTAAATAACAGTTTACAGTTGCATTTAGACTATTCCAAACAATAAAACATTTTCAAGAGAAATTAATTGAGCCTACCGCTCTCCCCCTTAACAAAAGTTACAAGTGTACAAACTTGAAACAGCTTATGTATTTTTACATTTCCCTATGCTGATGCACCGTTTCTTAGTTAATTTTGAAAACATGTTTTGGTAAAATGTTTTTTTATGGTTATAGAGTCTAATTTGATTGAACTTGACACCCAATTACCTCGGTTTTGACATTACTGTTTATCACATCCCAAAAGTTGCAAGTCAAATTCGTCCCAAATAAACTTCTCAAAAGTTGTTGAACACATTCCACTGTGGAGGAAGGTTCAAAATTGAACGTCGTACGAAAATAATTCAAAATTTCTTCGGCAATTCGACCCGATTCCATAAGGGTTGCAAGTTCCAAAAATTTTGAAAGCGTCTGTAGGGACGTCCGAAGAAGATTCAGGAACTTCTCTGACGCTTCTGAATCCAAAGTGGTTTTGTAATTTGTATAAGCCGTTTTCAGAAGCTCATAAATTTTTAAATAATGCGGAGAGTTGGCAAAGAAACCCATCAAGTTTGCTTTGGAGTTTTCGGTCCGCTTTTCGCTTTTTTCGTCCTTTTCAATTGATTTTCCTATAGACATGCTCTTTGCTTTTTCGCCTAAATCGCTTTTGCGCCTCTTGAGAGGTGATAAAGTCGTAGCTGTTGGGAGGTGAGGTAAAACTGGCTTACTTTGAGGATGCGTTGGAGCGATTTCATCCAAAACGTGACAAAAAATGTTCAATAATTTTAGAATGTGAAAAAAAACTGTTCGGTTAGATTTGAATGAGAAGTGTCGGTAAACATGCCCCATAATTGATTGTTGTCGTCCAAATTGATGTCCGCTTTGGGTTTTAAGTTTTCAATAGAAAGACCTGTTAAAAATACTTTTTGTAAAGTGTCGGATTACACAAACCTTCTCACCTGCAAAAATATTTCCGCCTAATTTTAACAAATTAAGGTGGCAGTTTAAATCGTATGCAATGCTGCCGTTACATAAAAAACCAACACAAGCACTGAATAATCCCATGGAACTACTCAAACAAATTTCTTTCTTCAAGTTTTTTACGTTTTTAATTTCAAAATTAACAGTTGAAGCGTTAAAACAATTCCAAGCCTCAAAATAAACAGTTGGAGGGTAGGAAATCGACAAAGCGCACAAGGTTTCGATACATCCATGCTAAAATGACCTCACGTGGAGGTAACAAGTAATAAAAGTTTTCTAAAAACTCACCACAAAGTGTTTGGAGGAAGCAGTTAATAAAAAGTTGCTCAGTTGAGTAATAATTCGTGAAAGAGACTGATCTGTAACTTCGTCTAAATTCTCACCAATTAAATTAAACGGAAAAGGCATATTTTTAATAAATTGCTTCTTATTCGAATTTGTATCTAAATTTTGAAACAAATTACCCATGTATAATTTTTTAAAATGCTTGGCTTTTCTGGTTATCAACATTTCGTTGGGAAAATGCTGCTTGTAGTGAAGTAATGGAACAATTCTACAACAACAAATTAAATATTGTAAGTGTGTTTTTAAATATCGATGCAAACTTACTGAACCAAAGCTGATGAACATGCATTACGCACCCGTTGATTGTCATCTTTCAGTAACTCAAACAAAATGTTATGAAGAACCTTGTCTTGAAATTTGGAACTTCCTGTTATGTAGTTTAGAGTGACATAGTGTAAATCAGCGATGACCTCCACCAAAGTTGCCTGATGTAAAATTACACTTTAAGTAACTATATTTTACTTAAAAGTGAATCATATCAAAAGTTGAAATAATACAATGACTATTGTAATAGTGCAGATTTCCAAGTAAAATTTTAGAAAACGCGATCAAATTGCAAGAATGTTTTTTAATTGTGGATAGACCAAAATAACATTTTAAGAGAGGGGTAGCAAATCCCAATTTGTAAAGTGCTTTTTATTTCTGATGACATTTTTAAGAATAACTGAATGCGATGTTTCCATGTAGCTCAAAATTACGTATGATTCACTTTTAAAAAAATAACTTACCTTAACTAACCAGTACGGATTTTTGGCAACAAGAGGTAAAACATTTAAAACGGGTTTGGCGCTCAAACTATGCTTTGATTCGATAAGAAACTTCAAGCAAATGCTCAAACTTTGCAGACTTTGTTTAGAACAATTGGACGATTCGTCTTCAAGTCCCGTAGCAATAATGTTCAATAAGTTGTCAATATTAAAAATCTTTTGATCCTCCACAAAGCTATTTTCCGCTACCCAAGTGTCATAATTTTCGCAACTTTTAATCAAAACTGCTTTTATAAAATTTCCTATCAAGATCCTAGTCGTTCCTCTCAGTTGTGGATCTGTATGATCTTTAAACAATAAAACGTCTGATAATTGCTGTTTCAATATTTTGACGTCCTTGACGGTGTGATTTTTGTCCAAGTAACGTAAGAAAACTTGTGGACATATTTGAAAAATTGTGGCCAAACAAGCTAATGATAGAGATTTGACCGACACTCGAACCAATTTGTCTGATACGGTTTTGTTTGGATGTCCAGTTAATAAAAATGATTTTGCAATCAATCTAGCACAGTACAGCAACGGAATGTCTTTATCACGAAAATCACCGACGTCAATATCCTAGAAAAAAATGCCATATCAGCGATAGATGATCAAATTTTCGGGAAAAAAAAATTATCCAGTAAAATCTACAACGTCAGGTGCCTGCGAAGGTTGGTCAATGTTGAAAGATATATCAAAAGATTTGATTTATATTATACAATTATTATGTCATTGAATTTATAAATCAAATATTATATTGATATCATTTTTGGTACAATAATAATTGCCATTGCCAAGTCCATAGTGGTATTTTGGTATATAGTATAACAGTTAAGCAACCATTATATTGTATATAATATCATTTTCATTCTATATATCAGCGTAACGTGACAATGAGAAAATTGCACGCAAATAAAATTTTCAACTTTAAACCAACGTGTAAAAAGTGGTAATTAGTACATACCTGATAAATAATATCGGTACATGTTGTAGCAATGCTTTTATCACATGTGTTTTGAGTAAAACTGTGTTCTGAAGAAGTTTCACTCATGGGTTTATCTGCATTATCAGAAAATACCGCACCACTTTTTCCACTGTCACTAAAATCTTCTCTAATGGCACCAATCGACATATTACTGTAATCTGCACCTTGAACAACCTCCTTATTATCGGTTTGGTCTACATTGTCAAGGGAAGAAGTTTTATTCAATGATTCGGTTGTTCTTGCATAGGTAACGTTCATGACTGAAAGTTTAGATTCATCGATCCATTTTTCAATATCAGGCCGAACAGAATCAAGCAAATCATTTTCCAAACTTTCTTCTCCCGATAAGGAAGTAGTAGCTACACTCAACTGACCTGTTTAAGAAAAAAAAATAAATTTAATAAAAAACACATTTTAAATCGTACTTGGAGATCTTTGCCTTAATCTGGATCCAGAATCGTAAAACAAAATTCTACTTTTAGTTAAACCACTTGACGATAAGAGGGCATTTCGGAGATCTAAAGGAGAACTTTGTAAGAGGACGTTTAGGGTCTCCAATGATACGTTTATGATGTTATGATCGCTGTCCATGAGGTAGTGAAGACATAATTCGTAGACCTGAGAACAAAAAATTAGAGAAACTTAAAGTACATTAAAGTTTGAGTGGGTACCTGTAAGAGACGATCGATTGCAAAGGGTGTTTCGTTGACTTCTTTACGAGCCCCAAAACTGTCTTTGATTTCGTGTTCATTTTCAGAATTGTTGATATGAGGTAAGATAACTTTCAGGCATCCCATTGTACCCAATACTAAAGAAGGGCTATTGCTATCTTGTATTGGAATTAGCAAGTCTACAATACATTTTAAACATTTATTATCATAAGAAAATTTTACTAAGTAATACATCATAAAAGTTTTTAAATAGAGATAGAGCCATTGCAGAAAGCTCACAAAAATAATTATGTTCTAATGTTCAGTTAACCTGTTAATTTTAAAATTTTAATTTAATAAACCACTGTTCTATTAGAAATGCCATGATAAAGAAATACCATTATACAATTTACGTCTCTTGCTTATCTTCTAAATACCCCACATGGTGGTGTACTTCTTAGCCAGAAATCTTTATGTGCATTACAGACACACAGGTAGATAGATAAATTTAGGTCATTCGTAATTCAAATAAATTTTCCCGTCAGTTGATAAGTATTTTGCAGGCATTGATAATTCAATTCTATGACGTCACCTAGGAAAAAGGAGATTTCTTTATCTTAGTTTACGTTCATATTCTTGATTTACCATTGGCTGAAAATTTTAATCGCGAATTAATACTGACTATTATGTTTATATTGTTTTGCCCTATAAATTTCAACGGGTAGGTGTACATAGGTGTAGGTAGGTATATGTTTTGCCCATGTAATTTTCAAAATTTAACAAAAAAATTTAAGAATCACCGATTTAAAGATAAAATTCAACTTACCCAACAAAGTGTTCAAGATGTAAGTGATAAAAACATAAGGTTTGCGGCAATTTAAACAAGTTGTCAGAATACAGTTGATGTTACTACGTCTCACAGCAGAAGAAGTATTGGAAATGTTAATCATAAACGCTTTAAGCAGTGCCTATAAAATTACGTCATTACTACATCTTTAAATCTCTATAAATTCACCTTTATATCGTTATCTGTGGTAAAACAACCCAGCGATGCCATAATTTTGGGCAAACTATTTGTAAGAGTTTCATGAACCAACTCCTCTGTACGTTCTGTAATTTTGACAATGCAAGGTAACAAATTAGTAACATACGGCTTTCCCTTGTGCGGCCTAATGTGGTGTGCCAATTCGGAAAACCGCCACAAGGCAGCTCTAAGGGATCTTTGTGCACCGTTCTTTTTAATTTCCTTATGCAGTTCGATTTGAATTTTATTCATATTTCCATTACTCATCACCTAAACAAGCTTTTATAGTGAATACAACCAAACAGACCCAAAACTTTTACCCTGATAAGACGATTGAGACATTCTTCAGCAAACATTCTAATATCCGATTCGGTATCATCACACAGTTGTAAGAATACCTCGATTGCACAGCTGAACATATAGCCAAAATTCGGTGCAATTCGTATCGTTGCATTCGACATAGCTTCCGTTATTACATTGCAGTGGTGTATTTTATCCTTTTTCCTGTAAAAAAAACTATTTAAAATTCCAAGACAAAAAAGTTAAGAAAAACTAACCTGGTAGGTGTTTCTGATGCAAGGTTAGCATTGATAGATCGTAAGAAATCTAACGATTTCAGTAGCTTCTCTTGTGTTGCCATTGTAAAATAGTTTGAAATTATCTAATTAACACAACATTACTAATTATTTGATTACGGCTGACATTTCTTTTGACACTTAAATTTCAGGTTATGTTTGATCTGACGTTTGTAATTTTTTGTAACCTCAGTTTTTCACGTTGTATTTGAATCATTTACAAAAATGTGTAGCGTAGGAGACGACGTCGAAGAACAAGAAAATGCCAAGTTTTTACCTGAGAAAGTTAGATACAGTTTGTGGGTTTTAAACTTTTTGTGTTTCAATTTTTTAAGGTTGTTTTTTAGGAGCGAAAGTAAGTGTGGCAAATGTAGAATCGAAACACCACAAGTAGTTCTCAGTGGTCAATATCCTTATTGTAAAAACTGTTTTCTTGCTGGAACGGTGCACAAGTTTAAGGCATTGGTGGGTAAAAACCGCGTAGTAAAACCAAACGAGACTGTTCTTGTTTATCACCGTGCAGGTCATCCTAGTACGGCACTTTTACATTTTTTACGTTCTGGACTTAATTTATCCACTCCTAAAAGGATACGATTTAATGTGGTTGTTATATTTATTGAAGGTAAGCAATTATTTTCAAATTAGTGCAAAAAAACTTTTATCAACTTATTTTTTTTTTAGACCACTATAGGTTTACGGTTGACCAGAGACGGAACATACTGAAACAGATAAAAGATGAAGTTAGTAGGTTTAATTTTCCTCTATTTTTTGTTTCTTTAACACAGTACGCCTTAAATCCTACGAATTTGTCGAATCTCCTGGTCGAAGATATCGAAAAAGTGCACTTGGATTCTCAGGATGGAGCAAATATAAAGAATATTATAAAGACTAAAACAAATACTACAATTCAAAGTGAGATTTATAAAATTTTTGAGTAAGTGTAATTTTTCAATTTTAAAAAGCTTCAAATAAATTAATTTTCTTGTAGGCGTGATTTATTAATTTCTGCAGCAAAAATTCTTAACTGTAAATCTGTGTTTACTTCAGAGTTAGGTATTGACATTGCTTCGCAATTATTAGCAACAATTTCGTTAGGAAGAGGGGCTCATGTAACTTACGAAGTGGTAAGTTTAATAATTAAAAGAAGTAATTTGTTCTTTCATAATTCTTTTTAAATAGGGAACTGTGGACAGTCGTGATTCAGATGTGAGTATATTACGACCCCTTAGAAATTTTAATATAAAGGAACTTGCATTGTACAATTTTTTTAATGATCTTGATCCAACTAGTTTTTTGAGTAAAACTGAAACATGCAGCGCAAGCGTGCAAAGCCTGATGAATAAATTTGTAACAAATTTACAAATTAATTATCCAGCAACAATTTCTACTATTGTTAGAACTGGAGATAAACTTTGTATAGGGAAAAATTTGGAAAGCAACAAGAAATGTGAACTTTGCAAGGTAAAAACTGAAAGTTTTAATTTTTAAAATTTTAAAATTTATTGCATAATTATAGGCTCCAATAGAAAGTGGCAGTCATAAATTAAGTTCTTCAGAAGCCACACATTTTTCACATTCAGTTTCCCTGCAGGCGGTACCCATTGAAGAGTTAATAGAACAGTCAAAAGAAGTAAACGGGAAACGGTATTGTTTTGCTTGTGAAAGTATTGCTGCTTATTTGTAATAAACTATTTTATTTCTATTTTTGTTTTGTTAAACTCATCCCATCTCCTTTTAATTAAATAATAAAATTAACACTGGTGATAGTATGATAATTGGGGGTAACTAGGTAGGTGCTGTTGCCCCTTCCTGTCTGACCACTACTAGGGTGGAGTTAAGGGGTTAGCCACAGGTGAAATATGTGTATAGCAGTGTGAACTATGTTATGGTTCAGAATTGAAGGATTTTTTGATTGGGACAGAAATCAATTGTATTTGTTTTTGCTGATGAAAAAATATTAATTTGCAGAATTTTGTATAAAGGGCTCTTATGGTTTTTCACCGAAGCGAACAAATTAAGTTTATGTCGCTGCAAATGTATTTCTGTCACAGTTTGCTATAGTTATTCAATATCCCTATTTTAAAACTGTACAGACACGGCTTTGTGCTTTAATGCATGACTCTCCAAACCAACGTCTTCTCAAATACTTATATAGTTTTTATTATATTAGTGGTAGTTGCTGTCGAATTTAGACCGGAAGGTATATCTAATTAAAATGTGTTAAAGCTATGAACTTGGTAAATAAATTTTGCGTTTCAATAAAGCCCAGAGCCACTGCGGTGGAACATGGGCGCTCATTCGACCAATCAGTATCGCTCGTAGTTTTGTATAATCAAGTTGGTTTTTAAAACTTGAGTGTCATATTAATATTTGTGACGTTCAAAAATTTAACGACATTTTTGTGTAAAAGTATTCAAAAATAATGGTATGTTGTAATTTATTACTTGACTTGATTAATTTGGAAACTATTTTCGGCGCGGGATGAAAGTTTGGTTTAGTCACTGAGTTACTGCACGAAGTGGTCAACCTTTTAAGTTGTTAAATAACTAATTTCAATATGTTGCGTTTAATTTCCAACAAAATTGTATATAAAGATTGACGAATCGACTCCAGCTTTCGATTCAATTGACAACAACATCCTACTCCGAAAAGTAGAAAGTTTTAGAATACGATGTCTGTCTTAGGAACGGGCTTAGCCAAACTATCTCCTAAGGTACCCAAATTCATTAGTTTTTTTCATGATTTCATTCATGCGACGATTTTTTTAACTACTACCTAATTATTTATACAAAATTAAAAATTTTTTTTGGATTATTAAAACAAAAATAGGAAGCTTGGAAATTTAAAACAATTTTTGTTTTGAATTAAAAAATTTAGAAATTTGAATGGATTTTGGAAAAAAAGAAATTAGAATGGATAAATTATTGTAAATCTATTAACAAAAGGCAACCATTATTATCATCTCGGTAAAAACATTTTCAAATTAATTTTTTTTTAAATTAATGTTAATTTGTATTTTTTAGGAATATTTTTATAAATTGTTAAACATCTAGATTCGAAAACATGATGAATTTCTCAAAGAAATTACAAATTTACCTTTTTAACGAAGTGTTAATCCGATTTTTGTTGCAGTTAGTTGAGATTTTAAGTTTAATTTCTTGCTAATTGTTGAATATTTTTTTAGGAACAATCTATAATCTCTTACCTTTGGCTACATCTAAAGATTGATTCAGTTTTTCAATCTCCAGTTAATAACCTATTATTTCTAATAACCAAAGGTTTATTTCTATAGAAATTTTTGTTGCAAAAATTGTATTCATAAAAATAAATTTTTGGTAAAAGATAGTCAAATTGAAAAACTGGACCATTGAGTTTTGGTCAATAATTGATTTGGTTTAACGTCCAGTTTGGTGATTTAGAAATTCAGTAAATGAGTTTCCCTTTTATACATTTATACCAAGTTCAAGTATTGGAAGCCAATCCCTTCTAACTTCAAAAAAACCGATATTTCATCAAGAATTTTTAGATGTGGCATGTGGTGTAATTTACCAATTACGTTTGTAATACCAAAGCTTCCAACCACTCGGGTAAGTTTTTTTATTAAATTTTGAACAGAAAGCTGAAAAGTAGGATAAGAATTTGTTTACTTTTTAATGTGGTGTATGGTTATTATTTATGGAATTTATCAAACCGAATAAGTGTTTGTTGATGAATTTCAAAATTGTTTAAAATTGTAAAATGTTGGTGAGTTCTACAGCCTTACTATAAAATTATTATTTTGCAAATTAATTTGTTATTAGAGTTATTATAACTTACAGCACGGTTGTAGGCTAACAAGTTCGAGTCTTGCATTATTATTTTGCAGTCTCATGGGTTTGATCCTCGATCAATTCCTTTCAACCGTGTCTCTCTCACAAGTCGCTGACAACATCTTTGAGGTATTAAATGCCAAAAGGTATCCCCTTGGGGGATTGAGTAAACTACTTTAGTTGTTTCCTTGTATCTAAAAAAGCTCAAAGTAATAATAATAAATTTGTTATTATTGGGTTATGGTAATATGATTGGGGTCGATTTTGATAAATTCTTTTAATCTTACACGTTTAACTAAAACTAATTGTAGCACCGCCTAGTTTAAGCTTATAGACATTTAAGTTTTAAAGGTGGTCACTAGAATTTAATAATTTAAACTGACTTAAATATATAAATAAAGTATAATATTAATTATTTATAAATAAATACAGTTTGTATTTGTGA
The DNA here is from genome assembly GCA_036346125.1 of Lycocerus yunnanus. Taxonomy (NCBI): domain Eukaryota; kingdom Metazoa; phylum Arthropoda; class Insecta; order Coleoptera; family Cantharidae; genus Lycocerus; species Lycocerus yunnanus. Next base: position 357,002 of record JARFIX010000017.1, read on the forward strand.
ACGTCCAGAGTTCAGCTTTTTTAAAAGAACCGCAAATAGTTTTATCTGAAAGATTCTATCTATCAGAAAGAGACAACAACAATTTTGTTTTTTTTGCAATAGTTTAAGTAATGTCTGCTGATGGTGGTTATTTAGGAGTAGTAAAACTTTGTTCTCAGTTGGACAATTAACATGCTTTTTTTTAAATGCTATAAGGCTTGTGGCTTGAGCAACATGGCTTGAAAGTTCAGAGCTGCGGTTTATTAAACCCGAAAACCAATCTGGCCGGCCATGTTATTTGTTTTTTGTCTTGTATAGACATATTATATAAAATATATTATATGGCACATATATCTGTGCCTACCAAAAGGCCAATTTGCGAATTTCTTTGAGCGATGGATAGAAAGAAATGTTAACCGCTTTTATATTTATATATCATAATTATCATTAGATTAAAATTTTTAAAATTAAAAGGTTAAATAAACAATAAAACAAAATATTATTCGTAAGCTTTCAGCAATGGTTACTGCTGTCGTCAGACGTTTAATAATAATAATGCAATTATATGGAAACGAAATATAACGTATTGTCATTTAATACGATTTTTTGATCCATAAAGTTTGAAAGATAATCGTGAGTTAAGGAACAACCTACTTAAGAACTCATTAAATAGGAAAAACTTAACCCCAATACGTTATATGTAGCTTAGATGCATTCTTGATGCATATCATTTCGTGAAGGAGTCGATCTTTATAATTGGTGACTGATTTTATTATTTCGGCATTTGTAAAGGCAGCATTATGCCCATCAATTAAAATATGTTTGGCAATCGTAGTGGTTTCTGGCTTATTACATCTAATACTTGAAACATATTCACTCATTCGTTTATGAAGCCATTGCACATAGTGGTATTTGACGAATCTAGCTGGACAAAACCGATTTTCTAAAATCGACGCTGGAAATATTTAATGGTTATTTTTAAGTAGCCGAGACTCTAATGCATTATTATTTAGAATAGAGTTTTTTCTTAAACATATAACTGGCCTCTACAGTCACACCAAAGTTGACGTTTAAAAGAGTGCATGTAGCTAACGTAATAGCATCACAATTTTGATCAACTTTCAACTTTATTTCTTCGTGTCACAAAAGAAAACTTAAAACAAAAGTTATGGAATCTGATAAAGTAGGTAAGTGTCTACAATTTTCATATTTTTTTATTTTAATACAGTAAGTACTTTGATATATAATAATTAAAAATAAAATCGCACAATAAACCTAAATTTTACTTTTTTTTTTTCAAAGGTCTTTTTGTTATAGTGCCGGGCTTTGCCGGGCATTGATTTTGGTGTTGTTGAATAGCCTGTTTCTTACTCTATTAAGGCAATAAAAATTAGGCGCAACTTTTGCGCACTTTTTTAGATATGGGCTTAAATATCGGCACACCCGTACTTAAACTAAGTCACTCGAAAATAGACAATTTTGAGTTATCTATATTAAAATGTCAAACAAAATATTCTTTCTAAAATAATAGTTGAAGACAGGTAGATGAAGGAGTCATGTACAGTAAAATAATATTAACTTTTTAAAATTATTCAAGTTACACTCTGTATGTGTAGTTAGAACTTGAGGATTAGTGATAGCTAATCTTAAAGTTCTAACTACACATACAGAGTGTGCCATGCATTTCAGTTGGTAATTAATTATTAATAATACACAGTAGAAAGATTTAGATAGAAAAGTAGTTGTATAGTTGTAATAGTCTTGTTAATAAAGTAAGTTGTGTACATTTGTTTATGTTTTAACCGTGTGAGTGTATTCTGATTTTGTGAAATAAATCAACAAATTGCAAGAAAAAATGGAAAGTACACCAGATTTAGCTTCAGGTTAGTTAAATTTTTTATTTATAATTTAGAGTTAATAAAAATTATATTATGATTTCATAATCATAATATGATAATCATATTATTAGAGGACCTCTGAGTCCCAATTTATTGAATTTGCTAGGTTGTCATTTTTGGTGTCCTAGGTTCATCCGAGTGTCAAACTATGACTCGCAAGCAGTTGTTTTGTTTGTCATAAAGTCATGCGGTGCTGATTTATCAGAAAAGGTGGAAAATCTAGAAACATATCTCTTCAATTTTGGGCCTGTTTTGGAAATACGAATGATGGCAATACCAGCCGGAGATTTTTTCAGATGTAGAACTTTCTTCTCAAATTACCGGCATTGATGTCAATCTGATTTACCGTCTCAAAATAATTCTTGAAGCTCTATCTAGTGGACACGAAATTCAGGTCAACTACTTTTCAGACTATACCCGAGAAACGGCCGAACTCTATGTACAACTTTATCCATGGCATCCAATGACTCCGACTCTCCACAAAATCTTAATCCATGGGCCTGAGGTCATTAAAAGCTCTGTTGCCAATAGGGCAACTTTTGGAAGAGGCAGCAGAAGCACGAAATAAGTACATAAGATTATATCGCCAAAATTTCGCGAGGAAATTTTCCGTATAGCCTGTAATGTGGATATAATAAACAGGTTACTGTTGAACTCAGATCCTGTAATGACAGGCATGAGGAAACCAACAAAAACATCCGAGCCCTTCCAAAAGGATACAATATCTTTACTAAAATGCACACAAAATGAGTTCCTCTCTGATGACGAAGACGAATAATTTTAGTGCCTATTTCTACAAAAGTACTTGATGAAAAATAAAATTACATTTTAAAAATCAATTTGTTTCTGATTTAATTTTTTCCTTAAAAAGTCTTGAACTTTCAACCCCTAGACCAGGGGTCAGCAAGTAATTTAAAGTGGGGTCCGGATACTGTCGAAAAGTTTTAGTGAGGTCCAGAAAAAATGTAAATGTAAAAGTAATGATTAACTTTATTTTTTTTCAAATGAAGTTTTTATTAAAACAAAAAATTCATGTTTTTATTTATAGTTATTTTCATATAATATTTATACAATATATAGGTATATATTGAAAAATATTTGACGGTCCTAGGTTCACATTCCGCGGATCCGGACTGCGCCCGCGGTCCGCCTGTTGCTGCCCGCTGCCCTAGACCATTACGCAATATATTTGGGCAAAAATATCGTTAGTAGTTATTTTAAGGTTATTTAAAACAATTTTAGCATTTTTAAAAAATATTCAAACCAAGAAATAATTTTGTCCAGCTAGAATCGTCAAATACCACTATGTGGCATTGGTTAGTTTGGCCAATATATACAAGATTACAATCTTGGCATTCCACTTTGTATATCAAATCTGACTTTTTTTCTTGCGGTACAGGGTTTTTTAATTTGGCATATAGTTGTTCAATGTTATTTGATGATTTGAACGTCATATTAATCTTGAAAGGTTTTAAAACATTTTTTTATGTTTTCACTTAGTCCTCGAACGTATGGCATAACTGTGTAACTAGTAGATGGACCTTTATTGAACATACTTCCATTGTATAGTTTGTTTACGCGATCTTTTATGATTTTATTTACTAATGACTCTGGATATCCGTTTTTGTTTAAGATTTCTTTCAATGTTTTTAAAGTTCCTTTTCTGTAATCGCCATGAGTTAATTTTAAGGATCTATCGATTAGTTCTATAGCTGTTCCTATTATGGTGATAGGAATTATAGTTTAAATATTTTCCTGACCACGTTGGTTTTTGGGCCTTGTTTCGTCTGACTACGGCCAAGTATGTCAGGTCTTTACAGCTATTGCTGTTAACTATTTAAACTTTTGAAAATAAACGGACTACAACTTTTTAACGTCTATTTGTTTATTTTCTATACAAGCAACTACATAAATAACCAAACTATAACCATAACAACAAAACCTTTTACTAAAACGCCGACTACTCTTCTAATTTTCGTGTTTTTTAATATTTGTCGACGACAGGCCCATTTATATTTTAAGGAAGTACCCTCGCGAATCAATTGGATGTCAAGAAATGTTATTTTGTTAAGTTCTTCTTTTTCGATGGTAAATTGTAAGCGAGGATGGAACCCATTAAAATGTTCGATAACAAAATATTTGTAGCCCTTTGGAATAGCGGTAATAATATCATCGACGTACCGTTTGTAAAAAGGTAGTTGAAGAGGGAGTGATGAAATTCGGCCTTTTTCTAAAATTTCTATAACCAAATTGAAAATTGTAGCTGAAATCGGACTTCCCATAGCAGTGCCAAAAATTTGTTTATAAAGCATTTACATTGGAAGTAAGTTGTTTCTAGGTATAATTTTAGAGCAATTAGAAATTTTCCTTTAGGAATGGTGGTGTAATTCTTAATGTCATCCCATCTTTCTTTTACTGCATTAATTGCTACGTCAATTGGTATGTTGGTAAATAATGACTTCACATCTACCGAGATCAGTACGTAATCATTAGGTATTGTAAACTCAAAACTCACATCTTCTATAAATGTCCACGAATTTTTAGCATAATATTCATTCTTGCCTAAGATATTTGAAACGATTCTTGAAAGAAATTTTGATGATTTGTAGGTTGGTGATTTGATGCTAGCTACTATAGGTCGTAGATGTGTTTCTTTTTATGAATTTTGGTAATCCATATATTCTCGGTGGAATAGCACTGTTTATTTTAAGCATTATTGAAGTTGTTTTGTTTATGTAATTATGTTTTTCCCAATCAGATATTATTTGGTTATTCTTTATCTGTAAGTTGTTTGTTGGATCTTTGTTTAAAACTGTATAGTGCTATTGTCGTTGACAATGTTATTAATTTTATCTTCATAATCTGTCTTCTTCATAACAACGATGGTATTTCCTTTATCAGCTTTAATTATTAATACTTCTGGGTGTTCTTTAATAAACTTCTTAGTTTTCATTATATCTTTTAAGTTGCCAGAATTCTTATCGTTTTCTTGTAATTTCTTGAAAGTTCTAATCAAATTACTGATTTCCATTCGTAATAGATTTTTTGTGTCAAAGTCTAAGTTCTTCACGGCATTTTCCGTTCCTACAATAGTATCATTAGTAGGAAAATTCTTGTTAGTGAAAGGAACTGCATATTTTTGACCTAGTTGTAGTGTTCTTTGAACTTCATGTGGTAGTTTTAGATTGGTCAGATTATTAATCCATTTGTCATGAATAATTTCATTTTTGGAATTGGGTTTGGTGGCAGTTTTCAAATTAGTAAATTTTTTAATTTTTTTTTGTTTTACTGCAACAAATTCATGTTTGCGTTTTTCCTCTTGCGTATCCAAAAACCATTGTGCAACTTGTTGGGGTAGACGAGACATTATACTTTGCTTTAGGTATTCTAATTTCTTGCCATTACAGTGTATATTTTTTGAGCAAATCGTAATTTTTTCTTTTAGTATGGCCTGGTAAAAGTTCTTAATTATTTGATTCATTTTCCTAGAAAAGCCTAAACTAGTAGTATAATTTTTATTTAATTTAATGCAAGCCGGTGCAAGGTCATTAGTTTTGCATCGTAAGAGGAATATCCGTTGGTTTAATAATGCTATTTGTTTAAGGATGCATCTTGACATATCCTTCATAATATAAACAGATGTCATTCCATATGTTTGTTAAATATTAGATTAAAATTTTAATCAAAGCATGGTGTAGGTTATAGATTTACCAGTTTCGACTATTTCCTGATGGTATGTCTCTTCATAAGTGGGAAAGTGGTTTTGTTCTCTTCTCTGTGTCTCTGTTTTACTTTAGGCGTTCTGTAATAAAATAAATATTGAAATGTATAGATGGAATCAACTCTGTTTTAAATAACATTGTCCAGGGGTGGTTGAAACATGTTTGTGTTTTAATGACACTTCTTGCAAATATAACTCTGTTGCATCAGGATGTCCAAAATTTTGAATTTGGGACTAGAAACCGCCAGTATTTTTTAAGGTTACTTAAGGTTCTTTTTAAGTAAAATAGTTTGTAACTGAATATTTAAAGAGAAATATTTCTTACAATTTCTGAATACTTGTAAAGTTTTTCTAGAATTTGCAATAGGTAAGAGGTTTCCATTTTTCCATCTACAAATTCTTGAAAATGATCTGTTTAATGAAATATTGGGATCGCCATTAATTACCAGAAGATTCGTGGTTCTTTCATAAAAATGCCAGCTGGGTTACAAATTATTTACTATTTAACAAATTACATAAACGAACGGCATAGGTACCATTCGTGAATGAACTAAGAAGCTACAACTTGCAACTAACTACATTTGCAAAAATACGCAAGTTTATCGACGTCGACCCAAAATAACATGATCAGCGTTTTTCAGGGTTGATTGTCTCTAAACATCCGTTTTATGAGTATGTACCTGTTCCATCAGCAAATATTTTGACTACAGTTCAATGTATTCTAATTAAGGCATGTTCCACACTTCACATATTAATTATTTACATTTAAATAAATTACTAAATTTAAACTTATACTGCATTTGACAACTGATGGGAATCCATGAGTTTTAAAACAATGCTATAAATCTACATAGTAATGATTGGCTAAAACTCGCTTTACATAGCCATAAATTTTCTGTAATTTTTTTAAATTAAATGTTTTTTATTATAAGTTTTGAGATGCATCAAGAACTAGGCTATGTGAACAGATTTATTTATTAACAATAACATAACTAATTATTCAGTGCGATGGAAAAAGTCGTTCATACTTAAACAAACTTACCTCGTTGGTTAAACAAACTGATTCTCTGATCACTATTGATCACACAATGTGGACTAATTAAACTTTGATTATGCTTACTTGAAAACTCCCGCTTGCATATAAACGTAACACATTAGTAATTAATTGTATACGTAGTTCAATTGAATGACCCAGTACCCAATATTGAATTTTTTCCGAAAAGCCTTTAAGATTACAATACTTCTATCAAGAAACATATCCTGGTATGCATATTATGTACTACATATTATTTTATGTTATTTTATTACTCTAAGTTGTACTTTATTAAAGTAATGTCTTGCTTATATTATAGTATTTACAATTACGTTTACATTAGTATTATATATAAATTTATAAGCAAGTTATACAGGGTTGTACTTGAAGTGTTACAACCGCCACAGAGTAAAGCATTTTTTAAGAATCTAGATGTAAACAAAAACTTTCCAAAAACCGTATGTGAATTTTGATTGGACCTCAATAATTTGAATGTTCAGTTTTGACCAAGGTTTTTCAATAAATGGACATCCATTGACCGACATATGAGGGTACATGCATACTTTTAGACTTTCCCTGAACTTAAAATGGACGTCCATTGTTTGCCTTATGTTGTTTGGGGCACACTATTAATAAAATCCATAAAGGTTTAGATCAAAGTTCTTCAAATATATATGTAAATTATTTTAATAATTTCCAATTAACAACTGAAAAGGAAAACATTTTAATTCAGTGCCCCAATGTGGGCTCTCTGTATATGTAGAAGTCTACTTCAAGCTTAATTAAATTAAATTAAATTATTAAATTATTAAAGCTAAATTAAATTACCTTAACCTTAAATTAATTGAATACTATTATGTGGAATAGTAATGAAATATTTTAAAAGGTAATAATATTAATGAAATTTGAAAATTTTCCAACTTACATTTTAGTCTAGGACCCCCTTACGTAAAGTGGTTTCGTCTTTTCAAGATATCATCAGCTAAACTATCCCTAAATGAATGAAATGGATTAAAATCCATTAAAATTAAAATCAAAAACTATATTGGAAAATTTTTTATAATAAAAAATTTTAAATTTCATGCTTTTAAAATATTTTATTCAACGTATAATTTCAGCAAGTTAATAATAAACATTTACAATTGAATACTATTAGCATCAGGATTTTTATTCGCTTTATCATTTTGCCTTTCTTATAGGTACAACGTAACTTTCAATCCATATTTCTTTACCAATACAGATTTAATAGTACATATTTCTATAATTTTCGTAATGATAGGAATTATAGTTGATGGTAAACCGTAATCAAAGATGAAACCATTAAAATGTTCAATAACAAAATTCGTAGTCCTTTTGGAATAGCAGTGACGATATCGTCAACGTATCGTTTGTGAAAAGGTTGTTGAAATAAAACCGATAAAATTCATCCTTATTCTAAAATTTCCATAATCAAATTGAAAATCGTAGCTGAAATCGGACTTCCCATAGTAGTGCTGAAAATTTGTTGATACAGCTTTCCATCATATTGGAAGAAAGTTGTTTTTAAGCACAGTTTTAGAACAATTAGAAATTTTGTTTTAGGAATTCTGGCGTAATTCTTGATATAATTCCATCTTTTTTGTCATTCATCAACTGCTAAGTCAATACGTATGTTAGTATATAATGACTTCACATCTAGTGAGATAAGTACGTAATCATTTGGCATGGTAAATTTTTCCTGATCTTCGAGAAATAAATATTCACGGATCTTTGATGTAATATTTATTCTTCCGTGATGTTTGCCATGATTCTTGAAAGGAATTTAGATAACTTGTAGGTTGGTGATTTGATGCTAGCTATAGGTATAATGGGCCGTATAGGTGTTTTTGGTAATCCATGTCATAGTCAGGGCGGAATTGCCCTGTTTATTTTTAGCATTATTAAAGATACTTTGATTATATAATTGTTTTTCCCACTTTATAGGTGGTAATGTTGTTGGTAATGTTATTCATTCCAACTTCTTAATTTGTGTCTTCTTCATAAAAACGGTGATATTTCCTTAATCGGTTTTAATTCTTAATAGTTCTGGGTGTTCTTTGACAAATTTCTTAACTTTTATTATATTTTTAGGCTGGTAGAATTCTTATTATTTTTTTGTAAGTTCATGAAAGGTGTAATGGAATTACCGATTCCCATTCGTTTAGATTTTTCGTGTCATAGTCAAGTTCTTCTTGACATTTTCTATTTCTACAATTGTATCGTTGGTAGGAAAATTCTTGTCGGTGAAAGGAACTGCATATTTTTGACCTAGTTGTGATGTTCTTTCAACCTTGTGGGGTATTTCTATATCTGTCAAGTTATTAATCCATTTGGCTTGAATATTTTCATTTTGGAAAGTGGGTTTGGCGGTATTTTTTAGGTTAATAAATATTTTAATTTGTTTTTCTTTTATTCCAATAAATTCATGTGTTTTTTCTCTGGTGTATCCAAAACCCATTGTGGAGCGTTTGTGGGCAGACAAGATGTTAAACTTTGTTTAAGATATTTCAAATTTTTGCTATTGTAGTAGATATGTTTTGAGCAATTTGTAATTTTTTATTTCAGTATGAATTGGTAAAAGTTCTTAGGAATTTGGTTCATTTTCTCAGAAAAGCTTTAGTGCTATAGTACTTGTTTAATTTTATATACATAGGTCGATGTAAGATTATTTGTTTTTCACCGTAAGAGGAATATCCGTCGGTTTAATAGTGCTGCTTGTTTAAGGATACATCTTGGTATATCCTTCATAATATTATGAACAGCTGTCTATTCATATACTTGTTTGATCTCATTATAGAAAGGCATATTAAATTGCCTAAAATAGGAAAATTATTGAAATTATATTAACATTAATATTAATATTAATTATACATTATTATTGTTATTATTATTAACATGTGAAATTAATATTAAAGTAAAATTTTAAAAATTAACTAACTGGTTGACTGATTTTTATAATTCTTAACTGATTTAATTATCTTGGCGATTTTAAAAACAGCATTATGTCCATTAATTAAGATATGTTTAGCAATTGCAGTGGTTTCTGGTTTATTACATCTGATAATTAAAACATGCTTACTTATTCTTTTATGAAGCCATTGGTTTGTTTGGCCAATGTATAGTACAATATTACAATCTTAACATTTCACTTTTTACACCAAATCTCTTTTTTTCTCGAAGTACAGAGTTTGTAGTATGTATTATTTGTATTAGATTAAAATTTTTAAAATTAAAAGGTTAAATAAACAAAAAAAACGAAATTATATTTGTAAGCTTTCAGCAATGGTTAATGCTGTCATTAGACATTTAATAATAATATTGTATTATTTTGATCTTATATTGATCTTGTAAGGTTTTAAAACTGTTTTTATTCTTTCGCTTAGTCCTCAAACGTATGTAAGTAGTATTTGTCTCTTGATTAAATATGCTTTCATTGTACAGTTTGCTTACAGGATTTTTTATAATTTTATTTATCAGTGATCCTAGGGTAATCGTTCTTGCTTAATTTAATCGCCATGAACTAGTTTTAAGGATTTATTCACAATTGTTCCTATTATTTGACGTTTTTGGTAATAGGTATTATATTAAATTAAAATTTACAAAATTAATAGGTTAAATAAACAATAAAATGAAATTATTCGTGAGCTTTCAGCAATGGTTACTGCTGTCATTAAACGTTTACTAACAATAGTGTAAATACATAGAAACGGAATATAACGTATTGTCACTTGATACGATTTCTTGATCCATGAAGTTTGAAGGATTTTCCTGATAATTACGAGTTAAGGAACAACCTACTCAAGAACTCATTAAATAGTAAGAAAACCCTAACTCCAATAAGTTAATTATAGCTTAGACGAGTAGATGGCTGTAGATATTACTTAAATCTGCGATGTCAGTTTTTCTGTTTATTGTGTTCTTTTCTCTTGATACATATCATTTCGTGACGGAATCGATCTTTATAATTCGTGACTGATTTGATTATCTTGGAATTTGTAAAGGCAGCATTATGTCCATCGATTAAGATATGTTTAGCAATTGCAGTGATTTCTGGTTTATTACATCCGATACTTGAAACATGCTCACTCATTCTATTATGAATCCATTGGTTAGTTTGGCCAATATATACAAGATTATAATTTTGACATTTCACTTTGTATACTAAATCTGACTTTAATTTCTTGAGGAACAGGAGTGTTTTTTAATTTGGCGTATAATTGTTCAATATTATTGGTTAATTTGAACGTCATATTGATCTTGTAAGGTTTTAAAATTTTTTTTTCGCTTAGTCCTCGAACGTACGATATAACTGTGTAACAAATTAGTAGTTGAATCTGTATTGAACGTGCTTCTATTGTATAGTTGGTTTACACGATCTTTTATAATTTTATTTACTAATGACTCGGGGTAACCGTTCTTGTTTAAGGTTTATTTCCCTGTTTTTAAAGTTCCTTTTCTGTATTCGCCATGAGTTAATTTTAAGAATCTATTGACCCAGTCCTATAGCTGTTCCTATTATTTGACTTTTATGGTGATAGGTATAAATTATAGTTCCACGTTGGTTTTTTGGGTTCATTTACATTTTAAAGAAGAACCCTCGCGAATCAGTTGGATGTCAAGAAAGGTTATTCTGTTTTGTTTTTTTTTTATGGTAAACTGTAATCGAGGAGGTATGCCATTTGATATCAAATAACAAGATCTTCGTAATCCTTCAGAATTTTAGTGACTATCTCTCTCTGACATCATAACTAAGCTGCCCACCAATCACGAGATCTAATTTCACAATGTAGTCCAATCAGATTTCAATTTAGCATTGAAGTTGCCTAGTGAAATCTACCAATATTACTACCAAGTAATATACACAAATTACCGATAATTTTTAATAATTGTTTATTATTACTTCATTTACAATAAATAATCATAAAGAATTATTATAAAAAGTTATTTATTTTTAATTTAAAAAATACAATAAATCAATTAATTATAATCGATTCACCTATCACCAGGCAATCGAGATTTTGGATTTTGCCCCCCGGCAAGCCTATTATTTAATATCTTATTTAGTATAGCTATTTAATTATTACTAAAAATTAATCAAAAATCTATTTCGCAAGAATATATTACTGCCAAAAAGTAAGTTTAAAATTGAAAAAGTTTCATCAATAAGCTGAGAGACGAATGGAATTTTACTTAGTAAATTAGAGAATTACTCCAATACTTTCAATTCTGTTAAAATATATTTAAATGTTGAAAGCACTTTTGGTAACAAAAATAACATCAAATCATGTTGAACATCTTTTATGCAATTTTTATAATGGAATTTTTTAATTATTTATTATAAAGTTTGCTGGTATAAGTAGATACGAGGGGGAGTGTTTTTATGTTATCTATGTTATCTGTTTTATTTATGTTATTATGTTACCGAGATGTTACCTATCTATGAAAACAAGGAGTTATATTATGACAAATAAAATTTTATTTTTAACATAAGAACCATTAACAGTAACACACTTATTCCAGCGTTTTTATAATAACGCTATGCCTCCGAAAAAAAATTTTTTTTTGGTAGTTCTGCAAAATACGACTCCACAGTGTTTTCCAAGTCGTCATTCGATAAAAAGCGACGCCCTCTCATGTATTTTTTGAGTTTTGAAAAGAGAAAATTGTCACAAGGGACGAGGTCGGGACTGTAAGATGGATGTTGTAATTCATTAAATCCGCATTTATTGATTATTTCTTGAACAATTCGTGCTTTATACAGCCTGCAGTTGTCGTGCAGAAGCAGAGTTTGCTGAACATAATTGTGGGGTCTTTTTGTGTATAGCCGCTTTCAAGTTTTTAATTATGTCTTTGTAGACATTCCCGTTATTGTAATCCCTTTTGGCATATACTCAATTAAGAGAATCCCCTCAGCGTCCCAGAAAACTGTGGCTATCACTTTCCCCCCAGAAAACTGCATCTTCGCCTTCTTTGGTGGTGGAGAACCTTTACGAACCCATTGTATGGACTCTTGTTTTGTGAGAAGGTTCCCGTAGTGAATTCAGGTCTTCCACACTTTGAGTCATCATGAATGGATTCTCTGCCCCATTTGAACTGCTTTGACTTGGAAATAAGACGGGCTATTTTTTCCATACACTGCCACTATTCTCTCATGGATATTTTTCGGGCTATTGTCTTCTTTCGATAAAAATTTTATGACGCTTATGTGTTCAATTTGTATATCACTCATTTTCGCTTCTTTAAACTGATATAAAAATGACAAATGTTAAGCGTTTGGAACTAAACTTGGAGATGACACTATAAAATGTCACAGAAACTTGACGTAAGAAAATTGTCGCAATAGAACATCGTTTTCATAGCTAGGTAGATAGCACAAAAAACTCTCTTCCTATATGAAGATTTAATAAATATTGTAACGTTGGAAAATCTCTGACCATATTAGTAGTATATTCAATCGTACCTATATGATATTAATTTTGATATTAAGGTGACCACTCAGGCTAATGAACCTTGTTTTTCTTTCTTCTATTTAGGCATAACACAAGTGCTTTCTTCAGTTCTCTCTTTGTATTGTCGAGGGTATGCTCTATGAGTCCGCTCTATCTTTATTTAAAGTTGAAATTATACTCAGAAATTAAAAAAATAACTTTAGAAAAATAGCAGGTGCTTTTTTAAATAACTTTAAAAATATTACTTCTAAATTTCATACTGATATAGTAAAAGGTTTCTTAAATGACTACGAAAAATAAAAACACACCCATTATTTTATTCAACATATATTTTCAACAAGTAATAATAAACATTTACAATTATACGTATTACATAAGGTGTACACTGTACATATAATAATAAAACAAAAATAATCTTTCTCTTACAATTTAATTTTAAAAATTTTGGAAAGTTTTTCCAAAATTTTTCCCGATAATGTGGAGTAAATTTTAAATGATTTAAAACTATAGAAATACAAACAAGCAAGTAAATGGTAAATTAGTAGAACCACGACAAAGAAATTGTTTTATTATTCAATTAGTTCGTTAATGGAAAAATTCATTTTTCAACTTGTCGCTTTGTATTTTCAATTGGAAAAGTTTTATGATTTAAAGTGCACTTATAATTTTCATTTAATTTCAACGTATCTATTGTTTACGACTTTATTTCAGACAATGTAAATGACAAAATGCCGTGTTCAAATTAAACCGGATTATCGATTTTTAACTTGTAAATCAAAAAAAATATTGTTATTAGTCCTAATTCTTTAAAAGGAATTAACGAAACATGCCGATTAAAAACATTGTTTTTGTTGTGCAACTGAAAATAATTGTAAATTGTCCAAAATGATGAAATCCATATCTCGGGTTCTTGAAATTTAAAAACTTTAATAGAGCAAGTAACGCGGTACTGATGAAAAGTCGATAAAATAAACAGGGAAGGAAGAAAAAACGTAGATAGGCAAGTGAAAAAGGAACACTTCGATTTTCGTCGCTATATCATTCTGCAGTCAATACCTTTATTGGTTTCGTGCTTTAGTGATATTGAGCAAAAAATAGTTTATGCCGTAATTCCATTTTTATATTTATCCTTTTCAATTTGCCATAACACTAAAACATACTTAGTTCCGCTACAAATTGATTTTTCTTTATTATCTGAACAATTAAATATTAGACAATGTCAGATATACCTCATTGTGAAATTCTTATTGTAATAATTACACTTGTTTAGGAGTTTTTGTATTAGAGAAGCTAAACACATTTTTTTGGTGATTTTCGACGATGAAATTAAATTTGTGATCTCGTTTTTATAAGCAATTTATTTTTCACGTAGTATACTTCAAATCCAGCTGACTGCTCAAATCCTTCAGTCAAATTCTGATGAAAACGTTCACTTTCCTCGTTACTTCTTCGTAAACCTTTTGCTCACAATGGTTTAAGACTCAATGGTTGCTTGGCAGTCAAAATTTATGTTTCTATAGGTCCTTCTAAAAACATAGAGAAAAATACGCCTTCTATAGATCAGATTTTCCAAATTTCATCATGTAACTGTTTGGCCCTGAATTTTTTTAAATTTTCAGGAAAATTTGATTACCACCACTTTTACAATTACAGCAAATTTCTATTGCATTGGTATCTTGATTTATTATTTAATATTTTATTGATGCTAATAAAATAATTATAACTTCAATTAGATTTCTTTTGTATTCCCAACAGGATACACCAACAACTAACGACCTGTGCTAAGAAACGATTGAAATTTGTCCGATTTTCCATAAGAAATATTTTTGAGTTGCACGATAGAAATATAATTGCAACTTTTCACAATCACATTTTGTGATTATTTATTTTATTCTCAAATTACATTTGGGGCTTTTGTGAACCAGTTCGGTGACAAGCACAAGAACAAGTTCATTACAGTAGTTAAGTACATTGGAAAGATTCAGTAATAATAAATTTAAAAATATATACAAGATTTGTTAATATTCTAAACAATTCCTTTTAAAATTTTGCATAGCAAAAATAGCGCGTTATTTTTCAATTAATTTTAAAATCCAGATTTTCTTTACAATTTAAATTTTGAGAGATAGCAGCGCCAAAAGTTGAATTTGGAGAAACTAGAAAAATTAATTAAAAAATTTTAAAATAATTTTGGAAATTTTAGAAATGCAAAAAAGACAAGCATAGTCGACCTGAATTATAAATTGAAAAGAAAATATAGTTGAGGTGATAGGCTAATAAAAATCTAACAAGTAGACACCTTTTCACAACACACTACCAACGTGAACATTCAAAAGAGCAAAGTCGCATTCAGCAAAATCGTCTAATGAAAAAATAGCAAACAAAAATTATAATTTCCACAACTTATTGGATGACCTAAGGTTTTGTTCTTATCCACAAAGTGGAATTGAACTCCTCAGATCCAGATTGATAAAGAAAATACAAAATCTACTTACCACCTTTTGCAACCGACTCCAACGCTCAAATGACCCTAACCTTAAATGTGTCACGTGGTAATGCTCTGATTCCACGTTGTTTTCGGATTCTTCTGACAGCAATGTAAATTTGTTATCAATGTTATTACTACCATCAGCAATTAATACTTTTAACCATACCTTCTCGCGATCACAATATAAGAAAGATTGTAAGCCTCGCTTTGACATACAATGAAAACAACCAATAATATATGTTTCAAATCATCTACATCAGAACATAACACCATTTTAACTCGTGCCCTAACGAAAAATTGTTTGTTTCGTTTCTTTTCTGTTTTAAAACATTTAAACGATATTAACATCTTAATTACGTGGGCAACGTCACACCTTATAAACGTTTTTAATGTCACTGCTTTCTTCTGAAATAAAATATTAAAACACTCGTTGATGTACAATGTGTTATGGTTCATTGAAGTGAACGCTTTTTTTTATTCCTGATCAAAGCGCTAGAGACATATCTGAAACAGTTTCTTTGGGAATGGTAGCACCACTACGCACTCATCGTTTAAGTTAGTTATGAATGGCGTCGCAATCATGTTGTTCGGACAGCATATTTGACACTGAAAATTATGCTTTCCTATTGGGATCATTGATCGCTACGTCGTATAAAAAAATTGTATGGGATTATTCCGCATCGGGACGTATCAATTTTTTTACCACACTCCCAGTAGAATCAATGCAAATCCTCGATCCAAGACTTTTAGCATACTCATTATATAAATGAATCTGAACAGAACTCCAGTAATGTACAAAAAAGCATCAATTCCAAAGTCCTTGATATAAGCGTTATGTGGATATTTAAATTCAAATTCATATTTGGCCATGCGTAGAATATTATTCGATGGTAAGTGTGGTGGATCGACATCGCCCATTTTCAAATAGATATTTGCTAGTCGTATTGGGAGAGTTGATGCTATTACATTATTTTCAAGAAGTTCCTTTGCAATTACTTCCCTTCGACTGCCGGCTAATTTTCTTTTTTACAATTTTTATGACTGGTGTGATAATTTCCTTTATAACTACAACGAAATAACACTCTTTCATCATTTTTTGATTGATGGTCAAGAACGCAGTTCAGTACGGAATGACATATCACAACTTCCCCCAATTAGTAAATATATTTCAGAATTAACATATACTTTACCTCGTTTAAAGGTTATAGCGCAAGGCAATTTAGTATCATCCCAAAAATGACCATAAACGATATCTGTCCATTTATACCGAGCCAAAACTGGATGCCCTCTCTGGGTTTCGCCATTTTTATATAGAACTTCGTTTGGTTTCATATTGTTCCATTCAGCAGGTGATAATGTAATTATAAAATTAAGAATGTGATTGTTACCTTCGGCATTATCGCTGCTATCATTATCGGAAATTTCCTGTAATGTTACGCAGGACGTATTAGAACATAAATTGTCTTGCAATTAAGCTACTTTTTCCAATCTCGTTTCTGATATTCTTATTTCTAGCAATAATCGAAACTTTTACTCGGCGGTCGATTAGCACCGTCTATAGCAATCTTCAACTTTCTTGATGATTTCGTCAGTTTGTGCTTCCAGAGGTCTTCCACACTTTGAGTCATCATGAATGGATTCTCTGCCCCATTTAAACTGCTTGCACCAATATTTGACTTGGAAATAAGACGGGCTATTTTTTCCATACACTGTCACTATTCTCTCATGGATATTTTTCCGGCTATTGTCTTCTTTCGATAAAAATTTTATGACGCTTTTGTGTTCAATTTGTATATCACTCATTTTCGCTTCTTTGAACTGATATAAAAATGACAAATGTTAAGCGTTTGGAACTAAACTTGGAGATGACACTATAAAATGTCACAGAAACTTGACGTAAGAAAATTGTCGCAATAGAACATCGTTTTCATAGCTAGGTAGATAGCACAAAAAACTCTCTTCCTATATGAAGATTTAATAAATATTGTAACGTTGGAAAATCTCTGACCATATTAGTATATTCAATCGTACCTGTATATGATATTAATTTTGATATTAAGGTGACCACTCAGGCTAATGAACCTTGTTTTTCCTTCTTCTATTTAGGCATAACACAAGTGCTTTCTTCAGTTCTCTCTTTGTATTGTCGAGGGTATGCTCTATGAGTCCGCTCTATCTTTATTTAAAGTTGAAATTATACCCAAAAATTAAAAAAAATAACTTTAGAAAAATAGCAGGTGCTTTTTTAAATAACTTTAAAAATATTACTTCTAAATTTCATACTGATATAGTAAAAGGTTTCTTAAATGACTACGAAAAATAAAAACACACCCATTATTTTATTTAACATATATTTTTAACAAGTAATAATAAACATTTACAATTATACATATTACATAAGGTACATATATTAATAAAGCAAAATAATCTTCCTCTTACAATTTAATTTTAAAATTTTGGAAAGTTTTTCCAAACATTTTTTCCCGATGATGTGGAGTAAATTTTAAATGATTGAAAACTATAGAAATACAAACAAGCAAGTAAATGGTAAATTAGTAGAACCACGACAAAGAAATTGTTTTATTATTCAATTAGTTCGTTAATGGAAAAATTCATTTTTCAACTTGTCGCTTTGTATTTTCAATTGGAAAAGTTTTATGATTTAAAGTGCACTTATAATTTTCATTTAATTTCAACGTATCTATTGTTTACGACTTTATTTCAGACAATGTAAATGACAAAATGCCGTGTTCAAATTAAACCGGATTATCGATTTTTAACTTGTAAATCAAAAAAAATATTGTTATTAGTCTTAATTCTTTAAAAGGAATTAACGAAACATGCCGATTAAAAACATTGTTTTGTTGTGTAACTGAAAATAATTGTAAATTGTCCAAAATGATGAAATCCATATCTCGGGTTCTTGAAATTTAAAAACTTTAATAGAGCAAGTAACGCGGTACTGATGAAAAGTCGATAAAATAAACAGGGAAGGAAGAAAAAACGTAGATAGGCAAGTGAAAAAGGAACACTTCGATTTTCGTCGCTATATCATTCTGCAGTCAATACCTTTATTGGTTTCGTGCTTTAGTGATATTGAGCAAAAAATAGTTTATGCCGTAATTCCATTTTTATATTTATCCTTTTCAATTTGCCATAACACTAAAACATACTTAGTTCCGCTACAAATTGATTTTTCTTTATTATCTGAACAATTAAATATTAGACAATGTCAGATATACCTCATTGTGAAATTCTTATTGTAATAATTACACTTGTTTAGGAGTTTTTGTATTAGAGAAGCTAAACACATTTTCCTTGGTAATTTTCGACGATGAAATTAAATTTGTGATCTTGTTTTTTATAAGCAATTTGTTTTTCACGTATACTTCAAATCCAGCTGACTGCTCAAATCCTTCAGTCAAATTCTGATGAAAACATTCACTTTCCTCGTCACTTCTTCGTAAGCCTTTTTATTCACAATGGTTTAAGACTCAATGGTTGCTTGGCAGTCAAAATTTATGTTTCTATAGGTCCTTTTACAAACATAGAAAAAATACGTCTTATAGATTCAGATTTTCCAAATTTCATCATGTAACTATTTGGCCTTGATTTTTTTAAAATTTTTAGGAAAATTTGATTACCAGCTATTTTACAATTACAGCAAATTTCTATTGCATTGGTATCCTGATTTATTATTTAATATTTTATTGATGCTAATAAAATAATTATAACTTCAATTAGATTTCTTTTGTATTCCCAACAGGATACACCAACAACTAACGACCTGTGCTAAGAAACGATTGAAATTTGTCCGATTTTCCATAAGAAATATTTTTGAGTTGCACGATCGAAATATAATTGCAACTTTTCACAATTACATTTTGTGATTATTTATTTTATTCTCAAATTACAATTGGGGCTTTTGTGAACCAGTTCGGTGACAAGCACAAGAACAAGTTCATTACAGTAGTTAAGTACATTGGAAAGATTCAGTAACAATAAATTATAAAATAAATTCTTACGTTTATCTGAGTTTGAGACATAATTGTTTGGATAGCTCTTCCTATGATTTTTTCCATTGGCTTCTGTTTCGGGCTTTTCTAGCAGCTTGCTCTAGTGTGCCACGTGTAATTAGTTTAATTTGCTTGATCCATCTCTTTGTCGAGCAACCTCCACATTGTCTCTCCATATTGTCGGGTTCTCTACGCTGTATATGCCCCTAGAACCTCGCTAATCTTCTCTGAATGAGACTGTGCAGTCTTTCATTATTTTTATACGGTTCTCGAGTAAAATTAAATTCATTTTAGTAAATTGTACATTTTCTACCTGACATCTGCCAAAATAAAAAACAAAAGAAAAATCTGACAAAAAAATAGAACACTATTGAAAAAAGACTCGAACTTGAAAGACCCCGTACAATAATAATTAACAAAGAGCAATATCAAGAACGCATCAAAATGGGTTAGATAGGGTTCTCCTGTATTTGTGGGGAGCCCAAAATCTCCTTCCTCGAATTTATAGAATAGGCACTGCTGATGTCGTCGTTGCCCAACGACGGGTTTAACAAATCACACATAAGACTGAAATGATAAAATATTTTAAACAATCAACCAAAATTAAAACCTGATCAAAATAACCTGGTAATCTTCCAAATCTTGATTAAACTCTAGCAATAGTCCAAAGCTTAGCGGTCCTTTCTGTCAAATTTAAAATCTAATTTGTTTAAAATATTTCCGTTTCTTTGGTAATAAATTTATAATCTGAATATCTGTGATTTAATTTTAAAAAGGAAAAATTGTTACAAATGTTTCGACTTTAAAGTTTTCTCAGTTAAACTTAGTCCTAATGAATGAATATGGATTAAAATCCATAAAGTATTGAAATCAAAAACTATATTGGAAAATTTAATACTAATTAATTGACATATGTTTTGACAAACCCACATCGAAACGTTTAAACTGCGATTAAAATTATTTAAGCTTACAATAATTAATTTACTTTGTCTATTTTAGTTAAATACTATGCGTGAGAATCTGTTTTTATTTTGTTATTTTGGAGAAGAACTTTGAGATCTTTTAGAGTATTTGTTTTCAATTGTAAGGTTGAATTTTTTGCTATCTTGATAGGGTTAGTAGAATTATTAATTTCTTGATAAAAGTTTCCAAATTGTTCATTATGTAAATTCATAGTGGGTGGGATTCTTTGTAAGTTCTTCTTTATTGGAATAAGCAATTCTGTTGTAGTTAAATTCGTTTCTTTTCATTATTTTCAATTTTATAGTTTTCTGTTTTTTTTTTTCTTCATTTTGTAGGTATTTAATTGTTTAAGGGTTCGATTGGTTAGGACTTTTAATTGGTTTCCAATATCATTTGAAGATTCTAGTAATTCACTGGAATTTGATTGCAATGGATTTTTGCTATTTATGTGGGTCTTTAAAATGAGTTTCGTCTTATGTTTATAATTTTTTTTTTGTATTTTATTAAGTACTTCTTCTGCTATGGTAAATGTGTGTGAGAAAGTTTAAAAACGTTCTATATTACAGGATATCACATTTTAAAAAATAGTTTGGATTAGTAGTAGTAGTAGGTAGTAGACAAGATCAATTGTCGACGTTGCTGATGGTCGTTTGACTTCAATTCTTGCAGCAACTGAACCTTGTAAGGCTTAAGAGCCAAATTCTTACGTAAAATTCGCTATGTGGTGGTTGCAGATAGGCCCAATTGCCGTGAACGCTGCCCAATTGACAAATTTTGATCTTCTTCAATGCTTTCCCTTACAGCGGTGATATTTTCAGTTGAACGACCGGGACGAATATGCACTGGTGTTTTAATGTTTTGTATCGAGCCAGTCGACTCAAATTTTTTGATTAACTTTCTTATTCCAGTTTCAGTTGGACGATTGTAACAACCAAAAATATCCACAAGTTTGGGAAATGTGGTTTCTCAGATCCACCACTTTTGTAGTGGATTTTAATTATTTTATACGGTTCTTGAGTGAAATTACATTAATTTTAATAAATTTTACACTTTCTACCTGACATCTGCCAAAAAACATATTGTGTTTTACAAGTCTCTTTGCTGTACCGTAACGTCTGTATACTTTACATTGAATTCTACGATTCGGCGTCGGTACGCGACAACTGGGCGCTTCAACTGGGCGCCGGTCGACTGGGCGCCGGTCGACTGGGCGAGGTCGACTGGGCGAGGTCGACTGGGCGATCGGTCGACTGGGCGAGGGTCGACTGGGCGACCGGTCGACTGGGCGACGGTCTACTGGGCGATCGGTTAACTGGGCGACCGGTCAACTGGGCGACGGTCCACTGGGCGATTGCTCTACTGGGCGAACGGTCGACTCGATTTACTTTTCATAATTTTAAAAATCATAAAGGGAAATGGTACTGCAGCTCTTGTCCCATTATTTCGAAGACGTCCTACATACGTATTTGTGAACTATCCTAAAATAGGCTCAAGTTCTTCCGGTAGGTATCCTTCTAATTCGGTCATTGCGGAATAATATCTTCTGTGGGAACGAATGCAACTGACGTAATCATCTTCGCTTGTAATGCGAACTCTACATCTGTATTGTATCTACCCAAAAGATGATTTATTGCCAAGTGTTTCCTAAGATTCTTAACCAGATGGAATAAACAACCGTGAATGGAAGCATCTGGAAAACTTCACGAATAGCTTGGTGAATACCAAGCTCAAAATCCACACCTATACTTTCTGGGTTCAATTGGGGCCATAGTTCGCGGATCATCCTAAAAAGCTTCGTGTATGTTTGTGAGTTTTATCGGGCAGTAAACAAAATAATACTGGGAAAACTGAACCTTCCTTTTGGACAGTATAACAAAATTTGCGAAAATAAAGGAGGCGCTAGCAAAACGTGCCATCCATGTATAAATCTTTCATTTGTAATGTCCATGTTGAATGATTTTCTCTACCAAATATTAAGATTCTCTGTGGATCTTCCTGATTTTCTCCGAATCCTCTAAAAGATAACGTTCGAAATGTGATGGACTATATTCGTAACGAGAATATTCTTCCGGTATAACTATGGTTTCACGAGATAGTGGATTTGCTGGTGCATTGGAAGTTCTTATTCTATTTCTTTGTACATTTCTGCGCATAACATCGATACTTGGTAGAATGCCTTGCACTGCAGCAGGAATATTTGAAAAACTTGTGCACGTATTTTAGCTGGGCTTTCTATAGTTGTGCTGGCAAGGCGTTTTACACTTGTTGTTATTCTTTGTGATAACACATTTGCAGCATTTCCACGGTACTACATGAATGTTCGGTTCGTAGAGAATGGAAAGAACCGTCTTGTACATTCGTCCATATACGACCCTTGCATCCAACATTTTTATGCTCACATCGCCAGAACTGTATAGTACCTTCCTTATGAATTTTATCTTTGGTGTAAAGATATCCATTGTAATGATATTTTACATTATCTCGTTGAGTTGAAATATCCATTTTCTGTCGTGGTCATCTCTATTATCTTCTATATTGTCTCTTATTGTTATGTATTGTAAAGTTTTTGTAATTATTGTTAATTTTAATCGCTGACGTCGCCCAGTAGACCGATCGCCCAGTCGACCGCTCGCCCAGTGGACCGTCGCCCAGTTGACCGGTCGCCCAGTTGACCGATCGCCCAGTAGACCGTCGCCCAGTCGACCGGTCGCCCAATCTACCGTCGCCCAGTCGACCGATCGCCCAGTCGACCGTCGCCCAGTCGACCCTCGCCCAGTCGACCGATCGCCCAGTCGACCGGCGCCCAGTTGACCGGCGCCCAGTTGGGAGCGCCCAGTTGACGGTGTCCGATTCGGCGTCGGAAACAATGTCCAGTATACAAATCCGATTCTGGCAAGATTAAAAATTTTGCAATAATTGTTGGAATTTTCGCGAATGTGTGTTTTCCAACTGGCTGATTAACGCACTTTCCGAATTGATATCGTAAGAAAAAACGAGAATTATTAATTACTTTCATTCGAATTTTTAAATATTTTTTGAAAGTTTTTGGATAATCAATATTTTCGTGAGAATTTTCAACAATTGAGAAAGTGCGAGGTACATCATTCTTTGTGATAGGAATTTTATAATCACATAACTTCCATTATCAGTAATATCTGTTAACTGCATCTTACAAAACTCGTCTGTCCTACAAGCTCCAGCAATGCCCATAATCATTACTGTCTAGAAAAAATTGTTATAAAATTTAACTGCGAAGAAAATAATGGCCATCTTACCTTCATTAATAAGTAGATGTCGTCAGGGCATTTTTAAAAAAGTTTTCGACATCCTCTCTGTTTAGTATTTTGGACTTTTTTGGAATGTGGCCTTTATTCTTACTTTTGAGGTAACCAATTAGTTTTGTAAATTTTGAAATATCGACATTTACATTGTAGTAAATGGTGGTCTTCAACATAGAATACTCACACCATAAACTGGCTGGTGACTTTAATTTTTCCGATCGTTGAAGCATATATGCAAGCATCACGTTTTCTGATATAATCTCCACATTTTTCTTAATAGACCATTCTTTGAATGCATCGTAGGTATATTCATACCTTTTTCTTGATTTAATGGGTAGCAAATTTAAGCAAGCAATTTTAGCGGCTTCGTCAATTTCCATATTTTGCTATTTTGATTATTTATAATTGTTTGTTTATTACTAAGCAACAAGCAAAGCAAACTTAGAAAATAAAAATAACGAAATGAAAATTCGAATTAAAGTTCTGACAATCGATGTCAAAATTGTTTTTAAAATAATTACATTAAACTGGTACATTGCAGTAGCGGGAAAAATATAATAAGCTACAGGCATCTCGGAAGATAATATAATCCTCGGCTTCCGCCTCGGATTATATTAACCTTCCTTGAATGTTAATAAGGTCCTTACATCCCTAGTAGCTTAAATAACTATTATTAACCTAGGTATCAATAAATTATTTGACGTTGTTTACAAAACTTTTTTACCGACTTGCTTAATATTTAATATAAATTTATTTTACTTTATAGCAAAAAGAAAGTCAGCAAAAATAAATAGCAAAAATTATTATTTTTAGACCAAAAAATGTACATCTATTACATGTACTTGATGGATTAAATAAGTTAATGTGGATGAACAATATGTTCAAAAATATTTCGAATTTTATTAGAATCAAAAATCTTTTGTGTTTATCGTATATGACATAAATATTATGTTAGTCATACTAATTATAGGTAGTAGCTTAACTCGGAGCAGCCGTTTGACGTTCTTTAATTTAAGCGGTTGGTTCTTATGCGCATCTTTAAGACTCTTGGAAAATCTTCTTAAATGCTGATGTGATTCGACCGAAATTTTTAGGATATAAAATAATATACCGATAAGAAAACGATCGAGAAATTAATAGCGAATTAAAAATGTTTGACTTTTTCTTCGCATCATCGAAACGCACGTCTTGGAATAAACTTAATAACAATTTTTCTTTTATTTTGTGAGCAGTTGACAGTTCTGTAATACCTTGACAAAATGAAAAGAAAAATAAGGTAAAATAATTTATTTATTGAAGCAAACACTGACCAATCAATAAAGATTACGAACGAAAATATATTGCTTGGATATAAGCCGTTAATAAACGAATACATAGTTTTTAACAAAAAGCTTGAAAAATTAATTAATATCCATTGATTTATGAAATTTTACGAAATCCATTTATCTTATTTTTAACAGCACCGATGATCGGTTTTAAAGCTTGGCTTTTCATCACACTTGGAAGAAGTAAGTTTGCAAATTAAAACAGATTGCAAAATATTTTTCCGCTAAAAGAAAATTATTATTTATGATAAGAATACTTTAGCCCCATAACGTAGTTTTTTAATTTTTCTAGCTTTTGTCTCTGATTTTCCAACATCATCTTCAATCACAGGAGGAAAAAATTGGGTTGTCACAAAGTAGCGATAATTAGAAAAAATGTTACCAAAGTCGGTAAACTTGGCTAAGGAGAAAACTTATCAACAAGTTTTAAACTCGACACCAAGTCAGATTTTGTCTTAGACTTAACGAAGGCGGTTTAGAAAGTTTCCCATGCTCCATCAAACCATAAAGTTTATTGTTTATCGTTTAGTTAGAAAATTAATTATTCAACTTAAATGTTTCTAGATAAACATATCTAGATAAACTAATATGTTGTTCAATTTAATAAAATAGTCGAGTACTTAGAATAAAATGTTTCTCTTTTTCAAAGTAAAGTATTTTATTACTTATTCCGGTTTGTTGTCATTCAAAAGCTCTTGCTTTGACTTTTTGGGTATTATAAATACGATATAGAAAATATTTATCAAACAAGAGATATAAATTAAATTGCATTCTTTTAAAGAGCTAACAAAGTCTCGAAATAAAATACCTTTTAAGTTTCGTTATTAGGATAACAAGAAAAAATTTTCCAATCCGAATTATATTGCTTGCTTAACCTCAGCTCTACCCAATATTCACTCGAGCTTTAATAAGTAGCTTTTTGCAAAAAACGCCCTTAACTTTTTTAAAAATTCAATTTTACAACATTCTAAGACGTTAATATTACTTTTCTCAAAAAACAACGCGAAATCGTTATTCAAATTTTAATTTGTGACTTAGAATTTAGATCCTTACCTCCTGCCGCTCGTGATTGTGTGTTAATTTTTAATTGCTTTAGTCGACAAGCTTTTATCTAAGATCGAAAATCTTTTGATAAAGATGATATTGTTTTGAGACTAAGCAAGGATGACGGAAAATATCGGCGAAATAATAATTATATTCCTTAATAATAAATTATTTAAATAACTTTTGTCATGTTAGGAAATTTTACTTTGCTACAGTAATTGCATTGTGCCTGACAACTAAATTACGTTTTTAGACAAAGGAATTAGTTTCAATGAAAGAATTTTCCTAATGTAAACTAAAATATTTGCTTTATAAATCTTAAATTTAGTAGCCAACGTGCAGAGTCGCTTTGAGATACATATGTATGTACATCGTCGAATCAAAAATCAGCGGCAGAAATGATAAATTCTAAAAAAGCCCTATTGGATGACAGCGATTTCGATCTTAATATCCA
This sequence comes from Lycocerus yunnanus, assembly GCA_036346125.1. Classification (NCBI taxonomy): domain Eukaryota; kingdom Metazoa; phylum Arthropoda; class Insecta; order Coleoptera; family Cantharidae; genus Lycocerus; species Lycocerus yunnanus. The sequence goes on from JARFIX010000017.1 coordinate 383,671, forward strand.
TGACTTTATATGTGGAATTGCTTTCCTCTCATCTAGACTGACATAAGAATACATTTTTTGAGCGGTAGTTTTCGGGTAATTGTCTAAAACTTAACAACGATACGACCTCTAGAATTCTGTTTTTATTGCGTCTTGCCTATTTTGCATTTCTTTAGTTGCAAATTGATTCAAATTTGGACCTCCTATATATTTGGGCTTTGCGTTACACAGATTTCCAACATATTTGCGATTGGTTGGCAGTGTGTCCGAGTGAGTCTTTTTCATGACTTATCATGCACGTACTTGGCCATAACTATTTGAGTTATTACAGTATTGAATGCAAGGATTATATCTTGACTGTTTGTTCAGCATATGTATATAACAAGATTTGTATTAAATTTACATGGTCTTTCGCGTGAGATAGTGCATGAGTAAGATATTTGTTGCAAGCCGAATTTATGCATGTCTTAATCTGTCGGTGTTAAAAATGGTGCTATGATGTCATTTGTTTTTTTGGTTTTCGGGTGTTTTGCCATTGCATGCGTTATTGGAGTATGCCTGGATTTGAGCAGTTAGCGTTATTCAGTTATAATTGTTGATCGGTAAATGTGCTAGAGTGATCGATCACTGAGGTAAAAGTGTCAGGTTTGATTCCAGCTTTCCAAAGCACGATGAGAGTATCCTATAGTAGGAGTTGGTTGGATGGTCCTAGCGATCTGTCTGTAAGCTGACAGTAGACAATAATATGTTATATTTTATTGAATGTATTCCAGTTTCTTGTTATTATACATAGTATATATTTTTTGAGTAATTTGTAATTTTTTTTTAGTAAATTTTTTTTTCTACTTGGTAAAAGTTTGTAAGGATTTGGAAAATTTTCTCAAAAAAACCTAAGTTAGTTCTAAAGTTTTTGCTAAATTTTATGCAGGTCTATGTATGGTTATTTGTTTTTCATCGTAAGAGGAATATTCGATGGTTTAATAGTACCGCTTGCTTAAGGCCCGCCACAGACACTCATGCTTGTCTTACGATTTGCTTGTACAGACTTAAGTTGTAATGCAAAACGGAACACCTAGACCACTACTGTCCGTTTTATTGTCAGTCTTGTAAGGTTTAGCTGCATTTCAGTGAAACAAATCCCTTTTTTCTTAATTTATTAGTGTGTCCGATATTGCTCCTATGGTAGGGGCACAACCGGAAAAGGTAGTGTTTACGAAAATAATTTTTCTTTTAATTTGGGCATAGTTTTATTTTATTATTTTTATGTTTTTATAGTAGTATATAATAAAGTATATGAATGTGTTCTCGTTTTTTCAAACAATAAAAGTTTCGATGTTTTATGCAATTTTATTGTTAAGGGTCCGGTTATGCCCCCTTCCCCTACTTTTTAATTTTTAAACCGACTTCAAAAAAATAAACGCAATACAGTAGACACTCGGTAGTGTGAATCTGGGATAACGGAAACCTCGCATAACGTGAACACCCATTTTTATGTATAGACCACCGTATATCGTGAACAATATGAACAAATCGTAACCCCCGTTTATGGAAACGAATGTAATTGGCCGCTAAATCGGTACTTCCCCGATATACAAACATAAATATGACGCACTAGAAACATATCGTATTTCAATTTCGATACATAAGAAAAAGCTGTTATATACAAAAATAAAATCCCGCAAAACAAACAAAAATATCCGAGTTTTTTAATAAAAAATTAATTTTGGTAATTGTTTTCCGTTAGTTTGTTATTTTTCAAGGAAAATTAATGTTTATTGCATATTATTTGATATAACTGATACAACATTCGTTAACGTGAATAAATCGATAAGGTGAACAACCCTTGTTTTTTTGTGTTCACGGTACCGAGTGTCTACTGTAATTGAAAAAATAAAATGCACTACAAAGTATAAAATAATAATTCAGTTACAACACAACACATTTTACTAACAAACACATATTAACATATTTATTTACATATTAACATATTTATTTACATGAAATCACTGTCGGTGCTAAGTAGTATATACAATTTAACACGATTACCGTGCTTCGGAAGGCACGTAAAGCCGGTGGTCCTCCTATGTAAATGAATTGCTATCTTTAACAATAAAATGGGGTAACAGGCATATTTGAGGCACATAAAGACGCGATATTGTCTTCATTACCTAGCAGTAATGAAGTACATATAGAATGATTGTAGGAAGCAGCGTAGGATGCAATTCATAATATGTAGTATATTATGCTTAGCACCGACTTCAATAAGTGATTTCATGTAAATAAATATGTTAATAAATGTAAATAAATATGTTAATACTTATGTGTTTGTTAGTAAAATGTGTTGTGTTGTAACTGAATTATTATTTTATACTTTGTAGTGCATTTTATTTTTTCAATTATTGCGTTTATTTTTTTGAAGTCGGTTTTCTTCTTTTTTTTATAAAATTCAAAACTTAATCCAAGTGACAAAGGTACACACGCACTTGTTCAACGTAATCAAGACGGAACACTGCAAAATGTCAAACAGATTCTGATTTTGTTCATGCCAGACAATTGACGGTACGCAATCAGTAAATCGACAGACTTGATACCACACACAGTCCGTCTTGCATTACAACTTAAGTCTACAAGCAAATCGTAAGACAAGCATGAGTGTCTGTGGGGGACTAATTTTGTTCATGCCAGACAATTGACGGTACGCAATCAGTAAATCGACAGACTTGATACCACACACAGTCCGTCTTGCATTACAACTTAAGTCTGTACAAGCAAATCGTAAGACAAGCATCAGTGTCTGTGGCGGGCCTAAGGATGCACCTTGACATGTCCTTCATAAAATGAACAGCCGTCATTCCATATATTCATTATTTACAGAAAGGTATATTGAATTACCTAAAACTTAAAAATTACTGAAATTATATAGATTATTAACCTGTGAAATTAATATTAAATTAAAAGTTGAAAAATTAACAGGTAAATAAAACAAAATTATTCTTATGAGCTGTCAGCAATAATTATTGGTGTTACCATACGTTTAATAAGATTTAGCAGAAATACATGGGACCGCAATAATAATTTTAGAAAATTATTTAATACTACTAATACATACAATATAAGCACAATTTATTACATCAATTGAAATCAATGAATAACCTAAGTAACAAAATTCAAACTAAAATTTTCTTAGTTTTATCAAACTTTTTAGTTTTTTAGTTCTTCTAATTATTAATGATGGCACCAGAGATTAGGAATTGGTTAGGTTACGTGTGGAAGATTGCATAAAAAGTTTTGGCTAAACATTGTTTTATTTATGCCCGATTTATTCACTCACTATTATCTTCAAGTTAGCAAACTTCAGGTTAAATTGATTAATAACCAATCAGATGATTGATTTATTTATTTTGTTGTCGCCTGATTGGTTATTTGGTCAATTTAACCTGAAGTTTGCTAACTTGAAGATAACTACGAGTGAAGAAATCGGGCATTAGCAATGCGAATTTTTCAAATTAAATAAAAAGTGAAGTTATTTCAAGCAAATCTATTTTATAAAATAATTACATAAATTATTACCGGATGAATAAAATATTAATGAATGTTATTTATACTTGTCAGGACAATTAAAATACCATATCTTACATGTACAATGAAACAAGAAAATTACTAAGCTTGACTACTAGTTATCTTAACCGAACTATCATTCCATGAAGGAAAGGATCATTTTTCACAATTTCGACTTCTGTTGTTTCAAAAAATTTTTTAACAGCTTCATTCCACTTCCTAAATCGTGATGTGCACTGATAATAATTTGCGTAACCATTAACTTCAATTTTTCGGAATTCTTGCATACAATTACAATTAAAAAATTCTCCAAATAATGCGTGGTTTTGAGAAGTTACTATGTTTGTTGAAAACTTCTTTCACAAAGCTGTACGCTAATACTCTTCTACCCATTCTTGCATCCATTCCGTGTAACATCTCGGTATTTCTTCTATGTGCCATAATTTTACTGATATTCGTCCGAACTTCAAATAATTACACGAAACGTTTTAACCTTTATTGGATAGTAATTTTGAATGCTAAAAATTATAATTTTTTGTATATGTACATATCTGCAATTGATAAACTCCGCTCACAAGGACAAATAGCGTGGTAGGGTTAATCTAAAATGTGTGTAGTTTTGATTTTTAAAAATTGAAATTTCCAAAATATAAAAAGTTCTTAAATTTTGTAATATTTTCCGCTTTCAGGCAGCATTCATTAAATATTCGGGCAGCATTTTTTTGGGAAATAAGTAAGTTTGAAATTGACTGGGTTCATTATTTTTAAATGAGATGATTTTTGCATTAGTTGGTTCTAATAGAAATTTTGTAACAATTGGCCAGAAAGGCTGCCAAGAGTGGTAAAAGTTTTATTGGGAAGGAAGGAAGCGTTCCATGGCTTCCGTAATGTACGCCACTGATCTGGTGATAAAACTTAAGTTTTTGTATAATTTATTATTTTAATTGATTCGAACATTGTGTTTTTAATTTAAATATTTTACAAACTTTAAATAAGCCATCAAAGCTGTGCGCGAATAACAATTTAATGTAGAGAATTACATATTTATGGATTATTAAATTCAAGATTTTATAATATTTTATAACGAAGTTTGTTGTAGCTCGGCATAAGTGCCGTAGTTTATAAGAAAACTAAAGTTTTGAACTACACTTAAAATTTTGTGACATAGGAGACATAATTTATTATATAGTATAAATGTTTATTAACTTGTGAAAATATATTTTAAGTATTAATTTATCAATTATTACAAGTTATAATGAAATTTTAAATGAATTTCACAATTAGTGAATTTTACTACGCTTACTTATTTATTCCATGACATAGTAGATGATCATTTATATTTCGTTCTATAGGAACTCTTTAGATGAACCTGGATTGATAACTGATTTTATATACGACGGCATAATAAAGTTGTATTTCCTTCATTGTTTTGCGTCAGTAAAGTATTACTTTATTGTACCAGTAAAATAAAGTAACTTTATTTTGAATACTGTCTAAATAAGTATTCATTTATTTAAATTTACTACATTGCTTTATATTTACATTATTTAAATTTAAACATTATTTAAAAACAGAACTTGGTGATGCGTTTTGTTTACTTTCGATAGAACCGTTTCTGCAAGCCAAAAGTTCTTTACAGGAATAGCTCACCCGAGATCTTATTTGCAATGGTAATTTTAATATTTTTATTGTTTTTAATATAACCTTTCCTTGCTAGCTCCTGCATTTGCTAAAAGGGTAGCTGAGCTACCGCCGATGCAGTGTCCTACATAATAAAGAAAAATTCTTCAGTCCTAGATAATCTTGACAAAAAACTGGGTTTATAATCTTCTACACACCTTGTCAATAGTGTCAGTAGTTTTTGACTGCAGGTACTTGCGACACCAAATATCAGGACAACCTACCGTAAATTTTGTTTTTATTAAATGTCAAAAGTTATTAAAACCCTTTTACCGCTTTTTAATTTTTTTCAAAAATTTCTTTTAATACAATCGCTGAGCATACTCCTGTATGTCCTTCATTTACCAGAGATTCACCCATTTGGATATTGTTGGTAATTATCCAGTGATAGAAAAAAATTCGGTTGATAGTCTGTGCGAGCGGCCATTTTGGAGAATCGACGCCATCTTTAATTCTTATTGAAAATATACTGTATAGGCATGTGAGGTGTCATTTTACACGTTTTTTAGGGTTCTAAATACGTTTCCGATATTATAAATATTAAAAAGTAATCAAATTGGTTAGTAATCATTATTTAGTAAGGCAGATACAAATCAACATCTTTGAAACTATCCAAAAATAAGTAGAACATTTTTGGTTTTTTATATTTTTTAAAAACAGATTTATTTTGTTTTGTAATTAATTAATCGTAATTAATCGGGTATACAACAACACACTTAACTCATTTTACTAAATTCACGAATGATTTTTTTTCTAAAATAAACCAATTTTAGCGGTCATACATAAAGCTTTGTACGTAATTGGGCTTTACTTACTCGCCCTATTTATTGGCCTCGCTTGCAAGCTTGTTCTGCCATAAACTCGTTCAATAAAGACATGTTTTACGTACTGATTACATAAGCAGCTATTACAATGTAAACTATGGTAAAAATGTATTTACATATTAACCAAGATGTCAATGAATTAATTATTTGACTTTTTTACAAAACTTTTTACCAATTTACTTAATATTTTATTATTAAATGTCAAGCTACATACATATATCAAAGCTATAAAGAAACTAAGTCAACTGGAGAAGGGCGACAGGTAATAGAAAAATCAATAAAATATGACAAACCAGCATTCATATGTCTACCGGATCTCCACAAAGCATTTGATAGAATACGACTAATGGACATCATATCAATACTAAATAACAAAAACGTTCCAAAATCCATGACAAAACTTACAAGAAATGTATATATTTTACCGTGAAAGTGGATAATGTAGTGAAAGTATACAATTACTAGGGACTCTAGACATTCACTAGACTGCTTAGTAAAAGTAGACAATTTACTTTTGATTCACAAAAAAATCTACTTTTAGTAGGAGAGTCTACAATACCTAGTGTATGTATACTTTTCCTACATTAAAGGGCCAGGAAAAGTAGATTAACAATAAAAAGTTATTCTCGTTTTCATACATAAATGTGTGAAAGATAAGAGACTAATTAACAGTTTAAAAAAATAAAATTTTTGGTTGTCTTACAAATTTTGGAAAAAAACACTGCTAGATTTACCGTCGTTTTACTAATTAAAAACATCACCCTAGAACAGTCCTACTAGGAAAAGTGTGAACGTTGATCCGAGATATAGCAGGAAATGACTGATAGCTCCCCTCCGCTTATAACTGTCGACTCATCTACAACGCACGTACTGGTGATAGAATGTTTTCCATATTTGGCATAATATTACGCATTAGTATACTTATTCTCGGGCACAAATAAATTGAGTCCTGCGTCACAAATTTCTGATTAAGAAACGACATCCTGAATATACTTTAAGCCATCGTTTAGCTTTATTTAAAAGAGTACAAAAATATTGGCATGTCTTGCTGTCAAATTAGTATGTAGTTACTTGTACTACATTATAAACTAACAAAATATTTGAGTTACGTAGTTATTTTAATATTTGTACATTAGTTCAAATTGTAGTAAAGAGAGAGAGTTACATCAAAATAACAAAAAGTGATGCATTTTAAAATGCACTTATTTGACTAGCGATTCTGATCTTAATTCATTTTATTTTAAACTATGACGCAGAGCTCAATTTATTTGAACCCGAGTATACATGTGTTTCTTATGGAAAAATCGTAATTTTCAAAATTGAATTGGGACTTTATTAGAAATCCTAATAAATTCATCCTCGCCTTAAAAAACTTGAATTTTTCTGCTCTTTCGTTTAGTAAAGCTATTTTTATAGGAAAATAAGAAAAATAACTTGATTCAAATTTTTTAAAATTATAAGGTTAATTGAACAATGAACGAATCAAATGAACAAAGGTTAATATAATTAAAATTTAAAAATATTTAATTTCAAAGGTTATAATAATACCGTTGAACCTCTTAGGTGGTGATAGAGACACTTTTCTAAGACATATTTTTAAATAAAATTTTGTCCAAGTCCAAACTTGGGTACCTCACTTTAAACAATTTTTTCAATTTATGATTTCAAGCGGCCATTGCACCGATATTTTGATTTTTGGGTTTAATGATTAGAGCTTTTCTATAGAGCATTTGAATATCTACAAATTATGACACTTGAAATTGACTTATGTCAAATTCTTCACGTAGATTTGTAATCATATGTATGTCAAGTGCGTCAACCACTAAGCCGCGCGTCACGGTTCAAATATGAGCGGGTGAAAATTTAATTCTGATTGTTTGTCAAAACCACCGAGGTTTAAATGCCAAGAGAACCCTTCTAAAAAAAAAAGTGGTACTATGCTCTTTTTCTGAGAAAACATAGAATATTTGCTCCATAATGATAAACTTGTATATCGGGTGAGATCGCTGCTTGAAACAAGCTGAAAAGTAAGATTTTCCCAGCTAGCGGTAGGAGAGTTTTAACGGGTGTGGGCCATGCAATGGTCTCTAGATTGTTTTACAATTAAGTAATTAATCTCACACGATAATATTAAAATTGAATATATTTAAAACTATATTTACAATAACAAAACCTAGCACAAAAAGTAAAAATACAATTAAAACTCAATATCAAATGTTTAAACGGTTTACTGCCAATTACAAGTTAATTGTCTATACACTTTCCCGAGGGATGTCTTGCAGTTACGGAAAAATAACGAGGATAACACTTAGAGACCGACAATGTACACAATGGATAAGTACACAAACTAAATTTGCATCCCCATTGCTTGCAAATTATAAGAAAAATAATCTTTTCTATTCCGATACAATTCAGCTTGCTCTCCACCGAGTGACTGGATTTTTACATGTGTACAATTTAAAGCTGCTATGCACCTCTTAATCTTGCAATGTTAAAAAGCCTTAAATGTTTTTTTTCAGTCCTCTTGAGTTTCTGGCATTTTAATAAATTGACTTTATAGAGAGGCAATAGCAGCAGAGACATGCATTTTATTGCCTTACTTACAGTAGATTTATACATTGTTGTGTAACAAGCAGATTGCTTGTTACAATATTTTCAATTGAACAAAAATTATTTTAATGATCGCTCCCAAAATAATTTTAAACATAAAAGTTTTCGAATAAATTTGTTATGTGTGATAACGCAATCTTCTACACACAGTAAGATAGAGAGGTCGAGTGAAATTTTTATTTTAGAAAATTTTCGAAAATTTTGAATTTTCAAATTAAATTTCATATTGGATTGGATGATTATTGCGATTTTTTTTTGGTCTTATGTTGGTTGGAGGATATTGATCCTGAGTTTGAGCAGATTCTTTGGAATTGACAAATGCCATTCCTGGTTGTTAACGAATCGAAAATTTCCGACCGTTTGAACAATTACTTTTTTGGATGTCATATGGTACTATACGAGTTTTCTTGGTGAGATAACGCACAGTCGACGGAAAATCCCATCTGCGAAGTGTGGAATATTTGACAGATGTTTAAGGAACTTTACCTATCCCGTCAATATCAATTGAGGAACATCATCTCTAGGGCCGTAGCATCCAGGAACTTATCTTTTCCGAGTGCATATCCCGTGCTGGAGTGTTAGTGGCAATAGACCCTATATGTATTACCATTTTGTTGTGGCTATTACAGGTTGCTGCTAAGAATTTTAGCCGGTTTGGTAATTACTATTATAGCCAGGCATACTGTGTATGTATAAATTTACAAAGTTGTTTTTTCTAGCGATTACTATCACGCATTTGTTTTTTTGGTTACCAATTTCCAGGGAAGACAGATCTGGATTGCTGGTATTGGTTTTTTTTTCATCCATTCAAGCCAGGTAAGACAACTGTTGATATTTTTTATATGCATGTGTGTGCCTTTATTTTTGAATGCTATATTGTTTCAAACCATCGAATTGGAAAAAAAAACGGTTAAAATTTATCTTTGGTAGCAACAGATTTAGCAATATCGTTGTCAACTTTTGCAAGTCATTAAATTGTATGGACGTTGAGTACTATTTATTATTTTTTTTCACTTATTAATTCAGTGGTTAATCCCCTTCCCTGTCTGGGTTAATTTCACTGGGTTTGGCGCCCTGAGGATATTCTGGTTGGTTTTAATTATTCAAAATACTGGAGGAATACCCAAGCCGGGAACCCACGACGGTAATAAGTTGCCACCCACGTTCTCCGACTGTTCCTGAAAAGGTCCAGTTAGCCCAAATCCCAAAAACGGCACAATTTCTGCGAGTTTTGGCACAGTTGTATGGAAAATAACAAAAATGTTACCATCAAAACGATACTAAATTTATTTGAGAGGTTAGAAATGTTGGAAAATCGAGTTTAAACCACCGAGATCAATCGTATAACTTAAACTGGCTTTTAAACTTGTTTTGGTGGTTAAACTAGGACTGAACAACGCAAAATCTCTCAAGACTTAGTTTAACTATAACTGAAGTTTAAACTCGAACTGAACAACTGGACGTAACTAAATTTAATTTTTAAATTGAATCGCACCGAATGAATTCATAATACTGTGATTGATGCTGTTACTAGATCGTGATTTTTAAAATAAGGTACACTTTCAATGTCTAACTTTACAGAAAACAATATTATATAGGTAAGTTTATTTGATTCTGAAAAAACTGTCTCGCACATAGGTAAAAAACTTTTCACAAAGGTAATTCTTTCACCAAGCTAAAATAAGACTGTCACGTAGTAAAGATAAAAAACTCTCACAAAGGTATAGCGAAGACTCGACAATGGTACAGACAAGATTCCCGCAAAGGTATAAATAAGACTCCTTTAATTTCGGCCAAATGCCGCTTATATGCACTGTGGTAGACAGAAATGTGATGCCATACTTCTGTCTGACAAATTGGGTTTTTCCAATTTGACGCGACCAGAAATATAAAAGAGGCTAGGAACAAAAGCGGTATTATAATGCTGCAAAGTGCATTTAAAGTTGGGTTTTGAGAAAAGCATAATAAATGCCAACAAAAGGTAGTAACAAAAATTTTGTCACGATGAAACACGCCAGAATGCTATCTTCAGAAGTTCTTTAATTTTCTTAGTAAAACACCATTTCCGCTAGGCATTGATTGTTTCTTCGTATAACTGCCTGGATTTTGTTAGTAATAAGGCATTTTAGCAACAGCTGAGATATTTATTATTTATTTGCTATTAGAACTTTTAGAACTGCACGTTTGCATTTTCTTCGAACAAAATTTTTACACTAAAAATAAACAACTTTGAATTTCGTAATTAATCGGGTATACAACAACACACTTAACTCATTTTACTAAATTCACGAATGATTTTTTCTAAAATAAACCAATTTTAGCGGTCATACATAAAGCTTTGTACGTAATTGGGCTTTACTTACTGCCCTATTTATTGGCCTCGCTCGCAAGCTTGTTCTGCCATAAACTCGTTCAATAAAGACATGTTTTACGTACTCATTACATAAGCAGCTATTAACCGATCAAATATTAACCGAGATGTCAATAAATTAATTATTTGACTTTTTACAAAACTTTTACCAACTTACTTAATATTTTGTTATTAAATGTCAAGCTATATCAAAGCTATAAAGAAACTAAGTCAACTGGAGAAGAGCGACAGGTAATAGAAAATCAATAAAATATGACAAACCAGCATTTACATGTCTAGAGGCTCTCCACAAAGCATTTGATAAAATACGACTAATGGACATCATATCAATACTAAATAAGAAAAACATTCCAACACCCATGACAGAACTTATAAGAAATGTATATAGTATGTTACCGTGAAAGTGGATAATGCATCAGTGAAAGGATACAATTACTAGAGACTCTAGACATTCACTAGACTGCTTAGGAAAAGTAGACAATTTACTTTTGATTCACAAAAATCTACTTTTAGTAGGAGAGTCTACAATACCTAGTGTATGTATACCTTTCCTATAATAAAGGGCCAGGAAAAGTAGATTAACAATAAATAGTTATTCTCGTTTTCATACATAAATGTGTTCTAATTAACAGTTTAAAAATAAAATTTTGGTTGTCCTACAAATTTTGGAAAAAGCACTGCTAGATTTACCGTCGTTTTACTAATTAAGAACATCACCCTAGAACAGTCCTACTCGGAAAAGTGTGAATGTTGATCCTAGATATAGCAGGAAATGACTGATAGCTCCCCACCGCTTATGACTGTCGACTCATCTACTACAACGCACGTACTGGTGATAGAATGTTTTCCAATTTTGGCATAATATTACGCATTAATATACTTATTCTCGGGCACAAATAAATTGAGCTCTGCGTCACAAATTTCTGATTAAGAAACGACATCCTGAGTATACTTTAATCCATCATTTAGCTTTATTTAAAGAGTACAAAATATTGGCATGTCTTGCTGTCAAAGTTTAATAAAGTCGTACGTTACTAATATTGTACATTAGTAAATCAAAACATTAAAAATTAGTATGTAGTTTACTTGTAAAATTACTTGTACTACATTATAAACTAACAAAATATTTGAGTTACGTAGTTATTTTAATATTTGTACATTAGTTCAAATTGTAGTAAAGAGAGAGAGTTACATCAAAATAACAAAAAGTGATGCATTTTAAAATGCACTTATTTGACTAGCGATTCTGATCTTAATTCATTCTATTTTAAACTATGACGCAGAGCTCAATTTATTTGAGCCCGAGTATACATGTGTTTCTTATGGGAAAATCGTAATTTTCAAAATTGAATTGGGGCCTTATTAGAAGTCTTAATAAATTTATCCTCACCTTAAAGAACTTGAATTTTTCTGCTCTTTCGTTTAGTAAAACTATTTTATAGGAAAATAAGAAAATAACTTGTAATAATTGATAATTTAGTATTTAAAATAAAAGTTATTCATCATCGATTTATTTTTGGAAGTTTTAAGCTTTTTGCTGTAAATTTTCTTAAAGATTTTAAATTTTTCAAATTTTTATGTAAAATTTTAATAAAAATTTTTAATTTTTAAACTGGTTGATTTTTTCACTTAGATAGCATCAACACACTTAATATTACTTTTTAAATATCACGAAATAACGACAAAGAATAGATAGTATTATGTACTTATATAATATTAAATTATTTTTATAATAAAAATATAAATAATCTTAAAATTGTATAGCATGAAGATCTTAATGAGAAATTTATTTTTTTAAATTATTACTATATACAAAATGGTTTGCATAATATGTTTGTTATCTATTTTTTAAACTAAATTGTCAGATATTTAAATTTTGGTAAATAAATGTTAAATTGTATTAGAAATTTTGCAACATCGGCTATATCGTATGGTAAGATTAATTTTGGTTGTAAATACACACATAAACGACATTGTATGGTTTATATTCTGTAATATTACTAAGGGTATCAAAATGTTGTTCATTTCTTGCTCGGAGATAAGGTTAATAACTTGTAGTTCACAGAGAGCTCCTTCAGGCAAATAATAGTCATACATGCATTGTAAAAATGCTACGCTACATACATTATAATGAGATGTTGTTGGATTGATTTCTTTATTACAGTTTTATACGTATGTCTTTTCCTAAATATAACACTTACTATTATTTGCTATGCAAATAAAACTTGCGAGAAACTAGGTAGGTATCACATTTTTTTAATTAATTAAATCATAGCTTATAGGCAAATTTGAAAAATTTAATAGAAAATCAAGTCATAATCTAATATTAAAAGAGGGTAATTAAAATGAAGTAAAATGCCTTACGGTGATTTAAAGAGTAAATTTGATTGTAAATTGCACTTAACTAACTAATTTTATCTTAAAAAAAACAAATTGTAACCCTAAGTAAATTGCGTTATTGCAAATTTCTTGCATAGGGTTGATACACTCAGTTTATTCGTTCCTTAAAATTTTATAATCTCAAAATAAAATGGAACTTTTAATACTTGTGTAATAAACAGCTTTTTTTGTCACGTTTATGTCATGTATCAGTTTTTCTCCATTTACTGTAACTTTCACTGTTATGCCGTACATTTCATATCGTGTTTGCTAAAGAAATGCGGGTTTAACAACTTTATCTTGGGTTTAAAATTGAATATTACCACTACTAACTTGCTGAGAGTTTTATAAAATATAGTCGAAGTTTCGAAAACCATTATATATAATGCTATAGAAAATAAAACCAACAGGACAGGAATAGAATCTCATTGAAATTCAAATAAATTTGTATCGATTGACACCAGCTCTATAAAAAAATTCTAAATGGGAAAAAAGAAAATAGAAAATGTACACTTCAGCAGTACCAAATTATTAATTGACTGACCAAGAGGATAAAAAATATATCGGAATAATATTTAAAGTGATACCTAACTAGAGATGGGAAAACTAATTTTAAAACGTAACTAAATTATAACTACATATTTTTTTATTATTTTTATAATTTATAATTATAACTACAACTATGTATATTAGCTACATGTCATAAGTTTCCTATAATTAAATTATAGATATTTCTCAGTTTAGCTGTCTATCTATGCATTAGTATATTTGTGATTAGTTTATTTGTTTTTACAATCTAAATAAAAATTTGTTGCAGGTTATAAGATTACAGGATAAGATTTACAGAAAACCATTTTAAATCATTTACTCGCCGGGAAGTAACAATTGAGCCAATTATCCGATTAATTTTTTTTGTGATTTTCACACTCACTATTAATGATTATCTTTACGCTTTTGTAAAATAATATACTTTAATATTATAACAGAGACTCTAAGATATATTATGTACTTTACCCATATTGCGAAAGAAAATACTCTCAAGAAAATTACACTACACGAAAAATACCACATCCAAGTGTTCCAATGTTTTATCATCTTCAAATTTCTTTCAACAAAAAACTAAAGTTGGAAGTACTGCCAACGCTTAATACTTAAACGCCTAAGAGAAAGTAATCCTGGATTTTAAGTACTGAGTGATTTTAATAATTTGATTTAAAAATAAGCTACATCTACTTTATAGCTAAACTGCAACTTTGCATCTGATTGTTGATTCAAAATTTTTTAAACATTTGCAAACTCATGATTACGACAACAATAGCATTAATACAGTAACAGAAATAAATAAATATTAAATAACTATCCAGTGAGAGGAAAAAATTCGTCTGTAACAACTTACGTAGGCATCGACCCAAACACCGAAGCGGAATTACCTCGTTGGATACACAAACTGATTCTCTGGATTAAAAACCTCTTAGCACGTTTATCGCCCGATACATCAATAACTAGACGACCGATCTTAGCAACTAATTGCTTTGCATCGTTACTCCAAGGGCCGAGGGTCTTGACAGGGAAAGCTGAAAAGTTGTAATGATCTTTTACTATTTGATATTGTAACGAAAGTCGTTACAATATCAAACTTAATATGGGTTTGCAAATAGATTCTCAGAGAATAATAAATCGTAGCTTCGCAACCACCTTTCGTTGCAAAGTCAAGCTGCGTCGGACGAAAAGACACGCTAAGAGCTTCTAAAATATCTCTACAACATCATTTTAAAACTCAGCGTCTAAACGTCGATCCCATTACGATAGAACAAATTCCTTCATATTTTTCTTGTGCGCTGTTAAACAAACATCATATAAAACTTTAACAAAGAATTGGGTTACTTTTCCGTGTAACATTAAATTACACAAACGAGTAATTTCAAAAAGTAGGGCTTGACCCCTCTCCGTTGCAGTGGTAAGGAGATCTTTCAAATGCCGTAGTGTTAGACCATTAATACTTTTGGCACTGACATTTTGAAAAGTGTTTATGGTATGCAATACTTGATCCTCTGTGAGTAAAAGACTCATGATCCTTTCTGATGGTTTCTGATGGACTTAAGAATTTGAGACGAAATTTGATGCTTAAACTGCAAATCCGCAAGTGTTTCTTTAGTATCGGGAGCCAACACATCATCTGATGACGGCAAGCCAATAGCTCTTTGAACGTCTCTATTTGTAATTTTGTTTTCAACATTTTTGTTAAATTTGTGTAAGAGATCTTTTAGTACAGGACCGAAAAGGAAAGTTACCAGAGTTGTAAAGCTGTGTCCACACGGTTTTTGCTTTTTTGATGAGAACTAGTGACAAGAGTCACAATACATTCGGGGCAACGCAAAAGCTGCGTAACTACCGTAAATGGAATGAAGTTTTCCTCTACCTTAAAAGATACTTTATTCTGAAAGTTATCACAGAACCTTATTTTCGCAAAAATTTTTTCTCGGAAGAACGAAAAAATAAAACATGTAAGCTGCTTGCAAGCTGTATTAGGTCATTATTTTCACTTTGTATTTACTATACAAAGTGATTTTCCGAGTGCAGCCTAATATCGTATGCAGCTATAGAAAATAAATTTTGTTAGAAAAAGCAGGATAGCAAACAACACAGAGGATTTTAATCGGGAAGTAAATTTGAACTTAAAAGCAGCCACATTTACAAAAGTAAAAAATATTATCTTATTTCTGGCAAAGAAAACCCTCTCAAAGTGGAATTTTTGCCAATTTGAAGTGTGATTGCCGAAAGGAAACTGTAAAGAACTGTTAAATTTCTAAATTTTATAATATTGTAATGTAATAGGTTACAGGTATAATCCGTAACAACTTCAGTTTTAGAAAATTGGAGTTATTGACTTTGAAAAGAGGGCCTGCTTTTCGATAGACATCAGTTAGCCATTAAGCGTCTGGTCAAGGGAGTACGGGTAAGGCCAAACTTGTGAATTACATTTTCTTCAGTTGATTTTTGTTTTAATCTTAATCGTTATTTTTCAAAATTTGTAGTACCGATATAAATTTATAATTATTATACTGTGTCAAAATTCAAAAAATATTTTAAAATATTTAAAATACAATTTTAAAATGAAACAATTCACGTAATGTTAGCCGCGTGCCGTTGGCATTACCGTAGTTCACAATATATTAAATTTTTAAATATGTCGATTTTGGAACTCGGCAATATTTAATCGCCAAATATTTAAATTTTGTATGTTTTTCAGGAAGTAAAACATTCGTGGACATCTGTCACTGATTTAATAAAATCTAAAGGTAGAAGAAGGATCAAATAAGATGTGGGATGACTTTGACAACGACCGTATGATGAGCGCCTTTATCCATCTGCGACTTGCACGAAAATTTATTGTTACATGCCGAAAGAAATAGTTTTTCTTGTCGGAAAGCGTTTATAGTATTTAAATGCACATGTTTTTAAAAGGAAAGCAATTCGTTGCTGTCGAAAACAAAATCTGACAAATTTTCTGCTATTGTGTGAGCAATTTAGTTTGGCAACTGGAACTGACCTTTGTTCAAGCTCCATAAAACTGGAAAATTATTACACCATCCAAAACTATTCAATGAAAATCAAGTAAATCGGATTTTCAAGTGAAAACTATTCATAAATTTGAATTAAAATTAAGTTAAGCTCTTTTTCCCCAGAGAATGGAAATTAAATTTAGTGGTTGCATGCAGTTAGTTTATTATCATAGAGTAGAAAAATGAAAGCTCTCTTTATCACCACCTATTTGAAGCTACCCAAACGTAATTTTGTGTCTGCATTTAGCATTAACCTAATGCATTGTTTGTTTTCAAAAAAATGAGAAGTTGTAGTAACTTTTTTTTTTATTTCCGCTCAGTGCGGGCGTCCGTTGTTTTTCCGCCGTTTGTTTTCACAAAGTATTTTCTAAATTGAAAAGGTTATTTAACAAAATGGTACAGGTGTCACGTAGAGAAGTCATTAGATATATATGTAGTTAGCCCGAGTACTTATAAGCAAAGTAGTAGAAAACCGCGGGGAAATCTACTATTCCCTGGGTATAATGCATTTTTAAATTTAAAAATTGTTATTTGCAAAGGTTTGAAGTAACATTTACTGTAAACAGTTTAAATTATTAATAATATGGTGTCAGAACAAGCTGATGTTTTACTCGGATAAGCTGTTTACTTCTCGAATATCCTATTACCTATCTTACACAAACAAAAAGGAGGAAACTTGATAAATGGGTTTCTCATTAAAACGAATTAAAATTAATTTTTAAATTACAAGAAATATTGCCAGTTATGAATTTGATGAATACCAAATTATATAGTAACCGTATTGCGTGTAATAAAAAATTGTATTTGCATAATTACTAAACTGAAATAAGTTTTCTATTTGTTGCTATTAGTTTGCTTTTATTATTGTTTTTAAAATAACTTTTACGTATTTTCTATAAATTCAATAAAACGAAATCATTTTATTTCGACATTTTCTACAATATTTTTTTTAATAAACTGCATAATTTATAATATCTAATTATTATTTTCTAATTGAAAATTAAAACTCTAAAGCTTAATTAATTTGTAGGCTCGTCGGTTATTGCAGGAGGTTTTTGTACTAAAACCACTATAATTGTCAATTATTGATTAGCATCCGCCACAACCAGAAACCGCAATGCGTGGTTATTAAATAGTGTGACAACTATCAAGACTATGACAAGTATTAATTAGTGCGAGCAACATGAATAAAAAAGGAAATTAATTAAAAAAGTAACAATGAAAAATATGAAGAGCTAATTCAGTTTAATAATAAAGCAAAATTTTTAAATTACTTCGCCAGTTAATCAAAAAAAAATTGCTTTTATACAGAATGAGCCAAAAAGTTCTTTGAATTACTTTAAATTAAAATATTACATTCTGAATTAAAAATTAATTTAAAATTTATTCAAGGATAAAAATAATAATAACAGTCACAGAAAGTAACATATTTATTCAAAGATAACTATAACATTGATAACAGTGACAGAAATGAATAATTACAACATAACTATCCAGCGAGATGAATCCAGCGAGAAGCGTAATTACCTTGTGGAATGCAGAAACGGATTCTCTAGATTAAAATTTTTTTAGCAGTCTCTCTCAACACTTTAATTTCTTCCTATCGTTACTCTGAGGGCCAAGAGTCAGTGTTTGATATTTAGTGTGTTTTAGAGTTTCGGATGCCAAACTGGCTATTTTGCACTAAATACCCAATAAGTGACTATGAGTCAAAGTATCTCTCTTGTCGGTAAGGGGTTACCCCGTCTAGCGTCTTTCCACCATCGTGTAAAATTACCAAGGGCTCAGTTCTTATAGAACGCTGGGAATGTTTGCAAATTTTGTTTAGAACAGCATGGGCCTTGATAACCTGCCTGCGCTTTTCAGGCTGTGATGGCCGAATCAATCGACTCAGCACACAGAACACACACAGAAGTACGCTCTCGGCAGAAATGGGATAGAGCCCATTTTGCAAATACACAGAGAATCTTTATTTAGCAATATGCCCAAGTGGAAAAAAGAATACACCTCTAGCCATGTACCGAATTCCTTTTCTGATACAACCAGAATACGTACACGATCAATATCGGTTGCACTTCCGATTTCTCTATTTTTAAGAGGGTATCTTTACCATTCAATATCTCAAAGATGTTGTTAGCAGCTTTTAAGAGGACCACCGGCTTTATACATTCCGAATCATGGAAATGGCCATACAAAATCAGATCCGAGGCGCCTTACGTTAGCAGTTGAGCGCGCTAACAAACAGGCCAATGACCGTTGCGTCTTTCTTTCAAATAAGAAACTTTAAAATCCAATAAGAATGTGCTAAGGATAGAACCAAGTAGTGTCTCATTACTATCCAAAGAAGAAATGAAATCCAGAAGAGCCACATCTGTAAAGGAACGTGTGATTGTTAACTTTAGTGGTTATTAATAAATTAATTATTGGTTACATTTTACTTGATTGATTACATGGTAACCATGGCTATTGGTTATCATATTAATTTATACACCTTCCTGAAAGCTCCACGATCTCTTCATTTATCCTCAAACAGATTATGGCGTTGGCATTGGTTTGCCCAATGCCTAAACCTTCCAAAACGTTTTTGTAAAGAAGCTTGTCTAAAGAATGAGGCTTATAATTTAATGTTTAACAATCTCTCCAAATGGAACCGCATTAAAAAATCGATGCAGAAGTTAAAATAATCGGACAATGCTTTAAAATATATAAAGCTAATGGGTATTAATTTCTCTCATTCGATCGGATAAATTTTGATATTACAAGCAAAAAAATACGTTTTTACCAGCTAGAATAATGTACTTGAAATTGACTCAATCATTCAATGTTCTTAAATTGAAACAAAATTTAAAAATGTCGTACGTAACTAATATTGCAGAAACCAATCAGTAATGTGATATTCTAGGTAGAGCATTCTTTGTTTGAATTTAAGAATGTTGCATGATTGGACAATTTCAAGAACGGCAAGAATAAATTTCTTTCAGTTAACGTTTTATTTTTTAAATTAATCAGAGAGGCATCGCTTCATCTGTCACATTGGAAAATAATTGAACAAATAAAAATAAATTTTGACATTTATTTTTATTTGATTAATTATTATAATTATTAATTACAATTAATCTTTCCAATTAATAATTTTTAATAATACAATTAGTAATTATTAATTACAATATGGAGAAGAATTAAATATTCGCTATTAAAAATTGTTAAATTTAGGCTTAGTTTCTTGTAATAATTTTTTGTTTTCTTTCTAGAAAAAAGGTTTGTTATCATAAATTTTGCATTTTGAAAAATTCAAATGTAAACTAAAATGTTTATAAAAATTATATATATTATTAACCTTTGAAATTAATATTTGATTCATATTTTTTGTCATAAAACGTCTGATGACAGCAGTAACCATTGCCGAAAGCTTACAAATAATGTTTTGTTTTATTGTTCATTTAACCTTCTAATTTTAAAAATTTGAATCAAATAAAATGTTTATAGAAATTATATATATTATTATTAACCTCTGAAATTATTATTATATTAAAATTTTAAATAATATTCGTATTATTGTTTATTTAACCTTTTAATTTTAAAAATTTTAATCTAAAGCTCGCCTCACACGAGGCTTGATTTGCTGCTGGGTTTCTGCTGGCTTTCAAGCGGCTGGATATTCGATGGTTTTCAGTGCGTTGGCTTCACGGTAGTTTTAATGCAAGGTAGTTTTAACGCGCACGCGGTTTAGTGATTTCATTGTCATAGTGACAGTTTGTAGAAATGGACGCGGTTATAATATAAATTCACTTGACAGCAAACAACAACAGGTTAGCCTTGTCGTAACCTAGTAGCGCCCGTATTTACGAAGACGACGCGACTTTGTCATTGGTTAGCGCTTAAAACCAGCAGAAAAACCAACAAGAAAAATAGCAACCGTTTTATCACAAAAACAAGCACGAAAACCCAGCACGTGACGTCACTTTCCAGCACGGCCGGCCATCACAGCGTCCAGCAAGCAATCCATCAGCAAAACAAGCATCGTGTGAGGCGAGCTTAATATGAAATGTTTATAGTTAATAATTAGTTTCTATGTAAAATAAATTATGTAAAAAAACCGGAGGTTCCAAAGGATAGACTTTAATATTAATTTATAGAAATAATTCTTCATTGTTCATTGGCCTGGTTGTTAACGCGATCAACTGCTAACGTAAGGCACCCCGGTTCGAATCCGGGCAGAGCTCACTTTGCAATGGCGTCATTATTACCATCATTAACAATATAAAATAGGGTAACAAGCACATCTGACGCTAGTCTAGCAAGCAATTTCAGATGTAAAACAAATAATATGCTGAGAGTACTAACAGTGGCTTTGGAACTTTGCCGAGGTTACTGTTGGATATTACAGGACCTAGTCCTAAATTAAGAAAAGAAGAAGAAAAATAAAGGATTGATGGTTTAGCATAGGCTTACCACAGGTAAGTATATATAAGTGGGAACAAACACTATATAAAAAAGATAAAACTGCTTTTTATAAACAAGTAATTTCGAAAAGTAAGGTTTGATCGACCTCTTCTGTGAAATTGTTAAGCAACTCTTTCAAATGCTGTGGTCATAGACCAATAATACCTTCAACAGGACTAAAAAAGGAAAGAAATGGTTAAGTTGTTTATATAATATTATCCTTGATTTGACCTGCTAATGATTTTTTTTCTTTGCCTTTATCCTGAACATGTGAAATCAAAAGGGAAACAAACAATCTGCAATACCTCCTGGTTGTTTTCTGCAACACATTTTATTAAAACTTTGGTGAGGTTATGAGCGACAGGAACTCGTGCACTGCACGAAATCAGAATTACAGTAATGTTAAGCGGCAATTACACGACGATAGTGACTTATACTAGTTACTAAAACCTAGTACTGGATTTTAGTGCTTTCCCCGTGTATACATTAATTTTAGTATTAAATTCTTCTGTTAATTTTAGTATTCAATTCTACTGTTAATTTTAGCAACAATTCCAGTTTTAGTGAATAAGAAGCAATCTTATCTATAACTGAAGCAAGTGGCTACCCACATTTCCACTTTCCTGTAACTAAACCCGTCTAGACATATCGTTTTAGCAAACGTTCCAGCGTTTTATGATTGTGTAGTATCGTTTTATTTCTGTATTTATTTCTGTATTTTGTGGCATTTTCAACGGTGAGTTCTTTTAAAATCATATTAGAAATACCGTGCGTGCTTCTTCTAGCTAGCAATTTTCGTACCCACACTCTTTTGTTAAAATTATTTTCTAATTGATGTTCTAAACTGCGAATTAATTCTTTCATTAAAACTTTTGCACATAATATTGTGTTTTTTATAAAAGCAACACTTTTACACTTTTACACTAACTTGAACAAGTTGCTCAAAACTATCTTTTAAATCACTTGCTTTTAGTACTGGGTTTTAGTAACTTGAATAAGTCACTACCATCGTGTGCATAAGCTTTTAGTCTTATAATCTTTTAATTGTTTAAATTTAAGTCATTAATAACCAACGATGGTCGATGCCGGAGTTGATCACTGTACATATCACTATCACTATATTATGCCTGTTTCTATCCACTGCTGGATAAAGGACTTCCTCATTGGGGAGTAATTAACTATAAAGAACGCTGGCCATGCGGGTTGGTAAGTGCGGTATATACCTCCAGGTTCGATGGCCAAAATAAAGTTTTTACTCTGCCCGGGTTCGAACCGGGGCCGCTCGGTTTAGTAGTTGACGCATTTAAGCGCCAAGCCGCGATCGTCTCATGATCACTGTATACAGTGTGTTTATTAAACAAATGACAAAATTTCAAGGGAATATTTCCTTGATTATTCTAAGAATATTTTGTACTTTAATGATTTTTGGAAACCCGCTTTGTTTCGGAGATACAGAGCAATAAGAATTTTCGACAATAACAACATTTTATTAACCAAGTTTCTAATCTACAATAACTGTTCAAAATGACCACTTCCAGTTAGGATGCAAGAAAATACATATATATCAAACAGCCAAATGTCAAATAAAATGTTATTGCTGAAAATTTTTATTGCCCTGTATCTTCGAAACAAAGCGGCTTTTCAAAAATCATCGAAGTACAAAATATTCTTAGAATAATGCAGAGAATAGCCCTTTGAATTTTTGTCGTTTGTTCAATAAACATCCTGTACATGTTGATGCTGGGATGGAGTTTGTTAAGAGGGTTTCCGAGGAACAAAATTGATGACACTTCGAGATGTGGATGTTCAAACAATTTTTAGAAACTTGTGGATAGAACAGTGTGGGCATAGCGGTGTTGGACCAGTTAATTGCTCAGAATGATTCATTTATGCTCGAGAAGTTACGATCATTTTTGTGCATAAAAGAATATTACTGGTATGACACCAAAACGTTTTCACCTTTAAATAACTTGTAATTTCTATTTTTTCAATTTAAATATTTTTATAAATTAAAATCCGAACGGCAATAACTTAAATTATATAATAAATTTTTAAATACTTAGGAACTCCTGTTATGCTTAGTTTTAATCTAGCTACATACAATAAGTCTTGAATCAGGCCCGTATGCCATTCTGAGCCAACGATAGATTTTATTCTTACGTTGGTTACAAAACCTAATTTCCAACCTAATAATCTCAAATTAGCTGACCAGATGCTATGGGCAAGGGTTTAGATCGTTGAAAGAATTGAAAATCAAACAATTTAAGAGTAGTAAAAGTAGAATAATACTACAGTTTTAAATTGTTTTTTTAAATACCTCTTCGGATTGAGCCCTGAGGGCTGTTTCTTTTGAAAATTAAAGACTATGTGATCAAATGCCAAAATACGTGTCTTCTTATTTTTGCTCTACTTTTTCATTAAAAGTAATTAACGGAGCAACCACCTTAAGCTCCCTGGTTAGTTATTTTTTCAGCCATTGTTCTCTTCCATTTCCGCTTTCGTTCCTGTTTCTGATGTTTACGTTGGTTTAAAAATTCCTTTTGCACTCGCTCGTTACCACTAAGTAGTTTAGTAACGCAAAAACCTGATTCCGCTCTCGCTGTTTGTGCTGGATTAAGGAGTTCAAAAAACAGTTCTAAAAATTAACCTACTATTAGTATTCAAAATCAATAAGGAAAATAAATTAATTAAATTAGCTATGATGTGATAAGATTTAATGATAAAGCCGAGTTTAAAATGTTTTTTTAATTTAAAATGTAATATTGATAAAGCAGAGTACTCGTCAGTGGTACCTGTCGCTCTGGAGAAATGGTTTTTGTTGAATTATTTGCTCTTTCGAGCATTTAAATTTTAATTTTATTTTTTTTGTTGAGTTGTTCTTCCACTGTAGTTTCAACTTGTTATTTGACTTTGTTCTGTGAAAACTTTTCAATTTTTGCATTTACTTAGTTACTTTTATGTTCGTAGATGGTATTACCGTTTCAGCTAAGATTTGATGTTTTGGATTTACAGTTCTAGAACGGGGTTTTTGAAATCATTGGTAAGTTTTATAAAATATGTTCTAATAACCCTCAGACACAGTTGAATAACAAAAATACCAATGTTAAGGTGGACGTTAAAAACCAATTTTGTAACGATGTGAACTTGTAACAAACTACTTTATGTATTTTATTATTTTAAATATTATTTAATTGTAAATGTTTATTATTACTTGTTGAAAATATATGTTGTATAAAATATTTTAAAAGGTTTCAAGTTTAATGAAATTTAAAACATTTTTATTTTTTTTACAATTTTAATGAAACTTGAAAATTTTCCAACTCACATTAAAGTTTAGGACCTCCTTTGCGTAAAGTGGTTTCGCCTTTTCAATATATCATCAGCTAAACTATCCCTAGTGAATGAAATGGATTAAAATCCATTAAAATTAAAATCAAAAACTATATTGGAAAATTTTGTATAATAAAATTAATTGACATGTGTTTTGACAAACCTATATCGACATACTGATTCTAAATTGAATGTTTTACAATTCATTAGAATTGTAAAAAATTACACATTTTTTTTGAAATTTCATTAAACTTGAAACCTTTAAAATATTTTATACGACATAAATATTATTTATATTATTATTATATTTATTTTAAAATATAAAATAAATAGCTACGGTATCTCTATTGTTTATTAATATTTTAGCTGATACAATAACGATTCTATCTTCTGGTTTTGTTTTAATAATTTCATCTGGTGCTCAATAATATCAACACTTCTCCACAGTTAGCAGCACAACAACCAACCAAGTTAAAAAATGTACAAGATTCCTCTGTTTGGATGTTGGACGATAAAGTAATGCAAATTGTAGGGTGAGTTGCCCCAAGTCGTAAGACTAAAATTAGAGATGAAGGAAAATGAGAAATAAAAAAATAGAAACTGCACTTAACTAAACTAAAACAGCAATTAATTCTTAAAAACTAGCGTTTATTCAAGAACGTTCTAGATCAAAATGGCAGTACTATTAACTAAAAAATGGTAAATGTTCTAACAAAAATTAATCACGATTTGTTCAAGAACAGTGCAAATTAAATATTATACAAAATTAAATCAATATGTAAAAAGTTTATAAATGTACAGCAAAGATATAATTTGACATGTTACAGATTATGTCAACGGCAATGTTTCCTGTAGGCTACAAATAATAAATAAAAAAACTCAAAAGTACCTTATGCGTATTTTTAGGAATAATTCTCAAGGAAAGTTGATAAAAGTATGTCAAAATGAAGAGTTGGGTTTTGGAAAGTTTGTTCAACAAGTGGCCACTTAAAAGCATCTAATAGTGTTTAAAGTTTCTGACATGTTCATTAATATTATTGATATTGCTGATCGCTGTTGTTTAAATAACATAGTACCTACTACATAAAAGTGCTATCTTAATTTCGATTGGAATCGTGTTTTACATTAAAATTTTTCAAATCGAACTACATACATAAGTTACCATAGTTTGACAATTTATCCAATACTAACATGATTGTAACTTCTGCTCTCTAGTAATGTAATTTCACTCGTAAACGTTGCATATGTAACCGATATAAATAAATTTGGGTCAAACAATCACCATGGGTAAAATGGAGAACAGCTGGATAGAAGCAAATTCGATTAAAGTGAATCAAACTTCTGGCAGACATTGAAAGCAAGAGAATCGATGAAAGGAAATGAAACATCATTACTATTAAAAAATATCCGTTTCTTAATGGTTTTGGTTATGTAACGATTCCGTGATTTTAATTCTACCTTAAAATGTAATCGCTATTATTATGCATATATGTCCAGACCCAACCGGGTAGTCTTTTAATGTTATCTAAGGCCAGCAGGTAGACAGAGTGCCAGATAAGACACTTACCAAACATATTCAATAGGTTGCTTATACAATTCTTTTTATTATTTTATATATTAAAATCAGTTATTTATTGGACACAAGAGGTTTTTTATATTAATGTAATTTAATGTACTTTGTTACTGAATATAATTTCTTAAGTGTTCAAATTTGATAATCCTTTTAAGGACGTAAGCGTAATGTAAATAAAGCTCTGGGGCTTTTACATAATTTATTAGTAGTACGTAAAAAACACCGGAATAGTTCAATTTCTTTATTCAAACGATGAGATTTTAACGTTTAAAATAAAATGTAAAATTTTACTTTTATCTCAAGAATTATTTCAAAGTTTCCTTTAATAAATGTAAAAATTAAGTAAGTAAGGAAAACATTGTGTCCGATATCCTAACTAGATAGTTGAATAGATCTGACAACAAAACTGAAGAAGATTAAGTAAAGAATAAGAAAACAGTAAAACCAATAGCTAAAAGTGGAAATCGTAAAATACCATTGTATTACTTACTGAAAAAAAAGTTTAATTTTCAAATTGCACAAGTAATAATCATACCGAAAAAATGTATTTATTCAAACAAAAAAAAAACAGAATACATTGACGTTAATTTATTACAAAATTTTTTGGTAATGAAATGTTTCGTTTAAAAGTTACGTAATAAAGTGTTTAAAAAGCAATCTTTTTTCCTTCAAATACCAATTTGCTCACTCATCAATCTTTTAAACTTTAAAATCAATAGAAAGCATTTAATGTTATTTTATCAATTTTAGACATTTTAATATTGACAAAAATTAAATTTGCCAACGCACGATGTCGATAAAGATTGTTTAATTTTACCTGCGCTTACGAATCATTAACTAAATTCTTTAATCTGTTCATGCGCGTCGGTAATAATTGTATAATGCGCTGTTTTTTAAAACAAGCTCTACACAATTTTTTAGAAGAAGCTCCAAGATTTTTTAGGACTTGAATGTATATCAACATCTTCTACAAACTTACACAACCGGATCAAAACAGATAAATGTTTAGGAAACCGAGGCCTTGCTAGCACTTAACGCTTTCGTTAGTTGTTTTTGTTTGACACTTGATTTCCACATTTAACCTTTTCAATTTCTGTTTTGTTCTGTATTTCTGTTATTATTAATGCACCTTTACATGGCACATGCAATATTTCAGTAATATAATAATAATATATTTCACTATAATTTGAAACTGAATAAAATTTTGTAAAATAAAAAAACTAAACCAATGTTAGTCCTTTCAAGTGGTCACGGTTCAACGAATGGGGTGCTTTCGTTTTATTCCGATTGTGTAGGTCTGTAGAGAATGTATGAATATGTTCTACCCGAATAAATGAACCTAGTTAATTTAATTCAAATATTAAATTGTAATTTATTAAATTATTTTTGATTATATAGAGGAAGAATTTATAATTTTAATAACATTAAAATGATTTTAACATAGAATAGCACTTCCTTAAAATCGACTCTAAAAGCGGTTACATAGTTAAAATTCTTTTCACGTGCATTGCAACTTCTTTGAGAATGCGCTTTTAAAGCTTTCAGAGAAACTATGACATTAAAAATTGGAAGGTACACCTGATCCTTTCATATCCCCATAAGTCACAAAGATTGCGGTCTGGAGATTCAAATTGTCACGAAAGCGGTCATGCTTGTTTTATTTAAACGTTGTGTCATACACGGGGTGACATGAAAAGTTTAGAACGAAAACGTTTGTAATTCACGTAATAAATAAACAAATTGAACAAATTCTAAGTTGTACACTTGCAACTTTCATATTTATTTTTTCCTTTGTAAACATTTAAATTAAAGTGATTAAAACAAACGTGATTTCAATCACCCTTAAAGCTGAAAACTATAATTTTCCGAATAATCTTATCAAACTTTTTAAGTCAAAGGCATTGATTTATCCAAAAGAATTTTGCTCCTGATTTTGTGAAAACCTCTTAAAATTTTGCTTTGTTGCACATTTTGCTGAAACACAAAATTCAAAGCGCTTGACATTTTGACAATTTATTTTTCTTTGATAAAAAATTGTTTTTATGTTAAGGTAAACATTTATTGTGTTACTTTTAATTAAAAAGCTTTTTAACTACAATCGGATCAACGGTGTGATACGAATGCGCCTAGAGGAGTTATGTGGCAACCCCTAGTACTAATAGGGTAGTTGTGTTAACGTCGCGACGCAGTGAACATCGTAACGCGCACTTTACTAAGGTAGACGCGCGAAACTTTGTATAACAACAGGTAAATTTCGTTCTTATGATTTTTTCAAACTTTTACGATTTAATATTTTTTTACCAATTTTTAATTCGGAAAGTTTTAACGGAAAATTTAAAAAAAAATTATTTAATAAATTTAAAAGCAGAACTTAATTGGAAAAACGATTAAATTATAAATTAAAAAAAATAAACAAAGATTCAAAAAAAGCTTTTTTAAATTATTAAGCAATTTTTTTCGATTTGTTTATTTGCATGGAATTATCAATTAGCGTCAGATTTCAATTTCCGTACTGGTTAACTTTTTTAATTAAGAAATTAATTATGAGCTAAATTGGTTTCTTCATTTTTGGTAAAACTTTTAAGGTAAATTCTTTTAAAAAATATTGAATAAAAAATTAATCAGATTTTGTATTCAAATGTACGCGAATTTAAATTGAAAAATCGAATCAAAAAATAATATTAACGTTGTGGCCGATCCGATTCAAATATTTTTTATAACAAAAATTTGCATATTGTAAATAAAAAACGCAAATTTTAATTAAATAAATGTCGCAAAATGTAAATTTTAGTTGCCTACTTTAGATGCCTTGGCAAAAAATTCAATTACTGTTTATACATTTTATTTTATAAAATAAACCTAGCGTACCAGAATTTAATAAGTAAAAAATATTTTTCCAATTAAAATTAATTTTTTATTTTGAAGTTGAAATGTCAACAAAACAACAGTGATTGAATTTTGATATTCTTAAATGGAAGCTTCAGAATTTGACCATTTGGAATTAAAAGCTAAAAACAGCGGATAAAAAATTAAAGAAATTATGAAAACTTGTATTTCAACTTCCATAGTACCTCGCAGTGCTCCGTTGTAGTCAAAAGAAAGTTTTTTCTCGTTAGACAGAAATGCTTCTAATTCCAAGTTGAGTTTAAAATTTTAATTAATATGTGAGGGATAAGAAAAGTCAAACGTGGTGGCTTTATAAGCACAGGAAAAATTTTAATACAAATGAGTTTTGCTTGTGTGGTTCTTTGAGGTTTAAAAATCTGACGAAGAAAATATATGAATGAGGGCAAGCTTCTGGGACCAGCCCTATTACACGTTCATCAAAATATAAACCCTAATACTGAGTAATAATAAATCAATTTTTAACTTGATGAGAACATAAATTTGATTTCTTTTGATACAATTACGGTTTAGTTTAAAAAATATACAAAAATTACATTACGGTTAATGCATTCAAAAAATACGAAAGCGTTTCCTTATTGGAAGTTTAAAATTTAGAGTTTTTATAAAAGCGAAAAAGTTATTTATATTTCAATTTTACATAATACTTCCAACTTGATTTGTTGTAATTCAAATTTTGTTTGTATTGAGTTTATTATTCTGGAGTTTACAAAATTGGAAAATTCTGAAGAAAGATGTTCAATTTGTGTTTTTTAAGTTTGTTTATTAAAACTTGCATAAATTCAATGGTACTAAGAGTGAATAAATAAAATTCCTTCGGACAGAAATATTTAGTTTGGGTTTAAAAATCGTATTCAAAATTTTATGATTTATTCAAAAACAAGTTTGATTACATACAAAAATACACTTTTGATCTGGATTCAATCTAGATTTGGAGTGCTTATAGTAACTTTTGACTTGTACGGCTTATCTTTAGAACAAAAAATGTTTTATGTTTTATCGGGGTCACCAATTTAGTCAAAAGAATGATCGAAGAAGTCTATTCATATCACAGCGGAGTTATTATTTCAGAAGACATTACTATTTTGTATTTCTGGTTTCTGTTGTTAAATTGTTAATTAATAACTTCCAGTTTGGGCATTCGTATAATAAAAAGTTGTTGGGCAGCTACTATCGGAAATACTTTTGACTAATCTGAATTACAATTGTCACTTTTTCAAATACCTCCAACCTTTCCTGAATTAAAATTGAAATAGGTGCAAAAAAGATCCATTACTGATGATGGGGCAGATTTGCAGTAGTAGTCAACAGATAATTTAAATTATATATACCATTAACCAGTGAAATTAATATTAAATACTAAATGTGTTAATATATTTTAGGTATCAAATTTGTAATTATTGCAAGTTATAATGAAATGATAATTAAATTTTCCAATTAATGAATTTTTTCCACATGTTGATAAATTCACTAATTTTCAAATTTAATCATCATTTCATTATAATTTATTTTAATATCTTAATTAATATTAAATTAAATTTAAGGTTATTAAACGTCTGATGACAGTAATAACCATTACTGAAAGCTCTTGAAAAATAATTTCGTTTTGTTGTTCAATTAATCGATTAATTTCAAAATTTTTAATTTAATGTTAACAGAAAAGGAAACTTGATCTGCAATTTACAAAATTATTTTTCAATAGAAATTTTGGTTTTGCTTGTCTATCAAGCTGATTAATTCGTCACGTTTAGAATTTCTTAATTCGTACGCCAAATAACTTAACTCATTGATTTATTATATAGTTGTGCGGCCGTGAGATCGCACAACCTTGGGATCATTTATAAACAAATTTGATGGGTTTTGAGATTTTGCAAGCTGAAACTATTTTGGAATTTAATAGATATAGACGGATCGATTTCAATACTATATTAATATTCAAAGTTTTTTAATTACCTATTTTTTATCTGTTTGATTTAATATTATTGCCGCAATAATTCTAAATAAGCAAATTGCTTAATTAAATTTTATGTCGTTCAATAACAACAAATTAATTACCGCCGTTTAAATCTGTTACCAAAATTCCATGTTCGCCAATAATATATTATAATAACACGCATACGCATTTTCATTATTTGTTGTTGATAAATAAATCAGAAAATTGAAAATTTAATTGGCTGCGTTATTAGGAGTTCAATAATTTGGTTGCTCACAATATTAAATTAGTTAGGTTACTAGTTCTCGCACCAGGCTTGGCATTGGTAACGTCATTTATCACAAAACATTTGTAATTCAATACGATTACTATACATTGATTGACTAGAAAATGGAAAACCGCGGTTTAAATCCTGGTTAAATTGGATACACTGCTGCGATCTAAAATTTAAGTCGCTACGGTAACTGCACCGAGAAAATAAGTAATTCAGAGATTAATAATAGATTCAGTTTATGTTAATTTTGACAAATTGTACTGCATGTAATTAATTTCAAAACACTAAAAGTCGACTCTTAAAATAACAAACGACTTTGAGGTAACAAGAAAAGTTTTGTATTACAAAGCCACTTTGTGAGGTGGATTTTTTGAACTGCACTTTATTTGTATTGCGAATATGTTAGCCAATGCAGAAATAGAGTGGTAAAGTTTTCATGGTCTCTAAAATCGATCGATAAAACAAAGAAAATCGATTGTGTTTCAAATTGCATTTGTTCTTTTCACAAAGTCATCACTTCCTATTTCCCTATAGCTCGTTAATCAGTTTTATGTGACTTTTCCTAGAATCCACAAAATTACACATATAAAGGTAAATAAATTACAAGCAAGGCAAAGTTAATTCTAAAGCAATTCAAAGTTGCACCACATAAAGCACCGAACGACGTTTGCATTAAATCTGAATAACATCTCCGAAATTGAAATTAAAGTCGGGAAGAGGTGACGAAATAAAATTAGAAAAATCGGTGGAAAATGAAAAATGTATTTAATTTGTTCGAGTAGTTAATTTTTAAGTTCAACAAAGCAGATGTGTTTATATACGAATGTCACCACAATGCAACATAAAATACAAGAGGGAAACAAAATTAATTAAATTATAGGTATTCTTTTCCTCAACTAAATAAAAGATTCACGAGAGCTTAATAAATAGTAAACGAAGAAACTTCTCTTTATTCTTCCATACGAGAATTTATTACAACAGAAAATAATTAGCTCGCTGCTTTGAAACAAACTTATAAAATAGCAGAAAATATTATGTCATCCACTTGATGAGTTCAATCAGAAACAAAACAAATCAACGGTTACGCCTATTTAATTTTTTAAGCTTGGACGAACTGTAATATGTTTTCCATTCGCTATTTCTAATAATATTAATCAGATTTAATGATCTATTTTTAAATAGAACATTGAACACTGGCAATGCATTAAAATACAAATTGAAAACGTCCATTCTTTCAAGAATTAATAAAAGCCGTAGTCGAAGTTTTCTAAACCGTATAACAATGCGAGTAATCAATTTGATTTTTACCGAAAAAGCAAGCAATCGCATGTAGCGTAAAATAGAATAGCGGTTAAATCCAACATCAAAGGCAGTCTTTTTTCCAAATTTTGGTATATTAATTTGGATAAAAGTAATTGCAGAAAATTTGATTAATCTTGATATTAATTTTCAAAGTTCCAAAATTTCACGTAATTAATTGTGCAGATTACGAGATTTACGTTTTTCTGCTAACGAATATGAACCTATATTTTTCATAATTTTCTTATTGCAGATTTTGTATAAAAGTATCCTGAAAGATGATTTTGATTAAATTTAAATGAAAATAGAAAAAAATGGACGCTGTATCTACAGATTACACGGTAAGTAAACTTATTAATTTTTTGTTGGAGTATTTTCTTAATAAAAAATCGGTTTTCTCATTAAACTTAATAATTGATTAGAAACGAGAAAATAAAAAACTTCCTCGGCTTTTATATTAAATTTAAACTTTTGCAATATTTACCGCGTTGGCGAATGTTAAAATTAATTTCCGATTTAAAAAAAATTAGGTAAGTAGTTATTTCTGGAATGTTGCTTTTTCTTGAGCCATGGCATTTGATCAAGTGGATTCGTGATCTGAATTAAACCTTTAAATGTGACAAACAAAAATAATATATTTTGGATGTACTACATAAAAAAACAGACTTAAAATAACTTTTTATCAGGAAAACATTATTTAAATGAAATTTGTTGTTAAAATAAAAGCTTGGAAAAGTTAAAGCTTTTAAAACACAAGGATACCATTGCATCAAGGCATATTATGAAGCTTTCCAATGCTTGAAACTTCTATTTCAATTTCTTCAGATTCTGAAAAGCTTCCCGATTCATAAAAGAAAACAAGTAAAAAGAATAATTGTTTAAATAATTTAAATTTGCCAAACAACCGTAAAAAAATTTATATGAAAGTTTTAGTAATGCTGAAATTTTAACAAAACCATCTAAAGCGCTAAAAAATGTTAAATTCTTTTTTGTTGAATAAAATAATCTTAATTAAATTAAATTTATAAACGTAAAAATCTTGAAGAATTTTGAGTTTTTAAAATCGTCTTTGAAATCATTTATAGAGAAATTTTTAATCTTTATAGAATCCTTTTAATTGCAAATTCTTCAACATCTTTATAAATAAATTGTTTAGTATTCCCACAGCACTTTTACAAAAGTATTATTAACGTTTTTATCAACTTTGATATTTCTTTATCGTGCTTTTTAAGTTTGATGTCAACTCATATTTTTTAGTTTACTGCCGTAGTGGTTGGATGTTCCACAAAGCTAGTTAGTTGAATATCTATCACTTTTAATATAATTTTGGAAATAATTAACACCATTTTTGTTTATTTCTTGGTTTTTCCTTCCAATTGGACACGTGTAAAAACTGTATGTCTTCGTTCACATCTCCTTTCCATTTGAGTAGTGGTCTTCCTTCTTCCTCGACCGTCTATTTGGCTTTTCCACACTTTGGATGTCACTCTCTCTTTCCCCATTCTTGTAACGTATCCAAGCCATCTCAGTCTTTGTGTTTTCACTACCCTCACTGTGTCATGTTCTCCATACAGTTTTTTTAATTCGTCATTTGTTCGTCTTCTCCACCTCTCTTTCACCTTTTTCTATCTTTGTATTTTCTTTTTAGTCTTAGCTTATTCTCTCTGATATGGGGGTGAACTTTATAATCGTTCTTCTCATTCTCTCACTGATCAAAAAAGCAGTTCCAAATCTGATATTTTCACTCCCACTCATGAATAAGATGTAGCCATTTATATCCATAATTTCATTTCGTTTCTGTTTTATTTTTTATAATACCATGATGTCCATACGATATCGCTCCGTTTTCTGGATCAGTTGTTTTATCACTCCTTCTTTAAAAGTACCTCTTACGTTCCAAATCGGTTTTTATAATTATTTTTTACTATAATATTATAATTATTAAATTCATACTTGAAATATAATATCGCAAGTTAATAAACAATAATTACACGTTGAATAAAATATTTTTAAAATTTATAAACTTAGTGAAATTTGAAAATTAGTGCAACGGGTCTTTAGATTAAAAATGTAAGTTGGAAAATTTTTAAATTTCACTAAGCTTGTAAATTTAATAAAATATTTTATTCAACATATAATTTTAGAAGTAAATAAACTATTTACGATTATTAAACAATAATAATTATAGTTACTTTTTTATTAAAAGTTATAAGCAAATTTAATTTTCTTCTGTAACTTCTAATTATGAATTTCTCTGTAATTATTTTAAATTATTACAGGATTTTCGTATGAAACATTAAACGGCTTTAATAATAATTATATTCTTTGTGGAACTGATTAATTATAGTGAAGTCGGTTTGAAGGTGAGCGAATCCGAAATAATAATTATGGACAGGATTTGGATCCAGACTGTTCATATTTTATGTAATTAGAATGACAGCAAGACAGGGTTCGAAGCATCTTTAATTCACTAGTATGAGTTTTACAGAATTTTCTAACAGTTTAAAGTTTGCGCAAGAACGCAATATATTGACCAAAACTTCCTACCACAAATTATTTTTTCAACCCCTTCGCTTAATCATTAACTTGTTTACATACCTTTAAATTTAGTGTAAATAAAGCTGGACAAACTAATAAATATTTCATTAAACTCACAATGAAAAAACAAATAACATCACCCACCTGTACAAGAAATTACTGTCACTTGTCCAAACAAGTTATTCAAACGTTTAAAAATACAAAAATCTTAAAAATTAGAAATTCAATAAAAAGTTGGGCGAATTAAAAATTCAAATTTGAACAAGACGTGACTCGAATGTTTATTAAGGAATAATATTACATTAAAATTGTTTTATAAATTACCTTATATTTTGTATTACATAAATAGTAAATTAACTTTTAAAAGAGCACAGGCATCAAATATTAGGCATAAAAATAAATTTCGTTTCAACTTGGTAAATCCGATATAAATTGGTAGATTGTTCAAATTCAAATTGCATGGCTCAACTAGTCGCTCTATTTCTGATTTATTTGTTTTTTACTTTATCCTCATATTTTATTTAATTGTTGCCCGAAGAAAGCTAAATTTATTTCAAAATCATTTAATTTGAAACATTAGAAGACTCTGGACTTATGTAAATTATGTGCATATTTTTAAATAATGTAAACTTCGAAATACTGAAACATGCATTTCCTTGTTCCGAGGTCACAAAACAAATTTTCTTTTACTATTGAGGATTTCAATAAGATAAATTTGCTTAATTTCTATTTGACATTCAGATATCCGCATAATATAAGTTTTGTCTGTTATCTCAGCGATTGTATAATCTGACAACTCGGTAGGTACGGATTACAGAATAAAATTGAATACATTTATTTAATTATTTATCACGGTGATGCAAATTTGGTTCTTCAATTAATTGGATTGTTTGTTGATATGCCTCGAATTTCAGTTATAAAATCATTTTTCAGTTAAACGAGGACTGAGATATTTCTCGGTGTATACGATTTCCTTATTTTAGATGTTATTTAATATTAATGGCTTTGGGTGTTGATAGCCGGCCAGAGATACCCGATAAGAAATAATTTGAAGTAAAATTAAATTTTTATATTGCCGCAGGCGATTTCTTAAAATATTTTTTATTATTATTTTAAGTTAAAATAATACAGTTTATCGCCGACTTTCATCAAGTTAAGGATTAAGGCATAAGGCTAGTTTTCAAAATAACCCTTTTTCTCTAAACTAGCAAAACCAATAACAACGCTCAGTACATTCGACTATAAAGTGACCAAACAAAAGTAACTTCCTTATACAATCAAACCTGTTTTTGTGCGGAAGATAGAGACCGCATAATAGTAGGAATCCCTTAAAAAATATTTAATTTTTTATTCATACTATGCAGTTGATAAAATTTTATTCTATACCGCATAAAAAAAATTACACATAAACAATTCTACATATAAAAATAGCATAAAAACAGGTTTTACTGTATAGAGACGATCATAGATATAGCGATTGGTTTCTTTGAAATATTAATTTTTTGAATAATTTTTTCTTAACTTGGTGACATTTAGTTTGAGAATCTAGTGTGTCAATGCAGGTTTGTCAAAACATATGTCAATTAATTTTAGAAAAATTTTCCAATATAGTTTTTGAGTTCAATTTTAATGGATTTTAATCCATTTTCATTTATTTAGGGATAGTTTAACTAATGAGTTTTTGATAAGACGAAACAACTTTATTTATAAATACAAATTTTACTAAGCTTGTAAAAATAAAAAAAATATATGCGTCATATAATTTCACAAGTTAATAAACTATTAACAAAAAATAGTTTAACCCCTTAACGAATAGCTGCATGACATACATGCTTTTCTTTTACTTGCAGAATTGCTTAGCTACATATCTATATGTCAGGCACCCACATAGTTCTGCTTATTATTATTATGAAAATAATTAAAAATAAAGTTAGTTACCATTTTGTGCAAGAAAAAGATTGTTTTTCTATTCTAAATTAATAAAAATATTGTGCATTACGGGGTTAAATATTAATTACTAAACATAAAAATTTATACCAATAACTTCAACTGTGGGAAATTGAATTAAATTGAATTTCATTATATTACATTATATTATAATGTAATATATATAAGAAGACCTGCGTACATGAGTGAAACCTTCCACATTTTCTACAAAACTAGTCCGTCTCTGAATTTTTATATAATTTATTTTTATTAGTGGAAAATTGTGTAACTATCTAAAATCAAAAATAATTGAAAACTGTCGTAAAAAAATATCGGTGCTTTCCACATTTCGTTACCATGCTTGACCAAAAAGTAATTTCCAAAACCAATCAAACGTGATTACATTTTAAATTGGATTATTATTACGAACGTACTTTTCCAAAGTAAGGTTTAAATCGAAAATATGAGGAAAAATTGGTTCTAATTATGTTTTTAATCGAATTAATGAGATAGCACAAAATTTATACTTATACGAATGAAATCTAATTTTAGCTTTTTAATTTTGTTTCAAACCTTCCACTAATTAAATTTAAAAAATAAAAAGAATGAAAAACATAAGTGCAATAGTACAGGATGTGATAAAAGCTATTTTCGATAAAGTTCGCAGTAAATAACCAACAGAAGTGGTTTTTCTTAAAACGCTCAACTTTTCAGATCACGCACGAACATAGGACCGACCGGCTTCATAAACTTTTAAAGATTTTAATGTTTTATTAGTTTTCAGTTTGTAACCAACGACAATTTTTACAGTTTCTTAATAATTTTCAACTGTCCTTAATTTAATGTTATTCGAAGTTTACAAATTGAATTACAAATTGAGAAGAAAATTAATTGGCGTGATTAAGCTTTTACATTAAAAGAAGCTTAATCAAAGCACAACTTTTCAGTATTAACAAGCTTTAAAATTACTCGATGAAACAATTAATCGTAAGTTTTATGAAAAATTAACCGTAATTAGTTTAACAAGTTAAATTTTTCTATTGTGTTCAACAATCAGATATAACGTTTAAAAAATTGCTAGAAAAAAACTTATGTTGGAAAGTTAACTGTATCTTTTGATAAGAGGGGACTATCCTGTTGATTGCATATCAGTTCATTAGTGACAGTAATATGTAACCTTACAGAACCTCACTTTTTTAGTAATTTTGATTTTTAAACTAAAAACCATATTTCTTTCAAGAAAGGATGCAATTTTGTTTATAATCTTAAATTTACAATCAAAGCAAAAATTTTTATTATATTACTGTGGACAATAAAGAAAAAATGTATCCGTAGGGGATGATGGTATGTGAACTTGGTATTCTGATTTATTGCCCGAACAATTCGAGTGAATAAAAGACGTGAGGTGCAAAATTAACCTTACGATTTTTTTTGGAAAGATTAGTTCAATACTAAAAGACTTGAGACGTTTAAAATTCTGAGTTAGATCGAAAAATTTTAATATTAAATTTTTGTTCAAATATTGAATATTCGATGCCTCTGTAAATTTTTTTGTTTGATTGTCAGCTATTTTTCGATTGAATTGTGGAAAACGCACTTTAAATTTTCATTGAAGTCTTCATTAAAAATGATTGCATAAAAGGTTTTCTTTGTATACAATCAAAATACAAAGTGACCTATACTACGTATATATTATATTTGCTTTTATTTTTAGTGCTTTGTCGAAAAAGAACACAATAGAAATTGATATCCGTTATGAAATCTACACTGTATTTTATTTTCATTTTGAGTCTAATGGTTACATTTATTTACACAAAAAGTTTAAACTTTCCCGTGGCAATTTAAATTTAAATTCCTTATAAAAAAATTTAACCCAACTTTGATTGATTACCTACAACAAAGTAATTCCTGTATCCCGTTAGTTAATTAATTTTGTAATTAAGTGGAATCCCAAATTTATTGTTTTTATTGAATTGTAGAATTTGATACGTATACAGAGGGTGAATGTTGATTAAATGCATGTAAATAACGACTACTTTTCAAGTTTGAATACTTGCGATTACATATAATAGCTGTGTGAATTTCACACTCAGCATGGAATCACAAAATTCGCTTTATTTAAGGTCTTACAATAAATAAATATGGTTGAATGGCATGCTTTCACGCTAAAATTCTCTATTCGAAAATAACGGTATAAGTACTTATATCTATGAGCATATAAATTCTAGCTCAAAACAAGCTGGATTACAAAATGGAAATTTAAATGGCAAACAGAAATAATGCAATTTATAACAATGAGAACGCTACATTCACTCCCCTCTTTCAAGTAAACTGGATCTCTTCGTTTGTATATTTATATTTAGAAATTCTGAGCTAGTTACTGCGGCGAATGCACCTGGAGCGAAAAAGATAGGTTTTGGCGACTAACTTGAGATGTGAGCTGAAGACCAAGTTTCAAGCAAGCGTTAATAAAGCTGCTAATTGGTAGATTCATATTAAACTCAAGCTTTCGCAAAATAAAACAGTCAAGTATTTGAGTTTTATTGGTAAAAGTGGAAGTCAAAACGAGTTTTCAGTTACTTCAATCTCTGGTAATGTGTATAGTGAGTTATTATTATTTATTTTATAAAATATCTCATTATCGATTAATTTGAGGCAAATTTTTCTTTTTTACTTTTTGAATTTAAAACAAAAGTTTTTAATTTCATGACGGATCTTTATTATATTAAATTTAAAAAAAATCAATGGCTATATTTTATTTCTCTTGAGATTATACGTTAAATATACATTCTCTTCGAAATGTGAATATAAATAACATAAAAATAAAGTATTAATAGATAGGATCCGGATTTTGATGTCCAAAGTAACAGATTTTAAAATGCAATATGCATCAAATAGTTTCCATAAGTTTTAAAATCGAAGAGGTACTCTAGCCAATAATTTTTGATCAGTGACAACTAAAAGATTAATTTAATTAGCAGTGATGGGAAGCAAATTGTGTAGAAAAACCAAACCAAACATGGTATGGTAAAATATGATGTATTTTCGGGTGAATGGAGTTGAAAAATCTACAAGCTTCTGCTAAGAAAGGCCAATGGTAGTAAATTTGACGTAATTATGTTATGTTATTAGAAGTGTACATTAAATATTGTAATATACTGTATGTATATCATCTCTTGGTAGAGTATCGAATAACAGATGTAACCCATGATTTATAGCTACAAGTAGGCAGGGCCGTGGCGAGAGAAATCATGGTCTGGGGGAAGTATATTAGGGATTCCACAATATTTAGCTGCTTGTTTTTTATTTTATTAGAAAGTAAAATAAATACTTGAGACTTTAATGTTCAATTTTTGCACTGCTTATAATTTGCAAATTTTTTTTATAGTTAATAAATTTTCCCTTATTTATTTAGAGTAATCTAAAAAAAATTAAAAATTACATGCCTGGAGATTTCCCTCTTCTCGTCGGGCTTAAATGTAAGTTATCTATTAATAACTAAGCTATTCGAGAGTCTGGTTACTATTTCATGAGCTACCTTTTCAGGAAGAAGTGAAGAAGAGGACTAACCGTACAATATTATTTCGTTACAATTTCATCAAGATTCGAGATTATCATAATTTTGCAAAATTGCCATTTTAAATTTTTTAAATTTATATTCAACGGTTAGCCAAAATTAAAGTTCCGATTAATCAATGCTTTAAAAAAATTGTACATTTTTTAAAGTGAAGTTTTAATAATTTTTTTTTAAATTAGTAAATTTTTCCACTTAACTTTCATATAACTTGAAAAAAATTTAAAACCTTTTTTAAACTAATAGTTTTATAAGTCAATAAATCAATAAATAAATAGATTAACCAAAGCTTTATAAATATAATTAGGCGTATTACATAGTACCTACATTTGGAGAATAATAAAACAAAAAATGCCTAGCTACTAATAAATATTAAAGTTTTAAAAACTTAACTTTCATATAACTTGAAAAAAATTTAAAACCTTTTTTAAACTAATAGTTTTATAAGTCAATAAATCAATAAATAAATAGATTAACTAATGCTTTATAAATATAGTTAAGCGTATTACATAGTACATAAATTCGGACAATAATAAAACAAAAAAAATGCCTAGCTACTAATAAATATTAAAGTTTTAAAAAACTAAAAATAT
This sequence comes from Lycocerus yunnanus, assembly GCA_036346125.1. Lineage (NCBI taxonomy): Eukaryota > Metazoa > Arthropoda > Insecta > Coleoptera > Cantharidae > Lycocerus > Lycocerus yunnanus. The sequence continues at coordinate 425,022 of JARFIX010000017.1, forward strand.
TAATCAATTCTTCACAATGAATGAAAATCATAACAAAATTCTTTGGAAAGCCTTAAAGAGCTCGTAGACGTAGAAGCTAACAAGAGTCAGCTAAAGTTCATGGAGGGAGTAAATAAATATTCATAATAAAGTGTAGGGGAAATCTCATTTTTATGTTTTTTTATTCAACACCAAATATCAACAAATATAAAAATTAGGTAAATTTATAATACGTTTTAGAGTTGGTACTCTAATAAACAAATTTTTAGAACCGCCCCCTTGGATTAATTGGATAAATTTAATGAGAAATAGTTGAAATGTAACCCAATAAAAATAAAACATTTAAATAAAAAGCATCTCTTCTTAAAAAGTATTCTAGGTAAAATTAAAACTACAGCGACTTTATAAAGACAGTGTGCCTATAGAACGTTGCGTTTCTATTGGTTGATCGTAAATTACAAATAGAAAACACGCTAGAACTGTTCTGAACAGTTTTCGATTATGTCACACTGACAGCTGTTCAGAGCCAACATCCGACGAATACTTTTGAAACAACTTTTAGGTGATGTAAATCACCTAATCTCAAAATATGTTGTAAATAAGTTGTCATTGTATTGTCAAATATGAATAATTTAAGTTATAAGATATTACTACTTTAAATGCAATATCAATGTCTTACACGTGCAGTTGATGATGATGATAAATGATGATAAATATTGTTGCTTAAATTATTCATATTAGACACCACAATTACAACTTATTTATAAAATATTTTTATATACTTACATCAACGATAAGTTGTTCCAAAAGTGTTCGTCGAATGTTGGCTCTGAAAAGCTGTCAGTGTGACGTAATCAGAAACTGTTCAGAGCAGTTCAGAACATGTACAACGAACAAACCTAATATCATCAACGCAATTGGTTAATTTAACAATATGTCTACCGTTCGTTTAATATCAGCTTTTGTTACATTATATTTGGCAGTTCAAGTTTGAATTACTTTTAAAATAATTTAAATTTTATACGGCACTTATAACGATTACGATTTTGGTAATCATATTATGAGTACAAAATATTTGAAGTTGAATAAATTTTTTTTAATTTTTCAAGCTGGGTGAAATTAAAACAATTTTCCAACTTACATTTCTAGTCTAAGACATCGTTGTATAATGTTGTTTTGCCTTTTTAAGGACTCACGAGTTAATCTATCCGTAGATTAATGAAAATGGATTGAAATTCAATAAAATTGAAATCAAAATTACATTGGAAAATTTTATTAATAATTAATTGACATATGTTTTGACAAACGCACATCGACACACTAGATTCTCACTCATAGTTATCTTCAAGTTAGCAAAATTCAGGTTAAAATAACGAAATAAACCAATAAAATGATTGATTTATTAGTTTTGTTGTCATCTGATTGGTTATTTTATCAATTTAACCTGAAGTTCGCTAACCTGAAGATAACAATAAGTAAAGAAAACGGGGATAAGTAAACAAAAAATTATTCAAAACTTAATATTTTAAAAAAACACGAGTTTACCATTTTCACCGTCCATGGGTTTTGACCAAATGAAATAATAGGTTAGCTCATGCCTTTTCAAAGTTCATCAACAAAATACAAAACTAAAAATTGTAATACGTAGAAAAATTTTTAAAATTTTACTTAACTTGTAAAAGTTTAAAAAAATTTATTCAGCATAATACTATAATTTCACAAGTTAATAAACTATTTATAATTCAAAATATTTTAATTAAAATTACTGCATAACTTGCGATCCATATTGTTTTTAAATAGTCATTGTAGTGAAAACTAATGCCTCAAATAAGTTTCGGAATTTTCCCAGAAAGTATAAGTAGTCGAGAAGTGGAAATTCCTAAAACACTGTGATCTCTAATATTGACATTTAACTTTAAATTGTTCTTTTCGGTTGTAACGTAATACATGTTGGCAAAAACCTCTACAGTAAAACAATGACCTCTAAAGTTTCAACCACAGAACTACTTCTGTATATTCTGTAAATACTTAATATCAGAGAGATTAGTTAAGCAAAATTGCATAGAGACCCGATATTTTTCCATAAAATATATTTTATTTTTGACATAATCTCCATGAAGCTCAATGCACCTAACACATCTTTAAATAATTAATTTCTCGATCCACAAAAAAACTGTTTTGATTGCCTTGCAAAATAAATCTCTAGAGGATAGACCAGCTCTTCATCAGTTGTAAATTTTATCCTTAATTATTCTTTGGGAATAGAACGTAATTGCTTGAAGTCAGGTCTGTACTGTAAGGTGTGTAATTTGTTTCTTCGAATCCGGACATTTGTAGAGTTCTACAGCAGTCTGTAAAACTTTCGACTTGTGTGAACTAGTGCATTATCGTGGGAAAAGCAAAATTTTTGTTCAGCTCTTATTGTTTTATTTGTCTTAATTAGCCCGTTTTTAATTTCTATAATAATGGGAGACATGGCAGAATCACCGACTTTACGTGCCTCCCGAAGAACGGAGACGGTCACAACCCAGATTGGAACTGTGCGTCTTAACGTTAGTAGTTGATCGCGCAATCAGGCCAATGGCCGTTTCTGCAACCACTTGAACCATTGAAGCACTGAAACCATTTTCAATTTAACATTTTATCACAAAAGCGGTATTTGAATTACTTCATTTCTACAAATACCGAAACTGACTACAAGTACTATTCAAAAGTAATAAAATTGAAATGGTTACTGAAATTGATTTAATTTTTTAAATGTGATGGCATTCTATTCGATTGTGTTACAAAATACGTTTTTTAAAATGTTTTACTAAATAATTTCTTTTTTTATTGATTTCCTTTCGTAATAATATAAAATATTAAAATAAAAATTTGAAAAACACGTTTTTAAGAACTCAAAAAAGGAAAGTGGTTTTGTTCGCATGATTTATCAAAGGCACTTACTTCCTTGACAATACATTTAAAACGTTCAAGAACCCCATTTACCCCCTAATTTAATTCGTGCGCAATATTGAAGTGAATAATTATTTCCAAGTTATAAATTTGACAATATATTTATTAATTAAAAGAACGGTGTTGAAGGGCTCTAGGGAAAATAAAATGAATCAAACTGGTAACATTCGTGGTAATACAATTTTAAATCGTGTTTAAAGCAGATCGTGTGTTTAGTGCGGGGACTCCAATATTAGAAAGAGGTTTAAAAATGAACAAAACTGCTATAAGTTTTACTGTCGACAAAAAATCTAAAAGAAAACATTATACTTATACTCGTAGTAAGTTAAAAAACTGAGTGATCTAATAATCACGATTAGCAGTTTATCAAATATTTGCTAATAATGAAATTGCAACAAAAATTCTAGTTATGTAAACTATGATGATATGAACTTGCTTGCATTTATCAAAAGCCACAGTTTCAACATTGCAATTCCGAATATATTCTGGTTATCAAACTACAGCAGCGTTGGGACAACACGAAAATTATATCCAGTTTCATTAGCCTTCGTTAAGGTAGAGGTCACCTCATTCTAAAACAGTTTAATAGCCAGGAAGGCTACAATTTGGGAACACGACTATTCGAGCGAAATTGAAACTACAAAGAAAATCCTTAATAAACGATAATAGGTTTTTTTATTTTTTTCACAAATTGATACTAAAATAAAGAAAATAGAAATAACCGAGATTTCAGTAAACTCAGTTATGCAAAACACCTAGCAAGAAAATCAATAAACGTTATATGAAGAAAAAATCTTATCAAGTTAACTTTAACAAGTTTATAAAGAAATTTTTTTGAGAAATTGATATTTTCATATGTGAGAAAAAAATTGTGTGCGCGAAATCTAAATCCTTTATTACGCAATGCTAATCGCATTTTCCATCTCACGTATAAATGTTTCTCCTTTGTGAAAAGTTTACAGAAAGTAAATTGAATTTAAAAACATATATTCCAGGGTAGGTGCAACTCAATTAAATTTAAAATTTTTCTGGCTGGCGCAGTCGGTACGTTGTCAGAATCCTTCCTCAATGGCATAAATGTTGGCGTTAAGTAAAAACCAAATTCCTTTCGTTCTCTATTTGTATTCATTTAAAAAGCCGTAAAAAGTTCTTCTGACAAAGATTTAGACGTGAAGGTTAGTTTATGAAAGCAATTTTTCTGAAGTGGAAATCCGTTATGAAGCAAACTTCTCGATTTAATAGTCCGCTTACTTTTATGGTACTTGAAAATAAAATGCGGTTTACCCGTTTTATCACAATTTAAGTTTTCTTGTTTAACAAAGTAATTAGCACTGAGGTTACTCAAATTTTGAATAAATTAAAAGAATTAATGAAGTTACGTAGTGGACCATAATTTAATAAGTTTATTTTAAGTTACCGGGCGCCAGGCCGATAACGAAACGCTCGCAAAAGATAACTCAGACCTTTACATCTAATTCAACTCGAAATCAAAACAGGTTTTTTAACATTCGGCACTTACTTAACTTTTTGTTAAGCTGCTTTCGTTGCACTTAAAAGCTACTTTATATGTAAACACAAACTGAAGTGTATTTATAAAGCTTTTCATAAAGTATACTTACAAACTATGCCACGTAGTGTTACTTAAGCTACTACCTAGTAAAATTTGTTTTTATTATCTTAAAATAAAAGCTGCTTCTTTAATCATGCAAGTCTTAAATTAATTCTGTCAACTTATTACCCGATTAATTATTAAGTCTCTTAAAATGTCAATTACTTATAAGTTAGGTAGATGAAGACTAAGAGACTCTTAGCATTTTGTAAACTTTTTGTCAAAAACTTTATTTAAAGCTCTTACAGGACTTTCTTAAGGTAGTTTTACGTTGCAAAAGATCTAAAAATTATTTCAAAGTATTTGATTTGAAGCTGTTAAGGATTAATATTATGCTTTATGATAAATAGAGTTAACCGCAATAACTTTGTGTCAAAGCTGCTATGCTTAAAATGTGGAAATAGCTAATCCACCAACAAAATAAGCTGAATAAACTCTTATCGACTCGACAAATTCTATCTGCATCTGAAATTGAAAAACCTAGCTCTATTTCCGGTGAACATTTTAACTCCAAATGTGAATCTTATTTATTCATACACAAATGCATTAATTAGGACGAACAACCGCTATTTTTTGATATTTATTTATCGACGAGGATGTAAAATAAAATGTAAAAAAAATAATTACTAAAATAAAAAGTGCAGTTAATAAATATTAAATCGAAAGATGGGAAGTAGGTTTCGGTTCGAATCTTAAATATTGATTTACGTTTACAAGCCAAATGTTTGATATGTGGTTAACATTACAAAATTTTGCAGCTGGAAAATTTAAATTATTTTGTTTTTGTGACAGCCATCATCACGGAAAGCGTTTTACATTTATCAATTGCGAAAGTTTAAATCGAAACATTCAAACGAAACTTAATTGAATTTAAAAATATTTGCGATTGTATCAAATGCCAGGATTTTTAAAATTTTAAATTCTCATTTTTAATAATAATAAATAACTTATACTATTATGTAACGCTGACGGTGTTTACTTGTCTGTCTGTCTGTCTGTCTCTCTAGAATAAATTGTCTCCGACTAAATACGTTTTATTAAATTAAATAAACTTAATACTCCATATTGCATTCAAATTTATTTAAAATTATTACAATCAACATTTCAGAAATTCAAGAAAGAACGGAAACGCTATTGGTGCAGTAACGGGTTAGGATGCGTAGTGCTCCTCAAAAGATTTAGTTTAATTTTTGAATTGTTTATTGTATTTACAATTTTGCCAAAGATATGTTAACAACTTTCAGCTTGAAAATCAAAAATATCCAAAACATTACGTTTTATTCAAATAGGTTTTTCTTCTTCTTTCTCTTTCAAAACTTTTCAAGTTTTCTTCCATTGATATAAAATTGGAAGCATCAAGGAACAGAAAAAGAGACAAAAAAAATATGAGATTGTTAAGGAATTTTCATTCCTATAGCGGATGTTTTAGCTTGTTGCTTTCTTTGCTTATCTTCACCGGAAAGGAGTTTTGCGGATTTTGTACTTGGGACACCTTTTTAAATTAACGGAAGAATTAAGAACTCAAATGATATTTTGACCACTTTCAATAATTCTATACGTATAAAATAATGTAATTAATATAAATAAATTGGCGGGGTTCCTACAGCCTTTGCCGCATCCCGCATTTCGATCGTCACACTTCTCTATCTTGACAGTCTTTCTCTTTTATTGCTCGATCCGCCATTGTCCCTCTTATCCCTTGCAACTATGATATGTTAGGTATAGGGATATTGCATGATTTTTGAGGTATTTTTTTAATAAACTTTAGGTACTGGTAAACAGTACTGCATAGATAAAAAGTTCAGAAAACCTACAGTTTTCTCACAAAAATTTATAAAAATGATTTTTGAAACCGTGTTTTAGCGCGAAAGACGTCACAAACTAGTTTTTTAACAACTGGCAACACAGCAAATGCAGTTTGTGTTGATAATGTAACCTATAAATAGTTTGTGTAAAATTGAAAAATGAATTTTAATAAAACGCAGAAAACTTGGAATAAACCATTTTCTTATAATTGCTTGTGACTACAGTTTGTATTAAAATAAATATTACTACGACCCGTCCCGGCTTCGCACGGGTGCAACGCTGATACTAAATTAAATACACTACAGAAAAATAAAATATATATGCCTATGTCACTCAATGAAAACATGATTAAAATCGATCCAGTATTTTTGATTCATTCATTACTGCCCTTGGCCTGCACGCATTAAATTTGGAGTAAAACAATTCCTCTTTCCCTATACTTACTATGAAGATTTCCTGCTATCTTTGGAATATCTAAATTCATACAATTTTTATTAGAGACACTGGCGTAAAAAAAATCGGCGTAAACTGAACACAAATATAATGGACGATATAAGGTTAGGTTCCGTGTCAAAATTCTAAGACCAATCTAACATGTTAATTTAATACATTATATCCAATACTATATTCAAAATAATTATAAATGTATTTAATAAATACAGTTTAAATTGTTTTCAAAATAAATAATAATCTCTTCATATAAATAATGAATATGATGAATTAAATTTTCACACTTTTTTGCCCATAATGAAACTACAAATATTTGAATATTCGAATATTTAATTTTAATTAATAATAATAAAATAAAAAATATAGTCATACCGTTTTATTTTTTTTTTAAACAAAACAAAAACTAACTCGGAAACAATTTTACACACACAATAAACTGCTCGCGTACACGGTAATAGAATAAAAAAACGTGTAAAAGTGTGTTTGCTATTGGAATCGCGGCGCCTACTATCGTCTGGTGTCGACCGAACTGGGAATCCACGCTGGCACCAACCGGCGTAATTGTGAATATCTCCGAAGATATTTGTTTAATTTACATGCTGTAAGGAACCATATTGATCTATATTAATTGCACACTGTATTAAAGGTACTTAATTCGATAAGGATTAATGCCGTATTGCTTAAAATAGCTTCGTAAATAAGCCATTTTTCACGTAAAAATAAACAATAAAATGGTTATTGTGGGTTATCCGTAAAAGATAAACATATACCATCGCGGACTTTTTGTAGACCTTTTATGGTGTACAATACTGTAGTACATAATTTGATCTAACTCGTAGGGTTTAGGCAGCGTTTTGCTAAATTGCTAAATAAGCCCAAAAATTACGACATCACGTTAGAAACCTCTAAAATTAGCAATGTTGCCTTAGTATATGATGCATGTATTATACATATAAACCTTCCTCTTGAATCACTCTATCTATTGGAAAAACCGCATCAAAATCCGTTGCGTAGTTTTAAAGATTTAAGCGCACATAGGGATATAGGGACAGAAAAGGCGACTTTGTTTTATACTATGTAGTGATATTAATAAAAATACAATTTAAATGGTAAACGTTACATTGTTTACAACTGTCAAATACAAGTCAAATATTTAACTGTCAGGTCTTTGCAACGTTGTAAAATTTTCATAAAAACGTTCGAGATCACGCGTCTGACGTCAGAGGCGTAATCGGCTAACCGATTTATTTTTGAATTTCAAATTTGATTTTCTCAGCGCAGTTCGCATTTCAAAAATTTTTATTTCGCTTATAAATTTCATTTGATATTATTTTCAAGAATTAATAGGAGTTATCACTAAATTCGATACCATGCAACATCCCTAACCATAAAACACAATTTTATTTATTATATTATAGATATGAGGGATGCTCTGTTAATAGTTAGTAGCATGCCATGGAAGCTCGGTTGGCTAGAAACAATTATATGTCGCATTAGTTGAGATTTCCACAATTGTCAAACGTTCCGATTTACTTGTAAACGTAGTTAATTATGTAAGTTAAATAGTTTTGTTTTTTAATTCAGTTAAAATTAGCATTCCGCGAACTGCCTTTAGAGCTACGATTTTACGACTATAAAGACAGTTAGGATACCAACAAAGCCATGAAAACTTGATAGCTATTTTTGGGGATGCTGTCTATTTATTATCTGCTGTTAGTCATTGGTTTTGTAAATTTTTGAGGGCAAGAGCTGCTAAAAGACGTACCAATACCTGGAAGACCTGCGGAAGCTGCCTGTTCAGAAAATGCTGATCGTGTGCAAGCTTGATTCACTCCAATCGAAATATTACTTATAGGGAGATTCAGGAGGAAATGAAGATTAAATCCTCAGCGGTGAGTACCATTTTGTATAAACTTCATGGGGTAAGAAAGCCAGCAAGTTGTTGGATACCGCATTTGCTCTCAGAAAGTCAAAAACAGGCTCTGGTGTAAATTGATGTTGCTGATGGAAGAGCCTCGAAGCATGAATACATAGTAACAGGTGACGAATCTTGGGTATACAGTTACGATCCTAAAACTAAAGAGCAATCCAGTGTTTGGGTATTTGAAGATGAAGACTTATTTTCCGAATGTTTTAAAAAGTGGTTTCAAAAATGCACAAATGTATTAGTCTGAATGGAGACTATTTTGAAAAACATTAAAGATATTTTGTTAAAAAATGCAACGGTATTTTTATAACTAACAATTTTCAGCGCAACCTCGTAATAGATTTTAATCAGAGTAGAATTTAAATAATTTGTAGCAGATAAAATTTTTAATTTTATTTGTATTTTTATAAGGATTTCGTGAATGAACAAATATTGTAAACTTGTTTATTTATTACTTTAAAGTTTTGTTGAACGGATAGTTATAATATTTCGGTTACATTTTAGACATTAGTAAATACTACAACTTAAGATGTTGTAAGGTAAGATGTTTTCTCTTTAGATTAAATTTTCTATTTTCCCATTACAAGTTGTAAGTCTGTTAGTGCAAAAAGCCGGCTAAAATTTACCAATATGAAGAGCCAGGGCCTTGTTAGTTTTTTTACTCAATTAGTTGTTTGGTAATTAATCTTGTACAAAACAAAATACTGATTTTGGTAGACGCAAGCTAAAATTATTATAACTATTTATCGATAAGCACAATATCAATTTCTTTTCATAATGAAAAGCAAGATGGGTTTAGAATACAGCATATTCTATTTAAATGAGTTTAGTGCATTAAAAAAATTATATTATAATATTAATATTAAACGCAATAATAAGAGAATTATCATAAAATGTCGTGCGTGATTACAGAAAAATTACTAGCATGTACAAAATTCTATTAAGAGTATTTTTTAATTTTATTTAATGTTCCCCTGAGGATTTATTTTTAACTTTTTTCTGGAAAGTAAAATTGCGACATCATTTTTTTAAAATAAAAAAATTCCCAGAACTCTTCAACATTTTTCCTCTTAATTCATATTGTCAAGTTCATAAGTTAGAAATAATTATTAAGTACAAAATTGCGTACGACGTAAATTATAAATTAGTAGATGAGGCTCATATCTAACTTATTCTCGTACTTATAGTCAATACATTACTCGATTTTCAACTTGAGAATTACTCAAGTATCGATCGACCGAAATATCGATTAATAAAAGCACTACCAATTTTCAAGTTTTGAAAGTCCCTCTGGGAAGCCCCCAATTAACCCCACAACTTACAACCAAATAAACCACTTAGAAATCTATTCTAAAGATGATTTCATTCTGACATTGACATTACGCTTACTTAATCTTGTCAGTTTAAAAGGAAATATTATTAATTTTCAATTAATTAATAAATTTAACAAAGTTTTATTCCATTTAGAGTAGTTTATAAATATAAACGTCCTTACCCTATTATTGAACTCACTCGTCGCATCGTTCTGTATATTTATGTAAATTAGAGCTGAAACTCAAACTGTTCAGTTGACCATTTCAATTAAAGGAATTCTCAGGTACACTTTGAATTAAACAGTTTGTAAACAAACTAACTACTATCTTTGAAGCAATTTGCAAATTGTTGAAAAGGTCAAGTTTTCCGAAGATGACTACTACTTAAAATATTTTCAATATTATATTTTGTAAATAGTTTATAGTTTAATCTTCATTGACGTATTTATTTATAATTTTCTCTTAACGAAATTTCTTGTAAATTTAATTAGATGACGCAGTTCTTGTGGTCATCAAACCACTAAAAGATATATCGCTGAATTTTTCAAAAATATTAAACTTAACCAAACTTAAATTGCAAGTGTTAGGTTAGGAGATTTACGTAGTAAGTCAAAAGAAGACTAAATTTTACACTCGAAAATATTATCATAACTTTTTTCGTTGTTTATAAAATAAAATTGAATAGTTTTTGAATTAATTTCAAATTATAAAACTTATAAATTAAAGCTAAAGATTGAGTTCAGTGCAATAAAACATTGTAACTTTTAAGAACTTATCAAGTAAAAGATAAAAGTGATAACATTTGTCTTCCTAAGCTATAATGAAGTTAAAAAATGTGTCAGTATTTGTTCATGTCTTGAACCCAACAGGCTGTTGTTGGGTAAAACTTAACTATAGCGGTTCACAAAACTAAATTTCAAACTTTTCATTTAGTAAATAGTATTTTTATGAACTTTAAAATTAAAATAGTTAGTAGTTAAAACTTTGAGGTTATAATTCCACGATATCACTTCCAGTAATAATTGAAATAAAAAGAAATTTTAATTTATTAGTCTGGAAATTTCAAACGGAACTAGGAGCTCACTTATCCTTTCAAGTTATAACTTAAAGGATTTTATTCTATTCATTGCATAAAATTGACTTAAATAATCGCCACATAAAGCTTTGTAATGTTAAATGTAAGTTAACTTTCACGTATTACGAATGTTACTGATGATAAGAGGATAACTTTTGTTGTCCTTCTCTTTTCACAAGGTACTACATAGGTATTTTACTGAAAATATTTTCCGTTTAAACAAATTTGTAATACTTGAACGGGTTCTAGTAATTAAACTGACACAATTCATTACCTACTTGTGTAATCTTTCACAAACTTTTAATAATGCCATAATTAGTGATATCGGGAAGAATTTTTAATGACAAAATATGTATTCGTTATACCAAGCGAGCTAATGGCGTGGAATAGAAATGTCGAACTGCTCGAGGTGTAATTGATAAATTAGCAAGTTAACCATTCAAGCACATCAACCAGATTAATTATTGCCAGAGGCTAAAATCGAACAAACATTGTTATATTTTTTTTACGTCAATACGATTTGAAAATGATGAAAGCTTCTATAAATCTTGTGTTTAAATGCAGCATTATATCACAGAAAATAAAAAAGGAAAGCGTTAACTTTTGTAAAGGGTGTTCTAGTAAAAGTGTCGGATTTGAATTCCGCGCACTAATATATTATGTATCTTTCACCTGACATTCTTGCGATTAGTAGTCATGGAACGGTACACGAAGGAACTACAACGCTTTATTATTGTGAAAAATCATTGCGTACGTGAATCGCGTACGGAACTCCAGCATGATAACGTAGTTTTTTTTATCTCAATTGGACAGTATGGATCTGAAAGACATGTGACTTCTGCAGGACCCTCTAAACTGTCACACTGCGGGCAAAACAACTGAGTTGCTGAGAGAAAAATTTTCTGATCGTGTCAGAAAACACGACATGTCATTGAAAATTTCGTCCGAAGAGAAACATCCGTCAGAACCTAGTACACTCTTGGGGACAGTACAAAATTAAATCCGGCACTCTTATTGGGACACCCTTTATAGATGAAACAAAGTAGACTTGGCGGGAAAGATATGAAAAGGTGGTGTTATTGTAAGATTTTCTAAATAAGAAAATTAAATATTGATTTAAATTGTGTCTCGAACTATTTTGCATTTAATTTGCAATTCAAACATAGCTGAGGCCTTCAAGACTTCAAAACTTTTTAGTTAAGTGTCAAAAACAGTAAAATTGACTAACTTGTTTAGAAATGCGGTTAATCCTAACTTGTATCGTTTTAAGTTACACTAAAAATACATAAATTTATACTCGAGTTGATTTATATCCATCGCACGTCCAATCCAGAAATACAATTGATTTAACGAAATAAAATACAGGAAGCATGTAGATCCATCAATATTTTATTTTAATTGCCTTTTGTATTGTTTTGGAGATTTCCTGATTAAGAAAAGAATAGAAAATTTTCAAGACGTGCTTTGCTGTTGATTTGTAGCAATATTTATGGTCGCAATGGGAATAAAAATATGTCTTTGTCATATAAAAATTTCACCAGCAGCTTACGTTCCAACATTGCATCTTCTAATCAATATCGCTGTAAATAAAAATTAGAAGAACAAAACTATGGCAAATTTTTGTATCATGCATACTTTGAGACAGGTTAATTAAATTTTAAAACTGTATTTTTCATAATAAAAGTATTATTTTTAAAAAATTAAATTTTCCTCAAGCTAAAAATCATCGTTTCGAGAAAATATTAAACACGGCGATTTTATTACTTTTGTTTTAAAATCGATTTTTGAGTGCTGACACCAATCAGTACAAAAGTTGTGAAAATCTCAAAGTAAACTATAAAAAAGCTGATTTTGCTTTCATGTGTGATAAAACATTTTATTATCGTGGAATGAACCTCTAAAAACGCCATAATTTAATGCAAATATTTATACTTGTGGGATCCATTAAAAATACTTACAAGTTCTATTTAGAATTTGGGTTGTTCCATTACTGAAATGATTTAAATTACTCCAAAGCGAGTTATGCACAGTACATTTAATCGATCTTCTTCCGTCATAATTATATTTTATACTCATTAATTACGTCCATTTAATTTAGAAAATGTTTTGGTTTCATCATTTTAATGTTCTTAATTAACAAATATTGATCAAATTTGGTAACAAAATTTGTTTCTACTTACAATCTTTCTATTTTATAAATCAATTACCCGATTATTCCAATTAGGAGCATTAGTATGTTTGCAAAAGTATAGTTTATCCTTTGAAAGCCTTTTGAAGCTTTTTCGGATCGTTTCAAAGCAATAGATCCGGGGTTTCCGAACCGTTTGACTGATGTTTACCCTCTCACTGACTAATAAAAATATAGACTCGGAAACAAAAAATAAATTTTTAAACTTCTATTCACAAATTACAAAATAATGTACTTCGTTAATCGATCACCAAGCGATTATTTTCACCATGTTTCAAAACCAATGAATTCTAAGTTGGTTCCAAGGTGAAGAAAATTTTCAGTAAATTTCCAGATAATTTATTCGATTTCTCTCTGCAGAAGAAGATTCAAGAGTTGCTCTTAATGAATCTGAAATGCTAAAGACATTGTTAGAATAAAAGTAAAACTAATTTGAAAATATTCAAATAGTTGCTATCGTAGAACATATTTTATCTGCATATTTGAGCACTACATAAGTAGGTAATGTAATCGCTCGATGTAGCGCGAAGAATTTCCGCTCTTAAGACACAAATAGCTATTTTAATCAAACATTACATTATAAAATGTTAAATTGTTAAATTTTAACTCAAAATTGTTAGCCAAGTAACAAAAATCATATCAAAATTATTCTGTTGTGTTGGTCTCTTTACATTTTCAACTATTAAAATTCATTGTATAATATTAACGTTACCCCTATAATTCAATTGCGAATAATGTTCATTTAATGTGAAACGCACTTAAAATTTAATTATTGTGTGCCTACTAATAAACAGAATTATTTCAAAGCAAAGCATAAAATGGCCAAATATCATATTTTATAATATCTCGAGTTATATATCTTTTATGAACATTATTACCAGTTTTGTTAAAATGCAAGTTAGAGCAACAGTTGTATTCATTATTATCAAATGATTTTGAGGTTTAAAAGCAGATCTAAAGCAAACCTCATAAAAAATATACCTACTGAAAATTCGCACAATATAATCGTTTTAGTGTAGAGAAACATTAAACAGTTCCCCATGTTACTAACCAAAACAAATTTATTAAAGCGCAATTTTTAGAATATAAAAAATTTACGTATAAGTCACTATTCTTAAACTCAAAAGTACACTTTCAAGGCGAGGTAAAATTTGATAGGTCCTATCAAGCCCACAATTCAGTTTTGAAAATAATAAAATTGCCATAAGAAACAAAATATGAAAGTGGATTATTGCGCAATATTGTGTAATAATTTTAACTATTCTAGTTACTTCGCATCTGCTGGCTTAAACATCCAACATTTTAAGTTTTGCCGGGCTCAGGATATTTTTTTAAATTTAAACCATTTGCAATTAAATTATAAATATCAATAAAATACTGTAACATTTAATTATGAATGGGCGGGGTTACAGTATAAAAAGAGCCAATGGGAATTGCATTCCAAATTAATTTTTAAAGCGGTTTTTTCCAAAATTTGTAGACTTGCCGAATTTGATGTTTTATACGCGTATATTGCATTATACCTTTTTAGAAATTGTAAGGGTTCCCAAAATTTATTGTACGTGGTCAATGATTTTCTTATAATGATATTAATAAAGACAGCATAGCAGCATTTGTCAAGAACCTATTATTTAATTCTATTAATTAATATTACCAGAAAGTACAAAGTAAACTAGCCATCAAAGAGTATAAACCCCTTCCATCTTGTCTAGCTTATATAACGGAGCGTTTCATATTTTATTTGGGCATCTCAAAGACTAAGTTATCTTATAGGAGCTGCTCTAGCATTACTCCAAATAGAGAGGTTTGTATGACATTGAAAGCATCAATTTTACAAGTTATGAAGTGCATGCAATTAAACTTTTGCAAGAATCGCATCTAAGCTGAAATGTTTCATTTCAAAACTTACAGATACACAGGAGCACAAAAACGAAAACCCAATAATTCATATTTCTGTATTTGTTTGTAAACAACTTTTATTCAATTACTAAATTTATATTATAATAATTTTAATCTCCTGCATGGAGAAAATCTATTCTGAATATAAAAAAGTATTGATAAAAATTACAATTTGATTGTAGAATACATTTTAATGAGAAATTTAAATAGAAATGTATTTTTAAAGAATTTAAAAAAGACTTGCTAGGTCTGAAGATGTTTTAAGGCGAAATCGGTTTCTAGTTAGAATCTTGGAGAAAAGGCGCACTCTTGCAATTTTTTACCGATATCTCAGAAAATATTGCCGATATCAGAAAAATACATCAGTTCAAAAATATAGTTTGTTATAAGTTTAATTTCAAAAGGTCGAATACATTGTTTTGTATTTCCAATACTGCAATTCGTCAGTCAACAGAGAGAAAATCTTTGTACGGCCCAGGCCATCTTACAAGACATTCTTATGTTTTTACAGCTTCATAACCACGCCACATGTAACTCATGCCCATGTTTTTCAAAAGCACCATCGTCTAAGGTCTGAGGTGATTAAGATCTTCTTACTCAACTTGGCTGTTACGTGTCTAGATTCATTATCAAGCTGCATTTGAGAGAACATTGTTGAATTTCGGTTGTAGTTTAAGCACGCGAAACTGTGGCAGTATTCGCAAATCGCTGTGGAACAGGAACCAAATCTGAAGCAGGAACCAAATCAGGAGCAGGAACTTTTAGTATTTAGACGGATTCAAAGAAATTCTTGACTTTCTTCCAATCTCGGAGATCGAGAAATTTTCATATCCACGTCATTTATAGACTTGCTACTGATATATACGATATGAGTGCTGCTGAGCTGCTGTAGCCGCATAGGACAACAACCCTAGATTTATATTAGTTTTGATGCGAATTTCTTGAACGATTCATAATGATGTTGGTTTAAAGATTTCACATTAGCAGGCGCATTAGGCACATTACACTACTATCTAAGAAAGAACGTTCGCCAGCGGAGATAAATTCTTCGTGAGTGGCATTAACAATTTTAAAGATTTTCTTACCTTTATAGAAAACACATGTCGTGGTGTCATACCCAGTAAAGCAAAATCATATATTGCAGTTCTTTATGTGATTATAGAATATGCGAAGAGTATATTTTTCGTACAACTTTTTCCTTCTCCGGATTGGTAAAGTAAATATTTACCGCACTATTTGTTATTTTAAAATAGCCGAACCGCATCGTGCGCATCGCACCGCAACGCAACGTAACGCATCGCATCGCATCTTACATTATATTTAAATAAATATTTTTCACAATGGCAATCTATGAATAGTTATCGGCTCGATTAATAGGCACCTATTCCTGCAAAATTTCCTGCAATCTTAACCTTAATTGTGTGGCTCTGTGGAATAACGAGGTAAGTAGAAAATCATAGTTTTGAGATAAACGCAATTAAAGGTTTCAAAGGGGTTTATTATAGAATAGGAAATGTTATTATTTATCAGAACATTTTTTTTTGTGTTAAATAACTTGTTGTAAATTGAAATCTTTTATAAAATCAAATTATTTTAAAATATTTATTGCTTTTTAAAATATATTTCTCAAAGTTGATTTACCTCGTTATTCCACCCATACAAAAATATTCAATACCAAAGTGAAGATGTACACTTTTATATACCAAATACCTGCAGTTAATTTTATTATTATTTACTAAAATAATAGATTGAATTAATTTTTAATCGTTTATTTAATAATTAATTACTGATAAGGCACAATACAAATAACATTTTTAATCAGAATCAGTGATCATATCTTCTTCCTCATTAGTTACTGCTTCAGAGGCAACTAAATTTAACCAAGTTTAAAGTCAAAATCACTATCACTAGTTGAAATGCCACTCATTTTTGCACAAATAATTTGTTTTGATACCCAAAGTTATTAATGTATTTCACACAAAAGAATAAATGGAACTAAGTAAAATAATATTTCTTTCCTGCAAAAGCTGTGCTTTATGTAGGTACTTCTTACGGGAGGTAATGCACAGTTGGAAATTTTTAAAACAGATTTTATTCAATTACTAAATTTATATTATAATAATTTTAATCTCCTGCATGGAGAAAATCTATTCTGAATATAAAAAAGTATTGATAAAAATTACAATTTGATTGTAGAATACATTTTAATGAAAAATTTAAATAGAAATTTATTTTTAAACAATTTGCTAGGTTATAATAATTATTGTAGTAAATAGGATGAACTCAATTGTTCCGCTTGATTTTTAAGTTCTCAAAATTTCCTGCAATCTTAACCTTAATTGTTGTTGTTTCTATTTGAACTGCATTGTGTTTTCCTACCTTCTACAACTGGGTCATTATTTTGCCGCAGTTCTCTTGATTCACAGTCTCTCCAGTAATGGTTTTGTCAGTGGTAATATTGTGAGTGAAATTCCGCAAGGTATTATTGACGGCTTTACGTTTTGAAGTATAAAAACCTTTAAAGAGGTTTATCCTGGATGCGCGTCGCGCAAGGTTTGACTGAGAACATCTGCCGCTCAGGAACTTATCTATCAAGTAGACCCTGAATACGTTTTGACCTTTTAGGGACCCGCCAGACAATGTTCTTTTTTCTTCTCTTGGTGTGTTTCTACATACAAAGTTGTGAAAAATATATTAATATTTAAGTGTACAGAAATTTAAAATAGCAATTCGAGAGCAAAAATATGAAGCATTCGTCTATTCAACTTAGAATTTAGAATAGAATTAAAATATTGGAAATACAAAAAAATGTATAGATTAGTTTTGAAGAAAAATTTGGTAAGCTCTATTTTGGAGCTGATTCCCGATATCAGCAATATTTTACGAGATATCGTCAAAAAACTGAAAAGTGCACCCTTTTCCCAAATGGCTGTTCGAGTGCAACAGATTTGAATTGGGATTTTTAGTATATTCAATGAGAACCCGTAATATGCACATATTTCAAAGTTTAGCTTTTCAGGGGTTAATGTTTTTATTGAAATTATAAATACATACTATTATTAACCTTTGAAATTAATATTAGATTAAAATTTTTGAAATAAAAGATTAAATAAACAATAAAATTATTTGTTAAAATTATTATTAAACGTCTGATGACAGCAGTAACCATTGCTGAAAGTTTACGAATAATTTATTATTCTTATTGTTTATTTAACATTTTACTTTTAAACATTTAAATCTAATACCAATGTTTTTATTTGCTAAAAATTGGTCTAATTTGACTGGATTATTTAATCATAAATATGAAAGTAAAAATTAAATTTGAACAAAAGCTGTCGGAAAATTATTATTGAGAAATGAAATCCATTTCAGTGTCTAATTTGTTATTAGTTAATAGATAATAAATAAACCGTTAAAAGCTTTCTTACAAATTTGGCCATTTTTGAAATCAAATATTTAGACTTAGGGGTAGACAATCGTATTACAAGTTTAATGAGTGCATAAACCTCAAAACTTATTGTAGAATAAAAACTTCCTATTTTATGAAAATGTAATTATTTCTAGTTAGAATATACTGCTAGTTCTACTATTAAAGAATGAAAGCAGTAAAATTTTTAGAAAACGATAATAAATAATTTATATATATTATTGATCAGTGAAATTAATATTCCATTGAAATTTTAAAAATTAACAGGTTAATTGAATATATTGATTGCTGAAGGCTCATTAAAAATAATTCATTTAATAGTTCAACCTGCTAATTTTAAAATTTTAATTCAATATTTAATAACTATTTTAAAATAGACAAAAAGTTTGTTTCAAAGAAACATTAATACCAAAGCCACCCGATTGGCCTAAAAAATCAAGAAATAAAATGTAAAAAACTCTAATATGCAATACTTTTTCTTGCACCTCTAATTGGTTTTGCTCATTTATTTCAACCCAAAAAATGTACGACAAACAAAATAGACACATCTTTGATTGGTGTCTAGGGTAGAGTTAGATTCCCGGAATCAAAAATACACTTTTACCTGTAGAAATGATTTTAGCAAACGAAAGAACACAAAAATACAAGCTTTTTAAGGTGAGGATCAATCTTGTCGGAGTTGTAATAAAGCCACAATTTAATTTTGAAAATTGCAATTTTCCCATAAGAAATTCCCATGTAAGTGTATTTTGCGTAATAAAATGCCAAATATGGTAAACATTCTGTAGACGGTAAGTGTGCTGTGCCTGGGTTGACTGTGGTGAAGATCAACTTCCATACTTTTCGAGTTGGAGGTACTAGGGGATGTTTTTAGTAAGTAAAAACATCAAAAAACAGATTCACACAAAAAGTGATTTTTTTCCCGAAATTTGTTGTCCGATCACAAATTTAATTTTTTTATTAGTTAATTAGACCCGCATCCTTCTTAATTCGTTGTAAAAGTATCTTCTTCCTCATTAGTTACTGCTTCAGAGGCAACTAAATTTAACCAAGTTTAAAGTCAAAATCACTATCACTAGTTGAAATGCCACTCATTTTGCACAAATAATTTGTTTTGATACCCAAAGTTATTAATGTATTTCACACAAAAGAATAAATGGAACTAAGTAAAATAATATTTCTTTCCTGCAAAAGCTGTGCTTTATGTAGGTACTTCTTACGGGAGGTAATGCACAGTTGGAAATTTTTAAAAACAGATTTTGTTTTAGTATATTTTTGGTAAGTACAACATTTGGAAAATATTCTTTGAATATTTCAGGTAAAACAATTAAATTTTGCGGAAGTTTTATTAGTTCAAAGAAGGCACCGCTCAAACCGAAAGTAAGCTGTTGGATTCACAACATCTGGGAATTCTTTCAGTAACCATTATTTATTTTTATAAGCCCTAACGGTTAATTTTTTAAATAACACGGTTTGTTATGTTTTTTTAAATTAGCATACAATGTATCAACATTGTTGTACTATTACTTTCCTTTAATTTTTGATTATTTGTGTTTTTGAAATTTTAATTTAATGAGAACAGTTTTATTTAATTTTTTGTTAGTGTGTTTTCTTTAAATTATTTTATAAACTATCTATGCAGTAAGACGTTCGAACAATAATAATCTTCGGGATTATATTAATATTAATTATACCTATATTTATTAATAATAATATATATATATTATTATTAATAAATTATAATATATAAATAATAATATATAATTATAATTATTAATAAATTTAATAACAAATTAATAAAATTAAATTGTTTGAGTAACAACTTTACCTTTTATATGTTTACTAATATATACCAAATATTTTTATAAAGTCTTATATTTCATAACAAACGCATTTCCCAAGAATAGTTTAGAATAGTTTTTTTATTAATAACTACATATGTATTCTATAATCCGATACTTACCGGATATAATAAGAAACTGCACTATATAAAATGATTCAAAATCCACTTTGTAGTTATTTCTATGAATTCATATTTTGGGGTAACTAGGCATATGTATTTGCCTTCGTTTGAGCAAGTTATCTTAAAAACGAGGTTAATAGACTTACCTCGTTATTCCACAGAGCCACTCAATTGTTGTTGTTTCTATTTATTTGAACTGCATTGTATTTTCTACCTTCTGTAATTGGGTCTTTATTTTGCCGCAGTGACTCAAGAGAGTCACAGGCTCTCCAGTACTGGTTTCGTCAGTGGAGATATTGTGAGTGAAATTCCGCAAGCTATTATTGATGGCTTTACGTTCTGAAGTGTAAAAAGTTATAAAAGGTTTATCCTGGATGCGCGTCGCGCAAGGTTTGACTGAGAACATCTGCCGGTCAGGATCTTATCTATCTGAATACGTTTTGACCTTCTAGGGACCCGCCAGACAATATCCTTTTTCTTCTCTTGGTGTGATTCTACATTCAAAGTTGCAGAAAATGTATTAATATTTGAGTGTACAGAAACTTAAAAAGCACATCGAGAGCAAAATATGAAGTATTCGCCTATTCAACTTAGAATGGCCATATTGGAAATACAAAGAAAATGTATAGATTAGTTTTGAAGGAAAATTTGGTAAGCTCTATTTTGGAGCTCATATTATATCAGCAATATTTTACGAGATATCGTCAAAAACTGAAAAAGTGCATCTTTTCTCAAATGGCTGTTTAAGTGCAACAGATTTGAATTGGGATTTTAGTATATTCAATGAGAACCCGTAATATGCACATATTCCAAAATTTAGCTTTTCAGGGTTAATGTTTTTATTGAAATTATATATACTATTATTAACCTTTGAAATTAATATTAGATTAAAATTTTTGAAATTAAAAGGTTAAATAAACAATAAAATTATTTGTTAAAATTATTATTAAACGTCTGGTGGCAGCAGTGATCATTGCTGAAAGTTTACGAATAATTTAGTTTTATTGTTTATTTAACATTTTACTTTTAAACATTTAAATCTAATGTCAATATTTTATTTGCTGAAAATTGGTCTAATTTGACTGGATTATTTAATCATAAATATTAAAGCAAAAGTTAAATTTGGACAAAAAGTTGGAGAATAAATATTGAGAAATGAAATCCATTTCAGTGCCTAATTTGTTATTAGTTAATAGATAATAAATACACCGTTAAAAATTCTCATACAAATTTGGCCATTTTGAAATTAAATATTTAGACTTAGGTAGACAATCGTTATACAAGTTTAATGAGTGCATAAACCTCAAAACTTATTGCAGAATAAAAATTTCCCATTTTATAAAAGTATAATTATTTCTAGTTAGAATATACTGCTAGTTCTACCATTAAAGAATGAAAGCAGTAAAATTTTAAAAACGATAATAAATAATTTATATATATTATTGATCAGTGAAATTAATATTAATTGAAATTTTAAAAATTAACAGGTTAATTGAATATATTGATTGCCGAAGGCTCATTAAAAATAATTCATTTAATAGTTCAACCTGTTAATTTTAAAATTTTAATTCAATATTTAATAACTATTTTAAAATAGACAAAAAGTTTGTTTCAAAGAAACATTAATACCAAAGCCACCCGATTGGCCTAAAAAATCAAGAAATAAAATGTAAAAAACTCTAATATGCAATACTTTTTCTTGCACCTCTAATTGGTTTTGCTCATTTATTTCAACCCAAAAAATGTACGACAAACAAAATAGACACATCTTTGATTGGTGTCTAGGGTAGAGTTAGATTCCCGGAATCAAAAATACACTTTTACCTGTAGAAATGGTTTTAGCAAACGAAAGAACACAAAAATACAAGCTTTTTAAGGTGAGGATCAATCTTGTCGGAGTTGTAATAAAGCCACAATTTAATTTTGAAAATTGCAATTTTCCCATAAGAAATTCCCATGTAAGTGTATTTTGCGTAATAAAATGCCAAATATGGTAAACATTCTGTAGACGGTAAGTGTGCTGTGCCTGGGTTGACAGTGGAGGGGATCAACTTCCATACTTTTCGAGTTGGAGGTACTTGGAGGATGTTTTTAGTAAGTAAAAATATCAGAACAACAGAAATAAAAGAAAATATCGAAATAATTCTGATTTTTCATATGCTTTTCTTCCACCTACACGGTTGATTCATTTATTTAGTATTACCAACTAAAAAACTTTATCATCTAGTTTCGTTTTGTTTTAGTTACAATTACAGATAAAACCAACAAAAGTTCATAAAACAAATAATGAGTCAACAGTTCAACGAATGATTTACAACTTGAAAGTGACAAAACCTTAAGAGTTTTCTCAACAATGGACAGAACACCTAGTTTAAAAGTTGGAATGATCAACTCAGTTTAGAGGGCACGCGAAGCCGTCGGACCTGCTAGATTAATGATTGCTATCATTAACAATAAAACAGAATCACAAGCAATTTTCTAATTTGGTTTAAGCAACTGTGAGATCTAAATGCCGAAATATTTTGTAAGAGAAAACGGTCCATGTACACTAGTGAACAAAACTACCTTAATATTAGAATTGAAATGTACAATATACAGTAGAATAGAAGACCGAAGAAGAAGTGATAACTAAATAATATGTGATAATAAAATAAAATAATAATGATAATGATAAAATTGTTCCAAATATTTAAATAGCCATTTCGTTTCGCTGACATTTCACAAAATGATGGCCACGGTACCAATCTCCGGTTTGAAACTAGAGAATACAGCAAAGTGAAAAAAAATTAAAACGGCTCTAAGAAAATAATGAATTTCATTTTGCACGTCACCACTTCAGTTACCAGAAAATAAAATGTAAGCAAAAACAAGTATAATATTTCAGTTAAAAGTGAACACCAAAGTAGAAATTTAATATCTTATAAATTTCGTACATTAAAATTTAATTTTATTTTGAATCTTTAATAGTATGAATGGTATGTGTGAGGAAAATAAGAACTTTGAAGCTTTACTTTAAAGCAGAAAACAAATTAAAATTTTTATAAATTTTTATTAGAATTTTTAATTCAAATTTATACTAAACAAATGAAAAAAATGTTTTATAAAATTTGAGTAATTTTTGTTTCATATTGGACGATTACAATGTTGTATTTTATTATTAACTAGCAGATTTACCTCGAGCTGCTCAGAAGCAGTTTTATTAATGGGGTACACTAATTACCCGGAATCATACTCATCCGTAAATTGTTACATAAGAAACTGCACTATATAAAAATGATTCAAAATCCACTTTGTAGTTATTTCTATGAATTCATATTTTGGGGTAACTAGGCATATGTATTTGCCTTCGTTTGAGCAAGTTATCTTAAAAACGAGGTTAATAGACTTACCTCGTTATTCCACAGAGCCACTCAATTGTTGTTGTTTCTATTTATTTGAACTGCATTGTATTTTCTACCTTCTGTAATTGGGTCTTTATTTTGCCGCAGTGACTCAAGAGAGTCACAGGCTCTCCAGTACTGGTTTCGTCAGTGGAGATATTGTGAGTGAAATTCCGCAAGCTATTATTGATGGCTTTACGTTCTGAAGTGTAAAAAGTTATAAAAGGTTTATCCTGGATGCGCGTCGCGCAAGGTTTGACTGAGAACATCTGCCGGTCAGGATCTTATCTATCTGAATACGTTTTGACCTTCTAGGGACCCGCCAGACAATATCCTTTTTCTTCTCTTGGTGTGATTCTACATTCAAAGTTGCAGAAAATGTATTAATATTTGAGTGTACAGAAACTTAAAAAGCACATCGAGAGCAAAATATGAAGTATTCGCCTATTCAACTTAGAATGGCCATATTGGAAATACAAAGAAAATGTATAGATTAGTTTTGAAGGAAAATTTGGTAAGCTCTATTTTGGAGCTCATATTATATCAGCAATATTTTACGAGATATCGTCAAAAACTGAAAAGTGCATCTTTTCTCAAATGGCTGTTTAAGTGCAACAGATTTGAATTGGGATTTTAGTATATTCAATGAGAACCCGTAATATGCACATATTCAAAATTTAGCTTTTCAGGGTTAATGTTTTTATTGAAATTATATATACTATTATTAACCTTTGAAATTAATATTAGATTAAAATTTTGAAATTAAAAGGTTAAATAAACAATAAAATTATTTGTTAAAATTATTATTAAACGTCTGGTGGCAGCAGTGATCATTGCTGAAAGTTTACGAATAATTTATTATTTTATTGTTTATTTAACATTTTACTTTTAAACATTTAAATCTAATGTCAATATTTTATTTGCGGAAAATTGGTCTAATTTGACTGGATTATTTAATCATAAATATTAAAGCAAAAGTTAAATTTGGACAAAACAGTTGGAGAATAAATATTGAGAAATGAAATCCATTTCAGTGCCTAATTTGTTATTAGTTAATAGATAATAAATACACCGTTAAAAGTTCTCATACAAATTTGGCCATTTTGAAATTAAATATTTAGACTTAGGTAGACAATCGTTATACAAGTTTAATGAGTGCATAAACCCCAAAACTTATTGCAGAATAAAAATTTCCCATTTTATAAAAGTATAATTATTTCTAGTTAGTAGTATATACTGCTAGTTCTACCATTAAAGAATGAAAGCAGTAAAATTTTAAAAACGATAATAAATAATTTATATATATTATTGATCAGTGAAATTAATATTAATTGAAATTTTAAAAATTAACAGGTTAATTGAATATATTGATTGCTGAAGGCTCATTAAAAATAATTCATTTAATAGTTCAACCTGCTAATTTTTAAAATTTTAATTCAATATTTAATAACTATTTTAAAATAGACAAAAGTTTGTTTCAAAGAAACATTAATACCAAAGCCACCCGATTGGCCTAAAAAATCAAGAAATAAAATGTAAAAAACTCTAATATGCAATACTTTTTCTTGCACCTCTAATTGGTTTTGCTCATTTATTTCAACCCAAAAATGTACGACAAACAAAATAGAGACATCTTTGATTGGTCTCTAGGGTAGAGTTAAGATTCCGGAATCTAAAATACACTTTTCCTGTAGAAATGGCTTTTTGCTAACGAAAGAACACAAAATACAAGCTTTTTAAGATGAGGATTAATCTTGTCGGAGTTGTAATAAGGCCACAATTTAATTTTGAAAATTGCAATTTTCCATAAGAAATTCCATGTAAGTGTATTATTGCGTAATAAAATGCCAAATATGGTAAACATTCTGTAGACGGTAAGTGTGCTGTGCTTGGGTTGACAGTGGTGAGGATCAACTTCCATACTTTTCGAGTTGGAGGTACTTGGGGATGTTTTTTGTAAGTAAAATATCAGAACAACAGAAATAAAAGAAAATATCGAAAAATGATTTTCAATTTTTACTTCCACTACACGGTTGATTCATTTATTTAGTAATATACCAACTTAAAAACAATTTAATCTAGTTTCGAAATTTTTATTTTAGTTACAATTACAGATAAAACCAAAAAAGTTCATAAAACAAATAATGTAACAGTTCAACGATGAATTTACAACTTGAAATCAAACCTTAAATTGTATTTTTAACAATGGACTAGAAACCTAGTTTAAAGTTGGAATATCACTCATTAGAACCGAAGCTTCTAGTTAATGATTGTACATTAACAATAAAACAGAATTTAAGCAATTTTCAATAAATTTGGTTAGAACTAGATAAATGCCAAATATTTTTAGTAAAACGGTACATTGTTACATATGGCGTACAATACTACCTTTTTAACTAGAGATTACGAAGTGAAAACAATTATAAGTAGAATAATAACCGAAGTCAAAACTCATAACCGAAATAAATGTGCTAAAAAATAATAATAATATACTTGATAATGAAAAAGTTGAAATTTAATACCTTTCTTTCGTACATTAAAAATGTAATGGGTTTTTGAATCTTTTGTAAATGTAGGTACGGAAAGTGAAAAAATTAAAAGGCTCTAAGAAAATAATAATTTCATTTTGCACGTCACCACTTCAGTTACCAGAAAATAAAATGTAAGCAAAAACAAGTATAATATTTCAGTTAAAAGTGAACACCAAAGTAGAAATTTAATATCTTATAAATTTCGTACATTAAAATTTTAATTTTATTTTGAATCTTTAATAGTATGAATGGTATGTGTGAGGGAAAATAAGAACTTTGAAGCTTTACTTTAAAGCAAGAAAACAAATTAAAATTTTTACGTAAATTTTTATTAGAATTTTTAATTGAAATTTATACTAAATAAATGAAAAAAATGTTTTATAAAATTTGAGTAATTTTTGTTTCATATTGGACGATTACAATGTTGTATTTTATTATTAACTAGAAGATTTACCTCGAGCTGCTCAAGAAGTAGATTTATTAACGGGGTACACTAACTACCCGGAATCATACTCATCCGCAAATTGTTACAAGGCGTAGGAAGGGGGGGCAGCATATATTCTTAATATCACTGGCTTCTGAGGCTATACGGGAACAAATAATAACTTTTCCTTACTTTAAATGTAAATAGTTCTCTTGACTGCAGTTTAGCTAAAATGCAGGTAGGGGGACAGTATGAATCTTGTTAATCCAAAATGCGCATTTTCAATCTTTCGCGATCATCGTATCTTAGTAATTTCTTGCATGACCGTTCCTTTTTTACACAAATAAATTCAAGTATGTGTGGTATAGATTTATTTAAAAACATTGACTTTTCCCCCGTTTCATACAGCATGGTGGCAAAAGCTCAGGTTTTATTGTCAGTAAAACACACCTATTAACTGGACTACGAAAATTCAAGTAAATGATTTTCATTGGCCACCTGGTGTATGTAAGATACTAGATATTATATCTCAAAAAGAAAGCAGATAATGAGTTGGTATATTAAAATGAACCACTCGGTACATTACATCAGTAAATTTGAGTTTTTATTTTACACGCTAATATTAGAATAATAATGCAGTGTTTGAAAAAAATTCTTTACATACCTGCATAATATCATAAATTTCAACTAATGGGGTGCTAAATCTAAACACTGTTTTTGTTTTAATATTTTCATATAAAATTTCGATTTAAAAAAGTTTGGAGTTTATATTTTCTCTTATTCTTTTTATAAAAAATAAACGAAGAATATGCGCGAAAAAATTAATTTCGACATTAGTCTTTCTGCTTAGGAAAATTTTTCTGAATTGAAAAAAGTGATAACAATGGATTTAGTATTATAGGTAGGAGAAGAGGAAAGTAATGGAAGTAAAAGCAGAATTTTTATGAGTTTGATGATTAAGAAATAGTACCACTTGAAGTAAATTGGTCCATCACATCTTTTTTGAGATAAATTTAAACATGAAAGAGATTAAATATAATTTGATTATCTGTACAGCATATTTACCATTATCCTCATCTCTTAATACTTGAATTTATAAATTACGCAATATTAGTTCAGGAACGGGATCGATAAAAATTTTTAAGTAGATTTATAAAAGTACCAGACATTTTGGAGCGTAATTAAACAATGAGATAAAACAGTGTAGCAGTGCTCTCGGTATTAACGGATCTATGGAAGCAATAACCATTAGCGTAAAAAATTCACTTTCCAGTAAAGTTTAATCAAAATTAAGTAAGACCAATTCTGTTAAAAAAGCTTTTACTGCATTATATTTTGAAATTTAATATTGTGGAAGGATCTTTTTTTAATAAGTGAGGCGTTAATTACACCAGCAAAGTTGTCGAGTTTATTTACTCTGAACCACTCATTAATACGGTACTCGAATGTTCTCACCTACCATTGTGTGTTCTCTTCTCTATGCATTCTAATTTGATTCTGGCGTGTGATAGAAATTCTAAGCGCTCAGAAGTTTACGGTATACTTTATTAAACTATAAAACAATACTGGAAACCATCCCATGTCTTGTTTGTTTGTTTTTTAATTTCATATCAACCCTTTGATAACGCAAAAGTTGTCATAAATATAGCTCCTCAAAGTAAATAATTTCTACTCAATATAACAAACTAGATAAAATTTATTTAATAAAGTCGCTCAACTTATGAACGCGGAGTAGCCTTTATTATGAAAATGGATATAAAATTTAATTATGGCTTAAATAAAAATTTTACTACCAAAATGTAAGAACTAAAGAAAATTGCTACTAAATTGTTTATCAAAATTGCTAATTCTTTTTAATGAGTTTGTTTGGGAAAAGAAAATTACAAAAGAGTTGTTAGAGATGGCTAGCAAAAATTTAATGTAGGTAAAGATTTTTAAAATTATTTTTTTGAATTTTTTATAAATCGGAAATAAGATTTTTCGTAAAATGATTTATTTGTTTTTTACTTTATCTAATAACCGCAGTCGGATGACTTTTTGATCTTACAAAGTACAGTTTTATTAAACGCAAAAGTAACCGTAACGAGAATGGCAATCATATAAAACAGGGTAGGTTCTTTTACGTTAAAAAATATTTTCACAAACAAACGCAGATCAAAAATTTTTCAAAATATTATTAAGAGATATGCAGTCAGCAGATTAAAAGTTATTAGATATTATTTTTAAATTTAACGTGGGAGTTTCGAATTACAAACCGGGAATCAACTCTCCACCACAAGCTGGTTAGTTTCGTTTTGTTTTAGTTACAATTACAGATAAAACCAACAAAAGTTCATAAAACAAATAATGAGTCAACAGTTCAACGAATGATTTACAACTTGAAAGTGACAAAACCTTAAGAGTTTTCTCAACAATGGACAGAACACCTAGTTTAAAAGTTGGAATGATCAACTCAGTTTAGAGGGCACGCGAAGCCGTCGGACCTGCTAGATTAATGATTGCTATCATTAACAATAAAACAGAATCACAAGCACATTTTCTAATTTGGTTTAAGCAACTGTGAGATCTAAATGCCGAAATATTTTTGTAAGAGAAAACGGTCCATGTACACTAGTGAACAAAACTACCTTAATATTAGAATTGAAATGTACAATATACAGTAGAATAGAAGACCGAAGAAGAACTGATAACCAAATAATATGTGATAATAAAATAATAATAATAATAATGATAATGATAAAATTGTTGCAAATACTTAAATAGCCATTTCAGTTTCGCTGACATTTCACAAAATGATGGCCACGGTACCAATCTCCGGTTTGAAACTAGAGAATACAGCAAAGTGAAAAAAAATTAAAACGGCTCTAAGAAAATAATGAATTTCATTTTGCACGTCACCACTTCAGTTACCAGAAAATAAAATGTAAGCAAAAACAAGTATAATATTTCAGTTAAAAGTGAACACCAAAGTAGAAATTTAATATCTTATAAATTTCGTACATTAAAATTTTAATTTTATTTTGAATCTTTAATAGTATGAATGGTATGTGTGAGGGAAAATAAGAACTTTCGAAGCTTTACTTTAAAGCGAGAAAACAAATTAAACTTTTTATTTTTTATTAGAATTTTTAATTCAAATTTATACTAAACAAATGAAAAAAATGTTTTATAAAATTTGAGTAATTTTTGTTTCATATTGGACGATTACAATGTTGTATTTTATTATTAACTAGAAGATTTACCTCGAGCTGCTCAAGAAGTAGATTTATTAACGGGGTACACTAACTACCCGGAATCATACTCATCCGCAAATTGTTACAAGGCGTAGGAAGGGGGGCAGCATATATTCTTAATATCACTGGCTTCTGAGGCTATACGGGAACAAATAATAACTTTTCCTTACTTTAAATGTAAATAGTTCTCTTGACTGCAGTTTAGCTAAAATGCAGGTAGGGGGACAGTATGAATCTTGTTAATCCAAAATGCGCATTTTCAATCTTTCGCGATCATCGTATCTTAGTAATTTCTTGCATGACCGTTCCTTTTTTACACAAATAAATTCAAGTATGTGTGGTATAGATTTATTTAAAAACATTGACTTTTCCCCCGTTTCATACAGCATGGTGGCAAAAGCTCAGGTTTTATTGTCAGTAACACGTGTACACAAGTAATAGTAACACAAGTAATAGTAACACAAGTAATAGGTGTAACAAAACACACCTACATATTAACTGGACTACGAAAATTCAAGTAAATGATTTTCATTGGCCACCTGGTGTATGTAAGATACTAGATATTATATCTCAAAAAGAAAGCAGATAATGAGTTGGTATATTAAAATGAACCACTCGGTACATTACATCAGTAAATTTGAGTTTTTATTTTACACGCTAATATTAGAATAATAATGCAGTGGTTGAAAAATTCTTAACATACCTGCATAATATCATAAATTTCAACTAATGGGGTGCTAAATCAGAACACTGTTTTTGTTTTAATATTTTCATATAAAATTTCGATTTAAAAAAGTTTGGAGTTTATATTTTCTCTTATTCTTTTTATAAAAAATAAACGAAGAATATGCGCGAAAAAATTAATTTCAACATTAGTCTTTCTGCTTAGGAAAATTTTTCTGAATTGAAAAAGTGATAACAATGGATTTAGTATTATAGGTAGGAGAAGAGGAAAGTAATGGAAGTAAAAGCAGAATTTTTATGAGTTTGATGATTAAGAAATAGTACCACTTGAAGTAAATTGGTCCATCACATCTTTTTTGAGATAAATTTAAACATGAAAGGGATTAAATATAATTTGATTATCTGTACAGCATATTTACCATTATCCTCATCTCTTAATACTTGAATTTATAAATTACGCAATATTAGTTCAGGGACGGGATCAATAAAATTTTTTAAGTAGATTTATAAAAGTACCAGACATTTTGAGCGTAATTAAACAATGAGATAAAACAGTGTAGCAGTGCTCTCGGTATTAACGGATCTATGGAAGCAATAACCATTAGCGTAAAAAATTCACTTTCCAGTAAAGTTTAATCAAAATTAAGTAAGACCAATTCTGTTAAAAAAGCTTTTACTGCATTATATTTTGAAATTTAATATTGTGGAAGGATCTTTTTTTAATAAGTGAGGCGTTAATTACACCAGCAAAGTTGTCGAGTTTATTTACTCTGAACCACTCATTAATACGGTACTCGAATGTTCTCACCTACCATTGTGTGTTCTCTTCTCTATGCATTCTAATTTGATTCTGGCGTGTGATAGAAATTCTAAGCGCTCAGAAGTTTACGGTATACTTTATTAAACTATAAAACAATACTGGAAACCATCCCATGTCTTGTTTGTTTGTTTTTCAATTTCATATCAACCCTTTGATAAGCAAAAGTTGTCATAAATATAGCTCCTCAAAGTAAATAATTTCTACTCGATATAACAAACTAGATAAAATTTATTTAATAAAGTCGCTCAACTTATGAACGCGGAGTAGCCTTTATTATGAAAATGGATATAAAATTTAATTATGGCATAAATAAAAATTTTACTACCAAAATGTAAGAACTAAAGAAAATTGCTACTAAATTGTTTATCAAAATTGCTAATTCTTTTTAATGAGTTTGTTTGGGAAAAGAAAATTACAAAAGAGTTGTTAGAGATGGTTAGCAAAATTTAATGTAGGTAAAGATTTTAAAATTATTTTTTGAATTTTTATAAATCGGAAATAAGATTTTCGTAAAATGATTTATTTGTTTTTACTTTATCTAATAACCGCAGTCGGATGACTCTTTGATCTTACAAAGTACAATTTTAATAAACGTAACGAGAATGGCAATCATATAAAACAGGGTAGGTTCTTTTACGTTAAAAAATATTTTCACAAACAAACGCAGATCAAAAATTTTTCAAAATATTATTAAGAGATATGCAGTCAGCAGATTAAAAGTTATTAGATATTATTTTTAAATTTAACGTGGGAGTTTCGAATTACAAACCGGGAATCAACTCTCCACCACAAGCTGGTTACCTTTATTGGGCCCATATCAAGGCAGTAGGTACCTAAATAAAATTTTAGTGTAAATAATTGATGTTTCAGGCACATGTTGCTTGGGTTTTTTTTCAATCAGCTTTCACAGACGTATTTTCTTAATGAGTAAAGCTCAAACTGTTTCAATGCAATTAAGGTTGTGTTTGTCCAATTAATTGGAAAAGATTTTCATCAAAGATATAAAGATTTTATTAAGCTTTTCATGTGATTAAAGCTGCAGGTATTGATTAAAATATTTGTTCACTTTCCCTTCTTGTAAATTATTTTGCGTTCAATTAATGAATTTTTCTATAGTAGGTGCAAAAAATGATTAAAAATTTATAAATTCATCTTTTAATTCAGATAGGAACATTTCACAGTTTGATGTACCTAAAATTAAACAATGTGTTGACTACAGATAATAAAAATATGACATAATGGAACCTGATTAATATTTTGCAGTAAAATCACGCAGCCTAAAATTAATTAATATTGTCAAGTAGTAGTTGAGTCTGAATTTAAAAATCAGGTTTTTAGTGTCGTCTAAAAAGTCTTTAGGACTAGATAATCTATTATATTGTTTTGCCTATACAGTGCATGACATTCGATTAGTACCACATCTATAATAAACAAATAATTGACAACTATACGTTTAATATGAGGTAAATAAATAAAAATGAAAATCAAAGTAGAAGTGCATGTGTGTGAATTTAGCCCCCCTATTTTTAAACTAAAAAAATTGAATGAATTATGTTGTTTTCAATTTGTTTTGTGTGCTTTGTTTAAAATTTCAGTTCTAAACTTAATAATTTACTTTGATCGTCTTTCACCAATACCAAGTTTTTTTTGTGTTCAATAACATCCCAGTCGGGATATGAGCGGGTATGAGCGTTTTCCTGTTTTAGCCGGATTTTTATTTTTCCAATTCTGCTCCGCCGTTAATTCTAAATTTTCTGATTTGAAATTTATGACTTTATCGGCAACTTGATTAATATATTTGGAAGGTTGTTCAATCACGCTTAGTTTTTTCTTATCTACTATACTATCGAGTTCAGCTTGGATATTATTGGTCATGTTATTTTCTACTCCAATTGTGTTTTGGTTTTCCAGAAAATTTCATTTGGCTTTTCATTTAAAGAATAGTTAGAATAGAGTCTACACTTCTCACCAAATCTAACAATTGGTCCATATTTTTTTGTTTCGCTTTATGCAATCTGCCAATTTTGGGCAAATGTGGTGATTGCATTCTGGATTCTGGGTGGAAGATCAGATAAACTCTCATGCACTTAGACTACTAAATCGGGCCCATTGTGCTACCTCCAACTATCAGCCCCCCCCCCCAGCTCCGTCACTCCCCAAGCCATTCCAACCGAAGGATGAACTCCAGGATCCTGGCGGGCGGGTGCCGCTGATTCTGGGCATGTCAGGCCAGAAGTCTCCCAACATAGATCTTCTCAGTCAGTGCCGGACAGTAACAAAACACATGCTTGCCTGTTTTTTCCTCTTCATTACATTCACGACATGTGGGGTCATCTGTAAACCCCATCGTGTGGAGGTGTTTTTTTATTCTACAATGCCCAGTCAGTATCCTTGCAATTGTCCGCAGATGAACTTTGGACAACTTTATAGTATCTTGCATGTTTCCAAGAAGGTACCCGTATTGCTGCTCCAGCTTGGTCGCATGCAGTTTTGTACCCACCTGTTGGTGTGCAGTTCTAAGGTATAATTTTTGAGAAGAGTATCTAGAGTTTTGACGGCAGGCGTAATCATGGGTCCCTGGCAGTAAGGAAGACCATTGCAGCCGGTTTTTTCCAGCTCATCAACTTATTCGTTACTTATTGTGGTGGTTGAATACAACACAATAAAAAAATTCAAAATTTTTGAGAAAAAAAGGCTGGCGCGAAATTTTCTTTTGTAATTTCCGCGGTTATTAACTGAAATTTTTAACAAAACACCCGAAACAAATTGAAAACAACACAATACAAGAAAAAAATTCAAAATTTTTGAAAAAAGGGGGCTGGCGTACAAAACTGTTTTTCGCGATTTCCGCGTTTCTTATTAACTTCAGAACTAAAATTTTAAACAAAACACCCAAAACAAATTGAAAACAACATAATACAATCAATTTTTTTATGTAAAAAAAGGGGAGGCTAACTTCACAGACATTAGAAGTACGTAATTCCGGTATTGCATTAAAATTAACGTAAAAAATAAATTCTGATTTACGCCCATTAATCCAGTCATTATATAAGCCGTAAACAGTACCGGTCCAGTCCAGTCATTATATAAGGCCGCAAACAGTTAACTAAAAGATATACCACCTATGGCCGATTTCTTCACTCATAGTTATCTTCAAGTTAGCAAACTTGAGGTTAAATTAACAAAATAACCAATCAGATGATTGATTTATTTGTTTTGTTGTCATCTGATCGGGATCATCTGATTTCGGCAATTTAACCTGAAATTCGCAAACTTGAAAATAACTATGAGTGAAGAAATTAGGCACTAGAGATGTCTATTAGATAAATTAACGAAGTAACCAATCAGACAGAAACAAAATAAATAAATCAAAAATAGGATTGGTTACTTTGTTAATTAAAGTAATAAATAGCTACTAGCAAATATATAACTCTTGTTGAAGAAATTGGGCATAAGAAGCGTAAAATTTGAATTACGCGCCATTTTATTCTGCCATAGATAGAGTGATCATATTGTATAGCTGTCATCTACAAACCAAGCGAAGTCAACATGTTTAGTTTTATGATTGAACACCGGATAATTTATGTACAAATTTATTAAGCAAATAAATGTGTAATAAATGCTGAACGCTATTATTGCCAAATGATCAGCAAATTATTTTTCTCGACACCTCGGCAGGTGAAACATTGGTTTTCTGCAAAGGATATACTAATGTTGACTTGGCCAGCAAGAAGTTCTGATCTGAATCCAATAGAGAACCTATGAGCATTTTATGTTAGTCAAGTTTATCGAGATAGGAAAGTGGGGATAAATCAAAAATGATCATATGTGAAACATGGAAAATACTTCATTACGGTGCTTACAAAATTTAAAATATTTAATTCCAATTAGACGACTTGGTATAATACGAAATAATGAAGAAAGCATTAGTATTAATAATTTCTTAATAAATCAAAGGATAAATACGTAGTGGCGCTAAGAAAATTTTATATGATAAGTCTAAAGAGGTATCTTTGCAAGCTTAATATTGATAAACCAATAAATAAAATGTAAAATTCTGCAATTAGCTGCTTTATGATTAATTATAATTATGATTATAATGATTATAATAATTATGATTAATTATAAATGGCCACATTTATTTGTTTTTAAGAGAATTTTGTTCACTCCGTTGAGTTTTCAAAATATTTTTATATATACTGAAGCTTTATTTCTTTTACAATTAAATTAAAAAACGATTACACCATAATGCATAGGGGCACTAATCGAATTTCGCGTACTGTAGCTGCCATATTGGAAAAATAAATTTATTTTTGTAATTATCTTATATGTAAATGGTTCCATTGCATTGAAAAAGTGAACAGAAATCATATTGTAGAGCTATATTCCAAATCATCCCCGAATAGTTGCTAATATCAATGGCACAATTCGCAAACGTTGTGTTCAGATTTAAATGATGTAGTTAGCGAACAATATTGGTTATCAAACTTCTGGCCAAATATAACCAAATCGCTCTAGCGCATTTAAACTTTATGATCAATATCTTTTTTTGCTTTCTAAATAGAATGAAATGCTCCTGCTGACCTGTAATTATTACAATATACGTTATTGATTGCTCAATAAAATTGTTTTTTGTATTAGCTCCGTAAAGTGATTACTTTTTAAACTATTTTAAGTCCTGAAAATGTTATCTTAGTGGCCTAGTACTTAAATTGTCATAAGTGTGCAAAATAAAATGTTAGCGAACTAATAATACTGTTTAATGTATTTAAATGCAATATTTTAATGCAAGAAAATCTTTTTTGCAAAGCTCAGACAAAAAACTGTTGTACGAAATACGTAGGAAAATGGCTTCATCTGCTAAAACCTTATTTTGCGTACTTATTACAGAATAGACTATTGTTAAATTGCAAACATGTCTTGTAAAAAGCGAATAAAATTATTGTCAGCTAAAAGTATTATATATTAAATTTATTTATTAACTTGTGAAATTATATGATTTAAAAAAGGTTTTAAATTTTCTTCAAGTTGAGTGACTTTAATAAGTCTTTTTAAATTAATAAATTTTTCCGCTTACATATTTCTTGAGTTTTTAGTAACATATTTTATTATTGTACAATCATGTTTTGATTTTCCTAAATTTCGTCAGTAAAACTTGGTTTTAATAATCTAATAAGGATAAAAATTCACTATATGATTAGCATATAATTATCCAGGTACATAAGAATGTTTTATTATAAAATTATTGTAGAATATGGTTCTCAGCAAAGTGAATGTAGTAACTACCTATGTAAATATATTGCCTACTATGACTATTTATAAAAATATATTGCGTCAATAAATTGTTAAGGGTGCCGAAGCAATCCTTGCATCGGAGCGCCACAACCTCTAAGACCGGCACTGAGTTTAACAGATGATCTGCTTTAAAACTTGGTTATTAAGCATTTTTGATTTTAATTTGAAATGTCTATTAAAAACTGTATGTAATATTATACCAATTTTAATGGTTATAAAAATTACATTGTATTCAGAAGGATCAACTACAATATATTTTTTTTGTTTATTTGTTGCTATTGTAATCCAGCCATCTATAATTGCTGTAACGGTTGTTGCAGATATAACTCGTTTATAACACTGCAATATTATATTTCGTTAAAACAAATAACTTTTATCAGCGCTATTAAAATCTTTGCTATTACAATGCAGATGGATTATCAATATAGAAAAACAATGGTCGATAAATAGTTATTTACGTACCCAACGCAGAAAGTGATTTATAGCCACTTACGCAGTCGAGATAACATGCAAGCTTTCTGTTTGTCTTAAACATACTATTTTTCAAATACACCTACTATATAAAAATATTGATTTTACACAATCTTCCTCCATTTTCCAAAGTTGTATTCTTGATGTAATTAGCTCGAAATTGTTGTAGCAAACGTTTGCAAGAATTTTTAATATTACTTCAGTGTAACTGTTTAAATTGGCAACGTTTTCATAAAACCTAGTTTGTAGTAATTAGAATGTGAAATAGCAGCAAACTTATGAATACTTAACTATTAAATTAAAATATTTTCTTTGTATTTCTACATCAAAAACTTCAATAAATATAAAGTAATTAACCAATGTATTTTAAAAAATTAACGTAGACATAACATAAACATAAACATTTAGACTTGTTTCTTTTATATCTTAAGATTTTAATTTTAAAACAAGTTTAAACTCAACGGGAGCAACTTCCAGAAGAAAGAGCTAAATCGAAAGTTTTTAATGGAATATAACTCTTTTAGGTTAATGTGGATAAATTTAATTTAGATAAGTAACGCTTAAAAAACCCTTTAAAATTTATTTAATTTAATTCTCTTTTGCCGAGTGCGTGTTTTCTAATATTATTTTTTAATTATTTTAAAATGCAAATTTGAATTTTAAATTTTGTATGGAACGTTTGGAATATTTTGTGCATGTAAATAAATTTTTGAAATCATGTATAACATGGATATTGTGTCAAGTTTGTGGTAGCTATAAAGTTTAGGGTTTTCCCTAGTCCAACAACTGAATAACTTATACGCAGTTTGGGTTTTGACAATTTCAAAAAATCTATTGTTATTCGTTCTTGCAACAAATTTCTTTTTAATGTGAAATAACACACAAGAGCTGTCTCGAGTTTCAAAACGTTTTTAAAAGTTGCTTTAAATTTCTGATTTTTTATTCTGCTTAACAATAAATAGTCAATTTTAAGTATAAAAATAATCTACAAGTTCATCGATGGGGTAATAATCTGTCTATTGCGTGAATTTTCTGTAAAATTATCACCGTGCGTAAATTTTATATTTTACTAAAGTAAAGGTTCTTTTGAAAGATGCTGGAAAATTCTCACATTAATCGTGCTAAAATAAGTACCTACACTGTTGAGAATGTGAAAACGATTTTCAAGTTCCAAATATACCACGCTTATTTATTTTATGTGAAAGCTAGCTATTATATAATCTTCAATTCTTATATAAGCAATAAATTTTTATATTGTGCTCAGAACATAAGGACAAATAAATTTTCTTTAAACTAAAACTGTCGTAATAATGCAAATACTATAACTTTTAAATTAAAGCACTCGACTTTTCCTCGCAAAGCTACCGGTCTGATGATAGCTGACAAAGTGGTGACACGTCCTAGCTGTTGATCGATTCTCGAGATGCTATTATGCTAATATATTATGTAATAACCTTTTTATTACACGTACGCGTAGGTGTAGAATATGTAAAATTCTAAACACGGAAACATAAATATTTTCATTACTTTGTAGTTCACGTTTTTCATTTATGTAAGGTACATCTCCGTTATGAATATTGTTAATGTAATGCAGGTAAGCTCTATATCTGTATAGCAAACAAAGTTTTAAACTTAGTAATTACAAGTTCAAGTTAATATAATATGTAAAACTAAATGCTAAATGTGAACCAAGAAATGCCAAATTGCTGCTACGTGAACAGTGAAAATTGTTTGAAATGTATTTCACGTTTAGTTGAGATCTTAACCAGTTTTCCTTAGAAAAGCGAGATAGGAAACATTTAAATATATACAGAGTGGTGGCTACCGGTACCACTTATGTGGTTTAACCGCATACAATTATTATTATTATTGTAGTTGCTTTTCAGTTAAGATCCCCTAAGGAAATGGTGTACCAATGCGAGATTTTTAGCCCCTGGTTAATTTTATGAAAAAGCGTGACAAACTTACACTGACACTTCTGTAATAACCTGTGCAATGGACATTATTTTTAATTTTATATAAAAATATAAATTATTATGTTAGAGGTTTGTAAATCGTTTCTTTAGTGACGCTAGCGGCACATTATATTTTTTCAGGGGTTGTAGCAATAATTGCACCAAAGTGTTGCCACGCTGTGCCACTTGTTCGATCGTAGATGATATTACACGATCAGCTAACTCTTGTGCCGTTAACTATTTAGTCGTAGGGCAAGGGTTGGTTTGAAAACCGTTGTGGATTGTATGTATGTATGTGTATGAGGAAAAATGATGTTAAATCGACATCAGTTGCAGTATATAAAACTATTGAAGTAGAAGAGTCGTTTAATTAACCACAACATTGATAGTATACAGATGGGTTGACAAATTCTCAATTCCTTATCAGAACAAACTTTCAAATATCTACCATATCGGTTCCTCTAGTTCAGAATAAATTATGTCATCGACACAAATCGGGTCATCTCCGGCAGCTTACAAAAAAACAAAAACAGGAAACTACATTTTCCATAAATAGATAACCAATAATTCCATTATCAGAGATCCAACAAAATTAACTCAGTTGCAAAGAAAACTGATGGTAAAAGGATGTAAATGAAACGTAGAACTTCGAGGTGCAAAATAAAGTAGTCAAAAATAATATTATTAATTAAAATAATAATTATTATCTGTAATTTTAAAAAGGTGTAATCACAGTTAGTTCAATAATACGTAAAATTGGCGAAAAAATAAAAATACCTGAGTTTCCTTTAGGGTGCTGCTTTATCAAATTTCTTGGTTCCGCTGTGTGTGGAAAACATATTCTTGATTAATCAAAACCCTAATAAAATTTGAACTTATTGTAACAATTTGTAATACAAAATAGAGTAATATTTTAAATTCAAATATCAAACATTTTGTTTGGCAAAATTAAATATTTAAATAATTTTGATTATAAACTACCTACTACAAGTTTGTTGTAAATAATTGTAATATTATGAACAGTTTCATACATTTTCAATTTAAAACCAGTCCGTTGTTACCTCATTTTTTCTGCTGCTTTAGTATCAAAAAAGCCATTCATTCTATTACATAGTTAAATATTAGTTAAATTGCAATTTCTCTGCATAACAAACAATTAGGGAAATGACAGGATTGTACACAACGCATTTCAGTAATTAGTAGTTGCAGAGCTTATGAAAGGAATCTTGTTTTGCATGGCCGCAAAATATTGTGGAAAATTAATCGATAGTCAATTAAAAACCGTAATTGAGTTTTATAAAATTTATTTTACCTACAATTAATTTTCAGTTTTGTTGTACAATTTTTTCTTTGATGGTTTAAGATATCGGGGATTTCTGCATTCGACATTAAATTTAAAAAATGTACGTGCTTTTTAAATAAGGAGATACTTTCATAATAAAAACATAAAGCGATGAGCTTTGCAAAGAATATACAGGGTTCACTTATCAAATAAAATTTACAAACTAAAACGTGCTCACTTAGTTTATTAGTTTAATTTAACCAACTTGTTCACCTAGGAACTCTAATAAAACATAGAATATTTTCAATGAAAAAATAAAATAAAGTTCGTAAACTTGTGAAATTTTTATGGCAATGCAAAAGTTACAATAAGAATTTTACATCAGTGACATTTAACGAACATAAAATACGCCGTCCTGCAACCAATCCAAAAAATCTAATTGCTTTGGAAAGCACTTCTGTTGCTTTTGCTCACAGTTCGTTATATCGCCGTAGAGTTATTATTGTGACAAGCAAACCAGTCATGCATTCATATTTAATTCAGACATATAAAATAAAATTTATAAAAATATTATACTTTATTACAGTCAATATTCCGTTTAATCGTGAAGAACAAAAGCATTTTGGTTCAATTAAGCGGTTGGCCCAAATAGGCAAAGTTGATTTCGTCTAGTTGAAAAACCAAACTAAAGAAATAATGTTGAATTACTTGGAAATTTAGGCCAGCCGTTCAATTGGAAGATAAACTTTGACTTATTAAAATCACTTTTTTATTATTTTTATTTACAAGTCATCTCTTTTGCTTATAAAATTGACTGTCCTGTCACATCAAGAAGTCTATATGTATGATATTTTATCATGTACACTCTTAATGTTAGTATGTTGCTATTAACATACTTAATTATATGCAACTCTGC
The DNA here is from genome assembly GCA_036346125.1 of Lycocerus yunnanus. Classification (NCBI taxonomy): domain Eukaryota; kingdom Metazoa; phylum Arthropoda; class Insecta; order Coleoptera; family Cantharidae; genus Lycocerus; species Lycocerus yunnanus. The sequence goes on from JARFIX010000017.1 coordinate 466,604, forward strand.
AATACGAATCACGGAGCGCATAAACCACTTGCGACTCTGCAACATGGAACACTTAAGCTATTTGCTTAGTAGCTAATAAATTTAGAACGCTACAGACTAAATATCCTTGCCCAATGTATCCAGATTAAGCAAAATTGATTATATATTATATTCAAATTTAATAAAAATATTTTATTTTGAGTGGCAACTACTCAAGAGTTCTTCAGTATTTTCGATAATGGTGTCTTGAAAATATCAACTTTAACAACCAACCGATTGTGACATTTTAAAATTATTTAGTTCATTTTCACATTGTTTTGTTTGAGTTAAAGTATAAAGTAAGTCCGTATTTTAGCGATTATTTCTATGCGAAGTTGATCTGGTATTGCATTTGGGTAATGCTTTCATTTATGGAATCATACCTTTAACGTAATTGTCATTTAATTTTATCCTTCACGGGAAATTATAACAATGACTATTGTTAGCCAATGTGGTTTAGAAGTGATCGTTTCTTGGTCACTCAATTTATAGAAAACATCCCATTTAAATCATCCATTTTTGAGTTTGCAAAAAAGTACTGAATACCAGATGTGGGGCCGGTGAGAGTTCAAATTTAGGGGTTTGTAAATACACTTTTTCCTATAGAAATGGCTATACCAAACTAAAGAACACAAAAATACAAGCTCTTTAAGGTAAGGATCAATCTTGTCGGAATTGTAATAAGGCCACAATTTAATTTTGAAAATTACAATTTTCCCATATAAAATACATGTAAGTGTATTATTGCGTAATATTACGCAATAACATTCTATTAACGGTACTTGTGGTTTGATACTAGCAAATCAGTCAGAAGGCGGGGCTAACTAGAGCAGCGTTAGGAAGGAGTCAGTCAGTGGGGATGTTTTTAGTAAGTAAAGAGGATGTCAAAACCGCTCGAGCCCCAAAGCAACCTAGAGGGTCGCGTAGAGGTGCGAAGAGTAGGTTTTGACAGCGCAATAACATTAGAAACGAATTCACACAAAAGTAATTTTTTTCAAAATTTGTTGTCTGATCACGAATTAAATTTGTTTGATTAGATAATTACACCATTATCTATCATAATTCGTTGTAAAACCGAGATTCTGGTATATTTACAGTTGCCACAACCTATTTCAATTTTGGTGGGCGGGGTTACAGTTCAAAAGAGCCAATAGGATAATTGCTTTCCAAACTAGTTTTAATGCTTTTTTTCAAAATGTGAATCGACCGCAAATTTTATTTTTTTATACGCTAATTAGACCCTCATCTTTTATAATCCACTTCAAAATGATAAAAATCGTGATCAGGGAATTCGAACTGTCACCATGTAGCCATCGTAGTTTAATTATGTTTGATGCTGCCTGCAATAATGATTTGCTCTGAATTCATAAATATTTGCCATAAGACCGATTACAGATATTTCGGATGAATTTAATGAGATTTTTGTACGTTCTTTAGTATTAGAACTCTACACTTATGCAAAGCCAGAGTTTGTTGACATTGAACTAGGAATTTACCGAAGTTAGAAGGATTCCCAATGACAAAGGATATTTTTGACGAGATGAATATGATTCTTTTGTGCGAAGCTGGGAAGTTTTGAAACTTTGAAAAAGGATGTGCAATAGCTGTTATTCACTGATGAAATTCTATAGGCATTTTGCCATTCATTTGGTGTCGACTGTATCGTTATGGAGACGTAGCATTTCATTGTCGTGGCGTTGCTTATTTTGATTGTTCGTTTTTTTTCTTCAGGGAAACCAAACTGTATTATTTTGATTTTGGTTGTTGTTTGAACTTGTTCACCTGAGGTCTTGAACTTGGGTTTCCTTTAACTTACTTTAGTTTTATGTTATATGTTTTGCATTGTCTCATATTTTGACATTCATACACACGCTTTCCGTTGATATTTCTGGGAAAATTGACCACCTGCTGGAATTCATGACCCTCATATACCGTTGGAGTTAGCCAAAGCAATGCCAAAGGGTAAACGTATTTTTTCAAACAAGAGGACTCACCTCTTGGTTTAACTCTTTTCTCGAGGACTACCTAGTAGTAGGGGAGAAAGAGGAAAACTGTTATAAAGTACATTCGACTGCTTTCTGGCAAGTTTAGCTTCAACCCCACATTTCATCCTATAAAGAACAGAATAAGTGAAATGGTAGTGATTTCCTTCCAAGTTAATTATTATTTTCTAGTGTGATAATATTTTTCCTTTTTCTATTTGTTTTTGCTTAATTCAACTGATCACGCTAAATTAACCTCAGGGTTATAGCAGGGATACAGCAAGTTTACGAAAATCTATTTATTATGCGTACAAGACGATGAGTTTTATTTGCACTAATAGTAATTACTAGAACAATGCAATTTAATTTATTCGAGAGACTGTTCCGTCACTGTCCTACCATCTGGTCAACTTGTAATTTAACATTATACATTACTTGCTTAGGTTTATAATGCACCTCTGATTGTTTAAATAATAAAAAGTTTGTTCTTCAACATCGGTGGTGCTAATTTATTAATTACTTTGAGTATTGAACAATTGAGTATTGAAAGTATAATTTTCCGACCGGTAGTAGGTAATCAATCGTGTTGGTTTCAAAAAAAGCAGAAATTTTTATTCTTAAAATATTTGACGTAGTAAGCGACTATAAAAGTAAATTAAAAAAATTATTTTATGATCTATAAAAAGCTTGAGCTAACTGACGGCGACTGACGCGCGACAGCGAGGTTTAATTATAATGAAAATGATTTGATACAAAACAAATTTTTTAGACAGAAAACTTGATATCTACCTATTTCGTACTAGCAATTATTTTGTAGATGAAACATTTTAGATTTTAAATGAAACATACACCGCAGTATAAATGCCCGGGTTAAAATTTCGAGTTACTTCTGTGTGCTTTGGCATCGAAATAAATAAAATATCAAAAGCTTTTAGTCATCAGCCATAGACCATTTTATAAAAACAATTATTTTCAACCTATTTTGACAAAAATTAAACGAATTTTCTGGAGTAGAAGAAATAGCTTTGATTATAAGCTCAAATTTACTCACTCCTACAAAATTGCAGATAAACTGTAGAATTTTAGACGGCTAAATTTGGTGATTAAAATTTCAGCGTTTGCCTTCTGCAATTTTAAACTATGGGGTACTATTACAATTTTTGTTACAAATCTGCTTTGACCACAATGTTATAATATTATCAAACAAAACCCATGTTCTGATAACAGGCTACTTGAGACAAATACTACTTGGCGGGAATAGATCAATCTGAAGTGTACAGTTAAGTGAGAATTAATTATTTACAAGAGAGCTGAAAGGGCCATATCTACTTAATAATTCATTTTAGTTATAAAAATGTACCATATTATGAGCTCTTAAATCAAACGTAAACACATGCTCCCCTCTATGTCTTTTATTTAAATTTTGAAATACTAAAAACTTCTAAAAAAACTTCAAAAAATTCTTAAAATCTCTGAGAAAATTTCTAAATTAATAATTTTGCAATAGAACTGACTAAAAAATATGTTAGAAGTAATGAAATTTTACAAGTCCGAATATGCCGTCACTAGTTGAAATTATGCAAAAGCCGGGCCTGATCGAGCATTCTTGTACTACGTGTAACTTATACAATATAAAATTCGAGACGTAAATAATAATCAAAATAAATTGGAATGAGCTGAAATAGATTGAGATACATCAAAATAGAATCATGTTGGAAATCAATATAAAAGGTAGTAAGTAGGTACAGTTATTTTGCAATACTTAGACAGAACCTCAGTAAAATGATAATAATAAGAAAATAAAATTGAACGTTTGAATAATTTTTGAGAGTATTAATAAAGTTACCTAAGATAACATATAAATGACGATTGTAGGTAAAGAAACAACCTCTATCAGTGTCGAGAGCTGGGATTTCGTAAGTGACGACCCGATATCGACTGACTTACGAATCAAAAATCAGATTGGTTATAATTATCTATCAATCAATGAGCTCAATTACTTGGATAGGGAATTAAGGGATTACTGATATAAAATTCTCAGTTAATAACTTTATGCTGTAAATCGTTTTAATAATATATTTTAATAAATAATAAATAAGTGTTCTTATTCTATAGAGTATTAATTTGAGGAACTAAAAGTAAGCAAAATTTATTTTTTGCTTTCTATTTGTAAATACTGAACTGGCAAACTGAAATGAAAAGAAACGGAATTAAAAGCTCTGTAATTATTGTAGTAACTTTTGTTTACACTTTTTCAGATCTGAACTTCAAGGCGTGAAATTTAAATTGCAAAATAAAATGGAAAGTACAACCCATTCATTATTTACTTACTTTGAAATATTATTAAACTCGATAATCCTATGATACATTTTTAATGGAGTAGAATACATAATATGTTATAAGATTGTAAGTTGAAAGTTTTTTTTTCCTAAACCAGAATATTTGTCAAGATTTAGGAAATATAACAAACAAGGAATTACTTAACCGAAAACAAGATATCGAGATTATCTGGAGGCCTATACAGATTTCCGTTATGGGGGTCTTATACAAACACAAAAGATAACCGAGTCTAAGGGACACGATCCATGAAATTTACCACAATGATTTTAATTCGATCAAGTTAATTAAACTAAGCAATTAAAATAACATATTACGCTGTTAATTGCTTAAAGGTCAGAAATTACGTATCCAGACAAAATTTTCTAAATTTGGAAAACGAGCTTTCAATACACGCACCTTATTACCTTTGAGCGTTTATTGCATTCTTTTCGGTTGCCTCTTTTCCACATGATTAAAAGCTGGTTGGCATTTTGTACTAATAATTAATTCCGCCTGCTAGCAAAATAGAAATTCCTGAAATAACAACAAACAAAATCGTTTGTACCAATCTCAATAATTAAAAGATTCAATTATCGTTTTAATAATTAATCACCATAATCTTCAGTATCAAAAGTTCCATCTCGCTTGATAAAATCGACGATATTAATTAACAAAGCTTGCGATTTAGCTGTTCCATTAACAACAATATTAGAAATTAGTTTGTTTTTGATAAAAATTATAATTAATTGTGGTATAAACAGGGTAATTTGTTAAAACGTGACCTCATTAACACATAAACGTTTAATATAATTTTCAATTTTGTGGTAACAATTTGTCGCGTCAAAACCAAACTTTTCAAAATTGATTACGTTTTACATAAAAGCTAAAAGTAAAGCAGCTTCGATTACATTTTGTTAATAAAATGAATTAGATTTTGCATCTTGATACTAAAACGTTTTTAGACTTTGGAGATACGTGAAAGCGTCATTTCATAAATCCCTTAGACATTGTCCGGTTTAAGGGTAGGATTAACTAACACACTATATAACTACAAAATTAACTTTATAACACCATTTAAATGTAAAATATAAATCTACGTCAGTATAATTTACTTGCCCCAACTGGGAAAGTTAATATTCCACTCTTTAAAAATTTCTTCTCTTTTTTAGTTTAAAAATATTTCTAGCATTACAAAATAAATCAACAACTTGCGAAATAAAATAAAATTTATGAGTGTACCTAACATAAATCGTCGTTCAAAAGAATAGTTCAAAGATACGAAAAAAATATTGCAAGAGTATAATAAAATATTTATTAAGTATTAAAAAGTGTATCAAAGTGGAAAGAGAATCGACAATACCATTGGAGGTTTAAACATCAAATTATTACTTTTGCATTATAAAAGTTTGCTTGCTTAGCGGTTTTCCAATTTTTCTGCTGATTAAACTGGACTTTCTGGTAATTTATATTGCTAATTTAGAAAAGCGGTTTAAACTTAAACAAGGTTTAAAAATGTTAGAATTATAAATTTTGACAATGTACGTAGCGCGATGTAAATTTTGGGTTACACTAATTAATTCTAATTCATTTTCATTTATTTAATAAGATTTTATGAACACATTTTTGAATGTGGACACGATAAATTTTTTTAATAAATTATTTGAACGTTGAAATGCAGTATGAAAAATGAAAATATAATGTTGCTTATCTTTCCGCACTTTATTATCAATGGTTGACTATATTATTAAACGGAACATAGTAGTAGTTGCAAATAGTTTTAATCGCAATCTGCTGAACCTGTTAAACCAAGCCATAAATAAAACATTATTTTTATTAATCACCGTTGTAAACAAGCAACAAGATGTAAGATGAGATAATCTAACAAAAATGTGGAAAATTAATTATCCTCGAATTAATAATCCTTAAGAAAATAAAAACTACTTGCAATTTTTTTAAATAGAAAATAATTAAAAATTTTTCACTTTTTTAATTAAAATTAATTTTTTGTACCTTTTACATAATATAATATTTTAATAAAATTTTTATTATTTTATTATATACATAATTATTAAGATAAAAAGAATTAATATATAAAAGGATGCAATTACTATATAGGGTAGAAGCTAATTGACCGGCACATATTCTAGTAATTAAATAATAATTATTGAAATTACACAGAATATTATTAACCTCTGAAATTAATATTAGATTAAAATTTTTAAAATTAAAAGGTTAAATAAACAATATTATTATTAAACGTCTGATGACAGCAGTAACCATTGCTGATATCATACGAATAATTTCTTTTATTGTTTATTTAACCTTTTAATTTTAAAAATATTAATCTAATAATAATGATTATAGTATATAAATTATACATAGTAGAATATTATTATTAACCTATAAAATCAATATTAAATTAAAATTTTAAAAATTAATTACTGAACAATTAAACAAATTTATTTTTCATAAACTTTCAGCAATCCGCCGACAGCAATAACCATTGCTGAAACCTCATGAAAAATTAATTTGTTTAATTGTTCAGTTAACTTGTAAATTTTTAAAATTTTAATTATAGTGTATGATATGGAAAGGCAGATGCATCCTATCGCAGAGTGAGTAAAGTATGTAGTACATTGCACCTAACCTCAAATATCAACTTTAATATTTGAGATGCATTTGAACATTGAGACAGATTTGGAGATGCATAAGATCCAGTCATGCAAGACTCAAAACATCGCAGTGATTCTTGAATGTAGTTAATGATGGCAATTTATTAACATAGGCAGACCACCGTCTTTACGTGCCTTCCGAAGCACGCCGACAGCATGCAAAGTGAGCTCTGCCCGGATTCAAACCGGGGCGCCTTACCTTAACTTGTGAGTAATTCCTACACATTCACATATAATGTTGGCACTTTTAGATAGCAAAATGAAATAATGTACTCACGTGACCTTGACACTTAATACAATAAAGATGCGATAACTCAGCTGGTAAAATTCAAATTAGTTTAACGGTAAATAATAAAGATGCTGACGAATAACGATGGAATCTATTTGCATTGTAGTGGCGGCAGTTGTTGACAAATTTCTCAAAAGCGTTGACGATAATTTGAAACGAAACGGTATAAGAAAGCTCGTTGCTCGAAAGACGATACTTGGATAAACAAAACACTTCATTTCAAGAAAGCGTTCATTGACTTTGATTAATAAGACCGATTACAAGTATTTTTAATTTGTTAAATATGATTTCTGTGCGTTCATTAGTTTTAGAATCTACACTTATGCAAAGTCGGAGTTCGTTAGCATTAAACCAGGAATATACCGAACTTAGAAAGGACTCTCAATAACAGAGAATATGTATTTTTCTCCTGGATTACCTAGTGGTTGGGAAAGGGGAAAAACTGTTTTAGTATTTTGTAGCTAATCTCTTATGAAAGGATCTTTTCACAAAAAGAAAAGCGTAGTTTTCATCTGAAACTATGTCAAAAATGTGTCAAAATTTTGAATGTAAACTAAGGTTTATCATTTTTTAAAGGATAATATTTGGAAGGTTGTAAGTGATGAAAAGCGGTCGTAGTTGCATTGGGAGTTGAGGTTGTGTTAAAAATCTTGTATTGTACATATAATGGTACGTTTACACATGCAATGATTTGGTGGCGCCAGTCGTTGATGGCGCGGTAGAAAAGGTTTACACATAAAATGTAATTATATTTAACCAATCTTATTTTGCAAGTGCATGCTGATGTGTAAAGATCAAATATAAGTTTAACAACACGTAAAAGTACTATAAAATAAACTATATCACAATTCACATCGATAAGAAGTGGTATATCTGCTTTCATAATTTAGTTTACGTTTGCAAATTTTACTTGTAGTGGCGAATAAGTCATTGCTGGTGCGACAAAAAGTTAGAAAGATCTAATTTTTTCCAACTATGCATGTATTGTTAAAATTTGCACGCCGGTGAACGTTTACACATGCATTTATTTTTTTACTGGCGCGCCATCGACCACTGGCGCTACCAAATCTTAATTTGCACAAATTTATTTCTTATTTATTAGTATGAATCTGAGAAGATAAATTAAAAAAAACAACATGTGTGTAACGTCACAATGCGTCATTCGTTAAAGCTAATATAAATTTATGATTTGGCTACAATGTTGCATTTAATGCAGATTCTGAAAATTGCTGTCAGCAATGTGCTTAATTATGTAATGATGTTATATTGAAAATATTTATATTATTATGATCGGTTACTTAGTTATTGGTGTTGTGCCCCAAGTCTAGTACAGGATACTTAAAATGTATCTGTAGCTCAGACCGCTACATTTTTTGCGATTGTATATGAGATTTGTGGTTTGTAGAGTTGATACATTAACGTTATTTGTTAAAGAACTTATTCCTACTTTAGAGTTTTATCGGAAACAAATAAATTAACCACAACAATCAACAGTTATTCCGTTATTTGTTGGTATTTCTAAATTATTTCAGGAATTAACTTTTCTGATAATAATATGACTTTTTGTTTATATTTCACCTGAAACGTACTGTATACTTTACTAATTCAAACAATAAGTTTCAATGCTTGGTAAATTTAAGTTCGATTAAGCCCGCAAGCTAATACCTACAAATTTATTTGCTTAGAATTATCAGCGCAATCACTGGAAATTCTGGTGCAGCTAATCCGTTTCGGTGCTCTCAAGCATTACTAAGTCTACACAACATTACTGTATTGACAAATAGAAATAATTCTATAATAATGAAAAATATATTTCTTTGTTTAAAGAAATTCGAAGTACTAATACAACTTTTTTATCAATTTGCCCACTCGACCTACTTGCTGCGATAATTCGCGTACAAACTTAAACTTTATTTTAAGCACCCGTTAAAATTCTGTAGGTACTTGTTTTGAAAATGTTCATGTGTAAAGGCAGTGTTGAAAACTTAAGTGCCTGTTTATTGTAACCACAAACACATTTATATATCCTGTATATTGTAAAACATGTAATAGGTACCTACCTACTTGAAATGTCGCAAAAGGTTCCTGACTCTTTTTATGACTTGGCTTTAATGAAACTAGCTAATGCAATTAAAATTATATTTCTATATGTAAATAATTAAATTAAAATTGCAAATTACTGATAAAATTTTAATTTTATTCTCAAAGATTCCTGAAGGAAAAAAATATTTTCTTGTGTAACCTATGCAGGGTAAAATTTACTTGATCACCGAGGGTAGCTATTTATCGAAAAGTCGAGTTAATAAATTTAGAGAAATCCGAGATTTGAATCCAGAAGTAAAAAATTGAATATTTTATTGAAATGTGGCGAACATCTTTTGTTGTTTTTGAATGTACCTACTAATAAAATAAATTTGTCAATGTAATTTCTAAACGCAATATAGTGCCCTCAACCTTTAAGGAAAATGCGTAGGTGTGCAGTTGACGCGTATGGAGATAAACCAAAATCCGATTATTCGAAAATTTTAAGCTTTTGAGCTCTTCCAAATGCGTTTCATAAACATAAATAACAATAAACCAAAACTATATTTTTATAAAATGTAACATACGCCCACTTAAAAATATACTTATCTTTTGATGGCATTATTTAAATTTTTGGCTAGAAGCTTCGTTTTAACAATACATAAAAGATTTTTTTATACAATTTATTTTCAAAGGTTTTAAATAAAAATAGTGTTTTAAATAGAAAGCATTTCTAGTACTACTTTAGTGTACTTTTATTTAACATTAAATTTTACTTTAAAATTACGTAGTATTTTACTTTAAAATCGTTCTATTTGATTTAGACAAGATTTAAATAAATTCATATTCTTCCTAGTCGGACCTATAGTCAGGCATAGAATTTAAATAAATTTTATTGTAAAAATTGGAAATAAAAACAATTGGACTTACGAACGCTGTTTCCATATTATAATTCTAAATGTGCATTTCTTCTTGTGCATCAAGGCTTCGGGGGATAGGGTGATCGGGAGCTTTGATTTTAAATGAGTTGATGAATTTTTTAATTTATTTAGGGTTAGCGAAGTCTTCGAGAGGTGTAGGGACGAATGTTTGTTGGGGGAGTAGTAGGGATTGTTAGATCATATTTTTGGTTTGGGGATTTGAGAGCTTTTCGGTGAGCATATGGTTTTCTAAGTAAGTGCTAGCTATAGAATTTGATTTAAAATTTTGATTTTGAATTGAATTTGAATTTGATATATAGATTTAATATACTATGCTCAGACATGATGTCACTGTTATGTCAGCAACACCATAACATTGGCACGCTTCGCAGTGGTATGTGTTTAAAGGTAGCAATCGATTCTTACGGGCATTTATAATTACGAATTTGAATATCAAAATTCTCTTCCAATAATTTTCCGCCCAAGGTGTTACATTTTTGTTTCTTTGGAGGAGTTAAATACGTGTAGTTTGATAATTGGAGGAATTTTTTTTTAAAAAGAACCTTTCCGTAATAAAACATTTTATATAAATAGAGACGCTCCACGGACTTATAAACAGCTTTTAGAGGTAGATCACTGTGTGCAATACACTAACTTGGGGTTTTTACTACCGAGTATTCGGCGGCAGTTTACAACCCACCTTGACAATCACGGAGAGCATTTTCACCGATATGTAGTTTTAATTAAACCATCAGGCTCAAATAAATAAATATATTTGTGAAATATGTTGTTTTTTTGCTAGTTTAATTTTTTAATTATAATTATTTTCATAAAATCGATTTCTTGTGATTTTAAATTTTATTCAAATGGGAAATTAAAAGAAATGAAAGAAATTAAAATCGATTTCTTGCTATTTTAAATTTTATTGAAATGGGAAATTAAAGTTTAAGCCGTCTTTCACATATTATCGCCCATAATATGTTTATCGTTTCCTTAAAATTTACAAAAACAATTTAAATTTCACTTTATTAGAATTAACTAAGGTAGTAACTAATTAAACCATCCAACATTATTGTCCAATTCATTTAACTTTTTTTCATTAAACTGAAAGATACACGGCTGTGACCGTTCGCTCGCAATTTTCCAGGTCGACATATTATTAAAATCCATAACTGGAGGAACTGTGACATCAAAATCAGCTAGCGATATAAACTTTATTAGTTTATCAAAAAATTCTAATTAAGGGCTAATTAGATAACAGAGAAATATAGTAGATTAAAATGGTTTCTCTGGAATTTACAGATTTTATATTATTATATCATATCATCTATCTTTAACATTTAATATCCATTACGGAAAATCCCGATACCTTCTTCCTTAATTTACCACTTAATTAACTTACTTGTTACTTTTGTTATTAAAATTATTATTAATTCAAATCATATTCATAATCTGTCTTACTCCTAATTTTCTTATCTAAAATGTGACTGTTATGGTTGATATTAATACGACACCAAATTAGTAATAGATTAAATAGTAAGGATTCAGTGGGTACATGTTTATAATTATTATAATTAAGCAGTATTTCTTTCGTTTTCTTTTCTTTATGATATGCAGTACACTCATATAACAAACAGTGTGCTAGCATTTGGAAAATAAACTATTTAAATCAATTTTATATTTCTCGTCCAATTCTACTTCCACTCCACTATAGGTTAGAAGCCTCATCTATGTAGTAGAAATTTCGTTAATCCATTCGTGTGCACCACTACATCATTACTTACTATAACTGCCACTTGATATATACAAAATTTGAACATGTACATATTCGAGTAATTACCATGTAGTTGATAACTACAAATACCACATGATAAAATTTACCGACAAACGAAATGGCTCAATCAAATACCACTTGGCTAAAATAATTGATGAGTTTTCAAGAGAGTTCTCATGGACCACATGTCCTTGACAAACTCACTAACAAAATATCCTTCAAATACCTATCCGTAAGCCGTCATTTGTAGTTTATAACAAAGAGGAATAAATAGAAAAGGAATAATATGATTAACTTAAAATTAAATAATTCTAGAAAGCTCGAACTTAAAAGTATGCAGTAAAGTATACCTGAATAACAAATTAGCAAAAAATAAAAATAATAAATAATGCAAGGGGTAGAATAAACTTTTTAGAGAATAACAAACAAAGAGTACTTTTCTATAAATAGTTTTTATCACTAGAAAGATTTTGGCTCAGAGAGGCTATAAAAAATAAAATTCCCTCGAAAGAAATGATAGAAAACTTAGTAATAATATAAACAAATTTTCTAGACTTGGTCGTTTCCTGCTATTGCGCAATGTTTCCAGCAGTTTTCCGATCCTTTCAACGTTGAGAAAACTAAAATCGGTCTTTACATAAGTTATAACTGTGTGCTTGAATAGAGGAAGTTATCTACATTTCATAACTTAAAGTTATTATGTAAATAGAAATGTAAAATAACATTTTGTAAAAAATATGAAACAAACTAAAAAATTTTAAAATGTACTTAGCCTTTGATGTTTTGAAAAATTATTAAATTCAATAATAATTTGGCGTAGAATCCGATGTAGGGTATATTCAAAATTTGATTGTGTCAAATACTTGACGGAAGTCTATAAATAACGCAATTGTACTCATTGTTTTATTTAATTTTTTATTTATGAGACCAATGAAGTGGTCATGAGACGTATATATATTTTCAAGTTTGAAATCTTGTTTTTGTTTGTTCAGTCAAAATGTTCGCAATAATGGTAAGTATCCAATTTTTAGTACAAAATTACCGTAGGTAATAATTTTTAACTTCAAAAATATAATTTAACAGCACAATAAACTTAGAATCATACTTTTCACCATCCTGTATGCTGAAATAAACTTTTCTAAACATTTATTTGGATGAATTCCCAAAGTGCATCTAAAGTAATTTATTATCAAATTCTTTGTAAGATGAATGCAAAAGTTGTAAGTTACAAAAAACAAAAGTACCAAGTATTCTATTTGCAAAATTATATGAAACAATTCGGAATCTCTTTGTTTGAGACAAAGTTTGGGCAATCTACATCAAAATTTTATTATAGACTACTTAACTAACACAAAAACTCCCAAGTTTGACAAATTTGAAAATGATTTGAAATTTATGACAAATTTAAACTTTTGTACAAATTTTCATTGTGCAAAATTGGTGAAATAAAGTTTTTCGAAGATCTTGCGACATCTTTTTTTAAATAAATTTATATGAAAAACTTGGTTTGAAAAGCACAAATTTTGTAAAAAGCGATCTTAAAACTTGATAAAAAGTTTGTACAACGAACTAAAAACAAACATTCTCTCTGGTGATCACGTTTAAACTTTGGATATCCTTGAAAAACTTGTAAATTTCTACATTTTTAAGCTTATCTAACACTAAAAGCTTTTACAACTAAAAAAAATTTTGTATGTTATAGTTTCTTGAATGTAATTTTGATCTTTAGTTTCAGGTACGCTAATTAAACTTAACTTGGATCTAAGGACTTTTGTAAGTACTTCAAAATTTAAATTAATTTTAGTAAATTATTAAGTTTCAAACAACTTTCCCTTGTGGTATGCTACAGTTTTTGGTGTAATAGCAGTGATATTTGTTTGTTTTTATTAAAAACTTTCTAGATTTAGGAAATAAATTTTAGGATAACAAGGTTATGTTTTAACATTTCATTGTTAGGATATGCCAATTACTTTTAATTATAATTATTATAGTATCAGATCGGCAAACCTTATCAGAATTATGGAGATACCTGGATTAAAATTTAATAACAGAACTAAAATAAAATTAAATTTTACAAAAGATATTTTTAATTAAAAGTCAATATTTAACACATTATTTAATGTTCAATTAAAGTTAACCTAAAAATTATTTTATTGAAGTATCTATTTCGGTATTCATTATGCAATACGCATACAAAATATGATACTAAACAATATCGATTGTTATTATTTACATTTTGAGTTCAAATAACTTAATCTTGGGTTAATTGCCCGATTAATTATTATTATAATTTTGGAAGTCATTATGAAACGCAATATTTAACGTAACCAAAATCGGCGATAATTTTCTGCGATGCCCTACCTTATGCAACCAAATATTTTCGTTTATTGCTTTTAATTTTCTTGGTTACGCTAGTAAGCATTTCATCATAACTATTTTAATTGTTATCTCAGCTTTCTGTTTCATCGTTTCTAATTGAGAATCTTATAATTCTCAACTGGGGTTGAATTTATTTGCTGTTATCATTTATGATTGTTTGTGACCTGCTAAAGAAAATTTTATTACTTATTATTTGGTCAAATGATAAAAGAAACTTTCAATAAGAGAATACAATCGTTTATATTAACACAATGATTAAGAACAGCGATTTGGATTTAGAAGATAAAACGTTACAATAAACCAATGCGAAAGATTTCAAAGAGAAAACAGTTTGCTCTGCAGTGTTTATTAACATTTTTTTAGCTTTGAATAAGGTTTAGTGTCGTGCTCTTCAAACAAGCAAGCAATTTTGCTTGTTCTTCAAATTATATCTTATTGAATGAGTGTTTCAAACCGAGTACCAAAACTTCATTTGGGTTTGCATTCGATGGTGTCAAGAGTGCCGCAATATAGTAATAGTCTTGGGTCTAAAAACTCTAGGGTTTAGAGGATGGTCTAGAGGGTTTAGATGGCAAGGAATGCTAAATCCTCGAAGAGCAATGACAAAGCATCAAATAATATTATAAGAAAATGCGGGATTCACGATCATCCATTAATGGATGTGCATAGCCAAAGGCTAAAAAACAATATTTAATACTTATTTTTTGATCATATTTTGATCTTGAAATCTTCAATTTTATTAGAAGGCTTTAAAAAATAGTGAATTATAATTATGTGATTCAAATGCGTGGCGAAGTACCGATAAGGGGTCCTACCGTTTCTTATTAGTTTATGGTAATAATTGATTTACAGTGTCAGTTTAAACTTTTTAAAATTGGTTTTGTTTTTTGATAGTTTCTAAATCAATATGCTTTACAATTGGAAGTGTAGAATAAATTATACGTGCAAGAACTGTAAACGTGAATTTCCACGTTCAAAACTCAGCTTTTAACTGCACTGTTGCATTTTAATAGCCCAATATAAATCCTCAGGTTTTCTATCTAATGTTAGCACCTTAAAAAAAAGAATCATTAGTGTTCACAAAAGCAATAATGTACCTAGTCCCAAAATAAGGAGAATAATAATAAAAAATGTACTTGACAATAATTTAAGTAGAATATTTTTTAAGTCTTTTTTTTACTGCCATTCTATATTGTTTCAAGTAAATATAATTATATACAATTTTGTATTTCATGTAATAACATCAAATTTTATAAAACTAGTTCGAATAGCAACTGTTTCTGTAACGATTTGATTGTGCTGAGAAGGTAAATAAAAAGTCGATTTAGTTCAATGTTTGAGTAAACACGCCAAATTTATGTTTACATCTGTACATCGCAACAATTTTATTTTATACAACATTTTCTCAATAGAGTTCAAAATTGAATATTAGTATAAAAAGTTAATTTGTTCTATTTTATTAACCACTAAAAAAGATGTAGGTGGCAGGTAGCAATTTGAATTAAAATTTTACTTTTAGTTGGCATTTGGAATTCGCTAGGTAAAACGGCGAAGTAATTTCATGCCAAGAGGTTAAACTTACTACCTAAAGCCAATCAATTTTACCAACCGAATCCAGATATCTCAAAAGCAAGCCAAATTTACATTTAAATTGATTGTTTCTGCTAACTTTCAACTAAACTAAGTGTGCTCATATAAATACATAAACTAATTTCGTTTAATAATATTTCTCAATTAGGGAAATTTTATTTGTTTGCATATTATACCAGAAAGACAAAATGCTTGTTAATTTTGTAAAATAGAGTTACCAACTTTTTAAAAGCTTTACATTCACATTTATGTATACGTTTATGGCTTGTTAAGGTTGGCTTTTCTTTATTTATTGTGCTACCTATTGTGTGGTGTGGTATATTGCCTACCAGAAATTTGTACCTATTTATTTTTTAAATTACTAGAGCAAACGAAAAAGTAAATTAAAAAAACCGTTGTTTTTTGGTTTAATATTTTTGTATCATAGAAAAATTACCAAGTAGTAACTATTACTAAAAATGGAACAGAGACTTGTTTTCTATATTTAGGCTTCTCTCGCAAAAATTGTTTATATATCGAAAATTTCGAACAGAAAATTCTAATTGCAAAGTAACCTCACTTTCTTTCGGCAATATAATAATATTTTGTTACTTTTCAAGTTCTTTTTATTTTATGACCAGAATATAAGTTTCAGTAAATGTCTTTCCTAAACTTTATAGAACATTTTTTCTTCTTTCTCCAGTTGATCTTTTACTAGTTTGCCATTTATCAAGGGATCTCAATCTTTCAACAAGTTGCAGTTGCTGTTTTTATATATGGGACAAATCAATCAATAATTAAAAGCGGAATTCGTCACGAACAAATAAAAAATTTATTACTGTATAATAATTTTCTTTTTAGTAGACAATTTTTCATCAATTAGTGTTTAATTATATTTTGCCAAATTATTCTTCTATGCTTAGCTATCTGATAATTAAAAATTGCAAGATGGTTTTCAGGGATGGAAAAATTACATAAATAAATTGAATATAGCAAAGCTTTATTATAGTGCAGTATATGACGCTGCAGGTGGTAATAACTTTTATATTATGTTCAATTTTCTATAATTTTAAAAAGACCGCCTTCTAGGTATACCTCCATTGTTGTGATTTATTCCTGAGTCCGGGGAAGCTTCAATACCTAACTTATTAGCTTTGTTCGTTTGTTTTTATTTCTGCTGTATCAGTATATCGTCGGTGTACCAATTTAGATCCTTTTAATTAAAAATAAGGCGGAATACCTTTTTACTTTAATTAATGTTCATTACAAAGCAGTAAATATTTTCGCGGTACGACACTGCTTTTTATGAAGAAAAATATACAAATTATTCCCAAACGCGCACACAGTGCAGCAAAATAACTAAATAAAAGAAATTATAATTATTTTGATTTTGAATGACTTATATTACAGTGTTTTCGTTTAAAACCTGTAAACTTAAAGTACATGGAAGTTCTATGAGCATAGTTTTTGCATTTAAATGTATTATTTATCAAGTTTTTTCTGAACTTAATGATGCAACTAAAAGAGGCATCAGTCCTTCGAGAAAATATACTTCTCAAGGATGACGGTCCCTCTAGATGTACTAATCAAAAATGATGGGTTCGTCTAGACTCTAGATGATGCACCCATCAATTGATTCCAGCATCAGTTGCTTGTCTTACTAGAATTTGTTCCACAGTTTCCTGTATCTGTTTTTATGTCATTCAAACAGCTACTTTTATAAAATTTCTTTTATTAAATATTTTTTTTAGTTTTATTTGGTCATTCATTTTTATACGCGCTCTTAATAATTTTGTTTTGCCTGCTTGAGAGGCAAAGTATTTTCCAAATCATTTACTTATTATTATTATTATTAAATAGCACAATTGCGGAATTGAGCTGTCTTTAAAGACTTACAAAATCCTTTTCTGAGGGGATTAGTCCTCTGAAATCATTCACTTACTACATTGCTATTAAAATAATGTAGATAAAGTAACGATTTCAGAACTTATTTTGACAATTTTCTCCTGTCAGTTTTCTTAAAAATCAGATATCTGATTTTACTTACTTATTTTGAAAACCCTTTTCGATCACGCTATTTCTATACCAACATTTCTGGACAGTGCTAGTATTACTATTTGATTCTTGATATAAGCTTCTGTGCTCAAAATTTTTTTCCCAGCCCTCTATCACTAACCATTTTTAAAAAACCACTGATACTGGCTTACCAAATATATTGGTCATGGCGGTCAAATGTTAAAATTCTAAGTTTTATTCTCTTTGCTTTGTTGCAAACCCTGTCAGTATCTTTTAAACAAAACCCGCTTTCAAAACTAACGGCAAATCGGATAGCAATTTAACAAGCTATAACTTTGTTTACTAAATTTTTGCAAAACCAACCCATTTCACAGAAAATCGCAAAATAATATACAAGATGTGGCGAAAACAGATAACAAAAGTGCCGTTAAATGTTCATTATTTTAGGATTTCTTGTGAAATAGATTGGTTTTCCAAAAATATTACTCGACTAAAGTTATAGCCCGTTAAATTTGCTACCCAAATTGGTTGGTTATTTTGTAAGTAGTTTTGTTTAAAAAATGCAGAGTTTGCAACAAAACGAAAAATAAAATTTGCAATGTTTTAACATTTCTTCTCTTAATTTAATTCATTACTCAAAATTCGTTGATTCTAGTGGATATGAGATTATAAATCAGTTTGTAGATAAATAAATGATATTTAAAAATCATTAATCTATTAATACCATAAAATCAATAGTTACGGTGCTATGGCCGTCTGAAGGCAGAAATTCAAAAATTGCTTTAAAGAAGGGTATCCCCAAAGGTTTGGACTAGGACAATTAAGAAACTTAGAAAATATCTTCTATCGCCGCATCAAAGGTTTACCATGGTCACGACAACACCCTGTATATATAAATCAAAATAAATTTACTTTTAATTCACTTTGAAATTAATGTTGTCTTAATGCTGCGTTAACATTAGTCAGCTTATGACTGAACAGAACTGAAGCATTGAAATAGGATACATTCAAGAGAGTTAAGTAGTGTAAATGCAGCTTAACGCTCAAGAGATACAGGACGGTTATCAACTAATGTGATAGCTAATGCGATATGAACACGTAATAAAATTTGTGGTAATTTTGGATTCCTTTTAATGTGCAGGTTATTTTGACATCAACCTTTTGTTTTCTTTTTAAAAGTAAAAATTCATAGCCAAAATTTTTATAACACGTACACCGCACAAAAAAATCGCGCAGAAAAAGGCTATCAAGTTAATTTATCAATGTAAGTCATGGGTCAAAAATATTAAGGAAATAATTATTCTCAATTTTGTAAATAATAATTTGTAATTTGTTGACCCAGTGTACTTTAGTAAAATAAGGAGTCAGAAAAATAGCGCCGTAAATTCTTTTTATAGGCCCTGAAAGTATGCAAGGAACTTAAAAAATTGCTTTTAATAGAATTTAATTAATATTCCCATTTACAATAATTAGTTTTATTAAAAGTGGCTGTACTTTAAGAGTTACTGATTTACTATAGAAAATTATTCGTGATTCATTGTTTACATAAAACAAAAGAAAATAAATATAAAGCAGAAAAATAGAAAAAGAAACAAAATAAAAACAAAACAAGCAAAAAATTGGAAGTGAATAATATGTAGGTAAGTTGCTTAAATACAGTGGCGGCTCGTAGTCAGTTAGGATTTTAACGAAGAATATAAAAGTTACAAAATAAGATTTAAATATAAAATTTCAAAAAATGTTTCAAGTGGGCAGGGACCTTTGAGGTAATAATTAGAAGGCGTATGTAGGACAAAATTTAAAAATGGGGGGTACGTATCTACTACTTAACTACTAACTTGACTAAACATTTACATGAAATTTATTAAACGGGAGGTAAAGCAGCATTCGCAGTAATTTTATTAGTATTTATTGTTTGTTTTGAACAAAGAGATATAGAAATGTGATTATTACAGAGATTTAATTATACATTAGAAATATGAAAAACCAAGCAGAAATAAAACCAAGACAAATAAATTGTAAATGTATGTGCTGTTTAAACAGTGGCAACTAATGGATTAATACTTTTAGTAAGGGATGTGTCACATTTGAAATATTATGTAGGTGTACATTTTACTAACCATAATTAAATATTTTTTTATTCACAGTTAAATAAACTCCATGCAAAAAACTTACAATTTTGTTCAAAGGACAATGAAAACTCATTTGTTTTTATTCTGAAAAAATCTCCGCCAAAATAAAAAATTAACAATTGGATTACTCTTACGCCGCAAATTCAATAAAAACTTTATGCCAAACTAAAACTGGTGAAAAAATAAATATAAAACTAAAAGCTAAGAAAGATTGAAATAATTCAATGGAGAATTTATTCATGGATGCTATCTCTAAAAATTGAAATTATTAAAACGTATTTTTTAAAAATGTAATTGAAAACTTTAACAAAAACTTGACTCGCTTTGACAACTCATCAATGAAAGTTATATAAAGGAAATTTTAGAAATCTCAGGATGCAAAATTAATTTCGATCTCGGAATACAGAGTCTAGCTAAATATAAAAATATAATGTTGAAGATATGTTTAATGTGTTGTATGTAACAGCTAGAAATAAATTGTAGGTAATGTGTTATAGAGTAATTTTAAATGAAATTACCAGTAGAGAGGAATTGTGAACAGCTGTTGTGAACAATTTTCTGACTTTTCTCTTGTAGAAAACATAAGTACAAAAATAAAATTGGTAATAGGTAATTTAGAAAATGTGGAAGTATAAAAATAGCTTTATTTTACTTTCATATGCTGACACTTTTCTATTATCGCTTGTAATATCCTTCTTGTTACTACAGTATCATCATAATCGAGAAACCACCCCTAACCATGTGATGGTGAATGTAATAATTTTTTATTAATATAGTGTGGTCACTATATTATACATGTATATCCAATAACAAAACTCATGAAATATTTCAGTTAACATAAATGATTTATTCATGTCTAATTCTTAATTATTTTTACGGCATCAGGAAATTGAGAAGTAAAAAGTGGCCAGGCATAAAAATAAAATAGAATAACAAATTGGTAGTTCGTGAAGAATGAAAGTTTAATTTTCATGCCTTTTTATATTACATTTTAAATTTTTGGCATAAAAATTTCAAATTTGCTGTATTTTATCTTTCTTTTAAATTTTAATTATAAAAAATTGTAGAATATTTTAGAAGCGTAAATATTATTTAATTAAGAGCGCGTGATAATTCAGTCTGTGTTAATGCAAACAAAAAAGTACAATTAAGCACGGATAGGATAAATAAAAATACAATGTAGTTTACCAGGAATTCATACATAAATTAAAAACTTTTTAAATGCTTTAGTTTGTTAAAGTTTTCCCCAGTGATTTACTAAAATGCAATGTCGTGGCCTTGCGATCAAAAGTTTTCTTCCTTCAAAGAAGTTCTGATATCAGAGTTTTTTAATCAAAAATTTGTTTTATTAATATGAATATTTTTTATAATTATTTTTAGTTCTGTTGATGATCTAATATAATTTTCCGTACTCATTTTAATTAAATTATTGTAGTTTACGAAGCCAACTATTTATATCTCGCTTTGGGCGTCAGAAAGAAGTATTAAAATAATTCGCCTTTAGGCCACTCAAACAGGAATAGAGAAATAAAACGCACGGAAGGAATGAGTTCATATCGTAAAATAACATTTCCGAATAGAAAAATAAATATTAGTTAACGCGGTTTTATTTATTCAAGTTTAATTTATTCCTTCCAGTACCTCCCGAGGTAATACAAGAGTTATTCTTATAACTAAGAACAAAAGAGAGGCTGTGGATCTAAGGGCAAGACTGCTATAGTATTTAGCCCCACGTTGGGCGCCAAATATGACGCTAAATATCTCTCAATCGATTTGAAAATTAGGAGAATGCGTAAATGCAATAGAAATTAACTTTAACCATATGTGACTTTTTATTTCGGTTTGTACTAACTATTTTGTTTGTGGTATCTGAAAAAAAACCTCAACTTTGTGTACAAATTGTAGTTTTTTATTTGATTTAAATCCGGTCGCTTAAATGCGACTGTAGCGGTAAAGTGTTACTTATTTGACCACACAGCCGTATAAAATGTTACAACCCTTGTTAACATTTTGCATTTATTTCAATGTGGCCGGAGAAGTCATAATACTGTGAGGTTTTAATCTGGTAAAATATTTAGTTGTTCGTAATGAGATTTTGCTTACACGGTTACACCACTGTGCAAAAAGTGCAACAGTATTTGTATTTCAATTTACTTACCTTTATATAAACTCAAAAAGGCGTAAATGCAGAATTATACTTTGGCGAGATTTAATTATCATGATAACAGTGACAAGAATTTAATTATTTTTAATGGTGCAACACAATGTGGAAACTTCATCTACAGTGAATTTTTAGAAAATTGGAATTAAATTGTTTTATTAAAATCCATTTGCTGCCAGAACACTCCAATAAAGAAACACAAGTCGAGCCTTAGAGGAGCATACAGGAAAATGTACGAAGATGAAAGCAAATTTAGCAGTTCCTGGAGATAATGATGAAAACACATCGCCGCGCTGTCTTGTGTTGCCTGACAACTTGATAATGTAGTCTCAATTTGGTAAACGGTAAAGCTGAAAATAATTATAAATAAACGCTAACCGTATTAATTAAAAAATTTAAACTGCTTTGTGGAGAGTATGTTTTAACAAAAAAATAATTAAGCTGAAGTAACTTTAATTGCAATATAACTAAATAAAGTGCGCAAAATTGCGTTCATTTTCCGACTCCAGATGTAAAGTTAATGAGATTACAGAATTTCCAGTTTTATCACGTCCATACCGTTTTTCCTAAATCTAAAAGAAACATTTGATTAAAAGCAAAAAATAATTCTTAATAGAAATTCAAAAAAAAGTAGGAAGAAATAGGAATTGTGGTAGTAATTTTGCTTTCTCATTTTTGAATTATTAATAACTTATCAAGAGGAATGTAGAAATGAAAAATTGAAACACGCAAAAGTCGGAAGTAAATTTTATTTTAACGAATTCGTGCAATTTTAAATGTCTTGTTTGCATATTTCTCGATTTGAGGCGAAATGGTTTCAAAATTTGGTGCAACGACCTTTAGAAAAATAATCCAAAAAGTCAAAATAGATAATCTAATCAAGATAAGTTTCAAAAATGCGACGGATAACAAAGTTACAAGTGTTATTTTAGTATTCTAAGCACGGATGATTGGAGTTGTTTGCTTCTGTTTCTTTCTGTTGGGTTTCCTCTTGAGTACTGTTGTTTCCAACACCCAATTCAATCAAATTTGGGAATAAAATTTCTATTTCATGTTACATGGAAGAACTTTTGTATGCGATAAGCTTTGTTATTCTCCAATACACATCGCGTGTTAGATGCATTTAATGTGAGGAAGTTGTGGAATCTGTAATGAAGTAACCAAAAGCTCTACAGAACGTTATTAATCCCTAAAGGGCAACGATTATTTGCTCAGTGGCGTAGAATTAAGAGGTAGGGCGACCAAAATAGATTAGTCAATACTTCACACCGCTTATTGATTAACCGTGTGTAACGTCAAGATCTACTTTTCATTCATTAAAGTGTTACTGGGTAATATTTTTATATAAAAAAAAATTTAATCAGGAACATCGCAAACTCGAAAGGAAAAGGTTTAAAAATTAAATAAAGATAAAGGGAAGCGTCTCGAAAAATTTTTTGTAAAAAATTCGCGATTATGTAATTAATTTTAAAATTTAAAAAACATCCCTTATGTTGGGCTTGTATTGATTTTTACATTAGTACCCTAGCTCGTTAGATTTAATAAAATTTTAGGTGGTTATGGATTGCAATCTAAATTATATATAATTTTTTTTATACAAAAACAAATAAGTATCAATTTACGGTAATGCCCATAATAAAACCACGCAGTTTTATAATAGGAAAATTATTTTAAGTGTCGTTTTTATTAATGTGTGAATGATTGAACAACATGCAAGGATGTTATTAATTTTTTACGTCTGACAAGTTTACCTATAACACGAAAATTGTTATGGATTGAAAAACCTTTATATAAATCTCGTCCTGATTAGTACTTACACGCCCTAAAGAATTCACTTAATAAAGATGATTATACTTATTGGAAGGTGGAAATCAATTTAATATTTAATATAATTTTTGTAACAGTTATTTATTATGCAAGCAGACTATAAAAATGTAAAAGGTAAATTGTTTATTATTTATTCGTTAAAGTACACACGTAAAAATGTGCTATGTAGTACAACATACAGATTGTTATTTTATATTAACTCGCAAATTTTGAATAATATCTGCTTATTGTATTAGTGCCGGTTTGTTAATATTACATACCAAAATAATACTGTATTATTTACTTTTCAAATGAACTTTAAAATTATTTATTCTAAATTGAAACAAAATCCCTGTTTACAGTTCCAGTTATTTAATACAAAAAAACTGCTTATAATTAAAAATAAAAATATTAATAATTTAGGCCACACGATTTTCCAAATAAATACTCAGAATCGTCAAGTTTAAAAACTATCTGTACGACTTTAATTTGAATTAATTCATTTCAAATTGCAAAATTGCATTTTGGATTAAAGTGCAGATTCGGCTAAGTATTCAATATTTAGCAACACATTTTGGTTTATAAATAATCACGTTGAAAAACAAAACGAATATTACCAATATAACAAATAAATATTATAAAATCAATGATATAGATAGGAGATACTGTCGCCCCCTGTAAGTGAGTTAATTAAATGTTTAGTTTAAATTATTATTATTGGATGGTCGTAAAAAATTTTAAGTTTCAATTTTGGCTTTAATTTAAAATGTACTTTAAGTTACAAAACACCCTGTAAATACATTTTTTAGTGCTTCACTTAATAATAAAATTTTCAATGAGCTGAGTTTTGGGTTCTAAGACACCGTTAGTTTTGAATAATATACACATGTACTACATGTTATGCAAATTTACGAAAATTCGCTCATTACGATGGTTTTTGCCATTTGATATCTTTTTTAATCTTTGCGCTATTGATTATTACGCAATAATTAAGTAAATTAATTATTACGTACCTATTAATTAAAAACATGATTTTATAACATCGCAGTCTTTGTTTAAAAATCAAAAGTATATCTGAAACATTTAGTTTATAGTAATAGCTTTCGATATAATAAAAGCTATTAATTTGTTCTAATCAAATTGATCATTTTTTTTTCTAATGTTCATGGAAAGCCGCAAAGTCACAAGATTATATTTCATAATTAATTAATTACGTAATAGTAGATTACGCAAAAATGATCATGTTCCGATAAAATACTTTCTGGAGTATTGATTATTTATTGGTTTCCTTCAAAGTAATATAATATTACTATTACTTTCAATCGATATAACTTTAATTAACTTGAAATATTTTGACATATCCTTAACCTTCAAATAGGCTTTTGTTCATGTGTTTCCAAGCATAATGTAACAAAATGCTTATCGTCATACATAGGTGCAGAAAGTGACAGAAAGGGAAAATCGAGTTTTCGTAAATAACTGGAAATCTATAAGAAATGTTAAAAAATTAAGTAGACAAAAGTTAAAGTTAACAAAACTATCTACAATGTGGTTTCTAAAAATTTTTAGTGATAAAAATTGACTGAGTTATGTTTTCTAAAAATGTCTGCTTGTAAGTCTAAGACAAAAATCAATATCTAATTTTGGGTCACTGGTAAAAAAGATTGGAAAGCATTGCTTTAAATTGAAAAGTATTTAAAAAGTAAATTTTGCTTTCTAAAGTATCAGAAATTTGTTTCGTGATATTATTTAATATTTGCCAGTAAAACAATCAGGATCTAAGTAGTAGGATACATCTATCAGTTTTATAAACATAGATCTGCTACTGAGTTCTAGTATTTCACCACTTCATTTCGACTATGATCATAATCGTTGGATGAAAATTTACCCAATTGAAACCAATAATGCGTATACCAATAATTCTAAGTGGAACTCGTTCAAATCCGAAAGTTGTGATTGTATCAATTGTATTCAAAGAGTGAGTAGAATAATAATTGATATTTGCTCTTTGGAATTTGATTATCTTGGAATTGGAGTAGCTTGGATTATCAAATTTAGATGGATAATTTGGATTTATTGATCCAACTTTTGATTAACTGATTACTTACCATGATGCGCTCTATGGACCAGAAATAGTTGATAATTGAAAAATACGATTGCTATTATAATATCTGAAAGAGATTGTTTGTAGTGTGAGTTTAAATAAGGGGGCGTACTCAACTGAGGTAAACGAATTGCTAGGTAACTTTGTCGGTTGCAGCTTGTGAATAATCTTGGTAACGTAACTTACTTGAAACATCAAATACTATTCAGATAGAATCAACCAAAGAGAGACCTATAGATGGGTAATGTAAAATGTTATGTTATGTCACTGTTATAAACATTATTTGATTTAAACTTTCTACAAATAGTTCACAAAGAGTGGTATGCAATAACATTGTAAGACGACAAATTTCTTCAAAAGATCGGAAAAAATATGCAGGACATTTGTGAGTATCAGAGTTATTTCCGATCTTTAATAAAATTTATAATACCCAGATTGGGACAATAAATCTTAACAGATACCTTAGTGTAGATAAAGGTGGAAATAGGACTTTATAACTAACTTTATATAAAATAGACATAACGGTGTACGTCTCATATACGAGTATAAAGTCTTTGTTTTAGATCAGATTTTGCAGAGTCAAGAAACCCGAACTCAAAAGTACACTTTTTCCTATAAAATGGCTTGACCAAACAAAAGAGCACTAAAATACAAGACTTCTAAAGTGAAATAGGTTTCGATAAATCCTTTAATAAGCCCACAATTTAAATTTGAAATTAACATATTCCCATAAAAATACATGTAAATGTATTATTGTGCAATATTACGTAATAATCGTATGCATTATATTTACGGTGGTGTACTATAGGTGAGTTAACACCGACTTATTGCAATCGCTCCCTGCTATCTGTCGGGTTAACATCCCCAATTTTTGAGTAGGACCGGTCTAGGATATTTTTAATAAGTAAAGCGTGTTTAATAAGTAAATGGCCTGTAGCGCCCGTAGCGGGCGTAGGCTGCGAAAGGTTAGTTTTGATTTTTGCAATCACAGTCGATTTTAAATTTTAAAGTAATTTTTGTAACGAAACTCGTTGCACGTTGTCGAAACGTACAATTCCAATATAAATTTACTTAGTACTGCCCTGTTGCGCTAAGTACAATTTATTGTTCGGCTCTCAACAACAATAGGCCTGTCTGGCCAGTTGTTAATTGGTTCTGGGAATTTACCCTAACCTCTTTCTGCGAACTTCTTTTTTCCAAAAACCCTAGATTATCTAACAAAGGGATGGCAGCACCAGGCTGTCGAGGAAAGCGATATAAGGGGTGTTTTTTGGAAAAAGAAGGCAGTCTGGTCTTGGCTTTACCTTAAAACTAGTTGTAGCTGTGTGTTGTATCTGTGAGTTGTATCTTGTTACCTGTATCGTCAAACCGTCGGGTTTTACCTTTGTGAAGAGTTTTATCGTGTCTTGCCTTATCGCAACTTTGGAAGAAGACCAAGAACCTTTGGCACGTGTATTTGTTCATAAGAAATATCAGACTAGTACGTTATCGTAAAACGGTGATTGATGAACCATTGTCATTATTTGTCTTAATACCTGAGGGTTATCCTCATTACTGAACACCACTCAAAAAATCATCAAGAAAAACATAAGGACCGCATCCAGTGCAAGGACCAGTAACGGGTGATTGGCGGTAAGCCGTATAGTTTTTGTAAACCAAATTGTCTTTGTAATTTAGTTAATTTAGACTAAGCTATCGTTTGTTACCATTTAATTTTGTTGGGTTTTGTACATATAGTCTTAAATAAACCTCTGTTAAACGTATCGTTGATGGTTTAATAATACTTTAGCAATAACCTAGAACATCGCGTGGTCACGACTTGTACTCTCCGTATGATAATTTATTTTCAAAATTATACCGAAATTTATTAAATGTTATAATTTATAAATCTAAAACAAAATTTTTGGTTTAGATTTAATACAATTATATTATTATCAATAAGTAGTTATTTAAAATTTATCAGAAGTTTTCAGAATTAATTATCTATAAATTTAAAATTAGAAATAACATAAATTCTAACGATTTCAATTAATGATAGTTTATGTTTGAAGAAATTTTATCAAAGAATAAATTATTCTGAGAATCTTAAGTTAGGTCTAAAAATTTTAAAATTGTAGATATACAAGGACTTATAGACACATTATGATAAGATTAAGTATTAATAATTAAAAAACGCGATTTTGATTAATTCAAATATGACCCAATTTATGTAATTAATATTAATAGAAATGTTTGATCAAAATTAACTAAAACGTTGTTGATACTGATTTTATAATTTCATATAACTGAAAAGAATTAATCATATAGTCCTTCGAATATACACATATTATAAATTATAAAATTCAACTCAATGAATTAATCTAATCATTATGCATAATTTAATAAGGATTTGATAATGTTTGTAAAATTACCTTTAATTTAACAGACAATATTAAAACATTTTTGATCTTATTCAAACGATTTTTAATTAACCAATTTACCTAAATTTAATGACTTCACAAGCTTACAAACTCTTTTGCACCTTAGTTTAATTTGATAAGACAATTTTGTATAGCCCTGCCGCAGAAATTTACATTTTAAATCAAAAGGCACCTTATCACGCAATAAAACATTCTTTTACTTTCGGCATCTAATTTGACAAATCTTTCTTAAACCTTTCCGCCCTAAACTTTAAATGGACTTTGCGGCATCTTCTAATACCTTACCCTTTTGTTACCTTGCCGCTTTCATACATCTGGCGACGCTAAATTGGAAAAACGCAATTTATCCGGCAGAAATTTGGAACCGCATTCTGTCTGCCAAAAGGCATATAAGCCGCGTTATCACCAAAATCGGAAAGTCTTATCTTTACTTTCGAGACAATCTTGTCTTACCTCGACATAGCGTTGTCTTACCGTAACTTTGAAAGAACCTGGTAGAATTTAAAGAGTTTTATCTTTACCTTAGGGAAGAGCACAAAATTTACAAAAGAACTTCACAAATGACTGACTGCATACAACGAAATATATAAAGATCTTTTAGTTTAACGCAAAGAACCTAAAATAACAGATTTCTTGGAATAAATAGAGAAGGAAGCTATAGATGAACTAAACGAAGCGCAGAAGATGAGGATATTTCGTCAAAAAGAAGACGCACTATCGTGATAATTAGTAGTGACAAAGAAGACATTTTGTAGTATGCATAACTTTTTATTAATCATTGCTTTAATACATAAAATTAAAAATTTACAAGTTTTTGTAAATTTTTAAATCTAATGCTGTTTTTGTATTAGTTCTTACTTCGCATAACACAAATTTGTACAATACGGCGCTTTTTATACAGCGTGTTATACGAGGGTTACCTGTATGTCTATTTTTAGTTTAGTACCTAAATTGGATGACTTTTGTTAACAATTAGATTTGGTCAAAGTGTCTGTACGACCATAAATACTTACTTATCTTATGTTCTTGTAGGATTAAGGTTAACCAAGGTGCATCTATTTCGATTATCTATGCTTTGTTTTTTTACATTTTAGGTAGGGTTTATGTTTTTGTATTCCTGGGTTATTGTATTGTGTCGTTTTAATTACTCGGTTGTATTGCCGGTTACGCCCGATTCAGGTCTCCGATTGCTAGCCGGAGATATGTTATACGTTTTCAGCTTGTTACAAAAGTGATCTAGAGATTCACATGTTAATCTAACCAAATTGATCCGTACCTTTCTGAAATATTCCTTTTCTAGTACGTTTAACGATAAAAATAATTTTTAAGAATATTGTGGAATAAAAAAATTTTTCCTCTGGGGTTTTCTTTGCCAGATGAATAAATTATTAATATAAGTACATACAAAAAATATATACATATTTAGATTACCAAGTTTTTAGAACAGGGTTGCCAGCGGATGGACTGGAAAGAGGATAAACTTGCAAAAATTCAAGCTGGTCACCTTTTATAAGGCAAATTTCTCTTTATATTGCTTGTAAATTATTATACAATTCGCAGATTTATTCTTGATGGAAAATCTTGGCTTTAAAATAATTATTAAAATTTAAAAAGTAATAAGCAAACACAGTTTAATTCTAATTATCTTATAATCTTTACACAAGCGGTTATTGCTTTCTTGAGCTGTTTTTCTTGTTCGTTAAATATTATTATTAGCTTTTCCAAGATAATAATATATTTTAAAGTAATTGCTGTAGAAGCATATCAGAAATTTGTTAAGAAAACTGCTGAAATTTGTATAAGATTAAAACTGCGTCCTGTTTCCTAAGAAACTGTTTAGTTTTTCTTAGGAAACTGATTAATTTCAACGAAAATTTTATTTATAGCTTTGACTATGTGTGAATGTAAAGCAAACTACTTTTTACTAAAAGAAAGTTTGCGGGAGGGAGGGGGGGCTAAAGATGAATAAGTCACTTTTAAACATAAAGAACGATATAATATGGCAATTATTTTCAATTTACATAAGGTTGAAAGGTAATAGCAAAATTTGAAATACTTTTGATTTTGTTTTTTGTTCGAATACAACCGCCTGTTTTTTTATAAACTTCTCTTATAATGAGCTTCACTACAACGGAACATGTGGTTATGTTCAAACAAAAAATATGTGCAAGGTATTTTAAATATTTTTATTAACTTCAAACCTTATGTAAAACTGGACATATTTTTAATCTACATTTTTTGGAAAGTACTACATGAATTACAGTAACGATGACGTTCATGATAGTAACGATGAAATAGAGACGAGTATCAGTTCTAGAGCAATTGACCAAAAACATCAATATTTGTGATGAAGTAGTAATGTATTTCATGCACTGAAAATCACTCTACAAATGACAATAAAGCTATTCAGGCGATGCAGAAAGGAATGGTTTAGAAATTTAGTCAAAAATGCATCTTTCTCTTCTATACTACATCGTTCCCTGGAGTGAAGTAATAAATGTAATGGTACTCAAAAACAAATTAAATGACAACTTGATCTCATCAATCTTCCATATATATTTCCAGAATAGTTTAAATGAGGTTTAGAGCAGCCGAGCAGGTCAAAAGCGATAGATTCATCCCTCTGCCGGCTAAAAGAAAATGTTAACGTATCCATTAATGACGTGGCGCGGAAAAATATTGTATTTTTGAAAGCCATAGTTTTAAGTGAAACTGTAAATGCGTTTACAAAAGCTAGATTGTCAATCTGTTTGGCACTTGACGAAACAATTTATTCGACTTCACGAGGCCTACATGAAAAAAAGTTGTCTCTGCGAACAACTGCTACATTTGTTGCGGGTGGTTCCACATAAGGATTTGTTCGTTGCTACTGTAATAGAATTGTCAAACAAACCCGACCAAATACCTATAAAAAAACAACATTTATTTTCATTCACGGTATTACGAGAGTTAATACCATGGTACTACAATAAATGAAACAAAGGTATCTATAATTTTATTGCACAAATTTGAATACAATTTAATGCCCTTAGTAAAATATTTAAAACTTTAAATTTATAGATTTGTGACATATTTGATCGAAAATAAAGGTGTATAATAGTACTAGTACGTGCAGAGCGGCTTTACGGACGTCTTTTGTGGTACCACTGCGCGGAAGCGAGGCCTCGCTAAAGAGGCTTGTTCAGAGTCAACATTCAACGAATACTTTTGAAACAACTTTTAGGTGATGTAAATAACCTAACCTCTAAATATTTCGTAAATAAGTTGTCATTATAATAACATTGTAAAATAATTTAAGTTATCAGATATTACTACTTAGACTGCAATATCTTGTAGCTTAAATTATTCATATTAGACACCACAATTAAAACTTTTTACAATAAAAGTTGGGATTACCTCGTTTCTAAATTTTCATAATCAACAACCAACATAAAATATCACAAGTAAAAATACAACAATAACTAAATATGATTTAAAATAACAATAGTCTTAGTTTGAATTTCTTTGAACAAATGAAAATTTTTAATTAAGTACTTAATTCTGCTATTTTTTGCTACGTTTGAAAAGTTCCACTGATAGAAAAGGTTTACCAAATGTATGTGAAAGGTAGAACATCTTCATAAAACAATATGACAGTTACTTGCTCTTTAATGTACAACCTGGGACGCCATATAATTTATGAAAACGTCCTGAACTATTAAAATAAAGAAAGGCGTCTGGAAACTTCCATCGGACCAAAAATTCAAGCAATTTTATGAGAAACTTAAAGCTGCACCTTTAAGTATTAATTAAATGTTTCGTATAGAAAATAATGTATGTTCCAGAGCATTGGAAGTTTATTATTTTTAAATTTTAAAATTGCTAGAAGGCAGAAGGATGAAATAAATAAATAACAAGAAATTGGAAAAATTGTTCAGTTGTATTTATTTAAGTCAAGTGCTATACCACCGTTGACAAACTTTGGAAAATATTTGGTTTTCAGTTAAAGATTCGAGTAACTCTTGAAATCGATTCCTACTTCACAGGTAGCCGCTACACAATTTATTTCAAGTAAATTGATTTTCAAACATTTCGAATTAAACCTAAGAAAAGACGTAAAGTGCAGAACAATAATAACTTACATTTAATGAAAATGCAATTAATAATTACGTGAATTGATATTACTACAATTATAATTAAAAATAAATAACAGAAACCGAAATAACAAATTAATATAACGTAATTATCTAGTAAGATGAATGACTTTGTTCGTAATAGCTTGTGTAGACTATTAAAATAAAGAAAGGAACGTCTGAAACTTCCATCGGACCAAAAATTCAAGCAATTTTATGAGAAATTTAAAGACTGCACCTTTAAGCATTAATTAAATGTTTCGTATAGAAAATAATGTATGTTCCAGAGCATTGGAAGATTTATTATTTTAAATTTTAAAATTGCTAGAAGGCAGAAGGATGAAATAAATAAATAACAAGAAATTGGAAAAATTGTTCAGTTGTATTTATTTAAGTCAAGTGCTATACCCCCGTTGACAAACTTTGGAAAATATTTGGGTTTTTCAGTTAAAGATTGAGTAACTCTTGAAATCGATTCCTACTTCACAGGGAGTGCTCCAATTTAATTTGCAAGTAAATTGATTTTCAAACATTTCGAATTAAATCCTAAGAAAAGACGTAAAGTGCAGAACAAAACATAATTACATTTAAAGAAAATGCAATTTAAAAATTACGTGAATTGATATTACTACAATTATATTAAAATAATAACAGAAACCGAAATAAAAATTAATATAACGTAATTATCTAGTAAGATGAATGACTTTGTTCGGAATAGCTTGTGTAGGACAGTAGCGAATCTA
Organism: Lycocerus yunnanus; assembly: GCA_036346125.1. NCBI lineage: Eukaryota > Metazoa > Arthropoda > Insecta > Coleoptera > Cantharidae > Lycocerus > Lycocerus yunnanus. The sequence continues at coordinate 500,042 of JARFIX010000017.1, forward strand.
AATTAATTGGCAAACAGTTTTGTACAAAAAATTATTAGAGAAAGAAATATAGTGGACTATCATATATCAAAAGATGTAGATTAAAGAGTTTAACATATAAAACTCAGTTGGTATAAAACAAAGAAGAAAAGCGAAATTAATTTTATGGAGGGTCAAAAGAAAATTGGCAACATCCAAACAATATCAAAACAATAAAAGCTTCATAAAAGTTAAATTTGATGAAATATATTTTCTTGATAATACATCGACTGCCAGAAGGAAAGAGTATTCAGAAATTTAAAAACACGGTTCTTAAATGGTTAAAAATGGAAATTCATTAGAGCGCAACGCGAATTTGACATCCAATCAAAAATAAGTCTCGGTGTCACAAATATAATAAATATGGATCAGTAGAGACAGCCAAGAACAGGCGACCAGAAAAAACCAAAAGAGAAGTAAAATGACGTTCGTAAGCAATAAAATTTGTAATACACTAAATTGTTGAAGCTTTAACGAAATGGAAGAAAATACAGTTTGAACGTGAAAGCGTTGACTATAATGCAGATTAAACTTTTGGCAAAGTCTTGTAAGAAACATTATATCAAATAAGTAATCATAGCCTGTTACTAATGATTTCTTTTTTGAAATCATAACTGATAAAAGATTTTCCAAATTTCGTTTTTGAGTTTTTACGAAATTTAAGTAAATTTGTTTTTATTGTTTAATTTAAAGTCCAGAAGGAAAAATATTTGAATTAAATCAAAATTTACTTTGAAAACATGTTTGAACTTACTTTAGTTGCTTTTTCGTATCATTGGATCTACACAGAATTGATCATTATGGATCGGTTTATGTATGCCGACATACAGGATCATTAAAGTACACATGCAAAAAAATGCCGCCGGTGGATATTTCAGCAGGATAATGACCCAAAACATGCTTCACAGCATGTTAAGCAGTACATGGACAAAGCTAAAATTCGGCTTTTAGAGTGGCCCAGTCAATCTCCAGATTTGAATCCCATAGAGCATTTGTGGGAAGAGCTCGAACGTCGAATAAGAAGTGAAAATTATAGTAATACCACTAAATTATGGGAAGCATTGCAGAGAGAATGGTCAAAATACCATTAGAACGTTTAGAGAAGCTGGTTGACTCGATGCAATCACGATGTAAAGCTGTTATCGCTGCAAAAGGGTTTGCAACAAAGTACTAAATGTTTTTAATCCATAGTTGTTACTATATGTATTTCTTTATTTTTTTGTTTTAAGAGCGTTTTGTCATAACTTGATAAATAGAAATATTTCGAAATTTTCGTTTTTGAATTTTTTTACGTTAATAAATTTTCTAGAAAATTATATTTATATTTTTAATTTAAAGCCTTTTAAGGAATAAATATTTGAAAAATTAAAGCAAAATATTGAACTTTGAAAAAAACTGTTTGCCAACTTACTTTAGATCGCTACTGTATCTATCTTAGTACTAAAGCGGAATTATTTTGTCGGATATACAAGCTACTTTTGTAAATAAAAAATCTTTGCGTGTCTATTCACAGACCCATTAATAAGTAGACTATCGATTTAAGCCATCAATTCTTTCGCATCGTTATTTCAAGCGCCAGGGGTCTAAACAGGGAATGCTGAAAAGTGAAACCGGTTTTTTACCGTTTTATATTTACTACGCTTCACAATTTTAACTTTGCAATGGCCGAACCGAATAGTTTTCACGAAAAAGTACCAAGGGAATCTTCGATTTGGCATCCTTTCATCATCCCGTGAAATCTTCAAGGTCGAAAGATAACTTCCAATTAGTATACGTCATATAAGTGGTGGAACCATCGACTGCTGAACTGAAAGTACCAAGTTCGACTGCTGGTAAACTATGTAGTAAAGTTAAAATTAATGCAACAACAAATTAATTTTACCGTTCAGTTTAGGCAACAGTGGGATTAAAAGCTGAAAAAAACGACCAAGCGTTCAAGTGTGAAAAAAGCAGCCATATTACCAAGTTTCAAAAAATTTCCTTTCTAATTCTTCTATGTCATTTGAAAATTGATACATTAAGATTTTAAAGCATATAAACAATTGAAAAATTTTAATATTCTAATGGAACACCCCTAGAACTTGTGTGAACACCTAATCTAAACAATGTTGCGAGTGGATGGGTGATAGTTTGGATACGGCGCGTGTTGTCAAAAACATGTATTATTCAAATACTCATAGAATCAACAGTTGGAAATAACATACAATGTCCTAAATTTACAGGAAGACGAATAAAAGCTTGTACCCAACCTTAAGTGATTTTATAGCATACCACAGTCCTCTATTCTTCAACTATGTATAAAGTTAGCCATTGAAACTAATAAGTTTAAATTAATGTATTCTCCTCATTGTTGTGCAATTAACATATTGTTAGTATACAACAGATTTGTTTTATGAATTTTAATAATAACTAAGTTAAATTTTTAAGTTAATTTAATTTTTTTAATTTTTAATTTTAATTTAACTAAGTTAAATTATTAAGTAAACACATTTTTTATAACCTACTTTTACCAAATTTTTTGAATAAGGATGAAATTTGATAGTGTATTATGACAGGAATGTGCAATAAACTACCAAATTTAATCATAGTTTAAAAAATTTGTTTGATTATTAAACTAGGTTATATTTAAAATGCACTCCTAAAACATATTTGGCAAGTTAATAATACTCAATTCGAATATGACACATTTTTAAATAATAATTCAAATCAATAACTTTGTGATAAATTATCGATAGAAACGTATTTCTGAGTGCAAATTGCTAATAATACTGGCTAAGGATGCATGGCCGTTAGTTGGGAAATTTGCAGAACTGTGGGAATATGAGGTTGATATTTAAATTTTTTTAAAATAAAGGCATACGCCAGTTGTTTAATAGTCATAAATGTTTTTATTACAATAATTTACCCCAAATGATTTGAAATTGAAATTTAAGAATGATTGATATAGCTTTGAATTAAATTTTGGACTTTTTTACACAAATTATAGTAAGGTAAAAAATCTATTCCTACTGAAAGATCATAAACTATTCAAAAAACAATAAACTAAAGTCGTTATTTAGAAATTGTTGATATAGTTATATACAACATTGTCAACAGCTCAAGAGAAAATAGGATTTTGGAGGTAATTTTTAAGTAAGTTTCAAAAATTACATTAAAAAATAATCCACATCATATAGTATTTTCTTCGGTGCGGTTAAATATTTCGTAAAAATATCATTTAGCAGACATTTATTCTCAAGAATAATTTAAAATGATTAAACAAATTGATAGTTAAATCCAACGTAAGACTAAAGCATTAAACTAAGCAAACGTTTAAGAAAATTTAATTATGTTGTATCCTGTCGTACTTGCTTGGGTTTCGGGTTTTCTCGGATTTGGTTAAAATGGACGATTTAAACTTTTAAATATTTGAAACAAATATAACGCAGAAACACGGAAAAAGAAGTAACCCAGATATCAGTGTGCATATTTGAAAAAGTAATGACATCCATTAGGCGAATTCGTTTAATTTAGGAGAATGGAATTTTGGTGTTTAAACGTTTACTGCAAATAAAGTGAAAAGGAATTCAAATATGCATATTTTAGCATACATTTTTAGTATAATGTGGTGGAAAATATAGCAAAGCGGAAAATTATAGTAAAAATTGATAAGGTAATTTTCTTGGGAAATAAATTTGAGGCATAAATGCACTTAACTTGTCAAGTATGGCTAAATAAGCTCCCAATCCTTTTGGTTTCCACTATGTAACTTTTTATTTATTTAACAATTTGGAAATATAAATTAAACTTTTTGCGGTAAGTTAATGCAAATAAGTACCTATTTAAAATAATTGTTTCGTGAAATTCAAGGTTTTCCTGTAAAGTTAAACTACCTACGTAGTAGTAGTTTGCGCCGATTTATATTTGGGGTCTCATTAAAAAGTTTTGCAGACCCAATTTTTGTTATGAACTGCAAAATGTTATTATTGTATAAAATTAATCATCGATTTGTAATTAAAATTTGAATTAATGTTCACAAAACCGCATTCCCAAAACAAAGTATTGAAAAATTGTGAAAATGTGTTTTACTGCTAAATTAATGTTCAAACATAACTCTTCCTCATTTATTCAATGTAGTAAACATGTCGATTTATATTAATCACACAAAATATCGGTCGAACGCACTACAATGTTTCATAAAGTCTCAAAGCGAATAATTACTGCATTAACATGCATAAAGGAATTGGGAATAAAATTGCCCACTAATTTTCATTCTAAAATTACGCATATATATTGGTAATTCGTGTAAAATCTATGAATAACAAACGATTATAATATCAATACAATAATATTACGTAAAATAAAACATAAGTTTTCTATGGTATTTTAAAAATCACCGCAAACCGCATCATTTCAACTGTAATTCTAAATATATTTTGAGTGGTAAGTTTTAATAGGTTAAATAGAAAGTAAACAAACGCGCGTAAAATTAGTAAAAATCTTATCGTTAATGTTTAATTATCTACCTATCCAAAATATTGCATTTTTTTATTTTAATCTGGAAATATAATAATATTTACTATATCATCCGCGTATGCTAGAATCTGCTTTTTTGTTATTATAATCTCTTAGGCAGTCTTTTTATTATGGGTATTCATGTCACTTCATAAATTCAGCAATAACTTCGTAAGCTTTGTGAAATCTAATAGTTTTTGTTTTCAACCTTTATTTAGCACTGTAAAATAACAAACATGCGCTTCTGTTAAATGTCAAATAAGTAACCTTTGTAGGAGGTCAAGTACGAAAGAATCGACGAAAAATTAGATACTAGTTTACGAAGTACGACATCTACGAACTTTACAAAGTGTTATGAATACCCTTATTATATCTTTGATCGTTAGGCTAAACAACCCCGCCGACAAGCCTATTATTTAGTTTTGATGTTTGATTTGTTTTGATGCTTTGTTATTTTAAATGGAACATTCGATATGTATAGGTTTCCAGCATATTATTACTTCTCTTAAAATGTTTGTTTCAGTTACAGTATTTGCTATATTTTCGGTTAATACAACTTGAAATAACTACTTGAAATTTAATGTACATTTGACAAACTTAGTTCAATATTATAATACGTCAGCTATAATACAGTATTAAGATAAGAATTTTACTAACATAAGTTTTAGTATTACTGGAGAACGAAGGAACTGATCAGAAATTACTAGTAAAAAAAAGATTTTGTAAACAGTTTTCTAACACGTTCATTTTATTCACATTATTTGAAGTAATTGGTTGGATAATCTTGAGCTGTTGAGAAAATTTATTTTTTCAATTTCAACTTTTCATTTTTTCGGAATGTGTTTAATTACATTTTTGCTTAAATTTGCATGTATTTAAATTTACAGTTAAAATTAATTCATCTTAACAGTTAAGTTATTTTTGTAAAATGTTTATGTTAAGAAAACTGTTAAGCAACCAGGTGGAAAGTTGATTAGAAAAGGGCGAATTTATCCTCACCTTTATATAATATAACTTGCTTAGAACTTAGCATTTTCTTAATTTGTATTGTTATTCAAATCGTCCTTTGAGGTTTACAATTTTTCAAAAGGTGACTATTTTCATTTTTAATTCATTCCATTGGCGATATACTCAAAATAGAGTAAACAAAATAAATAATGATATCAACTATGCCTTAAAATTGTGTAGGTATGTATATTGCGATCTCTGAGCAGGGTTTGTATCCCTTCGTATCATTATTATTTAGAAAAGATGTCTAATGCGTGCCCGTTGGGCCATTGGAGAATCGCCAATAATTGGTGCTTTCTGGCGTATTTATTCGAGAGCGCCCCTGCACCTCTAGGAGTTTTTCTTTTTATAGCCTATTTTAGTTTAAGTTAAAAAGATTAAAGAAATAAACTGTCACGCTTCTGTTAAGAAAGGAAAAATATGTTCTTCGTTACAAAAATTATATAGGTACTTATTGTGCTTTTTAAAAATGGTATATACGCGGCTGCTGAAAATAATATTAAACATTTTTGTGTTGTTGAAATAGACTGTAAAATGAACAGAAGTAATACAAAAGGAAATTCGTTGGAATCTTTTTATCATTTTATTGTTATCAAAGCCATAAAATATCTTTGTAGTATTTATCTTGCATGTTTATTTTTGATATTACTGCTTCATAAATAACCACGGCGGTACAAATTAATAAAATTGTACTTCATCTTTATTTACAAATTACTTTTTAGAAAAATATTTAAGGAATTTGAAGAAATCGTTCCACAATTGTGTTTTCACGTTACATTCTCAAGACAACGAGCGTTGAATATGTAAATGTAAGCAATCTAAAGCAAGTAGACAGTTGCACTTCATGAAATTGTAAATGAGCTTTCATGAAATGGCGTGTTTTGTATAGCAAATGTGTCAAAATTTATTTTCAAATGAGAGAAATATCAATTTAAATAATTAAACTGCATTTTCACGAAAAAGTAATTCTAAAACGCAAATTTGAAAAGAAATGGTAAGAATCACACTATGTCGTTTATTTGTTTTTATAATCTATGACTGAGTTACATTTTTTCTGCCACCTGTTTACATCAAGAAATCCTGGGATTGTGCTTAGTCCTTAGGGAATCGCCATATATTTTTAAATCGCTCGGGCGTCATAAACCAACGCGTTTTGTTAGCTAAAGGTTTGAAACCTGTACACCCGTGTACTAAATTTAATGTTTTAAAATAATCTTCAGCTTACAACTCGAATTTATATTTAGGGGCTTTCAATGAAATTTACAATATAAGGTAAATGTAATCAAATTAAATGCGAATGACGCATTTTATTGTAGTTATTTAAAATAAATTGTGGTATTCATAATTAATTTATGAGTATTACAAAAATGTCATTTTAATTTAGAGAAAATGTACAGAAATTCTTCAAAATCTATTGGCAGATAGTTGCAAAATGTTATAAAGTTAGTTATAAAAATCCTGGTAATGTTTAACAGTGTAATTTTTTGCGAGGATATATAACTCTCTCGCGGGTGGAAAAATTAAAAAAAAAGATCTTTTGTTTTTTTTACACATGATTTATTAACTTGCAAAATTATATATTTTTAAAAATAGCTTTAAATTTTAAAAGTTAAGTGAAATTTTAATAAAATTTATTTTAAATTAATGAATTTATTTTCACTTACGTGTTTTATAATTTAATACCTTATTGTATAATCATGTTTCGATTTTTCACAAATCTCATCGGTTAAACTTGGCCCTAATAAGGTTTTAATAATAATTGAACATGATTGTACAATAATGTTTTAAAGTATAAAATATGTAAGTGAAAAAGATTTATTAATTTAAAAAGAATTTTATTAAAATTTCACTTACTAAAAAATTTGAAACCTTTTTAAAAATGTATCTTTATTTCTATATAAAATACAATTCCATTTAAAAACATTTAATTATTGGTTTTTAAAGTGTTAATAAATTTCATTTTATAATATTTAAAAAAAAAATTACCAAGTGAAATAGTGTATAATATTATGTTTTAAGAATAATTTTAATGATTTTCAAGTTAAGTAAAATTTTAATTGAAGTTCTTAATTAGGAAATCATTCTATTTACGATTTTAAGCAAATTTTTGGTCTAAGATACAAATTGGTCAAATATATTTCAATTTAAGTTGAATCTCATCAGTTAGACCTCAATCGATAATTATTTTTAATGATTAACTTGTAGAAAATTATTGTAACTAGACGATACTAATTGTTATTTTAACTTTTTACAAAATTTGTTTTCGACATATTTCATATTATATTGCTAAATATCACAAATTATTTTGAATACAAAAGAAATATTTTTAAAAAGTTCCAAAAACTCTTATGACGTTTTAGTAGTTTTTAAAGAATTTTCAGGAATTCTCAGAATATTTTACTTTCAAAATTGTTTTTTATATTTTGTATGACGATCCCAGACAATGTAATTTCAATTTAAATCATTTTATATCGTGAAAATAATACTTATGGCGCTATTTATTATCAATAGTAAAATCAAAAAAAGTGCTGAATTTTTATGTGAAAATTGTAATTTTTTTATTTTGTCTATGTTACGTTTCTGAATTTAGTTTTCAAATTAAACAATTAAAGTTAATAAAGTTAATAGCTGTGAAATATTATATTGAAACAGCTTTCAAAGATTGATTATAATGTTTTTCAAGTTAAAATAATGAGTAGGTTTTGTAAAATTTTAGGGATGGAGTCTCAAAGCACCCAGTGTGTCAGCTATGTTATTTGATAAAGTGTGCTAAGCTAAGGGTTAAGTTTGAAAAATTAAATTATTAACTTGTGAGATCTATTTTTAGGAATGAATTTAATGATATCAAGTTAGAGATTGAAATAAAAGTTTTGGCCGTTTAGGAAGTGATATCAAGAATGATCCGCATGGGTACAAAAGTTTTGAAAACGCCAACCCTCGGAGCAAAATAAAGTGACCAAAAACAATTAAACTTTGAAATTTATAAGAAAAATAGAAATCAAGCTCTGACATATCTTTTGCCTAAACGCAAATCTAAAATCAGGACGACAAAAATGAGGCACAAAAATTTAACCTGGCTTGTAAAATAAGAGATAATACAGGTCAGGGAAAGAAAAAACATTTTTTAACTATTCTAAAATAAAAAAGGGGGTAAATAACCAAAAACATTTTTCAAAAAATTCTGGGCTTTCCTTCAAATTTTGGCAAAATTTTGGTAAAATAACTTGTTATTTTTTTTTCATTTTATTCTTTTCTGCTCTTGACCAAGCTGATCAGAAAAAACTATTGATTAATGCTAAAAAACGGTTAGAGCTCAAGTTAAATTAAATAAATGGACTCGTAGGTTACCTGTTTAACCCTTTTGTTCACATTTCTACTTGATCTTCATTAGAGCCTTAGAAAAGTCTGTTACTACATCAATCTTGTTTTATTTAATTAATTTTAGAAATCTAGTTGCATCCATAATGAAAATTACAGCTTCTCTTTCTAGTTTTATAGATTCGTATTTTAATGTTAATTTTAAAATTAAAAATTAACAATCTGATGAGAGGAATTCGAATGTTTCAGATAGCTTTATCGCAGTGGTGGGCTTGATCCCCGACCAAGCACTCCGGATTCCCTCCTACCGTGACTCCTTCCTGAATAAAAATAATTGCTTTACTCATCACCCGGATATAATAATAAGTAACCTAAAAAAATATTAAGTTTTTATTATTATTTAATTTAGTAAATGTAGTAAAAGTTGCTTTCTAAAAATGTTATCAAGTATAAAAGTACAAATAGTAACCTTTTCCAAATTAAAATGTTCTGGAATTTTAAAAACTAAAGAATTAATTTTATAGAAAGATCTAGTAGGTACGTAAGTTTCAAATGAAAAAATAAATAACTCGCTGTGTAATTTGTGAAGAAAAATCACTTTCTTGCATTTCCCGGAAGTAGGAAAAGTCCCACTTTTAGATTAGTGATGAAAAGTATTTTTTCACCATTCCACCTTTAACCAAATTTTCAACTCCAGGACTATTAATGTTTTAACAATTTTTTAAGTCGGCTTTCTAAAAAAATCAAAGAACTAATGGAAATATCCATCTATTGATACATTTAAAGACTTGATTATTTTGTATAAAAATCGACGATTTTTTTGCATATTATTATATAAAGATTTAGTAAGTACGCCGCAAGGTCTAACGATAAGTCTTTCAACGAGTCGTGGTATAATATTGAAGCTTTAGAACGAAAAAATCTATGACATCAAGAAAAAGTAATAAACACTTTAAATGATAAAAAATTGTAAAATTTAAAAGGTATTACTTTCCATCATGATAATTTAAAACCACTTGTGGGATAAGTGCAGTAAATCCCCCTTACCCTAGATTATAAATCCATCATTCCTAACAATGTAGTTAGAGCGATGATAATGTTTCAAGTATCAAGGAAATGTAGTACGTTAAAATATAAAAGTAATGAAATTCTGAAGACGATCTTATGCATTTAATATTTTCTATCATAAACAATAATTAGACGATGCCTGAGATAATTTGAAAAATTAAGAAAAAATCGCCTTGTTATTTTCACATTTACTTCCTTGACAAAAAATATTAAATGATCATGAAATGAAGCTTTTAGCGAGCATTGGAGACATTTCAATTTCAGTCGTTGAAAAGTCGTAAGAAATCACTTACAAGCCTATTCAGTTTTTTTTTTTTCTAAAATATCTACAAAACTACTTTCCGTTTTAAATGTTTATTTTCGCAATAAAAAAAAATTATTTGGCAAATAAAAACGAAAGCTTTAAACGTAAAGCTGTAAATTTTTTTATAAACTTTAATTTTGAGTTTGTAATTGGATAGATGTTGTGTGTGCTATAAATCTGAAAGAACATCGAAATCATTTTCTTTCTTTTGAATGGGGTTTTTAGCCCTTACTATATAGCGTGATATACTTAAATACATACAGACACGGAAAAATCGCAAGTCGTTATCGCCAACATTTACATTTATAACTAAAATTAAACATTTAAGAATATAAAAATGATTAAGAAAACAATTTTAGTTTTAACTTAAAATATTAAATTATTTAATCAAATACTTAAATTTCCGTAGTTTTACACTTCAATTTTTCTTTGAACAAGATTATGGTTTTTCTTTTACGACACTGACTTCAATTATAAGGTTTAGCCATTGATCCAGTGTATATAAAACGTACATGAGTGTATGCTAGCTCCATTTTGTGGGAGCTTTCGATAAGACCATCGTGATAAAGGTAGAAATGGGATATTTTATATAGAATGAAGGCAATTTGATAACAAGACCACGTCAAGCAGACTTTTTTAAAATGGAAATCATACGATACAAGCTCGATATTGATTAGGGTATCATAAATTGAACAAAATAAAAGAAAATTCTTATTTGATTTCCTTTACAAGAAAACTAAAAAGGCGAAGTTGTTTCAAATAATGATATTAACGTTAATATTTTTATAATATATTCATAACATAAATAAAGCAGACGAGACGTAGCAAAAAATTGAATCATTAACATTAACATTATTTTGGTGAACTGCTTTTGGTAATACGAAATATAATAAATTTTTGTTTGTACATTAGCTTTTTATTAAAATTATACACGGTATTGTATTTAAACTATTATGATGAAATTCTTTTATTGCAATACAATAATTATACAATTTATAGTTAGGTAGTTTATTTTAAAATTATTCCTCTTGAATATTTCTTTCAACAAAGGGGTCGTAATGCTTGTGCGGTCTAAAGGCCGCACTTAAGAAAATAGTTTTAAATTCTTCATATGTTATGTGAATGACAGATAGATAAATAGCAAGTGTCATATAGAGACAATTACTCTATTTGTAGTCTAATTTATCTCTATGTTCCTCTATGTGACGCACTCATAAGAATTCAAAATTAAATTACGTAATTACAAGATTGAGATTGCACAATCTCGGCAATCTAATGGAATAATTGTATTTGGATATTTTATTATAATATACCATGTAAATGTAAACTTTTAACAATTTGGGGGTTAGTTTTTTTACTTATTCCCCATAAGCCCATAGTCACTTTTTCCAAAACATTTAAAATTTGATTTTTGATAAAAATGATATTGTAACATTCCCTATAATAAATAAATTGCTGGAAAGAAATTTGATAATAAGACCACGCCAAGGAAGTTTTTTCAAAATGGAAATCATACGATAGAAACTCAACATTGATTAGGGTATCATAAATTGTTCAAAATAAAACAAAATTTTTATTTAATTTTTTGTTTACAAAAACTACGATTTATTAAGACTCCATGGCTGTGGAACGTGCCTGTAATCCTCTTTTTATTGTTAATAGAGGAAATCAACAACACAGGGGGATTGCCAGCGTTATCTTCTCTCCAAAGCATGAAACTTATAGTAATTACTGCCATCTTCATCTAATCGCCATCTAAAGTTACCTTACCTTCTTTATTACATCTTTAGTTTCTCTTATTTTAAATATACTCTCTTTGTAAACCCCCTTTCTACCCCAAACTGTATCGTTTCATCCATAGTCACTTTTACAACTATAAATATTTAAAGAAAATACATTTATTTAAATTGGTTTACGGTATTGTATAATTTTAAAATTTTCATCAATTTTATTTGATGTAAAGTTTTGGGGTACCAATTCGTTAATTTCATTTTTATTTTCAGTATCATCCTAATACAATAATTTTAACGGTACTCTTGGAATTAATATTTTGATCATTTATTTAAAAAATATTAACTTTTTACTTTGTTTTAAAAAAAGTCATGCCAAAAAGTAAAAATATAAACTCCAACGAGCACTACGAGCATATAGGTTTTTATATTTCCTTATTTTCTATAATATACCACTAGATTTACTGGCTCGGCAATCGATTTCATTAGGGAGTTCCGGTCGTTTATTTTCGAGATGGGATTTTTAATTTAATATATTTATAAATGCTGTTCCGCCACTGCATTGTCATTCTGTCACCTGTCAATTTGAAACCAAAACCTGTCAGTCGCAGTTGATTGGAGCTTGTTAATTGGTGCATTGTAAACCAATCCTCATTGATAATTTATATGTAGTACAGCTATTTTTGCATTTTACTTATTTTATCCAGTACGGCCCTGACCATGAAGTGTGGTGTGTGTGGAAATGCGACTACGAGATACGAAGATTGTATCCAGTGCAAGATGAAATGCAAAACAAACTACCACATTAAGTGTGTCGGAATGTCCATAGATACACTAAACGATATAAATAGGAAAGGTGAAGATAACCAGTGGAGATGTTATAATTGTGCAGAAGAGAACATAACCTCAATAACCTCAAAAAATGATCAAAGTTTTGATCAGCAAAACCAAGTACAACCTCAAGAAGCTCAAGATGTTCCTGAGTGTGTTCTAAAATGCTGCCCAGTTCCCCCTGAGTCCCCTCTTTATGAACAAGAGAGCGAAACCAATAAATGGACAACAGTTACAAATACACGTAAGAAAAAGCGTAATTCGCCAGACCCACCTAGAAACGTTAAGCAAAGATCGATGTCCGATTACACGAAAAAAATAAATCCAGCTAATAAATTTCAACTGTTGGAAGACCTGGAAGAACCACAAGTAGAAAATACAGAAGCTACAAATAACGGGAAAGCAGGTAAACCTGAAAATACAATAAAACCACCTCCTATCTTTTTAGCAGAGATTGTGGATGTCAATGAACTTATTGAATTGCTAGAATCGGCGGTGGACGTTAAAGATAAATATACACTCAAAACGTTACCAAAAGGCGAGGTTAAGGTGTTAACATTTTCTTAACACCTTTACACAAGCCATTTGTTTTATTATTAAAAAGATCGAAAGGAAGCTTTTATCTATCTTAACCTCTCGAGAAAGTCTACTAAAATGAACAATTCTGTTTGAGAAGTGATATCACAGATGGAATAAGGATGGATGCAGGAAAAGTAGTGTATACGAAGAAAAGAAAAAGAAGTTGATGTGTGACGAAGTGAACACTGATTTGAATTGCTCTGTAATTTAGCCATCGGAATTTAACATTTAGTAGGTAGCCGGAAAATTTTGAAAGTGATTCAATTATTACATTTCTTGTGATAAGAAACCATTATCTTCAGGTGTGGATTTATAACATTTTCTTAACACCTTTACACAAGCCATTTGTTTTATTATTAATAAGATTTGTTTTTGTTGCATTTACTTGTTTTAAAAATTTCTAAGTTTATGTTGAATGACTCTACTGGGAAATAAACTTGTGTACTTACATGTTTACTTATACTTGCTTTTGCTTATTATTCTCTAGAAAATGAATACATTACAATATTTTTAAATTTACTCTTTCATTATGTAAAATGTGCTTTTACATATTTTATGCTTCAAGTGGTAATAAAAAAGTTTCTCGGCAATAGAAGTTCAAATAAAAAAGCGAAAGTGAAAAGAAAATTAAAAAAACATAAAGTCATTTCTAGGACAACTTCCTCTCTTGAATTGAGATTTTAGAGCAATTTACCACATGCCTCTTATTTGGGGTGCAATTCTTGTTAACTGTTAAATTATTATTTAAGAGAATTTTTTAACATATTCATATTCATCATCATAACATATTCACAAATTTCCATAAAAACGGGAGCAGAAAAGCAAAATCTTTAAAAGGAGGATCACAGCGGAGAATTGCGGACGCGTACGAATGGGTTAACAAAATTCCTGTTGCATAAATCTATATGGTAAAGTTGGTAATACTTTACTTACTTACCAAGTAAATTGAAACGCCTATAATGACTAGATAATTCAACAAAGCAGTAAATGTTTGACAAGAAATAATATATATTGTAATATCTGCCTCGACCGAAATAATAATTGATAATATTTGCTCGATGAATTCACCTGTAACTGCATGTAACGTTGCTATAGGTAGATAAGGTGTCACCTGTGACGTACTTACCTTAATGGCTCTCAGCTGTTATCTTGTAATGAAACTCCTGTTACTGTGAATAAATTTTAAATAAACTGCCGCAAAACTTGGCCTTTTGTATAGAAATCTGTATTGACTTGAATAAAATTTTTATAATGACTAAAGATGTCACCAACATAACTTCCTTCTTGTTACAACTTTACTTCTAACCTTATTTGTAATAGTGCGAACGTGTTTGATTACTAAGAACAAATGGTTACTTAAAATTAAAATTTCTTAAAACTAATTAAACTAAAAGTGTTGGAAAATCGTTCATTGTTGTTACGAGTTTTAAATCAAAAGAAACACAAACCGATGTTAAACAGCTGTTCCCAGGTCATTGATTCCTCTTCGCAGACAGTGGTTCCAAAATGCACGATCGTCTTGGTTTCGTGTAACATTTACACAGGTAAATACGAAATTTTCTTATTATTAACTTTTTCTTCGTTGTATTTTCTTGAAAATCACTTTTGTTACGTTAAATATCCATGCGTCACTAATGGCTATATGTTGCATGTCGACAAAATTATTTTATAGGTTATCGTTCATTTTAAATATTTTCAGGAACGAAATTTTCACATGTCACTGGCAAGTGAAAAGGACCTATTAAACGTATTTTTCGCATCGCGAAGCATATTAAATTGAAAATTTCTACTTTATCTCTGGGTTTTTCCAACAAAACTCGATTCCAATTGGCTGGGTAACTTATCTACGGATCTTCTTTAAACTTTCACGAAAATTAAAGTCTTCAAAACCGTCCCGCACAAAATTGTTAGAAAAATTCTAATTACACTGGTCGTTCTACAATCGACTGTCAAAGTACGAATTCTTTCTTTGCATCCCATGTTTATTTTCACACAATTTGCCTATTCTAACCACTTGCGTAACACTTAGTTTTTAATTCCTCATCTTACAATACTAATCTCACTTAAATCCTTATCCTATTAACAAATCTATTACTAAAATTAAAAATCTGACATGTTTGCAGGTTACAATTTCACATTTTTCAATGTAGAAGATTCAATTTTGCATCTACCATCCTCACTTGGATAGCAAATCGTTCTACAAATTAATCCTCAACTTTTGGTATGCCTTATGATCTAATTACAATTTTTTATGTTATCTAAATCTCTCTTTTTTAGATTTTCCGAAGGATGAAATTTTCTTTGCTCATTTTAGCTTTATTTGAATCTTTTGGATTTTGGATTCACTTACAATAGTGCCAAGAAATGCGGACGCTGCTATTGGATATGCAAAACAATTCCAACTTTTATCTGTGCTACCCGTAGGATAGATTTTAATTTTTAGAATGCTAACTGCTCTGGCCAGCTTATGAAATGAAATTTTGTATTCAAAATGGCTCTAATGGTATGCCATGAACCTTCTATAAATGCTACATGCCAAATATTAACAACCCGTTCCAACAAAAAGTTCCATCCGAGGTTACACTTTATCTATCGAAGCTGCGGTTTTTTAACCGGAAGATGCAATTTACTTTATTAAGGTTATTTATCTTAGTTTTTAAGTTGATAACATGACAATATAATTGTTTTAAATAATTATTTAAATATATACTACATAAGATAAATAACTTTTAGTTAACATTTTAATTGAAAAATTTATTAATCTTATAATTTGATAATCAAGTTTGAATTCATGTTAAATTTTAAAATGTATATAATGTAAATATTTTGAAAGAGAAGAAAAGAAATTTAATTAAACTTATAATTTCGAATTTTAATTTTACAATATATCTGATTGATAATTTATTTACATCAAAAGTTAAAACTTCCAAAAAATTAATAGATGATGAAAACTTACGTTTTAAGTATTAAATTAGCAATTATTTGTAGTTATAACAAAATTTTAATTGAATTTTAAATTAGTGAATTTTTCTTACAACTTACTGATTAAGTCCATTTTATAGAAGTACACTTATATTTCGTTCAATAGGATACTACTTGTTAGATAATTGAATTTTATATAAAATTTTAATTGGAAAAATTTACTAATTGTCAAATTCAATTATAATTTGATAATACTGACAGTGGCTTCGGAATATCGCCGATGCTACTGCTAAGTAAAAGCAGATCTGGGCATACAGGGTTATCCCTAGCCAAAAGTAGAAGAATAAACATTTATATATAAAAACTTATAGTGCGTTTCTGAATTATAATTTTACAATTCATTGATTTTAAAAATAATTGTGTTACTTTTCAATGTACAAAATCAATTATTTTGTAATTTTCCAAATGGAAATATGTAACAGAAAAATAATAAAAAATCTAATTGAACTTTATTGGTTCAGTGCTGGCAATACAAAATTAAATTATGGGGTAACTTTATAAAACTTGGCAATGTGCCTTTAATGCACTTTTAAAATTATAAATCGGCCAATAAATTAAAGTCGTTAATGCAATAAGATTTGCTAGTATGTTTATCCGTAAACGAATAGAATAAAATCAAATTCCTGCAAACTTTATAAAAGGCAACTGTTTGATTAATATTTTGGTTTCAAAATATCATTCTTGTATGCACGAACTAATTTGAGATTCAAGAATAATTTTCAATTTACACTAAATACCCATATAAATGCACTGGGCTCTCACGTGTATAGATAGAGACGATGCAGCTGACAAAATCACTTTCAAGGTTGATTTGCTGGGCCTAACTTACCAAAAGCAAATATCTACTAGCAGAAACATTATAGTGCCCCATTGCCCCAGTTATACTAACTTATTGTTATTTATTTTATCTACATTTTGAAAATTATGCAAATATGTATATTTATAAATTATTATATCAACCCTGTATAAATGACGACGCAAAACTTGGCATTTGTCCGGGCTGTATAAACTAAGGCTTAGTGTCAAAGATCAACTCGCAACTTGTTTTATAAATAGCTATTAAAACTTTCAATATAGTTTGTTTTGAAATTTTCATTTATCCGCATAACAACCGTATAATAAATAGGAAATCTGTAGAATACTAAAATAATATCCAAAAGTTTTACAAATACAGCCTTCCTGAAAAACAACAGAAAATTTTCAAACAGTTGCCGTATTGAATAAAATTTTTCTAAATAAAGACCTACTTTAGAAAAATCGAGCCAGAATGACACTTTTGTTGTTTGAAAGGAAAATTGCAAATTTTTGTCAATACTTCTGAAGAAAACTTAAAAGTGTAATCATAAAACATACAAAATATCAACGGCGTTCAAATATACAAAATAATAAGTCGGCACCAGATGGCGCGGACCGACAAAATATTTGTTTAAATTTTAAAATGAGAAAAAGAGATTAAAATTTAAAATTCATTTTATGTAGTAACAGTACAAAAGGAAACAATCAAATAACTGTTTTACAATTTTGTGTTGAAATACAATTTTGTGTTAAATGTCATCCTTTTAGCGATACATATTTACTTTAATGTTAAAATAAGCTTTTTTGTGCTTTTTACAAAGAATTATTGGATTTTTCAATACGAGTAAAATTTTTTGCTGTTGATATACAATATACATATATACCGAAAGAGCAAATATAAGATTTTGGTATAAAAATATACTTTGAAAATGCACAGCAAAAGTTACGCACAATTACGGATGCCCCGTGGTTTGTCACTAATAGATCCATACACCATGACTTAAGTGTTCCTTATGTTATTCAAGAAGCTAAGTGCGCGAGTGAGAGGTATCTATCGCGTCTCGAATTACATCCTAATTCTCTTGCAGTAGACCTGCTAACTAGCAAAGACACAGTAAAACGCCTGAAACGAATAAATCCACTCAACATAAACCACAGATAGCTGTGATATTTTAAAGTTTATTTGCACATTTTGTAATGTTTGGCAATGTGATGTAGTTAGGTCTTTAATGTAAGATACTAATTAATGTTGGAATTGATGTAACTTGAAATTGAAAAATCAATCGATTATTGCTCTCGAGCAGATTTCGAATATGTATATAGGTGTTAAAATAAAAAAAAAAAAAAAACTTATTTTATTAATGTATAAAGTTCTGGAGACGTCCAAGTTGGAGACACTTTGTCTGAGTAAACTTTTAGATCCGCAATAAACATCAATTATCCGTTCCGTATAACATAAAAAGTTAATAACTTAAAAATTTTGCGAACAAGAGTCATAATTTTCTATGTCTCACTTGTAAAATGGCCTAGAAACTTTAGGTAATACAACAATGCCCAACTCCGCTCCGAACCGGAAAATTTAAAGGTCTTGCAATTATTCGGCACACATAATTGTTTTCGGAAACTGTGATAATTTCTCAGATTTTAAGTTTCAGCGCGTTTGCATAAAGTAAATTTGATAAAGAAAACTAAGAAAACGTTTTTACAAAAATTAGGAATGGAAAGCGCCACTTCGTAACAAGTTTGCTGGTACGCTTTTTTGAATATTCTATAATATTAAACCGCAATCATTTAGAAACTTATCCATTACGTGGGATTCGATTTAGCGTTATCTTAAAAGAAAATATTAAATTGGTTAAATAAGTTTGCGTTTCTAAAGTTATATTTGGATGACGAAATCCTTTCAGATTTCTACTGTATATCCTGAACGAAAGGAAGCTTTTATCTATCTTACACCTCTCGAGAAAGTCTACTAAAATGAACACATTCTGTTTGAGAAGTGATATCACATGATGGCAATAAGGATGGATGCAGGAAAAGTAGTGTATACGAAGAAAAGAAAAAGAAGTTGATGTGTGACGAAGTGAACACTGATTTGAATTGCTCTGCAATTTAGCCATCGGAATTTAACATTTAGTAGGTAGCCGGAAAATTTTGAAAGTGATTCAATTATTACATTTCTTGTGATAAGAAACCATTATCTTCAGGTGTGGATTTATAACATTTTCTTAACACCTTTACACAAGCCATTTGTTTTATTATTAATAAGATTTGTTTTTGTTGCATTTACTTGTTTTAAAATTTCTAAGTTTATGTTGAATGACTTCTGGAAATAAACTTGTATACTTACATGTTTACTTATACTTGCTTTTGCTTATTATTCTCTAGAAAATGAATACATTACAATATTTTTAAATTTACTCTTTCATTATGTAAAATGTGCTTTTACATATTTTATGCTTCAAGTGGTAATAAAAAAGTTTCTCGGCAATAGAAGTTCAAATAAAAAAGCGAAAGTGAAAAGAAAATTAAAAAAACATAAAGTCATTTCTAGGACAACTTCCTCCCTTGAATTGAGATTTTAGAGCAATTTACCACATGCTCCTTATTTGGGGTGCAATTCTTGTTAACTGTTAAATTATTATTTAAGAGAATTTTTTAACATATTCATTATCATAACATATTTACAAATTTCCATAAAAACGGGAGCAGAAAAGCAAAATCTTTAAAAGGAGGATCACAGCGGAGAATTGCGGACGCGCACGAATGGGTTAACAAGATTCTCGCTGCATAAATCTATATGGTAAAGTTGGTAATACTTTACTTTACCAAGTAAATTGAAACGCCTATAATGACTACATAATTCAACAAAGCAGTAAATGTTTGACAAGAAATAATATATATTGTTTTAAATAATTATTTAAATATATACGACAAAGAAAAAGTAACATTTAGTACATTTTAGGCTAAAAGATTTATTAATCTTATAAATTGGTAGCCAAGTTTGAATTACATGGTTAAATTTTAAAAATGTATTTTATGTAAATATTTTGAAAGGGGCGGAGAAGTAAAAGAAATGTTAGAAAAATTAAAGTGAAAGAATAATTTCTAAAGCACATAATTATCGAATTTTTTAATTTTACAATATGTCGTGAGGTAATTTATTTACATCAAAAAGCTTAAAACTTCCAAAAAAATTAATAGATGATGAAAAACTTACGTTTTAAGTATTAAATTAGCAATTATTTTTAGTTATAACAAAATTTTAATTGAATTTGACAATTAGTGAATTTTTCTTACAATTTACTGATTAAGTCCATAATATAGAAGTACACTTATATTTCGTTCAAGATACTACTTGTTAGATGGACCTGGATTGATAATTGAATTTTATATAAAATTTTAATTGGAAAAAATTACTAATTGTTAAATTCAATTATAATTTGATAATACTGACAGTGGCTTGAATATCGCCGATGCTACAGCTAGTAAAAGCAGATCTAGGCATACAGGGTTATCCTAGCCAAAAGTAGCAGAAGAATAAACATTTATATATAAAAACTTATAGTGGTTTCTGAATTATAATTTTGAAATTCATTGATTTCAAAAATAATTGTGTTACTTTTTCAATGTGCAAAATCAATTATTTTGTAATTTTCCAAATGGAAATATGTAACAGAAAAAATAATAAAAAATCTAATTGAACTTTATTGGTTCAGTGTTGGAAATACAAAATTAAATTATGGGATAACTTTTATAAAACTTGGCGATGTGCCTTTAATGCACTTTTTAAAAATTTTAAATCGGCTAGTAAATTAAAGTCGTTAATGCAATAAGATTTGGTAGTATGTTTATCCGTAAACGAATAGAATAAAATCTAATTCCTGCAAACTTTATAAAAAGCAACTGTTTGATTAATAATTTGGTTTCAAAATAACATTCTTGTTTGTACAAACTAATTTGTGATTCAAGAATAATTTCAATTTACACTAAATACCCATGTAAATGCATTGGGTTCTCACTGTATAGATAGAAACGATCACCCGGAAAGCCCCTTTCAAGGTTGATTAGCTGGGCCTAACTTACCAAAAGCAAATATCTACTACAGAAACATTATGGGGCCCCATTGCAAAGTTATACTAACTTATTGTTATTTATTTTATTCTACATTTTGAAAAAATTTTGCATATATAAATAATTATAATCAACCCTGTATAAAAGACGACACAAAACTTGGCATTTGTCCGGGCTGTTTAAACTTCAGGCTTAGTGTCAAAGAACAACTCACAACTTGTTTTATAAATAGCTATTAAAACTTTGGAAAATAGTTTGTTTTGAAATTTTTCATTTATCCGCATAACAACCGTATAATAAATAGGAAATCTGTGGAATACTAAAATAATATTTCCCAAAAATTTTACAAATACAGCCTTCCTGAAAAAAAAACTGAAAATTTTCAAAACAGTTGCCGTATTGAATAAAATTTTTCTAAATAAAGACCTACTTTAGAAAATTGAGCCAGAATGACACTTTTGTTGTTTGAAAGGAAAATTGCAAATTTTTGTCAATACTTCTAAAGAAAACTTAAAAGTGTAATCATAAAACATACAAATATCAACGGCGTTCAAATATACAAAATAATAAGTCGGCACCAGATGGCCGGACCAACAAAATATAACTTATATTTGTTTAAATTTTAAAATGAGAAAAACGAAAAGAGATTAAAATTTAAAATTCATTTTATGTAGTAACAGTACAAAAGGAAACAATCAAATAACTGTTTTACAATTTTGTGTTGAAATACAATTTTGTGTTGAAATGTCATCCTTTTAGCGATACATATTTACTTTAATGTTAAAATAAGGTTCTTTTTTGTGCTTTTTTACACAGAATTATTGGGATTTTTCAATACGAGTAAAATTTTTCTGCTATATGATATACAATATACATATATAGAAAATCCAAAATAGTGGGATTTTTAAATTAAACTATGAAGACGCCGATAATGACGTTTTAGTGCTATGTGGCTTAACAAAAATCGCCCAATAATTTCTAAAATTTAGGTTTTAATTCAGAAAATGAGCTAACGATTACACTGCGTTCAGGTAGAAAAGTATATTCCTTCTTAAGAAGCAGGCGAGCGTGCAGAAATCAGTTCCCGTCGGTATCCCATGGAGTACATTGATCATTTGTGATAATTTGGTGGTTCTAGCTTTGAAACAACTGAGATTGATTTTTGTGAGTTGACGGTTTTTGGTTCACAAACTGCTTTTAGGTAATCAAGTAAATCAAAAAAAATTTCATTCGTATCCTTCTGAGATGATGTAAACTTACTAGTCCCTCCCACGTCGAAAGTAAAGGCTTCTGGGTAATATTGGAAATGTTGATTAAGTCATAATAATACCAAAAGAAATAATCTTTGTTTTCCGTAGGCAATGTTAGTAGTTTTAGGACTGATTTTATTTTTGAAGGAAAAACTTCCAACAATCAAAGTTAAAAGCGGCAATATTCTTACATTACGTAATTTATTTGTCATTCAAGAAGCGTTCAATATCTAATTTGAATCCTTACGGTATGTTACATAAATACTTGAACCGATTTCCAAGCTATTTTCATCGTCTACCACAAAGTCATTAATTAGGGGGTTTTGTTTGGCTAATAATTAATTAAATAATTAAAATAATTTATTTTTAAATCCAATTCCGTCGGTGAAAATGTTTTAAAGAGTATGACAATTAAATAGGAAATATTGAGTTCTAATATCTTTAATCCGTTACCGAACCAAGATGACCTAACAATTTCACAACTGACATTTAAGTTTCTCAAAAAGAACCGTTAAACGTATAGAACGCCACAGGGTTGAATATTGTTATTTGTAAATAAAATTTATTTCATGTCGAATTTTTTTTATTTCATTAATAAAATACAATCTGTTAAAAAAGTTTTATGTTAAATAAATAATTGAAATTTTGTTTAATATTTAAAATAAGTAATATTTTGTTTTTCCCTGTAGAATTCAAAGTAAAAACGTAATATTATTTTTAATTATTTATAAATACCTAATATATACGCTTGTAACTGAACAAAATTAAAAAAAAAAGTTTATGTTATAACTAGACGTGTTAGATTAACTTTCAAATTTGATCTGATAATTTTGAATTATGTAACTGAGATG
This sequence comes from Lycocerus yunnanus, assembly GCA_036346125.1. Taxonomy (NCBI): domain Eukaryota; kingdom Metazoa; phylum Arthropoda; class Insecta; order Coleoptera; family Cantharidae; genus Lycocerus; species Lycocerus yunnanus. Next base: position 523,344 of record JARFIX010000017.1, read on the forward strand.
AACGATAACTACATTTCAATAAATTCTTGTAAATATGTAATTAAAATACTTGATTTTAATTTGTGTTATCAATCTTTTCTAATCAAAGATTATCTTGAAAATGAACTACTAATATAGGTATTAATATAAGTCCAAACGCTGGCCCGTATGCTAAGCTCAGGAATTTGATATGTATGGCTCACGTTTTAGTTGAGTAGGTGAAGTAAAATTTTACTACATTTCATCAACAATAACGAATCGTAAAAATTATATAATATATATTTTAAATAAGGTTAAACATTTTTTATTCTTCACTGTATTTTGATAAAAAATTGCTGTAAATAATTTAAGGATAACCTTTACAATAATAAAAACATGTATTCTATTGTTGCCAATGTAGGCGTACTAAATGAAATTTTAAAGTCAGTTCCAAAAAATACTTATAAAATTCGTTTTCGATGGAAACCAGATTTATATCAGCGGAGAATTGCGGACGCGCACGAATGGGTTAACAAGATTCTCGCTGCATAAATCTATATGGTAAAGTTGGTAATACTTTACTTTACCAAGTAAATTGAAACGCCTATAATGACTACATAATTCAACAAAGCAGTAAATGTTTGACAAGAAATAATATATATAATTGTTTTAAATAATTATTTAAATATATACGACAAAGAAAAAGTAACATTTTAGTACATTTTAGGCTAAAAGATTTATTAATCTTATAAATTGGTAGCCAAGTTTGAATTACATGGTTAAATTTTAAAAATGTATTTTATGTAAATATTTTGAAAGGGGCGGAGAAGTAAAAGAAATGTTAGAAAAATTAAAGTGAAAGAATAATTTCTAAAGCACATAATTATCGAATTTTTTAATTTTACAATATGTCGTGAGGTAATTTATTTACATCAAAAAGCTTAAAACTTCCAAAAAAATTAATAGATGATGAAAAACTTACGTTTTAAGTATTAAATTAGCAATTATTTTTAGTTATAACAAAATTTTAATTGAATTTGACAATTAGTGAATTTTTCTTACAATTTACTGATTAAGTCCATAATATAGAAGTACACTTATATTTCGTTCAAGGATACTACTTGTTAGATGGACCTGGATTGATAATTGAATTTTATATAAAATTTTAATTGGAAAAAAATTACTAATTGTTAAATTCAATTATAATTTGATAATACTGACAGTGGCTTCGGAATATCGCCGATGCTACAGCTAAGTAAAAAGCAGATCTAGGCATACAGGGTTATCCCTAGCCAAAAGTAGCAGAAGAATAAACATATATATATAAAAAACTTATAGTGCGTTTCTGAATTATAATTTTTGAAATTCATTGATTTCAAAATATAATTGTGTTACTTTTTCAATGTGCAAAATCAATTATTTTGTAATTTTCCAAATGGAAATATGTAACAGAAAAAATAATAAAAAAATCTAATTGAACTTTATTGGTTCAGTGTTGGAAATACAAAATTAAATTATGGGATAACTTTTATAAAACTTGGCGATGTGCCTTTAATGCACTTTTAAAATTATAAATCGGCTAGTAAATTAAAGTCGTTAATGCAATAAGATTTGGTAGTATGTTTATCCGTAAACGAATAGAATAAAATCTAATTCCTGCAAACTTTATAAAAAAGCAACTGTTTGATTAATAATTTGGTTTCAAAATAACATTCTTGTTTGTACAAACTAATTTGTGATTCAAGAATAATTGTCAATTTACACTAAATACCCATGTAAATGCATTGGGTTCTCACATGTATAGATAGAAACGATACACCTGGTAAAGCCACTTTCAAGGTAGATCTAGCTGGGCCTAACTTACCAAAAGCAGGTATCAACTATCAGAAACATTATGGTGCCCCATTGCAATACCTGTTATACTAACTTATTGTTATTTGATTTTATCTACATTTTTATACATTTTGAAAAATTATGCATATATACTGTCATGTTATCAACTTTAAAACTAAGATAAATAACCTTAATAAAGTAAATTGCATCTTCCGGTTAAAAACCGCAGCTTCGATAGATAAAGTGTAACCTCGGATGGAACTTTTGTTGGAACGGGTTGTTAATATTTGGCATGTAGCATTTATAGAAGGTTCATGGCATACCATTGAGCCATTTTGAATACAAAATTTCATTTCATAAGCTGGCCAGAGCAGTTAGCATTCTAAAATTAAAATCTATCCTACGGGTAGCACAGATAAAAGTTGGAATTGTTTTGCATATCCAATAGCAGCGTCCGCATTTCTTGGCACTATTGTAAGTGAATCCAAAATCCAAAAGATTCAAATAAAGGCTAAAATGAGCAAAAGAAAATTTCATCCTTCGGAAAATCTAAAAAAGAGAGATTTAGATAACATAAAAAATTGTAATTAGATCATAAGGCATACCAAAAGTTGAGGATTAATTTGTAGAACGATTTGCTATCCAAGTGAGGATGGTAGATGCAAAATTGAATCTTCTACATTGAAAAATGTGAAATTGTAACCTGCAAAATGTCAGATTTTTAATTTTAGTAATAGATTTGTTAATAGGATAAGGATTTAAGTGAGATTAGTATTGTAAGATGAGGAATTAAAAACTAAGTGTTACGCAAGTGGTTAGAATAGGCAAATTGTGTTTAAATAAACATGGGATGCAAAGAAAGAATTCGTACTTTGACAGTCGATTGTAGAACGACCAGTGTAATTAGAATTTTTCTAACAATTTTGTGCGGGACGGTTTTGAAGACTTTAATTTTCGTGAAAGTTTAAAGAAGATCCGGTAGAAAAGTTCACCCAGCCAATTGGAATCGAGTTTTTGTTGGAAAAACCCAGAGGTAAAGTAGGAATTTTCAATTTAATATGCTTCGCGATGCGAAAAATACGTTTAGTAGGTCCTTTTCACTTGCTGAGTACATGTGAAAATTTCGTTCCTGAAAAATATTTAAAATGAACGATAACCTACAAAATAATTTTGTCGACATGCAACATATAGCCATTAGTGACGGCATGGATATTTAACGTAACAAAAAGTGATTTTCAAGAAAATACAACGAAGAAAAAGTTAATAATAAGAAAATTTCGTATTTACCTGTGTAAATGTTACACGAAACCAAGACGATCTTGCATTTTGGAACCACTGTCTGCGAAGAGGATCAATGACCTGGTATAACGGCTACTGTTTACATCGGTTAGTGTTTCTTTGATTTAAAACTCGTAACATGAACGATTTTCAACACTTTTAGTTTAATTAGTTTTAAGAAATTTTAATTTTAAGTAACCATTTGCTTGCTTAGTTTAATGAAACACGTTCGCACTATTACAAATAAGGTTAGAAAGTAAAGTTGTAACAAGAAGGAAGTTATGTTGGTGACATCTTTAGTCATAAAAAAATTTTATTCAAGTCAATACAGATTTCTATACAAAAGGCCAAGTTTTGCGGCAGTTTATTTAAAATTTATTCACAGTAACAGGAACTTCATTACAAGATTGCAGCTGAGAGCCATAAAAGTAAGTACATCACAGGTGGCGTTTTATCTATCGTTTAGCAACTTTGCATGCGGTTACAGGTTAATTCATCGAACAATTATTTTACAATTATCAATTATTATTTCTGTCAAAACAGATATTACAATACATAATAAATAATTATAATCAACCCTGTATAAAAGACGACACAAAACTTGGCATTTGTCCGGGCTGTTTAAACTTCAGGCTTAGTGTCAAAGAACAACTCACAACTTGTTTTATAAATAGCTATTAAAACTTGGAAAATAGTTTGTTTTGAAATTTTCATTTATCCGCATAACAACCGTATAATAAATAGGAAATCTGTGAAATACTAAAATAATTTCCAAAAGTCTTACAAATACAGCCTTCCTGAAAAAACAACTGAAAATTTTTCAAAACAGTTGCCGTATTGGATAAAATTTTTCTAAATAAAGACCTACTTTAGAAAAATCGAGCCAGAGTGACACTTTTGTTGTTTGAAAGGAAAATTGCAAATTTTTTGTCAATACTTCTAAAGAAAACTTAAAAGTGTAATCATAAAACATACAACATATCAACGGCGTTCAAATATACAAAATAATAAGTCGGCACCAGATGGCCGCGGACCAACAAAATATAACTTATATTTTGTTTAAATTTTTAAAAATGAAAAAAACGAAAAGAGATTAAAAATTTAAAATTCATTTTATGTAGTAACAGTACAAAAGGAAACAATCAAATAACTGTTTTACAATTTTGTGTTGAAATACAATTTTGTGTTGAAATGTCATCCTTTTAGCGATACATATTTACTTTAATGTTAAAATAAGCTTCTTTTTTGTGCTTTTTTACACAGAATTATTGGAATTTTTCAATACGAGTAAAATTTTTCTGCTGTATGATATACAATATACAAAATATATAAGAAAAATCCAAAATAGTGGGATTTTTAAATTAAACTATAAAGACGCCGATAATGACGTTTTAGTGCTATGTGGCTTAACAAAAACGCCCAATAATTCCTAAAAATTTAGGTTTTAATTCGGAAAACGAACTAGCGATTACATTGCGTTTAGGTAGAAAGGTATATTCCTTCTTAAGAAGCAGGCGAGCGTGCAGAAATCAGTTCCCGTCGGTATCCTATGGAGTGCATTGATCATTTGTGTTAATTTGGTGGTTCTAGGTTTGAGACAACTGAGATTGATTTTTGTGAGTTGACTGGGGGGGGGGGGGGGGGGGGGGGGGGGGGGGGGGGGGGGGGGGGGGGGGGGGGGGGGGGGGGGGGGGGGGGGGGGGGGGGGGGGGGGGGGGGGGGGGGGGGGGGGGGGGGGGGGGGGGTTTTTTTTTTTTTTTTTTTTTTTTTTTTTTTTTTTTTTTTTTTTTTTTTTTTTTTTTTTTTTTTTTTTTTTTTTTTTTTTTTTTTTTTTTTTTTTTTTTTTTTTTTTTTTTTTTTTTTTTTTTTTTTTTTTTTTTTTTTTTTTTTTTTTTTTTTTTTTTTTTTTTTTTTTTTTTTTTTTTTTTTTTTTTTTTTTTTTTTTTTTTTTTTTTTTTTTTTTTTTTTTTTTTTTTTTTTTTTTTTTTTTTTTTTTTTTTTTTTTTTTTTTTTTTTTTTTTTTTTTTTTTTTTTTTTTTTTTTTTTTTTTTTTTTTTTTTTTTTTTTTTTTTTTTTTTTAGGTAAGTAAATTTTACTACATTTCATCAACAATAACGAATCGTAAAAATTATATAATATATATTTTAAATAAGGTTAAACATTTTTTATTCTTCACTGTATTTTGATAAAAAATTGCTGTAAATAATTTAAGGATAACCTTTACAATAATAAAAACATGTATTCTATTGTTGCCAATGTAGGCGTACGAAATGAAATTTTAAAGTCAGTTCCAAAAAATACTTATAAAATTCGTTTTCGATGGAAACCAGATTTATATCGTGCAATATTTCTTTTTACAGATCAAACTGCAGTGTAGTGCACTTGATTGTTTTTATTGATTGTAGCTGTAGGGGCGTTGGGGTAACTAAAACGACTGTGCTTGTGTTTTGTGCAGCAAGATTGTTCGAATTTTGTTTTTCAGGATTACCTTTAAACCTAATAAATTAAACATAAGCAAATTACGTTATAAAAGATAAGTAGATTATCTTATTGTGTGGTTTAAAGCCAAAAGCAATTATGTCACAAAAAGCTCAGTTAAGCTGTTTAGAGCTTATAGAAACATATAAAGCGTCAGTACAATTTGTTATCGTAGCTCATAAAAAATGATATACAATTTTTATTTTTTAGTTTTTTTGTAAAAAAAAAACACATCGAACGTTTAAAGTGCAGATAAGGTTCCGTTTATAAATTCAAGCTATATAAGTATTGTGCGAAAAATCTGTGCAGAAGGAATAGAATTTAACAGTATTTTAAGACTTTATAATTACCTGTCCTATGTAATATCCTTCTTCAAGTGCCATACACTTCATTGTGCGTAGGCGATCAGCTTATCCGAAGCCAAGCTGACTTTACTAGGAATATAATTAATGGGGTGGTTTCGTTGCCTTCCCCACAGTCCAAAGATTGATATCGGACCTTTCATCACAGCAGTGTAACCGACTCGACTAGGAATCGAACCATGGTCTACCGCTTTAAAGTCAGATATATCATATAATATCCAAGTTTGTTAATAATAATTTCAAATAAAATAATTTCATTGACCTAGCATTTCATAGCAGAACGTTCAGTCAAAATTTCAATTGCAGGCAATGCTCGTAAGAGTTTTTTAATCCAGAAAATCTGTTTGTGTATACAGCGGGGTAATTCCGCTTTGGTGTTAGGGTCGATACCTACGCAAACTGATATGGACGAACTTTTCCATCTTACTGAATAGCTATTTAATACTTATTTATTTATGTTACTGATATTAATGTTATTGTTATCGATATTATATTAAATATTAATTTAGTTTCAAAATATTTAAAAAATATTAAAGTGGTATCTAACTTGAACTATTTTTCGAAATGTTAGTTATCTCAAAGCATTTTACTTGCACGTTCAAATTACGATAACAAATACTCGAACTCGTGCACTAATTCGCCAAACTTACGTTGTTACTCGTAGTAAATATTTTATTAACACCAATTATTTTTTTGAAATAAAGATGTCTGTCAAAAGATTATAAAATTATAGTAGTTAAAGTCGATGAAAATTATTTGGACCATCTAATTAGAAAGTTTTATAAAGAAAAATATTATAATATTACAATGAGTTGGATTACAAACGTAAATAATAATGTGGCAATGGTAAAACAATCAGAAATTGCTATTCGATGTTGGTTTGTTATTATTTATGCTGGATTTTTAGGTAGCACCATATTCAAATGTAAGAATTCATGATATTATATATGGCGATGGAAATTATAAAAATGGCACTTTTGTAATTGACCGGAGATTACCTGTAATAGATTGTTCGTCCAGAACAGCAAGTCAGTATTATTCCATATCTGTGTTCAGAATCGGCCAAAGATACTTAGAAATTTTTGATGTAGACCAAGAAGGTGAAATGGTAAGATATCGTCGAACAAGGAAAATTCGGGAATTCTCAGATCTATATTCTGGTATGTACGTTCATGTCGATGTCGAGGTGTTTGAAATAGATGAGAATGGAGAAATTACAGTTGTCACTGCTATAAAACCTGCGGTACTTGTAGTACCGTTACTAAATAGATTGTAATGGGTTGATATTTTTAATATGTTCATTCATTTTAATATGTATGTATTATGCCAAGTAAGTAATTATTGTAATAAAATTAATTTCAGCTAATAAAAATATTTAGGATTGTAATTATTTTATTATCTATGCAATGTGGTGCTATCATGGACTCTGCGTTTATTACAGGAAAAACGGATTCAGTAATAGTAAATGTTTTATAAATGCTTTATTCACTAATCAGTTTAGGAAATAAATTTCGTTTCAATAATAATATGATTAAATTGATGCAAATAAATTTAAAATGGGTTTGTATAGGCGTTTCAATTTAAGATTGCAGCGCCATAGTGGCTATTAGTGGTATTAACATTGTTGGTATGTTTTTTGATAGTTCGCTATCGTGTTTATAATTATATTAAATATATTTTTAACATATTACGGTACTTTATTGTAATATTTGAAATAATATTTAAAATGCTACCTACCTAAAAGGATTAGAAAAAGTGACATAATATCCTTGAACCATATTTGAGCTTAAAACAGTTTAGAGTGTGTGAAATATTTAACATTTATAAGAATCTGGCCCGAGTTTTCGTTTTAACCTTCTCCATTACATGGAATGCATGCGTGGAGATTTAAATTCGAGGTGTATTTGCGAAGGTAAAGAGACTCTACATGCAGGACATGTAATTTATTTATGCAGTCGAAGTACTGGGCCACCTGATATAATAAATTATATTTAAAAACTACAGCAATGAGCCCAGATCCTCATCAAATAAAAGGTATCGACAATCAAAAGTTCCTAAAGTTTATAACAGTTTTTCCTTTCTAACCCACTTGGTCGTCCAGAGAAAAATGGACCAGGAAAGGCATGAAAACTAATTTCGATTTCTTTTATTCATAGAATTGCACCAGAAAACTGAACAAAACCATCTATCCATTATTAAAATTTCGTTTGGAAAACTCACAACTTGACATTAAAATACATGCGAGCCTATTTCATTAACCTATATCGTTAGTTCAAAATTTACCGCAAGGTAGCGTATCGCTTATCTTGAAACGCCTGTGGAGGATGGGTATGTATATCCTCTCACGTTAATATTTGAAGGTTACGACGGTGTTGGAAATAACTAATTGCTTTATTTAAAATATTATATTACAAAATTAATAACTGGTTTTGTTTCGAACAAAATATGATTACAAATCACTACTCGATATGTCGTTGTTTTCGTACCGTCTGATATAATAAACAATAACCTCATGGTTACTGGTTACCATATCAATTTGTGTACCTTCTTTAGAGCTCCCTGATCTCTACATTTATTCTTAAACAGGCTGTGGCGTTGGCCGCCACACTACTCCCCCTTTCGGTAAAAGCGTGGTAAGGAAAGCAGAAAATGAAGAGAATAAATTCGAAATTAAAGGAAAGCTAAAGAGTGGTGAGTAAGGTGTTGGGAGAAATTTAAAATTTAAACTTTTAGATTTTTAAAAATTAAGTTTAAAATCTAAGAGTTGAAATGGTTTAAATGAAAATGAAAATGAAAAAGTTAGCAAGAAACGTAGGCTGGTTTTAAGCGGTCGATTGAAATTGATTTTTCTTTGTTTTTTATTAACAAAACAAAATATTTATCATTTCTTGTGACCACTGAAAAGGGTCCTAAATAGGCTGGTTTCAAAGAACTTTTCACAGAGTCGTCTCTGATAAACACGTGAGAACAAGATTGAAGATCTTTAAAATAAAAATGGAACGGTTTTCGCGGTTTTGTGGTTGAACCGGGCGAATATTTTCAAAGAATAGTTGAAGGGCTTGTACAAAATCGTGAGTGTTAGCAGAGTTTTTATTCTCAATAAAAAAATCTGCTGGTACTCGGATTGTTGTGCCATAAACTAACTGCGAAATGGTGCATTTCAAATCGTCTTTAAAAACAGTTCTAAAACCTAATAAAATTAGAGGCAACACGGAGACCCAATTGCTACTCTGATAGCAATTGATTGCATTTTTTAACGATCGATGTAATCGTTCGATCATTCCGTTGCATGCAGGGTGATATGGGGTTGTCCGGCTGTGCTTAATACCTAATAAAATTGAAAATTGTTGGAACAGTGCAGATTCAAATTGTCTGCCTTGATCTGTTGTGATCTTAAGAGGAATGCCAAATCTTGCTATCCAACAAGAAAGGAAAGTTGTTGCTACAGTTTCAGCAGTGGCATCTGGTATCGGAATGACTTCCATCCATCTCGTATATCGGTCGATGCAAGTTAAGGCATAATTAAAACCTTGACAAGATGGAAGTGGACCAACTAAATCTATGTGCACATGTGTGAAGCGTTCGGATGGGGGCAAAAATGGTTGCAATGGTGTTCGAACATGCTTCGTAATTTTGATTTTGGCAGTGTATACAGGTTTTAGCCCATAATGAGCAATCCTTGTTAATTGCTGGCCAAATATAATTTTTGCGCATTAAGTTAACAGTTGATCTTATTCCCGGATGTGACAAGTTGTGAGTTACGTTGAAGATTTCTTTCCGCCAAGGGCGTGGAATGAAAGGTCTGCAAATGTCCGTTGATGTGTCACAAAACAGTTGCTTGTCGGTGCCGAAAATTGGAAATAGTTTAAGTTTAATGTTAGGTAGTGCTTGTAAAATTTTGAGGTCAGGATCTTGCAATTGATCTACAGCTATGGATTCAAAATCGATTGCTGTAGGAAAAGAAATTGTTTGGATTCGTGAAAAAGTATCCGCGACAATATTTTCTGGACCTGAAATGTGCGATGTCCGTTGTGAATTGACTAATAAAATCAAATTGTCTTGATTGTCGTGGTGACAGATTATCTGACTTTTGATTGAAAGCAAATATCAACGGTTTGTGGTCAGTAAAAATAGTAAAATTCTTCCTTCTAAGGGAAAAGACGATGGTGCTTTATAGCTAAATAAATTCCTAATAGTTCTCTGTCATATGTGCTGTACTTCATTTGGGCGGGAGATAATTTTTAGAAAAGAAATGCAATGGTTGCCAAATTGAATTATTTAATTGTTGTAAAACAGCACCTACAACTGTGCTAGAAGCGTCAACCATCAATGATAGAGGTAAATCATTTGATGGGTGAACTAAAATAATCGCTTCAGCTAACGCGTGTTTGCACGATTCGAATGCTTTTATTAAATTGGTATCCCAAGAAATGACGGATTTGTCCTTTTTTATTTCCATGATGCACTTGGTGTAAAGGTGCCTGAATGGAAGCTATGTTGGGAAGAAATCTGTGATAAAGTTTAACATGCCTAAGAAACGACGCAATTGAAGTACGGTTTCAGGCCGCGGAAATTCTAAAATTTGCTTTGTTTTAGATGGTAAAGCTTGAATACCTTTTTCTGAAATTAAATGGCCTAAAAATTCCACTGAAGATTGTGCAAAAGTAGATTTGTCTACGTTTAATACTAAACCGAATTCACGTAAACGAGTAAAAACTAATTCTAAATACTGTTAATGCTCTTTTAAATTAAGTGATGAAATTAAAATATCGTCGATGTAAATGAAACAAAAGTCAAATTTGCCTAAGACGGTGTTAATAAAACGTTGAAACGACTGAGCAGCGTTCCGGAGTCCAAAGGTCATTGTTGGAAACTCAAATAAACCAAATGGGGTTGTTATCGCTGTCTTGCTGATGTCGTCTGGGTTCATGGGGATCTGATGGTATGCTCTGACTAGATCTAAGGTGGTAAAAATAGTTTTACCCTGTAAATTTTGCGTTGCATCATGGATGTTAGGAATAGGATAACGATCGGGGACTGTGATTGCGTTTAACTTGCGGTAATCGCCACAGGGCCTCCAAGATTTATCCTTCTTCAACACCATATGAAGTGGAGATGACCATTCTGAAGATGAAGGTCTACATATGCCTTGAGCTAGCATGTATTCGAACTCTTTCTTAGCGCATTTTAATTTTTCAGAGTCCAAACGTCTGGGTTTGGAAAATACCGGAGGTCCAGTAACGTGCAAGGTATGACACACGTTGTGTTTTGGTGTAGTTTTAAAAAATGCAGGTTGTGTTAATTCTGGAAATTGTTGTAATAATTTAAAATTGGAGCTTGTAAATGATCAGGAGAAATTGTTGTTAATGTGAGAGATTTATCTTGAATTTTGAAAATTTGGCCTGGTATAGATAAATGGGTTAAGTTATCTATTAAGCGTTTGTGTTGTAGGTCGACTAATAAACCAAATTTTGCAAGAAAATCTGCACCAATGATTGGTTTGGTAATATCTGCAACTATGAAGATCCATGGAAATGAACGTCGTAGTCCGAAAGATAAATGCAATAATTGAGTACCATAAGTTTCAATTTTGGAACCATTTGCAGCAAATAATTTTATGGTAGTAAGAACTGGTTTAGGTGACATAAAATGCTTAAGTAAAACCGAAACTTCAGCTCCAGTATCAATTAAAAATGAAAATTTAGTAAGCGGGTCAACAACGTATAACCGACAGTTTGTATGATCAACAATACCCGTTGTTTGAATACTGCGATCATTTTTTAGTTTTCCGAATTTTTAAAATTGCAAGGTGCAACACATTTGTTGGCTTTGTTTTTGAACTGACGATGGTACCAGCAAATACCCGTTGGAGATTTTGATTTTGAGAATTTGCGTTTAGACGCAGACGGAGAACGAAAATGAGATCGTGAGCGATTAAAATTGTTTTTAAAATAAGTTTTTAACTCTGCTAATTCTAACGATAATTGTGCAACTTGTGACGTTAATGAATGAGAAGTATTCGCATCTGTAGTATTAACTTGAACAGAAGCTATGGTACTTGCGGTAACTTCTAAAAATCGATCTGCTAAAATTGCTATTTGGTCAAGCGATTGATCGCTGATGGAAAACATAGCCTGCGCTTGTTGCGGTAACCTTTGCAGAAAAAGAGATTTCAGTGCTGTGTCAGCGATGTTTCCGCCTGCTAACTCGCGCATTTGTCTCAGAAGATGCGTAGGTTTTTTATCACCTAATGTTAGTGAAGTTAGAAGAGTGTGCAAACGTGATTGTTCCGACTCTTCGAAACGTTCCAATAATTTTGACTTTAGAGTGTCATATAAATTTTGAATGGGCGGATTCAATATGACGTCTGAAATTTGTGCCAAAATTGAGCCTTCTAAAGAAGCTACCACCGTATTGTACTTAGTACGGTCGTTGGTAATTCTTGAATTCGCGAATTGTGCTTCAATTTGGCAAAACCAAATGCGCGGGTTAGCACGCCAAAAAAATCGGAACCTTGACACTGACAGGGGCAAGATTTTGCGGCAGAGGTTCAACGAAAGGAGCAGTGAGAGTAGGGTGAATACCAGGCGCATCAACCATATTTATTAATAAATATAAATATCAAAAAACTATAAAAAAGGCACTTAGCTGTCCTGTCCTGTTGCACTTTGTCTAGAAGCTGGAATGCTGGTATTCTGCTGGATATTGCGTCTCTCGTGTTGGCCAAATTACGTTCACTGCGCCAATAGTGGTTCAATCCAATTAAAAATTTTGATAACAACCAAATCAGTTGAGGTAGAAGTGATAGTTTCCAACCAGTCCAAATCGGAGGTCACCAATTGTGGAGGATGGGTATGTATATCCTCCACGTTAATATTTGAAGGTTACGACGGTGTTGGAATAACTATTTATTTTATTTAAAATATTATATTACAAAATTAATAACTGGTTTTGTTTCGAACAAAATATGATTACAAATCACTACTCGATATGTCGTTGTTTTCGTACCGTCTGATATAATAAACAATAACCTCATGGTTACTGGTTACCATATCAATTTGTGTACCTTCTTTAGAGCTCCCTGATCTCTACATTTATTCTTAAACAGGCTGTGGCGTTGGCCGCCACACGCCTATAGTTTAGAAATTATAGGCCAAAAACAGAAATTTTTAAATTAATTCTAATATTTTTACAATTTGACTTTCTCAATATTTTTCCCTAATTTCCTACATTTATCCCCCACCAAGTACATTAATAAAAGTTGAAATGCAGGATGCAGACTACCCTGACTGGAGGAACAACATTTTTGTTTGTAAAATTATTAAAAAAACTACTAAGTAGGGTTTTGCATTATGGAAAATATACAAAAAGCATTAATGATCGAGAAACGGTCATTGGCCTGGTTAGTAGCACGATCAATTGTTAACGTAAGCCGCCCAATTTGAATCCGGTCAGAGGCTCAAACTTTGCATGATTGTCTGCATGCTTCGGAAGGCATGTGAAGTTCGTGGTCTTCTCACAAGGTGCTAGCAACATCTTTGAGATATTAAATGCTAGGATACCCTCTTGAAAATAGAGGAATCGGACAACGTTAAAAAGAGTGACAATTAGATAGATAGATTAACAGTGTTGCGATTTTATTTTTACTGAAAACGATTTATGGTATTCGTATTGATAAGTATCGACTGCAAATAGGAGCATTAACCATTTCAACAATTTATTCTACTAGCGAAATCAAATAAATGTAACGGTTACTTTTTGAGTAAAAGCAATGAAATTTCAAATCAAATTGCAATAAAATGCAGACTTCCTACGAGCTTTGTCTTAACATCTCCGCCAGGTTTGAGTTGCACCGAGAAATTGTATTTGCATTCAATAAAGTTCACATTATAATTTATTATGTTAGTCTAGCCAAAAATGTAAAACATTTGCAATATGAAATCAAAATAATTTCTATTGCAAATTAACGAAAAAGATTTTTAAAAATATTGAAAATAAATTGAAATGAAATGAAAAAAACAAATAAAATTGAATAACGTATTCAAATCTTTGTGATTTTATTATAAATGTTTTTATTCGCAATCGGTCGGTAATTGCTCGTTTCCCGACTTTAAAAAGTTTGAAAGTAGCATATTATTAACTGCCAAGACCTACCAGTATGTAATGAAAATTTTTCACTCGATATACCACGTGCCGGTTAGTAATGAACAAAATGGGCGTGGTTTAACGTGATATGAGCTATTAAAAATAGAGGCGCTGATACAAATGTCAAATATAGTTAGGTTATAACAATAATTAGAAATCATAATTATTTCCATTAAACCAACCCCAACTTCACGATTGCGAATAAAATAGTATACATGCTTGGCGTAAGCGTCATTACTAACTGGTTAATTGCTGACCTCCGGCTTCGCCGTCGGTCAGCAGAACAGACCTCAGTTAGTAATGACTCGCTTTCACCTCGCTATGTAATATACTATTTATTTTTATAGTAATTTTTGTTTACTTTTAATTCTTTCAATTATGCGGTTAAAAATTTCATATTACTTCAACATTTTAGTTCAGGGTTTTAGAATATTACTGACGTTGTATTGTTTAATTTTTCATTTTTTTGATTTAATTTTCGATGCACTGGAGGTTGTTTATTAACAGAATGATGATTCAAAATTGTAGATAATATGAAATTTTAGCAATACCACGTAGTAGTTAATGCTTAATAAGCCAATATATATTAGCGATCCTTTGTAAACATTCAAAGGTTATTTGCAGTTACCAAACTTAAGAACAATTTTTAACTAATAACTGACATGTTTATTTAATCAACCCTTATTACTGTACTGTTTATTGAAATAATATAATTTCCAGTTTAGTATACTCGAAATAGTAGGTATGCAGACTTTTAATATCTAAAGGAATAACTGTGCTTTCATATTTTTGTAAATTCGTAATTCCGTGTTTAACTTTCAATTGAAATTTTGAAAGAAATGCATTATATCGAAAACGCATCAAAAGAATTATTTCATTGTGAGAGTGTTTCCTTGCTTTGCTTCCTCCTTTCTTTAAACGCGTTCGTACTATGATTAAACAATCCATGATAAAATATGCTATAGGCCATTCAAATTTAAGCTAAAACATGATAGCTTCCTTGAAAACTTTTGGTAACTTGTGTGGTGGTTATGATTGGCTTGAAGTACTAGTAGCTATTGTATTACACATTTAGTTACTCACTTATGTTATGCACCAGTATAGCAGATTGCTGAGAATCGTGTAATAAACAGATTAATCCTTGTCTTCAATTTCAATACTAAACTTCACTAGAAAAAGTTGACCATTGCAAGAAAAATGCCTGGCCAATATAGATAGTTTCGCCGAAGGCTAATCTCGCTGTAATTAATATATCTAAATAGATCTCAGATTATATTTAGCATGTGGTACAACTAAACCAGTACAAACAATAATATCGACAAAGTAAGGAATAATCTATTTACAAAGCGAAATTGGTTTGGGCTTATTAGAGAATAATTGTGAATAATAATAAAAGTCCTTTTACAAAAAGTTGCTCTGAAAGTATGTAAACACATACACTGTGATTTGCCTAATTGGCACTAAAATGTAATGATCTCCAGGTTTTAAAATTAATTTTAACTACCTATGTTCTACATAATATAGGTATTTAATTTACCTTTGTAACACCGAAATGCTAACCATACTTGTACAAAGTATACGTTGCTGTATGATTTTATTACGTAGTTAATCTAGCCGTTATTCATAATAAAATGTAACTTCTGGTTAAACTCGTTAATATTCCCAAGTACCGAGTAATTTCACTACATATTATTTAGAAATAAACATCTTATACATAGTTACTTAATACGATGCTACTGTGTTTACCTACGTTTAACCGATGCGAATGTCGTATTAAATTACTTAAGATGCAAATACGCCAGAGTGCAGAATATTATATACCTTTAAGCTTCCAAAATAATCACATTGGCTACAAAAAGCTCGAGTGCAATTTCATTAGCATATAGATACTACAGCTGTTTGGTTTAAATTGAGACAATTAAAAAATTTTATGTGAGTAATCATTTTAATAATGCTTTTAACTTGATCTCCCCTGTATTTTAATTATGTTACCATAAAATAATTAAAAAAAAACAAGCGAGCATAGCTTAAAGGATCGAGTATTACTATCGAGATACGAGGTTCATTGATAATCTCAGAAATTCTGTTGGTGACAGTAGAATAATAGGATCTTAGTTGGGATCATATATCTAACAGCATCACAAACAAAGATTTGGTATTAGACCCCAGCATTTCAGCACTCAGCTTTAACCATATTTGCAGTTATTGGGTAATTATGAACCTAATCATGTCATATTTGTACCAATTTTTTGTTATATATGAGGAATTCGGTCATATCCGAAAATTGCGATTGCAGCGACCCGAAGCAAACAGTATTGCCTTATGAGAAGGTTCATCGGTAGCGGGATAGTTTTAGTTTATTGCGCTAAACAATTAATTAGCCTGATGATTCGATTCCGGGTGAAGAAAGACTTTATTCTGACCGGCTCTAAGTCTACTATGAATGCAAAAATCTTTGAAAACACAATAAAGCTCTAGAATAAAACAAAATTTGACTATCTGCGATAAAGTTATGAGCTGAAATTTAGGTAGTATTTAAATTATAAAATCTGAGTAAATTTTTAAATTCAAAATCATTTAGGGGAAAATCGCGTCGAATGAGTTTACATGGAAAGGTGTAACAAAAAGGAGGCGAATCGTTGATTAAGAGTGACAACCTATCGAATAAAATTCAGCAAAAGAAAGAAAAATTGACCCACAGGGACGTATACCTATAGGGTATGCGAAGGAGAAACGCCATTCGGTATCTTTAAACTTTTTAAATTTTGTTAGAATTAACTTTAAAATGAAAGTTTCGGTTTCGGTTGTGCATCTGTTAGGTAATTATTGAAACCCAGTTTATGAATTATTTTGCTACATTCAAATACAACAAGTTGTATCATAAATCAAATGTAAAAATATCAAACGTAATGGAACATCATTCAGTTACAAATTGCATCACTAAATGTTATCATTTAACCACAGACTTCTCTGTGGGTAATATAATTCCACATGAAGAGAATCCAAATGCAATTCCACTTACTAACGTAGTTAACGATTGCTCGTTTCATCTCTTCTCGACATAACTCAATAATTATTACTTTGTAATTTACTAAAATTTCACATTCCAATTACTTAACATTTGTATTTTACAAAAATAATTGAGAAATTATTACTTTTGACTAACTTTGTGAGAAGTTCTTTGAAAAATTAATTAGAAAGTTGATAATTCTTCCAAATTATATTAAGTTACGGCAAGTCAAAAATATTTAACTAGGGGAAGTACTCACCGGCATTTTAAAACAGAAACCGTATTTTATATCAATTAAGTACAAGTTTTATTTCAGAAATTTATTGTTACTCTAGTAAGGCAAAAAAGTAGGAATCCATAAAGTGGGTAAGTATTAAATTGCGAAAATTTTAATGAAAATTAAAAAATGTTATTAGGATATCTTGAAAATTGGAATTTAAGATGATTATCAAATTGCCCAGCTCTAGAATTGCTTAAGAACAAAGGTAATCTAGAAAGCTATTAGAATAATAAGATTACACTTTCTAACTTTGAATGACAAATTTATAGACACTAAGTTTTGTAAGATAACACACGTTTTAACAATAAAAGATTTTATTGTAAAATGGCTTTAATTTTGTTAATCGTCAAATAAAACGTAAATCACTTTTCGATTTATTTTGTTTTTACAAATAACAAACAAAACGTGTACCTAATCTATAATAAATTACTTTTGAATATTTACTCGCTGAATACTTTATAAAGCCACATCATAATTATTGTTTTAAATAATAGCATTGGTATTATATTTAATAGTGGTTGTGATTGCTTGTAATTTACAAAATTTCTAAAGCTCAGCCATTCAAGTTATTAACAGCTTCTAGCTAGATATTATATTTATTAAAACCTAGATTATATTATTATTATAGCTGCTTCAGCTACTATTCTATCTTATTATAACAATTAAGCCTCCAACGCAGATAATGAAATAAAACAGCAGTTACTGTGTTAGCTTCTTATGGATGCTTGCGAGAGAGATTGGCATGTTCAATTTCCGTAACGTACAATGTATTTTTCTTAATAATAATTATTTAATCACTTGTTTCCCTTAGGATACATAATTCATTAAATGTAGTTCCGCTGCATTGTATTAACAAAAAGACTTTAAAAAACAATAATTGAAACAACAAAATTGTTTGCAGAAATGTCGATATCTATTACAATGCAAGCAGATGCAGATCAGTTAATGAACAATTTAGAAATCCAATTTCAAATCTTGCTTTTCATCAAGATTTTATGTTATTTTATTCCACATTATACGTGATAGTTTATCTTCCTAGCGTGAATTTTGTTTATGAAGTATGTTCGCAAATATACATTACTATATTTTGCAGGTTTACGAGGTTTAAGTGCCACATCGAGGTGCTCAATAGAAAGCAATTTTGAAAAGAATTAACTACGAACAGAATAAAATAATATTAATAGAACGTCAGATAAGAAATCTGATATTATCTGTTCAGGTTGTACGGTCAGATGGTTTTTCAGCTTTTGGTTTTTGTTCAGAATAATTGTTGCAATACCCAAAGGAATAATTGCTCGGATTTAGGCCTTCTCATGCTTAGGATGACTGTAGAAAAGACTAGTTCTCACATTTTCTTTATGTTCACATACTAACTACATCATAACAATTTTATAAGAAAATCGAACAGTTGACCAGGGCACTGCTCTTGGGCCACGATTCGCTAAAAGTTTGTTAAAATATTACAAGGAAGACTGCGTTATTAGGTATATCAGTTATTACAATTTGTGTTGTATTATTGTACTGAAGGGTAGCAGACATTCTTTAACGTTTACCAAAATTCTTATAAAGTTTGGTTTATATCCACTTAAAAGAAATTAACGTAAATATATAAAAAAAACAGATAGCAGCGCCAAAATTTGAATTTGGAGAAATTAGAAGAATTAGTTAAAAAATTTAAAAATTTTTTTAAATAATTTTGGAAATTTCTAGAAATGCAAAAAAAGACAAAAACATAGTCGACCTGAATTCAAAATTGAAAAGAAAATATATGTAGTTGAGGTGATAGGCCAATGAAAGTCTAACCAGTAGACACCTTTTTCACAACACATTACCAACGTAAACATTCAAAAAAGCAGAGTCGCATTCAGCAAACAAAACCTTAGGTCATCCAGTAAGTTGTTAAAATTATAATTTTTATTAGCTAGTACAAAATTTGCTACTGTTTAAATTTTATCTGCATTTTATTTAATTTTAAAGCAAATACTTTTGAGTGTCAATTGAAAGTAAACGTTTTTAGTTTTAAATTTCTTTGCGTGTACATATGTATGACTTTTTCCACACACTTTGTATATTTATATAAACGTTTCTATAACTTTAAATTTTTTGTCGAATTTACAACTACTAGGAATCAGAAAAATTTCAATTAACGAAATTGTAAATTTTATTTTGATTTGAAATCTGATTAAACGGTATAATAAATACAATGGAATGGAAATCCCTAAGTTTTTACGCTTGGTTTTGAATTTCAAACATCGATTGATTTGTATTATAATGGTTGCTTTAATTTTGATAACAATATAATATTTTGTTTTGAATTAAGTTATCTCGTCTCTGACTTAGAGATGTTTTTAAGATGAGAATTTATAGTTAAAAAAATATGAAAAATCATTATTCAATTTTTGCCACATGTCTAGTTCCGGAAACTGTCTTCTTGCATTTGCTCATCTTTCAGTATCTACATCAATTTGTCGTCTTATCAGTCAAATATAATGTACTATGCTTCAGTGCTCAATGTAATTTTGTTACTTCACACAAATTTATTAATATTTTGGTTTTGAAAAAACATAAAGATAATGGTTATTAATGATTACATTTGCAAATTACTTCGGTAGTTCAGCTTTCCATTAGCTATTTTATATAAAAATGTTTGTACATTTTAATTTAATTTAATCAAAATTTTACTTGGTTTCGGATAACAGCCCTTACAGGGTGCACTAAAAGTGATTACTCTATTCTACGTAGTGGCTCGAGTTCTAATTTGTTTATTCTGATGAGTATTGTTAAATAGATACAAACTATGTTAATAAAAAATTCATGCATAAAAATTATCACCCCGAATAATTCACAATGAATAATATAATAAAATGGGTAATAGCATAGATTCATTAATTTTGCCGTTTGTGTATAAAAGCTAAACCTAATTAAAAGTATACATTACAAAAGGTAAACAAAGCTAGGCAAATTTGGCTCTATCCTGCGTTAAAATAAAATAAAGTTGCTTTTTTCTTTAATTTCTATTAACCGCAACTTGAAAACCCAAAGTGAAAATTGAAATCTTTGATCTCAACAGCAGAGCTTTAGTAAACCAAAGCTTTAAAGCTAAGATGTGTTTTTTACATTTTCACAAAAGGATAGTGACATATTAGAAAGCTCTTTGTTAAAACACACATGGATTTCATTGACTTTCATTTACACAAAATTGTTAATTATGTTGTGCATTAACAAAATAATTAAATTATGCAGGGCAATGCATCGGAAGCTGCGGTGATTAAATTGTTGCAATTATTTTCAATAGATATATGTACATACATATGTTAAATTGTTATTACGTTGTAGTCATTTATGTTGACATTGTTTTGCTCTTAATTTTAAATAACCGCGTAATTGAAATTAAATCGCCAATAATTTAATTGCTATATGCTGGATTGCTAATATGTTAGGGAGCGTAATAAACATTAAATTATTTTGTTTTAACTATTTAAACTATTATAATATTATTATTAATAATAATTAACATTCAATATTTAATAATATATTATATTATAAATAATATATTACTACATTAATATTACATTGATACGAAACTTGTTTCGCATTCATTATCAATTTTAATTTTACTTAAAAAAACACATACATTTTTAATACCTACGCCAATGGGGTAATTTAAATTTTTCTATATTTAATTTTTTGATTTCGGCATGATTTTTTGGTATTTTTGCCGATTTGAATTTTTCTTTGTGACAAGGCGCCAAATTGAAAAATCTATCCCGTCTGGCAAGGTGCAAAATCTACTTACCATTTTTCCTTAATTGTTCTTTATCATATGTAATATGAGAAAGTATTGTTTTCGTGCAGAAAAAAATTTGAGATTTTGATGGATTTACACTTTTGAGGTCCCTGAGTAAAATAAGACCATTTCCAAAAATGTCTGTGTGTGTGTGTGTGTGTATGTGTGTGTGTGTGTGTGTGTGTGTGTTTTGTGTGTGTGGTCAAATTTGTGTGCGACCTACAGCAAAACTAATAGGAATTTTCAAACAAAATTTTGGATTTTGAATCCTTATATTGAGACTTAGAGCTGATTAGATTTTGGCTAAAATTGATTCACGGAACTATTTTTTTATTTTTTAAATTTTATTATTTAATATTAGTTTTAATTAATATTTCAAAACTAATAAGAATTTCAAAACGAAATTTAGGATTTAGCATACTTATGTCGAGATTTAAAACTGATTAAATTTTAGTTAAAATTGTTTTATGAAAACTATCGTTTTTTTAATTTTTTAAGTTTTATTATTTAATATTAGTCTTTATTTAATATTTTAAAAACTAACAGAATTTTCAAAACCAAATTTGATATTTCTTATCTTTATAGCTGGAGTTAAAGTTATTTAAATTTTGTTAAAATTGGTTTATGGAAACTATTTTTTTAATTTTTTAAATCTTATTATTTAATATTAGTTTTAATTAATATTTCAAAAGTAATACGAATTTCTAAACTAAATTTAGGTTTTCGCATATTTTAATCGATATTTAGAACTGATTAAATTTTAGTTAAAATTTGTTTATAAAAACTATTGTTTTTTATTATTTTAAATTTTATTATTTAATATTAGCCTTTATTTAATATTTTAAAACTAAAAGGATTTTCAAAACTAAAGTTGAAATTTGTTATGTTTATGGCAGGAATTAGAGCTGAATAAATTTTGGATAAAATTGGTTCATGGAAGCAATTTTTTAAATCTTTTATTTATTATTAGTTTTATTAAATATTTCAAAACTAATGAGAATTTCAAAACTAAAGTTGGTATTTTGTATCTTTATATTTAGATTTAGAGCTGATTAGATTTTGAATCACATTGGTTAATAGAAAATTTTTTTCTTTTATTATTAAAAATTATTTTTAATATTTAATAAACGTATGATAAAGTCATGGGCATGGCCACATCCGATTTTTCTTTAACAATCTGGGTCTGAGAAGATCAATTCTATGTTGTGGTTGAGGTCAAAACCGCAGTCATCCAGTAAGATTTTGTAAAAACCTAAATAGCTTGGCGCCTAAGTAAGTCGCGCCTAAATGATTCGCGTCTAAATGGCTTTGCGCCTAATTGTCCTAGATGGGAGTGATATCCTGGATTAGTTTTGCTAGCCTAAGAGTGTCTATCCCATTTAAATGTTTGCACCATCTTTGTCAGTATGCTTTAATTGATTCCAGCAGAGGTTTCATATTGAGCTCTTCCCGTATCTCTTTATTTCGCATTTATCTCTTCTGGTGAGTAGACAGAATAGACGCTAAATATACAAGTTTCACCGGTCTAAGACAATTAGGCAATTATTTTAATATTAAACCTCTGCTGGAATGAATTAAGACATACCGACAAGAATGATGAAAACATTTAGATAGGATAAACAATCTTAGGTTAGCAAACTGATCCTGGAGATATCACTCTATAGGCACGAAAATCTATTGAAGCCCGAACAAACTTGAACTTAATCTAGAATGTTTTGTTGATCATTTTATATTTCTGTATTGCACCTTTTAATTAATACTATCCAGTTTTGAAACTTAGCAATAGATTGCAAACTATAGTAGAAACTTCTAGTTTGACCCCACGCTATTCCAGCACCGTTATTCCCACGCAAGTGTTATGTTTCATCTCGTGCTGTCCATGTCCAAGTCGGTGTTCGTGTTTAACGCCGCGCTACTTGTAACCAACTTGCTATTTGATACGATCGCGTAGAAAAGTCATAATGGCAATGGAGGATAGTGCAAGGGATGTAGCTCCTTAGTCATGTTTAACTAGTCTTCTGGCCGAATGTGGCGTTCTAGAGAGGATCGCGTTATTTGCGCAGTGTCGACGGTCGCTGTAGTTCTTAGGAAGATATGTTTTAAATAATTAAGTTTATTGACTTCTAATGCCCAGGTACTTGGCTCAATAGCAGGATTTTAGCTATTTTTCTTTTGGATTCTTTTGAAAAGTAAATTGTCTTGTAAATTAAATATAAATGTAATTAGTTTTAATATTTGAATACAAGATAAGTAATATATGAAGCGTTGAACATGCTTTTAGTATTGAACTCATTGATTTTCGAACTCCACAGAAAAAGCATTGCTGACAAAGCGCTTATACACTCGTATTGTATACGAATGCGTTACAGCGGATATTTAATGATAACGATCTAGGAATGCTGATCACACTGTTTAACCGGGGTCAATAAATAGAGGTAAATTGTCAATGAGGATTACTCTGAATTTGTTTAAATTTACGAGTAAAATCCCGCCTAATTCACGTAATTCTTTAATTAATTAAATAATAGTTGTTAATCCAACTAGCATTTTCTTAGATTAACTAACAAATCTTCTAAAAGATAATAAAAATAAATAAATAAAAAGACTATTATAGCAAAAAGTCCTGAATTACGACCTAAGATTATCTTGAGGTGGAGCTAAAACTTATTTACGTACATACTTAATTAGTTCAAAAATTAAAACTAGACTAAGTGCTTTTTGAAATAACAAGGCACATTAAGCCGCTAGAATGGTAGAAATTTATCGGTTTTAGAGTAACTTTTTAGTACCACTTAATAATTGTTCAAATTTGAGCCATCAGATATTTCAAGTCACGAAAGAAAGTTTGTAAATTATTATAAAAAACAACTTATTTCTCACGGGAAAAAGTTTGACGAACAAATTTATGTGAAACAGAAATTGAATTTGTATTTTCAGTTTGGCGTTTCTTAATGAAAATAGAAATCACGCTTTTTCTTACATCTAATTCTAATTCCTTACTAGAAGTTTTTCAAGGTTTATAAAGTAATAGAAACTTTAGGGTTCTTGAAATAAGTAGGACACAATATATTATTTCCTTATTTTTTAGGAATCAAAAATATGTAGGTATAAAATTTAAGTCGATTTTCTAAAGAATTTGAAATGATGTTTGAAGCCTTTCAAAAAATTTCTTACTATTTCCTCAGCGAGAAAAAACGAATATTTGCTTGTAAAAATTCAAAAAAATGTAATTCATAATTTTAATAAAATAAATAAAAGTAGTAAAATGCGCCTATAGATTGAATTTCTGGTGTCACACAAAGTTTCGTGATTATATAATTTAGCTTTATTATACGCAGCAAATTTAATCTGCACGCAATTGTAATCCGCGTTAATTTTGTAATTTTTTGTGTGCGTAAAATATTTCGATATTTATTTAATAATAGAGCTAGAAAATTCATGAAATTAAGCAAATTTTGACGTTAGTTTATAATTTACGTTTGAATTATTTATTGCTAAAGACGAGATCGATCGATCAATATTCCTTTGATGGATTGCTTATTATTTGACATTATGTTGAATGAAATACATTTTCGGTAATACAATTTAATTTCTAAAACTAAATTTCCTTCAAGTTTCAATCAATCACACTTTGTTATTAGAACTGTGAAACAATAATATGACAAATTACGCTTAAGCGAATTGACAAACCTAAATTAATTTTTTCGTAATTTATAATTTCGTGATTATAATTAAAGCAGTTACGTTAATAAGTTTGCATATATAAACATTTTAACTCCTGTGATTTAATTTACTCTAATTAACACAGTAAATGAAAATCGATAACGGTTCATTTGACTGAGATTTATGGGTAGATAATAAACGGCGGTAATTATTTTGAAATTAATGTTTCTATTATATTTGAATTTTTAACAGTTTAATAAAGTGTAAGTTTAAGTTATGCAAATTGTGAAGAAAATTAATTCAGCAGTTGCTTTTGACGTCGCACCATATGGAAGGAGACAAGAAGAAAATATAAATTATATAACAATTTAAATATAAAATATTTATTTATGCACATTTATAACAAAACCCTAATCAATTTTATGTAAAAAATGTAGGTAGGTACTTAATAACCAGAAAAATTTGCTTCCCTCTAAACCCAAACTTTTTCTTTGTGTTTACTCGATTATCGAACGCAACTTGATTTACTTCCTATTTCTATTGAAGTTTGATTTGTAGCGTACAAAATTAATTGAAAATTATAATGAGGAATTAAGGCAACATACTAATTATTAATACCTACCCAACTTAGTTAGATGAGATATTTCAGAAAATGTTTATTTATGTGTCACACATGCTTCAATTACCTACTTATAATCGTTTGCATGGAAAATGAGTTGAGTTCAATTAGGAAATTTATATGAAAACTTGAAAAGAGAACTTCAACAATGTAGTAGGGACCTACATATTATGTTTTTTAAAGTTTATTATCGATGTAATTAACTTAATAGTCACTTCACATATTTAAAAAATATGAAATAAGCTTTCAGTGTATTATTTACTACACGCAAACTAAATTTTATGACCCAACGATAGTAATAAAAGGGTGTTAATTTTCACACTTAGGTGAAAATTGCAAAATCGACGATATCATATTATGGAATCTATTTTTGAAACCTCGACTGAAAATAGAAAGGGGTTTATGCATTTATTAAATCATATAATTTGCGAAAAAGCTTTATTTTATATTATCGAATTTAATTTTCCGGAAAATTCAACTAAAATATAGATAATAAATTTTAAATTAAATTTCTGTCTAGTATGGTGGTATAAAACAATAAATTTTAAATTTTACTTGCTGATAATAATTTTATAAAAATTATTGTGAAGATCTTTAAATTTATGAACCTCGATAAGTGCTCCAAAAATGTACAATTTACTTCTAATTTAGTTATTTATGCCCATAATTAGGCGGCTGTTACCTTCATTAATAATCCAATTCGATAATTTAAATAAGAAGAAGAATAATTTAAATATAATAATTTAATAAAGAGCTTAATTCCAGATCCATCGGACGTGTTTTGTAGTTAAATTACTGCAGACATGTCGGATGTGTCGCGTATTTAAATTAGGGATCCGTCGAATGCATAAAATATATGAAAATAAAATTACAAATTACGACATTTCAACTGAAATTAAAATAGTTTTTAAATTTGATATACTATTAACCTGTTTCTTTCTACTGCTAAATAGATTCACTTCAACATCATTTTCTATCTCCTTCTATCTTCCGCCTCGTGCAATCATCCAATACCTGTTGTTTTCTTTATTTATTCCCTCCATCGTGTTTTTGAGCGTCCAGTGCTTCTTCCTCCAGATCCTTCCTACTGTATTGTAGCATCCTATTGTAGCATCCTATTGTAGCATCCTTCCTACTCACTTAACATTCCTTATTCTGGCCATGTGTTCCGCCCAATTTCATTCTCATATTTACTCTATGATATATCTTTTTCTTTTGTTCTATTTCTGTCACTACTAAATAATGGTCCTATCTGCATTAGCTAGACTATGTGTTACGTCTCTTATCATCGCTTGATCTTTCTTTGCTACAAGTAAATGGTCTATTTGATTTTTGTCATTGTTACTGCAGCCGGGCGATACCCATGTTATCCTGTGTTTCTTCTCGTGTTTAAATCTTGTGCTACTAATGTCCATGTTTGTCTCGGCAGCGAAATTACATAATCGCTGTCCATTATCGTTCATGTTTTCATGTATGGTATGTTTTCCTGCTACTTCTTGTATATAATTTTCTTTTCCCACTTTGGCATTGAAATCTCCCATTGTTATTACCAAATCTTTCTTATTAATAGTTTAATATAATTCTTCTAGGTTGTTGTAGAAGTTTTCTTTTTCTGTTTCATTACTTTCTTCCGTTGGAACGTAACTATTAATAATCGACATGTTCGATGTTTTTATTTTAACTCTTATATATGCCAATCTTCCTCCCATTAGTTTGAACTGCAATATATTGTTCTTCATTTGACTTATTATCATGAAACCCGTACCATTTCTTCGTTGTTCTCTTTCTCCAGAGTACAACATCACATATCCATCTTTGGTAAGTTTTCCTTCTTCCTTCCACCTTGTTTCTTGCAAAGCGGCTATATCTATTCTATATTTTGAACGATCCCTGAGATTTTATTTATTGCTACAGTAAAGAGAATAATGAGAAATAAGAAAAAAAGTAATAATACTGAACAAGAATATAACGGCATTGCAGATAGTCTAAGAACAAGTGCAGAATAAGTGATAGGATATAATGAAGGGAGAAAATATGGAGAATGGTTTAACGATGAGTGTAAAACAATCAGCAAGCTAAAGAGGGAGACAAGAATGCGGTGGCTGAGCGGAAACAAGCAGGAGGACCTAGAAAAGTATGAAGAAAAAAGAAAAGAATCGTATAAAGTATGTAAGAGGCAGAAAAACACGTGGATGGAAGAAATGATGAACCAGATAGAAGCAAGCAATAAAATGAACAACAATCGACAATTCTATAAAAAGTTAAGGAAGCATAAGTTAAGGGACATAAAATGAAGGCAAAATCAATGAGAAATAGTGAAGGAATTTTGGAAGTAAATTTGGTGAAAATTAAACAAATTTGGGTGGAGTATTTCCAGAAATTACTAAATGTGCCTCAAAAAGACGAAAATTTTTCCAAAATAGACCAACAAATAGAAGAATCATCTAAAAAGGAAATAATAAATAAACTTAAAAATAGAAAGGCACCGGGCAGAGATGGCATAAGCGTCGAGTTGATTAACTATGGAAAAAATTTCTTACACGAGAGAATATACGAAATTATAAAATATGTATAGATGGAAGAGGTAATACCACAGAAGTGGAAGGAGGGAATTATAGTAGAAATAATGAAGAAAGAAAACATGGTAGTATGAAGGAACTATAGAGGTATATCTCTGGTGAATACCGCATACAAAGTATAAAGGAGTACACGAGAGATGTAGTTAGAGATTATCAGTATGGATTTGTAGAGGAAAAGTCAACATAATAGAAATATACACTTTATATCTATAGACTTCCAAGAAGGCTTCGACAAAGCAGATAGAAACGAGTTGATTAAGACTATAAAAAAACTGGGAAATCTGAACAAATTAATAAGGCTAACACACATAACTCAAAAATACTACGGCATGTGTTAGAGTGTCATATGGATAAACAAATGCCTTTATAATAAATAGTAGAGTAAGACAAGGAGACGCGATGTCTTCGACCCTGCTTGGTTTGGTATTGGAAAGGAGATTTAAAAAAGTGGATAGTAGCGCTACAATAATAAATAATGAGGCGCAGGATATAGCATATGCAGATGACGTCGTCATTGTGGCAAGAAACAAGAAGAAATTAATTAAAACGTTCAGAATAATAGAAGACTCGGCAAGAGTAATGGGATTATTGGCGAACCGAGATAAAACCAAATATACGAAATGTCGGCGTAATTTAACAAGTAAAGGAAACGATCATGAAATTAACAATCACGCATACGATGAAATAAATAGTTACAATTATCTGGGTGTTCAAGTAATTAACAAAAATGAGATACAAATAGAGATGAGAAGACGAATACAGTTAGGCAATAAAGCGTATTATAGTAATAGATACATACTAGGCAATAAACATCTATCGAAAACAACTAAAATGAAAATATACAAAACACTGATTACACTAGTACTGACATATGCGGTGAAAACCATGTGCTTTACTAAGAAAGAAAAAGAAGAGATGAGAATTTTAGAAAGAAAATTATTAAGGAAAATCTGGAGACCAATAAGAATAAATGATCAGGAAACAAGACCAATAATGAATTACGAATTAATGCAAAAAATGGGAAACGAAGACATAATCATATTTGCCAAAGCACAAAAAATAAGATGGATAGGATGAGAGGTGATAAAACACTATGATAAGAAGAATGACAAATTGGAGATCAATGGAAAACCGCACCAGAGGAAGGCCTAGAGCAAGATGTTGGGATCAAATTATGGAGGACTTGAGAAAGATGAAGATCTCAAATTGGAGAGAAAAGGTAACAAACAGACAGGTATGCAGAACAATTGTAGACGAAACAAAGACAGGTAGAAGAATATGAGAATACAATGTATAGAAGGTGGGCACTTATCCACTAAATAATTGAATATGTTAAATCTTTATCAGAGATAGCTAAATTCCGACAAGAATGTAATGCTGATATTATTATTATTACAATGTAAACAGTTTATTAACTTGTGAAATAATATGTTGATTAAAATTTATTAAAAATATACAAGCTTAGTGAAATTTCGAAATTTTCCAATCTACATTTTAGTCTAATTAACTGATGAGTTTTTCAAAAACAAAACCACTTTGTTCAATGGGGTCTTACAATTAGACTAAAATATAAGTTAGAAAATTTTCAAATTTCACTAACTTGTATATTTAAAAATACTATTATTACATTATTAAATGGATATTTTTAACAAGTATAATTATATGCTTCAAGAGTAAAGTTTAATTAACAATTAAGCAGAATATTTTTCGCTTTTATTTTCTAATTTTATTTTTATTCAAACAATTTTAGAAATTGTAACGCAATTAGGAAATTTATTATTATTTATTATTTGTTGTATTTGAATTGTATTTAAAGAAAATTATCCAATTTAAATTTTATTTTAAAAAATAAATGAAACATTTGATATTGCAAAAATTGGTTAGAAAAATTAAAAAACTTGCAGAAGCATTGACCTAAATACATTTTGTATAAATTAAAATAAATATTGTATTATTAATTAACAATAAATTAAAATGAAACTTTTCTTGAAATATTAATAAGCAAATATTAAAATTGAAATGGCAATTCTGCATTTTTCGTAGAGAGAATTTGAAAAATCCCAATTGAGAATTTGAATCAACTTTTCGACGTAATTAAGTGTAACGTAACAATTATGTACATTAAATACGCCTGTTTGAGTTACCTAACTTGTTTACATTTCAGCCATTAAAACGTGGTTTAAATATTTTTTACATGCTCTTTGCTTAACTCGAAAAAATTCAACATTAAAGAGAGCCAATTATAAAAACAAATGTTCGAAGCTGACTTTTTTCAGGTGTATACCAGCACAACCGAATGCTGATTTTTTATCAACGTAAAGCGTATTTTTGAGATTCGTAAAATTACTATGTTGCCAGTACGGATTTCAATCTTTACTTTTTTCCATTGGGACTTTTATGAGAATTGAAAATAATGATCATTATCAAAATGTGCTTTGTCATTATCCCTCATATAAACCTACTTAATTATCGGTCAAAATAGCGCTGACTAATATTTAGTAATTATTAGAAGTACTTTTGAACTTTGTGCACTTTTAATGACAAAACCAATTTTGTACTTATACTTTAAATAAGCAGGATCAGAGAAAATTTAAAATAATATGCGGATTTAGCAGATACGTTTTTTGCAAATTATTAACAAGTTGACGCATTTCATTTAAGCAAGATTAACTTAGGTTTTAATATTTGAAACAGAAGCTTTTATAATATAATTGCGATAAAACGTTGATGCTCATTTCGTATTGCATACTTTTTCAAATAAATAATATCCATACCATAATATTATGCGTAAATGGTGGTATAAGCTGTAATAACATTAGTCTAATTTAATTAAAACAAAAAAAACACGATCGGATGATTACTTTTTGAGTAATCTTTATTTTCAGTTAAAAAAGGAAGTTTTGAGATAAACACGCTTAAAGTTTTGCAATAGTTTTACTCAACCATTACGTTGAGTTTTACTCAAGGATGTTAACCGTGAAATAAGTTGATGGGAGTTGGAATTCAACTAAACCGCTTTAAAGGAATTCTACATACTTGACGGATTGCAAATATGCAATAAAAAATGTTTTTTTATTCACAAAAGGTAAATCTCCCCTTAAGTTAAATTAAAGTAATAACCTATATTTATTAAAATGGCGAATTACATATTATCTTAGCTTAAGAAGTTCTTAAATTTCTAGTAGGAAAACTCAACAACTCAACAAGATAAATCTTATCGTGGTAAATTTGACCCAATTTTATAGGAACTGCACTTTACTTAGTTCGAACTCAGTTCGTGGTGTCATTAACTTGCCGACTAATAATGGCCGTTCTACTTTTCTTGTCGTACCAACTGTCGACAGATGTTGCACAGGGTGCTTGAAAACGTAACTGTTACGTTATACTAATCGCACACTCTCTAAGATGTCCAGCATAGTTCTTGAATAAATTAATGAAGTATAATATACTTCCAGAGCTTGGTTCTATGATTCATCTTGTTTCTTCTTCAGGATTTTGACTGACGGCATAAAGTAATTTTATAATAAAGTAATAAAATTATTACAGGAATTTAAAATGTAAGTTTTCATTAGAGATTGCTTTGTACATGTTAAAGCATTAATAAAAGTTATTGATAGACGCATTAGTGTTCCAAACGGAGGAACACATAAGAAAATTAATCGATATTTGTAATAATATACACATGAATGGGTACGCGGAAGCCTTTGATGATGATGGAATAGATTACAGAGCATGAGCCAACTGTCTGCATAAGAGCTGTTTATTGCAAGCTTTATGTGAAAATACCTGTTCCATATAAAATATTTAATTAAAGTCCAAAAGGAAAACAAGAAAATTTTCCTTATTACTACTGCATTTCATATTTTGCAATTTAGGAAACTCGATTGAACCAGACCGAAAAGAAATTTTCTCACTTATTCTCATCGGTCTTTTGTGTTAAATTCAAACGCCCTATTTTGTTTCAATAAAATAATACCAAGCAAAATCGCTTTTATAAATTATCGATTTAATTTCATTATTTAAAACAAAAGGGTCAATTAAAAATTTAATTTTATTCGTTTGAAGGTATAGCAAAAATATATTTAATCATCCAGTTTTAAACTATTGTCGGGAAATTTTGAACAAAAAAGCAATTCAGAATACTCGAATTCAGAGATGGGCATATTTAATTAAGCACAAATGAATAAAATAATAGAAAATATTTTTGCGATGCAAAACTTATTTTCAAAACAATGAAATCGTTCTATTAACCGCAACAAATTTCATTTAACCTGTTGATGAAATCGAAAAATTTTTGTTTCTTTTTGTGCATGCTACAGGCCACGTAATTACATTCAATTCGAGTAAACGTAATTTGAATTTCTGTCAGGTTGACAAAAAAGGAAACACTAAAATTTGATCGATTTCTAAATTTAATCGCGCATATGAAAAAGGGTAAAGATAGCCTCCATATTGAACTTTGTGATCGCAATATAAATGAACTTTTGTTCGTCCATCCATACTAACAGACAAAATTAATTAAGTAATTTATGTCAGCACCTAGTGGGAAACTTGTGAAATTGACTCGATTGTACTTGGCAAATTTATTTACTCTATAATATTTGATTATGTGTAGTTCAATTTTAATTAATTGAAATTGAAACAAAATTTAATTTCAAAAACTTGATTACGATTCCGTATTGTTAATTTTTAAAAGCAATTTGCAAGTTTTATTTTTCCAGTTTTCCTTATGTAGTAATTCTTATTAGAAAACTTAGTACATAAAATTTACTAAACTGTTAATAAGTTTGCAGGCAGTTTTTGCTAACATTTATTACTTTCAACTTTATTGTTGAAAAACTTAATAAACATATTAATTCCTTTTAGGATATATTTTCATAATAAAGGAAATTCTACATCACGAATTCTATTTGATAGGTAGAAAAAGAAAGCATCTTTTAATAAATTAAAAATATGTGCATAATTTCAATGGAAGAAAAGTTCACGCTTAAAAATAAATTAATAAAAACTATATAAAGAATTACTATAGGGATTTTTAACATTATTATTCAATGCTAAGAAAGTTGAGACCGAATCCTATAAACTCAAGAAGTGAGAAATTACAACCAATGGAATCAAAGCGGTGTGTTGGGCGCGACCAGGAATAGAACCACGGTTACCAGCTCTCCAGCCTGTCGGTATAAGTTTCCGCAACACTGCTGCTAATACCAAAACTTTTTTAAATGGTGAACTTTGTGGGGTAGTTTTATCAAGAAAGAAACGAAATGGTAAAGTTATAAAAACTGAATTAACTGTTCTGCAACGCTCAACAGTCACTTTCTTACGTTATATAATGAGAACAAAAAGCCTTTTTCCTCTTTAAGATTTTGTCATGTTACTTCTCAAATATTATTTCTTTATTTATATATTGCACAAAATAATTTTACATAAACAATTCCACTTATACCGCACAAGAAAACACCGTATAAAAATAGGTTTGACTGTATGTATGTATAAGAACTGCTGTTTTGGCATAAAATATTGAATCGCACCGATGTACTATAAGAAGCATTATTAAAAAATATAATGTAGCGTATATTTTTACATTCTTAGGGCTAAAAATAATGTTAAATAAAGTATTTTATATTTATGTTTTTAAAAAGTTTTAAATTTTATAACCTAAATTAAATTTCAGTAAACATATTTTTAATAAAGTGTTAAATATTTCCACTTACAATAAATTTTAGTTTAAGACATAGTTGTACTAATATTTAATTAATTATTTTAATTATTATATAGTGGATTTTAATCTATATTCAATCATATAGAGCTGAGTTTAACTGAGGAGATTTAAAAATTCACAACAATGATGTCTTAATCTAAAATTGTAAGTGGAAAACTTTAACAATTTTATAAAATATTTTTGTTTACTAATATTAAATTTAGTTAGTAAAATTTAAAACTTTTAAAAATATTAATTTCACAAGTTAATTAACGATTTAAAATATTTTATATTTATAATATAAAATTCTTTACAAATAAGTCCTAGACTAAAATGTGAGTTGGAAAATTTTCAAATTTCATTAGAATTGTAAAAATAATAAATTTTGAAAATCTCCACAGACAAAAAGTCCGGAAAAACGTACTACAACCATAGAAGTGTGTTAAATTTCCGAAAATTCAAATTATTTTGTTCTTTGGAATATCGAATAGTACGTTTTTACGTCAAGTGGGCACTTTACATTTAAATTTAAAATACTTTGGGGGAGAAGATTTTTGGATTTAAAAGAGTATGTCCATAAAATTGATAATTAGAAAATTTAAAATCTACATGTACGGCCATTGTACTTAGAAGTTGCTATAATATTATATACAAATTTTGTATGCGCAGAGGAAAAATGTATGAAAGTGGTTAAGTTTAAGTTGTTTTGTATTAAGTTGTTAAATGTTTAAGAAGTTTAACAGTTTTAGAGTTTTTGAGAAAATTAAATTTAGTGGGCATATTCTCAACATGGTAAATTTCCGGAAAAATCTAATATAAAATTTTTAAAAAATCTTAAAAAGCTAATGTATTTTTCTGAACACCGTAAACAATAGATACAAAATATTAAATAAAAAATTTGAAGTTAGGTAAAGGTGTCATCTCATAACGTCGTAACAAGTTTTCAAATATCTATTTTAAATGGAAAGGGGTATTTTTCACTAACCTATTAGATAACTGTAGTAAAATACACCTAAAATAAAAAGTAACAACGTTCCATATTTTAATTGTTTTATTTAATTTACTAATTTTTTAACAATAATTTAGTTTGTGATTTTAAAGAAGACAATAAATTGAATTCCAGCATCAAAATTCTAAATCACTTGGTGGCTTGATTTAATTTAATCTAATTTAAACATAACAATTATTTTCAATTTCTTGCTTTTCCGGAGATATTATTGATTTTAGGTATAGGAAGTGTTGTACATCAAAGAGATGTGCTGTAGTAGGGCTACCTAAGCAAGCAATAAAAGGTATCTTTTTACATTTAAAATAGTCAACTTTCAATTTTCTCAGTAAAACCTAAAAAATTGGTTTAAGGCTGCTTATGCTACATGATAACTATATTGTCCAACTACAACTTGGTCAAAAAATATGTATTGGTTACTTCAACCTCTTTGCTTTATAGTTTACAGAATAATAGAGTACCACACAACAGCGCTAAAATACTAAAAAATGGCTGCCTTTTTGGTTCGCGAAGTACGTACTAAGGTTTGTGAAACTCTGACTTGATCCAAAAGGTAATCCATTTGGTGAGATCCAAAATTGCGACACTTTGGATATTTACTCTTTGTATATCTAATAAAATCACGTGACGTATTGGAAGACTTATGACTTAAAACGACAATGCCGTTACTTTAAGCCGCGAATACACTTGAGTTTATTTTCTTGACCACTCCAGCAATATTGCCACATTTACAGCCATTTGAACACACCAAATCATGTTAATTTTCAATAACTTGATTAATTCTAACAAAATATATGTAATATTCTATCAAATTTGGTTTTTCTTGCAATTCAAAAGCAAATGAGAAAATTTATATTAATATGTATTTTAAATTATTGTCGCGTTTATTCTGAAACAATAAATAAGCTCCAATTATCAGTTAATAATTTACGTTAATACGCATAGTTCTAACGTCGAAATGGTGTTATTTCCTGTTGAATTGCTAATTGAAAACCCGAGTGATAACTGTGACGGGTGTCAGCAATCTAAAATTAAATTATAATTTCATCTCACTCAACTGACGACGACATAGCAATAGAAAATTAATATTTAATTTCAAAATGCAATTTAATTAGTTTTCACAAATCAACTGAAAAAGGAAAACGATCGCAATCCAAAAAATTTTTAATGAAAACTTTAAAATTTTTTCGAACAAAATTTTGTCAAATATTAACATTCTTTGATAGTATACATCCATTGTATCGATAGTTCTTTTCACATGATCGTGCAATTTGGGTGGTGCTACTACATCATTAAATAACTTTAAATGGAATATTGTGGTGGTGGAACTTGTTTAATTTTGTTTGTTAATGTGATGATGCTCTTTTGGCACCGTCGCGTTTTGTGTCAAAGGTCTATGGATGCCGATGGCCGAGCAGCTTTGCAGATCTACAATTTGCTAATAATTTTGAAGAATTATAACATTGTATTATAAACTTAGGCTGAAAATTTACATTATAATACTATATCTATATACTATAATATTATATTATAGTCATCCATTCACCAAGACGTAGTATCTCTAGTAGCTACTATTGTGATAGTTGAAATGTTTTTAATTATTTAATACTGCAGATTAAAAATGAGCTTTAACAGTTATTGCAGATTGTGCTGTTATCTGTGATGTTTTCAATTTAAAAACTTGTTTTGCATTGCTTCTTCTGTTTATTTGCTCTGATTTGTTGAGCTTTAATTACAAATCGTAGAACTTACAATTTCAATTGTTTTCTTTATGTTACCGATAATCTCAATCAACTCAATGAATTATCTTATTTTAATTGTTTAGCTAATTGTAAAAATGCAAACAAAATTTACAAGTGTGTTTAGTTTATGCATGTTAATAACTATTATTATTAACATTATAAGGCCTAATTAATAGAAACAAGAATATTAAAACCTGTTATTGTGCCAAATTAATAACTCAAACTGTGAAAATTAAACCTAATACCGGAAAATTACAATTGGGCCAAGCTTTTCGACCACCTGTTAGAATTTGCTATATGATATCATTTTTATGACGTTTTTATTGAATTTCAAAATCAATTGCTTTATATTGTAACATATTATATGAATTATTAACTTCCACAAAATTAAATATTTATAAAGAATTAGTTTGTGTGTTAAGTAAACAACTAACATGAAACCGTTCTGAAAAATAAGTAACGTTTAATTTTTATTGTTTTTTGAATTTAATTTCAATAATTTGATTTTTTTAACATTATTAAGTATTTTATTTTTAGAATTTAAATTTCAAGTTTGAACAAAAATAGACAACCACTGATTCTGATTATTTTCCTTAAATATTTGCAGCCAATCATATTTCGTGAAATTTCAAATGTCAATCAATCACAGCAGCTCAACTTAGCTTTTGTATATAGGGTAATTCCGGGATAGTTGGACCACTTTTTTAAAACATCCTGATTTCATTTTCATTGTGTTTTCAATTTTCAAAATGGTAAAAATCAATGCATACACTGATGTAGTTTAAGTATTTTATTACAATGATACATAAAAAATTAACATTATGAATTATAAACAAAAAGAAAAAATTGTAACTGGTCTCACTAACCCATAGTATGAGGGTTAGTTGGTCCAGTATATATGGGTTAGTTAGGCCACCGTTTAAAGGAAATATGTAGCAGGGTAAAAACCCTTCTGCGCTACAGCATGCTACTACAGAAACGGTTTCTCTTCAATGTATTTTTATTTTTAATTCTAGTTTTTAAAGTCGTTTTCGGTATTCCAAATTCTTTTGCAGCTGTTAACTCCAAATGTACCCGAAGATACAGCTTCTATCGCATTTTGTAGTGATTCGGCACTCCACTTGGCTCTATCAACAGTTCCTTTCCTTTTATAAAAAGTTGGCATGATGTAATTCTGGAAAAAACTTACTACTTTAGATTTAGAAATGGTCTATCTAACCCGAATGAAAACGGTCTCACTATCCCAAAACTATGGGTTAGTTAGACCACTTTATCACACGAGTCACGCTGTTAGAAACGACGAAAAAGTTAGGTTATACCTATTTCGGATACAAAAACTACCATATACAAACAAAATCTTTAAAAAAAATTTACCTTTAGGTTCTTCTTAATTGGTCTAAAACAACCACTATAAAAACTTTCACCCAACCTCGACACACCTATGCTTAATTTTACTAGTTTAATACACCCACACTTTACTGTTTACACGTTATACAACTAAGACTGTTCCTCTAAAGGGGAGGATGTGTCTAAATACCAGCGGTACTTCATAAAATTACAGTTCTCGTAGGTGGTCCATCTAACCCACCAACTACCCGGAATTACCCTACCTAAAAATGTAGGAAAGCATAATAATATGTTATTGTGAAAAACAATGTTGATATAATATTAACATAGAGCATGAGAAATTCTATTTTAAAGCAAATATTCTCGATTTAACAGTAATTTACAATAATAGTTCTCTCTACTCTGAATTATTAAATGCCAAACATTTTCTAAGCAATAATTTAAAAAAACTCACACCTGTTGTAGTTTATTTGGCGAAATTTATAACTCTTAGGATTAAATCAATAATTTTGAGGTTATGTCAAAAATGTATGTAAATGACGAAATTATAAGTTAACGTTCTATTACTTTTGTGAACTTATAATTAAAGAAATATTAAATTTACATTAAAATTTGAATATTAAACTAAACAATACTAGTTGTTCACAACCGCCTTCAAATTAATTTCAAACCCGCTCAATAACCTATTGTTTATTGTTATATGCATTGAAAGGAAATTCTTGAAATTTAAATCTGGAAAACAAATTAAATTTGTAGATATTACAAATTTTCTGTTTATTTCATGAAGTAAAGCTAAAATACACGTTAATTATAATACTTGGAAATGCGGTAACTATCTATTCTATTTAAATGAAATTTACATAACATATTTCATAGTATTGTAATAATAATTATTTCTTTAAGTTCGATTAAATAAAGTTATCTACTAAATCATGCTGAAATTAATTAACGACGATATAAAATAATTCTATAAATATTAGCTAAAACTTTAGGACATTATTAATCAACCATGTTTCGATTTACAAAATCTCGCCAGTAAAACTTGGATCAATAATCGAATTCAAAAATTAACTTAAATTCAAGGATTAACTATGTAGTTAAAAAATAATAATCCACACAACCTACAAGAAGTTAGTAGATTTTATCTTCGTTAAAAGCTACTTGCGTTTTTAGTATTAATTAATTTAAATTTTTTTTAACAATTAATAAAACGATATTAAACGAACACGAATATCGTGTTATTTGTAAAAATTCTTCAAATTTATTAAAAAAAATTTAAAAACATAGAATTGGACTATACATTCTATCCGCAATCCATGGATATTGGAATTTGGTAAAATTTTATCTTTCGACACGGGGATACTTCGATGCGAAGAACAAAAATTTAAAATGAGGTTTTTTGTGGTTGATAATAGATCAGAGTTTCTTATGTGTCATGGATCATTTAGAAGTCTTCTCCATACTTTCCAGTTTTTGAATTTATTCCACTAATCTTCCACCCCCATCGCTTTGAGGTCTTTTAACACCTCGTTCAGCCATCTCGCTCTTGCCCTTCCCCTATTTCTTGTCTCGCTAGATCTCCATTCCATAACCTGTCTCAAAATTCTGTCTGGTTCTTTTCTTGTTCACCCAGCGATCTGATTCTCCGCGCCTTTATAAACTTTACCATATTTTCGTTTCCCATTATTTTATCTAGTTCAGCATTAGTTCTTATTCAAGAGGAGTGATTCTCTTTGTGAAACGAATCGTAAAGACTCCTAATACAATAAAGGAGTAAGTATATTCCAAAAGAAATGAATACCTTGTTATTATTATTAATAGATCAAATGCCAGCTTATCTAATTTAACACTTAAATCTCCCACCTATAACTTACATACTCAAAGTTATAATGAAATTCAAAATTATTGTAGAAATTGATTTTAAAGTTAACGAATTTTCCTATACAATTATTATGTAAGCATAACTGCTATATAATAACGATTTTCCGCATTCTGTAGACGGTTCTTGCACACAGTGTAAGTAGTGACATTTTCTAGTCGATAAACTTCGAGTTGATCCTTGAACCCTGTGGTTCAAAGATCCTCTATATTTTTGAGAGCTGTTTTGGCTCAGGGATATTTTTAATAAGCGTTGTAATGCCGAAGACACTCCCACAAGTCACAATTATGTTATAAATATAAAATTCTCTATT
Organism: Lycocerus yunnanus; assembly: GCA_036346125.1. Classification (NCBI taxonomy): domain Eukaryota; kingdom Metazoa; phylum Arthropoda; class Insecta; order Coleoptera; family Cantharidae; genus Lycocerus; species Lycocerus yunnanus. The sequence continues at coordinate 563,324 of JARFIX010000017.1, forward strand.
TATGAATTATTTTTAAATCTAAAACAGTAAAAATACGCTTTACGATATAATATAAGTTAGTGTAAGTGTCAGTTTAAATATAAAATAATTTTTACACTTCTTATGTATTGTCGCGATTCCATATTATACGAAAATATAAAAATACACCGCTTTCCGTAAAATATATACTTAAAACTTTTGATGGGCGGAGCTTGGAGTACGAATGCATCCCATCAAATAATCGAATCACAATTCTTGAATTTTTGGCCGTTAAAATCTAAAATTTTTGAATGCTCCGTAGTTTGTCTTAAGGAACTCACAACACAACAACTTGCAAATTACTTTCCGCGGCTATGTCTCTTATACTCAGTAGGGGGGCTATTTAGCTATTTGCAGATGAGAATGAGAGAGATAGGGCGCCACAATAAGCTAAAATTAAATAACCCATTTGAGATATTTGGATTCCTCGCATTCGAGTGAAACATTAGAAGTTCTCGAATGGTTGTTTCCCTACGTCATATCATCAGTACTTACTTTTAATTCCCTTCAGAATAATTATGACATAATAAAACAATATTTATTGCTCCTAAAATGAAATAACAATAAAACAAATAATTAGGGCACCGTAGTATTAAGACAACAAGAATAGAAATACCTGGGGGCAGGAGCGTCTTAAAATTAACAAAAAATATACTAAACGTTTTCGTTGGTAATGTGTTGTGAATAGATATCTACTAGTTAGATTTTCACTGGCCTATCACTTCAACTATATTTCTTTTTCAAGTTATAATTCAGGTCAAATATGTCTTGCTATTGCTTTTGCTTTTTTTGCTATTCTAAAAATTTTTAAAATTTTTTTTCATTTTTTTTTAATTTCTCCAAATTCAAATTTGGTTCTGCTATTAATAGTTATTTAATCTACTGGGGATGTAAGGACATAATTAACATAACTGGTAAGGACAATTGACCGGAAAATTCATAGTAAGAATCTCTTGCAGAAAACATCAAAAGTAATTATATCAAAATTACAGTTTTCCGTACTAATTTAATTTTTCGAATTATTACGTATCCTAATTCCTGACAATACAATTACTGATTTAAACATCAATTATCTCAGAATTTTTATTCTCCAATTAATGAAAACGATCACTTTGCATTTCCAAATTTTTAATTTACAAGCTTAAATAGCCTTTAGCGGCATTACAACATTACCCGAACCCAAACATTTGCCCATAGGCACGACCATTACGCCTCTTAATCCGTAACCAACTGCCTCTCTAACCGCTATAAGCTTCTTCTTCGAGAAATTAATATTATGTTTAAAAATATCTCGGTTCCATTGATTATTCGAAAATTTGTAATTAGCGCAACGGACGTAATCTGTATGGCAAAACGAATAAATTTTTCTTTTATTTTCTTTCAGAAAGCTTCAGTAGCTTTCTACCATAAAATTTGTGGTTTGAAAAAAAAACTCCGCTTGTGTTGAATAGAAAAATTCCTAGAACCTATCCGTTCAACATATTTACCAAACAGAACTAAAGAATTTTAGAAATGGGGTAAAATATATATTTTCATTGAGTAATTAGAAATACCAACAAGTTCTCCCCTCTCCATAGCAATCCCGTAGCAGTGGCGTTCTATAAAAGATTGACTGCCACTGCCTTAATTAAACTACATATATTTAAAGTTTATAACTACAATACAATTTTATGGTTTATTTGAACTCAAAACTATGAGAACGAATCGATATGTGACCTCTTGATACTTACGCTTACTGTCAAACTTACTGGAGTTTTGGAAACACTAAATTGGTATAGTGCAATGGTTTGTGCATCAGTACAAACAAAGAATACACTAACAAAACTATTGCGGTTTTAAACATTTAAATATCAACCGCCATCTATTGGATCTATACGCCAAGTCATTTTAAAACTTTACCTATCTGACTCAAATTATTTTATAAAAATGGTTTTTCTTAAATTTTCTCAAAATTCTTTTCTTATTATTTTCTAATTGAAAATTATTTTTAGCTGAGTTTGTAAAATAAATACAAAAAATATATAAAAGCTATTGCTTGAAATCATTTTCGTCTGGAAATCAAATTATGAATTCTTGATTAAACTTGGCTTAGAAAATAAACAAACATAATGCAATTAAGTTGAATGACGATATTTAACCCAAGCTAGGATTATTTAAGTTTCAAACTAAACATGGAAGATTACTCAATCTACGTCACATATGCATTTTGAGGAAATCAATAATCAGTCTATAATGAAATCTCATTAAATATATTGGCTTTTGTTGTACATTTACATTATCTTCAAATGGAATACGGTTTTGTATTTAGTTTCCATCCAATTTTGATTTAAGGATTTTAATGAATACATTTCCTTCTTAAGTAGTTTAATAATTAGTAAACGGAATTTTAGTGTGATAATAATTTTAGCTAACCATATAACTTTGACCGAAATTTGGGCATAGAATTTTGTGGTTACCACAGCTACGTAATTAGACTCCAAAGGTTTATTTTAGTATGTGAGAGAAATGAAGTTGCATACAAAGTAAATGTATGTTAAAAATGAAAATATGTGTGTGAGTTTTTCAGTAAAATGGTAACCATTAGGAATATATTTAAATTTTTTATTACATATTTAAAATTGCCAATACCACCAACCCAATGCTTTTACTTAAGAACCCTTAAGAGGATTTAGACCCTTCGCAGCTGTTAGCTCGCTGTTAGTCAACCCTTAACAAGGATATCAACCAGAAAATTTTCCACACAAATGTAAAAATAGCATAAATTCTTTATTAATATAAAAATTTTCTTTTTCCGCAAAGAAAAATTAAATAGGAAAATATTTTATTTGATTTACCTTTCTTAAGAGCCAAGTAGTTGTGTAAAATTGCAGAAAGGAAAAGTTTAGAAAGAAAAACATAACTAGACAAATGAAAGGTTTTTTGTCAAGTTCTCCTACATAAAAGTCCACTAAGTTTTCTAAAGAAATAAATCGGTTGGTTGAAAAATAATTGTCTAGAGAAACTCATATTTACTTTCACGAGCATCAAACGTTTTTAATTTACTTTTTTTGTAATTCTATTATTACTACTTGTAAGATACGAGGCGAGCACAAAAAATACGTATGTATATTATTAAACACGACATTTTTATATTCCAAAGGGTCTTTTGCAAAATGTTTTGTTCTGCTCCATCAACGATCTTTTGAAAATTCTGGAAAGCGTAATCCGTCATGTAAACTAGCGTGCGCTTTAAAGGTAACATTTTTGTTAAATGACAGTTCACCAAGATTTAGTATCTTTACATAATTACTTTAGTCTACACAAACTTGATGTTTGAGTTGCTCTTAACGTCGTAAAATATTTACAAAGTGGATAACAATCCTTAACCTTAGTACTTTTTACTTCTGCTTCTCGCTGCTTTTTAAAATTCAGAGCCAGCTTTTTTATTTTGAATAAAAAAATAATTGGAGTTGCCGCTCGTATTTTAAATATACAGTGATTTTCTTAACGAAAATGGGGGTCGACGCTAATGTTGCGAGTTTCCTAGTACTTTGAAAGTATAAAAAGCTCTAACTGTGTGTGTCAAGCTTCTCGTAGGTAATAAAGCTTTAGTAAAAAATACTTGAAGCGAAAATTTAAATTAGTTGAACACCAAACTTTTAGAATGGTGCCACTTTTTGATACGAGCTGCACCTAACAATACTTATCAATTTTCGTATTGTATAAAATTTGACAAAACTTTCGATTAATTTCCAATTAAATTAGGAACTTTCTTTTATAAATTAAATTTAATTTATAATTCACATTTAATTGATAAAATTCATTTTATAGCTAACAAAGAGAACTGGAAGGTGAACAAAATTTTGTGAAACAATAATTAAATCTTCTGTTGATAGAATAAATTTTAAATTTGTAAAAAGCTGAAAACTTATTTCAAACCTTAAAATTATATTGCTTTCAAATGCGAAAGTGAACAGACAGACAAAAAACTCCTTCCATTATTAATTTCAGCTCTGAAATTATTCAGGTGTCTCTAGTTTACATATTCAATTTAAAATTAATCGATGATTTGGTTATCTTGCTGAAATTACTCTAGTAATTTGTAAGACGCACAATTTCAAATTGCGTATGCATGTGTTCATACATATTAACCAAAGCAGTAATTTTACGTCGACGTGTACTAACACAAATCCATAATTTACATTACTTACTTCTCAACATGCAATTAAATTAGTTTTTCATGTTAAAAGGAAAACTTCAAACGTTGGGCAAGTTTCTGTACTACAGCAAAGTTTGTGACAAATTGTCCCAAGTTTAGTTATAAATTGAAGAAACTGAAAATTTTGTTAATTAATTTAATTATCTTTTAAATTAATTACGCGTGTTCAACTGCCATGGTTATTACGCTAGGTATAAGTTTTGTCACTCAGGTTTTATTGTTTGTTTTCTAATTATTTATTTACAACGTTCTCCTTAAGTAGTTTTAACTCTATTGGATCCTTCATCGTCTAAGACCAAGTGGCCTTTCAATATTATTATTATTATTCTGGTTTCCTTCTCAGTATTTGGGTTTGTTCAAAAAAGCACTTTTGTATTTGGCTTAAGCGAACACTATTTATTTCTTTCTAGCACTGGTCACTTTAAGCTTTACCTTTTTAGGAATAGTTCCCGAAAGCTCAGACATAAAATCAGATGTTAAATAAAAAATAAATAATAATAATAATAAAGGACAGTACCATTATTAATCAATATGATTGTTTATTTATACTAGTGAACCAGTTTGTGTATCCAACAAGGTAATCCTACTTCGGTGTTAGGGTCGATATCTACAATGTTATTACGATGTTATTAATGTTATTGTTGTCTTTAAATAATTATGTTCAACGTAATCTGTTGTATTTTAATACATCATAATGTATGGCTGTTACGATGTAAAGCCTTGATAAAAAATCCAAGTTATCGACCTTGGAGATTAAATGTACAAAAATTGTTTTTCAAAATAATTCCTCAACGGGTAATCCTAGAACAAAAATGTCTGATACAAATTTAAAGAAGACTAAATTTTTTACAGTTTTTGTGCAAATATTTTTTTTCTTTTTTCTAAGCTTGATGTGTAACGAGTTACAGCGACGGAAACGCGAATATTCTTCTCAAAAATTCTCCAACTTAATCTACCAACCAACGTTTCGTAAAATCAGCAATACAACGCAAATTCAACCTAGCTTCTTCACCACTAACAAAGGACGCTGCACTGTACCATGCGTTTAAGACCTACCACGGATGCGGTGGAGCATGTGGGTATAGGAAAAGTAGATTAAAGTGCTATGTTGTATGCGGATTTTGCAATAGTAAATCATACAAGAATGCACCAGATGTCATCATCGAGAGCGACGACGAAGATGAAGCAATGACATAGATGAAAGCCCAGATTCTGAGTGCGGAAAATGGGTTAGAGGATAGCATTAACGAAGACGATTATAAAGGCATCGTCATCAACCGACCCGGACAATCAAACAAAAATAATTAATAGAAACATACTCGGAGACATAAATTACAGAATACTCTCTTCGGTCCATAACCCTTCGTCAGGATGTGGTGCTATCAATGTAATGTTTTTTTACTATTTGTCACCAGGTTTCTCTGTTTTGTGCCATTGTAATTGATTTATGTAATCCGCATCCTATTAGAGTGTTTGTGCGGTCGATCCAGCCTGTTGGTAATCTGCCTTTTAGTTGGCGTCTCTATTTTGCCTTCCACAATTATTTTCTCCATGGCATCGGTTTTTCTGGCAATGTATCCATGATATGTCAAGTACTGTTGGTTGATTATACGGGGTAGCGTAGTTGTAATCTTCAGCTCTTCTATTATGAATACATTTATTCGGTTCGCTGTCCATGGTATGGGGAGCAATCTTCTAAATCACCACATTTTAAAAGCCGCTATCCTTCTTTTGTCTGTAGCTTTAAATGTCCATGTCTCTGACACATACGTTGCTATAGGGAAGATCAAGGATTGCACCAATTTAAGTTTGGTGTTAGCTGTTATAGATCGATCTGTCCATATTCTGTTGAGTTCTGTCAGAGATGTTCTGGTTATCGCCAATCGTCTTCTTATTTCTAGTTTGCATCCACCTGTGTTGTCTATCCTTGATCCTAGATATTGGAAGCTGTTGACTACCTCGAAGTTCGCCACTCTTTGCATTTGTGGCAAGTTGTTGTTTGCCCTATCTATGATCATTATTTTCGTTTTGTTACTACCAGAATACTAGCCGTATTCAATTGCAAAATAGATCATCTATGGATAAAGCCTACAGGGAATTCCACATTTTAAAAAAAGCACGCCGTTTACTTTACCTTGTGGTGATGTGAAAACGAGTTGACTTTGAATTTTAGAAATTAAAATTATGTAGGTAATGAATAGCTATAATAATTTCTTAAAATGAGAAAAACGAGGAATTGGACTTAGAAAAAAACTATTCACACAAAAAATATAGGAAATTAAGTCTTCTTCAAATTTGTATAAAACATGTTAGTTCTGGGATCAACCGTTGGGGAATGACTTTGAAAAAATAACAATTTTTTGTACTTTTAATCCAAGATGGCGGACAGCACAGACCCCTCTCAAGGTCGAAAACTTGGATTTTTATAGGGGTCGGGAACGAAATAGCAAAATATATCAAAATAATTTCTACTCTACCTTTGTGGGACAAAACTCCTATTGACTGGGCTATACGAACATCATCGAAAACTATCAAAAATTGTTCATTTGTCATCAATTAAATTAGTGCATATTACTTAAATATGAATAAAGGTCAAGTTGACGCCAATATCCAATATTTTTCACTAATAAAAACTTTTAAATAAACAACAATTTCTCGGCAGGATGATAGGTCGATAATGATAGATTTTTGCGCTAATAGAGAAAAATAGTAGATTATGTACCAAGATTTAGAAGTCGACTTTTATAGCCTTGTTTTAAAATTAGATCTACATCTACGAAGCACCGAGAGATAGAATTGTGTTCCTAGTCGTGACGAAAATATAAATTTTTTCTCTACCAGCAACGAGTAAAACTGAGAACATTAGGGATTCCTTCCATAGTTTTAATTAAAAACATACACGTTAAACTACAATTCCCAGATGACGTTTTATATTCTCAATCGCTATTGAATTATTTGTATCTAAAACAGTATTATCTAGACAAATTCTTTTAAGAGAAATTTAGGAAAGAATTACATCTTAATATCTGAAATTCAATGGATTCTGGGTGGAAAACATCTGAACGTAAAAACAACTTGCATTGTGTTTCCGAAAGCTTTTTATTTAAGTTACTTATTAATTACTTGGTATTTTATAGCCAACAAAGAACTTAATCTTTTAAATCTTAATTAACTTAAACGATTTTGCCAACAGAGTCTTACAAGATCTTTTTACTTTGATTAGCACATTTCGGCGACAAAATTAGTAATTTTCTCTTTTTCATTTTGTCTTAATGTATTTGCTATCTTGTTTTTTGTTTAGCCTCTCACTTGGTATGCAATTTCCGACAATTTTGATTATTTTGTGTAATGCAAAGATTACTGTTAATTTGGTTTAACCCGGAAAAGCTTCAAATAATGTAAATGTAATTATTCAAAAATAAATTTGTGTAAACAATAAGACTAAACCTCAGTGTGTATGATTTACGCAACAATTTTGTTAGTCTTCAAAGGATTTCTGGCTATTCGTAAAGCCCTGACTTGAATTCCTTAGTAGGGTAGTCAAATAAACAAGTTTAAAAACCAATAAATCTAAAAATCCTTAAATTGTTATAGCCTTTATTAGTTTTCATAGAATCCTTTTTACAAGTTTACGTTTTGGAGACAATAAAATTTTTTTTTATTGAAAAATACATTTTCAGAATAAATTTACCCTTGGTATTCCGTAATCCATTTAAGTTTTCAGAAGTAATAATTTCGGTTGCTCGATTTAACATAATTTTGTTCACACTATTTGACTCGTTAACGGCGTTTGTACCCAACAAACGCCGATTGTTCTAATCCTGCAGGAAAGTTTCTTGAAATGTAAATACCTATCGAACTTTAATCTACAAAATGCTTTTTCTTCTTCTTCTACTTCGTCACAAATAATGAAAGAATAATGTATGGCTTTGCGTTGTCAATTTATTAAATAAGCACTCAAACTAATTACAAAGTTACAAAATCAAAATACATCAGTCCAGAATAACTTCAGTGAAACACGTTCAATATCTTAGAAACTGTTAAAATTTTCCAACTATGACAAGTTTATAACAAGACTTGCTTTGATAGTAGATAATGGTTTTCAACGACTATGTGGATGTACAAAATTATAAATTGATATGGAGTTTAATATTACAGTTTCCACATTATAATTGTCACACACCTGTAAAGATATGGTAACATAAATTGGGATGTCGCAATTAATTAAATTTAATATAAGTAGGATTTATATACCAATTATAGTTATCCTGCAAATTACAAAGCGCGAGATAATTACTCAAGCTTAATCACATCAGTTATAAAATTTTTAGTATTCAACTGTAACAAACTTCCACTATTGGGTCTTTTTATGCCCATACTCCATTCAAAAAGTAGTTCTGCAACGAATTCCAATGGGGTCCAGTTGGAGAAATCCGAATCGGACATCCATTTTCTGTTGATGGCAGTGTCGAGCGTTATAGGTAAAATCGCAACGCATGTTGAATTATCAGAAAGACCACTTCCACTTGTTGCCAAACTTTTGGTCAAATGATGCACCGCAGCTTTTGAAACTCCATATCCAATCATCTTTGGAGTTTCTTTAACTGCCGCGTTTGCTCCAGTGAAGGTTAGCAAACCGTCGTCTTTTAAAAACTCAGATGCAATGCTGGTCGCAATCAAGGAACTCCAAAGATTTTGGCGCAACATTAAATCAGTACTTTTTACGACACTCTTTATAGCATTTCCACCGACCCATCCTCCAGCAACACATAGAACGGTATCAATTTTGTGACCTCTTAAAGCAGAACTGATAAGAGGCAACACTTTTTGTTCTTGTTCTATTAGATTGTCTGTTATTGATACCAAAATATTTAAATCGGCTTCAACGTTTTCTGCAAAATCGATACTTGCTACCCACCAATTCTTCGACTTAAAGTGTGTAACGCAGCAAGAGCCTAAAGCGCCTTTACCTCCGTAAATCACAACGCGCTTTTTCTCGGACATTTTTTTAAATTGACAGATGCACGCTACGATATTTTAAATCAAAAGTTGTAAATAAGGCAGGCTCAAACAATCGCGTGAATTGTAACTTTTTAACTTTTGTTTATGTTCCCATCTTAATGATCTGATACATTTCAAAACAAATATTTGCACCACAATAGCCAGAGGAAATATTTTCATTTACCTACCAATAATCAACACAGTTTATGTGCAAACAAAGTTTAATAATAATTTACTCTGCCGGATGGTAGGTAATGTATATTAGCTTAATTTATTGATTGGACAATATACCTAACTACAAACTTGCAGTTTTGATTTCCCTATAGAAACTTTTAAAAATGGAAGTATGCTGATATAACATGAAATTTTCTAGAAATCCACTTATCTTACCATTGTATAATGTAATGAAATTACGCGGTCGATTTGCATGTAAATTACATATTAACCTTATTCCATAGGTACAGACATTTTGATAATAACAATCTATGTTGCGCATTATGTGATTGTTGCACATGCATTGTGATTATAAAATGATAAATATTCTTATAATTACTAAAACTACAGTTTAGCATGACGTAAATTTCTATTTTCCGATTAACTTCTACTTAGGCATACGAGTGATGATCATATTAATTTGTTGGCTGCTAAGTGGATTAAAAAGAATGAAAAATTGCTTTAAAATTTTAATTTAATTATATTAAATCACACACAAGCATACAAATTAGTTTAAACTAAAAAAGCTTTTCGTTTTTACTGCCACCAAGCAAGAAGTAAAAACTTATTTATTTAATTAAACATTTTCTTGGTTTAATTGCAACCGTTTTCACAAATTCCAAGTAAAAATGTTTAATTACACTTAATTCTACCAATACACAATTATCTCCGTAAATATTTTAATTAAAATCTAAAGCTCTTAAATTATGTTACGTTATAAATCTTAAGACTGCATGGGTCTTCTTAGTATTTTTATAGGAAGGACCAACCTAATGTTTCAAGTCTTCGATATGTGTTGAGTCAAATGTCAAAAAGGATTGCTAAAGTTAAATAAGATCACTAATATTAAGTCGCAATTAAATTTACTGTAGTGATTTCTAGAAATTATGAAAGTTTCTTTGCAATAATTGTCAGTACCTACATTAATTACATGTTTTAAGAATGAACTTAAAAACGTTCAAGTTTACTGAACTTTTAATTGATTTTATAAATTGGTAAATTATATCATTTGTGTATTTTTAAACGAATAATTTAGTCTAAGACATTTCTGACAGGTTGAAAAGTACAATTTCTTCGGCTAGCTATTGCAGAGCTCTAACAGGCGTAGACCATGCAATGGTTTCTAGGTTGGATTACCATTAGGTAATTAATACGACACAATAAAATTAAAGAATGAATGAAACCCTATCTAAAAGGTAAGAATAGCAAAGCATAGTATGTAATAACAGAAGAACAGCTTGGTGGTATTAAGTTCAGTCTTACTATCAATAAATTTAACTGCTTACCACTAATTAAATTTAATTGTCCATGCACTTTGTTGATAAGGTCCTATCCTGAGGTTGTCCTGATATGAAGTGATAATAATAAGCACCCAGGTATATTGGCAGATAATGCTTTTAGTAGGTATACAAGTTCTCGACATTAATCGAACAGTGAATTGAACGAATTTTACCGTTGAAGTAATGTTTATATTAAATAAGATAATAATCTTATCAGATAGTTACCCCACTAGCAATCCTCAGGGAACTTTTTCGATTAATCTTTCCCCATTTTATTAACTTGATGGTAAATTGAACCGATCCGTAATGTACATATTTTTCTAGCGCGTAGCTTATTGTTAGACCGTTACAAGTAATTTTACAAAATAATGTTAATGCAAACTTTGCGATAAAAGATAAAACTTAAAGAAAGATACCGCGTTAGGTCACTTACTCTGGCACCAAAGTTAACTCACAATTCTTAGCACAGGTACGTTAAAACTACCACACAGGTACAGACCGATTAAACTATCTCAAAAGTTAAAACAAGACTTGATTTCGGCAAAACGCGGCTTATATGCAATTTTACAGACGTAATGCCGTGCCATATTTTTGTCGGATTTATTAGGTTTTTCCAATTTAACACTACTAAAATTATAAAAGCAGCTAGGCAACAAAGAGGGTATTAGAAGATATTGCAAAGTGCATTTAAGGTTAAGACGGAATGGCTTAAGAAAAAGATATTTTAATAAATGCCAATAAAAGGTAGCAAGTCCGTTGTTAGTGAGCATCTTGCTGAAGACTTAAAAATTAAAGCCCACATGGCGGTAGGAGCGTAATCAGGAAATTTAATAATTAGAAGTTATAACTTACAATGATGTAAAACAAGTTTCATTACACATTATGGATCAACTATGTTTCAATTTAAAGAATCTCGGCAGATAGTTGAATTCAAAAATTAACTAGTGAATTATTGAATATAATATTGTTGAATTATTAAATATAATTATTTAATAAGATGAGAGTAAACTATTTTTTTAACTTTTACCAAAATATGACATCGACATAGTTGATATTGCTTTACTAAATATACTAAATTAGTATTATTTATAATTATTTATTAATTGGGCTTTCAAGTCTACGATCTGTTCTTTTTTAATTTGATTATGGAAGCTTTTTTTGTTTTATAAATAAATATTTAATTAGTATTTAAAAAGGTTTTTGTTGCAGACGATGAGCAATGATACGGAAGTAACAGAAATGAGTGATCCTGGAGAACAGGATCCGGCTACAGTTTTATCCATTTTATTAGTTGGTAAGTATTACAGTAGTTACAGCAAATATCAAATCAAATTTAAAGTACAAAGATATAACTATTTAAAATTTATTAGCTCGATAATAAATTGCACTCTCAAAACCTGAACAAATACTTGAACTGAAAAGAGTGTAATTTCCTATGAAAAGAGTGCCTCTTCCTGTGTATTCACGCACTCTTTTGTTATAATTTTAATTTTTTTATGGTTTACTACTTGTTAGTGAAACTATCCGCACACATATAACACTAATCCTTATTATTAAATCGATAAGTTGCTTTACAAATACATTTTTTAATATTAAAACATACGCACTCGTGATGTTTTTTTACAGACAGCTTGTTCTTGTGCATTGCTATTTGACGTTACTTTTGTATTTATAATGCAACTTTTGTTTTAAAATTAAAGTCACAAAAGTTTTTTTAGAGTAGGTACAAAATTAACTGTAGAACCTGAAACTATACTAAACTATAGAATTTCAAATACAGTACAACTTCTTTAATCCGAACTAATAATTGCATTGGTTGATTCGGATTATCGAGAAAATGACAAAAATATCCATTTTCTAAATTATCTATAAATTTCAACATCCTCACAATGAAAATTTCTTTATTTTTAAATAATAAAAATTAACAAATGTGCTACATATTATTTAAACACTTCATTAATCAGCATGACTAAATCGAAAACGCCTTAGAAAATTGAGTGATTTTGACCTGTTTAATGTTTGTTCTTCTGCCTTTTGAGTTCCTTCTTTCATTTCGAATAGGATTAGAATGTGATGTTGCGATTAAGCATTTTCCTCAACTCATTTTAAACGCGTTTTGAAACTTCTGAGTGCTTTACACGTCTAAACTCTTAATAAGCTCAATCTTTTCTTTCTCGTTAAAGTAACCTGTTGCCGTTTAGAAGGCATATTTACTCCAAATTGCAATACACACTGAATTCAGTAACAGTCAACTATCTAATAAACTAAGCAAATCTTAGAAAAAAATGCAGCGTTAATCACTTTGCTGTTTGGATTAACGAGGCGTTATTCGGATTATAGTTTCGGATTTCGTTGTTCGGATTACTGAAGATTTGGATTAGAACATGTTCGGATTAAAGAGGTCATACTGTATTTATAACATAGACAAAATTTTTCTAATTTTTGTTTATTATCAAATGATAGGCAATCAATTTGAAATTACGATGAACCAGACATCTTTCCAGACGTCTTTCAATTTATTTAATTATACTGACTCAATACTTGAAGTTTTTCTTTCTCCGTTTTCTTTTACTTTTTAATTCTTGTAAGGAAATATTTTAATCCTGTCATGTCAGCACTATTGATATTTGGGTAAATAAATTAATTTTCAATGTATGTATGTGTATAAACTCAAGTTAGATGTATTTTAAAGTTTAATTATGTTTTTTTGTAATACTAAAACACACTACATAATATGTAATTATTTGAAAATTCAATTTTTAATTAATTTTCCATTAACTTTTTTTTATATAATTTTTAACATTTTTCACTCTTTTGTATAGGCACTGTGAGTAATTAACATGTTTTTTAAGTGACATAATGTAATTTTGGCGGTAAATAGCTCTGAATTCTCTCTAAACTGGTATACATTTACTGCCGTTTCGTATAAAAATAAATTTTAGAACAAAAATTCATTTAAGTAGGTAGATCGCTTTTCCAATTTTTTTAATTTTAAATATTCTAAATCAATTTATTTTAACGTAATGGATATAAACTAAACCTTTTATTAAAATATACCTACGTGACTTTTATTTGTAATTTTCTGCAAAGGAAAATGAAATAGTATCCATAACTAAAAAAATTTAATCAAACTTTTTAAAATTACAATCACATGATTACGTCTCGTCGTGACGAAAGAAAACAGCAATATCAAAAATAATATATAAGAAAGAAATTTCATTAGACTTAACAGCAAATTTAGGTTATTTAGGACACAGTTCTGAGAGCTGGACATTTGAAACATATAATAACTCAAATAAAGAAATAAGTTTTATAGGTATAAAATATTGACAAGTAGAACGACAAACGGTTGAAAATAGAAGCCTTTTAGACTTTTAGAAAATATAAACTAAAAGATATTGGAACTGTATTTTAAAAATAGAATTTCTCTACTCTATAGTTTTAGTTTTTGATTACCTCAAAATTTTAATAAATTTATAACATCACAGTAATTGGCTCTAGTTCAACCAAATCTTTCACTCACTATGCAGCTAGGGTCAAACTTGATTGCCTTGGCACTCAAATAACTATTATTAGTATTAATAATATATTTCTTCGCCATTTTGTTAAAAGTTAGATATTTTTGTATAGCATACTATTCCTACTTTATTGCCTTGTATTTTAATTATGTATTTAAGAACCCTTATGTTGCAATTACTAATGGTTATTTTATTCAGAACAAGATAAGAAAACTCAAGAGAATTCTATTATCTGCTGTAATTTTACCCAAAAACAGGTTAATATATTTTTATTCAAACAATCATGAAGGGAAGATAAATTTATTCGTCAAACACGCCATTAATCGTGTAAGGAGTCTAAGATAACACAAAAATGTATAGCATGCGATAACAATGCTTTTTTTTTTGGAAAAACTGTTTTATAATGTCCTGCTTTTTATTAAGTTTACAAAATTGATTCTGGTAAGAATTTTAAATTAATATTAAACTTGCCCGTGCAAAAATATTTTTTATTAAAAATACAATTTACTACAAGTGAAATTTCAAACTAACAATATTCGAAAGCTCAATCGTTTAAACATACATAGTTTTCAAAGCTTCAGAATGTGCCTACGCAAATTCTTCAAATTTGTTATAAAAAAATTTAATATTCGCATGCAGTGCCCACTATAATATTTTGTTTACCAATTCAAGTGTGTTATATTACTTTGTTTATATGTCAGTATCGGTATGTTCTAATATGTAAAAGGGAAAGCATAATGTTATTCAATTCTCCAAAATCATTCCATTTTCCAAATTTCAAGCATAAAAAAATTCAATTTTATTCTGAAATTGAGCCAATATAAAATATTATGCAGTAAGATCGTAAAGTTTGAAACAAATTTGAAAAAAATGTCAAAAGGATTTTTGCAGTACATTTTCATGTTTAAGAAATTGCGCTCTATCGGTAAAGAAAAATGAAGGCTGCATTGCTCGAAAATAAAACAATCTAAAAAATGTTAACGATGTTGTCATTCACCAAAGTGAATTTAAAGCATACTTAGCTTATGTGATGCTTTTTTGATCGACATCCCATGGGGGTTTTCTTTTTTATTGGATGCGATTAAATTTAAATTTTTAAAAAGCTAGCAACTTAATTAAAAAGTTTTTGATTTATATGCAAATATATATACTTAAATAATTTATGTACACCCTGCGTATCCTCTATGCAGTTTCGAAGTTGTTGCAGTATGGAATGAATTATTTAACGCAGTGTAAAGTAAGTTTATGAATTATCTCATTTATTTCACAATATTCAACGTGCATTAGGGAAATTATGCATGAAAAGATACTGCAACACATTGAAAAAAAATTCGCGAGGCGAATAGGATAATAAAAGTGTGAAAATTAAATTCTAAATGAGTTAATAGTTTTGTGCTACGAAAATAGAATATTAACGGTTTGTATATTACACAAAAGAAAACAAAAAACTTTTAAGCTCTCTGTTAATCTATGGAAATATAAAGCAAAAATCGATGAGCATTGCATTTAGACTAATGGCTTTGTGTACTAAGCTTTAAACTCGTGGTTAAGTGAACAGAATTATTCTCCACGTTATAAATGTTTAGGGGTTCTAAAACTATCTGATCTATAATAAGAGATTATCAACAATCAAACTATAAAGCTAACACAAAACCTTGCTTGTGCGTTATCATCTACTTATCATTATTATTATTACATAAAAGCTTTGTATGTTATGTCACCTAAATAATAAAAATCATAAATTACTATAATTTTATTTTTAGTTTTACCAATAATTCAAAAAAAATTTTAATTTTATTTAAAATTTTTTTAATTTTTATTTATCTAGTCACAGCCGATAAAATGTAAAAATTTGTATTACATTTTACCATTGGCTATATTATATTTTCTTTCCCTAACGATTTCCAAGTTCTATAACAATAAATTATTACTGTGTGCAAAATTTTTTCAATTTTTTTAAATCAACAACAGCAATTTTTTTAAATCAGCAACAGCAGTTTTTTAACTTGTGCAGAGGTGCATTATCATCGTGCAGCCAAAAAACACTTTAAACCAGTTTTTTACCGTAATGGAATCTTGAAGAGATAGAAACATAGGGGCAAAATGCAAAAACCAAATTTTTTTTTTAAATAAGTTTAAATTAAATAAGAATGAGCTTGTAAAAATGGCTAACTACAAAAATATGTGTCGTATCTATTTACATGGAATGATATACATAGTTTGAAAAATACCCACGTTCATCTCTGGATAAATGTGACAGACCAAATTATAATTCTGCAATGTCTACTGACTTGACTTTCTACTAGAATAGATTACAAGACATATGAGTGTTTCATGTAATTTTATATTTTTTATGAGTAAGTTACCTAAACTTATAAAAATCAAAAAGAAAACTTTCGAAGAAAAACTTTTTGCTCAGTTAAACTGAATGAATTGCAAGCACGATCTCGAAAAACCTCTTCAAGACCAATATTTTATGATTTTAGTTCCGAAGTAATGCTAAAACACAAATTCACTTAACATCGGGAAGTAAGACGAATTTTTTGACCTGTTGTTCTAAAAATAGATATTAATTTGAAAAGGAATCTCAAGCAAGGTTTATTGCGGTTAAAAATTGATATTGACGGTACACGTTAAAGGCGTGGGTTCAAAGTTAAAGTTTTCAAATAAGTGCAATTTGCAATAAAGTTGTAAATTAACCAATAATTATAATTACGTAGTAATTAAAAGAGCATAATAACCAATGACTTCTAGACAAAATCGTTGAAGCGACACTAAAACAGAATTAAAACTTCAGATAAACTTAGCAAGAAGAAAACCTTTAATATCTTCATAAAGTATTAATGCGGTGGCGCTAGGTATAATTCAATGTAATATACAACGTGAATAAAGGATAGGTGTCATTAAGACCGCTACAATGTTCAATTAACTTGAATGTAGCTTCAAAATTATATTTATTTTACGTCGATGTTCATTTGCGTATATCACGTTACACAATTATGAAGTTACTACGAGATTCCATAACATACTGAGCTTATTGTGCTAATAAATCGTTAATTGTAGTTATAATCGTGAAAAAGTTACAATATTATCCAAGTTATGATTATAACTGAAGGGTTGGTAAAACATTTGAGCTATCGTAGTTTGAAATTTCTAACTATCCTGTCACATGTACTACATAAAATTCAGGAAAGCAGAACTTTCAGTTCCTGTTATACTTTAGTAACGTACAATTGTGCAGTGACAAATTGCTAACTCTAAATTTGTAAAAAGTACAATACCTACATAAATTTTTTTTATCTTTTAGGGATACTTTCTTGCAGTAATACATGTAATAGTTCTCAAGAGTCGAGTTAGTATGAATAATAGGCCCCATTTTTTTTGTTTCGCTAAATTTTTAAACCTACCAGCACTTAAAAATTATATGACAACTTTAATTAAAATTTATGAGGCAAGTGACTAAATTTAATGAATTAAAGGGAAACAATTTTAGAGCTACCATGCGCTTAAGGGCAAATTTTACATACAAAGTGCTAACAAAAAGTAGTCTATTAGCTTTAAAGTTTAACTATCAGTAACTTTCTTTTTTGTTTCAGGTGTTTTTTTATCGTTCATTATATTTTTATCGATAGCTGGGAACATTTTGGTTTGTGTTGCAATTTACACAGATCGTGGACTCCGTAGAATAGGAAATCTTTTTCTAGCATCTTTAGCAATAGCGGATCTTTTTATGGCCTCTTTAGTAATGACGTTCGCGGAAGTTAATGATATACTTGGATATTGGATATTTGGAGCTCAGTTTTGCGATACATGGGTCGCTTTCGACGTCATGTGTTCCACTGCTAGCATACTAAATCTATGTGCAATCTCTTTAGATAGATATATACATATTAAAGACCCCCTAAGGTAAGATTTTATAGATTTTCTTTTTACACACTTTTCGTAAAAACTCAATAATAAACTCTTGCAAGTGTTTTGTTATCTTGTTTTTATATAATAAAATTTTATGTACAATAATTTCGAGTCTATGACAGCCAACGTAAAATACTTGAAGGGTGCCACGATAAGTGGTAGTTTAAAATTTGCTTATACGAGTAACATTCATAACTTTAACGCTTAACGCGTTACAATGGCAACGTGATTTTCCCGAGGGAGTGGAAAAATAAATGAAAAGTGAAAATTTGTCTAAAACACAGTGTTTGTTTTGCCCAAAGACAGGCCACCCCTAACCGATCGATAAAATTAATATAATGCTGGAAGTTATTCAAGATACTTTTATATGGACTGATCCACAGGAACATTCAAGCGATGGAATATCAAGCAAAGTTCAGACCTTGTCAGACATCGAAACAACGACCAATTCCACAAAAATCACACACTAAATATCATTTATGAAGTGCAATGCTAACAATATACCAGATCTCTGTGATATTGCGATTATTGTTGTGCGATAAGTTTAACCCGGGCGTCATGAAATATTGTAAAAATTTGTGTTTAAAAAATTAATTTGTTTGATTACATTGGAAAGATTTTAAATTGTTTTATAAAATTAGCAGAAACTCTTAATTGGTGAGGAAAGTACACTATAATTATATTATATCTGTACTACTATCACTAATATTTCTCAAGCTGAATACCATGCAAGCAGATTATAATATGTACCACCTACTATATATATTTTTTATATTTTAAACGGTAAGAGAGATATCCAAGAATTCCGTAGTATTTTTCACTTATTGCAAATAAAGTCCCTCAGCTATTGAAATTATAATTTATTTTCGGAACATTGTAATAATATCTTTTTGAATTTCCGCTATTCGAAAGATGTTTATTTTAATCGTTAAAATTATTGTTTAATAGAAACAGGATTATATTGAATATCATTAAAAGCTAATGTTTTCTGCTTTAACATTTATACGCATAGATAAGCTTACAAATTCCATTTATAGAACTAGATAATTTAGAGGAAATTAGTAGTAGTAGATTATGTAAGAATATTTTTAAAATTTCACAATGTTATAATATACATTTTCGGCAACTGAATTTAATAAAATGTTATGTAAATTACAATTATTGTCTGGTGAAAGAATGATTTAAATTATTTTAAATTCAAACACCTAAATCAAATATCTATACTTTCTATCTTGTCGTAAACTCGTGATCGTCACAGATTCTAATAGCTCTGATAAAGGCTAGAAAAATATTATAAAGAAGACTCAAAATGTTCTATTATCATTGCATGTATTCTGTCCACCAAGGTGAATTTTGAGTGAAAAGTTTAGTTGTCGAGTTTGAATGTAAGGATAGTTTTTCTCCAAATTTTATAATAGTAACAAAAGTAATTATTTAATTTAAGTAATAATGGGAAGTACGGTTACCTAATTACGTGCTAATCGACTCTCACCGAATTTTGGTAACAATCGATATACAGAAATTAAAAACAATATTATTATAAATATTTTTGTTATCAAACTACAACTGTTCTTTATTTCTTCTGCAGTTACTATTACAAAACTTGCAGGTAGATGTTTATCATCTACAACACTACAACATAAGTAGATCTCTGCGGCGACAGGTTAAACTAGCAATTCTACCCAAAGCGATAAATCGGAAAGTTCTGGCAAGTTTAACAAACTTTAAAACAGTGAAAAGTAAATTGTCCTTAAGGTCACTACAAATTAAGTGGAAACTAGCAAATTCCTACTACATAAATTACAGTGTTACTTTACCTTATTGGTAGTTCGGGCGGCAATAATGTAAACTCTTTTAGAAAAGAGCTCTTATCTGGGACTAATCGACCAAATAGTAGTGTCGTAGTTTAAAAATATTAACGCGTTAATAAAAGATAAGAACAATACTTTTGCCTTAAAAAATGTTCTGAATTACTTAAAACGAGGAAACAAAGCTTTCGAGTTGTGTTAACAAATTGTACTGAGAATTAAGTGAATTCAAACATTGGCTCTGTAAATCTGGTTAAACATATTATACCCCCGAATAATATTATTGAAAAATTAAAACAAATGTTTTTTGAAGGTTCAAAGGCACAAAAGTGGCTTGCTGAAATTGTATTAACAATTGCTACTGCATATTAACACTTGTGATCCAATTTTAATTTTTTAAACAATCTAGAAGACTTGAAAACTTTAATTTTAAAAATTTTTAAATATTGAAAATGGCGACCTGTTTGTTGCGCAGGTTCAAACGATCTGAAACAATTAAAAGTTGCGGATGCTTTTCCTCGCAAGGAAAGACAATATACCTGAAACACACCTGATGTCGTAGGTTTCCGGATTGGATTAAATAATTCAAAATTGCAAATTTAATTTTAAAAATGTCTCCACAGGTCGCTTTTAATTTGACTTTGATTCGTTTTACCTTGGTCAGAATTGAAAATGTACAAACAAAAAACCAAATATTTGTTAATAGATGAAATGAACTGCAAGTTCCGGTCGGTTAACAAATTTTGAAAAAAAAAAGGCTTTAAACATTCATATGGGATCTGAAATCTCTAACCGCAACCCCACCCGTCAAAAATTAAAAATAAGTTTTTGGGGTGTAGCAATATTTGCATAAATAATAATGTTGCCATGCTAGCCACTTGCTTGATCGTAGCTGTTATTACACGATCGGCTAACTCTTATACATTTAAGTATTTAGTCGAAGGGCAAGAGTGGTTCGAAAACCGTCGTGAATTCGTAATTAAAATGCACTGATCAGTATGAGGAAAAAATGATCTAAATGAGGCGCCACCTAAGTAAAAAAGAAAACGTACAAGAAAGGAAGAATTGTTTAATTTAACAAAAGAACAGATAGAATAAAGATGTGACATTTATTCTCAATTCCTTATCAGAATAAACACAGAATGAAAAAAAACAAAGCAAGTAAAAAAACCAAAAGTAACATTAGCAAGTAGCTGAAGACTACAGGCTAAAACAATAAAAAAAACAAAGGTTAAATAAGTAAGTTTACTGGAGGGGTAAACTTCTCAGGGCAAAATACAACCCCACTTGCTGAAGGCTAGATGATGGTTCTCCCCATTACTATGAATTATTCAACAATTGAATTCTTGTTGGGAAATTGTTGACGTTAAAGCAAGAGTCCCACCTGAAGCGCAGTTAAAACACTCACCCCTGCATCTTTACTGACATAGCTCGCTTACCAAGAGAATTCCAAAAAGATAACGGCCTGACGCCATTGCAAAAATATAAAGTTGCAACACAATATGCCATAAATTGAAATCCAATAGATCATACCCTGGCATTACAACCCACTAAAAATAAGTGATCAGAATCGATCAAAAAAATTAACCTGTGATATTAAAGATGGAATAAATCACAGTAGGTTTAAAAAGATAAAAATTTGCACCAAAATAAAAATATGTGTTTGCTCATTGGGTGTTATTATTAGAGCACTGGGTTTATTAAAAAGTAAGATATCTAAGTAAAAAAACGTATAGTGCCAGATGTCAAAAACTCTGATATAATTTGAAATAAAATAGAATTAGTGTAACAATACAAGTTAAATTGTAATGTTACAGGGGCTAAAAATAATTTTGAATAGAGTATTTTATATTTATAATATATTTGCAAATGGTGTCAAAGCCTTCGACTGCAAAAAACGGCCAAAACAAAACTCGAATAATCCTGTGTATTAGTAGTAAATTCGTGAACTTTAAAATTAAAGTTTTGGCTTATTAATGGAAGTATTAAGTTCTATCCTATCTTACCTTAAAAGTCTTATTTTAATGTTCCCCAACTTTTAGTGAAAAACTTTTTGTAAAAAGTAAACTTTTGAATTCAATAAACTTCCATAATATAAATTTTGTAACCAAAAATGAATCATACTTTCAATTAATCAATCATGTTTAAGCCCATCTCTAATAACTACGTCACGTAAACTACGTTCTTGCACGTAATAAATAGAAATCGCTAAAAATTAAATCAAAACCGCTGCAAATTAATTTGTTGCAACATATTTGAAATCTTACATATTATATTTTTTCAACCACCTGCACAGTAAGTCGTTTGTTTTTGACAAAAATGTAACCCAGTAAGTGCAATTTACCGTTTGTTTACTGTTGTTATGGTTTTAACAGTGCTATAATATTACTTACTGTCTTAGTAGTCGTAAGTATTATTATACTACTAACTTTAGAAAATATTAAATATATTTTTCCATAAATTGTACTTAACAAAATTTGAATAAAATAACGCGTTAATTTTAAACTTTATTTACTGAAATATTAAAAATACAACTCGACATATTATTGTTGTTAAAAACAGATGCAATACTTTTTTCTATGGAATCAGAAATTATTTTTTTATCCGTTTCCAGTTGTATACTAATATTTGTTTGAACTTTGAATGGACCTGCAGCGAATTCTTCAAAGTTGAACCAGCAGCGAATTTTGAACAATTTTATTACTACTATAATCCTACTGGCTATTTCTTCTTTATGAACTAATGAGTCTGCAACGTACATATATCTCAGCCACAGTAGAGAATTTCCAGCCTCCGTGTTGTTTAAGCCCAAGCATATCAATTCTTGTTTTGGCCAGTAATGTGGTTGAAGTTCTCCTAAAAGTGGGTAATGTAAACTCCGCTCCAAGACATGTAAACTCCGCTCCGAGCAAAAAGGTCGACACTAATCCAGAATGTAAACTCCGCTCGCACTCATTTAACAATAGGCAACCGACTTATACCTACTTATATCGTAAGCAGGAGATTACGATTATCGCAGGGTAAAGATAGCTTTATTAAATTACTAATACAGGGTTGCCACAAATAAACTTTTTCGAAAATCATACCCTTTTATTCAGTTGTTGGGAAATTATTCACTATTTTCACTTTTTTATGATTTTATGAGTGAAAATTTATTGTCGTTTTATTTTCAAAGTATGCTCTTAATTTTATCGGGTGTACTGGGGGAGTTGATCCTGAGATCTGCCAGCTTAAGCAATCACAAATGTACCAATTAATAATTTTTACTATATAAACAATAATTTCATCCAAATCACCAAAAATATTCGAATCATTGTAAAAGCGCAAACAACCTAATTACTGATAACAAAGAACCTCTAGAAATGGCTGAAATTACATTTACTAAAGGTCAACGAGGAAAGCCGCTGATTATTTATAAATTAAACAAATATTATATGGAGCGTTTATTGAAGACAGGTGAACAAAAATGGCGGTGCTGTAATAAGAAATGTTTGGCGTTTATTAAAGTCTTGGGAGAAAGCCCCGATTTGCAAATTACTTCTGTTCACGAACTACATACGCATGCATCATACGAACAGCAGCATTTGCATAGGCAACAATTCTCTGTTCAAATGAAAGACAAAATATTAGAAGACCCATCACAGAGGCCTGATGAAATGGTAAAAAAGTGTTTAAGCGAACGACCTTCTTCCACTGGATATTTACGAAAGCAAGATTTAAATTATGCCAAACGGAATGCTTACAATGAAAGACGTAAAAGTATCGGTACTATTCCAAAAAATATTGAAGAATTCCACGACAAGCTTACAGATATGGAAATTAAAACTGATCGAGGTGAAAATTTTCTTCTTGTAAACGATTCTAATTTCCATCTAGTAATACTTTCATGTGTAACAAATTTAAGTGCTTTGGCGGTAGCAGAAGCAATCTATATGGATGGTACATTTGATTATTGTGCAAAATATTTCACTCAATTGTTTACGATTCATGGACTTTTAATGGTCATTATATACCACTCGTTTTCTGTTTGTTGCCAGATAAAAAACAAGCGACGTATGAAAACTGTTTCAAAGAAATATGCACTCTTGGAGCTAGCTCCGTGATTGATGGAAGTATTTTCGACATATTCCAACTATTACAAATAAATAGAATAGTTACGGATTTCGAAATGGCCATGAGAAATGCATGTGCAAAGCAATGGCCTGAAGCATCTGTTGAAGGTTGTAGGTTTCATCTTGGACAAGCGTGGTACCGTGCTCTCCAAAAAAACGGATTGGCTTTAGATTATACAGATGTACATTCTGAAGTCGGTAAATGGTTGCGATATTGTTTCGGTTTGAAATTTTTAAAAGCGGAAGACGTTTTGAAACCTACAATGATTTAATTCAAATCAAACCCATCAATTCAAATCTTGATAAGTTCTGCAATTATTTGTTTACTTATTATGTGAGCGAACAAGCTGTGTTTCCTCCCAGAGTATGGGCTAAGCCATCTGCTGATTTGATATCTACAACTAACTGCTGTGAATCATTTCATGCCGCATTTAAACTTAATTTTAATTCTCCTCATCCCAATATCTACCAGTTTCTACATGCTCTTACACAAGAACAAAACAAAGTTTACGTTGCTTTAAACAGTATTGGAAAACCACCCCACAAAACAGTATTTCTAAAATAGACAAAATATTGTTAACAAACAGTTACTAAAGTACCACAACAAAGAAATATTGCGATTAGATTTTGTAAGAGCAGTTTCCTTCTATGGTACCCCGTCTGTAAATAAATAAATTCCCCTTTAAAACATTCCTTTCGACGCCAATGACTTTTTATGTTAAATTTTGTTTTTAATAAAGTTTTAATTATCTATAGCATAATTTTGTTTAATGTAGATCGGCGTTAAAAAGTTAGATTCGTTATTAAAGAAAGGATCTGTCGGTAGGTTACTGTTAATTTAAATAAATTTTTTTTATAACTTTTTTAAATTTTATCTATTTGGTAATTGTGTCTAATGTACCTAGATAGAAAGCCCTTAAAAAGTTTGACAAATGATCCTTTGTTTTAAATTTCGTTATTAAATGTATGTTTACTCATTTATCCCTCCTTAAATAAATCCCTTTGTCCCTCGAATGTAAACTCCGCTCATACCTTCCCCAACTTTTGCGGAGTTTACATGTGGGATTACTGACCACATTTTTGGTCGGAGCGGAGTTTACAGCTTTTTTTTTTTTTACCTGCCCAATTTGCGGAGTTTACATCGACCCTAAAAGTATATCCGGTGTATGGTTCAGCATTTTCTAGTTTGAGAAATGTTGCTATCTCAGAAGCAACTTTGCAAAAATATGTTTGCCCACAACTTCCCATCGACCATTTTGATTCCTTTAAAAAAATCTACAATTTTCTGCGTCTTTTGGCCTCCAACTTTATTATCAAATAAATTAATATAATTATGTTTTCCATTTCAATTTTAATAATAAAACTTCGTTGAAGATGAATCTTCGAGTCTGGTATTTAAAGGAACCTTTGTCTTCAATATCATTTCGGCATGCGCCTGCTATTCCTATAATGGCTACCACCTTGAAAATAATTTTAATAATTTTATAAAAAGCAATATATAAACTTTTGCATTTAGGTTACCTTTTTCATAAGATATGCTTCATCAGGTGCATAAGCAAGAATTTTGCTGAATGGGATGATCTGGTAAAAACTTAGGACTTTTTGGAGCGATAGCCAACGTTTTACCTTTTAAGAAATGGTTTGAGTTTCTAATATTTTAATGTGTCAATATTTTTATTTAAATATATGGTTGCTTTTAATATTGAATATTCACACCATAAACTAGAAGGGGGCTGCAAAACATCACTTCCTCCTTGATAATACGCCAACATAACCTTTTCAGTAGTGTCGGTACCATTCATTGTTTCGCACCAATTTTTAAATGTGATATATGATAGTAATTGGTATTTCTTCTTCGATTTTTCGGGAAAAATTGATAAACAAGCAATACTTGCAGCCTCTTCAATTTTCACAGACATTTGGAACGGTGCTTTCAAAACATTTCTATTTCGTCTTCTTCTTCTTGAGAAATTTCAGATACGAAGGGCTTAAATACGCTTTCTAGATGTTTTGCAAATACATCTGCTTTCTGTTTATCAGTTCTTGCCCATGATCCATCTGGTTTTCGAATGGGAGGTATGTTATCTTGGTTTTTTCATTTTGAGGTTGCTTTCCAAAGCGAGTATTCGGTAGCTTCTGTTGAGTCAATTTCTCGAGATACTCTTGAATAGCTTGGTTTCTCTCGTCATGTAATAGATCTTTAGTAGTTCTTATCGCTCTATTTAGTTTTTTCTTTGTCTCGCGGGCTCGTGTCATCATCCAAGTTCTCCTTAACTGCCTTTTCTCTCTGATTGCTTCTTTGACTCTATTTGAATTAAATCAATAAAACTGAGCGAAATTAAGGGGCTGATTAAACACAACCTAAATCCAAAGAAGAAGGCTCCTGGCTACGACCTAATTACCGGTGTAGTTATTAAGAACCTACCGGATAGAGCTTTGATTGTCCTGACACATATTTTAATTCAATCTTAAGAACCGGCCACTACCCATCACAGTGGAAAGTGGCCCAAATAATATTGATTCCAAAACCGGGAAAGCCAACAGAGCAGGTGTCATCATATAGACCAATAAGTCTCTTACCCATCCTATCAAAGCTGTTCGAAAGATTGTTTTTGAAGAGATTGAAACCGGTACTCGACGAACTTAACATCGTGCCGGAGCATCAATTCGGATTCCGCGAGCAACACGCGACTATAGAGCAGGTGCATAGAATAGTTGAAATAATTAATAGTGCATTTGAACGCAAGAAATACTGTTCTGCCGCCTTTTTGGATGTGACTCAGGCATTTGATAAGGTATGGCACCGGGATTGCTTTTCAAAATAAAAACAAAGCTACCTGCACCGTATTATCAAGTTCTGAATTCCTACTTAACAGACAGATACTTTATGGTTAAATTTCAAGAAGAGATTACTGAGCTGTACACAATACAATCGGGAGTCCCACAAGGTAGCGTCCTGGGACCAGTATTATATCTACTATATACTGCAGATATTCCATCTACACCAAATACGGTTATAGCGACTTTCGCTGACGATACTGCCATCATGGCAACTAGTGAAATACCTGCATATGCTTCTGAGAAACTACAAGAAGCACTGAATGAAATTGATAAATGGCTCAGAAAGTGGCGCATTAAAGCGAACGAAACAAAATCCCAACACGTAACATTTACCCTACGAAAAGGAACATGCCCTAGTGTAACCATAAATGGACAACAACTTCCCCAAGTAGAAAGTGCAAAATATCTTGGTATGCATCTGGACCGCAGACTAAACTGGAAGCACCATATATTTACCAAGCGCAAGCAACTAGGTATAAAATTCGCTAAACTCTACTGGCTGCTTGGCAGAAAATCAAAACTTTCGTTGGCAAGCAAGCTGAGCGTGTATAAGGTGATCCTCAAACCCGTGTGGACCTACGGAGTGCAGTTGTGGGGTACAGCGAGTGCTTCGAATATTGAAATACTTCAACGATTTCAATCAAAAACACTACGAACAATCGCAGACGCACCGTGGTACATAACAAATAAATCATTGCATAACGACTTGGACGTTCCTTTCGTGTGCCAAGAAGCTAAGTGCGCGAGTGAGAAATACTTATTGCGGCTCAAACAACACCCAAACCCTCTTGCAGTGAACCTCCTAGACAACAAGTGTACAGCACCACGATTAAAACGTATAAACCCACTTAACATAAAATAAATCCTTTTTACCATTTGATTGATTAACGTTAAGGTTATGTCAGAGTAACCCAACTTGTTAGGTCTCTAATGTGAGACTCTAACCACCTGCTGTAATTTTTTATATATTTACATTGTAATTAAAACAGGCGATGATTGCTTTCGAGCAGATTTCGTGTACTTATGGGAGTTAAAATTAAAAAAATTTTCACAGAAGCGACGGAATCGTCAAGATTATTCATTTTCTTCTAATACTTTTGTTAAACAAAATCCAAATATACTACTATTTTGCGTTTGTTTATTTTGAGAGTATTTTGTTTTTCGATTTTCTAAACTGCATACTCTTCTACAAAAATTACACTAACGGTTATGGGCACGTAATCTACATAAATTTAATATTAACAACGGCAATAGCTAGAAAATAAAAATGCAACTCATATGCCTTCGTTTGTCTCGTTTCAACGTAAATATTGTCGTTCACCCCTGACAGTTCGTCCGCTATTTTAGACAAATTAGGGAACTGTACGGCTGGCTGTTAAATCAAATTAGGGAATTTTGTGGGGTTTATAGCAGCATTAGTTTTGAATTTGCTCTACATGGGTTACCCCGGGTCGAATAAAACTGATGGGTGTACGGTGATGACTTAGGGTATACCCACCCAAATACACCTCACAGCCCAAGTAATTACTATCCAGTTCTCGTTAACCTTTATGTTAACTTCAAGATAACGTCTCGTACTGAAAACGAGTTAAAATATTAAAAAAATATTAACAGTTTATTACTATAAATTTTACTACCCATCATAATATAGCACATACATATTTTATCATAAATGTTATTGTGTTTTGTCATTTTGATGAGTGATTGAATAGTTGATAATTTAAATTTGACACTCTTGGCGCAAGCGACAAGTCTATAAATGTAAAATAAATTTATTTTTGTAAATAACGTGTTTAGATGCTTCATTTCCTTTTCAATTTCTTGGCGTCTGTCAGCAAGCATTACGACGACGCAGATTCTGTTTGAAGTAGGTAAATAAAACTGAAAAATTTGTATTTTAAAACATTTCGATAATAATTTACAAATATTTCTACATGGGATAGGCAAACTTTGATTGCTTACACGGAAAAAATTTATTTGGAAATACATACATAGTTTAGAAACGAATTCGGCAACTAATGATGATACATTTCCTTCGCTGGTTTATCCCATTTGTTTTAGGTAGTTAAGGTATTCTGGTCTAGAGCTTTACTTTTGGGTATTTTTATACTAGGATAAAAAATTAAACATTTTACTATCCATTTTTGATATAATATTTATTGATTTTAAAGTATATAAAAAAATTCAAAAAAAAAATTCAAAAATTCATCCAGTGACAGGTCGGTGAAGTGGTGGTTGCTAGTCAAACAGTGCTCCCTGGTTGACATGATTCCAACCCTTGTAGTGATCTAAATCAAACAAACGAACAAAATTTTAATTAGTAAAGATGTCGCTACATCTTGAACTAAAGGCCGAAAAAAAATTTCACAAATGGCGTCTACTTGAAAAAAATTTTTAATCCTGTTTTCGACCTTTACGAATTTTTAAAAATACTTCAAATTAAAATTTTTCAAAATCCTTAGTTCCGCGATAAAGAGATGTATGAAGAAGATTGTCACAAAATTTCAAAGGAATCGGTCAGATAGAACTTGAGATATCGTGTCAACCACCTCAACAAAAGGAGTTTTGAGAAATACGCGTTTGAAGTTTGAGAAAGATTTCAAGTTAAATAACTCAGATAATTATATTTAATACTCACTTTGGATTAATCGGCGATTCCATATCCATACATTGGACATACATATCTAGGTATATTTTGTGTGGACAGTCGTGGTAGTACTGGTAGTCATATATATAAAACTTAAGGGTATATAACGAGCTCAAGTCGGATACAAAAGAATTCCTGGAAAACATCTGCCATTCATTGTGTGATCATCGCTCGGCCGGTTTAAGTACCGCGTCACAAAATCCACTGTATCTCTCAAAATAATTCGAATTTTGAAATCCTTTTAAGAGCATATTTTGAAAGTCTAAGCTTTGAAAATATGCAAAAAAAAATTGATTTTTCAATTTTCTAGACCAGAATACCGCCTTAATTTAAGGAACGTAGAGGAGTTGCGGTTCATTTGCTAAATTGTTTAATTTTGACCCAACTAGTCTGGATTAATGTTACATTAGTTGCTGTTTAAATTGGAAAACTTGCAAATTACTAAAGTAACAGCGCAAAAAGTTAATTTCCTGTTGAATTGATTTTTTCCAATCGAGGTATTTTAAGACTATGATTTTCCATTTGGATCGCCATTTTGTTAATGCAGACCGGACGTTTAGTAAATTGGAAACACGTCCTAGCATTGTATTATAATGTACGGTTTCTGTAGTATCGTAAGGGTCGACTTATCAATAAAATTTAACTTAAATTTACAATGCATGACCGAACAGCCGCAAACATCTAAAATGTTACTTTTTAATAAAACTTTTTCGCGATAAATCTAAATAAAATGGGTGCGACAAAATCATAAGTTAAATCTATTAGTCGTGTTTCCGGAAATTATTTTTTGACATATTATTGTTCATATTTTTAAATTTGTGGGAAAACTTTTCGTCATAAAATTTTTATTGCGCGATTTTTTCATTCCGACTGCTTACAATTTCGTGCAATTCATTTTAGTGAAACAAATTAGTACTATTTTGCATATTTTAATTTTATTTGTTACTTTTCCTATACATTTAATTTCACCTGAGTTAGTGTTTCATCAGTTTATATTAAATAAAATTTAATAATTAAACTGCTATACATATATATATTTACACGTAACACGAATTTGCGTAAAGTATTATTGAATTTTTAGCTGAAAGCTTATCGCACCACTATTATCCTTTTCGTATCAAATTTTTTCACCTAGAAAATTTTATAGCGCTCGAAATCGATAAAAATCTAAAGGTATCAGATTAGAAAAATTTAATTTATCATTGAGATTCTTACTAAAAGCGTTGGAAGAAAATAGTTGAAAAGCGCTAAGTTAGTACCACACAGGAAAAATCTACATTTTTATCTTTCAAATGGAAGTAAGTAGTACTCGTATAGTTTGTAGTTAAAGCGAAGGTATGAAATCTAAACTTTATATAATAAAATTCACATTTTTAAAATGTTCTACTGTCACTGCAATTTCTCCATTTCAATTTATATTTTATTTCAAGTAAATTCGATTTAAAAATAAGAAAAAGAATTTTGATGTTGTTTCAACAAATCGTTATTCGACGACAGTTTATACGTTATCGTGCACATGCAATTTTTAATTTATATTTTTAGCATTCTTATGCAACAGAGCCATGCAGGCATGCAATAATAATTTATATTTACTAAAATAAAAATTACTTTTGTCCGTTTTGTAATGTATAGGATAATGCAATCATTAATTTTGTCTATAATGGAGAAAAGTATTTATAATATAATCAGATATGTTTGATTTCTAAAATCTCCTAAATTATTAATTTATTAATAATTTATTTTACAAATTAAATATTATTAATAAATTATTTTATAAATAAAATAATTTTTAAAATATTTTATAAATAAAATTAATAATTTCTCCTTTCTAAATTAGAAAAATTAATTAGGGTAAATCAGGGAGTGATGACCCATGTTTTTTTAAATTCATTTTAAACAAAAACTTTATTACATATAAAAATTAAAAAATTATAATGTTGTTATAGACATTACTACTTATAAAATGTGAAAATATAAAATGAAAAGAACTACTTAAACTTGTTATAAAATAAAAAAAGATTTTGAAGAGCTGAGCTATCTAACCCATAGATATGGGTGAGATGATTCGTCTCGTTTTCTTTCTAAGAATTCCTCCAGAAATTAAATTACTTTTGTTTCTTGCTTAAAACTTGACCACAGCGATCACATAAACTCATATACTTGGAGCAACCTTCATGAAACCAATTTTTACAATGAATACATTGGAGCCAATCGTCATGCTTTGATGTATTACAATACTGCTCTCCACATCCTGCACACTCCGTTTCATTTTCCTCTTCTAAGTTAAAATCTTCAGAATCTTACAGTTTAAACTATTCTGATTCATCCGACGATGAATCGTATATTAAGTTTTTCTTAGACTTTTTGCAGTTTTACCGATTTACTATTCCTTGCTACAAATGCTTTTGCTTTTTTTAGTTCAATACTTTTTCGCTTCACTATATTTTCAGGAGATGTTAAAATGGTTGCAATTTGTTTACTGCGTTTTCGTATGTTTTGAACTGCAGCAGATGTACTAGGCACTGGGTTTATTTTATCCAGCACTTTACCTGGTGTCTCTTTTTGTGGAGTTGTTTTATTGCTGGTAATTTCTGAACCGTCCATAAGATTAGGGTTTGGGTCTTGGATAGCATTATTTACTTCAGTAGTACACAATTCACCACTTTCTTCTTCACCTAGAAATGCATAATCGGGTATTGCATTTGGATTGAATGGGTAAATTCCTGTTGCACGAAATCCCGAAACTCCATTCTCTACTGTTGCAGATTTTGACCAAGCACCTGACAATAGGTTACCAAAAACCAATCTATTAATTTTTCTTGCTGGGTTGCTCTAATAAACGTATTGCACACTTTGCCATAATTAGATTTGAAACTTTTAAAAAACGCTCTATCTAAAGGTTGAAGAAACTGAGTGGTATGGCTGGGAAGACAGAATAGTATTATTTCATGTTGATCTGCAAATTCCAGCATTTCAACAGAGTTGCAATGGGTTGAGTGCCCATCAAGAATCAAAATAACTTTACCATTAGGTTTCCTAGGCACAAAATGGATCTTTAACCATTTTAAAAACAAGTCAGTATTAATGTAAGCTGACTTCTGGTTCATATAAACAGTGGAACCGGGTGGCATCCCATCTTCAAACTCAGCTTTTTTATTTTTGCCTTTGAATATGCATACAGGTGGTAGAAAGTTTCCTTCGGCATTACAACAAGATATGACGGTAATAGTTTCTCCTTTTTCTGATGATGTAATAGATGCTATATTTTTCGATCCTTTTTCAGCGATGACAAAACCGGGTTTATTATTTAGTTGTAGACCGGTCTCGTCCATGTTAAATATGTGTCCAGGTTTGTCCATTAGATTATTTACACTTAGCGTTTGATTAAGGAGATCAAAGTACGATGAAACTTCTGCCTGGTTCATTCCTTGACATCGAGCCAATGAAACACCCTCCGATTTTCGTACGCTAAGATCTTCATGTCGCTTGAGAAACATTTTTAACCAATCATAACCGGCTAACCCCTTATCTTTGTTGAATGTATGTTTTATTTCCAGTTGTTCTGCTAATTTGAATGCCATAGCCCTTACACAATTACGAGTTGGAGCAAATCCGTGCTTTTGAAGCTTTTTAATATGCAATTTAATTTTTTCCTCATTTTGTTCACCAAGTACTGAAGGTGGCCCTAAAGATTGTTTTGAGAGATTATTATTTTTCATCCTTCGTCTTAATGTCGGAGCTGGAATGTTAAATTGTCTCGAGGCAGCATTGACTCCCATATTATCATTTTTTACAGCATTAACAGCAGCCACAAGTTGTTGTTCGGTCCATAAACCGCGGCTTGAACCAGTAGGTTTTCTTTTATATTCCGTAGGCATAACTGAAAATGTATTTAAAAATATAATTATGAATCAAAATACAATTATATTTAAGAGCCATCTATCCCTTATAAAATTGGGCCATCTCACTCTAATTACACGGGACAGATGGGTCACTTGTTTATTGCACAATGCAAACAATGGCAGGCATGGGAAGTACCTATAGTAAACTAACCTCTAAATGACTATTAAAATAATATCAATTGGCAACTTTAAATTCGCAATTTAACAAAAAAAATCAGAAACAAAGTAACTCCATAAGATATTTTATAGGTTGTAAAAATTTAACTATCTTTATAACTTACCTATTTAATCAAATGAAGATGTTATAATTAGTACACTATGTTTACGGCGACACTAGCTGCATGAATATATCTCACATTCGCGCAAATTTAAAAATTAATAGAAATACAGATTAAAATCATCTCACCCAGTGGGTCATCTCTCCCGAAATTACCCTAAAACAAAAATTTTAAAATAATTTTGTAAATGTTTTCAAATTTTGCTGCTATTTTATTCGCAGAGTGTGAAACTTTTTTTTAAATGTATAGCCCGTTATATAGGTACTTTTAAACTTTCTTGCACAAGATATACCACTTAATTTTTAAGGGTTTGGGCATTCAGGTCGAATTGGTTGAAAATGGGGGTTTAAATTTTTTATTTTCTTTTTAAAATTGGGGCCAAATTTAAAATTCCCCTTTTGGAAAAAAAACCCTTGGGTTTCCGTAAGTTTGGGAAAATTTAATTTTGTTTACTATTTTTCAATTCAAATGTTGCTGAATGCGACTTTGCTTTTTGAATTTTTGTTGTGAAAAAGTGTTACTTGTTTAAATTTTTCATTGGCCTATATTCCTATATTTTCTTTTCAATTTATAATTCTTAGAGTCGACTATGTTTGTCTTTTTTATTTCTAAAATTTCCCAAAAATTTTTTTAAAAACTTTTTTTTATTTAAATTTCTAATTTTCCCAAAATTTAAATTTTGGGGGCTATTTAAATTTAAAGTCTTATCTTGTAAAATTTTTTTAAACTCATTCCTATAATTCTTTAAAAAAATGTGGTTTGAATCCCCTACTATATTTCTCAGTTTTGGAAAATTTATTATTCATCCCAATTTCTTTAGTTTCTGATAATTTTTTTATTTAAATTGTTTATTACACTAACCACTTCTTTGTAAAATGTTCTTACAATCTTCATTCCTTTTGTGCCCTACTTTGTGTCTCTTGAATCTGACATAAAACAGTCGTACATTACTATGCATGCTAAATTCCTTTATGTTCTCGGACATTTTCCTTATCAAAATATTTTTATTGTTTTCGTATTTTATAGATTGTCATAAAAGTTTCCTTTTTCTGCAACGCTGCTTTCTAGTATTGGAAAGTAGTCATTAACAATATTTAGTTTACCTCTCATTTGAAAGAAATTCTATGAATGCTCATGTTTAATCCAAGTTATCTTTTGATTTTGATATTTATCAATATTGGTGTAATTTATGTTTTACATTTTGATATGGATAATGCTTATCAGCTATAACAATAAGTTTTCAAAAATTCTCAAGTAACTTGATTATCTTCCATGTAATTTACTTAGATTATCCACTCAGCTAATTAAATACAGGAAAAAAGTGGCTTTCTATTCCGTCAATAAATATTTATATAAAAATTAAACATGTTTTTCTATCAACACTTAAAAACATAATCAACAACAAAACGCTCTACAATATCTG
The DNA here is from genome assembly GCA_036346125.1 of Lycocerus yunnanus. Classification (NCBI taxonomy): domain Eukaryota; kingdom Metazoa; phylum Arthropoda; class Insecta; order Coleoptera; family Cantharidae; genus Lycocerus; species Lycocerus yunnanus. The sequence continues at coordinate 598,475 of JARFIX010000017.1, forward strand.
AGCATTTCTTACTTTAAACTTGAATTGGCTTTTACAAAATTATCGAGAATCCCGCTCGCTTATCCGTTTTTTCTGAAAATTTTTACATATTATCCGACCGAGCAGGCGGATGCTTACGTACATAATCTAGACGTCGGCGTCGTAAAAATAGTTATGTACACAAACGGATTGATTACGTAATAAATTTACTATGAAATTATTTATGATAAATAATTTCGTATTTACTGATTTTCCATTTCTGTCGGAATATAACCACTTTCTTTCTGGAAGTTCCCACAATCCATTATAAGAGGTGGATTACTTCTCTGTTTTACCCTACCCAACAAAGCGCGTATGGAATTCGAACTTGCGATTACTTATTCGTAGTCACATAAGTCTTCCAACGCTCCACTTTGCTGGCTATGACAACATTATGCAAATAATATCATTTTTGTTATTAATTCCGAAAAAATTAGTAATATAATGGTTTTTGATTTTATTTAAATGAACTTAATTAATAACGATATTCATCAAATTGTATTTAAATTGTAGTGTTCGTGGGTAAAATGTTAATACAATAAATAAAAATAATATAATAGAAGCATTTTAAAACTATTTAAAAATGCAATACTCGAAAAAATGTAAATACATCCTTCAATTTTACGTATTAGATGTGTTATCTATGTATATCCGACAATAAAATTTAATTATCGACTCACAAACATTTTCCGCTCGTCGATAAAATTCAATTTTATCGTCTTATATAAAAAATAACTATTATATCTTGAATACATGAAATATATAATATAATTATATTATAGTCGGGTTTCGCGTTTCGTAGGTTGACTTGTATTTCAGTTGTTAATTTGTTATTCTACGGATATCTACATTGAATTCATCACTTTTGTAGTTAGATAAGTTTATTTTGAGCACTAGTGATAAAAAACTTTCTCCACTGCATATCAAATTTTTGATTTTAATTTATTTCTTTGAGGTCACATTATTTTTGTAATGGTTTTCGGATAAATTTTTAACCGTACTTGTTTATACGCATAGTGCAATCTTGGCAGTAGCATTGATGTATGAACTTCGTCGTTAAAGTGTCCCATGCCGTAAATAAACACAACCTTGATATTATGATTTTTGAGAATACGCATAATTTTAGATATTTCCAAGCATTCTACAAATTTTCAAAATCCGCATCGGAAGTTGCAAATTAGACCTTCATTATACCTAACTCAACCGTATTAGATAGCCAAACAAGATAAACCCATTTTAATAATAGCAGTTTTTCATTTAACCGATAGCCAGTCGTCGAGTTGCTGACATTTTCCGGAACACTTGAACAATGTCATTATAACACAACTACTTTGAAATAATCAAATTATAGCAAAGTAATTATATATTTTTTTGCATAGCAACAAAGAGCTTTAGAAAATTATTAATAAGATTTTTTCTATTAAACCGACACGACATTTTCAAACAGGGAGCTTAAATTATATTTTCATAAAATTTCAAAGCTTGCATGGTATTTCATAAATTTATTTTATGAAGTGACTATAAAAATTTGAAATTTAATATTCTGATGATTGGTTGATTTTTAAAGTAAACATCGAAAAAGAGCTATACGGAAAATTTGAAATATCCTAAAATATTTCATGTAACTATCTCGAATACGGCATTCTGATCGGCTTACAAATAAATTCATAAAATAATCCAATAATATACTAGGTATTCAACTCTAACGTATGAGCTTATTGTGGTTATTCCTGTGTTTGTAGACTGTTTGAAGTTGCTCTTTTTGGTACATGGGCTACTGTGACAAGTAAACACTCGACTACATTATGCGTTATGGATCAGTAAATAAATTCAGTGAGTATGATGGAAAACAAAACGAGGACAATGAAACATAAAGGTGTAATAATTTTATATTATGAACATTTTTAAAAGTAATTGATTCATTTCACCAAGTATTTTTGTAACAATAAAGTCTTTATTACAAGTAGCAGCGAGTAGAATAAGTCTGTTGAAATTATTATTAAAAATGTAAATTTTAAAATATGCAACCTTGGTATTCATTGTTAAAATGTTCAAAGAAGACAAATTTAAATTTGAGAGATAGGGTATAATTTTAAACGAAATGTCAATATTTATATTAATTATTAAAAAGGGTCATATAATCAACGTTTCTTGAGAGACGGAATTTGTCAAAAACAGAAATACCGATACTTGAGGATTAATTTACAGGAGGGCAAAAAGTGGGTTACGTGCTACTTATCTAATTGCCAAAGAGCATTATCGTTGGAAAGGATCCAGTAACATGATTTATGATCTAGCACATCACAAAAACTCAAATTGTGTTTAAGTAAAAAAGTATAGTACGGTACTGATAAATCCATCAATTTTGTGGGCAAACTTTATCGTTGCAAAAATAAGTTATGTTTTAATAAAAAATACTTTCTGACATTAAAAGGATCAAAGGGTTGAAGTAAGTGCAGAATTAGGAAATTTATAAGCTAATAAGAAGGATTGAAAAATGAAAATGACTTTGGATTAAAGGGATGATTTTTCAAAAACGTTTTTAGGGACGCTGTTTGCATTATTAATTTATTTTAATACACATAGGTTTAGTAAAACTGGTTTTTTATTATGCGAACAAGAAAATTAACAAATTCAACGTTGAAAATTGGATAACTAAGCTTGAAACTGTATAATATTCACGTTTTCCTTTTTGACTGTGTAGGAAGATTTTTTATAAATTAATTTATTTGCTGGGTACATCATTAAAAAGTTGTTTTTTTAATTAAAATTGTTATTTTATATTTAATTGCTTTGAAATTGCACGACTGAATAATTTTACATACAAATTTGAACCTCAGAAATCAAAAGAACTTTAATTTTAATAAATTGATAATTAATTTATTTTATTAAAAGCTAATTCACGTAATTATACGAAGAAGTTTATAAAGAAAATGAATTGCTAACAATAAAGTTTTAAAACTTATTCTTGATTAATTCCAGTTTTGATTGAATTAAATTTTTATATCTATTTTCGAAGAAATAAAAACAACAAATTAATGTTGACAAATATATCGCATTACTGGGGTCGAATCAGTAACACCTATAATATAATCCATTGATTATAGACTTTACACAAAGATACGCAATAACTGTATTATTGAATTGTTGCCAGAGGAATCTCGTTCGTTCTATTGGCAAATTGTTTCATACCATAACTATTACTCCACCTACAGAATTTGCGCTCAAAATGCAAACTATTAATTTTATAAACATTTTAACAACAAATAAACAACCAGTTTAACTCTGAACCATATTCAGAGGTAATAAAAATTAACCTAAAAATTACTTTGTTGAAGTATTTATTTTTGAATTTGTAAAGCTTAAAACTTACAAAATACGACACTAAACAATCTAGATTTTATTACTCCTATTATTTATATTTGAGTTAGTTAATAGCCCACTTTTCGATTAGTTAATCGTAGTTCTAAAATTCATTATAAAATGTAATGCATTAATATGACTTTTAAGTCTCCCATTATCCGAACGAATCAATTAGTTAATTGGACAATAAGATTAGGGTAGAAAGGACAACGTTATAGCAACTAATAAGCATTGCGAATCTGATAATTTCATAATTATTCAGCTCGTTGGTAAGTTGTTTAGTTGAACATCACGTTCAATTCCTTATTATACCTATCTATAAGCACTAATTTATAAAAAATGTTCAGACAGCTTCCTTAAACTTTAAACCTTATCCCTGTTCGAATAGTATTTTTACAATATTAGAAGTTTGCCTGTTTTATTTTAAATTCGGTCGATGACTTGGTTAAAAATTATGAACATCCGACACACTAAATTCGTGTGCTTTCGCTAGAGAGTCTACATGAAGTAATAATAAAATAAAGTATATGAAGGTAGCGTTCTGTGATAGGATCTCAGCAGGATAGCTACGACTTTGAAAACATAATATTTAGTAAATGCACAACTAGAAGTTCTAACTATATAATATATTTTGATTTTATTAGATCACTTCGGTGGCGAATAGCAAGCGATTTCTGGAGATGACTAAATTTGTATTAGATTATACTAAAACTATACCCTAAAGACCCCATAAGCAGTAATTCGCATAATTAACTCAATATTTACGCTTTGCTTTGTTTCAAGCATTCAAAAATTGCTTGCCGAAATATTGCCAAGCTGCGACAAAAACATCGCGTTCAGCTGTAAGATTTTATTTTGCTCGTTACATTAATTTTTAACTACGCTTCGTTATTTCTCCTATTATTTGAATTTCTGCATATTGGAATAATTTATAAGTTTGGCGCAGCAATAATTTGTTGCTGAAGATACTGGCAGCCATATGGATTAGTGAGCAATTTTGCATTTGACATCAGTTTGAAAGTCATGAAAAATTTTAGAAACAAACTAAATTTTAATTTAACAGAAACCGATCATCTGGTAAATATATTTTTTTGTTTAATTTCGTCTCTCTAATTCCAAACACTGCATTAAAGAACGAAATGGATATTTCTAGTAAATTATCAACATGGCTATATTTGATTCAAAATGTTCCGAGGTTTCAAATCCCCAATCGGATCACCGGAGAAGGGGGTGTTAAATAGAGCTGTAAACTATGAATGGAAGAAGTACACAAAAGCCAATACTTAGAATTAAAACGTGGAACGTGTAAACAATGTTCCAGGCTGAAAAAATGCTTAATGCCATACAAGAAATTCAAAGAATGAAAATCGATATAATGATCATTTGCGAAATGAGATGGCCAGATACGGGATGCTGCAGTGTTGGGAGTTCTAAGGTATAACACTCGGGAACATTGGATGACACGCACCGATGGGGAGTTGGAACGATTATTACCAACAACATGGGAAAACATGTAAACAACTTCGTGCCCATATCAGAGAGAGTTATGCTACTGTAGATAAACGCGAATTCTGTTTCAGTTAATATAATTCAAGTGTATGCTCCTACAAACGACGGAACAGAAGAGGAAATAGATGGTTTTACAATAAAATACATCGAGTTTTAAAGATTCACCAAGACAACAGGTGAATATAGTAATGGGAGATTTAATTCAAAAATTGGAGAAAGGTAGATTGAAGAACACGTCGGCTTCCATGGACTATGAGAGAGAAATGAAAGAGGAGAACGGCTTAGTATTTTTTCAATAGAACATGGATTGGCAATAATGAATATATTTTTCAAATTCTCAGTAAAAAGATTATACACATGGAGGTCACCCAGAGACTCAGATGACGGAATACGGAATCCGCAGAAGCGGATATAGGTTCAAAGCACAACCCTCTAATAGAAATGCTCAAAATAAGAATAAAAAGGGTAACAAAGAAGACCAACAAAGTGACTTGTAGCGTTAGAGATATAGCCGTGAAAGAAAAGATACAAGATAAATTACATCTTATTATTACATCTTATACATACATGTACACAGCTTAGATATAAATGCAGATAGGAGTCAAAAACAGAGATCCCATTAGATCTATTGCCTGACCGGTTTTGGTGTTACACTAATACCTGATTTCTTCACTCATGGTTATCTCTAGGTTATAATAGCTAACTTGATGTTATTTCGAGATAACCTGAGGTTATATAAAAAATTTTTTTTTTTTATGATTTTTAAGCATTAGTTTTGAGCGAGGGTCAACCGCTAGAGGAAATCGTGTACAATTAACTTCACACTTCACCAGTAATTCACCGTACTTCATCAATAATTCACCTAATTTATCGATACTTCATTGTATTTCACGTACATCATTGGTATTTCAGGGACTCACCGAGATTCCAAAATTTAAGCAATGGAGGGTGTTCCACACCCCCCGGATCGAGTAGTTTATTTTTTATCAGAAGTAAACTGAAAATTTCCCGTTGCAGAGGCACTGGAAGGTGTTCCACACCCCCCAGACCCCCCGGATTAAGTAGTTTATTTTTTATTTTGTTGCAGAGCTCTGCCTCCCAAGGAGTACAGAATTTATAATTACGCAGTTTATAATTAATTGTCAAATTACGAATTAAACACACTTACTTGACCATAGCTAATTTTAATAAACTTGAGATGTGCTAAAATATTTAATTCACTTTTAATAAAAATAAATTATTTAAACGGGGAGTCTGGGGGGTGTGGAACACCCTCCAGTGCCTCTGCAACGGGAGATTTTTAGTTTACTTCTGATAAAAAGTAAACTACTTGGTCTGGGGGTTATGCATGTTCTGCAATGTTCTTTATTCCAAAATTTGTCCACTGGAGGGTGTTTCACACCCCCCGGATTGAATAGTTTATTTTTATCAGAAGTAAACTGAAGATCTCCCGTTGCAGAGGCACTGGAGAGTGTTCCACGCCCCCCAGACCCCCCGGATCGAGTAATTTATTTTTTATCAGAAGTAAATTAAAGATCTTCCGTTGCAGAGATACTGAAGGATGTTCCACGTGAAGTACTTCATGTACTTCATGAAATGTGTACAAAAAACTTCACCAGCGGTTAACCCCTCGGTTTTGAGTTATCCCCCGATTATGTTCAATTTTCAACTCGAAGTTAACTATAACTTTGAGATAACTCAAGGATATAACAAATTTTGACTTTTTAACTTTTACTTTTGAGATTATCTAGCAATTAAAGTTGTACCAAGGTTAAATTACGAGATAACTATTAAAACCGCAGGTTATGTTTATTTGTAATATGGGACTGGAATTTTAATTTGTCAAGTGAAAACACAGAAAAAGCTATTTGCCAATACTTGATTGATTTTAATGTTTTCTTCAATTATGACAAAAAAATTGCAAGAAATGCGAAGACCTTATAGTATTTTCGGTTTCCTACGTGCAGGTGGCTACCGTTTTCGGATATTCAAAAAGATTTGCTTGAATCCAACGTTACCGGATACAATTTCATAATTCATAGAACGTAATTTTCTTATTTACCTAGGTAAAAAAGTTGTATAATATTGTGTAACAAAATTGTAATAAATTAATAACCTTAACTCTTCGTAATAAAGTTAATTATTCTTAAAATTAAATTATATAAACACAACAATAAAGCGTAACCTCACAAATCGCATATGATCTGAATTGATTGTACAGTAACAACTTTCATAATGTAATATTCTTAACTCTTGTAGCGAAAAAATCAAATTTGTTATCCAGATGTTATACTCTATTTGAGATAGTGCTATACGTTTCTTGTGCTATTTCTTTCACCTATGGTTAAATAATAACTTAAGCTAAACTTTGATATGAATTTTTAATAGTGAAGAAAACCAAATCTTTTGTAACTTCGAGTTAGACTTAACTTCTAGTTCGTTATTCCGAACTTTGACTAGAGTTGAATAAATTGGGCATTAGAGATACAACGTTCTCAGATGCGTACTAACTTGCAATAGTCATGATTCGACTAAACTTACATCCTGATATTTTATGTTTTGCATGACAGGCGTAGAAGAAGAGCATTTGAAAGTACATAATAATTGGGTAGAAAGTGATAAATGACAAAACAAGTCATTAATACCGAAACAAGAAAAAAATAAAAAATTTTAAAACAAAAACGTTAGCAGATTTTTTAAGACACAAATAATTATACGGCTTAGATATTATCATGCAAAGAAAGAAGAATACGCAATAACAAGGATTTTGGAGACTTACTAAAGAGAGATGGATGCGGATATGGAAGAACGAGAGCCTTATCGTAGGAGAAGTTTAAGAGAAAATGATGGAATTTTTAGATATGGGACTAAAACTAGAGAAATAAATAAATAAACAGAAATCGTTAAGTGTAGAAAGATTGTAAATAATATCAACGAGAAAGAATGCATTCGATGAAATGGGTTATGAAAACTACGAGAGAGCGATTGCATTCCATCCGGAAAAGAAACCAGTGATTAAATAGTTATACAAAATTTGGTCTAATGACCTCCGCGTTATTGTCGGCTAATTAAATTTATTATTTTACCTACTCTATACAAAAAATTTATTTTTCCAGACACTTATTTCACTGCCGTTATTTGCTATTATTCAAAAATAGAATAAAATTTGTTATTTTTAATAAAAAAATCGTCGAATTTATGGTAGCAATGATTTTATCAATATTTTCTGTGGGTGTATTTTAATTGAATTTATTACTAAAAATAATGTTTAATGATTTATCAAGTAATATATTCTCTGGAACAAAGGTCGTTCATTTCTATACAGTTAAGCCTTTTAAATTCCCTCATTTCTTGTTCTAACCTCTTACCTACGCTTAATATATTATTTGATATATTTTATGGCTCAAGCAAACTGAAAATATAATATCCTGAAGGAAGGGAAAATTTATAAAAAATTAAGTGGAGACTGTAATAATAACATAATTATTCTTTTCCGTAGGTATACGAGATGGGTGACAAGGAGAGTAGCTGTGGGAGCAATTGCGACGGTATGGCTTTTAGCGGGGTTGATATCATTTGTACCCATATCACTAGGATTACATAGACCTCCACAACCACTAGTTTATAACGCAGGTGGACACGACTACCCTACGTGTGCTCTTGATCTTACCCCAACTTATGCGGTCGTTTCTAGTTGCATCTCGTTTTACGTTCCTTGTATTGTTATGATAGGTAAGTTAAATTTTGCTTTTGTTATCTTCCCTGTGTTCATCCTGTAAACATTCATTAAATTACTTCACTTGTACGCCTTCGCTGCTTAGATTATAATCCGATCAGTTATGAATGTTTAACATCGCGGTTTTCACGTATTCTTAATTTAACTTCAAATTAAATGTACCTACCCACTGTTTATTTTAATTTATTATAATTAAACATTTCCAATTTTTAAACTTAAATGGGGCGGCACTTTGGATCAACATTAAAATTTACGATAGGAATTATTATAATCAAGAAATTGGAATTGCAGAAAATTTTTTAGGTGGGCTTAATGTTTACGTTAGCGTCTTAAGTAGTTTGAGACAAATTGAAAAAGTTAAAAAAAGAACTGCCTACTTCGATAAATTTATTTTAAAAACGAAATCCTGAAATTAGTTGCCCAAGCGTCAATCATCGGCTGTCAATTTAAGTTCTTCAAATCAATATTGAAAGCAGCATATTCTTGTTACATATTTGACAAACTAAATCCGTAAAAAACGCTTATTTGTAGATACAGAAATGCGATTTCAAAAAGGAATTGAAACATCTATCATACTTATCCGTCTATAATTTTCAAAAGTGACGTGAGTTTTACTATCTAAGTTTCGAAAATTAACATGCAAAACCAAAACTATGATATATTAATCATCTTATAACAAAAATAAAGTTTTGTTAATTATTTTCAAAACTTTTCACTTAATAGAATTTTAATTGACTCAAAAAGTTTTGTCAACCAAAATTTTGTCAATTTTAAACAACTTCGCAAACTTGAAAAATTTCCAATATAAATACCGCTTCCAGATGCTATTATACATGTAAATAATGCAAAAGTTTGAGAAACACATTTTAATAATAAAATGTTAAAACTTTTAAGCCACAAGTATCGTACAAGGAAGGTAGAATAAGTTATTAAAAAGTATGGTGCGAAAGTTAATAAATAAAAACCAAGTGGTTTGTTGCATAAGCATAAATATGTAGTTTTGCAACAGAATTGAATTTCTGAAACGTTAATAAGCTTTTCTTGTTGGCATTTCTTACCTCAAGCAAACTTTTTGCAGTAAAAATATAAAAGTTACAAAATATAGGAAATGTATTTCGACTTGTAAACCAGAATGACACTAATTGAAACGTCAATTGCTTACATGAATTGCTCCATAAGTAGCCACCCACTGTATCAAGATACTTATTGATCGTTTATGTCCACTAATGTTTGTAAATATGTTATAAATTTGCGTGTAAAATTCGAGTTAAAAAATTCTTTATTTTATTACCAATTTTTACCAATTCTTACTGCACTTTTCTTTTGAACGAAATCCACCACTACCATTTTAATTAACACGTTTATCATTATGATAACAATCAGATTCCTACCATACAAACATTCAACGAACTTTTTACTTTCTCTTTCTACTCTCTATTTTTGCTCATTATTAAAAATTTAGTTGATTAATCATTCGGGTTGCACAGCCAAAGTATACATATATTGGTGATTTAAAATTTTTTATTTTTGTGAAAATAAAAATATTAGATTAGATTAGGAATATTAGATTAGGAAGAATATTGATCCCCAAACTTATTTGAATGATTGTTGGAATACTCCTCAGCCACTCACTACTTTTAATTTTTAGAACCAGGCGTCTTTCGTTATTGGTGTCGCAATTTATGTTTTGCGTTGATTTCCAAAGGCTTCATATTCAGATAAGAAATATAAGATTGAATGTTTTTGTTTTAAAAGTTTTTTTTAAAATATTATCAAGTGAAATTAAAAACTAAACAAATTTTTTTTAATTAACGTTTTCAAATTCTTTTAATAAAGCCTGAATTGGAGGTCCTTATATTTGTAATGTCATCTATATTTTAAATTTATAATTCTCTTCAGATCGACCAACCGCTATTTAATTATATTTAAAAGTTCCAGATTTGGAAATAACTTTTTAAGTAGGGAAATTTTTTAAAAAAGAAAAATGTCGTCAACAGGTGGCGCGCCAATAGAAAAACAATAAAACACAAGCAAAAAAGTTATGCAGATAAAATTTTTTTTGTTAAAATTTATATAAATTCATAGAAGTCAATAATTATATTAATTTTTTTTAAAGCATAAATTGATGTTTTACATTTTATTTATTACTAAATATAAATAGAAAAGCAAATGCTCTAATATTATCAAGTACTTCATCAAAACGGATATAATGTAATGATAGATATGGGTTTTGATTAATAATAATTATTGTATGATAGTGTTATCAAACTACATATAATCCCTTTTCATGGCAGTACAGATATCCACATTGAGCTGAAAATACATCTGTGTAATAGATAATCACATTGATCGTTATTGTTGCAGTGTGCATTCAAATAATCATTTTTTTAAAGTAGTTATCTAATCATATACAGTGGCCTACCAAATTATTTATCCACTACACAAAACTTACAAATTATTGCAGTAACTTCTACAAATAATACCAAATTATATTTATTTTTTAACACATTAAGGTATACTTTACAATAAATATAAACAACAAAATAAGGGAAAAAATTTAGTGTATTCCTTTGCAACTATAACAGCTTGTAAGCATTTTGGCATGGATTTCATTAATTTCCTAGTTGTAGTTTTAGAAATTTTTTGCCATTCCAATAAAATAAGAGTTTTTGGGATTTCCTTTAGGGAAATGGACCTCTGTCGTATTTTTCTCTACAATTACTGTCTTAGTGGATTTAGATTTAATGACTGTGGGAAGAAATTTTAAGTTGTTTTCTTACATGATAGAGCAACCACTCTTTCAGAATATAAGCGGAATGTTTGAGGTCATTGCCACGCTAGAATCAAATTTATCGAAACTAAGTTTTTAATTTTTTTAAGATGTTTAGATATTGTAACTTGTTCTTATAGTATAGATAAACTGAAGTTTTCTAACTTCATTTGCAGTGATGCACCCCAAACCATCAGATTGCCACCGTCATGGTTTACAGTTGGACATAAATTTTCTTTGTTTAACTCCGTTAAACATTTTCTCCACTCTATTTGTTTAGCGTCAAAACCGAATATTATAAATTTATTCTCATCATTAAAAATTACTGTTTTCCAAAACTCGACACTTTCATTTACTCATTTTTAAGTTTTTTATTGTAAATTAAAACTTTTAAGTAATTTTTAATATTTTAATTAATTACCTTTTGCTACAGATGGTTTCTTGCATTGCAATTTTACCTTTATAAGCCTTTTTTTCCAAGGACTTTACCTACAGATTCAGCCGAAAATTTTTTACCGATAATATTTGAAACCTCTGTAATTAATTTTGGCACAGTTATTTTATATATATTATAATATATTTATGCTATATTATAATATATTTAGTGATGCCTTGCGGTTCTCCCAGTCGCCCTCTGTGAGTCCTCGGGAGTTCATTGCGCTTTGGACGTCTTTTTGCCAAGTTAATTTTGATCTTCCTCTTCTTCTTTTTGTTGGGGGTACCCATTTCCTTATTCTTTTTGGCCATCTGTTGTTTTCCATTCTTTGGAAAGGGTGACCGTACCACATCAGTCGTTTTTATTATTTCTATTATTGTTCTATTTGCCCCCATTCTTTGCCGTATTTCCACGTTTATTATGTGGTCCAGCTTAGATAGAAGCCTCTGCAGAAGTCTGTTTCTCCATTTTTATTTAAGATTACATTTAATTTGCTTAATGATATCACTTTTAGTCTTTGGTGTTAGTAGTTATATACTTCCTCTCCCATCCGGCTTTATTTACAAGATTTGTGGATGAATAATTGTTTGACATACATTTACGGCATTACGTTCTGTTTCTTAGAATTGTGTTTTCAAATAAAGTTTTTCGAAAATACTTTTTTTTTGTTATCAATTGCGAAGTATAAAGTACTTAATATAAATTAAAAATGAAATAATTAAAGGTTTTTTTTTAGAAAATGTTGCAATAATTAGTATATTTTCAGTAGTGGATGAATAATTTAGTATATACTATGTATTACGTAGTATATAGTATGTATCTGGTTTATGAGGAAAACTTATGGTTTTTTTTTAATTTACGGAAAATTACCTTGCTAAAGATACCGTAATTACGCTAGATAACGCAATGATAATAGATAGGTAATAGCAAAAATCTTAAAAACCAAACAAATGAGTAGGTAATTCCCCTAGCTTTTGTAGTACACTAAGATGAAAGTAAGTGTATGATTAGAGAACATATCCTTATAATTTTAAATTCTATAATTCCAAAATGTGTATTATTTACATATTATACAGGATAAACTTGTAAAATTATGTTCTAAGAATGATTTATTTGAAGAGAATCATAAATTCGAAATATTTTTGCCGAATTTACATTTTTTCATATTCAGTTATCGTCAAAACTACATTTTATACATTTTAAGGTATCTTGTTGTAACCAAGTATAATAAATATTATAGTACCTACATTTCTCTTCTAAAAATTATTAAGTACCTCAATTTTATTATTAGTATATAACTTCTTACCCCACACCATGACACTTTTCACTCCACTGGTGAGAAAAGGCAGGCGACAATCTTCACAAAATTGAAAATATTTTTTTTATTACAGGGTTCACCCGATAAAATTAAAACCGCTATTATTTAAAATCCAAGTCAGTTTGTTATTATTTTTGGCTTATAACCCCTTTTTTATTCAATCGTGATGATTTTTAAGATTTGATTTAAAGTAGAAAAATGTTTTAAAAAAAGTGCAGAAAAATAACTTTTGTTTAACATATTATTTAATATTCTACTATAAATTTATCATTACGTCTCCTTTATTTAAGTTTTTTCTGTGGTACATAAAAATTCACTTTCTCGCGATAGAACTTTTCATATTGTCATAAATTATATTGGTTAGAGAAAGCATCGCTTCTACATAATATATTAAATACAATTTAGTTTTTGTACAACTAAAACTAACAATATTCTTATTTAATGTTTTCCAATGTATGCGTTGCAATTAGGGCAATAATGGTTCCTATCTTGGCACGAGTCAATCAAATATGGAAGGCAACAGCAACAGCTGTAAATATTATGTATTAAAATTTAAATTATAAATAATTTTAATATCAATTCTAAATGTATTAGATCTCTAATAATGTCATCGGTAACTAATAACAGTTAACGTTTATTTATTATCTATTCTAATCCAACGGATCCGCCGGGAAATTTTTTATTATGTAAATTAAATTTACCTTACGCAGCATAACACAACTGCAATAATATGTGTTTTGGTCGATGCTTCTACTTGGACCCGAGTTGTTACTGTAGCGTGACAAGATGGACATTGAATTACTTGTTGATTAGGACCCAAAGCCGCAACAGAAATTACTAAAATTTAAATACTTTTATAATCAAGAATATAAAATAAAAATAACTAACCTTGAGGATATGAACCCCCAGGTGGAGGATATGAACCCCCAGGTGGAGGTGCCACTACCGGGGGCGAGTATTGTAGTAGATCCGATTTAGACATCTTTGTAAACTTCTGGTTTTATGTGTATAAAAATATTTAACCAACGTTGTACAATTTAACTAAAAATCTTATCGGTATATATATTTGCTATCTGTACGTACCGATAACGATTTTCCATTAAATATGATTAAAATTATTTGCAGAGAAATAATTATGCCACACAAGAAATATACAAATTGTTTTCCCTAGAATATTGTATTTTGATACTATAATATCTAATTTCATAATTCACCGTATGCTATTTAATTTTAAAGAAAATTTAATCTTTGAATGTAATAATTAATTGCATTTAATCCATTTGTATATATCAAATGTTGTATTCCACTAACAAAGCAGTTTATTGTGCAGCCTGTAGGCCGCAGTTGAGAGAATGATTTTGAACTCACTCTATTTGTGCATTACAGGTAGGCCCAAGTATAAATAGTTAAATAGAATTACCAAATACCCATAACAATTTTCGAAGAAAAAGGGCCCAAATTAGACAATTATTTTTTAATTGAAGATACATGCAATATATTTTTCGAGAATTAAGCATCTATTTTTTTATTGATACTTCCCAGAACATATCAGTGGTATTTCAAACTAGGTGGGTACTAGAAAACATTATCAGTATTTATTAAAAGATAATTGGAAAATCCTCTTGAACTAATACTAGTTAAAAATATTACATGGTTCAATTAGAGAGTTTTAAATTGAGCTTAAAATGTTATTTATATATTTTCAGTTAAGAAAATTCCTTGTAGAATCGAATATGTTCGTTTACATTGGGTTATAATTTAAGGTAGCGTATGGAATTGTATGTCAAATCCAAGAATGAGAATATTAATTGCACCAATTATTCCAAGTTTCCTCAAGTAACACAGAACTACATAGTTCTTCCTTTTTTGCTCGTCTGAAGAAAATGTTAATCAGTGTCATCTTGAAATACACATTGTATATACTCCACCATACTACAAGTGAATGTACACATACCAATAAATATGGTATATGTATATTTAAATTTTTTTAAAGTTTACTTACTAATATATAGTATGCTATGTTTCCTCAGCTAACAAAATAAAACATTTGTGAAAAGTGCATAACTTTTTAAGAATAAATAGCTTGTGAAATTATAAGTTGAATAAAAAATAGTTTTTAAATTTTATAAGCTAAGTGAAATTTTAAAATTTTCCAACTTGCATTTTTAGTTTAAGACACCATTGTACAATGTTGTTTCGCCTTTAAAAGTCTCCTCAGTTAAACTTATTCCTAAATGAATGAATATGGATTAAAATTCATAAAAAGTTGAAATCAAAAACTATATTGCAAAATTTTAGTTATAATTAATTGACATATGTTTTGACAAACCCACATCGATACACTAGATTCTCAAATTGAATGTCACTAAATATACAAAAATTTATTCAAAAAATTAATTTTTAAATGGACATAAGTTTGCCATTTTCACTATTCATGGGTTTTGGACCGAATGACATAAATCAACATTGTTGATGAATTTTGAAAAGGCATAAACTAATTTATTATTTCATTCGGTCTAAAACCCATGGACAGAGAAAATGACGAACCTATTTTTTTATATAAATTTTTTGGATAATTTTTTGTATGCTTAATGTCATTCAATTTGAGAATTCAGTGTCAATGTGGGTTTGTCAATTAATTATTACTACCATTTTCCAATATTGCAATAGTTTTTATTTCAATTTTAATAGATTTTAATCCATTTTCATTAATTTAGGGATAACTGATGAGTCCTTGATAAAGCGAAACAACATTGTACAACGGTGTCGTAGATTAGAAATGTAAGTTGGAAAATTTGAAAATTTCACTTAGCTTTTAAAAATTAAAATTTTTTTTATTCAAAATATGATTTCACAAGTTAATAAACTCTTTACAATTCTTTGGAAGTATGCACTATATATATTATTTGCATCATGGTTTAATTTTTATCTACTAAATTATATACAGCAGTCCCTCTATAATCCGGCATCTCACTTCTCCGGCACTACCAGTAATCCGGTGTTTTATAACCTTCCCGAGACAACTGACTGCTTGTTCGGGGCCAATGACTGCTGTATCAGTCTGTTCCGTGTTGTGCTAGCTCACTGACGTGCTGTATTTCATTAGAGAAATTTTGTATACAATAAAGCATAGTTTCTGGCGTTTTTAATAATTTGTCAGTGCTTTGGTCTGACATTTGTCGGATTACTGAGGGACCACTGTACTTTTAAAGTGAGTTGCACCGTAACCATTTAACAATAATTATAACCACAGCAAATTATAATTTAAACATGAATCACTAACCCGACTTAACACAGGTTATCTTATCAATGCAACCCACCTTAAGTATTACGCATGCAATATTTATAGCATAACTTTTTGTTCATATAATGTCTACCTACTGGCCTCAATTAATTTTGTACATGGCCTAATTCTGACTGGACGATACAAAAGTAATTAATACGCATGTTTTGGATCTACGTTATACTGTAGGTCCCCTACGAACTTTTCATACGCAATAGACACGGGGGGAGAAGTTCGGAGACTATGTAAATGGTACCAAGCCGGAAATATGTCATATTATTATTTATCTACTATCTACACTTTTATCAAATTTAATCCTAATTGCAACTTTGTGTTTTAGGTATTTACTGCAGATTGTACTGCTACGCTCAGAAGCACGTAAAAAATATTCGAGCAATAACGAGACCTATAGATATACCAGGAAATATGGACACAAAGAAAAGCATAAAACAGAAAAATAAAGCGTTACATATTCACTTACATAATCATCACAGTTCACCTTATCACGTGAGTGATCATAAAGCGGCGATAACTGTGGGAATAATAATGGGAGTATTTTTGATTTGTTGGGTGCCATTTTTTTGCATCAATATAGTGGCGGCGTTTTGTAAGACTTGCATTCCGGACATTACGTTTAAAATATTGACATGGTTAGGGTATTCAAATTCAGCATTCAATCCAATAATTTATTCAATATTTAATACGGAATTTAGAGAAGCTTTCAAACGTATTTTAACGGCTCATTATCCAGATTGGTGTAAATGCGGATACGAATCTGTATCTATAAACTCTAACGACAAATTTATTACAGATCACGGAACTAAAACTGTCATTGTTAATGCAAGAGGCAATGGATCGTTTCGGGAATTTTC
Organism: Lycocerus yunnanus; assembly: GCA_036346125.1. Classification (NCBI taxonomy): domain Eukaryota; kingdom Metazoa; phylum Arthropoda; class Insecta; order Coleoptera; family Cantharidae; genus Lycocerus; species Lycocerus yunnanus. The sequence continues at coordinate 615,780 of JARFIX010000017.1, forward strand.
AAGTGAAAATTTAAGTACCGATTCTGCGAGACAATTACGCGTTAATTCGAACGAAAAAAATAAATATGATGAAGATGTCAGTGCCATATGACAAGACTGTGATAACATAAGAGACACCATGGTGTAGCTAACAAATCAAGTTAATGTTCGAATTGCTGCAGTTGTAAAAATAATCGACTGGAAAAAATTGGCTGTGTTTAATTTTAACGTAGTTAAGTGAATTCATTGGATGGTTCGACAACACAAACTCATCAAAATAATTATTCGGTGTTTAGTGATACTAGGAATTGACTAATTAATGTAAAATGTACAAATATTGAACAAACAGCACCTCTTAGTTTATAATATCGATTATTGTGATTTTCGCCATATCAGTTTTATTCATTTCATTTTATTATTATTATTATTATTGTATAATTTGCCCATAGCAATATTCCTAAATGGTTGTGATTATTTTGTTAACTCATAGATAACTTTTATATTATAGATTGGGGATGAACAAATTTTTGGAAACAACTAAGGAGGTTGCATCCCAATATAACAATGTATTCCCACTTCTGATGTTAGTTTAAACAAAAATTGTATTAGTCTTATCAGTGTTATTGATTGTTCCGTCCAAACAATTCTTTTATACCATAAATCCACCATAAATTTTAACCAAAAATCGAGGAGACGTAATAGGAACGTATGTTCACCCCAATTCTAGACTGTTCAACTTATCTTCCAATCAAGCTAAAATTATACAGGGTGTAAATATAATAATAGCAAAATTAATGTTTATAAAATATTCAAAACTGCAATCATGTATGTGACATATCCAAAATCTATCAACAAACTGTTAAGTATTCAAAAACCTATTGTAAATATTTTACTTCATCAATAAAAATAAAAATGAAAGTGTTACTCTTTGTAAATTTTCCAATTGTATAAATTAAATGTTTTATACCCTCTAATTACATGTATCTTCAAAAATTGTACATAAAAAAATATATAATAAATATTTCAAATATCTATAATTTAACAAAATAAAGAGCTCAAGTCAAATAGCGAGCAAAGAAGTGCATCCGCTACCAAAATTTATTTCAGCATCATCATGAACACTTCATGTACATCGGGTGCAGCAGAAGCTAGCGGTAAGAATTAAGTAGTAACTAATTAAAAACCAAAAATAAGCTGTTGTTAATTTTATAGCCGACGACGATATTTTGTTCAGCAAATTATTTTAGTTCAATTAATTCTATTTTATCAGACACAACGTCTGCTTTGACCGCCATATTCAATTTTCTGAGTGTAGGTGCGAAGAATAAAACCAAATTAAACAAAAACATTTATTAATAAATTATTTCCAACATTAATTTTGCGCTTTTGTCTTTTCTTTTGACCGTACTCGCTCAAAAACGACGGGTTTATCCTCCGAAAGACATCTCGTCGTAAAATCGCTACTGTTCCACGACAAACTCTCTAAAGAATTCCACACTCTTTCATCTTCAGGAACTCTAATTTTATTTAAAATTTGTTTCGAAATACTTGGAATAACGGGTAGTAAAATAACCGACGTTATTCTCAAAGTTTCCATTGTTACGTGCAGCACAACGTCCAACTGTTGAAAATTTTTTGATTTCTTTAACTCCCACGGTTTTAAAGTTTCAAAAAATAGATTTGCGTTTTGCAAAGTTGTAATGACGGAACCAATGACTCGGTGAAAATTATATTCGTCGTAGTGCTGACGACATTCGCCTACAAAAAGGAATAAAAATTATTTCTTTAGAAATTAAAAATCTATTAAATGTACCTGGAAGAGAAGCAACTAATTCAATCAATTTCTTTGTCACGTCCTTCGATGCTATTTCTTGAAAAGCTTCTAAATCAATCGCCGGAAAAACCTGCTTGGGATTTAAAGCTTTGCTGGAGCAACGGCTTAATAAATTACCTACGGTATTAGCTAATTCGGCATCAAGAATACAACCTATTTTTTCGTCACTGTAATCTAAACAAATAAATTAATAAACATTTAATCCAATTAGATACCTTACGTACTTCCATCTGAGTGAGTAACATCTTCGTGCAACAAAAAATATCTTAAACCGTCGCTCGTGTAATCGTAACTCGATTTCGTTGGACAAATCACGTTATTTTTTGACTTGGACATTTTTTGGCCATCCACTGTCCAATGTGAGTGACATAACAATAACTTAGGTGGTTCCAAATTTGCAGCTAACAAAAATGCCGGCCAATAAATGCCATGAAATCTAGAAAAATATTGAATATTTTAAAATCATAAACTTCGTCAAGGATTATACTTGGAGTTATTAGCAGTTAAATTTAATTAAGAAACAATTTAGTTGTACTACTTGAATAATAATAAACTACGACGTAATTGAGTTCAAGAAAGTCGAAGACAAAGTTAATAAATAACTCATTAAAGTTTAAATGATGAATATTTAATGTGGAGCTAAACATTTTAAGGTTGGTTTATGATGCACAAAGCCGTTAAGTTTCGTCGTCGATAACTGCCAAAAGTAAATGATTTTATGTACATAAATTAAAAAAATATCAGCGGAGTAGCTTAACAAATTCTAGGACCGCTACGTCACCCTCCCTCTAAGTATTCGTAGTTTGCTTTTGTTAGATTTTCATGATTGAAAAGAGCGTGTTAAGCGTGATATTTCTCAGGAATTATAATTACCGAATGGAAGCGCTTGATCTTCGTTCGGGGTCACCAATTCTACAGAAAAGATGTTCTTCCATATGAATTAGAACCCTGACTTACTAAATGTGAATTATACTACAGAAGTAATTGATTTCGTTTTAAACAGATTTGTGCTGAATTGGTCGTAGCATTTCTATCGCCTCGGCAAATTCATACAAAGTGATAAATAGGGAGACTGATTAAATTTAATTATTTCGAAAGAATTTGAACCAAATCATTTGAAAATTTTATAGACACGTTTAGAAAAATTACAATTTTCAAAATGACCTCCATGGGCATCAATACATAACTTTAAACTTTCCGACAAATCCGACATTTGATGATGTTTCAGGGCTGTGGAGTTTTGACGGTCCAAAGAATTATCTAACTCCCGGATCGTTGCAGCATCACTTTGAATACTTTGAATTTTGGTTTTTGTCGAATTTCCAGCTTCGTACAATCTGATAATAGCGAGACAATTTTTTTCAGATGTGATAACTTAAAAGATCAAATGAATAGAGAACTGATTGTTTTAATGAAGAACCTGTGGATATATATAAAAAAACCAAAATTGTTTTAAAAAAGCATTCCAGATGAGAAAATTAAACAGTTTTCGTATTTTATTGTCACCTGGTCTGTTATTGTGATTTAGCAATGCAATTTTCTGATTAACTCTACCATAAAAGTGTACCTTCAATCTACATTGGCACCCAACGTGGGGCTCGATTCTCGATTGATCTCGTTGAAAGACGAACAGGTATGTAGCATATAAAATATCTCCTATTGGAAATTTTCTTACATAAAATATAAAATTTGAATATTTTTATTCACTTCCGGAAAGCTCAAACAAACAAAAACATTTATATTTTATACTTGATATAAGAAATAATCTAAAACTAGCAACCGCGTTTAAAATATATAAAGATTTTTCTTGGATAAATACAAGTCCTGAACTTAACTTTCACGGTTTAAAGTAAATAAACGCCTATAGGCAGCTCCGGTGTTTTCTTCTAGTGTAGCCAGTAAGCAAATGTAAAAACCACCCTTTAGGCATACGCATTGAATAATTAATATGGTAATATAATTGTTATTAAAATCTAACGTAGATTTTTGCTTTTAAGGAAATATGCATTTAATTTTTATAGGAACGAAAAAGCTTCAGCATCGCAAGGAAGAATAATGGAAAGGATATTATTTTAGATAAACAAACAACAAAAACATTTTGATCGATTAAGTACATGTCAACATTAGATTAAGTTAGTTCCTATTTAAAAATCTAAAACGATAGCATTGTTAGCAACATATTATGCACAAAACATTGCAAATTTGTGAGATAATCTAAAGTCATTTATCTCAGCCACAATTTTTTGACACGCTAAAGACATAAAAGCTGATATTCATTCTTTACAATATTTGATTGATGACATCATGCGAGTTGAATAATAAATAAAAAGCTTTTAAGTTTAAAAAGCAGCAAGAATAATAATTTTTATGTAAAATTAGTTTCAATGCTTCAAGTAAAATTTGACGTCATATTTTGGGGTAGAGATTAAAATTAATGGTGTACTTACTTCAAAATATCTTTCCCTATGACTTGAACATCAGGCGGCCATACTTCTTGAAAATTTGAATTTATTTGATTTGAATAACCCGCAACCGTTAAATAATTAACGAGTGCATCCAGCCATACGTGCACAGTTTGAGTATCATCTCCGGGAACTTTAATACCCCAATGGATACGTGACGATGGTCTGGAGATAGACCAGTCGGGTAATTTATCTTTCGTGATCATGTCCAATAAAATTTTATAAAATTTTGCAGGTTTAACGACGTTTTCTTAAAATAAAGTTTGAAAATTACGTCTATACTTAAATTTTTCAACAGAAACAAACCATTTTTAGTTAGCCAATAAATTAAATCCTCTTGTAAATTGCTGAGACGAAACATATAATTTTTTTCGTCTGCCCATTCGACAGGATTACCGCTTTCAATCGAAACCCTAACTTTTTTCCCATTTGGCGAGTCGATTTCTTTTGTTTGAGTTTCGGTTAAAAAAGCTTCGTCGCTCACACAATACCACCCGACGTATTGCGACGAATATATGTGGCCGTTCTTATCTATAGTTTTCTGTTTAAAACAAATTAGAATAAATAACTGAACTTATTAAAGTCGTCATATACCCACCCAAAAATTCTGTACTGTACGTTTATGTGTTTCATCGGTGGTTCTTATGAAATCTGTGTAGCCGATGCAAAATCTATCTGCCATATTTTTGTACTCTTTGGAAATCTTAGAACAAAATTCTTGTATTGGAATATTCTTCGCTTGGGCCGATTTTTGAATTTTTTGACCATGTTCGTCTGTTCCTGTAACGAACTTCACCGGTACCTGTGGATTCAATATACGTCGGTACCTCTGAACTACGTCAGCTATTACGGAACTATGCAAATGGCCAATGTGGGGGGCTAAAATATGATTTAAAAATAATTTTGTCTACACAGTGCTCCATTAAATCATGCTATTAAAATGTAACTTTTATATTTTAAATGGAACACACTATATTATATAAATATATTCCATGTAATTTTTCCCTGGGGTCTAAAATTGTTTGTTTACATTTTGTAGTTGTTCTATTTTCGCGCCACCTGTTGAAAACATTTTCCTCTTTTGAATTAAATTCTCCTCTTAATTATTATAATAAGAGACTATACTCGGGCGCAAATTAATTGAGCCCTGCATCATAGTTTAAAATGGTATAAATACCTATCTAAAATAGTAGCAGGAAGCATTTTGTCGAAACTGCGTCTCCCGCATAGGATACGCATAGATGTACAGTAGCGGCAATCTAAAATGCCCGGTCGAAAAATTTTAAGTTATTCTTATTTTTTCTTACATGTTTCATTAACATAGAACTAATCCTTATGTTTTGTAATTGTTTAACTATAATACATTGAAAATTATTAAATTTAATGATATATTGTATAAATAACCAACAAAACACTTCTCTGGAAAATAAACCCCTATTTTCAGGTATATTTTTGCTCGAATATTACATAAATTATGTAGTAAAGTAATTATACAAAAGACAATTAATGTAGAAAAATGTTTATTACTAATATATAGAATACATTTAGTATTTAGTAGAGCCTCCTTTGCTTTAAGAACATCCCTTAAACGGCATGGCATGGATCGTACTAACTGTTGCAGGTAGTCGGGGGTTAAATTATTGTCCCAAACAAATTTAATCGCTTCTATTAGGTCAGGTAGACCTTTAGGACTTTTGTCCACCACATATTTTTTCATAATGGCCCAAAGGTGTTGATTGGGTTCAAATCGGCCAAATTTCCAGGCCACTCGATTACATTAATACCGTTATTAACGAAATAATTCGACACCTGTGCAAAATAAAAGCTATTAATTTATAATTTTTAATTATTTGTTAGTTAAATGTATTGCCATCATTACCTGATTAATACATTTTGAAAAAAATTATCTACAAAACTATTACTTACCGTTTTTGCAGTATGGCACGGTGCATTATCTTGCTGAAAAACCATTCTTCGTTTTCAGCAAATAAATTTGAAATCGATGGCTCCAAACTGGTTTTAAAATGTCTATGTATTTGGTAGCATTTACATGACCTTCAATGATATGTAAACTGCCTAATCCACGCTGGGAGAAGCGGGGTTTTGTAGACTGCACCGATGGTTGAAGGGTCACGTTATCCAGCAGGGCGATTGTAGACTGCACCGATGGTCAAAGGTCGTCCTAATCCGACATGTAGATTGCACCGGGTTCGGTTATGGTCAAAAATTTAATCTTTAAATTTAAGCCTTAAAGCTGTTAAGTATCCCATTAAAGCTTGAAAGTACTTATTTTACTTAATTTATAATATATTCGAAATATGTCTGTTATTTTTAATTAGGTTAGATGTTCGCGAAGTTATATTTTACTGCATCCGAAAACATATAAAATTAAAACACAATTATTGTCGGTTTAGCAGCTTTTGCCAACTTGACCAACTTTTGTGCAATTTTTGAGTGATTTTAGTAACTTTTGAGTGATTTTGCCAACTTTTCTAAAATATTATGCACGTCCCTGCGTATTTTTGTTTTGCACCGGGTTCGGTTACGACCCAAAAAAAATCTTTTAATCGTTAAGCCCATAAGTAGTTTTGAACCACATTAGGCAATTGGGGTACTTAATTTAGGACTACCTATATGATTTTTAATTAGGTTACTGTTATTAATTTGAAAAAATAATTTTTTTATTCGCTACATTTTTCTTTTTTTCGTTGCTTGATTATTAAAAACATTATTACACGAATTTACAGATTTGAGAATTTTACAATTTATCACTTTGAAAGAAAGGTGCTGGTAAAATGAAGATCTACTAATCGACATGATTTAGTGCCCCCCCCCCCCGGTCTGCCACTAACACGATTCTATTGGTGCAAACGTCTTTTATATAATTATTTTTATTGGTTTGAATTTTAAATTTGCGGAAACTTTTTGAATGTTTTAATTTTTAATTATCTGTTTAATTCTTTATTAATTTGTGGCGGCCGTAATCTGTAAATCCACAATACCAACATAAAAGTATTAATATATACTATAATTATGATTTCATCTTCTATATATATAAAAATCAATCAAACTAATAAACCTTCAGTAAAACTGTTCCAAAAATTAAACGAAGAAATATTAATAGTTGGGAAAATAGTAGTTATTTTATTGTCAAACACACGATTATTGTTAGCGATGGCTGCAATTATTCAAGAAATGTTAAGCGAACGCGGAAATGTATTGTTGGTGCGTGGCGGGTTTAAATTTTACAAAAATGCCGATTTAAAGAACGGAGAAATTAAATGGCGATGTTGCAATCGGAAATGTTCTGCAAATATGTATACCGTGGGAGAAGGTGAGCATAGGGCTGTGATAAAAGAAAATTCAGAACATAACCACGATGTGGATGAGCAAAAGGTAAGGCGGCAAATTGTTAGTGGTGAAGCAAAACGTAAAGCAATTGAATATCCTTCACAAAAACCTTCTGATATCCTTATGGGTGCTATCGCTAAGACTAAAGTTTCTCGAGTGGAAATTGATCGTCACGATGCTCAACTGATCTCTAGAGCCGTATATGATGTTAGGCGAAAAGAACTGCCACCTTTACCAACCTCGGTAATGGACGTCCATTCTGCGTTAGATTCCATAGTTGTTAACACGGAGAATAACGAGAACTTTGTAATAGTTAACGACCAGGTAAATAATTTAATAATATTTTCCTGTATCACGAACTTGAGGTGTTTGTGCTCTGTTGATCATATATACATGGATGGCACTTTTGATTATTGCACTAAATACTTTTGCCAATTATTCACCATTCATGGGTACGCCAATGGATATTATATACCTCTTGCATTTTGTCTTTTGAAAGACAAAAAACAGTCGACTTATCAACACTGTCTGCAATCCTTAGTAGACAGTTGTTTTCAAAATGATCTGATTTTTAATCCGAAAACAGCAACCGTCGATTTTGAACTTGCTATTCATGCCAGCATAAAAAATATTTGGGAAAATGTGGAACTGATTGGATGCCGGTTTCATTTAAGCCAGGCATGGTACAGAAAAATTCAAAATTAGGTTTGGTTACTGAATATCGATCGGAATCCGAAATTGGGAAATGGTTACGCTTCTCTTTTGGCTTGCAATATTTGAATCCAAACGAAGTTGATGCTGCTTACAATGAGGATTTAGTAGCGATATCGCCAAACGATGCACGATTGGACATCTATTCAGATTATATATTTCAAAATTACATCGATGCGAATTCACTTTTTCCGCCAAAGCTTTGGGCAGCACCCCAGCAAGTATGTGCCGGACAACGAATGCTTGCGAATCGTTTCATAACATTTTCGTTCTCATTTTTATAATCCCCACCCATCGCTTTACACATTTTTGGACAAATTGAAATTGATGCAAATCAGAACGTACATAAGTATAAACAGTATTGGCACGGCTAACGTGGGTAATAGCGAAGCAGTTACAAAACAAGCGAAATTGCAACATTTGATCGATTTGTATTCGAATACATCAATTTCCAGAATCCAGTTTATAAAAAGTATTTGTAATTATTATTGTCACATTAATGATAATTAGATAGTACTTCATTAAATTTTATGTTATTTTATTATTTTTTGATAATTAAAAATTTTTTTGGATATTTTATTGACTTTTTGATAGTTTCCTTCTTTAATAAGTAGGCTTATACAGGGTTTCATATTTTAAGCTGTACATTGTACTCCCATTAATACTCTATAATCCAGGCTTACAACCATCGGTGCAATCTGCATATGACCATCGGTCACACCCAAAAAAAAAGGATTTATTTCTGACCATCGGTGCAGTCTTCATACGTCCGGGAGAAGCAACCCCATATCATAATCCCTAGTCCCCATATCATAATCCGCGTGTTGTTTTAACGGTACATTTGTCCGATAGTCGTTCGGTTTGAAATCGTCGCACGTATTTTTTTCCATCCGACCCACGGAGTAAAAACTTCGATTCATCTGAAAAGATGACTCTACTCCAATCATCGACTGACCAATTACGATATTTTTTGGCAAATTTTAGCCGTTTTTGTTTAATTTTTTTTGTCAAAAGCGGTTTCTTGACAGCAGTGTATGCACGTAATCCAAATTCAGCCAAACGATTACCTCAGTTCTAACACTAACATTCACAGCAAGTTGATCACTTAGGTCTTTTCTCAATTGTCTTCGAGATTTGAAGCGATTTTTTAATGCCCATCTGCGTAGAACTCGATCTTGCGATTTTGTGGTTTTTCTTTTAGAATTCCCTCTGTCAAGTGGTTTTGTACTGCCACTAATAGCATATTTTTTTAAAAATCTACTTATAGTACGTCTATCATACCCAACTTTTTCACCAATATAAGTATAACTTTTATTTTCACCATGCAAAACTAAAATTTTCTGCTTGTCACTTTCGCTTAAATTCTTTCTACCTGCCATTTCTTGTATATTTGAAGACTTGTTAAACTATAATGAATGAATTTTGTATACAAATGGTTAAGAAGGGTTGCCTTATAAAGTATGTTTTACAAAAAATTTACCAACTTTAAAATTAAGCCAATCGTTGCAGGTATATTGCAAATATTTTACACCGGGCATTTTAGGTTGCCGCTACTGTACATAGTAGGTAGCTTGTTCGTATCATAGAGCGCTTGAAATGTTTCCTGCAACAGTTTTAGATACGTAATGCGTAAGGATGTATTTGTTTAGATTTGTCTATGACATTTCATTTCGACCATCTTTCAAACTTTTTGATTTATCTAATCACATTCGATAAAAATGTTAGATTTGTTTACAAATTTTAACATAAATAATATCAAATTTTACATCTTTTTACAAATTTACAATTGCAATTTTTGGGAACGGTCAAGAAACCCGAATTTGGATTTTCATTATTTTTGAACTAAATTATGAAAGAAGACATCGTTCTCTACACACTAAAAAAAAAAAATTTGCGATCGGCCCACAAATTTTGGAAAAAATCGACTTGCTTTAGAATTGGAATTGAATTTGAAAAATTCAAAATTGACTGTGGTTGTGTTAATCAAAACTGACCTTCTGCAGCCTCTGCCCGCTGCATTTCAAAAGAAAGCAGAAAATCAAAAATATGAAAAGCTAATTTAAATTAATAATAATAATATATTTATTGATCTCAATACTACATTGTAATATATAGGACAAGTCAAGAAGTACACAAAAGATAAACAAGCAACTATACACGTAAAATACACAATAAATCACGAAAATAAATTGTTATATTTTTATAATATTAAATTAAATAATATAATAAAATCAGGGTCGAGGTAAGAAACCCGTCTTCGAAAGTACCCTTTTTTCTATAAAAAATGGTTTAACCAAACGAAAGAGCATAAAAATACGAATTATTTAAAGTGAGGATGAATTTAGTCGGACTTCTAATAAAGCCACAATTCAAATTTGAAATATACAATTTTCTCATAAGAAACACATGTAAATGTATTATTGCGAAGTACTACGTCATTAGAGTGGCCATTCTATCGCCAGTCCGCGTGCTGCGCCTAGGTTGACAGTGAGTAGTAAAGGGGAGATGCCAGTCGCTTCCTGATATCCGTCGCGTCAACATCCACACTTTTTCGAGTAGAATCGTCTTGGGGGATGTTTTTAGAAAGTAAAGCGCTTATTAAAACCGCTTGTAGCACCCGGAACGGAGCAGAGTGCAGGGTGCGGAAAGTTGGTTTTGATAAACGCAACTACGTCAAGAGTCGGATTCACACTAAAAGTGAATTTTTTCCGATATTTGTTGTCCGATCACAAATTTAATTTTTTTATTAGTTAATTTGACCCTCGTCCTTCATAATTCGTTGTAAAAACCGAAATTCTGCTATCTTTACTGTCGTCACAACCTATTTTAATTTCGATGGGCGGGGTTACAGTTGAAAAGAGCCAATGAGTAAATTGCATTGTTAATAAATTTTTAAAGCCGTTTTTTCAAAAATGCGTGAGCTGTCCGCAAATTTAATTTTTTTATATGCTAATTAGACCTCGTCTTTCATAATCCACTTTAAAAATGGTCAAAATCCAATGACGGGTTTCTTACTCGTCCCCTAAAAGCAAGCTAATTTAATATATTTTTTGTGTTTGTTTTAATCTGTGTAGTGATCATTATCGTGGATAAATAGTAACGCCAAAATTTAAATTTGGAAAAATTAAAAATTAATTAAAACAAAAAATTTTTCATCAACGTAAATATTCAAAAAATCAGGATCGCATTCAGCAACATCGTCGAATAAAAAATAGCAAACAAAAATTATAATTTCTACAACTTACTGGATAACCTAGGTTTCGTTCTTATCCTCAAAGTGGAATTGAACTCCTCAGACCCAGATTGTCCCCTCAATCTTACTCTTTTTTATCTATGGGCGTTTTTAAATGCTGATGGTCGAACAACTGCTCGACCAATTAGCCATACTGCTCGAGTAAATATTGTTCGAGTAACCAAGGCACTTTAGAAACGCAGCCTATGTACGAACATATGTTGTATTTGTTACTGTCAAAGTGTTGGAGGTTATAACCAAAAAGAAATATTTTATATAAATTGAAGACACTGATGCTGCAAAAAGGAGGACTTGAAGACGAATTTTTATAAACATGAGCTGTACCACATCTTATCTTGCATTTATACGAAATAAATTAGAACAAAATCTGAGGAGTAAAATCCCAGGCAATTTTCACTGGACAAAGTCCATTCTTGCTCCTTTATTGTTAACCCCACATCTCTGGAATTATGTATGTAGTATAATATACCAAGCTCGACTTGGTAGTTCATTCTAAATGAATGCAATGACAGTGCAGAAAAATGCTTAATCTAAAAGATTATACGACATTCCAAGAGAAAAGAGTTAGCTGAATAGATTATTCCATAATCTAAGTGCAGTGTAATATAGCAATTTCTCCTGAACATCTTATTTGTTCTTTAAAATTCAACGTTCAAAAGTGTTGTACTCTCTGTAGTTGTAAATACTTAAACTTTCATAATTCAGATATATTGAAGTTATTAGTATACAGCAGGGTCAAAACCGGCCCTAAAATAGTTCCATGTAGTATGCCTTTCGATGTGTTGAAATCCATTGCTTCCTGTTCATAAGATATAACTTTAAATCCTCGTTTGTTTTGCATAGTTCAATAATAATTGATAGCCTAATTGCGAGTAAATTAAAATAAATTATGCCCTTAGGTTCAAAAAGTAAACAACACCATGTACATAAAATAACCTAGAAGCAAAACAAAATAATTGAGGTTACGTACCAGCATTGACGTAATAAATCGGTGTTGTAACATAAAATGTGGACTTTCTTGTACAATAATTTCTTAACTGCACTAAATTTTTACACACCATTTTGGAAAAATAACAACTTTCGCGTTAGCACCTTACGTGTGTACATACAAAAAAGTAAGGTTATGTTGGTCAACTAACCACCACATTCACATTCAATCAATGATCAGGTCACAAACATCTTTCTTTAGATGAAATTAAAAATACAGATTCTTATACTTTATTATTTTAAATATACAAGAAATATAGTATCCTTTAATGGAAATAAGTTAGGCTTACATTTATTTACATACACCGATCAATATGTATAAAAAAATTAATACAAAATTTGTTTTTCATAATTTTTGGTAAAATCTAAAAAATCCACCTAGAGATTGCACGTTAAACTATACTTAAATTTTTACAAGTTAAAATGTTTTGGATTTTTATCATGCAGAGTTCAGATGATTATAAATAAATAAATAAAATGTTTCAACACAAGCACAGCATAAATCTAACTTCACAAAACTAAATCACACTAAAATTAAATTTAAATATAAAAATTTTAAAAATTAATCATTTTTCGTTTACTTACACACGCAATATTTCTAATGACTTATTATAACAAATGGCAATCCAATCGGGTTGGGTGGCTCCCCATTGGATTTGATTCACTTCACCTTCTGCAGCTGTATAGGCTAGAATGGGATCTTCTATTGCTCGTGGCATTTGTTGTATGTCCCAAATCAGAGCTTGGTGATCATCAGCCGCTGTACAAATGTGACAGCTTGAATGTGGGGCCCAAGCTATGCCGTTTACGCACGCCTGTGATTGTTCAGACGTGCAACCGGAGTGCAAGGAACTCGAACATCTAAAATTATAACCTCGCACGAATCCATCGCGACGGTAGCCAAATAATTGGGATCTTGCTTGTTCCAAGCCAGCCTCAACAAAGGAGTATGAGCTGGATCTTCGTATATTATTGTTGAGTGTTCTAAATGTCTTAAATCAAACATACGAACCGAACCATCTGCACCCACCGATGCAAACATATCTCGTCCACCTCCGGCACGTGAAAATGCAATATCATACACTTCTTTGTCGTGCGCTATTAGTTGAGTTTTTACGTGGCCGGATACCGAATTAACTCGTCCCAACATTTGGCCAGTCTCAAGTCCCCAAATTGTGCAGGTGGTGTCTATAGAAGATGTACCAATTAGATTGGGATCAACTTCATTCCAATCAAAACTCGTTAGAGGCGCGCAAAAATCAGAGTTTTTGTTGTTATTCAATACGCATTCCAGTCTTGTTTCAGGTTCTCCAGCCCTCCACACTCTCAAATAATCACCACTGAAACAAATTTGTGATCAGTCAAAGAGTCTTAAGTTAGTTAGTTTTATAAATTACAAATAAACAATATAATAGTAAAGCTGTTTTGTAAGTGAAACGTATAGGTTTAAAAAAAAATAAACCTTTATTTAATATTACTCTGCGTTATTTATTCTATTCTATACCGGATTCCTGTTCTCAAACTCTTACGGGTAAGAATATAATTGTGAATTTATAACCATGACTTTAAAAAAGTTGACAGTTGCTGAATTATACTGTACTACAACTTTTTGAAAGTCTGGGCAACTCATTTTTAAAAATTCCAATCCATTGAAACCAGAAAGCCATGAAACTTATGTTCCATAGCTTGAATAGGTGAGTAGAAATCTGCAAAACTATCAAAAAAAAATGTGTGAGTTTGAAAACGGACACCCAGTATAATTTATGTAAGAGCCTAGGGTAGAGAGATGGTTGAGGTTATAAAAACAGGCTTGAACTATGCATTAGTGGCGAAAATCGACTGGAAAATTATTAATACTAATGATTAAATCCCAAAAATCCATAAAATTTATTATTTTAATACTCTACAGCATTGTTTGTTAATTAATTAGTTAAAAAGAGTAATTAAATAATATTTATTTAAATGATGGTTAGTTTAAAAGAAATACTTCATTTAAATTTTTATGCGAGTCATAAGCTTTTGATTGACTTGATTGATTGAGCTTTTGACATGATTCAGACTAAATTTTTCTGTCAAGAGTTTGTACAAAAACCACTTATGCGCCACAGGATCATAGACTAAAATGTAAGTTGAAAATTTTCTAATTTCATTAAACTTATAATTTTAAAATATTTTATTCATTATATAAAAATATTTTCATCCCTAAAAGGTAATCATATTTTGTTATTTTTGTATTGTTGCGCCCCCTGTTGATGACATTTCCTCTCTTGAAATAAGTCAGCTCTTAAATTAATTCAAATAACCAATAAATATCTAGTTTTATTTTAAAGGAGAGGCTAAAATAAAATTCCTGATTTTGAATGGCTAATTTATACTTAATTATATTAATATTGAAGGAATGACCCGAATTAACCTATTACCTTGTCAAGTTTAAAATTTCAATTTAATATTAATTTCACAAGTTCACTAATAAATTTATATATTTCAGAAATAATAATACATGAACATTAAAGCAGAATTCTACGTTGTGAGAATTTAATGTGATAGGATATCAGCAAAATCTCAAAACATACGAGAAGAGAATAAATTATCAAAAATTTGAATGAAGCACCAGAAAGTTATATTCTATAGCTTACAGTAAGAGGATTGCTTCCTGAATATTTATTTGAATTGGACACAGTGTTTGCATAAATCTATAATTTTTAATGCACAATTCGGACAGCATTCTGAATTTTTAATGTAGGATTTGCCCAGAAGGCTATAACGAATTTTAAAATGTTATAAGCTTGTTGCAACACAAAAACTATTACATTCATTGCCAAAGCCATAATTAATATTAAAACTTTAATTGGCAAAATAAAATTCAACACTTTACCTTGTTGCTAGTAAATCGGGCAACATTCCTTTACTGTCAGGGATCCACATCATTTTGGTGGTTGGATAAGGATGATCAAACGTACTTTTAGCGGAAAATTCACTAGTGTCTTCATCCAAAGAAACAATTTGCACCTTATTATTGTATTCTTCGACAAAACTTCCCAAAGCTAAGCGAAATCGTTTGTCCGGTCGAACCGACCAATTCATGCTGTACAACGGCCATGGAGCTATGTATTTATAAATTTCTTTGCGTTTTCCCGTAGGAGCTCCGGAATGCGCCATCCTAAACATAAAACTACACCATAATCATAAAATCATGAACATTCGGAGTCAACTAACCTCCCTTATTTTTTAAACTTGGTAAAATTTAAACTTTAGATCATGCGTCGCACTTTAAAAGCAAGAAAATTTTCAATATTGTTGCATTTTAAGGACAATAAATAAAATATAAACAAAAGTTTAATAATTTGACAAGCTACAATGGAAATCCAACTACGCTGTCATTTAACAATTGCCGACTATGGTAGTGCCATCTACTAGTTCAGGAAAGCTACCTTTCTATTGAGCAAACCGAAAATTGATATTTTAAAATTAATCAAGTAACTGGTATTTATTACAAAAAATACTTAACAGACTACAAGTTACATAAAAATTACAAATTTACTTCTTACAATGTCTTAATCATATTTACACAATCTTCAACTAAACACTTAAATAACAAGAGATTCGCGTTTACTTTCATTATCTTTCAATTGTTTTTCTAAACGCTCCCAAGGATTCTCCATAAATGATGGATGAAGGTAGCTCGCAATATTAGTCTCCCCACAAGACGCATTATTAGAAGAATCAAATCCCTCACTGCGGAAGGAACTATTCGAATTAAAACTACGATTATTTCGTCTGTTTTGAAACGAATTGTTAAACGAACGATTACGCTGTCCATTGTTGGGACTATTGTTATAATAACTTGAACGGTTGTTTCCACGAAATTTGTTATTATTCCAATTATTTTTATAATTCTTTTTCGGTTCCCATGACTTTTGTGGACTGCTACTGTTGATGGGTTGAAAGTCGTTTTGATCGGTATCGTTGAAAGACAAAAAGTCTTCAGAACCTGCTTCTTGCTGTTTCGAAGTATTTCCCTCCGAACAGTTTGGCTGATTCATGTTCTTACTAAAAAATAACGCATTAACAAATTAAAACAAAAAACCGTAAACAAGAAACTATAAATATTTTGGTTTACATAACCTCAAATAAGCAAGACAAGCAGAATAAGAAATTCATTTACCTAGCCCGTTTGTAGTTATTATTAGAATTGCTACGGCATATAAACCTAAATTTTAAAATTAACTTTTTTATTATTTTTCAATACAAATTGGTTCAAAAATACAAAATGGTTTATTAACTTTTGACATATATAATATACAGGGTAATGAAGAAGTACTGTATGAAAGGTATTGGCGGTAATAGTGAATTTAATTTATTATATTTCTTTAACATTATAATAAACATTATAAGTATAAATAATATACTTTACTTGATCTAATTAAAGTTTACTTTTTTCTTTATCTATTGCTATGTTTAATTTGAAACAATGACTGACTTCTGCAAAACTTTCATTTTAAAACATTTAATTTATTTTTATTTTAGTTGATCATAGTTTTGTTTTAAACATTTGAAAATATTTGCCTTCAGGCGAGGCGAACCGCAATAGATACCAAGTTCAACTTTTCGTTAATAACTTCCGAACTGTCAAATTTTCTAGAAAAGGAACTAATATAAATAATACTCTGTTATTAAATTTTCTATAAAAGAGTTCCTTAGCAGTTTTTCACCAAAGTAAACTGTTTCTGAGCTGCAGCCGTGAGAAATATTATTAAATAAATCGTTTTTACTTGTTATTGGGGTACTACTACCAAGAACTCTAAAGTTAAATTCACAACTGATGTTTACTGATGCAAGGAGCAGACATCTAAATAATGCAGTTCTTAATAAAATAATGATAAATTAATATTTTAGGAGTATTTATTTGTGAAAATGAAATGTACAATTTAAAAACAGGAATTTTTATAATTACATGCTCGTTTTCCAGAAAATCAGTCCCACACAAATTGTATTACAAAGCAAACTTAGAAAATAAAAGTAACGAAATGAAAATTGAATTGAGTTATGACAATCAAATGTCAAAATTGTTTTTAAAATAATTACATTAAACTGGTACATTGCAGTAGCGGGAAAATATATGTTACACGGCATGTGGACTATTAAACTCGAAGGTAATATAATCCTCGGCTTCCGCCTCGGATTATATTAACCTTCCTTGAATGTTAATAAGGTCCTTACATTCCTAGTAGCTTAAATAACTATTATGTATGATAAGGTTTTCTACCATCCCAGCTACATAGAGTGCAAGAAAAGGTCGATCAGAAGATACAGTAGTCGCAATTGCGTTCAACCACGTTTGTTGTTATATTGAATTCTGTCAAGACGAGTGTCAGTCAGTTTTCTTAACAAACCTAAAGATTTTTAGAGGAAGCATGTGAATAACGAATAATTGACATGGTTTAAATGTTTACATTTCAAATTTTTAACTAATGACAGATTCATATGCATTTTCTGTATTTTTTTACAGTTGATGTAAGTTGTCATATGCTATCCCTGAGGAAGCCGTAAGAGACGAAGATGCGTCGACAGAGATAAAAATGGTATGACCATGGTAAAGTCAGGGAACTTGATTTAAGTAAGTCAGGAAAATTAACACATTGGGCATGGGAAAATTCTTTGAAACCATTTATAATTATAATATTAAGATGTTGTATTTGATTTAGTCGATCCATATTTAATTTTTTAAATTTATCAAATATTGGAAAGTCAGAGAAAATTATCAATTTGAATCATGGAAAACGTGAAAAGTCGGAGAATTTGTTTTAAAAGTTTTGTTGAACTCTGCTTAATTGTTTTTGGTTTAATAATTTAATCGTTTTTGGTTGAACAATGTAACTGTTTTGTCAAAAAACGCAACTGTTTTAGTAAATATTTCAATTGTTTTGTTCAATAATTTAGCTTTGTTTAATAATTTAGCTATGACTTAGTTTAATAATTCAAGTTATTTATTCAACAATTTTAAATATTTTTGATTTGATAATAATTTTATTGGTTTCAACTAATGGTTGATCGTTTTTGATTCAACAATATAAATGTTTTGTCCAAAAATACAACTGTTTTGTTCAATAATTAACTGTATGATTCAATAATTCAACTGTTTTGTTTATTGCCAATAATTCAATTGTTTGTTGAGCAATCATCCGTGATTCAACAATCCAACTGTTTTGTTCAATATAATTTAGCAGTTTCCTTCAATAATTTATTTGTTTAATAATTCAACTGGTTTGTTCGAAAGTTTAATTATTTATGGCTGTAATGGTTCAATTGCTTTTTTGTTCAACAATCATTATCCTTGATGCAACAATTCAATACTTTATTTAACAATTTAAAAAACTCTTAACCACAGTTTGCATTTTGTGGTCCCATCACAACAGGGGTTTGTAAAAATAGGGTTGAATGCTATTGGTCTAAATCAAAAATGTATTTCCGACGGTTAGGGGTTTTATCTTCTCACCTGTTAGCCAGCTTCTTGTGCGAATTTATGTGGGTTTTAATTTTTGAACGCACAATAAGGAACGATTAGAGAATATGCTACTACAAATCGCCAAACCATATCTGGTTTAATTATTTCGCAGAGTCCCTGGGAGAAGTACAAATCAGCCCTTTTCAGGACTAAAAATTATTTAAAATAGGGTATTTTATTGTATTGTGGCCTTATTAAAGGTCCGACTAAATTTATTCTCACCTTAAAGAGCTTGTATTTTTCTGTTCTTTCGTTTGGTAAAGTCATTTTTATAGAAAAAAGTGTACTTTTGAAGCCGGGTTTTTTACCTCGATCCAATTTTTTAGGCAAGAAAGCTATTACTTTGTCAAAAATGCAACTATTTACTTAAATAATTTAATTGGTTTGTTGAAAACCGTTGCCATTTTTTGGTTCCTTACCAGATGGAAGTTTTCAAAGCACCCCTAGTTTTGTTTCATCAGGTTACATTTTGTTTTCTTTTGGTGTAACGAGTGAAGTACAAGGTGACTGGTTTTCAAAGACATTAAAACAATGGAAATCCGCTACCAAAGCCATTGGGATGTGTTAGTGATGGCTGATTGCTGTTGGTGGTTAAAAAAAGGCACTAGTGAAGGGCATAAGAGAGCTTCGAAAATAATGAAGTTTTCTTCTATCTAACAATAAAAAAATGTAGAAATCTGTAATTATTGATCGATAGTTATCGTTTTTCAATATATTCATTAACATTTGATTTAATTAAACCTGCCAATGCAGTTTAGGTGTTTAATATATTATTAAAATTATATATATTATTAACCTTTGAAATTAATATTGATTCAAATTTTAAAATTATAAGGTTAAATGAACAATAAAACGAAACATTATTTGTAAGCTCTCAGCAATGGTTACTACTGTCATCAGACATTTAATAATAATTAATTGTTTGAAACAAATTTTTTTGAATTGAAACAAATAATGTTTCGTTTTATTGTTCATTTAACCTTATAATTTTAAAATTTGAATCAATGTTTAATAGATTATTTATAATATTTTATTGAAGACATAAGTACATTTGATTTGATTTTATATGGAAACCTAACCCATGAATGTACAGATGTGTATAATTTTACAGTAAGAAAGAAACCCAAACAAAACAAAATTTAACAAAATGTAATTGAATTACAGCGATAGCAATCACGAGAAATACAATAGTATCTATAGATAATATAAAAAGGAAAATTTATAGAAATTTTTAAATTTTTTTATTTAGGTAGGTAGTATATACAGCAATTTACAGAAAGCATTATATTGTAAAATGATAAATTGGTATATGTAGAAGGCATTAGAATCACAGTAATATCAAAAATGAAAGGTTATATTTGTCTACATTTGATTCTTCTAAAGTAAATAAAAGTATACCTATCGTTATATTTACATAATTAAGTGTTAACATTTATTAAGAAGTATATCTACTTGGAGTTTTAGTTTTTAATAATACAAAACAAAATTATTGTCCTTTTAGGTAAATAGCTTTCACAGATACACCACACTGATAAGGAACATCCAAGCGTAATTTGGTCCGAGCATTATCCACCTCTGATATTCCACGATAAACGATAATGGTTTATATTATGCAGTGTGATGGTATATCCATTCATAGTGTGGTGTGCCTGCTATTCAATAAATAAGAAACCCAAGGCCATCTTTATACGTTTTCATTCTAAAATTTTACAACAAAAAACCAATAGTAAACAATAAAGTCAAATCGTATTTAATGATATTTTTCTCCAATTTCATAATGATATGCTTAAAACTAAAATTATTTGTGCCCTTAATACAGAATTGAATTTTTCAGTCTCTTTGAGATAATTTTTAGACACAATTAGGTACAGATGAATTTTGTTTTTGAAATACAGTATTGTGCAAATTTTTTAAGGTTATGGGATCTAATCAAGTGACAATAATTAAAATTTTGATTTAAAGACAACAAATTTTTTAATAATCGATGTGAGTTAAGTTAGGCAAAAAGATTTTGAGCAAGTTTTTTCTATTACCTTCTTTCTATAATGATTTATAAATGGTTTAAATCTTATTAATATTTTACATATTATAGGTACAGATAAATATTTTGGGCCCTTCGAAATGAAACATATCTGTTACTTTTTAAACGACCCCTGTAGATTAATATAATATCAAATGGTTAAATTTATGTAAGATTGATTTTAAAAACTTAACGATTGCCGAAAGTAAGTACAAGTACAAAGTTAATAATTGAATTTTGATGGACGAAATGGCTCAAAATATTACAAAATGTATAACAGACATAGAAAAATTGAGATATTATGTTGAAGGTTTAAATTTTCGCAGTACCGACTGGAAAACGATTTTAGAACTTAAAATTGAAAGGACGGATAAAATTTTCACGTATTATAAAAATTGACTATTTATTGAGGTTCTCAAAACTGTTAATACGCTGTATCCTTTTGATGAATTTAGTGTTCATCTGTATTATCACACAAAATATAAATGGCAAATAAGTGAAAATCTTAATAAACAGTTCGAGAGTCGTTGGTTTAGGGTAAAACTCAACTTGACTCACCCTGTACTTGCCAAAATTATTACATTTTTTTTTATCAATTTTGAAACTACTGAATAGTAAATTGGTACCTGAATTGGTCCCTTACAACTATGAAACAAGCTTTCATGTTAAATCTAAATACGTAAATACGAGTTATATCAAATATAAAATATGAAAGTGTATATACAAAAATTATAAAAGTGGACAGCACGTCTACATTTTCTAATTACATACCTAAAAATATATCATACCTTAAATGATTTTGGATATTTTAAATATGATAATACACTTTGGTTTAAAATTTTGGTTCGTATGTGCAGTTTGATATTTTCTTGGCACACTTTTTCTTTTTTTTTTTCTTGCTTTCACTACTTTTATTGCTCGCGTGTAGCCAATCCACTTTTGTCAACTATACAAACATGAATAAGTTCGTTGGTACGTTAAAGAAGTCACTTTTCACTCAAAGCATTATTTATAATGTAAATGCACTTAATAATAAATAAACTTTACAATTACATTTTGGCATTGACCTAAAAAGCTGAAATACTTTAGGAATATAAGCTGCAAGCTTTTATTACTTAAGTAATCACTATGGAAAACGGTTTTCCTTTGTTTTCAATCGAGGGTGGTTTAAATCAAGTTGAAAAATAATTTAAGTTTTTCCACTTCTTAAACCAATCTCGTAGGAAACAGCAACGTCAATTCATTTTTTAAACCGCTTTTCAAATGGTTCAGGTTTTTCGAAATATTATGCTGGAAGATTCATGATGATGTTCTTACAACAATAAAAAATTAAAAAATGATGACAGTTAATGAATGACTTTATGACTAAATTACGCTTTTTTGGTTCATCTTTGATTTCTTGAGAAGTAAAAATTCAATTTTGAAAATCAGAATCGTAACTGAAAAAGAAAATAATTGTTACAAACTTTTAATTCTATAAAAAAATTACTACAAGATTATTTCTATTTTTGTAATTATTTTAAGGTTAAAATGTTTTTTCGGTTTGAATTAATAATATACAATTATATATTTATCATTTGATTTGGAAGAATAGAAAATTTAACCTTAAATTATTATTATTTCAAAACTATTTTTGAGATCAGTCTTCTCTTCAAACATGCATCCTTGAAAAGTTTTGTTGCTACATTAAAAAAGAGCTTTGATTTTTACTATTGTTTCAAATAACCGAGCAAAAAGTGAACGGTTTATAGCAACAAAAAATTCCGCAATCATTCAACAACATTTCAGCTTTTTTAGGTCAAACATTTTTTAACATGTTTCTTGTAAGAACCTTTCGCTTTCGCTGAAGTCATCATCGCATGGCGGTGAGGGTCCGGAAACTGATAGCGTGGGTAATCCAAAATGTCTGGTTTCATCTAATGATATGTTATCGACACTTCTAGTTTTTCGACATAACCTTGAAATGGAACCATACCGTCTCATGAACTCCTTGGAATCAAAACCAGGACCACTGTTTGAAATAAATATTGCCGAGTTTGTCCTTGAACGTTGCTTTCGATGCTTTGAGTAAACTTTGGGTTCCTTTTCAGTTGAGTTGCCCGACCAACGGCACTTCTAATAAAAAATACAGATTAATCGATTTACAAAATTTTTGGTTTAACGACAAATTTGAAAAGCTCAAAAATGTCGCTATAGCAGTTTTGAAATTCTAATTTTACCTAATTTTACTATCCACTTCTAGGTATAATTTTGCAATCAAGTTTTAAAAGAAAAGCATTAGCGGTAAGAAAAGCGTCTTAAATATAATTTTGTGTAAAAGTGATTTTAGAAATGTGAGTTATATCCTTTACTTTATTGTGCTCGGTGGTGAACACACAACTTTTGTTTATGTGAGTGCTGTGTGAGATTTAAACACTTTACTTGTGAAGATTTTAGGAAATTTATACAAAAACATTTGTACGACTGAAAGCTATACGTCAGCTTTTATACGAATAAGCATTGACAAATTATTTTATGTTTTGCAGATGCTTATTCATTTGTACAGAAGCTTTCTCATAAAACTTTTCTCCGTGCAAATGTTTAATTTATAAATTTCCCGATTCGATTTGTGAAACACTGTAAATTAAAAAATTATAATTACATAACTTGAGTACCTAAGTACTGCCCTGAACAGTTGAATATCGATATTCATGTATGTATATCGATTCTGCAATAATATTTTCTTTGTCCAAAGGTAAAGTTAGATAGAAAAAACATTAGAAACATTTTCCTTTCTTAATATATTGTAGAAAGTGCACAAGAAGTCGCTTAGCAACACTTTAAATAATTAATATCGATTAGTGTTCTTCGTCTTTGTCATTTTTTGTAACAAGAAAATATTTGTACAAGAAAATTTCAAGTATGTTTGAAAATCAAGACAACATCAAATTTGAATATAATTTCCAGAATGTCATATACCTGAAAATAATTTCCAGTTCAATGATGCAAAGGTACGCTTTCAAGTTCTATTAAGGATGAAAGTACTATTACTACATAAAGAAAAGGGAAAGGACTTAAATTTGAATTGATTGTTCTCGACGTTTTTCGGGTGAATAAAAAAAATCGACTTTTAGGCGCACTTAGTAGTAAATTGGTTACAATCAATAAATCCAATAATTTGAGTTGACGTTGGAAAATGTAAACACTTTCATAATATTGCACTTACATGAAGTAACCGAGTTTACTAACTTAAGCCCTAAGACAAAAAGATAGATGGAATTATCCTTTTACAGACAAGATAATATTCGCTATTAAAAGAAACTCTCAATTCAATCCATTGAATAAACGTTGTTGTTTTACATTTTTAAATCAACTTTTTGATATTTGATCTTTATCGCGTTATTTAAACTTCATTAAAGTTAAAAGCATTCAAATAACTAAAAAAATTTACATAAAAACTTTTTTATTTACTTTTTTAAATTGACATGTTTTACTTAATGGTAGGGACATTTTAATATTAGTAGGTTTTCATTCGTAATATTTATGCAAAAGAAAAATATTTTTTGTTAATTGGAAAAGGATTCGTTCATTAAAATTATTTATTTTACGAACTTTCATAATTATTATAAACCCTCTACTTTAAGATGCTTTAAATTATGCATTATATTTGTGCGTATAGTACAGGGTGTTTATGCAAAACGAATATATTTTTAAATTAAATGAATCGGAAGGAACGTCAATAGCAAGCACATGTTTCTAAAATCTACAAGGGATATGAAAATGTTTATCTACTGTTTCTTGCAATAACAAAAAAAGAAGAAAAAAAAGTTATAATTTTTGGATGGTATATTTTTCACTGAGAAGTTAAAGGTACACAAAGACTAATAATTTGCAAATTATGAGGTATTTTTATTAATAACATACTCAATTTTGCAAATCTAACGAACGATAATTGTTTAATCCTACATAATAATTTACTACAAGCACCTGATATGACTAATTAGAAATCATTATTATTCTGCTTCTTATTACACACAAATACACTTCATAATATATTGTCATGTTATTTTTGTAATAAGCAATCAGTGCAATACAATTAAGTAAGAATTTAGTACATTCTAAGTAGTATGTAGACTTCTTTAATATAGGAAGTATATCTCTTCTGTGCCGATTAATGCAACTATTCTCGAGGTTGAAAACTTGATCTAGTCATCAGTGATGCTCGAGATAACTAACTATTCT
The DNA here is from genome assembly GCA_036346125.1 of Lycocerus yunnanus. Classification (NCBI taxonomy): domain Eukaryota; kingdom Metazoa; phylum Arthropoda; class Insecta; order Coleoptera; family Cantharidae; genus Lycocerus; species Lycocerus yunnanus. Next base: position 641,103 of record JARFIX010000017.1, read on the forward strand.
ATCACACTACCACCGTTATTATAGGTTTTTATTTAATTTCCTCAGAAATAAACTTTATAATTTTTATATTTCGTAGATGAAATTTTGTAATAAAAATTTGTTAGATCAATTTCAGTTACTAAAGGTATGACAGGTTTAACAGACTTCAACTTGATTTGTAGAACTTTTAATTTTCAAATCAATTTTTTAATTTTAATGATTTATAATCTCATCATTTAATTTTCAAGTACTTGTTTATATATTGACAAAATGCAAACTCCATTATTTATTTACCTTTGTCATCGCAATGAAACAACTTTTATTTTTTTATTAGTTACATTTGTTATAGCTGGCGTCTTCTCCTATTATATTGAGGTACGATTCTACAATAACTAAAACTCACGAGTGTTTTCAAAACAAAACCAAAACTTAAAACTGCTGGATGTAACAAAATATATGAACGTACGTACAATTTTTAAAGTAAAGTAGAAACAATTAACAAAATAATTAAAGATTGTTAACGAGGTAGCTTGTTACTATATTTACATCACTAGTAAATATCAATTATGTATGTATCTACTAATTACTTTTAAATTCCTATTTTTTGTAAACTAAATATGCACATTGGTTTAATATTATTTGAAAGTCTTTGGCTAAATTTGGGTTTAAATGGGACAATATTGACGTTTTAATGCAATTTTACGGTATAATGGCCATGTAGAATACTAACAGAGATAATCCGTATATCATGTAGAAGTAATAACTATTATAATCAATATAATTCTATATGATATATGCATGTATGTACACAGTGATTCACTTTAACGTATTATATAAAGCTTTCCATACAAAAGAAAAATTGAAATAAAAGTAAGTACTGATTTTCAATGAATTAAAGCAGAGCTCCTTAATCGGTGGTTTACAAATTTTGTTGGTACGTACGGAAATCTGAGAGTAAAAAATACTTACTTGTTTATAAGATTTATTTATTACAAGTACTATATACAAGTACAAAAAAATATTCTGGAACAACTTATAGTTTGTGGTCTAAGCTTCAAAATTATACAAACTTTACAAAAATTAAAATTTTAGAAACCCCTGATTTAACTAATCAACTTACGTATTTATAATTTTTTTTCGTACTTCAAGTTGGTATATATCACTTTTATAACAGTGGTGTGCGCGAAAATTTTATTTCCATCAGGAAATTTTTATATTACAAAAACCTAAGTGCAAAAATATTTTATCATCTTGATTGTCACACTCAATTAAATTGTTAATAAAAAAATAATGAAAAAATCCAACATAAAAGTAATAACTTTATTATTTATTAGGATTTTCAATAATACCGTAACTTACTATGCCGTATTTTCCCAAAGGATAAGAAGGATAAATTCATTCATTTTTTGCCGCAAGAGGATAAAACATTTTTTGTAATTTTTTTGCGGATTATATGTATATAAAATTAATTAGGTAAGAAAATCTTATCTAGGTTAGGAAAAAGGAAGAAAAAGGAATATGAAAATAGCTGAATAAAAATATTAACATACTGTAAGGTTAAAAATTTGAACGGAAGTAAGAAAATGAAATGTTCTTTTTAGCGCTTCATATTACAAAAACTTTTTTTTCTAATAATGCAATTTTTGATAAAATCGTGCATATAATAAAGCAGTGCCAGAAGCTGAATGAAACTACAAAAATGTTATGCTAGGACCAACAACAAATCAAACAGTAATACAATAAACAAACAATATTAGCAAATTAGAATTAACTAGAGGTTTCATTATTTTTATTTTGTCTTTTATACGCGGTTACTGCGGTTAGATTGGTAATTGGTCCTCCATTGGCGTTCAGGGTGCTGCAGTGGTACTGTAGTGCCGTGTATTTAATTATATCGTCAATATATAGGGTGAATTCCTTTTGTAAACGGTTAAATCGCTCAACTCGAAAAAAAATAATAACACAACATAAAAATTTTGCGTGAGATTTTGAACTTGACCAACATGTTAATAAAGAAAATTAATCGTGCCAGTTTAACAAGTACCTAAATATTTATATTTCAGAAAAAAGGCTGCTCAATTTTAGTATATTAAATTCAATATTACAATAACATAAACACGCAAATTTTAACCACGCTTTTAACACATTAAAATCTTTGTTGTAAAGCTTTGCGTGTAAATCTCTAGCTTTTTAATCTATAAAACAACCTTGACTTTCATATCATATCGCAATTAGTTAAATAATAAATTAGTTTTTGCTTTGCAATTTTCCTAAATAATATTCTATAATAACACGACACTAAAGAGGGTGTGAAAAATTAGTAGTGCTGCTCTATAATTAGGGAAAGTTGATGCGATATTCCTCTAGGCATATTTTTTTAAATCAGAGGTTCTGAAATTGTTTTGAAAACTTATTAGATTAATAAATTGAACAATAAATCGAGTTGAGCATAATATATAAATTAGAGAAAATTGTCGTAACTAAGCAAGGTATTCACACTATATCTATTATATAATTTTGATTATTAATGTGACAGAATGCCAATGATTGCTCGAAAATGTATTATAGGTAGGTTTAAGCCGTAACTGTGACTCAATTCATCCATGCAGTATGCAAATTCTAAGTCAAATATTAATTTTGAAACAAAACTTTGTGGCCATAGAATTGTGTTTCCTAAATCATTAATTTGAGTGAGAAATCTGAGTTTCAAAATAAGGCGAGTGAGGAACAAATCTATGTCCACACGTTTATATTATTAAATGCACGATTTTTACAAATCGCTTGGAGTTATCTTCACTTACTGATTGTTGTGAAGGGTTGCGCTAAGTGCAGTCCGCCCTGTGTAACAGCGCAAACTGGCACCCGCAATCACGCGATTCCCGTGTCCGCCGCGGGTAGCGGAAACAGTGATCCAACATACAGCACCCCTCCTACCAACACAATAGTCAACAATGAATTTATCAATTTTGTAGACAGTAAGTTTCAAAATTTATGATCAGGCAATGCCGTAAACTAAGTTAAAATATGTTTAGTATCTTTTTAGTATGCTTATAAATAGTTTTCAAATTGATTTTACTTATACAAGCACGATTTAATGGAACATTCTTAATATGCCTAGGTATCACGATTTTTTAAGAAAATCTAAGATTACTTTTATAAAAGATGAGATATAAAATTTTGTGTGGAACCATAAATTGTTAAAGTTACTTGAGCCACTGATAATAAAGGAATATAGCCAACGCTTTTTCTAAATCAAGAGATTCTTGTTCGAGTAGCTTTAAGTGTGAATTATTGTTATAGTCCTCTAGAAATAATAGAACAAAACTGAAATAGCATTATCCGATATATGTATTTTCAAAATGGTTTTCTATAACAACCTGTCTGTGTTAACTTTTTATAGCTTGAATCCTTGAATCACAAGTTGTACAGTGTGAATTAACCATTTTCGTTTTTGTTTTACTTTGCATATTATGAATACTTTTGAGTCAGGATATAGGCTCTACTAATTTCATTAAAGCTGTTAACTTTATGCAGGTTAAATTGTGAAATTTCAATTTGAATCTGGCGGTTAGTTTGCTCAGAATATGCAGTCGATTTGTTTAAGTAGAAATGTCAGTAAATGCACGTATTGTCAGTTGATATTACATTATTGTGCTGATTGATAAAAAGGATTGTTCGTATGGAACAAAGCAATAACATTTAGCAAAAAACCTGATTATTAATTTAGTGAATTTCTTTAATAAAATTGAGAACCTTTAAAACTTAAAGGCCCTTAAATTTTAATAGAAGTAATCAATTAAAAACGTAGAGATATCATAACGTGAAGTTAAAACAAAGCTTCTGCTATTAATTGGTTTGTTCGAAATACTAAATTTTAAGGAAATCACTAGAATTGCCCCATGGGCTGGCTAGGTTGCAAAATTTTAAAATTTTAATTAATAAATTATAAAAATTTCAAAATTAAAAAATAAACTTTATTGGTAACCAAGCTAATTGCTGGATATTGATTTTCTGGGTTTTTGAAAATCAACTGTAACACATGCAAAATCAGAGAACTTCATAGCAATGCAGTAGTTAATAGAGATAAGAAAGTTATTAGTTAGTTTAAGATAAAAAAATAGCAAAATTCTATGTAAAAAAATAGACGTAATAAATCTAATGAAGCGGGAGAACATCAAAAATGATGATGGGTGCAAAAATATCAAATGCACATACAGTTACTCTCAAAATAAAGTGTACACCTTGTAATAATGTCATATTTACATAAAACAATTGTTTAAAAATTTTTTCTTTGTCGGAATTTATTTTAAAGACTTCCGGGCATCATGATAGGTTATTATAAATACAAATTTTGTTTTGTATTACTCTTAAAGAATTATTTTAATAAGAAAAAAAGAAATTACATGTTGCAAAATAAAGCATACACTTCGTTATTAAATACTAAAATTTTTAATTATATAATACTTTATTAGGCACCCTTTAGCATTTATAACAGCTTGTAGACGTCTGGGCATTGATTAAACTAATTTTTTTTTTTGTCACTTCTGGTGAAATTTTACTCTATTCTTCAAGCAATTTTGCGTTTAATGTTGCTTTATTGCTAATATGATGGTGTTTGATTCTCTCCTTCAGTTCATTCCATAAATTTTTAATTCATTTTAGGTGATTGTGGGGGAGTTTCAAGTTGTTTTGGTATATGATACAATAACCATTCTTTTACCAGGAAAGCCGTATGTTTAGGACCATTGTCATATTGAAAATAAAATACGGCTGGTAATTTTATTTTCATTTCTTCTTCTTCAAGTGCCATACACTTCATTGTGCGTAGGCGATCAGCTTAGCCGAAGTCAAGCTGACTTTACTAGGGAATATAATTAGTGGGGTGGTTTCCCGTTGCCTTCCCCACAGTCCAAAGATTGATATCGGACCTTTGATCACAGCAGTGTAACCGACTCGACTAGGAATCGAACCATGGTCTACCGCTTTAAAGTCGGCCGGTGTGTGCTTTACGCTACACTGCTGGTCTATTTTTTTTTTCATTTAAAATCAGTATATTATACTTGTACTTATCCATTATAGTATCAATGAACTCTAAATTACCAACGCCAATTACTGACATACACCTTCACACTAACACAGATCCACCACCATGTTTCTTTCACTGTTGCACATAAATTTTGTTTATTTAATTCTGCGTTGGGTTTTCTCCACACAATTTGTTTTCCGTCACTACCGAATAAATTAAATTTACTTTCATTGGTAAACATAACACCATTCTAAAAACGTTTACTTGCATTTAAGTAAGTTCTTGCAAATTCTAGGCGTTTTAATCTGTTTACTTTGGAAATAAATGTTCTAATTCTTGCAATACGACCATTATAGCCTTGCAATTTTAGAGATCGGCAAATTATATTAACGGATATTGGTTTATCTGCGATACTTCTGCTATTCATTTTGTATTTTTTCTTAATTCTTTTTTGTAAATACGAATAACGAAATTATTACATTATTATAAGGTGTACACTTTATTTTGAGAGTAACTGTATATACCGATTTGTTTTGAGGCACACCACGCCACGTGAAAAAATTGCTACATGACATTTGAAAATGTACAACGATTGCTTCAACATTCCCGTTTGTTCAAAAAAGTATTTAAAAAAAATGCTAAAAATATATAGAGTGTTTTAATCATCAATAGGAGAATACACGTCTTAAATTAAATTTTGATACTTCTAACTGCTTTAAAGTTACTACAACTCTGAAAGTTGTGTTGCTGATGGCTATTGAGCGTAAACACCTTTTTTAGTATATGTAAATACGCTTTCGAAGTGTTTGTTTTTATAGGAGACCTAATGTTTTCATGAAAGTTTTAAAATTAAACCTTACTTTATTAAGAAAGTATAAAATATAAAAAAATTTCACTGACCATCAGTTTTAAATTCAAACGCATTTGCAAGTTGCAAACCTGTATTATATTGGCTTTTAAAGGTGTTTTTAATAGGCACCAGCTTTCCGATAAGAATAACTGTGAAATGTTGCATGCCAACACGTCATCAACAAGAAGGATATCAGTGCGTTCCAAAAAAATATCACACCTGTTGAAGCCAGTGCAGTCGAAGAGCAAACTTTGTCAATTTGCACACGTTTTTAGTATAAGAACTTAAGCTTTTTGGAGAATAAAAGGATCTTAGCCTTAAGCCTTGCTCATTTTAGATTAAATGGGTACGTAAATAAGCAAAATTTAAAATTTGATGTGATGAGAATATTCAAGCAATGAAAGAGCTGTCCATTTACGCAGTAAAATGCAGTGTTTGGTGCTGTCTATGGGCCGACGGTATCATCAGTCCATATTTCTTCAAAAATGAAAACCAAGAAGCGGCAGACGAACGTATAACCGTCAATGGTGAGCGGTATAGAGTAATGATCTGGGGTTTTTTATTTCCAAAACTTTGAAACATTAAAGTTGATGACTTGTGGCTAAGTATCAAACAGCGACCAAAACAATGGATTTATTGAATTACAATTTGGCGAAAAACTTATTTCAAGAAATGAACTTGTCAATTGTTATGGTTTATGTTATAGGTTTTAATCAGCGATGGAATGCTAGGATGTTTCAATAGATTAAAAACCGTACATCCGCTAATCTCAGGGGCGGCTAGCAAAAAAACAGTTGCCCTTTTGCTAGCTCGTGAAAACAAGAGACGCTAACGATAGAGGACAGGATATGCTCCAAAAAACAAAGTGTGGTTTGGGTGCCACGCAGTTTAAAATCGTCCTGTATAAAAATAAACACAGCAGATACTAAAAAAATAGCAGAATTAGTTTCTGAGGAAAGAAAAGAACCGAGTCTGATGTCACAGGTAACAGAATATTGATCCGTTTTAGTCACAGATTTAATTATCATAAAAAAATTACAACTAAGGGCAATATTGGATTACCTTTTAGCTTTACGATAAGATGACATGCAACGCAATTATAAATCTTTGGTAAAATAGGTACTGCGTGTACGTATACTAGGTGCATAATGTTTATTACACGATTATATGACGAAATCGCAGTATTCAAAATGAACAAACTGACAATTGCTTAATCTTTTAAATAAAGATAAACACGTTCAAAAGAACAACCCAATAATAACTAGTAAATCGCAAAACGTAACAAATTAAATCTGTTGGCAAAAACAAAGATCTTATCTTGTTGGAGTCTTTGTTCTTGATGGCTGAATGAATCTGACAGTGATAGGGGAACGTCTGCTGTAGGATTCAGGTGAAAACTAGTAAACTCGCATTAATCGAGTTGTGACAGATTCAAAGGAGATTTTGGCCAGACTCTTTTGGTCGATAACTCAAAAACTCCATTAGCAATCCAAAGACTTCTTTCGGATGATCACTTAAAAAATTCGATTAGATATCCAAAGGAATGGTTTTGCTCACAAAAGAAACCAAAAAGGACGAAAAATCCCCAAAGAAGTTGCGAAAGGGTTTTTAACAATTTTATTGGTAATAAATTTTTTGTAGATGGAACTTGGACGTAAAAATCCTTCAAACAAAGTCCAGATGATTTCCTCAAAGTTGCTTAAAAAGCGAGTGCAGAAAAAATCCAGTACAATGATCAATAATTATCCCAAATACTTGGATTAAAAAACTTAAAGTTTAATAAATAATCGGTTATTGGATTGTCCAAAAAATAGATTTTGTGAACAAAAGTAATACACACAACTTTTGAATTTACCAAAAATTACCAGCTGAGAATATCTACTATCTTATCCGTACTGATAATTCAAATGAAATTTAAATGTATAATTTGAATTGTGATTCGGAATTAAAATGAAAAAATCTTCGAATAATCAAAAATAACTTCAGTGCGAAAACAGGACCGTAACAAGGATAAGTGAAGTCTGTGGTTTATGCTGATAAATCACTTTTGATTTACGTATTGAAAGTTAATATAAGACGTGTTATTGCGGATGTATGGCCCCAAATGCTCAAAAAAGTGGTAAAAAATTAGACTGATAGAATGCGCTATGTAACTGTCAGCTGCAGTGCTCATATGCCTAACATTTAATTTAAATATAGAATGATATAAAATTATCTTTCGAATAAAACCAAATTTATAGTTAACTTACTCAATTTTTACGTGTTTTGTTTAAATTCAAAATACTGACGTTCTTAAAAAGCACCCTTTATTTAAAAGAGGAAAGTTGTTTAACTTATTTATTACAGTTTAATGGAATATCCACTGGGATCATGTATATTTTTAAATTATAGTAAGTATATAATGGGGAGTTTTCTAAAAGCTGCTAACTTTCCTAAAATGGGGACATTTATCTCTCACTTTTTTTAATAAAATTTTTAATTTTGATAATCACAAAACTGTCCCAAGGCAAAATAGTGGTATAGTTACTAAATTAGAATATCTTTTTCATGGAGTGCTTTAACTTCAAGATCATCACACCGACTGTTAACATCTATTTGTGTTAGTTTTTAATTCTTTTTTTCGTATTTGAAAAAAATCGACATAAAGTAAAGTTTGTTGATGGTTTTTATAAAGTACGATAAATATTCAGAGAACGTAATATTTTTTCAACAACCGAGTTGAGAACCAAGGCTCTGTAGTAGACCAAATTGAAACTAATTAAAAAAATTCTTAATAACGTATCTGACTGGATAAATGCTAGTTAAAATATTTTATCAACTTACTTGAGAAATTACGTCTATGATGGTAGTAAAAATTGTGTGTACAGTGAAGCTGTTTTAATTTTGCACATGATTTCATAGATATTGATTTTTCTACGTAAAATTAGATCAAATATTGTACTCAACTGATGGAAAGTAATTCTCTCGTCAATAATTTACTTTCTGTTCTATTTGCACAAACTACTATTGTTTTATTTCCAAACAAATTAATAATGATTGCAGGTATTATAATAAATTATTGATTACTACATTTTACCAATACCGATCGTTGTAAAAGAAGTGATTCTAAATGTGCATTCATAGCACGATAAGAATGAAATGAATAAGAATCTGTGTATTGTATAAAATGTTATAAGAATGATTACATGAAAGGACCGCCTAAAAATGAAGAAGGAATGTAAAGCAACAGTGAAGAATCAACAAAAGCCTCTGGAGAAAGGCCTTGTACATAAATTGAGAACCTGTTGCGACAACATGTTATTTACAAAATATAATATCCTTAAGTTAATGATATTTTTAAAATGCAAAATAAATAATTATTTATTTTAATAAACAATTTTTAATAATTTTAAATAATTTTTAATAATTTTAATAAACAATATTGTAAAGTTTTTTTTATTAAAATAAAAGAAAAACAAAAGTAATAAATTAATTTTTCGGTTATTTACAAAATTTACTTTCATTTATCCTGTCAGATGATAATTATGATGTATGTTGCTGTACAATAAAACTAACTTAAATTTTATTAAGTATTTTTGAACATCACTAAATTTAACTCTAATTCTCTTAATGGCAATTATTTTGCCTCCGGGACAGTTTAACGTAACTCCCCTACTAGAAAATATTTTATAAACAAACAACGAATTATACCGTGAATCCACTTTTAGGGTATTAATGAGAAAAATCCTTTGCACTGATGGTATAAATGGAAAATCTTTACAATTTAGTAAATAAAATGAATAATCATAAAAATAATAGCCAACCGTCTTTCATTAGATATATTTTACATTGTCAACATTAATGATGTGTATTTCAAGAATTGGAATATTTTGGATATCGTGATTTTTTTCTTAATCTTAATACTATTTTAAAAACTAACTTTGAATATGTAACCATACTTTGATTAAAAGCACTCAAATAGTAGCGCAGAATAAATTAAAATTTTTTTAAATTAATTTATTAGATATTTGCAATTATTATCAGTTTTGTGTTTTAACAAATGTTAATCAAAGCTTTTTTGCCGCATTCGATAAATATTTTATTAAAAACAAAATATCACTCTATGTATGTTATAGGAAATATTGAGAATATTTTAAGCAAATATTTGAGATGATTCGTGGTTATGACCGTATCCGTAGGTGTCCTTCTTGACGGTAATCGACTGAAAATCCTGATACCTTCCAAGTTTTATTGCTTTCATGAAGCCATCAACTGTAATGCAACTAGTCGGGTTCTAAAGTTTGTTAAAAACATGTTCATGACATTACGAAAAATCAACTACAAAAAATCACTTAAAGGCTTCATTAAATCAATGACCATAATTAACTATTTTTCCTACTGTAAATTGAAAATTAACGGAAAAGTAATTAACAGTTTTCTGAAATTCAACACGAATATCTAAACCAATCAATCACGGCTAATCAAATTACAGTGAGCTTGAAAATGCAGAGAGAATTATATCAATAGCGCTATAAAATAAAGGTTTCTTTACAATAATTAATTTGAAAATTATATAAAGGAAATTAAATGTAACCAAGCCATGAAAAAAATGAAAATTGTAATTCAAGTGTTACAAGTTTCTCCGCCGTATAAGAAATATTCTTTTGAGAAGAAAAAACAATATAAAATATTAACACATTTTTTGGTTTTGACCCCGCCGCATGAATTATAAATTAAACAAACCTTTGTATTTTATTATTTGATGTTCGTGTTTCCTCGTTACAATAAATGTTATATCAATTTTCTAAATCAACCACTGCGTAATTAAACATTTTTTTGCACTTGAAAAATATTTTATCTGCTTTAATTACAGTAATAAAAATTAATTTAGCCTTTGGAAGTCGTCAAAATATTACCTTAATAATATTGGAAGAATTATGTATGTTACAATTTAATCTAAAGAGTAATAAAAACCAAAAATAAAGCGTAGCCTCTAAGTTACGTTCTAATTTTTCCAATCGATAACAAAATAATTCTATTGAAAGCACTGTATAAAAAATTGATGAAAGAAAATCCATAAAACAGTCTTATCGAAATTGAATTTTTTTATATTCTGTGTTAATTAAAAGGAAAACAAATTTTTGCTCACTAAATTTTCTATTCGATTATGTAATAATAAATTCTACTGATAAAAAGCAAAATTTTCTATTAAACGTACACTTTTATTGAGTTTACATAAACAAGCCAGCTACTGTGCTTTTTAATACCACTTTATTTTCGATGAAGAGGCTATTTTGAGTATCATTTCCAATCAGTATCATCAAAAACTCTTTCCATTACTCCACAGTTGCAAGCGGGAGCACGTGATGGAGGTCGTGATAATATACCAAGACGATCTCGGATTTCGTACTGTTAATATTTACGATTTTACAAATAATTTTACACCGAAAATACTTTATTGTATTTAATATAATACCATGTAATAAGTAGGTAGTTAAATGCGTTACCAATAATTGCGTACTGCATATTTTACTACTGCATGAATCGTAGTAGTAACTAGGCCTAGTAGTACCTTTTAGTTACGAGTATTACGCACAAATTGTAGTTGTATATCATATGTACTCTTGCAGTAGTAAAATATGCAAAAAAAATTTATTGATAATGCTTTTTACTACTACTATTATAATTTAATTAAAAAGCTTTGTAATTTTTTCTCGTTGCAATTTACTACTACTATATTAAATACAATATAGTTTTTTCAGTGTGCTAATGATAATTTTATAAATTAATTTAATAAATTAACTTTATCCTGGAATAGTAATTGTTTTAGTTCAGTTATTCAGATATTGTAGTTAACTTAAATGGAAACTGCAAAGACGAAGAAGGAACTAGGAACAATACCATAGTTTTCCCCTTTGTGAAATAGCTGTTAGTTTTTTACTCTTTTGGGATTCCCCTTAGTTGAAGAATAGAAAGTATATTATGAAAACTGATTAGATTGAGGAGCATTCAGTGTTTCTAATAAATAGCGTCAATCAATTAATTTTTGGATTATTTAATTATTTATGTAAGCTTAGCTATAGCCTATATTTCATTAGAGTAGATGTCGGTTAGTGTTTCAATTGTTCAAGAGTAATCAAAACTGATGGTTTTGATTATGTGTTTAGATGTTATAAATTTTTTCATACACCCTAAAATATTGTTTATTAAATTTTTTTTCCACACAGCACATTCACGTTTTGATAACTTATGTTTTTATAGCCATTTATGGTACTAGTGTGTTATATTGCAAATAACCTCGCGAGCCCGTAGGGCGAGTGGAGTAATTTTGTTAAATTCCGCAACTAGGGTTCCTATTTTAACCGCATGTGCTGGAACGAACTATACCACGTTAGAATTTTTAATTTTAAAATTATTATTTCGTATCGCGAGCAGGAAGATTAGATAGTCACCTTCTTGTTACACTCGTGCAAGCCAGTTTATATTTTAATTTTATTTCCGCCATTAAAAAATATTTAATGGGTAAGACTTTTTTTACTGTCTGAGTAAGGGGTAGTTTGTTTTACTTTTATATTTTTGAACAATTTTTTGGAGATTAATTATTGTACCCGCTGATATGGTATTGGAACATCTACGTTTGCACGAGTTTGTCTTGTGTCATTTTTGTAATTAGTTTCTTGATTAATAATAATTGGAAAATTTTGGATCCCGATTTGGGTATATTTTATTTTAGATTCGTGTATTGGAATTTTTGGAAGCTTGTTGGTTCCCATATGGGAGTGTGTTGCACTAATTAGCGATATATTGGAAATTTATTTTTTATGTCAGCAAATTTGATTTGATACCACATGTGGAGTGGCGTGATTAATTGCAAGTGGTGAGATTGGTAGAGGTCGACATATAGGATGTTAGGGGTGCGTCGATTGTAGATGTCTGAGTTGGTTGTAAAGGGTCTACCAATCAGGGTTTGTTTTAAATTTTAAAGAAACACATATTTTGTATGAAAATTTTCTAATTCTCTACTGAAATATGTTGTAGGGCTTGAACATTTATAAATGGAAAACAATATCCGGTAAATGTCCTCCACGACTACGTTTGCAGACGTCGATTCTTTTAACAAAATTTTCGAATACATTTTTGCATAATTGCGAACTTATTTCTCGGATGACGGCTTCGATATTTGTTTTTAGTTCTGAAATTGTTTGTGGATTATTCGCGTAAACATTATCTTTCACATAGCCCCACAAAAAGAAGTCCAATGGCGTTAAATCACAGGATCTTGCTGGCCAGTTGACGTCACCTTTTCGCGAAATTAAACGCCCGTTAAATTTAGTTTTCAATATTCCTTCATTATAGAGGTATTTGCAAGTCATGTTAAGATTGGTGTGGTTATAATAAAATGCACTCATTTTAAGTTTTTATTAGCTTTTATTTCAAATTCAAATGTACTACAAAAGATTCATCAAACATATAACATTGTTTTTAATTACTAACAACAAATTCAAATTGTTTGTTATCCACTTTAAAACAGGAAAACGTTCACTACTGTAGTGAACGTAGTGTACGTTTTCCTGTTTTAAAGTGGATAACCAAACAATTTGAAGAGGTTTTGGTGGTGTTTAGTAATTTTAAAGAACAATGGTTTATATGTTTGATGAATCTTTTTGTAGTAATTTTGACATTTTGGTTTGAAGATGGCCCAAAAAGCCGAAACGCGTCACCAATAAAAAACTCTAATAAAGCAAGTGGAGTGCATTTTAATTTTATTATAACCCACACCAATCACTTAGTTTTCAATAGTTGGATTGTTTCTCGCGCTGTATGGCACGTAGCTCCATCCTGTTGAAACCACAAGTCTTCCACACCCATATCATCCAAAATAGGCCATAAAAATTGGTTACCATATCCCTATAGCGAACTCCATTGACAGTAACGAAAGCACCAGCCTCATTTTCGAAAAATAGGGACCAATGATGTACCCATAAACCACACCATACAGTGACACGAGATGGATGTAGTGGTTGTTCAACAACTGCTTTTGGATTTTCAGAAGCCCAAATTCGACAATTTTGCTTGTTAACATACCCGTTTAAGTGAAAATGTGCTTCGTCCGAAAAGATGATTTTTTCTGAAAAACAAGCACCACGTTCAATGATCCAATCAGCAAATCTAAGACGTTGAGAATGATCTGCTGGCTTTAATTCTTGTACCAGTTGTATCTTATAAGGCTTTAGAGCTAAATCCTTCCGTAAAATTCGCCATGTGGTCATTGTGGACAGGCCTAATTGTTGAGAACGTCGTGAAACCGATAAATTTGGGTCCTCTGTGACACTTTCACGTACTGCAGCAATATTTTCGATTGAACGACATGGACGAGCACATATTTTGTGCTTACGTTTACTACTGAACCGGTGGACTCAAATTTTCGCACTAAATTCGCAATTGTAGTCTCAGATGGACGATCGTTACAAATAAAAATATCGCGAATTTTGCGAAATGTAGTCTTCACGGATCGACCATTTTCATAATGGATTTGAATTATCTTAACACGATTTTCGAGCGAAATCAAAGGCATTATATTAAATGTTGACCTTTATTATACATATGATAAAAACTGAATAACAGAACTGCCTACTTGACCTATTTCAACCAAATTTAAAACAAACCCTGATTGGTAGACCCTTTATAAAGCTGAGGTTAGCCGTCACTTTTGTTTCCTTTTGTTAGTTGGATTCCCTGGTTGGTGCTACCGTCATATTAAAAACCCAGAAGTAGCTTTTTAGTATTCGGGAAGGTCGTAGTGGATCGACCAATACCAGATGTGGCCATCGTAATTTGAGTATGTTTGATGCTGCTTGTGATAATAATTGCTCTGATTTTACGAATATTTTGCCATAAGCCCGATACAAGTATTTCTGACGTGTTTAATAAGATTTTTGTGGGTTTTTTAGTTTTAGATTCTACACTATCCAAAGCCGGAGTTGGTTGACTTCCACCAGGAATATTCCAAAGTTAGAAGGATTTTCAATGATAAAGGATATTTTTAACAAGATGAATACGATTCTCTTGTGCGGAGCAAGGTGAGTTTGAAGCTTTAAGATCGTGCAATACTTGCTATTTACTGATAAAATTCTGTAGACATTTTGCTGTTCATTTTTGGTGTCGACTGTATCGCTATATCGACGTAGCATTTTATTGTCGTAGCATAGCTTACTTCGATTGTTTGTTTTTCCCCTTCAGGGAAACTAAATTGTATTTTTGTTGTTGTTTGAACATGTGAATTTCAGGTTTTCAACCTAAGTTTACTTTTGCTTGCTTTGTTTTATGTTTGTATGTCTCATATTCTAATAAGTACACAAGCCTTTCATTTTTTTTTGGGGAGAATAAATGAAAGCTTTTAGATCTTGTGTTTTATTATTCGTTCTCTAGGTTACCTGATGAATTCACGGCCTTCGCATACCGACGGCGCTTTGCCAATGCAAGGAAAGGGGTAAACGTAGTATTTTTTTAAATAAGAACACACACCTCATGGTTAAACATTTTTCTCCGGTAATCCCGGGTCACCAAGTATCTCAAGTATGCCATAGAGCCTTATTTACATAATTATTATTTTAATTAATTAAGAGCATATAAAAATGCAAACCTTAGATTTAAAATAAAATTATCTTGATTTACGGAAAGCTTCAATGTAATTAAACGAAATAAAAAATATTTCTGTATTTGTTCATTTTTAATTTTTTCGCATTTAAATTATATTAACAAAATTCCTTTGAAATTATTTAAAAGTTTTTAATAAAAGACGTTTTGCAATATCTGCTGGTTAGGTTTGAAGATGCTTTACAGCGACACCGGTTACCTAATCAAAAATAAACATACCTACAGGCGAATGACTTTTATTAAAATCTTTTTTGAAGAATTTTTAACGTATTTTGATATTGTAATTTAAATTAAAAAAGAAAAACATGTTTTAGTATGTAATAAAGCTTAGTTATTAAACTTTACTTAAATAATTATTAGTAATAATGTTTAGTATTCTAATATTCGTATTGGTATTCTAATATTCATATTAGTATTCTAGTATTCTAATAATAATTATTGATTTTAAACAGTTTTCCGTTTTCGAAACAAATAAATTAGTGGCTAGAAGCATTAATAATAATTGAATTTGCATTTAAAAATGCATTATTAATTATGTACATGTGCAAGTAATCGCTGAAAGTTTTGATTGAATATTACATAATTTTTAAATTAATTTGGTCGTTTGACTGTTATGTATAACAGTGAGGGTTACCCTGTAAAAAATTGTGGAGTCCTTTAGTAATAATTGCATTTATAGCAATTAAATAAAAATGTCTAAATATCAACCGTTTGTATTTGTATGCAAACACGTTTATTTTTACACTAAATCCTATCAATTTTTTATGTTTAATTAATTAGCTGATTTCATTTGCTAGTACAGACGCACGAACTACGCTTGTTTACAATGACAAATGCTATTCAGGAATGGAAATTTTTTTGATTAACTCACCGTTGAAGGGAAACTAGAAACTACTTGTTTATTACTTAAATATTATTTTCTTCTTAATTTAGAACGAGGTCCTGTTAGCATCGGCGATATTCCAAAGCCACTGTTTGTCCTGCGAGCATTGCTTGCTTTACATTTGAATATGTTACGCGATAATTTCTTACCACGTGAACCGGTTTTGATCATTGTTTTTTTACTGGAAAGGGGATACTTCTGAAATAGTCCCATATTAATTTAGCGAAGTTCTGATTATATGATCAATTACAAAATAACGGAAATCTTCAATTCTTGTGACTTTATTCCGTTTTTCATCCAGAAACCACAAAAGTTCTTTAACGATAGCATCTACCCGATAAATAGTAAAATATTTTCGATAATGATACAGCATATTTGGTTTAAATAAATTTATTTTTTCTCTATAAGAAAACCAGCTGAATTTTACTAAAAAACCGCGAAATTTGGCGAAAGTATTGTAGCGTGAAGACATATCCTTGGGAAGGTTATTTAAACTGACTTGTGAATTTTGGAATTTTAGAATTTTTCAAAATTTATTTAAACTTGTTTGGTGTCTGCCGACCGGTACACAGAAGTAGGTTATCGGCCGATATTGGAGAATTATTTCTTAGTGATCATCAAAATATTTGATAAAAAAGAGTCAGCGAGAATGTTAGAGGTGTGCTAAGTTGTAATTGATTTTATCTTATAAATTTACGATTTACGATAAAATTACGATTACCATTTATATTCCAGAATTAGGGTAGATAAGAATTAACTAAAATATACTGCTGTGTTTTCATTCTGCTGCTGTTTTCATTATACTTGTAATCTAATTTAAAATCAACATTTCATCAAACGGTTTGCAACATATCGAAAACTTTTGGAGTAATAATTATTCAAAATTTTCTGTTGTTTTAGTTTAGAGTGTGCCCACGTATCTTTCCGAACCAATAGACGGTATGGTTTTCTAGCATTTTGAAAACATGAACTTTTCAAATTATAAGCATTCAAAGTTAAATTTTATAACTCGAAATTCTCTAAGGTGTAAGTCGTACAGCTTGGATAAATTTCTTGCAACGCAATAAAAATGTTTGTTTATCACGGTCAAGAGTTGATTACATTTTTTACAGTATTCTAAAAAAAAGTACTTTGAACTTTAAAGATCTACGAAATTTTAAGTTATACTTTAAGAATTTTTTAAAACTACTACGTTGTGGTAACACATACGTGTAGGATTCCCCATAAGGTAATTTCTAGTAAAATTGGTGTCAATTGCTTAAATGTGCTGCCATTTGCATCATGGAGAGGTTAGTCAAATATTTTGTAAAAACATAGCGGATAATGACGATGCGTTTACATCTAATCGTTCTCTAGTTAACAGAACAATATACTCGTACTTGAGTTATTTAAGATTTCATGGAAACTCAATGCTCTCAAGATTGATTATAAGAAAAACCAGAAGATTAAAATGGCATCAAAAGTAAACGTGCGTGTGTTGTTTAATTATTGTTTCAACTCTTGATTATGTTTAAATCGGTCATTGGCCTGGATGTTAGCGCGATGAACTGCCAACGTATGGTGCCTCGGTTCGAATCCGGATAAAGCTCACTTTGCAATGCCGTCTCCGTGCTTAGGAAGGCACGTAAAGACGGTGGTCCTTCTATGTTAACAAATTGCCATCATTAACAATATAAAAAAGGATACAAGCACATCTGAGACCAGCCTAGCAAGCTACTTTAGATGTAAAACAAATAATATGCTCACAGTACTAGCAGTAGCTTCGGATCTTCATCCAGGTTGCTGTTGGATATTACAGGACTTAGTCCGAAGTTAAGAGAAAGAAGAAATTATTATCTTTTACTTTTCAAGAAATTGCGTATTTTATTCCTAACAAAAAGTGACTTTGTAGTATGACTTGCTCATATTTTTATGTGGCGAACTACGTATTAGCCACAATAATGACAGATTAGTTCTACAATAAATAATATACTTTCCTATTTTTGTAATATGTATGTATTTCCCAAAAATATCAAGCGGTTTACCAAGAGATATTTTTTCTTAAATCAGTAAGATTTACTACTAAGCAGAAAGCTTAAGTAAATATTTACATATTCTAAAGCTTGTAATTTGCACAAGCTTATTTTACAAATTAATTAACTACAATTTTTTTAAATACTTTCTTAACAGAATCAAAAAATAGTTACGAAAGTTATTTAAGATTAACCAAAAATTTGGATAGGTATGTATAACTGATTCGCTTATAAACACATTCATAAAATGAACCTCGTAATAATCAGTTTCATAATCTGAAAACATTTTAAAATAATTTGAATTTATCAATATAGCAACTCTGTAACATTTCCTTTGTGTGTGTCTAGACGAGAAAATTTAATCGCCATGGCGATTTTACGTGAATGGGCTGAAAGTTAAACTGTTGGAAAAATAAAATTTGCAGTTTCCATTTTATTCGAAGCTGTCTTATTACTTTATTCGTATTACAAAGCACCTTGAAAAATATTTACAGATGTGGAAGTAATGTAATGTGAATGAGTATTGCATGGTGATGGTGTAATTTAAAAATATATTTAACAATGCAATTCCAATTAGTAGGTAGTCTGCGACTCAACCTCTTGACTAAACTGTTGTTATTATAGTTGAGAAAAAGATAGACAGTTACCGTAAAAAAAGTAAAAATAGAGCAAATCTGAGCTTTTTATTAAACTTCAATTAATGGCAGGAAATTTTGTTAAATTGATGAAAAGTTGAAGCAGCTAAGGCAACAGTTGTTGACTGAATACTTAAATAAATTGACTTGTGCATGTTATAAAATCAAGTTATTCACTTGAGCGAAGTGAAACGAAAATAATTATGAACGATAGTTTTCATTCAAATTTCCAAATAGTTTTACTTATTTTCTATTATAGAAAATATTGTATTTACAATGTAGAAATCCACGTTTATATTTGTTTTTCCTCAGTCAAAATGTTAAAAGTTTAATTCCGGAAGCTGTCTCTCAGGATAAAATAAATTAAATATTATGATTTTGAAGTACAATTACATGCATGACGTTTTCCGAAACTTTATTCTCAAATTAAATTGTAACTAACTAAATTTTCTTATTTTTAACATAATATAAAAAAGGAAATGTTTTAAAGTTTCCGTGCACGAACTAAAAATTAAATTAGGATGGCACGTTTTATTCGGAGGGAGAATTTTTAAACTATTGTAAGAAATTTAATTTTGATTATTATTTTGTAAAACTCTATAGTAATATCCGTTGGTTGCCAAACTTACCTCTTAATTGATTACTTTATATAAATGTTTGAATTATTTTTCTAGTTAGTGCATAGGCGATAATATGTCATTTCCTGCCCTTCTAATTATTTTAAAACAAAAGCGAATAAAGTAATATTGTGAAAACTAAGTAGTTCATTGCAAGATTTTGTAGGAGGAAATGGTTTTTTTTTGATATCTAGGAACAGTAGAAGTTGAACTTTGCTTTGTAGATACCTCTTACAATTAGTTATTTTTACAATGATTAAAGTTGAGTTTATGTATGGAATGGAAAAAAGGAAAAAAATTCAAATTAAACTGTCAGTTTAATGTTTAATCCCCTGTATTAATAGTAGTTTGTGATATCAGTATTGAAAGGATATAATTATCGATCGATTGTATACCCATTTGTGCAATTAATCTTTTACCAAATCTCTTTTAGAAATATATAATTTTTATTTAACTTGACATTTTTTGTCACGAAATTGATTTGAATTACTTGAATTAATAGTTTATTTTGATTTATTTAATCGATGTTTTGCTAAAACTGACCTGTCATCTTGTCAGATTTTAATTTGACATAATATAATGTACTACATTTTAGTTTATGTATAATGCAGCTTAGATTGTTAAATAATTAACGAAAGTAAATTTTTAATTTTATTGAATTTATTCGAACGGCCGTTCTGATACTGCCCTGATCTCAAGTCAGAGCTTAATTTGACATATATTGCTTTTTTAAGATAGAATCTATATCTGTTTGGTTTCATTTTAGTTCAACGGTTTTAATTAAATAAATTTGTGTGCTTTTTCGTGTTTACGTGCTTTCCGAAACGAGTTGGTCACAAGAAAGTTACACTTGCTATTATTTGAACCCGGTCGAGTACTTTGGTATAAGCAATTGATTGAGCTAACGATCAGGCCATAACTGTCGTCGAATTCTTATATAATATAATAATTAAACAATTCAGCACCTGGACATTATTTATTTTCGATTACGATTAATTTCCTCTTTTTTGTAGAGTTTTCAGTGCAACCTCGATAATTTCACTAATTAACGTTGAACTGTGCAAATTATTAATTGTTCGTATTTCAAATATTTTAAATATTAAATAATTTTTATTATATGGCCATTGATCTTGCTTAATTTTAAAATTTCTTAAAATAAATTGGAAAGTAACCATTGCATGGTTTGGTGGTACCGTTTGTTTTTGCTTAAAAAATTTTCTTTAATGAATTTTACATAATTACAGTCACATTTTCAATTTTTATAAATAAAAAATATTATACCGCATTTATGATTTTATACGCACAAACGAACGTGTTGGAAGAACCAATAAGTCAATCATCCAACTAGGAAAACAATTTTTTATAAGAAAAGTAAATAAACACACTTTTTTAAATTCCTCACTAGAAGTCAAATGTAGCGAAAATAATTCTTAAATTTTGGGTTTATATGTATACAGAAACAAAATATGATTTAAATTTTAGAATTTAGAAATGTTAACTTTTAACAAAATTTAATTATTTTAATGTTCTTTTAAAGAAAAGCGTCAAGGGTTGTGGAAAATTGAACTTTACGGTTTTTTGAACTGTGTGCGAAAACATCTGCTACTTTTAGTATAAATTTTTACCGAGACAAATTTTTCTCAATTTGTAATTGAAAATATTTTTATTTTTATATGCAGACTTTAACCTTAGCTAAATGTAATAAAATTTCGTAATTAAAATAATTTAACAATAAATTTACGTCAACCAAGTTAGCACTGAAAATTTCAAGTTTTAATTTAAAATTTAATTAAATTTGAATTTGATCTTATTAAGACATGGCCGGGCAGCAACTGTTACCAACAATATTCACATTGATTGCTGTAATGTCAATTCTTGTTAATTCGATTAATTGATATATATCTAAATTAATTTATTTGGACAGCATTTCTGTGTTAGGTTTGAGTCAAGTTAAGTGATTTAGCATGTACCTATATAGGTATTTATGTATACTTCGTAACTGTCCATCTTTTTCAAGGACTTATGGTCCTGTTTAAAAAATCAAGTAGGTGTTAAAACAAATTAAAGGCGTAAGTTAGGTATATATTTTATTTATTTTGTCAATTCTTTTTTATAACATTAAATAATTTCTGTGTCAGCACAGGAAGATTTTAGTGCGTTGTGTTATTTTGTTGTTGAAGCGTTTCAAGTTTGCAATTCTATGCTAAATTTGCGATTTAATTAATGGTGTGGAATTTGAATGTCTTCAGAATGTAGCATTCAAAAGCTTCATATTATTCAAATTTAATAGAAAATACCTAGCAAACGCTTCCATATTAAGTCATGTCCTGCTGCTTTGCATAATAATGACACAAAAAGGTATGAACAATTTTTTCTTAAGGATAAATTAGTAAAAAAATGTAATATACCTGTGAACACATATGATCTCCAGAAGCATGTGCGCAGGTGTTTCCTGCAGCTACTGCAGCAGCACACGCCGCTGTTCCGGGCACTTTTAGTTGTTCTTTATAATCGGGTTGGTATGGCAACAACATTCGAATTTTACCCCAACGGTTGAAAAATAATGCTATAGCTCCTACCCATACGACGAGCACCAATAATACTATACCTATTTCTACACCTCTAACCTGGAAAAAAATAAAAATAAAAAGTTCTTTGCTTTCTCATGAGTTTTGAGCAACCACAAACCTACGTGGTGTTTAGCAACACGTAGGCACTAATTACGAAAAATAAATTTTTACACATAAAAATTTGTATGTGTCTATGAATATAAACCACGTAGGTCTGACGTGGTCCTTAAATTATATTTAGTGATTACACCCAAAATTTAAACCAATTAACATTAATTAATTAGAATATTTTTACTTAAAAAACTGGAAAAATTTATTTCATGAAATACATTATAAACTTTAATTGCCTCATTTCGGCACGAACAATTTTTTTAATGGAATAACGCTTTATATCCGCAATAACTAACCTCTAAATTTTTTTATATAATCCCTATTTTGTATTATAGAATACACGATGAAATGTAAATAAAGCTGTTATAATTATAAACTAGCCCATTCGGTTGCTCGGCCTACGGCATCACAAGGGCTCTGGCTCTTAAAGAACAGTAATACATTTTTTTCAGTATAACTACACGATTAATGCCGCTTTTCCACTGCCGTGTCATTAAATTTTAGATCCAGTTAGTAAAAACTTTTTTAATTGGTTTATTGAAAGCTTTATTTTATGATAAGTTGTTGTCTTAGAATCAATACAGACATTTCTATTTAGTTTTAAAATGTATTTGAAACATAAATAAGTTTAATACAAAAGCCATGATTTGATATCTTCCTGGTGTTGCTACATATATTTTTGCCCTTTTTTTGGATTGTTTTTTTCAATTATCATTGCGGTATTACAATTTCTAATCTATATTGTTCTAATAATTATTACGTATTTAATGAGTTCATATTTTCTTTGAATATGTTGAAGAGATCCTAAGGAGAACTCCTTCAAATGTTTTATCGGAGATCAATAAAACCGTACCTACATAATAATAATTACATTTTCTGTTGTATTTGTTGAATTTTTGTTTTATTTGTTCATGTTCGATCTTCCATTACAAAGTTTTGTTGTTTTATATACTTTGTTGAATATATTATTATGTTCCTCGAACTATAAGTAATTGCAACTTGTTCGTAAACAGCTTCATAGCTGAACATATTGTATTTTAGCACAGCATAAAATTACGATTGTGAATTATTCCAAATAAAAAAGTGTTGGTATAAATTAAAAATGCTCTTAAAATGCAGTTAGTAAAGACAGAAACTCGAAAATTTAAGTCGATAAAAATTAATTACGATATTTTCTATTGAAAATCCGGAAAAAGTTGTTTAATGTAAAATACAAACTTTAAATGCCCCATTTCGACACGCAAAAGAAATTTAGACGGAACTATTCTGATCATCAACTTTTTACCGCAGTATATCCGCAATCACTAACCTTTACCAGAATCTAAATATAATCCCATTTATATAATGTAAATGATGAAATATTGATGAGTTTGCTATTAATAAATCAAAATTTCTACGTACTGTTGAACTAGTTTGTGGATAATCGAAATCAGGTGGTTCTGGATTTTCAGGAGATGGTGGAACCCCTGTCGCGAAGACACTCATTATATCTTGTTGCGGAGACGTTCTTGGAGGCTCTAAAATGTTAAAGCAACATTTATGTGCAAAATTAAAAGCTGCAGTTTAAAACTAAAAGCATCTATTACATCGAACATAAAGCATTAACATAATGCTAAAAACATTGGTTAACTGCATTTTTTTCATTTTACGTTAAATTATTAAAATTTTTACCCAGTGTGCGGAAGACTATAGGCCTACTTCGATACTTTTTGCCACCCCAAACGGCAGCTACTGTTAGCTGATACTGAGTGTCAGCTTTTAGTCCACTGAGCGTTACAGCTTCTGAATTTCCAGCCACAACCGCCACCACCCTGTAACTAACAGCCTGGTTCATTCTAGCCAAAAAAATTATATAACGACAAACATTCAAAATTTAAATAGAAAGAAGTCACAGATAGTATTTTAGAGTAGTAAAATGTGTTTAAGAAAAAATTATAATAAATCATTCATTTTTGATGAATTGCATTTAAATATAATTGCTTTTTCGTTCTCACCAGATTACTGGCATTAAATAATATAAGTATAGCGGCTCACCCGTGGACGGGTGACCGTTTTAAAAATACAGCATGCGAGTGGTCAACAAGATCAAAAATTGTATGTTCAAAAACTATTAGGGAAATCAAAATCTACTTGGACTACAAAGATTTTATAGTAGAAAAAAGTAACATTTTACACACATCGAAATGTGTGTATTTCAAATAGAATATTCTATACATATACCAGATTTTAAAAAAATGTTCAGCGCTATTTTTAAGCTTCGAATCTAAAATAAGTTTTGTTAACTAACAGCGGAACTGTACTGTTATTTTTTGTTGGTATTTGGTTTTTTCTTACTTGCATAAGAACTGATGATGTTATCTTTATAACATTATTTTTTAAATTATTGAGAACAAATAATTTCCTATTAAAAAGAAATGGGTTTAAATATTGAACACATTCTTCTATCAGTTTCTGATAGTTTATCCGCGGGTTTTCGTGCGTATTAAGGTTAAAACACCGATAAACAGATTTTCTCACATCATAAAACGTTCCGTGGTTAAATTTTCAATTTTTACAAATTATGCTTTATAGCCATTTCACTGAAAAGTTTGTATGAGAACGTAATTTGGTTGTTGAAAGTTTAGCAAAATTTCAAAATCATAAATATCTTCAATACTAACATTAGCACTAATGCTAGTATTAAATATTTATCATGCCATAATTTTTTTCAGTTTCATGGGCATTTTGAATTTCAGCAGTTATTTATTAATCGTAAAAAGTTTTGGAGTTTGCAAAGTTTGCTAAAAAGCTTATAGCAATAACATTTCGAAAAAAATCCACCCATTAGCAATTCAATTAGTAGTACTACTTGGATCAATTCTAATAAAAGGATTGGTGGACCTAACAGAAATACCTCCAGTTTTCCTAATTTAGAGGTTTTGCAATACCTTTCTATTTTCAGAACAATTTGCATAGGACTACGTTTACCTGAAAACGAAAGATAAGGAAAACAACTTTGAATTTCGGAATATAAAGAATTCAAGATCTTAGAAATAATCAATAGAAATTTTTTTTACTTTTAATGAGGGATTTAATAAAACTTACAGGGCAGCACAAAAAAATGAAAAAACAGCAATACAGAAAAACATGAAAAGCTGTATAAATGAAAGTTTGATATAAGATTGTATCTACCAATAAGAAATTGAGTGACAAACATTATTAGAATTTATTTGTTTATGCCCAAGTAGCATTTTCAGCTAAAAAGCGGCTGCGAATTTCACCAACTATTTACTATTAGTACCTGGTTGGCAGCTGACTATTACAGCTATATTTTACCAGATTAAATAACTATTTTTATAGAAAACTATGAAAGCTTGGTGGCAGCTGGCTATCAGCATATAATAATAATTTAACAATTATTTAACATAATTGTGCAATAATGTCTTAAACTAAGAAAATATGTAAGTGAAAAAATTTAATAATTTTATAAAAAAGTTTTTGTTATTAAAATTATACTTATTTGAAACATAATCCAACAGCAAGAAGGCGCAGGTATGCCGGTACAGAAGAGAGCATCGATTTTGTTACTGTTAAAATTTTATATTTTTGTTCTATTTATTTAAATCTTTGATTATTATTATTATTATTATTACAGCATTTTATTCCTGACGGAATCTCTGCTATCTCCGTGGAGATTTTAACAAAACCGTTTATTGGGGTGGTTTAGTCCCCATTTACTTTACATTCAATTTCACAGTCTAATATCCGATTTTGCCTCATTTGTTATTCTTTTCCATGTTTTTCTGTCTGTCACTTTCCTTCTCCAGTCTTCAACCCTCATCTTTCTCACGTCTTCCATCACTTGGTCCCACCACCGAACCCTAGGCCTTCCCCTTGTACGGTCCTCCATTGGCTTCCATTCTGTAATCTTTTTTGCAATTGCTTTTTCATCTCCTCTCATCATGTGCCCGAGCCATTTCATTCTCATAGATTTTATTACTCTCACGATATCCTCATTTCCCATCTCTCGCAGTATCTCGAAATTCATCATGGGTCTGTGTTCATTTTCATTTATCTTCTTTGGTCCTAAAATTTTTCTCAATATTTTTCTCTCAAAAATTCGCAATTCTTCTTCTTCCTTCTTAGCTACACATAGGGTTTCTGCGGCATATGTAAGTACTGGTCTTATTAGCGTTTTGTAAACTTTTATCTTAGTTGTTCTTGATAAGTTTTGTCACCCAACAATTGCTTGTTAGCATAATATACCCTATTGCCTAAGTGTGTTCTTCTTTTTATTTCTTGTTGCCTTTCATTTTTGTTATTCACTTGTGTTCCTAGATAATTAAACTCATCTACTTCCTCATATACATGATTGTCTATCTGCAATCCTGTTTTTCATTTTCTTTTGGACATTTCATGTATTTGGTCTTATCTCTGTTAATTAATAATCCCATATGTCTCGAGGTTTCTTCTATTTTTTTGAAGGTTGCTGTTAATTTTCTTTTCGTTCTCGATATGACCACTACGTCATCTGCGTATGCCATCACCTGTATCTCACTGTTTATTATTGTTCCTGTAGCTTCGAGTTCTTTGATGATTTTTCGAGAATTAGATTGAACAATGTTGAAGACATTGCATCTCCCTGCCGCACCCGCTATTTACTATGAAGCTCTTGGTTTCACCATTGGAAGTTTTAATGCTGGCTGTGGTTTCCTCCAGAGTTATTTTGGTCATTCTGATTAATTTGTTTGGAATATTAAATTCTTGCATAGTTTCTATCAGTTTATTTCTTTTTATTTTGTCAAATGCTTGTTTGAAATCGATAAACATCATGTATATGTCTATGTTGTGTTCATAGCTTTTTTCTATAATTTGTTTCAATACGTGTATTGCATCAATTGTCGATCTTCCTTCAGTAAAACCGCATTGATATTCTCCAATTATTCTTTTTGTATAATCTTTTAATCTTTTGTTTATCAACATTGACAATATCTTATACGCGGAGTTTAGCAGAGTAATGCCTCTATAGTTCTCGCAATTCTCTACATCTCCCTTCTTCTTTATGGTCACTATTATGCTCTCTCTCCATTGTTTGGGCATTTTTTCTTCTAGCCATACTTGTTTTATTATTTTAAATAATCTCTCGTGTAACATTTCACCTCCATACTTGAGCAATTCCGCATTCAGACCATCTTTACCGGGAGATTTTCCATTTCTGAGCTTATTTATTATTTCCACTACCTCCTCATATGTTGGTTCATCTACTAGTTGGACTTCCTCACTTATTTCTTCACATTGGTCACCTTCCTCCACCACAGTTAGCAGTTTCTGAAAATGTTCTACCCATATTTGTTTTACCTTCTCTACGTCGTCTTCCAATTTTCCTTCCTTGTTCTTCATTCCTCTTGTTTTTACTCTATGTCCTGTTTTTTGCCTCCTTAACTTTTCATAAAATTGGCGATTGTTATTCTGTTTGTTACTTTTTTCAATTTCCTCCATAATCTCTGTTATCCACAGGTTCTTTCTACATTTATATGTTTTATTAGCTTCTTTTCTGGTTTTCCTGTAGTTTTCTAAGTCTTCATTCCTTTTTGTTAATAACCATTTCATTCTTGCTTCTCTCTTTACATCGCACAATCTTCTACATTCAGCATCAAACCATTCTCTATGTGTTCTCTTCTCTGTGTAGCCTATCACTTGTTCTGCACTCTTTCTTAAAATGTCTGTGATGTTTTCACACTCTTGTTCTAGATCATTGCTTCTTTCTTTGTGTGTTATTAACTTCTTAACCGCATCCTCATAATTCTTTCTTATTTCATCATTACAAAATCTATTTGTTGCCAGTTTTCTATTATTATTCTCTTTTTTTGCACCGTATGTTTTTTTTAGTTTAACTTCTGCCACTACCAGATAGTGGTCGGTATCCGCATTGGCGCCCTATATGTTCTTACATCCATCATTGTCGCTCTTTTCCTTCTTGATATCATAACGTGATCGATCTGGTTACCTTCTTCATTTCCTCCGCCGGGCCATACCCAAGTTATTTTGTGTATTTTCTTATGCTTAAACCGGTGCTGCTAATGTCCAGGTCTGCCGCCGCTGCCAAATTACACATTCTATGTCCATTATCGCTGGTTACATCGTGGATTGTTTGCTTTCCCGCCACTTCGGAGACGTATTCCTCCTTCCCCACTTTGGCGTTGAAATCGCCCATAATCATTAACATATCAGTTTTGGCAATTGTGTCACATAATTCCTCCAGATCATGGTAAAAGTTCTCCTTTTCAATCTCGTTGCTATCTTCCGTGGGAGCGTACGCGCTAATTATTGACATGGTTATGGGATTCTTTTTAATTCTGATATGCGCCAATCTTCCATTTACCGGCTTAAACTGTGTCACGTTATCATATAATCTTCTTGCCACCATGAACCCAGTGCCGTTCCTTCCCTGGTTCTCTTCTCCAGAGTACAACATTACATATCCAGACTTGGCGACCTCTCCTTGACCCCCCCACCGAATCTCCTGCAGTGCCGCCACATCTATTTCATATCTTGACAGCTCTCTGGCAATCTCATCCATTTTCCCCGCTCTCAAGAGAGTTCTGACATTCCATGTGGCCATTCGCATCATTTCTTTCTTTTTCCTTTTTTTTTGCTTTTTTTTGCATTTATCCTCTTTCCTTGCATTGTCGTTGTTTCTGTTCCAACATAATCTTCTGGGGCAACTGCTTGGAACGGTTCCCGACTCAGCAATGTTCTTGCATTCCATGACCCAATTTGGTTTATCTTTGAGCTAACTCGTGCGTACAGCTTTTTTCCGTTACCTCTCATCTTTTCTTCATCTCTTGTCCTTTGGCTTCGCATTTTTATTATATTTGGCTCAACCGTCGAGTGCAGTGCCACTGGATGAGCCGATCCAGTATCACCGCTTGTACCTTCTTTCAGTTTTTTGTTGGTCGCGTTGTGGTGTTGTCCGGTCTCAGTCGACTGGTGTCTTCATCCCAAACAAATGTCTCCCCTTCTATAAAGAGTTTCCGGAATCCAACTTTTACTCTTTTTCCATTTTCCATCTCGTTCCTTGCCAATTCCCATATTTTATCTTGTACTTCTTTTTCCTTTTTAGTTAGATCGTTCTCTATATAAGTTCTTGTTCCTTTCAGTTTGTTTTTATTTTCCATTACCGTTCTTTTCTGGTATCGGTCTCCCATTCTTGCCACAATTATCCGCCTGCCTGCATTTTTCCCTATTTCAAACGCATCTACTACGTTTACTTGCGCTTGTACATCTTCCCTTAAAAATTTCTCCACCTTTTCCTTTGTCACGTCTCCTGTCAAAGCCATATTCTTTATAATAACGTTAGCCGATTTCTTTTCTCTTTCATACTTCTCCATTTGTTTCTCCAGATTTGTTATCTTTTCATCTTGGTGATTTACCTTTTCCTCCAGTCTTGCATTTTCTTCCTTCAAACCACGTATTTCCTCACTCCAACGCGTTTCCATACTTTTCAGTTTCTCCTTCACTTCCTTTACCTCTCTGAAGCCACTATTAACAACTCCTGTAAGGTTATTTAACATATCTTTCAGTTCCTCCATACCTATGTCGCTTGTCTTCTGACTTTGTTCAGCGGTCTGGTTACCTTTACTTGGGGACTTTAATGTCTTTTTGCTTCTTTGGAAGATTCTAATATCGTCCTCTGTGTTCTTATCTTCTTCTCTACCCCTCTTAATATATTCTCCAATCGTCGGGTAACTGTTGTGCCTTTTCCTTGAAGGGTTGTTCTTTTTCATTTATAGAAAGTTGTATGGTTTCTCTCTTTTGAATGTAATGTTTGCCTTTTTTAGCCTACTCGTCTCCCACCAACAATTTTGTTTTGTCCTATGTTTACGTATTCACCGTGTCTCCGCAGCAGTACGGGTACTCGGCTCAACGCCTCGGAAATATCCGCACTGCAGACAATCACTTGTATGGTTTCTTTCCTTTATGATGTAATTTCAGCAACTGTTCTATCACTGTACAATTTCTCAATCCAAATATTTAGAGTTATGCACTAGGTGGTTAGTCAGATGTTTCCAGTAGTGAAATAATAGCTTTCGGTTCCTCTCTGAGGACATGTACTTTGTCGTTAACCTCAAAAATGAGTGTTTGTTTCCAATGTCTCACTTTGATATAATTTTCGTGTTTATTTCTATTTACTAACCTCTTGTGTAACTCAGGATCTCCTATATCTTGGCAGAGCCTTTACTTATCTCGTAATACACTCGAAAATATCACAGCCACGTAGCAAATCTAGTACACAGGTACAGGACCGTACTTAACCTTGAAATCTTTGATTAATACGAATAATACGAATAATAATTTAGATATAATATGTTACTTGATTTTTTAGTAATAACCAATACTTATTAGTAACTAAATCTTGGTTACTCCAAAATTGCTTGTTCCCTTCTTAGGAAATCTTGTTAATTAATACGTATATCCAATTTGTAAGCAATTACCTCAAAGCAGTCAAATTAATATTTTGATAGAGAAATTTAATTTATTGCATAATTATGTAAATAGTACATTATGATACATGTTTTATAAAGTATTCTTTAGTCTCGAGTATTTTTGACACGAACGAAGCAAAGCAAGCGAGTGTATAAAATATGAGTTTCTAAAGAGTGTATAAAACAAGCAAGATACTATACTTTTTCTACGACCTCAAATTAAAAAGTTAGAAAAATTAAATATTGTATTAATTAACTAGGTATATTTATAAAATCTATATGTCGCTTATGTGCCAATTGCGTGATTACTTATTCAAGGGAAGTTTGTAACCTAATGGTCCACTATGAATTTGGCTTGTGTTTAGGACTTCAGAGTTTCGATCCTCTGCCAAGATTTATTTTTTTTCTTTCTTTGTATTTTTTTTTCATTTTTTCTGTAGATATAGTATAATACGAACAAGTTTATTTCAAGCAAAAAATTGTTGTTTATATTAAAAACACATTTTTTTCTTTCAACAAGTTGAAAAAAAAATCAATCGAATTCCGCATAAAAATTTTCGGCGGTTGTATACCTATGTATGTATATACAGATTCAATCTTAGATTCTATCTTATTCCATAATATACTTTTTCTATGATCTCAAATTAAAAAAACCAAAAAATTAAATATTTTATTAACTAAGTAGGTAAATTTATAAAATTTATGTGTGGGTTATGTACCATTTGCGTGACTACTTATTCAAGAGAAATTTGCAGCCTAATGGTCTAAGAATGTGGCTTGTGTTTAGGACTTCCGAGTTTGATCTTCGGGAAAGATTGATTTTTTTTCTATCTTTGTATTTGTTTTCATTTTTTCTGTAGATACAGTCCTCACAATATGAAAAGCCCGGTCGCGAAATTTAAATTAATCGGTCTTTTATTTCCTGATGTGTTAAATTTTTCATGTGTAATTTGAATTCTTTAAATATTTATTATTATATTAACAATAATAATGTATAATATTAACAAAATTTATGAAATAAATTTATAAAACTTTAAAATTGAATTCATGAAGCAAAATTCATGTTTTTCGAATTATGGCGATTACAATAAATTTGCATAATTTGATGTTAAAAAATTTATTATTAAAAATTTATATGCACCATTAATAAAGGTACACAAATAAAGGTATTAATATTTTGTATGGCCCTCTGGCTTTATTACATCTGGTAAACGATTAGGCATTGATGACGTTAAGCGCGTCAGGTATTCTGGTGTTAAATTATTGTTCCAGGCAAAATTTAAAGACTGCTCTAGCTCTAACACATTCTTTGGTGTTGTATTAACAACATGTCTTTTATTATGACCCATAAATTTTTATAGGGTTAAAATCAGGGAGTTTCCACAGCAATCCAGTGTAAAAATATCGTTACGTAAAAGTATTCATTTACCTGTAACACATAAACAAGTTAATAGTTAAATATTTTGCAATAAATTGTTTTAAATATGTATAAGAAACATAAAATAATTCGGAATTTTCAAAAAAAATTATTTAAAAAATATGCCATACTTTTTAGCCGTATGACAAGGTGCTTTGTCTTGCTAAATAATCCATTCCTCAATATCTGCGTATAATTGTAAAACAGATGGTCCTAAATTTTTTTCAAAATGTTAATGTACCTGTCGGCAATAAGGGTTTCTTTTGTAATTTGTAATTTTCCTAATCCGTGTTGGGAAAAATATTCCCAGACCATTAAACCGATTCTGCCACGTATTATTTTAATTGTACACCGTTCACTTAATTTTTCATTTTTATAGCGCCGTACATATTGCTTGCCACCGAAACCGCATAGTAAAAATTTTGACTCAACGCAAAATATTACACAACTCTAATCTTCTGCAGTCCAATTGGCGTATTTTTTTGCAAATTCCAGTCATTTTTTGTCATTGCTTTGGTTCGAATTGGTTTTTTAATAGGCGAATAAGCTCTTAAATCAAATTCATTTAACCGATTTGCGATAGTATTTACCCTTGAATTTACACCAATTTAATCCTTTACTTTATCTCTTAGCTGTCGGCAGGTTTTAAGCGATTTTTCGTTAACAATCGACGAAGAACGCGGCCCTGAGCTGGCGTAGTCTTCCGTGGCGGTCGTCCTTTTGCAAGTGGCTTTGTAACGCTGGTTTTATCAAATTTTTGTAAAAAACGGCTTACCGAACCTCTATTGCACCCTACTTTTTTGCTAATATACGTAAAACTTTTATTTTCATTTCGTAAAGTTAAAATTGTTTCCTTTTCTAATTTGGTCAAATTGCCGCTTTTTTGGGATTTTCACACAATTATGCTATAAATAATTCAAAATATAAAACTTGCAGACACTCAATAACAACTAAAGTGTTTGAAGATTATGTACCTTATACAAAAAATCCCCACCCCCTCAAATAAAAAGAATTACAAGCAAATATTACCTGAAAATTACACCGGGCTTTTCATATTGTGAGGACTGTATGTAATACGAACGATTTATTTCAAACGAAAAATCATTGTTTATATGAAAAACACATTTTGTTTCCGCCTAAAAATTTTTGGCGGTTGTGTACCTTGTTTTATTTCGCACATACATCGCATTTTACATACGCACTATGCGGTTAGCCGTCCGGTTGGCCGTCCGGTTGAAGAAGAGAACCGAGATATTCGGTTCGAGGCCGGGTGGAGTAAAAAATTTATTCTGACCGTCTTCCCTCGGAAGGAAGTGCCTCCCACCGAGGCAATTAGCCAAGAAACCTCTCCCTGTACAAGGAGGGGTCACGACACTTGAAATCGATTTATCGACTAAGAAGAGTACCTATAGCCTGTTGTAGCTATTGTTCTATGTAGATTATTAATCTTGCGTTACATTTCTTCCAAAATCTTCCCAAAAATAAAAACGGATCAAAGCTCAGACATTCCATACAAAATTTAAGAACGCTTTGAAGAAAGGGTTGTAGAACAACCAATTGAAAAAAAACCTTTTGCATTATCTTTACTTTGTCGTTCAAGGAATTCAGACATAAGAACAAAACAGTAGAACAATGCTGTTAGTAAATTTGCTACACCGGTTCGGTATTACTGAAAATATATTCAGCACAGAGCCAAAAACGTGTAAAATTTAGAGACTTCTGGAGTGATAGCTGAACAATTGATAAATTTCATAGACTTCTAAGTATAGATTTCAAGTGCTAGAGACTTCCTGGCATAAGTGCACAAGCAGACAATAAAGGCAATGCAGTTTCTTAGTTGCCCCATAATACACTGAGGCGAAGTAAATAATGCAAAGTGATGCTAATTTACGTATTAGAAACTTGTCATAAGAACAGTGAAAATAAAGAGCTCAGGATTCAAATCTTCTAATTGAATTTACTCTTAGAACCAAAACAAATCAATTATAATGCAGAATTGTGGTGTAATAAAAGTAAAACGATAATATAAAAAAATAAAACTGATCATGTCTACAAGGAGGGAAAGGAATATCTAGCAAAGATTTGTAAATGTGCACAACCTCATGGGAAAATATTATAAGACGACAACCAAAAGACAAAATTAATTTAAGTTACTGTAAAGCGCGAAGATGTTAATTTGGCTTGATTATAAACATTTGGAGACAGAAGCTATAAAGAAAAAAAATTAAAGAATAATATTTTAATAACTGATTTTATAGAGCGCTCCACATTGAAGACAATTATAAAGGATATTTTTTTGGTAAAATAATAAGAGTTCGCGTTAATTATTTATAAATTGTAAATTCTTTTTTCTAAATTTATTAAATTGTAATATTTCCGTTTCGATAAATGAAAGGTGTAAATAAATCGTTTATGTAAATATTTGTAGTTTCCTTATTCTTTTCATTTTATTTCGGGTTGTAAATTTTCAATTTGTTCAATCTAAAATTTATTTATTTCAACGTTTGTTTAAGGGTATCGTTAAATGTGCATTCGAGCGTTCACATGAATACCATAATATAATGCTATTTCAATGTATTTTCGATTGTAACTTTGAAATAAATTGCAATTTTTACACTATCAAACTTTTCTTATTATAAATAATTTCCTTTCTTCTTATAAATAATTTAACAACATCTTTATAATTAAATTCCTTGCAAATAATTTAATAATATCTTAATAATTAATTAAGCAATTATCTATGTAATTTAATCCCTAATCAAATTTATTACGTTAATATTTAATATAATAATGCAAATTTTACGAACATTTACATTAAATCGACGATAATGCTGTATTCTGTTACGTAGTTATCATGTGTTTAATTTTTTAAGTTAGCTGTAACTAGAACTTTGTTAAAAATTATGTTGTAATAATTAAATTTGATCTTATTTCTCCAAAGTACAAGTGTAATTAACTTTTTTTGAGAATTATCCTGTTTTTAGTTAGATGTCCCGGTGTCCCCAAAATATAGTTTTGCGACAATTGTATGTTCCGATTTTCAAATACTCACAATTATAATTTATCGTCCAAAAATAGTAGATTTACATCTTTTAGCTGGATAGGTTAAAAAAATACCGACATGGAATGACGTACTCTACACATTGCTTTAAATAAAATTGATATACCAATCGATGATAATAACATATTAATAGATCAGTTCAAAGTATTAAAAAATTTTATTTCAAGGAAATTTTTATTTCTAAAATTTATTGAATAAGTATCAAAACTTTAGAACATATGCCAGTATTATTTTGTATTACCTGCCCATTTTTGATTGAACTAGTCTAGTCTTATTGGTTTTTTATTGGTTAAATTATTTTATAATTTTATTGGTTACGGCGCGGAGTCTGTAGTCTTGAAAAACAGAGTATTTTTCTAATCGGATTTGCCTGTTTTTTAATTCTTGTATGGTGACTTTCTCCACCAATAAAAGTTTCCAATTACAAACAATTACAAATTCAGATTTATTCCTCAGTGCCTTTTTTATTATTAAAACAATCTGCTTAAATTTTAACTGGTCTGCTCTAATGTACATATTTTGTAAAGTAAGATTTTCCCCGTGGTGATGACTAATTTTTGTTTATATACGGGAAATAATGTGCTGTGGTTTATTAGCCCAAATTAACCGCTAAATTTAAATTTGCAATACATATTTATAAAAATAAATTACCAAATATATTATAATATAAATTTCTGCAAGACCAAAGTTCTAACCTACAAAAAATTTTGCGTTTTTAAAAAGTCGTTTTTTGTGTACTTAGATGATGTCTACTCGTTGTAGCTGCTCTACTTGCCATTCCTACTTGACAATTGCCTTTCTTGAATAAGCGTATTACACAGTTTATCTGAATATCTAAACAGAACTGTATGTTTGTCGTTATGTTATACTCTGTTATGGTTTTACGTAAAGATTAAAAATTTTAAAAAATTATACACCTTCTTTGGCGAATCTGACATAGCCGAGTTAAATCAATCTGGTAGTTCTGTTTAGTTCTGCGTAGAGAAATGTTATAAACCCATTCAAAACAACATTAATTCTAGCCTGTTCAACGTAAATAAAACTATTATTTTCTCTACTCTCAGGGGCTTAATTATGGCTCACAATCCTATACTCATATGTATACATGTTCTTGTATACGTTGTAACTTTTTATACCGGGAGCATTCAATATATTCTCGGTATGGGTATAAAGTAAAAAACTAATAACATCAATTGACTATTACAAATTGTACTAACACACATAGAGGACCTACAATTTAAACTAGACTACAATCTAAACTACAACTTCCATTGAGAATGTTTTTACAGACAAAATATACCTCAGAGGTTAGTCAATGGTTTTGTTACAGAATTTGATTAATTCCGTAACTGGAATTCCCATTTCTGCCATTTCCATTTCAATTTTGTATTTTAAATATAATTTTCATATTGCAAGTGGAACGATTCCATTTGCATTTTCCACGTTGCACTCGTGCAAGCCAGTTTATAATTTAATTTTACCTTCGCCATTAAGAATTTTAATAGATAAAAATATTTTTTACCGCCTGAGACGGGGGTAGATTGTTTTTACTTGAGTGATTTTTTTGTGATTTTCCGGGGTTATATTGTTGAACCCGTTATGGGGATTGGAAGACTTGAGTTGCACGAGTTGCCCTGAGTCGTTTTCGTTTTTGTTATCTTGGTAGTTTAAAGGATCCAGATGGTGGAGGTCGATTGTATTTTTTTATGGATAATAAGTGCTTCTGTTCTGAATGTTTGGGTGTCTGTGGAGGCTTTGCTGTAAGCCCTTGAGGTGCAATAAGTATCAGAGTATTAAATAGTTCACCGATTGCCGGTCCCAATTTTTCCGCTGTGCCGATGATGCCATGGATTGGAGCTACCAATTTTCTTTTCGTTACCCGGATTGATACCTAGAATCCATTCCAGGGTCTACGTTCTTCAGTTTTAGAGAGCTAGTGGTAACTAGTTTTGTTGTTGTTTTTAATAATGATGCTATAATGGATCAATGTGCCCGACGTAGGGTTAAAAAATATTTTTTTCCCACTTCATCCTGGTAAAATAGTATAAACTTTTTAATGCATTTTTTAATTTAGCTACAGAGAATTAAAAATAGTCCTACCAAAAAAAAAGTATGTGAAAAACACAAACTTTTATAACAGAGATTTTAAAACCGCTCGGCTATTACCATCCTGTTATCAGACATGTTAGGTTTGAAGTTGAAATTTTCCTATATTACTTTTAGAAAATATTTTTAATCGTCAATTAAAATTTAAAATATTAATCGACGAAAATTATTAACCACAAAACACTTTAAGTAATTGTAACCTTGTCTGTTACAATTTCTGTTCTGTTATTGTTACGTACAAATTTATCGCGGTTGATTCTATCGTCTATTGTGGGAAACATGTTCTTTTGTTGAAATTGTCAGCCAATCCTACAAAATAGTCTGTTAAGTTTGCTTTGTTTGATAATGTTTTATTTTGAAGCTGACACAAACAGTTTGCAATTTGGGTTTTTGCGTTATGTGTGGTGAAAATTGACTGTGTAGACATACATACATAAATAAAACACAGGATATCGAAATATATACATAATTACCCGTTAAACTAAATTAACCAACCGCTTTTTGTTCTTCCATCTGTTTAAACAAAATAAATTATAATATTTCTGTTGGTATATTCATTTTCCAAAATAATATCAGTTAATGTGAACAATACGACTTTAAGCCGGAAGCCATTATAACATTTGTTAGTAATAATTTTCAGGTAATTATTATTAATCATATGTTCCAAATTTTATTTTTAAATAGTCAACGCCAGAAATATTACTACAAGTAACGGTTATAGCTGGCGACTCAAAAATAAGAAGTTTAGTATTTTTTATTTTTAGTTATAATTGTGATTTCTTAGTTATTTTCCTATTGCTTATTATTTGTTTTCTGTTAGCCATTTGGTGTTATTTAGTCGCAGTAATATTAAAAGTAGTATAAAAAGTATTTCTTTCATGAGCGAAAAATATCAGTTGCGACTTACTCCAACATAAAATGCACTTCATTCATGGAAGCCATAATTCTCTAATAGAATATCTTTAAAGAAGACCTGTAAATGAGCTAGTTCTTCATTTTGTAATAATTAAGTGGAAATAAAGTTGTTGACTCACCG
This sequence comes from Lycocerus yunnanus, assembly GCA_036346125.1. Taxonomy (NCBI): domain Eukaryota; kingdom Metazoa; phylum Arthropoda; class Insecta; order Coleoptera; family Cantharidae; genus Lycocerus; species Lycocerus yunnanus. Next base: position 679,507 of record JARFIX010000017.1, read on the forward strand.
TTTTTTAATTATTATTAATAAAAAAGTAATTACAATAAATAATTCCGTAAAACTTGACTTTTCGGAGGAGTCAACCGAGGTTAAATTTAGAATTTTACTTATTCATTTGAAATATTATACAATTAGAATTCTTTTGATATTAATTTTGTAAATGCAATAAACTGGTTACTTTATAGCCACGCGCCTTTGTAAATACCTTACTTTGTTTATTTAACTAAATAAATATCAGTGTATACAATATTTTATATTAAATATAGTAAATAACATATACGATATGCTTAGGAAAATATGTACTAAAAGTAAATGTATTCTAGAGGAAAATCTACTTTTCTTCAAAAGTCCTTTGTTAAGAATTCAAAACTTACGGCAGTACATCATGTAGATGCATTAAATATATTTCATTTTGTATCTCATATTTCAAAGACCCGTTAAGTAAGCAAAATGGAGTTTGAAAGACGCACAAAAGCTTTATTAATAAAAGTTGAGTTCCTTTTTTTTGAAATCCAAACCAAATTCAGTTATTTTATGTTACACAAACCTCATAATTAATTTAATTAAAATTCAATGCTATCTACTATGATCAATATTGCTACACTATTAATGAGTACATAGAAACCATATTCAGTAATGTTTACTTATACACAGGGCGTCCTAGTTAAACTAAAACAGGAGTGCTTTTTCTTTGTCATTTATTTGAAAGGGGCAATACTACCGTTGACTAAATAGCAACCTCGAAACAGTTTTCCAGTAAATGCGTCTAAAAGAAAACAAAAGAAACGGAATTATCGGACTTTGAAATAGCCGAAAGTTTTTCGAAGAGGTTAAATTCTAAAAATCCAACTATATATCGTTATCTGTGAGCCACCCTGTATAGGTTCCCCGGTTCGTCGTAAAATATAGGTGAATTTGTTCATCCCGTTGGGAAATATATTTTAACTTTTGTTATGCACGATTTATTTTATACAGTTACGTACAAATTTGTTGGCTCTGAGGTAGGCATTTTCGATATCAAATATGAATTTTTAAGCTGTTGTCTGGTCGTGAGTGAGGTAAGTGCCAATCGCATTATACACAGTACAGTATATGGAACAAACTATGGCTTAAAATTTAACGAAGTATGTAAAATTAAATTTTAATACCAACGCAGTAATTTATAAATGAAATAACTTTTAAATTAAAGTTAATACAATTAGGTGGTAAACAACGGGGTAAGTAAATAACGTGAGTAATCAATTTACAAAACTAAACCAATTAACTATTATATTCCCTAATTAAGACGTGAGTGAAATTAGAATAACTTGAAATAATTCTATTTTGGATTTAATTGCTTGTCAAAGCAAATTATCCCTAATGATGTAGTAAGTTATACCTAATTATCTACTTTGTGTAATGCACGTATCCTCAAGCACATGGTGGGTTTAATATCTTTAGAAAAACCTTACAATAGTTTTTAAATTAGTAACTTGTATTTAGTGAATTGAAAAAATAAGCACAATCATAGTCCAGATTACAAGGTTCGATCAAAAATTTAATGTTTCGTTGTAGAATTTCTAAATTGGCGCAGTCGATAAATAAATCATCCAAGTTTAAACGTATTTCTATTTCTGTACTTCTTGCATTCTTCTGTTTATAAAAATCAATTTATCGTGTCCTTATTGAGTTTTATTACAAGGTTTATTATTTACTAAACTATTGAGCGTTTTCTAGCTTTGCTTAAAATATTAATGGCATTTTATAGCTTTATCCTCTATATTATTTACTCAAATTCAGTCGAAATACGTACAACGCTCTTTTGCTATTGTAAAACTTCAGTCAAGCAAACCAGTAAAATTTTGTGATAGAAATTTTAAATCAGAAAAAGATAAGGGTATCTCTGGACAAGTTTTGCTACGGGTGCGTTCACATCATAGCACATTGAAGTTAAAATAATTTGGATTACTGAAAGTTATGGATTTTATGAATATGTATATCTAATTAATAACTCGACAAACTTTGTTCTCAGCCCAAATATACGTAATAATCTTGAGAAATATAAAAAAATGTAGTTGAACAGACTGTGCAGAGGTAAAATTTGCATATTAAATTCCTAAAGAAAATTTATCGGTCTTCGAACAATCTATTAGTAGTAATCGATTGAAAATTTTAAATGACAACGTTTTTATTCTATATATTTCTTCCAAAGGTTCTTTTTAATAAACTTTGTTATAGTTAAAATTCAGGTATTCCCTTATTAATTATTATTACACTCTGTGATACTAGTCGGCTTCCGATCGCCTTTAGTGCGAGAAAGTGACTGTTTTTGATCATTTTAAAATTGTCTTTGGGACATTCTGGAGCATCAGGGCTTTAACTGCAAAATATTTTAATGAAACAACTATCACCTAATATTAGGAGATTCTAAAGTCCTTGGAGCTGTCACTCAAGAAATATTGGTCCCAAATATCTTAAAGTTGTTCGTAGCTAATCTAGGGACTTTTAAACCAATTTCTGTTTATTCTGAATAAACAAAACCTGGTTAGGCTATCACAAATAGAAAAAAGCTTTAATCTTATTTCAATGTAATCCAGATGATCTAGCCCAACTCAAGGTTTCTATTTACCATTAGATATACCGTGGAATGCTGAACCCTAGTCAATGAAGTGCCCAAAGTATTATTTAAGACACCAGCTAATTGGGTTTTACATAATAGAACAAGTACATAGAGAACATTTTTCAATATAGCACGCATTCATACAGTCAGGAGCGTCTTCAGGATCAGTAATAAATTGTATGGGATTTGTCAGCTGATGACAATTTCTTATAAAATTTTATTGAGCCACACGGTTGCGTAATTAAACAATAATTAGGAAACATAGTTGTGGTTGATTTGACATTTACGAGTGGTAACCTTGTTATGTATTAACAAATTAAAGACATAAATATAAATCTAGATCAAGAGACAAGTGAACCTTTTAATTTTTTTAGTTAGATTGTACCATATATTTTCATTTCCTGAAACACGCACTTGCAAACCTTCTAATTTATTTATGTTGAAATTCTAAGCATGGCAGTGCAATTACATTAGACATACAAAACCTAGAGAAGTGAAAAGGTTGGATTTACTACGATACAAAAATGTATACGGCTTCTTTTACAATATTTTTAAAAAACATAATAGCAAAAAATTCTACAACTTTTAGTTATGTATTTAAAGAGCTTTTTTTTCTTTTGTTTCCGCCATAAAATATTTATGCACACCAAAATTGAAGAAATCTTTTATAATATTCAAAATTATCTTTTTATCCAACGCTAAAGAAAAGATTATATATTTTATATAATCAAAATCGATCTGATTCCTTCAATCATGGTGATAGAAACTAAAAAGTTTAAATCGAAAAGTGCAGGAAAATAAATTGTGAAATTTGTTTTTAAATCTGGTTTATTGAACCCACCTGGCATCTGTTGGCTTATATGTTACGTCGTATTTGTAAACGTTTTCCACAGATGTGGACCAAGAAACTCGAACAGAAGTAGGGTTAAGAAAAGTAACAGTAATATTTTCAGGGACTCCGGGTCCAAAAGGCATTGAACCTGAAAAAAAATTAAAATTAATAATCTGCAAGTTAATGGTTGTTAAAATTTTTACGAAGTACAAGATACAATTAGCTACAAAAAATATGATATTGATTTACAGACTGTTAAAGCATCTTCACTTTTAATGAACTAGGTATTAAATAAACATTTATAATTAGAACAAATGTTTGCAGTGTAACTCATGCTAAATTATTACTTTTTAATTTAAAGTAAACTGCAACAAAGTATTTTATTCGCAATCGGTCGGTAATTGCTCGTTTCGACTTTAAAAGTTTGGAAGTTGCATATTGTCAACTACTAATATCAACCGGTGTGTAATGAAAATTATTCACTCGTTATATCACGTGGCGGTCAGTAATGAACAAAATGGGCGGGGTTTTAACGTGTATGAGCTATTACAAATAGAGGCGCTGATGCAAATGTCAAATATGACATAACTTAATATAATTTTGAAAACGCATTATTTCCATTAAACCAACCCCAACTTCACGATTGCGAATAAAATAGTATACATGCTTCGGCGTAAAGCGTCATTACTAACCTCGGTTAATTGCTGACCTCCGGCTTCGCCGTCGGTCAGCAGAACAGACCTCGGTTAGTAATGACTCGCTTCCACCTCGCTATGTAATATACTATTATGGAATGGAAATAAATTTAGTATGACAAAGGTATAAATATAACTCTTTATAGTTAATATAACATATTATTGAAGTGGTATTGATTTTCAATTGTTGAAAATTTATATTTTAAAATTGTACAAAACGAGATAAAAATAGAATAAATTAATTGACTTTTTAAACAAGTGAGCTGGTTTGCATGCAAAAGAATCGCACGAAATTAATTTTTTTCTCACAAAAAAACTACTTAAATTTTCACTGTTTCATGAATGCAATTGAAAAATGAATGCAACATAATTAAAAGAACAATTATTGATAGTTAAACAAAATTTGTAAAATTAAAAGAACAAAGAAAAATGAGACTAAAGTAATGTGAGAATTTTATTTTATTCTGTTTTATATTTTATAGTTGTGGTCTATTTCTATTATTTTATAGAGCTTATATTGGAAATATGACATTGTCTATATAAATAACCTTTTATACGTGTTGTAATCACAAAAAATTAATAAGAATAACGATAAAAATTTAAAATAGAAAAATTAAATAGAATGAAAATATAATATTAAAAAGTGCAATAAAATGCAAGACTACCAATTTAGCCTATCAATTTTTGCTTTTTAAAATATTTATTGCCAAATGATTCAAATTTAAAAATTGGGAGATCGTCAGAGCTATTCTAACTTGCCGAAAACGTCAAAACAGAGTTCACGCGAAGTAATTTTATTCGAAATTTCGGAAATTAAATGGTCAATTATTACTCAAAAAGAATTAGTCACGCATATAGCAGATCCGCACAATATAATACTCTCTGCCTTAGTAGTTCAGTTGCTTCAATACGTGTATTCACAGCTAGTACGTTTGGGTTCGAATCTAGATTAAAAATTAATTTCTCCGCACATCTTCTCGCTAAAATTTTATCAAAACTTGTCGTTCAAAATTTCTAATTGTAATTACGCAAAACTTGAAGCTCTAATGAAAAAAGTGTAGAATACAACTATATACATCTCATTGATGGCTCGGCGTCGGTGGAAACGTTTATTAATTACAGCAAAATAATATAAAAATTAAAAAAACTCTCACACTAGATGTCTTCGGCCTAAACTCCATCAAAATTGGCGTTAAATCCTAGAAACAGAGAAAAACTGAAAAGAAAGCTCATTTTGATTTTCGTTTCCTTCTGAAATATTAAGCAAAAATTGTTTCGTCTTGCCTCATCCTCACTTCTGCAAAATGTCGGCTCGCTGGAACTGTGATCAATTTTAAACGATACTTAAATTTTAAAATAAATCAATTCTTTCGACCCCTCGCGCTTTCTCCGTCATTTATCGTCAATTATCTAAATAAACCGGCAATTATCGTCAAACGGATAAATTTTCCGTTGAATTACTGCCGTACAACACCTGATCACCAAATTTTAGTCACCCATCAGGAAGTATATCCTGTAAATAACGGGATTTACAGAATTATTAATTAACCCGATTTTATTGTGTCAAAAATTAATTGCGTTGATTTTTACATTTTGAATATAATAATAAAAATTCAGTTTTAGAATATGAAACTAAACTAATTTACTAAACTAATTTCTATTTTTCACTTTTACGTTGGATGTAAGGTTTATAAATATTATTATTTTTTTTGTTTAATTTAAATCAATGTATACCGGATATTAATAATGATTTTTATAGAATTTTATTAATTCTTAATGCTTTTGTTAAGGTTTTCTGTCTATTATTAGAAGTCTATAATAGTTTACTCCGAGTACGAGTGCCATAACTTATTCCTAATTGTGAAGTTGAAAAAAAGTTTAAAAACAAATTATTTAATAAAAAATATAATTAATTTTGAAAAATTATATTATACAAGCGGGATACCCGGCTTTGTCCGGGGTTTAAATTTATATGAAATTCTATTCAGGTGTGGGTTCAATTTTGATTCATTTTCACCTTATAACTACAGTTCTTAAATAGCTAACGTATATACTTGATATGATTGGTGGTACAATTTAAAAACTCAACCAATAAAGGGTAGTTCCACAATTCCAATTTTGATGTTTGTGAACATTTCGAAAAGAACGGTACAATGTAAACAGCAGTATTTGTTTTGGTAAGATTATATAAAAGCAAACTTTCTGTTTTATAAATTATTAACACATTTGACATCGTATTTTATCGCAATTTAAATTTTTATAAAATTTTTATAGATTTTAGGTAGTACCTTGATAAAAAAATTGAAATTTATGGATTTATTAATAAAAATTTTTTGGAAATGTGTTTAGAGCTGAGAATAGCGGCGTTGACCTAAGAATTTGTATCAGAATCGGAGCATTTTTTTGGGAAGGACATACAAACATTCACTTTACATTAAGATAATAAATCATAATTTATTTCTCATCTTTTCTGAAGTTTTTATAAATAAGATAATATTGCAACTTAGTTTCTTATATAAAATATATAATAAGAAGCCTCTTACAGGAAAACGTTTGCTAGTTTTTTACTGCAACAATTGGGCAAGGTATCGTAAAGTCTGTGTGTTTTTAAGGATGATACATCGTTTATAGGTTATACTTAAACTAGACATACATAATATAAGAATAGCTGAATCTACGTATGTCCTGGTTATGCTATCTGTGTTTGTGCCTTACGCTGATATCACTACCTCCGATGTTACTTCGTGCTAAGCTTTGGATATAACTTATTATAAAGCTGTTTTCATATTCAATTTATTTTTTAAATTTCTTTACTCCTTGACAGTTTTTATCTTGTTTGCTCTTCAAGGTTAATACCAAAACACTGTGCTAATAAATAAATTTTGACTATGATTCTTTTAATTTACTAAAACCATGACGTCATCCATAAGTAACTGTACGATTGACCCTACCAGAAATTAAAATATGTGTACATTTAAAGGGCGAAATCAATGTTGTATTTTGTTAATATGATAATAATATTATGTATATTACATATCATGTAATTGTTTTGTTTTAATGTTTTACTGTAGTACGTTTCGCACATAAACCAATAGCAAGTTGATCATAATTTCATACAACCAATTTATTCATCAAAACAAACATTATTCAGTATAAGTACTTAGGTATGCTTATGATTTAATTATTGCAATAACTAATTATGTTTGTTTAATATGGATACGATAAAAAATAAATATTGTAAAATGCATTATGGACTCAGGAATTGCCAAATTAATTACTAAAGCTTTTTTTGTTTTTGTAAGCTCTATAGAGAATGGGGACACACACAAGAGTTTACTGCAGTTTTTATTAGTCAAATTGCAATGAAATTGAAATTACAATGTAAACAATTTGATTAAAAATCCATTTCAATATGATGATGGAACATCGATGCATTAAATTTCTCCTACGAAGTCCTGCTATCATATTTCATATCAGGATTTTCACACAAGGCCAATCCCGCAGTGTATATTAGAACCTGCTTAAAGCTCAAATGTCAATAATGCCAACTAAACAAATTAATTGCAGGACGTGCAGCAGCAGTTTAGTAATATCTAGGTTTGATTAATATTTCGTGTTCAATCCAATAAATAGGTAGGCACTTGTTTATTACTAAAACGTAGAATTAAAAATAAAGTTTGGCAATAGATCAAGGTAGATACTAAATAAATAAAAAGTTAAGTATAAATTATAGTATCGTTTTCGTAATAGAGACAATAAACTAATTTATAATAAATTAAACTAGCATAGCCTGTATCAGCATATTAGGGCCGCATACTAGGAGGCATACGTCGTTACCGCACCTAAAAATTTGCTAAAAATATTTTCTTAAATAAATTTTTAGGTTAAAATAGCAAGTTCGCATAATCATTGTTGATCTTAGTGAATAAAATGAACACATTGAGGTACACTTTAGAAATCAGATCTTCTATTTTATATAGTAATATGTGCCCCACTTTATTTAAATCTTACTCCCATCTTGTGCATGCACTTTATTTTTGGTCGCCCCCTTAGTAACAAGAATTATTTAGAATTACTTATTAACTAATTTTAATTAACTTGAAACAGAATGCAAAGACAAAATACCTACTTTTATGAAAAGCGCATTTAATGAAAAACCCCATTACAAACTCTGGAGTGACGGTTGCCAATCTTTATTAAATGACACGAACATGTAAGATCATTTTAAAATTAATAGAATTTGTGACAAGCTGAAAGGTACAAGACATCTCCGCTTAGCGATCGGAGAGCTGAAACGGGCGTGGACCATGCAATAGTCTAGATTGATTTACACATGGATGAGTAATAAGTTCCAATACAATGAAGAATATATTTACTAATTATAGTTGCAAAATAAAATCCAAACAAAAATGGAAAAACAAACAAAATATAAATGATAACGGAGGACCAGCTTAATGGTCAAAAGTTTAGCCTCACTAACAAACAATTAAACTACTTACCGCTAATTAAAAAGTTAATTGTCCATGGACTTTGCAATTTGTTGATGAGGTTCTGTTGATATGATAGAATAATAATAAGCACCCATGTATAGCGGCAAAATTATAAATTAAAATGATGCGAAACGAGTTTTGATACAAAATAAATTTTGTTAGAATTTCAAGTTTTACGAAATAGATTTTGATTCAGCCTGTGAACTACGTGAAGTGAACTCTCATAACGTCATTCACGGTTCTGCGTATTGTAATTTTGGCAAAATTTAACAAGTTATTGCTTATATTTATAACATTTCATTATTTTCTCTTCAGGCTTTCTGTCCCTTCCTGAATGCTTTTTCCTTTTTATAGAAAAAAGTTTTAGCATTAATACCACACAGTTGCCGAATCCGGGTTTGGGAATGTGTCTGTGCACCGTTCGTACATTTTAGTTAGAGTAAAGTGTAAGTTTGCCAACGTAAGATCATGTCTAGATCACGTAAAGAACACGTCTAGAATTCAAATCCGATATCATGTCCTGTGTTCCAACGTGCACGTTTTTTTTTGTTTTTAGCGTACCTACGAAAATGTTTCATATTTTATTCAATCAACTGTTGTAATTTAAATTTGCCGCTTGATCACATCATTTTTTGAGCTGCGGGTTGTGTGTTCAGCAGTTCAGTTTCATTCTTACCATTTTGTAACTTTTGTTGCGATTTAACGCTTATATAGTGCATGCATTTAAAATTTATTATGAATCTACGAGTGCTATCTTAATCTTTGGAAAATTGTGAAAACTCAAGTATTCTTCCCTCTTATGCTTATTTTAGGGAGCGTGGTGGAGTTAACTTGCAGACATTAGAAACTTATAGCAAAACGTGGACTTCTAACTTTCTGTCGAATGCTTACGAATTGATTAAAATTTTATTATGTTTAGCTTATCAATTTTTAATTCAAAATTAAGAGTGTTTAAGTAATTAAATTACAAGTAGATAATATTATAACTTTTAAACTACCTCCCAAACTTTTAGATATAGAATATTAACTTAAAGATGTCGTATATGAAGAAGCGGCGCTTAAACTTTTTTCATACAAAATTTCATCATCGGAAACTTTGAACGTTCCAAAATATAACCCACCAGGCAAAAAAATATAATTGTCTTGTTTCGTCTGAAAAGTGAATACGCCTTTCTATACTTAGGTGTATTAGTTTTTCAATAACTTCCAATTCAGATCAATTCAGACACGCCTGAACAGTTGGATATCCTTCTGAGATTTAAAATTGAATACGTGATTTATAAAAACTATTTTTTAGATGAAATCAATAAGTTTACTCAGTCACTGAAACCAATAATTTTCAGCAAAATCAAATTCTATTGTAAGGAACTAAACCGTCATCCATCACTTTAATATCAAATTACATTAACCTATATTTTTTTTAAATAATATCATTAAATTTAATTAGTTTATAAAAAGAAACAAAGGAACAATTTTTTTCAAATATGAAGTCGATAATTGTACTTTTAGAACACAATTGTTTGTTTTCAAGGGAAACCTTTGTAATTTTGATGCGCTACCATCAAACCACACCACAAAACTTTCTGTAAAACCCGCCCATGTAGACTAATACATAAACATCTGCTTCTGAACAGAACTTTGTAGTTATTTGGTGGTACAAGTTTGATGAAACCCAAATTTTATCATAAAAAAAAGAAATTAATTTTAGTTCCAAGTTGAAGGTAAAAATTTACCTTCGAGAGGCATACTTTAAGAAATATGGTTTTATTGAACGCAATTTTTATGGAGAGAGACTCGAAATGTTATTATCAGCGGGTTTGGTTATCACTCCCATTTGGCACACAAACTTGATAGACTTAAAGCAAAGTACAATTTGTGTCGTAAAATTTAAATTTAGTGTAGAAGAAAACCTCAAAAAATGGAAGATATTGAAGATTTTTGCTTAAGTATCAGTGATTCGAGGCTACGTAATATATCAAAAAATGTTGAGCTTAATTTTCCAATTTGCAAATTTTACGAAATGGTTTTGAGAGAATATTTGAAAGATAATCAACTTCAAATTACATCGTATTTCTTTATTCCCAATAATTACGAAACAATGTATCTTCCTGCTACGTCTATTATTAAACGATACAATTTAGAAGGTGAACACAACGGCGTTCAAGGTAATTAATTTTAATTTCCAAATGTTTCTGTATTTTTAAGCATCCTGTTTTAGATTTTGAGAGGTACATAGTAGTAAAATTGCGCAATGAAGATCCACGGTATATTAAGTACGGAGTTGGAATCCTACATGAAAATGAAATGCTGGCGTATGAAAAAATATTTCCGCTTTTATCTCGGAAAGAGTTTTGCAGTGAGCGATTACCAATACCCGAAATATACTTTGCTTCAAAAAACGCAATAATAATGGAAGACTTGAACCAAAATTCTTTCTATTTTCCAGATAAAAATATTAAGGGCATCACTGCCCATCAATGCCGATCAGTTTTAAAAGTAAGATTAGTTTTTTTCGTTGATTCTTTCTCTTAAAAGCTTCTTTTTTAGCATTTAGCCAAGTTCCACGCACGTTCTTTAGTTGTCAAAATGAAGGCACCGAAAAATTCCAAGAAGTACAAGGCGTTACAAGAGAAGTTCTTTTTTTCTACAAGCAATCAGAAATTTTGGAGTTTAAAAGACTGTTTTTTGATAAGCTAATAGAAATTTTTGAGAAACAACAGCATTTTACGTATGAACTGGAAAGTGCTATTGAAACATTAAAGAGTTTGCGAAAACTTTTGTAGCACAAATCAAAAACTTAATTTTGTATCCAGGAAAGCACTCCGTTTTTTGTCATGGTGATCTTCGGGCTTCTAACATTTTTATCAATAGTGTTACTGGAATGATTAAATTTATAGATTTTCAGCAAATTTGCTATTCGTCAATAGCTAGAGATTTAGTAACGTTATTTTATGTAAATCTACAACCACGTGATATGCGTAATTTTATGTCCAGCTTTTTGTTAAATTACTTAAAACATCTTCACGTATATTTAAAGGAGCAGGATGTTGATTTAGAATATGAATTAACAGAAAAGTGGTTAAATAACGAGATGATGAAGTTCCAAGTGTATGGAATTGTATATGGATTGTGGCATAGTGTGGAATTCTACATTGAAAATACAGTGGATGGAATGTCAATAGAAAAATTATGCCAACAAAAGTATGGAGATACAAATTTAGGAAGTGATTTCATCGCAAGAGCTATATCAATGTTAGCATTTTATAAAAATCAAACTGCTTCAGCAGTTGGAGGATAAATCAAAAAGCAATGTATTTTTCAACTTAAGTATAGAAAAAATGGGTTCTACTATTTTTTGAATTTAAACTCATTGTATGAATTAGTTACAAATTAGTCTTAAATATTTTGTTGTAAAAATGTTATTGAATAAAATAAATAATGTTATAGATAATAATAATGGATGTGTAAATTTTAGATTTTTTAACAAACTCGGGGTCCTTGCAAGTTAAATTTTGTTGATACTATTGCACTGCAATACTGCACCCCACTATGCGTAGCAAAAATAGTATGTAAGAAAAATATTTTATTTAAATAATGTACATTTTTTTGTTTGCATTAAAACTGGGCTTTATCTTTCGCTCTGGTTGGAGAAAATACTTACCAGATGAGAGTAAAGCATACTTTTCTAATATGTAAATTAACATCGTAAAACGTAAAGATATGAAGTAAGAGAATTAAATTAAGAAGAGGTTTATCTTTCGTGGATTAAAAAAAATAATCTTTTTATTGCATATTTTCAATCCTTCAGGTGTATAGAATACCTTTTTAAAGCGGGTTAGTAAATGGGTAAAAACTATTGCAAGACTTTAATTGTATTTATCTTAAAACTACTTTTTCTTGACTGGGTGAAAAGATAATACAATAGATAATTAATCGATCATATTTCTTTTTGTTTTAAATTAAATTAGACTATTTTCATTGGAGCGTAAACTACCACTTATCGTACGCATATTCTATAATAATAAATTTTTAAAGTCAAGAAATCGAGAAAAAGGGACTTTTTTCAAATGTTCACCATTTTGTATGGTCCCTGCGACCATCTTCAGATAATCTTATCTAGTTTCAGAATTCCTAAGGAAATTTATTTTAAGTGAACGGGACGATCTTTATGTTTTACCCATAGAATTGGACAGGAAATATAAATAAACATTTTTCAAAAACCGGGGATTGATATCTTTATCCCAATCTAAGAAAAAATTCTGAAAACATGCTTTTTGGGGCTTTGCAAGGTAAACTTCTTCTTAAAAGTTATTGCCTTCTTTAGACGAATGAAAGTGAATATTATTACCATCACTAAGAATAAATCCATTTAACTATAAATCAAAAATTAACCGTTAGCCGAATCCGCTAAAAATGTTTTCATGTCATATTACCATAATTTTTGTTCGTCCAAACGTGGAGATTTTAAATATAGATTTAGGTGATTTTCAATTTTCTGGTATATTCGAGAGGTTCTTGACGCCTCAGCAAATTTATAGTTTTAAGTGGTTTGGAAATGGGTAAAGATTCTGTTTTCTTATTTGTTCTTTTTCAAGTTAAGCCAAGTGCCGTTGAATCATTTCAGCAGTTTGGGACTCCGCGTTTTTTTTTTGGTTTTGCAGTAAAAATTTTGCTGTTGAACGATCTCAAATGACTTTTACTTTATTAGATATTTGATTGATCTATTCAATAACTTTTGCTTCTTTGGAAGCATTTTAAAGTTTTAAAAATTAAAATTAATTAGGGCCTTGTTGTAGTCATTATTGGTCTTACTAATATATGTATTGAATTGATTAACCAAAACTACTTTGGTCTTTATTTAACAGTGGGCCTACGGCTGACGCTTTCATGGTAAAGTGATGGGTTACAGAATTCTTAAATTTAGACAATTTAGAACGGTTGATTTATAAATTTAATTCAATGAACCGCTGAAAACTTAACACAAATGTACACAACCGTCTAAATCCAAACAATCGCCATTTTTATGGTGATTTACTAAGTTTGATCTTTGATTATTAGACAATAACGAGTCAAAATTTTCACAAATTTTACCTTGGCATTTTTGCAAAATTACAAATCTTAAATGACATGCTATACCTTAACTGTAAATTGGATGATTGTTGAGAACGGAAGGGTATCATTTTCCTTCATATAAAGAATACAATAGCATTGGAATTCCAAAGAGAGGCGGAGTAAGAATTAATTGGCAGTATTTGAAGGATTGGCGAGAGCATTAAAATTAATTGCAAGGTATTTAGAGAAACAATTTTGAAAGTAGCAAAAAGAACACGCAGTTCAGTAAAAATTTCAAAAGCAAGCACCATGGTGGAATCAGGAGTTGAAAGAAGAAGTCAAAAGAAGAAAGTAAATGGAAGACATTTTGTCACAAAACTGATGAATCTTATCAGAACTACAAAAGCAGAGATTAAAACCAAGCAATTAGTACTTAATAATAAAAACCTTTCGTGGGAAGAATTTGGTAGAGATATAGAAAAGAATAAAAGTCAACACCAGAAAGTGTTCTATAAAATACTAAAGAATTTGAGACAAAATAAACAAAGCCCACTGCAACATATAAAAGACAAGAATGATGGAAGGAAAAGGACTTACAACACAATATTAACACTTGGAGTGAAAAGCTTAAGACAAGAAATATGAAAATTAATGTCAATAAAATGAAGGTTATGGTAGTAAATAAAATGATGTAGCAACAAACATTACAATTGAGAGGATCGGTGGAACAGGTCAAAAATCTAAAGATGTAGGGGTGATGTTGGAAAGCAGTGGAAATTACGAAACAGATATTAATAATAGAATTAGTCCCACTACAAAGGTATTCTAAACACTGAAAACAACGATAATAAATAAAGCGTAAATATCGAAACAAACAAAATTGACTGCTGATAAAACGATTTACATACCGATTTTGACTTATAAATAATAGAGCAAAAAGCAAGCTACACGCTAGCAAAATGAAGTACTTGAGAAGAGTGGAAGGAGTAAACAAAAGAGACCGAATCAGAAATGACAAAATTAGAGAGATTAAAAATAGAAGCGGCACAGACAAAATAGAAAGACAACATCTCATATGGTTTGATCACATCAATAAGATGTGTGACGACATGCTAGTGAAGTTAGCATAAGCGGCTAGACCAATGGCAAAAGAAGTATAGGAAGACCTACAAAAGGATGAAATGATGGTATTCAGCAAATTCTAAGAAATAAAGGAGTTACGTGGGAGCTCCAGTATAAGCTTAAATGTAGTAATAATATTTTAATGTAAATAATTAATATGTGAAAGTATTTGCTGATGGGATAGGTACATACTCATAAAACGGATGTTTAAAAGTAATTAACTCTGAAAACCGCTGATCACGTTATTTTGGGTTGACGTCGATAAACATGTGTATTTTTACAAATGCAGTTAGTTGCCAGTAGTATAGTTCTTAGTCTTAGTTTCATTCACAAACGGTAACTATGCCGTTCGTTCGTGTAATTGTTTATTAATAAATAATTTTTACCCAACTGGCATTTTTCTGAGAGAACCAACGAATCTTCTGATAGTCAATGGCGATCCAAATAATTTATTTAAACAGATCGTATTTCAGAGCAAGCAAGAAGGAATACACAAAATAGAGAAGAGTGGCGGAGATTTACAATGTAAACATAAAATGTAGTACAACTTCAACACCTTCGGGTAAATGAGGGTTTTGATTATAAATAAATAAAAATATTTCTCATCTTACTCATATGTTCTTGTTATAAAGAGAGTTACAATATAATAAGTTTATTTATTAAGGTAGTCCTAATTATGTTGATGTGCGCCAGGTAAAATTAATAAAACAAAAGAACAGGATATGTTTTTTTAGAAATTAAACTAACAAGTCAATGTTGAACTAATATGTTTTTAAATTCAAATATAGGAGATACAAAACATTTAACAATAAGAAAACAAAACGGTAACCTAGACTGACGACTAAAACTCTAGTCCACATGTAATAAAAATATAAGTTAAGAGGGAAACCTTTTCAAATGAAAACCTACAAAACACAAAAATTAACAGTTTAATTGCACTAGCGAATACCAACTTAATTGCAAACTTGAATACAAAGTAGGACGTAGTATTATCTAATTAGGTTACTAATTTTTAATCTAACCCTTATCCTGTCGGAATGGGGGAAAGTGCCTTCTGCTCAATCATGATAGCATAAAATGTCATCAAGACTTTTGACAGACATTGCAAGTATAAAAACCAACTAGATAGTTTTGTAACTAGAAAACTTTTAAACGAAAATATAAGCCCGTAAAATGCTAATATTATTAAATGTTGAGACTTTAAATGCCACGCAGTTGTGGTTTGCCAGCAGACATGAAATTATTTATGAAAGGTCTAGCAGTATTACAGAAACGAAGCGTTGTAAACGTCGACGTATAAAATATTCAAAAAGGGAGAGACTACGTCGAATAATTTTTTGTTTTAAATTACAGCTTTTACGGTTAATTTAACCGAAGCTAACACAGTTTATCAATATCCACTCATTGGTGTGTCAACCAGAAACTAATCGAAGTATCTTAAAATAGGTTTAATTTTACGATTGCTTACTCAGATATAATTTTATTTTTGGAGTCAGAAATTATTCTGAAGATGATTTTGATTGCTTCGTATGAAGTTTTTTATTCTTACCGTTCATTACTTCTAATAAATTTATTGTAATTTATTCGGAACTTTACGTACTCGTACTTCTGTTATTTATTATTTATGTATAAACCAGATCATTAGTGCCAAAGTTGAACAATACCTGACGTAACCGATTATTTCTTATTATTACATATTATTATAGTTTACATAGAACCATAAAAATATAATTTTTATTAATAAATTGATAAATTATTATATTATATTGTTTTGAGAACTGTAAGGGAAGTTTTGTAACTGCGCAATATTCACTCATGATTGGTTAATTTTATATGAAACAGGACGAACTTACTGCACACTTACTACATTGGCGTAATAATTGTGTAATTGACAGTTTGAAATAATTTATTGATAAAAGAATTAAATTGCAGTTGTCATTTTTATAATAACAAGTTTATTAAATTCTGTTTATTAGTGTCAATTTATTAACGTCATTAGTTGTTTTCGCATTTCCCCATGGAAATCGTTCTTTTCTACACTATACATATTTCTACAGTACAATTCCCGACTATATATAACTAAATGTGACTATAATAGTTTATCAATTCATTAACAAGATTATTTATATAGTTCTACCCACAAGTCGCCTACGTTCGGTATTGTCTAATTTTGGGCATTAATGATCTGACTTACATACATACATAAATAACTAATATATTTTCCCGAAATAATGTAAATTAAAGCCAATGTAATTTTTGTGTTAACACTTTACGTGAACTACTACTCCAAATTAATTTATTTTTTGTATTGACAATAAATTTTAGTAAGTTACACTTATGTTTAATAAATGTACCTTTCCATTACACTATATCAGTATGGATTATTATATATGTAACACAACGAGAGATGTGTTATCGGACATGACATAATAATTCTTGAATTCTAATATAAAATGTAAAAACCCAACGACTAAGTACAGTGAGTATTAATATTCCCAGTTGAATTTAGTTAGAGACCATAAAAAGATAAGTAATATCGGATAGTTAGAAGTAGTATTGTTATATCCATAACCCCCACCCCCCGGATTCCACTGAAGATTTTCATCCTTGATGTGCCATGCCAATTTGCTAGTCCGGTTGTTCAGTTGTGGTTGAAACCAAAATTTTTTTTGTTTTAACTAAATTGTCATATTTTTGAAAATATACGGTAATTACACCCAAATTCTTACAGCTAAACTAAAAAAATTTTAATTAATTTTTATCGTGTATTTCATTTTAGGTAACTTAAGTGTTTCTTAATCAATTCTTAAATGTTTCTCTGTATAAAATTAATTATAATGATAAATAAACACGTGAGCGTGGTTAATATTATAAAAAATTGCTAAACCAGTTTAGTTAACTAAAATATTAAACATCAATTGAATAAAGAAGTTATTCGCGTGTTAGTTCTCCATCTTAATTTTCGTTCCTAAATTTTTACTTCATCTAAATTTAAAGTAAATTTGCGGTTTTAGGCTTATTGCAAGCTGATATTAAAAAGTCCCATTTAATGTATAAAACACAATTTTTGTAATAACTGCCATTGGTAAGTTTGTTAATTGGGTTGTAAAACAATTATACCATTAAGCGGAGTAACAAAGCGGCTACAAAATGATGCATTGAAAGAAAAATGCGTTAAAATCTGAAGTCATTTTATTTTTTCTTTGAAGCATATTTTTCGCTTTTTCTGCATTATATCGTCGTTACTAATCTTCTTCATTCTAGCTCTCCGAAAGACTTCCTCGTTTCGTGTTATAACACGGTATTTTTGCCATAATTTTAGCTGACTTTGACTTCTTCATTCGAATATATTGTACCTTTCTTATAGTTCCTTCATTTCAGCACAATTTTTCTATACTAATTTGATTAGTGAACTATAAATTCCCCTATATTTTAATTATCCAGCCTTTAGAGTTTTATTAAATCTAAAATCTTTTGTGTTAACCATTTCCGCTGTTTTATTTTTCTTGCTATATAAAGATTTTTAGATTTTCATCTATCAAAAAATATATCAAAACATATCAAAATTTTGTGGGGCTTAGGAGCCAATTAAAACATGGAGATTCTGTAGAGATTCCAGAACAAAGTCATAAGAGTGATGGTCAATGCACCTAGATACGTGACAAATAAAGTGTTACAGAGCGATAAACCATTATCTTCCATCAACAATAAAAATATTTAGTAAATGTTTATTATTACTTGCTGAAAATATATGTTGGATAAAATATTTTAAAAGGTTTCAAGTTTAATGAAAGTTGAAAAAAATTTTTAAACAATTTTAATGAAATTTAAAATTTTCTAACTTACATTTTAGTCTAGGACCTCCTTTGCGTAAAGTAATTTCGTCTTTTCAAACAAAGCGAAGCGAAGCGTTCTGAAAACCATCGAAAACATGCTTTTTAGCATAATGGCACCAATTATTATTCTTTTATCTTCAAGAATTGGTTTCAGCCTATCCATAAATAATTTTTCAAAAACTTTAGAGAGACTAGGAAGAAAACTGATAGATCTGTAGGATTAGGTCAGAGTGGGATCTTTGTCTAGTTTTGCTATTAGGATCACCTGTGCAGTCTTCTATTAACGTGGAAAGTAGTCCAATCTAAAAATAGCGTTGAAGATCATCGTAACAAATTTAAACCCCTCCTCTGGTAGTTCTTTCAGAAGTCTTCTCATTATTAGAACGTGCCCTAGCGCTTTTTTTGGATTCGTTCTTTTGTGGATAGCAGTTTTGATTACTTTGATTTTGAAGTACTTAATGGGTTAGTCCAGTTGGTATAGGGTTATTAACAGTTTGTGGATGAGAAGATCTTCCTCATCGGAGAATTCTTTTGGTAATGGATTAAACACATTTGCGAGGTGCACAGCGAAAGTCTAAGCCCTCTCTTTTAAGGTAGGTGGTAATATTTAATTTAAGGATGTTTGATCAAAAGTGAAGATGTTTGAAAGAAAACAACAATTTCGAATACGTTTAAAATATACATATGTATCCCATATTAAAATGGTTGTCATGCTTGGTAATGTAGGATCCAACACCAAATGAAATCTTCAGAAAAATTAAAGAAAAGTACTGGAAAACTCCAGAAAAGATGGTGGCTTGATGATGTAAAGAAGACTTATTTGAAAAAGAGTTAAAAGAGAAAGTTTAATTAACTGAAAAAAAAATTTTATCGCAAGACAAGAAGGATTTTTCATAATAGTTTATTGTAATTATAATATCATATTATAAGCAACGGGCGCTTCAAATGTTTAAAAATACATTTTTTATATACCTACGGGCATTGAACTTTAAATTTGATTTAAGCTGTAACTCAATTATTTTCGTTATCCTCTTCACATAACATAACTCTGAAACTGAATCTTTTCCAATTTCAGAACTTTCACTGCCTTGAGATATAATTCGTAGTTGACTAAAACCGAAACGCGTTTGATCAACTTTCGTTGTCAAACATGTTTATTATATTATTACAACAAAAGAACGAGTATAAAATTGTTAAACCAAAATACAATCTTTAAATTTTTTTTGAGATAATTGTTTCGAGGTATCAAATAATGTAAAATTAAATTAAAATAATGTCGTCAATTCTGTAATTATCGCCTCGAAAATGTTTCGCATACACCAATTAAACGCCAACAAAACGGTAATTACTAATTAGACATACTCACCTACTAAATGAGCTCCGTTCAATAATATAACAGCAGCCAATAAGATCATTATTAGCCACACACAATTTTCAGTGTCGCCCCTAACATGGCGCCTCTTGAATTTTCAATGTGCCACACTAAAACCACATCCCGTTCTCATAATGAAACCACAAAATCCCTCCATGTATAACGTCCTGCAAAAAAAAGAAATGTTAGAACAACTTGCTTAAATACGGTGAAACTCAACTATAACTTTAACAAAACATCATAATTATTTATTATAAATTGTTGTTACCTCTATAGAACGTACCTAACCGCCTATAGCTATAAACAACTAATATTACTGACTTTATATTATATTTATTTATCATAATCGAATTAGTAAATTGTAACTTTGTAAATTTGTATGCGGTAGAATATAAATTTTAATTTTGCATTAATTACGAACTTGTGAAAATACGAAATTATTCAAAACATGGAAACTTTTTATATGGCGGTTAGTTTACCTCTGAATTGTACCTGATTGCAATATATTACATGAGAAGCTAGTAGTGTTAATCGCAACAACCGTTCATATTATCAAGGTACATAATTATGTATGTATATTTGTTCTTCCATTGTAAAATTAGCAAACTTTAAACGTTTACATTATAACGATGCACAGTTAATAACAGCAACTATCACCTAGAATAAAGTTTTCTAGTGTCATCCAATTTGACAAAATTACCTTTAAACAAGGTGAAACTCTGTTGACCGTGGTTTTTAGACAAAATAATTTTTAGGTTAATAGACCATTAATTGATCTGATTAAGTTCCACTGAGATTATTATCAGATTAAGTTACTCTTAATTTTTCTATATAAGAGCAGGTATTGGATCTTGTTAATCCATTCATGCGTCCATCTGTCTTATAATAGAAAGTTATCTTCGGATTACGTTGATCCGTGAGTGATTAGTAAGTTATTAAATTATTAGCTAATTGTCGAATTTAAACGTAGAATTAATTGAAATATGCGGACGAGTGGACGGACACGGAGCCAGATCATCTTCGTAATACTGCGTATAAAAGCCGAAAATAATACGGCGATTGATAAATCGTTATCTCATACTTATGAAGCTTTTATGTTACAAAATTTTAAGATATTTAATTTTTACCGTTAGTTGATTTGTTGGTACGTTCGATTCACACAACGATAATAATTGTCTAGACTTTAGATGATCAATATTCAGCTTTTCATTGGCCAACAGTTTTAAAAAAACTACCAAAGCTTTTGAAATTGTTTACCACTTTTTTGGATTCTTTAGAAAACTTCATTAAAAATTGTTGCAAAAAGTTGCATCACAAGAAAACTCTTTTTAAAGAAATAGTTTTAGGAAATCTCTTTGTCTAAATCTAATCCCTGGGAGAATAACACGATTTAGACCAAATTTTGATTGAAATTTTAACATGCGGCCATAATACCAAAACTACTAACTCTGGTATTAATTATTAAATGTTTTTTAAATATTAGAACGTGATATTTTCTACTAAATAATTTATAACTATTTACGGTTTAGATTCTCTGGTTTTCAAATTATAAATGTATCTAACGGATTTACCAGGCGTTGCTCGGTAGGAAATGTTAGTAGTGGATTATTAATTCTTCATGTGTATTTTCTCCCTGTGAATTTTTGCTGATTCTTGGTCCTTTCTCGGCTACTTCGAATATCCCCCATTTAAGTCTTCCTGTTATAAAACTAATAAAAATATACTTATTTCTAAGCGGAGCGCGGCGCTACGACATTTTAGATTTTAGAAATCCCCTTTGTAACCATTTCGTCGCGTGGATTTTATTTGTACATATTTTGATAAAAAAGTGCCGACAATGGAAAAGCTATTCAGTCTCGTACATAAAACCACGGCATTTGACAAAATTTGAACGCTATTATCTTAGTTTTTGTTGACGAAATAAGTAAACTCACGTGGTATCTTTTCTGTCATGTTTTTTACCTTTAAACTAAAAATGCACTTTCTTTAACTATGAAAAACTGCGAGGATTAATTATCCGAAATTGTACATCTAATAGTAGTAAAAAGTGTTTGATAACAAGGATGAACCTACACCCTGGCATCACCTGGTCGCCTAATCGGTTCCTGAAGACTTTACAACAAGGAAATCACTGAAGAAACTGATAATAGTGGTAGTGCGGTAAAGATAAACCTACAATGTTTAAAGTAATCAAATAGGACCAATTATGTAATTTGACATAAAAGTTTCTTATGTCAAAGTTAAGAAATTGCTTGCGTTAGGAATCGGTTGGTGAAAACGGCTATTAGTCATTTAGTAACAACATAAACTTAAACGTATTATTGACCTCCTATCAGCATCATACAATTTTTTTTGTCCGAAAATGTCTAAATTTGTTCCAAAGAAGCATCATTTGCGGAAAATTTTAATTTACTTCTTCAATTATAAAAAAACTGCAGCTGAGGCGTACCGATTGCTTGTAGAAGCAAAAGTTTCAAAAGTTTAAAAACGGTGACTTTAGCGTAGAAGACAAAGAATGGAGTTGAAATCCGAAAACGTACGCAAACACAGAATTGGAAGCATTATTGGAGAAGAATTCGTCTCAAACATAAAATAAACTTACACAAATATTAGAAGTGACTGAGCAAGCAGTTTCACATCGCTTAAAATCGTTAGGAATGATTCAAAAACAAGGTAATTGGATTCCATACGAACTGAAGCTGAGAGATGTTGAACGACGATTATGCATGAGTGAAATGCTACTTTTTAGGCATAAAAAAAGAGGTTTTTTACATCGTATCATCACTGGTGGTGAAAAGTGAATCCATTATGATGATCCAAAAAAGAGAAAACCATGGGGACTACCTGGCCACGCTTCAACATCAACAGCAAAACAGAATATTTATGGAAAAAAACTCATGCTGCGTATTTGGTGGGATCAGTTGGATGTCGTGTATTATGAGTTGCTTAATCCAAGCGAAATCATTACTGGAGCCCTCTACGAAACAGAATTGATGAAATTGAGCCGAGCTTTAAAGGAAAAACGCGCTCATTACAACTCTAGACACGACAAAATTATTCTCCTATATGATAATGCCGTCTCGGTCAAAACTATTTAAAATCATTTGATTAGGAAATGTTGCTTCACCTGCCGTATTCACCAGGCATTGCACCATTCGACTATCATTATTCCGATCAATGGCACATGGTCTCTCTGAGCCACGCTTTACATCATGAAGATACCAAAATTGCGTTGATTCGTAGATATCCTTAAAAGAGTTCTTTAGACGTGGTATCCGAATGCAGTCGGAGAGATCCGAAAAGTAGTTACTTGTGATGGACAAATCTTTGAATAAACGTAATGTATTGTTCTTTCTCAATAAATTCCTAATTTTTAATAAAAAATGGCGGAAACTTATTTCCTATATACCATTTACTATTTTTATAAATAAGGAGTCAAGAAGATGCTACTTTTTTCCTAAAATTTAAATTTAAAGTACAGCTTTTATAGATTATTCTAACCTAATTATTTGGTTTTATAAACATTTGTAAGTGTTTCGATATATCAAACAATTTTGATTACATGAAGGTGTGGTTGCCGCTTTGATTAAATTTTACCAGAGTAAACTCAGCAGACTCGCATGCATCAAATATATATAAAATTCATAGCAGCAAAAAACTATTAATAAAAGATGAAAATTTAAAGTAGTAGCTCTGTACACAAATTCTTTTAAGCCGTATAATTATACTGCAAGAATGACCCCGTTCTATAGTACTTTTTGTGCGAGTATAAGTTAGAAACCTTTTGCATCACCAGATTTAAATTTCATCACTAAACCGTAAATGTAGTTAATTTGCAAATACAGCATAATAATAATAAATTCAAATGAAAAGAAACACGTTTTTGCAGGAAATTATTTTAATTATTGCCTATCGGTTGCGTACGCTTCAATAGCGTACATTGTCGGTGCAGGTATTTTTCTGCAGAAGAGTGTTTCTTTTTATTTTAATTTATTAAATTTACCTGCAGATTTTTTTTGCTTTTGCATAATAATAATATTAATAAGGCTTTTTTTGTGCTATATGCATTCATAACTTATGCTGAAAATGCTACTGTCAGGGATGTATTTTTATTGATCACAAACATAACCAAAACTGACTTACTATTTTATCAAATTTACAGATTTATCAAATTACGGTCATTTTTATATGAAGTTTAACGTTTTCTTCTTCTTCCCTTATATGTAGAATTAGGTCCTGTTATTTCCAGCTGATGTATACCAAAATGTCAAGTTAGGCATTAATAATTCATTTTAGTAGAGTGTTAACCTGTCTGGAAAACTTAAATATATTCATATTGTGTAATTTAATTTAATTATAAATTGCATTAAGATGTAGAATTTAATAAATAAATCATAAATAACATTCTAAAAGAAATTTTCAAATTTATTTTTACATTATGCAGTTGTATTATGGAAGTCCTATTCTTTAATTCGTGCGGTCGGTGTGCATGTGAGCGTTTGTATATGAAGGCGTCGTGCATAAACAACCTCTATAAAACAACATTTTGTAGTAATATTAATCTATATTGTAGTGTAGTTTTCTTATTCAGGAGCAATTTATATTGTGTACTACTTTATTTAATTTTTTGTAGTGTGGATGCAATTAGCTTATATCTAATCAACTTAGCTTCTATAGCTGTGAACTTAATTAAACAATGCACGGAAAAAGGATATTTTTATAGCAACACTAATCCCACGTGAAAACCTAATCGAGTTACTTAATTAATTTATTCTGTGTAAGAATTAAAAAATCAATAAACATTTTTCTCTTATAAAATTAATTAGTCCCTAAACGAGAATATTTTAATTTTAGATAATGGGACCCCTATTTATTGTTTAGTTCGTGAACTAAATATAATTACACCGTTGTAACTGGCGGGTGTCGCATATAAATTTTACAAATATAAATTTCAACGTAGAAACTCCCATTTATACAGTTTTCACAATAATGAAAGGAAACTGTTTAGAAATAATTATTTTGTCGCTGCTTTTGTTTACAACATTTTTTAATCTGCATGTGACTTGGGTTTTGTGATTTTTTTAGTTTAAATCTTTTGTTACAAGCAAAAGAAAAATAAAAAAATTGGTTGTAAAATTACTTAGTCGAATATCTGGAAATTTATAGGGAAACAATTTACGTGTATGTACATTCAATTGAATCGTCATTTCTTTGAAAATTGAATCAATGAAGTCACAACCTATTTTAACCATAGAGTAATACCCATGCTGCGTTACGACAAAAGAGACGTTTTTGTTTCCTTCAGGAGAATAGCGTGACTTGCTACATTTACAACAAAGCAGTAGGTAAATTGGAACAAAAAATCTTACAAAAAAACTGTATGAAACTTTTATCATTCGTTTAAAACTGGAAAAGCAAAGTTTGTTTTTCTACTATTCGATTTAAATTATTCTTGAAAGAAATTGACAAGTGGGAACTTAACCATTGCGGGACGTTTCAAAGCCGTAGTAGCCATAGATACAAAATATTTTGTTAAAATAAAGCCACTAAAATATTACATAATAATATTACAGCTTTGCTTACTATTTCCAGACAAAGTTATCTATAATTGAGTTAATTAACCATCGCAAATGAATTTAATGAAGAATATTGGATAAGAATGGGAAACATTATTTATTGATTTTTTATGTAGGTAGGTATTTGAAAATAAAATGTTGTTTGAAAATAATTATCGATCGAACTATTAATTCTTTTGTAAACAACGCAAACGTGTATTATTTTGAATTTTTTTAATGAAACTACATTTGTCAATTTAATTGATGCTTGAGTTACAAAAAAAAAATAATTCGAACATAAATTTTTTCTATTAATAATGCAGAACTAAAAATATCTTTCATAAAGGTACCAAGGTATATAATTTTACAACAAACCCTTTCAAAATAAATTATTAGAACCTTGACATGCATTCTAATCTAAAAGTGATATTTTAATTTTTCACGAAACCTCACGATGCCGATGTAACTGAAATTTTCGTTTCAAATTGTTCTTGTTATTTCAATGTAAGATGCGGGGGAGTCGTCCATTTAAAATTTTAAATTGTCTTCGTAATTTGTAACATAATTTGTGGAATGTGGGTGGAAGAAAATCGGATTCTTAATTTTTGATTACACCAAAACTGAAGCAGCAACGAAGTAACTGGTGAAACTTGTATGATAAAAAAATTTCTTGTTAACCGAAATTTTTATTTATGTGTCAAGGGAGTAGTGTAGCAAAAAGCATTATAGTACCGTCAAACCGTCAAACTTTCCCAACAAGGGGTAACTTTGCTCCAAGTATAAACTTCAATGACGTGTAATGAGCGAAGAATAAAAATGTAAGACTCTGAGTTTTGGGTTGATAGCAAACAAAACAACCTTTCCCATCAGCTGACGCAGTTCAGGCGCCAACGGGGTCATGTTATTAACCGTATCACATGATAAAACTTCCATTGAACCGAACCTTTACCTTTTGTCCCGAAAATTGTGTGTTTCACGGCCGTTTTCTTATGGAAAATCTGGTAAGCAGCAAATGTACCTTCTATAGTAACGAGTCACGAACAAAATAAGCTATTTAAATAATTAAATAATTGAATCTAATGTTTTCTAATTTGAGCAATTCTTTACGATGGTAACTTTGCTCCACGTGTTTACTTGGAGCAACAAAAAAATGGATTGTATCTTGAATAACTATTATATAGATAAGAATAACTGTTTTCAATGTAGCATTTTTGAAATTTGTAAAATTTCCTTAAAATTCTACACATTTAACGATTTTGAAAAATTATAGAACTTGATTTCAAGGGGGTAACCGATGGGAGAAATCTGGAAGAAATTAGAGGAAATCAGGGGATATCTGAAGGAAATTAGTAAAATTCAACCCTAAAGAGGAAATCTTCTTAC
Organism: Lycocerus yunnanus; assembly: GCA_036346125.1. Lineage (NCBI taxonomy): Eukaryota > Metazoa > Arthropoda > Insecta > Coleoptera > Cantharidae > Lycocerus > Lycocerus yunnanus. The sequence goes on from JARFIX010000017.1 coordinate 706,434, forward strand.
AAATTTCTTTCAGCGGTCAACCCGTTTGTTCGTTTTAAATTTTGCCATTGATCCTGAATGGATTTTCATGAAACTTTTTGCAATCCATTGGAAATCAAATTAAAATCAAAGTTTACCACTTGAAAAAGATTTCTTTTTTTATTTATTTAAGGGGTTACATCTAATTAAAAAAATAAATATGACGGTTTTTTTTATTGGCTTAAATGATCAGTAAACATCTCAAGAATAATATACAAAAGAAATTATACTCAAAATTTTTTTTAAATTTTTGAGAGCTCATTTTCCAATGCGTCTTTGAGCATTCCAAAACTACTCAATTTCTCTGTTAGAAACGGAAAACAAATTTTTCTATATTGCCTACGTAACATTTCTTTGATTTAAAAAAAAGAAGATAGTGTTTTCAAGTGGTAAACTTTACTTGTATTTGTATCAAAAGTGATTCCGACAGGTTTCATTCCATTATTTTGCTATCCACGTATTTCGAGATTTCAACTTTCTTATTTTTATATAAATAAGTGTAAACCATTACTTCAACGGTAAAACTTGTTCGATTTATTGTTCGATTAGTGTAAAATAAATTGTGTACCTACTAAAAAGCATTGTCTGCCGCTATACCTGGGTGCTTATTATATCTCTATCTCCTCATATTATCTGGACAACAACACAACGCGACAATTCAACAGGATTTCATCAACAATAGTGAAAAATGTATGAACAAATAACTACTTTTTGATTAGCGGTAAGCAGCTTAATTGTTTGTTTGTTAGACTGAACTTTTTACCACTAAGCTGGTCTTCCGTTATTATCTATGTTTTGTTTTTTTTTACATTTTAGGAAGGTTTTTTATTTTTGTAAATATAATTATTAAATATATTCTTATTAATAGGTTATTTTATTGCGACGTATTAATTTACACAGTAAATCCATCTTAAAAACTATTGCATGGTCCACGCCCGATTCAGCTCACCGATCGTTAGCCGGAGATACCTTTGTACGTATTCAGCTTGTTTCATTGTGTTTCGGAAAGCATCGATTTTTCTGTGTTAGTAAATTGTCATTAGTAACAATTAAAAACAAAGTAATTTGCATATCTGAGGCAAGCCTACTAACCAATACATCAAATAAGCTTAACAAGCTACTTTAGATGTAGAGTTACGCATAGTTTTGTTTTTGAGAAAATAATCCTGACCTATAGTGGAAGAAGAAAAATGATTAAAAAGTAAAAAGTATTCAAGCAGCTCAAAACGGAGAGAAATGAAAAGAAATTGGAGAGACTTACATTCAGGACTGAAAAGGGATAAGTTCTTAACTTCGAAACGTAAACTTTTGCACAGCTTTTGTTCCTGCACAATATTCGTGCAAGTTAAAATATATTAATGTAGATGCAGCTTTACAAATTCTACGAGTACATATAAACGCTACTTTAAACATATACTTTTAAAGAGTCGTTAATAATTAAACTGTTTCAGTTTACCATTTCAAAAATTAACTAAGCGTTGGTACTTGAAAACCGAAATAAACTTAAAACCGATATTTTAACGTCCATTACTAAAAGGTACATTTCCGTTTTAACTCATTGCACCGTACGTTTTATGCTTTAATTGATGCTACTAAACTTATTTACATTTATTGCAACACTTGAACATGCTATTTTAAATTAGATTTATTATTTAAAACGCATTATGCGATTAAGACTGGAAGGTTACCGAAAAAAAGCTTTCTAAATATTTTTTTAATGTAATTTAAAAATGATTGAAGTTATTAGTCAAAACTTAAAAAATATCAAACAATTTGTTATTATTATTAATCAGGTATACATTCCTTCGAATATTCCTACTTTTTACAAAAGTCTTACAATTCATTTATCGAGGTGAATTACTCCCCATGTTCTCTTCTTTGTCGTTCTATAGTCCCGCGTGTGTTTTTGTCTCGTGCACTATCCTTCTCCATTCTAGTCTGTTCTCGCACTTTTCCTTCCAACCCGTTATTCCCATAGCCCGTAGGTCATTTATCACCTCGTCTAACCATCTATCTCTTGTTCTTCCTCTAGGTCTCGTCTGACTCGGTCTCCATTCCGTAATCTGTCTTAATACGTTTTGTGGGTCTTTCTTGATATGTGTCCCAGCCATCGTATTCTCTGCGCCTTCATGTGTCTCACAATATCTCCATCGTCTAGGATCTCCATTACTTCAGCATTTGTTCTTTGCCTATACTGATTTTCTTCAATCTTCTTTAGGCCAAGAGTCGCTCTCAACAGCTTTCTCTCGAATGCTCTCAGTCTTTCTTCTTCTCGCTTATTCAGGTTTATTACTTCTGCGGCATATGTGACTACCGTTCTCACGAAGGTCTTATATATTCTCATCTTAGTTCGTATAGATATGTTCGTGCTTTTCAACACCTTCTTGTTTACGTGATAAGCTCTCCAACCTGCTTGTATCTTTTCTTGTATCTCTGTTGTTCTGTTGTTGTTTTTGTTCAGCTGGAGTCCTAGATACTTAAATTTTTCTACCTCTTCAAACGTATATTTTCCGATCTTTATCTCATTTTGTAGTGTACCTTCTTTTCTATTGAAGTTCATAAACTTGGTCTTGTTTTCATTGATCTTTAGACCCATTTCGGATGCTTGTTCTTCCATTTCATTGAAAATCTGGCTCATTTTCTGTCTTGATCTGGCTATAATTACGATGTCATCGGCGTATGCTATTATTTGCCATTCCTTCGTTACGATCGTTGCTCTGTTCTCTAATTTTCTGACTACTCTCTCAATCACCAAGTTAAACAGAGCTGCCGACAGCGCATCGCCTTGTCTTACTCCACTATTGACTGGGAATTCATCCGATTCGCTTTTCCCGAACTTCACTGTTGCTCTCGATTCCTTCATTGTCATCTGTATCAAATGCCTTAATTTTTTTTGGTATACCCAATTCTACCAACACTTCAAATAGTTTTTCACGTTTAATCGAATCGAACGCCTGTTGAAAGTCTACAAATAGCAGGTATAACCCTATGTTATGTTCGTACGCTTTTTCGGTTATTTGTTTCATCACATGTAACGCATCAATTGTTGAACGATTCTCTCTAAAACCATGTTGATATTCACCGACTTTGTTTCTAATTTCGTTTTTTACTCTGTTATATATGAGTGTCGACATAATCTTGTAAATCACCTGTAGTAGGGTTATTCCTCTATAATTTCTACATTCTTCTATGTCGCCTTTTTTGTGTATTGGTACTATTCTTCCTAATTTCCATTCTATCGGCATATCTTCTTTTCTCCAAATTTCAATTATTAGTTCGTATATTCTTTGCTGTATTCCTTCACCTGCATTCTTTATCAACTCACCGCATATTTCGTCTTTTCCTGGTGCCTTTCCATTTTTTATCTTGTTCATTATTGCTTTCATTTCTTCATATGTTGGTTCTGATACTGTTGTTTCTTCTGGTGTTTCTTCAGTTTCTACTGTAACTTTTTCGTCATTTAATTGGTTTAACAATTGCTGGAAGTGCCTCTTCCATATTTCCTTTATTTCTTCTTCATTGTCGCCGCTTTGACCGTTCTCATCTTTCATTGTTCTAGTGTTTACTTTGCGCTTTCTTGTTTGTTGTTTTATTCCTAGGTAAAATTTCTTAACGTTATTATTCTTACATTCATCATCTATCTCGTTCATAATTTCGTTTAGCCAAGCATTTTTTTTCTTCTTATACATCTTGTTTGCCTCCTTCATTCTGTCTTTATATATAGTTCGGTCCTCTTCTTTTTGTTTTCATCCATATCATTCTTGCTGTTTTCTTATTGTCTGCCATCTTTTCGCATTCTTCATCAAACCATTTCTTGTGTACGGCTCGTTTCTGAAATCCTATTGTTCTTTCTGCACTTGTTTTCATTGCCATTTTAATGTTATTCCATTCTCTGTCTATGTCCTGTTCTTTTTCCATGTTATCAATTATTCTGTTTGTTTCTTCTGCGTATTTCGTCTTGACCTTCGTGTCTACGAATTTTTCCAGTGCTAGTTTTTTGTTGATGTCTTCTCTCCTTTTGTGGATATTTGTGTGCGCTAACTTTGCTATTACCAAGTAATGATCAGAGTCCACATTTGCCCCGCGATATGTTCTTACGTCTTTGATGTTAGTTGTTCCTTTTTTCGATATGCAGACGTGGTCTATCTGGCTTCCGTCTTCATCATTATTTGCTCCCGGCCTCATCCACGTTATCTTGTGTATTGGTCTGTGTTTGAACTTCGTACTACTTATAGTCATATTCAGTGCTGTTACCAAATTACATAATCTTTGCCCGTTGTCGTTGGTCTTTTCATGTATCGTGAATTTGCCGGCTACTTCACTAAGATAGTCCTCTTTCCCTATCTGGGCGTTAAAATCACCAAGTATTAGCAATATATCACGTCTGGGTACTATTTCAGCCATTTTTTCCAGTTCGCAGTAAAATTGTTCCTTTTCGTCGTTGCATTTATCTTCGGTTGGTGCGTATGTAACTATTAAGCTTACATTTATCGGACTTGATCTTAATCTCAAATATGCGATTCTGCCGTTAAGTGGTTTAAACTGCATTACATTTCTTTTCAGGTCGTTTCTCACAAAGAAGCCTACGCCGTTTGATCCTTGTTTCTCTTCTCCAGAAAACAAAAACGTATATTCACCTGCATTTACTTCTCCACTTCCCCCCCATCTCATCTCTTGCACTGCCGCTATGTTGACTCTGTATTTCACTAGTTCTCTCATTGTCTCGTATATTTTTCCTTTCTTCAACAACGTTCTGACATTCCAAGTGCCAACTCTCCATATCCTAGATTCTCTTTTTTTTCGTCGTTTCGCCTTCATTCTACGCCTCTCTTTTAGTTTCCCGCTCGGTATTCCATTTTCTCGCCGTTTTGTGTCATGTATCGTACTCGTTATTCCATTTTCTCGCCATTCCGTATCATGTATCATCCACCCAGTATGTCTTGCTAGTTTTTTACTAGTTGGTCTGGAGATTCAGTTCTCTCTTCCACTAATCTTCGCTTCTGGTAATCCCAGGTTATAGAAATTCCTGGCATGGTAAGTTTTAAATGGCCCACCTTTACATCTCTTCCATTCTCCCGTTCAACTTTGGCTCTTATTCTAATTTCCCTCATAATGCGTTTTTCCATATTCGTAAGATCGGATTCTATATATATTTCGCTTCCCATTAACTTGGCTTTGTTTTTTAGTATCTTTATTTTATCTTCCCATTCATTTAGTTCAATTACATACCGCTTGCTGCCTATCTTATACGTATTCTTAATTTCTGTTGACACTCCCATTTTTTCTCTGATAAATTTTTTTACGGCCATTCTTAGTTTGTCCGGTTCATTTTCATTTATCGCAGTTCCGGTCATGATCAAGTTGTTTCTTCTTCTCTCTCTCTCGATTCTCTCCAATTGGTACTCCAGTTCCATATTTTTTAGTTCCAGTCTTTCCACTTCCTTTCTTACTTCTCTCACGTTTTGGTCGTTTTCTATTTTTACCTCTTGCAAATCTTTGTTTGTCTGTTCTGTTCTACTCCTGACGTCTGCAACTTCTCTCTTCAACTCGCCAACTTCCTGTTTGATTGCTTCGACCTTTGACTGCATATCCGACATAAATTTTGACATCATGCTCGTAAGGCGGTCCAATTTATCTTCCATTTTATCCCCCATCCTTGCGATTTCCATTCGAAGTTTACTTTCTTTGGGTGATTCTGATCCCTCGTTGCTTCTTCGGTCTCTCACATCTCCATCGCTTGCGGTGGTTTGCCTCTGCGTTGGCGATCTATGTACCTTTTACTCATTCTAAATATCTCGTATTCGTTCAATCTTTTCTTTCTATTATCAATATCAAACAATTTGTTATTGTTTGATTTATTTTTTAGTCGAAACTCAAATATTAGCATTTAATTATTTTAACCTTTAGCTAACCGCATGCTTAAGGAGCGTCATCAAAAATACGAGCGGTGAACCTAATAATGTCAGATATCTTCAGTAACATTTAATTTAAAAATAGTTTTCAGTAATTAAATTTTATTTTCCAACTTTAATTGAATTTTAGTAAAGATAAGCTCAGTAATTTAAAGTAAATATTTATTTAACCTAAACTATCTGGGTTATCTATGTAAATAAGCTGGTGTAATTTGCAAAAAGCTTATTTGAATTAAAAGAATATTTTTTTAAAAGAGAAAACTTCTGTTGATTACTTTTTGAATTAGGTTTATTACAGTTTCGAATTAAAAAAACAATAACTGTAACAGATTGAAAGACTTAATAACTTTTATCTAAAAAGTGCCTATATGAAAGAAGTCGTTCAGAAATCTAATCAAAGAACATTCTCATGTTGTGAAACTCGGGAGAGTAGTAACTCGCAACAAAATCCATCGAATTTTCTGTTAAGCTTCAGCTTATAAGAGTTTTTAGGAAGTACGGATAACGGAAGTCTGCGTTCACTATGTACACCTAAGGAAGTATTAATTTAAAAAAATATATAATCATTTATACACTGTGGTAGAGTGATATGGAATAAATTTAATAAAAACTTAAATAATGAAGTTTTGTGAAAATCCTTCAACAGAAAATTTTTTAATTTTTAAGTTTCGTCTCTGAGTGAAATTTAAAAAATTGTCTGTGTTTTCTTTATTCCTTTAAACTTTTATTTGTGGGTAGTTTACAGCTTATTCTGATTCAAGTTCATTAAAAACCACACGAAGTCTTGAGAGATTTTTATAAATTTTTTTAAATTAGCTATTCAGTTAATTAGTTGGACAGCGTTAAAATTAGTCGATTAATATGAGGATGAACTTAAAATATTTATTTATTATTGGGAAAATCGATTTTAAAGTTGACAAATTTTCTTATACAAAGATTAGAATGCATACCATCGCAAGGGGATTTTTAGCTTTCTGCCGATAGTCCGTGTAGTTAAAGGTACCGCCACCTTTACCAATTATATTATAAATAAAAATCTCCGTTTCTAAACTATTTTTAACCTTGAAAATGTAAAATACACACTACATTATAATAATTATAATTTATTAATTGTAAGATTACTGTTTAAACGTAAAATAACCAAATGATAAAATCACAAATCGGATTACAATTTTAGGATTTTTGGCCGTTAGAACCTAAAATTTTTAGTAATCCGTAGTTGTTCCCTTTTTTATAATCTACTTTCCGTAAAGATTGCGAGAGCTTTCCACCCAAGTTCTAACAAGTTTTGCAAAATTCCAAAATATTTGGTAGTAATAGCAAATCTTTGATATCGGCTCAAATATTAATTAAAAATCTTCAAAAATGTCTCGATCTCCTACATAATGATCATCTTTACCATATATGTAGAGAGTTATAACAAAGATAATGCTTGCTCTGGTAAGTGACGTAGTTTCTGTTTGTACAATTCTCTTTTACTAGTTATAAGAAGGTCAAAGCTCAAAAATACTGATTCAGCACGTCTCAATTTCTATCTTCACGACTGCATTTTCTTCAGTTGTATTTCCGGTATCTCTTGAATTCTTTACAGCACGTTTTCTGCGCTTCTTCAGATAATTGTCCTATAAGAGAGGAAATAATTTCTAAGCCATGGATTAAGTATGCATTGTTGGTGGCATACAGTTCCATGGGGATTTATCAACAACAAGCTGAGAGATTTTGTGGCAGAATTCCTGAAAACTTTCAACATTTATTTCATGTCCAGAGGCTACAACTGTTAGTATTACGTGCGTTCTTTTAATAAGGTCAAGATCAATTTTAGTTATTTTAGCAGAAAGTTTAGGATTCTTGAAAAATCGCCTTGCCGTTTTGCCATCATTGGAATTACTGGCTTAGGTTTGTTGATAATCAAACCACACCTCCCTCTAAATTCGTTTGAATACGAGCCTTGCTTTCTGCCACTATTTCTTTGTCAATATTACCTCGAACTTGTCATTTCTTGATTGGTATTTTATATGCTAATGAAGTAAAAATGTAAAAAATTTATCTTATCATATAAAATTAACAAGCAAAATTGTAATTGTTCTGTCTCAACCTTCCTTTGTAGCTATTCGTCAATATTATACAACTTTTATGAAACTCCGTATATGTAACATTTTTGTGTTGATGTGGTATCTTTTAGCGCGTTACAGACTTTACAATCTACCACAATTATACAATGTGGTTACACATCTTCTTCTTCTTCATGTTTTAGGCTTTGGCCTGTTGCGTCACTTCTAGTTGCTTGGTCTTCCTACATTTTTCTTCCGACTGATTTGTTTGTTTTAGTAGTCGGTCGCTCTGGTTACACAGTTTTGTTGCAACACAAAAAACATGAATAAAGTTCCATAAAGCAGAAGTTAGCAGCCAAATTGAAATTTATTTGATTATTTGAATTAATTACTTTAAAATATGTACTATGTATGTTAGTACAATATAACCCAAAAAAGCAAGATAAATAAAATCCAATCTGCGAAAAATAATCCTGGTGAAGATTTTTCATCAGGAATATCTTTATTTTGACATCATAAATAGTATGTAAAAGTCCATTGCGCAATCATGTACGGTAAAAAAATTATTGAGGGTCAAAGGAAATTTCTCTACAAATACTGATCGAAATTGTCCACTCAAAAATTAAAGTAAACGAAACTATTTCGTTCACGCAAATTTTTTGCTCGCTTACAGCCCTTGTGCATGCATACCTTTTGCCCATACACAGCTTTTGTGCACGAATAGAATCGAATAACGAACCGAGGGTCGTTACTACGAAGAAGGGTCCAGGGACACCTCAGAGGGAACAAATTATAAATGTGTATATTAAATGATTATCCCAAGCATAAAGACCTAATATTATCAGTATCAGGCGTAAATGTGTAGTGGAGTATGCGCCTTACTTCAATTTTTCTGAGCGTTGTATCTCGAGAACTATTGGTTCCATATAAATTTTGTATATAATCTTTTTTGTTCACAATTCGTTAATAAATAAAATTTATAATAATCTAAGTTGACCTAAAACCAATAGTTTTTGAGATATTCGTGAAAAACTGATTTTCGCGACATTTGACCTTCAATAATTTTCTTAGCGCACACGATTTTGATATTAAATTAAAATTTTCAAAATGAATAGATTAAATAAACAAAAAAACTAAATTATTCGTGAGCTTTCAGCAATGGTTACTGCTGACATCAAACCATAATAATAATATTTCTGAAATCTCACGAATAATTTCGTTTTATTGTTTATTTAACATAAAAATTTTGTAAATTTAAATTAATTTTAAGTTTACTAATCAGTTTTTCGCAAGCTAGAACCAATATGTTTGTCATACCTATTCTGATGGTTTATGGTGCCAAAGACACATGCAGACTATAGAAATTATGATAGCAACTCTACATGTAGCGTTTGATTTTGTGATTTAATGCCAACTTTTAAGATCATTCGCCCCACTGTGCTCTGTTATTGGAGATAATCTAACATTATTTATTTTAGATATAAATAAGGGAAGAATAAGTCTACGCAATGTGGTTTTAGTTCTAAGACCCCAGTTCTAATAATGAAATACGCTAAAATTTTTATTATTTTTGCCTCCCCCATTGTTAAAATTTCTGGGTGTGCTTCTAATTATACCTTAATATTATAGGTAAATCATAAAACTGCTTTCGAAATATAATATTGAACTTACATAAACGCTGTAGTTGTCGATGGTTTAAGAGGTAATGACACTCTAGGATTTTTAAAAATTGCAAAAGGTTTTTTGCATTAATTTATAGTTCAATATCTTAAAATTTATTTGTTAAAATTTCATATTGATATTGTAAATATTTTCGGAATGTACATTTAACTGTAGTATGTGCAGTATTAAAACAATTTTGGTATGACAATCGGGCTCAATTGCTCTAATTTCTGTGCGGAAGTTGAAGCACGCCGCAATAAGTTCTCGGAGCGATGGCTGTCCGACGCTGCAAAAGAGGTTCAGTCAGGAAGAAAAAAAAAGAGAAGTACATTAATATAGAAGATTAATTGTATGGTGTAGGTATTACAGATTTATCTCAAAACTACAATTTGTGAATTAGTCGCCGACATAATTTTAACAGATTTTAACCTCTTTCTGAACGATTCAAAGAATTATCTAACTCTAGGTATCGTTGAATCATTTTAAAGACTGTTGAACGTGGAAGACAAAGACTTTGACTTATGCTTTTTACAAATTTCCAGCTTCGTTCAGTTTGATAATAGCGAGATTTTTTTATTTAACGTAATAACTAAAAAATTAAATAAATAGAAAACTCATTTATGTATTTCAATGTAAAGATTTTATTCTAATGCACACGTAAAAATGACAAAAAAGTTGAAATAGCATTCTAGTTGAGAAAAACAAAATAATTTAAAAACCGTTTCCGTATTTTATTGTCAGCTGTACAAGAAAAATTACATTAAAAATTATTATAAACTAAAATTTTAATAGACCATAAAAAATAGTACATCGCTTGATACGTATTTAAAACAGAACTTTTTAACAAGCAATTTTTGCATTGATGAGGCGAAGTGAAAGGTATCCAACAGCTATTTGGTAGGTAAACCATTGATCTTAAAATATAACTTCGTAACCATCAGTGATTTTAGAGTTCTAAAGCGATACCTCGCTGCCGTTACTTACCCGAAACTTTCTTTCAGCAAGGTCTGATTTTAATAATATGCAGTATTTGAATCATGAATTTTAATAATAAATGTTATATATAAAACTTAAATCAGTTTTCTTATTAAAATTGAAAGGCAAAATTTGCAAATGGCTTTTGTTGTTATTTACACAACGCACACAATAGCAAGTTTGCCGGAAGTTTAAGTAAACAATTCCATTACAAAAGTTAATTGTGTAAATGTAAAACCAATTTTCTAGCTTTTACGCAAATATAACTTTTCAGTATAATATAATTTCTAAAATAATATTGGTAAAAAATTGCTTAATTTCTAAACCATTAGAGCTAGAATAATGTTAAGTTAGAATATTGGCAATAATTCAATTTATTACTGGTTAATTATATTAAAATTGCACTGCAACATCTCAAACTCTAATTAAATTATTCCTGCTATCTGTTGTTTTATAGATCCTGCAGAGAATTTATTTTAGAAATATTGGGAAAACTAAAGAATTAACTATTATTGTTACCCTTATAATCCATTTTAATATTACAATATTAATTAATCGTCTGCTCTTTGTAATACCTTAAATTAAAGGTTTGTGTGATTATTAGCAATTTGCTTAAGTATAAATTACAGTAAACACGCTATTAACATATATTTCATCATTTAATTCTAATTTTCTTTATTCTAAAAGACGTACTTTTCCAAGAGTTTAATTTGAGGTATCACAAAGTGGTAAGTTCTCATTATGGACTATAAAATTTAACGTTTTTCTAATATCTTTTATTTTGTGATTGGCAATCATGAGTTAGCGTTTTTAGTTTTTATTTTTCTTATCACTAGAATTTAATCATCTGTAATGGCAATTTGTATATTACTGCAATTTTAAAGAGAAATACATATTTTACATCGAAAAATTTAAATAACAAAAATATGACCATTTTAATCAAATTTTTTATTTTCATTTTTGTTTATTTATTATTCGTTTTGAATATCGTTTAATTCCATTTTATTTACGTATTTCAGTAATAAGCATTTGTAATTTATTGCGAATTCACTTTGTTTATATTTTAAAATAGTTCATCCTTAAAATTAATAAAAAAAGATTATAAAAAAAGAAACAATACAAAGTTTGAAGCACAAAAATCAAAACACTTTTTCAATATATTAATGTAGTAATTTTAATTTTCTGCAAAAGTGCAAAGTGATGCATTTATATCGGATTATTTTTATATTAGATCACTTTACAATAAAATTTCATTTTTATCTTGATTCTTTATTTATAAAACATTGGCATTGTGAAAAATTCTATTCTTAAAAATTTAATATTCGCTTGAGCTTTACGCTTTTATCCACAAAGGTAATTTTAATTCCTTCAGCTTGTTGCAGGATCTACGAGATGATGCTGCTGATAAAGTTAATGCAATTTTTATTATCCATCTAACACCTGAGATTTTTATAATTCCTGATATGTATTTGTAACATCAAGTAAAAAATCAAAAGCTGTTTCCTTGAAACATGTGAGTTACGTCTAATCAAATTTTCATTACCTCAATCGACCCAACTTCTAAGGGCTGTATTACTGAAATCTATGTTTGATGAATGCGTTACGGTTATGCTAATTTAGCTAATTCCAACATTTCACACGATCGTGACGTTATTGACTTATATGTTCATAAACGTAATTTTAAAAATCGACCTCTCGATGCTGCCGTTTTTACAGACTCCAATATTATTAATATTACATTTTAAATTAAACTTTTCAGCTTTTTGGTTTGGATATAAAGTAACTTTCTATATATTATAAATAATGAAATGAAGTAATAAAAGGAAGTTTAAATTTTTGTAATATAAAACAAACAATTTTTTACAAGCAAATAATGTGATCAAAATTCGTGTAATTAAATTGTAACTTTTTAGATTGCGAGTAATTTTATTAATAAAGTAAGTCCACACAAAAAAACTTAAACGTATTATTAAACGTGTAAATATACAAGGTAATACATAATCGTCGAGTCAAATTAAATAAGTTTTAGAAAATTGCAATATGGAAACGCCCAGTTTGAATCCGGGCAGAGGTTGACTTTGTGTGGCCGTCTGCGTACTTTGAAAGGCACGTAATTTTCCATCATTAACAATAAATAGGGTAACAAGGACATCTAAGGCCAACCAAGCAAGCTACTTTAGATGTCAAGCAAGTAATGCTCACTGTAGTAACAGTAGTTTTAGAATATCGTCGGTGCTGCTGTTAAGATAAACAGATATAAAATAAATTAAAAAAGAAGAGAAAGACTATGACTTGATTAGGCAAGTGTAAATAAATTCGCTTTGTAGTTTGATAAATGTCACTAAACCATTAATTAATTAGGAAAAAGTATGAGGGAGAGAGAGTAAATTTGTATGATAGTTAGGAGTGATGTTATTTAACTATTAATGATGTTTATCTGACATTAGTTCTATACTCAAAAAGCTATAGAAAATGATGTAATACTTTAAAAATTATAATTCATGCATTAAAAACAAAATAAGGACTCTAGCCAAAAGTTTAAAAATTAATAAAGTTAATACACTATAAGGTAAGAATTTGTTTTATGAATTCGTGTTTCGATTACCCTGTGCCAGAAAAACGCAATTTTTGATTTATTAACCGCATTTAAGTTTATCCTTTAGGTCATCAACTAAATTTGTTTAATTTAAGAAAAAAAGTTTAGTTCATCGATTCATTATTATTTCAAGAGTAATCGTGTACTCAATTATGAAATATGTAATTTCAAGAAAAGCAAGATTTAAGTTTGACGTTACTAGGAGATAATATTTTGAATTTTAAATAAAGTTTAGATTTATTCTGTACTTGAAGAAAAGAAGTTTTAGTTAATCGGATAAGGTTATAAAATAACTTTAACAGAAATAACTCAAGACGAAACAACTAAACTAGAAAATATTGAATATATTTAAATACAAAACACTGTCGTTTTATTTTCTAATTTCTTGTTTATTTTACTTCCTCTCTTAATTTTCACTTAATTTTTATAGTTTAAATTACATTTTTAAATTTTGGATAAATTGGTACAAGTTTCTTAATTAATTAACTCGGTTATAAATAAATAGAAAGCCAAACTTAATTGAATTTTTCAGTTTCTAGATGTTAAAAATTGTATGTTTTAACAATATTTCTAGTTGCATTGTTGTATTATATTTATCGATATTATAATTGATTTATTTTTATGATAACCATAAATTTTATTAACTTTAATTAACAGCGTGTGCTAAAATAAGAGCTTCACCTAATTACTTCATTATCCGTTTTTTATTTTTAAGGTAGATATTGTATTTTATTACAAACGTTACGTAAACACAATTCAAACAAACTCTGAATATCAAACACCAAAGGAAAGTTTCCAATTATTAGGTTGGCATTTTATGAAGCTTGCATACATTAAACGTATTTGAACTGTTTGAAATATGATTACCACACGTTCTTTTTACATAAATGTTCATTAACTTGTAAAAATATGATTTAAGTATTAAATTATCTGTAGAGCTTCCTATAGAACGAAATATAAATGATCATTTATGTAATGCGCTAAATTAGTAACTGTAGAAAAAATTCATTAATTGCCAAATTTAATTAAAATTTCATTACATTTCATTAAATTTGTAATACTAATTGTTAAAATAATACTTCAAACGGTCCTTTTATATTATAAATATGAAAATTAGTAATTATCGAGTTAATTAGTTAGAAAGTAGATAATATCATGTTAGCCATAATACAGCCATAATCTAGTTGTAATCGTGCAGCTGTTAAGTGCAATATGTTGATAAAAGTAAATATGTGTTTTTATTTTTATCTTTTTCTCAGCTTACGTTAGGTTTAAAAAATGTACCTCACCAAAAAAAAACAACTAATGACTGTATAACCTCACATTACGACTAATTAATTCATAGTGTTGTGATATTATAACCACAACTATTATAAGCACAACATATAGTTTGTTTTAACTGCAACAGGCGATAGACGTAGACAGAAAGCCAAATATAGTTATTTTTGTAGAAATCGGTTTAAACGCTCAGATAAACTTGTTGAGAAAGCCAATTAAACGGAACTTAACAGTTAGTTTGTGTTTCTTTCAATATTAATTTTCATCTCACATAGCCGGCTTAAACGAGAAAGCATAGAAAGATAGAACGATAAATATTGTTTGAAAAAATCGTGGAACTTTGAGTTTCATATAGGGAAATTTGAATTCAAGGTATCAACTAATATCAATTTTGTTCAAGACTTTTTAACACAATTTTATTTCTTAAGGTTCATTTAATTAAAATGAAGATATTTTTTGTTGGTTTTACCACTTAAGAGTAAACCAATTGTTATTACATTTTTGTAACAAATTTCTAAAATATATGACTTTTTCAATTTGTTTTTATTCTAATTTGTATTTTATTTTATGTATCGCGTTATTCCTGATTATGGAATTTAATAACTTGTTACTATTTCTTGTTCTTTTTTGCTATCTTGATTTTAATTTAGTAATCAATTCTACCATCAAGTCTTCTAAAGTTAGAAGGTCTATAGGAGTTAGGAGTATTTATTGTTATTATTATAGGAGTATTTATTATTATTATTATTGGAGGACGTTAGAAACACATTTCTGAGCGAACTGCTTAATTTCCTACCCACCCGTATGCAGTGTTTATAAGATAAGTGATTTTCTAAACTTTTGATGTTAGTTTTTGAGAATTTCTCTATATAACATTTAATTGGATTTACGTTAAATTATTTTCTATGATAAATTTGCATTTAAATATATTTAGTTTAGATTGCTACGTGGGCACTTACTGTGAAGTGTGTAGTAAAAGCAAATAGCAAATTATAATAAATTTTCGTTGAAAACTTTGTTTAATGATTGTTTACGTTTTCAATTAAGTTATGTGGTTTGGTGTATTTTAATTAGATTACATAAGGAAATACACTTTTAAATACAAAATGAGAAATATGTATGTATTTGTACACTCCTAACTTAGTTAATGCACTTTCAAAACGTAAGAGTTTTTATTTTTGTGCTTAATTTTTGAAAGAAAAATCCTTCTTTACAAATCTACGTTTTTTGGCTGTCACTTAAATTTTCTCATGTATAAATTTTGTATTTGATACTCGCCGTGTGGTTGCAGTGTGTTACATGTATGTATATAATACAAAATCAAAAAGCATTAACTAAAATGCAGTTGACACACTGCACCGAATCAATTATACACTGCAGCCAATTAAAGTCAATTTAGATAATTTGCTTTGAGAAATTTTCTGAATAAAATCGATAAATCGGAACTATTTTAGGCTCCAAAATTTAAAATAATTAATTAGTTAGCCTGCTAATTTGGAAAATGCTATCATTCAGTTATTTCATTAGCGTCTCTTTAATAAATAAAGTAGAACTTTATTAAAATTCAATTACAATTGTACAATGCCATTTAAGTAGATGACACTTTTAGAAAGGTCATTGAACCGTTAAAAATAAAGTTAGAATTTGAATAATTAAACCAAACTTTTGCATCTTCCTTCAGAAAACTTCATCAGGTTTAATTAAAT
Source organism: Lycocerus yunnanus (assembly GCA_036346125.1). Taxonomy (NCBI): domain Eukaryota; kingdom Metazoa; phylum Arthropoda; class Insecta; order Coleoptera; family Cantharidae; genus Lycocerus; species Lycocerus yunnanus. Next base: position 722,632 of record JARFIX010000017.1, read on the forward strand.
ATAGAAAGCGGTCTATATTTCCCCTTTATAATTTTTACCTGGTGGATAGATTGAATTAAATTATACACAAAAGTAAATTTAACCCTTTTTAATGATGCCTACTACAGTCAAAGTAAATATCTTCCTTTATTTATTTTGACTTTTTCAATTAGGATATTCTAAGTAATTAAACTTTCAGAAGTTAAATACAATAATAATAAAAGTAAATATTTTAAAGTTGCAGACAAATAAAAGCTAAAAGGGTAGTCCCGCGGTTTAGAAGCAGACGGCTACAACTGAAATAATTAATTTCATTTACAACAATGTGACCACGAAATGTTGTCCACCGAAGGGACGACCTGGTGAAAATTCCACAAAGTCTATGAATTGAACTCGGTTTGCCTTTTCGCTCACCAATGTACATACAGCTGTTTTAATGTTTATTTGGTTTATAACTTGTAAAGATTAATTAAAATAAATAATGCAGTAAATTTAAAAAAATATGTTGACTTAATTTTAACAATGATTGTTAAAAGTTAATAATGAAGTCGAAAAGAATATAAAACGATTAATAAATTTAAATAATTATAAGAAGATTTTGAAAATATGATAAATATAGAACAGATTGAATTTAATTTTTAAATAATCGAGAAAATTAGAAATCAAAATTTTATTTTTTTGAAATATAAAAAAATTTAAACATATGTTTGTAATAAAGTAATGATTAATAATTATAATAAAAGAATTTTAAATTTTTTTAAATTTATAACATGATTTTTAACTTATTATAATATTAAAAATATAATAGCTTATTTTAATAAAAGAATTTAAGCAAAAATTTAAATTTATATTTTATAAATAAAAAAGAACCCCAATTTTTCTATATTTTAAAATTTAAAATATTTTAAACTAACATTTAAATAAATAGAAATTTATTTAAATTTAAGAAATTTTTAATTATTACAAAGGAAAGATAAATGATGTTGGTATTCTTTATAAGATATAGGAATGAATAAAAATTTTATATAAAAATTTATGCTAGTTTCAATTTAAATATAAGAAATTTATAAATTCAAAAAAATCAATTTCCATAAATGTAAACTTTTGTATTAAATTCAAATTTTATTGTTCAATTAAAAAGTTAGTTTATGATACATTAAGAGGGTTTGAAAATACAGACAAGCATTAAAAATATTTTGCTCCGATTTAAAAATTTAAAATTTTTCTGTGATATGACATTATTATAATGAATCTGTAATTAAGTAAAGTTTGAATGTCATTAAATTTTAGACATTTATGAATCGGTATCGATCATAATACAGAAACAATTAAGATAATGCATTATTTCAGATTAAAATTACGAATATATTTTTAATTTAAATACAAATTTTAATGCTGTTTTAATAATGTAAAAAATGTTCTATTATAATCAACTATTTCGAACTTTTAGAATGCTGATAAATCTTAGAGGTCATTCTTGTCGAACTTACAAGTAAAACTGAATTTTTATAAAAAGAAACTGTAAATTATATCAATTTCTTTGTAACGTTTATTATTTAAAAATGTTAGCATGTTGTTATTTTAAATACAATTCTAATAATCGAACATCTGAATAACTTGAAAGTAATTTTTAATCTAAGATACTTGTGCAACAAAATATGGTTGCTATCGGTGTTATCTTGATTTCCTGTTCGTATAACGTTAATAGATGTATTTTAAAACTTGTCGTATTAATAATTTAAAATCTTTGATGCAACTTGTCGTAAGTTTATTAACATTTCACTCTTCACTTAATCATTCGTTTAATTCTCAATTATATATAATAGTTCATGCTGATTTATAAATAATATTTTTTACTACATTTAAAAATAATATTGTATTATGCAATTTTAAATTTATGTGCAAACAAATATTAACATGTATTGTTATTGTTTTGATATATTGATATTTTGATAAATAAGTTAATAGCTGTATTTTAAAAATGGTTTTATAATAATAGTCAAGTTAAATTAATAATTATACAAATTATTTATTAGAATGACAACTCATTGCGAGTCATTGGTCATTAGCACTCGCTTACTTATTCGGGTGATATCTGGTGCAAAGTGTATAGATTCCAGAAATAGGTTTTTGAATAAAAATAAAAATAATAAAAATAATGACTTGAATGAACGATTAAGAGATTATAAGACCAATATTGCTGTGATGAGAGAGAGTTTTTTTAGAGTGCACAAGTTCCTGTCACTCGAAAGTTATTTGAAGTTTTAAAAGATCAACTATCAGAAACAGACATTGTAACAGAAATTTGTTAAAGCAATTTCTGTTACTAATTTTTATACCAAACTCTTTTGGGTCACCCTGTATAAATGTCAATTTACATTTACTTTAAATTTATGCATTGAAAGTTATTTGCTGGTTGCTGCTTAGATGGTGGTTAATCTGTGGCTTCATGTATTTGGACTCGCTGTACCGTTTTTAGATTGGAAAGTGTTAGCCAGCGAGTTGTAATCCCATAGGTGGCGTTTTTGTTGTTGTTATCGTATTCGTTTTTGTTCCAATGGTTGGCTGGTCTTATGGTGGAAGTTGATCATTATTTTTTTCTGGAAGAGAGTTGTTTTGGTCGGGATGATGGAATGTCTGGGAGGGACTGCTGTGAGCCTTTACTATGCGATGGATGTGGCCATCGCCAGCCTATAGCGGCGGTGTAATATATGGTTCTACCGACATCATCTGTAAAAGTGTGCTCCCGACTTTTTTGGAACAGATAACTCCTTGGTTGAAGTTACCGTTTTCATTTGCTAACCCGGGGTGTGTTCTTTTGTCCGCTCCTGAAAGTTTTTTTTTATGAGATTAGATCGACCGACACTGGATGTGACCATCGCCATATTTTTGTTTAATAAATGTTCAAGGCTGCGTGTGATAACAAATTGCTCTGCATTCATTGATTTTGATTAATAAAACGATCACCGGTATTTCTCATTTGTTTAATAGCATTTTTGTGCGTTCTTTAGTTTTAGATTCTACGCTTATGCAAAGCTGGAGTTCGTTATCATCGAACCAGAATATTCCGAAGAATTCCCAATGGTAAAAGATATTTTTGACTAGATGCATACAATTCTCTTGTGCGGAGCTGGCTGAGTTTTTAAAGCTTTAAGGATGTGCAATGCTTATTATTTAATGATAAAATCCTGTAGGCATTTGCAGTGATATGTGTGTCGACTGTTTCTGTTTAGTCGACGGGCAGTTCTTTGTTGCATCGCAGCGGGTTTTAATTATTTGTTTTTCCCCGTCACGGAATTTAAATTGTAATTGTGGTTTGACCACTTTTCCATCCTCACTGAAAAACTGCATTAATTACTATTTGATTTTGTGAATGTCAGGCCTTCAGCCTGGGTTCACTTTAACTTACTATGTTTTATGTTGTATGTCTCATATTCTGATAAGTACACACGCCTTCCATTTTTTTTGGGGGACAATAAATTAAAATTTTTAGATTTGGTGTTTTATTATTTGTTCTATAGATTACCTGTATGGATTCACGACCTTCGCATACCATCGGAGCTTAGCCAATGTAAGCGCAGGGGTTAAACGTTTTTTTATTAAAGAAGAGGACTCCCCTCTTGGTTAAACACTTTTTTCCCGGACTACATAGCGGTTGGGAAAGAGGAAAAACTGTTTTAACATAAGCCTTTCAGTCACAGAGGATCAAGTACTGCATTCCTTAAACATTTTAAAATAACACCACTCGAGGTATTGATAGTCTGTGAACACGGCATTTAAAAGATTCGCTTACCATGCGACGGCAGAAACCGGCCAAGCCTTACTTTTCTTGAAATTACTCGTTTTTGCAATTTAATGTTATAAGGAAAAGTCTGTTATCAGAGGTAAAAAAAATATTCTACTGAAGCTAGTTTGCCCTATTGTCATGTCCTATCGTGTTTGCATAGCGCACACTGCAAAATCATTAAAATCATCACCTGCCACTGTGAAAAAAAATTTTAAGGGTGTGTTTTCTGGTTCTGTTTGAAAGATACAGAATTTGTTTTTTTTCAACGTCCATGACAACTCTTGACCTCTTGCGCAAGCAGGTGAAGCCTAAAACTAGGCGAAATGAGAATAGTTGTACACTTTGACATAATGGGTTACTTGGTATAACTCAACCATTGATTACATTAAGTCAATAGTAAGATTATTTATGGAATAAATGTTTAAAGAGTTTGGATATTCTCCTCTATAAGAAAAATTTTCTATTAATCAAAAAAATTTCTAAAAACACACAACAAATGTTCGTTGATCAAAATATCAATGAAATATTTAAATCGAATTGTTAGTAATGATCTTTTCAAAATTTGCTTATACTATAATAGGAAACTTTGTATGTTTGCAAAATTAATGTTTTTAACCAAATTAGAAAGTTTAATTAGTCGTATGTTGAATCCAAGAGCTTGCTAATTGCTAAAATAGTTTTGGCAGTGCCCTTTCTCCAACTTAATTATTGAATGGGATCAGAAGATGACAACAATTAAGCTAAATTAAGCGTAACGACATTTGAAAATCACAATATTTCAATAAATCTTACTCCAAGTACTAATTGAGCCATTTGAGGTATCGATTGATTTTACTAATACGAAAGTTTTTATAAGCACTTTTATTAGTATTACGGCATTATAAATTAGTCACGAATTTTTCTTCCTAAAATTACAAGTAAATTCAAATGGAAAATCATTAAATTTGAAAAATTTATATACCTACGTGGCGTGTAGCTTAGATCCCCTAAAATTTGTTGTAGTATTAAAATTTTGATAGTTTCACGTAAATGTCAAGGGCAATCCGATACTAAAAGTACAACTCAAAACATGATAATTGATTAATATCGTAGCTACACATTAAACCGTGGTATATTTTACTTTCCACAACTTTTCCAACAGTTTTGTAGGGTTAATTTAATTTGTTATATACCATAACTTATGTGATTTATGGAAGTATAAACCCAAGTGCCTGGTACTAATCCAGTAATCACCCTTAATTTTAAAATTAAAATGTAGTAATAAATAAAGAAACAAGTCGGAGTAAATTACCTAGATAAATAGTATGTAAATTTTATCAAGAATTTATGTACGAACTGGTGCATTTTCACATTATGTAATTCAGACAACGAAGTTTTATAATTTGTGTAATTAAGCACAATTCAATTAAATATTTTAACATAAGTTTAAAAATATAAACAAAATTTTAAATTATTTAAAATTTTTTTTTCAAAATTATTCGTTTATTTTTCAATCCCAGATCAATCAAATATCAAATTACAATCGGAAAAGTTTGGTAATTTTATGGAAGTTTTCAATTTATTTGAATCATGATAAGTTTGTTTAAAGGCTTTTAGATTGTGCGATACTTTTCGGAACAAATGTTTTACTTAAGATTTCCTTCCGGTTTATATAACCGAAAAGCTCATGGATAATTAAGCGTGGTTAATCACATGATATTTGACTATCAGCACGCGTATTCCACCATGATTGTATTCTTTCCATGTATTGCGTGTCATTTTGTAAAAGTTATTCCTACACTAATCAAGTAGACTTTCAGCAAACGAATAATTTCTTGTAGTTTACAATGCAGTAATTAATTCTGAATTTATTTACATTATTATAAAATTACTTGACATTCATTACGGAATTTAACCTCAATTTAAGACTCTTAAAGTCCCAATTTACACGTAATAACCATCATCACTTCGTTCATTAATAATAAATATAACATTTATATAATTTTTACGGATGCCACTTTCCTTTTTTTTTGACTTTATAACTATCTAAAAGTTACTTCAGTTAGGTTCTAAATGTAAACAAGTTTTTTACACTTTAAAATTTCTTTAAAGTAGTATTTTTAATTTGCACTACTCTGCATATATTTAAACTCAAAACCGTAGTTGATACGCTTAACGGATTGAGGTTTTTCATATTACTTTATAGTTAAATTTATTGATTTGCCGTGGTACCTTGGAGATTTCTTAAAGTGACATTGAAACAACAATTATTAGCGTTTTACTCATTTTGCAGTAGCGAAATGCAACACTTTATCTCTAAATGTGTCTTCTTCATAACGTAAAATTCAGTTTATATTTTAAAAGTTCTCAAAATTGGTTAAAAAGTAAAATTTTCTGAAAGAAGTAAAAAGTACAAAACAGTCCTTCTTTAATTAGACAAAAAGTGTAAAATGAGAAGTAATTAATTAAAATTTGACGTTATACGGTCTTTGCTAATTTTTCATTAATATAGTTTTGCGATGGGGTAGTACCTGAAAGAAAAGAAAAGTAGAAAAAATAAATACCTGCAATATCTAAGCATACCTAAGAAATAAAATAGATTTTAACATGAAAAAAATTACGAAAAGAAATACAATGAATTTGGTATAAACCAATCGGTAGAAGAGATGAACGAAGACCGAGGCAAAGATGGATGCCGGAACGGTCTATATTGTCTAATCCTTGAAGTGAAGGAGAAGATACTTCCATATTTATACTAAATATTAATCTAATTACTTGTACTTATAATTTAAGTCGATTTAATTCCTTAAATTCCCCGTTTGTGGTGTCCGATATCAGTTTTGTAAAGTCAGGTGCCATATGGTCGCATTATCTATAAATGTTGTTTAAATGTTGTACCACTTACATAAAATCTTAAAGCTTACTTTTTAAAACTTTGTGCTTTGTTGGCTGAGTTGGCTACTGAACAAGGTTTCTCCTGAGTATTTTCTGACTTCTCCTTGGAGTTACTTCTTTCTGTTTAATAATTATTATATAGTACATAAAAAGTTTAATACTAGAATTTCAGAATTATAACAGCAATATTCTGGTTTTTTTTCCGGTTTTTTGTTTATATATTGCCGTGCCATTTGCTGACAACAATTTTCTTTCTTGAAGAAAATCCCCGATTAAGAAAAATATTTGATAAATTGAAAAGAAATTGCGTAAATTAACAAAAATTGGTAAAATTGCCAATCTAATGGTTTATTTCGTTTATTTTGCTTATTTTTTTACATAAAATAATTAAAAATGAAGTTAGTTATCATTTTCTGCACAAAAAATTGTTTTTTTACTTTAAATTAATAAAAATATAATGCATAAAGGGATTAAATAATAACTTGCAGGCCCCGGTGTATTGGCGTATAATTAGCGTATAAAATTTACTAAAAAAACGGATTTAAAAATTTATTTACAATGCAATTTTTTTATTGGCTGTTTTAAACTGTAACCCTCCCTCCCCCCATCGACAATTATAAAAAAAAAGGTTTTAGCGCTGAAACTAATAATTGTAAATAGTACTTTTTTTCTAAACAGTGGTGAAAACATTAAATTCGTGAACAAAAAGTAAAATTAAAAATTTTAGATTTAATACAAATTTTATAGTCAAATGGGTTGGTAGAATGTTTAGGTATAATTTTCTAATATCTTTACTTAATTTGTGGTTTAAGAAATACGAGGGTGTAAAGTTGCCACTTATTAAAAGTTGTTATTATAGTAATCAAGTGTGTAAGTTTTTATAGTACTTTTGTGATTGTAATTTTGTCAATATTAAGCGAATTTATCTAAATCAAAAATATGGGCCTATTTCAGGAGGCATGTATGAAGTTTACATGTAATAATTCTATAAAAACATATACTAGAGCATTCTTTTAAAAAGAAATCTTAATATTTTTAGGTTTTTAATTCTTAAAAACACAATTTTTACTTATTAATATACAAAAAGTAAACCATCGACCAATATCAACTAGCAATTTTTAATTTTTAATAAGCCAGTATGTATTTGAAATGTTTCCGTAAAAAAATTTTGCGGTAATTTGCGGTTTCTCAAAAAAATTGAGGTTTCCTTAAGCATATTCAAGTAGTGCTGCTTTGTAGCATAATAAGCCGACTTCTTATGTAATTAGTTTAATAATTTTTTGCATTGCTTATTGAAAATCACTGCTTTATAAGTACTAGAAATCGGTATGTAATTTGAGCTTAGAAAATAAACTTGACAATATATTTAAAGAAAAAACCATCCTGAAAAAAACCGACCATTTTACATAATATTCGTATTAAATAAATGAGAACGGGTAAAACTTTTCTTTTTAATTTTTTTATTGACTATTTACGATATTATTTTTCAGAAAAAAAATAAAACAAATTTTTATAAACTAAATATAAAATTATCGTACTTTTTGATTTACCACTTTTATTACCCTTTTCGATTTACCAATTAATGTTTGTACATTATCAATCCTGAAGAAATCTGAGGCTTTTTTGTATTTTTTCTTAAGCATATCAATGTCTGGTGTTATCTTTCTGATCTTTTTAAATTTTCTTTTATTTAGATCTAATATATTTTTTAATTGAGCAAAGTTCCGGGAAATTCGGTGGATTTTCATTTTTAATAAGTACAATGCTTATTGCATTGTCTTTATTAAATGAGTCGCCTTTTGCTGTAATAACAAGTAGCCAAATCCGGCTAGAACGAAGGTGGGGTGTTATATCATCTCAGAAAGAGCAATAATCGTTTTCTATTATAGGTATTTACATAAATAAATTAAATAAATTTCCGTGTTTACTGCACCTGTAGTTACGAACGGTTTTGATTTTAATCCTCAAGAACAAATTTCTTGCAAAATTAAACATTGTTTGGTAAATTTTTAAATTTTTTGAATTCTATGCTCTTCTGCTACACGCTGCAACATAATACTCTTGTCCAGGTAGTTGGTATCTTTTTTAATAAAATTTTTATTATTTGTTTAAATAACTTAAATCTCAACTAATTTTCCCTGATAATTACGACTTCACACATATTTCGTGGAAAATGTTAAAAAAGTATCTTACTTCCAGCTATTTTAAAATTAATTTAAGAAAAAAGATAAAATATTGAAGCCCGAATCTTGTCCACGAATTTCAGCAATTTTGTCACTGTGGAACGGTCCTACTTGGAAAAGTGTGGATGTTGACCCGACAAATAACTCCCACCGCTTGTGACTGTCGACCCACATACAACGCACGCGATGGTGATAGAATGTTTTCCATATATGGCATAATATTAAGAAATAATTCACTTTATGCATTTCTTACGAAAAAATCAATATTTTCAAATTTGAATTGTGGCCTTATTAGGCTGTAACCGAATAACCATAGGCCTATCCTGATGATATTATGTACTACCAAACCAGGATTCAGGAAGTCAAACCGCTAAAATAAGTAATTAAAATATATCTTTTAAATAACATTAGAGGAACCTGCAGCACACCAGCTAAAGCGAGTAACGAAGGGATAAACGCCACGATTATCTAAGATATAAACTTTTAAATAACTTTAGTTAAAGTAAATTTGTATGGAGAAGCAAAAATAAAAATCTTCGCTTTTTATTTTGAAGCTAACTTGAAAACTGAAGGTAACTGCACATATACTTTTATTTTTAATAATAAAAAAATTGTCGGGGACTGATTAAAACCAGAGCAAATCTTTTGGAAAATATAATGTGATAAAATCAAACAATTTAATTACATCTTTCAGGATATTATCGAGCAGAAAGTTTGCTTAATCAAATTATGAAATGTTGATTTAAAAAATAATATTCTCTGCAGGTAGTTTTGCAGCTGATACCCCTGAATAACCTGAATAGTAACAATTACTTGGTGATGGCTTATGATAAAATTGTCCAATTGTACGAATAAGTTGATATAAATAAAATTATGTACATCTGTACATAATGTCTTGTAACAAACTTACAGTTTTACGTAATGATGGCAAAATTATTCAACTGCAATTTGTAAAGGTGGTAACACAATTGAAACGCTCTTAATTAACATTATAATAATATTTATTTTGCAGTGTAGTTTCATAATAACTATCAAAGTAAAAATTGCACTAACAAAAATTTTTCCACGTTTTCGAAACTACCTATAAGAAGGCTAGGCGCCTTTAACATCAACCAATCTGGACGTATAATGCATGTAGAGTTACACGTATTGATTATCATATCTTTGTCAATACAATATTCCGGACGCTTTTGGCCGTTTTGACAAATCTTGAATCTACTCTAAATTCAATATTCAATAGGAAAAAGTTTAAATCGTGGTATCAATATTGTGACAGATCCCTTTTTTTTATAATGAAGACCGTTTAAAGAGAGCTTAAGTTAACTGTTATTTGAAATTACCGGAACGAATTTACCAGGGGATGGATTTAATTACTGAGGGGTAAAATTACCGGGGGTTAAATTACCTAGTGCCAAATTTTTTTATGTATTTTTATTTATAAATTATTTCAAAGGTGTTATGAAATTTAAATATTTCAATAATATTATTTATGTTTGTGTCAGACTTAAATAATGCAAATTCAGTCAATGAAATGCCTAATACTTAAATACTATGGTGAAAACGGACGTTAGTCACACCATTTTGTCCATAACGATCAATTCAGTATTTATCCTTAATTTCATGCTTTTTACGAACGCTGTATACGTAATTTTCTTTCGATAGAATGTACACAACATTAATCGTAATTTTTGACGGTTCATAACTTGGCAAAATTTATATCGGCAATAAAAATTTTATAGCTTCTCGATAATGTGATAGAATTAAAGTCAAAATTGTTAATAAACGAAACCTATCATCCAAAGTTTATCTTTGACGTATAAATCCTAAGCACGTTGTTATTATGCTTGTTCTTCTTATCAGTTCCACACTCAAGTTTGCTCTTCTGTCACATAATGTTAAGATAATGCTGTTTATTTTATTGACATTATATCGCGGTGTCAATTATTTGTTGCGAAGTGTTAATTTAATCGATAAGAGCTTTGAGTTTTAGTCTGCTGATTTAATTTAAAACTTTTAATTTCTGTTTCGCTATGTCGCTATTTCAAAATATTCATGAATTACATTTTTTAAATTTATTCCCTGCATAAAGTTTTAATTAACGCGGCCTAATTTTTTATTTTCATTTATAAATTCCAGTAAAATTGCAAACTTAACATTTTTTAACGTTGCTCCAGTTATACTATTTTTCGCAGTAACTGTCGCAGTTTTACATGGAAAATTGGTAACAGGTCAAACCTAACATCAAACACACCAAGTGGCTTTTAATATTTGATGAAAAACTTGACACATTCGATTATTCGTGTTTTATAGAAAATAATATGTCAAGTTCTAAGAATCGATAAATATCGAAAATCGTGCTAGAAATATTTTATTTAGACCAGAATTTCAAAGTTTCATTTTAACAAAAAATTTGATGACAATAGTTTTTCAAATATGAAACTAAAATAAGTCATATAATAAAATTGTACAAAGAAATTTTATACGATTTAATATTTCTACGAATAAACATTAATTTATACTACAGCATTTGTACCAGTGAAAGTTATGCAAGAGCTTTTGTACGACATTTATGTATATAAAATTAAGTGTAGGTACTCGTAGGATGGTAATTTATCCTTTACATTCATATTATAAAATATTCTGTTTGTCTATAATCTGCTTCACTTTTATGGTCCTGTTAAAGGATTTTTAAGAATAATAGTAGGTGAAATCACAGAGAGTTTTCTAATTTCAAGTTTTGGAAATTTTAAATAAGCAGATAGATCCATATAACACTTTAATTAAAGCCGATTTAGAATATTAACCAAAGTCATTAAAATAATTTTATGAATGTTTATTTCGTCTATAAATTTTCGTATAATTTTTGGTCGTACAAATGATTTCGTAGAAATTTTCTTGATAAAGTTTAACAGTTGCTTCATTTACATAAAATATAAAAAGGTAATATTGGAAGTAAATATTTTCCGTAAAAAAATGTTTTATATACCTACATGGGTGCGTTATTATCATGTAAATGTAAAGTGTATAATGCGGGAACAAAAATGAAGGTATAATAAAATGTAATTTATTTTATAGCGTCCTTACGGCCATTTTATTGACTTTATCTGCATGAGTAAGGTGTAATAAATCACAACAAAGATTTTCGCAACAAAGCCAACGTCAATAAAATGAAATTTGAAATTGTTATTTAAATACCAGAAAGGAAACGTAACTAAAACTTTTCATAAAATTTTATGAGAATTTCTATAAAAATAAGGAAACTTGGCAATTTACACATTTCTTGCCTGAAAACATAAAATTAAATAAAAATTTTATCCTTTCATAAAACTTTACGTAAAGAATAAAAAAGGTATAACACTTGTGAATTGAACATTGGAAACCACATATCTACTGATGTAAGGATGAAGCATAGCAAGAATTGGTAAAGGCATAAAAATACCTAAAAGAGCGATTACATTTTCCTGACATGTTAGTGACAAAACAACTTTTTTGTAAACTAAGCCTATAAAGTGATTGCTTTAAAGAAAATGGAGAGAACAGATTATTGATGTTTGTGCCTAAAAACGTAAAGTATCTTTTGTAAGCCTGAAAAGCTCACATCCGAACTTTATGCTTAATAATGAATTTCTCAAGAGGAAAGACTTCCTGTTCTACATTGCTAAAAGACTGAAAATAGTTTACCTTGGCGGAATAATTCTTCAATTGCTAATGGTGTTAAAATTTAAGTTTAACTTGTACGTCATTGTCTTCTTATTTGATTACCAAAGCGAAATTAAATTATGCCATAGGAAATATGAAAACGGAAGGCAATCTTTTATTACTACTTTTAACGGAATATTAACTCGCAAAAGGCTTTTTCTGATAAGTTATTGGTAGTATAATCAATTTGTACATTAGAAACTCAAATTATTTATTTGTTTCAACCGTATTATTTGTTTAACGAACGTCGTGACTCTCTATTTAATCATATTATCACAAATTATAAATAAATATGAATATTATCCCACCATACAAAAAGTAAGTACAAACTAAAAAATTATTCTGAATTGCTTCGATCAAATTGAATGATTTATTATAGGAATTGATATCATTCAAAATTATGTCAAAAAGAAATTTTTATAGCAAACTGCGAAAAATATACCAAGATATATTTTCATAATAACATGAAAAATGATATCAAAAATAACACAAATAAACAACGGCAACAAGAGCATCAGGGAGAAAACTTGAAAACTTATAACAATAGAAACTTAAAAGAGTATAGGCTGACAGTAAAAGATAATTTTATTAAAAGAAACAAAATAAATTACGAGTATAATATCAAATTGTTCCGTAAAGACATAAAAAAATACAATCAAAATATGAAAATTTTATAAAAAAAAACGGATTTTATAACTATCACCCATCTATTAGCTATTATTTGAATCTATTCTGGATTTAATTGTAATTCTAATTATTTTTGAATATATTATTTTGTGATGTATTAATGCTTGTAAAATTACAAACAAAACAAAATTTTTAAGAAGTGATTTTCTAGATGAGAAACGCTTTTCTAAGAGATGAGTTTTCTACACGAACTAAGTTTGAAGATAAATCAAAACTTCAAGTTGTCGAAAGAAAGAAGATTATAACAAAGTCAAAAGTACAAATATTTAAACGTCAAGAGAAATAGATTTGTAAATAAAAAACACCTGAATGATTTCTGTTGTTCAAGGAAAATCTAAAACTTTATGGCTCTTATAAAGAAAAGATTCAGTTGAATTAAGTAAAAGTTTTCTCTTCTAGGTTACAATTCTAAAAAAAAATCATCGAAACAAGTCTTCAGCAATTCTTTTCATTATTAATGAAAAACCATTCTAATTTAATTTTAACAAAATTACAGATTACATTAAGATAAATAAATAACGCTCTTGGAAATAATTTTTTACAAAAACGCGACAAGAATTATTGTAAGATTTCCCACAATTTAATTATTTTTATCCACATTTGCTCAGATGAAGCTGTACTTATTTTACGAGTGGGTAAAAATTATTATTTTACTTGGAAGAAAAAACTTGACATATATTTTAAAAACAAAATTAAAAAAAAATTTTAATTGTAATTTAATATTAAGTTTGCAATTAATTATTTATATAATTTAAAATACAAAACAAACAATAATTTTATTTTCCTAAATAATTTTGGAATAAAAAATTGAAAAGAAACTTGTCTGTCAGTATAATATTTCGTTTAAAGAGTTTGTTCAAGTTCGCTATTGAATGAACAAATCCAAAAGCATTACGTAAGCCTTGTTAAAATTTTTCTACCAAGTAGAATAAATGTCATTGGAGCTTTTCAACAATTCACAATTTTTTTATGATACTCGGTTATTTTATCATTTCGCTAATCAGGATTGTTAAGTTTAGCACAAAGAATTTGTTTCACTTTATAAAAACTGAACTTGATGTAATTGTTGTGGCTTGGAACTAAGTCACCTTTGGTGCATTTAATTTATTTAAACAGCAATTGGTATAATATGTACATAAGTTCCTTGTAAAGTTTTGGAATAATTTAAATTTTAAATTAATAAACCTTTTCTGGTGTTTGCTCTCTAAACAGCATACCACGAATATATGAGAATCTTACATCAGGGAATCGCTGAGAGGCATTTAGCAAAACTTTAATAAAAGTTAAGTGGTCCCATATCTGTCGATCGTAGAGTTTGTAATTAAATTTTTTAAAATAACATTAAAATTTTTCATGATAACTTCACTATTGGGAAGTTTCATTTTTAATCTCAAAATAATTTCAGACAGTTTCCATAGTGAAGTGCTTCTATAATTTATAGAACGCAGGTTTGCTTAGATTTGCAATGTTAAGATTAAATTCAAAGTGGTTTGATAGTTCCTTTACCACTTTCAAATTTTTATCAAGAGACGATTAGATTCACTTTCATCGTCAATGGAGTTCAAAAACGAAATCCTGCTTGCGATTTTAATATTCTTTTTATAATTTAATTTTAAAAATATTCGACATTTTTACAATAAATATCCAATTTTATACATTTTATATTCTTCTGAGAAAAATTTATAACAATCTCAATCCAGAATAAAAATTTATTAAATTTAAGAGGTTATAAATTTTTAATGAAACTGAAATTGGAAACAAATTTTATTTTTTGCAATTTATAAAACTTAATAAAAATGTAATTCAGAAGTACACCAAAAATGCTTTTAGTTAATTATAGTAAATTTTTTACTTATATTATGAGAAAAGTAAAAACCAATGATAAATTCAGCAGTAATAATAAACTTAATCTAAATTTTTTGTAAGGTTAATCACATTAACTGAATGTTGTAAAACAGATTGTAAATAATATAGGATGTCAAGTGGAAAAACTTTCAATAGAAGACATTAGAAACTTAAGCATGAAAAATTCACACCATCATTTTGCATGTTAGATACAAAACTAAAACGTCGGTCAATTTCACTGCAAGACTGACCTAATTCGGAACTTTCAATATAACAGCGTTGAAACTGATGTTTCATCTTATCTGGAAATTACCACAATCCAAATGTAGAAAGTCTTGCTTACTTGAGGCAATTTGTGCACTATATGAGAAGCCATACCCATGATCTAAAATAGTTAAGATAAAATAATAAAAATTTGATCCCGCACAATAAAGATAGAGTTTTTCGCTCTCGGAAAATTTCGATTATTTACATATTTTACAGTTAATAACCAACTGAATAACATACAATTTTAGTAGTTTTATGTATAATTTTATTCTAGAAAAATTAAAGAATTAAGAAACGGTTAAAAAATTGGATTAGTTGCTACAATTTCAATCAAATGACTTACTCTATTAAGTGCTAATAGTCGATTAGTTATATGCCTGTCGAAATAAATCAATAAATTATGTGTGCCAATGCACCAATTATTGTTTAATGGTATTTAAAAATCGTCTAACAATTATAAATGGAAATTAAAATAAAATCGGTATACTTTGCATTTATTCATTGTTGTGTGTAGATGTAAAATTTAAAGACACCATATACTATACCATATACCACCATTTGCGCATATATTGCATTAATAAATATGTGCAAAAGCGCGCCAAAGTAAAAGAAATCTCTAAAAAGCAAAAACTTTTTCTTCAAATATCCGCAATCTTTTTAATTGTTGTTCCTGTTACCCATACTGTAGTATAAGATCCAGATAATCTTATCTAGTATCAGCATTTAAAAAAAAATTTATTTCAAGTGTACGGGACGGCCTCTATACCATGTACACACCCATGGAGAGGTGCACGGCGCATACGTAAACATACTCGCCAAGATATCTCGCAATATTATCCATATTTTTTTGCGAAAAGAATAGAAATTGTATCGGAAAAACCAAAAAGCATATGTAAATAACTGGGGGTTGATACCTTTATCCTCATGTGAGAAAAAAATTCGCAAAGAACATGCTGTATGGGAACTTTGAAAGATAAACCTCCTCGTACGTACTTTGCAGTAGGCAAGAACTATTTAAGGGTTTTTAGGAAGAATTTTTTTACGGCACTTAATCCATACTTTTTATTCGGCCCATTTAACATTTTGTATATTTTATGGAATATATTTACTTCAACATTAGTTCATTGTTTAGTCAAGAAACGGTACATATTTTTTTTATTGCTAAGTCAACGAACGCATTGAAGCAGAATTAACAAAAGCAAAAATTGAATTGAAACCTTTTCAGTCCTAGTACAAAATCAATACTAAGTGATCAAGTAAATACAATTGTAAATATTTAAACATATGTTGGTACAACTACTGTACGCTATCAAGTAACAACCTTGATCGCACAGTAACACTGGGATAATATAAATTGGAACACCAAGCTCTTTCAAAAAATTTATTTTGGTTAGTAATAGTCACATTTCTGCTATAAGTTGACAACCTGCGTGACACAGTTCCTTTCGTAAACAGCTGGTTCGCCTGGGTTCGAATTTAGATTAAAGAACATTTTTTCCGTACATTTCTTCAGAGAAATTTTACAGAAAATCGCTCTCTACTCTTTAAATTCAATTCCATGTAACCGTGCTATAATCACATTTTAGTCGAATTCACTGCTAGGTTAATACATTAGAGTTAAAATCCATTTCGAGGTACTTTTTGATGGTACTTAGTACTTTGATCAAAACAAATGAAGAAAACCCCAAATATTAAAGAAATTTGAAAATGAAATAACTATAGTAATACACAATAAATTATTGTTTTGTCACCGATATTGATTAGACAATTACAGGAAAACAGTTTAGTAGACTTTATGAGTGTGTAGGCTAAAAGTATCTAATGATCAATATATCACAATAAAATGGATAGTATTTCTAACAGCTTAAAATTATTGCTTTACGATTTTTTATACTAAAACCTACCTTTGATATTTCACGCTTAATTAAGCAAGAAAATGCCTTTCATTAATTTACAAAAAATACATCAGTGGTGGACTAAGTAGTATTTTCTGATGTTGGAGCGCAATTTTAAAAATTACCACATCACCACATAGATCCTTTATACTGATTAAAAAAGCTTTTTACTAAAAAACCATGTAGTATAATGTTAAAAATGTAGGTGTGACTAATTTCATTATTGATACACTTTAATGGTTATATTAGTAAATTTGTAAACTTAATATAATAAATTTAATAAAAATGTATGTTTGGAAAAATAAACATTTTATTTTCAATTTTGATTTTGTAACAAACGCGAAAATATTCCGACTGATGAAGCAAATTTACGAGGTTGGAAATTTGACTTTTAAATAATTTAAAACCGAACTAATTAGCAACTGATTTACTTAAAGTTAATAACAATACAAATTTTCTCATAAATCCTTCAACTTAAGGAACTGTTGTAACATAAAACGTCAATATTTAAAACAGTTTATTAATCTATCGTAGAATGTTGGAAAATTGAATGTAATTTAGATGCTAATTTTGAAGCCTAGTTAAAGATAAACTTGTTAAACTTGTATAAAGGCATCAAGTTCGACATTTCGGTTTGAATTATTATAGGTATATAAATTTAAGTGCTCCCATAAAAAATTTTAAACAAACGGAAAAAATTTTCCGAGTAGTAATTAAAATTATTAACAACATGCGTGATCGCTAATGATCACAGAAATAATTAGAGTAATAATAACTTTTTGTTTTACAAACACGAACAAAATTTTTTTTAAAATTTAAAAAAGCGTCGTTACCTTTCAGGAAAAGCGGCATGTAGAGTCGAAGTTTGAAACTCACGATTATTTTGAAAAACGAGAAAATTTATCACAATTTTTAAACTGAATTAACATTTTCATTGAACTAATACGTAGAACCCACTAAAATTAAATTTTATAAAGTAAATTTTCACTCGCGCTTACAACGAATTTCCATTTCATGATTGATAGGGTTTAAACGTCAGAGTTGTACTAACATAATAATGCAGGTAAGGAAGCTTACGGCGTCGACTCGGCAGCGTCGCAGGATGCAGTGCGACGCCGATTACAATTCGGAATTAAAAGTGACGTAGAATTTTTTTGAATTAAATATGCATTATAGTATGAGTAATCATCAAAGTTGAAACTTACGTTGCAATTAGGCACCTGAATGAAATTTCAATCAAGCACTTCAGTAAATTCGTTCAGATCAACATGAAAGAATTGAAAATTACTGATAATAATAATTTAATGTTGCCTTTTGGTGTATTTTCTAATCGAGATGTCTTAAAAACTTAAAGAATTTAAAAATGAAAAAGAACACTTATATAATTTTCGTAATTGATTTTACTAAACTTTAAGTAATAATAAAATAATTATGAAATAATCAGCGGCAAAATTTGACACTTTAAATTATCTGTTATAAAACTTCTAAAATGATGTGTGAACTAGCATTGGTAGAAATTGCAAGAAAAGACAATTAAGAACCCAAGATAACAGAAATAGCACACATTTTAAATCGCAAATTAATTCTTGAATGTCAATCACCGTAAAACGAATACCTAAACCGATACCTAAGACTTTCCCCCTTTTCCAACTTTTCTTTGAAATATTTATGGTCCGGCTCTGTCAAAATAAATGTCTTGAAAAATGTCCTTTGAATAAAATTTATAGTATTTACGTTAAAATTAAAATATTAATGAACAATTGCACCGAATTATTTAAGCATTAGTTGAGCTTAAGTCGTACTTAAAATGCGATTTTAACCAATAGGAAAACGTCAAATCACATTTTAACTACGGTTTAAACTGCACTAATGTTTAAATAATTTGGTGCAATTATTACGTGTTTTATAAAGTTTTTTTTATTAAAATTTCTAAACAAAAATAAATACATGCAAGCCACAACCTACGCAAGTTCTAGTGCTGAACTCGGCTCGGGAAATTTTTGTTATGTTAAATTATTTTATTAAATAGTTTAACATTATCAAAGCGAGACCTTTTTTGGTATAGGTTTGATGGATATCAAATATTGAAATGACAATTGAAGTCACAATTTCAATATATAAAAGTAGTTTTCGCATCACTACCTCAAAATTATTAATTTAACAAGCTTTTAATAAATAATAAACATATTTTCATCATGTGAGAAACAAATTTGCAAAGAACATGCTGTATGGGAACTTAGAAAGATAAACCTCCTCATACGTACTTTGCAGTAGGCAAGAACTATTTAAGGGTTTTTAGGAAGAATTTTTTTACGGCACTTAATCCATACTTTTTATTCAGCTCATTTAACATTTTATATGGGTATTTTATGGAATATATTTACTTCAACATTAGTTCATTGTTTAGTCAAGAAACGGTACATATTTTTTTTATTGCTAAGTCAACGAACGCATTGAAGCAGAATTAACAAAAGCAAAAATTGAATTGAAACCTTTTCAGTCCTAGTACAAAATCAATACTAAGTGATCAAGTAAATACAATTGTAAATATTTAAACATATGTTGGTACAACTACTGTACGCTATCGAGTAACAACCTTGATCGCACAGTAACACTGGGATATAAATTGGAACACCAAGCTCTTTCAAAAAATTTATTTTGGTTAGTAATAGTCACATTTCTGCTATAAGTTGACAACCTGCGTGACACAGTTCCTTTCGTAAACAGCTGGTTCGCCTGGGTTCGAATTTAGATTAAAGAACATTTTTTCCGTACATTTCTTCAGAGAAATTTTACAGAAAGTCGCTCTCTACTCTTTAAATTCAATTTGATGTAGCCGTGCTATAATCACATTTTAGTCGAATTCACTGCTAAGTTAATACATTAGAGTTAAAATCCATTTCGAGGTACTTTTTGATGGTACTTAGTACTTTGATCAAAACAAATGAAGAAAATTTGAAAATGAAATAACTATAGTAATACACAATAAATTATTGTTTTGTCACCGATATTGATTAGACAATTACAGGAAAACAGTTTAGTAGACTTTATGAGTGTGTAGGCTAAAAGTATCTAATGATCAATATATCACAATAAAATGGATAGTATTTCTAACAGCTTAAAATTATTGCTTTACGATTTTTTATACTAAAACCTACCTTTGATATTTCACGCTTAATTAAGCAAGAAAATGCCTTTCATTAATTTACAAAAAATACATCAGTGGTGGACTAAGTAGTGTTTTCTGATGTTGGAGCGCAATTTTAAAAATTACCACATCACCACATAGATCCTTTATACTGATTAAAAAAGCTTTTTACTAAAAAACCATGTAGTATAATGTTAAAAATGTAGGTGTGACTAATTTCATTATTGATACACTTTAATGGTTATATTAGTAAATTTGTAAACTTAATATAATAAATTTAATAAAAATGTATGTTTGGAAAAATAAACATTTTATTATCAATTTTGATTTTGTAACAAACGCGAAAATATTCCGACTGATGAAGCAAATTTACGAGGTTGGAAATTTGACTTTTAAATAATTTAAAACCGAACTAATTAGCAACTGATTTACTTAAAGTTAATAACAATACAAATTTTCTCATAAATCCTTCAACTTAAGGAACTGTTGTAACATAAAACGTCAATATTTAAAACAGTTTATTAATCTATCGTAGAATGTTGGAAAATTGAATGTAATTTAGATGCTAATTTTGAAGCCTAGTTAAAGATAAACTTGTTAAACTTGTATAAAGGCATCAAGTTCGACATTTCGGTTTGAATTATTATAGGTATATAAATTTAAGTGCTCCCATAAAAATTTGAAACAAACGGAAAAAAAATATTCCGAGTAGTAATTAAAATTATTAACAACATGCGTGATCGCTAATGATCACAGAAATAATTAGAGTAATAATAACTTTTTTGTTTTACAAACACGAACAAAATTTTTTTTTAAATTAAAGAAGCGTCGTTACCTTTCAGGAAAAGCGGCATGTAGAGTCGAAGTTTGAAACTCACGATTATTTTGAAAAACGAGAAAATTTATCACAATTTTTAAACTGAATTAACATTTTCATTGAACTAATACGTAGAACCCACTAAAATTAAATTTTATAAAGTAAATTTTCACTCGCGCTTACAACGAATTTCCATTTCATGATTGATAGGGTTTAAACGTCAGAGTTGTACTAACATAATAATGCAGGTAAGGAAGCTTACGGCGTCGACTCGGCAGCGTCGCAGAATGCAGTGCGACGCCGATTACAATTCGGAATTAAAAGTGACGTAGAATTTTTTTGAATTAAATATGCATTATAGTATGAGTAATCATCAAAGTTGAAACTTACGTTGCAATTAGGCACCTGAATGAAATTTCAATCAAGCACTTCAGTAAATTCGTTCAGATCAACACGAAACAATTGAAAATTACTGATACTAATAATTTAATGTTGCCTTTTTGGTGTATTTTCTAATCGAGATGTCTTAAAAACTTAAAGAATTTAAAAATGAAAAAGAACACTTATATAATTTTCGTAATTGATTTTACTAAACTTTAAGTAATAATAAAATAATTATGAAATAATCAGCGGCAAAATTTAACACTTTAAATTATCTGTTATAAAAACTTCTAAAAATGATGTTTGAAGCAGCATTGGTAGAAATTGCAAGAAAAGACAATTAAGAACCCAAGATAACGGAAATAGCACACATTTTAAATCGCAAATTAATTCTTGAATGTCAATCACCGTAAAACGAATACCTAAACCGATACCTAAGACTTTCCCCCTTTTCCAACTTTTCTTTGAAATATTTATGGTCCGGCTCTGTCAAAATAAATGTCTTGAAAAATGTCCTTTGAATAAAATTTATAGTATTTACGTTAAAATTAAAATATTAATGAACAATTGCACCGAATTATTTAAGCATTAGTTGAGCTTAAGTCGTACTTAAAATGCGATTTTAACCAATAGGAAAACGTCAAATCACATTTTAACTACGGTTTAAACTGCACTAATGTTTAAATAATTTGGTGCAATTATTACGTGTTTTATAAAGTTTTTTTTATTAAAATTTCTAAACAAAAATAAATACATGCAAGCCACAACCTACGCAAGTTCTAGTGCTGAACTCGGCTCGGGAAATTTTTGTTATGTTAAATTATTTTATTAAATAGTTTAACATTATCAAAGCGAGACCTTTTTTTGGTATAGGTTTGATGGATATCAAATATTGAAATGACAATTGAAGTCACAATTTCAATATATAAAAGTAGTTTTCGCATCACTACCTCAAAATTATTAATTTAACAAGCTTTTAATAAATAATAAACATATTTTCATCATGAACTAAATAACATTGTAACGATTTAAAGTATCTTTGGATTGTTTCAAAAATTTTCATTGTTAAATTATCACAACTCCAATAAATTTTTAAAACTTTTAAATTTGATGTTTGTGGTAGTATGATAATAATTGATATTTTTGTAAAACGCCACTGCACAAATATTTATAAATCCGAATTCAACTTTTGAACTAAGCTTTAAAACGATATGCCTGTGGCGCCGCCAGAGGTTGGACAGGGTAGGCTATGGCTTATCTAAAACCATGTTAACTCATCTTTTGTTTCACCTTAAAATAATAATATTGATTTTGTTACATGTTTGTTTAAAGCAGTTACTTTTCAATGGGAGAAAGTATCAGGAGTGAGGTTAAATCTTTTAAGACTGTGATTTACCCATCGATGTTATATGTATAAAATAAACTACATAATGTAAGATCGATAGATTTACCCCTATTGGAGTAAATAAATATTTTTAACAAAATTAGCTTCAAACCGTATAGAAGTTTTGAAAACACATTATGTATCAACATGTGTTAGTAATAAATTGGAAGGCCTAACAAATTCCTTTATTATTGGTTTATTTATTGTTAAACCAAATTATTACGCCTTGAAATGTCTTGTTAGTAGCATTACATGCTAAAATTTTTTTTTACCACAATAGGTGTTTCCAAAACTTCCATAAGATTTACTTATGTACCTAACCCTACACAAAGATACACTTTTTTTTTTCACTTTGCTTTAGAGAGAACGTAAAGCCGGCGCTTATGTTGATGAATTTATTGCTATAATTAACAATACAAAACAAGGATTACAAGCACGTCTAAAGACAGTTAAGCAAGCTACCTCAGATGTAAAGCAATTACGCTCATAGAACCACTTGTGCATGATTATAATTTTTATCTATTATGAGCATAGTTTTAACTAACAAGTGGAAATACCTCTTAGTTAACATTTTAGACGTTCTGCAAAAGCTTTTGGTTAGATAAGAAAAAGGAAAATGTTATACTGTACGTTAAGTGTAAGTAACTACAATAGTCCGCGGTTATAACTAACTAGGGCGATAATTATATCGACAGTGGTTAATGACTACCGTAAGTGCTAAAAAATTACCAATTTGTATTAGTGACACTTGATACAAATTTATCTGACACAACTTTTTTCATCGTTCAATTTTAACAAAGGACTGCCGACATAAATACATAATATCGTGCAATAAATGTCAGTTGTAAACCAAGCATCATTAGTTTCAGTTAAGTTATTTCTGTGAAATTTTTATTATTTACAAATACGTGCAAAATTTACTCTGTTTGAAATTTAATTTGAATAAAATTTAGAATTTAAATAGATTTAATTAAATACTATAAATCATTAAAATATTCGGGGTGAATTGATAGTCTAAGCCGATATTTTCTACGTTGTCTTTACATAAAGATCTTTTAAAAAATGCTAAAACTTAGTTTACACCCAAAATGTTGACATATTTTTACATAAAAATTAAGCTTTTCCTTTCTTGAAAGGATCTTTTCATAAAGAATTAGTTACAAAATGCAGGCATAGAACTAATTTTAAGCTTCTTTTGTCAATAAGCATTTTTCTCAATTTTAATACCAGTAAATATATTTACTTAAGGTTGTTAAAATTGTTACGGAACGGAAACTTTAAAATTATTTTTTCCCGAATTAAAAATTCTTGATCTGATTATAGATATATCCTACATTAAAAAATTACTTGTAACTCTAACTTTATAGTATTCTCTTTCAATTTTGAAATATTTGCTGCTATTGCAATTGACAAGCTCCCAAGAAGCTTCTTCCTACATTAAAAAATTAAATTCTTGTTAAATTTTAAATAAATAGAAGACTCTTGAGATTAAAAAATTTGCTTTGTCCAAAGCACAAGTTGTTTACAAATTAATATACAGTAAAACTTCTCAATAGCGGACACCGACAGGGAACATAAAAACGCCCCTTATTGAGAAGTGCATTTCAAGAGTGCAATATTCCCTTGCATTTCTGCCGGAGAATTGAAAACTGTCTGCTATTTAGAATTGTGTCCGTTAATAGAAGTTTCATTGTAATTTAAAATGCACCCCGCTGAGTTTCAGAGTATAATCACGGTCTTGATACTCAATTTTATACTCATCCATATCTAATTGTGACTTGTATGCGCTACAATTCCGTTTGTTGTTCCAATCTTTCTCCAGTTCTTGAAATCTGCACTTTTAAAAAATTATTTTTTGTGGCCCCTAATTAAGCAATAATTTTTTATTCTTTTCCAAAGAGAAAAACAGACGGTCATATAATATCGCAGAATTAAAAATTTTAAAACTTTTCCTTACATTGTTTTTATTACAAACGAAGATTTATAAAATTTGTAGAGTGAACCTCTTGACTACTGCTCATTTTTGTGTTAATAAAATGTGGAAGAATAAATTGATTTTTTAAAAACACAATGATCACCAAAGTGACCAACATTGGGCCTTTCAACAAGACTCTGTACCTGCCCACAAGGAGAGAACTACGCAAAAGTGATGCCAAATCTATTTTCCTGATTTTATCAGTTCCGCCGAATGACCTCCATGCTCACCAGATCTCAACCCAATGGATTACGCCATATAGTCAATTTTAGAGACCAGAGCTTGTGCGAAACCCCACAAAAGTTTGGAATCACTAAAACAATCTTTGCGTCAAGAATGGGACAAAATATTCCTAGAAGAGATACGAAAAACAGCCGAAAATTTCATTTGACGTTTAAAACTTTGTATGGGCTTCTACGCAGAAGGAAGCCACTTTGAAATTTTATAATTTATGATGTACATAAAGTTGTTGTTAATTGTTATCCATTTTTTAATTTTTGAATTGTTGCGTTTAAATAAGTTTTTTTTTAAACATTGGTTCGAGTTCTTGTGGGTCACGCTGTATAATATAATTATGTAGATTGTTAAAGATTTTTAAAACAAAAATGCTTCATTTTTTCTTTTTCAATTCTTGCAATATCCGCGGATTTTAAATAATCTATTGGACTGACTCCAATTGCGAACATCTGATTTTGAGTTGATATTTGTGAAATTTTCGTAAATGATTAATCGTACTTATGAACTTGTCGTAATAACAATATAATTTAGTTAGTACAAACATGACTAAAAATATAACCGTCTATCCCAATAAATATTTATAATATTATCGCTCACACCTAAGTCATCAGACCCAATTTTTATCGTTCGTGCAGCAACCAACTCATTTCAACAATCGTCCATAAATTAAGTGTTTCGTAAAAATCATTAAGTGCGAGTAATAATTATTGTTGTTTGTGGTAAGCGTTGGTAAAACTCTTTTATTTTTTTAGTTCTTATAAACTGACTCTTCTTGAACTAGATATTATATTAAAGGCATCCGATTGGTAAAATTAGTTTAATTATATAATTTTATATTATTTCATTTAATGTATGATAATAAAAATTAGTAAGCTGCGTTTAATTTCTCGCAGTAATTTATAGAATAAGCCGAGAACTCCTCTTTTTTATAAATCTCAGGTTTTTCTTTCTTCTTCTTAGTTGTTAACTTGGTTTCCTTCCGAGGGAGGACGGTCACAATAAATATTTTACTCCACCCGGCCTCCAACTGGGTATCTCGCTTTAGTAATCGACACACTCAAGTACCAGACCATGACCAGTGTCAGGTTAGTTTACAGTCTTAAGTTTGCAATAAATTAATCAAAGGCTTTTTAATTTTTAATGCCGTTTTTTCAAATTTAAAACCAAAATAAAAAAGAAATCAAAAGAAGTAAATAAAGAAAAGATAAATTTAAAATCTTTTTCTTCCGCTTTGCTGCAAGTATTAGGCATGTTGCTTGTTACGGAACTCATCGTTTTCTTGGACGACCCACATTTCTTCTTCCTGTTCATCTATATTTAATAGCTTTTGATGGTAATCTATCTTCTTTCATTCTGTCAATATGTTCTTTCCAGCTTCTGCTATAGTTATTAATTTTTTCATTTAGCTCGTGTATTTTTAGCTCATTTCTAATATCTTTGTTTTTCAGTTTATCCATTCCTTAAAATCAGTAATTAAAAATTAATGCAGCCAATTAGCAAAGTTACAAAATAATTGTTATCTGTTTAACTGCATAGAAAAAAAGCTGTTTTATTACCACTTTTGGTTATTCACAACCGTGGAAATACCAATATTTCCATATAATTTGTACGGTGACTCATTAAAACTAGCTAATATTAGAAGCCTTTAGGCTGCCCTTCTAGCTAGCTCCACAAGGCAGCTATATTTTTTTATGTACTATAGCTAAATTTAAAATATTTTCCGATTGTAATAAAAAAAATTGTTATTAACGTCTTCGGATTTTAACAAAATAGTGAATAAAAAAAATTAAAATTATAATTAATTTGCATATTGTCCACAACTTAGGAATGTAATTATTTGAACAATTTATTATATGAGATTAAACATACTATGTAGTATGTAGTATACCTAAAATAGTATCTATATACTATGTGTATGTAGGCACATATCGCTTGTTTTACTAATAAAGCGGATTTGGGGAAACATAATATTTTCTCAATTTCGCATTTCTTTAAAACGTGTTAAATGAAAAGCGAGTAGTTTCAAAAACAATTTCATCCTCATTTTAAACTGAAGTAATGTTAAATAATTAATTCAAGCTGGGAAAGTTAATTTGCATGTTATTAAACATTATCAGACTTATTGCTGTACAAAACCTGTACAAACTTAAAACGAATAACAAAGTTCTCCGTTATTATATTTACAAATTTGAGTTATAAAAATATATTGATTATTATAAATAATCTATAATCAAACAAATTATTATCGTAGCACTACTATGATTAAAACGAGTATTACGACAAATTGATCGTTTGATAAATATTTAATAAGAAAGAAAGTTGAAGGTTTTAGCGTCCATAAAACTAATCTTAATTTTAATTATTATTGTTAATTAGTTAATTTGCTCAGGAGTTTTGTGCTACAATTCCGATGAACATTTTCAAACAATGTTTTTTGAAGTTTAAATAACTTTCACGATGTTGAGTTAAAATTTTCGCCCTTTAATAATTTATATCAATTAAAATACTAATAAACATTCCATTATTCTGCAACATAAAAGATTTCTTTTTTAATATTAAATAAAATTCTGTATAGACTACCTTGAACCCTGAAAAATAATTAATTTTTTATTTTCTGCATATTGTTTAACTTTTAGGTGTGTCGTGTGTGTCAACTAAAATTAATTGCGTGTTTTTAAATAAAATTGGTATTTAGCCTTAAAGCAAATTAGTAGCTTTCAGTTTAGATTAATTTGTAAAGTTTTGAATTATATGTAGGTATGTGTACATTTTTGCTTAAGTTAAATTGAGTTTTTAAATCAACATTCTTCTTCAAACTGTAGCAGATTTTAATTAAAAGTAGGTCGATGAGTGAAATAAGTCAACTTGAAAATCTTTGGATTATTTTAGGAAATCTACCATCTGAAGTATTCTAGAGATGACTTGGAGGAAATTGATCCCAGGAGCCTAAATAACGACACTGTCCCTACTTTCATGACGTTTTTGATAGAAATATTGAAAGCCTTGAGCCACACTTGAAAACATTATAATGGAATAATTTTTGAAACGAAATGTGGAATTACAAAGCCAAGGAAAAAAAGTTGGATAGTTTCGATTTTATTTACAGATACAAGTCTTTTACTTGAGTTATATTGATCAAATTTTTACAATTTGGTAACAAAAGCATTCAGTAAGTAATGCTATATGGGGTGATCTTCGTGATATTATCGCTTTAACAGTATACGAACATTCCCAGAGGTATTCGTATTTTTAATCATTTGGATTAATATGGTCGTGGTTAAAGCATTAAGACAATATTTACCATAAATGTCCTTCTTGAAATAAAGCGTATTATGTTTTTTGTGATTTGTAGTCCACGTTTAACGGTAGACCTCTGTATATTGAGGTGTTCAATAGCAAAAATTTTAAAATAATAAAAATAAAACAACTTAAAAAATTTTCTGTTACTATCTTCGGTGTTTACTGAAATGAAAGTTACTCAAGGCTACCACCTACGTAACAGAACATATCTCAACTCAACGTGCAGTTTGCTGCTTGGCCGACATCTTTAAAGAACAATTATTATAAGAAGCTATCGATTTACTTACATTTACTATGTAATAACAAAAAAGAAAATAACTGATCTCTTTCAAGTGCGCTTTAAATTTTTTCATTTAATTCACGAACTTAATATTTAAATAAAAATAAGTTAAAATAGAAAGTAATCTTTCTTATTTGATTTCGAATGTAATTTTTGAAATGAATTGTTCTTTCGTTGTTGTAGATTAACTAAATTTTTTTGCCAATTTACTTAATTTTAATTTTAAAACATTTTTATTTGTTCTTATTTTCTACACTCTTGTTCATAATATTTTTATTATTTCATTATGTTTTACTGTAATTTTGTGTTTCGTTCAATCTGAATTTGTTCAAATTTAACAAGTCCATAAATAGCATGACAGCAACCCAAATTAAGCATTTTATATTTATTTATCTGGCGCACTTTTAACCCCACGATAAAAGTTTTAGACCACCACATCTTTTAGATCTAATGCAAATGCCATAACAGCTCTGTGTCTTTGATAAACAGAAAAGCAAACGAGTAAATTTGGTTGTAATTAACGCAAGTCAAGTAGAAAACAGGCGGAAAGCTTTGTAAAACCGATACAATAAATTTTATTTTTCTATTTTTGGCTTTCGATTTTTGTGTGATGTTAATGAAGTACTTTAGTATTTTGCTTCTCTTAAATTTTTTATTGTAGCGGCACAAAAACATTGAACAAGTAAAAAGTTTGCGGAAATTTGCACACATTATTTCTCCACTTTTGATTAAACATGTGGTTTTGTAATTTTACGGTTTCCATATTTTTCCTTTCGAAATTTCGACGTTTACTCTAAATAAAAAAAGACACATACATATATTTACGATTTTCAGTGTTCCCTAGAATAATTTGTTTATAGTTATTAAAGAAACACTTCGCATAATCAAATTAACTAAACCGTTAATGTTATGCACATTACCCTTCGTTTCAAACTTAAACACAACTGACGGTATTGTTTATTATTTGTGAAAATTGAGTGCTAAAAATAATTCCAAAAGATGATGCACTACGTCCATTACCGTTAAGTAAATTTTCTATATTTAGCAACTAGTTACAAAATTACTTACACTCGAAGTTTACATTAATTAATTATTTTCAAGTGATGTTTACAGAGGTTTCAATTACGATAAAATTATACGAGCTGCATGTAATGCATGTAATCATCTCGTATATTCCTATCTAAAAAAGTCGCTAACCTCTGGTGATTGAATCAATGACGCAAAAAGGATTGGGATAATCACATTTTTCTAGTAAAACAAAATCGATTGCTTAGTCGAGTTTGAAAACATACTCTGGAAGACATAAAAAGTGAAAGGTTACAAAAAGGTTAAATGAAAACAATTTAAAAACAAGAATTGCTTGACTAAAAGCGAGAACCAATAAAATTACTTGAAATCTTCTAAACCGCATTGACCACTATCTACAGTTATGGTTGTTTTTAGTTAACTTTACTTAAGAGAATAATTACATAATATTATCTATAACTATTATTTGGATTAGTTAATTTTATAACAGGGTGAGACAAATTTACATTGCCGAATTTTTATATCTGTGCAATTGACAGCTTGAAATTGCGTATTTGTCGAGCCCTAGTTTTAAAATTACAATTTCAAGATTACAGAATTTCAAATTGTAACAACATAATTGTTTGTCAAAATTAAAATGTTTCTGTAGTTGCCTGCATAAGTTGTTCTTTAACGACGGTTGCTGTGCGCAATTCTGAAAGCTGCTGTAAAAATTTGTAATTTATAAAAAATTGTAATAATCAAAATTTTTAGATAAACTTGAACATTTTTGGTTTTGTTTACATTATGTAGAATCTAAAATAAAAAGGTATAATTTTTGTTTAAATTTACATTAAAAAGTTATGGTTACTTTAATGTTTTTAATTTTGTAGTGAAGTCAAGCTTGAAACAATATAAACTTTAACAAAAAAATTAAACCAAGAAATGTTCAAGCAGGTATTCTCTTTATTTTCACCCCAGGTGTAAGTAAATTAACTACGTAAATGTACTCTGGTGATTTGGGTCAAGTTGTTTGCAGATGAGTGGTTTTTCATCTTATTCTTTCAAAATTTAAGATTTATGATAAAAAAGTTTTGGTAATTTATTTTTTTTTAATTTGAATGCTGGTCTTATTATTGTTCGGTGAACTTTACCGTAGGCTTAATAATTTTACTTTAAATTAATTAATTAATTTTTCATTAAACGAAGTCTGTGATACTAAAAATAACATCGTTAGAAAATTTTCGGGGTTTATCTTAAAATCTCTTTGAACTTCCCTTACATAATATTTTTTCAGACTTATAGCGGAAATTACAAAGAGCTTTGAAAGAGCCGCAAGATTACAAACAAATACTAAAAGTGAACTTATTTTTTAATCCGAAAAAGACATTCGTAACGCGTTTATAGGTTTTTAATCTATTCATGCGCGTCGCTAATTTACATTTTATATTATAAAATCAAAAGTTTTAAACTAAAAATTATTTAAATAAGTACAATACATTTTGCATTCTGTATGTAAATTTTACTGCAAGACGCTTTAAACGAAAAAGTTTGTTAGTGCTAATAAAAGTTAAATTATAAATTCAAAATGTTGAAATATCCAATGCACTATGGTAAATTATATTATATTTTAAATTAAACTTCTCCTTCGTTCTGTGTATAATATAGTTTCACTTGAATACTTGAATTTTAATAAATATGTATCTTTCTGAAATACTGACTTATAATTTTATAATACTCGGAATACGGCATACGTCGGAACTTACGTCAGTAATAAAATTTATCAGAAAACGGAATCTCTTAATCCAATTAGTATAATCCAATTATTGAAATCTTGGTTATGTATTGGAATCAATTAAATTTTTGTAAATACTTTTCGACGTTCCAATTAAATTCGTTAACGAAGCGTAAAAAAATATTTTGCTTGAGAAATCTCCTAAAACGTATATTTAATTTATTTCAGATATTTAAAATACAGTTAATTATTGATGAGCACCACTTTGTCTGAGGAAAATTATCAAGAGAACCATAATTCAGTTACCCGCATGAATATCCTAGGATTAAACAAGCAACTTAAAGCTCCCTGAACTTACATAACATCTTCCTGCATAACAACACAGTTAATAATTGCATCTTGCAAATTATGTTTCATTAACCCTTTGAAAGGTCAATGGTCTGATACATTTTACAGCTTTGATAAAATTACAGATAAGCTAAACTAATTAAAATTAGCTTAACCTCCCCTGAGGCCTCAAAAACTAAACTCCCATACAAGGTACTAACATAATTATAATAACTTAAAATGTCAATTTTACTATTTAAAAAATGCTTCCGTTTGAAGAAATAGTTGGCAAAAAGCGACTAATCCAGAAAAAGAAAAAAATCGGTGTAACAAAGACAACCTGAGAAAAGATATTTAGCAGACATTGTATTTTTTGTAACGCACGGAAAACTTCATTACAAGTGTATCTGTCTGCTAAAAAAAACTAAATGATATAAGTATAGTGAAAAACTTCTATCTAATTTTGAACCGAGTACGACTTTACTACAAAGGCTATCCGTCTGCTAAAACATCTAAATGACGTAAAGAGGAAAACTTTTATCTAATTTTGAGCGGAGTGCAGCACACCGTCACGAATAATAAAAAATAATAAAATATCATTTCAAAAAATAAAAAATTGTGTAAATTTTATTTGTTAATTTTGAGGTTGTGAATATAACTTATACATTATAGCAAACTTTTAGTTGAAAAGTTATAGCAATAAGTGAAATAGTAATTAATGTATTTTAAAAATTTTTAAACTTTTCGTGTACTAATTATTATTGTATAAAAGATATTTGTCTTGTGTATTGCGTGACAGGTTATATCATAGCTATCGATTTTACTACACAAAAGTAATTATCGAAATAAGTTTTGTCGTGTCATCATATTTCTGTAAATACAAAAATATTAAAAAAACAAGTTTTATACAATTTCTTTTAAAAGTTGAAATATAATTTACTGTAAATCACTTTCTTCAGCCTATGAAAAAAAGAAGTGCAAGCGTGTCAAAAATTAATTTTGAAATTTTAACCTAATTCGAAACTTAAGATAAAGTTTTACTCGCGGAAAATCCAATTAACCAAACAGATCTTTTAGTTACAGTTAATTAAATCGGTTACATTTATCTGATGAATCCCAACAAGAAAATGAAAAACGTGTCTTGAATTGTAATAAACAATAGCACTTTTTAATTAGTTTTTAATAATAATTCAAGAACTTTCGGTGGATTAATTATTGGCATTTCTATTTCATATTTGCTCTATTTTTTGGTCAATCCTTAGTATGCATACAGGTAATATCAAAATAAAAAGTTTGAATTATGCATTGTGCATTTTACAATCTTGACTTTGAACAATTAAGTACATACTATCTTTGACAACGGCAAAATGAAGTTGATAAAATGGTAGACGACGGAACAAAGACGGCAAAACGGCAACTGCCAAAAGGTGAAATTGTCGACAGCGACAAATGGGCTAACTTAGAAGTGCTGCTGTTCTGTATTGACGCAAATGATTTCATCAACTATAAAATCGATTATTTATGGGTGTCTGTTCTAACCTATGTCCGTCATTGCCGTAGAGGTTAACCTATTGGATAAATATTTAAATTTTCTGAGGTATACATAATTACTATTACAATGTGATAAAATTGAAATGAAAATGATATGGCCATTACAAATGTGCCGAATAACGAAGGCTTGACAATCAGATTTTCTAGTAATGCGCTTAAGTTTAATAAATAGAATTGCCTAAAACTATTTTTAAATTTTACTCCCAAAACACTCTATGGGAATTATCTGGCAGACCTTTCTTCGATTCCAAATTTTTAAAATTTACCTGAAATTTTCTTAAAATATTACATGATAATTATAGGATGAAGCTATATCTTTTTGAATGTCATTTACTATTCAGTGCTAAGTGACCTTTTGCAATGCCTTGTCGTGTGTGAAGTATTACTAATAATAGAGACCTACTCCTTAATGTAGACTTAAAGCTGTGGAAGTGTATACGCGGAACAAAGACGGCAAAACGGCAACTGCGAAAAGGTGAAATTGTCGACAGCGACAAATGGGCTAACTTAGAAGTGCTGCTGTTCTGTGTATTGACGCGAATTGATTTCATCAACTCATAAAATCGATTATTTATGTGTGGTCTGTTCTAACCTATGTCCGTCATTGCCGTAGAGGGTTAACCCTCATTGGATAAATATTTCGAATTTTCTGAGGTGTACATAATTACTATTACAGATGTAATAAAATTAAAATGATATGGCCATTACAAATGTGCCGAATAACGAAGGCTTGACAAGTGACAGATTTTCTAGTAATGCGCTTAAGTTTAATAAATAGAATCGCCTAAAACACTATTTTTTTTAAATCCTACTCTCAAAACACTCTATGGGAATTATCTGGCAGACCCGATTTCTTCGATTCCAAATTTTTTAGAATTTACCTGAAATTTTCATAAAATATTACATGATAATTATACGGATGAAGCTATATCTTTTTTGAATGTCATTTACTATTCAGTGCCAAGTGACCTTTTTTCCAATGCCTGTGTCGTGGTGTGGTAAGTATTACTACATATATAAGAGACCTACTCCTTAATGTAGACTTAAAGCTGTGGAAGTGTATACGCTTCATTATGAAAAGGTTTACTAAGCAGATTACATATCGGTAGTTTGCCATTACCTCAGAGTTTTTATTGCCTCAGACTCAAATCAGAGGTAGGTACTCGGCATTAACAGCTTAATCTACAACTATTATTGTCTTGTAGGGTGTGTTACATTATTAGATTTGCATTCCATCAGATATTCGCATTAGTTTCGGCCACGCTAAAACCTTTTGCTATTCAGAGATGTATTTTAAGCAATCTGCTTACTTTTTCTATTTTTCCACACTACTTTTTTATATTGTTAGTTTATTATTCTTTTTCCTCTATAAGTTGAATTTAAGAGATTGCTAAATTGTTTTCTCTATGAATGTTTTATTTTTTGTAATGTTTTATCTTTTGTAATTAAATTCTTTCAAATTTAAATGTGCAATATTGGAAGACTCGTCCTTCAGACAAGCTTTTTTGCCCGTTTCGATGGTTTAGGCATTAGACAAACGGTAGACGTGGCTTTTCCAGCTTTTATTTCTTCTGTACATAGTAATGAAACACTTTTATTGGTTCTATCCTTAACCCATCTTTAATGCATTTTGAGGCTACTTCCTTCACATCGCAGCCTGTGTGCAGGCAGGCTAAGAAGGCATGCTACTCTAAACGACATTATTAGAAAATCTCTTGACACTGCAAACATTTCCAGCATTCTTGAACCCTTGGGACTTTTACGCGATGATGGAAAGAGACCAGATGGGGTGACCGCGGTACTTTGGCGGCGATGGGGAGCTTTAGTGTGGGACGCAACGTTCGTTGATACTTTGGCTTCCAGTCACTTGGGCCAGTTCGACAGCTACAATAGCTGAGACTCTAAAACACGAGAAATATCGAACAGTGAAAGATCATTACGATTTTCAGCTTTCGCTTTCGAGACTTTCAGCCCTTAGAGTAACGATACAACGGAATTGGTCACTAAGATCGATCGTCTAGTTAGTTATGTATCGGACAATAAACGTGCTAAGCGTTTTTTAATCCAGAAAATCAGATTGTGCATCAAACGAGGTAATTCCGCTTTAGTGCTAGGGTCGATGCCTACGCATCTCATCTCACTAGATAGCTATTTCATACTTATTTATTTCTGATACTGTTATTAATGTTATTGTGATCTTTAAATAAATATGTTCAATGTACAATAAATTAAGTTGTTAAGAACGGTTCTATAAGAATTAAATAAAATCTTTAAACATAGATTTAATATTCTTTCATATCACTTAAATACAAATAATTTTTTTGATCTATTGATTGAAATAAGAGCGTTTATTCAAGAAACAAGATTCTTTTGTTTATAAAGAGCACTTCGAATACATAATCCGTTAATTAAAGTACCGAAGTGTCGTGTTATCTAGAGAACAACAAAATAATAAAGCACATTTTTACATAAAAATAATGTTGAGAAGAGTTACAGTAT
Organism: Lycocerus yunnanus; assembly: GCA_036346125.1. Lineage (NCBI taxonomy): Eukaryota > Metazoa > Arthropoda > Insecta > Coleoptera > Cantharidae > Lycocerus > Lycocerus yunnanus. The sequence continues at coordinate 758,487 of JARFIX010000017.1, forward strand.
ATTTTGTTAATATAGATTAAATTGAAAAACAATTTTGAAACACAAGATCAAGCATTCAAACTGACGTATAATTAAGGTATATTTCACATTAAACCTAATTAGACAAAAACGAAAATACTCAGAAACTTGAACGTACAAAAGTTGCCGTTTATTATATCTATTTGTTATAATATTTATTTAACTAAAAGCTTATAAGTAGAGTTATATTTGAAATATTTCAAATAATTTGTTTAAATTTACAAGAGATTGATTGTAGGGTTTACGACTCCGATTAGCAAAAATTGTTTGCTGCTTGGTTTGACTTAATTTTTAAAATAGTTTTTATTTTATAAACAAGAACTAAAATTGTTTAGGATTGGCTAGCCGTATTGTTTGATTAATCTAAATTTAAAGTATGTTGTTTATCATTTCAAAAATAGAATTTAGGTACGTGAAAATAATTTAATCACCCTAATCACTATATAATTTTTTAATTATATGTGAGAAATAATATAATTTGAATATAACAAAATTTGATGACTAATAAAAGTGCTCAAATTCGATCTGTTATCAAATGAAAGTTTTTCCAACATGCACTTGACATACAAACTATCAATAAAAAGAGGACAATATCGATTTTATATTGAGTGGGTACCGAAACATCCATTAGTATTTATTTATTTTTAGTTTTTATCTGAATACTAGAATAATTATCCATAATATTTAAATACTCAAAGATAGTGTCAGGAGTGATGCATCAGCAGAAAAATTTAATATTGGTTGTTTGGATCTGAAAAACTTATATTTAGACACAATAATTAAACCCTAACTTAATTAAAACAATGGAAATTTTGCTTTACATGTCATGTTTGTATTATATTAATTCTGTTGACATATTATTTCTGAGAGTGGTTTTGAGTAGAATTTCCACAAGCTGTTTTCAAGCAGCTTGCTTTGTTCTGCATACAGTTGTTTGTATTCTTCGTTTTGTTATAATCAATGAGATCTACTCATAACTCTATATCGGTGCAGAATAAAAAAATTTACATGATAAAGCAAATTTTTCTTTCACAAAACTTTACTAAATGTTCCAACATGTTTTTTAATGGTGATAAGTGCATTATCAAAGAATATGCTGTTTGTTTTATGTATTTTAGAGAAATTTAATAGAAGAAAAACTAATTTTATAATAAATTGGAAAAATTTGAATAAAAGTCTGCCAAACTTTTCTATCAATCTTTAACTTGCATCGACATCTGGTGGCAATAAAATAACTGTTCAACAGAAATCCAGTGAGTGGTTTGGTTTATAACCTAAATTTGAAACGTAAAGGATCAATATAATAATTTGTGATTGGTGCTCAGTTTTTCATAACTTATTAAAGAAATCTGCTTTGCATTTAAAGGTTTTCTTATTTAAATGCGAAGATTATTATTTATATTTTGTCAGTGCAGTAGACACAAGTACATTTAAATATCCTTAAATATATTAACATACCATATCTCGTTAATTTACCTATAAAACTTCAAAATACAAGTTTAAAACTAATTTTCTATTAATGAAACGTTTAAATTAATTAAATATAAATGGGAACAACATCCAAAATTGCGAAAGATTTGTAATAAAGTAATCAAAAATTATTGTTACATCTACTGAACACAAAAATTACTATTATAACCCAATTTACAAGGTATTTCTTGTTATAAACGTGGTGACAAAGTTCAGCATATCTGTCAGTATTGAGTGCCTAAAATTTTTTATTATTATACATTTATTACCTATCGGGTCATTTGCACAAAATATTTAGAAGTTATGTGGTTGGATATTGCCAAGAGTGTTCAGAAAAATTTAAATGTTTAGTTGTATATATACTTATTTTATTACCTGAATCCTTTTAAGTTATCATTTTCTTGTATATTTTAGATTATTTTTATTTCACTTTTATTTTAAAGGTTTAAAATTATTCTCTTGCATTTGAAGGTGCAAGCCGAAAGTAATATTGTTTCAAACGACTTTCAGCACAAAACTTGATAACTTCAATTTGGGTATAATCAATTTGAAATTAAAAATGACTTGTTATTAATGCCATAAATTAATTTATTTATTCGCGATGCTGCTGTGTATAATAAACTTTTCTGTTCTAAATTTAAATCTTTGAATTTTTATATTTTAACTATCGAGTACGAGTAATCCTCATTTAATAACTTATAGAATAATCTTTGAAACCATTTATATACTTACTTTTAAGACACGGCCTTCCCGGTGCCTGATTCCCTGAAAAAAACCGCTTGTACGTTTCCCGTTCTTTCATCATTTAATATTCTCTGCTTTAAAAAAGTATGTTTTCCTAAAACTTGAAAATGTTATTGTAAAATCTTCTTTTCGTTGGCTAATTGCAGAACTACATACCCAGATAAAATCTATCTTACAAAAATAAACGCCATCCTTAGTAGATTCTACACATGAAGTTCATAGTTTTTAAAAAAAATACATTGTAGGTACATATATAAATTTTAATTTAAAAAATTATATTGAATAGTAAAATTAGAAGAAACTATCCATTGAACACATTTAATCAACAAAACAGTAAGAATTTTCAAAAATGGAGTTGATTTGTATTTTAATATTTTGAAACTGCCCACTGAACTGTAATAATCTGTTAATTTTTGTAATTATTAATAAATATCAAAGCACCAGGCAGTCATCGGATTACAGTATTAATTTTGAAGCTATGTAAAAGTACTTATGACTCATTAGTTAAACACTAATTTACTAATCATTGTGCAACTTTTTCTTATTAAAGAACGCACTACTTATCAATAAAAAATAAAAAAACAAAATGGTTTGTAAGTAAGCTAGACTACCCGAAATTATCAATATTCTGCACATGTCTGTACTCAGCTTCATGTTTTCCTTCAAAACATTTGTAATAGCGTGTCAATTTTTTTATCATTTATCTAAATTGTACTTTTCTTGCTATCAAACAAAACCCTTTTTGTTTTATTGAATCATTTTTTATATTTTATGTGATAGCTACAGCAATTTATGACACTAGTGAGAGATCATAAACAATGCAAATTGCGTTGTTTTACGATATCTTCCCAATAATAAATTTTATAGAACATTTAGCGATTACAATTAAATTTATCTACAAAGCAATAAGTTTAAAATGTAATACCACATTTACTATCTACTAATTTTTACCAAGAGTTTTAGCTTAACTTGCTTTCAAGCAGAAAATTATAATCATTATTTATAATATCCATATCATAATTATGGTAAATTATATCTATATGTATAATACTTAAAAAGTAATTTCCAAGTAATTACGTGGTACTTATTTGTACTCATTTTGTTCAAATTATTTTTAATTTCAAAAGTTTTTGATTAGTAGTTTCTGTTTTTAACGATTTAATGTATATACTTCAAATATACATTTTTCGAACATCCATTAAGTCTAGAACCCGGTGGTAAGTATGTATTATTTTCATTTCAATATTTCCAGAGTATGCAATGGTGTCGGGCACATAGGCGATGGGGGGGAGGGAATACTCATCTTATGATGATATTATAAAAAACGACTTTTCTCAGAAAATAAAAAAATTGACTTTCTCATCGTTTCATTATTTACAATTACTTCGAAATAGCGTTATATTACAATGCAAACTCCTTGGTGGTCTTTTTGTGTACGTATATTAGAATTTTAATATATTGTGATTCTCCTTTCACGTATGAAATACATATATAGCTTAAAATTTATTTTAATTAGTGTGAAAGTTCAACACAAACAAAGATTCATCAAAATCAGCTCGAATGAGAATTTTAGGTAAGGTTGGAGTTTTACAATATTGGATTTGAATTTACTAACCTTAAAACGGGCTTGATATGACTTAATTTAAAATTTTAAGGACATAATATTATAACAAACCACATTAAAAAAAACATGCAAGATAATTTATATTATTATAATAAATTTTATTCAACATATAATAAACATATTAATTATATTTTAAATAAATAAATAAATTATTATTATAAGTTATTGGGTTGCAGAGCGTATAGTTTGGGAATAACTTATAAATGGAACCTGTAAAATTTTTACAGTTTTAGTAAGTTGAACTAACATTTTTCTTAAGCGAAAAAGAAACAGGCAACTATTGGTGTCCACTCAAAGGAGGTTTAACTGTACTACATCATCTACTTATATTTTACGATGTGGTGGCATAGAAATTTTTGTTAACTTTTAATTTCAGTTCGTGTGAAGCCAAGGTTAAATATTTTATTGTTTATTATGAAAAGAATATTGTTATTTTTCCACATATACGTAATTGTAAATAAAAGAAGATACTTCAGATATGATGTTTGCGATTCAAACCGCAGCGTTTTGTAAGCCAGAAATTTTCCATACGGTTTACGGCCGTTTTGGAATGTGTTTGCTAAATGTTCTTTTCATTATTAATATAGGAAATTTTTTCATAATTTAGTGTTTATAAATTAAATTTAGTAATTAGACTAGCAGTCAGAGCGAGTGAGTGGAACGTCGGGTATGTTAGTTGTAATCACTTAATTCGTAAGTGCAACATAGCACCAGTACATAAAACTTAAACCTACGAACTTCAACATTTCAAATTAGTAACCAAAAAAATGAAATTACGTTAACTTTAATAATATATTAAATTACTTTACATGACATCATAACAGGTAAAACTTCTAAAAACGGAAAGATAGGCTTCCTGGTTTAGAAGTTAAGGTGCGAAAATTGTTTTTCCGTTGTTTAAATTGCAATTAAGCTGTAAAAAATGTTTGTTTAAAAAATATTATTGTTACACATTTTCAACACGTAGCAAATACTAATAGAAAAATCTAGAGCGTGTGTAAACGGTACCAAACCGGAAATAATATTAATTAACGTTTGGATTACTCCAGAATGCTTACAAGTAATCTCATAGAGTTAATTGTGCTAAATAACGCATTTTATTGGTTCATTTTTTTAGTTACCAGCCTAAAACCAGTCAAGTCAACTAACACAGGCGATTTACTACGTATTGCAGTATCTTTCTCTACTATACACAGAAATAGGTTTATTCCAAATTTAGTAAATCTGTAAAATAAAATTGGTTAATCATAGTGAATAATAGTATATTAAACAATAAGTTTAGAAAAACTAAGTTTTACTAAACGAATATAGCTTTTGAGTACGAGCAAGCGCAGCGAGCGAGTAACTTAAAGCTATATGAGTTTAGTAAACTGCTTTTCTTACGAGTTTTGTTTATACAATTTTATCGCATTTTGTAAAAATCTAATCTAAAATATAAATTTTGACGTTTATGAGTAAATTTTTTTTGCACGCAATCGATCTAAATTTTTGCATATGCCTTCCTACCGATAAATCACCGGGGGAGGATCTGGGGCGAGGGGGGAGAATTTTTTGCTCAGTTTTTCGATATCTATCGCCGTTTTCGAGTTATTGCTAATTCAAAATATTACATAATAGGTACTTGCGAATAATTTCCGTAATCTAGTAACCTGACACGGTTTTGTTTATTTACATTAGCAACAGTAAACAATTTGATTTGAGTTTTGTGTAATTTACATCAATTCAATTTTCAATCACAGTCAGAAGTCACAAAAATTGAGTTATTAGCTGTTATTAAATTCTTTACTCAAGAACGTCCCTATCTAGTCCAGATGACTACTATCTGTTTAGAAATTTGAAACAAGCTTCTGTCAAACTGTTTTACTGACAGTGACGTATCTATGTGGTAAAGTAAAGTGACGTATCTATGCGGTAAAACGGCACTTTAATGTATAATTTTGAATTTAGTAAAATAGCACATTACCTGTCAAAATGCGATAAATATTATTTTATACGAAGTAAATTATGTCAACATAAAATTATTATATAATAATTAATATAACTAATGCCTGGTTTTACAAACATTTAAACTGCGCTTATATTATTAAAGCCTATAATATGTAAGCCTAAATTTAAGCCGAAATCGTAGTTTAAATGTTTGTGAAACCGAATAAATCTTTTCATAATAAATAAACAATTTCTAGCAGATATCTCGTATGTGTAAATAATTTATTCAAACTGGATTCAATTTATTGAATTGGAGAAAATCTTCTTCTGTTTCAATGATACTTGACTAAAATCTCTAAAGAGTTTATAAAACAAGTGACATACTATACTTTTTCTACAAACCTAAATTATAAAATCAGAAAAATTAAATATTTTAATAATTAAGTAGGTATATTTATAAAATCTAAGTGTCGCTAATGTAAAATTTACGTGACTACTTATTCAAGAGAAGTTCGTAGTCTGATGGTTTCTTTTGCTATGATCGATAGAAAAAAGCCTGGTCTTAAGCTCGCCTCACACGAGGCTTGATTTACTGCTGGGTTTTCTGCTGGCTTTCAAGCGGCTGGATATTCGGGATGGTTTTCAGTGCGTTGGCTTCACACGGTAGTTTTAATGCAAGGTAGTTTTAACGCGCACGCGGTTTAGTGATTTCATTGTCATAGTGACAGTTTGTAGAAATGGACGCGGTTATAATATAAATTCACTTGACAGCAAACAACAACAGGTTAGCCTTGTCGTAACCTAGTAGCGCCCGTATTTACGAAGACGACGCAACTTTGTCATTGGTTAGCGCTTAAAACCAGCAGAAAAACCAACAAGAAAAATAGCACCCGTTTTATCACAAAACAAGCACGAAAACCCAGCACGTGACGTCACTTTCCAGCACGGCCGGCCATCACAGCGCCCAGCAAGCAATCCATCAGCAAAACAAGCATCGTGTGAGGCGAGCTTTAGTGACAACTTTTCAAAAAGTACCAAATACTGGCACGCTGGACACCAATGAGCAAGCAAAAATTAAAAGGGACATCAAGGTTTTAATTAACAAAACTTACAGACTAACACGACATACCGACATTTGCGAAAACGAACACGGTCCTGTACGCAGACGACACCCCAATATACGCTCATTTGTTCTTTGCACAGGTTTTAAACAAACAAATACAAATACACGTTGACAAACTAAAACCTTAGTTTAAATTTTGGAAAATCAGACTTAATTCACAAAAGACTGAGACGATAATTTTTACACATAAACGGACCAACCACAAAATTTTTCAACATCTTATTGTCGACGGACACAAAATTAAACCCAAGACACTTGTTAAATACCTAGGAATGACCATGGACACGCGACTAAATTTTCGACAGCACTTACAAAGCAGAAAACAACTTGTATACGGACAAAATGCAGAAAATCTACTCACTGATGAAAGGACCAACGATGACCAATAACAACAAAATGCTACTAATTATACAAAACACTACAGAGATCCATACTGACATACGTCTCAGCAGCTTGGTGTAATATTCTTCTTTGTCTGCAGTTGGAGCATACACTTGTATTATGTTGAGCTTGATGGGGCTGGTGTTGATTTGTATCAGTAGTATTCTTTCTGATATTGGTATAAAGTTGTTTACGAATCTAGAACAGTTTTCATTCAGTATCGCTTCCACTTTGTGCTGATGTCTGTTTTTATATCTTCCAGAATAGTACACTGTGGTTTTCCGTCTTAATCCGTTTTAATCTATTCATCTCTTTTATCGCGTTATGAGTCTTTCCAGCCTGATATATTGTTCGTTCATTCCAGGTACTTATTCTGATCGATTCTTTGCATAATTTTAATGTCTGTGGACAGAATTTTCTCAGACGTGAAAAGCCCTGTCATTACTTCCCCTGGCGGATCTTGGTATCCGAATTCCGTGCTCAGTAGCTTTTATATTTCTGTCGTGGTTAGCAATTTTGATTGTTAATAATTTTATTATTATAAAATTTTTTACCAGTTGCCAATGCAATTACACTTTTAGGTTAGCTATTATTTTATGACAGTTTGTAAACAAAATACAATCCGTGCGTAATCTGCGTGTTGCTAACTTCAGCCCGTGACTAAAACGATCGAAGCCACGTTTTTCAAGGTGTAACTAAACGATGACTTAGCGCCATGGAAACCAGTACGATAAATGACGTTTTAGTGGCAGGAGAAAAACGATATTATGTGCGTGTTAAACAGTAAAATCTATGTATGTTAATTTTAGCTGAATACTTGGTATTATCAATTTTTTTCTATTAAATTAAAATTTTAAAAATTAACAGGTTAAATTAATCAGTTTAACAAAAAATTTTGTTTGTAATCTCAGAAAATACTTGCTTTTACTTAGTTAAATTTTCTAGATATTTCAATTTAAGTAAGTTAGTTGTTAGTCACCATATTATTGTGCAGATTGTTTTAAAATTTTTATAATTAAGTTAATTTTTGTTTAAGAAAATGGTTTTCGGTTTATGCAAAATAAAATTTTGTTAAATTTTATGGCAAATTTGTATTTAATTCTTTTAGTTTTTATCATAATTTTACATTTTGTCAAGTTTTTCTTTGTGTTTGAACTTGTGGTTGAATCTTTTTTAAATATCAAAAGTCTTCTTTGCCGCCTATTTTACATATTATTTAAAAACTACAATATAATATAATTTACAATTCTTGATATTTAATAAAAATAATAATTCTTGATTTTAAGTGAAAATTTTTTGTTTACGCACAATTAGGTATGAAAACTAAATTTAGACTTCTAAATATGAATATATTTCTTTGTTTTATAAATAATGGGTAGTATTTGTCCTCGAAATATCATCACAACATAAGTATGTAGGTAGTTAATAGCTAAAATTTTTAAATCACAATTATTTTTAGAAAAATTAACGGAAATAGCAATTAAATTACCTATTGCAAATTTTCCCAATATCAATTAATTAACTCTATTGATTTGTATTGGTTGTCATTATACCTAGTATATAAAAGGAATATCTCAGAAAGTAACGATTTTATTTCCAATAACGTAGTTTTATAACATGGCATAACCAATGGACTTTGAAAACATACAATTCGTGAGATAATAATTTCAATTTCTACAGATCGAAGTCTGATTTAAACCATTATGATGTCATATACAGAGTTATTCTTCTACATGGTTAGGTTTGGTTTCAATTTTTCTTATCACATGTTAAGTTCTCGTGGGAGTATATTTTCGGTTGTCCCCTTTGTTAAAAATATCTTAATTAGTATCACGAGTTAATAATACCCGTACGATTACCTTTTAATTCTACAATTTAAGTTTAATAATCTATCAGCAAATAATAGAAAAGACCCACATATTGATTCTCACATAACTATACCACTATACTTTAATAATTTATAGCAAACAATCGATTCCTTTCATTGAAACACGGTAAGTAATATTGTTGTAATATTTGACTATCTAAATTCGGAGAAAGCTTTGAATAATTTAATTCGAAATGAAAATGAAAATTAATTTCCATCATTGTCGCAATATTGGGTTATTTGCACCAATTTTATACACCCTGGGAAAATTTGTAGCTTTAAATATTATTTAGTTTTACGGTTTTTCATTGCTCTTGTCCGTGTCCTTTTATATTAAAATAAAGGTGGAGTCTTTATGTTATTTATGTATACGAGGAACATTTCAAATTTAATCAGCATAATAAATGAAACTTTTTGCCATTCACAAGCAGGCTCATGGCTTTATTAAGTTTATTGTTAATAAATTATAAGAAAGTTTTCTTTTAAAAATTTATGAAAAACTTTCTTAGTTTCTCCTTATTTCTTTAAACTAACAGTTTCATTTTAACGAGAATGCTCCTCTTTATGAAAATTTAAAGTTTAATTTATATTATGATTGGAAATTACTCGGATTGTTAATTGCTAAATCCACATTGGAAATCAAGATTCTCTAATTGATTGTTAGTAGTTTTGGTAGAAATGCTAAAATTGAAGCCTTTGTTAATTAAATCAATGTGGGGTTTTGTAATTGTAGAGTTGATGAAATTTGGGTAGAAATTACAATTTACTATAATCTGTTATTTTAAGGTTGTCAGTATGGTAATTATTAATGTATTGTACTTTGCCTAATTTATCAACAAATTTAACCTCGGCTTTGCTATGCAAAATTTTAAAACCATCCTGTAAACAAAAAACTTTTAGTTTTACGACATAAAACGTTTAATTATTCAAATAAATTGTTTGGCTTGGGGTAAAATTAATATTTAATGTTTCCCTAAAGTCCTTTCGTAAATATTTTTTATTTGGGTGTCAGTTTAGTTTTCAATTTGTTTTATTTTGGTCAACTTGTGCGAGTAGTTTTAAAAATGCTATGAAAGTTGGTGGCAACGGTATTTCACCATAAAAGTGACATCTCCAATTGCTTACGCCCTTCAAATGATACGGTTAGTGGAACTATAAAGGGTTGCAAGCTAAATTGTTGGAGATTTTCTCTGTTCCAATCTGATTAACAATATCTAACGCAGGAAATCCGTTACAAAAAACACTTTTATTTTATTAAAGGATAAATTTGATTGGCAATGTTCTTTATAAATGTTTCTAAAGATCGAATTTATCCACGCTAGAATGCAAACTGCATTATGCATTAGCCTGGAAGAATCTTTATCAGGACGCTTTGAAATGTGAATCTTATTTTTGTAGGGTAGAATCTCAATTTGAAAAGTTGTGTACTGTTTTCGAATGTACGACACAGACAACAAAGGTCATCAGTCGCTTGTACAAACGTGACGGTACATACCGTCAATGCCCACCGGGTTCGAGTTTTAGAAGTTCTGTCAAGCCTCATAGATCACATTTTCATTTAATATTATTCAGCATTTTAACTCTTCTATTTTATTTAAATTTTTAGCTGCTTTTATATTTAAATTTGATTACTTTCATTGGCTCATTGTATTCAACTGTCATTTCATTGCAAAATTGATGATTTATTTAGTTTTTATATTACAGTCACGTTAAAATAATCGTTTGACAGGATTTTGAAAAATTCATTACTTATGTACATGTACTATGTAAAAACTTTGACATAGATATAATACATATTACATTACAGTCTTACAAATGTAACAAGTTGAAATTATATTACTTATCTATAATATAATTTAATATTTATATACATAATTTATACAAAGTAAATCAATAGTTCGATAACTCGATAACTTACTATTCTAAGTATAAAAAAAACTTACTCGACAAGCATTACCTAAATTGTTGTAATTATAAGTGTGTTTTACTTTGACCACAAGAAATTTTTGTTAATAGAACACCCTGTATTACTGAATATTGTAGTGAACTTTAAATTTATTTATTTATATAACCGTGAACTGAATTTTAGTAAATGTTGACAAATTTTGTTAACAAAAAACCCGAATGCTTGCAAATATTTATTGTATGCAACAAAACTTTTATAAAAATTTACTCTTATAAAAAAACATACAACGTAATATTAGTAATGACAATAATAACGCAATCATAACCTAAAAATTTTATACAATGAACGCTCACCATTTGATTCAAGTGTAATTATTAATGAAGCAATTATAATAGCCTAATAAAACAACAATAATGTTATAATAATTGTTACAATAATAATTTTGGTCGGTCTCTCCTCTACTTCCACGTCACATTAACCGTTACATTATTTTCGCGCGTCTTGTCTTAGGCTTGTGATTTGTCCAAAATTCTTACGCTAGAAATGCGTATCCAATCAAGCTCGCCTAGCAACAAATTTTGTTACTTTCCTTTCAAACATCAGCCAAGTCATCATATTGGTTTTTCGCGGCTTTTTGTAATTTTTTCTCCATCCGGCCAAGTCATCATGTAAGTTCCGAATTTTATCTGCTTCTTTCTATTGAATCTCAAAAAACAACCAATACTAGTGCAGCCAAAAATAACGATTATCTGATTCTCCCGCGGAATTAAACATGTCTTTAAAACTTTAATTTTTCCGAAATTTAATTTATTTGATTGTTACTATTTTATTTAATTGTTGATGATTTTGTTAAATTATTGTCTACTTGGATGTTTTCCGGCATAAATGCGTCAAAATTGTTTTGACCGAATCGCAGCACTTTAATTAACCCGAAATATTGTTTATTGATGTAGCACTAATCGTCTTTGCGAACTCAACTTACTTATCTAAATTAAGACTAAATATTTACAAAAACTTATGACTAAACACTTGAATTTTTTATATTTTCCTGAACAATAAAAATTTCATGCTGTGAGGGTTAATTTTCTGCTTTTCGGAAACAAACCAACAATGCAATTTTGGGCGTCCATTGATAAAATAAATTGTATTTACTAAAAAATGTTGTAATGGAATCGACCTGACAACAATTCAGTTACGTCATCTTTTGATTACAAAATTTAATTTTCAGGCTTTTCCGATACAAATATTTTTCATGAAGTGATCAAAACTAAAAGTCATGTAATCGTGACATTACAATATATTATTATGATGAATAATAATTAACTAATAAAATTATTGCCAAATTATTATAGATATTTCTACAATAGTAAAATTTTCTGCATTTATGAAAAATTAATTGCAGTAAGTTTAATTCTACATTATAAATAATTTGGTAAAAACACCTGCAAGAAGTCTACACCAAAGTTGGCACAGCAACTTATGATTAGTAACCTTCTGTCTACCAGTCACCTGGCAACTTTTTCAACTTTTTAGGATTAAAGAGTCAAAATCATAAAGAAATGATTAGGGCGCCACAATATTCCAAATAAAGTAATACGTAGTCAGTCTAGTTCTGATGGCACATAACAATCTGTGTGTAAAACAACATTATTATCTAACTAGAATCAATGATATTTGGTATTCTGTTTAAATATAGTATATTTCGGGCTTTGTTATACAGGGATACAACTGAGGTTTTTTATCTGTTTCCCCTAGAGCGTACTCGAGCATTTAATATCTCAAAGATGTTGCTAGCACCTTGTAAGAGAACTACTAGTTTTATCTGCCCGGATTTGAACTGGGCGCCTTACGTTCGTTAGCAGTTGATCGTGCTAACAACCAGGCCAATAATCGCCTCCGTATTTTGGTCATCGTATTAATTTAATAAATGCTTAACAATAATTGTTTACTTTTGAAAGTTAAAATATTTTTTTAAAGCCAAACTAAGCAAAGTTATGGTTGTGATCAAATAAAAATAAAGGTGTAGGTATTTAAAATAAATGTTTTATTCAAATTTTTGAATAGTAAAATCGCAAATTTAAATTTTTTATCACAAACCTAAATAGACATAAGCAGACATGACAGACAAGCCAGCAGAGAGTAAAGTAATTTATTAATTGCTATCTGACAGACCACAGTCTATACTGTTTCAAAGCATATATCTCCATCGTTTGTACATATGGAATCCTCTCTGAACTACACGATATTCGTAATATTCATTAAGTGCAATGCCGGTGGCTAAATCATGTTCTCTTCAAAGAACATACTTTAATTCATTAAGTCTAAAGCCAAAGTGTGGAAATTTATGGAGTAGACATTTGAAATATTTCTAGTGACACCAATTTAATATTACAATAATTTCATTGCATTTAACTAAGGCCCGTTTTTTTTTATATTCTGTTAAAGTATAATTTAGCTAAATGGCAGATAAAATAAAAAGATTTAAAATTTCTAGTTAAAAAGAGTTAAAAGAAGATAAAAATACACCTTTTTAAGTTAACAGTGACTTATCAGAGGTTTAACGTTACGTAACATTTTATAGAAGATAAAAAAACCGGGCCTTAACAAACTAAAATATTATCATAATTACATTTCAGTATTTTTTAATTAAAAAAGTAATATTTTTTTAATTATAAAAATTAATTTTAAGTGTTAGTTTAAACATTAGCAAGAGCATATCATAAATAATTTTTAACAATAATAAAGTTATTAATTTAAACAAATTTTTTCAACTTAATTATCCAAATTTTTTTTTTCAAATAATAAATTTGATGGTGTATTTATTATTTTAAGGCATAAATTAGATGATGATTACTTCATGATTATCTCTTACCTTTTAGCTGCAAGATTTTGTGGAAACATATTAAGTCAGTTGCATTAAATGAAATGAGCTGAGACGGAGGCGAACATTCTCGACCACAAAAAACTGATACTTACGCACCTTGATGCATAAATAACTATTAGTAATCTAAAAATTAAATGTATTTACAAATTATAACACATAAAATTTTTCTTTTCTTATCTGACACCATTTTTGTACTGTAAAATTCATATACTTTTTAACAAATGTTCAGTGCACACTTAATGCGTACTAACTTTACCAACTAAAAACGTTATTATGAACTGCGCGCCCCTAGTGCACGCTTAGTGCACATTAAATCAACCAACTAAAAACGATATACAACTTGTTTTTTTATATGTACAAGTTTACTGCCGTTTCTAAGCTAATAAATTAAATAAATGTGCATTTGTGTATTTACATTTAGTTTTCTAAACTAAACAATAAAATATTTCCTTAAACTTGAGCATTAGGTTTTCACAGCACTAGTATAAAATTAATTATCGCAAAGATCAGTTAAATGTGTCCAATTATAACATCCCTTGCAGATAAATTTTCGATCGCTTCTTTATTGCTGAACAGAAAGAAAATGGATATTCTTCAAAGAAAACTTTCATTATGAAATAATTAGCAACTACTACATATTTGTGGCTGCCGAAGTTGCGGTGTATCTCACTAACAAGAATTTGCGTGTCTCCTATTACCGGCATGGAAATTAATTGAATTAAAAATCTACATACGAGGATCGTACAAGAAATGTTTATAATTAATTCCTAAATTTGTTTCAGGACATGAATTAATTTTATATTCTTGTGCTTCATAGCGTTAAACTTTGGCTTGTGCAGTTTTCTTATGTGCAGTATTATTGACAATTAGGGTCTTTGCAGTTTAACGTTGAACTCGAGCTATGAAAAGTTTAAAACGCATAATACATTTTGAGAAAGGTTTTCCAGTCAGATTATTCTTAAATAATTGGCCATTGTCCGGCGACTAAGAGAAAACAAAGTATTTTTTTTACTAGAATTGAACCGTTTATCTAGGAACTAACAGTTCACATGCTTATATTTGTAAATTGTTTTGCAATAAATTATAGTAACGATTTAAAAAATAACGTAATTATAAAAAAATTAATACACTAAGTACTTTAGCAACGACAAGACAACTGAAATTCCATTTATTAATAATTGATGAACTTACTTATGCATAATTTTGTAGCTAGGGGGGGTTTTTGATATGACTAATTTCCGCCGCCAAAGCCACTGTAACTAGGGAAACTGTTTTCACTTTAGTATAATTTTTGTTGTTGCGAATCTTGATGTTAGTAAGATACTAATTGTGGAATTTAAATTTTTATTTATCCTTAGGAAATAATTGGTAGCCAGGTAATTTTTGCTCGGACGAATTAAAAGAAATTAAAACAATGACGTCGCATACAGTTTCTCTTTATGAAAAACGACAGAGTTGACCGAACTATTGGCGTTATTTGCGGCCGTATTTATTCCTCCTCTTATTTTGGCTTTCCATGAGACCCGAGAAATGCACTTTTGGCGGTACAGTGACCTGGGAACGTAATAGTTTTCAAGGGTAATTGAAATCTTTAATGGTAAGTGAATTGAAGAGGTGGTTGATAATTAAGTTGTAGTAGAGATATTACGCTAAGAACACAGATTTGCAACTATCTCGTACGCGATTTGGGCAAAATTTATCTTAAATCAAAGGATTATCATCAATCAGCATCAATTATTTGCAAAAACATTTAACAATTTAAATAGATATCGGATCAATTTTAATTAATTTATAAACTTATTACGTTTGGTATATAATTAAAATTACGAATTACTTCGTTTTTTTTTCTTTTAATGGGACCCTAGCTTTAATATTTTTAAGTTCCTTCCCATGCATGTTAAGCGCGACTATTGCAAGCTGAAATAACTTGCGTTTTAATAAATTTACTTTAATTATTGAATTTGGTTCAGAATCTTACATGTGATTATGACAATGCAGAAAAGCTGATTCCTATCTTTTTTGGAATTCGGCGGTTTACTACAATTTGTTATTAGAAAGACGCAGATTAAAAATAAGAGTTTTAAATTATCGTCCTAAGCTGGATGAAGTAGTTAGTTAGTCTTTAATGATGTATGAGATCATCAAGAATTTGAAGCACAGCTTTAATTCTAATGAAACTTAATGGATCGAATGTATTAGCATCGTGAGCATACGTTTAAACAATTTAATATGGTAGCTCTACTTATGGGAAGTGATTGAAATATGTCTGCTTTCATCACATTCGTACTTTTTGGATTTGAATGCCTCAAATAACCTAAAATTTTCATTTAATGAAAGCATTCCATACGGTCATAAAACTTTACCTAACCTTTTGATAGGTCACAACTCATATCGTAAAAGTTTTTGTCTTTTTAATTTATTTCCGTTTCTTGTATTATATAGTTGGAACATTTATGAACACCTCGGAAAACCGATTGGATCGCTTTTTATACATTTCCTTTCAAACAGCTTCAGTGATAGATGGTATTATCGAACGGTCAATTTTTGCACAAGCGCGACCAACTTCTTAGAAATTTGATACTCGATTCAACATGAACCCTATTTCTTTAAATTTTCGTTATCACGCAGAGCTCGCATTCTGCAATGTTTGCTGCACTAGGAAATCAATTTAACATTACTTATTGAAATGAGAATTCTGTTGCATTGATTACATTGAACAATACCAACAACTGGAATGGCCAATATGGACATTGGTTAACCTAATTTAATCAAATGAGAATTAATTACGCATCTGTTTGTCGAAGGTAGAAAAGTAATCATTGTTATACAGGAAATAATCTAAAAAATTCCGGAAATCCCAACCGATTTTGTAATCCAGATATTCTCGAAATTAAATAATGGAATCAATTTAAAATTTGTAATAAAAATCTCAAATAAAGAAAAGGGAGCACAAAAAAATTAAAATGTTGCGTAAACAAAAATAATATCAGTTTATATTAATAACAATTTTTGTAATACGGC
Organism: Lycocerus yunnanus; assembly: GCA_036346125.1. Lineage (NCBI taxonomy): Eukaryota > Metazoa > Arthropoda > Insecta > Coleoptera > Cantharidae > Lycocerus > Lycocerus yunnanus. Next base: position 775,451 of record JARFIX010000017.1, read on the forward strand.
ATTTTAAATTTGAACGGATGCTTTATTTTAAAGCAAAACCTTTGAAATTCTTTTTTAAATATTTTAGATTTCATTTTAAACTTTTTACAATAATTATAATAACAACACCAAAGTTTTTGAACTACACTGGTATAATACATGTAAATATAATACTGAAATGAAATGTAGATCATAAGCAAAATAAGTGCAAATTTCTGATGTTAACCAATAATTTATTTGCGCTTCAGTAACCTTATAATACAAACTAATGGGTTTTCTACAATAATAAATCAAAATGTGACTTCTTGACTCCTACACCTTGATAAATTATTTCAGACTATTATAATTGTATTACAAATTAAACAAAATTTCTTGTTATACACTCATTAAAAATGCAATAACGACACGATAACATTTAAAGTTTATAATAAATAGTTACAATATAAAGAATGAATCCATTAGAATTTCAATAAGTAGATTTCCATTAGCAAAGTTTGTGTATTTAATATTTGGTAATATATGTAATAATTTATGTATATAATGTATATGTATAACCGTGTAGATAAATAAATACATAATTTAGTAAGATTAAAATTACAACGTAGATTATATTGCTTAGGTGATTGTTTTGCAAATGCAAAAAAATAAATTTAAGGTAGGGCGAATGTGCCTGTTTGCGACCACTTAACAGAAATTTCATGTTTGACACGTCGGAAAATAGTAATTTTTTTACTTTGCATTTGTAAAATTTATTTTGGACATAAGTTAGCCGTACCATGACTTCATTTTTTACAAATATTCTACCATTTAAATGCTTTATCAAAAAATTCAGAAAACGCACAAAATTCTCATCCTCGGACACTTTCTTTTCTTCGTCGACCATATTTTACGTCCTTTTTCGACTACCTATTCTACTACCTTTCGACTACCTATTCATATCCATGAGGCAGGCTGGTTTAACAGTGTGAGATTCTGAGTTAACTCTACTCACCTGGAATAGCTTTGTTTTAGAATTTGTCATTTACATTTGTTTGATTGGTTTGAAGGAGTTGTCAGTTTAAACGCCACGCTTGTCAAGCGTGTTGGCGATTGATTTAATTTTCAGCCGCCCATCTTGGAAACAGACACTGTTTGTGGCCGCTCACTCTGAGACAGACGCCACATTACCTGTTGGTCTGCAGGAAGTATTTGATTTCCCTTCTACCTTCCATATCTGGGGGGAATTCAGATTTATACGGGGTTACAGGTTCCCTCGTGGACTTACTATCTACTTCTATATCACTTTTAACGGTTTTTAACGGAGAGGTCCGGATTGATTGGCCTTAAAAAGGCTACAAATTAAGTTAACTAATAGTTTAAGTAAGCCCTAGCATAGTCAACATGATCCAATGCTATTTTTAGAATACAGTTTGGCAATAAAAAGCTCTACAAAGGAAACCCCAAAATCACCAGCGGAGTTATCCAAGGTTCTGGTTTTTATCCCACCATGTGGAGCGTGATATAGGACGGCGCGGTTAGACTGTTGGAGACGGTTAACTATGATGGCATTGGCAAAAACCAAAGAAGAGCTGATAATGTTCGTTAAACAGCCGGAATATCGACCAAATGAAGTAAATAGATGGGAAGTAAAACCCACAAAGACTTTTTTTTATTGGTTCTACACGTAATTTTTTGTCAAAATTAAATCTAAAAATTGTAAAGACTTAAGAACTTTTTAAAATCGTTTTAAATTTCCCTGGGGAAGGCGCTTGGGACCTGGGCGAACATTTCTAAGTGAGTCCAAAGTAGAATCAAAAATTGTCATTTTAATACCTCATAAAAGATTAACTTCCAATTCTGCTCAAGTCAATGTAATTTTCTCATTAAAATCAACAAAAAATGATAAGAAAGTTTCCTAAATGCGGACTATACGTTTGAACCTAAAGATGCCATTTAACTCATTCCAAAAATGTCTACGCTACCGCTTCGACTTAGTAATCAGCATTACTAAGCTTCTTTCGCAAATATGTACTTTTAATAATAGAGAAAACAAATTTTTGCGAGAGTTTATTTACGCACTTCATAAAAATACAACAATAGCATATTCATAAAACGTAATTCTTGAAGCTTTGTGATTGATTAAATAAATCAAAATAAAAGAAAATACATAAAATATTATTTAATCTAAACAATAATTTTTCTCAAGAGCTGAAGAAAATAAAAACTGGTAGACTTTTACATTCTTATTTGTTGTTGAGAGCACAATCCCATGTATTTAGTTAAATTCAGAAAAATTAAGTTAAACTAACATTTGAAAATTAACCTTTTGTTGTGTTAATTTCGAATTTTGAACAGTGTATTTAGCAGCTTTGCTGATGCATATTATTAATAACATAAGTTGCACTTCCGCAAAACAACAATTTGTATAATGCAACATAGGTACATAATATAAATAAATTGTAATTTATTTTTTCCTCCTTGACTCGCTTTCGGATAATTTGAAAAAATCACTCACTTTGCATGTAAAATAAAACTATTTTCAGCAATAATAGAATATTTTTTTCTATATCATAAAAATTAATGTAATTAACCCAAATAAATATCCTTATCAATAATAAAATAGTAACGATATTCAAATGAAAAAAATTAAGCTTGCGCGCAACATCTGTAAAGAGTTTTATGTTGACTTTCACGCGCTTGCAAGCGTCAGTTTGAAACGCAAACCCATAGGAAACGTCGCGACGCTTATACATTCATCACGTGAACCGCTAAACCACGATTGTTATTAATTAATTTGTTTAAAAGTTCTTCTCTGTGCTACAAAATGGATACAAAATACTGTCACCCCCAATAATCTAAAATTATTACACAAGGCAAGTAATAGCGATTTTTTTTTTATAACTTTGTTTTTATTAGGAGCGGTTTTTAATTTAATAGATCGTGTGCTATTTAATTATTTATATTGTCGTGTAGCCATAAAAGACATATAGAATAAAATAATTATGCAAAAATGTAAAACTTGAAATTATAACATACCATCGTATTTTTATTTGTTATCAAGGATTTTCAAATATTTACTTGACAAACTTTTCGTATACAATAATCATGACGAAATTTTTTTATTAAAAAAAGGAAAAGGTTGACGTCATTTGTATAAAAAATATTTAGTCTAACAAATTATATAAACTTACATGTATGTTCATTATTGATTTCTTTATACAATGAGAGTATTGTCGACATGTACAATGTGTAATTTGTGTTATGTAAAAAATTTACCTATGTGTGTTTTTAACTTAATTACACACCAATCAAATTTTATAGTAAATAATGTAAGTTAAGAATTTTCAACTGACATGCACGAGGTAAACTTATGAAAATTTAATAAACAATGCGTTTGCACAAAAAGTGCGGAAAGTCTAAACGGCAGTTCCGCCTGTTATAATATGCTTTTTATGTTTACCGCTATGTTGTCCGATTAGTTATCTTTTTATTTCAATTTCATTTTAAATTCTTTCCATTAAAGCCGTTTTCACTTGGTTGTTTATTCAACTTGTGTTGGACGAGTTAAGTACCTAATGTAACTTGCATGAATTTGTTCGAGGAAAAAATCCTGTGATAATGTTTGTGCTTTGAAGTAGTCGTACTTAAAAAGAAAATTGTTATGTCGGTAATAATTTTCTATTGCTGTGCAACACGAACGTGGGTGTCAAAAGGACAACGACACATTTTGAACAAATAGAACAGTTTAATTTTATAGAAAGGCCTAAAATATGTCTCTTTGGTGTTAAATCACATGAAAATGCCTCTAGTGTTTTTTTCCAAAATTATTAATTTACTTCTATTTTAAATTTAATTTATATTTCTACATTTTAACTTTTCTTCGCTTGAAGCTTACAATTTATTTTATTAAGCAAATAAAAATTTTAAGTTACTTCCTGTACTTTCAAGTTAACTAAGAGTAGGAGGAAAAACATTAAAACTTTATTTTGTGGTAGAACTGCTCACGGAAAAGCCACACGATTCGCCAGTTTTACTTATCCAGGCTAATTTCTTACAACATCGTTTAACAAATTTCTTTCTACAAATGTCTACTTTTATTATAACAAAAATATTTTGAAAAACTTCTTATCAATACCACAATCAGATGGGTTATTCCGACCGATTAAATACAAAAAAAATATTTTTTAAATTTTATTTTTGTCGCATGCGAAGCATTAAAAGATTTACATTTGAAGTACTTAAAAAATGTACGGTGCTACTAAATTTTTCAATTCTTTGAAGAGTTTTCAAGTTATCTGAAAAACGCTTTAAGCTAATCTTTATTACTTATCACTTCTTGTAAGAATTTAAATAATTTTTTTATTATTTTAATTTATGTCATTGATGTAATAAGTTTAATTTGTAAAACTCGGCTTTTATAATTCAAATTTGCCTGCCGATTACTATTATTTCAAGATTTTTCATTAATTTGAATAAAGGGTTAACATTAAAAATCAAGTATGTGGTATTTATTTATATTGAGCTGTAAGATTTCAAAACTTTTAGGTTTTCGTCATTAAACCATAAACATATCCTTAGTTACATAAAGGTTGTTTCTATATTGAAGCCAAGTGTAGTTCAAAGGCTGCACAACATCTTCCACCTATTTACACGTTTAGGTATTGGCAGCTAACTTTACTCCAGTACCGAGAGCACGGGATGTTGCCAGTCACAATGTAATAAAACGAAGATTACTTACCGGTAGAAGACAATTATTTTTAAACGTCCATTAGCCTATATCTAATAATGATGAAAGTCAATGCAGGTACTATAAACCTGATTAAAACTCGATAAAAGTGTCTTTATTACTTACTTATTACAAGTAATCTCAAAGGGTATTTCTAAAAATATAAGTTTTATTTGCGTAATAAGAAGAAATGCTTTAACAAAACTACTGTATTTTTTAACCGTAGAACTTTTATAACTGTCAATCAGTTGGCATGTTTATATTCAAAAATACAAGTACAAACTCGTGTCAGATGGTAAATAGCAAGTAAATAGTTCTGAAGTTCGGTCCTGGACCTCAAAGTAAAAGCAAAATAAAACCAATTCAGTTTTATTTCTCCACACTTCTATTTATACAAATTAATATCCAAACATTCAATAACCGATTGATAAAATTGACGCCATGTTCAATAAAATTTTACGACGTTAATATAAAAATGCGATAAGACGTTGAAATTAATAAATATAAAATCATATCAGAAATATCAACATAAAAATCTAATCAAGTCGAAGCTACATTTAGCCGCTGAAAATTGATTTTTGTTAAACTTCAAAACAAAATAATTGCCCCTATATATTTATTCTATGATGACGACTTGAAAAAAAAATGAATTACGCCGACAACTAAATATATAATTTAGTTGTACCAAAGTAGTACTCTTTTACTTAACAAATTTACAGGATATCATATAAAAAACTTTTAATTTCTCAATTAACAATTTATCGCAAATAGTAAGAGACAACTGAAAGGTTATGAACTGCATTTGTATCGTTACAGCTCTTTTACAGAAATCTATTGAAATTCTTGCAATAAATTTGTTAATATATCTAACTATTTTAGATATTCATTTAATACAACAGAAAAAACTTACAAACATTATTACAATTCATTAACCTGTGAATTACTATCTTTATAAATCGAGTTCATACTCTACAAACATTAAATTTATTTTAACCCCAAGAAATTTTAAGAAAGTACAATTAAATATTCACTATTTATGGAATCGTAACTGGACAAATTACATAGCTATTTTTTTTTAAATTCCTAACTCTTAAATTTTATTAACAAATGAGAAGCGCCCAATGTAAATCTAAATCAAACAACGTTTAAAAAATTTGCACTTTGTCGTTATAAAAATTTAAATTTGTTTAGAACAAAAAACATCAATCAACCTGAGTAAAAATGGAATTAAAAACTTTTTTTTGGAAAATTTGTTGTTAAAATATACACAATTTTGCTGTGGACTAAAAGATGAAAAGGTTGTAGTGCATTCGGCAAAAAAATTAATGAACTTCTCCAACTATGTCCGTGCTTAACCTACCCTAGTATATCAAAAAACAGTAAAACCTTTGTAAATTATTTTTATAATATGAAATTAAAAAGGTTTCGACTATAATATTAATTTAATACTTAAACGCATAATCAGTAGAAGGCAGTAAATTACTGTCAAAAGCATAAGAATTAAATAGAATTTTATTACGCTTACTTAACTTCTTAATTTAATAATTTTTACGACCTAACAATTATTTATGTATGTTTTATACATTAAATTCTTTAGTAAATTACCTACCCTTTATATTTGATTCAAATGTATCATCAAAATAATTTCTTTCAATTCAATTTCATTTTATCTGTAATCAATAGATTGTCCCGATTCATTGGTTAGATTAAAACGCCTGATAAAAATTTTTTGCAATAAAAATGTAGATAATTTGATATAATATTTCTTTAAATATTGTAAATAACCTTTTACGTTATCGATATAATCCACAAAGAACTTCGATCCACTTGGGTATTATCAAATTGTAATTAACTTTAGTTTCAGTTCTTTTCAGTATAACGTATTCCCGGAGGGAAAGTTGAGGGTTAAAATTAAAAATTATTTCTGTACAACAGTCGTTTAAAAAATACACGTAATCTTATACACAAACACTTACAATCCAGAAAAGGTTCCGTTTACAAATTTTAATTAAAAATAGCTGGCATTTTGAAGTATTTTATTCGTTCTCGTTTCATCCTATTTCATAGCTAAATTTTTAAAGGAATTGTACCTAAGTCCTTAGCAGATTTTATTTGGCCTGTATTTTTAATCACTTATTCAGTTTTTTCGATTTTCTGATTTTTATTAAATAAAAATTTTACGGTGCTCCTTTTGTTCCTTTTGTGACTGCATTTTAACAACTAATGCTAGATTAAATTTTGCAATAAAACTTTGCAGCCGTACACGATGACCATTACGCTGGAAAAATGATTTTATAATCACTGGTCAGAGATAAGTTTTTTAAATTTTTAAGCTACTATAAAGTAGGCAATTTTATAGTGCTATTGCAACGATAAACTTTAGGTTTAATTTAATTGCGAATGCAATTTTCATAAATTTTGTATGAAGTTTAGTTAGTATTAGTGAAATATGCTCGCGAAGATAATGAGTGTTTTACCCTGGGAAATGGATGAACGATGCAGCTATTGGCTATACAGAGTATATGCGAGCCTAGTTTGTTTACCAAATTAAAAACCTGAGTGTTAAGTTTTTAACTAGAATGAAAATGTGAATAATTAAAGAGTTTACAATAATAAGTTAATTTAATGTAAAAATGCTTTAATTGTTTTTAAATGAAAAACCTGCTGTTAAATAATATGTAAATAGAAAATAAAACTCATGTAAATATTGCAAAGTACACTCAACCATGTTTTTGTGCGAAGCATCGGACCCACATCAAAGAATCTCTTCAAAAATATTTCATTTCGTATTCATACTATGTATTTGATAAAATTTTTATATATCGCACATAAAAAATTGCTTATAATCAATTTCCCATATAAAACCGGTTAAAAAAACAACGCATAAAAACAGGATTGGCTGTACATAATTTAATTTGGACTTCAAAAATGTGGCTCCATTTAATTTAAAAACTCTTTGCCTACGCCTATGGATTAAAGAATTTTTCCTTGTAGGTAGAATACGAGTAAAAGGTACCGCAACAATATTTAAACCCTCATAGTGAATTAGATTAGGAACTTAAGTTTACACAAGCAGATAGCGGACGTTGCTACCAAATTAATAAGGTTTGCAGTGATTTTTTCCAACCTTAATTGACATTTAAAGTTATTTAATAATGCTCAAGAAAAAATTTGAGACCTATTAAATTTATATAAAGCTATTTCCTTTTGAAAACAAAACAGAATTGTTTGTTTTTACGTAGTTGGATGTTAAAATCGACAAAAATCTAGTTTATTTTAAATTCAAAGGATTCTTTCGTTTAATTTCTAGCATTTCCTCTGTAAATGTTTTTATAGTTGCTTCGATACCATTTGTTTGTTAAAGCATATTTCCTTTGTTTTAAGCTTCCAGTATTTATATACTTTTGGAATAAATTTTTACTACCCGGATGGTTCATATTATAAAACTATTTTCAATTTTAAGAGCTCTTATTAAGTTTGCCATATAAAGCCTTGATTAATAATAGCTTCACCAAGCTATAATGTGGTTCACCACTTCAACTTTGTAGTTCACCACTTCAAGAACCTACTGAAGATGTTAAGAAAGACACATTTGACTGATGTCAAAATTATTTTAAAACTTTCAGAACTTACAAAATAACAAATATATTGAGATAAAATTTTAAAAATATTTGAAGGACTGTAAAAACTGAAATTTAAATAAAAATTAACAAAATTTTCCAAAATTTTCCAAATTACTAAGCTCGTATATTTAAAAAAATTTATTTGACATATATAGTATAAGTACCTATAGTTTCACAAGTTAATACACTATTTACATTTGCGCATTCTAGGGCAACCGGTGCGGTAGCCAGTCAAAACTCGGAAAATAAAAACACCGAAAAGCAAAACACCAAAAACCAAAATAAAACCAAAACAAAAAATTTCCAAAATACCATATTCTAAACTAGATGCCTCTTATAAAGTAAAATATGTTTTGCGACATTTCTTTTATTTCAAATCCTTTTTAACGAAGAAGTGTCTATTGGTTAGATATAACTTAAGAATTAGATAGTAGTAATATGGAAGATTTTTCTTCAGTTCATAAAGCAATCCATTGTGGCATGCCTTATCGAAGTTCTGGCTGATGTCTAGAAAAGCCGCTGAGCAGAAACATTTTCTTTCAAGATTCCTATTGCTTTTTCTGACTAATCTGTGCACCTGTTCGATGGGTTCGTGCTTTTTTCAAAACCCAAATTAATGTTTAGAAATCAGTTTTCGTTCTCTTAATATGGGTTATAATATTTGCAGCAGAAACTTTTCGAGTACTTTACCCAGCCCTGGTAACAAACTTATTGATCTGTATGATTTAACATCTTCAGCTTTTTTACCCGATTTGAGAATCATAAGTCTTTGAGCAACCTTCCATTTGTTTGGGAAATAATTTATTCTGATAATAGCATTAAAGATTTGACTGAGAGCTTTGATGCACTTGATGCTTACTTCCTGTAATATCTTACTAGTGATAAGGTCAAAGCCTGGTGGCTTATTCGGTTTTATTTCGTTATTAATAATTTTGCAACTTCACCCTTTCTGAACTTTTAAGTGGTGAATCCATTTGGAACGGAGCCCTAAGCATTCTTGCATTTGTTATCATTGTTTGTAGTGGTTAAAAGATGTTATTGAGATGTATTCGTCAGGTGATTTGTAAAAGCATTTGCTTTTCTCCGTCGTTTTGTCCCATCTGTTATTTTCATCCTTAATGGGAGGAATATATTGTTGCAGCTTTTAATTTTTGGTGGCTTTCTACAAAAGTACCCCGTTGCCTCTGTTGTACAGAGGTTTTAAAATCACAAAAACAACGCGAGGCCAGCTAAAGCAGCGCTAGGAAGAAGTCAGTCGTTCCTTGTTTTCTGTCGGGCCAACATCTACACTTTTCCGAGTAGAACTGTTCACTATGCTTTGCAGATGACCAAATAATGATTGCAAGCGATGAGAATGCGCTACAGTATGCTTTCTACATACTACAATGCATCATGAAAACCTACAACATGAAAGTCTCAACAAATAAAACAAAAGCCATGGCATTCAGAGGGCAAGAATATATAAGAACTAAGATAGTCTCTGAAGATACACCAATAGAACAAGTAAATAAATTTAAGTTTTGGGTTGTACAAAATAACAAATATATTGAGATAAAATTTTAAAAATATTTGAAGGACTGTAAAAACTGAAATTTAAATAAAAATTAACAAAATCCACTTAAAAAAAATTTTTTCTCTAGACCTCCGCTATTCTCAAAACCTTGGTAGTTTTGCAGTATCTCGCATTTCTTCAGGAATGATTTGGTTACCCTAGGTTACTATAATGTGAGCGAGTGAATGTAAACAAGTTTTTTGAAAATTAATTTCGGAAAAATTATTAATGCGATTTCCTTAATTTTTGAGTATTTATTAATATAAATTAATTGTACTAGGTATCGTATATAGTTATGCAGTAGGTGCATATAATTTCACCTATACTATGGGGCTATGGTGTTACCAAGAATTTTATTTATATTCGTTTTAATTGTTGGAAAAAATAGTTTTGAATTTATTTTTGGAAAAAAGTACGTAATTTTCTATAGTATTTTTTGAATAAAAAAATGAGGTAAAAGAAATTCAATAATATCGTTGATCACATCAAAACTATAATTTGTTTTAATATATATATTTTAAATCCCAGACAATTTTTCAAACTAAGAAATCGTGTACCGTTTTAAAAATTATGAGAAAAAATGTCTTGAAAATTTTACTATTAATATTTATTGGAAAATCATAACTTACTATTAATCTGTAATTGTTGTTCCAAACTATTAACCTACCTCACTATGAATACCTTCTTGACAAACTATGGTATTTATTAAAGCCAATAAAAAAATTCGATTGTTTAATACTTTTGTACTCAGTGTTCTTCTTGTTGTTCTTCTTCTTTTTAGCCTGTGTTCATCATCGCTATTCAAGCAAATAACTAAAAGGGAGTGGTTTTAGGGGGCAGCGGATTAGGAGGCATGGAGAGAAATGAGGGAGATCTATATACAGGAGTAGTGTTCAGTTAAGCTAATTTTATGTGTTTATTTAAAAAATTGTGTTTTTAACTTAGTAAAATTATAGCCACAATATTTCCTAAAATTAATTCGTAGTTTAAAGATCGTTGAAGACCAATAAAGTTCATCATAGCTCAATTAATTAATTTAATTAGATTTTAATTTATTTAATTTGTTAAATGTAGGTAATTAAGCATCAATTGTAGGGTCTTAATGTTGAATCCTTTCAGAATGGGAAAGAGGACTACGTTCAGAAATTGATAAATACGGGCTGATCGAAGGCAAGCATAGGCGTTCAGTACGAGGGCTTGGGACTTTTAGGGCTTTTAAAAATTTTCAGGGGACTAAACCTGCACTCTGCGGTTTACTGTTACTTATTTTATATTTTTTCAATAAAATATTTTTCAAAATAAAGCACTACTACGTGACCATAGTAGTAAAAATTGCTGCTTCTGTTTTTCCCACAAAAACAATTTGAAATTTTCATAGCAACATTATATTTTTTAACAAATAAAGCTCCAGAAAACCGAAAACTTAAATCTATGAAACCTATTTTTTTAAATTAAAATAACTAAATTTACACATTCTAATGTTGAATAATAGCTATTTATGTAATGAGTACATAATTTAGGTCTTTATTGGACGAAGCCTATGGTTTATGGCAGAGCGAGCTTGCGAGCGAGGCCAATAAATAGGTTGAGTCCAAAAAGCCTAATTATGTGCGAATTACATACATAGCTTTATGTTCGACTGCACCCTAGAAGATTTTCTTTTACATTATTTGACGTAATATTCGAAAATCCACTTTGACATTTATAAATTTTATAATTGCAAAGAGTGCTTTTCTATTTTTCCTGGTTACTATAAGTCATTTATTGATTTGTTTTAAATTGTGTGAAATTATTTCGGGTTAGCTAAAGTATCGCTTCTTCCGACCAAGTCGAAATATTTGTACGAAGAAACTTACGTCTAATGCTGTAATTTACAGATGTTCCTTTGCAGCTACATTAAAATTTCAAATTTAAATAATACTTGGACATTAATTTTGACGTTTATTTCATTGACATTGACAGGCGGCCGTTTTACTTTATTAATAAAGTAAAATGGACTAGTACTATAAAATAGTATCTTATGGCTGCTAAGTGATATTGTAATCATATTATTTAATGCAGTCGTACATAAAAATTTTTAAATATACAAACTTAATAAAATTTGAAAATTTTCCAACTTACTAAGCTCGTATATTTTAAAAATGTTTTATTCGTATATACATAATTTCAAGTTAATAAACTATTTACATTTACATTCACATTCTGGGGCAACCCAGTGCGGTAATATGTCAAAACACCTAAAACAAAAACGCCGAAAACAAAAACAGCGAAAACAAAACGCCGAAAATACCATAATCTAAACTAGATGCCTCTTATAGAGTAAAATATGTTTGCGACATTTTTTTTATTTAACTTCTTCAGTTCAGATCCATGATTAACGAAGAAGTGTCTATTGGTTAGATATAACTTAAGAATTAGATAGTAGTAATATGGAAGATTTTTCTTCAGTTTATAAAGCAATCCATTATGCCACTCCTTATCAAAGGCCTGGCCAATGTCTAGAAAACCGCTGAGCAGAAACATTTTGTTTCAAGATTTTTATTGATTTTTTGACTTATCTGTGCACCTGCTCGACGGTTCCGTGCTTTTTCAAAATCCAAATTGATGGTTAGAAATCAGTTTTGTTTTCCTAATATAGGTTGAAATATTTGCAGCAGAAACTTTTCGAGTACTTTAACAAGGACTGGCAACAAACTTATTGATCTGTATAATTTAACATTTTCAGCTTTTTACTTGGTTTAAGAATCATAACTCCTTGGGCGACTTTCCATTGATTTGGGAAATAATTTATTCTGATAATAGCATTAAAGATTTGACTGAGAGCTTTGATGCACTTGATGCTTACTTCCTGTAATATCTTACTAGTGATAAGGTCAAAGCCTGGTGGCTTATTCGGTTTTATTTCGTTGTTAATAATTTTTGTTACTTCACCTTTTTGAACTTTTTAAGTGGTAAATCCATTTGGAACGGGGCCCCTAAGTATTCTTGTATTTTGTTATCTTTGTCTGAAGTAGTTGAAAGATTTGGTTGGAATGTATTTGCCAGGTGTTTAGCAAAAATATCTGTTTTTTCTCCGTCGTTTTTGGCCCATCTGTTATTTCCATCCTTAATGGGAGGAAAATGTTGTTGCGGTTTTTTATTTTTCTGGTGGCTTCTACAGAGAGCACCCCGCTGCCTCCGTTAACTGAGGTTTAAAATCACAAAACGTGCCCGATATTACTTGTTATTTAGGAGTGTATTGATAACACAAATAAAGGCCAGCTAGAGCAGCGGCGAAGTCAGTTGTCGCTACTTCGGTCAAATCTAACTTTTCCAAATATTGGAAATTTTAGATATTTTAAATACATTTCAATGGGTTTTTAAACCCATTGCAATCGTCGCGGTTCAATGTTTTATTCAAATAACAGTAAACGTACCTACTTGAACAGTACTCTATAAGAGGCATCTTATTTAGATTATTGGTACTTTCGGTGTTTTTGTTTTCGATATTTTTGTGTTTGGGTTTTTTTTCGGCGTTTTTGTTTTTCGGTGTTTTTGTTTTTCGGCGTTTTGACATGGAATCACCGGGTGCAGCATCGCCGGTAAGGAACTAACGTCAAATTTTGAAAACAATATATTTCTTTAAAAAACCATCAATTAAACGGATTGAACACGTATTCTTATGTTTGGAAAGAAAAATTCAAATTTGGCGTTAAATAATGTATTTATAAACTAAATAATTTATTGTACAATTTTTTGTATTGATTTATGTCTATGATATATTTTTATTTCATTATAATATTTCTGCAGTTAATCAGGTTCGATTTGTCGCACGTGATTACTACTAGTACATCAACCCTTAATATACACGTGCAACACTTTAACTACGAAGTCGATAAAATTCAATGCACTGTCACAAAAAATTAAAAATTTAGTAGTTAATTAAATTTAAAATTTATTTAAATTGTTAGTATTAGAATAAAAGCATCAGATAAGCTAGTATGCGTTTTATAGAATTTACATTTCACTGCATGCTTGCATACCAACAAAGTACTTATTTATAGAACTTATATAAAATAAAATTTAATTTATAAAAAAAATACAATTTATATAAAAAGAAACGGTCATTGGTCTGGATGTTAGCGCGATAAACTGCTAATGTAAGGCGCCCCGGTTTGAGTCCGAGTAGAGTTCACTTTGCAATGCCGTCTCCGTGCTTCGGAAGGAACGTAAAGACGATGGTCCTCCTATAAATTGCGATCATTAACAATATAAAAATAGGTAACATTTCTGAAGCCAACCTAGCAAGCTCCGAGTAAAAAAATTTGCCCGTGACTTTGGAACTTATCCGAGATTGCTGCTAGAAGCACAGGTCGTAGACCTCACGTAAGAAAAAGAAGAAGATATAAGGCATTTTTAGCCATTTTTTTGTTGCAAATTAATATTATTGGCTGACACCAAAATTGTATCGAACTCGAGAGCTGAAGCTTTCAAGACATGTAATCGCGTTTCAAATAATTTTGAAATATTTATGGACAATTTTATTATAGTGCCTTGAATAATGAGTATGTACATAATATGTATGAATAGTTTGTAAGTTTGATTTATGGCGCACTGATAATGTGATGAAACGATGTACCTATGTACACATGATATTATAATATCATATTGTGGTGTTATGTAGATACTTAATGATCATTGTGATAGTAGCTTTTTCCATAAATGATCTAGATTGTAAAAAATTACTCTAATTTAACCAAGTAATCGAAAGTACACTTCAAATTTGACCTTGACTGTCCATTTACCCTAAATAAATTAAATCGTAATTTATAATATGACCCAATTTCCTTTTCTGTTTTTCACGGTCGCTTGTATTAATTAGTATTAAATGGATGTATAAGAGTCAAAAATGGTTTTAAAACTGGAAAAAGGGTCACAATGTTAAATAAAATATGAACTTATGCAATAAATATCGAATTGTTATTATTAGTTAGAAAAATTAAATTACAGTTAATAGAAATATAATTCAGGCAATAATAAAATATTTGTTTAGATTTATATTTTTGTTCATTAAATTATAAAAGTCTTAATTATTCATAAAATCAATAAATTAATTCTTAAAAGATACTCTTGTAATTTTACAAGTTATTTATAATAAATCAATTATAAATTTAATTAATATACTACAAGCAAAAATACAATTCGAAATTTGAATATTGTTTTAATTGCATATATGTAAGAAGAACTTGTAAAAGTAAGTAGATAAAGAGAAGATAATTAAAACAATTAAGAGAAGTAAAGAATGAAAATGAAAAATTTGAAATAAAAGAAAATTAAAAAGGAAAGTTAGCGTAGATAGAAATAAAGATACCAATTAACTACAAAAATTATTTAAAATTTAAGTGTTAAAGATAATAAAATAGTGAATAAATTAAAATTGTAAAATTAGAAAGAAGAATTTTTATTTTTATAATTTTTAGGAAGTCTTAGGGAGTTTTGGTGGTGTCTGGAGGTGATCGGATAATAAAGGAACAAGTAATTTTTGTAAAAAATAAATGGAAATGGATCAGAAATTGGAAATCAAATAAAGGTTAAAATTTGATGACAAAAAATAACTAAAAAGTAGGCTCTGTGTTTCACTGTAATTAAATTAAAAATTTATTTTTGCTGATATCAACGAGTTTAATGGTTACAAACCGAGTAATTACTAGACAAATTTGGGCAGCCAAGAGCACAAACAAATGGTTTCGTTTACTTTAATTTTATTTTGTACTACTTCTAACTTGAAAAAGTTATAATGTCGAAACATATGTTCCTATCAAAAGTACGGTGAAAATAATTAATATATTTGTGGTTTTATTTGATAAATTTTAAATAGTGGAAAGTTTAAAATTATTGTTGTACTTTAAGGCCTTTAATAATGTAATTATGGTTCTGATAATAAAGCCATAAATATCATAACATGAAATTTAAGTGCTCAGTAATTGATATCTAATGGATACGTGTGAAAAAACTGATAGCTGGAAAATATATGATAAAGTGCATTCATACGGATGTATTTTATAATACTAATTTTTATTACCATAATAATTTACTACAAATAATAAACAGAGTATAAAAATTAAGATGGTAACAACAAAAGCTTCGTATCTTGATTGGAAAATAATAAAAATAATGATCGACAAAATATAATCAGAATTAAACTACAAACACATTTATTGACCCAAAACAACAATTAACTTACCCTCTAGCACTCCATTTTAATTATTTTCCATTAGGTTTTAGGGTAACACAAAACAGAAATTAATTTCGAATTAAGGGAAATAGAATACAGATTATTCGCGTACATTTTCAAGATTTTAACTTGATGTGATGATGATGATGTGATAACATTTACCTATTATCGCTTAAAATTTAAAACCCATATAACTTAAATTTGTGTATACATTTATAATTTACATTAAACTTTTACTGGTCTGACATTTGATATTTCCATTTCAATAACAACATTCGGCTAACGGTTTTTTAATATGTGGTTGGTTCTAGGAAGTTCCTAGGTTATTGATATAACGATCGAGAGTTATTGTATTCGATGAAAATGCGTTTTTTATCCCTTTTCATGTTCATAAGTTAGACGAACGGTTTTATACGAATTGGTCACGTCGGGGTCACCATTTATATTTATTATCGTTCATTTAGCTGATTGTCGTTTAAATAGTACAGGTAACAAAAACCTACCTATTACATTTTATCTCATTAAGTATTTATTGTAATATTTATTCTAAATCCTTTGATATAAAATTCTTGTCCTTTGTAACTTGAAGAATCCTTCACTTATCTTGAACTTTTTTTCGTTTAAACTTCAACTTCGTTCTTTTGTTAAAAAATTTAATAAACTCGTAGCTGGCGGATTAATTTATTTAAATGTAATTAAATAAAAAGCCCGCTAGTGTATATTTTACAAGTCCTAATAAAGTTATCCAAAGAAGTAAACTTGCTTTCTCATAATGTCATTTTTAGCTCTCGTCGAGCTGACTGTAATTGTCAATTAAATTGACTTTATTTGATTTACCCTTCTATGACAAGACAAAGTGTTTCAGTTTATTTTGTTGTTGTCAAACTTTAATAAATTCGAAAGTGTCGAGTTAATTTCCAACGTGATATAAAATAATGAGACGACAGGAACTTGACCTAGTATCCTGAAGAGCATTGCTTGAATTTCAAGAATAAATGGTTTTTTAAAAATATGCAAACAATAATAAAATTATATGGAGATGTATTATTTTTCAATTTAATTTAACGGATTGAATATCAAGAAAACTGTTAAGCTTTATTATTGAAATTTTAAGCAACTCGAAAACTAGATCTTACTTTGTTTATGAATTAACTGCTGAAAATTTGCTATAGATTTTATTGAAGTCATTTTTTTACAGTCAAAATTTAAAATGACTTTTTAAATTACATTTTTGAAGTTGCCTACCTAAATATAACTTTGTGTTTAAATTTACATTAATCAGTTTGCGCTTTACCTGTTTAGTTTCACACTAACTCGTGAATTGCTCAAACATATGTGAAATTTTGTTTCATAAAAAACTTATAATCGGGGTGTGCATAAATTTTAATGAATTTTTTAACATCAATGAGATCAGGTACTAAATTGCTTTAACATTAACTACTTTCTAAAAATATTTTTATTTTAAAAATGCAGATGGATGATATGCTGATGAAAACCTGGTGGTTTGGAATTCTCAATTTTGTATTAAGAACGTAATAATTTTATTAAAATTTTTGATTTATTATATTAATAATAATATATGATACGAGTTTTGAAAGTGTCATTATCACAGGGTTCATTTATTTTTACAAAATTTCAATTTTTAGAAATAGTTTTGTTTTACAAAAAAGCCAATTTAAATTTATCATATTATATAAAATTAATTTTGCATTTATCAATTGAATCGTCGTGAAAATTCAAATTTTTACATTGATGCCACATTTTTTAATAGCTTTACTATTAGCCGATTTCTTCGCCAAGGGCATTTATTAGGTAATCTATCTATTTGATAATTAACGAGGTAACTAATCTGACAGCAGCAAAACAAAAAAATCTGAAATATGATTTGGCAAACTTTGTTAATTTATCTAACAGATAGATTTATCTAATAGATAAATAGGAAAAGAAATCGGGCATATACCATATTAAAATTATGACGGTGCAAGTAATTTAAATTTAAGCATTAGTTAAACGTAAGTATGGCTTAGATATTACCGGCTTAACTTCTTCTTATTGGATTTCCATTCCTAGTGGAATATCGCCACATTTTTCGATGTTGAGAAATTCCATTTGTACGAGGGGATGAGTACCCGTATTCACGTTCTTACTTCACTTCACAGTTCAATTTATATCTTAAAGTCTTACAGGTTTTTTGCGTTTTCTACTACCTTCCTTCATATATTTCTGTTCAATAACCTATTGTTTCAGTCGTCTAGGCCCATTGTTTCAAATCCTAGATTACATCCTCTTTCTATCTCCTCCTTGGTCTTCCTCTCGGTCTGCACACATCAGGATTCCATTTCATCACCTTTGAGATGGTTTTTCCCTCGTGTGCTCTCTCCACATGTCCAAATCATCCCAATTTCAGAGTCTTAACGTGCCTAACCATATCAGCTTTTTGCGGTTTATTTTCTATTCTTCCGTGTGTTCGTTTTCGATACTGTTCTTCATTAACTCTTAGAGGTCCTAGTATTCTCCTTAACACTCTTTTCTCAAAAACTATGAGTTTCTCCTCTTCGGCTTTTGTTAGACTGACTGAATGTTAGACTCGTTAGACTTGTTAGACTCAATGGTTTATAAATTTTTATTCTGATGTGTTTTATTAAATTTTTATTCATTAACAGATTCCGGTTACTATAAAAAGCTCAACTACTTGCCATCACTTTTTCCTTCTAAATTTTTCTCTCTCATTTGTGTCATTTATCTGTGTTCTAAGGTATTTAGTTTTTCTGATCTCTTCAAATGTGTAGTTTAGGATTCTTGTCGTTTTTAAGTCTTTTTTTGGTTACATTTCATTATCTTAATCTTTTCCTTAATCGCCATCAATCCAGCTTTGCAAGCTTCTTGTTCTATATTTCGAAATGTTTCCGTTAGGGCTCTGTGTGTTTTTGCCATTACAATCACATCGTCGACGTATGCCACAATCTGCACCTTAACTCTAATAACCTTAACTTAACTAAAAATATTAATTAATTAAATTAAAAAAAAATTAAAGGTGCAAGTTTACTTTAATGCTTAAAATATGAGTTCGATAGCCGAAGTTACCCTTCGTTAATTTTTATTATGTATGTACATTTGTTTCATCAAACATTTTATTTACTAAAATTAGATTAAAATTTAAATTCCCAAAGAAATTGATTATACGAAATTAGAAATTTGATGATAGAACTAACCTGCATGAGCATTTTGTAAAACTATTTTACAAAATAATTTTATAAAAACGCTAAACGCTATGTATCTAAAAAAATTTCGCACAAAATACAATAATTTACAAAATTAAAAATTTTAAAGCAAATTTGCAAAGTTGTTGATAAAGATCCTATTCGGTATAATCATTAATCAAACTTTTTTGTATGGGCAACTACGGCTGTGAATTTAAATAATGCAAGAGGGTAGGGCATGTAGTAATTCCATTTTATATTAACAATAATTAAAGCATTTAATATGTTAAGTTGATTTAGATTGAGAATTATTTTCATTTACATGTGGGTGTTAAGATGGCCAATATTTATATTATTTTTATTTTAGTTAAAAACTTAACATTCGCTTTATATTATACTATGTAGGTAATTATTACTGTTATGTAGGTAATTATTACTGTCACCCTTTATTCCAGACATTGAAATCGTTTCCTCTAATTATAGAAAGAGTCAAGTAAACATACTATTCTGTAATGATGTATCCAGCAATAACATCAAACTTAATAAAAAAGGGTTTGATTTTTATCTCGATGAAAATATTTTTCTAGACAGAAAATAAAGAACGAAGTAATTGGAAAAATCAACTAATTACAAGATAAATAAAAATATTGCGTTGGATCTTTAGATACTCATCTTTGTCGATTTCCAATATCAGCAACAACATTATTTTTAGTAAGTCATCAAAAAGTAAGATATTTTCAATTTGTCTCATTAGTTTTATCCGTGTAACATCACAGTTTTTTACTATCTCAATTAAAAACTGATAAAAACGCTCGTTTAGTTTCTAAAGAAACTTGTGAAGTTATAACTAGTGAGAAGACTATTAAAAAAAATTGAAGTAAAAACACGTCTAATATGAAGGGTTCACTTTGCCGTACTAATGAAGTGACATTTTACAAAGTAAAAGCAAATTTTGATTTTTCTTTATGAAGTCGCTGTGAATCCGATTAGAAAGGATTTTAATTTAGATATTTACCACAAAAACCTCACGTTTTTTTAAAAATTGGGTCTTTTATAAGCTTTAATCTCAAGATTCTTCAACATTTTGTTTAAAATTCTTGAAATTTCTGCAATCAACTTAACTCGGCAAAGTTTCTTTACTAAAGTAAGTTGTAGAAATAGCAGTTGTTTATGTATCTGATTAAATCTACTTTATTTTCTTTGTTCTGATATTTACTCTTAGTTCGTAAGGAAAATTTCACAATATCTTTATATTTACGCTTATTTCTTTAAGTAGAGCATTTATTTCAAACATAGCAAAGAATATTTTATTGTATAAGGTAAAACCGAGGGATATGACGCGGTAGGGGATACGACGCAATTGCAAGATCTCTGTTATGTTGTTATCTATGAACCTTATTACCTAAATATTCCTTAGTTCCATTGCCTAAAACCAGATATACAGCAAGAAACTAATTGTTGAACGAATCGTTTTCATGAGAGCACGCATTTTCTTCGTCTGAATCAGGTGAGCACATGCAAAAGTTTTATTACATTATTTTGAAAGTTCTGTATTATGTTTCCTCATAGATTTTTAATTCGTTTTCTGAATTTTATGGCATTGTACAACGTCTAAAATTAATTATAAATAGTTAATTTAGTCATAATGGTCTTTGTTATGATTTAATTATTTTATAAATAAAATGGTGGATAGTTAGTGATATGACGCATATTGTGAGATAGTAATATGTTTACATTAATTTTACATTTTTTTACAATTTTACACTTTACATTTAATGTTATATTTCCTAAAACCATTACCGTAGTTTAAGTGTTCATTGTTTTTTGAGTTTTTTATCTGACTATTATACTTTTTCAAATAAAATTGTTTTTCATTACATTTTAATCAATTACATGTAAATCGCCATAAGCAATATCCCCAACCCTCGAAGCGTCATATCCCCAACCCCATCGGGGATATGACGCAAAATTCAATTTTCAGAATTAATGTAATTAATAACAGTTAGCACAATCAGAATCACCTATACTTCCTGCTTAAGATACGTTAGGGTTGTAGGTACAAAAATCCTATCACCATGAGACACTTGTGAGTAATAACTGAAAAATTGATAAATTTCAAAAGGTGCGTCATATCCTCCATTTTACCTTATTAATAGTGTGCTGAAGAACTTAGAAGTGGAAGCTTTAAATCACTCCAGATGGATTTAGTTATATTTTGACATCTTGGAATTCCAACAGAAGCTTAAAAGTTCTACGAGAGAAAATTAAAGATGTTTTTGATTGAAATATTGCTGAGACAAAGCAACACGAATAATAAAGCCTAGCGTAAAGATTTTGCAGCCTTTATCTCCCAAATTACTAATGTTTAAAGTTTAATATTTATATTTAACGCAACTAATAGACAGCAATCCCTGATCAGGATCTTCTGTTCGAACACTTTTTCAGACATGATTTCAAACCGACGTTTCCATGTTTTGTCATCTTTAAGAGTTTGAAATGAGAAAAAGAGAGAGTGAGAGATTAGTAAAGATTTGAAAATGATCAATAACAAATTTTTTTTTACTGAGCACTAAGGTTGTTACGCATCCGTATGTCAGAAGTTACAGTAGGTTTGGTTTGGTTCGATTCAATGGCTTATAGAAACCAAATGAAGCATTGCAGAATAGAAAAAATACAAATTTCCTTAAAAATGAACAAATTCCCTGAAGAAAAAATCAAGTACAATTAGATCCAGTAGGTATTTTGGTGTGATGTATGGGACATTCGACTACGGTGGATAACTACAGGTGAAGAAAACGGTAAGAGTTCGAATTCCCGGAATTGAAAATACACTTTTTCCAATAGAAATGGCTTTACCAAACGAAATAACAGAAAAATACAAGCTCTTTAAGGTAAGAATGAAAGTTGTCGGACTTGTAATAAGGCCACAATTTAATTTTAAAAATTGCAATTTTTCCATAAGAAATATATGTAAGTGTATTATTGCGTAATAAAACACCAAATATGGTAAACATTCTGTAGACGGTACGTGTGCTGTGCCTGGGTTGACAATGACTAGTGGTGGGGAGATACCAGTCGCTCTCCGAGATCTTTCGCGTCAACTTCTATACTTTTCGAGTTGGAGGTACTTGGTGAATGTTTTTAGTAAGTAAAGCGCGTGTCAAAACCGCTTGTAGCGCCCGGAGGGTTGCGCAGGTTGCGTAAAGTGGGTTTTGACATCGTAACTACATCAAAATGTCGGATTTACACAAAAAGTGATTTTTTTTTGAAATTTGTTGTCCGATCACAAATTTAATTTTTTTATTATTTAATTAGACCCCCATCCTTTATAATTAGTTGTAAAAAAACGAGATTATGGCATCTTTACTGTCGCTACAACCTATTTCAACTTTGGGGGGCAGGGTTACAGTTCAAAAAGCCAATGATAAAATTGCATTTTAAATTAATTTTTAAAGCCGTTTTTTGAAAACTGTAAGAACCGACCGCAAAAAATCCCGATCAGGAAATTCAAACTGTCACCAAGAAAACGGACATAACCAAGTTTTCACCCTTCTCCTTCCAGCCTTTTATTATTCCGTTACATCTTCTTCACATCTAATAAATTTGAATTTGCAAATTATTTATTCGAAAGTTTCTAAAACATTTTTTTATAAATATATTTTAAATATATACTACCAACCTGAATTATATATGTACATACTTATATCTCGCAATGAGATTTTAAATTTGATATTTTCTTTATACTATGTATATTTTATACAATTCGTACGAATATATAATATGCATTGCACTATATATGGTGTATGTAAATTTTAAATTGAAAGTTTCGTACTTAATATATTATTGTGAAAACTATAGTTTTTATAATTTTATAATTTTATAAAATTCTTTAAGCAATAAATTGGATTCTCTTCAAATCTCAATTTTGTGTTGTCAACTACGAGCAAGAAGCATACTTTTCATGATAATCGTAGAAAAAATATTGTATGACCCACACAGTTGGAGGACGTTTACAATCACTCGTTGGGGTGCAAGAAAACTATTTATAAAAAACTAAGAATTCCAATATTGATTGAAATACTACAATACGTGTTTTCTTGAAATTTGTATCTTACTTGCATTTCCATTATTTGTATTTACATACATATTGTAATACGTTAGAATTATAAATATTGACCGATATAATATTCATATAATGGGTATTTTTTTAATTTGTTTGTTATTATTTTGTCATTTGCATTATTTTATTTACATAATATAAATTTATTATAGGTCATATTTTAAAAATATCGATTAAAAATATCTAATAGATAATAGCGGCGTGCGCGTGCAAAGGGGTATATGTCTAAAATGGGCATTTCGAGTTGATGCAGTTATATAGTTTTTTCTCTCGTTTATCCTAATAATGTAAATCGGCTGAACAACAACAGGTAAAACTACTAGGACATTATTGTAGACTCCCCCTTGTAATATGTCATTTACGGCACTTATGTATCTTTAATTTTTAGAAAATCTCTAACCAGCAACATTTTTTTTGAGAAAGAATATTTCTAAGCTTAATTTCAACATCACAACTTCAAACCCTTCAACAGTAGTAAACTTTAAAATGTTAAATGACCAAGGTGGTCAAATAGAATAGCACTTTAAAGTCAGTTAAAATCTATTTTTTAGATTTGGACCAATAGTTTTTGATAATTAAAGATATAAAAGAAATAAATTTAATTACAGGTATTACTCGCAGGTGCATGTCAGCTTATTTAATGTTAAATGAAAACCACGCTATTAGATTAAGGTTTTATCGCAAATAATAAAACTGAAGAACTGAGTTTAACGTAAAGGCACACGGACTTCTGCGTGATAACCGAAATTCTTTGTGCGCGCGCACTTTTCACCTTGGGATATATATTTTTTAAATTTTACTTAATTTCTCAGAAACTATTAATTCAATTTTAATAAAGAAGAAATCACATAAGGATCTTATAAGTAGCTTAGGAATAATAAGTAATTTGATCCCCTGCTTTTTAAAATTTTAGAGGTGAATTTTACCACGGCTGGAAGGTCGAAGTTGCGATATGGAAAGTAAGTGCTAAAATTTACCTCCTCAACAACAAAATCGTTTTCATCAAGGTGTCAAAATGTTTTATTTCTTTAGGCTTTATATTAATTTGATTTTGCCCCGCCAATCAAGATTTTTCCGCTGTTTGGAGCCTGTGTTAAACTATAGGTTCTCTGTGTCTTTCATAAAAAATTTAAAATATAATTTTAGTTTATTTTATTAGAAAATGTAATGTTATCTGTCCTTAGATTTAAAAGGATATTTTTATATGTCCTTAGCGAACGATGATGATTGAAATTATAATAAATGTTTAACATAATCTTTTGTGTTCGTCTGTTATCTACGGTGGAAATGCTGCTAGAGCCACTAACAATAAAAGAAATATACAAAGAAAAATTAAACAAAAAAAATTAAAAAAAAAAAAAGCACCGAGACGAGACGGCATTTCTACTGAAGGTTTTAAGAACAAGGAAGGACAAACGGGTCAGCCGTACACCTAATGAAACAGGTTTGGAAAACTTAAGTAATCCCAGAAGAATTAAAGGAAGGATTCGTAATTCCACTACACCAAAAGGGAAATAAAATGATGTGAGGTAACTATTGTGGCATCTCCTTCCTGAACAGCACATGCAAGATTCTAAATATTTATTTAGAAAGGTTTTATTGAAAACTATCAATGCGGTTTTACAGTCAGGAGATCTATAACATTCACTAGCTATTAAAAAAATGTTGGGAATTTAATAAAGGTATACATAATAACTTATTTATCGACTTCCAGCAGGCAAGCAATATTATGATAATTATTGGAGTACGACTCCGAGAGGCAATAGAGAATATGACATTTTACCCAAATTAGTTCTTCTTATAAAATTATATTTGGAGGGACTCCAAAGTTGATTCAAAACAGAAAATGAGTACAGTGAGGTATTTTTGACTAATACTTGAAATAAAGGAGGGAGATGCCCTTCCACCTATGCTTTTTAATATAGCCCTGAAAAAACCAATGAGGGACTGCTTTGGTTTATACTGACGACATGGACATGGTGCCGAGAAGTACAATCGATAGCAAAAAAATTTTGCAAAAAAATTGTGAAGGTGGAAGGTAGTAAAATTCGACACTGTTATAAATCAAACAAAAACAAAATACGTGCATGTTACTGTCAAATATGGCGACAAATAGCAGCCAAAAGCTATTTTGGGTTTAATGAGGTATAGTTAATAGTTTAAAAATCTATGATATATTTTTAATACAATGTATATTATTTGATATCTTAGTTGCAGTTTTGTTCTAAATACCATAATTCTTTCATTTTATGAGCAAAATAAAAGCTATTTATGGTTTACCAGGATTCCATTTGTAGTTAATTTTAAAAAATAAACTTTTTCGGTTATGTTTAATAAATAAAACTGGAAAAACTTGGCCATCATTTGGTTATTTGTACTCATCGCAAACTGCAAAATAGTCATAAACTTGCAAAAATAAACTATCAAAGCTTATGTATTTAGTTCGTAGGTTTTACCGTTTAGTGTTATGGCGCTGGTGATGAAGGAATTTCAACTTGATATAAAACGTAAAAGAGGAACAAAAGATTTGTTTCATAAATTCTCTAATCAGATTCAGAAGAGATACCAACCGAAAAATTATATCCAGGATGAGATCCAAACCCTAGCAGTTACGTCTAACCTTAAAGTCAATAAACTGCTCCCTAATGTTCATAAATTTATTATTAGGATGTAGTTGTGTTTTTAGTTTTGTGATATCAACTACAAGAAATTATGAGGTTAAGCGTATAAAAATAACCTATTGATGCAAACTTACAAGTCGCACAAACAGCAAATATTGCGTAAAATTTCATAATCTTTGTATTACTGTTGTGGCTCTTTTTGGATACCCTATATTTTATTTTCCTAAAAATCAATTAAGCTATTTTAAATAGATGAACGTTTTTAAGATAAAACTCAAAAAGATTTCTATTATTATGGCACACAATACTTACCCTTCTTCGTAGAATGTTGTTTCCTTTTTGATATATAAGCTCATTTAAAACTAATTTAAAATTGCAATACAAATTTTAATAAAAATAACAATGGCTTATAAAATATGGAGAATTTGAAACTTAATTTCTTACAAATTTAAAATGTGAAAAAAGCAATATTGATATTATGAAACTGTGGTTTCAGAAATGTCCTCTATATATGCAATATGGAACATTTCATTTGGGTCTTTTATAACTCTTGACAAAAGCATACTTTATATCCGGAAAATCAATAAAAATTATATTAAACTTTTGACCATACCATTAGAAGATATGCACATTTATAGCCACTTTAGTATCAACGCGTTTAGAATTTAATTGTCGATCGTAAATTAGTAATAGCGGTAATAAAATACGGTAATTGAAATTAATTATAACTATCTTGATCTGCCACTCTGAATATTTTTTATTTGGAACTATCGGTATAAGCCAACAAATGAAAATTAATTATCAAATCTGAGAGATAACGTAACTTCAGAACTAATTTTGTATGAAACAATGAGCAGCTTTTGATTCTGTATGTTCGCAATGAAATCTTACAAGAGATTAGGCGTGGATTAAATACAACACAAAATTTAATTTCTTGTTAAAATTGCATAATTGTACGAATTACGATAAATTACATAGGGCTGTTATATGAATTACAAAATATGAAGTGGTGCAGAATTTTATTATCTTATGAAAACTTCGTACAGCTTCTAGTAGTTTAAACTGCAAATAAGAACGTGAAGGACATAAATAAAAAATGTAGTATGTGTAATAATATTATATATTTTTTTTTAAGTTTTTAAAGTGAAATTTTAGTGAACTTAATTTTACCACTGACGACATTCGTTTAAAATGATAAATGATTGAATAAGGATTAAAATCCACTGTATAATTGAAATCAAAAAAAGCTATGTGGTAAAATTTAATAACATGTTTTGACAAACCCATATCGACACACTAGATTTTTTTTGCAAATGTCACGAAATATTAAAAATTATTTCACTTGGCTCGTAAAAATTTATAAACTTTTTTAAAAACATTATTTTACAAGATAATAAAGAATTTATAAGAAATATTATATATTTGAAAATTTTGAAATAAAAAATAAGCACTGTCGTAATTAACTGTACTAATGTGAATATATTATAATAATTTTTGGTAATTTAGGCAATTACGTATATGTAATTATATCGAATAAATGTGAACTAATATTTAAATAGCTCATTTTTAATTACTGTACTCTAATCATTATTGTAGGTATAAATTATAAAAGAAAATATTGATCCAAGGAACTAATAAAAAACTAATCTTTCTTATAAGTTTTCAGCAAAAGGTATTACTTTCTTCAGATGAGATTTTATTGCAACAATATTGAAAAATTATAAAAAGTAATAACCAATTAGTACTGAAAGTTCACGAGAAAGATTTGGTTTTTGTTTCTATAACTTTTTAATTTAAATTTAATACTTTAAGTCACTTTAATAATTTTAAAATTAACACTAATGACATTATTCAGTTTATTTAGTTTAATTTATTATTTATGTAACCAACCAGTTCGTTAATTAAAATAAATACAGTGTTAATGAGTTTATTAATAGCTAATACTATTCAAATTTTTTAAGATTTCAGTATTTTGAATTTTTCAGTATTTAAAATATTAAAAATACTGAAAAATTCAATAAGAATTATTTAAAAATTGTACAGGGAGAATAGCTTTATATAAAAGTATTTTATTTTCTAGCGTGAGCTGAGATTTTCAGCCAATCAACTAGTACATTTGACTGAATTTAATACCAAATTGTTTTCGTTTACTGAGGATATGCTTTTCTATGTCAGACGTTTGTACAAATAGAAACCAAGGTATTTGCCTTCTTCTGCTTGGGGAAGCTGGTGATTGTTTAATTCAATTAATAGGCAAGTTGGCCTATTCGAGGTAAAAGTAACGTGAACAGATTTAGCTTTGTTAACTTTAACGCGCCATTTTTGCAACCATTTTTAAATTTTATCAAGATTTGACTGGAGATTTTTTGAATTACATATTGGATCAAAGTGTGATGTCAGTATAGCTGTGTCATCTGCGAACGTAGCTACCGTAGTTAGACGAGTTGTCGGCAGGTCAGATGTATATAGTTATAAGGTAGAGTACTGGTTCGAGCACTCTTCCCTGTGATACTCCCAATAAAATAGTATAGAGATTTGCATAATAATTTTCTTGGTTTATAAGAAAGTGCCTGTCTTTTTGGTGTGACATAGCATAAGTAGTTGATTATTTAGCAACTACTTTTTAATTTTATAGAGTAGTCCTTCATGCTACCCCTTATCGAAAGCCTGACTGACATCCAAAAAAGCAGCTAAGCAGAATCTTTTTTTTCTCAAGATCGTTATTGATTATATTCACTAGTATATGCACCTGCTCGATACTACCATGATTTTCTCTGAACCCAAACTGGTGGTTTTGTATGATGTTACGACCTTCTAGTATAAGTTTCGTTCTTTTTAGATAAATTTTTTCAAAAACTTTGTAGATTATTGGCAGCAGACTTATAGGCTTGTATGATTTAACCTCTTCCAGTTTCTTGCCAGCTTTGAAAATCATTTGTTACAGTTTAATACCGTCGGCGCATACACCTGCAACATGGTCTAAAATTGCCAACTAACTCGCGGTGAGGTCGGAGTCAGGCATGAGTAAAATTTTGATTATGTATGCGCCGGAATAAGTCAAAATTGTGATGGTTTGCGATATTGGGTTACAGAGGGCATCAAATCGGCATAACTTAGGAAAACTTAGTAGACTTCTTCCTAAGCCGTGCTTAAATAAACTTTCTATTTCGAGGATCCCATCCAACTGAGTTTTACAAATCCTGTAATTAAAATTAACTACAAAAATAACACAGTTATACAAAGACACGTATAATTATTGCGGAAAATGGTACATGATGATCTTAAATTTATCGAAATAATATTGAAGGTAGCGCTACGAAAAATGTGACTGAAGGTGCTTAATTTTAAACAAAATTTAAAGATTGAAATTTAACTAAACGCTAAATAATACAGCAGATGCTTAACAAAATGGTAGTTTCCACATATTTACACAAGTAATGTTGGCACTTTTAAATAATAAAACGAAATAATGTACTCACATGACCTTAACACTTGATACAATGAATATACTCTAACTCAGTCGGTAGAATTCGAAGTAGTTTTGCGGTAAATCATAAAGATGTTGACGAAAAATAATTGAATTTATTTGCATTGTAGTAACGGCAGTTGTTGACTTTTACAAGAAGCTTCCAGCCTGACAAAAATGAGCTTCATGGTACGTAAATTTTTTAATGAGTAGCTGAACGATAATTCGAAACGAAACAAAACGATACGACAAATGCTCGCTGCTCGAAAACAAAACTTAGATGGACAAAACAATTAACATCACAAATGATAGATAGCAGCACAAATTTGAATTTGGAGAAATTAGAAAAATTAATTAAAAATTTAAAAAATTTTTTAAATAATTTTGGAAATTTTTAGAAATGCAAAAAAATGTCTTTTTTTGCATCACAAATGATTCTTCAAATCACGATCAAATATTAATTTATTAAACGACATTAAAGATGGTGGTTTAATGTGTGAAAACACGGAGCAAATTAGCTTGGTGGTAGGCAGATCTCACTGGCGATGCATGCAAATGCACAGAAGTGGTGGGTGGTGGGTGAGTGGAGGGGGGAGTAACAAGTATTGCTTTGAAGATAAACGTAACCAGCCTGATACATTTTTTTAATAGCTTCTGCAGTATTTCTCTTGTCATTAAGCCAAAGCCCGGTGATTTTTATGTTTATTCCTTTTCGTATGCCTTTAATTTTTTATAGTTTTGATCTTTTTGATAACAAGATTAAGTTGGATAGGTGCTTTGAGGTAGCCAGATATTTCCCTTTTCTTCTCTGGCGTTGACATTGAGAGGAACGGTTGAAAGACATTTCCAAGATGTTGAGCAAATGCTTCAACCTTGTTATTGCTATCATCTTTGATTAGTTTATTAGATGCTCGTGGCTTTTTAAGTTTTCTCGCCGCTTTCTAAATAGAGTAATCCGTGGGGTCTGATGGGGTTAGGCTCTGTAGGTAGGCCTAGATGCCTTGCCGTTTATGCCCAATAACATTTGTTGTAGTTTTTGGTTGATTTGTTCAGCTTCGCCTTGTTTTTGCCTGTTTTTATTTTCTGCTATTGTTTTTCCAGTGTTCTTCTTTCGAAAATTTTTTCTCGTATTGTAAATTGAACAGTTGTCACTTGCCTAACTGCAGGAATATTAGGTGTGGCAAACAAACTTTCTTTCTGAATACTTTTTATTAGCTCGTCGACTGCTTTTTCGATAATATATTCTGTCTTCAGCAATACATCTAGTGAAATTAGTTCATCCAATTTTTATCCGAATAAGCCTCAATTTGTTTTTTTATTGTATAGCGAGGGTTGCTTTTCTTTGTCAATTATTTTGCTGTAGATAGTAATTATTACTAGGAATTGTCAAATGACAAATCTAGATAGGATTCAGCTGCGTATAATTCGTTTCGAGTCAATACCTTTTGTTATGCAGAAGTCGATGATATATGGCACCTTTTTTACGTCCGATGGCTAGTAAGTGGGCTGCCCAGTTAAGATATATTGGAGGTTGTTTGATTTTATTGCTTTTACAAATTCCCTTTCTTTAGACGTAGTCAGTCTGGATTCCCACATCGTATGCTTTGCATTATAATCGCCAACAGCAATAAATTTGTTTCCTAGTGTATTGTAGAACGATTCAAAAAATTTTTATTAAAGCAAAAGGTTTTTTTTGAAAAAGCAAAATATTGTTTAAAAGAATCCAATTGTCTGAAATTCACAGAAAGTTTGGTTTTGTTTTTAATTTTAATTTAAATTTAATCTTTAAGTATTTAACAATTTAAAATTTTAATACTTTTCAGTTTTCTTGTTTAAATTATTTTATAAACCTTTGTTAATTTAAATTAAGTTGAACCTGAAACAAAATAGTTTGATAGTTTCTTGAGGAAGAAAGGAATTCCCTTCTTTGCGACAAGGAAAACTTGAACCTTTCAAAAGAGAACAAAAACGTATGCTATATTAATAAGGAAATAACCCCCGGCTTTTAGGGCCTGCCTTCTAATTTAGGAACGTCCCCTAATTTTGGAAAATTCGTAGGTAGCCAGAAAATTAAAAACCCCAAAATTTGGGAAATTTTTGAATTTTAGCCGGCCGGCCTTTTAAAATCTGCCAAAATTCGAGTGTTGAAAATTGGAAGAAATTGGGAAAAGTTAAATTGCTTACAAAAGGGCAAACATTTCAAAAATTAATTAAAGCCAGAATTAAACCATTTCCCCCAGAAATTAAAAACTAGAAAAAAAAAAATATCAAATTAAAAACTTTTTATTGAAAAAATACAAAGTTGTTTGAAATAATTTGTAAGAAAAAAAAAATACTGGGAAAATTTCAAAAAAATAAAGATTAGGTGCCAAAAAAAAAAAAAAAAAAAAAAAAAAAAAAAAAAAAAAAAAAAAAAAAAAAAAAAAAAAAAAAAAAAAAAAAAAAAAAAAAAAAAAAGGGGGGGGGGGGGGGGGGGGGGGGGGGGGGGGGAGCTAACTCTAATCTTCAACAAAATTTTAAGAACTTCAATAATACCAAAGGGTGGCTCCGAAGCATTACAATTCCCATCTTCAAGAAGGGTCAAAAGACAAACCCCGAAAACTTTAGAGGAATAAATCTTCTATGCTCAACTATGAAGTTGTTTACAAGTATCCTGAAAACTAGGCTCGAACACTATATATGCCACAGAGAAGAACAACAGGGGTTCCGAAGAGGAAGATCGACTACCGACGCATTATTCATCATACGACAGATAAAAGAGAAATCCATCGAATACAACAAAAAAGCATTTGTATGTTTCGTAGATCTTACTAAGGCATTCGACCGAGTCCGTCTAGACGATTTGTTAAATATTCTCAAAGAAAAGAGAATTCCACCAGATATTATTACAACAATACAGGCCTTAAACACCAACACCACAACGAGGGTCCGAGTAAATAATCAAACAAGCACAGATATATCTACACCAGGGGCATCAGACAAGGCGACAGTCTAAGCCCATTTCTCTTTAATATAGTAATGGATAAAATAATAGAAGAAGTTGCCGCTCTGAATTTAGGTTACAGGATGAGCAAGAAGACCATCGGCTTGATATGCTATGCAGACGACGCTACACTAGTAGCAGAAACAGAGGACGACCTGCAGAGACAGCTATACAAATTTTATAAATGCGCTCAAAACCTAAATATGACCATATCCATCAATAAAACAAAAAGCATGGTTTTTTCCAAAGATCCAGAAAGATGCAAACTGGTAGTAGAGGACAAAGCCGTCGAACAAGTTATGTCTTTTAATTATCTTGGTGTGAATATAACCAGTAACCACGATCCAATGAGAGAAATAAAACATCAAGTTAATAGGGCGGCGGTTGTGTCGGGATGCATGAGGGATCTAATATGGAACAATAAATATATGGCTATAGAAAGCAAAACACGCATATATAAAACTTGCGTAAGGCCGATTCTAACGTATGGCATAGAATCCCGAGCAGACACAACCAAGACTAAAAGCACCTTGAGAGCCGCCGAGATGAAGACACTACGGCCGATAGCGGGGAAAACACTGAGAGACAGAATACGAAACATAGAAATAAGACACCAATGTGGAGTGGAAGACATAGTCAGATGGGGCAGACAAAGAAGGCGATACTGGAATGAGCACGTCACCAGAATGAACCCAACAAGACTACCGCGCATCGCCCGGGAAGGAAAACCAGAAGGTAATCGTCAACCGGGTAGACCGCCTAAGAGATGGAGAGACAGCTGGCAGTCCATTTCACAGGAAAAACAACAAAATTCGGTTTAAAAACAGATCAACAGATCTTATAAGAGAATAAGAAGAAGAAGACAGTGTGAATGAGTTTATTAATAGCTAATACTATTCAAGTTTTTAAGATTTCAGTATTTTGAATTTTTAGTATTTAAAATATTAAAAATTCAATAAGAATTATTTAAAATTGTACAGGAGAATAGCTTTATATAAAAGTATTTTATTTTCTAGCGTGAGCTGAGATTTTCGGCCAAACAACCAGTACATTTGACTGACTTTAATACCAAATAGTTTTCGTTTACCGAGGATATGCTTTTCCATGTCAGACGTTTGTACAAATAGATGTCAAGGTATTTGCCTTTTTCTGCTTGAGGAAGCTGGTGGTTGTTCAATTCAATTAGTAGGCAAGTTGGCCTGTTCAAGATAAAAGTAGCGTGAACAGATTTAGCTTCGTTAACGTTAACGCGCCATTTTGCAACCATTTTAAATTTTATCAAGATTTGACTGGAGATTTCTTGAAGCACATATTGTATCAAAGTGGGATGCCAGTACAGCGGTGTCATCTGCGAACGTAGCTACCGGAGTTGTCGGCAGGTCAGATGTGTATATAAGGTAGAGTACTGGTCCGAGCACGCTTCCTGTGATACTCCCAATAAGATATTATAAAGATTCGTATAATAATTTTCTTGTTTCACAAGAGAGTGCTTGTCTTTAGGTATGACATAGCAGTAGTAGATGATTATTTGGCAACTACTTTTTAATTTTGTAGAGTGGTCCTTCAAGCTAGGCCTTATCGAAAGCCTGACTAACATCCAAGAAGGCAGCTGAGCAGAATCTTGTTCTTCTCAAGATCGTTATTGATTTTATTCACTAGTATATGCACTTGCTCGATACTACCATGATTTTCTCAGAACCCAAACTGGTGGTTTTATATTATGTTACGCCCTTCTAGTATAAGTTTCGTTCTTTTCAGATAATAAATTTGTTTAAAACTTTATAGAATATTGGCAACAGACTTATAGGCCTGTATGATTTAACCTTTTCGGTTTCTTACCAGATTTGAGAATCATTTGTTAGAGTTTAACTTCGTCGGCGCATACACCTGCAACAAAGCTTAAAATTGCTAACTAACTCGCCGTGAGGTCGCAGTCAGACGAGTAAAATTTTAATTATATATGCGCCGGAATAGGTCGAAATTGCGATGGTCTACGATATTGAGTTACAGAGGGCGTCAAAAATAACACAGTTATACAAAGACACGTATAATTATTGAAAACGGTACATGAGTGACTTGTTGACACTCTCATAATGATCTTAGTCTATCATAATAATATTGAAAGTAACGCTACGAATAATGTGACTAAAGGTGCTTAATTTTAAACGAAATATAAAGATTAAAATTTGACTAACTACCAACAGTGTTGACATTTGTCAATGATAAGTTTTACAAACAATATTTAAAATGATAACAATAAACGCTAAATAATACAGCAGAAGGCTTAACAAAATTTCTAGCGCTACGTATGGTAGCAAAATAAAACTCGTGAGTAATTTTACACAATTACACAAGTAATGTTGGTACTTTTAAATAACAAAACAAAATAATGTACTCACATGACCTTGACACTTGTTACAATTAAGATGTTCTAACTCAGTCGGTAGAATTCAAAGTAGTTTTGCGGTAAATAATAAAATGTTGACGAAACATGATTGCATCTATTTGCATTGTAGTGACGGCAGTTGTTGACTTCTACACGAAGCTTCAAAGCTGACAAAATGAGCTTGACGGTACGTAAAGTTCTTAATGAATTGCTGAACGATAATTCGAAACGATACGAAACAATACGACAAATGCTCGCTGCTCGAAAATAATCCTTAGATGGTCAAAATACTTAATATCAAAATGATTCCTCAAATTCCTCAAACATTAATTTATTAAAAGACATTAAAGATGGTGGTTTAACGTGCAAAACACGGAGCACGTTGTCTTGGTGGTAGGCAAAGCTTACTGGCGATGCATACAAATGCACGTGGAGAGTAGTGCCCAGTTGAGATATATTGAAAGTTGTTTGATTTTATTGATTTTATAAGTTGCCTTTCTTTAGATGTAGTCAGTCTAGATTCCCACATAGTATGTTTTGCGCTATAGTTGCTACCAGCGATAAATTTGTTTTCTAGTGTATTGTAGAACGATTCAAAATGTTTTTTTTTGTTATTTTATTTGGGGGCAATAAATTACAGAGGTGGTTATTAAATCTAGCTTATCTTCAAGAGTGATGGTAGTAGCCTGTAGATGTTCTTTGGAGTATTTATCTATTTCGTGATATTTAATGCTTTTGCAAATAATGATTGCTATTCCCCCATATGCTTTACCATCAGGGTGATTTGTGTCGTATATTTGATAATATTGGTGTTGGTTTGTTGAATCAGTTTTTGAAATTATCGTAATGTCATCATTAAGTCAATTTATTGACGAGAGTTGCTTTGTGTCATTAATTGCTCCATCATGTTTTCTGTAATTTGATTTGCAACTTGGTTTGTTTTCCAGGTCTGACTTCACTGATTGGTATGATTAGGTATGTTTGTGGAGATTATCCCATCTTGTTGTGGGAGTGGAGGATAACGCAAATTGTAGTTTCTTGGTATTTAATAATATATGCCGGTTGATTATAGTTGTCGATTTGAAGCAGTATTTTTTTCAGGATGTTCAGCTGCTTTATATCTAAGCGCGAGATATAAAGCGTTTTTACCGCTGTTTATGAACCATACATCTGCGATAGTTAGCCGAGTGCTTTCCGTTACAGTTGACACACATGACATTGTCACCTCTTACTTATAGTTCATATACCGGCCAACAAATTGCGCAAACTGGCGTTGCACAACGCCACTCGTGCAATTAATTTCAAACATGTTTGAATTTCTACAACGTGTTTGCACAACAGCGTCCGTTGCACTATTTTTGGCCGGTGTATGGGAGTTATTACGAGGGTATTCCATAGTAACGTGTTTTATCCTGCACATTATGCACAGTGCGCAGTTTTATCGCAATAATTTTTCGTTTTACGTAAGGCGGTTAAAAACAAACCACATTTGCCCTTACAGTTTTTAAATTAAATATGTCCTTATTATTATTTCTTTGTCTGAGATCAACATAAACACAAATATGTAATGAATACAAAAATAATATTTAATTAAAATTAAGATTAAGTAATAATACCTAATGATAAGTACTCCTATATAATTAAAGTTAATGTGGCAGTTTTAAAATATTAATTAATTTATAGTTCTTTTTCACTTTTATTACTCGTCCATTTCTTAATACAGCATAAGACTTAAATGAAAGGAAGTAACATTTTTTAATTAAAGAAAATACTAAAATTTTTTAATCAACAAAGAAGAAAAATAATTTTATGCTTTTTTAAAAAAAAGAAAAGAAATAATTAAAAAACCTATGTACATATATTGTACATACATACTTATATACATACATACATAAACTAGAAGATGGTATAAATATAATCGAAAGTCATTTCTTATTTTCCCGCTAGACTAATTTAAATTAACTGTTTCATAAGGATTTCTGTTTCGTCTTTTCTTTAAGTAGTTTACTAAAGCTAAAATTACTTTTAAACTAACAAAATAAAAGTTTAAAATAGAAACACTTTGGTATTTTCCAAACAAAACTTTTTCTTATATAACTATATGTATAATATTTTTTTATCGTTTTGTACTTACTTATATGAATCATTGAATCAATTTCGGGTAAAATTTTTGTAAAAAGGTTTGTTTCACAAATTTACCGAATCGCGTTTCGATAATGTCATTCATTTTTCATTTACGCTTTTAGATGATTACTGAAAATTACCTTCCTTTACAAAATAATACATTGAAAATATTTGCTTTACAATTTTTTGATTGCATTATTTATGATACAAATATTTTTTTTAATTCAATAATTTTTTATATTTTTAGAGCAACTTATTCGATAACCTAACCAACTATTTTACATTATTAATATATTATTTTACATACAAGGTCAACACTCCTAAGTATTGGAAATAAGTTTTATTAACATAAAAAAAAGAAATTTTTACATTGCTAGAACAGAAACTGTAATTGAAAACTTGAGGTAATTTATCGAAATTTTTATTGAAAAAGTTATTAAATTGCTAGATAATCGTTGCTATTTTTATAATAAGATTATGAAATTATTTACCATTATAATAATTTTATTAACTGTATTTGCTTTTTCACGATTGCCTAGGAGATACAGAAAATTATTTTCTTAAAATAAGGGATTTAAAAAATAAAATTAGAGTAAAAAGTTGCTTACTTTAGTTGCTTTTCCACATGGTGCCGCGTTGCTTTCCTTAATGTATATCACATCGTATTCATATATGTACTGTATATCTCATGTATTTAAATAATAAGTTGTTGAAATCTGCTGAAGTACGAATCTACATAGCGTTTTATTTAATTATTAACCGAGGTTACTCTTCAGATTTTAGGAAAGATATTAGTCGTGAGAATAAATTATGTCAAAGTATGTTCAGTAACGTATGATACTTCTTTCAAACATAGCACCAACTTTATCTTCTTAAATATTAGTTTAAATTAGACAAATAAATACGCTAGCTTTCAGCTAGTAAAAGTTAAAAATCTAGCTTTGTTTTTTTGCACCAAATCTTTAACTTATTTGCTATGAAAGTTCATCAAAGAGATTCTTTAAAAAATAATTTTTAATTTTTAAATAATCCTGCTGCTCCTCTACGTTGGTTTTCCTTAACCACCGTGAAATTTACTACCTCAAAATTGGTGTAGGTTAAACTTTTTTAATTAGTTCCACTGGTTGGGCTATAAAAATCCTTTTCGATTGCGGCATTTTAAATGTTGGCATTGTAAGCTTTGGATTTTTATTATTTTTTCTGATGTAAATAGAAGTTACGCAAAATGAGGAAATCTCTTAATCAAAACTTACTATAATGATAGTGTGATAAATGTTTCGCCAGTTACCATTTATCAAGTGTTTTACGACATAGTAATGAAGAATAATCGTACTTATCACAAAGGCGGTTCTTTAACTATTCTTTTTCCTCCCGATAAAAATAATTAAGTAGATTCTCATTCATCTTCTGAAAATTATTATAAAATGTATACTTATGCAAATGTAAGATAAATTTCGTCTGGTGTAACAATTTGCAGTTTGAATTTTATTTGAATAATCTTTCGTTGAAGCTTTTGACAACAAAAGCAAATACGTGGAATAACGAGGTATCCAAATTGAGTTACATTTGTATGTAAAGTAAGAGAAGTTTGCTTCGGCTGAACGATAGCTCGTACCTAAATATTTTAATTTAAAACTTTTCTGCTGCAGCAAATTTTTTTTAAATAAAAAAGATAGTTGAGGAAACAATTCTGTAGCTGAATTAGCTCACCATTGCAATATCCTCGCAGCTCTTACTTACCGGGAGCGGTTGTCGAAACTAGAGTGTTCGTGAGCTATGGTGACACTGTGTTAATTGAACGCCAATCCTATTTCTATATTTCGTATCGTACATTCGGTTATCTGCATATTCATTTGGTTAAAACATTTTCTCTCTGAGCTATGCCACTGACGAAACTCCGAACTGCAATGTTTCAACAGCTTTTAATTTTGACAGGTGTCGGTTCTCCAGTGTATTCATGACACAACTATTGGAATTAATATTTAAATAAAAATACTTTTTATCAAATATCTGGAGTGAAAAGGCAATATTTTCAGAAGTACAATTTATTGTGTTTTTGAATAGATTATTTCGTCACGGTATCTGAATAATTAAAAGCTATTCGAAAAGCATTTTCGTGCAACGAATTTGGAAATATATATTTAGTTATCTTATTAAAGAAGTTCATAATATCAACTATTATTGATCTATTGGTAGAAATAGCTTTTGATAAATATTTTACATCGTAAAAATACAAACTTCCCTAAAACACGACTTAAATATGCGGAAATGATATTTTGCTGATGGTTTTATTTAATTGACGTGGTTTTCGATTATAATTGTGTTTTGTGTCTAAAACGCAATGCCGTTGAACCACGATATAGTTTATAATACAAAGTGATTTATAAATCAAATGAAAAAAGTAATAAAAGAAAATTAAATAAATGACAACGAAGAAATTCTAAAAATAAGAAATGAAAAATAAAATAGACATGTGAATTAATAATTATTATAATAAAAACCATAAATTATGAATGAAATCGGAACGAACTGCTAAACATTAAAATTTAATCAAGTTTGAAACAAGAAGGTACAAAGCTTATTTGAATATTGAATATTGCATCTTGGCAGCTCCCTAACTCAGATAGAAATGCAATATCCATGCTATTGTTTATTTGCATATACCTATATATAGGTAATACATAATATAACAAGGAATCGTAAATATCACGCAAATTTTTAACAAACTTACAGAAATGTAGAAATATTCAAGTGTAAATCATAGCTACGCGTTAATATTCGTATGTGGCATTTGTTACAAGAGCTCTTATAAAACAAGAGTTTCTGAGCATAATTGTTTTACCTTTCTTTTGTACAGCAGAAATTTCCAGAGTATATTAATTTATGTATTACATCAAATACGAGGTACTATATTCATGAAGTATATTCAGCTAATTTTTTACAACAGTCTACGAAACAACCCTTCCTCTCCACGTTTATGTTTTCTCCTATTGAGTATCACCAGTAATGCATAATAAACAGGAAAAAGAGGAAAATTTGGTTGCCATTGACGTTATAAAACAAGGAGGGTTGTAGTTGTTTTATAATTACCACAAGAAACGTTTTTCTTCCTCTCGATTGAAACGAAACTCGTTTTACATTACATTAAGTTATAATTTTAATTAATAAATTTCCTGATTACAGCCCTGTAGCAATGTAAACTTTAATTATTAAGTAAAAAGAGGTCAACCAAACAATGGCGCCTTGTGCCTGTTGCTACCTTTTGCCGGCAGTTATTTAAATATGTTTTCCTTAAGATTTTTTGCAATAAACTTTCAAATGCACTTTGTGGCATTTTCTAATACCTTGCCCTTTTGTTACCTAGCCGTTTTCATACAACTGAAGGCGTCAAATTGGAAAAACTCTCTCTCTCTGCCAAAAGGCTTATAAACCGCGTTATCGCCGATATCCAGACAGTCTTCTTCTACCTCGACAAAGCGTTATATCTGTGTATTGCCTTACCATAACTTTGGAAGAAACAGGTTTACCTTTAAGTTTTTTTTTAGTTCAGGCAGTTTTAACTTTACTTTAGCAACAGTCTTGTTTTACCTTCGTAAAGAGTTTTTTTTACCGTTGTGCAGAACAATTTTATTGTGGGTTTGTGGAAGAAGAAGAAGTGAACGTTTAGAAAGCAGCATCAAAATTTAAATTTGGAGAAATTAAAATTAAAATTAATTAAAATAAAATTTTATTTGTATTTTCTTTATCAATCTGGGTTTGAGGACTTCAATTTCACTTTGTAGATAAGAACGAAACCTAGGTCATCCAGTAAGTTGTAGAAATTAAAATTTTTTGTTTGTAATTTTTTTCATTCGACAATGTTGCTGAAAGCGACTCTGCTTTTTTGAATGTTTACGTTGGTAGTGTGTTGTGAAAAAAGTGTCTAATTGTTAGATTTTATTGGCTTATCACCCCAATTATATTTTCTTATCCTTTACCCAGACACTAATGCATGGTCCACGCCCGATTTAGTTCTCCGATAGCTAACCGGAGATATCTTTGTACGTTTTCAGAGTGTTACAATATGAAATATAAATTGTACCAACAAATTTCTTTCTTTTTATTGCCGTCTCCGTGCTACTCTCACAAGGTGCTGGCAACATCTTTGAGATATTAAATGCCAAGATACTCTCTTGGGAAACGGGTAGACAACTTTAGTTGTATCCTAGTATCTAAGGAGGCCAAAATAATAATAATAAATCAACCAAGAAATATTCACTAACATTAGAAAATAAAAAAAATTTCCGGCAGATCGGGAAGTAGTTTTTTGTGCCAGACAGTTTAGGAAAAAAAATCCTTTTACACAAAGATCGTTTAAAACCTAATCAAAACCTCACTTAAATTATAAAAACAAATGTAATACAAATTATTATAGATCTTAACATTTGAAATCTGGATGAGCTAATTGGTGAAGTTTTTGATTACAATTCCTGCAGTTCTTCTAGTGGGTACGTCTTCTTGTCAACTTAGGGATTATGGATTTCTTTGAGCTTCATTCAGCTGAAAGACTTTTTTGAATTTTATCTGTGACAAATGTCTTCATCTACGTTCAGACCTGTCATGTTAATTGTCTTCAGTAAACATTCAATACCACTAAACTTTGCATTATTCGCATGAACTTCGCAAATCGCTAGATTAAAAATTGTCTATTAAGATGTTCCTTTTAAATTACATGCACTTTCTTTTAAACAGAAGATGAATAAGAGAAGGCATATTAAGAGAAGAAGAGAAAAAGTAACTGGTTTGCCATAAGGGGCAGGTTGAAGAAACTGTCCACTCAATAAAATTCCCAAGATTGACACAAGGCAACAACTGCTATTATCGATCATCTCATATAATGATTTCCGCACTAATATCATAATTAAGTATCTTTTATTAACCGATTACGAATTAAAATTTAACAAACAATTTTCATTCTTATGTGACAATTAAACAATAACATCTAGTCCATTTCGCTTTATCTAAAATTGTGGTCACATCAAACACCACAGCTGATCAATAAATTTGTGCTAATAAAAGTACTAATTTACTATTTTAATGAAATAGAATGAACTCAATCGTTTTGACCGTTGGGAGTAAACAATGGGAGGTTGCAAAGAAGTAAACATGAAATGCAATATCTGGAGAATGTTTACCCTAAAACACGTAGTTTAGTGATAAGAAATTGTTTTAGTGAGTTCTAAAGGTGTAGAAGTAGAAACTATGCTAAACGTAAATTCTACATTTAAGATACCCAACTTTAAGTAAAAAATTTTTAACTTCATCTAATCAGAGTTAAACTAAATTCCAGTTTTTAAAGCTTTGATAATCAACTTCGTCTGTATTTGTATGTAAATTTATCAAAATGGTTGCAAAAATAATTGTTTTGTTTTTGTCTTATTTGAATGAATACACTTACATAAATTATAATAATTTAGATTTAGCAGAAATATTTATAATAGCAAAACTTACTTGCTCTAAGTTTATAGCTCGAAACAAATTATTATAACGTGATTAAAAATTAGCGTTGTTAGAAGTAGGTACACGAAGTTTTGAATTACCAAGCAGATGTAATTTCAAAAACTTTAAGTGCTATCATTTTAAAAGCTTATTTAAATTGAAGCACTTTAGAGCTAAATGATTTAATGCGACATGTCTTGGCCCTTTTGGCTTTCAAACAGTCCCATTAACTTTTTTGTCATGAATATCACAGAGCATGTCAGAAGGATGGACGAAATCCCCATAAAAAAACTATCTCAGCAGATTTAAATAATCGTCCTTTTCATTGTAACATACAGGTGACCCCGACATGTTTCAACACAAAGCCGATATTATAAAAAACAACAGCTTTTCACTTCCTTAGAAGTAACGTTCTTTTCAGTACACAAAATTTTACGGATGTCATATACGTATAATACCCGACAAGATTTAATTTATTACTTTCAATCAAAGCTTTTCAAATTTTAGAGATTTATATTCATTTCCTGTTAAATATTGGTAAGTTTTCACACAGCATAGTTAAAATTTATCTCTACTAAGCCAGGTCGGCTTTATATTCCATTCCACCTCATATTGTGCAAGTTATTTTAAAATCTATAGAAGTTTACGTGAAGTTACCAAGTATTCTAATATTGGCCTGAAGGAACAATTATAATTTTTATTGAGTTTATTTAAATTTAAATTTTCAAGTATAGAGTAAAAAAGAAAAATTTTTTAGGTTTTAAAAAAAAATTTAAAGCAAATACGCGAATTTTTATATATGCTACATTTTTCATGAGCTACCACAAAATAAATAAAACCAAAAATTGGTAAAATATTTATATTTATTTATAAAGTTGCCAAAATCTTTAT
Source organism: Lycocerus yunnanus (assembly GCA_036346125.1). Classification (NCBI taxonomy): domain Eukaryota; kingdom Metazoa; phylum Arthropoda; class Insecta; order Coleoptera; family Cantharidae; genus Lycocerus; species Lycocerus yunnanus. The sequence continues at coordinate 818,793 of JARFIX010000017.1, forward strand.
AGAACGATATACTCGTAAAATGGAGTTATTTCAGAAACTGTAGTTTTAAATATGCAATTTAGAAGAATCTTAAAAATAAATAATCTCTTTTGAGTATAGAGACAGTGTGTGTGTATTTGTTATGACATAAAATTGCAAACTACTGAATTCTATGGTTGCAGCTACGGTAAATAAAGTCTCACAAATTCCTTTTTTCCTTTTATTCCGTATATCGAGAAAAATGCTCGGACATGTTCAACTAACTTCAACTTTATGCTTTACTTTTTAACGCTTTTGGTATTCTGCGAAAGGGCATAATCAAAGCTTTTTAATAGAAACGTAGGTCAGTGCAACGAAAAAATATTTCACAAATTGTTCTCTTCATATTATATCAATTTTTAATTAAAATGTTAAACAGAAAGCAGATATTTTAAGTTTATAAAGTGCTTGCCGATTTAGTTAAATTTTGTTGCTACTATAATAAATTATGGTTCACAACTTCTCAAAATGTAATTGATTGACATAAAAGCAGATTTACAGATTTACAGAATAACAAAAATAGATTAAATTAAATATTGAAAAGATTATTACTTCGAACTTTGGTATTGTTATTGAACATACAAAATGGTGGAAACTAAAATTACAACTTCAAACAAATGTTTAAAGGGCGGAAACAATATTATAGTTTTAATAAGTAGGTACGTACGTTTAGTTTGTTATAATAATTGTATACTACGTAATTTTCAATTATTTATACTATGTAGTAGTCAAAATAGTAGTTTACGTAGCAGGTTTGGAAAGCTAAGATTTACTGAACGAGTAGATTATCTTTCCATATAAGCCTTTTCAATGGGTTATGCACAATGTTTTATTTAATAATATACTGAGCAAAATTGTTATTATGGCAACCAAAAATTATTGACTGATCACAAATACAACAACAAAATTGTATTATAAAATTCAAAATCACAATTTTCCATGTAATATTACATGAACTCTGTTTAACTAATGTATATTTTAATTTTTTAGTTAAATATTTCTTAAAATTGTTTTTACAATCTGGTTTAGATTAATTATATTGGACTTAATTAAATTGCGTATTTATTTTATTAGATAAACCTTCACTCTACCTGTCTGACCAAAAGACGAAGATTATTTTGGAATGCGAGTAAAATATTTAACTACATTCCTTACGTACGTTTAGTTGACCTGTTCTGAACAAATCGTTTACATGACCAGTTTCTCTAAATTATGCTCAATCTTGCTAAATTTAATAAATAAATTTGTGACAAGTTAAATATTATTTTATTACTCTTCCCTCCTTTATTTTCTATTTTTACCTTCACACCCAAATTTCAATGCTGCGGTTTTGTAAGATGCAATTTTCTTTAACACTTCAATCATAACAAAAATGATCAAAACTTAAAAAATAAATACAAATAAGTTAAATGCAAGTTAGCTTAGTGTCTTTTGGGTAAAATAATTAAATTATTAGTAAGTCTTTGAATTTAGCTACGTATCCAACAGTGACCATGATGGAAAAACATAAAATTGGTCAAATTCGTTAATTTCACTTTCAAACGTGAATTTATCACATTCATTCTCAAAAAAAATATAATATTATATTACACCCAACTTTTTTTGCACTATAGATTCCTAAGAAATTTGCATAAAAAATGTTTTCTATTGTAAAATTGGAGATACGTTCCATGTTATCCGAAAACCGTGAAGATGAAAACTTAAAGAACTATCTTTAGTTTAAAACGCCTTGTAAAAAAGTGCCGACAATTGTAAAAGTTCTAGGTATGTAAAAATTTTATTATTTATCATTACATATTATCAGTGTGGTGTAATGAGTACAGCGGCAGGCTAGAGAGCAGAAAACCGTAGTTCTATTCCTGATTGCACCAAACACACTGCTATGATCCAAATATAATTTATGTAATTATGCATTATTAACTATGTTTTATTGATATTACTATATGATTACATAATTACAAGATAATGATTTTGAAATCGTGTGAGACTAAATATATTTTACATAAAAGGAAGACTTTTTTATCCGTGTCACTTCAAATTCTTGCAAAAAAGAGTTGGATGTTGTTGGGGAATTATAAAAATAAAGGTAACATATTATTTATTAAAAGACAACAATAACGTTAATAACAGTAATAGAAGTAAATAATTATTACGTAACCATCCAGCGAGATGGAAAAATTCGTCCTTACAGCTTGTGTAGGCATCGACCCTAACACCGAAGCGGAATTACTTAGTTGGATACACAAACTAATTCTCTGAATTAAAAACCTTTTAACTAATTTATCGTCCGATACATCAATTAGTAGACGACCGATCTTAGTGACCAATTCCTTTGCACCGTTACTCGAAAGAACAAGGATTTTTTCAACAGCGAAAGTAAAACTTAAATTTTAACACATAATATGTGGCTTTCCGTTTGTACTGAAAGCCGAGAAGAATTTCCTAGTGTTTAAAGATAGTCTTTGCAATGTTGGAAATGTAGAATAATCCTTCCTATTTAACCAAATCTCTGTCTCTTGTCGTTGACGAGATTCCTATGCATTGTTTTCGTAACCCATATTGTTTGACCAAAATTGCTGTTTAAATGTTGTAACGTATAATTTATTTGTATACTAATAAGTTGTATACTTCGTAGTTTCTATGCTGTATTATATTTATTATAAATAACAAACAGTAAGAAATACGAAAAAATATATGTATTATGTTGGAATTTTGTAAAGAAATAGACATGAGAGACTATTAAAAAGCATTTTTAACCTTCTGAACGATTGATCACTAAAAAAAGAAGTGAATTTATGGCCGAAAATTAGTAATTTGACAGCACTCATAAGCTACAAGTGGTATGATTATCATCTATGAGTTGAAATTGTAGTAAATGAGTATTACTTCTATTTTGTTATAGTAATAATAATATGTAAAGCGTGGTACATGTATCGACGAAATACATATATTATGTAGTATATGAATAGGAAAACTTAAAGATAGAATTTCTTTATTATTATACATTATATTATTATAGACCTGTTTGTGGTTGTTTTCCTTGTATATTAGTAAAATTAATTCCAGATTACAATGTTGGAGCACAAATCGTGGAATTATTGGTTTTACAAATAAATAATGCTCCCTAACAATGGAATTAATCCTTTAAAATAATTCGCTAAAATATTCCTTAGCGATGGACCCCAATAAGGTGACGTGATTATTTTTATCGCCGCTTTGATAACTTTCAACAACCATGTAAATTTTTAATATCGATTGGAGCCAACAATGTCACGTAATATATAAATTATATTATCAATAAATAAAAATTTTATCGCGATGTCGGTCGGTGTCGATCGTTAAAGTTTTGAATATGTGAAAAACAATTTTTATATGACAACAAATTTAACATCACGCGGGTCTTCTTAAATTTAATTACCCACAAAATCAATTTGTCCATATTTATTGAAGGTTTCAGTTTTACACAATTAAATTAAATTGATTAGTGAATGAAACGTCAATGACCGTCATTAGCCCAGTGGTTAGGGCAATCAACTGCTAACACCTGGTACCTTGGTTTGGACCCGGAGAAAGACTTTTTTTTAACCATCTCCATGCCTTGCAAAGGCATCTAACGCCATAATTCTCCATGGATTAATAATTTCCACCATTAGCAGTAAAACAGGGTCATTTCCTAATCCAGTGTAAATAGCTGTGAGGTTTTAATGCACCTGTTATTGGCAGTAAAAACCGCTAGTGCTTTTAGATACAAAAAAAAGGGACCTCGAGAACCACCTAATTTTTTTCTAATCGAATATTTTTGCATTTAAGCAATACCTAGTTTTAACATTTATTAATTTTTATTAATAATTGATAATGTTTTATCTATATGCAAACTGATTACTGGCGTGTGGAATTTGAATTAGATTAACAAGATTCCAAAATACATCTGATTATCGATTATCTAATTATAGCAAATATAATAGTTATTTGATATAAAGATTGTACAATTTAATTTTTTTCTATAGTACATGTTGAAGAAAATGAATATACGTGTATAAGAAATCTCAATTTCAAATGATATAATTATTTTACAACAAACATGCTTTGATTTTAATTGCAGTAAAAGCAAAATGTATTCAATTTCAGTAAAAACAAAATATTTTATCTGCTCTTGCTGTTAAAATGCTATTTTATCTATCCTTGCGGTTAAAGTGTTACTTGTTTTATAAGTTTTAATCGAACAAACCGCCATTTAACATCTACTATCGAAAAATATAACAATTTAATTTATATTGCTTAAATAGTTTATAATAGCTCAATTTTAGTCCTTTAAGAGAGAAAGCAACGGGAAACCACCCCATGAATTATACTTCATGAAAATTCATCTTGGCTTCGGTCAAGTTGGGTCATGACGCTTCTAATAAGAAGCAAACAATGAGGAAAAAGAAAAAAATTAAGGGATCAACAAAATTCGTTGTCAAATAAAATTATCTATATGAAATTGTCTATAATTTGGTGTTTTTTGTTGACTATATACTAAGTTGCTTGATGTAATTGAAGCTATTCAAAAGCTCGATAAAATAATATGTCAATATAAATTTGTACTTCTTTGCCAAAAGCTGATATGTGATTATTCGAGTGATTTTAGTTTTTTCCGTGTTGATATGTTATGAAAAGTATTTATTTAATCTGACCAAGTTTGATATGTCTATAACAAAGCTAAAAACTTGTAACTTATCATAGAATGACATAATATATCGTTCTGAACAATTTAAGAAAATAACATCAGCTTTTGGTAAAGAAGTACAGAAATATTTCCACTTAGATATTATTGTATTTAAATACGTAATTAGTATCGAAACCCATTTTTCCAAATTTTGGAGTTTTACTTATAGGTATTGGATTTAATAAATAAAAACAAAGTATTTATGCCACATTTGTGTTTACTGATTTTATTATAGCATTTAGACTGAAGATAGAAATCTTGTTAATTCCCGAAACGCGTCTCTAATAACAACAATAAAAGTGACTTGGAAGAAAAGATTTTATTTTCATTTATTAGATCCAACGAAATTAATAATTTAAATAAGAAAATTAACAATTTTGATATTAATAAAAACACACTTTCTTATCAACAAATAACCATAACTTTGTCAATTTTTCTTTCAAAGGGTAAAAAATAAAACACGAAATTACAAGGAATTAAAATAGATTTCAATGTTGTATTTCATATTTTTTTTGTATGATTTTTATCTTTCGAGAAAATCCCAAAAAAGCTTGTTGAGATTTAACTTTTTGATGGGGGTTGATAAAACACCAACTCTTAAAAAATCATAAGACCGTAAATTTTTATTGTACAAAGAAAAAGCAATTACATTTAGTAAAGATTTATTTATCTGCAAAAAAAAATTTCCTGTAATTTTTCGATAATCGGCTACATTCGGGTACATGTATGCCGAGTTTCGCTGATTTCCTAAAAATTTCTCTGAAATTGTCTTTTTTTACTGTAGTGTGTATTACATAAACCACTATCTCACTATTTTTTGATTTTTTGTGAAATCGGAAAAGCAACTAAGTATTTATTTTGCACTTAGTTTGTACTTTATGATTTACACGATTTTTTAATGCTGTAATTCCTTCTCTAGAGGCAGAAGCCTATATATTCAACCAACAAAAAGAAAACGGCTGTAAAAATAGCTTAAGTAACCCTGGTCTTTGTCAAATTTAGTTGCTTGATCTTCGGCCTCATTGGATTATTCTATGTTATTTCGGCACTATCCTGTCATCTTACCATAGTAGATTAAAACTCATAGATTTATTTTTTAAAATAATATCTTTAAGACCAAGCCAAATTACCCGACCACTAGTGCTCTTAGTCAACCGAAAACTAATTCTTTTAAGACTTTTTTTCTTCAGTAAGTTTTTTCGAAAATATATATATTATTAACCTTTGAAATTAATATTTAATTCAAATTTTTAAAATTAAAACGAAACATTAATTGTAAGCTTTCAGCAATGGTTACTGCTGTCATCAGACGTTTAATAATAAAGTAAGTTTTAATTTATGTTCAAATAGTAAGTTTTTTCTTTCTGTAAAATATTTGGGTTCATTTACAAGCAAAAAAACTGGAAATGCCATTATTTTCCCTACCTGATCGATTTGGCACTGATAGTTTCCGTTTGAATATTTAACTCCATCCCTGAGACTTCCTGAATAAAGCTTAGTTCTAATGCTTGATAATATAGATTTTATTGTTTCTCTGAATAATACCAATAAACGCTCGTGTTTTTTTTAACTCAGTTATGAATAAAAAGTACGGAACACTGATGACCTTAGTTTATATGCTTCTCTACTGCAAGCTTTCTGGTTTGAATAATTGTAGCCATGAAATAACAATCAAATATGCACTAAATATAAAACCAAAACCAAATATAAAAAATATAAAACCAAAATATAAAACCAATATAAAACCAAATTGAACTTCCTGATATCTTAGACTATTAAAAATTATTTTTTCCAATTACTTAAATTAATTACGCGATTAATTTCAATGGAGATAATGAATAAAAAATACAAAATTTAAAATATTTTTATTTTTCAGTGTTTTTATCCCTTCAGTGAAAGATTGATGTTAATATCGATAAAAATGTTTAAAAAATATATTATACAGTTTAATTCTATTTAAATTTGTTTTTGTTAAATCCAAACCAAACACTTAAATTTTATATCAATCCAAATAATACGTAAATAACTTTAATATTACTAATTAAATTGTTATACAACAATTTCCGTTTCCTTCCAAATGAACACCACGCATCATCATTTTAAACTTTGATTATTAATTAAACTTTATATTATTTAAGCCATTCAACTTCATTTTATATCCTTTAATATAATCTATTAATAAATTAATGATTTTAATTCTTAATAGAACCTGGCGTCAATTTACAGAATTTAATTCAAAATACATAAATTACGTTATAATTTAAAAACTTTTAACAATTCTTATTTAGTGTAGAAATTTAATCATTAAAAACGTAGCATTTACTGCTTGAATTATCTTGAATGCAGCACAGCACACAATCACGGGTAAAATTCAAGATATTTACTAAAATTCAAGTCATAAAATTTTGAAATATTTATAAAGCTGCAAATTATTAATTTAAGCTTACATAGTAAAAAATCAAATTTATTATTTTGTTTTATATAGTTTAAGATAAAATCATAATTACTAAATTTAAACGTGTTTATGCAAACCACGTGCTATAAAATGCTTCTGGTTATGGCTCCTTTCGACATCTTAATATTTATTCATTTTTATCTTATCCGTATCCATAAGAACATTTTTGTAGTTGGCGTTCATAATTCATAAATTATTTTGATCGTCTTTGCATTCTTCATTCATAAAACCAGAATCAAGTTTAAATATTTTACATCCATATTACTACATCTCCAATTTTTTCAATTCTTGATTGACACAACCGAAAAGTTTTTCACACAGTTCCAGATTTACTTTTTGACAAAAATTCATTTTAATCTTTTTAAATTTGTTTTTTGCAAAATTATTCTGAAAAGTATCACATTTTTTATATTTTCATTCATTCACGGCTATTTTTATTCTTAACATTGGTATTTTTTTATTACTCGGCTTTTCGTCCTAGCATTTATTTAATTTGTATTTGCCCTGCAACTTAATTATTGCGGCTCGCTTGCGTTGCGCCTCAAGTTTTAAAATAGATTGTACTAACAATTTGATTTGTTTGAAGTTTTTGAAATATACAGGTTCATAATCGAAGTAGTTTTTACCGATTTACTGATTTGATTCTTAGAAGGTTAGGACTAGACGTTATTTGATATTTGTTCTTAGTAAGTCGAAAATTGTTGAAAATCTAATTATCATTATTTTAATGATATACGCACGATAAATAATAACGTATTCTAGAAATTTGATATTAATCTTAATTGGAATAGTATTTAATCCAATTTATAATATAAATTGTATTTAGATACTTTGACGTTATGTAATTATCGTAATTAATGTAAGAATTGAGGTAGAGATAGAAGTTCTTAAAATTTGGTTAGCGATTTAATAAATCAATTTAAATTTTAAAGGAGGTTTTACGGGTTGGTTAATTAATCTTTTTTTGCAATATTTAATGCATTTCATTATTAAGTGTAAAGCCAAGTTTTGTTTTAACGGGCGATTATAAATTGCGCTGTCAATTATACCGAGCGCCGGGCGTTTTAAAAGAAAATAAATATCTGCATTGGTTTTTCTATGTATTGATTACAGTAAACTGCAGAAACTTAAAAAGCCAAAATGTCATATTTATCATGGTCTAAATGGAAGTCGATAAAACTTCTCATTCGACTTAAATAAATAACAAGTGTCCATTTTTAAATTAACTTAATGCTGTATACTTACAGTAAAATAGTAAAATTTTGGTAGCTTGTGCTGTATGTTTGCCAAGCTTAATTAACTAACTTTATTGTATCAGATCAATAACAAATTTTTTTGTTCTTAATTTAATACTCGCTTTGTATATTATACCCAAGTATTGAATTGACTAGAAAATTGTAATTGCAGCTCTTGTACGTTATTCAATCGATTTCCTTTGTTTTATGAACTATCGAAAAAATATAATATGTAGATTTGCGGAAAATGTATTTTCGATTAATAGAATTATGGATCACTGCACTTATACGAATGTTATTGCTAATTAAGAAGTTATTAACTCGACCAACTAATCAAAACCAACACAAGTTCCCTTATACAATTATGGTTTGTTGTTACAGTCACATCGTACAGCTTATTTTAATAAATATTTACTTAACCGTTGAGTTAATTTTGGATAAACCACTTATAAACCAGATGTTATTAACTCATCAATCCGAATTTTTTTAAATATTGTGATAACGTCCGTTATAGAATACAAATTTACCGTTTGCTTTATTTTATCCAGCCAATTTGTATAAAATAAACGTCAGTACGTTCGCAAACGAGGATAAAGAATTGTTTACTGAAAAGATAAAATATGCTAATTTCTACTTGCAAAATTTTAAATTAAATATTTAACTTTTTGCAAAAAATCTCTATATCTAAACGGCGCCGGCGATATATGCATACTGACTTTTACAATTTTATAATATATAGTCAAACGGAGTTTTTACTCAAGTAAAACGTTTTTCACATTGCATGCATAATGTGGCATCATTAGAAAAAAATTGAAAGCTTAAAAATCCGGGCTCTTAATGGAAAGAGTCACGTCAGTAAATTTAGTGTTTCTATCCTTGCATCAGCACTCACACTTTTGAGGTAAAAAATTTACAATTTTAGAGAGGTCTGCTTTGAACAAGAGATGGACAGCTCTGGCCAAAGCATGAAACATTTTAACCCCTTCCTAATAGTAATTAATAATTACAATATAATCCAGTTTCTTGAACCTGATCACCAAATCCAATTGGAAGTGCAAAATAGTTCCGTGGCTAAACTCTTTGGCACACTACCACCTCTAAAGTCATTTGTAAGATTCTACCACTATACATCTATGAATAAAAAAAGACACAACTTACTTTATGTCTAATTACAAGAAATTTAGGCTCTATTATGGATTCTAACTAGGTAGACCCAGAACCAGAACAAATGGAAGAATATAATATTATATTGCATGATGACACTTTTAACAGTAAAAATATTTGATAAGGTTGACATGGTGCTAAATTCAAATTGTATAGTTGAAATTTGAACATCCTTTATAATATATCGAATTTTACGTTAAGATAAAAGGTTTAAATTAAGGAATTATTAGAGACTCATTCTTAATTGACTCGATTGCAGTAATTTCTATATTTATTACTTGTAGAAATATAAAACTTCATTTAGAAAATCCTCGAGTAGTCGTTTTGATGTCGGTTGCACGTTTACTTGATAATAACATTAAGAATTAAGGTAGTCTCTTTTAGTATTGATTTAATCTTAAGTTTATGGATGCTCTACTTTAATTTAATCTGCTCCACAACACTTTAACTCTACAATTTAATACTAAATTGCAAAAATTATCGTTTTTGTCATAAAAGTCTGCAAAATATTAAAATGTGCCATAAAGTGAGAAAAACTTACCAGCAGTTTTCTTTGTGTGACATTGAAATGCAAAGACTTTGTATTTAGCATTAATTTATAAATTCAGAACTTTGAAAAGTTACAATCTTGGTTAGACTGAAGGCAACACTTTATTATCACCTGGTCGTTGAATCAAAAAGTTTAATAAAAAAATTTAATTTAATTTACCTAATCGGGAGTACACGTGCCCACATTTCAGATGAGATTATAGTTTGCAGCACTAAACGAGCAGTATCAAAATCATTGCTAATTTTAGTGGTAATTTAGTTTATTTCGGTTACATATTACATGCAATGTAGAGGAGCACGTACCGCCAAAGAACAGTGGGTTAGTTTGATAAACAACAGAAGTTTGAAATATGATAAAGTAGCATTTCAATTTAGTTTTAAGTTTGTTGTATAAATTCCATTTACGTGATATACTAGGTATAATTTTTCAAGTATCTGTATTATGGATTAAATTTAAACTACTTTATTTTGTTATCTCACGTATACATTCCTAAGTCGCTAGTAATAAAAACGTGCATTGCTTGTGTAACCTTTTACAGATTTTGGATAAACTATATTACATTGGTCAGCGCTCGAAGTATTACCAACTTCACTGTAGCATCCAAACGGCTAACGACAGGGCGCTCATATGTTTTGACATGCGCCAGTCTGTTAGTCTGTTATGTTGTTTACTAGCTTACGAAAGCATATCGTTTTACGTTGCAGTTAAAAAAAGTTATCGAAATGGAATTCAAACTCAAAATTGGCTGGAAAATCACAACCAGTCATTGTTGTTGTGCTACGAGATTTATATGAAAACCAAATGTGTGTGTATCGGACCATTACACGTTACAATGATACTAGTAGTATCAAAAAACGCCGCGGAGGTGGACATCCAAAAGCAGTAACATCAACAAAAAGGTTCGAAAGATGAAGGCCAGAATTCAACGTAATCCACTACAAAGCGCAGTTCAATTGGCGAAATATCTCATTGTGTCTGCTCGTAGCATGGGATGCATATTAAAAAATGAATTACGATTGAAGCCCTACACAATACAAAAAGTGCAAGATTTAACATCTGCCCAAAAGGCAGTTCGTTTAGCAAGAGAAAAGGTATTAAAACACTTGCACTTTGGTAGCGAGGTTGAAAATTTGGTTTTTACTAATAAATTTTTTTTTATTCAGCAATATGTAAACAAACAAAATAATCATGCATGGTTACAATGCAAATCCAAAGACAATTTAAACCAGCGAATTGCTTTGCAAAAGCAAGCGCATCAGTGATGGTTTGGGCCGCGATAACTGCCACAAAGGATAATCAGCACTCGTTTTCATTGAACAGGACATAAAGGTAAATCACCGTGAAAAGATTTTAAACGATATTTAGGCACCTCGTGCCTAAGGTAATAACAAAAAAATAAAAACGGTTATTGGCCTGGGTGTTAGCGCGATGAACTGCTAATGTAAGGCGCTCCGGTTCAAATCCGGGTAGAGCTCACTTTGCAATGCCGTCTCCGTACTTGGAAAACACCTAAAGACGGTTGTCTCCCTATGTTAATGAATTGCCAATGGATTTTTCTATATGGTCCATTATGGAGGCCAAAGTATTAACACAAAAATATGATGCCTTAAAGATTGCTCCTCGCTGAGAATGGAACAAAATACCATCAGACCACATTCGTGCAGCGTGTGAAGCTTTCTCTGACCTTTCTTCTTTATGGTTTTGGTTCTTTTCAGAAACGTCGTGACCCAACTTGTCCAAAGCCAAGATGTACTTCCAGGGAAGTATAATTTATAGGGTGGTTTCTCGTTTCTTTCCCCATCCAATTGGTACAACAGCAGTTTGTTGTTAATCTTTTCAAAACTAAAATTTTTACACATATTTGCTTGTAAATTGATATTTTAAGATGATGGCGATGCTTCATTATTTATGAGCCATCAACCAAAATTTGAAAAAAATATTTCGTACTTAATGATAAATATGGTTTGTCTGTTTGTCAAAGATAAAAACATTCACATTACATATTCAACGCTGAGCACGAGGCAATAGCTAAAGTAGCGCAGCATTTTATTCAGTTGATTTATCAAATACGGTCCTAATTAGAGTTTTGCAATTTCCAATATATCTAGCAAAATTAATTAAAAAAAAAAATGTTTTGACATTCATAAAAATTTCTATCTGCCATTTAAAAATAATTTGTTTTTCAAAAAAATTTTTAATTTTAAATTTTAAATCTAAAATTGTAAGTGGAAAAATTTAACAATTAAAAAAAATATTACATTTATAAATAAAGTGCAACAGTATGCAATTGACATGATCAGGAATAGAACCGTGGTTCTCCGCGTTTCAACCTGCCAATATACGCATTATGGCACACTGCTGCTAATAGTAATTTTACTTTTTAATAATTTTAATATAAGTTTTGTTCAAAAGTATTAGGCCAAACCGAGATTTCTAAGTTTCATAGTTTTTTTTTAAAATTCTGAAACATCTCAAATAAACAAATGATAAATCTTAATGTTTTTATTAAACATTTTATGTTTTGTGGCACAACCTTTTGTCTTAATGACACTTTTGATGGGTTTAAGCATAGTATACATAGTATAGACCATAAATTTTCTATGGGGTGAGAAGTCCGGGCTGGGGGGTCAAAAAAATTTGCTATTATATTTTTATACACCCGATTTCTTCACTCATAGTTATCTTCAAGTTAACGAATTTCAGGTTAAATTGATAAAATAACCAATCAGATGATTGATTTATTTTTTTATTGTCATCTGATTGATTATTTCGTCAATTTAACCTGAAGTTCGCTAACTTCAAGATAACTGCGAGTGAAGAAATCGGACATTAATGGTAAATTAGTTAGGGTGAAACTTGTAACATAAACACCTGGTTATAGAATTTTACAGGTGAACCTTTTTTTAAATACGCATTTAGTAAATATCATAATGGGAATTACAATGTTACAAATTTATGAAAATTAATGATGTGACAGTTAAGTGTACCGTAAGAGTTTTTTGGTGTCAAAACAATGCTTTTATTAATTAATTTCAACGAAAGTCCATAATATTACTTATGATTTTTAGTTTACGAAAAACATGAACGATGCAAATCAATCGATAAATTATTATTATACATTTATTTTTATTTTACACAATTTGAAAATATGCATTCTGATGTGCAGTATAAATAAGAAAGAGTGCTTCGTATTTTATTTGCTTTCTTACTTTCCATAGTCACCTGGCAATATGTAAATCCATACAACATTCAATTTCAAACATAATTCCACATTGTGTCATCGAGAATTTTTCCTGTCTTCTCTGTATTGATTTCAAAAACAAACAGCTTTGTGGTTTTTGTTTTGTAATTTTACTACGTAAACTTTGACGCTCAATTATTAATTTTGTTTTTCGATAAAAGGTAATTTTGTCTAAGTTTTAGAAATGATAATAATTATAAAACGGGTAGATCAAACGGAAAAGCCACTTTGTTTCAGAAAATGTCTGTCCATACGACAGTGGAACACGGCATTTGGTAGTTAAGCGATGCTACTTTAATATTGTTCAACAACTGTTAACCTACATTGAATTTTCCATCATCAACCTTTTAGAACTTTTTATTGGCAGTAACCGTTTAATGTGCTTTAATTACACATTTTTCAACATATAATCCGTGGCGAATCAACTAAAATTTCCTTTCATTTTGTCCATTAATTTTTGTATATAACCATCAATGTTGGAATGACTTATGCTAAGTGGATGAAATCAAAAACCATATAATTTATTTGCGTCAAAAGCATCTGGACGAAACTAAATATTATCCCGAGAGCTTGTTCGCCCCTTTCATAAATCCATAAAATAGACGGCAAGATGATTTGGTATTTTAGACAAGCTTTACAGCGCCTCCTGAAAGCATTATTTGGGAATTGCAAATCCATTGTTTTACATAAACGTTTATTATAATTTAATTAAAATTTACATTATCTAATTAATAAATTAATTATTATCAGTTGTAATAAAAGATTGCATTTAATATTTTTGATGTTCCTCTTCTAAATCGCAGAACACGTAACAATTTGGCAGGTACAGCGGTAAATATCACGTTTTTGCTTTAATGTGTTTCTCCACTACTAAAGAAAGGTTTACATTCAAGTACGTGATATCGTCTTTAAGCTGACATTTTGTAGAACGTTCACTGAAGATTTTAGCCGAAAGTGTCTCGAGAGTACAATTTAATATTCCGCACGGTAAAAAAACTTCATAGGAAATAGTTAAGCTAATTTATACTGTGTATATCAATAGTGTGAACCTTTTCGATAACTGCTGTACTACTCAATCTATTAATCAAATTAGTTTTTTGTACGTTATCAATTTACATTTATCTGCAGTGCACGACTCTTGCAAAATAACTGTTTATCCTGGATCCGAGCAAGCTCCTTGCGATTATATTATGCTTATCTCTATAGCTTTATCGTAAGATCAGTCGGTTTATCAAAACTAATTTATTGTTGAACTCACAATTGATAAAAATGTAGTATTGCAACCTTAAGATGTGAACAGTAAATTTTTTTAAACACCCCAATATTCGTTTAAAAACAAAATGCAAATTTTGGGAAAACATATATCGGTATTTTTTCCATTGCAGCCCCAAGGGGTTAAAGTTTTTCTCGGGGGGTCGCGATGGCTAGCCAGGTATAAATTTTCTATGGGGCGAGAAGTTCGGGCTTTAGCGAGGTGTTATTCTAAGAGAGAAATGCTATTTTCGTTTATCCACTGCATAGTTTTTCTTGAACGACAGCACAGAGGATTGTCTGTTGAAAGACGTATTGTGGGTCATCTTGATCAACAATTTTACAGTTGACGCATCCAAATTATCTTCTAAGGTCTCAAAGTACATATGAGAGTTCGTTCTATTTTTACATACTATAATTTCACCGACGCCGCTGACCGATATGCAACTTCAGATCATAATACTGGCTCCCCAAATTTGACGCAGAGTCTAATACATTCGGGACTGTATTCCTCTCCTCCTTCTCACGCACTGAGACCCATGTTGGTTAAAATTAAAAAAAATTTTAATTAATTTTTAATTTTTGCGTTTAGGTAAAAGTAATGGTTTTCCAAATCTGCTTATAGAAATTACTATTGTAAAATTCGCGTAAAAAATTGTTAGATTCGTCTGACCAAATTACTTTTAACCAATCCTCTACAGTCCAGTTTCTGTATTTTTAGCAAAATTAAGCCTCTGTTTATTTGCCTTTTGTTCAAAAGGGATTTCATCCTGGCTTTACGACCAAATAATCCGAAGGCATTCAAGCGGCGTCTAACCGTTTGTGTCAAGATTTCAACACCAAACTCACGTTATAGGTCACTTTTTAAATCTTTCTATGTTTTATTACGATTTTTAACAACATTCTTTGTAAAATACGATCCTGTCTGAGGTTGTTACCCGTTTTCTACCACTTCTTTGTCTATTTTCTACGGAGCCAGTCTCTGCTTGTTGTTTAAAACCGTTTGCACTGCACATCTTGAACACTTAAGCCTTTTGACAATTTGGCGTTGCGATATATCCATATTATTTCATAAAATAACCTGGTTTCTGTTGGTAAGACACAATTCATTTGTTTTCGGCATTTTGGGCAGTTTGCACTTTCACTAGTAACGCAAAGTTGGATGAGTGACAATTCGACCCTTTACACAAAGAAAAATACCGTTTGCGTCTGGTACTTAAAATACCGTTATGCACTTAATTCGCCCTATTTTAAAAAAAAAATTTTCAAAATGCTCATTAGTCCAAATTTCTTTATAAACATTTTAAAATATTGTACATGTTCAGATAGAAATTTAGTTTAAGATTAGGACTAATCTATTGGTTTTCATAAAATTATGGGGTGGCCTAATACTTTTGAGCAAGGTTGTATATTTATATACGTTCAAATAACTGGACAACGGATATGCCGATTTTAACTTCATTGAATGCAAAAAGCATTTACATAGCTTTCGTTTAACATAGTATTCAAAGCAGTCGAGTTTTGGAGCGGGAATAGCATTGTACGGTTGTAACAAGCTTGTCAAGCATGTGACAATATTGTGACAATCTTGTGCTATCTGAGGTATTACAAAATACAAGAAGAAAATGTGAATGAAGCGGTGGAACAACTGAACCGTGCAATACAACAGGCTGCCTGGAATGCCACTCCATCAGAGCGGATAGTTGAAGAGTCAGGACACTGCCCCGACCATATTAGAAGGAAACTTGAGGAAAAAAAGGAGACTAAAAAAACGATGGCAAACCACCCATGCTCCTTGCGACAAAACAAATCTAAACCGCTCTACCAGTCAACTGAAAAAGATGCTGATCGATTACAAAAACCAAGGAATTAAAAAATTCTTAGAAAATCTTTCACCCACGGAATTTACTGAATACTCGCTTTGGAGGGTAACGAAGAAAATAAAACGACCCCAGAATAGTAAACCTCCAATAAGAACACAAAATGGTGAATGGGCTAGAACCGATGAAAATATAGCAAACACGTTTGCGGATCACCTTAGCAACGTTTTTAAACCATTCACAACGGAAACTCTTCCAGAAGTAGAAGAACTAATTCAACAAACTCTAGATGCTCCCTACCAAATGGATCTTCCAGTAAAGCCTATAAAAACAGCAGAAGTCGAGAAATGTGTAAAAAATCTTAATCCAAAGAAAGCACCTGGTTATGATCTGATAACAGGCGGAATTCTGAAGAACTTATCGCCGAAAGGTATGAAAATGATTACAATAATTTTTAATGCTATTCTTAGGTTGGGCTATTTCCCCCTTCACAATGGAAGGTAGCCCAAATAATTCTTATTCTAAAACCTGGCAAAGAGCCAACAGAAACTGCTTCATATCGTCCAATTAGTCTCCTGCCCGTCCTATCTAAGGTGTTTGAGAGGATCTTTGTAGACAGGCTCAAACCACTTATCGATGAAAAGCAATTAATACCCAACCACCAGTTCGGATTCCGACAAAACCATTCTACAGTAGAACAGGTGCATAGAGTTGTCAAGAAGATTAGAGAAGACCTGGAGCATAAGAGGTACTGCTCTGCGGTATTCTTGGATATTTCGCAGGCTTTTGATAAGGTGTGGCATGCAGGCTTGATCTACAAAATTAAAACCACCTTACCCCATCCTTATTGCCATCTACTGAGATCTTATTTAACAGATAGGCACTTTCTTGTGAAGTACGGAGATGCCTACTCAACTTTGTTTCCCATAAAATCAGGTGTGCCACAGGGCAGTGTGCTTGGCCCAATTTTATATCTCCTGTATACCTCCGATCTGCCAACTAACAACAGAACTGAAACCGCCACGTATGCTGACGATACTGCGATAATGGCATCACATCAAGATCCAAATGTTGCCTCTAGATACCTTCAAGAACACCTCAACAAAGTAGAAGGATGGATGAAAAAGTGGCGGATTAAACCCAATGGTACAAAATCCACTCATATCACGTTTACTCTTAAGAGGGGCACATGTCCTACTGTGTCATTAAACAATGTCGTTCTTCCGCAAAGTGAAGAGGTCAAATACCTTGGTCTCCATCTGGACAGGCGTCTTACATGGGCAAAGCATATCTGGAAAAAGCGACTGCAACTAGGTCTTATCTACCGTAAAATGTACTGGCTAATGAGTAGAAATTCTCATCTTAGACTGGAAAACAAGCTATTAATATACAAAGCCATCATAAAGCCAGTATGGACATATGGTATACAACTGTGGGGCTCTGCCAGTGAATCAAATATTATGAAAATACAACGCTTTCAGTCGAAAACTTTACGAGCGGTTTGCAGTGCACCCTGGTATGTTCCCAATGATGTCATACATCGCGACCTGCGCGTGGCCACAGTCAAAGAAGAAATTGCTGCATCAAGCAAGAAGTACCAACTCAGACTCGGTTCTCATCCAAACAGTCTGGCTTCAAATCTCCTCATTACCACCAACATAAAAAGGCTAAAAAGACTTGACCCCTTGGACCTGCCTCAGCGAAATTAGTGTTGTCGTGCTATATCCTTCTTGTGTTCATGATCAAAATGGGAACGGGTAACTGTTCTTAATGTTAGAGTGAGGCTGACTACTGAGTCGGCTTCAACTATGTTATTCTTTTGTTCGGCACTATTACTTATTGTTTATTTGTTATATATATATAAACAGATTGTAGTTGAATCAAGGTTGCTAATAAAAAAAAAATATTTCATATGCTCGATTTCTTCACTCATAGTTATCTTCAAGTTAATGAACTTCAGGTTAAATTGACGAAATAACCAATCAGATGATTGATTTATTTTTTTATTGTCATCTGATTGATTATTTCGTCAATTTAATCTGAAGTTCGCTAACTTCAAGATAACTCCGAGTGAAGAAATCGGACATTAATGGTAAATTAGTTAGGGTGAATCTTGTAACATAAACACCTGGTTATAGAATTTTACAGGTGAACCTATTTTTAAATACGCATTTAGTAAATATCATAATGGGAATTACAATGTTACGAATTTATGAAAATTAATGATGTGACAGTTAAGTGTACCGTAAGAGTTTTTTGGTGTCAAAACAATGCTTTTACTAATTAATTTCAACGAAAGTCCATAATATTACTTATGATTTTTAGTTTACGAAAAACATGAACGACGCAAATCAATCGGTAAATTATAATAATAATACATGTAATACATATACATGTAATATATATGTATACGGTAATGTATAATAATACATTTATTTTTATTTATTTAATATCGATCTGCGATTCTTCAGTTATATTTCTCGTTTCTTGGTGACAGAATAAAAATAATGAAATCTGAATAGCTTTGAATTGAAATTTTAAGGGTTGAATAAGTGCGGAATTTTAATTTGAAAAAATTGTAGGAATTTTTAAAATAAGAAAAAAAAATTATTACAACTTTTAACTATTTTTTTTATAGTAATAAGAACTATGTAGTACGTAATATCTAAGTACATACAATAAACATTTATATATAGTGATTGTACATTTAAATTTCTAATTCAAGTCTAAATTGCAGCTACGAAAATTGTTTTTAGTTTAACAAATAATACATAAAACAATATTGTTATATTCACTAGGCAGCTTTTTTTTCTACCCTTACTACCTACCCAATACCCTTAAGTACATAACTTATAGCCATTCAAAACAGACATACCAAGACGAACAAAGCGCAAAGTAGACTATTTGCTCTAAACCCAACATGAGCTGAAATAATTTTAAAAATTGTACTTACTTTAAACAAAAGCAGTGTTGTTTAAAACAAATTCATTTATTTCATACTGTTTCGCAGTTAAAATACACTTGTGAAGTGCTTTGAATTTCTAACTTTTTTACTTATTTTGTTTATAAAAAAAATTAATAACTATTTATAATTCAAGTTTCGAAAAAACTTTATTGGCAAACTAAGAAATGAAATTATGAATTATAAAATTCATAATTTTTCAAATTGTATTTGTTTTATGTAATATTACTCTCTGCGTATAATTTTCTTTTTTCAATAAATCGTTCGAGGTTGATTTGCTTTATTTTGGTTAAATTATTGAAATTAGTTTTTTGATCAATTATTTTCATACTTAGACAGGAATCGTTATCGTTCAATGCACATGCAAACAACCAAGCTTCGTCAATTACAGATTATGTTGCAACGTAAAAGTTAAATGCATCAGTTCAGGTGGAAGTGGTGGATGAGCATGCAGAGCGGTTGTAAAGCTAATAAACATTAAACTTTTATAACTAATACACAGATACACCATTTTTTAAGCATCAATTAATTAATTAGCAACGATGAAGTGGGTGCAACTTACTGCTATCATCTAAGTGACACTATTAATTCAGTGATGTCATGATGTGTGTTTTGTCATATTGCCCTGAAAGTCGATTCTCTTATTACGCCCCAATACGCCAACCCCTTATATCTAAATCTGAATAAATATAATAACATAAGTACTCTGCTTCCAGTATTTTTCATAAATTCTCTTTTTATTTTTCTACAATAATTATTATAATACAATTGCTGAGCATACTTCGTGTGTCATTCATTTACCAGAGAGTCACTCATCTGGATATTGTAGGTAATTATCCAGTGATCGAAAAAATTCGGGTGTTAGTCTGTGCGAGCGGCCGTTTTGGAGAATCGACGCCATCTTTAATTCTTATTGAAAATATACTGCATAGGCATGTGAGGTGTCATTTGCATGTTTTTAGGGTTCTAAACACGTTTCTGGTATTATAATTACTGAAAAGTGGTTACTAATCATTATTTAGTATGACAGCTACAAATCAATATCTTTTAAACTATCCAAAACAAATAGGAACGACAATCAATAACGGCTACACTTCTGCAATGGCAGTAAATGCAACAAGATATTCCAGCTGAAAACATAAACACGAATCTCTTGCACACTTTAAACATGAGCAACATGGCACAAGTTCGTTGCTGGGAGGAAACAATGTCATCATTTAAACATGTTATGTATAAATGTGTGTTGTAGTAGGCTCTTAAAATGTCTGATCTAATTGATGCACTGGTTGGTGGAAGATGTTCTATGGAAATGTTTTTCCCATGTGTGTAAAGAAACATTCGTAATTCGTCCATTGTTTTAAAACTGATCCTTTTTTAAAACTTGTACAAGATATTCTTCTGCTAATTGTATCGACTGCTCCATTATTACTTCGCTCGCAGGAATTCCAAAATTTGTAAGAAATGCTTCAGGTGTACTCGTCATTCCAGCATGTTTTGTACCTACTTTGCTTGTGCAGTCTGACCCAGTTAAGAAGTGTAAAGCAGGAAGTACATGACATATTGCAATTCGTTCAGCCATTATATGAACGGGAACTTGGCGCGTTGTAGCTCCAACACCTAGACGAATCCACAATTCCTTCAATCCAAGATTCTTGAAGGTAGTCCAATGATATAAGAGAAGAACCAGAACGTCTGTATCATTTGATAATACCATCACTCTCTGATACCCCCTGTTTGTTGCATGTTTAATATGGGGCATAATACGGAGATCTGCCTCCTCTAACATGGGAAATTGTAGTTCTTTGTGGGCTTCTTTTAAATTGGTTTGGTGTATGGACATGCATGTGGTTGAGTTAATAAAAGATGTTGCACTACAGAATACCTGCATATTTGGCCATATATTACAGCATTTTTCTAATAGATACGATTTAAAACAGTCTTGAAGTTTGACCTTGTTAGAAATAGAAGACCAAAATTTGTCCTTTTGTACAGGAATAGGTGTTGTATATTTAATGGAGTGGAGGTTAATGGATCCACATGTCCCGCGACGAATTCGTTCGAAACTCTTTGGCGACTTATCAAAGTAAGAGTCAAATATGAAGTCAATTCTTGCTGCTGTACTTTTGATAACATTTTTCACATATGAACAGACAGCCTCGCAAAAATCTCCAAATGTTTTCAAATCTTTCAGAGAAATCTTTCTAGCGCAAGCCATGAAATCCACAATACAACAATTTGTAAGACTTGATAAGTTTGCTGAATTGCCATCTATTTTGGTTAATACCTTTTCAAGTTCTGAAGATAATGAACTCTTATTTGTCTTTGTAAAGAACCCCTTTTCGTCAAAAAGAAAGAAAGTGTCAACAATTTCAAATTTTAATAGATCATTAATGGGATAACCTCTCTCTCGAGCTAGTTGAATAGTACGTTGAGCCATAGCTTGTTTGTTTTTAGGTGTCTTGGTTTTTACAGCCTGTTTCTCTGTTCGGATGCTATTAATAGGTAGTAAATTTGTCCTATGGATGGTGTCTGAAATATTAGCTTTCTTATCAACAAATCTGTCTTTCCTAAATGCTTCATTTCCTATAGTGAAGACCTGCAGTAACTTATTTTTCACAGCGTCTTCAACTGTCTGTTCCGTAATAATGTTTCTCAGTTGCTTTGCCCCAGGAGAAAATGGGTTTTCGTTATCTGTAATAAAATTCATCATCGTTCTAATCTTACTTTCCATATTATTTGATATAATTGATGTTGACTCATGGTGTGCTCGTAGTTCATAATTCTCTGAATAAACATTGGTAACATTTCTGTACATATTACTTATGGCAAGGATTTCATGGTATATTAATTCCCATTCTGTTACTGTTGTTTTTTTTTCGAGTTATTCCAATAACACCAGAAACACTCTTTTTAGATCTATTTATTGTTTGCTCTAGGCACATATCCGCGGCAACTGCAGTGAAACCATTTGTAGATCTTTGAACTACAAAACCCCCTTCCATAAACTTTTCGTACACTTCTGGTGATTTTCTTTTAACCCCTTGCATTTTCTAAATATACTGATCCCCACCGTAAATAATTAATGCGATCGAAAGCTGCAAATAGAGGTAATAGAGGTAATCATGTGAAAACATAACAGAATATCACTGAAATTTCAATTTTGTTGTGTACATAAATATTAGCTTATGAATACAAAAATGTTTTCATATACAGATAAGTACATGAACGATTTTAATATAAAAACTAAAACTCAATTACTTTAAATAAATTACAAAAATTAAATTAATATACACGAATATTACGCCTTGAAACACTGGCGCTGCAATCTTAATTTCTTTTACCTATATGTATGATTTCAGTTTTACATATTTTACTTTTTGTTAAAATATTTTTAATATTTTAACGTGTTTAGAACCCTAAAAACATGTAAAATGACACCTCACATGCCTATAAAGTATATTTTCAATAAGAATTAAAGATGGCGTCGATTCTCCAAAACGGCCGCTCGCACAGACTAACACCCGAATTTTTTTCGATCACTGGATAATTACCTACAATATCCAGATGGGTGACTCTCTGGTAAATGAATGACACACAGATGAATTCTTAGCAAATGGACTATTAGGTGTGTTAAAAGTTTTCGGCCAAATTAGATAGTTCTTCAAACACCAAATTTTTACGTTTCGAAATTCTTTAATCAAATATGCTTCATTTTGTTCGGCAACCTCTTGCCACTTTTTGGAAAAAACCATTATTCCATCGCTGTAGAACTTCTGTGGTTTATCGGAGAAAAACTTAATCAAGTCGTTTTCATAGCCTTCTTTTAAAGCCAACTTTACATCATTAAGAGAATTCTAGAGAGACCGAAACAAATGCAAGATCCGGGTTATCCGGTGTATAGATCCAAGCTTTCCAGCCAAGCTCTTCCAGTTTTTTCGGGTCATCAAAGATACGTGTGGTCTGGTGTTGTCATGATGGAACACAACGCCCTTCCTATTGATCGATTCTAACTTCTTTTTTGAATTTCTTGCTGCAATCTGGTTAATTGTTGACTGTAACGTGTAGAATCAATTATTTGACCAGCTGGTAATAGCTCATAATAGAGGATACCTTTACAATCCTACCAAACAGACAGCATCACCTTTCGAGTGGTGTCTGGGGAGCTTCACCTTGCTTCAACCACGATCTTTTGCGCACAACGTTATCGTATGTAATCCATTTTTTATCTTCAGTAACTATCCGCTTAAAAATGGTTCGATTTCATAACGTTTCAGCAACGATTTGCAGATGGAAACTCGATCGAGCAAATTCTTATGCATCAAATCATGCGGCACCCAAATATCGAGATTTTTTTTTAGTTCAGCTTTTTAAATGGTTTGCAACTGTTTGGCGATTGATGTTTAGACTCTTGGCAATCTCTGCAGCGCTTACTTGACGGTTTTGTTCCACAATTTCTAGAATTTCCTCAACTTTTTCAATGATTGGCCTACCAGAGCGTAGTGCATCTTTGACATCGAAATTTCCAGAACGAAATGGTGCGAACTATTGTTTTGCTTCTGTTTTTGATAGAACATCTGGATCATAAACGGCACAAATTTTTTCACGAGCCTGCGCAGCGTTTTCTTTTTGTTCGAAAAAAAATTGTAAAATGTAGCAAATTTTTTTTTTATTTATTTACATCTTTAAACAGCAATTTTTCACAACTGCATGAGCTAAATCGAATGATTCTACTTTTGTTTTTAAGCAAAAAGTATTATTTTTCTAATGACATCATACCATTATGCGATAAGATAAGTAGTGTCACAGATAATCGACTTCAACGTCATTTATTGTCTAATTAGGCCTGAAACTTTTTAGCATACTTAATATTAGAAAATTTTATTGATTGATTGCGATTGTTTTCGTAATTGATTAATCTTAATTTATTTTATGCTGCTGTGTTAATTTTGTATTTCGTTGTTTGGTTTTGTATTCATTATATATTATTCGTATTTTCGTCTTTGGGTATATTTGGTTTATTGTAGTGATGCTGCTTAAAATTTTGAGATTATTTTAAAATAACATAAAATGTTTTAATTAAAACATTTCACTTTTTTTAACTTTTATGTTGTCACTTTCAATGGTAGAATTATATATATAAAGCTACTTGTCATCACTCACTCATCATCGAAATTCACAGCCCAAACTGCCGGAGCTAGAAAGCTGGAGTTTTGGGTGCACCTAGAACGACCGCCAACGAGTCAGGAAAATTCCAAAACTTAAAAAAAGGGCCCCTCACGAGGGGTTCCTATTTTTAACTTTTTTATTTACCGGTCGATTTTCGATTTTTTGGTTTCGTTTTGTTCTCTTAATCTTTTTATTTGCATTTATCGAAAAAAAGAACAGGGTCGTCGTTAACTTTTAAGGATTTTATCGGTTTGAAAGTACGGATTATATTTAGCAACGTGTAGGCAAAACGGCGGGCGATAGAAAGTCGAAATTTTGCAGGAACGTGGGCAAGATAGATCTAACAACGATAAAATTTTAAAAACTTGAAAAAAGGGCACCCCGCCATTTCGATGGGGTTCTAAACGATTACTTATTTTTGCTCCTAATTCCGTTATCCTAGCTCGAAATTTTGATTTCTTTTTTTCTACTTGGTCCTTACGAAGATTGCGATACTTATCTGGAAAAAATAAGTACCTTCTCGCTTTAATTTTCCTGTTACAAGCTCCCGAAGGTTCAATTCTGTTTCCGAAATGATTGATTTTTGCCAACGCTCTGCGCGCCGTAATTTTGCACCAAATTTTAATTTCAATAAACCTTCGGCGAGACAAAAATTAAACCTACAAAAATGGTATCTTGACATTTTTTCAAAAGGTGCCCTTATTGCGTAATCGCAATATACAAATTTTAGAATTTGATCAATTTCGAGAAGGCATGCGGAACATGTAATTATGACGTCGTAGATTCGCGCGGCCCTGCAAATTTATGTAAAACGCAAAAACTATTAATTTTAAATTACGTTAGCTTGCTAATAACTCAAATTTAATTGAAAATCTCAAGTAAAACAATTTACGACAATTTTATACATTAAAAGTTACATTAAGAAAAGAAATTGCGAAAAACAAAAAACGTTTAATTATCAAAATTTGGAAAAAATATTTTACTGAACCTAGCCGCAACGAAGCGAAACTTACTTGGAAACGGTGCAATGAATTTCTAAAATGATTTTCTGTTTTGGGAAAGATGTCATGATAAATTTTATAATTTTTCCTCCCTTTTTCGTCGACAGAATCAGAGAGAAACCTTATTTTGTCGGTATTTTAAAATTTAATAGAATCGGGCCAACATTGTGGGCGAACCAAAAGAAATTTATGAAAAATTTTAATGCAAAATGTTCGGCATTAGTAGGAAATAAATAAATTCCACTTGATTCAAAATTAAATAAATTTTATTTTTCACGAGAAAATCATAAGGGTACCCCCTTGAAAACGTTTGAAAAAAATTGCGTTCGTTTCTCGCGCTTTCCACAGTGGATTTACGAAAAAAACCCAAGATACATAAAAAATCCTATTCGGTTAGAAGCGTACGCAACCGTTTTTTAAAATTTAAAAATTGGTCGGTTAATAAGAACGCTAATGCATTCTGAATGGTTTTCTCCATTTTGACGGAAATGCGTGTTTTTCGTCAAATATTCTAAAATGTGATAGCAACATCAGATAGCATTTCGAAAGTCGGAAATTTATTTGTATTACACATTTAGTCAAAAAACGCCAAATAAAGGCACAATCTAAGAAAAACTGCAGACTTCAAAATTTTGGATACAAACCGGGAGCGTTTTAGATGAAAACAAACTCATCAGTTTTCTACATAATAGGATTAATTTTCGAACAAATGTTATAGTATATTTTCGATTTAGGTGTGCAAGTGTGTGCCGAAGAAACAAAAAAAATATTTAATTTTCAAAAATTTGAAAAAAATATTTTGCTGAACCTAGCCGCAACGAAGCAAACCTTACTTGAAAACAGTGCAATAAGTTTCTAAAAGTGATTTTCTGTTTTAGGTAAGACATCATAAATTTTTTAATTTTTTCTTCTCTTTTTTCGTCGACAGAATCAGAGAGAAACATTATTTTGTTGGTATTTTAAAAATTTAACACAGTCGGGTCAACATTGTGGACGAACCAAAAAGAAATTTATAAAAAAATTTTATTGCAAAATGTTCAATATTAGCAGGAAATAAATAATTCCCGCTTGATTCAAAATTAAATAAATTTTATTTTTCAAGAGAAAACCGTAAGGGTGTGTGAAAACTTTATTTCACACCTTTCACGGTGGATTTACGAAAAAAACCTATGATATATAAAAAATCCTATTCGGTTAGAGGCATATGCAGCCGTTTTCTAATTAAATAATGGTCGGTTAGTAAGGAGAAAAATATTTTTAATTCCTAAAAGTTTTACCAAACGGCTTTTTCTTTTCATTGGCATTTATGAAAATTTTGTAAAAATTAAGGAAATAAAAAATTGCCAATTAGTTGACTGAATTTTACGAGATGTCAGTACGTTGCCGAGAAAATTTGTTTGGTGTTTGGAGAGATTAAAAATATATTGCATTATTCAAAAGTTAATCACACGTCACATGAATGTCGTAAAAGTGTTTTCCAATACTACATTACGTTCTGTTATTATGAAGAAATTCTTTTAAAGTGAAACCACCAAATACAAACCAAAAATACAGTGTTGAAAAAAGTAATACGTCAAGAAAAACCGCGCGGCCGAAGGCCGCGAGCCGACCACAGGTCGGCGCCTCGCAGAGCTAGCAAGTGAAATCGGCCGAAAGGCCGATTTTACCTGCTAGTAATATTATATAATTTAAAAATTATTTTAAAAAATATGTTGCTGCTATCTATATTACATTGTTAAAAATAACTTTTAGGTGGTGTAAAGTGCTTAGTAGATATTCGTAAAACCTTTTTACCTGCTTTTATTAGTTTTACCATTTTAAATAACTCCGTTACCTATTTCAGCTGAAATAAAGATGATACAAAAGGAAACAGAACCTTCCTTTGTAAAAAAATTTATAGGTTTTTGGTTACGTTTCAAGCAATTGTTAGATAGATATATTTTGTTTCAACTTTTATATGTAACAAATAGCAAAATACTGTCTTTAACTTTTTTTGTTAAACGTGTGGAATATATAAGTGTATTGCTATTTTTCTATCGCATAGCATGTTTTTAAGAAATCATAAACTTGATGGTACGAAACATAAAAACTTGTTAATTTAAAAAGTTATTAAGGCGAGAGCCCCATTACGGAGACTATTTTATTACTTTCGTTAAATAAATTACATTCGGATATCGAGTTTCGGGAGTTTCTAATTAGCCAATAAGAACGAATATTTTAAAAGAATGTTACTTGAGTATTTCGTAAAAGAATTTTATAGAATGGCTAAAGTCGACAGCAGATTACCTCCCTCTA
The DNA here is from genome assembly GCA_036346125.1 of Lycocerus yunnanus. Lineage (NCBI taxonomy): Eukaryota > Metazoa > Arthropoda > Insecta > Coleoptera > Cantharidae > Lycocerus > Lycocerus yunnanus. Next base: position 846,659 of record JARFIX010000017.1, read on the forward strand.
CTGAGCATAACCGTAGCGATTGCTTTGCTATTAATGAGATTTTGATTTTAAAGAAACTAAAACGGCAACAATTAAAAAATCACATATATTTTGTTGTATAGGATACTCGTCAGATGTACAAGGATGGGTAATTGAATTTTAAAATGTAAAATTTATTCATTATAAACAACTATGTATTTTATTTCGTCTTAAACCGTAAATGAGATATTCGCATAAAACTGCTTTCGGTCGATAATTTTTAAGCGCCACGTCAAGAAGTCTGCCAAAATGTGTTTGTTTAAGTTGTTTTTCTAAATGATAAAAACATTACTACTGCACTGTGTTAATAGAATTTGTTCTAAAATAAATTAAGCAGCAAGATTCTCAAAAGAAGTAGTAAAAGTTGATCGTCAGTATTTCTTAATGATAAGTTTAAGTAAACATTTAAAATTTTATTTACTTTTTTATTCCGTTTTGAACTTCGCTTTATAATTAAAGGTTATTTTAATTTAAAACTAAAAAGATTAATACTTTTAATTTTAAATTTTCAGTGAAAGATAAACCTAAAAAAATCTTTAAATATTTTAGAACTTTTAAATAAATATTATAGAAATCCTTATATTTCAAAGTATATAGTTACGATATTTGCACATAATTTAATTTGGATTTTGGGATACGAAAAGGTATACGTAGACCCGAATATCATCGAGATTGCAAAATAGAAAAGATTCCTTATTGTAAGGTGTTTCCTTGATGACGGGTGATGTTCAGCTTCCTGTTGGCATCTATAAATCTAGGTTTCTTTGCTTCTTGTAACCCATTCGTTATTTCGATTTGTTTGTTAAGTAACTTAAAATAAAAAATAGTTAGTGTTATCAATTTTGATTAGGTCATGCATTTCATAAATTAGAAACATAAATAAGGAACTTGTGAAAGTCGCTAAAAAAATTATTTTTATCGTTGAAGTTGATGAAAAAATTTGCTACAATTTGTATAACGCAGCTTTTTCTAGAATTTCCCATTATAACTTCGATTTAGATCCTTTCAATTTTGCCTAACTAAACAATTTTATAGTATGGAATGGTAGAGGTGAGAAAGCGTTCTGGAAAGTGCGTGTATTATTTAGTGATTCTCTGCAATCTTAAATTTTAAATTTAAGAAGTTAAACTGCGAAGTTTTGAAGCAGTTTTGTAAGTATAGTAGGAGTCAATTTCTGGAATAAGATAAGATCAAAGTTTATATTAATCAAAAATTTTCAAAATTCTTGCTTATAGTTCAATCATATAAAATTCAATATTTGTGTAGGACAGTAATTTTTGCAAACTTTTGTATTTTGTAAAAATGATATATTTCCTTTGCTTTTCGTAATATTAGGTAGTAATCTTATAATTTTTCTTTGACTATTTAAAATGTAATCAAAATTCTGAAAAAATCACACGACAAGAAATTTTTTTCATACATAATAGAATTTTTAGTCCTTGTTGTTTCTACTTTGTGGCTGTATAAAATAATAGAAACTGAATTTTCCGTTTAGTAAGAGATTGTTGAATGAAAGTAGGGTGTCACAGTCCACCCATAATAAATAATGTAGTAGTACTTGAAAATAATTTAAATTTCTATGATAGTAACCTGTGGAAATTAATTCTCAAAACTTTAGTTAATTTGCTAGGATCAAAAAATACGGCAATTTATAAATATTAGCGCATAAAATTTTTATTTTTTTATTTATTTAAGCTCATCGAACGGATATAATATACAAATGCTATTAAAAGAAAAACAAATTTTATTCAATGTAAAGTTTTCATATAGGATTATACGTTAGGTAATTGTTTTATTTTTTGAATTGTGTTCAACTTTAAAAGTTATTTGTATAATTTGCACATACGTAAATAATTATATTTTAAATATGAATTTAATAAATGAATTTGTAAATTATTAAATTCATACTTAAAATGCAATATTTTTACAAGTTAATAAGTTATTATTATATATAGTATATGTACATAACATATGTACACATAACATATGTATCTCACTTCACAGGAAAAGGATAGAGTTTCAAATAAATTCACTAATAGGTACGGCTTCAAATAAGTTCAGATAAAAACAAAAACTATACGTTCTTCGCAAAGGTACCAATAAGACTCCATGAAGGTAAAGACAAAACTTCCTTGATTTCCGCAATAATGCGGCTTATAATGAAGTTAAATGTAATGGGCCTTACCAATAACGTGATACTAAGCTGGACATTAACTAAAGCTCACACTAACTTAAAAAGTGCACCAATAACGAATTTAGTGTAAGAATTTTAGTTAGTGCCGGCTTAATATTAGTTAATTTTAGTAACACCAGAAGTTCATACTAAATATTAAATTTTTATTTAATATTAATATTAAATTTATTAACAGATATTTTAATTTAAACAACTTTTAAACAATTTTTCTCTTTGAATTCTGATGCAGAGTAATTCTTTTCCTTCCTTCTGTTTTCTAGTTCTTGTTCCTTTATCTGCAATTCTAAGTCATTTATTTTTTGAATTGTTTCTTTCGCATTTCTTCTATTTCTAATTTAATTTTGAATAATTGCTCTTCATGATCACTGGCTATTCGTATTTGTTTACTTCTTTCCTCTAACATTTCATTTCCAGCTTCCGATGTTGGGTGTTTTCGTTTCTTAGCTTTTGAATTTGGAACGTTTTCTGTAAAGGAGTATTATCAACTTCCGAGAGCACGTCAGACATTTTGACTTCAAAAGGTCGCTAAAATAAATAAGCACCTATAATTAATACAAGTTTATTTAAAACGTAATGATTTTACCAAATTATCAGAATCGAACTGCGCTTCGTCTTCTTCAAAATCGATTGAATTATATTTGCTATCGCAAAATCTAATTCTGGTGGCTCTAGGACAATCGCCTCCGCCCGTTGCTGCTTGCGATTTTTTAAACTGCGAAATTGCAGTTTTTGCATGCACTTTCATGCGAACCCATTGCTCCTTTAAACGTTTCATTGGTAAATCGTATCCAAGTGCCTTCATGCCGTTTTCAATTTCGAGCCAAGCTTCCGATTTTTTCTTTATCATCGATATAATATTATCTTTGGAATCAATAATTGCAGCCCTTGGTTCAATAAGGGATTTGAGCTGCTCCTTCATATCTGTCGTCCAATTATTGCTTCTCTAAATAATAAGTGTTGTGTTTTAATATACAATTAAATATTCAATTTTCAATATTGTTTCATCAATTTACCTGTCTTTTTTGTGAAAATTCCATCTTCGAACGACACAATTTTAGAGATCACGTTTTGAGGTTAATTATTATAAGGCGTTGCACTTGTTTATGCCATTGACCTTGTGTAGGGTGACATTGGGTGTAGTGACATTGAGATTGCTGTCATTTTTTCGTAGTGGCGCGAAATTTCAAAACTTCTTGAATTTTAGGTTAAATGAAGGTATTAAATTAGTGTCGGCACTAAATATGTTATTGGTAGCAAAATTTAGTGTCGGCTTTAATTTTAGTTACTACTAGCTGCTTAGTAGTACCCTGCTACTAACTTAAAGTCGATACTAAAATTTGTTATTGGTAAGGCCCATTAATATTGTTATCTTACACTACGTATTAATCTTATATCAAATTTCTAAAAAGTAGGTCAAAGCCCGTTTGTTATTTTTGTTTATTTCTTAAAATAAATTAATTATGCTTACGTCAAAATATACTCATATTTGTTCGTAAAGACAAACAAAAAAACGAAAAAACTTAGTTTTAAGCATAAACTTAAATTATCTGCGAAGCAAACTTAAAAAATTTTTAACAATACGATGTTTTTAGCGTTCGTATGTTGTTCGTGTTTACGAACGAATACGAGTATTGTTTTGACGTAAGCATTATATAATACAAAATAATTAATTTTTACTTTTATATTATATTATAATTCGTTTTTATTAGCGGTGCGTGCTCCTGAAGCTTCAGTTTTTCTTAAATAGTGCAATTGCAAACAGGCAAATTAATTAAAAGTTTTTCAATTTCTATAAATTTAAATTTAGCGCTGCCAAAAAAAGTTAAATTTTTACTTAAGTAAAAAACGGTGCAAACGGGCATTTTAAAGTCTTCGACCAATTTCCAGATTTTTAAAAATTAAAAGTTTCTTACATTACCTACCTATTTTGGTATATTTTTATATTTCCAAAACTTATAATGATGTATTAATATATTAATTACATCAGTATCATCAATTATTTGCATAATGTAAATTAAAATTACAAAACTGTTACACTGTAATCCAATATACATCATATTTACGTATTTATCGAATACATTAACAAAATTTTCATTTAATTAATTAAATCAAAGTCAACTCAATAAATTATTATCATTCAAAATTTATGTATAATAATTTTGTTTTAATTTAACCATCTATGTAAGCTAAATCGGCTATGTAATTGGGCTTTACACTTAACTGTTCCATTTCCATCTTTTATAAATTTTCACAAAATTTCAGTGTAGGTACCTGAAGCTCGTAATTAACTTAATCAGAATAGTAAAAGGAAATTATTTTATTACTACGCTTTATTAGGACATCTATTAGGTTATTCAAGTTTATATTCTACTACCACATGCCATTCTTGCCCCCCCCTTCCCCCCATCAAACTTGGAGTCATTCATGTAGAAAAATTTTATAAATTGATTTTTTTTTCAGCCTCTTTTTACCCACTGTTGAATATTTTATATATAAATATTACGTTTTCAATATATTATGTGAAGACTGCAGGATTATATATTATTTCCACGATTTTAATTTTTAATTTCTCTTTAAAGTTAAATTTCTCGATTAGTTTTACATCATTAGTTTAGACATCCCTACAATACGGTTTTGCTTTAACGCGGTTCGAGAATTAGGGAAAATCCCCATATAGCACGGAATTCTTACAATTCGGTTTCACAAAAAAGCACAAAAGAGATCTTCGCAAATGCTTTGTGTTTTATAAAGATCTCTGAACCAAACACAAACAACCTAAAATAACAGAGTTTTTGCAAAAATAGAGAATGAAATAAAGATGCTGTTGAAAATAAAAAGAAAACGCATTTGCATGATAGTTAGTAGTGGTGAAAAAGACATTATGTAAAATGTAAGTAGTACTATAACTTTTTATTAATTGTTGCTTTAATAAATAAAAAATTTTTAAGTTGTAAAATTAAATTTAGTTTGTTTTTAATTTTGAAACCTAACTCTGTTTATTGTGTTTAGTTCTTTGTTTCGTATAACACAAATTTGCACAGTACACTGTTTTTTAGGAACCTAACTACGTGTTATACCTGTATTTACATAGAAGCTTGCGTATGTTATTTTGAATTTCATTGTTATTTTAGATGCTCTTCTGTAACGCCAACGGCAGCTGACACTACACGAATTGTTTTTATTTTAAAATCCAAAAAGCAAAAAGACGACAACACAAATAATTTACACTAATATCGAATTTTGATAAAATATAATGCAATATTCAAGTTCAAGCTTATCCATACTTCCTTAACCAGAACGGTTTATGGCTACTGATGTCCATCGAAGAGCGAACCCTCTCCTTAAAGTTCAGAACTCCAATCCTAATTTTAAAGCTGTTACAATTGTTGCAATTCCCTTTTTCACAATATCTAAAATTTGTAAATAAGATCCATTTACGGCTTAACAAATATTCAAATTTCTCGTTTTAAAACTCCAAGAAGTAGATACTAATTTATTTAATAATTAGTGGCAAAAAAATACGCGAATTGCTAAGAAATACAAAATATATTAACTATATCAATTTCATCAAACTCAATACTAATATACCTGCAAATCGAAATAATATACAATAATCATTCCAAACTATGTTAATTTATAAGTAGATATTTTAATATCGATCTGCGATTCTTCAGTCATCTTTGGTATATTTTACGTTTCTCGGCAAAATAATAAAAATAATGAAATCTAAATAGCTTTAAATTTAAATTTTAAGGTTTGAATAAGTGTGGAATTTTAAATTTAGAAAAAGTGTGAGAATTTTAAGAAAGGAAAGAAATTATTACAGTTATTTAATTTACATTTAAAAACTGCAGTGTTTTGTTGCATCCTGTTAATTCAATTCTCGGTTAATTAATCGGTTAATTCGGCGTTTAATCTGTTTGTCTTTGGTAATTATTATTTCCATCAGATCTTTATTTATAATGTTGGTTATATCTATTTTAATTTGAGTAATTACCTCTTTACATAAAAGGTGAGTTAAAATTAAAATTTCTTTGTTTAGTTTCCATGCTGTAATTTAGTCCCACGTTGGGCGCCCTAACAGAAGCTGCATATTATTCCAATTATTCCATATTATTTCCAATTAATTCAACTCTAATTATAAAAACAACAAAGCAATTTGTAAAATAAAAATAACAAAGCACTTTGTTAGTTAAATTAGTAATGCGTTTTAAAAGACAATTTCAACTATCAAAAGTTGTAAAGCATTTATACATAATTGCTTAGTCCATGTTAAATAATTGGATCAGTTATAATCGAAACATATTTGTTCGATTATTATTTACTGTTCTATTTATTTATTAACAAATAAACCTTTTTGGATAAACATTTAATTAACTAGGTACAAATAATAATTTTACGATGCATATTTCACAGCATATCTTCCATTCGTGATAATAGTCAGCATAACCAGTGGTTATGTAGGCTGACGTAGGTAATACACATAACTTTACTTGCGAATCGTTCCTAACGACGTATTTAGCATTTTTCAACTAGATTAAACATACAATTCATAGTACAACTCGGGATAAATTTCAAGTCATCAGTATTGACTCAACGTTATTCTCGACATTTTTAGTAATCAGGATATGTTCAAAAACTTTATAGTTTGTTAGGTTCTCTTTTTCAATAGCAGTACAACTGACTTAACGTAATAATTGATAAGGTAATTTAACGTAGAATATGACGTGACGCAAATAGTGCGGGAGCTGCATCTCGTTATTTCATAATTTAAAATGATTAATATTTTATACATTTATGGTGATTTTGTTTCAAACGAAGGCTATAATGCTTAACGTACCGAAAGTCGTGTTTTTTATTTATTATCCATTTTCAGAATTAATCACACATAATTCATTCCAATCTTTTGTTAAAGTAGGCATTTGTGCTCATCTGCTGTAACAAATTACGAATTAGTTTACACAATTGTGTAACATACTTTTTTTTGTAACATTAAATTAAGTAAACAACATGATCTAGTCTGGCACTTGCTTTGGATAACTTTCTTCTTTCTATTTTTCGTTGTCGCTACATTTTATTTTAATGCAGTATCAAATGTTAGCCAAGTTTTACTTTGCTCGATTTGTTGAAACCAGAAATACTTCATAGTTCTTGTTTACCCAAAATTTGTTTTTGTTCTTACCACAAACAAATTGTTAGAGCGTTGGTTGTACACCCCAAGTTGTAATTCATTCAATTGTTGCATAATTTATGGTATAATGAAGTACGTGATAAATTTAAAAATGAGCTTTTCAGTTAAATTTGCATTTTATCTTTTGTACGTGAGCAAAAACCTCATCAGTGGCTATCAATAAGTCTGTTATCGTAATTTTCGAAGGATTTGCTTGACATTTTTTTAATTAATTACAAATCGGTTTTCTAAATAAAGGACCCAATTAGAATGGTAATTTTTTGTTGTCGTTAATTCCTCTTTGAACAAACAAGTGGAGGTCGCACGAAGAATGAAACGATTTGATGCCTGTAGTGGACAGAGGAATTAGCGTTGGACAAGGAAATATATACCTTCGTAAGACAACAAAGTGTAATGGATTAAATTCCAGGAGAAAACCACTCTTACTCTAATGGTTACTTATTCAGTATTTTTTATTAAATAACAAAGAAGTAAACGATACTCTAGTATCCAAAATTATTAATCTTCCACTAAATTTTTAAAACTTGCCTGTCTGGTTAGCGCTACAAAATAAATGATGATAAAAATGTTGAGAGAAGTTTAATTCAGTAATAGCAAAATTGTACCACACAGTACCTCCACGGGGATTGAAAAATACAATACAAATTTTTTTAGAAAAGACTATTAGCAAAAGAAACTCTTGACAGACGTAATTCAATTGAACCATTACGCTAACAAAAACAAATTAATTCTGTTTGTAACTAATAAATTTCTATAATTTGAAAAATAATTATTCAGCATAATTCTTTGATTGATATTCTTTTCGAATATTACACGGAAGATTGATTTCCTTTCAATTTGTTCATAATCCGAGTTTTAATCAAAGCAAATGCAGGAAAAGCGTAAATCTTTTGAAATTTTGTTAGTGAGAGTAAAATTTAAAAATTCTTGATGAAAGTTTTTCTGACTAATAGCTTACGATTGATTGATTAAAAATACAATAAATAAAATAACTTGTCAAAAGAAATAATAAATGCGATTTACTTGGAAAGCTTAATTTACCAAGTCATATTTTCGCCTTTCTTTGGAGATAAAATAAAGCACATTCAACAAAAGCGTATGTGACCTGTAAGATCAAGCGGATCCAGTAAAAACGTAACTATTATTTTTAGAAAAACGCAACAAAATCGGAAAACAGGAAATATTTGGAAACTTTATGGTTCAAGTGCGGAGGAAGAAAATTGCAACGCTATCTGGAAATGAAACTTTTTACTTAGACCGAATAAATTTTGAAAATTTGAAATGGGATACTATTGTACAATTTCCAACATTATTAATCCTGAGGGTATTTTACGTAAGTTGAGATATCGATGTTGCACAAAAAATATATTAATAATTTATTGAAGGTATAATTCAAATAAAATTAGTTTTTGACAAAAACTTAATACGTATGGAATTAAAAAGTAATCAGAGATCTAAATAATGAAATTATTAATGTCATATTGACTTTTCAAAGATATTGTAAAGGTTAATTACGTTAAAACTAAACACTTTTGTAAATAAAATATTTTAACAAAAAACCAAGGTGCATACTTTAACGACTGATTTTTTTTATTATTCATAATTTACAGGACACGCAGCTTCACTGCTCTTCTAGTAATAATAGTTCAAAGATGCGCTTAATATTTGGTTATTAATAAATAGATTTCCAGGGATGTGCGACCCGAAAACCGCACTTGAGGATAGATTTTCAATGTATTATAAACAAAAAAACAGAAGAAGTTTTATCGCCATTTTATGCATGTTAAACTTCCCGCTTCGCTGATTGACATTGCTTAGGGGCATTATTTACGCGTATACAAAGTTTTTAATTTGTTTTGCATAACTTTGAGGTATTTTGTTGTTTCAAATAATTTTTTTGCTTATATTAAATTAATGTAATACATACATATTACATACATCATATTTTATCACATGGTGGCAGCGGTGGGATCATACTTCAGATTTTTGATCCAATGGCAATGTTGTTGTTAAAAAGAGAATAATTATAAGCATAAGAAAGTAGCATAAATAAATCAATAGAAAAACGTAAGCATAGTTCTTTCAAGAGAAGATTTCTTCCACACAAGTCGAAGTGGAAAAAGCCAAAAAAAAATTAACGAACTGGAAGAACAAATTACTGGAACGAAAGAAAATAATTTGGGTAGTAAACTTATTGACGTTAAAAATTTAGAATATAAAATTAAAACCCACTAAAAGAATGAAAAGTTGAAATATAATGAAACAAATTTTTTATAAAAATGCAAGTTAAATCAAAAGCAAGGAAATTTGTAACGCCAATTTTAAAAATCAAAAATTTAAGTACCCACTACATGACGATTACCAAACTCAAGTACTTTAAAATAAACAATAATTTATTTTGAAAATTAAAAAACTTTGTTACAAACAACAAATACAAGAAATTGAAAAAATACCGAAATAAAAGTTTCAAAAATGGTGATTTGAAGAAAGAAAACTTCCGGAAATTGAAAAGTATTTGTCAAAAATATAGAGGAATAGGACTCGGGCGTGCAATATTTAATAATTTCATAAATCTTGTTTAACTCGCAAAGTATTAATTTTATAAGTTAACGTGTAGAATTATTAATTAATCAGATCCTTACAACATTTTTCAACAATTCTTCACTTAATTTAAGCACCAAGCTTGACGTAATATAGCTACAGTTTTAAAAAACGCTTCTTAATAATCTGCAAATTTGAAATTTAAATTTTATGAAAATCATAAATGCGACCAATTACTCATCGACACACTTCTTTTCCTTTTTCTTAGTTTGGTTCAAGTTTAACTTTCTGTTTTAAGTTAATAGAAACTCCGTTACCTCTCGAATTACGAAAACGAAAAAAAGAACGTTTTTACGTAACTTGTAAGCTGGTATCCGTATAAATTAATGGACGAAAGACGTATTATCCTCAAAATAATTAAAATTCATTGCGCGTAACCAAGAAAATTGGAAACCCTTTTCATATAAATTTAAATTAGGGATTTTTTGGTATGAGATGAAAAATAACATTCAAGTTTATATGTTATAATTATATTTTGTAGTTGTACTCATTTGTTTAAAAAAGCAGAGCACAAGTAATAGTAATTGATGAAAAATTAACCAGAAAATTTTATTTTCTCGAAAAGCTTAATAAAATATTTTAATTACGAAAGTTGAACACTTAGGAATAATACACTCGAACTTCTAAACCAGCAAATTTACGTTCGAGACGCTGAGCAATAAATTTTTAAACACTTTAAAAAGAGATAATTTTTAATGAAATAAATTTAAAATTTATAGTTTTATTAAAACCTCATTATAATGAAAATATTACAAAATTACTTGTAAATTTAATGAGTGGTTATGTTCAAAAAATTTAAATTTAATGAATTCTAAAAAAGAAAACGTGACATTTCATTTCCAATTGGTGATAAAATTTAGTATCGATTAGGTTATTATTTTAAGTTTCCAATACAAATTTTAAGTAGCTTAAAAAGCTTTTAAATATCAGGCTTTATCGATAAAATATGCAACTAAAAAGCACCAAATACTTGTGTCATAAAAAATTTGGGCTTACTCTCCTTAAAGGGATTTTAAAAACTTTCAACGTTGTGGGTAAGGTAGGTACGAAAAACATGAGTAGACGAAAAGGGCATAGAGAAATCACCCTTTTCTGCGAAAAACCTTTGCCGGGTTAATAGCATTACTAAAGTATTTAAGTGAGATAAACGTATAACATGTAGTATTCGGAAAGTCACAGAGTTCTGAAAGCCATGCTTGATGTGTGTATGGATGTGGTTATGGTGGAACCAAATATGAAACTGGAAAGAAAGAGTTTGTGAAAAAATATAAAAATAAAAAAAAATAATTAAAAACAACAACAGAATGTTTTCATCGAGAGCTGCAAAGCTAATTCTAATTTATATTAAAAATTTAAATTTTTTTAATGTTTCATTGGTTGTAGTTACTGATGTATTGATATAGTATAATATTTTGTATTTAATCAATCAGCATTAGTTAATACCAAATTAGTAGATTAAATCCAGCACTAATATACTGCTTTTGCCTAGCCTACAACGTCAAGTCGTTGAACTAAAATTTAAATGAAAAACAACAAGTATTTTCCACCTTCTCCGTTTATCTTCTTTTAACCCAGCTTCCTACAAACCAGCTCGATCAGCCCAAATAAATGTCTTCTCATTCCATACGCAACAGCTCTGATAGAATTACTCAATATTATGAGTAATTTGCTAATAAAAAATAAATTTCAAAAGTATTGAAAACTTAGTTGATACTATTTTGTTGTTGTTTTGTTTTTATTGTTTTTATTTTATATTCTATTCTTTCAAGCTTTGTTCATGAATTTGTGTAATTTTCAGAGACAATAAAGTTCATTATTATTTATTATAAGCTGGTATTGTTTTAGAAGAGGAGTTTATCACATTTTTCTACTTAATCAACACAAATAAATAAAAGTGGCACTTTAGTTTTTTTGTGTACAACATACTACATAAATTAGTTATAACCAACTACTTCCATGCAATTAAATTGTAAAAAAAATAGACACTTCAATGGACATTTCCATCACAAATTTGATGAAAAAAGTTATTTGTATCGTGCATAATATAGGTAGGTACATTTGTATACGACTACAACAATATGCCATTGATAATGTTCCCTATGCATAAATTGAAATGCACTGTCAAATAAAGACTAAATCGACGAAGAATAAATTTTATTAAAAGCATCGATTTTATCCTTAATTTAAAATAAAATGTGCTTTTAATCTAGCGTGACACAAATTTGGAAAAAATAATAATAAAAATATAAATGTTGCCTTAATGGAATACAAAGCACAAAAGATTTTGATTAATGTAATTTTAAAGCAGTGCTTTTTAAACATTTTTCTTTACGCTGGTTTTATATATAAAAAATTTTACGAATGAAATCTTGTCTTATCTTTTTGTTTCAAGAAAGTTCAACTAAGATATTTCGATAATATTTTCTGTTTGAAAAAAATAAAGGCTAGTTAATGGGTAGTAAATCAAGTAAATAGGGCGAAACAGAATAGCAGTTCTCATAGCAAATCATCAAACACCCTTCTGTGTAAATGATGAGGCTTTGCTTTATCTAAGATTTTTGGAAAATATATTTGTAATAAATGTTCATCACTACTCTTATTAGATAAATCATATCCAATGTTTTCTGCATTATTTTTTACTATATTCCAAAAACCTCTGAAATTAATATTACATTAAAATTTTCAAAATCAAAATTAAACGTCTGATGGCAGCGTATTGCTGAAAGCTCACAAATAATTTGTTTTATTGTTTATTTAACCTATTAATTTTGAAAACTTTAATCTAATATTCAAAAATTATTAAATTTGCATTGAACCTCAAAGTGGATTTAAAACTTTTAAAAATGTAAACAACATTTCTATTTTACATAAAATTTGATGTAATATTTTTTAAATTCACTCAAGCTGATTTTATGTAAAAGCAACAATGTTTCATCCTATGTTTATAGCAAAAACACACCCTAGTTTCCTTTAAATTTTATTTCCGCAAAAAAGCTTTGTTGCTTTTTGATGTGGCATAATAAAATATAGAAGTAATATTTTTAAATACCCTAGGGTAATCCTGTTTTATTCACTAACTTAGAAATTAACAATTTTATTACAGTTTGAACTAGGCAGTAAATTTTTATTATTGAATTTTTACGATAAGTTTCGTGATATAACTCCTGGCGACTTAAACAAATTGTGACATTGTAGAAGAAAAATTGCAGCCTTAAATTCCTTCGGCTTAAATATATTGCTTTTTCCTCTTAAGCCTGGAATACATGCTTTGTTAATTAACACACTAGTATCGCGTGAAACATTACTGCCGAATACATGACAAAAATGTAAGCACGAAAACATAAGTTTACAAGGATAAAATTACAACTGGGAATGTTATTGCGTGTGGTTTCCTTTTATTTCTACAATTCAAGAATTTGATTGCAGTTCAAGAATTTTCAAGTTATTCGAGCGGAACTGAAAACATAAAAAACGTTTAGGTAGACCTGGAAAATATGTTGTGCTTTTATATTCACACTAATATAAAAATATGTTGCTGGCAAATTTTAAATTCTTGAGGGTTTTTCATTTTCTTAAATGAAATTGCAGAGTAAAACGATTTATATGTGTTTCTGTTACAAAATATGACAAATAAATCACCATTATATGTTACAGAAGCAGCTGTAAACTTAAGCTGCAATTTTATTTTTTATCATTATTGATAAATGTTTTATTTTATGGAACTTGTGAAAATAATCCATTGTCTCAATTTTTCAGATCCTTTTGTATTTGTAACAATAAAAAAGCTTTTTGTCATTAAATCTTGATTGTAGTTGAGAAATGAACTGAAAATTATAAAAGTGAAACGAATAATGAATGTCTAACTTTAAAAGTTCGGGGTTCTTTCAAAATTACAGGGGCATTCAATAAAACAATAAAGTCAAAATCAATGTCGTTTTCCGTTAAGAAACCAGATGCAAATGAATTAGTTTTAAATCTTCAATTTCCTAATTTCATTCGACGCACAGGTCGATTACGTACGGTTCTGGACCGTTGAAGCCCACAACGGAATTTATAAAAATTTTCTTTTTGTAAATAGTTTATAAAAGTTAAAAGCGTAACTATCAAAAAGCTTGATTTATGTCGTGATTTTTTACTCATCTAAAAATAAAAATCCTAAAGCGTTCGTCAAAACAATTTTATCCCACTGTTATAAGATTTACCTATACACCGCGTACAAAAATTAAATTTTATTTATTAAATAATTAATTATTTTGAAAAATAAAAAGTGCAAAGTAATAAGTTATAATAAACAAATCACTAATGTAGTGAGAAAATAACTGTTTTCTGCGCCTCCCCTAAGGTACATTCTAGACATATTATTAAAGTTATTATCTAAGTCATTAAACCCTTTCCCTATTACAAATTTCTTGGTGCGCCTCTTAACGCCAAAAACAAAACCAATAAAATATTTTGTATAAATAGAAACTCTCAACGCAATTTTAGACGGGTATTCGGAGGCAGTTCACAACCCACCTTGATAATCTTCAAGAGCAATTACCGAGATAAAAATCCTTAAACATTTCTCTTAATTGAAATTAATTCAAACCAATTTGTGTTTGCTTTGATTGCACATATTTAAATTTTTATGTTTTATTTATATTTAATTTAATTTAAAGAATTACCGCCCAGAATTCTCTTCCAATTAGGACTCGGAGCTGTAATTACGTCCTTAGTATGCCCTGACACTGTAAAACTACAGCTTTAAAAAAACTAAAACGCATGAAGGAAAATTGAATAATAAATGATGGAAACTAACGCTAAATGTCAAATCGCAATAATTGATAAAGTAATAGGTAATGTAAAATTAAACAGGTTGACACGTCTGGGCTAGACAACTGCGCACTGAGAGTGAAAATAAAATGAAACTGTTGAAGACAGCGTCAATAACAAATTCTAAAATTTCTGCACTACAAGTGTTTATATTAAATGGTACACCTGTTCGAAAAGCAATTATTCTGAATTAATGCGATTTAAATTTGAATAGTTCATCGTTAACACAGAAATTGCAAACTTACAATAAAATTTATATATATAATTAACCAATTAATCTGTTATATGCAAACTACCGTAAAACTTACCGAAAACATTACACTGTAATTAATAGATAACACATTACAATTTTTTTTGATAAATTAATTAACGACAATTTTCAACTAATCAAAAAAGTGTGTAAAGATGGTGCTTGGTGTTAATGTAATGTATAGGGTGCGTACACTGTAATCTTAATTCAGGCAGCTATAAGCTATTTTTATGTCAACTACTTTTTGTATTTACTAAAATTATTGCAATACAAAACGTATAAATAATTCTGCTTTACGTATTTAGCAAAAATACGCAATAAAAACTTTCGTTGAATAGTGGGTAAAAATAAGTGTAAAAGAAGCTTTTTGCATTAAGCAATAATTATTACAAACACAGAAGATATGACTTTCTTGTTTATATTATTACCAAATTGAGGTGTACACATCAATGTTAGAAAAAATTTGTTCTTTTACAAATTGTTGGGAATTTAAGATCATAACTACATGCTATGATTTACATTTTAAAAATTACTATTTAATAGTATTGGTTTATCGATGAAGATTTATTTTTATAATGTTGGAGGTTCTTTTGAATTGAAAGCTCAAGCAGCCGTCTTATGCGCTTACGGGTTAATCCAGCGTCGATTGCGTGGAAAGTCTATAAAATAATTTATTTCAAATCCACTTTAAAAATAATAACAATGTAATTCGAGTATTTCGCTACTTGTTTTTGATGTTTTATTTCAACAATTTTCCCGAAATAAATTATAAAAATTTTTTTTAATAATATAAAGAAATTTTTTAACACAAATACTGTGGTATACAAAAAGTATAATAAATTAAATTTTTTCTTTGTAAGTCACTCCCAAACGGATTTACTTATTTTTCTGAAAAAAATATTACTTGTATAAACGCAAGAATTTTATATAATGTAGTTATCAAATTTTGATGCTTTCTTTTCATGTTTGTTTCCATTTTTATTGGATCCGTGTTATAATATATTTTATAGAAATTAAAAATGGAAGTAAAATTTTTATAATAAACATTAATATACGGAGTGCTTTTCTATACAATGCAGCAACAAATTATAATCCTAACTTAAAAAATAAATACAAGAAATTTATACTGAATGATGTGAACTTGCCGATTGAACCAGATGTACCCAATTGTAGCAAAATTCAAATGTAAATAAACTGGTAGAATTGTTATAAAGCAAATCTTAGATTCTCATTTGGATAAAACTGCATCTTAAATATCATTTTGATTTTGATAGTATCCTTTTTGGTGACAGCCATTGGTCGAGATAATCCAACGCAAAAAGCTTATTTAATCGCACTTTAAGGCTACGAGAAATGCATTAGCACTACTTCAAGTGTTTAGTAGAAGTTCAAATTTTCCACCTCCAACATCCTTGTTTTTCCTACCAGTTTATTTCAAAATTAAGAGAATATACTTTCTCTCCACATTTCTCTTTACCACATTTTTCAATTACTTACATCTCGCAAGGAAATCTTCGAATAAAATCTAGATATTGGGTTTTAAACCAAGGTTCCAAGATAAAATAAACACAGCAATACCATAACAAACATTGCCTAGGGTGGATAAATTTATATATTGAAGTGCTTCCATGATTTAACAAAATCCACTGAAAGACTCTAACCTATGAAATGAACTGGCGCTTATACTACGTTCAGCAAGAAAAAGAATATTTAAATACAAAATCGCAAATTGAAATTGTAGTTATAAAAGTTGACCGGGTTGAAGACCCACAAAAAACAAAACTTTTTACCAATAAAAGTGGTAATAAAGGAGTGATTCACTAATAGTCGAAAAAACTAAACATCTAAAAATATTTTCAGTGCACAATAATATTGATATTCTTTATCATATTTATACGTGATGTGTTATTTAATGTTTTTCTTCATGTGCCATGTTCTGTCCTCCGGACGTTTGCGATTCCACTTAACCGTAGCCAAGATGAATTTACCAAAGAGTATAATTCGTGGGGTGGTCTCCCGTTGTCTTCCTCATAGTCCACAGATTGATATTGGACTTTTTTAATTACAGCAGACTATCAAACAATTATTTCTACTATTTTTTAGGCTTCGGGTTACTTCTAAAATATTTTTATCTTTTGGTACCCGGTTATTAAGCTTTTCCTCTTCTCTATTTACTTTTTCAACATTTCCATCTTTACTATTCACTCGTGTTTCTAGTAGTTATTGAAAGTATTCTGCTCATCTTTTAGTTATTTTTTCTTTTGTTCCCACTAAATTACCTTTCTTATCTCTGCAAAACGTTGTTTTTGATTGGTAGTTTTCCTTTACTTTTTTTACTCTTTGGAAAAAAGTTCTTATTTCTCTATTTCTGTATTTTTCTTCTATTTCTACTAATTTTTGCTTATTGCATTCTCTTCTCTTTTCTGTTATTATTTTCTTACGCCGTTTACGTTGTTCTTCATATTTTTTTCTGTCTGTCCCGGCTTTTGTTCTTAGCACCATCTCTCTTGCTACTCCACATTTTTTTATTTCATTCTTGCATTCTTGATTCTTTTCTTCTTTTTCCTCCTTCCTTAAACTAATTTTTAGTACTGTCACTGTCAATATTGCGTCTGACCCAAGCTGCTTACCAGGTACTTTACAGTCATTTTCAGAATAAAAAATGTACCAGCACTTACCCCTACTCTGATATCACGACAAATCACCCCTTTAGGACATCTTTGTATGTCATATTCTGTGTAGCTATGAAGGAAATGTAAATTTGTAATTTCAAATTGTAAGTGTAATCGAAAGGTTGCCACAACTACTGGCATATAATAATTAATAATTTTAATTTGGCATTTTTATTCTTGAAGAAATCTTATATAATAATTATAATTCGCAGAATATTTTTATAATTTTAAATTTAACTTATTATCAAATCACGTTTGCAATAATTTATTTGCTTCTCTAAGGTTAGAACACTTTTTATTTTAGCTTTTACTTAATGACTTGTGCAAATAAACTAAACTTTTCTTGTTTGGTTTTAATTAAAATTAATTATTGTGTGAAAATTTTTGACATCCTAATCGCCAACAGACAGACTGTACATGACAGTAGATTAAGCTGTCTGGGTTAAAACGTACGCAGGTTTAAATTATTTTTTCTTACCACCAAGCGCAACTTTTTTATAAATATAATCTTCATCTATAAAATTAAGTTTGAAAACTTGAACACAAAATGCAATGAAAAACACTTCATTCTGATAAAATTTAAAACATTGCAAAATGTCCTAGGAAATTTGTATAAAATCTTGACAGATAAGGGTTATCGAACAACTCTCATGAATATCGAAAGACTCGATAAAGATGTAATTTGAAATAAGGGTGGTGCAAGTAAGTTCGTAAAAATAACGAACCCTGCATTTGCATTTTAATGTACCTTGGACGACTTTCCAAAAGGATTTGGTTACCATTTTAATTCGATTAAAAGCTTTAGATGAGGTTGGTAATTAAATTTTGACATTTTTAACTTCCAATTAACAATTGATTGCTTTGCGATTAAAACATTTATTAGATTGTGTTTATTTAAATAATTATAGGTCTGCTTTAGACATAAAATATTTTAAGCTCCTTATTTAAATTTTAATTGCTTGTATTTAAATAATTCAGCGTTATTCCTCCGTTAAAATTACAATCTGTTATCAAAAATGTCGTCTGACACGTTGACTGCCACGTGAACAGAATTCCAAACGACTTTACGTAGAATTGGCTCTCCACGTGTATTTATGGTGTAGTTTATTGAAAAGGTTGAATTACACAAAGGTACTATTTAATCTAAATATAAAAAATATAATAATAATTGTTTGTAGTATACAGGGTTAAACATAAAATAACAATTTTGTCAAGTTAATGTTGTCGGTTAGACAAAACCATAGCATTGTAATTATAACAAGTTTTTTTAAAATTATTTAAGACTAATATATATATATCTTAAATTGACAACATTTATATACTAACAGTATGCTAATTTCACGCCAATTAAATTTTGTGCTTCTTGTTTTGCAGAAACACCCGTACAGAAAAAGGGCAATGTTGATCATCTAGCATGAGATTGTGCATTAATAAAAGATTAAAATTGACTGTTGTTGAAGTGCCAAAACCCAAAGGATGTATTTAAAATCATAAATTGTGAATAATATAATAATTGTTATGGTTTTTGTGGTAACTTACTGGTTCGCTAAATTATTAGATTAGCTAAATCTAAAAATCAAAATTAATTGTAGTTTTGTGTTGCTCTACGAGTATAGACCATATGAAACAAAAAACAGTAAAAATTTGTAGGGGCGCTTCTGACGCAAAAGAAGATACACACAGGAAAGCGTCAAAAAATTATTAGCAAATATCAACTTAAAAATTTTATTAAACATTTGTATTATAAGAAATGTTTTTTCAAAAACCAAAAGAGAACTTAAATTTTTCTATTTAAATTTTAAAAAACTTACAAAGCGAACAATCGATAATAAAATCGGCAAAATCAAAATTTTTATTTTGTTAATATTCAATTTGTAAAATGACAATAGCAAATGTAATTTTGGCAGTGTCCACTTTTAATAAATTTTAACCAATCACATTGCAAGATCATATTTTTAGGACAAATTTTTACTGCATTCTTATTTCAATTTTAATTATTATTATTTTGTATTTAATAGTGTGGGGTCAGTTTTACAAAATTACGGTTTTATAGTCTTGATTTTTAGTTATTATGTATGTACATTCTTTTTTATAAGAGGTTAAGCCCGTTCTTTTACGTTTATGTTTTATGTGAACGTGAACGTTTTATGTTTAGTTTAGTATGGGAATCTCGTTAAATCACTTCTACAACGCGGTCTGTAGGAGATAAAATCTTTCAACCCCTATGAGGTAACTAAATTTTTTTAAATCACGTCCGGGATTCAGGATCAACTTTTTGCATTAAAATGGCCAGCGTCAGATGTCTCTGAAGATCATGCTGCTCTAAAGATACGCGCACACAAAATAGGAATTTTATGTTGGTGTAATTTTTCGTATTCGTATCTATGAGAATTATTATGCTTTCTGTAGTCAATAGAATTTTGTATTTATAAAAAAATATTGTCAAAGGTCGAATACCGAAACAGTTGTGCACAAAATGAACAAATGCCGCAAAACATCTTAAGATGTCTTTTATTAATTTTAAAAGATGCGAGCGCTAGTTTGACGCACGTAATATGTTAGCGGCTTAACAGAAGAAAAGCGAAAGTGCTTTGAGATTTGAAAACAAAAATTAGATAAGTTCAATTTGCATAACTTTTTTAAATAAATGATGGTACCCTTGGCAATTCCTTATGGTTTGACTTTCAAAAACAAACATTCTGAATCTATCAAATAAAAATTATGAATAAAATTAAGGTTTAATTTACTAAAACACAAAAGCATTGTGACGGATTCTTAACCGATTGTATTAACTATTTATCAGTTGATGGTGTTCGAAAAATTGATTTTATTCATATTTAAACGTACCAATAAAATAATTATTACTTTAACGACTTTTCAATTCTCCATTACTTTTTAAAAATTTCCGAATCACTGCAAGGCCGATAGACAAGTTGTTTTTATTCAAAACCTACCTCTGCCTGCGTAACAACACTAATATCGATTTTAAATTTTTTCATTTTTTTTATTATCATCTCAAGTTGGATAGTAAATCCTTATATTTGCAAACGTAGCTGACCTTATTTGAATGTGAAGGAAACAAAAATATTATATCTTATATTTGACTTACTTTATTGCGTTCTCTAAGAAATAGCACTTTTATGATCACATTTCCAAAAACGATTCATAATTCAAAATTTATTATCCACTTTTTTTAAATTTACAATAATTTGTCGACGTGATTTTAAATACAAATTTATCAAATTTTTTGACAGAGGTCAAGCTTACAGACACTTTGAAACCCAAACATTTTACAATACACAAGAGCAGGGTTACACTTGTAATCCCTTGATAAGATGTTATATCCCGAAATGTCCCCATAAACCTTATCCCAACAATTACATAATATATTCATTCTAAATTCCGTGTTCAAATATTGTGAAAGCAAAACACCAACAAAATCCCACTGGTTTGATTGATTTGTTGTGAACAAAATGTGTCACAGCATTCAAATTTGATTACAAGGTTCAACTTTTGTTATCAACAAATATTCTGAAAATGTATTAAAGTCAAGCAATTAATTAATTAGTTAACCTCGTCAGAAATATTTAACAAAAGGAAAAATGGTTTTCCACAAATTTAAAAAAATGTAATTCACTCTAGTCTGCGAGTCATATCGTATTTAATATTCAACATTTAAATAAGACAAGAACAATGCAATCAGACTCAGGAAGTTTGAGAAATTACTTTGTCTTATTCACTTGGATGCAAACCGGAATTAACTGTAATCATTTTGACGCAAATAATGTTAAACCGTTGACGCAAATACTTATCTAAAAGACAATTTAAATATTTTTGAATTTGTTTATTATACACATATAATTTTGCAGTTTAAATACCACAGCGATATTATGTAGAAATTAAATAAAAGCACATAAACGAAATTATCAAGCTAGGAATTGGATGTAACAATTTTTTCACACAGCAGTCGTAGCTGTTATCAAATTTACTATAAATTGGATGATAAAAAGCAGTAACTATTGTGTTGTGGGCAGCTAGCTGTAAGGTAGCTGTTGTAGCAATCTACCAGCTAACAGTTACAGCTTTTTTAAATGTTATAAAATCATATACTACATAAAAGGATATTTATGAGAAATGGCAACCAACCTAATTTTATAATGCTATTTTTGCTTTTTCTAA
The DNA here is from genome assembly GCA_036346125.1 of Lycocerus yunnanus. Taxonomy (NCBI): domain Eukaryota; kingdom Metazoa; phylum Arthropoda; class Insecta; order Coleoptera; family Cantharidae; genus Lycocerus; species Lycocerus yunnanus. The sequence goes on from JARFIX010000017.1 coordinate 868,576, forward strand.
TTTATTTTTCACTTTTACAGCTACAACCAAATAAACTGGTTTGTTGGGATTAATACATTACCGTGTAGCGGTTACCTTTATTGAAATTTATTAATTACGATTATTTTGTTTCAGAACGCATCCTGGGTGGACCTAAACGAAGCTTGAAAAATATAGGAGTCCATCTAGTAGGCAAGAATTCATCACAATCTTGCCAACTCCCGTCGAGAATGTGCACGCCGGTATATCGCCCATGTAATTAAAGCACTAATATTATTGTATTATACACAAAAAATCAGAATACACCGTTTTTTGAAACCCAACACACGCTTACATTAATACATTAATGCCCATTAAAAATGTTGTTATTTTGACCGTTATTCCGTTTCTCAGAAAATGAAATTTTAGAATTGAAAGAAAATGTAACATAAAACCTTTTTGATCCCAAAATGCTTCTCAAGAGTGCATTCTCATCGCATCCAAAGCTTCGACTTTAATATATGGATTTGATATGTAAATTTTGTATAAAACTACCTACATAAATTGTAGAAACTTGTGGTTCACTTTTTATCTAATTATTCACGTTTACCTCAAATATTTAAATTACCATTCGACGAATTTCTGCTTTATTTCATAATATCTCTTACGATATAATTTTTTTTTGCATTTTGCAGCTACTAAGTAAAATGTAAATTATAATTAAATAGAAACTCATTTATAGCTACCAGTTAAATAAAAAGACCTATTTGTACCCAAAGTTACTCATCAAGTATTGAACCAAAAGCAAAGTCAGTCCAAGTTCATGGAAAAAGGAATTAGTTACGATAATTTTTTCAATTTTTACCCGTTTTACATAATTTTTAAAAATACCAGGGGAAAAGGGAGAATATCTGCTTTTAATTTAAACTAATTTCAATATTTCGAAGATTGCGATTAAAAAACTACATGATTCTTAATGAAATCTCCGTAAACCAATATACAAGTTAATCTTCATTATCAACCATTGATGCTTACTTTAAGGCTGGGTTCCAATGGCCACATTATGAGTTTTTGACATTATGGCATATCTGTCCAACCATTAAATTTCATGCAACTGGGCACATACAGCATCTCGAATTTAATACTGTAACACTTTGGTTCTATTACAAACACTGACCAGTTAGTTTGTTTATAAAAAAAACGGAATAAAAATAAGGTTATATTTTTTGTGTTGATTTGACATAAGATTACAAGAATTGACACATAACATGACATAGTCATTATAGCCCAGCCTTCATACTCTAAAGTCTAATAAAAACCAATTTACAACACTTGAATTTTTATTAATTTATGCACAATTGCTTTTAAATTTAATTTGTAGTACCTACAATAAATAAGCAAAGTCTAGGTTGGTTGCTTTATTCTAGTTTTATAATAATTTTATCCTCATTTTGGGTAAGTTTTGATAAGGGGCTTTGTTACGGAAACTCTCATAAAGTTTATTTATCTGATACTAAAATATAATAATTAAAGGTTAAAAAACCTATATTTAAAAATACCTAAAAATTAATGAGAATGTTCATGGTGATCCATAATATTTCACCGATAAGCGTATATTATGTAAGACACTCAATATGTTATGGATAGTTAACGCGGAACAGGTATTATTATTTATATTTCAATGACTATAAAAGTAGTATTATAGCCCAATTCATAAACGAACGTAAACATAATATTTCTGGTAAGAAGTAACTTAGAAGTTTATTACGACGAAAATATTTTTCTGCCGCAAAAATACTAATTTTATAATGATTGAGACTATTTGAAACCTGAAAATTGTAGAGTTCCAACTGAAATATTGTAATCGGAGTTACCTATATAATAATCATAACCTAATGATCAGTTAGAAATAACTAGTTCGACTGATAAGCTCAGTATGAAGCTTTACATTAACCTGTGTGGAAACTTTAACGGTACACTCGCTTACCTCTAATGCCATTATATCTTTTAGCAGATAAGATCTATCCATACTCAGTATTGAGCATCTGAAATACTTGTATGTCCTTACGACAAGTCTAAATAAAGGGTTTTTTTTTCAGTTCAACTTCACTTTAAAAAATTTGCTATTAAATTAGTCGCCAAAAGAAATAAATATAGTAAACCAAGAAAGCAGTTTTGTTGTAAGTCTGGAACGATCATAACAGATATCATAAAACTTTAGTCAAATTAAAGGCCTAAATGAAGGTTTGAGTCTATTGTAATACAATTTTAAATTAGAAACAAATAATTTAAAATGAAAAATAATCAAAAAAAATAAATAAAAGAAGAAAATAAATAAAAGAAATAAATAACCCAATAGAATGCAAGTCAAAATTGCATTTCTTCTGAAACATTACAGTTAAATATCAAAATATTAACCAAACCAATTAAACTTCCTGTGTATTTTAGTTTGAACCAATGTGCTTGTTATTTAGGGCTAATCGTGCAACTTACGCGATGATTGATAATCGCGAGGTCATCCCTTGCTCCAAAGAAAAATTTTAAATTAGAACAAAAATGTATTTTAATTATATATAATAACAATGCACTCTAATTTTAATGTTGATCACAATCTTGTAATGATTATAAATTGTTAATTTTATAAAATAAATTATTATTACTTTAACTCAATTTTAACCAAATCATAAAGTTTTCACAAATTCAGAGTGATATTTTATTATCTGTGAAAAATAATTAGAACCCAAGAACGGCACACCATCAAGGTATTTTATCAAGATAACTCTTTAAATATTATCTATTTCTATTGATATTAATTGCTTTGATTATATTTTATAGCAATTTCATGGCAATGGAAAACTATTGAAATAATCCTAAAAACCTTTTCAAAAATGAACTTACCACATTAATGCATTTCGCTGTTCAGAGTCCAAGTTAAATATCAGACCATCGTTAATCGTAAAAATGCTTCAAATGAACAACACAGACATGCAAGAGAATTAGTCGGAATGATTCTATCAAGATGCAAACGATTGAAATTGGCATAGAATATAAATCGTTTGAATATGTCAACAAATAATTCCATATAAGTCTTATACAGTCAAACCTGCTTTTATGCGGTTTTATATGAGGAAGTGTTTATGTCCGATTTTTCTTGTTTTTATACAATATATTAAAAATTCCATTGAATGTACAGAATGAATAAAAAATGAAATATGTTTTAAAGGAATTCCTTTTATGAGGTCCCTATCCTTCGCACAAAAACAGGGTTAAGTGTAAACTTATAAGTATTACATTTTTGATAAAGTATGTTAAAAAGAGTAACATTGCAAAATTCAAAAAAAACACAAACACGTTATAACAATAATCACGAAAGGACTCACATACTCGTAACTTCAACTTTGATCTAACCAAACTCTTTTTGGTTGACAGCAGTTTTTTCTACGTCGGATGTTATAAAAATAAAATTAGAGCTCCAAAGTTGTAATTTTTCAAAAAAAAAACTAGCAATGGAAAAGTAATTAGAAAAACTTGAGTTAAAATTAAATCATTCTTATTTAAATTATCCAAAAAGATTTATTTCAACTTTGAATTAAAGTTGTGCAACTATTATAACAATTTTTTCTCCTTGTCCTAACCACATGGTCGGCCAGAAAAAAATGTTAAACCAAGAGGTCCTTTTGTTTCAAAAATACGTTTTTCCCTGCCTTTGCATTGGCTATAAGCTTCCATGGTATGCGAGAGCTGTGAATCACTGCAGGTAAACTAGAGGGTCGAATAATAAAACAAAACGACTAAACAGTTTTAATTTATTTCACTCCGCCTCCACCAAACTACATACGGTTGGCGTGTGTATAAATATCAGAATACGAAACATTACAAAACACTATGTAACCTTATATAAGAGCAGTTGCATAACACAGTACCGAGGCACGATTCCACAATCATAATGGGCGATTTTAACGCACAGATTGGAAAAGAAAAACATGTGGAGAATATAGCCGGAAAGCATACAATACATATGATAACAAATGATAACGGAAATAGATTGTGTAATTTAGCAACATCACTTGGCATGATTATCAGTAGCACAAAATTCGAACACAAAAAAGTACATAAAGTTACATGGATGTGGCCGGGATGCGGTAGCGAGGAAGGAAGTCAGATCGACCACGTACTGGTAACAAGAAGAAGAGCTACATCAATAAGAGATGTGAGGTCATACAGAGGGGGCCCAAAGCCGATACGGATCACCTCTTAGTAGTTGCTGAAATCAAACAGAAAACGATGATCGAAGATGTAAAGCATGAAAACAAAAAACTATTGGCAATTGAAAAGCTTGACAATGAAGAAAATAAAAGAAAGTATGAAGATAGAGTGACAAAAGAATTGGAAAGTAGGGGTGATAATTACAACGTAAATGTGACATGGGGTAGTATTGCGGAAAGTCTTAAAATAAGCGCAAAAGAAGTACTGGGCTGCAGGAAGAGAGGAATATGGAAAGCATGGTTCGACGAGGAATGCGAAGAAATTAATAAGATTAAAAAAGAATCAAGAATTAAATGGTTAAGAACCAACGAACGGGAACACTTAAATGAGTACAAAAGAAAACGCATGGAAGCTCATAAACTGTACCAACGTAAGAAGAATGAATGGATTGACGAGAAAATGAAAGAGATAGAAATAAGTAGAGTGAATAACAATACTAGGAGCTTTTATAAACAAATTAGAAATACAAAAAAGACACGTACGATAAAAAGTAGAGGAATGAAAAACGATGATGGAGTACTCGAAAACGAAACCGAAAAGGTTAAGAAAATATGGGAGAACCATTTCAGAAAACTGCTCAATACGACACAAACAGAAGTAAGAGAACAAATAGAAGACATGCAGACTGAAGAAGAAATAGTTGAACCAACAAATGAAGAAATTATCCAAACAATACAAAAGTTAAGAAACCGAAAAGCACCTGGTCCCGACGAAATTATGCCGGAAATGATCAAAAATGGAGGACAAGAGATGCAAACTAAAGTATGCAAACTAATAAAACAGATTTGGAATGAAGAAAATATGCCAGACAAGTGGAAAGAAGGAATTATTGTGACGATAAAAAAGAAAGGTAGCTCAGATGAATGTAACAATTATCGAGGCATAACACTTCTGAATACGGCTTACAAGGTTCTGTCAACAATTATACATAATCGCCTTACAGAATATAGCTACGAAATAGTCGGAAATTATCAATTTGGATTTAAAAGAGGAAAGTCAACAGTGGATGCATTACATTTAATAAAACAAATACAAGAGAAAACACATGAATACGGAATAGATATGCATTTGTTGTTTATAGACTTTAGACAGGCTTTTGATTCAGTAAACAGATACCAACTGATAAATATCATGAAGGAATTTAAAGTACCATCAAAATTAATAAGGATAATCTCCATGACCATGGAAAATCAAGAGCCACGGTAAGAACAACTACTGGTGAAACAAACAGCTTCGAGGTGAACAGAGGAGTGCGACAAGGGGACGCCCTGTCGGCGACGCTATTTAATATTGCACTCGAGAAAGTAATTAGAAGCACTGGGTGTACGGGCACAATAATAAATAAAGAAAACCAAGTGATAGCCTATGCAGATGATGTGGTTATTGTGTCAAGAACAAAAGAAGGTTTAATAAATACATTAAGAAATATAAAGAGAGAGGGTAACAGAATCGGACTAAGCATTAACCAGGCAAAAACGAAATACATGAAATGCACAAGAGAAAAATGATTACAGACCTGATTTAATAATCGACGACGATAAATTTCAGCATGTACATGACTTCAGTTATCTTGGTGTACCAATTAATTGCAAGAACGACAGAAACGCGGAAGTAAAAGCAAAGATTCAAGCGGGCAACAGAGTGTATCACGCAAATAAGCACCTACTAAAGGATAGACAAATTTCAAAAAGATCTAAAATAAAGATATACAAGGCATTGATAAGACCGGTAATTACTTACGCAGCTGAAGTCATGTGCATAACAAGAAAGGAAGAAGAAGAATTCCGTGTATTTGAGCGAAAAGTACTAAGAACGATACTTGGCTTTAAAAGAGTTAATGGAGAATGCCGAATTAGAACAAACACCGAAATTCTCGAAGAAATGAATGGCGAAGACGTTGTGAGGTATATTAAGGCTCAAAGATTGAGATGGTGGGGACACGTGATGAGATCCGACAAAGAAGAAATAACGAGAACGATAATGGCATGGAAACCTAATAAAGAACGATACAGAGGAAGACCTAAACTGAGATGGAGTGACGAAGTAACGGAAGATCTGGAAAAGATGGGAGAAAGAGGATGGAGATATAAAGTTAAGGATCGCATAGCCTGAGAGAAATCGTAAAAATGCCAAAACACACCGGGACCTATGATTTATTAATTGTGAATACGAGGATTAATCCACCTCAACAAATGGATTTTGTAAGTCCGAAAGGACAGCTAAATTCTATCATAGAATGTAATGCTGTAAATAATAAATAATATAACCTTCGATTTTGCCTATCTCATCAGTAAATAACAAGCATTGTACATCTTTAAAATTTCAAAACTCACCCAACTCCGCACACAAAAATCGTATTCATCTCGTGAAAAATATTCTTAGTCACTGGGATCCATCTAACTTTGGTATATTTCTAATTTAATGTTGACGTGCCTCGGCTTTGCAGAAGTGTAGAATTCTGAAACTAAAGAACTCACAAAAATGTCATTAAACACAATACCTGTAATCGGTTGTAAAACAAATATTCAAGACCAGCAGTATAGCGTAAAGTATACACCGGCCGACTAGAAAGCGGGAGACCGCGGTTCAAGCTCTAGTCACGTCGGATGCGCTGGTGTGATCAAAGATCCGATATCAATATTTAGACTGTGGGAAAGACAACGGGAAACCACCCTATTGATTATATTCCCTCGTAAAGTCAGCTTGGCTTCGGCTAAGTTTATCGTCTACGCACTGTAAAATGTATAGAACTCGAAAAACAAATATTTATGAATATCAAAGCAAATCATTATAACAGGAAGCTTTACACATAATTAATTTACAAGGGCCACATCCAATATCGGTCATCTTACAGCGAACATCTGGCAAAATAAAAAATACTACACTTGGATATTAAAAACAACAGCACCAACCACAAAGTCGTAAACACCAAAGGAAGGTCTGGCAGCACCCATCGCTGATACTATGTGGATAGAACTATATAAAAACATCAATCACAATGATGATGATTTACGACTCTCTAACAAGTCAACTGCTAATCTTAGTCATCCCCTAACACCATTAGGAGATCCAGACCGATGTACCTCTTGCTATCCCATCACCCCACTCAACTTATCGGTATAAAAATAATCTACCACAACAATGAGCTTGTTCTACACTCACCCATATGGGAACCTACAAATTTCCAAAAAATATATCCATCAAATGATCGTCAAAAAGAGATCCATAAATTTTCAAATCAAATTAATTAAAATTAAATACTAAACACACAGGACAAACTCGTGCAAGTTAAAATCACTCATCGGAATCAACGGCTATAAAATATTCATCCCCTGGAGTGGTTAAAAAAATTAAGATAACAATAATCTATCAATTTCCAAATAAAATTTAAAAAAATTTCATTTTAAATTTAATTAAAATTTTTTGTTTAATTCTCATTAAAAATTTTAATGGCGAAAGTAACTTAAAATTAAACAGGCCTACACAAGTACAACGTATAAAATTCAATCTAATCGATTCGCTGGTGATATCAATATAGTATTAATTTATACTTTCAACAACTATTCCTACTTAAAGTTTGTTGCTACAGTCGATTTTAGCATACCAGAAAATCTAAATTTGAATTCAAGTAGCACAATTAACAAAATTCACCATAAAAAACTTTCGCAACTGTTAAATTGACCTTAATTAAAAATTAAAAAAAAAAAAAAAAAAATGAAAAACGGAACTGGTCGATGTTAAAAAAATTGCAACTGATATAAATTCCACCGACGTTTGTGTTTAGTTTGTATATTTTCATGCATATTTTGTAGCTGAAGCAAATATTGCTGTTTCAAAAGTGGGAAGAAATTTGTTAGATCGAAATTACCACTAGAAAGATTTTTATAAATAAGAAGGGTCTTAAATTCTTGCCAGCTTAAAGATTCCACTACTAGAATTTTTCTGGTTTCATGGGTGGTCGAAATAAAACGCTATTAGGTCCGAATCTTTAATACGTGAGTTTTCTTCTCCGAAGCCAGAAAATTAATATATCTTGTTTTATTAAAAATTTATCAGTAGAAACCATTAACAATATATCTAATATGTACAAATAATTTAATATTTCTTATGTTAAAATTCACTCTTTCATTAATCTTATTAATTTAAACTGTGTAAAGGGAGCAATGTAGAGCCGCTAAAACCTCGCCTAAAGTGAAGTAAACAAGTATATCGATTATATAAACCTGATCCTGGCCCGCATGCCAAGCTTATTAGCCACTCAATGGGCTTTATTACTTACACCGCTAAACAAGGTTCAACGAAAATGATATAATAAACTATTAAGTAGTAATCTCGCTGTTACCTGTATATCTTATACTGAATAAGTGACTTACTAGCTTTTACTTTGCAGAAGCCGTTACGTTCGATTAGCAATCCGACTTAAGCCTTTGCAATCACTCCGTTAATCTTTAGTATGCAATTTATTACATCTACATACTACTATTAATCAAGCTTTAGTTTCAACTTCGGATATTAGCTTTAAGATTTTAATGGTATTACTGAAGCGGTAGTGCAGTTTATTATGGATAAAGTTAGCAATCTTAGCTTTACCGATTAAAAGTGTACTGATGTGCAACTACAACTTTTGTAGTTGTCGTTATTACTGATTATAAAAAATATAGAATTATTAGTAGTAGTTGACATAGACTTCAACGCGCAATCAACAAACGAACAATATTCTTACAAGATGGCACCGCCACTAATTTCAGTAATGAGCAATTACTAACAGATTTACTAACAGCACGTAACTAACGAAAGTTAACCTGCAAAGTCGAAGGATAACGATAATTGCAATATTTTTTAGGGAAAATCGTAACCACAATTGAACGGACGAATATTTTATGTACTACATATTTTATAGGAGAAAACTATACGGTTGGTATAATAACTTATTGCATAAATAGCAAAAGGTTAATGATAACATTGATTGATAATTGAGATAAAATGCATTTAATAATAAAATTAGTTTTACTTTTATTCGGTATTAATTTTATGAATTTATAATTTATTGTTTCGGTATATTAATTTGCATTCCATAACTTTTCCAATAACTTTCATTATGAAATGAAATTAATAATTAAATTGCAAATTTATGGTAAATTAAAACGACGAGTTAACCCTTTAGCCGAATAGAATCAATGTTTAATTTCCAATCATTTTGATAAAAAACAAAACAAATTTGAAAGTACTTTTCAGCACGCCAAGGTTCATCATTTATTGTTGATGATTTTCATTATCAATGAAAAAATGCAATAGTACCAAATTGATTTCTTTCTTTCATTTAGCTTCTACAAGAACCGTAAAAAATAAAGATCACGCCCTTGCACTACAAAATAAACTTTTAAACATGCAAAAAAAGAAAATTGCTATTTTTATTTAGTTTTCTCTCATAAAAAGTATATTGACCCGCATGGTTTTTGTTAAATTTACACAATTTAAGCTTGAAGAGAGTGGCAATCGTAAAAGTTTATGTTTAAACGGTTTTTTTGAAACGAACGTCTCTATAACGGCGTATGAGGTTTAAGTCTAGAAAATGTATTGAGTTAGCTTTTTTTATAGAGTGGGATGAGGGCCACGGCGGATACTCGCAAAGCATGGAGGTGGAAGTTCGTGAGGCTGGTCCCCGAGATTCCACCGCACTGCTGGTCAACAATGCATCCTCAAATCCTGGGACAGGTAAATTAACTGAATTTTTTTAATATAGCTTTTTGCTCATGCCAATCAAGTTCATCAGTTCAATTTGACTTGACAAAACTATTAAAATTTAAGTTGCATTCTATAAAAATTAATCAACAGGTTAACATCGATAACAGAACAATAAATTAAACTTACACTTTTCAGAACTGTAAGAAGCCAACTTGATATTCTCGTACACTACCCAATACTGTTCTAGACTGTTACATTATTTTATCTATATTTTGATTATTGAGAGAAAGCAAAGAACAAGCTTTTTGTTTATCTCTTAAGTGATTTTCAATTTCACGCTAACGCGTTCTAAGCAGCGTTAGTGACGCAGAAGAATAAATGTATGTAAAAAAGCTGATGTTTCAAGTTGTTGGAGCTGAAAATTATTATAAGCATTCAATTGTAAAAATATAAGAGATTACGTAGGTTGTGGGGCTGCTTGAAATTTCAAGTGTCACGTAACTTTTATGATGAAACACAATTTAAAACAAAATTGATCAAGTAACTGGAATTAAACGAAAGCAAAATTTCACTAATCGACAATGATATTTATCATGTACAAGCGTTATGGCATGGAGCAAAGTTTATTTTGCTCTCCATGATCATAAATTTTAGTCTTTTTCTTCTTCTGTTAGTTTATTGTTCAGTAATGGACAATTTTTGATATTATCTATATTTTTTTACTTTGCATACTCTATCCGCTGATATCTTATAGATGGACATTTTCATTAAGTTAGTGACACTTATGTCTTAAGATTTTCATTTGCTGATTTATTCGTTAATTTCTATCAACAATCTTATCATAACCTCAGCATCATTTGTAATAAAATTTCCATCTCTTCAGACTCAGAAGCAATTGCAATCATTTCTTAATTTGTAAATCTTACAAAAACGCAATCCGCCATGCCAAAGTCTTCTTTTGCTTTCTTAAAAAATATCAAACCATTGTTCTGTCATCTTCACAATGTGCACAATGTGTTCAGCTGTTCAAACTATTGAAAAAGTTGATATCAAGAGCATTATCTTCAAAATTTCTCATGTTATCTTCAAAATTTACGAAAACTTTATTTTCTCACTGTTTCATCCTTGTAAGTATAGTACCTTTGGGAACATCCAAATAAACTTTGTAATCGCATCTATATCTTAAACAATATCTTTTTTCAAAATATCAAAGTCATGATGAAAGGCCGATGTACATACCTGCGTAATATATACACATACACTCAAACCTGTTTTTGTACGGGGTATAGGGAGCGCATACAGGGAGCGAGTTGAAATAAAATAGGTAACTTGAAAAATTACGTTTTCTTATACATCAAACTTTTCCCGATTCAATTTCATTATATTCCTTTTAACATTTTAACAATTTGTACATTGACAGTACAATTAAAAAACAACCAAGTACACATCATTGATATTTGATTGATTATTTATTAATCATATTAATTATTGAAATATGTAAGGGCAAAAAATTCATAGTTAAAAACTTTGATAGCACGTATACCGCACAAAAAAAATTTGCACAGAAAAAATCGCCTACAAAAGCACCGCATAAAAACAGGTTTGAATGTACAGAGAGTCATCAGAACCGGATACATCTGCAATGGAACCGATTTATTTTTTAAATTGAATAACATTCATCAAACAGGTTTATTAAATTTGGATTCTCAAGTCAATTTAGTTTTCTCAATCTAAATCTGTTTTCAGTTTACTACGTAACAGGAATGTTTACAATTATCTGCAATATGAAGAAAATTCTATTATTATTACTATGCTATTGCGCTAATCCTTGTTTCAAAATGGCAGAAGTTCAATTCCAGGTTATGTTAACTTGTTAAAATACAAATGCACCTGGCATATGTAAACTAACTATTACAATTTTAATCATAAGTTGCGATTTACTAACAACTATAATCAGATTAATTATTAGATAGAACATCAAACAATTATTAATTACCTCCAAAGTTTATTCTTCATTACTCACTAAAACAAGTTTTAATCAAGTTATGTTATTAAAATGTGTCAAGCACATTGTATAACATGTACTATAATATTATAATAATTATTGGAATAAAAAGATGCAATTGCCAATAACAACCGTCAGATCAAATAGAATATGAAATAATTATTAATTACCACAAAAACCCAATCGGTTGGTCGACCGCTTGTGAAAGGTTCACACTTCGATGAACATAACAAGCGGTGCTCCTGTTGGATAAATTTGATGAACGCCTATATTTCGTAGCGAAAATTTCAATTAATCTAACATACTTCAACATTTTTTGAAATAAAATACGTCTCTTTTTATTTCCAACCGAAATGGGCGATTAAAGCTGATGAGGGTTGTTATTGTTCGCCTAAGTAGAAGCGGATGTGTGTCTCATCACACGCAGTGCTGAGATAAGACAAAATAAAAATGATTTTTTCTTTGCCAGTTTACTTTCAGTAATTGTTGTAGAAAATATCTGATGTGAATCGCACTCAAATCTTCCAATATTGGATCAAGTGCGTTTGAGAGATTTAATCTTTCGGTTCCCTTCAATAAAATGAAAAAACCGTTGGGTTCTTTTGAAAATGGAATACTTGCATTAGCTTATCAGCTAATTTACATTTTCACTAACAAGTTTCAGGTTCAAATTGTATGACACGAATTGAAGAGATTAAATGGTGTAATTCTGGATTAGCATGCCCAGATCATCATTTTATAGTGGAATCGAACAAGCGAATAGCAAATAGCAAATAATCATAGTCGTGAAACGTTATCACAATTTCCGTGATCATCACTTTTCCTAAAGTATTAGAACTCTACATATTTCTGGTATGTGATATGAAAAAGTTATGAAAAATCATCTCGTATAACTTTTATTTGCATGTAAACAAAGGTTTACAAACGATTTCCCATTTAATTCCATTACGTAATCACATTAATCATACTACACGGTTTGAGTTCAATCCAAAATAAGAAGTTTCAAACTATCGAATTTCCTATCGGTGCTCGTCTCAGAAATTCCTTTACACTAACTCACGTTATCTGGAAAATTATTCCCTTAGGATGCAACCCCATCGTTAACTTTTAACAACATCGAAGTAAGCAAACATGAAACTACTACTTTATAGACCTGCGAATATATGTAAGTGACTTATCAAACTTCATACATCAAATTTTGAATAGCACCAAAAAAATGTAAACCCTGTTGTGCTTTTATTGATTAAAGCAAATAAATTTATCACGATTCACCCACTGTGATTTATTGGTACAGCTTTCCGTTCAATTTAAGTCAGCCTTACTTTGAAATGCAGACCAATTCCCAAAATGCCTTAAAAGAAAAACACTTAGAAAAAAGACAACAAATTGCCCACAAATGAGTTGTTAAAATAAAAATCTTTTTTGAAAGGAAACATCGCAGCGTTACAAATAATTTAATCTTCTCCGAGATTTGTCATTGCGACGTTGTAATTAAATTAACCTGAGAAGGAATGAAAAGAAAATTGTTAAACTTTTTTTACAATTATATTAAACTTCTAAAGGCCCGGACAATTTTGTGTGTGTTATTTGAGGTTTTCTCGGCTAACTAATAATTGAATTTTTGCTGAAACTTGTCAAAAAAAAAATTGTAATTATTTTTCTTTTCAAAATATTTAAACTGCCATTTAACAAAATTTTGGTTAAATAAAAACGAACGGTTTTGCATAACTTAAATGGCTTAGAATTATTTGGATGAATGATATAGGGGGCAATGAAATTGTATACCAATTTATCAATTTGATGTCAGGGCAGAATTTCGGTTAAGTAGAAGCTTGAGATTTAAGTTGGGTAGTTTGCTAGGCAATAATCTAGGAACAAGACGAAGTAAGAAATATACCGGTTAATATGAAGTTGGGGCTTTAATTGCAAAAGTTTGTATTTGGGCCTTTAATTTGTATTCTATTAGTATATTAAACGGAAATTAAAATAGTTCAAATTAGTTTCAAAATTTATTTTCGTTTCTTATTCAGTAAGTCGAGGAAAAGTACTTTTATGTTTATTTGGGTGTTAAGTGAATGCCGTAAAAATTAATAAGCCTCTTAAATCACAGTAATGCAATACAATGTACGAGTAGCAATGCAGAATTGCAACAAAAACTCTTCAACTTTCTTAGAGTATCTCAGTATAATGAAGTTGCTAGAAAGCTTCTACGAAATTGAACTCAGCGATAAATATGCTATTTAAACCAAGCAAAAAATTTATGGCACTTAAAAAGCGACATACAATGTTTGCCGACTTCTTAAAAGATTTAAATTATTGTTGTAATGCTGACAAGTTAAAAGTGACGTTTTTAATTCTAGTACACTTGAATTTGGTAATACCAGTGTTAAAAGTGTATTAGTGATATCCACTTTTAACGTCAGTTTTAACTGTAAAATCTGCATAAATAACTTGTAAGCTTCAACACTTAACAAGATATTAACTTAGTAAAATGATGCTTTTAGCACTCCCATCGTAAAATACTATTTTCAAAGCTCTTAATATTGTTTTTAATCTTTTTGTTTTGATGTGTGATTTTAGAAGGACCAGTAGTGATAGTCCGTGCAGAGGAAGTACTGCTCGTGGTCCTTGTGTTAACACTTTGGGTTGCCGCTATCGCATTATTTTTTAACCGTTGGGGAAAAATTCGAATGTTGGAACCTTATCAACCAAAATTTCAACAATCACATAGACCGTCGTGTCCATTGGCACCATTAAGTCCAACAGGAATCACTCCCCAAGTGAGCACTGTGCAACGACCTCAGAAATCGATCTGTGTACGCTATAAGGAAGTCTTTATTAAAGCAATTTGTTAACTAATGGACCACCGTCGCCGTCGGTATTTAAACCAAACTTTAAGAATTATTTTCTTATCTTAAAAATTACTTATTATCTCTTGCGACCACTTAAAACTTTTTTAAGATGAAGAGCAGGAAAGTTTTTAATTCATTTCCGACTCTGGTTCATTTAGTTCTCGCACGAAAGACACCAGATTGATTTTAGAGCACAAACACGCACTAATAATTTAAGTAATATTTAATTTTAAGTTTTAAGTAGTTAAGGTGAGTTTAGTATTAAGCATTTCCGTAAAGCGTACTTTACACTATGTGATTACGCTTATGATTTCAACATAAGCAGTTTTTTAGTGTTCACACTTTGCGATAAGTCATAAGGTCAATGATAAGGAAAATCATACGCGATTGCCAGATTAAAACCGTTTCTATTTTCATATGATATTTCAAGTAACTTTCGATAATGTCGTTGTTCTACTTTACCGACTGCGATAATTTGTTTTTATTGTGTAATACGTATGTAATACGTAATACGTATGTAATACGTAAATATAAAAAACAGTGCAATGTTGTTATCGCACATTAAAATAATTACTCTTACTCTTAATAATTACTCTTTTGGTATCATTTTTTATCTCAATGTCAAAATTTTATGACAGGTTTGCTCTGTTGAAATTTTATTTTATCATGTTATTTTGTCACAAGCTGTCACAAGATGTAAACCCAATTAAATCTAGTCATACACAAAATACAAATTATATCATTCTAAAATTACAACAAAAGTCATAAAGAAAATCATAAACGAAATTACACAGTGTAAAGTACGCTTAACACTGAAAAAGTAAACAATGCAATTTATTATAGGTTATTAGATATTATTAGAATGAAGAATATTACATTATTCTTCTTTGTTGCAAAATTTACAGGATCTCTTTCAAAGATTTAAAACAAGATGCCACTTTTCTTACAATAAGTAAAGAATGGAAGTAATGTCTAAAATTGATTAAATCAATATTTGTTTAAAAAGTGTTGCTCAACTTAATTATGTCCCATTTTAGTTCTTTCAACATCGCTAAGACTTTATTCGGATGGACCAATCGAGGTGGGTGGTAATACTAAGACTCAGACCCAATATAACTTATAAATAGTGGGTTACTTTGCTATGCTAATGGCTAGTTATCCCAAACTTATAAAAAACAAGTAAATAAACTAGTATGTACAGTTGCGTATCAATTTATTCATTAAAACAGCAGTAATTAGTAAATCAATCAACAAGTTGATGGTTTACTATTGCTTGTCAAAGGAAGACGGTCACAATAAAATTTCTACTTTGCTGGATTTGAACCGAAGAACTCTGCTGATTACTTTAATTTAAAGGACACGCCAAAGCCGTTTTTCTACCTATTCATCGTACCAATAAAAAAATCTTTTAAAGAAGAAATTGCTAGTATCTCAACGCGATTTGAGTTATGTTAGCAACTGGATGTCTCTCAGAGAAGTTAAGTTCTGAAGCTATAGGAACTTTTAATTCCAGAAGTTTATTTTTAATTTAAAGCTTTATAATGTGACATATTATATATATATTTTGGGCTTATTAGATGCAAGAATACAACCTAAGTTGTTTACCGTTTACCCGTTCCACCAAGAGAGTACTATGGCATTTAATACCTCAAAGATGTTGCTAGCACTTGAGATAAGATCAACGGCTTTACGTTCCTTCCGAAGTACGGAGACGACCACAACAAACTCAACCCCTGTCCAGATTCGCACTGGACGCTTTTGCGTTAGCAGTTAGTTGATTGCGCTAACAATCAGGCCAATGACCATTTCATAATGTAACAAAATACAATTATACATAATGACACAAAATGATTTGTCAATATAATGAAACTTTTTAAAACAAAAAAATTAAGATTATGATGTTTTAATATAAATATGTTTTGCTCTAATGAAGCTTGTCGGAGAGGTCAAAAGTACAGAATAAAATAATAATTGTTATTGCTTTGAAAATAATCTGCAATAAACCAATTTTATGCATAATATCTGTTTGACATTTGAGATTGAGATTACAGCAACATACTGACACAACTCAAATAATAATCAAATACATTATAATTTTGCTCTAAATAAAAAATTAAAAAATAAATATGTAAAATCCATCTATATTTTATTTCCTTGCGTAAGTTCAAAATAGTTAAAATGTTTATTTAACTTGTTTTATTAAATTAAAAATGCTTGTTATAAAAAAGCTTACTTAACTTTCTAAACTTAAGCTTAGCTATAACGTTTTTGGCAATAGTCTCCAGATCCACATTCTGGAGGAGTTTCGCGAATTTTAAATTTTTGAAATAACATGTAAATATGAAAGTAGGATGAAAATGCAGGATAGTGATGCAATTGGTTAGTCTCAAAACCCTCCATAAAATTAAAAAATCTTTTTAAATTTTAATTAAATATTTAATTTTTCCACGGTGATTAACCAATCAAAATTAAACCTAGTTGTGCGATCTTGTCTAAGTTAGTGGCTGTCAGATATGACACAAGTTTTACATTATAAATAAAATACTGATAGTGTATATTTAACGATTATTATCTTCACAAAATAAAAATATAAAACGTACATAGCCAAATAATTCTATTTGCAAACATTTGACGGCCATTATAAAATTGACGTGAAAACTATATGCATTAGCAACAGTTATTTAAAAATAACTTATTAGCAACATAGCATTTTTTCTTAATTCTGATTGGCTTTTAAAACCATCCTTGTTTAGGGCAACTGCGTCATAACACTAACTCTTTTTGTATTTTAATAATTTTTTTTCTCATGCTAATCTTTTTCAAAAAAATCTAAAAACTTATGTCTCAGTTTGACCTCAACTTTTTCAAACAATAAAATAAAAAAATAAATCTCCTCCATTCCGGGTGTACCCTATCAGTCGTAACTGGTAATTTTTATTTATTATTATATTCCTGACTATATTTAAAATGCTATCTAAATTATCAGACCAAAAGATAGACTTTTAACCTTAAGAAAACCATGGAGCTATACAAAGTAAATTGTTACGGTCCTGTTGTAACAAGAAAGATATTTTAAATTATTCGAAAATTTCTTTAGATTAATTCAATCATACATATGATATAGGGTAAGAGTGGGTCAAACGGACACTCTAAGGGTTTTATAGTTATATTTAATAAAAGCAACATAATATTTAAGAACTAATTATTTGGTTTGATATCTCAATTATTAAGCTAACAAATGATGAGATTAAAGTTGAAAAAATAGAAACAGTTTTGAGAACTTAACCTAAAACAAACATAAGTGAAAATGTCCGTCTGCCCCCACACTCCTGGGCAAACGGACATAAGGTTTAATATACGTTATAAATAGTTAAATTCGCACTTTTAGTCGCAATGAATGATGATAAGAACGCTATTCAACTTATCAGCTGAATTAAGAGCCATTTTATCTTTATTTACAGCAATTATGACAAGATTCATATTTTCTTGATTCCACGAGCTTCCACGAGCTCCTCTCTGTAGTTCTAATCCGGATCTGTACCATTTTCTGTAAACATTGTTTAAAAAAGCATAAATACTGTACTATCCGGTTCAATCAATATCAATCAATCAATATCAATTTCAATCAATATGTCCGTTTGCCCCGCATCGGAATTTTTTTAAATTCAAAATCTAAATAAATATTAATATTAGGACAATGAAATTACGTGGCAGTAATTCCAAAGACACTTGGTTTTAATTGACCTAACTATAAGTTTTAAATTTTTACTAAAATACTTAGATTCTAAATAATTTCTAACAAAATATAACAACACGTTAATTTTTACTTACATTTCCTATCACTCCTCACTTTTAACATGCAATAATAGCCTTAGATTGGAAAAATTTTAACAAATTACTTTCTTATTAATTACCTCAAATGTCAACGACACTAGTAATACTGCAATAATAACGCGGCGCCTTTTCTGAAAAACTTACGAATTTTTTCTAAAAATGTCCGTTTGCCCCATGTCCGTTTGACCCCATCTTACCCTATCACAATTTGAATTTTATATTATCATCGCAATTCAAGGTAAAAAACTTCAACTGTTCATTTTCAATTCAGAAAGTTTTACGTATGTTTGCAGGAAAATCTATTTTTTTCCAACGTCTCAATGATCTAATTTTTTATTGAACTTGGAGTTTTTTCAATTTGGGATAATTATTGGTCATTGTATTAGATTTTTCTGTACCGACTTTTAGTATGTAACTTTTGGGAAAATTATTTAAACTTTGTTTGAAGGATTTATTCTCCCCAGTTTTAACATCCTGGAAGAATACATATATAAATTGCCACATTGTTTAAAACCCTTCAGCAACACCTTTGAGTTATGTTTGACAAATTTTAAGACCACATTATGTTAATTTCAGTAAAAGGGTATTTTGCGTTCCTTTTTGGTTTTTTTCGAGTACGTGGCGATACCGCCTTTGCATTGGTTATCAGTTGGTTTTTGGAATTTAATGTTTTTAGAACTGCTACTGCACTAAAATCTACATACTATATTTTTTAGACATTCTAGATTCTGGGTATACTTTCTGTACTGGCTTTTGTAAGCAATGTTTGATTAAGTTATCTAAACTTTGTTTGAAGGATTACCGACCGTTTACTTTTACATCTCTGCCACGATGAAACGTGGTATGTAAGGATTTAATCAAGTTTTCCTAAACCCCAGGATATTGGCATATGTTCGTATGGCTAGCTCAATTGGAGCAAAGAAGAAAAACTTAATTGGCGACTACTTTTCTAGCAAAAAAACTAACTGAGGTAACTAAATTTGCCCTAGGCGCCACATGATTATAAAACGATACTTCCCAAAAATACTTAAGTACCCAAATCACGAAGAGTATAGAAAAGAAGTCACCCGATGTAAAAGATATAAAAAAGTTGTAAGAGATACAAGAAAAACTCTTAAACTGTAAAAAAGTGAAATGAAGTAATAATAGTATTATATAGATACTATATGCACAAAGCATAATCAGTTAAATAATAATACTTTAACTCGCAACCAAAATGACAGCGCAATATCCACGTAATAATATAAGAAATAAGATAAGTACAGCAGAAAACACTTTACTTATTTAACAGACTTCGATGATGATTGTCCGGTGGTGAACTAATAATTTATTTTCCTAATTATTAAACTAATAATTTAGTTTCGAAATAAAACAAGGTGATACGAGAGCTTATTATCAATGAACAGCACCAAGAATGTTCCCAAAAACAAAAATGCGTAAAGCTACAATAGACCTCCAATACGAAAGATAGTAAATTGCACATCCACAAAAATCAAACAACTCAATTAAAGGAACCTGGTTAATATTGACCAAGGGAAGGACTTTACCTCGTAGATGGTATAATCGTGGATCTAATTTCAATGAAGGAAAGTACTTGGTTAATGTTATCTCATAAAAATATCCAGATGATAAAATCCTCATCAGCAACAGAACGAGTACGTACACGGGTTGTTTTATCCAACAACGATCCAGTTTCACGAACTCACTTCACAAGTTCATCCACAAACTACGTTTTGGTACATTTTTTTTGTTAAATTTGTTTCGTAAATTTTTTACAGTTTGAGTAGAAGACTCATCACATTGGAAATAAGTTTTTAATATTTCCCAACTTTGTTCAAGCGTCATTTCATAAATTTCAAACATAAAACTAACTTTCTGTTACATCTTAAATGTTACCAAACCTTCCAACCTTAAAATAACCTATAGTTCAAATTTCTAACGTTACATTATTATATTGGGTCGGTCTTCCGAAACATATTTGGCTATTAATAAGTTCAATTATTATTATTTGTAAAGCTATTTATTTTAAATAATGTAATTTGGTTACACGCAGTGTAGCTATACACTTTATTGCACTGATCTCTGTAATTATAATCCGATATTTCGTTTAATTGTATTTTTTAAACTTAGTAATTAAATTTGAAGTTATAACGGATCTTGGAAGTCAAATATCTTTGATACTTGTGGCATTAGACCCGGGTAGTCTTCCTTTCTCCGAAGTAGATACATTTCCGCAGTTTTTTTTATGTCTACTGTTCTTTTTGGCTATTCTTTAAAACGTTTCCCTCTGTATAACTATCAACCGTCAAAAAAGAAGAACCGGCCCTGTTCTTTATCGGTTGGCGTCTCTTGTCTCGACGAGTTAGCAAAGAAGCAAGTCTTTTGGCCAACCGCCTCTTTTTGGGCAATCGACCGCCAATTAAAATGTTAACTTTACAAAATTACAAACACATCAAATCTTGTTTCACTGCACTCCGGTATCATTTATTGTTTTAATGGATACTGATTCAATTATTAGAACAAACATAATCTTCTAGTAATATCAAAAATATGTAGAAAATAAAATAAAATGCTTAAATATTAAATTTTGCTATGTTTTAACTTATCAGATTAATATTGAAAATTTAGAAAATTCTATTTATAGTTCGAATTCAAAATGTCTTGGCGATGATTGGAATAATTTGGACAATTAATTTGACAAGGACAGTAATTCGCTAGCCACAGCGTTCTTGAACCTAAAATTCTAATATGTTAATTTCGTTCCAGCAAACGACCAATAATTTTCTTTTAAAGATGTACATAACATGTACGAGTGTGAATGTTATAACTGCGCTTCTAACTTCTCCAGCGTGGTTAGTCAGACTTGGCTGTATCTTTGCAGAGCTCATTATACGGCATTACAAAATATTATTAGTAATAATAATATTATTGTATAATATAATAATATAATAAAAATATTATTGTAATAATATTTTGTTTTTTTTTGTTTCTAAACCTAAAAAGCTTTAGAAAGGATATGGGAGTTTTGCATCATTTTTATTACATGATAAGAATTTAGTTTGGATAATAACAGCTTAATTACGATTTTGCATGATCAATTTACTTTTATAAAGTTAGAACTTACGTTAGAACAACCAGCGCTATAGGTGCGTTAGACCAAATTAACGTTTTATCGGATTATTATCAAATCTTTCAAATTTTATCTTACAACAAATTATAGCGTCAGGATTCGAGCGGCACTTCAGAAGTTATTTATTTTTTAGTTTATTACGGCTAATTGCAGCAAAATTAATCACCGATCTTTTATTATTACGATGCAATTATGAATGATGAATCAGCAGTGGCTAATTGCGGAATTCATCTGTCAATAATTAAATGGTGCGACTAGAAAATGCATGCCATAGTTCCAGTACCGGCTGATAATAAATAAAATTAGTAATCAATTTAGCTCTACTTGGTAGTATCTAAACTTTATTATAAATTTTAGCGAAGTGCTTTCTCCTAATAGACACATTTCTCCGAGGCATTTTGTATGAGTTTACTAAAGAACCAATTTTTTACTAGGAGTATCTGAGTTCTGCTTCATTTTTTATTTCTGTCACGTTCTACAGTAAAGTTAAGAAAATTGCCTACAACTTACAAAACCCTTATTTTTTACTACCAATTTGAGCCTGTTTATCTCTATTCTTGATATTTTAACAATTTCATCGAAAAATTTTTACAAATTTATCATTTTTGCATTATAAATTCATGGATCACTTATTAAAATTAACTTAGAAATGTTTCAAAGTTAATTTTCTTAAGTTCCTGTCAAGGAATATTTTGTTTGTAGTAAAAATTCAATTAGGTTTAATATATTTTTGCGTGCTCGCTTCTAATTGGTTTTGTATTGTTTCAGCAACGAATGTCATTTTCAAAATACAACGTAAGCTGTTTAAACGATACGCTATATTCCGGTCTGCCATCACCAAATCCAGGAAAAAGATTGAGACAGAATTCCGTATTTGTAGGAAGTTCTACTATGGCTTTCATGAATCCACCTAGAAGAACAAAGTCGGCATTCGATATTCAACATTTAGTGCTCAACGAAGCAAGTCCATCATCGGTTTCAAGTTGTAATTCCTTATTGCCAATGATTACATCATTCCGAGATCGAAAACCGTCGATTGCAGTAGAAAGAGCAAATTTTGTTGGTAGACGTAGACCATCTATGGCAATAGACCGTCCATTACTAGCGCAGCACCATTACGCTAGAAACCGTAGGCCATCCTGTTGTGCCGACAGGATTTCGTTATTTGGACGACAGCGAAATTTTACAAGTTTTGATCAACCAACCATAAGTCTTGATCGCAAAACGTCCATTTCTGTTGAAAAATCAAATTGTATAGTTCATCAACCAACGACTGTGAGTTTCGAAAAGCCTTCAGATTCTACCGAACGACCGTTTTTTGTAGTAGATCCTCCATCGACTAGTCAGGAATATCCTCCAACGTGTATAGCGGAAGCACAAATTACTCCAATACCGTTTAGAAAAATTTCACTTAGTTTTGAACAGCCTTCTAATGTGCAACAGGAAAAGCCGCCTCGAATGGCTACTAGCTTAGACATTAACGCCATTACATTAGACAGACGATCTTCTATATCAGAGTATGATCGGACTTATGACCGGACTTCTGACCGGGCTTCTCCTATTAGTATTATACTGGATGAAACAAAAATAACAGCACCACTTATTGAAAGTTTAAAAAGTTCAGATGTATGATTTTTACTTTATTTCAGGTATAGACAAACTTTGACATATAATAAATCGTACTGTCTCTTGACTCGACATTTCTGACATTAATTTAATTAAGTAATTAATTATTTGTTATACAGCGAAACTCTGTTAAAATTTTTATAAACACGGATGTTTCCAACTAATTTTTGTTATTTGGAACGTACGAACAGAGTTCCACTGTAGGTGAAATAAAAAGTTGTAACTGTAATAATTATTGTAAAAAAATTCAAGTCAGCCTTACTTCGCTTTAACATTCATTATATTACTCAAAATACGTCTACAATTTGATATCTCAGTAAAGTTTTAAATCCTCGATTATCATTAAATAATTAAAATTTAAAAATTTTAATTTCATCTCGATTAAAATTTAAAAGTTTTAAAACTTTAATTAAATATTCCCGATTTCCGATATAAACTTTTAAGTGCAATTTCGAAGATAAAAAAGAAAGTTTTTAAAGTATCACTTATAAATTTTGATTTTTGTTGTAAAAGTACAAACAAATATTTTATAGTGACAGTTTTAGCCTTTAAATCTTTGTTTTGTTTATAAGATGGTAAATTAAATTTTTAAATTTGAGGTGACTGCCTAATTTTCTCTAAAGCTTTATTTGCTAAAAGCAGAACTTATTTTTCATTTTTTTATATTATTTTATTTTATTATGTAAATTAATCTCTTAGTACTTTACCCTCAAATAGTTTATCTTGACTCTAGTTATTTTAAGATTCAGGAAACTACAAATTTTTAATGATTAGTTGAGATTTGTTGGATAATACTCTTAATCTTAAACAGCTAAGTTATTCTAACTTAACGTTAAAAGCTACCGACAGCAAGGAATTGTTTCAGTTTATAATTAAACTTATCAAGTTAAAAAAACAAACGATGTTAAAGGTAAGATGAAAATATTCAACTTTTTTCAAATTGTTATCAGTAAATGTTTTCACTCAGATCCATTTGTTATGCAAAAATTAGGACTAGTTTAGAATGAGCCTTTGCACCAGCTCAAAGGACTAAGTAGTAATTAAAAGCATACCCGTATAAAACCATACATAATACATAACATAGAAACTGGTATGGTAGCAATGGTGCTTTATTTAAAAACAAGTGATTAAAGTAAAGTAATAACTCATGAATAATTGAAAAAATTTATGAATAAATCGATTAAAAATTATTATGTGAATGGATTTCTTTCTATTTAGAATATTTACTTTTTAAATTTTTAGGCTCATCGAGAAGTTTCTTCTAAACATATGTAATTGTTTAACAAACATTATAAATTTGTTTTGAAATAGAAGAAGCTTATCAACCAACTAAATTACTATAGTCACTTTCAGTTAAGCATACCTATATATTCGAAAATGATGTGGTGCCGCCTCTCTTCTAGACGAACAATTTTCATAATCAAACCCAAAACAAACCTTTATTTAATTGATGGCAATAATCCCACTGTAATGACGTTGTTATGTAAATAATAATAATTATCTATAATTTTATGAATAAATTTTAGAATATATTATTTTTAACTTAGTTTTTCAAACATTATTATGTCATTTTAAGTTCATATTTATGGTAGGTAACTATGTCTGTGTTTTATAAAATTGATTATTACAATCGGGATTTACTTTTAAAACAAAATTCTTTAAATGAGTTCAACTGAAAATAACTATAGGTAAGCTCCTTTTATTAATTTCTTTAATTTGACTTAAATGTACCTATGTAGGTAAAGCAATCGTGAATATTTTTAAAATTAACATTTTGGTTAATATATTTATTTCATTAACTGTTAATTGACAAAATTTTTACAAAATGACGGTCCACCATGAAAATGTATGTGTGCTTATCGAAACTGATATTCTGTAACATAATTATTGACGGTACAAAAATAACATTAAGATTAAAAAATTGAAAAATGGAGATCTGCGCATGAAAACTGCAATAAAAAATATTCAGAAACCATTAATTTGACAATTATTACTTATCAACACCTAATTTAAAGATAATGAAATATAAACAAAAACCAAGCTTGCATTTTTAAATTGTTTTGTCTATAAATCATAATTGGGCGACAATAAAGTGATAAAAATTCATTTTATCTTCCAAAAATGTTGATTGATTGCTTTGGGGAACAAAAACTTAAAAAAAACTGTCGTTGTAACAATATTTGTGATAAAAACTGAAAATAATATTTAAGTCGATCAGCTCAAATAATTTGTGTACTTAGATTGTGAATATTGTGAAATGTGATATATTGATACATTATGCTTTTTACATAGGACCAAAAATTATAAGGTGCGTTGGTCAATTTGAAAATTTGAAACTGTTAATATCAACAAGCAACTATATTTTTGTAATAAAATAGGTTAGTAAGGGTAACAAGTCAGCAGGTGATTTTTATTTGAATAGAATTCATTATTTATCATAAAAAACATATTAAAAATAAATCTATAAGTAAATAGTCTTTGTAATGGACTGTAAATAACTAATATAAATTATTATTTATTGTTATATTTATTATTCAAAAAATAATAAGCAAAGTATCATTATTTTTAATATTTTAACCATTAATATACCTATACAACATATCCATCATTAATACTTAAATTGTAATTTTAATGTATTTAAAAAAAAAAAATTATGCTCCGTTTTTAATTCATTTTTTTTGTTTCTCCCATTGAACAACGTACCTATCAAATCAAATTTATTTATTATTATATCAACGATATCCAATTGTTTTATTATGGAAATTAAGCTCGAGAGTGTTTTTAGAGGCAATGAATTCTATTCTTTAACTTAAACAACAAAATATTCATAATATCTAAAAATTTAAGATAAAAAGACATCTATATTGTATATCTACGCATTTAGACCAATTAATATAAGTAGAAAGTGATAGAAATAGCAATTTTCAACTAACTGAACCAACTTATATTATACATATACATAGTTACTACATATTAATCTATTGTTATACTATTCTTGTGTTACTTATGTACTGAAATTGTTACTATAGCAAAAATAATAATAAAATAATAATCTCTTAGGTGGAATTTTTAATTAAGTCAAACAAACCCAAGGTTTACATAATACATATTATATTATCTGTAATTATATGTATTATTAATCTCTGAAATTAAAAGGTTAAATAAACAATAAAATGAAATTACTCGTAAGCTTTCAGCCATGGTTACTGCCGTCATCAGACGTTTAATAATAAGAGTGTAATTAGATAGAAACGGAATTTCCCATTATTAACAATACGTTTTACTCAATTTCTATGTAATTACACTATTATTAGTGAACGTCTGATGACAGCAGTAACCATTGCTGAAAGCTTACGAATAATTTTGTTTTATTGATTATTTAACCTTTTAATTTTAAAAATTTTAATCTAATATATATTATCTATATTATACATAATTATTTTGTTGCTTTGTTTGTTTCTTCATTATAAAATATAAAATTTATAATTATTGTCAAACTATCATTTTTTCACTAATTCAATATATTACATTATAATAAATTATTTTAGTTTAACTTCGTATGGATTAATATTATTAAAAAAAACTGATTTTAAATATCTCATTTAAATAAATAATTTACGTCCATAATATTTGAACTCGGACTATAGCATAGACAAAAAAGATATACGCCCCTTTCTTCTGGAGCTCGGCAAATGCCTACCAAAAAAATTTAAAAAACCGTGGTCCTACCAAGCATATCAAACTGGGGCAAAATCTTTTTAAAACAGCATTTTTACTTGTTACATTATGATATTATAATATAGAGATTAATACCGAAGCGCTATATCGAATATTCTGAGAGTTCCTAAACTTTTATGACATTATTATTAATCAGCGTTACATTCAATTGCACTAAAATATAGTTGATGTTCTTTTCGGAACTTACAAAATCCATTTTTTGAGGTGGATTAGTTCTCTTAATATCACACAGTTACTTATATTTACGAGGCGGCAATTGGCCTGGGTGCTAGCGCAATGAACTGATAATGTAAGGCGCCTCGGTTCGAGTCTGGGTAGAGCTCACTTTGCAATCCCGACTTCGTGCATCGGGGGGCTTGTAAAGACGGTGGTCCTTCTATGTTAATGAATTGTCAGGATTAATAATAAAAAATAGACTGACAAGCACATCTAAGGCAAGCCTAGCAAGCTACTTCAGATGTAAAACAAGTAATGCTCACAGTACTAACAGTGGCTTCGGATATCGCCGATGCTGCTGTTAGAATAAAACAGGATTTGTTGTAATTCAAGTTAAAGAAGAAAAAGAAAAGACTTATATTCCTATTCCTAAATAATCAAAATTTTCAACTTTTTCAATAACAACTCCATCTATTTTTAAATTGTTTCTAGTATCACCGCCTCTTCTTTGACATATCATATATTTTATATTAATAAGATTTTTATTTAGCAACAGCTATATGACAATGTACAATTAAAAAATTTACTTTCCCAAAATTGAACTCTTAAAAATTTTATAAAAAAAATCTTTAAAAGTAATTAATTTTGACATGTTGTTTTAAAAGACTCTTTATTTCGGTTAAATTTATATTTTGTTTTATTCTCGCTTATAGTTAGTCCCAACTTACTTGACTCTTTTCTTATAATTTTAATTAAGTCTGTTATTTCTCTTTCTGTTCTTGATACAATGACTACGTCGTCTGCATATGCTATCAACTGGCTTTCTTTACTTATTATTGTGACTTTGCTTTTGGTGCATCTGATTATTTTCTAGGACAATATTGAACAGTGTTGTTGATAGGGCATCCCCCTGTCTCACTCCACAGTTTACCGCAAAGCTACTGGTCTTTCCTGGAGTCGTCCTTACGGTAGCCGATGTCTCAGCAAGCGTCATGTAGATCTATACCTTATAAGTTTATCAGGTACTTCCAATTCTTTCATGACTTCCATCAGTTGTTTTCTATTGACTTTATCGAAGGCTTTATTTTTACGGTTTATACCGTATTCATAACTCTTCTTCATCACTTGCTTTATTACAGGCATGACATTATTACTAATAATTTTTACCCTCAAATCACAGCGGCGAATATTTCGTGTAATTTTAAATGTCAACCAATTACAGCAGCTGAAATTGAATATACCGACTTTTGTTTTATTTTTTCTAAAATTGACTGGACCTAATATGTATAGCACTAATGTCAAAAAGGATCCGTGATAAAAGCTACCTTTGCTAATGTTAATGCCTATGTTAGTTTAACCGTAATTAAACCGACCTTAACTTTTTAGTCCATAAAATTTACTCATAATAGCACTAAAGTATTAACAAAACATAATATTTTAAAGTAATAAATAGTATTATTTATAAATTTTTAGTACTTATGATTTTAAGAATTAAAGTAGTAAAATTCAATTTTTATAAAGTTTATTTTGATATTTAAGTTTTGTTTTCTTAATTTTATAATTAATACTGAAGTGCAATTAAATTTTTGTTCCGAATCTCATCCAATAATTGGGTTGTCTATCACCTACTTATGCAGAAATTAAATTTCAAAACCCGTTTTTCATGGTTAACCGAAAAGTAAGAGTTTTAAAACAAAACCTTAAATGTACAATTAAAAGATAATTTAATTACCTGCAATTACTTTTTCTTTCTCACGGCCAAAATTTGAATGGTTATAATAATAAATTGATTATGAAAAACGTACGTCTTTGTTAAAATCAAAATATTTTCTTTAGTTATTTAAATTTAATTCTGTCAAAAAATTATTTTTTGTAGTTTTTGAAAAGATAAATGCAGCTATATATATTATTACATTAAAAATAACTTATAACTCACTAATGTCTGTTTTCGTATGAACATAAACATTTTTCTTAAAATTTTACAAATTGTGTCAAGTTTTTTTTAGGAAATTCGGTTTATTAAAATATCCAAGTTAGTTCATTTTTTAATAATATCTTTTAAAATATAACGTATCAAAACTCTTATTTTCAATTTTGGAGTTAACTGTTAATTGGTCAAATAAAACCTAAAATCTTTTTTCTTCACATTACATGACAGCATTAAACCTGTCAACTTTTACACACATAAGAGTTGTTAATGCATAAAATATAAATTCCAAGCAGGAGGTTTCCACCTCAAGAACAGACACCATTTAAAAACCATTCAAAATTACAATTTAAAATTACAATTCAAAAATCATTCTAAAAATTTTTACTTCTCAAATTACAACAAATTAAAATGAGTGGAACGTGAAGATTACTCTAATCAGCTTAAATATATCCATACCACCGCATCACAACTGGCAGAAACGAGCGCTCAAAAAAGTTTGTTTGCATATTTAATCTTGGGGTATAATTTATGTGCTTTTATAATAAAAATTTCTTCTTAATTATTTAGTATTACAACCCCCCCTTCCTTGTATGTTCTAATTACGCGAAAACCCGTTTCCATCACGTATTTATATCCCGTGTACAGAAGATGGTTTGCAAAAATTGATTTTCTTCTTCCTTAAAATCGCCAGATTAAATCTTCCTTTAGTTTGCCATGAAATGATTTTGCCGTTCTTCCAACGTATAACTGGGAAGCTGTTATACGCCGGTTCTCGACATCATGTTTATGATTTTTATTAAAATACCTTTTCTTCGTTTGCCATATACGGTCTTCTATAACATATTTCTTACTAGTTTTTCTCATAATAAAATTATGTCGTGGTGGCGACTACTTTGCAATAACCTTGTCAGATCAAACAATTTTTTTCATTACGGAATCATAAAAATTTGAAAAACAATAATTTTGCCTTGGAAAAATATTATATACTTACTAATATATTCAATCTGAACATTCTAAGTATTGTTGTGTACAATTTATGTACATAGTAGATACATATTAGTTTTATAATGTATTCAATAAAAGATAATTTATACAAATCAATTAAAATAAAAAAAAATGATGTACTATACTTAAGTATACTTAAATTAACCAACTGTATAACAACAACATGTAATCGAGTAGCTTAAAAACATCACGATTTGTATTGTAATAAAATTATAGAAGTATTTTTATAACAAATATAATGAAATAAAAATTGATAAAATATAAATAAAATTAAATTTTTTTAAATATTAATTGAGCAATTTAAAATTAAAATTATAAATTAAGATAACTAAAATTCAATTACAACTAGTAAACAAAGTATATTATCGAATAAAAATCAAAAACTTACATAAACATGCAAGCGAGTTTTTGAATTTGATATGGTTATGAATAGAAATGATGAGCTAATGTCAGTAATTAATCAATTGCAGATAGTTTTCAGTTCAACTTTTTCAAAAAAACAGGAAGAAAAATAAATTAAAGCTGTTTTATTAAATTGGAATCTGTATAATTTTTTAAATTTCGTTTCTAAGCACTTTATGTAACAATGCCGAAAAATTTAACTAATCAAATTAATTAACTTGATTTAAGATTAATAGAGTTAATTAATTAGAAACATTGAAAAGGCCAAACAATTTTTGAAAATAATCAAAAACAAACTTTTTTTAATAATATGAAATTATTATATCCTGGATATTAAAGGACTATAAAGACTTAAGGTATGTAATTCAATTATTGATTGTTCTGTTAATATAATTAATCCCATTTACTTAAGCTGCATTAACATTATTGAAGAAAACTCGTAAGTGCTCGCACGCAAAACTTCAACGACAGTTTTAAATAGATTTAGAGGTATGTAACAATTTTTTAACCTGATGCTTTTATTTTGTTTCAGTATTTTAGGTCTTTTCATATTTTAAAATTTTGTTGAATAATTTAGATGAGTTTTGTTTTTGAAAAGAATTAAAACTTCGTAAAATATTTTATTTTCATTATTATTAGTTTCATTATTAATTTTATAAACTAGTAATTTATTATATTTACACATAATTTACCTATTTTTCATGAGGGTGACTTCATCAAAATTCAACTTTTTAAACATATCCGGCTACATGTAGCGTAGGAACCCGGGAGGAAAATGGTATAATTTTAAATGCGCTCTTAATTTACAAAATTTACCACATTAGTGCCCAAAAGTAGAATGCAAAACAATTTTCAAACAAAATTTTAAGTGTGAAAATAATTTAACCAATTGCGTCATTTTTTTAAAAGCTTGAGAATAGTGATGGTGCTTACTTGTAACCATATTTTTTCAGCGGCAAAAGTAAAATTTAGGTATTTTGAAAAGTATTAATAATTAATTGTAAGTAAACTCTTCTGAACCACCGCAAATTTGTAATTTTATATTTTTGCCAACCTAAAAATGGTTGACGGCCGATGATAATATTAAATCGTTAAAACTCCACGCCGAAAGCAGTTTTTAAATTCTTCCTAAGAAACCATTGGCGGCCGAAAGACCAGGCCAGACCAAAAGTCATCAGATTTGGTTTTCAAGTAATAAAACATAATTGTTTAAAAGAAAATTGCTACTGCGTACTTAATATAAAACTAGCAGAAGTTAGCTGAAAGAAGTTATTTAAAATGCAGTGCCGAATATTGCTACCATTTTGCTTATTCTATAAATGCGATCTGATAAATAAAATTGCGTAACCTTGATTTGTGATAACCCAAATTATATTATAATTAATTAGTTTAAATAGTTAAAAGGTTAAAAGACACGGTTTTATTTGTGTTATCAATTATTTTTAATTGAAAATGACGCCCGAGCACAAAAAGCCAATAAAACGCCATTGCAAAAAAAATATAAACAAGCCAAGCAACAATATTGTCTTGACTTTGGCCCGCGTGACAAATTGAGCCAGCCAACAGAAGTTAATTCCGTACTAATATTAATATCATTTTAATGATCTTAACTTATTGTATTATAAGGGTAGGCATCATTACTGTCCCCTCCCACTATAGTAATTTCGGATTCTTCTTTTGGGCTTTCACTGAATAAACCCTGACAAAAAAAGTCAAGGTGGGTCTGTCGGCCAACAAGGTTATGCCGACACCTTTTGTGCTGCACGCGGGGTTATTCACATCGATTATCTTTAAAGGAGTAAAACGATCACCGGAAAATATTATTCAGAGGTGTTGGACAAATTCGACATTGATTTGAAAGAAAAATTGCATTTGGCAACGAAAAAGTGCTCTTTCACAAGGACAATGCACGGATGCACACGTGTGTCATCACCATGGCAAAATTTCATAAATTGGGCTACAAATTTCTTCCTCAACCAGCATATTTTACATATTTAGCCCTCTGCGACTATTTCTTGTTTCCAAACCTGAAGAAGTGGCTCGGCGATAATAGATTTGGATCAAATAAAGAGGTCATCACTGAAACAAACCTCTATTTTGAGGTCTTTGAAAAATCGTAATATTTGGAAGAGATAAAAAACTGGAAGACCCTGGACTAAGTTCCAGGGAATAAGTTTCACTAACTACTTTCGTAGTTAGTGGAAAAACCTAAATTTCCTGCAAAAAGTTGAAAATTAACAATATTCTCTCACTTCAAAGTAAGAATTTAATTTTTTACTGGTTTATTTTTTATTTAAACGGAAAGCAATGTCATTTTTATAGTTTTGACGAGAATTTTAAAGTATATTTCTTAAATTATCAATTTAATTTATTTGCCAGACATTGAAAAAGTGTTATTGTAGCTTAAACTTAAACAATTGACGATTATCTACCGGAAACCTTTTTATAGGAAATTTAGTTAATCACAAAATTATTTTCAAATATTGTGGGTACAATTTGTATATAATATTTTTTATTTTGCATGTGATTATATAATTACTGCATTTTTAATTAATTTTATTTTGGTACTAAAATCGGTATAATTTTAGTAATTACACAGTAGATTATTAAAAAAAAGTGCCATAAATATAACAAACAGGTTGTTTACTTCGTCGACCTTGTCTGAAAAGAAGGTTCCTTTGAAGGTTCACTTAGTTCCAATACTTTAAAGGTAACTTTAATTAGTAGTAACCCGGTGCGTAATAAAATCAAAAAGTTTAAATGATATAAGAAAATTTATACAGAACCTGAAAAGTGGTAAGGATAATTTAAAATAAACTTTCGTTATACATTTTTAAAATTTTTCGGCAATAACGTTGTAATAGAACATACTACTTTTACTACTATTGCGTTTGACAGCATAAAGTAAAATTTCGCGCTAAAATAAGTGAAGAAGAGAAGTCCGGAAGCATAGTAGAATTGAAAGTTATATCTTGTTGAAAAATGCGAGTGGTTAAACTTACAACATTTAGAAGCATTAAAATATTTTTATTTGCATTTCTTGAAAAACCGTGAGTTATTAAAATTTATTTTTTAATTACATTCTTGAAATTCGGATGTTGATTTCAGATTTACATTACCTATTTCAAAAAGTTCTTAAATAAATAGTATATACTCTGTAGTAAAATTCTAAAATAAAATTAATTACTTAACCTTACACTTTTAGAGCAACTTTTGAAAAATGCTGTATATCCTAATTATAAAATAATTTAACTTGTTAAATAATTATAAAATAATTTAGTTGTAAATGTTTATTATTACTTGTTTAAATTATATGTTGTATAAAATATTTTAAAAGGTTTCAAGTTTAATAAAATTTGAAAAAAAAATTATTAGTTTTTTACCACTTTACGCAAAGGAGGTCCTAAACTAAAATGTAAGTTAAAAAATTTTCAAATTTTATTAGAATTGTAAAAAAATAATACATTTTTTCAAATTTTATTAAACTTGAAACCTTTTAAAATATTTTATACAACATAAAATAATTTAACGTTCAATTATTTATAAAATGTGTATAATTTCAATAATTGTTATTAAACAGCATTGAATTTTTGGAATACCATACATTAATTAGGTTAAAACCTAATTTGATATTTAAATATTTTTATAATATTTGAAATTTTATATTAAACAAGTTAACTGAACAATAAAACAAAAATAAAGCCCATTGCTGAACGGTGATTGTAAATTGCACCAGGCGGTCAAGGTTGCGCCAGAAAAAGTTCAGATATTTTAATCCTTTACCTTTTGTTCATTACCAGCTTACTACTTAGCTAGTTATTTCTGCGCGAAGAGCTAAATCAGACCGTAAGTTAAAGTCAGTTTTTTAAATTTTTAAAACTAGTTAATACCCAACGGGTGGAATCTGCGCGAGAAGGTAAATTGGGACGTATAGATTAGGATTAATTTTTATATTTTTAAAAGTGATACTAAAAAGGTAATTTTTTAAATTATTTCTTTACGTACTTACTGTAAAATTATGCTCTAATTTTCTGGAATTACATCTAATAACTTAAGGGTCTCACACCAACCGCAGGCGAAATTTACAGGCGTCCTTACTGAAAGCTCACAAATTATTTCGTTTTATTGTTAATTTAACTTGTTAAATTATTAAAATTTTAATTTAATACTTATCTCACAAGTAAATAATATATAAATATGTATAAATTCAGTTTATTCAAAACAACTGCTATCAAATAGTTTAAATTAAATTATAGAGTAGGTTTAGAAAAACTCCTTTTTACGGATGTTTAAAGTTTACAAATCTTATGAAGTGATTTGAATCTTGTTAATTGTTGCTAGTATTACAGTATATTTAAAATTTTTCTTTAAAGAAGCAAAGAAAACAAAATATTTGTACTTAAATCAAGAGAGGAGTTCGAGAGGAGTTAATATTTTTCAATATTTTCTTACAAATATAAATTTTAAAACAAAGATTCATGTACTTATTTTGCGATCCAATTTGTAACTTAAACGATATAAGCATTTGAAATTTTCTTGCACAGAAAATTTTCAAAAATTCGCAACGTATCAAAAATGGTTGCTTCAGAGAGTACTCAGAGAGTACTCAAGTTGGCATGGTATATTAAAGAAACTAAATATACAAAAAGAAAAGCTTTTATATTCTCTACAACTGCAATTAAGAAAATATTTTAATATTTTTTTCTATGCTTATTTCTATAAATGAACGAAATGGAACTAATAAATACGAAAATCTTTGACAAATTACAAATTTGTAATTCGATCATAAATATTTAAATCTCCTTAATACGAAAATATGGCTATCTTTTTAATTTTTTCGATTCTTATTTTTTTATCTTATATCAAACCTGTATCTTTGAGAAAAATTCTGGTACCGCAGATGTTCTAGAACAAAAACTGATAATAGATTTTTGAATTGCTAGCCATGCAAGCAATGCTTTTCATATGTATTTTAGAAAAGGTTTTAAATTTTGTTCAAGCAAAGTGAAATTTTATTTTAATAAAAGTTTTTTTAATTAGTAAATTTTTCCACTTACAAATTTTTTTAGTTTTTAAGACATTATTTCGATTTTCCTAAATCTTGTCAGTTAAACTTGGCCCTATATAATTGAATAAGGATTATTAAGGAATAAGAAAATAATTCATATATTACAGGATATGCATATTATATAATACATAATATGTAACAAGTTTTTATCGTTCAAGTCGTAAAGTTTGTCCAATGCGGCCGTAGCCAGGTTGGGTAACACGCCAAGCGTAAAAGTTACAATTTTACTTATATAAAAATTTCCTTAATAAAAACAAATAATTTGACAAAAAAATGGTGCAATATGGCGTATTTCTAGACGGGCATCAAGTCAATTTTGCTAGTAGCTGCCTGCTTCAAATAATTTACTCTGAACTAAGATGACCGTCTTAATGGTTTTACGAGCCTTTATTATTAAGAACGATATCTCAATAACATTAGCAAATTGACACTAATATTTAGACCATAGAGTCTTTAAAAAATAGAAAATTTACTTATTCGCCAAATTTGTAGTTGGAAAGTCAATTTATGAAATTTAATACATGAATCCTAAATTTTCTAATTGATGTAATAATTAGGAACCTATTATGTCTTCTGCGTAATCTACTTAATCCAATTATCAAAAGTTCTATTTTAAGTAGCATAATATTTAATAATGTTTAATTTGATAATAATTAAAAGGATAAAAAATTGTTAAATCAAGATATCCATGATGTAATAATGATAAACATCATGTAATTTACAAAAACTGCAACACAGTTAGAGCTTGTTAAGTCTTTGTCAGTGTAATTATTTATAATTTATAATTATTTCTAATATTCGTTACTAAGAAATCTTATACTGTCATCTTCTGAATACTAATTCCTTTTGAAAAGTTTAATTATGACGGATTCATTGCATGAGTGCATATGAATACATAATATAATTTTTATTTTAATTAAGTTAGCATCAAACTGCATTATTTTAACAACAGCTTAGTCACTATGCATCTTGCCTTTGGAATATGCATGCGAAGTATTTGAACTGCTACGATGGTAAATTCATAACGGAATTTTAGTTTTTTTTTTAATTTATTCAGTTTTTAATGAATAATGAATACGTTGAGAAACGGTCATTGGCTTAGATGTTAGCACGATCCACTGCTAATGTAAGGCGCCCCGGTTCCAATCCGGGTAGAGCTCACTTTGCAATGCCATATCCGGTTCCCCGGACGTTGGCGATTCAACAGCCGAAGCTAAGATGAATTTACCAGGAAGTATTATAATTCATGGGGTGGTTTTCCGTTGCCTTCCCCATAGTCCACAGATCGATATTGGACTCTTTGATCACAGCAGTGTATCTAACGCGAACAGGGTTCGAACCAGGAGCTTACACTTCGTAGTCGACCCGTGTATGCTTTGCTCTATACTGCTGGTCTCCCCATCCCTAAAAACCTAATTTAAAAAGTGCAAAAATTTTAGATTGATTAGTTTGATGAGTCATGTGCTTAAAATATTTTTGAAAATTATCCATAACCACATTTTAGAAGCTGCGAAGAAATCGTCAATCTGGCTTTCGCAATGGGTTGGATACCAGCGAGGAATTATTTTCTATACAGGTTATGGCACAAAACTGTTTGGCCCAGCGAAAGAGTCTATACATGTGTTTAATCGATTTTGAGAAAGCTTTTGACACTGTAAACCATGTGAAGCCCAGTCAACTATTCCACCAAATAGGTGTCGAAGAACAAAACATAAAATCATAGACAGCTTATTCTGATACCAGAAAGCAGAGATACTTCATCGAAATGAAAACAGAGAAAAGAGAATTAACGTATGTTGGGGGTTAGGCAGGGATGCGTAATTAGGGGATGCGTAAGTAAATGTCGTACTAATAAAAAACATATTACGTTATGCTGACGACACAGTTTTAGTGGCAGACAGCGAAAACAACCTACAAAACTTACTTGAAAGAATTAATCAAGAGAGTAATCCTATGAGTATTAAAATCAATATAAATAAAACAAAGATAATGATAATAACAAAAATTAAGCTATACAAACACGTACATATGCGTTTGAATCAAAAAGTATCGAGTAAGTGGAAAATTCAAATATCTAAATGAAAAACTTGATCATGACCAGAAAATATAAACAAGAATAGAAATTGGAAGAGCGGGTTTCATGAGAACAAGAACACTGTTATGTAATCAAGATCTAAATTTTGATCTGCGATATAGATTCATGAAATGCTACGTGTGGTCCCCTGTAAGGAAGGATGGACACTTAAGGTGGTAACTATGAACAAGATTTAAGCGTTTGAGATGTGGTCTATAAAACGAATGTTTCGAATACCGTAGACAGATCATATGTATAACAAACGAAGAAGTATTTCATCGGGCGGGTGGAGGCAGAGTTATTGCTTAACATAAAAAACTGAAAACATTAGTTTTCTTTATATTCCGACATGAGCGCTATCGTCTTCTCCGTTTCATCATAAAGAAAAATTGAGAGAACGCGGGCCTGGGCAGGAAGAATATGTCATGGCTCGAAATATCAGGAAGTGGACAGAGATAAACTTTGAGACATTGGTTATAACAGCTAAGGATAGAGATACGTTTGCTAAAGTTGTTGCCAACTTCTGATAGGAGAAGGGCACTTGAAGAAGAAGAAAAAGGCTAACAATTTTAAATTTTTAGACTTATAAGAACATGCATTTTGCAGAATTACTTTAAATTTTTTTTAAAAGTTGCCAAGTTTTCGCCTTTCTTAAAATGTTTAATTTTTTTAAGAAGTAAGTTACAAATTACCCATTTGACAGCGATTTGTACAATTTAGGCACTACATTTTTTATCTCGTGTTTTTAAAAGTTGCATGAGGCGACTTGAAAGTTTTCAGACTAAATGAAATAGCAATAATATGTTTCAGCGAATGGTAATTCTAGAACATACAAGCAGCGCCATCCCGCATCATTTAAAATAGATTCAGGCTATTAGCACTTAAAAAAATAATCTTCATAATAATTACAATAATATTATACGTTTTTTTCATTTTATCTTGTTCCACTTTATAGTCGTCATAAGGAACAATTTATTTAAAATTTATCTGCTCCGAAATTTTATGGTGTATTATGAAAACTTCTTAGTACATATATTTTCAAATTAACAATTATCTTATTAAAATGTACTAATTCAATAAATTAAAAAATATATTAATCGTTGTAATTAATGATTTTTACCCAAAAGTAACAATATCACCGGAAATAGATCCAATTGGACAACAATTTCATTATGAATATTATCTTCTCTTAAATTTATTATCATAATATAAATTAATTATATAGATTTTATTGAATTAACGACAATATTTCATAATAATTTAAATTGATAAGTCGGCATTATTTAAATTAATTGCGCAAATTAGTAAGTTAATTATTCAATCAGATATTAAGTTTTATTAAAGTTGCCGCAATTTTTTTTAGGCGTGTGTTTAACCAATTAAGGCATCTATATATGTACTTATCTCATTTAGCAATACAAGTTAAAGGTAATAATAATATATCGATTTTGCAGTGAGCTACAATTTTTAAGTTCTTGAATTATAATGTACCGAGTTATATGCTAACTAAGAAATTGCTAAGTTGGTAATGAATGAACGTACAATTTTAAAATTGTTAATTTTACATAAGTCAACTAAAAGTACCTATTAATTTTTTCAGTTATGTAGTATTATTTTTTTTATTATAATGTCAATAATAATTATACTGTACATTTGCGCTTTCGGAAATTTTAAATTTTGCTCATTATTTCGGAAAATTTTAAATTCATGGTTAATTAAACCTTGAAAGTAATAAAATTATATGTTGCCGAAGTTCAGTCAGGAGGTTAATTTTATTTGTCAGAAAACGTGGGTTGCGCTATTAATTAAAAGAGACGGCATTTTGAATATTCCTACGTCAATATTTTTGCACTTATTGATCAAATTATTTTTGTGAAAAGATAGTAATATAATAATTTCTTGCTTCTCCAAACGTTAAATAGCATTCAATTACTTTAATGATTCACTTTTTGTAAAAGCAATTGTTTTATTTTTTTGTCGGCGGACATAAAGTACTTTTGTGTCTCCCGTCATAAAAGTTAAAGTAATGTAAGTTAAAATATGATAATTATTATGTTTTCGGCTCTCGTCTATCTAAATTAATATAATTATGTATCAATGTAAATTAAAAAATTATTTTTTACGTTCAATGAAAAAATGGCAAGCTATAGACGGCGCCACGAAAAGTCCTACTTTTGCTTATAACAATATGTTCTATTTTATTCAAATCTCTTCTTTATGAAAAATTTTACCCCTTGACCCCCTTACTTTAAATGTTTTTAAAATATTTAATATGTTTCGACAGATTAAAAAATATAATCAATACGATATATTGCTTTTATAATTTATCTACTATTGAGAAAATATTTTTAGAACTTATAAGTTTATTCATTAAATTGTTATCGGTATTTTGCCATTTTATGATTTATTGAATTCAACAGTTCATAAATTTAACTTGGCAATTAATTGAGTACTCATATTATACCGCTTTTACTGTATGGTGAACTGACTAAACCAAAAGAAAGGTTTTTGAAATTTAAAAATTTAAATAAAAGTGGATGTATTAATTTGGGATGCAACAGATTTTAATAACCTGCGCAGACGCAGAATGCAATAAGCGGACAAGACACGACGCATAGGTATTATTACATAATATTGCCATCAACTTAATGGAACATTTTCATTTCAGTAGCAATTCAAAAACAAATTAACCGCTTAACCCTAATCTTTCTATTATAATAGTGAACAACGAAACCTACGATATTTCCAAATTTAATAGGTAAGAAAATTATTGTAGATATTTATTTGGGATTTTCTCTTTGTTTGTAAGGACTAAACAAATTTTAACGAATCAGCCCGGAAGACAATCTCTTCCTGTGTATTTTCAACGAGAAAACAAAACAAAATCATGTTGCACGTTTAGATAATTATGTGCTTTGAACTGAAAATTTAAAACAGACATTTTTTTAACACACTTTCTTAAATAGAACATTAGTTTTTATTAATTAGTTAAAAAATTTTAATTAAACTCAATTTTTGATTCAATGATTCAACTAATCTAAAGGTAAAAATAAATATTTATAAATATGATGACCAAATCTGAATAATATCACGAATCTTATTATAATAATTTTATTAAAGTCGCAATTAGGACAAAATTATATGTATATGCATTCAACGGAAAATTATAGAAAATCAAAATATTGTAATATATTATTATGTACCTACTAAAGTCATAGCGTTGTGCCGATAATTAAGGGTGAATATCTCTCAAATTTAGAGAGCAGTACAAAATCAAATATTCCTTAAGTGGGTCAAGAAAATCCCAAATATGCAGTTTCAGTATTACTGAGAGATTAAACCCAAATAATAATTTGTTGACAAAAAGAGTTAATTCCACGTTTTATAAAGTTGTCAAAATGATCGACTAACACATTTGTAAGTAGTCCTTGGTCCACCCTATCCACACTAAAGTTTCGTGTCTACAAGACTGCGAAGATTTCAGTGCTAACTGTAATCTAGTATTTACGAGTACAGGCGAGTGTAGTGAACATAATTATTATATTTGATTCAAATATAATAATAAAAATAAATGGTTAATAATATATATAATTTCCATAATTATTATATTATCCATTACAGTGAACCAAAAAATAAATATTGCACTGAATTTCAAATAGTGACCAAATTATTAGAGCGAACAGTGAATAAAAAGCATACTTAAGAATTGCCCTAATGCTACTTACAGGGGTTGGGCAGGAAGTTTAATTACAATGATATTTATAAAAGAAGCAATACAGGAAAAACAAAATTTAATACTGTAAAAATAAAATTATAACTGAATTATCTGTGGCGCTCAGGAAAGGTTTGCATTTCTACTCTTGAATTACGTAAAATTTGCCAATGAATATAGCGATTTTTCAATTAGGTACAATTTAACCGTTTTTCGGAATTTATAATAAAGAGCTTTAAGAGTCTTAAGTAGTGGGTGGTTGTACTTTTTTTAAATTATAAATTATCGAATTGGGTATGTTTGGCAATTGGGCAGAATGAAGGCAACGTTAATATTTTATATATTTTAAAATGGTCTCGGCGATGATGCTTTCTGCTTTCCAAACCAAACACGTATCTTATTGCCTCCAAAACTGTATTCCATATCATAAGTGTGATTCCACGAAAGCAAAATAAAGAGCTCTGGCCGTTGACATATCAAGGACCGCACTTACAGATTTTAGGGAAAAACAGGATGAAGAAATATGAAAAGTCCACTTCAAAGCTTTATCGACAATATGACCCAAAAATTTAGTGGATTCCACAACTTGAGTAGTATTACTTTGAAGGGTAACAGGTGGAATATTACCCTTATATGAAAAAACTTCTTTTTTATGAGGAATAAAACATAGTTTGCATTGCATCAGAATAGAATTGCGTCAAGGTCTCTAGACATCGCAGTATGCAAAGATAGCAGATCGGGTCTAAACTAGACACCAAAGAAATATTAGTGATGTTGTTGATAAATAATAGAAAGAGAACTGGACCAAGCAAAGATTCCTGGGGAAAATCCAGTTATAGGAAATTTTATCCATCCGGACAAATTTAAAAAATGAAATAGAAAAATTGGAATAATTAAAAATATTTCTTGAGAGCAAAATCTCCCAGTAACAAAATGTTTGGAAACCGTTCTCAGATGTTTATCTCTAATGAGCTAAATTTTGAAGGAAGATACGCTAAAATAAATACCGCAGACCACTTGAGAGTATTTAATATGTGGATGTACAGAAGTATTTAAAAAATACGTTGAGTTAATCACAAAACTAGCAATGATGTTCTAAGATGCATGGGAAAGAGTTTCTGATCATGACCATGCAGAAAAGCACTGCGAAACCCAATACTCCGATATCAAAGATTCATTTTGATTAAATAAATAATAGAAGTCAAGTAATCATTACTTTTATCGCCAATTTTATCTTTCGTTAATCTTTATTTTCCTGGTAATCATTCCTGACTTTTGATGCTTAATCAGCCTACATTTACTTTTTACATTAATTAGATCTTCAGCCAGCTGGGATTATAACCGGTATAGATAGCGTTTAATTTCAAAAAATTGGCTGTTGAATAAAATGACAAGTTAAATAAATAAAATTATTGAAAACCAGAAAATAGTTTCTTGTAACACCAA
Source organism: Lycocerus yunnanus (assembly GCA_036346125.1). Classification (NCBI taxonomy): domain Eukaryota; kingdom Metazoa; phylum Arthropoda; class Insecta; order Coleoptera; family Cantharidae; genus Lycocerus; species Lycocerus yunnanus. The sequence continues at coordinate 911,463 of JARFIX010000017.1, forward strand.
TGCAGGTGGTAGCAAATGCTAACATTAATCAAAAATAAAGTAAAATTAGCTTAAACTAAAGGTTTGAGTTTACGATGTACAAATACAAATTAAAGTTCAAATATAAAAATAAAGTAAGGAGATAGCTTTGTAGAAACAGCAAACTCAAATCCTTTAGTTAATTTAAAATATATAAGTGTCTCATCGATTCGGAATTTCAATGTCAAGCTATATTGCGGAGCTAAAACTAAATACACGCCAATAAATAAGATTAGCTTTGAATGTGTTCTAATCAAATTTCTTTCAATATTTTGAACGCATAGTACCAATTTTTGTAAAATTCCTGATTGTGTTTCAATCAAGGACAAAAATCAGTTAAAAATAAAGTAGCTGTAAAAATAAGCAATATTGATTCTAACCAATAACAGGAATTAAGTAACAGAAAATATTAACTTAAATATTTTTCCCGCATCCCAAACTATCATGCTACATTGTTCTAATTTAGAAAAGCTTTTCTTAAATTTCTTCTCGTGGGAGAAATTCCATTGGATCTAAAAAGTTCAAATCTAAAATTTTTGCATTGCAACTCTAATTTGTTTAAAAAGTTTACAATCAAATTTTATTTTTAATTTATTTGAAATGTTAAAATTACAACAATTATATTTTATACCATTTTTAATTTCAGTTATTCCAACCATCAAATGAAGTTGATACCACGCTGTTTATGCAGTAACAGTTGTTTCGGAGTTATTGGATCTTTACTCTTCGGTTCTGGTGTCATTTTACTATGTTTATTTTTGCAATTTTTTGACAACGCCATAACGTCCATGTTAATTTTAAAACCAACTTCACCGGCATACGAATTTTGGAGAAAAACTCCAATTCCAGTATCACTTGATTTCTACTTTTTTAATTGGTTAAACCCAGAAGAAAGCAATGACCCGACCAAAGTGCCAACATTTTATGAAGTAGGACCTTACTCCTTTAGAGAAGTTAAAGAAAAAGTAAACATATCGTGGAATGACAATAATACGGTCACGTATCAACAGTTGCGCCATTGGTACTATGACGAAGCAAAATCTTCAGGAAAGTTAACCGATCAACTTAACACAATAAACGTCGTTACAGCTGTAAGCGGTTTTGGTTCTTTACTTATAAATTCTTCAATAAATTTTAGACTGCGGCAATGCAAATTAGAGACTGGAGTGATTTTATGAAAATTGGGTTTTCGTTAACATTAGATACAATATCTCCTTATATTAACATAACAAAATCAATTGGAGAATTACTATTTGATGGATATGATGATCCGTTTATTAATATGGCTCGAGATTTACCATTTATCGATAACGTTCCATCATACGATAAATTTGGATCTGGGTGTTGTTTTCTATAGCTATAGAAATATACAAGACCTACTACATACCTAGTTCATGCAGAATAGGTAAGTGCAATTTGTACAGTATTGTTTATATTAAATTTTGCAAAAACTGGTATGCGATGTGCGGTTTACAAACGATTTACATTAGCTTCAAGTTTTCTTCTTCAAGTGCCATACACTTCATTGTGTAGGCGATCAGCTTAGCCGAAGCCAAGCTGACTTTACTAGGAATATAATTAATGGGGTGGTTTTCCGTTGCCTTCCCACAGTCCAAAGATTGATATCGGACCTTTGATCACAGCAGTGTAACCGACTCGACTTGGAATCGAACCATGGTCTACCGCTTTAAAGTGTATGCTTTACGCGGCTAGAGTTAGAATCCCGAACTCGAAAATACACTTTTCCTATAGAAATGGCTATACCAAACGAAAGAACACAAAATACAAGCTCTCTAAGGTGAGGATCAATCTTGTCGGAGTTGTAATAAGACCACAATTTAATTTTGAAAATTGCAATTTTCCCATAAGAAATACATGTAAGTGTATTATTGCGCATAATGCGCGTAATGTTGCGCAATAGTTTTATGCATTTTGGTGACCGTCCGTGCTGATTTACCCTAGCGGTTTTACCTTGGGCGGGGCCAACAAGAGCAGCTTTAGAAACGAGTCAGTCGCTCCCTGAGATCTGCCGCGTCAACTTTCAAACTTTTTGAGTTGGAGCCGCTTAAGGGATGTTTTTAATGAGTTTAGCACGTGTCAAAACCGTTCGGAGCCCCGTTCGCGCTGGGACGGGCGCGGGCGGGTGCGGAGAATAGGTTTTGACAGTGCAACCACCTCAGAAACGAATTCACACAAAAAGTGATTTTTTCGAAAATTTGTTGTCCGATCACAACTTTAATTTCATAATTCGTAATTTCATAATTTCATAAATCATAATTCGTCGTGAAAACCGAGATTCTGGTATATTTACTGTCGCCACAACCTCTTTCAATTTTGGGGCGGGGTTACAGTTGAAAAGAGCCAATGATAAAATTGCATTCCAAATTAACTTTAAAGCCGTTTTTTTACGCTACACTGCTGGTCAGTTCAAGTTTTAACATTTAAAATATAATAATAATAAGTTTTATTGCCATAACTACATTATTGTGGACAAAGCATATACCTAAAGCAATACCAAAATAATTCCTATATATTATTTACTTCAATTACAATGATATTTATAAAAAGAAGCAAATACAGGGAAAAACAAAATTTAATACTGTAAAAATAAAATTATAACTGAATTATCTGTGGCGCTCAAGAAAGGTTTGCATTATTACTCTTAAATTACGTAAAATTCGTCCAATGAATATAGCGATTTTTCAATTAGATACAATTTAACCGTTTTCGGAATTTATAATAAAGAGCTTTAAGAGTCTTAAGAGTGGGTGGTTGTACTTTTTTTTTTAATTATAAATAATCGAATTGGGTATGTTTGGTAATTGGGCAGAATGAACAACGTTAATATTTTATATATTTTAAAATGGTCTCGGCAATGATGCTTTCTGCTTTCCAAACCAAACACGTATCTTATTGACCCCAAAACTGTATTCCATATCATAAGTGTGATTCCATGAGAAAAAATAAAAGCTCTGGCCGTTGACATATCAGACCGCACTTACAGATTTTAGGGAAAATAGGATGAAGAGATATGAAAAGTCCACTTCAGAGCTCTATCGACAATATGACCCAAAAATTTAGTAGATTCCACAACTTGAGTAGTATTACTTTGAATGGTAACAGGTGGAATATTACCATCATATGAGAAAACTTCTTTTTATTGGAATAAACATAGTTTGCATGCACCAGAATAGAATTGCGTCAAGGTCTCTAGACATCGCAACATGCAAAGATAGCAGATCGGGTCCAAACTAGACACCAAGAAAATTTTTTTATCCATATTAGTGATGTTGTTGATAATAGAAAAGAACTGGACCAAGCAAAGATTCCTGGGGAAAATCGCATCCATTTTCCGCAGTTATAGGAAAATTTTTTCCATCCGGAAAATTTAAAATGAAATAGAAAAATTGGAATAATTAAAATTGTTCTTGAGACCAAAAAGTTTCAGTAACAAAATGTTTGGAAACCGTTCTCAGATGTTTATCTCTAATGAGCTAAATTTTGAAGGAAGATGGACGTTTAAAAATAAATACCGCAGACCACTTGGGAGTATTTAATATGTGGATGTACAGAAGTATTTAAAAAATACGTTGGGTTAATCACAAAACTAGCAATGATGTTCTAAGATGCATGGGAGAGAGTTTCTGATCATGACCATGCAGAAAAGCACTGCGAAACTCAATACTCCGATATCAAAGATTCATTTTGATTAAATAAATAATAGAAGTCAAATAATCATTACTTTCTATCGCCAATTTTATCTTTCGTTAATCTTTATTTTCCTGGTAATCATTCCTGACTTTTGATGCTTAATCAGCCTACATTTACTTCTTACATCAATTAGATCTTCAGCCAGCTGGGATTATAACCGGTATGTATAGCGTTTAATTTCAAAAAATTTGGGTTTGAATTAAATGACAAGTTAAATAAATAAAATTATTGAAAACCAGAAAATAGTTTCCTGTAACACCAATGCAGGTGGGAGCAAATGCTAACATTAATCAAAAATAAAGTAAAATTAACTTAAACTGAAGGTTTGAATTTACGATGTACAAATACAAATTAAAGTTCAAAAATAAAATAAAGTAAGGGATAGCTTTGTAGAAAGCAAATTCAAATCCTTTTTGTTAATTTGAAATATACAAGTGTCTCATCGATTCGGAATTTCAATGTCAAGCTATATTGCGGAGCTTTAAAATTTAAAAACACGCCAATAAATAAGATTAGCTTTGTATTTTTCTAATCAAATTTTTCAATATTTTGAACGCATAGTAACAATTTTGTAAAATTCCTGATTTGTTTCAATCAACGACAAAAATCAGTTAAAATAAAGTAATGTAAAATAAGCAATATTGATTCTAACCAATAACAGGAATTAAGTAACAGAAAATATTAACTTAAAAATTTTTTCCCGCATCCCAAACTATCATGCTACATTGTTTTAATTTTGAAAAGCTTTTCTTAAATTTCTTCTCGTGGAAAAAATTCCATTAAACTAAAAGTTCAAATCTAAAATTTTGCATTGCAACTCTAATTTGTTTAAAAAGTTTACAATTAAATTTTATTTTTAATTTATTTGAAATGTTAAAATTACAACAATTATATTTTATACCCTTTTTTAAATTTTAGTTATTCCAACCATCAAATGAAGTTGATACCACGCTGTTTATGCAGTAACAGTTGTTTCGGAGTTATTGGATCTTTACTCTTCGGTTCTGGTGTCATTTTACTATGTTTATTTTTTCAATTTTTGACAACGCCATAACTCCATGTTAATTTTAAAACCAACTTCACCGGCATACGAATTTTGGAAAAACTCCAATTCCAGTATCACTTGATTTCTACTTTTTAATTGGTTAAACCCAGAAGAAAGCAATGACCCGACCAAAGTACCAACATTTCATGAAGTAGGACCTTACTCCTTTAAAAAGTTAAAGAAAAAGTAAACATATCGTGGAATGACAATAATACGGTCACGTATCAACAATTGCGCCATTGGTACTATGACGAAGCAAAATCTTCAGGAAAGTTAACCGATCAACTTAACACAATAAACGTCGTTACAGCTGTAAGCGGTTTTGGTTCTTTTACTTATAAATTCTTCAATAAATTTTAGACTGCGGCAATGCAAATTAGAGACTGGAGTGATTTTATGAAAATTGGGTTTTCGTTAACATTAGATACAATATCTCCTTATATTAACATAACAAAATCAATTGGAGAATTACTATTTGATGGATATGATGATCCGTTTATTAATATGGCTCGAGATTTACCATTTATCGATAACGTTCCATCATACGATAAATTTGGATGGTTTTATACAGTAAGTTTAGTTTTTAATATATTTTTCTTTTGCCTAAATGCAGTAGTTTTATATCAGAGAAATGGGTCCGCAACATTTGATGGTATTTTTTAAAATGGCAACAGGTAGCGATGGATACACTGGCGAGCTTTTAAATTGGAATTATGGTAATAAAAACCCAAAAACAATCCCGACCCTTGCAATCAAGTACGTGGATCTGCTTTGGAACTTTTATCCGGAACGACGAACTCGTGACTATGTTTTATTGTTTGTATCTGATATATGTAGGTACATAAGATTGGATTACGAAAAGGATGTAGATGTTAAAGGTATTAGAGGTTATAAATATTCAGCACAAGAAGGATTGCTAGATAATGGAACTAAAATACCAGGAAATGAATGCTTCTGCAACGGAGAATGTGTCCCTTCAGGTGCTTTAAACGTGTCTTCCTGCCGGTATGATACGCCTGCTTTTGTTTCACTTCCTCATTTTTATGGTGCTGATCCTGTTTATTTAACCATGGTTAACGGTCTAACTCAAAACAAATCAAAACACGAATTTTATATTATAATTGAACCTGTAAGTATAAAATCAAATTTTGCTCAAAAAAACTTTTAGTCAATTGGTTTATTTATAGAGAACCGGTATACCAATAGATGTTTCTGTAAGACTTCAACTCAACATTCGAATAAGGCCTGTAGAAAATATAAGGTGAATATTCTCTATTACTTCTGTTGGCAATGAATTACAGAAATGAATTTAATGTTTTAGGTTATACGCATCCATTTCTGAAGTGTTTTTCCCAGTTTTATGGTTTGAACAAAAAGTACAAATACCGGATCATTTAGTATGGAAATTGAAATTTTTAATAAATTCCCCACTTAACGTTCCAATTTTTTCGTCAATTTTAATAACATTTGGAATTTCGATACTTGTGTATGTTGCATGTAGAAAAATAAGTGCGAAAATATTCAATAGGCAATCAATACATGAAGAGGTTCCTTTAACTGATAACATTCTAAAGTCAAGCCCGAACTCAAAGAAAAGCAAAGCAATATTAAAATTATTGCTAACTAATGTACGGTGCTTGGTGTCATCAGAATTTATTAATGCATTGTGATAACCAAATGTATAGCCTTAGTTATTCGTAAATATTATTTTATAAAAATGTGTCATTTATATATGTAATTTTTTGAGAAAAAATTAATAATAAATTTATTTTACAATAACAGCAGAAAAATAACAAAAACACTGAGTAAAGATTGCTTCACTAAGGGTACGTCCACCTGGAGATCTCCAAAATAACATTTTAACTCTTTAAAATATCTTCTATTTGGGTTCCTCTATTTCAGAATAAATTACGTCAGAGTAACACATCTGGTTATCTCCAGCAGCTCACAAAAAGCAATTAAGAACACAAGATTGGATTAGACACAATTTTAGGCAAGTACTTCCAGCAGCAAGCGCTAAATGAATTCAAAACAGCCAAGTTCATAACGGCAATCATGTTTATCTCTTCTTCAGTTAATAATACAAAATGGAACGTTGAATTAAAAAAAACAATTGGTCTCCTTTAAGAAAACATTATGATCCGCTGTGACACACCAACGTCACCTTGATCCGGCGTAGCAAGCTTTAAAATCTACCCTCGTTAATTAATTTACGAGGCAACCATAAGTTGTAGAAAAACTAAATATAAGAAACTACATTTTGCATAAAAAGATTACCAATAATTCCATTATCGGATTTAAGTGGACCTTGTGCAAGTAAAGAAAATATGAGCACCGTAATTGTATTATAAATTAAAGGTTTGACAAAACTAGCAATGATGTTCTAAGATGCATGGGAGAGAGTTTCTGATCATGACCATGCAGAAAAGCACTGCGAAACTCAATACTCCGATATCAAAGATTCATTTTGATTAAATAAATAATAGAAGTCAAATAATCATTACTTTTATCGCCAATTTTATCTTTCGTTAATCTTTATTTTCCTGGTAATCATTCCTGACTTTTGATGCTCAATCAGCCTACATTTACTTCTTACATTAATTAGATCTTCAGCCAGCTGGGATTATAACCGGTATGGATAGCGTTTAATTTCAAAAAATTTGCTGTTGAATTAAATGACAAGTTAAATAAATAAAATTATTAAAAACCAGAAAATAGTTTCTTGTAACACCAATGCAGGTGGTAGCAAATGCTAACATTAATCAAAAATAAAGTAAAAATTAGCTTAAACTAAAGGTTTGAGTTTACGATGTACAAATACAAATTAAAGTTCAAATATAAAAATAAAGTAAGGAGATAGCTTTGTAGAAACAGCAAACTCAAATCCCTTTAGTTAATTTAAAATATATAAGTGTCTCATCGATTCGGAATTTCAATGTCAAGCTATATTGCGGAGCTAAAACTAAATACACGCCAATAAATAAGATTAGCTTTGAATGTGTTCTAATCAAATTTCTTTCAATATTTTGAACGCATAGTACCAATTTTTGTAAAATTCCTGATTGTGTTTCAATCAACGACAAAAATCAGTTAAAATAAAGTAGATGTAAAACTAAGCAATATTGATTCTAACCAATAACAGGAATTAAGTAACAGAAAATATTAACTTAAAATTTTTCCTGCATCCCAAACTATCATGCTACATTGTTTTAATTTAGAAAAGCATTTCTTAAATTTCTTCTCGTGGAAGAAATTCCATTATCTAAAAGTTCAAATCTAAAATTTTGCATTGCAACTCTAGTTTGTTTAAAAAGTTTACAATCAAATTTTATTTTTAATTTATTTGAAATGTTAAAATTACAACAATTATATTTTACACCATTTTTAATTTCAGTTATTCCAACCATCAAATGAAGTTGATACCACGCTGTTTATGCAGTAACAGTTGTTTCGGAGTTATTGGATCTTTACTCTTCGGTTCTGGTGTCATTTTACTATGTTTATTTTTGCAATTTTTTGACAACGCCATAACGTCCATGTTAATTTTAAAACCAACTTCACCGGCATACGAATTTTGGAAGAAAACTCCAATTCCAGTATCACTTGATTTCTACTTTTTTAATTGGTTAAACCCAGAAGAAAGCAATGACCCGACCAAAGTACCAACATTTCATGAAGTAGGACCTTACTCCTTTAGAGAAGTTAAAGAAAAAGTAAACATATCGTGGAATGACAATAATACGGTCACGTATCAACAATTGCGCCATTGGTACTATGACGAAGCAAAATCTTCAGGAAAGTTAACCGATCAACTTAACACAATAAACGTCGTTACAGCTGTAAGCGATTTTGGTTCTTTTACTTATAAATTCTTCAATAAATTTTAGACTGCGGCAATGCAAATTAGAGACTGGAGTGATTTTATGAAAATTGGGTTTTCGTTAACATTAGATACAATATCTCCTTATATTAACATAACAAAATCAATTGGAGAATTACTATTTGATGGATATGATGATCCGTTTATTAATATGGCTCGAGATTTACCATTTATCGATAACGTTCCATCATACGATAAATTTGGATGGTTTTATACAGTAAGTTTAGTTATAAAATATTTTTCTTTTGCCTAAATGCAGTAGTTTTATATCAGAGAAATGGGTCCGCAACATTTGATGGTATTTTTAACATGGCAACAGGTAGCGATGGATACACTGGCGAGCTTTTAAATTGGAATTATGGTAATAAAACCAAATACAATCCCGATCCTTGCAATCAAGTACGTGGATCTGCTTTGGAATTGTATCCGGAACGACGAACTCGTGACTATGTTTTATTGTTTGTATCTGATATATGTAGGTACATAAGATTGGATTACGAAAAGGATGTAGATGTTAAAGGTATTAGAGGTTATAAATATTCAGCCCAAGAAGGATTGCTGGATAATGGAACAAAAATACCAGGAAATGAATGCTTCTGCAACGGAGAATGTGTCCCTTCAGGTGCTTTAAACGTGTCTTCCTGCCGGTATGATACGCCTGCTTTTGTTTCACTTCCTCATTTTTATGGTGCTGATCCTGTTTATTTAACCATGGTTAATGGTCTAACTCAAAACAAATCAAAACACGAATTTTATATTATAATTGAACCTGTTAGTATAAAATCAAATTTTGCTCAAAAAAACTTTTGACCAATTTGTTTATTTATAGAGAACCGGTATACCAATAGATGTTTCTGTAAGACTTCAACTCAACATTCGAATAAGGCCTGTAGAAAATATAAGGTGAATATTCTCTATTACTTCTGTTGGCAATGAATTACAGAAATGAATTTAATGTTTTAGGTTATACGCATCCATTTCTGAAGTGTTTTTCCCAGTTTTATGGTTTGAACAAAAAGTACAAATACCGGATCATTTAGTATGGAAATTGAAATTTTTAATAAATTCCCCACTTAACGTTCCAATTTTTTCGTCAATTTTAATAACATTTGGAATTTCGATACTTGTGTATGTTGCATGTAGAGAAATAAGTGCGAAAATATACAATAGGCAATCAATACATGAAGAGGTTCCTTTAACTGATAACATTCTAAATCAAGCTGAACTCAAAGAAAAGCAAAGCAATATTAAAATTATTGGTAACTAATGTACGGTGCTTGGTGTCATCAGAATTTATTAATGCAGTGTGATAACCAAATGTATAGCCTTAGTTATTCGTAAACATTATTTTATAAAAACTTGCCATTTATATTATGTAATTTTTTGAGAATAATTAAAAATAAATTTATTTTACAATAGTAGCAGAAAAATAACAAGAACACTGAGTAAAAGGTTGCTTCACTAAGGGTACGTCCACCTGGAGATCTCCAAAATAACATATTAACTCTTTAAAATATCTTCTATTTGGGTTCCTCTATTTCAGAATAAATTACGTCAGAGCAACGCATCTGGTTATCTCCGACAGCTCACCAAAAAAAATTAAGAACACAAGATTGGATTAGACACAATTTTAGGCAAGTACTTCCAGCAGCAAGCGCTAAATGAATTCAAAACAGCCAAGTTCATAACGACAATCATGTTTATCTCTTCTTCAGTTAATAATACAAAATGGAACGTTGAATTCAAACAAAAACATTTGGTCTCCTTTAAGAAAACATTATGATCCGCTGTGATACATCAACGTCACTTTGATCCGGCGTAGCAAGCTTTAAAATCTACCCTCGTTAATTAATTTACGAGGAAACTATAAGTTGTAGAAAAACTAAATATTGATTCAAATTTTAAATTATAAGGTTAAATGAACAATAAAACGAAACATTATAAAAAATTTGAATCAATTTAATTAAAGGTTAATAAATATAGATTTCGAAAAACTAAATATAAGAAACTACATTTTCCATAAAAAGATTACCAATAATTCTATTATCGGATTCAAGTCGACCTTGTGCAAGTAAAAATATGAGCACCGTAATAATATTATAAATTAAAGGTTCGACAAAATTATCCTAGGTGTAATAACAACTGATGCTAGAAAAGGTGGTAGGTGGAACTTGGAACCCACTATAAAACGGAGGGGTCAAAAATAATATTATTACTTAAAATATTAATTACCTGGGATTTTAAAATGTGTGTAATCACAGTAGGTTTAATAAAACGTGAAATTTGCACAAGATTAAAAATACGTGAGTACGCCTTGACACGGCCCTGTATTGTAATGAAGATAATTTTGATTATTTAAAGATTTCTTTATTTTAATTAGAAAAAGTTTTCATATGCGGCATCACAATTCAAATTCTATATTTTAATTTTATATTTTGAATTATCAGTGAAGATAAGATAAGAACTTTCAGCTGTTAGATTTTTAATTTAAAAACTTCGTGTATGCAACTTTGAAGAAAATCAATGCCTTCCCCATTTCCCGTTGCCTTCAACGTGACATTGTTATAGGGTAGTGTAATTAACTTTGTGCACCCAGTGGTACCTATTCTACCAATAGTTTATAATTGCGTTACATATCATTTTATATTTTTGAGTTTAACGGGTAACCCAATATTACGGTCAGTTGCATAATTTGAATTTAGTAAGAATTAAATCTGTGACTAGAATGGATCAGCACTCTTTGTTACTTTCGGCATTAGGCCTGGTCCTTTCCTTCCTGTGGAAAAACAAATTTTGCAGTTTCTTTGGTGCCTGTCGCTTTTATTGTTATACAGGGTAGTTTCTAACTGCGTGATGTCCAAATCACATCTTTCCGGCTTGCTGTTAGGAGCGTATCACTATTAGCATCCGTATTACTTTGCACCATTAAAATGAAGAACCGGCTCTGTACTTTATCATCAGTGCCTTCTGCCTCGACGAGCTAGCAACGAGGCAAGTCTTTCTTTGGCCAACCGCTCTGAGATTAACGGTTACGCGGTGTTAATCTGCAATAACTCCACTGTCGATTCAAATTCTAACATCTTTAAGATGTTACAGTTTGAGCCCATTTTCTCAATTTTGTTCAATTTCGAATCTTGTCGGTCTTTGCAATCTTCTTTCTTTAGGTTTCTTACGCTCATTGCCTTTTTATTCCCTCACTCCATGATTTTTTTGGTCGTGCTTTCTTTCTTCTCTTTCTTGGAAACCAGTCCATGATTTTCTTTGGCAATCGCTCGTTCATTCGTTTTACGTGCCCATACCAAATAAGTTGTATCTGTTCTATATCTTGTATTATTTGGCTTCAATACCTATCCTTCTTTTTACCTCATCATTTCTTATTCTAGCCGTCATGATATTTTTGCAGTTTGTCGCAACGCATCCATTTGTGTTACTTCTAATTTTCTTTTACCTACCTCGGTCATCCTCCACGTCTCAGATCCATATAGTAAAGCACTTTTATCTGTATTTTGAAGCGCCTTATTTTGCTCTTCATTCACCTCTGTTTACGATTTTTACCATTTCACTCTATTCATGGCCAACATTCTTACTTCGTTCCATTTTTTTCTTTCTTTTTTAATAACTGTCCAATATTGTCATTCCAGGTTTTTGGTGGTCTACCTCTTGTTCTTCTTCTCGTTGTTTTAATTGCCTTTTTCTCCGGCATATTTTCTGCTATTGTGTTTAGATGTCCAAGTCATTTCAACTGTTGGCATTTAATTTTTCTATCGCTGGTTTTATTTCAAGTCTGTTTCTTAGTTCTTCGTTTTTATTTTGTCCAATTTTGTAACTCCTTCCCGAGGGGTTAACCGCTGGTGAAGTTTTTGTACACATCTTATGAAGTACATGACATCTCACGTAAAGTACATGAAGTACTTCACGTGGAACATCCTCCAGTGCCTCTGAAACGTAAGATCTTCAATTTACTTTGATAAAAATAAAATATTTGATTCGGGGTCTGGGGGCGTGGAACACCTCCAGTGCCTCTGCAACGGGAGATCTTCAGTTTACTTCTGATAAAATAAATTATTCAATCCGGGGATCTGGGTGTGGAACACCCTCCAGTGCACAAATTTGGAATGAAAACATGCAGAACCCCAGACCAAGTAGTTTACTTTTATCAGAAGTAAACTGAAGATCTCTTGTTGCAGAGGCACTTGAGGGTGTTCCACACCCCCAGACTCCCGGTTTAAGTAATTTATTTTTATTAAAAGTGCATTAAATATTTAAGCATATCTCAAGTTTAATAAAATTAGCTATGGCCAAGTAAATGTGTTAAATTCGTAATTTGACAATCATAGACTCCTAGACCGTTCGACCGATCCCAACCAAATTTTGCATAGTTACCTCTAGGACCCTAAAGAGGTTTTCGCTAAAACCGGGACCGAAAAGCTTAATTTAAAAAAAGTGAAAAATTGCGGACGCGCATGAATGGAACGAGATTCCCATACAGGGTGAATTTATAATTATTCAACAGTGCGGCCTTCAGGCCGCAAACTGCATAGTTAATTATAAACTGCGTAATTATAAATTCCGTACTCCCGGGAGGCAGATCTCTGCAATAAAATAAAAATAAACTACTCTATCCGGGTGTGGAACACCTCCATTTCTCAAATTTTGGAATCTCGGTGAGTCTCAGAAATACCAATGATGTACGTGAAATACAATGAAGTATCGCTGAATTAGGTGGAGTACCGTGAATTATTGATGAAGTACGGTGAAGTACGTGAAGTCCCGTGAATTACTGCTGAATTATATGAAGAACGAAGAAGTATGGAGAATTATCATGAATTACGTGAAGTGTGAAGTTAATTGTACACGATTTCCTCTAGCGGTTGACATCTCGCTCCTTCCACTCTTCTCAATTATTTCATTTCAGTTGCTTGTAACTACTTCTCATTCATTGGTTTAGATTTCGACCCGCATCCAAAAGTTAGTCATTTTATTGCCTTCTTGAAAATTTCCTTTTTGTTTATTATTGTTTTACTTATTGCCGCTGCCCCTACCACTGATTATTTTAGCTTTATAGTTGCTTTTCTCCTAACAGTATACCCAAATATTTAAACTGCCTAACCTGTTCTATCTGCTTGCCCTGAATGTCAATTTTATTCACTCCTCGGTTCTCTCCAATGTCATTACTTTGGTTTTTCATTCCAAATTAAAGATGTTCAATGTTTTCTCTAAAGTGATTTCGTCTGCTACTCTTATTTTTGTGGTTCATGGATAGTATCATGGTTTTGTTTGTTCGCTTCTAGTAGTTCTTTAAAATACTATTCCTTCCATCTATATATTATTTCTTTCTCTTCTCGTATTATTTCACCTTGCCTATCTTTAATGTGATTTAGGGTAGTTTGTATAGTTCTTCTTATGTTTTTTATTATTTTGTAAAACAGTTTTTGATGCTTATTTTTATTCCTTTCCATCCGCTTGCTAAACTCTTCCCATGCTTTTCTCTTTGCATCAATTATCATTACTTTGGTCTTTAATCTGTGTTTTATGTACTTGTCATGAATCACTTCGGTTTTTTGTGTTAGGTACCTTTTCCATTTTAACTTTTTCTTCTTTATTTCTTCTTTGATTTCATGGCTCCACCATGCTGTTTGTTTTTTATAGTTTTGTACTCTGGCTGTACCACATGCTTCTCTTGTTCCCGACAATAATATTTCTTTAAATCTCTCCCATATAGTATCTTCAAGCCTCAAGCCCCCAATCTTTTATTGCCTCTCTGCGTTTTACGTTTTGTACTTTTTCTCTTTTGGTTTAGCGGGTATGTTACTTTTACTTTTGCTACCACCATCAAATAGTAATCACTACCAATTTCAACTCTTCTATGTACTCTAACATCCATTAAATTTAACTTATTTACCTTCTCAGTTATTATATAATCTATAATAGATTTTTCTTTTTTGCTTGGTTCCTCTCTTGTGTATTTATGTACTTCCTTGTGTTTATAAATAGAATTACCAATTACCAAGTTATTAACTACGCACCGATCAATCAATCTTTCTCAATTTTTGTTACGAATCTCTTTACCGAACTTTATTTATTCTCCATTACTTTATTTGTTTATTTTCCTTTGTTTCCTATTCGGGCACTGAAGTCACCTGCTACATAGACCATACCTGACATTTGCAATTTCTTCCAAAAGTAATTTTTTTTCAATTTTTTGTGCGTCCTCGTTTGGTTCATATACCACTATTATTGTCATTTGTTGTTCTTTGTAATGTCACTATTATTATTCTTTCTGAAACAAATTCCCACGTTTTTATGAATTTCCTACATTCTCTTCCTATTGCAACCTACACCTGCTGCTGCTCTTTTTTTTGTTTTGACTGCGGTGTATATCATTATAAGCTATATATCATTGCTACAAAAAAAAACAAAATTGTTTATAAAGTTTTGAATTATTTATCTGTCTATATATGAATCTTTTCTATGGTTAGCGCCCCTCTCCGTCCCTAGTTTCTACTTCGTCTGTTCAGACAAAGTTCATCCTCCAGATCTCTTATTTTTTTCGTGAAATCCTTATTTCTTGTTGTTTGTTTCTAATTCCACGAATGTTCCAAATTCCAAAATCATAGTCTATTTTTGTTGTATAGACGACATAGGCGACAAGATTTTTAACAATAATTGTTAGCTATTACGAAGCTTCACTGGTGAATTTAGCAATATAATTTGAGTTTTTCAAAGTGCCGAAGAGCTAGCTATCTTGACGACCTAACTCTCAAGCTGGAAGGCCGAGATTTTCAGTAAGGATTTTCTGCCTTAGTCAATTTCTATCGGTTTTAAGTTGACTGACTTTTCATTGATTGACATTGACAATCAATTATTTATTTTTGTTTATTATTTTTATAATAAACATGTACATAGATAACAAAATAAATTTAAACTCTTAACAATTTACAATCGACATCCTTTACTAACGACGAAATTTTACTATTTTAACATTTGAAAATAAGTAAATATGTTTATATTTTTGTAAACAAATATTTTATTAAATATTAGAAACCCTCGTTATTGTTTCTAAATTAAAATTTAGCTGAATTATAATAATTAGGTAGGTACATAATTTTAACTATATAAATTTTGAACACGATTCAGGTTTTGCAATAGATTCAAAAAGTCGGCGTTTTATTCAAGTGTGCTAACTGTGAAAAAAATTGATAAGAAGTTTGAATTCCCCTAAACCTTTTTAAAAGGGATATTTTTGCTACCTGGGGGTTTGGTGACTGTAAGGGTTCTCTTGTTGATTGTTTACCACTGTCTCCTCAAAGAAGACGGTTAAAAACAGTAATTTCTCACTTCGTTCGGGTTTGAGAATTGTCATACCACGTCCATGCATCACCGCCTAATAGATCAAAATCCGCCAACTGCCAACTGTACCAACGAAGTCTGCAGAAAGTCAGTAGTATTCTACTTTAATTTTTTTTTTAAATGGGGTTAAAATACGCCACCTATTAATAAAATCACCGTATTTTATGGTATGTTACCGTATGTTAGTAAAAACTGGTACCTCGCAAATGATTTTTTCGGAAAATAGCGGTTACATAAAATCCGGTTAACCCCGTATGCATAGCAGGTCACTTTAAAAAACAATATATGTAGATAATTTTTTATTAATAGGATTGACGGTTCTCTTCTAATCCAAAATCGTCTTTTAAACTTTGGAAATTTAATTACAACTACATCTTACTGCGTAAAAATTAGGCAGTGTTGTATTTCCTGAATGAAATAAAAACAGAGCATCTTTAAGTTTGATAAACAATTAGGTACGTCAGAAGCTAAAATTTAATAAAAAAAAGTGCAATCTTATCATAGGAAAAAAATATTTGATAATGATATTTACTGGAGCCTTGTATATTATGCAGACAAGAATATTGATTTAAGGTAGTTACAAAAACAATTAAAAGTTCTACAATAATTATTTATATGTTGTGTAAACTCTTATCTTATTAGAGTTCACAACCTTTTTACGATTTCAATGCTTTATATCTAAAATTTCATTAATTAAATGATCAGACAGAAATTGGTTGATTGTTTGTACATTTAAAAATTAAAATGATTTTCTGCTTAATGCTTTAAAATTTAAAAATGGTAAGATAAATAATGAATTTTTTTAAATAGCACTAATTTTTCTTTTTTCAGGAATGCGATCATTGCTTTTTCAAGTATTTTTTGAATAGAAAACAGTTTATTAGCATATTTGGTGCGGTATTAATAAGTTTTGGAATCACATTTCTATGTTTCAAAAGTTGGAGCTTTAATTATTTAATAGGTTCCGTATTAATTCTTGCGGAAAACTCAAGTTTAGCAAATTTTTGGATTAAATCTCCCATAGAATTTTCGACAAACATATATTTTTTTAATTGGTCCAATCCACAAGATTTTCTGAATTCCAGTATTAAACCAGAACTGAAGGAAGTTGGACCATATACGTTTTTGTTAAATACTGAAAAGGTTAACGTAATATGGAATGAAAACGATACTGTGACTTACAGCAATGTTAGATCATGGCGCACAGATGAAAAGCAACCAAACTCTAATGTGACGGACAAAGTAACAATTTTTAACTGTTTAACCTTGGTGAGATCAACAAATTAAATTTTTCTTTAAATATTATTCACAAATTCAATCTTTATTAGTTTACATACACAAGGTTATAGAAACCTGCAATTGATTGTGATTATTATTTCCAAGAGACGGCGCTAACTAGTAGATTTTCAAAAATTATACAAAAATTTGAAATTATGATTTTAGTACGCCACCTATTACATTAAAGATTGGAATTATTTTATAAAACGAGTCTTCTCCAGTGTAATTGACGAAGCAGCCCCTGACTTGTATGTAACCAAAACTGCTAATGAATTTGTAATGAAAGGATATTCTGATATCTTTGTCGAAATAGCAAATTATGTTCCGTTTATTGCTTCCGAAGTGCCTAGATTCAACAAATTCGGATTTTTAAAAATGGTAAAACCATTATAGTAATGTTTTTCAGTTATAAACTTACATTTTTTAGATGAACGGATCTACTTTAATTAGCGGCACTTTCAACATGGCAAATGGTGCCGATGGCAATTTCGATGTATTGCAGTGGAATTACGCAAATACTACCAAGTTTTTTAATTCAAAATGTGCAAAAGTGAGTGGGTCTGCTGGTGAATTTTATTCTAGAAAGCGCTCAAAATTGTATGTCGACATTTTTTCCCGAAATATGCCGTTCTCTTAAATTTGATTTTGAAAAACCCGTATACGTTGAAGGAGTATTAGGGCATAAGTATTCCATCGGGAAAAGTGTACTTGACAATGGTAATTTGTTTTTTAAAAGTTGAAATTTATATTAATCAAAATACTTCAGGTACCAATGTGCCTGGAAATGATTGCTATTGCAATGGAGATTGCTTACCTTACGGCATGCTGAACATTACTTCCTGTAAGTATAACTTTCCAGCATATCTTTCCTTACCAAATTTTTATGGGGCCGATTCGATATATTTAAATGACATCGATGGATTGCATCCCGAAAAGGATAAACACGAAATGTATGTTGTTCTGGAACCGGTAATGAATTTGAAAAAAATGACAACTATTTTCTTCTAATTCGTTAATTTGTTTTAGCAAACATCAATTTTATTGGAGATCAACATCCGAATGCAGTTTAACGTTTTGGTGCGACCAATCGATGACATAAAGTAAACTGCTAGCAAAATATTTTTTTGTATTGACTACATCTTTATGTTTTAGTATGTACCAAAATGTACGAAAAATGTTTTTCCCAATTATTTGGCTTGAACAAAGTGCTGTTTTACCAATCGATCAAATCAATAACATAAAACTTCTATTAATGGTTCCCACCATAATTGCGTCCATAACAATTTTATTAATTATTTTAGGAGCCTATTTGTTATTTTTAGCTTATAAACCTTTAGTCTTTCACAGTTTTAAAAATTTTAGAAGAAAGAAACAAAATTCGAATGAAATAAAACTACAAAGCACGTAAACTTTAATTTTTCTCCCAAACCAGAACATGTGTTCCCAAAAGTATCAAATGCTTGATTTTAACAATTTATTGACGTAATCTCCTTCCGGTATAAAAAGCGGTTCGACTTTTATGTAATAAATAAAAAATATTTACGCACATAGTATTATGTATTTTTGGTGTTCGTAATCTAACAAAGTTTATAATTTATTGTTGTGGTAGTAGGAATTAATTAGTTTTCATCATAGTTAAATTGAAGGATTGAAATATTTGAACACCACTGTGTGCGTTAAGTTGATCTCTCACTTTTTGAAAAATAATTTTACAAGTTCTTCAAGATCATTGTTCGTTTGTTCAATATTATCCCCAAATATATTTTTAAACGATAACTTGTTTTTTCTAGATTTTCAGCTATTTTTAGAAAATTTCTTATTTTCTGACAAATGTTTATGTTGTAAGCTATTTCGAGCATTTTTCATTTTTAGGCGATGCCAATATTAAATTAAATTTTTTAAATTTTTACAAGCTTAGTGAAATTTAAATTTTAACATTTTAGTCTAAACCCCGTTGACAAAGTTGTTTTGTTCGACTCATCAGTTAAAAATTACAACTAGTATCTCCTAATTTGTTAATTCAGTTTGAGAATCTAGTGTGTCGATGTCGAATATTTGTTAAATAAATTGACATACAATGTCAATTTTACTAAAATTTTTCAATATAGTTTTTGATTTCAATTTTAATGGATTTTAATCCATTTAGGAATAGTTTAACTAATCAGTTCTTGATAAGGCGAAAGCACTTTGTAGAACGCGGTCTTTAAATAAAAATTTGATTCAACATATAATTTTACAAGTTAATAAATTATTTACGATGCCTATATTATGTATGTGCCGATAAACGTGTCTAAAATAATCAAATTAATCCAGTTTTTCTGTTGAATAAAATGGATTGGATTTTCGATAAGGTACATCGAATTACTTTTAATTATTTCTTGCACACAAAAAACTGACAACATCTGTAGTGTATTAACCGCTTATTTTGTCAAATGTGCAATTATTAGAAATGTCAGTTTAATTTATTATTGAATCAAATCCACATTGTAACAAACTATTAAAAAATGCATAGCGCAAACAAAAAGAAATTAGTATTATGCCATAGAATGCAGAAGTTTAATAAACGGATTAGAAGTATTCTGATATTCACAAAAACATTATACTCTCAAAAAGTCGGTAAACCCGTGAGATTTCATGATTTGACATTATGGACCCAGGAACGGATGGAAAACTTCATGGTCGAACTGCTCGGCTATTGATCTTGACTCTATCTGATATCACAAACGGCTAACTAATTCAAATTAACTGTATGCTATCCATTCCCAGCATTTTATTGCTTCCTTCTAAACTAGGAGTTCTTCAGTTTTAACTTTTTTTTTTTGAATAGTACCGATAACAACCCACCTGAAACAATCAACAGTTTTTAGATATTTTAAGATAAGGTGCAAATCGAGGTGCAAACCTTTGCTCTTTCTCCGCAACTTCATTCTTACATTTTATATGAGTTTAATTTTTTAAAGCAATAGAGAGCAATTCCAGAAATACCTAAACATATAAAAACAATTTTTTAAACTAATTAGGTCCTTTTTAAGTCTAATTCGAAAAACGATAATTTGTATTTTTAGGTGTTATTTTTTCAATTTTTTAGATAAAAAATATTTAGAAACAATACGAAACAAAATTTTAAAAATTAATTTTTTAGGAAGTGAAGGACTAACTTTTGGCAGTTGAATGATTTCAAACTTAATGATTTTTGATTTTTTTATGAGTTAGAATTTACTTAGTAATTTTTTAATTATTGCAACTATTACTTTTGTTAAATTAAATTTACTTTGTTTTATTTTAAGATATTTAATTACTTTAATTATTTAGATTTTCTTACATTAACGAAGTTAGAAGTCATTTAAAAAAAAGTCAATAAAAACCGGTCGAACATTAAATAATGCACTTGCAAACAAAGCAAAAACAATTAGTTGCACGTTTTATTTTTTATTTTGTAAAATGTATTTTTGAAGTTGTTGTTCTGTTATACATAATAATATACCTTGCTAAGTAGAAGTAGTTTTTATTTTGTCTTAATTTTCGAACGAAAGAAGTATTAACAAGCACTCAGTTTTTTGCTCATAACTCAATAACGAGTTTTTTTGTATCTGCATACATTTACATCTATGCAGTTGTTAAAATTTTGTAATATTAAATTCAGGAAATACCAATAGTTTAATTACTAATTTTAATTTTAGCAGATCAATTCCGTAAAACGACAGGTTGCATGAATAAATTATTTAAATTCGCCTTTTTTTAAAAATCTGACAATAATTATTATACGTATAATTTACGCAAAGATGAATAAGATATCAACTCTGACTAAGAGAACAATCTGAAATTAAAACATCATGTTTCGGCAAACCGTGACAGGTAACTTTGGAAAATTTGTAAAAATAACAAGGTGAAATAATTTTTTACTAATGAAGTTTAATTATTTAACCAACAAATTTTACTCAACTTCTCACTTTCGTTTTGTTTTATAATTTACCGTACTACAGAGCTTGCATCTCATTCTTCTATATAAACAAGTAGTTAATAATATTAAGATGAAACTATAAACACTGAGATCATAATATAGCAGGAAGTTACCTTTACATTGCTTTTATTTTTTGTAGTCAACCTTACGCAAATAAAAGACATGATTAATTTAAGTTTTAATGCTAACCAGTTTCTTTGCGATAAAATGATTATTTTCAAAGAAGTAAAAAGAAGCTTTACATATTTATTTTGTTATTTTTAAATAAATTTATGGAACTGTAATCAAGTAACAACTTGACTGAATAATTAAACAAATTTTTGCATGAGCTTTTAGCAATGGGTTTTTGAGTTAATAAATAAAACATTTTAAGCCCGAGACGATCATTTTTCATCGGAAAATAGTGACAATTCACCGATCATTTTAAAATATTTCGAAGTTATTCAAAATTACTTATGATTAATAATTTAGAAATTATTAGTCGAATAATAATTTTTTTAATTAATTTAATTAATTACTTTAATCAAGCATTGTATTCGATAATTTAGCAATGACCGGTTAGAGAAATTAATATTGTGTTCTAATATTCAGGGGAAGGTAACGGAAACCACCCCATGAATTAGACTCCCACGAAAATTCATCTTGGCTTCGGCCAAATTGGGTCACGATGCTTCTGACAAGAAACAACAACGAAGAAGAAGAATATTCAGCTGGTTTTAAGTCAAGAATTATTTTAAATTTATTTTTCCTAAACATAATTTTTTTGGTTCAAAACTAATTCTTGACGTTTAATAATAAGATATCAAGTAAGTCGGTAAAAAATTTGTAAAAAATCAAATACATTAAATCATTGTCATCTCGGTTAATAAATACATTTTATCCATAGTTTACTTTTTAAAATCAATTATCAATCTTGGCCCATCTGGCCAGTTTCCAATGGAACAAAATTATAAATGGTTATCTACTATATCATGAGCTAATTAAAGAAGTGTGGAAAAAAAATTCATCAAATAAATTTTAATAAAAATTTACCGAACTCAATAATTTATTATCAAATCAATAAAAAACTTAAAAAATGTATATTCTAATTCACATATTTTACATAATACGTATAATTTTTATGTATTATAAGTTTTCACGTTTTCTAAACATGTTTTACGAATCTTTTAAAGTGTTTTAATTTTTTTTAATATTGACGCGTAAGTAGCTAATTATATTATTATGTGTGCTTGTCAATTTTAGATATTACACTTCTATATTGTCCTTTAAGATGACACAAAGTCGAAACCGGTTGACAAATTAGAATTAGTTGTTTTGTAAGATTATGCCTCTTTCCAAACCTTTATATAAAAATTATAAAATCACATAACATTAAAAAATGACTGAAAACAATGAAGTACTTTCAAGATGTGGCAATTGGAATGCAAATTCAAGCAACAAACAAATTCAAAACTTTTCGCATCTTATTTGACACCATTTCTGTACTATAAAACTCATGCAATTTTTTCACACCGTTATAAGTGCACTTATAGTCTATTTGAAATAAGAATGCAGTAAAAATTGATACTAAAAATATGACCTGGCAACGCGATTGCTTAAAATGTATGCAAGTTTTAACTGCTTAAATTACATTTGCGATTGTTCAAATCGAATATTAACGAAATAAAATTTCGATTTTTTTCGATTTCAGTAAATCATGCAATTTGTACGTTTTTAAAATGTTAAATACAGAACTTTAAGTTCTCTTCTCGTTTCTCATGGATCTTAATGGGTTTAGTGAAATTTTCGCTTCTACAATTTTTACTGCATTATTATTTCAAATGGACTATAGAGTACCCCGAGTGCTAAAATTTCGGTGGAAGTGTAACTCCAATCTATAAAGGAAACACACCTGCACGCACTTTGCGACCTGAACTAGCAGAGAAATACGACAAATGTTTTGTCAGGGCATACGCAGTGCGTACTAAATTTATCAACTGAAAACGGTATCTTGAACTGCGCGCTTCCCGGGCACACTGAGGTTACACTAAATCCACTAACTAAAAACGCTATTAGTCTCTGCGTCGTTTATATTAAACGCGATGTACGGAATAAGACTCTGAAAACAAAACACCCGGTATAGAATTTTATTATAACGTAACACTTAATATTTATTTATTTTGTAAGAAAACTTGTTTAGAGCAAAAAATAAAATGAAATAGTAACTTATCGAACTTATTAAGCAATTTCGTAAAATAAAAAACCCATATTTTTGTCTGAGGTAATTCATGACGTCGTCGTTGAAAGTAGTAGTGACCTAAAATTGACGCTAGCTAACCTAACCGTTTTGATTATATACATATATAATGTTTAGACTTTTCATTTTAATATTTAAATGATTATTGAATGAAAATTAAAATAAAAACATTTAAATTAAATTGGAACAAATAATCAAGATCAAGAGCATAACTAAATATGCGGCGGCTGCAAAAAAATATGTAATACTAAATTAATATAATATCAGATGCTGATTAGTGCTACCGTAGGAATTAATTATTTCGTATTACGTGATTCAATAATCGAATTATAAGCTGTGTCTGGTATGTAATAGAGCATAAAGAGCAAAAAAGCAACAATTAGAGCATAAAGAAAATTTTTTACTGCCGAATGAAATGTTGGTTACTTTTGCCATAAATGCATTCCAGACACTTTTGAATATGTCGGATATATTATGTAATTCTTTGCACTTCCGGTTATGCAATTTAAATTTAAAGTAAATTCTGTAATATAATTAACAAAGTAATAGCTATTATTTAAAATTAAAATAAGCTTATTAGCATTTCATCATTACAATAACTTGTTTATTTTTATGTTACTCCCGAAAAATTAAAATTTCTTCCTTTCGCTAAATGACAAACAAGAACACTGTAACCCCAAAAATATTAGCTTTACACAATGGAAATTTGAAAATTAATTTTTAACTGACCGTGGACCAGATTTTTGTGCATTAGTGATCTACATATTAAGATCTAAATTTAAGTCTTATGTTTATATGTATACTGATGTGAAAATGTAATTTTATCCTTGACATTTTAAAATCTCATTCAGGTTGAATTTTAAAGTTAGTGCGGATAATGATAATGAACTGCCGAAAAAATAATTGATAAAAAAATTCCAACTTTTAATCTAAGTTCTTGATCTCCTCGTAGCATTTAGTTGTTCATGGTTCATAGTTTGACCCAGGAATGAACTATATACATATGTACATAATAGATAGCTCTAATTCTATATCTAGTATGTGGAACAAATTATATAATTTTACAATAAATGTAGATCGCATTTTTTTACCACTAAGTTTTAACCCTTGGGGCATTTATTCCCCCCAAACTATATCATCGTGACACAAACAGTTGACCTCCGTCAATTTCTGGCATTTATCATTCACATTTTCATATATCCATAATTTCGAGTATTTTGCTCCCCAAGAATGTTTTTTAAAGTGCACGTCAAAACGTCAACCATTGGCAAATACATTATAAATACAAAATTTAATTTTTGATGGGCAGAGTGACAATTTTAAAAAAGTCAATGAGAAAATTGAGAAAAGCAATTTTTTTACATACACTTTCAGCTTTCTGTCTAGCGAGTTTTCAGTTTAACCATGAGTCATAAAGCTATAGCATTAAATCTTATAATACTCGTAGTACCTACTAACAATATAAAAATAATAATAAAAAATTTCAATTTATTTAAAAAATGCAATCTTTTTAAGAATTTATGAATGTATAATATTTTTCTCACTATTATTGTTATTATTTTGAGTAATTATAGTTCGGTCTGCGATCTGAAGTTTTTATAATTTTTTTACTTGAGTTTAAGTAGACTTCATAATATAAAAGTATGTTTCTTTGAAGTAATGTAAACACATTTTGACCTTTGCAGCTTGAGTTTGAGATTTTTATAAAATTAATTAAACTTTCCAAAAATTTGTATAGGAAAGTTTTGTTTTAAATATGTATGTATTTGCTGTTCAAATAGTTTTAACCGCCAATTTCAGGAAGGTCATTTATCATACATACCTGCATAAAATTAAATGCATAAGATAATATTGTCTTTTTTTAAGTTACAGACAAATAAATTATGTTTTCTATGCAATTTTGGATTAAATGCCAATTTTCTAAGTTGGGATGTTTCGATTAACACCACGTTTAAATAATTATGACTATTCAATATAAAACAATAAATATCTCACCCTAGTTTTTTGTCAATATTTCAAAAATAAGAATTAGTTATTGTAAATCAATTTTAATAATAAAAATACATTAAAAAATGTTTGTGTTTGTATGGGTGTTTTGGGGATGTTGCAAGCAAATACATAGTCTCTTACACTCAAATATCACCCTTACCTTCACGTGGTTCACCCTGAATATGCTAACAAGGCTCTGACGACCGAGTATTGGCGGTATAACTATAATAACACGTCTACAGGAAATAGTAGACATCAATCAAACTTCTATACCAGTTGAGAGGAAGAGAACTGGGAGCTTGGTCAGAAGCTTTAAAAGGGCACTCCCCTCACTGATCTTACCTGCTGTAGGATAGTCTCCTATTCAGGGACATAAAATGACAAATCGCAAAAGAAAAAAGAAATAAGAGACTAGATATAGCGGATCACATAAACGTAGGATGTTGGAATATTCGTGGAATAACAAATAAAATGGCAGAGTTAGAAAGGACGCTGGAAGAAAGATAGATACTGATTAGCAAAACAAAGAAAAAACTACAAGGAAGTTGTGATATGGAAAGATACACAATAATATATAACGGAGTAACACAAGAGCTAAGAGCCGCTACATGAGTAGCAATTCTCATAAATAACAAGTGGAAAAACAAAATTATTTTCTATAGTTGCTTATATGAAAGAATAATTACACTAAGATGCAAAATTGATAGAGGAAATATGACTTTTGTGTTGGGAGAACGGGAAGAAGGCAGAAACCAAAACGTTCTACGATCAATTTACAAACTACACTAGATGCCATCCCAAACAACGACTACCTAGTAATTGGCGGAGATTTCAATGCTCGAATAGGTAAAAAAACACCAATAGATAAGGTAATTGGAATTCACAATGAAGATATCCTGAACGAAGTTTCAGGAAAGTAAGGATATGAGAACAGGATTTATAAATTATTAATCTTTTGGTTTTCATATTTTTTAATCGATATTTTTTTTGTTTATGAAATCTATAATAATTCTAAGAGAATTCACAATTTAACAAACAAAATAAATACTTTTATAAATTAACATAATTTTTTATTATTATTAATAAAAATTATTTCTTTAAAAGTAATTTAACCTTACATAAATAAGTGTATATAAAAAAAATCTGCAAATAAAAAACTGGTCGGGCAATGCGTGTTGGTATACTAGCTTATTACATCATATCGGTATTCTTACAATGAGAGCTCTACCCAAATTCATAATCATCATAAGATTGAATTACTTTTACTGTACCCTTGTGCCTTAGTGGTTGCTGTCAATCCACATCATTTTCAACTATTGAACTGTAAAAGTAAGTCAGTTATAATTTATTTATTTCTTAAAAAAGGTGCTTTATCATTTGAATTTTTTTATTGACATTATATAAAAATGTTGTATTAATTATAATTATTATATAAACACACATATATAATTAAAATTAAATAATAGATAATGTGCTGTATTTGCTTGTGGTAGTGATGATTTTCTAAGTTTTTCAAAGCTTTTGAATTAATGAATAGCACAAAAAATTTACACAAAAACTTTATTTTTATGCAAATTCGTAAACGCCAATGACAGTTTTTTGTAACTTTTAAAAAGAGAGCATGTATGAAGTACAACAAATCTGAGAAATAACTCTGGAGTAATTATGTTAATCACCCGTAGACAATTAATGTATTACACTTCATACTTCGCCTACGGCAATTAATACTTTTTTCTCATCTATTATACAAATAACTATTTTTTACAACCTGTGTTGAGATGAAAGTTTTTGTGGTAGACGTTTAATTTTATGTTTATTTATATTATTTCAAATTAGTTAGTGTATAAAAAGAAATATTTTAGTTTTTTTCCCTTAGTAACAAGTAACAACTTTTCTACGGTTAGTACCGATTAATGTTTGCCACCGTCAATATACACAAAACGTAATTTAGTATTGTTATATATTACATACGTATATGTGGTATAACTTTAAAATTTCTATGTACTACATGACTTGTAATTGTTTACAATTTGAGAATAAAGAATAAATTAAAAATAAAGATAGAGATATACTGCATAAATGTACAAATAAACATTATCTAAATTAAAATATTGGATAGACACAAAAATTTTAAAAATAACTAATATAAATAATAATGAATAAATTTATAATAATCAGTAAGTTAAATTAACAATTAAATAAATTTTACAGTTTTCTTTCTTTCTTTGATTTGTTATACAGTCAACTCCAATTAATTAGGACATCGGTTAATCGAGATAATTGCTTAATTGGGCTAAATCTTAAAGAACAGAAACCAAACTACGAAATAATGTCGAATTACTTTGCTTATTTTGGGACGTGATTACGTTTAATCGGGGCAGTAAGTTAAGACTGAAATATGTAATATTTGAGAAAATTGCTAAATTTTAAAATCACAAAAAAAATTAGGAGTTTAACCATTCTGTATCTACAAATTTTATAAAATGCATAGATAACAGCTTTAAAATAAAAATTTATAAACAATTTTTATTTTTGTTTCTGTTATTTACATGTTATAAGTAATATTATGCTATTTTTTTAAGTTCATTAAAATGTAAGCCAACACAAATTTTTAAGTCTTGGGTTAACTATGCCTATTTGGGCCAGCCACTTATTGGGCCAAAATATTCCTTCCCGATGAGTTCCGATTAAGCGGAATGGACTACATTTTAAATGAGAGAATTTATGTACTCAAATTTTAAATTTTGGTACTATCCGAAACCAAAAACCGAAATCCGGTCATCATATAGTTTATATTTTTAATTAGCAAGGAAATACATTTTCCAATAAGTTATTAAAAGTTTTCAGTAGTCAATTAATCATCTCAAGTATACATTACATGCAAAATACTAGTGATGAATCAAAATTGATTACAACTTTTGCTAATAATTATTGACTTAATTTGTTTTTATTACATTTGTTTATAATATTTAAATATTTTGCTTTTGGTTATGTACTTGTTGGTGGTTATAATAGTAAAAATAAATAAAAAATTAAAAATTACAAGGTACCTACCTATAAGAAGTAATTTATTAATAAAAAAATTTATTTTATCTTTATAATGTATCTTCTATACTACTGGTCGTAATCAATTTTATTATTAATAGATACTTAAAAAAAATGTAATGTAATTATTCAGTTGTCCTTTTAAATATTTACATATTTATACGCACAAAAATTGGACATACTCGTAATAGCAATAAAAAAACTTGTTAATTTGATTAGTACGTAGTTTTAACTTACAGTATGTATTTATAGGTGTGCAGTGTTTAGTTTAGTTAGACTTTACATAATATATCTATTGTTTATTTTAAAAGTTACAAACCTTAGATCAAACCTTAGATAACTCAAAATAATTTTTTAATTAATTCCTCCATTGTTTGAAAGTAGGCGAGATAAACGCGAGTAATTATTAAAATTATGTTTTCGCTTCCCAAAACCCTAATTCTCGCACTTATCGTCGATACTTATCTCGATCTCACACTTGAGAACAACTTTAAGTATGAAGTCTACCAATAATATAAAACCATAACTTTATAAATATAAAAACACCAGATTGATTGAAACATCTCAAATTAAAAATTTAAGAAATTACTGCCATCTGATACAAAAACAGTAAAATCGATCAATATCGTTCATTGACCAACCTGAGGAGACATTACAATGCATATAAATCTATATTTATTTTTCAAGTAGGTCTATAAAAAATAAAACATAGCTGTGTAATACGTCAAATGTATTAGTATAACACTTCAGTTTAAATACATTTTCCAAAATGATTTACAATATATTTAATCAATTATCATCCGGGTTCATCTGACGATTGCTAGAAAAATCATGAAATATACGTGTACACATAATATGTAATAGACTAAAAAGTAGGTTTGAAAAAATTAATTCATTAATTATTAAATGTAATTGAAATTTCATAAAACTTGTAATATTTGAAAATTTTATAATTATAATATAAATATATAAGGGCCGGCTATGACTCTACCTCCATCCAGTATGCACATAGAAGAGATTTCAACGTGTTTTGAGTGTTTTTGTTTGTATTTATGAACGTGTTTGTAGATATAACGTTTAAAAGAATAAGCTTCGTTTAACTACACGCATGAAACTTGGTTATTTCGTTTATCTAACGCATTATTAACAGGTTAAATGTTGTTGATTCTGTCAACATTTTGACGTTGATTCAATGTCAAAATATGCAGTACTTATACAGGCAAATAATAACTTAATCTTCTAATAATTCAAAAATGATCAAAAATATGATAAAAAATTTAATTAAAAAATGCTTTTTAACAATTTATCGTACTTTAACAATTTGTATTACTTCCGCCGGTTTCAAACTATTACAGAAGAGCTGAAATAAATCATACGTATCCCGTATCTTGTGGTTTAAAAATCCGCATGCATTCTATAACCTTCTTTTGTTTATTGTAGCATTTCTAAATTAAAAAAATTGTTAATGGCCAAATAGTACATAATTTTGGGCGTAGAATCGAAATAAGGTGGTATGTTGCAAACGGTGGTGTAGAAGATTTTATTTTTAACTTGTA
The DNA here is from genome assembly GCA_036346125.1 of Lycocerus yunnanus. Lineage (NCBI taxonomy): Eukaryota > Metazoa > Arthropoda > Insecta > Coleoptera > Cantharidae > Lycocerus > Lycocerus yunnanus. The sequence continues at coordinate 941,532 of JARFIX010000017.1, forward strand.
TAAATAGGTACAAGCATGTGAAAAACAAAAATGCTAACACGGGCGACCTCAGGAGAACTTTTGGCAGCCAAAGAACTTCAAAATTTTAGGACTTTTTAGTTTTTGCATATAACTCTAAACCGTGGATCCTATCAAAACATTTGTGGTTTAACAAATTAAAGAGCGTTAAATTCTGCGTCGAATAAGTACCACAACTTAATAATTTGGTCAAGTGGTATGGTCGAAAACTACGGTCAAAAACGACATTTTTCTAATTTTGTCAAAAACTGAGATATAGTATAGTGAGTGCGCGTCTGGCATCGATCGCGTGCACTAAATTCGTTGTAACTTTTAAACTAATTAATGAAATTGAGCATTCAAAAGCTCAAATGAAAGAAGAAACATGTAGCTATTGGACTATTATATTTTCTAATATAAAAATGAATGTATATAAGAGTAGTAAATGTATATAGTTGGAACATACGGAGATATCCGATAAAATCGCTAAGAGCTCTACCATTTCTACAATTCTTAAAATAAAGATCTAATGTATAAAAATATCCGATAAGTAAAAAAAATCTCAAAAATTTAGTATTGAAGATGTATACTTCCAAAATTTCAAAATTTTGGGTAAGTAATAAAATCTGAAATGTATACCTAACTTTAACCACATATTACTCTTGCTTAAATCGCGTTATTGGATTTCTACAGGTGCGATTTTTAAAGCTTGAAATGTGTACTTTAAGATGCTATAAGAGGATTTAGGTTAAAAAGTAAATCAACCCTTTTTATTTTACAGAAATAAAAAATAAATTTTTTTTTGCTCCAAAATTCGTTAAATTAGAAGTACGTTAAACGTTAATAACTTTTATAAAAAATTTATTTAACCTACCTAACTAGCATATATTATTAATAGAACTTAAAATAAGTGAATTTAGTGTAAAAATTTTAGAATATATAATAATAGCTTTTAGCGATTTTATCGGATATCTCCGTATGTTCCAATTATATACATATACTACTCTTATATACATTCATTTTTTATTTGAAAATATAATAATCCAATAGCTACATGTTTCTTCTTTCATTTGAGCTTTTGAATGCTCAATTTCATTAATTAGTTTAAAAGTTACAACGAATTTAGTGCAGCGCGATCGATGCCGGACGCGCACTCACATATACGTATATCTCAGTTTTGACAAAATTAGAAAAATCGTCGTTTTTGACCGTAGTTTTCGACCATACCACTTGACCAAATTATTAAGTTGTGGTACTCATTCGACGCAGAATTTAAGCTCTTTAATTTGTTAAACCACAAATGTTTTGATAGGATCCACGGTTTAGGAGTTATATGCAAAAACTAAAAAGTCCTAAAATTTTGAAGTTCTTTGGCTGCCAAAAATTCTCCTGAGGTCGCCCGTGTTAGCATTTTGTTTTCACATGCTTGTACCTATTTATACAAGTTAAAAATAAAATCTTCTACACCACCGTTTGCAACAATTCTTTACTGACTGGCCTAGTGGGATACTTTCGTTTACTTTAAATTTATTCTGACATTTTTGTCACTTCATTTTTGGAGAAAATTAGCAGTTGAAATGCTAACTACGTTTGTTGTTTAACTGAGCAAAGAATACAGATTGTTTAAATAAAAGCACGAAACCAAAATTACAAGAAATTTGTCCGTGCAGATTTTTCTGGGAAGTTTGAGAGGTTATTAGTAAACTTAAAATTTACTACAAAAATATTTCCTAAACTGGCCCTACTCGTCAAAATGTAAAAGTTGACCCGATAGATGGCAGGAAGCGACTGTTAGCTCCTCCCCGGTAGTAAGTGTCGACCCACCTACAACGTACGTACAGGTTACAGAATGTGCATATTTGACGTAATTTTAGGCAATAATAAACTTTCTTATGTTTGTTTGTGACCTTAAAGAAGTCCTAACATAAATTCATCCTCTCATTACAAAGCTGGTATTTCTTGCTCCTTCGATTGGAAAAGCAATTTTTAAAGAAAAAAGTGTATTTTATATATTAAAGATTAGATCCTTCTTCTATTAAGACTTAGAAGTGATTAGATAATTTAAGTTAAAATTGGTTTATAGAAACTGCTTCTAGAATTTTTTAAATCTACCTAATATTAATATAATTTTATATTTCAATAAGTAACGGAAATTTCAACAGTAAACTTGATATTTCATATCTTTATACTGAGACTTAGGAAATTACAGTTTACTTCAATTTAATTAATGGAAAATATTTATTTTATTTTTATTACAAAATATTCTTTTTAATATTTCTGTGGTCGGTGCTTAAAAAGACATAAGTTCTTAACAAATCCTATCTGCTTATGCTTTTTTAAGTGCCGACCAGATTTAGATGATCAAGTTTGAATTCCATACGCGCCTGTTGGTTAGAGTAAACAGAGGAGTAATCCACCTTGTAAAACGGATTGTAAGAACTTCCAGAATGGAAGTGGTTATATTCCGACAGAAATGGAAAACCAGTGATTGATTGATTGATGATAAGGTTATGGGCATAGTCACATCCGATATTTTTATCTTATGTAAACTCTTCATCTCCGCTTCACTCCTCTCCAAAGGGTACAGCCGGATAAGCATGTAAAATCTGCCCCAGCGATTTTAAAATCCATATGGCGGATCGATTTCTAACTAAAAAAAATGTTTATCTAAAAATTTTAGCTTTTAAACCCCATGGGGTACGACGTAATTAAATAAAACGTGTTTTTCAGTAATTATTTTATTGTAACTATTCTACTGAATATTTTTTAACAAAAATTTAATTGGTAATAATTATCGACAAGGGACGTTAAAAGTAATTTTTTTATAATTTTGTAACCACCCCTTTTAAAAAAATAAAAGTTTTGTCGTTATATTTAAATATGTTCCTTTCATGTCACTCACGAATTTTTCAAAAACTCTTTTTGCTCTTTATTATACGGTAAAATTTTCAACTTGATCCAATTGGTGGAACATGGTCAAAAAAATTAAATTGATTTTTTTCATATTTTCTTCTATTATTATTCACTTAATTTATTTGTAAAATACTGCTTTTGTCAAAATATATGAAAAATCTGAATTGTGTTATCTATACTGCCTATTCCGCAGGGGTTAATAAAATCGTGATACAATCAAAGATAATAAGTAAAAAAATTACATCTTTAACTAGCTAAATAGAATTTCTGGAAGAGTGTGGGTTAATACTCTCAGATAATTGCTTTCTAGATTAGATATTTGCGTCAGTAACCTCACCAAAAAAACTTTGCAAATCACTTTCAAACAATTTGAGTCTATAACCTTTTGAAACGTTAATTATTGTCTAAATGTGAGTCACATAAGGAATGAACATAAAACATCGATCAACCCAATGTTCCACCTTTCTAAGTGCGTCATTAAACTGCCAGGTACCTTAGAGCCACAAAACATAAATGCTCATAAGTACGATGAAGACTGCATTCCGTCAAGATTGTTTAACTTATTCTCATATTATAGATATAGACCTAATGCATTTGTTTTTTTACCACATTTTTACAATGCAAATCAAATTTACGTAAACCCTTTTGCAGGAATAAATCGTAAAGAAGAGAAATACGAAGCGTGCATAGTCCTGTAACCATGATATATTACAAAACATATTAGAAATTCCTTTTCTTCACATATTAAATTTCAAACACAATGCTACTTATAAATTTTAAAATTATGGTTAAAATAAGTAGTTATGTCCATATTTAATATCCTGTTGAGAGTATACATATATATATAATGTATGTGGGGTGATAAAATCATCACTGCAAATAGCAAATTAATATATTATGTACTTTGGTTTTTGGTTTTTTCGAGAACTTTTCTAAATTATATTTTCCATTATTTTGGATAGAACAAAATTCAAAAATACCAGGAGTTTTAAAAATATATTAAAAAATCAACCTAAAGTGCTTCATCTTTTAATTAGAGCAACAACTGCTTGAATAATTTCAGCGCTGTTACTTGAGTATAATTTAAAAAAAATATTTTTCTTAGTTCTTTAATAATTTTATGTATATTATGTTGAATAAATTTGTAGGTGTTAAATTAATAAACTTAAAAAAATTATCGCACATCTATTTTTAAAAGTAAATTCTTTAAAAGTAAGGACTACCACAATGTTAAAAAAATTAGCCGGAAGGAAAACATATTCATATAAACAAATACCTATATAACTACAACGTTTCCGTGACCAACTTTTTAAAATTTGTTTATAATATAACCGGTTTCATCTTACACACATTAGTTTTCTTTGAATCACTTAATCATGTCTGTGACGATAATAATCAATATTAATATAAATAAGCACGGTGAGCACAGGTTGTTAGCCATGTTAATATTTATTCGCTAACAAATTATTTATTTCCACTCTAAGCGAGTTAGTCCGTTCTTTAAACGTTTTCTAAATTTTCATATGAAAATCTCGGTAATCCGTTTAATTATATTGAAGGTTAATAAGAAAAAACAAAGTTATGTGATTGATTCTTGTTTGGTCATGAAATAAAACAAAAATAAATAATCAATGTTATATTATTATGTAATGATGCGTTTCGGTTTATGCAACCATCTTGATTAATTATAACTGCTTATTATAACAATTACCTAACAAACAAAAAGTGTGTTACAAAACAAACCGACGCAGTAGTTTTTGATACAGTAGTTATCATGGTCACTGATTTTGAAAATGTCATATCGAGAATATCGGGTTTTAAGTTTCCAGAAAGATGTACTCTTAAATAAAATATTAATTTGAAACTTATAATAGAATTAATTATATATCCTGTGATCACGTTGACATAGCAGACTATCGAATATCATGGTTGAAGCACATGCAAGATTATAGAAAAACGATTTTAAGTGTTTGCTAACTTTCATTTGACAAAACGTAACTGACAGGTTTTTACATATGTACATACGTTATACATCATAGCAACCAACAAAACAAAAATATAAGCTGCCTATCACTTGCACTACACAATTCAAATTCAACACGGACAATAATCTGCCCCAAATTTCTGTATTTAAAATTAGATTATCCGGGTCTCTGTTACTACTAACAAAAAATTATAAACTTAAATAAAAAATTTCTACCAAATAATATTTAATTGTAAGCCAAAAAGGTAGCTGTATAACCGCCTAATAACTGCGGTCATCCGAGTTCCACCTCGTTTTTGGGTTCATGTTTGTCTTTTTGAAAATTTATTCCCGTTTATGCACGCTGTCTCCAGCAGGTTTCATCTGCTTGTAGAGAACTGCCATTTTAATTTTAAAATTTCACAGTTGTAATATATTCCACTCTATTACTGAGCAGTTAAGCAAACTGTCTGACACTAGAGTGGGTTCTTCCGATCAATCCTATCAGCCCGTGCTAGTAACTTGTAACATAATGGTAAAATTCGAAAGTCATTCTAATATTTAAGAAAGTCAATAAAACTAATTGAGAGAATTATTGACCAATAAGTCTACTGTCGCGTGCTAAAATAAAAACTACTGACTAAGATATACTTGAGCCCAAATAAATTGAGCCTTGCGTCATAGTTTAAAATGGAATGAATTAAGATAAGAATTGCTAGTCAAATGATAAAAGTACGTTGGTAAAAGTCTGTTATGCGCAATCCAGTTGCTGATTTCAATCTGTGGCCATACGTGAAGATTTGGTGGCAAGACCATTGATCGGCGCTTTCAACCGATCGTGGTAAAGTCAAAGAACGTCAAAACATAGACAAAGAATAGTATGCGTGTTGGAAACAATTTTTTGTAAATATTACTTCTTATAACTTAGCTTAATCGATTTTTTATAACTTCTGTAGGAAAAAAATAAAAAAGTTTAAGTGCACTTGTTTTTGATCCCTTCACTTCAATAAAAAAAACAGGCACACAATGGGTTACTGTGAGTATACCCTTAAAAAAATTGATGGGAACATCACTGACAATAGACCATGTTCAAACAATACGTATTTTAATAGAAATATTCACAAAATATAATATCCCACTTGATTAGTATTTCTTGAATATCAGAATGCGTTTGAATCTATAAAAACTTGAGCCTTCTTAAAAACATTAAACGGGGCAAGAATCAGTTCTCTTTGATTTGAATCAATTCAAATCTTATACATAGATTATAATTATACTAAATTTTGTAATATTGTGTTTAAATAATAAATGTAATAATTTTAAGTTTAAGTTGATTGATTTTGTAAATTGGTATTTATTATTTAATTATTTAGAATCAATTAATGGATCCTGCGATTATATTGGCTTAGCTGATAAACAAATTAATAATTAATTGTACTACAAATTTCTTCAATATCACTTTTATTGAAAAGAAAATATAGTTGAAGTAATATGACCGTATAAATCTAACAAGTAGATACCTTTTTCACAACACATGACCAATGCAAACATTCAAAATAGAGGGTGCATTCAGCAACATCGTCAGTGAAAAAATAGCAAACAAAAATTATAATTTTTACAACTTACTGGATAACCTAGGTTTTGTTCTTATCCAAATTATAATTTTGTTTGTTATTTTTCACTCAACGATGTTTTGAATGCGACCCTGCTATTTTGAATGTGTTGGTAATGTGTTAAGGTATCTACTTATAGATTTACACTGGCCAATCGCCTCAACTATATTTTCGTTTTAATTTATAATTCAGGTCGATTATGATTGTTTTTTTTGCTTTTCTAAAAATTTCCAAAATTATTTTAAAAAATTTTTGTTTTCATTAAATTTTTTTAAATTCTCCAAATTCAAATTTTGGCGCTGTTATTTATCACTTTTTATATTTACAGATACTCTTGCTTTTGTGATATTCTAATGAATTTACCTTTAATTTTTTTATCAAATCATTTAAACTTATTAACTATAAATTATAAATAATTTTTATTTAATTATCTTGTGTTTTTATTTTTTTTATCAAAAATTATTATGCACACTTATGCGCAACGAGTCTTAGACTAATTTATTGTAAAATGTTTGATACAAATTTTTATAAATTATAAGGTTAAATGAACAATAAAACAAAACTTTATTTGTGAGCTTTCAGCAATGGTTACTGCTGTCATCAGACAAAAGCTCACAAATAATGTTTCGTTTAATTGTTCATTTAATCTTATAATTTTAAAAATTTGAATCAAATATTAATTTCAACAGTTAATAATATATATAATTTCAATAATTGTAAAATGTAAGTTAGAAAATTTTCAAATTTTACTGAACTTGTAATTGTTAAAATATTTTATTCAACATATAATTTCATATAATATAATAACTATAATATAATATAATAAATAACATATAATATAATTTCCCAAGTTAATAAACTTTTACAATTAATATTCTTATACTAAAATTAATTTTTCTTCCAATCTGATCATTTCGTTTGTGGCAAAAAAGACATTAAAAGCTTAAGAAGCATAACTAATAAACAAAATTCACCCAGTTCCAACTTGAGCGAGAAACTTTTGAACCCACTATCTCATTTACACAAAATATTAACAAACGTTTTGTACATACATCAAAGTAACAAAAAAATGTAGAACTAACAAAAAATTATTAATAAAGTAAAAATTAAGTACTCAATCTTCGTCAGTTAAATACGTTAATGTAAACAAAAGTGAGATAAAAAGATAATGAAAACAAAAGAAAAACGAACTTCGTACATTTCTATTTAATTTTTATTTTAGGTTAATTAATAATTCATGATTGTAGTCAATATTTTACAGTTTTTTTGATACTATTACGTTGGTAAATAAAAACAAATACCTTCAATATTTGGCTTAATAATGACACAGGAGTCGATAATTATTATCCAACATAAACATGACTAAAATTTGTAGACGTTCAACTTCGCTTTTAAATTAAGTGTCAGGTCGAACCACTTTTTCTAATTTTTTTTAGATATTACTATAATTGTGACATTTCAATGCACCTAGCAACAGCTAATGGTAGATACTCATTAAAAAGTTTGTTAGATGAATTCTTAGAATCTACCAGAACACTGAAAATAGTCTAGAGATAGCCTGCGCATGGTAAAAAAATCGCGTGCGGACAGCATGTAAGCCACTGCGTCATTTTTCAAATATTTGACGTCAACTTCCCTTGAGAAAAGAATTTTTCAGTCTATAATTTAGGTGTAATTAATATAACTATTATTATTTAAATAAACTTTTTTTTACGGGAAACGGTCGGATACAAATCTTCTACAACGAATTTTTAGTTACTATTATTATTATTCAAATTGAAGTTTTCTTAAGGGTTATACGCAGTCAGGAAGCCGAAAAACCAATTTTACAAGAATTTTTCCTAGACAGACATTTTAATTTATTAAGGTATAAATTTATTATACATTTGTGGTAACTTTTAACTCCATTTTGGTATTTTTTATTTGCAAAAATAATGATTTTTAAGGCGGTTTTCCGAGAGCTCCTATAAAAAAAGGCGTTTTGCGGTAAGCAAGGTATCTCTGAATTGAATCATCTAAAATGAAAAAATCTAAAATATTTTGTTTTCATACGGTATTATCTAGTAACTAATCGAAGAAATAAGCAAAATAATAATTTTTAACTAAATGGCTACTTGTTAAAAAAATTCGATTTTCCGTACAAATTTTTACTTCAAATTTTCTATAAAGTTTATAAAGTTATTATAACGGCTTCGTAGGCATCGACTCTAACACCAAAGCGGAATTACCTTGTTAGACACACAAACTGATTCTCTGGATTAAAAAACTCTTAGCACGTTTATCGCCCGATACATCAATTTCTTTGCATTGTTACTCTAAGGACCCAAGGTCTCGCCAGCGAAAGCTGAAAAATTGTAATGATCTTTCACTGTTTGATATTTATTGTGCTTTAGAATTTTAGCTTTGTTAGCTGATGAACTGGCAATTTTGTACAAAATACCCAAGTTACCTGGAGCCAAGTATCTACGCACCTCGCGTCCCACACTAAAGTTCTCCCTTGCTGCCGAGGTACCAAGCTTGGTCTTTTCTCTGGTCTGGTCTCTTTCCATCATCTCGTGAAAGTCCCACGGGTTCGAAAATGCTGAGAATGCTTCCAGTGGCACGAAATCGTTTAATAATGTCGTTTTAAGATGGATAGATTTTATTTTGTCTGAGAACCGGTTGCAGAGGGTAAAGCCGCTGACGGGCACATTATCTGCCAAGCTGTAACCGCTTCTTTCAAGTAAAAAATCTCAAAATCCAATAAGGATGAGCTAACAATAGAACCAATAAGTGTTTTATTACTATGTACAGAAGAAATAAAAAGTGGAAGGGCCACGTCTGCCGTTTGTCTAATGCCTTAACCACCAAATCGTATTGCCAAAGAAACTTGTTTGAAGGACGAGTCTCCTAATTTAATATTTAATAAAATCTCTAAATGGGATCCTATTAAAAGGTCGATAAAAGACATTAAAGAGGAATATTTCTGAATTGGACTCGTATGCAATAAATAATTTAATTTTGGAATAAAACCACAATGTCTTAAAAAACCATATGAAGATTGATTTTTTTCAGTCTATTGGAAAAGTTGGATATATTTCGTTATTTCAAATCAATCAAAGAGACAATCGTTTCATCTTTAATTGGATTACCGAGAAGAATTAAGTTTTCACAATTAAAAATTTTTAGATTTGGATTTAGTTTCTCGAAATCATGTATGATTTTTTCTTTCCTTTTTAGAGATAGGGTTTCGTTAACATAAATTTCGCATTTTAAAAAATTTAAATGTAATCCAAAAAGTTCAAATTTAAACAAACAAATTAATTTGTTTAAATCGTCAAAAACTGTGCTCGCTTTACCAGCAAAGGTCCCATCATCTAGATACCATACATTAACTTGTCTCATGACAATGAGTTGATTAGTTTGTGGATCGATAGGCTAAAACTGCAGGTATCAAAGGATCGCCTTGCTAAAACACTACGCTAGAAGAAATTGGTGTTTCTTTATAAAATAAATTTGATGGTTTAGCATATGCTTGCCAAAGGTAAGGATATATAAGTGGGATTTCTGTTATTACTTCTGATAACATGACGTGCCTTTCAAGGCTATTAAATGCGTACCTAACGTCTACCTTTAATTAAACTTCGAACTCACTACGGGTTTGCAAATAGGTTCTCAAAGAATGAATCGCGGCCTCACAACTAGCTTTTGTTGCAAACCCAAGCTGTGTCGGACGAAAAGACGCGCCAAGAGTTTCTGAAATATTTCTACAATATAATTTGGAAACTAAGCGTCTAAACGTCGATCCCACTGCAATAGGACGAATTCTTCCATCTTTTTTCTTGAGCGCTATTAAACAAGCGCCATATAAAACTTTAACAAAGTATTGGGCTACTTTTCTTTGTAACATTAAATTAGACAAACGAGTAATTTCGAAAAATAGGGCTTGGTTAGCCTTTCCCGTCGCAATGGTAAGCAAATATTTCAAATCCTGTAGTCTCAGATCATCAATCCCTCCAGCACCGCCATTTTGCAAAGAGTTTTAGGCATGCAGTACTTGATCTTCTATGAGTAAAAGACTCATGTCTATTTCTGATTGTGGGTCGAGAAACTTGAGAATAAGAGACGGAATTGGAAGCTTAGACTGCAAATCCGTCAGTATTTCTTTAATATCGGAGCCAATACATCATCTGACGACAGCAAGCGAATAGCTTCTCGAACGTATCCATCTGTAATTTTGTTTTCAACATTTTTTGCTAAATTTGAAAGAGATCTTTTGTGTAAAACATTTTGACGAGTTTTTTATAATTTAAAATGATATTATGAAATTATTAATAAATTATGACTCCCTCATTTTGATACTTACCTTGCGTTGATGATCTACATATGTGAAGTATATCAAATCGGTAGCCAATAATAAAAATTATCTTGCAAAAGAGTGTTTATTTCATTTGAATTTTTTTAAAAAGCTCCTCCAGTTTTTACATTATTTGTAGTAGTATCTCTACAGAGTGTTATATATTTGCATTAGGGTTCACTCTTAATGATATATAATAATTCTAAATGTAACGGCACCATCAAGTTTGATAATGGTATTACTGAAGCAATGTACGTATGTCTGATGATGGCAAAATCCTCGGATAATGCTGAAATCGGTTTATGAGGTTCATAAAACCGACCGCTATCTACGGTTGTATCCTATGCAAAAGGTGCGACCTCGGTTGATGTATCCTGCTACTGTTTTGTATAATATGTATTCTGAAGGATATATTTATTTGTTTATATTATTTAATTATTTTTTTTATTATTATTAATTTATCTAAAACAAATCACTCGCCTGAGCAATTTTTTTGATTTTAATTTTTTTTTTTAATTTAAAAAGAAATTTATTTTATAACATAAAAAAATTTTATTCATGATTAAAATTTTATAATTTACATAAAAATTATTAGCATTAAACAGATTGTGATGAATTTTTTTCGGCATTTTTTAGTTCTCGAGGTGATTGCTATACGTCTTTTTTTATAAAAAAATAATTGTTTTACCCCTGAGGACACCTACTCCTGAGGACGAACCTTCTAAGTAGAGACAGTCAGAACAAAATTTTTACTGCGCCCGGACTCAAACCAGGTATCTTTGCTTAATTTATTGCATAGTTATATAATATTTAAATCTATAAGTATATAAATTAAATATATAATCTATTTGTGAAAATATATTTTAAGTATTAAATCATCATTTAAATTGAATTTGACAAACTCAATTAAAAGTTCTTTATAACTTTTAATAATTGATAATTTGATACTTAAAATATAGCAATAGACATATTCCGAATGAAATAAATCTTAATAATAAATTGATAATTGATGACGATATACATGCATAATCCTAAAATTAATTAATATGTCTAATTTTATTATGTAATCAAATAAGCTTATGTCTAATCCACAGTGACGACATGTTAATAAAAATATTCTTTAATTTCCGAAATATTCAAATTTTGTCTTCTTAATGAATTATTACTAATATTTAAGTACGAATAATTTATTATTTATTAACTGATGAAATAAAATATTCAATTTTTTTATTAATTGCACCTATCGAGTGGCATAATTATTACTAAATAAAGTATGAAATGCAATAAAGTTATTCAAATTAATAAAAAGCGATGATTTGAGATAGTCCCTTATGGGCGGGGAGAAGTAATTATAAACATATAAACTAAGTTTTTTGTGTAATAAAAAATCAAACCAATTAAAATACTACAAAATATGTAAAAAAAAATACAATAGTTACTTTCTTGTACCAAACATACTTTTTTCGTCTTAACCCTGGATTTAGACGGAAGAGCATATTGTTAAAGCTGCGGTTTCCCGGGTAGTCCTGAACTACTATGCCTACTTGCACAAACCATAATATGAGGTCTCTTGATGACATACCGTTTTTCACTTCTAAAACCCCACGTTACAAATATTTTGTAATACACATTGGATCAAGATAAACTGGATTGTCATATAGTGCCAGCCTTTCACGATTGAAGGTGGTTTAGATAAAATAGAAATCTAGTTAAATTTTATATTAAATCAAAAATAGGACCAATAATAAATATTACAAATTATGCACCAAACACACATTAAAAAGAAAATATTTATATAAATAATAAAAGCACTAATGAGGCGAATTGAATAAATTTGCATTTAAATTATAGACCATTGTAGAAGCCGAATTGAAAATTATTCAATTTGAAATTTGATTGACAAAAATTGATGAACGAATTAACGAAAATGAAACAAAAAGGGGAAATCCCTGCACCAGCTAACGTACAATAGAATAAATTTTACCTTTAAGACCATAAATGACAATATAAAAAAGTCAATACCATAAAAGACGTCATCGATGTAAAAAGTGTTATCGCATAGGACACCAAAATCAATAAAGTTTGATTTGAGTTTTTAGCGTATATAGTGCTGCACTCCCAGCAATCTTTGAATTTGTGATTTACGCGCTTCTAGACAAAACGTATTCATTAGCTGTTACAGTGAATAATGTTAAAACGCGGAAATCTTGAATTGCTGATTTTAATCAATTTATGTAATATTTCAAAAAGTAACCTTAGGTACCACTAACCTGTGAGATAAATTTTTATGCTAATTTTAAAATATAAAAACCTCATGAAACAATGGCAATATTAATTATTCTTTATGAACAACAAAAAGTAAAAAGCTAACATATAATAGTACAGCACCAGCAATCTGATTAAGTAGTTAAAAGCCTTTCGTGTGTACCAGTAAGGACTGTTTTGTTTTGAAAAGTGTTTTGAAAGTGAGTAAAATTTTTCTATTTTATTTATTAATATTATTGGTTTACTTAAGTTTTAAAATGCAAAGCAATTTTTTTTAATTTTTAATGAAAATATTTTATTTTAATTTATTTGTTACTTCATAATCAATTAACTTTTAGTTTAACAAACATTAAGTAACAACCTATTAGGATATTAATCAAGCGATTTAATTCCTAGTATATTTATTTGTAATTAATTTAATTATTAAATAATACTATAAAATTGGCAGGTTAAGTGCTCCCGTAAAATGTATTATTTAAACAATTTACTTGTACAGTTTTGATTTTTCAATTATAAAATTATTTTTGTTTTATAATAATTAATATTATTTAATATTGAACTTTTTTGCAGCATATTGCTAGAAAATTAATTATAACGGTATCTTTTTTAAGTATGATAGAACTTTATATTTAACTTTTTGTTTGATAGAATTTACTTGATAGAGCGCCAAAATTTGAATTTGAAAAAGTTAAGAAAATTAATTAATTTTAAAATAATTTTGGAAATTTTTAGAAATGCAAAAAAAGACAAAAACATAGTCGACCTGAATTATAAATTAAAAAGAAAATATAATTGAGGTGATAGGCCAATGAAAGTCTAACCAGTAGACACTTTTTTCACAACACATTACCAACGTAAACATTCAAAAAAGCAGAGTCGCATTCAACAACATCGTCGAATGAAAAAAATATAGCAAACAAAAATTATAAATTTAACAACTTACTGGATGACTTCAGGTTTCGATCTTATCCACAAAGTGGAATTGATCTCCTCAGAATTTACTTGACATTTACTTTTTAAAGATAATATAACCACTTTTTCCAATTATTTGGAGATTACTTTGTTAATGACACAAGTGTGGTTGGCTTCAAATGCCTCAAATGATGTTGGTTTATTGGTATAGTTTAATGATTAATTGATTAAATCGGAAGATCTTGAAGGCCAATTAAGGGTTCCATTTTGAGAAATCCACTTACAAGTGTTTATGGGCCCATTATGCAAAGTGGAGCAAGCGATGATCAATTGGTTTCAGTTCTTAAACCAATTGGATCTTGTATGGATATAAACCAATATCTTGATGTAAAATTTTCTATGTAGTAGACAGGCAAAGTTCAAGTTGTTGTGAACCACGACAAATTGACATTGCTAGATCTTCACTTAAACATTCAATAACAAAAGCGATGTTTTCTTCCCTACGAATATTTCTACGCTTTCTTGTTGTTGCCTTATCATGTTTAACATTAATTTTGAAAATAAAACTCCATAATTTGGAAGCGTTATTGAAGTGTGAAGCGTTCCATAATTATTTGTCAAAGAAAATAAAAGAAAACAATTAAATTTTATTTAATAGTTTTTGTTTAACCATTCATTTTATAATTATTACAAGTTTAGTGAAATTTTAATTGAATTTAATTTGACAATTACCTAGTAAATTTGTTCCTTATTTACTTATTTAATTAGCTCATTATATAGGTGATAATTTATATTTCGTTTTGTATAACTCGTCAGATGAACCTGGATTGTTAATTGAATTTTAAAATGTAAATTATGGAAAAAATGCACTTATTAAGCGAGATGTCAACGAATTAATTTATTTTATGATGTAAATAAATTAATTTTTTTATGATGTCAACGAATTAATTAATAATTTAGTTTATTTTAAGAAATATAAAATTTTCCAATTTCATTGTTCATACGGATTGTGGACCGAATGGAACGTGTAGATAGACTTTGCCTTTTCTCAATAATCCCAAGATTATTAATAGATAGTAAATTAACAATTTTTTGACTTTAAAGCAAAATTCACCACACGCAAAATAGTTTTTTGTCAATCTTCTTCTTCTTCAGGTGCCGATTCGTTACCGTATATTGGCAATCATTCTGGCTATCGTTATTTTGTTTGCTGTAGCCCGGAATAGTCCTGTTGTGGTTGTCAAAACCACGTTTTAAATTTTTACCCACGATATCCTTCTTCTCCAGGCGCCCTTTTTCCGCACACCTTTCTCTCTGGAGTATCAGTTGTAACAATCCGTAACGCTTCTCATTCCTCATGATATGACCGAAATACTCTAATTTTCTTCTTTTGACGATGTCCATGATTTCTATTTCCTTGTCCATACCTCTCTGTTCGTCATGTGTGCAGTCCATGGGATTTTTAACATGCGCCTGTACAACCACATTTCGAATTTTTTGTCAATAGTCAATAAATATTTAAATAATTTTTAAAATTGCCCAAAATTGATTTTATGATAAATAAAACTTATCCTTTCTACTCACATTCTTCTTCTAGAATCATTCTTCTATTCACATTATATGGTTATTATTATTGTTCATTTAACCTTATAATTAAAAAATTTGAATCAAACATTATATGGTTTGTAAATTAAAACGTTATAGGAATTATAAGAGTAATTAATTTGTGAAAATTTATTATAAGTATTAATTCATTAATTGTTACAAATTTTAATTGAATTTAACATTTAGTAAATTTTTTCAAATTTAATTAAAATTTTACTAAAGTTGCAATTGGCAAGTTTGTAATTGGTACCACTAAAATTAATAAAAGTGATTACCGAAAAACATTAACGTAGAAGTAACTGTTTTAAACAAAATCCAATAAAGTGAGCAGAAAATTTTATAACTACAAAATGAAAAAGTAAACAACGTTTAAAAGATCAAAGTAACAAGTCCATGTAAGGAGAACAAATCAAAAATGGAAATTAATGCTGGCCGTGAAAACTAAATATGCTAAAAAAAAACCAATAGTTAGTATTTGGATGTGGTTATGGTGCTAGTAATTCAATTTATATTAAATCAATTTGATTTTTGCCATGCGTCATGCCTAATATTGGAAATATGTCCAAGAATCCGAGCCACGGTACAGATAATTCTTTTAGAACAAGCGGAATTTGAACCGGAACCCTCAGATTCAAAATCCAAAGCCCTTACTACCAGATCAAACCATCTGAACCTGTAAAGTAATAATTTCAAAAGTTGAATGATTGATGTGAAATTTTGTAATGTAAGCGTGAATTTTGAGTTTAGAATTTTCAAGTACAAATTTATTGCTTTATAGAACAAAGCACATTGAATGAATACAGTAAAATACGAAATAAAATAAATACTTACCGTTTGATGATGAATAAAAACTTAAAAAATAAATATAGATTTGAATGGGGATCTCAAACAGATGTCACCAACAATATGAGAAATAACACGGTGTAAGGGATAATCGCAGTTCTTAAGCGTGTATACAGCTACCTTTCTGGTTTGAGCTCTGATAATATTATAATTAGTATCTAATTGAAAATTTAAATTTCTAGCTCCAGTTATAAAAATGGAAATCATATTATGATTAATATAATTTCTTAGATAAATATATTATTATAATTTTCAAAATACTTTTAAATAATAAAATTCGTTTTATCACTGAGAGTAAAAAATAGTTGTTCAAAGATTTGCCATACGTACTTGTAAAAGTTGTATTAATTAACTGTTTTTAACAATATAGTTATTACATTAGTATGCAGTTAAAAGCAATTAATTATTGTTAATATATTCTGTCAAAAATTTTTCTACTATTTTGTTAACTACGGAGAGGTCTAATAATTGTTTTCTTTAGCTAACTCGTAGCTTTACATATGAATTATGTATAATTTTTTTTATCAAGCTTTTTGCTATTATCTTACTGAAACACGTAATAACATTCTCATAATTGCTAATTAACCTTTAACTTACAACGCATTTTGGATACCTCGAATACCAAAATATGCTACAAAAATTGTAATGTTTTATATAATTAAAATTTTATACAAATCCAGAAATATATTGGATACATCTGAAAATATCGGTTTATTTTACGAGTATTTGCTAAAAATACTTTAACCAGGCAGCAGTGGAATACCGATAATATCAATTGACGTTTTCTTAATAATCTTCTAGACCAAGCAATCCACTTGATGTGCTGAATTTTGGATTTGGGTATGCTCTACTCTTTGTGTAAAGAATTGCTAATTTTTAGCATTACTGTAACTGAAAATTTGTTGAGCGCCATGTGAAATTAATAAAGCAAGATAAGCCAAATAATTATTATGACACCAAAAGTAAAAGATAAGAAAACTTGTATACTACGGAAAATATGTTTTTACAAACAATGATTTCGTTGTATTATCATCCGGTAATAAATTATAATTACTTTTTAAAATGTTTAAGTTATTCGGGTGGATTTTCCACTTTGTTGCGTCACTGCTAATTTTGTTTCAAAAAAGTGCTTCACGTATTACTTAATCAAACAATTAAACCAAATTGAAGTTGTATTAACAATAAGTCTAAATCTTTTTTTTATTGCAGATTACAACTTTGTTACAGAGAAAAACAATAAAGATTCGAATAAAATTCCTTAGATGTTAAACTTAAACCAAAAAGTGAGTGGTGTGTAAATATAACTTAAGCAATAAAAGAAATAATTTTTTTATTTTAGTAGTTTTAAAGCAAAATGAGAGAAGCAAACAGGTGGGTGTTTGGATGTGGAATCTGTACCCTTATTTTAGGCTCAGCTACTTTGATATTTCAAACAACGATATTTAGTTACGCCATAGAATTAATCATGAGACTGAATGAAAATTCTTACGTGTTTAATGCTTGGCAAACAATACCTGTCGATCTTCCTACAACATTCTATTTTTTAATTGGACCAATCACGAAGACTTTCCAAAAGGCGCTAAACCAAAATTTGAAGAAATTGGTCCTTATCGATTTTTAGAGAAGTTCCAAAAAGTCAATGTTATTCATAACGATAATGATACCCTCACTTATAAACAAATTAAATCGTTTCGGTATGACGATAATTTCGAAAATAATGGAAACACAACTGATAAATTCATAACCATTAATTACTTTACAATGGTAAGTTTCTTATTTTTCTTATTTTGTAACCTCTATTTACACTTAACGTTAAACATAACATTAACATAATTTAAATTAAATAACTGCGTATTAAAATTTTAAAAACAATTTTTATCATTTTTGAAATATTTTTTTGATATTTATGCAAAATTTTATAAATATTCATTAATAAATTACCCCTGTTTATCTGAACCTAAAGTTGCTCTCTACCTCTTTATAAAAAGTCGTTTGCTACGCTCCGACTTAATTAATAAATTCTAACAAAAGTTGTAATTTTTTAGTTTCTTGCTCATCTAATAAGGTACTGGGATGATTCGTTAAAAGATGGTGTTGCTCAATTACTGTCCGTAATTGATCCATACTATTATTTTGAAACTACAGTGCTTGCAGAAACATCTAATGGAAATAACAACATATTGTTGGAATTACTGAACTACTTTCAGTTTGTTTTTCCAGAGGTTCAAAGGATGGATCATTTTGGATGGCTTAAAATGGTAAGCGTGCATTGAAGTTCTTATTTCCAAATTTAAATATCAATTTTTTCAGAGAGACGGTGACCCCAGCTTTGAGGGAGTATTTAATGCTGGCAATGGTGTAAACCGACAATTCGATATTTTAAATTGGAATTACGAAAGCAATTCGCATTATTTTAATGAACCGTGTAATAAAATACAGGGATCAACAGGAGAAATTCATTCCTCTTCAGGAAATAGAGATTATATTGATATATTCATACCGGATATATGCAGATATGTACGAACGTATTTTACAGAAGAAGTAATGGTAAATGGTATTGTAGGCACAAATTCTCTGGTACTAAGAGATCATTCGATAATGGTAGGTAAAATTTAAAAATTTTAAAAATAAAAAAGAAATTAAAAGAATGAGTACGTTCTGTTCGGTACTTACAACGATTGAAATGCTGATTTTTAAAATATCATTGACATGTTTAAGCATAACTTTTTCTGTTGATAATTACTGAACAAGTTTTTACTTGAGCAAGAAATTAAGCAAAGCAATGACAAATTGTCTTCTTAAATAAAGTTAATTGTACTTGCTTGGTACGGACCGCACGTTGAACGGGCTCCAACATCAGGATAAGGATCAGGTCTACTATGTATCACAAAACGTTATTTTAAAGATCAATGGTTAAGAAATAACATAAAGGTTTACGTCAAACCGGTGACACTTTAAAAATTAAATGTTAAGAAAACCTAAAGATCATAACATGATGATTATAATAAAGGTTTTTGTTAACCTTTAAAGTGTCACCGGTTTGACATAAACCGATATGTCATAACCTGAAAACCTGAAAACTGTTGCAGTAATATCTGAGCATATGCATATAAATATAAATGTACTGAAATAGCTAAATATAAAAGCAGTTTTGATTGTTATTAATGCTAATAATTAATATGAATTAAATAATAATAATTACTTTCGATTTCAAATTCATGTATAAATTATTCATCCTTTTGGTTGCAGGTACTATAGATCCAGAAAATGCATGCTTCTGTAATGGAGAATGTATTCCATCTGGACTGATAAACGCCACTTCGTGCAAATACGGTCTCAATACGTTTTTTTCTCTACCTCACTTTTATAACGCCGATGAAACATATATAAACGCTGTGGAAGGAATAAGACCTAACAAAAGCCTACATGAAGCGTATATTGTTATAGAACCTGTAAGTTCTGTAAGTACATAAAAAATTCAAATTTCATTTTATTAAATTTTAGAATACAAGAATATGCTTGGAATTTCGGTTAAGATTTCAAATTAACGCGTTTACTCGCAACATGCAAGGACTGAGGTAAGGAAGGGTTTTTAATTCTTTGTTTAATACTACTTTAAATATTTTCCTTGCAGTGATTTTGAGACCTACCCAAATTTATACTTTCCATTATTTTGGCTAGAACAAGAAGCACCTATTCAAGAAAATATAGCGAAATATGTAAAAATAATTTTAAACTTTCCGTATTATATAATTGCCTGTGGAATTGTATTAACAGTAGTAGGTTCGTGTTTGACAGGTCACGCTGTATACAAAATTATTGAGCCATATAGGTTAAAAAATTCATGTATCAATAATAAGGCGTTAAATGTGATATTAGAAAGTGTTCCTTTAAATCAAAATAAAAATATGTGTTAACTTTATTTATAAAATAAAAAACGTGATTAGATAATATTAATTTTAAGTATTTAAGTGATAATCGTATTTTTAATAAATTATAATTATTATTATCGTTTAGAATTTTTGTTCAAAGTTTTATTATAATAATGTCTTCTTCGTATTTCTTCCAGCATAATAGTGCTGAAAAAACGTCAGATGACAGTAGTAACCATTGCTAAAAGCACACGAATAATTTCGTTTTATTATTTATTTAACCTATTTACACTTGTTGAAAATTTGACAGTACTTTTAAACACTGATTCTTACATTCTTCGTCTTGTCTTCGCCGTACATATTGAATGTCATCCGTACCATGTAAATTAAATTTGGATTAATCTGAAAAGATGACTTCATCCCACATTTTTTCAGTTCAGTTTGAATGCTCTTGTGCTCATTTAAGCCGTACTGATCGCATTTTTTTGGAACGCAGTGATTTTCTTCTAGGTCGTCTAGCATTAAGTAGAAATTTTTAGCCCAATTGCTTCCAACCATTCACCGCACAACTCCGTTTATGTCATGTTAAATGACGTTAAATGACATTAATCTTTTATTAAATAGGTTTGGTTAGCACCTACAACAGCTGCAACTGCATATACACGGAAGAATATTTTGTATACGCTGTCACTTTTGCAACAAACAAAATATTCGTTTGAAAATGGTTTGAAACAGTAAACAAACAAAAAATTGTGTGTTATATTCAAATTTTAATAAGAATTAATTAATAATTGTAAGTTGTTGATGTTGTAATAGTGTAAACATATTTGTATATTATAGCGACCCTGTACGGTATGCAATCTGTGATACGCCGTCAAAAGGACAACAAACTTTATTGCTTATTACCTGTACGGTATGCAACCTGTGATACATCGTCAAAAGGAAAACAAACTTTTGTGTTATTGTTTGCTTCACAACAAATGGGTGTATGTCCTATATTTAATAAAAGATCGATGAAATCGACCATAAATGACGATCATCTCTCGCTGTTGTTGCATGTTTTTTTCCGCTACCCCGTATTCTTTCAGTGGATCCAATTTCTCAAAAAATTTGTAATAATGCACTTACTGTTGAAGCACTACACTAACTCGCTTACTTATTTCACGCATTGGAAGATTTTCTTCTCTGCAAGTGAGAATAATTGCTTTTTTCTCGTTTGGTAATTTTGATATTTTTGCTCAAATTTTTATAACAAGTACTATTTAACTGACCAACTGTTTTGAAATAACAAAAAGGGTTGTATGCGGTTCTAAGGTAAGTACTTAAACACCCCCTACTTAGAAAAACCAAAAATAATTTTAGGTAAAATAAATTAGTGTTCGGATTTTATTGCACACTACATATCCAAAGATTTGGATGGATCTCTAGCTTCTTCCGCCTGTTTCTCTTTGCATTTGCTACGGACACTGCTATTTTCGCTTGGCGTTTCTTTTCTAAAGGTCTATTAGCCTTTGTTTTTTTAAATTTTATGCTTCATTGTTTTTGTTGTTGTTTTACTACGTGAACACTCGAAACACAAGTACATAATTATTTTGAATGATACAGTTTCGCTTTTCATTCAAACACACACTTATTTCACGTGTGTTGTGGGTTCCATTTGGTTCTGTGAGGTTCTGCATCTGTGAAAACACACTTTCTAAACAACAAATAGCCATAATTTGGTCTCGTAGAGAGCAAAATAAGAGAATTTACAAGGAATTAAAATGATTTTTAACTTAGCATTATATATTTTTTTTGTAGGACCTTTACTTTTCTAAAAAAATTACAAATTTTCAGTAAAAATGTTCTTTGTTGGAATTGAACTATATTTGTAATTGGGTATGCAACACCTTACACACGACTTCACATTTGCCCTGTATATTCATAAACTTAAATATAACGTTGCACATTTATAAAATTTAAAATACACAAATTCCTAACTACTAATTTCCTAATTCTAAATGTCTTTCTTATGATTACGATTTAATAATCCCGTGATTGTTTTTTTTATATCACTTGAATTTTTAAATATTTTTTTATTGTATTTTACTTTGTTGACCGCTCGTATGAAAGATTCTCCGCGAGTCACTCGTTGTTTTATAAAATTTGCTGAGGTGCAATTAATTAATGCAGCATAAAAATTTCTGATTGATTAAAATTTTATTCATCGTCCATCATCTCTGTATTGTTAGGTACTTTTTATAAAATTTTGTATAATCATCTGTTTCTATTATTGTTAAGCTTCTCTTCTAGATATTATTTGTTTATTTTAGACATTTGTAACGAGATCATTTGGTGGATTTTTAACCACTAGGTAAAAATTTTCAACTCGAAGTAACCTTAATTTGGCGAGAATTTTCTTAGTCTGGATCAACTGAATAATAATATTATGCACTTTCTTCATATTTCTTATAAAATTTTTCATCAAAAACGTTATCCAATATTTTAAAATTGTCACGACTCCATGGATGTTGTTTGTGTTATTATCTTTCATTCAAGATGGATATTCCTCCTCGTCCGATCAACTCGTTCGCCCTCTGGAAACTTGTTAATTTTCCGATTGGTCACAAATTTTGCCGCTTTATTAAATTTTAAATTCAGTGCGTACCGTCCGACTTTCACATCACATAATTTAAACTTTACAATAAATTTTTTATTTTTACTAGTGAATTTGCTATAGTTTTATCTTAGATATTTAGAAACATAATAAACAAAATTTATTTTAATTAACATTGTATGACATTTATAATTTTCAATTATTTTATTCAACGTTAAATCGTTAACGTTAAACGTGCAATCTGATATGGCAATATGTATGTGCAGCATGCAGGCGTAAAGAGCTACATTTACTAAAAATTTAAAATATTGCCCAAAAAGGCATAGGATGTCCTTTTATAACAATCCTTGATGCAAAAAACAACATTAAGTAAGTGTTCAACTAAATGTTATGCTCTATAATCATCTGAAATTGTAGCACTCATCTGCTATTCCTCTGCTATCCCTCGTCCACAAAAACTATATTTTAGGTACTTGTAACAAAAATAACTATTTTCAATTTTTGAAGGCAAACAAAAGCGTTGGCATGTCAATACATAATTAAGAACCTTTTGACAAACTACTTTGTCAATTAAAATAAAAAACATAACATCAAAATTCAAACATCCGTTGGAGAGTTATGAAGCCACAAACAAACACACAAACTTACACGTCAAACTTACTTATACACCTTTTTTTTAGACGGGGGTTAAAATGGATAAAGACATTACCTGAAAATTTCACAGAAAAATTTTAAAGTTTCTAAGGTTTGGTGATTTCGGCAAGACAATGACACAAGCGCACTGCCCGTTTAGTAAAGATGTAACTGATCTATAACAAATTCAGATGCATACTCATACATCGCCCCAGTCACCCGATCTCAATAGTATTCCGCATCTTGGATCGAAACTAGGCAAACAAGGCAACCTTAAAACAAAGAATATCAGAAGATTGGGGTAAAATTGACGTAAGTGTAACTAAAAAATTAGTTAAAACCATGCCGAAACGTTTACAACTTAATTGATGCCAAATGCAGTTTAACTAATTTTTGAACGAAAAAATGTTGTAATGTGCCATTAATTATGTGTAATAAAATTATGACATTTTTCATATTTGTTATTGTTTTTGGTTTACGAAATATTGCTTTTTTTTAGTTTAATTAGATTTTCAGAGTTCTAAATTTTGCTTGAATGATCTTTCACAAAAATGAATGAATTTCATTAGTTTAGAAAAAATGGAGAAACTAAATTATATGTTGAATAAAATTTTTTAAAAAAACTATATTATAGTAATTAATTATTTAAATATTTGTAAAATTCTCCAAATAACTGAACTAATGCGCAACTCGAGCACTATTCAGTGGTATACCTAGTTTGATTGAATCGGTGGCATTTTATTTTTTCGCAATACAAATTAATATATTATTTAAAATCTCCTATTTTCGTATACACAATACCTACTAATTTTTTATACAAGACGATGGTATATTTTGCTTCTCATTATTTTTCAGACATTATACATATCTTCTGAAACTTATACATGTGAAATATCTCGTCTCTGGATTGTCGAGGTATTTTATGAAGTGCAAGGGTGATGTTATTTTTAGATTAAGTACATTTTGTATGTTGTTTTATTCCAATATTGTAGTTGGCATGGCAGGGGATACGTTTAATAAGGTAAGGTTTATGATGGTGATACAAACCGTTTAATTTAGATTTGTTTGTCGTTAATTTAGATGTGTTTTTTGCATGACCTTTATTTCAAATGATCTTTATTTGTTAATAATAAAATACAAACACGTTTATTTGACATTCCGACGATAGCGTTATAGACGTACTAATTTTTCACTATTCATTTCGGGTATTTGAAAATAGATGTGTTTTGAAATATGAATATTGGTGGTTGATATATTATTTTTGCTTTCAATTCTAGTATACTCTGTGGTTCATACCAGTGGTAGTCTTAATTTACTGCGTTTTCTAGTACTTACAGATTTATACCCCGTGAGAAAAGTGTGTATTTTGCGATACCACCAAATAAACAAATTATACCAAAAAAAAAACAAAAAATTTGAATCTCATAAGAAAATTTGTCGGAGACAAACTTGGTAAAAAGAAAAGTTATAGTTATAAAACACATGGCATCATCATTTACTGTTGAAAAACTCATTGCAATGTCGGCAAGGATATTGGTAAAAAATCATTGAATTTTTTGACGTTAAGTTCATTGGGGGATTTAAATAAGCTTAAAATTTAAGTCAGATCGTCGTTATACGATATCTTACATATCTTACAATTTGTTCTTGAAATTTATTATTAGCATCAACATGTTGCTTTTTTACGTTTATTTCTGCATGGAATCTTGTTGTTTTCAGGACATCCGATGTAATCAGGTTCGGACGTCTCTCGCTTAAGATTAGCATTATGGAAATTATTTATTTTTGGTGTTTTGCATATCTTGTGCATATAATCTCATAAAGTAAATTTAAAAAATTTAGTATTAACTTTGGCAGAACAATACGATACTAGTTAATTTTTATACAAGACAATAAAATTTAATTTTAACGACGAACGTTGAAATTTGTCGCTAATCGATAATTAAATTTTATCTTTGTGTATACAATTTAATTTTTTACTATAAGAAATCCTAATTTCAAATTAAATTATTATTCGATTTATAATTCAAATATAAATTAGTAAAAATAAAATGTATTTAATTTCAGTAAAAATAAAGTACTTTGTATACCCTTAATGTTAAAATATGCTACTTTATCGATTTTTGCGGCTTAAGTGTCTATTAAATATATTCAATTAAACAAATTGCACTTTAACATTGCTATAGAAAAAATTAATTTTTAATATATGCTTATTTAATTAAAAGATCTCGATGTTGTTCTATGTTGCATCATCGTCTCTGTTGTACTTCATTATTTAAATTTAAAAAATCACATTTTATAATATTGCGTTATCATTGATAGTAATGTAAAACGTAAATGAAATCATTTATTTTAATGAGCAAAAAGTGACAAACAGTAAAATAATTAAATATTTTGCTATTTTAAAGTACAACTACAGCCAAGGTTAATAGAATTATTATTCAGAAATGAAAATAAAGCTTACGGATATATTAATAAAGATGAAAATTTTTAAATCGTAAATAACCTTTTAAACTAAGTTAAAAAGAGTAATTTACATAATAGTCATGATTACGATTATTGACGTTTAAATTAAAAAAAAATAAGTAGCGCGTCATATGAATTTGGAGAATTCTATAGTCACAAAGTTAGAATTAAAATTCTATGATGCTTGAATAGATTCACCAGCCTGTATAGACGAAAAATTTAAAAACAAAAATTAAATTAAAAATTTAAATTTCTAAATAATTCAGTCGAAAACAAAAAAAATGTGTAGTTTAGGTGTCATCGGTTGAAATAACTAATGAAACATTGCAAATATTTATCCCAGCCCGTTTGGGGAAAAATAATATAAATAACATGAGTTTGGAAAGCAAAATTTTGAAAGTATTTGTTGATACGAGCCAACTAGAGTGATTGAGGATTGAGGTTAGTAATGTGAAGCAGAAGAAATGCATTGATTGGATAAGCCAATTACCAATTATTAAAGTTAATTTATTTAGCGTTAATGCTCACGAAAGCATGAGTGAGTGAAGTTAGAAAATGTAAGCGTAACTCGAGACAAAAAACTATAATATAAACCGAGATATAAAAAAAGAAATTGGAGAGGCAAGTAACCAAAAAATAAAAGTGATAAAAACTAAATAACTGAAATGCTTGGAGGACAACTAACAATGTACCTTTACAGGGAAACTCGATTTTCGAAGGGACTTGAATCGAGAATAACTTTACGCGATTAAAAAACCATTTAAGGTATTTCGACAGAAAGAATTATTAATAAGTAATCTATGCACAAGAAAAAACAGGCAGTGACAGTCAAATAATATTACACTGAAGTCGAAAAGACAAGCTGACTGCAAAAAAAACACTCAGGAACCAGAAAAATATTTTACCCGAAGAAGAATAATTATCTAGAAAACCACTCGTAGAAGTTTATACTGACAGTCATCATAGAAATGATAAATGAGCCGAGAAGATTAAAGGAGAATATAAAGGAAGCAATGAAGAACTGGAATACTGAACTAGAATTTTAGTAAAAAATATCGTTAACCTTAAGTTATATCACCAAGTGCATAGTATTTTTAAAGTTACTAATTTATTAAGTGTTATTTACGCAAAATTATCGGAACTTTGTTATTGTGTGAGCAACCAACAGTTAACTTCCACAAACAATTAGTGCAATATAAGCAATTGACACGTTTAATCATTACAAATAGTTTACTAACCGTAAAAATCGTTAGATTTTATTATTAGATTATTAGAAATTATACTCGTAAGGTGTGTACCTATTAAACGGCATTGTTGGTCTCCGGATGCTTTATTTCTTCCTTGCCGTATTGAAGCTACTGGATTGGTAACGAAACCGACAATTCAAGACATCGTTACCATTATAATAGTGCAAAGTGCAAGGACAATTATTAACCACTTTTTGATTGGCAATAAGCGGCTAAATTGTTTGTTTTGATTAAACTCTATACCACTAAGCTGGTTCTTCCGCGTTTCACCCACTCTGTTTGTTTGTTAAATTTGTTATAAGTTAAGGTATTTTTTATGTGATCTTATTTTGTAAATAAATCAAGTCAAAATTTTATTGTTATTATTATTAATTATCAAAACCTGGATCAACTTAGAAATTATTGCAGGGTCCACGGCCTATAATCCTGAAAGCTAGGCGGAGCAATTTTTGTACTTTTGAGTTTTCAGATTATAATAAATTCTACAAAAAATTAAAAACCAAAAGAATTCAGCTAAATAATAGGAAGGATGAAAAGTAACGAAACATCTGGAAGTGCCTATATAAAATAATAAACTTATAAAAATAGGTAAGAAAACAGTTTGGAATAGAGTAATATAAATTGATTAAGAAAGTATGGAGTAAAAAATATACTACTATATTATTTATACCCCGAGCCCAAATAATACCAATTCATTAGAAGGGAGATATTTATGATGGACTATTGCAACTGTAGGGAATTATCCCTGCTAAAGACGATTTACAAGGTACTAACAAAATTCTTGCTCGAATTCAGGTCTGAGAAAGAAATTGGGATTGCCAATAGGCATTTAAATTAGAAATATCAACTACCGATGCACATTTTTTAAACAAACATTCAACAAAATGAAGAGAGATAAACTTATGAAAGAATTTAAAGATATCTGACAAATTATACGACTGATCAGCACAAGGAAAACTACGGCAACTTGAATAACAAACAAGAGAGTGACAAAAGAATTTGTAATTAAAACAAATCCAATATAGTGCTGGAAGGTACTGTAGATTAACATAACATAATGTTAAAGTTGAAATTAAAGGAGTTGAAAAAATAAGACAATGAATAAATAGGAAAAATATAAATAGAAGGAATAGAAAATAGGAATAAGAAAAACCTAGAAACCACAATAGAATTATTTGATTCAAATTTTTTTAAATTAGAAGGTTAAATGAACAATAAAACGAAACATTATTTGTAAAATAGAATTAGAAGATGAAAACAATGTTTTATGAATAAATTTAAAAATTTTAAGTTAAGTGATTTTTTAATTAAATTTATAACGTTGACAAGATAGTAAGATACACAAAAGTAATAAGAATGTCCTGGATGGAACATGTCATGGGACCACTAGATAATAAAACATTTAAAAATATATTTTTTTTGCATAAATCAAGGATGAGAGATAGACAAGTGTCCTGTTATTAGACATCGCCAGTGGCAGTATCGCGTACACAAAGAAATACTTTAATTATGCAATTGATGTTTATCATGTGTTAATTTAAGTTTAAAGCATTATCATAAATACAATACATTAGGTAGGTACTTTGTTATTATTTATTATTTAGCTTATTGTAATTAAATTTGTCTTTTAAAGGGTCTTAAGCTTAATTTTTAGTTTAATGCAGTGTCTGCACGTTGTACCAACGAAAAGTTGATTTTCACACAATGCATATAATAAGAGGTTCCCATACTATAATTTATTCAAAATAAAGTAAACTATAAACTGACATTGTACTTTTCAAATTAATTAAAATGAGTCGTTTGAGTTTGAAATACGTTACAATTTATTAAAATACCTAGGAAAGCAATTCAATTTTCTTAATTAGATAATAATTGATTTTACAATATACTTGTATTTAAATTCTAATTGTAAATTACATACTTTGTAAAGTACAAACAATTTCTAAAATATTATTATTGTTATATCTAAATAGCTGAACAAATCATAATTTTTTATTGTTGGAAGTTATTGAAGTGGCTATTATGGGCATTGATGTAAAATGACTGATTAAATGCCACAAAACATCGGTTTTGATTTTACTATTACTATTATTAACACTACTAATTGGAGGTCGAACACGGAGTCTTAATAGCTTTCATAATACTTGAACCTTAATAATTAACAAAACAAACAAAATGAAGAAGGTAGGCAATAGCAAATAAAACAAATTACGACTAACAACAAATTCAATTTCATCCCATGACCATGAAGTTTGTTATCTGCATTTAATTACAATAATTCAAGAAAATACACCTAACTGTTCTGATGAAGTCTTTTCGCAATTTTAAAAAACATTTTTAAAAACACTTTAAATTACTTATCTGCCGGGCTAAATGTTCGCAAGAGCCTCAAACAAGTTGAAAGTTGTTACGGAACTGAAACTTTAAATTTATTTATGTCTGAATTATCTAGTTCATCTAGTTTACAGTAAAAATTATTTTTAGTATAACTTTTTAGGTCTAACTTTGGTATTCTTTTTCAATTTTAGGTGAAATTCCCTCAAATCAAATTTTTTATTAAAATTCGTGTCAAACGTTTGAGCTTCGTTTGAGCCTTAATAAGCTTTCCCTTCGTTTAAGCTTCAACGGTCACGAAGATATTTGCAAAATCTTTAGGGGGCTTTGGACATGTTTTTTTTTAGTTTTTCTCCTTTTCAGAATTTTTGCAAAAATTTGATATCAATTGATAGAGCTTCGTTTGCTCGACGAGAATAGATTCTCATTGAAGCTCAAATAAAGCTTAAACGTTTGTCACTAATTTTATCCCAAAATTCAACTTAGTGTGGCAATATCTCCCCTCCCCCAAAAGTTTTCGCGAATAACTTCGCGACCGTTGAAGCTCAAACAACAGGAATGGAAGTTCATTAAGGCTCAAGCGAAGTTCAAACGTTTGACACTAATTTCAATAAAAAATTCGATTTGGGGGAGGCAGCGACATATACCTGGAATTTGGTAAACTTTAAATTTGAATTATAGGCTTAATATAGACCTCACAAAATTCATCTTCACTTTACAAGTCTTGTAAAAATGTTCTAATTCGTTTGGTGAAGCTAAATTTCTGGCAACTTTCGATTCGGGGTTAATCGACTCTTGCCCAATTTTAAAATATTTGTTACTACTTTCCCAAAAAGGTTCTTTTTCACAGTAATAAATGAAATTGCTTTTAAATTTTAAATAATCAGAAGATTCTTGTAATTTGCTGTGTCCAAAGCATCTACTGCTTACAAATATAGTTTAAGAATGCACCCCGCTGAGTCTCAGTGTATAATCATGGTCTTGTTACTCGATTATTGTACTCTTCCATATCTAATTGTGTCTCGTACCCATTACAATTTAGCTTGTTGTTCCGATCTTGTCCCAGTTCTTACAAACTTGCACTTTTAAAAAATAATCTTTAGTAGCCTTTAATTAATCGATAATTTTACTTTCCCATTTACGTAGTAAAGAAAAGAATTTTATTCTATTTCTACGCGACTTATATTGCAAAATTAAAAATCTTGAAAATTAAAACCCATACATTATTTTTTGTCGAAAACGAGGAAATGTGGTTGAATTTGTAGAGTTAACTCCTTGGCCACGATACTCATTTTTAGTATTTTTTAAAAATTGGCCAACCCCAATTTAAGTTTTTAGTAAGTTTAGTTAAAAGAGTTTCGTTTTTAGCAGCAATAGAGATAACTTTTCGCCCAGTAAACTAATTTTTTTATTAATTTTGGTTAATAAAATTCAGAAGAATAAGTCGATTTTTTCTTCTATATTTCTTTCTATGTATTTCTTTTTGGCGAAATTAATTGTTCGAGGCTTCCACATTTTTGAAAACAAATATAACAATATAATTTAGTTAATTAAAACTTTGCATTAATAAAAGTGTAACCATCTACATCCAATAAACACTTCTTATAATATTATGGTTCACACCTAAGTCACCAGACCCAATTTTTATCGTTCCTGCAGCAACCAACTCATCTCAACAATCATTCATAAATTAAGTGTGAGAGTAATTATTGTTGTTTGTGGTAAGCGTTGATAAAACTTTTTTATTTTTAGTATTACAACCTGACTGTTCTTGAACCAAATTATGTTGAAAGTAGCCGATAGGTACAATTACCTTAATTATATAATTATATTTAATTTAATATATGATAATTATAATTATTAAGTTGTATTGAAATTCTCAAAGTAATCTCTCAAATGAGATGCGAACCCCTTCGTTTTGATAAATGTCGGGTTAGCCGTGGTATGGCTTCTTTATTTGCAATGCCGTCCATTCGTTGAATTTAAAATCAGAAATCAAAAATTAATGTAACCAATCACCTAAGTTACAAATTGGAGCTCAGATATTTTTTTGCATAAATGATAGAGTTAGCAAAAAGTGGCTCAACTTCGTTTCAAGAGGCCTCAGGGCTAAGGCGGATTTGATAAATATTTATTAAAACGCATTTTGGTTGCACGTGGCTTCAGTAATGTGCTCGGAATAGCTGTTTAAATGTGGTTTAATTTCGGACCGCGGCAATGTTAAATTAGTATAATTATGCTATGGATTACTACAATCGGGCACTGACTTCTTTATCATATCCACCTGATAAACAATCGACTTAAGTTAGGTAATAATACATTCATAATTTGTTTGTTTTTTTAGTATTTAAATGATGACTTCTTCCATGATCCCGTTCCAATTGATTAATTTAAACTTGTTAATTTAACTATTCAGTCATGCTTTACTAGTTCTCTACGGGTCAATCAAAAGTAACATCACGAACATTCCGGTAGAAATGATCCCAACCTAGAAGCAGCAATTCGATTGCGATTAATCCCCCCATGATTTTCCATCCGTTCCAAAATCTACTCATACCAAATCATTTTATCATACAAATTTGCACATCACAATATATTATCAATAAGATCTCTCTTATAAGCCTCCCCCTGAAAAAAATACTTTAATTTCCAGTTATACTTGTTACTTATTCTTATATTAATTTTATTTTTTGGAATTTTCATAGTCGCATACAGTGTACAAATTTTTAAAAAATGGTATAATTTGAGTGAGTGGTAGGTTTAGCTGTAGGGTTGCCGGGTACCTAAACAATCAGGACTGCCTTTGTCCTTATCGGTAAAATTCAAAAAATATTGTTGTCGTTGAACGGTTTGGGTGGATGGATCCAAATACTTCAAAGGTGAAAATCGCTTAACAAATTGAGGCGTGGTTTGAAATTAGTTTTAATCAAGATTGCGTGCAATTAGGCCTTTGTTTTTCTTAAATATTCTCTATCTCTAATGTTGGTGACCTTAACCGCTGAGCCGTGATTATTTGTTTTTGTTACTAAATATGTAAACAACTATGTTTTATACAATACATATCTAACTGCGATGGATATACATTTTTAAATAAGGATTATGCTAATATTTTATTGATCGGGTATTACTGTTATTATTAAGGTAAGAATAATAATTTCATTATTAAAATTTGCAATATTACAAGTTATAATAAAATGAAAATTAGATTAAATAATTAGTGAATTTTTTCCTCTCAGTATTTTTTTGGGAAAACATAGAACCTACCTATATGTTCCATTCGACCCACAACTTATAGGCAGTAAAATGATGTTATCTTTCTTGAAATTAACTTTTTGCTTTAAAATAATTGCTATCATGACAAATGCATTTTATTAGCTATCAAGTAGTCGGTATAAAAATAATTGCTTTGTAATCTACATACGTCAAATTTATTCATTTTAATAACACCTCTTTTTAATAATATACAGTTTTCCATAATTATTACTTACATTCTAACAATTTTAATATTTATTTCTTGTCCATCTGACGAGCACCAAAAGGGTGACATATTTGTGTACGCACATGTATAATAGACTAAATAAGCCCGGGGAAAAATTTTTTGTCACTAATTGTGACAATTGACACTAATTGTCAAATTAAATTTAATTTTTATTTTATTATAACCGCTTATCTTTAGGTAAGAATTATATTCTATCTAAATCTAAACAAAAACTAAGAATCACAGCTCAAAAAGAAAGGCGATAGATAAATATCAATGACGGAAAAAAATTACATTTTAAGAAATAAGATTGACCTGCCCAAGAATGTTATATTCCTAAATTCTAAAAATTTATGGGCTCACTGTAGAGCACACCTGCTGATACACCTAATCAAACGTGGAATAAAAAAGTTTATTATATAACAAATTTTGACCCTGTCCTGATTTACTTAAAATTGAACTTCTAATTACAAGAAAATTGAAAATCCTTTCATGGAAATCAATTTTATAGATTTTTTATTGCTCTAATGATGACTTTCCCATGAGAGATTATACTATAAAATATTGCACGCAACTCGTGGAAAGAAGTTTAGTATTGCTATCCTCCTTGCGTAAACTACTTTTTATTTACTTTAATTTGGCATAGTTCAACAGCCATCTATACCTCAATTTTCAGTTTAAGTCAGAGAAGTTATTTCTAGGCCCCAACTCGGCTTGAAAATGCAGCTAGATCATGATACAATAATATACAAGATATGATAATTAAATCGGAGTTCTATTTTGATAATTTATGCGCATGACGTCACGTGGCTAGTAACATTCTGCGCAATAACTTATCCTGAACCAATGAAGAGATGAAAATTCCATTTTGGTAATTGGTGCGCATATACCTCACGTGGTTAGTGCATAATCTGCGTAATATCATATCTTGTTATTATTGTATCATGCAGCCAGATAGGTACCTTAACAAGTGGGGTAGAGGTAATAAACCGGAGCTCCAAAGTACACTTTCTGATATGATAATCCTTAATTGGGTTAGCTAAAGTGTTTAGGATATAATAGTATGGTGTTCGCGTTGAGTGCGAAAAGATAAGACATATCCAACGGAAAGAAATAGTTGATTCTCAAAAAGTTATTAATTAATCTCACGTCATGCACTGATACTGGATAAGGTATTTGACCTTCAAAATTTTCCTAAAAGTTTTCAAATAATTCATCTGTTAAGCACTTCAGCAGGAATTTGTCAACTTGGGTGCTCAAATGGAACACGCTCTTTGTTTCTATTTTAAAACACCAATTACTATTATAGTGATGAGGTAATATGGTAATAATATTTACTACCGGAAATAAATTTCTTTGTAATATTTGTCATAAATTTTCAGTACTATGAAATCAAATTAAAGAAATAAATAAAATTTTAAAATTATACGGCCACAAAACAATGCTAACTAATTTTATTTTGAACATTATTATTATTATCTTATTGAATATTACCAATAAAAATTAATATTATTTTGAGCATAACACAGGAGATATAATGTTCTTTTAAAGAAAAATTTTATAACTTCATAATTGACTTGAGACGGTCATTGGCCTGCTTATTAGCACGATCAACTGCTAATGTAAAGCGCCCGGTTCGAATCCGGGTAGAGCTCACTTTGCAATGCCGTCTCCGTGATTGGGAAGGCACGTAATATACCCCGTAATATACAAGACCTAGTCCTAAATGAAGAGGAAGAAGAAGAATTTTAAAAATTTTCTTCATTATCAAGAAAACTTAACTTCATGTCATTAAATTGTCATTTCAAACTTAAAAATTCACCTTCTTGTAAAAGCAATTATGTTTCAGTTTACTACCGTCTATCGGTGCACTTTATTGTGCTGACATTCGGACCTCGAGATGTATTTTTAATTAACATTTAATGCCACTCGTCGCCGGCAGTAATAATAATCTAATATGTTAATTAAATTAAAATTTAAGTTTTATTTATTTAAAGGGGAGGGGAGACAAATCCTCAATCTTGCTTGTAACGGCATATAATTGACGCCGGCCCAGGTACGACGACACGATTACTGAAAACAATTTTCATTGAAATTATCAATACCTGTCTGATACCAATGTTAGGAAAAACTACACTTACGTTAAATTAAAGACCTGAAAATTAAAAAATTTAATTAAATGAAATTAAAGCAAATTAAAGGCGAGGTTTTCGAATCTATGAACAAAGTTTTTTAATTAATTGATGTTCCGCCACTGTCTTAAATATTTTATTAGTAACATTTTAAACGAATTTAAGTAAATTATTGTTTATTAACAAAAATAATTATGAAATAAATTATGTGTATGAATGTTTAAAGTAATAAAAAGTTATGTCCATTGTTCCTACATTATGTACGTTTGGCTTGATCATACGTTTTCATGTTTTTGCCATCTTCTTGATTAATAAACATACTACGATACTTGAAAAATTGATAATTATGTATGTATAAAGCCAGTCATATATAATGTTGACTAATTATTTACGTGATATATATTGTGTAGGTATGCCTACCTACTGAACATGAGTACAATTGTTTATTAAACTTTAAACCAACTCGAATGTGTATGTTAATGAAGGTAAGTTAAATTTTAGTTTGGGTAAATAATGAAATGAAATTAATTCTAGGAGTTTTTAAAACTTGTAAATTATTGAAAATTTAAAATATTACTTAAGTCTCCAATTTATAAATTCATCTTTCGTAAAATAATTTTTTTTTAGTCAATTATTTTCAAAATTTTAACTGGAAAACATTTTTGAATTTATATTTATATAAAATAAGCCTAAAATCACCTTCTTTACTTTCGGCACGTAATTAACCAAATCTCGTATAATAAAAACTGCATAATTACACATTAATTTATCAATTTACCTACCAATTTGGTCATTTAGGCCAATTAATTTTGTTTATATTACATAAAGCCTCACTGTATTTACTCTATACAATTTGGTGACCCTCACTAAGTAAGTTACCGTTTATTTCGATAAAAATGTATTTAATTTTACAAAATTATTT
Source organism: Lycocerus yunnanus (assembly GCA_036346125.1). Taxonomy (NCBI): domain Eukaryota; kingdom Metazoa; phylum Arthropoda; class Insecta; order Coleoptera; family Cantharidae; genus Lycocerus; species Lycocerus yunnanus. The sequence goes on from JARFIX010000017.1 coordinate 977,659, forward strand.
TTGTTGTACATATTAGATAATATAAGAATTAACGTAATTGCACAGTAGAAAAGTCTGTTATGTAAATAAAGCGATAATTATTACTTGCAGAATGCAAGTAATTACTTACCTTGCACTACACAGCAGATCTATTATTATTGGAATAACTTATTATTATTAAAAATTTTTAACAAAGTAACTTAAATTGAAATAAAATTATGTATCCAAAAGTTGCAGTATAGAATAATTTTTATGTTTTCTTCCTATGTTATGGTACCTATTTTAACAGCGGCCTCGGTGGTGTACCGATACTACAATTTATTAGTTCAACGAACAGTATACTTTACATAATGTGACTAAGTAGATGACTCGGCTAACGTCGAATGTACCTGTAATCTAATTTTTATTGTAGATGATAAAAATGTATGAATCTAGGAAGCATGGAAGTTCCGAGCTTGAGTCCAAAATCAGTTATTCGCACTAATTACAATGCCATTGAATGTATCTAACATATTTTTTAATTTTAGAAATCCACAAAATTTTCCTATAAACAGAAAATTATGTGCAATGTTGTACTCGGAATGATATCACTTGTCTTAGGCTCTGCATTACTCATAGTTCAAACAAATATAATGAGTTACATTGCTGAAGTATTATTGCAATTACATTCAAATTCTTTCATATTTGAACTTTGGAGAAAATTTCCGATAGAAATTCCAACTTCTTTTGTTTTTTTTAATTGGACGAATCAAGGAGACTTTTGTAATAAAAGTATTAAACCAAAACTTCAAGAAATTGGTCCATATAGATTTTTGCAAAGTATGGAAAAGGTTAATATCAGTTGGAACGATAATAATACAGTTACATTCAAAATAATACGAACTTACCGCTATGACGACGAATATCCAAATAACGGAAATTTAAGTGATGAAGTAACAATGATCAATTATTTCACAATGGTAAATAATTTGAAATTCAATTGAATATTCTGTTTTAAAAGTTAAATTTATTAGAGTGCGGGCATCGAATGCAACATTGGAATAATATAATGAAAACCATTCTGCATGAATATCTGGAGGAGATTGATCCTTACCATTATTTCAATACCACAGTGGATAATGAGATATTAAAAGGAAACGAAAACTTTATTATAGAACTAGGAAATTATCTCGATTTTATCGTTCCAGAAATTCCCAGATTTGGTAATTTTGGATGGCTTAAAATGGTAACTTTCATTTGATTTCTAACGTTAATTCTTAAAGGTTGGTACTTTTCGTTGCTTTTGCAGGTTAACAAAAATAACTCTGCGAATATAATGCTTCTCAAACTAATGTCCTCAATTTAGGTAAACAACGTATACTAATATGAATTATCATTTTTGGTAATTGTAGCTATAAAAGTTACAGTTAGAGTTAGATAATATAATATTTAAAAAAAGATAAAAGGTTGGTCCTATCGTATCTTTTTATGATCGAACTAATGTGGTAATTTTTCTGCAAAGTTTTATTTGTGACATATTATGGCGCTGCAAATTGAAGCCTTTATTTTACTTTGAAATATATTTTCCCGCTATTTGTAACGTAAAGGTTCTTCAAAAAGTCGAATTATGTGATTAAATAAGTGATATTTCAAGTTGTTTCATAAAATATGTTAAATATCTGCTTTATCAGTTAAATAATTTGTTATTCGCAACAATAAGTATGGATCTGTATGCAGACAACACCTAAATTTACGCTCACTTGTTTGCAAACGAAGATTTACAGACATATATTGACAAATTGTAAAGTTACTTTAGTTTATCAGAATACCAACCTAATTTACAAAAGACTAAGACTATAATTTTTACTCGTCAGCAGACTCTACAAACCAAAATTTTTAAGCATTTTACTGTAGACGATCACAATATTACATAAAAGAAACCATCAAATATGGTGAAATAAACATGCACCCGCGACTAATCATAATTTTAATTTTCTGCAAGTAAATTAAATAATACAGGGAACTCAAACTAACTTAAACGTTCTTCCACATAACCTTAATTTAATATTCAAATCTGGAGAAAGGCTTTACCACCAAAAATTGAGTTATTATCGCTGTACTCGTATAAAATAAAGAACTACTTTTTTATAATGTTTTTGAAAAATAAGCCATTTTGAAGTCACTAATCGCAGAGTGTCTTTTCTTGATCATACCACTATTAATTTTGTGATACCTTTTTTTTAGCCCTTTACACGTGCCATACACCCCCCTGACGCTAGGTCGTGTCTATTTTTTGATCGGTTTTATAGTATATACGTTGGTGGGTGCAGCTAAATTTATTTCTAATGCTAACTGTGGGAAGATTTGCGAGGAGTCTTTCAATTTCGTCTATTTGTTGACAAACTCACTATTTTTAAACTAATGTGCAAAAAGCAACAAATTTTACCTATCCTCCACTTGTGTTATCCATGCTTGCTTATTATGAAATTTTTGAATTTAAATTCCTGACATTCACAATTTGGAAAATAATAATATAAACTGATGTTACAGAGAAATGGTGATCCAAACTTTGAAGGAGTGTTTAACATAGCAAATGGTATAAACAGACAATTTGAAGTTTTAAATTGGAATTACTACAGCAATACACCTTACTTTGAAGAGCCTTGTTCAAAAGTACGTGGATCACTGGGAGATATTCACTCTGTAACAGAAAATAAAGAATTTATTTACGTTTTCATATCGGATATGTGTAGATACGTGAAATTATATTTCCAAAAAGAAGTTATAGTTAATGATATTTTGGGATATAAATATTCTTTCAATAAATTGAGCTTAGATAATGGTAAACATACTATAACCATGTAAAATTTATTTTTGCTTTTTCAGATATTGTATTTCAGGATTATTTTTTAATTTTAGGTACAATACTTGAAGAAAACAAGTGTTTCTGTAATGGAGATTGCATACCTTCCGGGGTATTTAACTTGTCTACATGTCAGTATGGATTAAACGGTTATAGTTCTTTACCACATTTTTATAATGCCGATCCAGTATATGCGAATGCCTTCGAAGGATTAAGTCCGGAAGAAAACAAGCACGAAGCGTACTTGGTATTGGAACCAGTAAGAACGATATTATAGTCTAGGATAGTTTTTAACTTTTTTAATTTTAGAATACTATGATACTTTTAGATTTCAAGTTAAGAATTCAAATTAATATTTTAACCCATCCAGTAGAAGGTGTAAGGTAGGTGCTTTACAGTTAGCTATAATAATTGATAACGTGTTATTTATTTTTCAGTTTCTTTGACGAATATCCAAAGTTATATTTTCCTCTATTTTGGATTGAACAAAAATCAAGTATAACAGATGACGTAAAATTCTACCTAAAAGCATATCTAGCCATACCACACGTTATATTTACAGTTGGAACTGCTCTCCTAATTTTAGGGTCATGCCTGATGGCCTGCGCTATATTTAAAATGAAAAAACCCGAAACGTCGAAAACCTTATATAACAATGGTACCATTATACCAGCTGAAAATACTCCATTAAATCAAAATATTACCTTGTAAATAGTGAAATGATATTTTTATTATATAGTCATTAAATTACGGGTTAATTTTTTTTCCGTACTCTGTTTATTTATTTCGTTATTGTAACATCGTTAGTCCCTTTTCCTTCTATTAGTTCATATTCCAAACTAACATTAAAATGTCATTTATTAGACATATAAATTGAATGGTGTGGAAAGCGAGAACGGTGCCTAAAGATAAACTAAAATTAATTTTATGACAACAAGAAATAAAACAAATAAGCGGTATTTACAACGGTAGCGATGCCAATGTTTCTAATTTTGGTTGAGTCTCCTTAATGATTTATTCCTTGGTGTGTGGCAATACTGCAAAATTAAAATTTTAATTTTTTATAACGCTAAGTGCACCCAGATAGCACAAAGTAAGTCAAGTGCAATACCGATCAAATCGCGGAATTGTCATTCACAAAATTATTATGTGAACGGGATTTTGCTATTTACGATTATGTTGCCGATAGTTTGAAAAACCAGATCATACTATGCAACAATCTCACATGGAAAAGATCTGCGAATTAATCTTCTAAATAAGAAACTGCTGTAAAAAAAATTTCAGCTGATGAATGATAATGAATATTTTACTTCTGAGAAGAGAACTCGGTAGTGAGACAAATGATGCAATGGAGACCCATGGAAGAAAGAGCAAGAGAAAGACCCAAAATAAGATGGTGGGATCAAGTGACGGACGATCTGAAAACGATGGAAGTGGGAGACTGGAGAGAGAGAGCCAGCGACAGGAATAATTGGAGAAGAGTTGTGATGGAAACGAAGACAGACAGAAGACTTTGAAAATAAAATGTAGATATGAAGGGAACTAATCCACCCCAACAAACGGATTTGTAAGTTTCTATGCAGAAACAGCAAAATTCCGCCTAGGAATGTGAAAGCTAATAATAATAATAACTTCTGAAAATGATTCTACGTTCCGTTCAGTTTAACCCATTACGAACAAAACACATACTTTTGGCACAAGGTTGTACGAACGTTGTACATTAGTTATCAAAAAATTTATGTGAAATTCAAAAAGTGAAATTCAATGTAGCATTTAAATACACGGTCAAAGATATAAAACAATTATTTAATATACAATTAAGTAAGTACTTACTACACGGAATGTTATTTTGAACATCCATGGTACGCTTTACTTACTAAAAGCATCCTCCAAGTAGCTCTAACTCAAAAAGTATGGATGTTGACGCGACGGATCTCAGGAAGCGACTGGTATCTCCCTACCGCTAGTCACTGTCAACCCAGGCATAGCACACGCACCGTTGACACAATGCATCAATTATTACGCAATATTCCGCAATAATACACTTACATACATGTATTTCTTATGATAAAATTGTAATTTTCAAATTTGAATTGTGACCTTATTAAAAGTCCGGCAAAGTTCATCCTGCCTTTAAAGAGCTTGCATTTTTCTGTACTTTCGTTTGGTGAAGCCATTTCTATAGGAAAAAGTGTACTTTCGAGTCAGAGTTAACGGACTCTTGCCTTAATATAAACCTAAAAATAAGTGTATACCAATAAAAACATTCCATAAATATGGAAAGTCATCCATAACTCAGTATAAATTAATATTAAATTAAAATTAAACTGCCCGGTTTCACAAACGTTTAAGCTGCGATTAAATTATTTAAGCATAAATTTAAGCTAAAATCGCAGTTTAAATGTTTGTGAAACCGAGCAATAGTAGTTTAAAGTTCATGGAATTTTCAAATTTATTGTTGGTCAGAAAAATACCAATTTTTCTTTTGGATAAGTAGGAGGACTGCCGACAGTGAGAGCTTTAGGCTTTGCTGTGTACTTTATCAGTAAAACCTGAGAAAAAATTTATTATTATTTAAAATTAATTTAAAAAATAACACGTACTATCGTGTTTTAGCGATTGAAAATGCTGTTCTAAAAATAAATTAATAATTATAAAATGACTCTGAAATACGTAAATAAATTATAGTTAATTCAAAAGAAATACAAGTAAATTTAATCAAGAGAAGTTTTATTTTCCTTTTGCTTCCGTAAATTTACAAAATAGTAGTAATTGATTAGGCATGAGATAAATACAATAAAAAATCAAAGACTTGAGAGTTTTTTAATTTCTTGTAATCGTATGAATTTATTATTGATTAATCGGTACTTTTTTAATAACATTTGAATCGATAGATTGTGATTTGTCCAATATGCAAAATTGTTTGAATTTATATACACCATAACATGTTAGATATATTCCCAAAGTTATTAATATGATTGCGGTTACAATTATAACATATGGAATATCCAAATACAGTTTTAGATACTTTTTGAGCTTATTTGGTAATTGCCCATGCATTTTTATCCAAAATAATGGAAAATATAATTTTGGAAAGTTGTCAAAGAAACTAAAATAAAAAAAATATTGTACATCTTTCTTATCTAATGAAATAACACTTACCTTATACCATCAATTGGATGTAGAAATAAATTTATTTGAGCTGATATTCTAAATTCCAAACATAGCAACGAATTCTAAATTTGAAAGCAAAATTTAAGCACAAAGCAGATAATATAAATAATATTAAATTATTAAAATTTTACAGGTTTAATTGAACAATTTAACGATTTTAACGATTTTAGTATAATAACGTATTAATTTCACGGATTAATAATTTATGTCTACAATAAATTTAGATTATATAAGTTCGTATATGAGAAAAACATATGTATAAACTAGTCATAAAATGTTTTAGTTTTTCTACTCATTAAGCCATGTTCAATTTTCAAAAACCCAAAAACCCAACTTAAACTTATTTACTCTCAAACTTGCTTTTATCCGCTTTTGTAGTTCATAATATGCTTCTAGAACATGAGTTGGATCTGCTCGAGAGTTAGGCAAACTAGTTTTTGTAAGTTTTGAATTTTTGGTTTTCAACACTTCAAACTTCTACATATTATTTTAACATTAGAGTAGTTTAAAAACATGCTAATTACTTACAGGTTCCACCACTATGTAAACTTCATGTTTCTCTTTTTCAGGTTTAATTCCTTCGAAAGGATCCACGTAGAAAGGATCGGCATTATAATAATGAGGTAAAGAAATAAAAGCGTTTAGATTGAACCGACATGAAGATAAACCAATTACTCCAGATGGCAAACATGGCTCATCACAGAAACATTTATTTTCTGCATTTAAAGTGCCTAAAATTAAATACAAAAAACTTTATACTTTATATACAAAGAACTTGCATATTTTAAGTATTTTATTTTTTAAAGAAGCAGTAAGGTTATAAATGCATTCACCGTTATCCAAACTCAATTTCGTGAAAGAATATTTATATCCAAGTATTCCATCGACCACAACTTCTTTCTCAAAATAGAATACTACGTATCTACATGCTTCAGTAACAAAAATAGTAATAAATTCTTTATTTAGTGGGAAAGAATATACATCTCCAATGGATCCTTTCACCTTGTTACATGATTCATTAAAATAAGATGTGTAACTATTATAATTCCAATTTAAAAGATCAAATTGTCTATTTATACCATTTGCAATATTAAACACCCCATCAAAATTCGGATCACCGTTTCTCTATATTGTGTGAAATATAATTATTATATTTAAAGCACATTTTAATATTTTAACAGAACATTTAGAAGATAATAAGATGAGTATGTGCTTACAATTTTGCCCCATCCAAAACCATCCAATCGTGGAAAACCTGGAAAAATGAAATCTAAATAATTTCCTACTTCAAGAAGGAAATTATTGTTTCCTTTCATAATTTCATTATCTATTACTGTCTCAAAATAGTGGTATGGGTTAAGCAGTGACATATATTCGGAGAAAATATCTTTTGCAGCATTATGCCAATCTTCTATTAAATGACCAATCAACTGTAAATTTTAAATGTATTCTTTTTTAGTTAATTATTTATTTATGCTGATTTATTTATAAAAAAAATTTATATACCATCGTAAAGTAATTTATTGTTATAAGTCGATCACTTAAATTTCCATTGTTGGGTAAATTGTTATCGTATTCATAAGTGTGAATTTGTCTAAAAGTAATGGTATTATTATTGTTGTTTCGTACTATGTCAACCCTTTCTATTTGCTGTAAATATGTATAAGGACCAATTTCCTCAAATTTGGGTTTAATGCTTCTATTGAAAAAATCTTCGTGGTTTGTCCAATTAAAAAATGTCATAGCATATGGTACTTTAATCGGATATTTCTGCCACATTTTAAATACGGAGGAATCCGAATTAAGATTTAATATTTTTGCTGCAATAAAACTCATTATACTTGATTGAAGTATTATTAAACTTAGCCCTAATATTATTGCACAATTTCCATATACGATTAAGCGACATCCACTTGCTGTCAGACGATTTTTGTGTATTTTAGATTTTTTCTTCAGGTGTGTTGTGGTTTTCTAGAAAACAAAAGAGTATAAATCAACTTAATATAGTTTTTGATTTCAATTTTAATGGATTTTAATCCATTTTCATTCATTTAGGGATAGTTTAAGTGTTGAGTTTTTAAAAAGACGAAACTAAATACGTATGCGCAACGGGGTCTTAGATTAAAATTTAAGTTGGAAAATTTTTAAATTTCATTAAACTTGTAATTTTTAAAATATTTTATTCGACATAAAAATAAATAGTAAAACAAATTTTTACTGTTGCGTACTAGGTACGCTTAATTTTTTATATTATAATTACATTTTAACAAGTAAATATTTTATATATTTTACAGGTTTATTATCAAATAAAAATAATTATACAATTAACTTACGATATCTTGTTCAACTGACTTGGAATGCATTTTTTGAACTTGTAATCAGGTTTACTAGTAATATAAGTAAGTAACAGTAGTAATTTACCGATATTTTGTAAACATTATTTTTGTGGCCAATAATTATTATCAAAAAATTTTAAAAGTTTTTTTAAATAAACGATATATAAATAATATTGTATTAAGTCAATGGTATTACAGAATCTGTTCAATTTTTTTTTTTATTATGTTTTTGTCAACTGATGCAGGAAGTCTCCTTGCACTTGTTTATAAGCATGGGATAATTCGAATAAATTTACGATAAAAATGCTAAAATGTTTTGTAAAGTTTTAAAGTTTTTTGTATGATGCGCTATTTTGGAAACTTTTTAGTAAAGTAAATTTTAGTAACTTGTTAGTTACGTTTCCAATGGTAAACCACCATAGAAATACGCTATGAAACCTCTTTTCAAAATAAAGTATATTATGTTTCTCGTGGTTTGTAGTTCATGATAACAATAAATTCTCTAAATATGTGAAATACTTAGAGCGCATATCAGAAACATAGGAAAGATTAGATCACGACATTTGCATTGGGAAGCCAACGATTAAGAAGATGGCATGGGAGCGGGAGTAAAGAAGTTTGCAATTAAATTAAATTAATTAGAAATATTATACAAACAAATAGTTATCACAAATCTATGTTATAGAAATGACGGAAAGCCACTTAATTATACTTCCTCGATAAGTCATTTTAGCTTCGCCCAATCGATCGCTCCACATTTTTCATTAATTTTTGTCTTCATTTCAATGTATTGCTTAATATGAACTGTTCTGATCGATAATTTCAAATTTGCATTATTATTTGTTATACGAGTATATTGTTGTAATATGAAATAATATCTTCCACATTGATGAATAATTTTGTAATTTAATAACAGGAAAAAACATTTTTAAAATTTTTTAAAATATCTACAATAAGATAAAAAGGAAATTTAACTACCCACCTAGTATAAACATAGTCATTTGATATCTTAAGTTTTAAATTTTTCAAATTGTGCTACTTAAATTTTCTTAAACAGACCCGGACTTGTAATAATTTATTAATGCTGAACAACCTTGTGTTCCCAGCCTTTAAGAACTTTTTTGATAACAAAGTGTCTTCAAAATCCAATAAAACAATGCTTTTATTATGTACAGGTTGCCTACCTTTGGATATTAGGCATGGGACTTATGATATGTTTATTATCGACACCAAGTGTCTTTCAACGAGTTTTGTTTTATAATAATACAAATTATAAACACACTATTGTAAAAATGAAAGTGTAGCTACAATGTGGTTCTCAACTCAAGCGTAATTTATATCCGAATAAATTATTATAACTGATGGATATATGTACATATATTATAGTACCTACTTTGAATGGAACAATTTTCATCTATACCTAACCTTTTAACTTCTGTTATCTTTACTTTTGATAAAATATTTATCATTTGCACAATTATAAATTATTTAACTTTTAGTACCTATTTAATTTTTCTTAATAATCAACCTACTAATAAATATTCCATCAACAAATTTTTATTATTTTAACAGTTTGTTGAGTACAGCTCAAATTACTAATAATTTCGTAGTCTAGAAGTCGTCGACCATTTGTTTCATAAACTGTGGTATTAGCTATTAATCTTTATTTTTTTTTTGCAGTTCGTACTACTATATATTATTTTCTATTAGATTAAAATTTTAGAATTAAAAATTAAATAAACAATAAAGCGAAATTATTCGTAAGCTTTCAGCAATGGTTACCATTGTCATCAGACGTTTAATAATAATAGTGGAATTACATAGAAACGGAATATAACGTATTGTCATTTGACACGATTTCTTGATCCACAACGTTTGAAAGATAATCGCGAGTTAAGGAACAACCTACTTAAGAACTCATTAAATAGGAAAAATTTACCTCCGATACATTATTTGTAGCTTACATGAGTAGACGGCTGTAGATATTACTTAAACCTTTTGATATCGGTTTTTCTGTTCATTGGGTTCTTTCTCTCTTGATACATATTATTTCGTGAAGGAATCGATTTTTATAATTGGTGACTGATTTGATTATCTTCGCATTTGTACAGGCAGCATTATGTCCATCAATTAAAATATGTTTGACAATCGCAATGGTTTCTGGTTTATTACATCTGATACTTGAAACATGTCCATTCATTAAACGGACTTAAACGGACAATTTAAAATTGTTTTAATAGACCTAAAACCTAGAGACCTTCGAGACCTAAAGACCTCGAGACGATCATTGCCCTAAGTGTTAGCGCAATGACTGCTAATGTAAGGCGTCCCGGTTCAAATCCGCGTAGAGCTTACTTTGCAAATGACGTCGCCGTACTTCGGAAGGCACGTAAAGACGGTGGTCCTCCTATGTTAATGAATTGTCAGCATTGACAATAAAAATAAAGTAACAGGCACATCTGAGGCTAGCCTAGCAAGCTGCTTCAGATGTAAAGCAATAGTGCTCAAGGTACTGACTGTGGCTTCGGAATATCGCCGATGCTATTGTTAAGTAAAACAGATCAACAGATCTAGGCATACAGGGTTATTTCTAGCCAAAAGTAGAAGAAGAAGAAAAACCTCAACCATAGTTCTTTAATTATTACTTTATCTTGTTTGCAATTTATTAAAAATATTAAAAACACAAAAGTAAAATTTGACGATTTATGTAAAAGAAACAGATCTACAAAAAATTATATAAAAAATATTTCTAATAAATATTTATGTAGCCCGGAAAGTTATTAGTTTTAAATAGATCATCTTAGTAAAAAAAATTTAATTTAATTTTTGAGTTTTTCTATTTTTAATAAATTTGTAAACTATATAGATAAAGTAATTTCAACATTTTTTTATTTAGGTACTTTTGGTTTAACATACAAAATAACGCCGTAATTCGTTAAATAAAATTAACAATATGGTATTAGAAACAAGGCTCTTAAAAGATCAAGTTGAAGAAGATATATGTATGTACATTATATTAAACAAATCGGTCAAATTAAAAATAAAAAAGTTTTAAAATCAGCAACTATTTTAATCAATCTTAACAAATACTTTACAAAGTTAAATGTACATATGTACTAGTATATTATGTATGAATTTGTTATTTATTTAAAGGGACCCTTTCAATATAATTTTGATCCATAATATTCTGTGATTTCTTTAATGAGCTAAACTTTTTAAACTGTTTAATACCGAAACATGTCGCATATACCCCCAAAGCCATTAAAATAATGCCGATAATAATTATAGCATTTGGTATACTTAAATACATATGTAGATACTTTTTTAGTTCGTCCGGAATTCCTGCATGAATCGTTACCCAAAATATTGGAAAATATAATTTTGGAAAATTTTCAAAAAAACTAAAAAACCAAAAATGTTAAATATTAATAATAAACTTAATTATATTTACCTTATATCATCAATAGGATAGAGCAAGATATTTACTTGGGCTGATAGTTTAAATTCCAAACACAGCAACGAGTACTAAATTTGACAGAAAAGTACATATTATATGTAAATATAGTTCAATATTATGTAATTATTTGTAAATTATGTTCTTTATTCCTAAGCATAATGTGGTATGGACTAGAACAACTACCTAACTAGCACAAATAGTTGCTTGTACGTAGCGGAAATTATTGTAAAAACTTCAAGGTGCTTTGCCACTGTATAGTCACAGGAAAGTATTTTTCTATCATGTACTATCTGCAAATAAAATGGGAAATAATCTTCACCACAACGTTACGGCGACGTTCTTGGAACTCGTCCATCTATATTCCAAAGACGTTGCGGTTGCGTTGCGACAACGTCGCAGAAGGACTTTACCGCTCCGTTAAGGTATTGCTTGGCAACTTGGTTTGTAGCATTTTTCTAACTTTGAAACTAAATACAATATTTTTAATAGCTATACTACAAGCGTATTCTTAAAATAGGTAATTATAAAATTATTTTTACTACAACCAACGTACTGAATGAGATAGTAGCGCAACTTTGAAGTTACGGTCAAAAGATGCAGTTGCTAGTTCATTCATAGTTCTACCTGGAACTGGCTGCGTTTTATATGGATCACAATCAATCAAATCAAGTTTAATACTGTAGGTAATAGGAACATCATTATACATAGTTCCATGACAATAAAAAGATGGTGATTGTTCGTAGAATATCGTAGCAACTATAGGTTGCTTTAAAATGATGGTAACCGTAGAGTTCTATTTCAGTAACATGAGTTTATATGTTACCATCATTTGCAATCATAGGTTTACAATCAACATATGAAAACCAATAGGTCAGCTTAATGGTTAATAAAACAACCTCAGAAGTAGCAAAGCTACTAGAAAATATTACTACAAAATTAGCAACGACAGTGAATTATTCAAATAAAATTATTTGTGCATATAAGATTCCGCTCTTAGTTACCCCTGCTTTGATGCTAGTTGGGCAGATATGTTCCACTGGAACTAATGCATCTGCATTTGAATGAAATTTAATTTTGATGAATAAAAAAACTGAAGTAAATCTTTTATCAAATCTACTAAATTTTAATTCAAAATTGATACAATATAGTAACATAATAATTAAATTAGTAATTATTTTAAATTTTATTTTGTGTCTGCCTAAGCGCAAAGCTGAGTTGGGTGTGCACCAAATTTGGGCAATTTAATTCTTACGTTTTCTTAAGTATTTTTTTTAACAAAGAATTTTAAATTATTAATTTATCATTATAATATTTTAAGGCTTCTTTAATACTTACAGGTTCGACCACAATGTAGGCTTCATGTTTTTCCTTTTCAGGATTCAAACCTTCTAACGGTTCTAAATAACTGGGATCAGCATTATAATAGTGCGGTAAAGAAATGTACGCATTAAGGTTATACCGACAAGAAGATAAACCAATTACTCCGGATGGTTTACATGAGTCAATACAAAAACAAGTATTTTCTGAATTTAAGGTGCCTAAAAACTATATCCTTAACACAACTGTCGCCCAAACTTTAAGTATTGTATTATGTGGGTTCTACATATAGAGCAATCCGTACCAACTCGACAAACTCTGGATATTGTTCGTTATCCTTTTGGTTATTATAATAACAAAATAATTAAAGTTAAAAACTTTTAAAATTCGTAAAAAATAATGTTAAAAACAATATGTATAAAAAGAAGTGATAGTTCATTTATGGTTTGTTGACTAAACCGAATGCCTAAAAAAGAATAAACACATCGAAGCTGGTTAGAGTTAAAGATTAGTTGAGTTGGCATGGAATTTTTCATATTATATTTATTAGTGCATTTACCGTTATCCAAACTTAATTTCGTCATAGAATATTTATATCCAGTTACACCATCAACTGTGACTTCTTTGTCAAAATAGAACTGTAGGTATCTGCACAGGTCTGGAACAAAAATTGTAATGTTATCTTTAGTTAATGGAAAGGAATAAACATCTCCCAATGATCCTTTAATCTTGTTACACGATTTATTGTAATAAGGTGTTTCACTTTTGTAATTCCAATTCAAAACACCATATTGTCTATTTACGCCATTTGCAATATTGAAAATCCCATCAAAATTCGGATCACCGTTCATCTATAATTAGCGAAATTCAAACTTATTATTTTAACAAAAAAATTTTAATAGCAAAAATAAAATACTTACAAGTTTAGTCCATCCAAAACCGTCTACTCGTGGAAAATCTGGAAAGATGAAATCAAAATAATTTGATAATTCTAGAAGTAAATTATTCTGCCCTTTTACAAGTTCATTGTTTATTAGGGTGTCATAATAGTAGTATGGATCAAACATTGCTATGTATTCTGAGAAAAGATCTTTCACCGCAGTATGCCAGTTTTTTATGAAATGACCTCCAAACTGTAAATTGAAAATTTAATATTTTTTCTATTGTTGGCCTAGTTTACACCCATTGTTTGAGTTATTATCTGATCTAAAATCATTCATCTTAAAAGTGTTTACATACCCCTTGGTGTAAGGTACTTTCGAGGTATGCATGAGGTCTAAAATTCATCTCAACCAGGAGAAATTTTAAATTTGAGAAATGCATTATTTCTCAAATTTATAACTTAGGGGAATACAATAACCGCCCCCACCTGGCTTCAAAATATCAACAGGTAGGCCACTTGATAACTGTTTATAGAATTACAACATACTACTGATATTATTAGGCGAATTTCAGGTAGTTATTGGTCGTTACTTAAATTTAGGGTGTAAGCCAGACCAATTATTTGCTTGTAAAAATTAATTTACTGAAGTTTACGTACCATTGTCAAATAGTTAATTGTTATTAAACGATCACTTAAATTTCCATTGCTGGACAAATTGGTATCATATTCAAAAGTGCGAATTTGCTTAAATGTTATAGTATTATTGTTATCGTTCCGCACTACATTGACCCTTTCGAGATCTAGTAAAATTGAATAAGGACCAATTTCTTCAAATTTAGGTTTAACACTTCTGTTAAAAAAGTCTTTATGGTTTGTCCAATTAAAGAATGTAATTTTATGTGGTACTTTTAATGGATATTTTTGCCACATTTTAAATACAGAAGAATCTGTGTTAAGAAGTAAGATTCTTTCTGCAATGAAACCCATTATAGTTCCTTGAAGCATTATTAGACTTAATCCTAAAATTATTCCAATATTTCCATATACTATTAAGCAGATTGCACTTGATTTTTGACACTTTTTGCGGTTTTGGGTTTTACTTTCGAATGATTTGTGGTATTCTAAAATACAAAAGATTAAAATAAAAGTAATGGTATTTTCTAAAGCAAACACAAAATATTTAAGTTTTGGGTAAACTTTGCTTATTTGGGCCAGCCGTTTAATTGTGACAAAATGTTCTTGTCCGATGTGTTCCGATTAAGCGGAATTAACTGTAGTACGTTGATTTTTGAGATTGTTAATTATTTTGGTAATGTTAACAATGATCAATTCAAAGTAATAAATTAAACGCGTTTCGAAATTTTGTTTTAACGCCAATGCTAGTTGAGAACCACTGCTTAAAATCAGTAAGCATTTATAAAATAAATTAAAGGTAAATGATACGTGGTAAATACCAAAAAAAATTTCTGGCGTCTGTACAAGAAAATATAAATATTTATGAACGATAACAGACTACAATTTGGATATAAATAATTTTTGTCAAACTTTTAAACAAATCAAGCAATAAATTAAATTAAATATAATTTTGTTCTTCGAACATACATATTTGTTTATTTTTATCGTAACACATCATATTATTTCTAAAATATTTAAAAAAACGTCGACTTTTATAAAACTATAAAGCATTTATTATTAAAATAAATTTTGACTTTATTACTTTATTAGCTGAAAAATTTTCGATTTTTGCCAACTTTTATACGAAAAATAATAAATATAATAAGTAATGAAAAAAATAAGTAATGGAAGAACATCATGTCTACTAACAATAATTGTAGCGATAAATACGGAGAGTATCAATCCTCCCTATGTATCAAGGCTCCCACGTCTCCCCTGCTTGACTTTATAAATCTATTTATTTATTTAAATAAACTATTATTGTTTATATATACTTAAACATTAACTTGCAAAAATATAGAATTTTAAGTATTAAATTCATAATTATTATTGTTCACTACACTAGCATGAACTATTGTTAATTGCCTAATGAAAATATGTATTTATAAAAATAACTCACATTATCACCTTCGACTGTCTGCGACTGCATTTTAAGGTATAATAAATTAAAATAAATTTAATGAGGCTTGAATAGTTTTAATGAAATTAAAAAACAACTGTAAACAATAAAATTTACCAACCGGTTCAGAAAGTTAGGGTTCATTTCTGTTCAAACTGTTCGAAAACAATTAATACCGGGTGTAAGTTGCTAAAAGTTTGTTTAAATTTCGGTGTTTTGACGGTAAAATTTTGAGATGTTATTTGATTCAAATTTTTAAAGTTATAAAGTTAAATGAACAATCAAACGAAACATTTTTGTGAGCTTTCAGCAATGGTTACTGCTGTCATCAGACGTTTCAAATATTAATTTCAAAGGTTAATAATATATATAATTTCAATAATTTTGAGATGCTATTTGTTAAAAATTGAAAACAAAGTTATCGCATTTATATTAATGAAAAATCTGAAACCTTTGAAAACGAGATGAAAGCAGAATTTAAAAAATTGCTTTATGCAATATGTCAACGAATATTTTCTACACAGGGTGTTTGTTAAACATACGGCACATTTTCAGAATATAAATAAAAAAATTAATATTATTACTTGTTTTTACAAAAAAAAAATACAAAACGTATACAGATTATAATATAATATATAAGTAATAACTCTTTAAACTAAAATTTTCAAAATTAACAGAAACGTTGTATATAAAGAAATATTATGAACATATTTATCAATTGCTTTTTTATAATAATGAGAAAAATAATAATAATAAATGCTACCATTTACAGTAGCGGATTTTAAATTCAAAATTTCACTATCCCTATCTTATAATTCAAATAGCAATATCGCGTAGCTTAATTTTTTTTAATGCACATATTACATAAAATGGATGAATTTTCATAATTCTTATAATTATGAAAATTATAAAAAAAATTCTTAAAACTGAAAATTCCAACCTGATTGAATTAGTTGGCCAAACAATATTTCGAATTAATTGATAATGCGTTTGGTTAAATCTACAATAGTAGGTACACGTATACAAATTTCTAAAAAAAAAAAATTTTAGAAACTAAAATTAAGAAAAAAACAGGAACAGACCACGTCTGTATTTTCAATTAAAATCAACTGAAAAATTCGTTATGAATAATTTTATTAATTACATTTTCTTGAGAAAAAATTATTAAGGGGTCATAATTATCATGTACTACAGTTAATAATTTTTGAAAACCGATTTTTTTTCATTACATTTTCTGTAAATACAACAGTTTCACATACTTCATTCATATACAAATACAAGTTATCATAGTTCAAACCGCACCGCTCCAACTAAAAGATTGATGTGCTGTAGGACAATAATTAGAAGACAATTTAGAATAATTTGATTTAATTTTTTGTTTGTGTGTTTTTGGGACACAATGCCTCCAAAGGCTATAACTTTAGCTGAAAACATCCAATGCGGGCCTGGAATAGATGACTCAATGTAAGTTTTAAATTAACATTATATAGAAGAGTAAACAAACCAGTCTTGAAACTTTAAACACGTTTTTCTCGAAATGACATGGAAAATAGGTGACACGATAAATGGAAAGTCAATGTATTTTGTATGTTTCAAATTTTGCAAACTTATTTAAAACATAAAAAACTACTTCTTAACAGAAAAAATTCCTTTTTAGACTTACGGTGTTTTTTATTGACGAAAAGGAAGAAATAATTTCATTAAAAATCGAAACTTTGACTTTGAACTTATGTCATTTTGTCTTAAATCAATACTTTAAAAAATTGCTCAGTAAAGAACTAAATAATTAAGTAGGTTTATTAACGCAATTTTTTTTGAAATTTTTATTCCCGATAATCCAGATCCGAACAGTAGTTGGTCACTGCAAATGAACTATTTTAAAACAATCTTCGGGAGAATGGTCATATCTTTTTTGTTTATTATTGTCAGCAAGTTACGAAAAAATATTCTTTTATAAATGCAACTACGTCAAGAGTCGGATTAATACAAAAAGTGAATTTTTTCCGAAATTTGTTGTCCGATCACAAATTTATTTTTTATTAACCACCCCCAGAAAAGCTTTTCCAAACCAATGACAGCATACTTAATGCCGGGTTTCACCAACTATTGTTAAGGAATTTAGTAATTGATTAGAAATATAATCATTGTTTAAGTCACATTTTGGTTGCAGAAACCCCGGTATAATAATTAATCAGTGATTAGTTCAATCAGAGATAAAATTTGTTGTCACCTGTCTATTTGGATTTCAAAACAATAATCAGCACTTAATATATCATGTTAACTACCCAAAATACTTAATCACCCGAAAATCAGTGATTAAAATAAGCGCTTTAAGGGGTTACATCTAATTAACGCACTGAAAATGCTACTTTTTTGAGAATTTTATTTGAGAATACTAAGAAAACAATTAAAATGAGATTTTGAGGGTTTGTTCTGCATATATTGAAGTATACAAAAAAATGTTACTAAAAAAATAATAGAAAATGGCGGCTCAGTCACCATTACAGTAAAAGCACATTTTTTTAGGCCCTCCACCAGCAAAAACATAACTGTGTTGGACCAGCATCTGGATAAAAATTAAAATGTTTTTCTTAATTTTCAATAGTTTTGCTACACACGATTATTAAGAAATATGGCTTTTTGCAAAGTGACATAATTTTAAAAATATTTATTTAAAAAATCGGTATTAATTAATTTGTAAAAGCAACAATAATTATTAATCAATTCTAAAGATCGTATGTACTTCTTTAGAGAATCTATCTAAGAAACTACATTTAAAGTTGCATGTAAATAGGATAAAAACTACCCGAGTTATGTTTTCGCTCAATTTCGAAAACGTAATTTTGAGATAATCGCGTTTAAAGTTTCAAAACTGCTTTTCTACTTGAAATTTTAAAGATAGGGGTTTACTGATTTTTTTTTACCTTGACTCGGCTATGCCAGTACTGTAAAGCATTCCTTATGAGTTGGCATTTTATATTATAACCTAACTTGGGCTAAGGACCCCTAATTGTACCTTTACCGAGGCCATTTTGTGCGCTTTTGTAGAACGCTTGGAGACCCTTCGAAAAATCAGCTCTCAAAAATTAAAAAATGAAATTCTGAGTTAAATTCCTTTTGTATATCATTCTTGAGATGTTTACAGATCATTTAAGCCAATAAAAAAAATAGTCATACTTATTTATTTTCAATTAGATGTAACCCCTTAAGTTATATCACTTAATAACCTAAAAAGTAATAAAAGTAGGTACGATTATTTATTTCAAAAAATAATAATTGTTTAAAATGGCTGATAAATCGAAAATAACAAAAGAATCAAAAAGTAAAATAAAATGATTCTTAAAAAATACTTGTTTTATTAACCTTTAATAAATTAACATTATTTTTTATTAAAAACGATTAAGGATCAAAGCAGTACGTGCACTAATATTTGAATGTCATGCATTTTGAAGAAAAAGTGGGAAATCTGCTTCATGTAAATAGATGGATTTTGTCTGAGAATTTCGTCCGAAGTTACCAGTTTTGTTGACCAATACACATAAATTTAAATAAATTATTTAACTAGTTTTCTAGTACTAACATAACAAATCGGCACACAATCAGAGATTACTTAATTATAGAACTGTTAACAATTGTTAACTACCAATAATTAATAAAGTTAAAATGCTTAAAAACATTTTAGAACTCCGCACTATGTGTCGACCCAAAAGGACATATCCGATTGGTTGCACTCTACTTTTAAAAAATTGTTGACTAAACAATAATTGTTAAAGTGAAATGTTCTAAAACCGGAAATAAGAGGTGGTAGCTCATCAACATTGTATGACTTGGAACAATTTGGGCAGGACCTTCGTATACAGATAAGGTATGAATTACTGTTGTAACAGAAATTTGTGCAAAGTAATTTCTATTATAACTTTTAACACCATCTTCTTTAAGAACGCCCTGTATGTAAATGTATTTTGAATTTATTTTAAATGACATTAAAAATTATTTGTTAAATATAAAATGTTATCAGCAGGGTAAAGGAAAATTCTGATTGTAGCGAGGAGTCGGTTTGCACGTTTCGCTAGTATAACACCTAAATTTTAGTTAGCGTATTAATTCCGATGAATTAATTTTTTTGAATGCTCCGACTACATTTTTGGATACTGGTTAATCTGCCCATGTGGTGGCTTCATATGGTTAGAGTCGCTGTACCGCTTTTGAATTGGGAATTTTAATCGGCGAGTTTGTAACGCCATGTGTGGCGTTATCCTTTTTGTGTTTGTTTTTATGGTTGACTGCTTGGATGGTTAAATTCGGTCGGGATATTGGGGTGTCTGTGGAAGATTTGATGCGAGCCCTTACTGTGTGATTGACGTGACCATCGTCAGCGTATGACGGAATTATATATGGTTGCACCGACAGTATCCTGTTAAGATGAGCTCCCAACTTTTCCTAGGAACAGATGACTCCTTGGTTGGAGCTACCGTTTCTTCGTTTGGATACCCGGAGTGTGTCTTTTATCTACCTCCGGAGGGTTTTCATATTGGATCGACCGACACCGGATGTGACCGTCGCCATATTTTTGTTGATAAATGTTCAAGGCTGCAAGCGATAACGAATTACCCTGCGTTCATTGACTTTGATTAATAAAACCGATTACAGGTATTTCTATTTGTTTAATAAGATTTTTGTGCGTTTTTTAGTTTTAGATTCTATACTTAAGTAAAACCGGAGTTTGTTTACCATCAAAGCAGGAATATACCGGAGTTTCCAATGACAAGGAGAAGGATTTCCAATGACAAGGAGAATATTTTTGATGAGATGAATACGTTTCTTTGTGCGATACTGGGTGAGATTTTAGAGCTTTAAGGATGTACAATGCTTGTTATTCAGTGCTGAAATCCTGTAGGCATTTGCAGTCATTTTTGTGTCGACTGTTATTGTTTAGTCGACAGGTAGTTCTTTCTTTGTTTTAATTGTTTATTTTTCCCCGTCAGGGAATTTAAACTGTAATTTTAGTTTGGCCGCTTTTCCATCCTCAATGGAAAGCGGTATTAATGTTTGGCTTTGTGAACGTTAGGCTTTCAGCCTGGGTTTACTTTAACTTGCTATGTTTTATATGTCTCATACTCTGATAAGTTCACATGCCTTCCATTTTTTGGTGAGAATAAATTTAAACTTTTAGATCTGCGTTTTATTATTCTTCCCTATAGGTACCTGTTGGATTCGCGGTCTTCGCATACCGTCGGAGCTTAGCCATTGCAAGGGCAGGGGTTTAACGTATTTTTTTTTAACAAGAGCTTTACATCTTGGTTAGACATTTTTTTCTCCGGAACTACCTTGTAGTCAGGGAAGGAGTTAAAACTGTCTTACTGTAAAGCAATACTCAAAATAAAGAAAACAAATAAATTATTGATTACGCTTTACTTTTCTTCGGTTTTATAGATTTACAAAATAATAAATAATTAATTAATAATTAATTTCGTAATCTGCCTTAAGTACCTAGATAATTTTATTATTTTTTTAATGGAACTTTTTCAATAACATTTTCATCCATATTTTGCGATTTTTCTAATGAGCGGGACAGTTTGAACTTATATATGCCATAAAATGTAACAAATATTCCCAAAGTTATTAATATGATAGCGGTCACAATTATAATATATGGAACAATCAAATACATTCTCAGGTACATTTTAAGCACATCCGGTAATTGCACATGCATTTTCATCCAAAGTAATGGAAAGTACAGTCTTCGAAAATTGTCAAAATAACTAAAATTCCAAAAACTATTTTATACCTTTCTTAATATTAATAATAAAATTACTGTTACAGACCTTATACCATCAACGGGATACAGAAATATGTTCAATTGAACTGATATTTTAAATTCCATACACAGCAACAAATTCTAAATTTAAAACCAAAGTTTCAAAATAAAGCAATAGATACATAACATGCTAAATAAACTCCAACTGCTTAAACTGCTGTTAGCATGCAATTTTTAATTTTTATATTTTTTGTTTTCAATAATTCAATAGATTTCCAAATTTAATTACTAATATTGGAACATTACAATAATATATTAAAAGAATGATTATTACTTACAGGTTCTACCACTATATAGGCTTCATGTTTGTCTTTTTCGGGATTCAAACCGTCAAACTCTTCCAAATACATAGGATCGGCATTATAAAAATGCGGTAAAGAAACAAACTCATTTACATTGTACCGACAAGAAGATAAACTAATTACTCCAGATGGTACACATGGTCCTACACAGAAACACTTATTTTCTGGATTCAAAGTCCCTAAAAATTATATCTTTGGAATTTTACTGTCTACAACAAACTGTCGTACAAATTAGACGTATTTTATTATCGTATGAACCAAAACGGCTAAATTAGTGTAGTTATTACCGTTATCTAAACTCAATTTTGTAAGAGAATATTTATATCCAATTATGCCATCGATTATGACTTCTTTCTCGAAGTAAAATTTTACATATCTACACAATTCTGGAGAGAAGACAATAATAAATTCTTTATTTAGTGGAAAAGAATAAACATCTCCCACCGATCCTTTTACCTTGTTACAAGATTCGTTATAAAAAGTTGTTCTGCTATTGTAATTCCAATTTAAAATATCAAATTGTCTATTTACACCATTTGCAATATTGTACACTCCATCAAAATTCGGATCACCATTTCTCTGTAATTTGTTAAAAATCTATGATTTATTCTTGATATCTTGAAGAACAAAAACAAATTCTTACAAGTTTACCCCATCCAAAACCATCAGTTCGTGGAAAATTTGGTATAATGAAATCAAAATAATTTGCTAATTCTATAATTAAATTATTGCTTCCTTTCATAATTTGGTCATCTATTATGGTATCTAAATAGTAATTGGGATCAAACGTTGACACGTATTCTGAAAAAATATCTTTTATCCCAATGTACCAATCCTGCATTAGGTGAGCCATCATCTGTAAATTTAAAATTAAATATTTTTCCTGTTCGTTATTTGTTTGTCAGGATTTATATGCGTTAGAATTAGTTACCATTGTAAAATAATTAATTGTTATAAGTCGATCGCTTAAATTTCCATTGCTAGATAAATTGGTATCATACTCAAAAGTGCGAATTTGCTTAAATGTAATGGTATTATTGTTGTCGTTCCGCACTATATCAACTCTTTCCATTTTTTGTAAAAATGTATAAGGACCGATTTCCTCAAATTTAGGTTTAATACTCTTGTTTAAAAATCTCTTTGATTTGTCCAATTAAAGAATGTGAACGCATATGGTACTTTTATCGGATATTTCTGCCACATTTTGAATACAGAGGTGTCCGAATTAAGATTTAACATATTTTCAGCAATGTAGCTCATAATAGCTGATTGGACCATTATTAAACTTAGTCCTAATATAATTGCACCATTTCCATAAACGATTAAGTAACATCCACTAGGTTTTAGACGCCTTAAGTGCTTTTTGGATGTTTTTTTAAAAAAACTTGAGGTTTCCTAAAATACAAAGGTTTATAATATACTTAATAACTATAATTTTGTATTATTCGTATTCAGAAATATTCAGTGGATTCAATGGACAGTGGATTTTTGGTAATTTTTATTTATACTCTGATGCAATTCTAACGAACAGTTTCACGCAACAACAATTAATTTAGGCCCGGATGAGATTCAAAGTAAAAATCTAATTATTGCGCTTCACTAAATCTCAAACTTAACAAAATTGAACTTCTCTTATTTGCAGTAACTAGATAGTATTGTTAAACAAATAATATAATAAAAGTTAAATCTTTGGTGAAGCCAATTTTAAAATGCAAGCTTTTGATAAATATGTTTCTTTTCATCAAAAACATATTCGCATTGGTATTTCAAATTATAAATATATTATTTATTTATGAATACATAACTTAAAATGAATTTTGAATTTCTACTATTGTTCACATAGAATTATTATGTTCACATACAACATAAACTATTGCTAATTGCTTCAGAAAAATATTTACAAAAAAAAATTTTTAATTTACTTACGTTATTACTTTCGACCAACTGCGACTCCATGTTCACGTATTATAGGTTTTAAGTAGCCTTGAAGAGTTTTAATGAAATTAATAAATGGTAATGAAATCAAATATCAAACAACCGATTAAGATTATCTGTACCATACTCGTACATGAAAAACCAGTAGGTAGTTATTTTGTTATTTCCTTAAAAATCTTGTGTGGTCATAAAATGTTAAAAATATAATTTTCATAAATAATAAATCATAAATAGTGTAATAACTCAAAAAATGACGATTTGAAGTTATGTACGCAATGTTATAGAAAATAAATGATTTTATAGCAAGAAATGACGCAACGACTAAAATGTTTATAATTTGTCTGAATATTACCCTATAACTTTAATTTATTTGTTGTCAATTTTAGGAGAAGATCGTAACAAATATGTTTGTTTTTTTCCTCAGTTATAACCAGCAATTTTTATAAAAGCAAACCTTATTATATGAATTTGTTTACTTGTTTCTAGGGGTCGATCTTGACAAAAATACTTTATTATTGCAGGATTTTTCAAATATATCTTAAGTCTATAGCTTAAGTTTGTTCCGTAGTCTATTTAAGATTACTTTTTTCAAAAGTCATTACATAAGGCTTTTGAAATTTACAATTTTCTTAAGTAATTAAAATAATTACTAAATATAAATTTTAAAACCAACTAAAAGAAACTTTAGCGGATATATCTTTTTGAAAAGTATTCAAGCGATTATTTTTACAAATAACCTTTTTATTAACCAAAATTGAATTTTCTTAGAAGTAGACATGTTGTAATAAGCTGAAAACGTACAAGGTATCTCCGGCTAGAGATCGGCGAGCTGAATCGGGCGTGGAACAAGCAATAGTTTCTAGGTTAATTTACAACTGGGTAAGTAATACGTCACAATGAAATAAGCTAGAAATATATTAAATAATAATTATAGAAATTATATATATTATTAAGCTCCAAAATTAAAATTAATATATATAATAGTAAAAGCTTGCGGGTTCTAAACAGGCAACCAGTTTCGATTCCCCTACAAGATATATTTTTTTATTTCTGCTTATTTTTTTTGCTGTGGATAAATAAAACAAACCAGTTTATTTCAAGCGAAAAATCATTGTTTATATTAAAAACACATTTTTTTCTATCAACAAGTTGAAACAAAAATCAATTGAATTCCGCATAAAAATTTTCGGCGGTTGTATAAATATATACAGATTCCATGTTATTCCATATTAGATTCAATCATCGTTGAAATAGAACAACGAAAACTTTTTAATGCTTCCACAAAAGTGGGAGTAAAGTGACTATTTTACTACCCAAATTGTGAAATATAGTATATTTATACGAGTGCTTTAATTTATAAATCTATTTGTGAATATCTAACTTAAAATTAATTTTAATTTCTATTATGGTTTACTACGCTAATATGAACTATTACTAATTGCCTAATAAAAATATTTACAAAAATAACTTACATTATCACTTTCGACTAACTGTGACTGCATTTTCAAATATTACAGATATAAAATATAATAATCAGGCTTAAGTTGCTTATATGATCTTCAAGAAATTAAAAATCAACATGTGAAAATAGAATCAAATAGAATTCAGGTAATAAATAGTAATTAGTTAATTATTCCGTTATTTGTATAAAATTTTCAGTAGATAAACAATAAAGGTGTTTTTAAGCATGAGAGAATTTCAAATTTGAATAAAACTATTTGTTTTATTTCTTTATTATTTTAAACATTGATAGATGACATTTACTTTTTAAAAATAATTATTAGTAAATGTGGACCCCGACTACCTGTTACTCAGTACATTTGATCGGTCCAATTTTAACCTCTTTTTCCAACAATTTGGGCGTTATTTCGTTAATGACACGATTTCCGTTAGCCTCTAATGCCTCAAGTGTTGTTGATTTATTAGACCTATGATTTGACATAGCCCCAACGAACATAATGTGAAGCTGTCATATCGCAAGTTCTTGAAGGTCAATTAACAAATTCAGTAGATAGGGTATAGGGGTTCCAACGGAATTTTGATACAAATTTAATCTAAAGATTGATTCGCGCTTTAATTAAAATAAATAATAAATAAATAGGTACTTTAAACTAATTTCTTGATTAACTAAAACTAATTTTGGGCGTTAAATCATCAGTGTTGAATAAATTTCACAAGTTAATAAGCGATTTATAAATAATTTCAATATAATTATACTTCTTATAACGAAATAAAGCACATGGAATCAATCTTTTATTTAACTTTTAATATAATTATACTTCTTTTAACGAAATAAAACACATAGAATCAATCTTTTATTTCACTTTGGTCTACAACCCGCATAGATAGTAAAGTTGATAAATTTTATCATGTGTGTGCAGTTAGCAGTGTCGTTTTGAAAAAATAAAAATTGTGTTGAGTTGTGCTGCTTTGGGTCACACATTTTTTTTTTAATCTTATTTATTTAGGTTTTTATGGAGACTGTGAATTTTAAAGATGGAAGTTAGCCGTGCCATTTAAAAAAATTAAAATTAAAATAATAAGTAATTATTCCAAGGTAATGAACAAGGTCGGTACAAAAACAATAATAAATTCAAAAACTTACCAAAATCTGAATTTGATCGAAAGCTACTACATGATATAAATAATACTGTTCTACACCTTTAAACAAAACACGTTTGGTTGTTGAAATTGAAGATAGCCATTTTTTTAAATTTATTATTTCTTTTTATACCGACCTTGTTCAATATTTTAAGATATTCTGTAAAATGGATTGATTTATCAAACATTTTTACTAAACTAAAGTTATAAACTAAAGTTATAAGATTTCCTTTCTTAATTTAATTCATAACTCGAAATTCGTTGATTCTATAGGATAAAAGGTTATGAACTAGTTTGTAGATAAATAAATGATCTTTAAAAAATTACTTACATATATACTAATACCATAAAATCAATACTTACGGTGCCATAGCCGTTTGAAAGGAGAAATTCCAAAAATTGCTTTATAGAGAGGCATCCGCAAGGATTTGAACTAGGATAAAAATTTTATTTAAAAATATTTCTTAGAAAAATGTCCTCTATCACCGCCTCAAATGTTTTCTATGGTCACTTGAACACCCTGTGTAAAATTTTATAATATATTACGTATACTCCTATAATATATATAATTTTAAAATTAAGTACCGAAATTTTGCTGACTTACCTAGGTAAATTATATGTACTTGAATGAATTTTTTTCATCTTAAAATATTATAATGTAGTAATTCTTATGTTTATTTATTTTTTCTATTACATTCATTATGTTTGTATAAAAATGCTATTATTATGTATGTACAATTTATTGTGATATTATTAATATACAATTTTATACAATTAGTTATAACACATTTACCTACAGGGTGTTCCCGTGACCGTGGAGACCTTTAAGGTGGTGATAAAAGACACTTTTCTAAGACAAATTTTAAATAAAATTTTTGTCCAAGTCCAAACCCTTGGGGGTACCACCCTTTAAAGCAATGTTTTGAATTTTTAACTTCAAACGGCCATAGCTTCGATATTATTAATTTTTTAGATTTAATGGATTAAAACTTTTTTAAAGATCACTCGCTTATCTACAAATTAGGTTATAACCTCTTATCGTCTAGAATTAACGGATTTCGAATTATAAATTAAATTAAGGGAAAAATGTTAAAAAAATTTAGGTTTTATTTTTCTTACTTTTCTTGCAAAGACGTATCACCCGTATCTCTTAAACAAAACGTCTTAGAGAAAAACTAATAACCAAAGCCGGATAGGTAATTTAACGGGCTACAACTTAGACGGACTTACAACTTACAACAAGTCTGGCACTTGAACGTGTCGAATACCAAACCGAGAAACTCGGTTTGAGTCCGGGTGGAGGAAAAGAATTTATTCTGACTGTCTTTTTCTGAAGGAAGTGGGTACCCACCAAGGTAATTAGCCAAAAGCCTCCCCTTATAGGAAGGGGTCACGACACTCGAAATCGAGTTAGCGACTAAGAAGAAAATTATGTCAACAAGCTATTTTGCCAAAGCTGTTTTTGACTGGGCTGTTCTGTCGGGCCTGTTTAGACCGAGGCTATTTTGTCGGGTACCACTAAATAGGATAAAAACTATGTTAATATTAGATTTAATATTTAGGTGCTAGCTAGTGCTCCATAGATTAGAAAGCGACATTTTAGAGTTAAAATATTAAATGGGGTTTATATTATTTTAATAAATTATTAATATTATTTTAAATATTAATATTAGCAAAATAATTACTAAAACTACTTAAAAGTTAGTCGGCAATGCAAGAGGTAAATTCTACAATGGTGATACGAATTTCTACAAAATACCATTACAAAAACGGCAATTGGTCAGGTTCTTATCAGCAACTAGTATAAACCAAAAATTGAGTAAGAAAATATAGAAAAGAATTTTATGTTGCATTTACCACTCCGAAAGCTAACGATGATTTTATTTGAGCATTTCAATGGGTTTCATTTTCGGCAACAGTTTACCATTGAGATGTAATAACAGAATGGAATCGATCACATTTCTGGACATCGAGTTGATACACTAAAATAAAATAATTGTTAAAAATACACATGAATTCAAAATCATCGTGATCTAGAAGATATACATGTATTTAAACTGTAATTTTAAGGAATAAAAGCAAAAGAAACTTTTAACTAGAGTGTTTATCAATGGGTTGTTTTTCAAAGCAAATAACCTGCAACCTAAATACTAGTAACCTATCAAGAAAGGTTTTTAGGTTTCTGGAACAGTTTGAGCAGCTTTTATATAGAGAGTACGAAAGACTGTGAATACTTAAGCTAAAAAAAACAAATAAATTAATGCGTACGGTTTATTTATCTTCGGTTTAATGGATTTACAAAATTAATAAATAATAATTTATTCAGAAAATCAAAAATATTCTGTACAGTCTTGTAATTTGCTATAAGTGCATTAGTTTGCTTTTCATTCATTCATTCATTTAACGGAACCTTTTCAATAAAATTTTGATCCATACTTTGTGATCTTTCCAATGAGAGCGACTTTTTGAACTTATATACACCATAACTGGTCATTAATATTCCCAACGTTATTAATATAATGGTGGCTCCAATTATAATATATGGAACAATCTATTGTCTATTTACGCCATTTGCAATATTGTACACCCCATTAAAATTTGGTTCACCGTTTCTCTGTAAATTGTTAAATATTTGTAATTTATTTCTGATAGTTTAAGACTGGACCTTGAAGAGCAAAAAGCATATACTTACAATTTTGGCCCATCCAAAACCATCCCATCGTGGAAAATCTGGTATTAAGAATTCAAAATAATTTCCAAATTCCATAATTGTATTTTTGGTCCCTTTTATAATTTCATTATCTGCTGTGGTTTCTAAATAGAAGTTTGGGTCAAATGTTGACACATACTCCGAATAAATATCTTTAAAAAAGCGTGGAACACTTTTTTAAGAGAGGTTTTCTTCGGTGAGATTTGCTACAATTTTGTATAAAATTTATAAACTACTGTCTAAAATATGTACAATAAATGCCTTTAAACAGATTTTGTATTGCATTTACTATAAGGCCATAAAAATTATTAAAATTATGCTATTTTTGTGTCTCTAGAGTGCCATTACCGCTTATGCTAAAGAAAACAAATTCATTATTGCGTACGGTTTATTTATCTTCGGTTTTGTAGATTTACAAAATTAATAAATAATAATTTATTCATAAAATCAAAAATATTATATAGGGTAAGAGTGGGTCAAACGGACACTCTAAGGGTTTTATAGTTATATTTAATAAAAGCAACATAATATTTAAGAACTAATTATTTGGTTTGATATCTCAATTATTAAGCTAACAAATGATGAGATTAAAGTTGAAAAATAGAAACAGTTTTTGAGAACTTAACCTAAAACAAACATAAGTGAAAATGTCCGTCTGCCCCACACTCCTGGGCAAACGGACATAAGGTTTAATATACGTTATAAATAGTTAAATTCGCACTTTTAGTCGCAATGAATGATGATAAGAACGCTATTCAACTTATCAGCTGAATTAAGAGCCATTTTATCTTTATTTACAGCAATTATGACAAGATTCATATTTTCTTGATTCCACGAGCTTCCACGAGCTCCTCTCTGTAGTTCTAATCCGGATCTGTACCATTTTCTGTAAACATTGTTTAAAAAAAGCATAAATACTGTACTATCCGGTTCAATCAATATCAATCAATCAATATCAATTTCAATCAATATGTCCGTTTGCCCCGATCGGAATTTTTTTAAATTCAAAATCTAAATAAATATTAATATTAGGACAATGAAATTACGTGGCAGTAATTCCAAAGACACTTGGTTTTAATTGACCTAACTATAAGTTTTAAATTTTTACTAAAATACTTAGATTCTAAATAATTTCTAACAAAAATATAACAACACGTTAATTTTACTTACATTTCCTATCACTCCTCACTTTTAACATGCAATAATAGCCTTAGATTGGAAAAATTTTAACAAATTACTTTCTTATTAATTACCTCAAATGTCAACGACACTAGTAATACTGCAATAATAACGCGGCGCCTTTTCTGAAAAAACTTACGAATTTTTTCTAAAAATGTCCGTTTGCCCCATGTCCGTTTGACCCCATCTTACCCTATAACCTTATAATTAAGTGTTTAGTTTGATTATTCATTTAATGGAACCCTTTCAATAAAATTTTGATCCATACTTTGTGATCTCTCTAATGAGAGCGACTTTTGAACTTATATACACCATAACATGTCATTAATATTCCCAACGTTATTAATATGACGGTGACTCCAATTATGATATATGGAACAATCAAGTATATTCTCAGGTACGTTTTCAGTACATCCGGTAATTGCACATGCATTTTCATCCAAACTAATGGAAAATATAGTTTTGGAAAATTGTCAAAAAAACTAAAATTTATTGCAAAAACTGTATTGTTTCATTCTTAATATTAATAATATAATAAATTTTACATACCTTATACCCTCAACAGGATGTAGAAACATGCTTAATTGAACCGATATTTTGAATTCCAAGCCCAGCAACGAATTCTAAATTTAAAATCAAAGTTATAAAGTAAAGCAATAGTTATATTAATAGTTATGCCAGATTATTTTTTCAATAATTCATAAATTTTCAAATTCGATTTGCTATTTGAACATTACAATGTTTTAAAAGAATGCTTATTTATTACGGTCAGAGTACGATATCATGGACTTTTTGTCTGGAAATGTTTCAAAATATTTTTACAATTAGTAAGAGAATATGTTAAAACGAATCGAATGTACTATAGATAAACTCGATATTTCCAATAATAACGCTAAAAATCGATTTTAATAATCGTAAAAACTGACGGATATTTGCATTCTGTTGGCGGAACGTACGTCCCGATATGCACTAATGAACCGTAAGGCGGGGCCAACTGGAGCACCGCGAGGAGGGAGTCAGTCGCTCCCTGCTATCTACTGAATCAACATTTACACTTTTCCGAGTTGGACCGTTCTAGAGGAATACTTTTAATGAGTAAAGCGTTTATCAAAACGGCTTGTGACCGAAGCGCAGCAAAAGCTGCGGAAAGTCGGTTTTGACAAACGCAACTACGGTCAATCTCGATTTTATCCTAAAAACTATTTTTCTAAAAATAATTCTTAAATCATCACGTTTCTTCTTCACTTCTTAAACAGTGCGCCCCAGTTCTAATTCGGGCGAGATGAGAATTTATTCTATCGTCTTTCCTCGGCAGGAAACGGCAAAACCACCGAGGTTTAGATGCCAAGAGAACACTTTTAATACTGAAGCAGTCACTATGCCCTTTTGTAGGGCGATGAACTCTGAAGAAGAAAAACATTTTTTTGATTTTTTAATGCCTAAAAGTCAAAAAAAAATTGAATCGTTTATAGTTTAATATATTATTTCTAATTACATTCTCTTTCATAATTTGCTTTCATTTCTATAGGAAATTTTGTATTTTAGAGTCTGACATACCGTACTCTGGCCGTTTATTACTTACAGGTTCCACCACTATGTAGGATTCGTGTTTGTCTTTTTCAGGCTTCAAACCGTCAATTCCCTCCAAATACATAGGATCGGCATTGTAATAGTGAGGTAAAGACACATAATCATTTACATTGTACCGACAAGATGATAAACTAAATACTCCAGATGGTGCACATGGTTCAATACAAAAACATTTATTTTCTGAATTAATAGTCCCTAAAATTTTATGACTAGAATTATTTAATAAGACAAACCATTCTACAAATTTAAATTTTTTATTATAGTTAGAGTCGGTAATGCTAAATTAGTGTATTTACCGTTATCTAAAGTCAATTTTGTAAAAGAATATTTATATCCAAGTATGCCATCAATAATGACTTCTTTCTCAAAGTACAACTTTATGTATCTACACAATTCCGCAGAAAAGATGGTAATGGATTCTTTATTTAGTGGGAAAGAGAAAATATCGCCCACTGATCCTTTCACCTTGTTGCAAGAATCATTAAAAGAAGATGTTATGTTATTGTAATTCCAATTTAAAACATCAAACTGTCTATTTACGCCATTTGCAATATTGTACACTCCATCAAAATTTGGTTCACCGTTTCTCTGTAAATTGTTAAATATTTATGATTTATTCCTGATAGTTTAAGACTGAGTCATAAAAAGCAAAATGTATATACTTACAATTTTAGCCCATCCAAAACCATCCCATCGTGGAAACTCTGGTATTATGAATTCAAAATAATTTCCTAATTCCATAATTATATTATTGCTTCCTTTTAGAATTTGATTATCTATTGTGGTATCTAAATAGAAGTTTGGGTCAAATGTTGACACATACTCCGAATAAATATCTTTTACACAGCTAGGAAAATCGTTTATTAGATGAGCCACCAACTGTAAATTTAAAATTTAATTTTTTTCATGTTTGTTATTTATTTGCGAATTACCTACCATTGAAAAATAATTAATTGTTATGAGTCGATCACTTAAATTTCCATTATTGTATAAATTGGTGTCATACTCATAAGTATGAATTTGCTTAAATGTAATGGTGTTATTGTTATCGTTCCGCACTATATCAACCCTTTCCATTTCTTGTAAAAATGTATAGGGACCAATTTCCTCAAATTTAGGTTTAATACTTCTGTTGAAAAAATCTTTGTGGTTTGTCCAATTAAAAAATGTGAATGCGTGTGGAACTTTTACCGGATATTTCTGCCACATTTTGAATATAGAAGTATCCGAGTTCAGATTTAACAGATTTTCCACAATGTAACTCATGATGGTTGATTGGAGCATTATTAAACTCAATCCTAATATAATTGCACCATTTCCATATATGATTAAAAGGCATCCGCTAGGTTTGAGACACCTTAAGTGCTTTTTAGATGTTCTTTTCAAAGAAGTTGAGGTTTTCTAAAATTCAATGAATTATAACATACTTAATAACTAGAATTTCATATTATACTTTATTTATATTTATAAACATTAAACGTGGTATATTTCTAGAGTGTTAAATACTATTCATTATTGCCTATGAGAAGATACTTGTTAGCTTAAATTAGTGCTGGTAGAATTATTAAGTTAATTAATCTCAGGCAGCAAGTTATCATTATTATGACTTCGATTAGCGGTGAGTATAAGTTGTAAACGTACACAACCTATAAATGACGTCAATAGCACATGTGGTTGTGCCCATTTTAAGACGTAATTGGGGCCAAGTTTAACTGACGAGATTTGAAGAAATTGAAACATGAATGTATAATAATGTCTTAAAATAAAAAATTTGTAAGTGGAAAAATTAACTATTTTAAAACAAATTTAAAATTTCATTTAACTTGAAAATAATTTAAAACCTTTTTAAACCATATAATTTTCATCACCATACTTCTCTTTTGGCTTATTTTTTCTTCCCTTTTTGATAACCTAACATATTCTCCAGAATTATGAATTATTTCACTTTCAGTTTGTTCTAATACTTTTTTAATACATCTTTTAAGCTACATCTGCTTCCAATAAACTTTATTTTTCAATTAATTATTACCAAATTTTTTAAAATAGTAAAATTTTTATTATTTTTGAGAGCTTGTTGAGTTCTTCTGCAAAATTGCAGCTATAGCTAGGTGATCAAGTAGTAGTCTTCGAGCAATTTATAGGCAATAAAATAGTTAATAAAAAATCGTGACGCATACTGCATTTGTTTGTAATAGAAGAAAATAACAATGTCATTGTTTCGGTTCCTGCTGTATTTATAATAATTTAATTTTTAATATGTTAAAGTTTATACTGTGTAATAACTTTTAATGAAGAAACCTATTTAGAAAATTATTGCCATTTCACTCTGGACACGTCCTGAGAATGGTATAATAAACTAAAACTGGTCGACATTATAAGCTGTGTTTTATTTGGTAAGGAGATACCGTTTTCCAC
Source organism: Lycocerus yunnanus (assembly GCA_036346125.1). Taxonomy (NCBI): domain Eukaryota; kingdom Metazoa; phylum Arthropoda; class Insecta; order Coleoptera; family Cantharidae; genus Lycocerus; species Lycocerus yunnanus. The sequence continues at coordinate 1,012,271 of JARFIX010000017.1, forward strand.
CATTTTAACTTTAATTTAATTTTTAATAGAATGCTTGTTCAATTTTTGAAATATAATTTAAGAAAATATGTAACAACCATAGTTGCTATGAAATTTATGATACTATAATATGACAACATAATATTAAGCTATATAAGTACCACTTTTACTTTCTATATAAATCAACCTTTACTTCACGCAGTTTTAAAACAGAAATTTGGTATAAAAAGTCATTAACTTAACTTTCAACTTTAGGACTCTCATTCTCCTCCTATTTTAGCTTCATAAAATTGTCATAATGCATATCACCTGATTGTTCAATTGACTAATGTTTTTTGAGTTTCTCTTCATTAATTGGAAAAAGTAACAGATGAACGAAGTAACATTGTCGATTGAAGATTAATCCATTTAGTTGGTTTGCACATCAAAACACAAAGAATATGAAAATAAACTTTCTAAATAATATGTACTAGGTATATTGTTGTATTACAAAATTTCGTAAATAAGCAATAATGGTGTAGTCTTTGAATTATTGACAAATATGGGAGATCCGCACAATGTAATACCAATTGCATTAATGTGCAATAATAATATTAAATTCGAATCCAGATTGAGAAACTTTTCTTCCGCATAATATCATCTTACTAAAGTGGTCGAGTTTCAATAAATCTGAATATAAAATAATGTGAACAACCTTTCTGTAAAAGTAAGAATAATTTTTATAAAACAATATTTACACTAAAGTAAACAAACTAAATTATAGATTTATTTATTTTATTATTTAATTATTTTTTTTGCTTGTTAATTTAAAACAAATCAAACTCAAAAATTTTACAAAGTCGGATGTATGTATGGATTTATTATTTATTCAACGGAAGCTGTTCAATACAATTTTGATCTATATTTTGACATTTCTTTAATGAGCGAATTTGTTTAAATTTATATACACCAAAACATGTCGTAGATATCCCCAAAGACATTAAAATAATAGCGGTAACAATTATAACATATGGAACACTTAAATACATATTTAGATACTTTTTTAGATTATTTGGCATTCCCACATGAATGTCTACCCAAAACAATGGAAAATATAATTTTGGAAAATTATTAAAAAAACTGAAAAACAAAAATTTACATATTCCTTAATATTAATAATAAAATAAAAGCAATATTTACCTGATATCTTCAATAGGATATAGCAACATATTTAATTGAACTGATATTTTAAATTCCAGACATAGCAACGAGTTCTAAATTTGAAATAAAAGTAGATAGTATGTGCATAATGTAGTACTATGTAATTATTTGTAAATTATGTACATTTGGTACAAAAATGATATTATTTTGCTATTATAATGTACCTATCAAATCAGGATTAGAAATTTGTTAACATTTATTTCTTTAAAATAATATATTTAAAAGGCGACATACGCCTTGTAATAGTTGGACACGGTAACGTTTAGTACTGTGGATAACAAGGACATCGTTATATTATTTAATACAGGTTCCACGACTTGAACACTTTAACCCCCGAAAGGTATTACATTAAACTTTACCTCTGGACCAAAATCATTTTTCTAAAATAAATATGTTAAAGTGAACTTGGTTTTTGATTTCTGGCTAAATTTGAGTAATTTTGAGTTTTTTACTGTTTTTTTCCCGTGCCTATGTAGACATGGTACAGTATAGTCCAAAGTAATGAAAATTATTGCTGTTGAATACTTAAATTACGACTACCGACGCCGTCCTTTAAATTTTTCCACACTGAGGTTAGGAAGCTTTATCTATAGACCAGATGTAAACCTAAATACATTCTATGATTTCTATGGAAAATGGTTCCTTTTAGAGACGTAGGCAAATTACATTGCATAATCGCGAGTGTGTACCAAAAATGATACACACGGGGGTAAAAGTGTTAAAAAGATTGTGAAGATTCCTAAAATGTTGTGGCAACTATCAGTTTTGGCAATTATCAGGTAAAAGTGATTGTAAATTTGAATTCGTATTTCAGTAACAATGAGAGCTAATCACTGCTACCATCATTTGCAACTAGTTGCCCTGCGTTTGTGCTAGTTGAGCAAATGTGGACTAATGCAGCCCATAGTAGCAAAAGAGACTCAGTAAAAACCCAACTCGACGCAATGCCTGCCATATGAGTCAGAATTAAGTATGATGCACTTCTATACTATAATTTCTATCTAACCTAACCAGTGTGTTGCTTCAATTTCAAATCCTAAAATGTACTTTAAATTTGATGTTAGGACATAATATAGCATTATAATTGATGTAAAATTAACTTCAAATTCCTTTTTGTATACTTATTTAAGATGTACATGTACTACATGTTGCTTAGGCACAAAATTGAGTAGGGTGTGCACTGAAATTGGACAATTTAATTATATTTTATGGTTTTGCAGAAATCGTGTGTTTTCCATTATTTCATCAAATTCATCTGTTATTTTATAATTAAAATATCATCTTTAATACTTACAGGTTCTACCACAATAAAAGATTCATGTTTTTCTTTTTCAGGATTCAATCCTTCAAAAGGATCCAAATAACTAGGATCGGCATTATAATAGTGCGGTAAAGAAATATACGCATTTAGGTTAAAGCGACAAGAAGACAAACCAATTACTCCGGATGGTGCACATGGTTCAACACAAAAACATTTATTTTCTGGATTTAAAGTGCCTAAAAATTATATCCGTTATATAACTATCGCCCAAATTTTAGATACTGCGTTATTGTAAAAACCCATTACGTTTTACATTCCATACCAACTCAGCATTAAAATATACATATCTTACCCGACATCTTTTAAGAAGATCTTTGATATGGTTCATTATTTTTTTAGATTATAACGAAACAACTAAATTTAAAAATTTTTAAAACCGTAGGTCAAAAAGAACATTTAAAGAAATTATTATATCTTAATAAATATCTTAAGAAATAATTAACCACATTTAAGCTAATCAGGGTTGAAAACTAGTAGAGTTGGGATAAGATGTATTATTTATTTATTAGTGCATTCACCGTTATCCAAACTTAACTTCGTCAAAGAATATTTATATCCAATTACGCCGTCGACTATAACTTCTTTCTCAAAATAGAACTGTATATATCTACACGCTTCTGCAATAAAAATGGTAATGGAATCTTTATTTAGTGGAAAAGAATAAACATCTCCCATTGATCCTTTGATCTTGTTACACGATTCATTATAATAAGGAGTTGCATTATTGTAATTCCAATTTAAAACATCAAATTGTCTATTTACGCCATTTGCAATATTGTATACCCCATCAAAGTTAGGATCACCGTTTCTCTATAATTTACGAAATTGATTTTTCATTTTAAGAGAAAATTTTAATGGCACAAAATAAAATACTTACAAGTTTACCCCATCCAAAACCGTCTATTCGTGGAAACTCTGGGTAGATGAAATCGAAATAATTCGATAGTTCCAGAAGTAAATTATTGTGCCCTATTAGAACTTCATTGTTTATTGTGGTGTCAAAATAGTAATATGGGTCAAGCATTGATATATATTCCGAGAAAAGATCTTTCAGGGCATTATGAAAATCTTTTATAAAATGACCCCCAAACTATAAATTCAAAATTTAATGTTGTTGCTACTGTTGGCCTAGTTTACACCCACAGTTTAAGTTGTTATTAAACCCATGTTGTAACCTAAGAGGGTTCGGTCCATCTTAGAAGGGTTTCCTTTACACAAAACTATACTTGGGAGTATACTCAAGATATTTAATGTCGACATCTGGAAGAAATTGAGGTTTTGTATTTTCTACGGATTAATCTGCTACAAAATTTGTTGAACTACCCGAAAGGCGGTGTTTACACCAATTTATATGCATTTCGATAGCTATAGTTAATTTCAGTTCAGGGTACAAGGCATAAACAAGTGTTTATGACACTCAACCTAAATGTTTTTAGTTTAAATTTGAGGTATAAATAGCTACCTAAGTTGGGGGTGTTAACCAGGCCAATTGTTTGTTTTGCTAAAGTTTACGTACCATTGAAAAATAGTTAATTGTTATTAGACGATCAGTTAAGTTTCCATTGCTGTATAAATTGTTATCATACTCATAAGTGCGAATTTGTTTAAACGTAATGGTATTATTGTGATCGTTTCGCACTATATTAACCCTTTCGAGATCTAGTAAAAATGTATAAGGGCCGATTTCTTCAAATTTGGGTTTAACGCTTCTGTTAAAAAAATCTTCATGGTTTGTCCAATTAAAGAATGTTAGTGCATTTGGTATTTTTACTGGATATTTTTGCCACATTTTAAATACAGAGGAATCCGAGTTAAGAAGTAAGATTTTTTCTGCAATAAAGCTCATTATGGTTGCTTGAAGTATTATTAGACTTAACCCTAATATTATTCCTATATTTCCATATACTATTAAGCTCAATCCACTTGATTTGTGGCATTGTTTACTATTGGCTGGTTTCAATTTCGAGTGAATCGTGGTTTTCTAAAATGAAAAAATGTAATTCTATAAGTGGTCAAATTTCTTGACACTTTTGATGAAGAAATTACAAGCCAAGTTGCTTTTAATATATGTACAGAAAGCACTGCGCACCTGATTTAGAGTTCATTTCATAAGTTAAAAAATATTTTAGTAAGCATGATATTAATTTGCGCAATTCCTAAGAATTAATTAAATTTTTGTTATAATTAACTTAAATTATTATTTTTATATTATTATAATTAAAAGCAGTAGGTATAATATTATGCATATCACGAATTTTTATTATTACGTATTTCATTTGCCCTCAATTATTATTAGTAAAGCTTTGTTTCTTATTCCATCCAATAAAAAATAAAAAGTCTAATGCAATAATTACCAAGTCAGTCAATCCAATCATTTAAACACTCAATTGCTCCTGCGGTAATTGTGGAATAATATCCGGAATTTTAATGTTTATTGGTCAATAATGGTTAGATGAATTTTTAATTGAATTTATAAATTAATCAATGTTTGTCCGCTTACTTATTTTTAAACAAAATTTTTATTAGTCTATGATATATATTAGAGATACATGATCGTATGTATTTTGAATTTATTGATCTTCACCAGCTAACCTAAACTGATAATTGAATTTTAAAGATTCGAATATGGAAAAATGTCTAAGTATTTTTAATAAGATGTTAACCAATTCCTTTTATATTCTTTACAAAATTTTATAAACACGTTCGATGTTGTTTTGTAAATTGTCGAGAAGTAAATAGCAGAGCTAAAAATTGAATTTGGAGAAATTAGAAAAATTAATTAAAAACAAATATTATTTAAAAGAATTTTGGAAATTTTTAGAAATCCAAAAAAGACAAACATAGTCGACTTAAATTTTTTTTTGTCGAGAAATATTTATATTATTTTTTTTAATTAAACAAAGCACTTTTTACGAAAGATAAAACTCACTATCTCCTATGTCGGTTGTAGACTGAATGGAATGTATAAGTCAATTCTAAGTGTTTTTAAACATTATACGGATTATAAGTAATAATGCGATTTTATATAAATATTTTAATAACTTGTAAAATATGTGCAAATAATTATCTTATTTATTTTATTTTATATGCATAATTGTTTATTAACTTGTGAAAATGAATTTTATTAATTTCAAGTTTAGTGAATTGAATTTGTAAATTAGTGAACTTAGTACTTATGATTTAGCTTCTGATATAGATGATCATTTTTATATTTCGTTTGATTGGAAACTCGTCAAATAAACTGTAACCTCCGATTTATTTGTTAATTTAAATACTATTTGGTCAATTTTGCACTTTTCCCCTTAGTAACGGTTATAACTTGAATTTTTGCTTCTCATGCAGTCCTTGGTTTCACACGACGGACGAACGCAATTTTAGGTTTTCGTCACTTGACCGTCACACCGATGCGATGCTTAGTAAATGGGTGCAACTTGGTCTACGTGTTTGAGACAACTGAGGTGATTCGTCTATTTTATTTATTTGTTTATTTTCAATTTGCAACATTTTGTTCAAAATAAAAAAATTTAATAAGTGTTGTGTACAGTGTGTGACAAATTTAGCTTTTTTATTTTGTAGTTTTAGTAGATTTGGTTTATTTCAACAGTTTTGTTTATATTTAAATATTTAATATCGATAATTTAAAAATTGAAATTTTAAGTCATAAATTAATTATAATTTATTTATATATTTTTTCCTTTCCCATGTAGGGACTACAACCCAGCTGTATACCCGATCCTCCAAGAAGGTCTTCTAGCATTTAGTACCTCAAAGATGTTGCTAGTATCTTGTTAATTAACTATAGTTTCACTTTTGTAAAGTCTTGGGTAATTTTAATATATTTTCTTAAAGGTCCGCGCACACCATTTTAAAATTTAGTTGTTTAAAGTTTTTGTCAAGATAATTTTAAATTGTTTGTGTGTTCTGTCCTTACTTTCAATGTAATATACGTTTTATAATTTCTTTGACGGTATATTATTTTTGTTTATAATAATCTTGTACGCTTTTATCAAGGAAACCCAAATTGCAAATTTTGCTTTACAATTTGGAAAAATTGCACTTGGTGCCCTAGTAAGTTACCACAAGAACTCCAAGTAAGATCCGCACAAAGACTTACTTGTGGTGACGTTAAAACTAACCTCCTCTATATTTTTGGTTCTTAGTGTTCAATGCCTCTTCTTTTTTTATAATTGCAAATTTTACTACTTTGGATTCAGTGCAAACACACACTATTTGTTTTGGAAATCCACAATCTCCCGCTGACGCTTTTTGTATGCGGGCAAGTGTGCGCTTACGGAGAACTTATTTTAAACAAAATTTTTAGTTTATGATAATATATCAATCAATTAATAAAATGTATTTAACGCATTAAGGCACGGTTTTTCATGTTCTAATAAAGTGTCAAATAACGTTAAAATAAGTCTCTACTGCAACTCAAAAAGGTGTATTTTCATATTCTTTTAACTATTTTTAATTAACAATTTTTAACTTTTTTTATTTTATCTAATATTTAGCTAAATGATACTTAAACGGAATATGAAAAAACTGGGCTTGAGATCTAAAATTAATTTTAAAATAAAATAAAATATTTTATTCGACAAAGAAATAGAATTTTAAAATTAAGCGATAGATAAGTTGTTGAGAAATCCTGCAAGGAAGCCTGTCCTTGCCAAATTGTTTAACGGCGAAACAGTTTTAAATAATTTATAAACGTGACTTATCATAAATTAAACTAGCTACCGTTATATTCTGTCAAATTCATATGATTTTCATGGTAACTAGTGTTGTGACTTAAGTATTCTGTAATTAAATCATAAACATAGTATAGGTACTAATAATACTACTTATGTTTAAATTATGGGGTAAATCACAGTGTAAAGTACGCTTTAGGAAGTTAAGGGCGTTAATCTCTAACTCATCCTTTACGTAAAGATCTTTTTTTAATTTCTATAACTTAGTTTACACATAAAATTTTAACAAAATGTTCAAAATTTATCGTAAACTGAGCATAAAACTGCTAAAGCTTTAAAAATAAAGGATCTCAAAAACAGCAACCTTTGATTATTTTTAGCTTATGTTTTAGTAGCTTAGTAGTACAGGTAAACGTCGTTTTACGCCGGTTCGTTTTACGCCGATTCACAATTACGCCGGTTGGTGCCAGCGTGGGATTCCCGGTTCGGTCGACACCAGACGATAGTAGGCGCCGCGATTCCAATAGCAAAACACTTTTACACGTTTTTATTCTATTACCGTGTACGCGAGCAGCTTATTGTGTGTGTAAAATTGTTTCCGAGTTAGTTTTGTTTTGTTTAAAAAAAATAAAACGGTATGATTATATTTTTATTTTATTATTATTAAAATTAAAAGAATATTCAAATATTTGTAGTTTCATTATGGGCAAAAAAGTGTGAAAATTTAATTCATCATATTCATTATTTATATGAAGAGATTATTATTTATTTTGTAAACGAATTTAAACTGTATTTATTAAATACATTTATAATTTATTTTGAATATAGTATTGGATATAATGTATTAAATTAACATGTTAGATTGGTCTTAGAATTTTGACACGGAACCTAACCTTATATCGTCCATTATATTTGTGTTCATTTTACGCCGATTTTTTTACGCCGGTGTCTCTCGAACGGAACCCCGGCGTAAAACGACGTTTACCTGTATTGTTAAGGGTGCAATTTAAGCAGTGTTTCAAAACGTCATTTACAGTGCAAAATTAGTTATATACGTCGTTATGTTTTTTTTATGAAAAAATGAACATGTTTCCAACAACATGATATAATTTTTAATACGGTTTGATAACAAATATACATTTTTATTACATTATTAAGCTTTTTATTTCAAAAATTCATAATTAATAAAGGCTTTATATTAAATTAAAATTTTCAAAATAGTATGTATATAAATTCAGTTTTTAGAACATCCTGCGACGTTGTCCGATTTCCTCAAGAGGGTACTCAAGCATTTAATACCTCAAAGATGTAGCTAGCACATAAACAATAAAATGAAATTAATTGTAAGCTTTCAGCAATGGTTACTGCTATCATCAGACGTTTAATAGCAAACTGTTAATTTTGTAAATAAGTTCGTTTTATTACTTATTTAACCTATTAATTTTGAAAATTTTAATTTAATGTTAATTTCAGAGGTTAATAATATACATATATAATTTCATACTATGTCATATTCCAATAATAAAACTCAAATCAATTTTATAATATTAGGTTCTAGTATTAGGTAATTAAAGATAATTAAAAGTACTTTTTATTTATTTATTTGTGAAAACAACTTAATAATAAAAAAATTTATTGTTTTCTACTAAGCTAACTTTAACCTAATGAAAATATTTACAAAAATTAACTTACGTTATCGTCTTCGACTGACTGCGGCTGCATTTTAAACCATTATAAAAAACATACATTTAATGAGGTTTTACAATATCTTGAAGGATCATTATAAAATTAACGCATAAGAAATATTAAATGATACCAAATACGAACCGGTTCAGATAATTTTTTCAGTATATAATATTTATAATTGTAGGAATAATTTAATCCGGTTATTTACGTAAAACTTTGTTGTAAATAATATAGGTTGCATATTTTATAAACAATATTAAAACTTTTTGTTAATAAAAATGTGAATCAGCGTCAAAATAATATGGCAATCATAATACTTGAGCAAAAATTTACATTGTAGCATACCGAGTGTTTATTTTCAAACTCGCCATATCTAAAAATTTAACATTGCTTTTAGCGGTTTTGTCCTGCTCACCTTTTTCAATTTAGTACATGTTGTTAATATCAATAAAATCAGAAATTAAAAAAAAATAATTTACAATTTTCATATTTTTCAAAATAACTTGTTATGACTTTCAAAAACGTTAATCGTGCAATGATACGATTGATTTGTTTTTTTTACATGCTACGCACGTCACTTCTTAATGATCTAATTATAAACAATTCCTAAGTAGTGACGTCAGTTTCGCTGAGTGAAAAATTTGTTTTGCATCAAGTTCCTACTACATGCAAGTATGTTCAGATATTTAAAAAAACTGCTAAAATTTTCCTAGAATCAAAAGATAGAGGTGATTAAAGCACGGAAACGGTCATAATAAAGTTCGACCTCCCAGATTGAAACCGGTATTAGCGGTTATTTACTTTAGGCGTAATCATACCTATTGCACTAGTTTTTAAACTCCAGTTAATTACCAATGTCACTTCAATTTAATTTTTTATATTGTTCTGATAAGGAATTGAGAAAATGTTAACCCTCTTTATTTAATTATGGAAATTAAAACGCTTTTTTCAATTTTTGTTATAAGTTTATTTGTTATAACTAAAACCTTCTTAACATCGTTTATATTTTATATTGAGAAACTACCCTAGATTATCAACAATCCACTAAGATTTTCAAATCACCCTACCTTCAGAATGTAGAATGAAAATACACGGCTAAATAGCTCCATGTAATGTGATGGTGAAAAACTTTCGTTGCATACACTTAATTGACTTTGGAAGTTTATAAACTACAGTTTAACCATACTATAGTACAATTTTCTAAGTATGAGTTTGAAGACAAACACCCGGTATATAATAACGACAAAAAATTGTTGGTAATTATTAAGTGGTGGTATTATATGAGACTACTCAGATATTTTGTTGAATTTGTGTTTTCCATTTTATTTATTGAATGATGTATTTTTTTATTAAAAATGTTTGATTTGTAAAATCTTGACTTTGTCTTAGATAACAACTGTCACCAAACACCAACGTTAGTTCCAAGATGTTACTATTGTAATTTAATAACAGGAGAAAACTTTTCTTTAATATTATATATTTCCTGGCAAATAATACACTTTTATTACATTTTGATTATTTTTTTATTTAACATAGATAATGTTTATTTTATATTTGTGTATTTTATGTTTAATTTTATACCACTTTTAAATTTTGTTTAATGTTCCTACTGAGGAAGACGTTTAATAATGTCTTAATAAGTAAAAGCTTAAATATAATGTAAAAATATGTCTGTAAAAATTTATAGTTTTTCCGGATAAATTTCCCGTTTTTTATACGCATTACGAAAAATTTTGTTACTTATTTTAAAAACTAATATGAGTTTCAAAAGCAAATTTAGGATTTCGCATACTTCGATCAAGATTTAAAATCTTTTAAATTTTAGTTAAAATTGGTTCATGAGAACTATTAGTTTTATTAAATTTTATTATTTAATATTTTAAAAATTAACAAGATTTTTAAAACCAATTTGAGATTTCGTATTTTTATGGTAGGAATTAGAGCTGATTAAATTGTAGTTAAAATTGGTTTATGGAAACAATTTTTTTTAATCTTTTTATTTAATATTAGTTTTTTATTAAATATTTCAAAAACTAATGCAAATTTCAATACTAAATTTGGTATTTTGTATCTTTGTTTTAAGACTTAGAGCTGATTAAATTTTGGGTCCAATTGGTTAATGAAAAATATTTTTTTCTTTTTATTAATAAAATTATTTTTTTTAAATATTTAATAAAAGTATGATAGTCATGGGTATGGCCAAATCCGATTTTTTACAAATGTAATAAAAATTATAATCTATATACATATATAAAATGGATGTATGTTTGTGTGTTTGTGTGTGTGTTTGTTCCTTATAGACTCCTAGACCGTTCAACCGATCCCAACCAAATTTTGCACAGTTACTCTCTAGGACCCTAAAGAGGTTTTCCGCTAAAACCGGGACCGAAAAGCTTAATTAAAAAAAAGTGAAAATTGCGGACGCGCATGAATGGAACGAGATTCCCATACAGGGTGAATTTAAAATTATTCCCAACAGTGCGGCCTTCAGGCCCCACAACCTTGGTCAGCTAGTGCAAAATATGTAACGTTTTATTTTTATTAATAAGATATATTTTTGGACAACACCTCGTAAGTGCGCTGATTAATTATATTTCGGCGCATTGACATTAATTTTGAGTATAGCGCAGCAATAATTTGTTGCTAAAGCGATATGCCTTCCATATGGTTTAGAGAGAGCGATTACAATTTTCATACTAGTTCGAAACAGCAAAATTTTAGAAACGAACTAAATTTTTATTTAATAGAAGCCGACCATCTGGCTTCAATCGTGATTCAATTTGGCTTTACTTTGGCTTCAATAGTGATTTACTTTGGTTTCAATTGGAATTCAATTTGACTTCAATCGTGATTCAATCTGGCTTCAATCGAATTCAATTTGGCTTTAATTTGGCTTCAATCCGATTTTGATTCTTTTTGGGTCGAACGGAAATTAGCGTCCTTTTATCCAGCTTCACGGAATCTGTTCCTTTTGAGTTAAAACCATTTGTTGAGAAATTTCCTTTTGGATTATGCTTGGACCATAATTGAATGTTACCGAAACCTTCATGAAATTTTGGATGTCTTTGGAAGTCATATCAAATTGCAGAAATCAACAACACTTACGATAGGTCAGACAATTATTTGCTTATTTTATTTGCGACGCCGAATTCTTGCGCCGATTACACACCGAAGCGTCGTATACTGATCAACATTAAATTATCAATCACCTACAGATCCACCAGTCAGATTTGTTCAAATTTAAGAAGAAACGAAACTTTGAGACAATTTTTTGAGTTTATATACAATATCTTGTAAACAGGTATATAGCTATATACGCGTGGGTAAATAATCAATATTGTAATTATTTACATGGTTAAACTTGCAGCACCGTTTATCTTCGATTTTATAACAATACAAATGAATTTGACTTACAATTAGTAAACTTTTGTTGTTTTACGTTTATTAAAGACTAGTCAATTTGATAATTTACGTTACTAAAAAACTTCTGACGCCCTACATTATTCCTTTTTGAGAGTAATCCACGACTCGCTCTGCGACATCATCTGAGCTGCCGTTCGCTATTTAGTAAAAGTCTTGGAGGATTAAAACCCTTCAGGACGGTGCAAATATGAGCAAATTAAAATTATATTCATAAATCAATAGTCAATCAAGATATTATAATAATATTAAATGTGATTTAGTTAGTTAATATTTTCATGCTGAAAAAAAAATTAAATTTTTTTAAATATAATTTATTTAATTAAATAATTAATAGAAAATAATAAAAATAATAATTTAATTTAATAATTTTCAAGTCCAGTAAAATCTTAATAAATTTAAAAAATCTTTGAATCCTACTTAATTTTTGAATTTAATTACCGGTCCAGGTTCAACTAACGGGATTTTGCAAATCGAAATAATATGAATGATTAATAATGTCATAAATTAAAAAAAACGTAAGTGAAAAAAATCAGTTGTGATCATGCCCGTAACTTTATTATACATACTTTTACTACTTTTTATTTAATAAAATATACTTTTAATATTAAATAATATAAAAAAAATTTTTTAAATTCATTTATATGAATCATTTTTACCAAAATTTAATTCGATTTACTAAGTGTTAATATAATCATACGAATTCCCAATTTTGATTTTGAAATTTGTATTGGTTTTTGAAATATTAAATAGTAACTAATATTAAATAATAAGATTTAAATTATAATAGTTTCCATGAACCAATTTTATCCAAAATATAATCAGCTCTAAGTCTCAATATAAGGATACAAAATCCCAAATTTTGTTTCAAAATTCTTATTAGTTTTTGCTGTAGAGCGCATACAAAATTTGACTACACACACACAGACAATTTTCGAAACGGTTTTATTTCGCTCATGGGACCTTAAAAAGTGTAAATCCATCAACATCTCAATTTTTTTTCTGCACGAAATCTATTATTTCGCTAAACTAGAAAATTATTAAACTGAATATTAAACAATGTATTTTTAAAATATGGATAAAATTCTTATATAGTATACATATTTACACTAATAGAATATATTGCAAAAATTAAAAAGTCGGTAACCCACAAAATAACACAAACAACGTTTAGAAAAAAAAAATTGCTACCTGGGTACCGACCACAGGTACTTAAAGTAAAACACAAACGGCACTTGTCAATAAAAAACAGATTCATAATGTATTGAAATAAAATAAGCCAATAAAAAATGCAGTAAAACTGTTTCAAAGTAATAATAAAAATCAAATAAAGAATAAATTAAACTAAAATTATACTGAGAAAGTATTGTTTTCGTGCAGAAACAAAAAATTGAGATTTTGATAGATTTATACTTTTTGAAATCCCTTGAGTAAAATAAGACGATTTCCAAAAAATGTGTGTATGTGTGTGTGTGTGATGGTGTGCACTCTACAGCAAAAATTAATTAGATTTTGGTTAAAATTGGTTCATGGGAACTATTTTTTTTAAATTTTTTAAATCTTATTATTTAATATTAGTTTTTAGTTCATACTTAAAAAACTAATTAGAATTGCCAAACCAAATTTAGAATTTCACGTACTTATTTGGAAATTTAAAACTGATTAAATTTTAGTTAAAATTGGCGTATGAAAACTATTGTTTTATTATTTTTTTAAATTTTATTATTTAATATTAGTCTCTATTTAGTATTTTAAAGAGTTTCAAAACCAAATTTGAAGTTTCGTATCTTTATGGTAGTAAATAGAGGTAAAATAAATAGAGTAAATAAATAGATAAATAGAAAATAATAAATAGGTAAATAGAGTAAATAGATTAAATTGTGGTTGAAATTGGTTCATGCAAACAATTTTTTTAATCTATTCATTTAATATTAGTTTTATTACAATTTTCAAAAACTAATGAGAATATCAAAACTGAATTTGGTATTTTGCATCTTTGTATTGAGACTTAGTCCTGATTAGATTTTGGGTCAAATTGGTTAACAGAAAATATTTTTTCATTGTATTGTTAATTTTAATAAAAGTATGATAAAGTCATGGGCATGTCCACATCCAATTTTTTAATTCTGAAGTGGTTTCTTGTGATATTGGACTAATTAACAGAGTGTTTTACTAATCTCTATCCAATATCCCAAAAACGACTCAGAACTAAAATTATACTCTTATATTTTAAAAATTCTAAATTAATTGGTGATAAAGCATTAATATTAATTAATTCATAGAAAATTTCAATATACTAATTTTGAGGAGTCACGATCTTAACAAAAAATTTTATTACAGTAGGATTTGCTAAATAAATCTGAAGGTTACTTAAAATTTAAATTTTTTTAAATATTTACTTTTTATTTTAATATTTTGCTGGCAATTTTCCAACTTTTGTGAACTCATATCATTACTATCTTGGCGTAGAATTTATGTATTTTCTACGAATATCGCAAAATTTATTTTCAAAAGCCGTGGTTATTCTGTAAGAGTTTTTATTTATATCCGAAATTTGTATGTACTAATGGCAATTGCTATTGAGCAATAAACTTTTTATGATAAAACTTTAATTTTGTGGTTAACTTTTAAGCAATGGAGTTTTTGAATAGAAGTATTTCTTTTGGTCATGATCATTCAAATAGATATCAATAAATATGCAAAATAAACATTATTATGACCAGAGAATTTAATGGATTTAAATTTAAAAAAAGAGGACATATTTAATTATTTTTAACGTGAAGGATACAAAGATACGGATTATTATGAAGTAATAAAAATGCTCTCTCCAAATGCCAATGTTTATTAATTCCGGCTAATTGACGTGATCAAATCATATTAATAATATTATGAATTGTATTAATAATTATACAATTCACAATACAAATATACAAGTAATAATTATTAATTTTTAATTTTAAATCCATGTTAATATAAAATTAAAATTAACGGGAAAAATTTGGGAGTAAAACGATTTTTTAAGCTTTCGTCGCATAACTTGTTAATTTTAAAATTTTAATTTTACGGGTTAATAATTTATAATATTTGATTCAAATTTTTAAAATTATAGGTTAATGAACAATAAAACGAAACATTATTTGTAGTTCAGCAATGGTTACTGCTGTCCTCAAACGTTTAATAACAGCAGTAACCATTGCTGAAAGCTCACAAATAATGTTTCGTTTTATTGTTCATTTAACCTTATAATTTTAAAAATTTGAATCAAATATTAATTTCAAAGGTTAATAATATGTATATATAATTTCAATAATTTATAATATTATATAATTTCAAGTTTCAATTTTTCTATTAGGTTAAAATGCAGTCATCGTCGGTCAAAGACAATATTTCACTATCCTTATTTTTGTTTTTTTAAATATTATGTTAAAACGTGATAGATACTAAAATTGAACTTATCCTAATTTTCAGATATTTTATAAAGTGATCAGTCAGTTGTGATCTCTTCCTCTTTTTTTGTTAGATTAGTGACATGCAATTTGTTGTTTTCCTTTTAGACTGCGATATCCGGTTTTGACGAAGGTAGGAAAATTTATTTTGATGATTAAATTATTTATAATTTAAGTATAAAATTTCAATATTACAAATTATAATGAAATGAAAGTTAAATTTTACAATTAATTAATTTATTTCCTCACACTTACTTATTTAGTCCATTATATGTGTACACAAACATTTCGCCTTTTGGTGTTCGTCAGATGGACAGGAAAAGAAAATTAAATTGTTAAAATAAAATTAATTATGGAAAAATGCATGGGAGATTACAAATCAATTATTACCGACTACTTGATAGCTAATAAAATTATTTAACACGAAAGCAATTATTTCAAATCAAAAAGTTAATTTCAAGAAAAACAATATTTTACTGTTCTACTGCCCATGGGTATTAGACCGAATGGAACGTATAGATAAATTGTGTGTTTTCCAAAAAAAAAACCTGAAAAGATTTAATAATGCATGTTCCCATAATCATTATTACTGCAATTAAATGTCATTACATTGGGCAGAATTGAGCTGACCTTTTTGGGTTTTACAAAATCCTTTTTAAAAGGGGGATTAGGCTTCATCAAATTACATTTCAAAAAATCATTCGTGACGTGTTCTCCTCGTAGTCTGAAATGTGTCTTCAACTCTCTTACTATTGATCTCCAGATCCTACGATATTACGAGGTTTGTCTCCAGTTTGTGACCTCCGTCACTCTAATTAATTATAAAACTGTTCTTTTTCAAATTCATCACTTTATTGTGAATAAATTATTCGGTGTCATTTTAATTCTTACATACTTTCGTAATTATGAATTTCGTGTTTTTACTTCTTTGACTACTCTCTCCTAAATAAAGGAACACGTATTTCTCCCCGTTAGCTTCACCGTGTCCCTTCCATCTTTTTTCCTGCAGTGCTGCTATCTCACCTTGGTATTTTATCAATTCCTTTACGATTTATATCATCACACAACAATTACAACAAAATAACTAGTGTTTGATGGGGTTATAATAAAATTAAAATGCACTCCACTTGCTTTTTATTTTTTATTATAGTGCATTTAATTTTATTATAACCCCCATCAAACACTTAACGGTTATGCTTGCAAATACCTCTACAATGAAGGAAAATAACTAGTATTAGTGAGGCGAGCATCCGATATCAAGAAATTAGAGAAAAGTATTTTCACTACTGCAACTGACCAAAACTGCATTCGAATAAACCTCACGGAAATTGACAATTATAGAACAATATTTAGCTAAATTTTATAGAGAGTAACTGTGTCATTCATAGCTATGCGTACCAAGATCTAAGTAAAAATCTCTCACAGTAGTAATTAAAATGCACCTCTTTCATTGCCAAATGACGAAATCAAAGACCAACTAATACAACTCAATTATCCTATCACTCAAGTTACGCGCTTTTTAATAAGTATATAATTTTTTTAAAAAGGTATACAATTTTTTTATGGACACATGGTTTCGTTAAAGTGTTTTTCGCATTTTTCAAGCGCGTCTGTCGCTATT
The DNA here is from genome assembly GCA_036346125.1 of Lycocerus yunnanus. Taxonomy (NCBI): domain Eukaryota; kingdom Metazoa; phylum Arthropoda; class Insecta; order Coleoptera; family Cantharidae; genus Lycocerus; species Lycocerus yunnanus. The sequence continues at coordinate 1,029,632 of JARFIX010000017.1, forward strand.
ATAATTGCATTTTAAGTTCGTTTTAATTGCAAACTCGTTTCCAAATTACACAAGAACAGAAATATTTACATACTATACTAATTTTTACATATATCTTATGGTAAAAAATTTTGTATTTTATAGTTAAGTTCAAATTCATCCCATCTCCCGGACTATCTAGTGACCATGTAAGGTATCTCTGATAAGACACTGTTTACTCAGAAAGATTAATTTTCGTATTAGTTTAACTCTTTTTAACCAGCAACTTAACTCTCTTTCATTTGGTTTGACATTCAGCTAAATTATACCCTAAAGGAATATAAAAAAACGGGGCTTAAGTTTACCTTTTATATTTTGCAAGTAACAAGTAAGCAAGCAAGTAAGGGCATTGGTCCTTTAACTCCAACTTCAACTTTTAAATAACACGTTTCTGAAAATATTTTATTTTTATAATATCTTCACTTCGTTTCAAATTCACGTGCACGGTGATACGATTTCATATTAATTTACATGGTAAGATTTTCCTTTTTTATTTATATTATCCAATACCTCATAACAACAGAGCTATAACTATAGAGATTTTACACCAATAAACTAATAACTATATGCTAATAACTAATAACTGTATGCATATACTATGTCGAAGGTTTCAAGATCTTCATGTAATACTAAGTATATCAATAGATCTCTCTTTGCCCTTTTGTTATTTCGATATATTACCGACGTTCGCTAATGCGTTCTCTTTTCTACTTAAATTTTTGTTTTTTTTTTATACTCTTTGCAGTTTATTTGGTAAATTTTATCTACAACATGTAGATGCTAAAGAGCTGAGCTAAAAAATTTCGTCAAGTTTGTAATTCGATCCAGGACTTTTCTTGCTGCAGTTCAACCAGTAATCACATCAAGTCACCACCTTTGGTATTTTTATTTTCGTTTATTTTAATTAACACTGCTATTAAATATTCACGCGCAAATAAGCCATGAAGTCATTTTTAGGTAAACCAGTATCTTCTCAATTTGATTGAAATCTGCATATAAATTCACCTTCCTTCCTAAACTCACCTTTTAAAATTCAAAGCTGACAATAAAGGTAAACCTGTTTATTACGAGATTATAGTAACTTGTGTATTATATTATAATATAGTTATCGCTATAAATAGGATATTTAAATAGAACATTTAAATTAGAAATCACTTCGTATCAATAATTCATTCTTTAAAAATATTTTACAAATTAATAATATTCAATTCTTATACAACTTTTAATTTATTACATTGGTAAATTTTAAATTTATTAAAATTTTCTAGGCAAAAAATTCAGCAAAATAATCAGGAACCGTCATATAAAATGAACCGCAAATTTCAAGATTTTTTAAAGGTATTATGAAGGATAATGCAATATACGTTTAAAAAAAAACATTTGACCCCTATTAATTGCCATGACCCTTTTATGTAAACAATATTTATAAACTGTATTATTAATATATATGTATTTATTTATTTATATACAGCGTTCCATTTAAAAGAATAGGGTAAGATGGGTCAAACGGACATTTGGGGGAAACGGACATTTTTGAGAAAAATTCGTAAGTTCTTTCAGAAAAGGCGCCGCGTTATTATTGCAGTATTACTAGTGTCGTTGACATTTGAGGTAATTAATAAGAAAGTAATTTGTTAAAATTTTTCCAATCTAAGGCTATTATTGCATGTTAAAAGTGAGGAGTGATAGGAAATGTAAGTAAAATTAACGTGTTGTTATATTTTTGTTAGAAATTATTTAGAATCTAAGTATTTTAGTAAAAATTTAAAACTTATAGTTAGGTCAATTAAAACCAAGTGTCTTTGGAATTACTGCCACGTAATTTCATTGTCCTAATATTAATATTTATTTAGATTTTGAATTTAAAAAAAATTCCGATGCGGGCAAACGGACATATTGATTGAAATTGATATTGATTGATTGATATTGATTGAACCGGATAGTACAGTATTTATGCTTTTTTTAAACAATGTTTACAGAAAATGGTACAGATCCGGATTAGAACTACAGAGAGGAGCTCGTGGAATCAAGAAAATATGAATCTTGTCATAATTGCTGTAAATAAAGATAAAATGGCTCTTAATTCAGCTGATAAGTTGAATAGCGTTCTTATCATCATTCATTGCGACTAAAAGTGCGAATTTAACTATTTATAACGTATATTAAACCTTATGTCCGTTTGCCCAGGAGTGTGGGGCAGACGGACATTTTCACTTATGTTTGTTTTAGGTTAAGTTCTCAAAACTGTTTCTATTTTTTCAACTTTAATCTCATCATTTGTTAGCTTAATAATTGAGATATCAAACCAAATAATTAGTTCTTAAATATTATGTTGCTTTTATTAAATATAACTATAAAACCCTTAGAGTGTCCGTTTGACCCACTCTTACCCTATAGCTATTCCTTTAGGGATTAACAAATTCGTTTGACGGGGTGGATTAGTTCCCATATATTACATTAAAAAAATTAATTCAATTGTTTTTCTCTCATCTCGACATCTTTTGCTTCCTGATCTTCTATAACCTTGTGTGCTTCACGGCCTCCCTCACGATTTCTCTCCATTTCAGTCTGTCGCGATACTTAGACCTCCAGTCACCAACGCTCATCTTCGCGATATCGTCGGTCATCTGGTTACACCATCTAATCCTTAGGCGCCTTTTTGCTCTGTCGCCCGTTGGTCTCCACAGCATAATTTTCCTTACCAAATCTTCTTCACCTCGCATGATATGCCCCAGCCATCCTATCCGCTAAGCCCTCACAAACCTGACCACATCCTCTCCTTCACATATCTGTAGTATTTCGCTATTCGTCTGCTCGTTTTTCTCCATTTTCAGACAGTGGGCCCAGTATGGTTTGCAACATCTTTTTCGATAAGCACAGTGTCTCTGCTGCGTATGTCAGCGCTGGTCGTATCAAGGTTTTGTAAACTTTGGTTACACTGGTCAATTTTCTATCTCTCAAATTGCTCTGTTTGCATAGTAGGCTCTTTTTGTCTATTTGAACTCTTTTCTTTATTTCCTCGTCTCTGTTCCCGTTGTTGTTTATCTGTACTCCAAGGTACACGAAGCTGTCAACCTCTTCAAAGACATTTCCCTCTATGTTTAGGTTGTGCCTCCGGAACGATTTGTTTTTGCTACTTCTCATATATTTCGTTTTGTTTTGTTTACCCAAAGTCCTTTCTTTTTCGCAGCTTCTTCCATTTCCTGAACATCTCAATCAATTTATTGCGTGATCTAGCTATAATGACTATGTCGTCCGCGTATGCTACCATTTGACCCTCTCTCGTTATTATTGATCCGCTCTCTCCTATCTCTCTGAAAATTTTTTCCAGTAATATGATAAACAGCGTTGCAGACAGCGTATCTCCTTGCCTTACACTACTATTTGTCTCAAAGCTTTCAGTTAAACCACCCTTCGTTTCAACGCACGCCTTTGTTCTCGAACCTCTCGAACCTTCTCACTGCAGAACACCTCCATTGCATTTAACTTATCTTTTATCTCCCACTTTCCTTTCTGGTTTCCTTAAAACCGACTCTTACTGTTGTTGCCAGATTTACCATAATTTCCAGAACTCATTTCTGTCTTCTTATTTCCTTCAGCAGCCTTTCCTGGTTGAATCTGTATTTTAACTCCAATTCTCAAGATTCGATGTCTTTCAAACTCTCCAAATATCTCATCCAGATCAACCAAAGCCTCCTCAATTCACCAAAAAATCGCTCATTACTCAGATCTATTTTAGAACCCAGTCTCTTAAAAAATTTAAAGCCTATAAATTGTATTAACTATGTTGTATTCAAATTGTATTAATTATAATATATTAACTTTCTAAAATTGACTTAAGTCGATGCTAATGTAAAATTAAGATTTTAAAAATTTATAGGTAAAATTGAGCAGTAAATCGAATTTTTTCAACTTCAAAGTTTCAATTTTTCTTAGGTTACAATGCAGTCATCGTCGGTCAAAGATAATAAAGTGAGTGTTTTAAATTATTTTTATTGTAATATGATCAACTTTTAAAACATATAGTACCTTACCACACCAAAAATGCCTGGATATGACATTTCACTATCCTTGTTTTTGCTTTCTTTCAAATATTATATTACAAAGTGATAGATACCAAAATATGACTTACCGATTTTCAGATATTTTATAAAGTAATCTGGCAGTTAAGATCTCTTCGTTTTTGTGGTAGGTTAAGGACATGTATTTTTCTGTTTCTTTTAGAATTTGCACTATCCAGTTTTTCAAAAGTAGCAAAATCTATTTTAAGGCTAATAAATTATTTATAACTAGTAACTTATTATTTGCAAATTATTCACAAAAATTAAATTATTTGGTATAAATTAGACAAGGTTAATGGCCATTAATAAGACAATTTTAATTTTCCGAAGTTTCGTTTTATTATCAGGGCTGTTTATTCATCAAAGTCATTTATCTGTAGTTTTTCAATCTTTGTACATTGGTTGCTGACATAATTTTCGCCTCTTGCACGGTCGCAACGTAGTAAGCCGAATTCAACGGCTTACTTCCCTAAACAGCTTTGATAATGGATAACAACCCGAAACGTTGGACAATTTATAAATTGTTTTATTAATGACTATTAACCTCAACTAATACATACCAATTATTATAGAAGGTCAACTAAAAATGAACCACATTTAAAATTAAATTAGATGATAAAAACAACTTGTGGAATGTTAAGGACATTTTTTAATAAATAATTCTCCTAAAGATTTACATATATATAGTATGTAGGTATTTTACAAAACAAAAACCGGTAGAGCAATAATAGCTTATTTAACTTTCAAAAATATTTTAGTTTAGTTTTTAATTTAAAATAGTAAACTTTTTATGAAATCCAACCCTAAAATGCTATACTCTCTTATATACGATGCAACCATCGAGCTTATAAACAAGAGTGATGGTTCTAATCATAATGCTGCTAACATCTATTGATATTTCTAAACTAGCCTATCCTAGCCATCATAAATTAAGTTGTTATTCAAACTATGTAAAAGTCTAATATGAATCTGGGGGCTATGGGAAATGCAATGGAAAACTACCCTATTAATTATTATACTTTCTAATAAAGTCATTTTGGCTTCAGCCAAGTTGATCTTCTAATGCACCTTGCATAAGTGTATGCCACTCGAAGAAAAATGTAAATAGTAATCAATTAATAGAATTGCAAAAATAATTTATTATTAAATATGTCTCTTTTAGATTTGTTAATCTTTTGTATTTTAGAAAAACGCAACTAGATCGAAAATTAAAATCCAAGAACTCAAGAGGTGTCTAAAATCCCGTGGAGGTCATTTTATCGTATGTGGAAGTGTTACAATAATATTAGGATTTTTCTTAATAATAATTCAAGCAAACATAATGAGTATTGCTGCTGAGATAATTTTAAATCTTAACTCGGACGGCGCTGTATTCAAAATGTGGCAAAGATACCCTACGAAAGTTCCATATGCAATTACATTCTTTAATTGGACAAACCATGAACATTTTTTTAACAAAAGCGTTAAACCAAAATTGGAAGAGATTGGTCCATACACATATTCAATAGACATCGAGAGAGTTGATATAGTGCAAAACAAAAACAATAATACCATCACATTTAAGCAAATTCGTACATATGAGTACGACAAAACTGTATTACACAATGGAAATTTAAGCGATTCATTAACAACAGTTAATTATTTTACCATGGTATGTAAATATTACGAATAAAGCACTCACAAACACATAAATAAGAGGGTGATTTATTTCAAGAAAACGAAATGTCGTCAAAAGATGGCGCGACACTAGAACAGCAACAGAGTAGACGCAAACAAATATTTATATTTTATTTAAATTTATAGAAGTCATATAATAAAGAATAATTATTATAAAATACTAAATCCTGTTGTTTCAGCTGTCGGTATGCTATGATTAATATACCTAATATATTTGAAAACATTATAAAAATGCGAATAAAATATGGAATATTTATAAAAGTAACAGATTTGAATACAATCACTCACTCACTTCTTCATTAAATATAAAATTCGATTCAAGATTGTAATAACTCTATATTTTCTACAGTCGCGCCACCTGCTGGCATTTCCTTCTTTTGACATAACTTACCTTTTTAACAGCGAAAAAATTTAAATTTATGCTTACAGTTTGGGGGTCATTTCATAAAGAATTCAATTAATCTTGTAAAGGATGTTTTCACAGAATATGTATCACTATTGAACCCGCACTATTATTTTGAGACCACAGTAGATAATGAAATTCTAAAAGGACACAACAATTTGCTTTTGGAATTATCAAATTATTTTGATTTTGTTGTACCCGATTTTCCACATGTGGATGGTTTTGGATGGGCTAAATTTGTAAGTACTTGCATTATTATTTTCTCCAAAAAATAATATAATTGCACAACTTATAGAGAAACGCTGACCCAAATTTTGAAGGAATATTTAATATTGGAAATGGTGCAAACAGACAATTTGATATTTTAAATTGGAATTACTATAGTAACTCCCCTTATTTTAAAGGATCGTGTAACAAAATCAAAGGATCGATGGGAGATGTTTTTTCTTTCCCACTGAATAAGGAATTTATTCACGTCTTTGTTCCAGACGTGTGTAGGTACGTAACATTCTATTTTGAAGAAGAAGTCATAGTCGATGGCGTATTGGGATATAAATATTCTTTTACAAAATTGAGTTTGGACAATGGTAAGTGAATTAATATGTAACCGCACTAGCTCTTACGATAATAATACGCTTAAAATTGATGCGTTAGTTATAGCAAATAATTTTAAACACATAATTTTTAAGAACTTCAAATCCAGAAAGTAAATGCTTTTGTGAAGAAGCCTGTATACCATCTGGATTAATTGGTATATCTTCTTGTCGGTACAACCTAAATGCGTACATTTCTTTACCGCACTTTTATAATGCTGATCCAGTTTATTTGGATCCTTTTGAAGGATTGAATCCCGAAAAACAAAAACACGAAACTTATATAGTTGTGGAACCTGTAAGTAGTAAACCCATTTTTAAGAATACCTATTTAAGATATGAAATTATTTTATTAAAAGCATCAATAAAATAATATTCTCATCCGTGAACAACACAAATTGTTGCAAATTAATAAACAAATAATATATTAAATGTTATTAAAATTATTTATATTAACTAACGCTTGTTTAAATAATCAAACTATGTGGTAAATCTTCAAAAAGTAAAGCTGCGTCGTACTCATTAGTACTGCCAATACATCAACATGAATGACATACCGCAACAAGAGAAACCTAAAAAAAACACCACAAATACTACTACGTACTATCAACTCAAGATAACCAGGTAGGTGACGCCACTCCGGTATCTTCTTAAACATCTAAAAAATTCAAGGCGATTGATAGAAGATTTGTACACTTAAGAATTGAAGCCAAACCAAATTTGTCGTTTATAAATGTATATGCACCAACAGAAGAGAGTGGTGAGGAAAACAAAAAAGAGTTTTACGACAGACTGGAGACATTATGCGAAGATATACTCAAGCAAGATATATTAATGGTCCTGAGTGATTTCAACGCCAAAATAGCTAAAGAAAACTACATAAATTTAATAGCGGGTAAACAAACGCTGCACGAAACATCTGGCAATAACAGCGAAAGGTTGTGCTGCCTGGCGGAATCAATAAACGCAGTGACAAAATTCATACACAAAAGCTACATAAAGTAACGTGGATGTGGCCTATAGGAGAAATAGATGATGGAAACAAAATTGGCCACATATTGATATCTAGAAATGTAGAAATATTAGTAAACGACGTTAAGTCATATAGGAGGATATTGTGAAATCTGCGAAGTCGCAGCGAATCAGATGGCTGGGGCATATTATACGCGGTGAGGAGAATTCCATGTTGAAAAGCATAACGTCGTGGAAACCCATCAAAGATAGAAATAGAGGAAGACCAAGGAGTAGGTGGTGGGACCAACTGATAAACGACTTGAAGGCGTTAAGGGTAATCCATTGGAGGATAAAAGTTCAGCACAGGATGTGCTGGAAGGTAGTGGAAAATACGTTACATCGCCCCCAAAGCTGTAGAAAGGCAAAATAGTGAGTGACAGTTACTCGAAGTGAGAATATTGTTATCGCGAAAGAATCGTACATGGTATTGTTTTGAAATATGTCGGGATCCGACGCTAATCGGATTTGTAAATCTTGGATTTCGGGAAAACTATATTCTGCTAGAATGTGGTAAATTAAATAACAGTACTTTAACCGTATTCGAATAAATCTCGCGGAAATGGGCGATTATAGAGCAATAGCTAAATTTTATCAAAAGTATGGTATTCACAGCTATATATACCAAGATCCAAGTAAAAGAGCTCTCTCAGTAGTAATTCTGGCTACTTCCAGCTACTAGGCTGGCTTCAGATGTGCTTGTTACCCAATATTAGCAATGATGGCTATTTATTAACATAGGAGGACTTTTTTTCACCTGAATTTACTAGGGAGTGCAATTTAAGAGGTGGTTTACCTTTGCCTACTTCCCATAGTCTACAGATCAATACAGTTTTTTTTATCACGACAGAGTATCTAACGCAAGCAGGATTCGAACCGCAAGCACACGTTTCTTAGTTGACCCATATTTACGTTTTACGCTATACTACTGGTCTATGTAATTTCTCAACTTTTTAATGCTGCAAAATAATAATAATTTATTATTGCCAGAACTGACAATCCTAAATTGGAACAAGGCGGCTTCAAGAACCAACAATTCCAACAAATCAGATTTTTATCTAGACACGATGTCTCAATAGCATGCATATCAAAAATCCACTTAATTAAAAAAGCCTTAATATAGTCTAAATCAGTAGTATTTAACTGTGGCATGAGTACCCAACAGAAGTTATTGCAACCCAAACTCAAGGGAATATCAAAATATTCAAAAACGCGCCGAACTCGGATGTTCCGCCACACAGTTATTATTGTTGATTGTTGCTACAAAATTATTGATCTATATTACGTGGCTATCCTGATAAATAAACATTTTAGTAATTTTTAAAAGGTTTTTTGCTCCTTGAGTAAAATCCAAATGGAAATCTAATGTTCTTGTCTATTGCAGTCTATATTTTTACTTAATTTTTGTGTTTTTCAGTTTTACATTAAAATAATTAGAAATGTCATTTTATATGCTATTTCCTTGTGTATTGATAAAACATCCAGCAACATTCATGATCAATACTCGCACTGAACACTTCCATTATTAATAAATTTTGGTTTCAATTTTAGAACTCTTTACTATGCTTGGAACTGAAAATAGCAGCCCAACTAAATATATTTACATATCCTGTTGAAGGTATAAGGTGAATATTATTACTTAAGGTGGCAAATACCAATGTTATTTGGCTATAAGAACAAACCACGATTAAAAACAGAGTACAGATAACGTATCGTGCTCAAATTTACAACATAATATTTTTGAACATGTGTCGATAATATGTTATAATTAGAAGTAAACAACATTATTAATGAATAAGTAAACAAAATTATTAACAAATATTGTTTTTACTTCCAATTATAACATATTATGAACAATTGTTTAAATATATCACGTTGTGAATTTGAGCACGATACTTACATATACCATGTACTATGGTATACTTATACCAGGTATGGCCAAATAACATAAGTATTTGCCACCTTAATATCTATAATATTTATTAAGATATAAACATGTTTTGCTTTTTAGTTTTTTTGATAAATTTCCAAAATTATATTTTCCCTTATTTTGGTTTGAAACGCACTTGCAAATGCCGAATAGGCTGAAGAAGTACTTAACTATGTATTTGTATGTTCCATATATTGTAATTGTTACGGCCATTACATTAATAACTTTGGGAATTTTTCTGACATACTATGGTGTATACAAGGTTCGACAGTTTCACTCATTACAGATGTCACCAAATATGGACAAAGATTTTCTTGAAAATGTTCCATTAAATGAATAATAAATTCATGTAAAATACATACATACTACCTATTTACGGAGAACCTCAAGCCTTCGTAAAATTTTCATTTTTTTATGGTACATGCAATATGAAGATATTCTGTAAATCTACAAAACAAGACTGTATAGTTTTATAAAATAAAGAAATAATTTCTATTTTTGGATTATGTAAGATTCAACTGATTATACTGTATTCATTATTTAAATCCTGATACAACCTAATTTCTTACCCAACTTGTGATAAAAGTTGATTAACCCTGTCTTGAAAGTTTACTTTTTCTTATAAAAATAGCTAGACCAAACAAAGGAGCACAAAAATTTAAGAGTTTTAAAGTGAGGATGAATTTGGTGGGTCATATTATATTAAGCCAGTAATTTAAATTTAAAGTTTAAAAGTTAAAGTTAAAATTTAAAGTTAAAGTCTACTCAAAGCAATGGTGGAAATGTCACCTTTTTAATAAGCGTTCAGTACTGTCACTGCAATCTATGTTTTCAGGGTTATTTCCAATTGATGCTATCTATCGGAAAAACTCGAAGAACTTTTTCTCTTACTAATGCCCGGTTTCACAAACGTTTAAACTGCGATTAAATTATTTAAGCCTATAATATTTAGGCCTAAATTTAAGCCGAAATCTCAGTTTAAATGTTTGTGAAACCGGCATTAATATTATATTGCTTGCTAATCAAGTTTATTTTTGAGTTATTGACCGAAAAGGAATTTGGCCAAAGCCTCCTTTGAATCTGCCATAACTTGTTATTGCGAGATCACCAGTCTCCACCTGAATCCTGCAGCAAGCTCCCCCATCCCTCTCAGATCTATCTAGCCACCAAGAACGAAGACTCCAACAAGATAAGATCTTTTTGTGCCAACAGATTTAATTTGTCATGTTTTGCGATTTATCAGTTATTATTGCGCGGATTATTTGTGATTTCGTTACAGGGTCGTGTAGTAAATGTTGTACACCCAGTATACGTATACGCGGTAACTATTTTACCAAAGATTGATAACTCCGTTGCATGACATCTTGTTTTTAAAGTTAAAAGGGTAACCCAATATTGCGCTCAATTGTAATTTTTATGATAATTAAATCTGTGACTAAAACGGACCAACATTCTGTTACTTGTGGAATTAAACTTGGTCCTTTCCTTTCCTCAGAAACTAAATTCGTAGTTTCTTTAGTTTCTGCTATGTTTACTTTTATACGGGATGGTTTTAAACTGCGTGGCACCTAAACAACATCGTTACAGTTTGCTTTTTGGAGTGTATCCTCTTGTATAATTCTACACCATCGGAAAAAAAACGGCTCTGTGCTCTATCGTTAGCGTCTCCTTTCTCTATGAACTAGCAAAGGGGCAAGTCGTTATTTTGCCAGCCACCCCTAAGATTAACAGCTGCACAGTTTTAATCTACCGATACATCTTGGCATCCCATCGCCGATTAAAACCCTAACAAATATTTCTCTATATATTATTCTGTTTATCACTCATGTTAGCTTATTAGGTATGAGTATTTCTTAACTGTACTTGTCTACTTAATAATACCAAAATGAAGTAGGTTTTACGTAATGATTAACGTAAGGTTCCAATAAGGGGATTACGTCTATTGTTATTGATTAAATCCGAATAACGAGATGACATCTATTATTTTTAGGCAGGACTGTAATTAGGGAGTATCGTCTGTTACTATTGGTCAGTTCGTAATAAGAGAGTAGAGTGTACTCCTACTGAATGGGATCGGAATTGGTATGATGTCGTTACCTCTAACGTGTATATAAACGACTTCTATAGGTAATAGGATTTAAAAATTTTCAAACACAGTTGCTTTGGAAAATGTAAGAAGGCGTTTAAAATTAAAGTTAAAATCCTATATAAATATACTAATCCATAAGAAGAAAAACATGTTAATTTAAACTTCGGTGACAGTTAAGAAACCCGAATCTGAATTTTACCATTTTTAAAGCGGTTTATGAAATTTCACAAATTTTGAAAAAAAAAGATTTAAAAATTAATTTGGAATGCAATTTTCTCATTGGCTCTTTTGAACTGTAACCCCGCCCACCGAAATTAAAATAAGTTGTGGTGACTGCTAAGATACCCGAATCTAGGTTTTTAAAGCGAATTATGAAAGATAAGAGCCCAATTAACAAATAAAAAATAAAATTTGTGGTCGGTCCACAAATATCAGCAAAAATACACCTTTAGGATGAATCCCAGTCTTGCCGTAGTTGCGTTTGTCAAAATCGCTTGGAGCGATCAAAGCAAATCCATAGTTTAGTACTTTCTTTGCTTTTAAACTTTGTCAATAGCATTTAGAGCGGTCGATTTGAGGAATTTACTGGTATCTAAATACCCATATCAACTCCATCAATTTCATAATAGACCATTCCAAATCGAATGGGATTTAAAAGAGCTTTACAGCAAAACAATACCAGATGCAACGCTGCCATATGTGATTAATTTTGCCCAATTTTAAAAAGCTGGCGGCAATTCAAAACCGAAAAAGTGCCCAAAAGAGAAACTAATTGATCAAATGGCGCCAAAATTTAAATTCAATTTACAATTTTTAATAAAGTCGCTTGCTTTGGCAAAATTTAGAGTGTAGCAAAATCATCAATAGCATTAAAAAGTAAATTAAAAAATAATACTAATACTATTAAATAATACAAATTCATTTTATTTCGAATATTATACCGCTATTACTTTACCATTATGACTATGTGATTTAATAACAAAATAATTGGTTTACTTTAATTAAATTAATTTAAAGACTATGGTGGCGATTGGCCGCCCGTCATATTCTAATTAACATTTAGTGCCGCCCATCGCCAACAGTAGTGATAATGTTAATTATGTAAAACCAAAGAGTATGTACTCTTTGGTAAAACTCAAGCTCGTTATTTATTCGGCGGGGGCATCTTTAATCTTGCTTGTAGCGCCAGCCGGCCCTAGTTATTATATAAATAGAAACCAAGATCTCTTATCTGTGATCCGTCAAAAAAAACTAAAAGACAACATCAGTCAATACTGCCACCACCCAGCAATCACTAGTTGTTCAGCGACTACTGACGCCACTTAAAAGTTCGCATATAGTCGGCTGTCAAATATCGAAGTCGATTATTTATCACAATTTAATTTCTCAGAAATTACCTAAATCGAGATTTACGATAAAACAGCCAATCTGACAACACTGTATGTAACGTCCTTAGGTAACGTCAAATTTTTAGCCTGCTTTAATTACAAATTACACCAGGATCACATAAAATCATATCACGGATGTAATCAGGTATTGTTTTTTTTTCTCAAATTATTGATGACAATTACTTTAGTTAAGAATATCTCAAATTATTTTGGCTGAAAAGTTCAAACAGGGAGAGATTGTTCATTTTAATATTAAAAATGTACTACCAGATTCGACTACGGATAAACTATGCAACTAAATTAAAATCAAAGCTAGAGCACATAATTTTTTCGTCAGATTTAAACAGCCATGGGTCTAAACTCGGAAATATTTCTCTATATAAAAGACTAAACGGTTAGAAGTGAACAAAAATAAAAGTTAGAAAATTTATTCTTTTCATGATATAGTAATTTATACTTTTGCTGAATGCAACTCATTTGCGAAGGGGGTCCTTACATTACCCCTATGGTAGTTGAGGGGCTCTATTTGTATAAAAAAATTAAGCAAATGTCCTCTACTGTGATAAAATGTCTCATGTATTAGCTTTAAGAAATGTAAACTCCTGGCCAAACAAACGATGCAACCTATTATGACAATGTCAAAGAGGTTGCATCTATTGCGAGTGCTTTTTAAATATACTAAAGAACATATTATGTATTTTATTAGAGTTGAAGTCGCCGAAATAACAAACAGATTATGTTTATTAGTAATAAAGATGTACCTTATTGACTCCAACAAAAAAGATAAACTTTTTAAACATTTCTGTTACTTATGATTTGTAATCATTAAGCCTGCTCTTAGTAAAAAAATCAATACATTTTAATACACTAACATGTTAAGTTTTATTCACATCGCCCAATTACGTACTACTAAACTATGATTTAAATTATTTGTCTTCGAGTTTGAAATTCAAAAATTTAATGGTTTTTCAGTGTAAAATTCCATTCAGATAAAATTCCAAATTTTTTCAATTTATTTTTATTGGTTAACTTGTCTTGGTTTGGTGTCGTAATAAATATTCAAAACATAAAGCGGGTGCAATTCATCATTATTAATTTTTGTAAAAGAAACGTATTTAGTTTGAAAATTTAAATTTGAGTGGGGTTCGAACCACGTGGTTAGTAGGTACTCGTTAAAAGTAGTACAAAGAATAAATTTTAAAGAATTTTGTAAGAGGGTTACTGGGGAATAAACTGCCATCGAGCAGGTAATTGCGTTTTGTGTCAGTTACCGTTTCTCAGATATAATGGCAACAACTATAATTCGTAAATTGGTAAGTTTTTGCATACATTTTTTGGCCTTTTAATTAGTTGCGTTTTTATTTTATATCAACTATATTATTTATTACCCCCTTTACTAATTTGATTAAATTACCCACTCTTGATCGTATTTTTATACGAGTTGTCCAGAGACGTACTGTTTTTTGATTATATTTTATGTTATTATAGAATTTTTTATCAAGAATGATTATCTCTAGAAAATATACTCTATGAAAATAATATTATTTATGCCCATTTTCTTTACCTTAGTAACTTAAATAAATAGATAAAATCATATTCGAAATAAATTTAAGTAGTATAACAGATTTCAACATGCAGATTTTATCCTACCAAGCATGGTCTAAATAACTGAATTTTCGGTAAAATACCCACAAACTGGAACACTCCTATTATTTCCAGCCATCCAATTAAGGTTTCAATTAAATTAATACCTAACGACAAATCATTCCCGGCAATCATTTAAACACTGTGTTTCATAACGGCAAAAATTTGATATAAAATAACAATAAAAAATAATTGTTACCACCCTGTATAGCATTAGAAACTTTTTTGTCCCTTTCGTTAGTAAAGTACCTCAGCAAAGTTTTAGCCAAGTATTCCAGTGCACCCTGTATAACTCCAAACAGGATTTTTAATTTATTCGTGTGGTTTTAGGCGAAAATTAGCCCTTCCTTTGGACGATTCTATGGCACTAGTACGAACGTGCAGAAATGTACTCTAATTCCAGGTGATGGAATTGGACCTGAAATTTCTGCTTCCGTACAACAAATTTTTGCGGCTGCTAATGTTCCGGTTGAATGGGAAACTGTTGATGTCACTCCAGTTATGGTAAGTGAATTTGATGAGGGGTTTTTTCTTGACAATTTTTTACCTAATAATTTTAGGGTCGCGACGGCAAGTCAAGGTTACCACAAGCTGCTATTGATTCGATTAATCGAAATAAAATTGGTCTAAAAGGACCTTTGGCAACGCCTATCGGAAAAGGTCACCGATCTTTAAATCTTGCATTGCGTAAGGAATTTGACTTGTATGCTAATGTAAGACCTTGTCGTTCAATAGATGGGTAAATTGTTTTTACCAACTGCCTTTTCATTTTCTTCACGTTAACTTTGTAGATACAAAACCTTGTATGATAATGTGGATATAGTCACAGTCAGAGAGAACACCGAAGGAGAGTACTCTGGAATCGAACATCAAGTTCTTCCTGATGTAATGCAAAGTCTAAAGCTAATTTCTTACAAAGCATCGATACGTGTGGCCGAATACGCTTTTCAATACTGTAAAGAACATAATAGAAAAAAAGTAACTGCGGTTCATAAAGCTAATATCATGTAAGTTTTTTATTGGTTGAGAAATTCATAGATATATTGCTTTTAATTTTGTATTAGGAGAATGACTGACGGTTTGTTCATACAGTGCTGTCGCGAAGTAGCTTCACGACATCCAGATATTTACTACGAAGAGAAATATTTAGATACAGTGTGCTTAACCTTAGGGCAAGATCCAACACAATATGATATTTTGGTAATGCCAAATTTGTATGGTGACATTTTGTCAGACTTATGCGCCGGCCTGGTTGGTGGTCTAGGTCTTACAGCTTCTGGTAATATGGGTTTGAATGGCGCTTTGTTTGAATCTGTAAGTATAATACTAATTTTTCAATTTTACAATAAATCCATATGTTACAGGTTCATGGAACAGCACCAGATATAGCTGGACAAGATAAAGCCAATCCAACCGCTCTTTTACTCTCAGCTGTAATGATGTTAAGATATATGAATTTGGTCGCTATTGCGGACAAAATTGAAAGTGCCTGTTTGACAACTATAAAAGAAGGCAAATATCTTACCGGTGACTTAGGAGGCAAATCAAAATGCTCCGAGTTTACTGGATCTATAATTGATAAACTGAAGTAAATCAAAAAATTTAATATACTTTAAGAATGGTTTTTGCTCAGAAACATAACTTTTTAATAATAATTATTCTCTTAAGCACCAAGTTACTAGTGAACTTATTGTATCTATAATATTGCGAAAAATAATGACACCCAGTGCCATTTACTGTAAAAACATAAAGAATAATAAATAAATATTTTAGATTAATTTTAATCCAAAAAAATTGATCAAGATTTATTATTTTTTCACTTAAGCAATAAGATTTTTTATTGTTTGTAATTTTTATTCGTAATTGTAACAAATAAATATTAAATCAAACCAAATATTGTGCCTAAATTACATCAATCCTAAATTAAGTCACTTCATGACATTATTGTATAAAGTAAGCCTTCAGCGAGTACCGGAAAAGCCAGAAACATTTAAAATTCAATCATTTGAAAGTAGAAGGTAATTTAACTTACCAGGACTCATTGTTGATTCAAGTCAATCAAGCCATCAGAATCAAGGAACCTATAAGCAGCACTACAGGAAAAATTCGATATAAAATCAAGAAAATATTAACACCAAAAGAATGGCCATGAAAATTGCTTTATAAAAAATATTACTTCAAGAAAAACAAGTGAAAAATAACGTTACAAGAAGTAAGAATGTCACGAAAAATATTAGAATGAAAAAAATTTGGTAACAAAATTGTGTGTAAAAATGCCCACGACTATGAATTATGGTAAATAAAATTTCAAAGGTTGATAATTAGTAAATCTATTTATGGCAACAAAAATTTCATCAAGAAATAGTTTAGATTTTTTAAATAGCAATATTACGAAAAATAGTACAAATATTTTAAACACATTCTATCCAACAGGGTTGATGCCATCAAAATCACACGTGCATCTGAGCCAATCTAAAAATTACCCGTGGCTTGTCAGAAAAGGACGGATTACATGAAAATTTTTTCATGAAATGAAAAATTTTAAAAACAGGGTCAGAAAGATATATTAAAATCATTGAGCATACTTCTGTATGTCATTCATTTACCAGAGATTCACTCATTTGGATATTGTTGGGAATTATCCAGTGATTAAAAAATCGGGTGATGGTCTGTACAAACGGTCATTTTTAAAAATCGGCGCCATCTTTAATTCTTATTGAAGGGTTGTCAATTTATCAATGCACCAATAACTACATGTCTGAATGAATAATCGGATAAAGCGTTCAAATTTTTAATAACTTTTTACATTGAGGGGGTCCTTGCCAGTACGTCACTGCCAAACATGGAAGAAGTGTTATTGTAAGCGATTATAATAAAATATTTGTATTGTCGCTTTTAGAAAAGCGTTAAAAAAATCTTTAAAACAAGACATTTCCTATCATAAACTATGCAATTATTAAATTATCAGTAACAATGAAAATTTTTCAGATATTAAAAGTTGTAATCCACAGTTAAATTTTATATTTAAGTTTTATTGCTCATGTTTGTCATTGTTTGCTTAATTTATTTTGTTTTTACTGTTGTTGTCTACTACCATATTTCAGCTTTATAATTTAAAAGTCATGCACACGTTTTAATTGGTATGTACAATAACAAAAAAATGTTTTGGTCTGTTCTAGTTCTATTTTGGTAATTTTTGCGCATGACGTCAAGTGGCTAGTAATATTCTGCGCAATAACTTATCTTGAACCAATGATATGAGAGAAGCAAATTATATTTTAGTAATTAGTGCGCATATAGTACGTCACGTGGTTAGTACATAATCTGCATAATATCATATCTTGTTATTGTTGTATCATGGTTTTTTGCTAAATGTAGATCTTGATGAAGAGGAAAACCAAATCGTCGAAACGTTGATCAATTGAGAAAGTGTAATTTCTTTCAACGAATGTCCAATATCCCAATAATACTTTTATTCAATATCTAATATGAACAAGAACAATAAAGTTAATAGCTACAATATTTTTAGTTTTTATGCATTTAAAACCATTAATTAGTCGTTTAAACAATAATAATGACCCGGTTTTGGTATCCAAAGATTGGAAATTATTGTGGTACTTCAAAGGTTTAATATACATACTAATTCACCTCTCGGAGCTAAGCAACTATGTAGTGTAGTATAATATTCAGAAATACGCAATGACAACCTTGTTAGAATCTTTTTAACGTAATTAGTAATTACTGTATAAATTTAATCGATTTTGAATACTAATTTTTTATCTGGTCTGATTTTCATTATCATGAAAAATCTTGTCGTACTTGATATACTAAAAAAATAATGTTCCAGTTAAATTTAATGAGAACTTATAATATTGTAGTAAACAAGATCGTTCTTATTATTAATTTTTAAACATTTTTCTATTATTTTCAGATTACAATGATCACTACAAGTAATTATTTTAAAATTTGTATATTGTGAAATTTTAGTTTTAGAACAGTTTAAAATGCAGTCACCGTCGATGAAACTTAATAATGTAAGTTTAAATCTAATGTATAAATTATAGTTTTATTTTCTTCTCCAACTAATTTTGTTTTTTCTTAACTGGTTTGGTGCCAAACACAAGAACAAATTAATTACAATATTCCTATATATAGGGCTCTACTAAGACCCCGAAAAGTTTAAAAAAAGCTAGATGTATATAAAATTTAATGATGTCGTGTATACAACACACCAACGTATTTTACAAAAGATTTCTAGTGGATAGAGATTTATATTTTATTTCAACAAAGTTTATAAACAAAGTATGTATCAATGTGACATAGGGTGAATGTCCCTATTCGCGGCCTTGTCCCCGTCCTCGGACAGAAAGGATAAAGTTAAATAATAGTAGAATAATTATAATAATCAACTTCGACTTGTAATTTGTAACTTGTAGATTTGCGTTTACTCTGCAATAAAAAGCAGAATTTAAAATTATTAAATTAAATTCTAAATAACGTAGCTATTGTTCTATACAATGTAGTACCTACAATAATAAAATATAAATTAGTAATTCAAATAATAATTATCAAAAAATAATAATATAATTCACTTTTACGTGTATCTAACTAAGAAATAATTCTTAATTTAAACTCTTCTTTAACTTTCTTTTAGATCTGTTGATTTGTTTATTTAACCCACAGTAACCTCAGCAAAGTTCCGAAGCCACTGCTAGTACTGTGAGCATATTATTTGTTTTACATCAGAAGTAACTTGGTAGGCTGGCCTCAGATGTGCCTCTTATCCTGTTTTATATTGTGGCAATTCTTTAACATAAGAAGACTACCGTCTTTATTTGCCGTCCGAAGCACGGAGACGGCATTGCAAAGTGAGCTCTACCCAAACTCGAATCGGGGCGCCTTACGTTAGCAGTTAATCACGCTAAGAATCAGGCCAATGACCAATGGTTCAATTATTTATAAAACAGATTATTGTATTATATACGTTTAATAAATATAGAACACAAGCAAAAGCATTGTGAGAAAAATGCAGCGATTTAGTGCTTAAATTTCTATTTTTCTATTCCTATGCAAAAATTTCTACAGCATCCATCATTAATTCACATTTTTATCTTCATAAATATACATTTTAATAACTATGCTACGATTTCTGTCTGTTAAAAGAGAAATGGTGGTATTTATTTTGATACAACGAATGCGATCTTTTTATACGAAAACGGGTACGAACCTACGAATAAAGTTTCTGCCCAATTCTTGGTCGTTAATAACTGTATGTAATTTTTTGGATTGAGTCCAATATTTTGTAACTTGTCCCTAATGTAAAGAATCTTTAAAAGTTTTTTTTAACTCCTTTTACGCAAGCAATCTGTCCGTGACAATAAGCTTTATATTTTACAAATTATTTAAATTTAAAAGTGGTAAAATTTATAGTTAAGTTTATAACCAAACTTTTGACACATTTTTGACATTTTACATGGAAACCAAGATTTTCTTGCAAGAATCCTTTCATACGGAACGAATTACAAAGAGCGATCTTAGTTATTCTAACTTAATTTTGATTAATAAATAGTCAATAAATCAAAAACTCCATGAATGAGAATAATGGTCAAACAACTACAACAATTACGGTAATAATCTTTATTATATTCATTTTAATTCTAATCCGCTTACAAATTCTTGATTATAATATTTTATTTTATTTTAATATTATAATTCAATTATCAGTCGAGGTCTATCTAATGAGAATCAACATATTCGAAATATACATGATCATCTATTATTATCATAAACAACAACCTTAAAGAAGATACGCCAGCATTTGGTAATAATCAGTGCACGTTGGTAGTTTAATTAAAAGTTTTGATAGTTGTAGTTTTAATTAATTAAACCTATTCAACGGTAAATTTACGTGCTTTTGCACCAGATTTTTTTATTTAAAGGCAAAGGTGAGTGTTAATAGCATCCACTTCTTTCTTTTATTTTTTAATTTTTATAAAAAAGTTTTATTTTTGTTTAATTTAAGAAAATTAATTTTGGTAAAAAATATAAATATAACTTAATATTCGTTTCTCATCTCGTGATCTGGTTTTGGTAGAACTTATAATAAATTGAAGTGTTCTAATTTTTGGGTTAATATTTAACATTTGATTTAGTGTACAATTTGATATTGTGTTTAACAAATTAGAATAAAAAACATAATAAGTATTATATTATTATGGTTCTGTAACATCAACCATTTAATAGTGCCTACAAATAAATTTTTATTGCTAATGATAAATTTTGTTATGATTTTAATATTATTAAAATTGTGACAGTTATTTACCTTGAATAAAGTTTTTACTGTTGCATATTTTTAAAAATACCTACCGTGTACTATTATAAAATTTAAAAGTTAAAAAGCGGTAACTATGCATGAACTCGGAATAATAATTATACAATACCAGAACTGGTTGGTATTTATTTAATTGATTAAATTTTCGTTTTGTGACGTCCTAAAATTATAGATATAACTGGATTTTAAAAACTTAAATTTTTATTTTATAGTGTAAAACATAATAACCAGGAAATTATAATGTAAGTTGATAATATTATACTTTTATAAACTTTTTTCTACTACCAGGAAAATAATTAATCAAAATTGTACGCTCTGTAAACTGTAAAGTTACTTTTTAATTTATTTGTGTATTTAACATGGCAGCGTGCATATATTTTTAAGTTATAGTTTGAAAATACAAAAATAATATTCGACTTAAATTGCCATGAAGTTACTTTGACAGATTACAATAAATTTTTGTTACAATGAATGTAAACAGTTTACTCTGTTGAAGAAAAGATTTTCATTGTAAAAATGTATTACATAGTAATAGTTTACATCTGATTTATTTTCTATTGAATGTAATAACAGCCGAATTTCATTAGTATCAACTAGTTGACCACTGGTTGACTATTAGTTGTATTTTAGCAATAATTAAAAAACACAATGCTAATTGTTGCATATATCTTTAAATATATCCCAAAAAAAATCCTTTAATTGATATATTTTTCATTAAAATCCCTTGTAATATAATATCAGGAACTTAAAAACAGCAATTCTCTATATTTCGGTATGCGGCAGTCTACTCAGTATACAAATTGCTGATAGTTGTATGCATATTAATTTAATAATTTTATTGTACAAAAATCAAAACATACGAATATAGTTTAACATCTTCAGATAATACTTAACCTAATATTTTTTGTCATATAAGAAATAATTTTATTTATATAGAAATATTATATTCTTTACTAGCTGGATACCGGCTTCGCCGGGGTCTCTCTATAATTAAAATACTTTGCCTTTGTGTGAAGTATTTAGATTTTTCAGTATCCTGCTTCGCTTAAGGTTTTCTTCTCGACGAAATCTTGCTTTCCGTTGCTAGAGCGTTTCAGAATGATTTTTAGTGTTCCCGTTGTCGAGTATTTCAGAACGGTTTATATTGTACTCTACAATTTTCTCTACAGCTTTTCTTCTCCAGTATTTCAAATCACTTATAATAGTGTAGGTACTGAATGTGAATATACCAACGTAAAATTACCATATATCAATTACAGGTATTGGCGATGGGAATCTCGTTAATCCATTCATGCTCGTCCGCAATTTTCACTTTTTTAAATTAAGCTTTTCGGTCCCGGTTTTAGCGGAAAACCTCTTTAGGGTCCTAGAGAGTAACTGTGCAAAATTTGGTTGGGATCGGTCGAACGGTTTAGGAGTTATTAAAAGACGAACAAACAAACAAACAAACAAACAAACAAACAAACAAACATTCAATTTTATATAATAGATATAACGTAATTGTTATTTAAAAAATCCTGTACTAAACAACTGAAAATAAAAACAATATGTAATCCAATAATTTTGCTGCTCAAACCAATTTTTCATTTGATAACCTTCTATTTACATAGATGTCTATTCAAACTTCGGCGAACAACTTTATCATTCACAAAAATTTATTATATGCAATGCATAATATAATAATAAGTATTATTGTTATTCCTGGGTTAACTTTTAACTAATATTTTATATTTTAGATGCACATGACTCAGCCCAAGGAAAAGTATGCAAAACGCAAGAAGCGTATGAAGTTCAGCAGTTGCTGCTTTATTTTAAACGGGGTTCTTGCGCTAATATTAGGAGTAAATTTATTTATATTTCACTTAAACATAATGAGTTACATAGCAGAATTACTCTTAAATCTTAATTCAGATTCGTATGTATACAGCGTGTGGCAAAAATATCCAATGGATATGCCCATTAAATTCAGATTTTTTAATTGGACCAATCACAAAGACTTTTTTAATAAAAGCGTTAAACCAAAATTTAAAGAAATTGGTCCTTACAGTTATTTACAGAACATCGAAAGAGTTGATGTAGTTAAAAATGAAAATAACAATACCATTACATTTAAACAACTTCGTACTTTTCGATACGATAATAACTACCCAAACAACGGAAATGTAACCGATCAGCTAATAACAATCAATTATATTTCAATGGTATCTACTGAAATATATTGCAAATCAGATTGGAAATTAATTTTTGAAATTTTAGGCAATCAATCATATTACACAGAATTGGAATAGTCTCACAAAAGAAGTTTTGTCTGAATATTTCTCGCTGTTTGACCCACACTACTATTTTAATACCATAATAGATTATGAATTATTAAAAGGAAACGATAATTTACTTCTAGAATTATCAAATTATTTCGATTTCATCGCACCAGAGTTTCCTCGATTCGATGGTTTTGGATGGCTCAAAATGGTCAGTAATTATTCATTTTATACCGAATCTTTTCAAATTGATTTTCCAAATTAGAGACATGGTCAACCAAATTTTGACGGAGTGTTTAATATGGCAAATGGTGCGAACAGACAATTTGATATTTTAAATTGGAATTACTATGACATAACACCTTATTTTAATAATTCCTGTGCCAAGATAAAAGGATCGTTGGGTGATATTCAATCTTACCCTTTAAATAAACAGTTCATTTCTGTGTTTGCTCCAGAACTCTGTAGATATATTACGTTATATTTTGAAGATGAAATGATAGTGGATGGTATACTAGGATATAAATACTCTTTCACAAAAATGAGTCTTGATAATGGTAAGTCGACTAATAGAACTAATCAAATAGTATTTTGATATTTTCAATAAGTAAGTAAAATTTAGCTGTTAAACATTGAAACAAAACTCAAAAATGAGAAAATGCATTAGGAAAATTATTGGGTTAATTTTTCTCCTAGAAATCAACACCACCTAAATATTTAGTTAGTAAATGTAGCTAATATGATACTTTCCAAAAAAGTGAATTTGTCAACAAATGTAAAAAAACTAAAAAAATTACAATTTTCACTTTTTTTGAAATTTTTTCCCACCTTGTGAGTAACAGATAAACGAACCAGCTGGGACAGCTTAATAGCTAGATTGTTTTCTTCCCCTAATGAGAGAGAGTTGAATAATTAATGTACCTACCACAAGTTTTGTTTATGGTGCTTCCCGCTATGTTTGTCTAATTGTAAATGCTAACATTTTGCTGACAGTGGACTAGACTTTAAAAAATAACACTAATTCTGAATAGTGAATAGTAATTTTGAAAAGCTTTTTCATGAGTGAATGAAATAAAGATTGACACAATAAAATAATATAATTTTATTTAAACATTTAAGATCGAACATTTAACATTTAGCATTTAAGATTAACAATGAGTTTAAAGCAACGGTTATACACAATTCCTATTGTTAATCTTCTAAAATCTTAAATGCTAAATGTTAAATGACGAGTGTAAATCGACTATAAGTGTTAGTACACGGAAAATTGTTTTATTAAATTGAAGTAATTATTCTTAGGCATAAAAATGTTAGCAGCAAATTAGTCAGTGATGAAGCCCGCGTAGAAAGAAGTGAATACATTACTACACTGTCACTAATTCTGCTCCTTCAATAATAAAATATTGATAGCAGCGCCAAAATTTGAATTTGGAGAAATTCGAAAAATTAATTAAAAACAAAATTTTTAAATAATTTTGGAAATTTTTGAAATGTAAAAAGACAAAATAGTCGACTTGAATTATAAATTGAAAAGAAAATATATTATAGAAAATATTGAGTTGAAATTAAAGTTGCTAAAAACAAGTCGAAGTTTTGGACGGAAGAAAAGAACTGTAACGAATATCTGACTTAGCTACGTGTGGATTTAAATTAAGTGGTGAAATTAAGTAACCATAAAATTTCAATTTTTGAATACAAAATCAGCGGTAATCTCAGTGAATGGGACCCTTTTTACCTACTTATAAGACCTCGTAATACTCAAAAAGATTACCTGTGAATATACACACATATATTATAGTATCGGATAAGCAAACCTTATAGAAGTTGTGAAATCACTTGTTGTAATTTTTAAAACTATTCAGAGGTGGCGTTATTATATTGCATAAATTGGTTTATCAGCAATATAACAGTAATAAAATAAATTATCTGCTAATAAGTACAGTAAGTCCAGAGGCTGTTAATGCCATTCATTGATTCAGCTTTATTGCTATTTCAATATTTTAAATTATTGTATTGATAATGATTATTATTGGCAATGGTACAGTATGTAACCGTAAATTAAATTACAATTAAGAGTCTAAAATAATTACATTCAATTCATATACATACAAACTATGGAAAAAACCATCTTCTGCAGATCGAACTTGATTTTTAATTATTACTGCCGACCGGTTCGTGCACTAGTCCAGTGCACATTTTCAGGGCAAGGCTATGTCAATTGCGAGGGTATTTGCAATTGATATTAGTCTTGACCTAAAGATATTATGCAGTACTAGTAGACGCAACTGATCGACTATAATAATCATAATAAGTAAAGTTTGATCTGCAAAAAAGTGTTTTCTTTCATAATTGATAAAATAATTTATATTATAAATTCTAATTTAGTAACTGTTGATCTTTGTTGATCTATATCTGTTGATCTTTTGAACTATTTAAGGTGTTTTTAAACTTTCATAAGGTTTCCATAATTCAAAGGATGTAATACTCGATTATTTTTAAATTATACCATCAAAATTTCTTTGAAATTTCTAGAAAAAATTTTCAATCTAAAACGATTTTGTTTGTATTTTTAATTAGGTTACCGGTTACGTTTTAAAGCATCTTCAGACCTACATCTACTTCCAAGTATTTGAAAAATTGGCTAAAAATAATTTTCTCTTATTTGAACGAATCAATAAGTTTGTACTAATCAATTTCTTCTTCTACATGTATTATGTAAGTATATGCCATGTTACGTCACCATCAATCACTGGTCTCTTCACTTTTTCTTACGACATTACGTCGTCCAATTTCAAAAATCGTATGATCAAAAATATAAAAAAATTATTTTTTTAATTTGTAGTTCTGATTTTTACTATAAATTAAATTATTATAATATTTAGAATATTGAAAAGAAAATATAGTTGAGGTGATTTATTTTATTAACATTTATATATTATATTTTTAGGTACTGTAAATCCAGAAAATAGATGCTTTTGTAATAAAATCTGTATGCCATCCGGATTAATTAGTGCATTTTGTCGGTTCAACAACAACTTTTTTATGTCGTTACCGCACTTTTACAATGCTGATCCTACTTATTTGGATTCTTTTGAAGGACTAAATCCTGAAAAACATAAACATGAATCATATATTGTAGTAGAACCTGTAAGTATAAATAAAATAAATGCAATGATTAAATTTCTTATCATTGCCACCAAAGAAGTCGGTCACGTCACTAGCGTATGAACTTAGAAATGACAAAATATTTTTCCATCGTTTTCATTATTTAACGTAAAAAAATTTTTAATTTGGCTAGCGTTGTGTCTGTATAGCTAATACAAAATAATAATGTAGCTTCGACGAATTTGAAGTAAACAGAAAAGTTTCGGTAATAGAAAAGTATTATCTATGACAAGACGACTTCTTTTGTGGTAATAATTTGAATTTTATTAATAATTAAAAATGAAAATTTCAAGTGTTAGATATCTTTACATGCGAAAAAAATCTCTTTCGATTGATATGATTTTTATTTTTAACCGATTTACAATGAAAACAAGTATGGCGTCTTAATAATTTTGATCCTGTTAAAACATTGAGTAAAAATGAAAAGTTTTTGAGTAAATTCTAAGCAGCCTTTAGACAATTGTTTCCAATCAGTGCGTGAAATTTCAAGTAAATCAGTGTAGGTATTTATCTGAAATCGTGGGCGAGAAATAAGAGCGCATACACACACGTATACAGACATCATTCAAAAATTGTTTTAAACAATTTCTATGAACTCATAGATCATGGAAAAAATATTAACTTTCAACTAGTTTTTAATTCGATTGCAATATGTTCCTTTACTGCGTAAAAGGTTTTATTCCTAGGAAATTGTAATTAACGGAATAGCTTCTCGTTGTCTTCCTCCCTAAATCTGAGATTGATCTGAGATTTTGAAATACTTACGTTAGTATATCGAGTAACACAAAGATTAAAATCAGGTATTTGCTGTACGCCACACTGCTGATCATGAAACACTGATGTTTTTGTGATTTCACATCTAATGATTAGAACAAAAATCTGAGCAATTTGACTGACTAATTAATTGAATAGCTGTTAGTGCATAAAAAGTGGAAAAAAATAACGTCAAAAGTTTTCGTCCAAATGGTGTTATCTTAAGTTGGGTGATATAACGATTAGTCAGCAAAAACAATTAATTTTGATATACGCATGCGTAAAATGCAAATGTTTATCAGACCGTTACAATCACAAGTAGTATTGTATCATATTATTATTTAATGGGTGATTATCGCCAATACCTGCGTATATATGGTACAATTTATGTACTATGTAACCGGCAGTATAGCGCAAAGCATACATACATCGATCGACTGGAAAGCGGTAGACCGCAGTTCGAGTTCTAATCGAGTCGGATACACTGCTGTGATCAAAGGTTCAATATCAATCTGTAAACTATGGGGAAGGCAACGGGAAACCACCACATTCATTATATTCCCTAGTAAAGTTAGCTTGGCTTCATCTAAGTTAACTTCAACAACCAAATACGGATAGCCATCGAAAGAGGAAAAGAAAAAGAAGAAAGACTACGTACTATATCTCGACCCGTTCAATCATTTTCATATATTTAATAGTTACGATAAGTTCATACACATCCCAAATTATGGTTAGCTAATACCTATACATAATATCTATGCTACCTGTTATTATAACTTTGGTTTTAATTTTAGAAATCGTTACTGTGCTTGAAGTTTAAAATATCCGTTCAAATAAATGCGTTGGTATATCCCGTTGAAGGAAGGTAAATAATTTTTTACTACTTAATCTTCACTGAATAATCACAAATATATAATAATATAAATAAATAATATATTTGCTTGTAGTGTTTTTGATGACATTCCAAAACGATATTTCCCTTTGCATTGGTTAGAAGTGCAAGGACAACTACCAGATGAAGTAAAATCATATCTACATAGTTACTTAAATTTTTCACCCATTATAACTTACTCCGCTATTACTTTGATAATTTTGGGAGCATGCCTCACACTCTATGCTGCATATAAATGTCGAGATTTTTACTGGCCGATGAATTCAAAAATTATAGATCAAGATTTAGTTAAACAATCAGAACAGGTTCCGTTAAAACAACCTTAAATCATTGAACAATGCAGAATAGGTTTTATTTAAAATCTTGGAAGTTGGGTACCGCCTGTTATAATTTGTACAAACTATAATACAAAACGTTCCTTAAATTTTTAATTTAATAGTTTAATATACACACTGAAACACTCATTATGTTTTTTATTATTACACAGCGTGACCCACAAGACCCCGGACAAACATGTTTTTCTCTTTTCGCGAAAATCACTGAATTTTTTTGAAAAATAATCAAGTAATCTGGTTCTAAAAACTATGGAGATTAGAAAAACAAAAGGGCAAAAAAATTAAACAATCAGTTTGTGAGTTACAAAATGTAAAAAGTCGCGCGGCAATTTTATCGCTATTTGAAGCAGGAAATCGTCAATGTGAAATAGTTTGAATGCTTCAAATTCTTCGGCAAATCGTTTCCAACGCCATCAAACGATTCAAAGAACTTGGTAATATAGATGACCGACTCGGAAGGAAAAATGTTCTGCCATCGCAATATCATCAAACTTCGAATTTAAAGAAATCCGAGACTGTCGATGCGAAAAGTGGCTCGTGAAACCGGAATCACGCGAGAGTCGGCTCGACGAATAGCTAAAATAAACTTAAGAAGAAGCCTTATAAGCTTTCGAAAAGCCCAAATGCTAATTGATGAAAGTAAGCGAGTACGACTTCAACGATGCCGTGCTCTTCTATATCGCACCGCTGCTCAAAAATGGGAAAATTTTGTTTTTACCAATGAAAAAATTTTTACTATTATACAATTTCACAATTGTCATAATGATAGGTATTAGTCATAAGGAGCACTCGAACCTTCTGCCATCGTTGTTCATCGCCAATACCCCAAGTCTGTCATGGTTTGGGGCGGTATTTGTACTACCGATAAAACACCTTTAGTTTTTGTGGAAGGAGTAAAATTAACAAAGAAATCTACCACCGGGATATTTTAGAGGCTGTAGTTATTCTGTGGGCCCAACAGCACTTTGGTGACCAACATTGGACCTTTCAACAAGACTCTGCACCTGCCCACAAGGCGAAAACTACGCAAGAGTGGTGCCGAATCAATTTTCCTGATTTTATCAGTTCCGCTGAATGGCCTCCATACTCACCAGATCTCAACCCAATGGATTACGCCATATGGTCAATTTTAGAGGCCAGAACCTGTGCAAAATCTCACCAAAGTTTGGAATCACTAAAATAATCTTTGCGTTAGAAATGGGACAAAATATACCTAGAAAAGGAACGAAAAACAGCCGAAAATTTCATTCGACGTTTGAAGCTCTGTATCCATGTAAAAGGAAGCCACTTTAAAATTTTATAATTTATGATGTACATAAGGTTGTTAGTAATTGTTATCCATTTTTAAATTTTTGAATTGTTGCGTTTAAATAAGTTTTTTTTAAACGTTTGTCCGAATCATTGTGGATCACGCTGTATATCTATCTACTGGAAAGTCAAGGTACAATCATATAACTTGATTAATGTTCGATTTTATTGATTTGGAACTCAATCTCAAATAGATTTGTAAATCTATTCATAGGTGAGTAGCTCGATATATTATTATTAATTTGATTGATGTAAAACTAAACTTTTAGGTTTGGTTCTGCATGTAGTATAACACAGTGACACTTATTTGCACAGATCCCAATGCCCACTGCTACGTAAAACAACAAAAACTGTTCTAAAGTAAACAATAAAAGACATTTTAATTAAAAAAATTAAAAATACGTTGTTAATTTTATTAGCTTACTAGTTCCGCTTACAGTATCATCAGACCAAACAAGTCTTAATTTTATTGTATAAATTCATGTCGATACCAAGTAACCCAATAAAAATAATTATATATTATTCTAATAACCAAATGAACAACATTTTTTATTAACAGGAATTTATATAATCAAAACTGTTGATGTTATAAGCGAAACCGGTTACCTAATAAAATTAACAATGACGTCTAAAATGTACCAGGTATGAAAAAAATACTTTTCTTATATTTAAAATACAATTATAAAAAAATTAAAAATTGAGTATTTAAAATACAAATACAAAATTAAAATTAAATTGAAATAGTGGATAATAATAAAATAATTATATACACTGTAATGTAATGTTCGTTGAAAAATAATATTTAGTATTTTAAAATAAAATTGCAATTGTGAATTTGAATTAAATTGTAATAGTAGATAATTGTAGATAAAACTGTTACCTCGCATGTACTTACTTGTCTAGCTGAGCTAGAATCTTGATTAAACTTTGACTTTGTTATTTTGAATTGAATTGTTTTGAAAATTTTAAATAAAATGCTACAAATCTTGACCTTTCGTAATAAAACTTTGTATTGGATTAAGATGCTTACATGTGATTACAGATGTCACCGACGTAATTAGATTACAAAGAAATTTTTCTTTGTTGACGCATCTTACATTTAAGCTAAACGTGTTGATGGTGTAAAGTATTTGTGATTTAAAACTAAGTAAACAAGTGATCATTTGAATTAAATTTACTTAAAATTAATTATATCTAATATGGTGCAAAAATTTTATTGTTCAAATTTAATTTGTTGATAAACTAACCGTGCAAACATAACAGCTGATTATGTAGGTCATCAATCCCTTTTGCGGTCAGCAGTTCCAAACATAACCTCGTTCCAACTTTTCTTTAACATTTACGCAGGTACGTATGACAAATTTTATTTGTTTACTTTTTCTCCAATGCACTTTCTTGAATTCACTTAAATTAAATTTTAAATTTTCCATATCGTCACTTTAAATTGTACAATGCATGTCGAAAAATTATTTTTATTGGTTAACTTTCATGTTTTTATTTTCTCAGGAGCCAAAATTTATACGTGTTTACTAGACGAGTGAAACGGCTCTACTAAACGCATTTTTCGCATCGAGAGGCACATAAAATCGGAAAATTCAACTGTTTTTATGGGTTTTCCGAAAATGCTCGTACGCTATTGGTTAAGAAAACTCATCAAACGGATGTCCATGAAACTTACACGAAAATTAAAGACTTCATAGCCGTTTCCAACAAAATTGTTAGAAAAATTCTAACTGCAGCGGTTGCTCCATAATCGAACGTCAAAGTATGGATTCTTTCGTTGCACCCCATGTTAATTTTCACACACTTTGTCTATCCGAGGGGTTAACCGCTGGTGAAGTTATTTGTACACATCTAATGAAGTACATGAAGTTCTGGGAGGGGTGTAGAACACCTTCCAGTCCACAAATTTTGGAATGAAGAACATTGCAGAACATGCAGAACCCCAGCCGAGTAGTTTACTTTTTATCAGAAATAAACTGAAGATCTCCCGTTGCAGAAGCACTGGAGGGTGTTCCACACCCCCAGACCCCCCGGTTTAAATAATTTATTTTTATTAAAAGTGAATTAAATATTTAAGCATATCTCAAGTTTATTAAAATTACCTATAGCCAAGTAAATGTGTTTAATTCGTAATCTGACAATTAATTATAAACTACCTAATTATAAATTCCGTACTCCTGGGAGGTAGATCTCTGCAACAGGAGAGTTCAGTTTACTTCTGATAAAAATAAAATACTTGATCCGGTGGACTGGGGGAGGAATACACCCACTAGTGCCTCTGCAACGGGAGATCTTTAGTTTACTTCTGATAAAAATAATCTACTCAATCCGGGGGGTCTGGGGGTGTGGAACACCTCCAGTGCTCAAATTTTGGTATTTCTGTAAGTCTCAGAAATTGAAAGTCTCTGATACTGAAAGTATCGATTAATTACTGCTGAATTATATGAAGGACAAAGAAGTATGGAGAATTATGATGAAGTACGTGAAGTGTGAAGTTAATTGTACACGATTTCCTCTAGCGGTTGACCCTTGGTCTATCCTAACCACTTGCACAACACTTAGCTTTTAATTCCTCTTCCTTCAACACTAATCTTACTCAAATCCTTAGCCTATTAACAACTTAATCACTAAATCTAAAATTCTGACATATTTGTAGGTTAAAATTTCACATTTTACAATGGTGAAGAAACAATTCATAAGCTACCATCCTCACTTGGATTGCAAATCGTTCTACAAATTATTACGCATCTTTTGGTATGCCTCATGATCCAATTACAATTTGTTACATTACTGAAATCTATCTTTTTTAGGTTTCCCGAAGGATGAAATTTTCCTTTGCTCATATTGGCATTATTTTTATCTTTTAGAATTTTGGATTATGTGCAAAGGTGACAAGAAATGTGCACGCTAATATTGAATATGCAAAATTTTGCCAACTTTAATATGTGACACCCGTAGCAGTGAAATCAACTTCCTGGACGCTAACTGTTTCCGACAACTTATAAAATGACGTTTTGTACTTTAAATGGCTCTAATGGTATTCCATGAACCTTTTACAACTGCTACATGACAAATATTATCAAACCGTTACATAAATTTTCCATCCGAGGATACAATTTTATCTACCGAGGTTACTGAATTTTACCCGAAGATGCAATTTTCTATTAAGGTTATTTATTCTAGTTTTAAGTTGCTAACATGACAACACATATATATATTTTAAATAAATTAAATACAAATTTTGATGCAAAATTTTGAAGCAAATTTTACATAAATTAATACTCCTTTTTAACGGTGTTATTTTGAATCGGCTTATATTGAGCAAGGACTACCTGTACCAATAAGTTTGTAAAATGAACAAATCTAAAAATTAATATCAAAAATAATAATAAATATTAACAATAAAATTTTGCTAATTAATTTATTAAGTTCATGAATTCTTTCATTGCAAATCATGTTCATTGTCAGAGTGAGTATATTGGCTTGAAAAATTAAAGGGTAATTTTTGAACACTTTAATTTAATAAGCTACAAATTTAAATTATATTGATATTATCGCTAGCATGTGTTTCAAATTAGATAGTTTTCACAAATTGGATATAAATATTTACGTATTTAAAAAAAACGTTGATATTAATTTTTTAAAAAGAATTGGGTCTTACTTAAGTACACTAATTGTACCTACACTTAGTTAGTCACATATAGAGTGGTTGCAATAAATTAAATAAGTATCAATTTTCTGATATGATGTGTAGTATACTTCATTTGTCTGCTGATACCGGCAACGATTGCAAATTTTGCGTAAATCAGCTTAATTGGTAGCGTCATTGATATGAACTTGGGACCTTTCTTTGTAAAGAAGATAAAAATTACTTTAACCACCCACAGATTTAATTTAAATTAAATAGTGTTAATTAACATGCACTTGAAAATGTATACAATTACTCAGAATGACTCGGTGTAAAACTCGGTCAAATCCATTTTAATAAGTTCGGATTATTTAATGTAAATAATCTTTTATTTTTCTACTAAGAAAACTACTATTTTAAAAAAGGTTTTAAATTATTTTCAAGTTAAGTGAAATTTTTCTTTAATAAAAATTCTTTAATTAATAAATTTTCACAATTTTTTAGTGTACGACATTGTTGTATTCAATCATGTTTCAGTCAAACCTAACAAAAACATAGCAAATGTAACGAGACCAACAAACGAAGCTAGTCTTACCTCAGACTATAACATTGTCCAATTTTATTTAAAAGACATTATCAAACATGTAAACAGTAGGAAAATCGCCAGTTATAAAGATATAGACTAAAAGAAATTTCGTCGGAGGCTAGAGTTCCTCGTACAAATTAACAACCACATCGATACGACAGAAGAAATTGACAAAGAAGTAGAAAAACTAACTGGACATCTGACAATTGCCAAAGCTGAAAATTCCAAAATAATAACACCTTGCAGCAATAAAGATATATTACCAACGAATATCTTCTTCTACTTTTAGGCTAGGGTGCTTCTGTTTGCCTTGACCTCGGACTATCTTCTGTCGTAGAAAAGAACCATCTTTGGGTTCATTGCTTGAGCGGTCGACCCGGAAGCCTTTACCCGGAGATCGTCCATCTCCAAACGCCCGTGTTAGTTTTTCTTCGCCCATTCTGCTAACATGCTCGCTCCAATCTTTTCTCCTGGTTTTCATCCACTTCGTAATATTTTTATTTCTGTTGTTCGTACTTTTGTTTTGTTCTCTTCGTATCGGCTCTTGTCTCTCCTGCATAAGTTAGAACGAGTCACGCTATAGGCTCAAGTACACAAGGCGACTTTAGAAGCCAAGAAGCCGGCTTGTAAAAAGCCGGCGAATCGGCGAATGTGCTTCTAGTCGAGTACACAAAATTGCCAAAAGCTCAGTAGCCAAGAAGCTGGCGTGTGGAAACCACGTCAAGACAAATGCTACTAGCCGCTTCTACACAAGCTACTGTGAGTACACAGGGCGACTAGAAGCTAGGTCGCTTAAAAGCCGGCTCCTTGGCTTCTAAAGTCGCCGGCAGTTCAACTTCTTTCAGAGCGTTTTTAGAAGCAGCTAACAGAACGAGTGCATCTTTAGCGGCTTTAGCTTACTATTCTCACCTTCTGGTTTGGCTTTCTTCTTTCTTTTCTTTACATCGCTTCTATAATTATTGTATGGGATATATATTTTGGCAACTAAGAGATGATGGTAATTTCTTACTTTTTTCCAATTTCTTACCATATCTTCCAATTGTCACGAAATAATTACATAAAGTTTTATTTTAGGCTTCTATACATAGTATAGAAAGAAGCCTTATGATCTGGCTTCGTGTCCGTCCGTCCGTCTGTCCGTCTGTCCGTCCGTCTGTCCGTCCGTCCGTCCGTCCGCATAATTCAAAGTCACTAAATTAGTGACAAAAAAAACCTTTTGTCACTAAATTTTACTTTTAGGCTTCTATACATAGTATAGAAAGAAGCCTTATGATCTGGCTTCGTGTCCGTCCGTCCGTCTGTCCGTCTGTCCGTCTGTCCGTCCGTCCGTCCGTCCGTCCGCATAATTCAAAGTCACTAAATTAGTGACAAAAAAAACCTTTTGTCACTAAATTTTACTTTTAGGTTTCTATACATAGTATAGAAAAAAGCCTTATGATCTGGCTTCGTGTCCGTCCGTCTGTCCGTCCGCATAATTCAAAGTCACTAAATTAGTAACAAAAAAAACCTTTTGTCACTAAATTTTACTTTCTTTGTGGGTGGATGGACAAACGCGTGAATGGATTAACAAGATTCAAAATAATTAATTGAGATCAAACACACAGAGTTGTGGACGCTTTTTCAATTGTTTATGAGATTATTTTATTCATCTTACACTTTTTTTTGGGTTGGCAATAAATGAACTAACCAATTAAAGGTGCGAAAGAGTGAAAGTAAAAATTACGTAAAACGTAAAAATAACACTTACAAAATGCAAGTCAATTTCTTATATAGAAAATTTTTGTTACCAACTAAAAAAATTAAGATAATCTGATGATCGTGCAGATAAAGAAAAAATTATAAATTTAAATTAAAAATAATTACAAAATATTATATAATTGTAAACCAAAAGGTAGCTGTATAGAAGCCTAAGAACTGCGGTCATCCGAGTTCCACCTTGTTTAAAAAGATATGAGTTTGGTAACTTTTACCACGAGTTATACATATATTCACATTGATGATGATATATTCACTTGATTCACTAAGGAAATATTAATTATAATAATTATTAATTCAAGATATCAACATATAATTTCAACAAATAATAATAAACATTTACAATTATTATTATATGTAATGCTAATACTTATTGCGTGTCTTCCATATTTTACAATCTAAACTTCTATTAATATTATTTTGAATTTGAATTCTATGTAAAGCATTACAATAGAATTTAGTAAAAAATAATATGGTACCTCTCCATATTACAAGTAGTTTGAATATTCCTAGAAATTCTATCCAAACACCTTGAACCTGAAACATTAGGCGTACGTACGTATAAAATGTTGTAATAATAATGAACTGTGCAAAAATTATTCCAAAGAACTGCTGAACTGAAGAATTGTTAATTTAAATTGTATTTATTATTAACATGTGAAAATAATACTAAATTAAAATTTTAAAGAAATTTAATTTAGAATTTCTAATGTTAATAAAATTTTATTAACATTGTTAATAGAACAACTGATGATAGCAATAACCTGTTAATTTATAAAACTTTAATTTAATACAGGACAAATAAAACATGAGTGACTTTTTTTTTCTATATCTGTTTTAAATCTTTGTTTTGATTTACAAAACAATCTTCTTCTTTTCTTTTCCCATTTATTTATTTACTAGCTGAAAGGTTTTTCAACAAAAACTTTGCTTTTCAATAGGGATAATTTTTGATTTGGTGACAATTTTGTCATTTTGTTTCTTTCACATAGTAGTATGTGAAGTAGTAGGTCTAAAATTTATTATGATGCTTTCAATTTCAAAATTGAAAAAAGTAAATAAAATTCACTTCAAAAATGGTAAATCTACTATTAATATTCTTCTTCTTTTTAGTCGTTAACTTGATTCCGAGCATCCTGATCCCTTCCTCTAAAGAGGGGAGGCTTTTTTAGCTAATTACCTCGGAGGATAGCCACTTTCTTCCAAGGGACGACGCTCAGAATAAAATTTTTACTCTGCCCGGGCTCAAACCGGGTATTACGGTTTGGTATTCGACACACTCAAGTGCCAGACCATGACCGTCGTCTTTTTTAAATAGGGTAAGATGGGGTCAAACGGACATTTTTTGAGAAAAAAATTCGTAAGTTCTTTCAGAAAAGACGCCGCGTTATTATTGCAGTATTACTAGTGTCGTTGACATTTGAGGTAATTAATAAGAAAGTAATTTGTTAAAATTTTTCCAATCTAAGGCTATTATTGCATGTTAAAAGTGAGGAGTGATAGGAAATGTAAGTAAAAATTAACGTGTTGTTATATTTTTGTTAGAAATTATTTAGAATCTAAGTATTTTAGTAAAAAATTTAAAACTTATAGTTAGGTCAATTAAAACCAAGTGTCTTTGGAATTACTGCCACGTAATTTCATTGTCCTAATATTAATATTTATTTAGATTTTGAATTTAAAAAATTCCGATGCGAGGCAAACGGACATATTGATTGAAATTGATATTGATTGATTGATATTGATTGAACCGGATAGTACAGTATTTATGCTTTTTTTAAACAATGTTTACAGAAAATGGTACGGATCCGGATTAGAACTACAGAGAGGAGCTCGTGGAAGCTCGTGGAATCAAGAAAATATGAATCTTGTCATAATTGCTGTAAATAAAGATAAAATGGCTCTTAATTCAGCTGATAAGTTGAATAGCGTTCTTATCATCATTCATTGCGACTAAAAGTGCGAATTTAACTATTTATAACGTATATTAAACCTTATGTCCGTTTGCCCAGGAGTGTGGGGCAGACGGACATTTTCACTTATGTTTGTTTTAGGTTAAGTTCTCAAAACTGTTTCTATTTTTCAACTTTAATCTCATCATTTGTTAGCTTAATAATTGAGATATCAAACCAAATAATTAGTTCTTAAATATTATGTTGCTTTTATTAAATATAACTATAAAACCCTTAGAGTGTCCGTTTAACCCACTCTTACCCTACCATTAATATTGCAAATTTTGAACAATTTTTCTGCACCTTGACCGACAAATCGGTCAAGGTGCGCTCCAATTTTCAATTTTTGGTCCGCTTACAATTTTTTCCGCTGGGCCATTGATGCCATGGACTGGAGCTACCGATTTTCTTTTGGTTACCCTGAGTGTGTTTCTTATCCGCTTCCGGAGGTATCTTGATAGACTGTTACCGCATATGACCGTTGCCATATTTTTTGATAGTAATTAAACCTTTCAGTTGAAAGGATCTCGATAAGAAAGGTTATTTTTGATGAGTTGAGACGGTAATTAGTGCAGAAGCGGGTTAGTTTTGAAACCTTCTAAAGACGTGCATGCTTGATGAAATCCTGTAGGCATTTGAAGTCAGTTTTGTGACGACTGTTATTGTTTTGTCGACAGACGGTTCTTTATTACATCGCAATGAGTTTTAATTGTTTGTTTTCCACCCAGAAAATTCACACTATATATTTTTGATTTTGGTCGCTCTACTATCCTCAAAGTTCGATTTTATGAATACCAGGCCTTCGGCCTGGATTCAGCTGGATTCACAGCTCTCGCATGCCGTCAGAGCTTAGCCAGTGCAAGGACAAGGGGTAACGTATTTTTTTTAAACAAGAAGATCCACCTCTTGCTGTAACATTTTTTTCCAGGACTACCTTGTGGTTAGGAAAAGAAAAAACTGTTTTAATCATTGAACAATGTGATGGTTCCTGATAGAATAATTTCGTGTAGTTCTGCAGTCTATTGGCCACTTAAATCCGTGTGATCTAACGCCGCCGTTAGACTACTTTTGCGGGACTGCGTAAAAAATCAAGTCTATGCAGATAATCCACAATCCATTGAGGTCTTGAAAACCAACATCCGACAGGTAATCGGTAATATAGAAACGCAATTATGCAAAATTGAAATAGAAAAATTTGACTAAAAGATCGACGTCGGCGTGTGCGCAGTTTTGGGAGACATTTACCCAATACTATTTTTTATTTTTTTATAAATGGTAGACTTTGACCATTACACATAATATCAATAACAAAATATAGAACTTTCATCCAAAACGTGTGTTTTATTTAAAGTTTAAAACAAAGTCCGTGCTCAAAAGTTTTATATTTCCTATGTCGGAAATAATAATAATTCCCTAATGCCCGATTTCTTCACTCGTAGTTATCTTCAAGTTAGCAAACTTCAGGTTAAATTTACGAAATAACCAATCAGATGATTGATTTATTTGTTTTGTTGTCGTCTGATTGGTTATTTTGTCAATTTAACCTGAAGTTTGCTAACTTCAAATTAACTACAAGTGAAGAAATCGGGCATAAATCGATTTGATATAAATACTGGATTGGTTAGGTGCATAAAAATAATTGAAAAGTTCACACAAATCCTGACAACTATTGGAATACTTTATGCAATATTTATTATTAAATTGGATAAATCAAAACAAAAACAGAATTTTGACCCATCAAATTAAGAATTTATTATTTAAACCTGATTTCTTGACATAACTGTAACGGAAAGTAGAATAATGTATAATTTTGATTTATACTCAAACTACACTTCAAACACTGTAAAGGTGTTTAATTTAAGAAAAAGTTTTGGTCAATTGCTTCATGATTTCAAGCGTAATTGTGTATACCAGGAGTGGCCAAAGCGACGACCGCGGTTGATCGAGTAACTAATTATTCCTAGTCGCCCGCCTGTCTGATATGTACATACTACATATCTCTGATGCCCATCTCAAACAACGTTTAATTTAAACTTATTTTTGGCTTTAAATTACTACTTTCGTACGATCCCTTAACACAGAAGATGTTGGTAGACCGCTGGCTATAATTTAAGAGAAAACAAGTCACCCTCAGTTGCCAAAAGTTTGGTCACATCTGGTGTATACAATCACAATCACACGGATAGCGAAATTAAACATTTTCTGAAGAAATTATAGATGGTTATTATAAAATATATACCAAAAGGAAGATCGTAAACAAACGTTACCTATCCTATCACATATAAAATGCAACTTAAGAGCATATCATACTCAAATTTATAATTAAAAATCCTTTTGGAAATGAGAAGAGAAATAAACCACAACAATATCTAATTATTTAATGTTTGTTTCTGCGTCGAAATGTCCTTGCATTGAAATGTACCTATGTGTCGAAATGTTCCTGCTTTGAAATGTCCCGGCGTCGAAATGTCCTTAAAACGTCCTCCTAAAAAGTGCAAAATGCTAAACAATTAAATATTTTATTACAACTGCTTTACATGCCATTGTTTAATAATAGCAATTTGCATAATAGTCATGAAAGTAATACCTACTCTCAGGCAAGGTGGATTTATAGATTTTTATTAGATTTATAAGATGGATTTAAGCCGTCGAAATAAACAGATGCAGGTCAAGTGAGATGAGAAAGAGAAGAGATAGCTTGAGGAGGCGTAAATGGAGAGCTCAGAAATTTGTTTCTGAAACTTATTGCGTATTTCAAGTGCCTAGTTTTTTTGAAAATTCTAAAAACTCTTTTGTGTGGAGAGTTTAGAAGTCAATAAACATTAAAAATAAAATAGAAGGGTTTTTTAAAGTTGATTGCAAAACTAGGTATTTGAATACGCAAGTATTTAAGTTTCAAAAACAAATTGACTTACACTGATTAACTTCTGAGCCTTTCAAATTATAATAATATTTAAATAAGAACTGCTAAGAATTCGAAATTTTGGATTATCAATGAACTTCTTTTTAATAATTCCGGTTTGGCAAATATTTTAAAATATAATAAATGATATGAAGGTTAGAACCTTGGTTAATTTGACATAAATGACCATTACTAGTTATTTATTAGAAGTATAAGGATTCGTTTTTCTTTAAGTAATAGTAAAATTACGCAGTTCCCATACTTTACATTAAATTACTGATTTACACATCCAATTTTCATAAATACAGAATAATTGAACATAAATGGCATTTTTAGCATAGCATTCTGTTACAAAAAGCCCCCATTGTTCTCAGATAGCGAACACCGAAGAAAAACGTTCTAGAATAAGAATAACTCCGAACTATTTGTCTCTGTTTCCCACCTGCCTGATCCAATTGAGCCCAGCCACAAGCTTTATATCGTTTCTCCATCTCATTAAGGGTTTTCCTTTCTGTCTCGTAAACGCGTATGATTTCCATACCAATAATCTCTTTCTAAATATCCCGAAATTCAAATAATAAAGAACATGTTTTGCAAGGTTGAGTCAGACAAAGAAGTGCTATAAGAAAAATGTGATATGCTATTCATTGCGGTGAATGCCAAAAATGTTATCATCACGGTTGAATTCTGAAACGTTAGTTGATGATCACAACTCAAAACTTGAAAATTACAAACGAGACCAGAGAATTACGAAAAAAAGTTACTAAGACAAATGAAATATACTTCATTTTTTGTTATGGCATAGGAATAATAATAAACGGTGTAAGATTTGCATAATCTGGGAAAACATTGATGATGTACTACTTGATGTTTCAGCTCTGACAGATTCTCTGGGGTCGGTCATGGGGTTTTATTTTGAGCTAAATGACATACTGAAAGCTGAAGGTGGATATCGTCCGAGTCCAGGGGAAAAAATATAGTTTTTTTCTTAAATCAATCAATACTTTTCAAATTTTTTAAATTTCCAAGAGCAACAGCCATATTGATTTTAAATTTTATTATAACGGACTGATTTAGCAAACGCTAGCTTTGGCTTATTTCGTATTAAATTTTAGCAAAAGCTAGGTTAAGTTTGATCGGTGGTTAAATAAACTCTACTGGTTGTTCTCGTTAGCGAACAGTTGAATTACATACATAACCCAGAAGAACATATAAAATTAATTCATACAATTTTGGAATGCGGACTAGTGGAGTAAAACCATACTAATAAGAAAGAGGTATCAACAGCCTAATAGCAAAAAGCCTTCACGGGACCTTCGGTAAACTCGAAAAACACATTGAGAAACCGGTCATGTACTTATCGAGAAGATTACAAAATCACAGAAGAGGTTAGTAGCTCTATTACGAAAAATAATAATAATAACAAAAAAAAGCAATCTGCATATATAATTGGATATTTTGATTACCTACTACTACAATATAACTAATCCGAGTTCAACTCCAAGGACGTCATAATATTTGCCTTTGGCGGATAAACTTCCGTAATACATATTTTTAGTAAGTAAGGTTAACCTGTTCAATAATGAATTATTACAAAAAATACAATTAAGTAATTAAAAAATCAAATAAAAGTGTTATGTTTTATCTTAAGTGTATTGATTAATATTATCTTGGAGTGCTAAGTTAATTATGTTAAAATTCCCGTGCCCAAGCAATATTTGGTTTAAAATAACAACTTTTTTGCTTGAAGTATTAATTGTAGTTTTTCCAATACAGATTTCTATCACTATACAAGTACTACAAATCAAACTTGTAAAAAGTCGGCTAATTTTAATATTTTTAAGGTAATCAGCACGATGTGTTTTAACAAAACCTTCAAGTATATCTATCTTATTCGTCCTATACTTACGCTGCCATCTTAAAAACGTGGGGACTAAAATCAGTTTTGCTTATTATACCCCCTCAAGTACTCAAATTCTAGATAATCATCAATATGTCTTGGAGATTTAAATGAAGGCTGTTTAGAAATCCAATCATCTTCTGTCAACGAACATCTTTTCCCCTAAAATGACACTATGTGTTTATTTTTCCGGATTAAAAGACTAATCTCAAAATCAATACTAAAGAAATATACAAGTTCAGTAAAGACATAAATAACATAATAATATTATATAATTTGGTTTCAGGAATTCAATGCGAAATCTACGTATGTACGTGTTATCAATTACCGAAAAGTCTCTCGACATAGTTCAACAACAGCAAATGATGAAAATTTTAAAAGACTTAGTTACAATACAAAACAAATTCTTCACTTTCAAAAAGAGTTTTCATAAAAACTGCCCCACGAATTTTTCGGAGTTTTTCGTAGGTCAATTTCCTCCGGAACAGCACCTCCGTTCGATTCCTCGGGCACTTGTCTCGGAGCTCAAACTGAGGTACTGTTCCTCTACAAAACTTACTTTGATGATTTAATCTGCTGAGGGAAAGCCATCGTCCTAAAATTTTTAAAAATATATATGTTTAAATTTGAAAATATCAAATTTTAACATATCAACATCGACCGTATCTGATAATAATCAATATAAAAGTAAAAGAGCTTTGGACACATGATCTAGCAATGATAAATACATTCTTCAAGTAATATATCCAATGGTTAACACCAGGCTACAGTAAAAAAAGCTTCCAGTATTCAGTTCCTTTTTAGTAATCTATCCTTGATAGATCATGCGACCGAAGTCATTCACTTTTTATTCATCAAGTTTTTACTTCGCCCGGGCAACGATCTAAAAATTAAAAGTACAAGTAACGTGGAAGGTAAAATTTCCATTAACTAAATTGTTTGCTAGCTTAAAAAATTTTACTTGTATACATAATAATATAATTAATAACTACTTGAAATAAAAAATCTGTGGTTTTAGTTCATTCAAATGTATCATTGGTACGCATGCATTTGAACAAAATTTTCCATTCTGATAATGAAATAGCATACAGTCGATGCCTCTTACAATATAAAATTTTTATGTTGAATAAAATATTTTAAAAATTACAAGTTTTAGTAAAATTGTCCAACTTACATTTTAGTCTAGACCCCCTTGCTTGCGCATAAGTAGTTTCGTCTTTTTAAGATCTCGTCAACTAAACTATCCTTAAGTGAATGAAAATGCATTAAAATTCATTAAAATTGAATTCAAAAACTATATTTGAAAATTTTTTATAATAAAATTAATTGACATGTGTTTTTTAATAAACCTTTACAATTATAAAATTTTTATTTACCACACCTTTATTTAATTAATTAAATTTTTATACTCCTAGTATCTTTTACCATTTTTTATAAAAATAATTGCTCAAAAGGTTTTTTACAAGGTAATCTTCTTTTTATGTTTTAATTGATTGGGGTAAATATTTGGCTAAAGTTACCAAAACTTTTTGAATCATTCCACATTTTTCTCCATGGAAAATTACCACTTGAAACAACAAGTTTCAGTTTTGAGAAGTTTGGTTGATGTAATGCTAAATATTTTTATGAACTTGTTTTTAATTTAAAAAGGCATATTTTTATAATTTTTATAAATTAATATTATTATTGTTTTAAGTAGTTTATTAACTTGTGAAATTATATGTTGAATAAAAAATTTTCAAATTTTTACAAGCTAAGTGAAATTTTAAAATTTTCCAACTTACATTTTTAGTTTAAGACACCAAAAGCCATGGAAAGTGAAAATGGTAAACTTGTGGTTTTTTAAATATTAATTTTTTTTTAATTTTTTTGTTTCATTAGTGACTTTCAATTTGAGAATCTGGTGTGTCGATGTGGGTTTATTAAAACTTGT
Organism: Lycocerus yunnanus; assembly: GCA_036346125.1. Classification (NCBI taxonomy): domain Eukaryota; kingdom Metazoa; phylum Arthropoda; class Insecta; order Coleoptera; family Cantharidae; genus Lycocerus; species Lycocerus yunnanus. The sequence goes on from JARFIX010000017.1 coordinate 1,074,147, forward strand.
TAATTAATTATTTATTACTAAAATTTTTCAATATGGTTTTTGATTTCAATTTTAATGGAATTTAATCCATAGTCATTCGTTAAGAGATAAGTTTACCTGATGGAACTTTTAAAGCCGAAACAACATTGTACAACGGTGTCTTAGGCTAAAAATGTAAGTTGGAAAATTTTAAAATTTTACTTAGCTTGTAAAAATTTGAAAATGTTTTATTAAATATATTTTATTTTCTAATCAAAATCTTCTGTGAGTGCTATACCGAATTCAAGTCGTTGTGAAACAACTAATAGACTGAGGCCAAAATGACTTACTAGATAATACAATTAATGGACTGGTTTCCGATTACATTTTCCAAAGGTCATAGATCGATTTTGGATCCTGTAGATACAATCAATAATGCGTGCAATACATAAAAAAGACTTAAGATCAATAGCAACCAACCTCATTTAAAATTTAACAAACGTTCAGCTCAATAGAAATTTTAAAATGGTATTTAAAAAAATAAAATAAAATATGAATAAAAAAATATTTAAAAAAAAAACAAGCTTTTATTGACTACTAAAAAATGAAAATAAAATATGTATAAATAAAAATTGTAATAAAAATCCACTAAAATGGAAAAATAATTTCTCATGTTTGCGGGAGTAAAATAGTTACTTGACTGCTGTTTACGCACTGAATAAAATCACTTCACTCCCTAAGATTACAATATATTATTTCTGATAAAAATACAAGCGTAAGGTTTACATTTAAACATGTATCACTAAAGTTTATTTACGCACCATGCTTTTATTGTTGGTTATAAGAGCGGTAAGAAATAGTACCAATATTGCTCACTTAGTGTGGAAAGCGACTGTTTTACTTGTGAAAGCGTAAAGAAAAATTTTTCTTAGTGCATTTTAATTACATTTTTTATTTATATTTTATTTCTCTTTTTTAGTACTTTTAATAAAAGCTCGTATTTTTTATTTATATTTTTATCATTTAATGTCTGGTCATTATCGTATTAAATCTCTAACCAGATTATATGCCAGTGATCTCTTAAACTTTGTTTTGAACAGCCAGTAATCTCCGAGTGTACAAACAATACATCATATTATCCAATTTTTTGTAGTGCTTGAGTTGATAAATGAAATCCATCAATTAAAATTGTTACAAAAACTAAAATTTGTTTGTGAATAAATTATGTATGAGATGGGAAATGAGAAATTACTAATTGAAGTGCAAAAACATTTAAGTTTCGGACATAATATAGAGGTTGGAACATCATGATAAGAGTAGTATGCATAAGATAGTCGCCGGGTTAACTTCTAAAAGTAAAAGTTTTAAGAATTGTACTTTATTTTCATGTGCGCGTATGAATAATGTTGAATTTGTGCGTAAATTGATTATTAAACCAGTTCTTTACCGTTTCAATTAAACTAAAGGGCAGCAAGTATTTTTTTCTTTACACCTTAATCATATCAATGAAAACTTGAAAAGACTCGTTTTATTACTTACCTTATTATTACTTAAAGATATAACGCTATTAATATTCATTATTTTAAACAATTCAGTGATTTTTTGTGATTATGTGCAATTTATGTAATAGTTAATTTTTTAACAATAAATCATGACGAAAAAGTAAGAACTTTTTTATTATTTTTCAAAATTTAATTTTACATTTTTAGGCATCAGGCAACATCTTACTACATCCAAGAGAAAAACCAAAATTTAAGCAAAAAAAGTATATTTTGTTTTAGTTTGAGTTTGATACTAATAATTTTGGGTTTACTTTTATTGTTAACCTTTTCTTACATTTTAAATTACTTTATCACTCGGGGTGCAATTTTTTTGCCTGGAAAATATGCTTTCGAAATGTGGAAAAAACCAGACACTCTTGTATATTTTGACTACTACTTTTTCAATTGGACAAATCCTGAAGATATTAACAATCCAAATATAAAACCAAATTTTGAAGAAGTTGGGCCGTACAGATACAGGTTAGATATTGATAGAGCCAATCTTACGTACAATTACGAAAACCAAACGATAAGCTATCAGAATAAACGCACGTTTTACTACGACAAAAATTCGCCTACCAATCACTCAGATGTAATTAACAGTATTAACGTCGTTGCTTTGGTATGTAAATTTTTTTGTTTATTAACCAAAAATTAAATTTCAAAATATGATAAAAATTGCAACATACACACAATTGAAAAGTTTCTAGTAAAAACAATCATAGTCCAATTTTTTTAATTGAATTTAATCAAAAATAATAATTGAAGGTTAGGTTAATAAGTACACAGAATAATGTAATAATGTTGTACGACGTTTCAAGTTTGTTTATTTATCTTCAAGGTAAATAAATTATTATGATTCTAAAATTTAAAATCTCCTCAGTCTGCAGTGGCGTAGTATAGTCGAATCACTGAAAACCTGGAAGATCTCTCTAACCGCTATTCAATCTGCATGGATTAGGTCCAAAACTTATTTGTAAATTTTACTGAATTATAAATATTCTTCTAATCCTTCATAAAAGCTTCTCACATGGAAAAAACTTTGCCATCGTTGGAGTTAGGTAAATTGGACGATAATTATCGGCATCAAGTTTGTTATTATTTTCAAAGATGGAGGTGACAGTAGCAAGGCACAAAATGTCCGGAAGTGCGCGATCAGCTAACTAATTCAATATAATCACCGATAGGACCAAAAAATAATCTATAAGTCTGTAGAAGTCTTACTCGTCAGTATGTCCATGTCCAAATGAATCATCTAGTCTAAAATCGTGCTGAAAGTGACTAAGAAAGATCTTTTACATTTTTTGCGATATTAGATACAACATTGTATGTAATAATTCGTTGGAAAAAATGACTAATCTTGTAAATTTGACTTGTGGGAAAATTTTATCTTTACATGAATGAAGTACTTTTAAAAGTTCACTGAAGTAAACCCCTCTTTTCCGAAATCAAATATGCATAAACTACTATGGATTCAGAGAGGCCCCAAAACGAATGTTTAGCACTAGATGGTTCCGCCACTGCAGAAACACTCATCAATTGTTTTATTGAAAATTTAACTATAGAGGTATCGATTTAACTATATCGATTCTATCAAAATAAAAAAAATTTAATATAATAATAGAATGCAAAGGTAAACATCATTAGAATAGCAAACAAATTTCGATTTATTTTTGTTGGTACTATGTGATTTTGTTTTTGTTTCAGTCAGCTGCGTATTACGGAAAAGAATCTTCTTTTCTTATGAAGCCATTTATTTCAGCTGCACTAATTGGTTCTTCTATACACGTTCAAAAAACAGTGCGTGAATTACTGTTCGCAGGTTATACCGATAGTATTTTATCCATGTCAAATTTTTTTCCTGTGGCTCAAACAATTCCAGATAAATTTGGATGGTTTTATACTGTAAGTACTATTTGATTAAATTTTTTGTGTTAATGATTCGGGTGTTTATATATTTTAACTGCTTACATATAATACTACATGTATGCATTACTGCTTTGAATTAAATTTCAATCCCTTAAATGCATTGCAAAAACTGCTGATATATTTGCCACCAAATATTTTAAAAATTTTCTTCCCATTTATAAACCAATTAGATAATATCCATTTAGTTGTCTCTATCAAAAAATGTAAATATTATCTTATGTGATAAAGAAAGATAATATTTTGATTGTAGCATAATTTAACTTTAGGGGTAGTCACAGGGGTATGCATTAGTGTAATTGTAATTTTTTACCTATTTTAAAATAATATTTGTTGTATTAAAGCAGATCATGCAATAAGACTAACATGATCCTTGCTTTTTAACTGCTTTTTGCTTTCGTAGAATAAGTACCTAACTATCTTTGATCAAGTATACAAGCGAAATCAAGTGTTTCTTATATGAAACTTAGATTTTGAGAATAAATATACCTCACGATCCTCAATTTAAAACTTTTAGGCAGATTTTAGGTTGGAATAAAAATAAACCAATCACAATTGCGTTACTCGTAGGAAAATTAAATAGATTTGAACTAGATAATGACAGTATTATAAGTTAGTATAAAATTTTCAAATATTACAACTTTTATGAAATTTAACCTTTAGTTGGCACACTTTATCAAAATAACATACATAGCTGGCACACTGGGTCGTTTGAGACCTCGTCCACTAAAATGTTACTTACTCATTATTTTAACTTGAAAAAAATTAGAAGTAATCATTATTAAAAGTTTTTTTAATATATTTTAGAACTAACTTTAGTAAATTTAATTATTTAATATAAAAACAAAATTGAAAAAATCGAAAAATGACGGTTTTCACATAAAAATTTTTCCGATTTTAATATAAAGAGCTTAAATTTCAGCTGGATACTGTTTTGGTATAACAAATGTAAGAAAAAAACAGTACAAATACCAGGGTTTCAAAAAAGGTTATTTTAAGGTTATTTAAAAGGTTCTTTATTTGAAGAGTTGAAGGGTTACATTTTAGTAATAAAAAGGTTTAAAACATTTTGGAAACTATTATGTTTATTCATTATTGTTTGTGCATAACATACTAGAAAAGTATACAAAATGTTTTTGAACATGAAAATAATAATAATTAACTAAATTAAATACATATAATTAACTAAATATCAATACATTCGTGGCAAAATAATAAACGGTGGTCATTGCAAACTGGGAGTTCACAGGACGAACAGGCTTTGTTGGTCTTCTTGTCATCTTTTTTGTCGAAATCTGTTTTGGTATCTTTATTTAAAATTGCCGCAATACCGATTTTTAATTCCTTGCGTAAATTTGTATTTATTAACTAAGGTATTATAAGATGCTTGTATATTTTCTCTAAGCAGATGATTACCGTATACGGATTACGCAAACCGGTGTCTTCCTGCTTACATTTAAATAGTATCCTTGTATTAACGATCATCTGATCAAGCATCTATTGGTTCTACTTGTCACTGTATAAAAGTGACAAAGTTGGTCGCAACAGTCCGTGCCTCCATTGGCTGAGGTCGTCTCATAGCCCAATGTGCCAGCTAAGGGTTAAAAAACAAATTTTTACAATAAATTAATGAATTAAATTTTTTCCAAACTTCCTTATTAGTCCATAATATATAAATATTCTCACATTTCCCATAATTCACTAATTGTAAAAATTTCAGTTTACATTTCATAAAACTTATATTTGAAAATTTTATACTTAGAATATAATTTCACAAGTTAATAAACATTTTTATTAGGTAATGGCAATATTAATTAGCATAATAACTAATGCTAATTACTGGTTAATATTTTTGATTATATTATAATATCGGATAAGCTAGAGAAATTAGGAAATGTGTCTATAAATGCTTCAAAAAGAAAAATTTCGAATTCAATTCAAAAAAATATCTTTTTGTTTTGGTATTTGTATTTTTGTATAAAAATATTTTTATTTACTTATTTAAAAAAAAAATAAAAAAAATTAATTTTATTAATCCAAGGTGGGCCCAACAAACTTTAAGCCGTCCAAGGTCCACCCCCCTGACGTCATCGTCGCTGGTTATGAAATACTTTAATTTATTTAAAGAGACAGAGGAAACGATCAGAAAACTGCAAGTTCAACTCCATAACCTTGTGAATAATTTATTTATTTTTATTTCAATTTATCGCATGCATATTCCAGATAAAGTTGTAAAATTAATTAACGATATTGATATATTATTGAATCTTAACCTTTTTTAATGGCCTTAACGTTAATTATTTCCGTTTTTTATACAAATTATATTTTTCATAATTTGAATTACATTTAATTTGTATAAAAGCATTACAAAAAGGTTTTTCAAAAAAACACTTCTCAACAAAACATTTTTGAGAAAAACAGTTTTCAGAAAAACAAAAAATTTCTGTTTTTTCTCAAATTTAGTAAAATAAAAGATTATTTTGACAGGATGCATAATAAAAGAGGGTGAAATAAACACCCGGTATGTACAAGCTAATAAATTATAAATACTTTATTCACTTGTGAAATTATATGTTGAATATAAATCTTTTTAAATTTTTCAAGAAACAGAGGAAACGATCAGAAAACTGCAAGTTCAACTTCATAACCTTGTGAATAATTTATTTATTTTTATTTCTATTTATCGCATGCATATTCCAGATAAAGTTGTAAAATTAATTAACAATATTGATATATTATTGAATCTTAACCTTTTTTAATGGCCTTAACGTCAATTATTTCCGTTTTTTATCCAAATTATATTTTCCATAATTTAAATTACATTTTGAATTACACTTCTTAACAAAGCATTTTTCAGAAAAACAGTTTTGGGAAAAAGAAAAACTTTTTGTTTTTTCTCAAATTTAGTAAAATAATAGGTTATTTCGACAGGCTGCATAATAAAAGCGGGTGAAATAAACACCCGATATGTACAAGCTAATAAATTATAAAGAGTTCATTAACTTGTGAAATTATATGTTGAATATAATTTATTTTTAATTTTTCAAGCTAAGTGAAATTTTAAAATTTTCAACTTGCATAAGCTAATAGTACTAGTTTTTGAACAATCGAGTAAATTTTAGTTGCTATCTAATAGCTGCTTACTAATTTTTTTTTAATGAATAACTTACACAACAGAAGTGATAACAGCGGTTTATCAATATCCTTGACAAACAACTCGACCAGGTGAACAAAAGTCACTTTAAATCGTGTTTAAAGCACAGCATTTCGACGGTACCCTAATACTCAACATTTTCTTAGATGAGAATTTAGCAAGATTTTAATACCTAATTCGTATTTTATAAAAATTACTTAATGTACCTACATTTTGACTTTTTTCTTATTCTTTATTTATTTATTATTCTTTTTCTTTAAACTCGTTCTGAATTAATTTTTTAGAGATCCAGTCTTTTAGCCCCTATGAATTGCTGCCTCAAATAAGCCTCAAATAAAACATTTCGTAAAATTTCTATTTCTAAAAATTCTAAATATAAATAAAAATAATAAAATGTATATATTATCACATATACGTCCTCAAAACTGCTATGCTCCCGCCCATAAGGCTCAGCACGCCACTTCATTTATAGGAAGGATAAAGAAATCCATGCTCCTGGACAACTCGCACAGCGTTCAGTAATGTACAACTCAAATTAAGATGATTGTAATTTTTCAAAATAATTCAATCTTGATATTTTCAATTGCTAATCATGTGTTTACTTCTTAGAATTGTTGTTTTAATATTGTTATTAACATTTACACTTACCGTTGGTTGGGTTATTTATAAGATAACCCTATGTTATTACAAATACAATATTATTATTGCTTTAAGTGTCAACTTTTGGTTAGTAGTTCATCAATCTTTTTCGACAAACAACGTGAAAACTCAAAATTGCTAATGAAAATTTCAAGTTTTATACAGAAAACTTATTAAAAAGAATTAATGTTCCACACGACTTGATTTGGAAGTTAATTTAAATGTTTCTGACAATAGTATGCACCAAGTTTACCTTTGTATTTTACATCATTTACAAGTTACAAAAATTACAAAAGCAACCTTTGCTTTATTAAATAAAATTATGTATGTACCTGCATTTATATTTGTCTTATCAATTTTATAAGTATAATTAATTTTGTTAAAAAGGTCAAATAAATTAATTCATCGGCGTCTCAGTTAATAAATACATTTTTTCCATAATTTACATTTTCCTATAGAACGAAATATAAATGGCCATCTATATCATAAGCTAATTATATTAATATAAATATATTAAGTAAATGGTGAAAGTATTCACCAATTATTGTCAAATTTAATTAAAAATTTCGCTATGCTTGTAATAATTATAAAATTAATACAGTTTAGGGGCCAATTAATTTTTAAAAACGATTTAAAAATAAAAAATATATAAAAAGAGGGCGTTGTATCAATTGCAGGCGTGTAATACATAAATAATATAAAAGTTGAGATCAAGTTTAAAATCATCAAACTCAATTTATAATTTAAATTACTTTTTATTGCAAACGAAGTCATACGTACAAATTCCAAATTTAACAATTGCAACATTAATTACTTAGAACATGCATAAATGGTCAATAGATGCATTTTAAAATTTCTATAGTAAATTATTTTATTTATTAAAATATCCTGCTACCTCAGTAAATTATTTAATATCGTTCAAACCTTGCTATCCTGTGCTCTAATAATATATTGTGTAGATATTATATAATAAGAACTTATTTTTTTCAGGCTAATGGTACTGCTGGAATAGATGGAACCTACAACATGGATGTGAGTGACGAAAATTTTGGAAAACTTAGATATTTTAATTATGAAAACAAAAGCACGTACTATCAAGATGCTTGTTCCGATATTCAAGTATCAATTGGAGAACTCTATCCGAGGAATCTCAAACCAACTACGTTAAGTTCGTTCCATCCGGGGATATGCAGACCCATGAAATTGTACTACGATAAAGAGGTAGAGGTAAAGGGGGTTTTGGGTTATAAATTCATCGCTTTTCCAGATTTATTTGATAATGGTAAGGAAATAGATTAATTTTTTCACCATTTAAGCAAAATATCTTTTTTTTAGGTGCTATAGTCAAAGAAAACAAATGTTACTGTAAGGGAGATTGTCTACCTTTTGGTGTTGCTCGTACTTGTACTTTAGATTATCCATTGTACTTCTCACTCCCGCATTTTTATAATGCAGATCCTAGTTACGTGGAAGCAATAGAAGGTTTAAAACCGAATAAAGATCTTCATGATTATTCCTTTACTATGGAACCTGTAAGTCTCCACAACTACGCATAATATTTACACACCTAAACGCTGTTTTTAGGTTACCGGTGCAACAATAGACGGATCAGCAGCTCTCCAGTTTAATTTATTATTGGAGCCAATGCCTTTTGAGTAAGCAGACATTTTCCTAATCATCGTTAACTTTTATTAGAAAATTTTTTCAGTTTGTTCGAAAACGTTCCAAAAGTATTGTTTCCAATTTTATGGTTTAAACAATCCATGGTACTTGATGATAATATATACAGCAATTTAGCATTCTTAGGAAAACTACCAAATATTGCTCAAATACTTGCCATTTGTTTGATTATAATAGGAACCATCTGCGTAATAACTACAATTGCATACGTAATTTACAGCAATAACCAAAAAGACAAAACAAGAAAAACAACAAAAAGAAGAAGTTCCTCTTCAACGCAAATGTTAATTATTAGAATGTAAGGTCTGTGAGATTTTATTGTGATTTGATAAATAAGAATACATTATTTATATTTTCTATATAAACCAGTAGGCTTGAATAAAGTATTAAAAAGAATAAAAATCACTTATGGATTCAAGGGACGCTCAACATTCAAAGGACCCATTGGTATAAAATTAGTGTTAGATCAGATTTATTAAAGAACGAGTTAAACTTGATTTAAGTTCCTGATTATGAGTAACCTGATTTAAAAGTTCTTAGGTATTCCGTAAATCCGGAATTGTCCCGATTTTAAAATCTGTGTCCTAGTGTCCCAGTATTATTAACTAAAGCTTTATTTATTGCAGATAATAATAATTTTAGGAACTGTTTATATTTTTTTAAAGAAACGCTAATACTTAAAGATTATGCCATCAAAAAGAGCAGCATATGAAAGTAAGTTGTGGAGACTGCAACACTAAACGCATTGGCCAAACGGAGAGAAATATAATAACCAGATTAGCATCAGGACATATAAATGCAGCCAAATTTTCAGCTGTGTGTCTTAACGTCTATTGAAAACATGCTACACCATAATAATATTTATTAAACTCCAGAAATTGAAAGTGTTCAGAAAGATCCTAATATATCCTTCATAAATAAACATAAAGATTGTTTGAGTTAGGCTTACGAAATATTTTTGATTAGCTTAATGCTAAAAAATCTGATTAACAGTTTAAACTACAGCAATTAAATTAAATTAGACTTGAGGAAAGTGCATTTTTGAATTTGCCTTGCAAACTTCGTTAGCTTTTATTATATAATAAATGTAAATGTCGCCTTTGAAAATAAAATAAAAAAGTTTACACACCGTGGTAATGATTTACACGAGGGGTTGACCACTGTTAAAAAATGTGTACACCTTATTTGCATTTACAATAATTTGCAAAAAATTTGCAAAAATTTGCAAATAATTTCAAAATTTGCAAATAATTTGAAAATTTGCAAACATTTGCAAAAATTTACACAGTTATTTGCAAACAATTTCAGATATTTACAGACATTTGCAAAGATTTACAGTCATTTGCAAAAATTTCCACTTATTTGCAAAAATTTACAGTCATTTGCAAAAATTTGCACTTATTTGCAATAATTTACAGTTATTTGCAAAAATTTATAGTTATTTGCAAAAATTTACAGTCATTTGCAAAAATTTACAGTCATTTGCAAAAATTTACAGTCATTTGCAAAAATTTACAGGCATTTTCAATAATTTACACACATTTGCAAAATTTGCAATCATTTGCAAAAATTTGAAACAAAAATCTCATTATAAAAATATTGTAAAAGAATTACCCTCTAAGAGCTCGCCCAGTTACTACAACTATAGTAAATTTCGGAAAAAATATGGTAAATTTGTAGTATCATGCGCCCAGTTCTCGCGTACCGGTGAGGACAAATGTGTACACCTGTGAGCCTCCCTCAGAATCTCCCTAGACGGTCGAAATTGAGTCTGTTGATTAGATGTAAATTCAATCCAATCAAAATGATTGTAATACCGTTTTCTCGGTAATCCCGTGGCATCGCTATTACCAACTGCAGAAATTATGAAAAGTGTTATTTAATAACTAAAATATAGTTTTTACTATTATCAAGTGGATATACATGGTTATTAAGTGTTATTATCGTTCGTTATCATTATTATTGGCATAAATATGGGAAACAATTCGGAAGACACATTCTTACAAGAATTAGAAAATTATTTAAAAACGTCAATTCCAACCAACGTTTCGAAGAAATATTTTAAAATTCAATGGTTTGGCTAATAATGCTGGATTTATGAAATTCTGCGATTACGATTTAAATGATTTGGATAAATTTGTTGGAGAACACACACATTATACTAATATTTAATTTAAGTAACCAGTTGTCGGTACTTAATTCAGATAGTACTGACGTCAGCTTCATTTTTCGTGCAAACAAGAGTACACACATTTGCAAACAATTGCAGAAATTTGCAAAAAATTTACAATCATTTTCAAATATTTACAAGCATTTACAAAAATTTACAGGCATTTGAAAAATTTACACACATTTGCAAACGTTTACGAAAATTTACAAACATTTGCAAAATTTACAAAATTTGCAAAATTTACACATTTGCAAACATTTGGAGAAATTTGCAAAAATTTACAGTCATTTGCAAAAATTTACAGGCACTTGCAATAATTTACACACATTTGCAAAATTTGCAAACAATTGCAAATTATTTACAAAATTATGTACACCAAATTTACTAGGTGGTCAACCCCTCGATTTACAGGATGAATGGAAAAAGGCTCAGATTACTGATGATGGAGTGGACAAGCCATTAGACGAAACTCAGAAATTCAAAAGTTTGACAATATTTTTCCATAAGTTGCATAAGACATTTCATCTAGTTTCATGTTATTAGGGAAATTAAAAATCTTATTCTTCCATCCCCCACTCGGTCACCTTTTTGGGTTTGTCCTACCTAATCTATAACCCTAAACTTGGTTTTCAATCAAATTTAAACTAAAATTGATGATTTTAATTAGTTTAAAGCAATTAAGCAATACAAGTTTACTAGTTCAACAAAATACATTTGCAATTTTTAAATAAAAATTATGAAATCGGCTAGAAGTTAGAAACAGACTTAAGTGTACGATTTATTGCCTAACTCTGAGGCGCAACAGAAGTCGTTAATTATGTGGCGATCTTAATTTCCACATCACCTTGATGTTTATTTTATGTTTGCCTTTTAAATTTTGAGTACTCCGACCTCTTTTATTACTAAATGTTGTTGGCCTCTACTCTCTAGTGATATCAGAGAATATTGGTTTATTTTGAAATTTATGAAAGGTTTATCATGAACATAAACTTTAAGTTTAATATTATCGCAATTTTTAATTTTATATTACAATGTATACATGCATGGCTCATATAAAGCTAAAACTAACAAAGATTTTTTTTAAGCAATATTCTATTCGGAAATATCCTTTTTAATTTTCGCATCAGCCAATCACGCTAAATCAACCCTCACATTGTGCATTTTAGAGATCATCGTCAAAGAAAATGTTATACACAGTGGCGGATCCAATTCTTGTAAGATCAACTCAAGGAGAGGGGGGGGCTTCATAAAATAAATTATAAATGTTAAAATTTTAAAAATCTAATTTTTACCTTTAAACAACTTTAAATTTCAAATTAAATATAAAATTATTTAATATTTTGGAATTTCCATGCAACTAAAGCAAATAACCACAATTTTAATTTGGTTTTGAATGACAAAGTTATAATTTGTTGACGTTTGCAAAAAGATTGTTATAATTGCATTCAATTAATTGTATTAATATACAGTAAGTCAATAATGGATATTTAAATTGATTTAAAAAGTTCTGATTAGGTTGGCACTAAAAATGTTATTGTGTGTAAATTATAAGTAAACTATTAAAAAGTCATTAGTGTTAACCATAATTATAATTTTCAATACACTTTTTTTTTAATTAATTAGCCATTCAAAAGAAATATTAATTATCATTCAGTACCATGATAACTTCGCACCAAAAAACTTCGCCGCTTTTAAAAAATTGATATGTTTTATATAATAAATAATGTACCTAAATATAGTCCACGGTTGAGGTGGTCAATGGTTGTATGGTCTTTGACGGTACCTGAGAGATTTATCTTTCTCTATTTTGTTCCCAATTTTCAATAAAGAAGTTTTGGAGAAAGAAATTATTTAATTTGCTCAAAATTATGGAGAATGTTGATATCCAAATTTTTTTAGACGTTCTTTGTTTATAATTTTTATTTTTTGTACTTCTATCGTTAAAAGATATTTATTCTCGCCTCTCGTTGGTCTCCCGCCTCTACTCAAGATTGCTCTATAAAAATGTTAATCAAATTCAGATTTGTATAGCCAAACAGAATTCATAATGATGTCATATTTCATCATAATTAATATATTATATTTATTATATTATAATATATGATTTGTTTATTATATTAATTTTTATAATCTAATAAGTTTAATAATTTTCAAGTTTAGTTAACTTTAAATTGATTTTTTAAAACTAACTTAATTGCCCAATAAATGCAAAATTGACTTAATAAATCGCTGGGCATCAAAGCATGCAATGATGCCGTTTCTACAAATGAACTAAAAGTCGCTATTATGCTGTTAACTAACAAGGTAATTGATTGGGTTAAATTATCGCGTAATTAAAATTGTCAACTCAAATTGAATTTTTTCAAAATCTTAATTTAATTTGTATTTTTTATATTACTACACAATGTAATACGATATAATTTTAATTTGTACAATTTGGGGAGCTCCTTGCGTTTTTTCGATAAAATTGGAAATTGTAATAATCGCTACCTTCAGCTAGCATATTTATTCGGGAACTGCACTGTGATTTAATAACTCTTAAAACTTTTTTTTGAGAGCTCGAATTTGATTTCTCTGTATTACAAAATTTGCAAATTTTCCTAAAAATCTCAAAGGTGTTTTCTAAGAAAGTTGAGTACTTTTTCATTGTAGTGGCATTCAAAAACAGTTGTTCACCACAGTCCAAACTGTGGTAATTGCAGCAATAAGGCACTAAAGTGCATAGTCCTGGATGTCCAACAAAATATCTTCTTCAATAAGAAAAGGATAACGCTAATAAAATGTGATTGCTCTCCTTTCGATCTTGTATTAGACTATTGCTCGCCCCCGGTCTCGGTATAATTCTCAATTACATGATTCTTTAAAAAATGTAAATTACTTACTTCCAAAAGAAACCTCCTAATTGCAAATATATGTTATAGCACATTATAATAATTGAGTTTGTTTATGATTATTATATCCTTATAGAATAAATGTATATTACTGTAATAAATTTAAGAAAGAATAACATTGTAATAAAAATAATAGGAGCGGTCAAGTTTTAAACACATCGTCATACTACCAATTAATAATCCTTCGTTTTAAGTGAGTCAATCTGGATAACATAATATGTATGATGTTAGTATGTGTATTACGATGAATCATAGAAGATTGTTTAATTACACAACTATATTGATTTCCGTCTCATACTTTCTTTTCCCAGACTCTTACGCTCATGCTGTTTAGGTGTTTCTGGCCTTCTTTATCCCATCACTTTCTTGATCTTCCTTTTCTTCTCGTACTTCCAAATTTCAGTTTCCATACTATCTTTGGGAATCTAGTTTTGCTCATTCTTAACCAAATAAAAATATTTTCTGACAACATTGTTGTTACTGCAAAGAAGCTCTGTGCACCAGCTGGTGAACTAGACTTTATCTCATATTCGTTACCCGGATTGTTCCTAAATAATTAAAAAATTCTACTTCTTCGAATTTAAACATTTAATTTCATTTAAACATTACACGTTTCTTCTGCTCTAAACGGTTGGTCATCCCAAATCATCATATATTTTGTTTTTGCTCGTTTACTTCCAGATCTACCTTTTGCTTCCATTTGTATTATTAACAATTAAAATCAGTATCACAAGTACATCTTCAGCAAGCCTATTAGCAATCTACCACGAATGTAAAACAATTAATAATATGCTTATAATATAAGTAATATTAACTTTGGAACAACACCGAGGTTACTGGTAAACAAGAAAAAATTCTGGCCAAAAGTGGAAAATGATATTTTAAGGGGTTTCTCAAGTGGTTTATTTTTAAAGTGATATATCTTATTTTTAGGTCAAGTCTTTTTTGAAATTATTAGTTTTATATTAAAAGTACTCGTAGAATTCAATTTTCCGATTGCTAGATAACGTCAGATACCGCTTCTAACCAGCACGTGTGTTTGAAATTTGGTTTTCGAACTTCTGCGTTACAAGACCAGTCAGTAGAGGTATTGTATGTTGCAAAAAGTGGTGTAGAAGCTTTTATTTTTTTTAACTTGTACATATGGGTGCAGAACTTTTGACGGCCAAAGAACTTCAAAATTTTATGACTTTTTTTGTTTTTTGCCTATAACTCCTATACGGTACATCCTACTGAAAGGGTTATGATATAACAAATTAAAGAATCATAAATTCTGCGTCGAATGAGTACCATAACTTCATAAGTTGGTTAAGTGACCTCAAAAATCGATGATTTTTTTTATAACTTTGTCAAAAACTGATTTATAGTAATATATTAGTTATATGAGTCTGCTGCTTAGAAATGAGTACTCTAAGAGAAAAACTCGTAAAATATAAGTTGTAGAGCATCAAATTCTGCGTCCACTAAGTACCAACATTTTTAAATTCGGTCAAGTATACTTCTCCAAATTGACTATCTTTCGATGACCGACAATTGACATAAGTAACCCATGAATTCCCTTTGTGGTACCTGGGTTCCAGGCTTAGACCATATATTCTTCTTCTTCATCGTTGCTTCTTGTCAGAAGCATCTACCTGAAGCTAAGATGAATTTTCGTGGTAGTATAATTCATGGTATTTGTTCACTCACAGATCGATACTGGACTTTTGTTCGCAGCAATGTATCTAGCGCAAGATGGGTTCGAACCGCGAGTTTACGCTTTCTAGTCGACCGTGTGCTCACGCTACACTGTCGGTAGCTATATCATATATTAAAAGAAAGTCGTGTTAGTTACTCCACTTATAACTCAAGAACGGCTGAACCGATTTAGCTGAAAATTGGCAGGAGGTAGTTTAGAGCCAGGAGAAGGACATAGGATACTTTTTATCCCGTTCGCCAATAAATTGGCAATTTAAACGGATTTTGGAAATCTGGTGACAATTGTGTCGCCGACAGGTGGCGCGACAATGGAAAAATTATACCGGGTGACCGGCTAAAATCAGAACATAGGGAAATAACATGGAATTCTATATTCCTAAACCGTTTGACTGATTTTAATCAGGTTTCTGTGCTATAATATCATCTATATATATAAAATTGAATGTATGTATGTATGTTCTTTATAATTCCTGCACCGTTTCACCATCTCAACCAAATTTTACACAGTTACTATTTAGGACCCAGAAGAGCTTTTCCTGCAAAACGGGAGCTTAAAAGCAAAAATTCGCAAAATTAAAAAAAGTAGAAAATTGCGGACGCGCATGAATAGACAGGGTGGGCAATATTTAAATCTGGGATTATCCCCAGATTTAAAGGATTTACTTTATGTTGGTAAAACAGTTTCATTTATAATCTTCTCTTCTATTATATAAAATTGAATGTTTGTTGGTTTGCAAAGCTCAACCTAAAGGTATACCAACATAGAAAAATATTTTAGTTATATAAAGTAAAGACATAAACAGAAACAGAAAGAAAAGAAACACACATAAACAGAAAAGAAGAAAAAAGTTAAGTTACGGAGTTAAAAGAAAAAGTGATTATTGTGAAATTAATACTATCCTCCATTGGTCGTAAGTACGTTTTGTTATATATTTTACCGTATTTTATCTTATTTATTCCTTACTGCCAAAGCGGAGGAGATTGCTTGCCGAACATAATAAGAGAGCAAAACTAGAAGCCGAAGAACGTGAATTGGAGACGTTGATACTCTTAAAAGATATTGAAGAAGACGAATTCATTGATTCAAAGTAAATTTGTAATTAAATAATATCTATATATATAAATGTGAAATGGTATTTCTTTGTCACGCATGATCTCCGAAACTACTGAATCGATCGACTTGCCGTTTTTTTAAATGATAGAGTACATCTTGGAGCAGGTTTAAAGCCTAATTCCGCGTTTGTAAGTTAATAAACAATGAAGTAATTACATTTTTGTACACACACGTCTAAACAGATTATCTACAGATTTAATCTGATAATCTACAGATTAGTTTAAATTACAAATGTCCAACAATCACACTGTTACAATTGACAATAGGTGGGTTGTTCCATACAATCCCTTGCTATTGCGGGCATTCGATTGCCATATTAATGTAGAAATTTGCAACTCTGTCAAGTCGATAAAATATATTTGTGATTACATCAATAAGGGTCTGACCATGCGACATTCTCTGTGGTCGCAATTTGTTTGGTCCGAACAAACAATTTTACCGTTTCCTTAACTTAAAATTCTTTTTTGTTTTGTTATCAATTCCATGGTTTTCAGGTAAAACGGGATAAATAGGGTCAACCTGAAAGCCAAGTAGGTATAAGATACTTTAAAACTAAGATTCATTTATTATCCACCAATCACCGTTCACCATACCTAATCCGTTATTAAAAATACAAAATTTCTAAAACCGTAATAGTTGACTTTCTATTCTTTTAATAGTTATTCTGTTAATCCAGGAGGAGACAAATCCAACAAAGCAAAAATCATGAAAATCGGTTCAGCCGTTCTCGAGTTATAAATGGTGTAACTAACACAATTTTGCGACTTTCTTTATATATATAGATACGGTCCTGTATTAATTTAGTGTAATAATGTTGTATACAGTGTATATGTAAATAAAGCATAACGGATTAGGTATGGTGAACGGTGATTGGTGGATATTTAATATCTAAAGGTTGGTACATGACACAACCGGCAGATATTAAAGAGTCAGTCAGTCATGGACATGGAAATTAATGTAATCTAATCTACAATGCCGCGAGCAAGAAGATCGAATCTTTCACAACGAAGCCGTAATGCAAATAGACTGCGAAATATTGCGAATCAATCTGCTGGAGATGAAATCGCACAAGAGAGGCATCGTGTTAGTATGGCCCGGCTTGTGCTTCACAAACAGAGGCACAAAGAGAGGCCACACGTGAAACGGCTCGGTTGGCAATGAGGAATCGTCGATCAGAACACCGAGACCAACAACGTCGAGCCGCAAGAAGAAATGCGTCAAGTGATAATTTGTATCGAGTAGCGTTTCAATACGATTATTAATTCTAAGGCGGTACGAAGTTTGCCGGGTCAGCTTTCAATTATATAAATAAAATAAATAATTTATCAATTTTATATTTTTATAATATTCAGTCTACCCATTTAAATTCTTTTTAAGTCCAAGAGCCTAAAGTAAAGTACTTCAGACAAAGGCAGAGTTCCACCTTTTAATGAGACCCAGGCGAAGCCGGTATCCAGCTAGTATACATATATATGGTTTATATATAAGTTTAGACCAGCAGTATACCGCAAAGTATACATCGGTCGACCAGGAAGCGGAGATCGCGGTTCAAGTCCTGGTCGCGTCGTATACGCTGCTGTGATCATAAGTCCGATATCAATCTTTGGACTGTGGGGAAGGCAACGAAACCACCCGTTAATTATATTTTCTAGTAAGGTCAGCTTGATTTCGGCTAAGTTGGTCGCCTACGCACTGTAAAGTGTATGGAACTCAAAGAAGAAGAAATGCGAAATGTAGCACTTGACCGAATTTAAAAATTTTGGTACTCAGCGGACGCAAAATTTGATGCTCTACAAGTTTTATTTTATGAGATTTTTTTTAGACCTTTCCAAGCTCTTAAAGTATAGTCTCTTTATATTTCAGTTTTGGCAAAGTTAGAAAAATTGTCGTTCTATGACCTTAATTTTTGCCATACCACTGACTAAATAATTAAGTTGTAGTACTTGTTCGACGCAAAATTTGAATTTAAAAGAGTATTTTTAAATTTTCAATATTTTAAAGAAAGTTGATTCTATTGCAGTTTTGGGAATTTTATTAAATTTTTGCTAGGGAGGGTAAATTGTTATGATACAAGCAGTTGTGATGATGTTACCGGCATAGCCAATCTTTTGCCAATTCCTTTGAAAATGCATATTGTGATCATCCAGCGAACATTTCCAATGCTGAATGGGACTCTGTTCTAGCAGATTTCGTTGACTTATCGAATATTGTCATCGCCGAACAGAAGTGACTGATAAATTACGCTTGCTTAAGTTATCCTCAAACCCCTGCTCGGATGGTATTCCTGTAATCTTCGTAAAAATTGTAGTGAAAGTCTTCTATCACCTTTAACGCAGCTCTTTAACAAATCTTTGCATACCTCCAGTTTTCCCAGTGCCTGGAAGGTCTCATCAATCACTTCCATTTTACTTTATCATATGTAATATGAGAAAGTATTGTTTTCGTGCAGAAAAAAATTTGAGATTTTGATGGATTTACACTTTTGAGGTCCCTGAGTAAAATAAGACGATTTCAAAAATGTCTGTGTGTGTGTGTGTGTGTGTCATGGTGTGTGTGTGTGTGTATGTGTGTGGTCAAATTTTGTGTGCGACCTACTGCAAAACTAATAGGAATTTTCAAACAAAATTTTGGATTTTGTATCCTTATGTTGAGACTTAGAGCTGATTAGATTTTGGCTAAAATTTATTCACGGAACTATTTTTTTATTTTTTAAATTTTATTATTTAATAAGGTAAAACTGAGGATATGACGCACATTTTGAAATTTATCAATTTTTCAGTTACTACTCACAAGTGTCTCATGGTGATAGGATTTTTGTACCTACAACCCTAACGTATCTTAAGCAGGAAGTATAGGTGATTCTGATTGTGCTAACTATTATTAATTACATTAATTCTAAAAATTGAATTTTGCGTCATATCCCCGATGGGGTTGGGGATATGACGCTTCGAGGGTTGGGGATATTGCTTATGGCGATTTACATGTAATTGATTAAAATATAATGAAAACAATTTTATTTGAAAAAGTATAATAGTCAGATAAAAAACTCAAAAAACAATGAACACTTAAACTACGGTAATGGTTTTAGGAAATATAACATTAAATGTAAAGTGTAAAATTGTAAAAAAATGTAAAATTAATGTAAACATATTACTATCTCACAATATGCGTCATATCACTAACTATCCACCATTTTATTTATAAAATAATTAAATCATAACAAAGACCATTATGACTAAATTAACTATTTATAATTAATTTTAGACGTTGTACAATGCCATAAAATTCAGAAAACGAATTAAAAATCTATGAGGAAACATAATACAGAACTTTCAAAATAATGTAATAAAACTTTTGCATGTGCTCACCTGATTCAGACGAAGAAAATGCGTGCTCTCATGAAAACGATTCGTTCAACAATTAGTTTCTTGCTGTATATCTGGTTTTAGGCAATGGAACTAAGGATATTTAGGTAATAAGGTTCATAGATAACAACATAACAGAGATCTTGCAATTGCGTCATATCCCCTACCGCGTCATATCCATCGGTTTTACCTTATTAGTTTTAATTAATATTTCAAAAACTAATAAGAATTTCAAAACGAAATTTAGGATTTAGCATACTTATGTCGAGATTTAGAACTGATTAAATTTTAGTTATAATTGTTTTATAAAAACCATTGTTTTTTTAATTTTTTAAGTTTTATTATTTAATATTAGTTTTTAATTAATGTTTCGAAAAGTAATACGAATTTCTAAACTAAATTTAGATTTTCGCATATTTTAATTGATATTTAGAACTCATTAAATTTTAGTTAAAATTTGTTTATAAAAACTATTGTTTTTTATTATTTTTAATTTTAGTATTTAATATTAGCCTTTATTTAATATTTTAAAACTCAAAGGATTTTCAAAACTAAAGTTGAAAAAATTTGTCATGTTTATGGCAGGAATTAGAGCTGATTAAATTTTAGATAAACTTGGATCATGGAAGCAATTTTTTTTAAATCTTTTTATTTATTATTAGTTTGTATTAAATATTTCAAAAACTAATGAGAATTTCAAAACTAAAGTTGGTATTTTGTATCTTTATATTTAGACTTAGAGCTGATTAGATTTTGAGTCACATTGGTTAATGGAAAATATTTTTTTCTTTTTATTATTAAAAATAATTTTTTAATATTAAATAATAATATGATAAAGTCATGGGCATGGCCACATCCGATTTTAAGGGTAAAATCGCTCGCATGTTGGTAATTATAGACCGACATGCATATTATCTGTGATTAAACCGCGCTTAAAGGACGTCCGTAATTTCTTTCAAATTTTGACCCCCTCGCTATTTTGTCCCAGTTGGTAACAATCTTTATTCCCCTTTCCGGAACGTCCAATAGTCATAAATCAAAGACGCCGCCCTCATTTATTATCGTAACATTTTATAATTTTAAAATTATAAGAAAAAATACTCAAACACAATTATTTTACAAATCTCAAAAATGAAATTTTTATGCGGACGTTACATTTTGTTAACCCCCTATGACATTTAGTCACATTTTGTGACTCCCTCCCCAAGGCATGGATGTCTTTATGAACGACTCCTAGGTACCTTCATATAATGACATCGGGAGTTGACCAATTTTGCGAAATGTAGCACTCATCACCGAATTTGAAAATTTTGGTACTCAGCGGACGCAAAGATTTGATGCTCTACAACTTTTATTTTATGAGTTTTTTTTAGACCTTTCCAAGCTCATAGGAGTATAGTCTCTTTATATCTCAGTTTTTGGCAAAGTTAAAAAAAAGTGTCGTTCTATGACCTTCATTTTTTGCCATACCACTGACTAAATAATTAAGTTGTAGTACTCGTTCGACGCAAAATTTAAATTTAAAAAGAGTATTTTTTAAATTCTCAATTTTTTAAAGAAAGTTGATTCTATTGCAGTTTTGAGAACTTTATTAAATTTTTGCTAGGGGAGGGGTAAATTGTAATAGGTACCACTGCTGTAAAGTATATGATGTGAACAGCCTTAAGCACTAATATACACACAATATAGCAGTTTAAAAATAAATGAAAGAGTGAAAGTACACAGTTATATTTAAAACAAACTTGAACTATGCTAGAGAAAATTTATTTTGATTTTACCAAAACTGTGACTACGCAAATGTGTCGTCACAAGTGGGTGTGTTTCTCAAAAGATGTTACTCCAAATCTTGATATTGTAATAATTACATAGTACTACATAATAAATGTAATTTCTTCTTTTCTCTTCTTCTGATTAACCCAATCGTGCACGGAAGTCTGATACGATATGGTATACACATTTTTATAATAGAAACAAATAGGAAAGAAAAGTAATAGATTCATTGACTTGAAATACAAAAATGTTGTCCCGCAACTCCCATAGTTAAAAAATTACAATATTCAACCTTGAGCCGATGGCGATGCTATGAATATATAAAGTTAGTCTTGTCTAAACCGCGTTTAAAACCGTAGACGTTCTTACTCGATATGTGCTAATTAAAAATTACAATTAACACAACATACTTGATGTAGTGCTCGATTAATGTCATTAATAATAATGTCGATCGCCGATATATTTTTGCATTATCAGTGCTTTTGCGGTCAACGAATGATCTCAAATTATCCAATCAAACGAATAATACTTATCAGAAATTGTAAATAAGTTAACTCTTGGGTTAAACTAATAGACGACGCCATGGAGGTCATATAATATGCGATAACACTACACGACGAAACCAACAAAAATCTAACTCGGCCATTGAATCACTTAAATTTAATTCTCTCGGCGACTATTATAATACCAATTACTTACTAATTATTTACACGTGTTTTGTCGCATTGTTGTGTATGAGTGAGTGTGGATTCGGTCCTCGGTGTCGCCGATAGAAAAACTAAAATTACTAAATGTTTTTATTATTATGTAAGTAAATAAATAAATAACTTGTGTGCATCTTTTTATACGTTACATTCTAAAAGCAAACATCACTATGACGCCACAGGTTCACTTTCGGTAACCAGCAAATCAAAATCTATTAATCAATACAATAATAACATATATATAAATAATAAAAATAGATTCCATTTAATTATCTGTATGAGCAGTCACATAATATTTAATTTTTATAAATAAACACAACCACGTTAAAAATAGAATTTGCTGGAGCGAGTTAATTGAGCGGGATGCGGATCAACGTTGTTAATTATTAAATTATTTACCAGAAAAGTTGTTGATTTTATTGAAGTTCGAAATTATAATTTATTTTAAAAGTACACGTGCAAATATTGAATTTGGCGCGCTAATAACCACACCAGTCAATGCCTTGAAAATTAACTATAATTATATCATTGACCATTATATTTTTCAAACTATTTATGTTCTAATACGATTTTAAACATTCTAGTTATAATTAATAAAAATATGTGCAATATTCTATTCTAAGCCTAGAACTTAATTATTATTTTATTGTTTTTAGAATTTTTTTTATTAATGGGCAAGGATGACTATGAAAATCTTTAAATATAACGAATGAATAACATATCAATTTATTGCTACTGTATTTTTACGAAAATGTTCAAAATTAACTCATCGTAAGTTTTTGGAATTCATTTATATTTATAACTAGAAATTCGTGAGAACTACGCAAACCTGCCGAAAATATTAAGACGTAGTTCGCAAGGTAGCTGCCTACTTCGGAATAATATATTTAATTTTATTTTGTTACCTGTTTTTTTTTCCATTTTGAAACCGTTACTACCCATATATTAGTATGGCCAGGGAAAAAGTATGTACTATATAGTACAATTTTAGGATTTGTTCATAATATTATTGATTTCTCTCGAAGATAAAATTTTATTCCTAGGCTAACCGAGAGAATTAATCATCCAATGGAATAAAGAAGACATAACCCCAGCTATACGATTTTCTACTATGTATAGTTTATAGATAAACGTCAACAATTATTGAAATTACCTATAGTTTTACTGGTAGTTAAAATTACACACTGTCGAAAAAAAACAATAATTGCTTTATTACATTAGTAAATTATCGACAACTTTATTCGCTAGAAAAAAATTACAAATTCAAAGAACTTGAGATCATCCTGACGGGATAACTCGGTTGAGCAACTACCAACAATACAAAAGTTATATTACGGTAAAATAATCAATCGCTTGCCGAATTTAAATATCAGAATAAATAGCAGAAAAGCACCGTACTTTCTCAAGTTCTCTTTAAAAATCGAGTATCTTTTAAAATAACAGAGGTAACACAAAAAAACACAAAAACAGATTGAGATGAAGATTAAATTATAAAAATTCTGTTGTCTTCTTCTTGCAAAACCAAATCTCTGATCCAATTGCTTGAAAATCCGCACAGGGAAAATCTCTTGTAGCTCAAAATAAGAGACCTGAAATCAGCGATGGAAATAAACACATTTAGTGCCATTCTTCACACTTCCATTTATATAAATTAATAATTATAACATCCAACAATTAATTGTTCAAATTAACGCCCTATGTTCCATAGTAAAATTTTACAATGGAAAACGTAAAAGTGCGAGTGAACAAATCAAAGCTCAACTGAAAATTGTTGTTTCTAAAACAAATAAACCATGACAACGTTTTGTTAAAATTGCTAAATTTCTTCTTCATCTTAGTTTATGCCTTAAAGTCCGTTATTTCCAGCTTCTTGTGGTATAAATTTCTTGAACTCTCAAATTCCAATTCTCAGAATCATCTAAGTTCAACTACCATGGTCAGGAACTTTTTATTTTCCATCTTCTAAACCACCAAGGTTAATTAAAAATATATTTACATGAATTTAAAATTAACAATTTAAATGCCAGATTAGCATAACAATAATAGAACGATATAAACTGCGTTTGTAATGTTGCACAGTGGCCTTGGCAATAACATTTAAATCACTACAGTTATAATTTTGCTATCTAGGGTGAAAATACTTGTTAACATCTAAACAGTGCTTCAAGTTTAGTATCAATGTACTAATTTTATATGAAAGGTAGTCAGACCCTCAGATAAAAAATTAACAACTGATATGAAATATTTCGTTAAAAAAAATAATTTTGTTTAGTCAAGTTCCATTTAGAGACATAGACAAGATACATACCAAATTTACATACCAAGAAATAATTACCAAGAAAGAAAAAAACCCAAAAAAAATTTACAATGAAACGCACCTTAATTTCCAAATTAAATTTGCAAAAAAAAAGTTACAAATTTATAAATAAAATTCTTCTTCTTCGCTTCACGGATTAGGCTTATGTAGCCTGTTCCTGCATTATATATAAATTATTTTTATAAAATATGAATCATGCCTGATTTCTTCATTCATAGTTATCTTCAAGTTTAGGTCAAATTAACGACCTTTGGGTTAAATTAACGAAATAGCCAATTAAATGATTGATTTATTTGCTTTGTTGTCGTCTGATTGGTTATTTCGTCAATTTAATCTGAAGTTTGCTAATCTGAAAATAACTATGAGTGAAGAAATCGGGCATTAGTCACGTAATTCTCTATAGTTAGAAAAAAAGTTATAGCAAAGCTTGCTCAATTTTTACTAGCAATGGCCAGTTTTATGCTCGTAGATGATATTACACAAATCAGCGAAGCTTTATCTTTGTTAGGAACAGTTTTCGAGAGCACGGACGTTTGAAAATTGTCGTGGGTTTTCGCCAAGACTCGAGAATCTGTAGTTACAATTCATCAATTACAGCTCTTTATCAGACATCGTTTAAATTCGGTAGCATTTCCCAGTTGACTTTGGAATCTTGAATGAAAATCTAAAACAAAGATTTATTTTGTAATCCAGATATTGTATGTTTATTGCTAATTTCAATAATAAATTCTTCTACATAACCATAAACTACATATTATCAAACAACCTTGTTTGAAAACCATGGATGCATTCAGAGACAAGAAATTTTCTTCCAGATACAGACGATCGTAAATGGAGAATTTAAAATAACGAAATACGAATCGGCGGAGAAATAAGTAAATATTTAGTCATAATTGTCACAATATAATTAAAAAATTCGATTTTATAAATAAGACAATAAAACTCTAATTTTACCTTACAAACGTAAAAATGAAAAGTACTGAATTCCACCCTATTTTAGTTTTAGAAAACCCTGCAGAGTTGGTAATTTTGCGTAGAGTGATAGGAAGTAAACAGCAGTACAAAACAACATTTTAGCCGTTACAAAGCTTTTAAAAGCCTATTCAAATCACAAAAATTATATGGCCGATTTCTTTTATTTTTAACTTGCAAATCCAAATCTTAATGCAAATAATAAAATTTATTATTAAATTTATTCGTGCTGTGGTTCTGATTCCACCTCAAGCAGTAGATCGTCGTTTTTCGGTCTTGCTGGTTTATGCCGATTATAATAGCTATTTATGTAATGAGTACATAATTTAGGTCTTTATTGGACGAAGCCTATGGTTTATGGCAGAGCGAGCTTGAGCGAGGCCAATAAATAGGCTGAGTCCAAAACTAATTATGTGCGAATTACTACATAGCTTTATGTTCGACTGCACCCTAGAAGATTTTCTTTTACATTATTTGACGTAATATTCGAAAATCCACTTTGACATTTATAAATTTTATAATTGCAAAGAGTGCTTTTTCTATTTTTCCTGGTTACTATAAGTCATTTATTGATTTGTTTTAAATTGTGTGAAATTATTTCGGGTTAGCTAAAGTATCGCTTCATTCCTATTTCCCAAATCGAAATATTTGTACGAAGAAACTTACGTCTAATGCTGTAATTTACAGATGTTCCTTTGCAGCTACATTAAAATTTCAAATTTAAATAACACTTGGACATTAATTTTGACGTTTATTTCATTGACATTGACAGGCGGCCGTTTTACTTTATTAATAAAGTAAAATGGACTAGTACTATAAAATAGTATCTTATGGCTGCTAAGTGATATTGTAATCATATTATTATAATGCAGTCGTACATAAAATAGTTTATCCATAAATAAAATTATTATTATATTTTTTATAAATTGAGTATGTAGTATGTATGTATGTATATATTGTCGAATTTTAGCAAACATGTTAGATTATTATTGTTTAAATAATTGTTTACAAAATTCTCAGGCTTATTATCGTTTATCTCAGTTATTTGTATAACTTAACAAATATTTTGATAAAATTGTATACTTCTATAATAGCATAAATTAGCTGTTATCCAAATTTATTTATTTCAATCACTATACATACACATAATTATTTATATCAATTAATCTCTAATAATAATACATAATAGTAATACTTACCTAATATTGTAATAAGTATTTTGTAAGAAATGGCCATGATCTAGCTCTGGAATATATTCTGAACATAGCTGAATTGTTTTTCATTAGATAATTTAAAATCGCGTCGAATCGACCAATAAATTCATCCAATTAAAGATCTTATCAGTCAAAGATAGTTTTAAATATAAAGAAAAAATGTAACATCTTCGTCCAAATATGTAACAGTGCAAAGAATTATCTAAGTATTGTATTTATATATTAATCAATAATGATTATGAAGTGACCCCAACAACAAGAGGTTGACCCGGATTTAGAATGTAATGTAACTTTTTCCGAATTTTTAAAATTACTTTTTGGTGACGGTCATGAATGGGCTAACGAGATTCTCATTAATTGAAATGGATTAACGAGAATCACACAATAAGCACTGGAAAAGTTCAAGAAACGGGGTTAACCACCAGTAGAGGTAACTTTAAAAATGTATTATGAAGAAATTGTTAATGATATGGAAGTAAGCAGCCGATAGCCAAACCCAAAATTAAAGGGGAATTCAACGAATCAGAATTAACTTCTTGTTATATATGCACCATATTAATATAATGTGCCTCTAGGTTGGTCTCGCCTTCTATCTTGGTTTGTATGACAAAAAGCCTATTTGTCATTAGCTGCAAAAAACTACAAAAATTAAAATTTGCAGAAGATATCTGGTGAAAGTGGCTAAAAGATGTTTGATTTAAATTTTTTAAATTATTAAACGTCTGATGACAGCAGTAACCATTGCTGAAAGCTCACAAATAATGTTTCGTTTTATTGTTCATTTAACCTTATAATTTTAAAAAATTTGAATCAAATATTAATTTCAAAGGTTAATAATATATATAATGTCAATAAAAAGATATGTCCAATTATCTTTTATTAATAACCATAACAGAATAAAAAAAAGCAAATTAATCAACAATGTTATTGCTTCCATTTCTGCATAGGTAATATAAGAGGTTCGTTAACTTATGTAAATCTAAGCAAATGACATATCATTTTTCAATTTTGACCATACTTTGACCAAATTTTGAGCATAGGCTTCCTCCTCAATAGAGAAAAGTTTAGCATTTAGACCCCTCGGTTGCTAAACCGAATTGGAGAATGTAACTCTACCCGGTTTATTGGAGTAAAGGGGCCAAATTTGTTAATACGCCGATCATCAACAATGACCGCCGAAGAGGTGGTCCGCAATAACCACCTCTTGTATATACCAATATTTGTATACCAAAATACCCGGTGCGATTCAGTGTGAAGTAAGAACTTTATTCTGATTATTTCTCCTCGGAAAGTAATGTAGCAAACCACCGATGTAATCTACAATAAGAACCTTTCTGGAAATGAAAATTATTAAACTTTCCATGGTTTGGAACCATATTAAACCGTAGGTCCTTTATATTCGCCGAAAAAATCCGCAAATACACATAATTAACATAGCATCACGATCACGACGTTTATTAACCGAATCAGCTATGTTCACTGTTGAAATATTCTATGGACCTTCGAATTTCCACCTCCTTAAATGTTACCATCGAAAAAGTTTAATATGTAATTTATATTGGCCATAAATTTAATTTAGAATTTAAAATATTTTTAGAAAATAAGATATAAAATATACAAAAACATAATTAAATAAGTAGTAAATTGATTCCAAAAAAATATGCATTATATAATTTATAATAGAATTTGGTAAATTACTAAAATACCTTTAATTACACTAGAATTAAATTAATTTAATAATCAAATGAAAAATTACTGAGGTTATTAAAAAACACAATGGTATAAAATTCCGATATAAAGTTCATGTCGTCCAAACGAAGTAGGTTTACAAACATATCAAACCGTACTAGGGAAAAACCGTTTTTTTGTGTAGCGGAATCTTTGTACTTTTGGATTGGAATTCCAGCCAATTTTGCTTATAATTGAAGCTATATGAATTACAAAATTACTTACAAACGAAGTAATTATGGCCCAAACCCCTGAATTTTTAAAAACAAAGATGCAGTCACAAAATGTATATCATTGTGACTGAGCTCTTGATGGTCGATTCGGCTAGATTTGGCTAATATCGGTAAGCTATGACAATAGATCCTGAAAATGAATAATTTGCTCTCAATAAAAACAGAAAGGTAGGTAACAAATCCAAATTTATTGAATACAAAAACTTCTGTTTACAAAACAAAGTGTTGTGATACTTGATCTCTGCACCTACGTGTCGGCACAACTCAAAAATAGACCAATGGCGCTGCGTAATACCAAGAAGGTACGATGTTTTTTCCAATTTTTTTCCAATTTTTATTGTTTTCTGTTTAACTTTTGCAACTACAAGGTAGTTATCTGTGTCGGCATTTAGTTTCCTATATGTTCTTACTACATCTATGTATAATAGAATTGGCTAATATCTGTGAGCTATGACAATAGATCCTGAAAATGAATAATTTGCTCTCAATAAAAACAGAAAGGTAGGTAACAAATCCAAATTTATTGAAAACAAAAACTTCTGTTTACAAAACAAAGTGTTGTGACACTTGATCTCTGCACCTACTTGTCGGCACAACTAAAAAAAAAGACCAATGGCTCTGCGTAATACCAAGAAGATACGATGGCTACACCTGGTATTGGTCAACCCGCAACGTCCTTCCGGAAAACCAAAAAACTACCTTCGGGTCTAAGGCAGTAGCACCAACCATGGAATCCAACAAACAAAAAGAAACTGGTAGCATACATCGCCGGAACCAATACAAAATCCGCCAAAACGACGATGGTAACGCTTCGAGTCTCATCATATTAAAAGATCCAATTTAGAGTTATTTCGGACAGTATGGATACAAGGAACTAAAATTGTTTACCCGTTTCCTCAAGAGGGTACTTTTGTATTTAATACTTTAAATATTTTGTCAGTACTTGGTGAGGGAGTCACGATGAATGGTGACTATTCAACATTTGAAGTAGCAGTGCTATAACTAGAATTTGTTTTTGGCGCCCTTCCACTTTTTAGGAAGAAATAATAAAACAATATTTTATTATAATATATAACAATAATTTATTGTTTATAAATAATATTTATGTACACAAAAATTTAAACATACAAGACATTGCAATCTGCTAAAGTAGCTTGATGGCAATTGTTATTGAAAAACAAAGCAATATTTAAAAAACATTTAAAATTTTATTTTGGATTGCTTCCTCCGGGACACCTCCATGTATGCTTTCCATATTTTTTTGTTGTTTCTTCACGTATTTGTTTTCTTTTGCTCGTACATTTTTCAATTTCATTTCTCTCTTTGATTGTTGTAGTTCAGTTCCTGGTTTATTTACATCTGTATTTTAGTTCTTCAGGCGTCTGTTCTTTTACAATTTTCCACTTTGTTTGTCTTCAAGTTACAGCATTCTTTCACTAATCTTTTCAGATGTTATTTTATCTTTTTTTCCATTCTTGATCAGTTTATTTCATTTATTCCATGTTATGCAACTCTTTCATAGGTTTAGATCCTATCTATACAACTTTGAATTTGTTTCTCAACGTTATTTTCATTTTATGCTACCATTTTTTAATTCGATTTGCAACGTTTTTCTGTTTTATCTTTATACATGTCATTGCTAATTTCATTGTTATTCCAACTTTTCTCTAATAATGGTTCTTTATCAGCTTTTAATTTCTAGTTGTATTTGGTTCTTTCTCATCGATCGTTATTCCGGTCATTATTAGAATTGTTCTATTTTCTTCCAATTTTTCATTTCCACTTTTTACTTCTTCTTTTACCTCTCTTGAATTTTGTTTGTTCTTTTATGGTTGCACAACTTTATTGGTCTGCTCTGACTTGTTCTTAACTTTTGTTATTTCCCTTTTTAAGTCGCTCACCTCTTGATTAATTCTTTCAACGCTCGATTTCATATCTGTTATGAAGTTAGCCATCATTTTTGCAAGGGAATCCAGTTTATTTTTTATTCCAATTTTCCATTCGTAGTCCATCCTCTTTGGGTGATTCTGTATCATCGCTGTTCCTAAGATCTCTCTCATCTCCTTCACTTTTGCAGTCTTTTGCTTTCGCAACGGTGATCTGTTTATCTTTTTGCTCTTTCTAAAGAAATCGTAGTCGGCTAGTTTTTTCTTTCTGTTGTCATCCGTTGATATGCCGTCGCTGTCATCTTTGTCCTTTTGTGGTCTTGATTTTCAAATTTGTTACTCGTGTTAAATGGTTTTTCGATGCAACTTTTATACTTTCTAGCTTCTTGCTGTTTTACGTGCGTTGTGTTGCCTACTCTATAGCATCGCAAGGAAGGGCGATTTAAGAGCAAGGGGTTGATCTGTTTATTAAACAGTAGCAACACATATTTCTGTGCATTTGAAGTAGCTTGCTAGGCTGGAGTCAGATGTGCCTGTTACCCTATTTCATTGTTAATGATGGCCATTCATTAGCATAGGAGGACCACTGACTTTACGTGCCTTCTGAAGTACGGAGACGGTCACAACAAAGTGAGGCTCTGCCCATTCGAACTGGGGCTTTTCTAAAATCCAGATTTCGCACGTAAAATTACTATATCGATACCATTAACTAAGTCTACTACAAGATAGTTATTACAGGCTTGATTAGAATATTTAATTACTATATAAATTATTAATGGGTTGATAATTATATTAAAAAGTTGAATAAAATTTTAGTGAAATTCAAATTTCACTAAGCTTGTAAAAATTTTAAAAAAATTTATTCAACATATAATTTCACAAATTAATAAACTATTTACAATAATATTAAAAAGTAATAAAATTGTAGCAATTTTAAAAGTAATTTGTGCTTATACTTTGTACCGAACGCGTCGTTATTTATACTCGGTATAAATAATTAAAAATAATTCTTTAAAGAGATAATTTATAGGGAATTGTTTACTAAACTATGTAACGAAAAGTTACAGGTACACAGAATCTTCGCGAATCTCTGATCATTCAAAGCAAAACAAAACAAAGCTTTCTCTATGAGAAGGTGCTTAGAGGTTCAAAATTTTGAAAAAGTGACTAAAGTTCTGAAGTTTTTGATATGGACGACCAGAAAAACTTTAGAAAGTTCGTTAAAAAATTATCTAAAAAAAATACTTGAGTAGTTGGATTTAGTTCGGTGATTGGTTGAAAATTTAAAACCAACCATTTACCGAACTTGATCAACAGATCAGCGTAATCCTAGGATTACACTCGTACTACTGACCCTAAAGAGGAAATTTGCTTTCTACAGATTAAAAAAATTAAAAAACTCTTTTTACGGAATCCTATACTTAAGATTTTGAGAATATGTTTAGTAAATTTTAAATCGAAATTCGTAAAATTGCTATACTATATGGTCCTGGCTTAGCAGATTAGCAGGGAAATTCCCAGGTACTTCAAACTTTAAACGCGTTTTTCTCGAAAAACTTTTTTGCGACTGGTTGGCGTGATATTTAAAGAACTATTGGACCGATCAATATTAAATTTTTTTATAAACATAAATATTGAAATATTAATGCGCGACAAATTTTGAGACAAACTTTAAATTTCATAACCTTGTTCTACGTCATTATATTTTTTAATATCAGATAAGAATTTGGTAATATTGTTTATATTTACCGAGAATCTTGCGTAATTATAGAACTTATTACTCTTTCTGTAAATCTTACTTACAATTAGTAATTTTGAAATTAATGTGCGTTGTGTATTAATACCATAAGATTATAACGTAAACGTGGTAAGTGTTTTTTTAAATTGTTTACTTTACACAACAATCGTACGATCTTTTTTTTTATTTATTTTGTTTAATTTCTAATAAGCACTACAAGTTTATACTAATGTGTCTTATTTAATGATAAATATTAAATTTGATGGAACCTGTAATTTTTCAAAAGTGCACCTACATGCGAGTTCATTATAAACATTATACAAATGCGTAACGGAAGTAATTATACAAATACAAATAACAATAATACCTACACAAAGCTTTATTAACATAGTAGATGTAGTTTAACAGCACAATCGTTCGTAAATTGCACTTGCATCTCGTAATTTATTTATATCAAAAGTAACATTTAAATTTAAAAAGTGCGACAATTCTTGCGCGTTTTTTTGGCTTACATCCACCAGAAAAATTGAAAACATTTCAAAACAGAAGTGTTTTTTTATCTGAACTATTATTATCAATACCTATTTCAAGTTTTTTTCACAAGCTTTGAGATTGTGTACACAATTCCATAAGGAGCTTTTTTATTAGAGGTAATTGCAAATTTATTTTTAATGTTTTTATCCGAATTTTTATATGTTATTATTTTTAATTACTTGGCTATTTAATTAAAAACAATGATTTACCATTTAATGCAACATTTTTCAAGCTATTTATTCCTGTGCAAAGTGTAAGGACAGTTCAAGTCGTACGATATAAAAAAAAACCTTTTTATAGACTTTTACGTAAGTGTCGTATTAAAAATAAATACAAATTTTTGTTTACTACCTAATAATATTATTAATTATTATTGGTTTATTTTTACTATTATTAAGATTGAGATGTCATCAAGGACTTGGTAATAATAAATTATTAAATAATAAATACAGTAACTTAAAACGAATTGTTGTTGGCTTTATTCAATAATATGCAATAACAAGAGTTGAATAGATGACCGTAATTGGCATTTAAAAGAATAATTTCAAATTATTAACCATTGAATAACACTAAAAATAGTCTGTTAGGATTTTTATGAGAGTTGAATTGAAAGAATGAGAGTGAAAGTGAATGGGTAGATGATGTGGGTTTGGTGCAGAAAGTAAAAATGAGTGTTGTGATTGGTTAAAAACAGAAAGAAATTATGTGAATTTTATTTAGTGTTTTAATTGGTTAGTTTTATCTTTGTGATTAACGCCATCTATTTACCGGGGAGAAAGAAACAAACAAAATGATGCATATAAATTTGTATGGCATTTTCTGTCTTTACTATAGCTGAATGTCTAGAAGACAACTTTAAAAGTGCGCATTTTCCTTAAATTCGATAGATACTAAAATTTTACATTGACTAAATTAAATCGTGTGATCAGAAAATTTGCATTTTTATTTCCGGAAGACCTAATTATCACGCCAATGATGATTTCCGTTGATAGTGGTTAATGTAATAATTGTGATTCACTCGCATTTAATTATGGGCTTCATGTGAAATTTGCTTTGTATTTTATCATAATTTATATAAACATCACCTGCAAGTCTGCAACTGTAGTCGACGACCTTAGATTTTTTTTCAATATGTTAAAACCCAAGTCTCCCCCTCGGGAAGTCAGTCTCTATAGTGAAATATACTAAATATCATTGTAAAAGTGAAAGGAAATGCAAAATATTATTATAGGTCACATAAAAAGTAAATTAATAAATTAAAAAGTGGGAGATTTCAAGTAAAATAAAATAAGGTACATTGCTTTATAAAGTCATGCTCTCTCTAGTATGTGCGCGTGAGTACACCTCTGTTAAAACCGAAGAATTTATTTTGAAGAACAGTTTTGCATAATATTTGAATATTTGCTTTAAATTTGCTCTACCTAGCTTCAAATTAGCTACCAGCTATTTAAATACTAAAAATGTCTGCTAGTGGAAAGGCTTGTTTATACACCACTTGACCCCATAAGAAATGACTATTAATGCCTACATTGGTTGAGGTAGTTCGTCAACTGGGACCGCAAAATTAAAAATTTCTTAAATAAATTATGGAAGACTATTATAATATACACATGTGAACAAAAGTTATATATACCCAGCATAATTTTGAATTGGAGCATTGAATATTAAATTTATTAATATAAATGCTTAATTACGGTAAAACAAAACTCGAAAAGGTGAATGTTGAACTCATGGGGTCTGAGAGTCAAATGGTCGACCGGCAAGTGCTCATACTTGCGATGAATGCACGTACCGACGACATAATGAGATGCTTCTTTATGGATCATAATTAAGCCATATGATTCTAAAGGAAATACATTATTAGTATCTTTAGAATCGATTTTTTGGTTATTAATTGATGTATCAAGTTCATCCTTATCTTAATGGTCTTATTTTAATGTTATATTACGAATAGTAAAAGATTTTAGTTAGATATCTGGGCAATTCAAAAAAATTCAAAGCCGAAAATTTTTCTAAAACATTAACAAAATATAGTAGCAATCTAGAGTCACCCAGCAAGTAGCAGTAGCAGCAAAGAATAAATTAGGCTTGAAAAAATTTAAAATATTGTTTCGGCCAACAGAAAATGATTATTACGTGAGCTAAAAATGGGGGTCAATGAAAATCTCACATCAACTTTTTAATTCAAAAGATTATAGGTACATTATTATAACAGATAGCATATTGTATCACAAAATTAATCCCGGGCGTAGACCGATAAAGTTTTTTACTAAATTTAATTAAATTTGTTATAGTGCACCTGAAACGTAGTATCATATTTCTTCTCTTATTTCATAGAAAAAATGTAGTACTTAGAAGACATCAGTATTAGTTTTTATTATTGTAATAGGTATCTAGTGGTATGAAGATATCAAATAAATTATTTAAAAATTATAAGGTAAATATCACGTGAGGGGAAAGGGGGGTCCCATCGCATCTTACCAAATCTTACCAAGCGGAAGGGGGAATCCAAATTTAGAAAAAAAACACCTCACGTAATTAATGTATGTTCCCTTATGGTTTATTTATGAAAGAAATTGGATGTGATGGAATGGTTCGTGGTGTTTTTCGTGTGTTAGTTTTCTTTTAATAGTAGATTGAAAATGAAATTCTTTCAAATTTTAACCCTTGTGACTTAGATTCCTACATAATATTTTTTAATTTTTAAAATATTACTAAAATTAATAACGCAAATTGGCTATCTCTGTTTTTGACAGTTAAAAGTGCCACTAGAATGGCATATTATTCGTTTTGTGATTTGTTTAGACTTTGATAATATATAATTTTCACAGCCAAAGTAGCAAATTATCTCAAGTAAAAATATTAAATATAATTCGATTTATTTTAAACAAACAAAAACAAACTAACACCGGAAAGAAATAACGAAAGTCGAAATCTCTGTTATAATGACGTATTGTGACATAACTGTCATAACGGCTTTTTGGCTTTTAAATTGGGACGTTTTTAGATTTTCTTCAAACTGGCATACTTCTATCGAATTATGTACCTTGATACAATATTTTGATTTATGTTAAATTGTTAACACTAAAAATAACATAAAATATTTATGGACTTTTAAGTTTTAATTATATAAACTGTTGAAGTTTATATTGCTGCTTTGGAATGATATGTACATAATATGTTATTTTTACAGTACAAAGATTATCGAATGTTTTTTTCCTTTTTAATTTTATTTACTTTTTATAAAATTTATAAATGCAACTAATTAAAATTATGATAATATAATTATTTACTTTGTGTCATTAATGCAGTCTGTTAGTCTAAACCAGCGCTTCTAAAACTATTTTTATGCATGACCCCTTTTTATAATCGAGATTTTTTTGCGACCTCAAATCGAGCAAGATCAGATTTATGTTCAATTAAAAATTCGTTTTTAATATCTTTACGGATACCCTAACATTTCGCTATACGAGCTCACTTGGGGTCACGACCCACAGTTCAAGAATCGCTGGCTTAAACAATAGTTCAGGACCGTATCAGATGGAAGAAAGCAATAAAAACCCGTTTCTAAAATCGTACTTTCATTTTTTGCGATTACGATCTTTTGATATTTTTATCCAAATGATTGCAATTTCCTCTTTATCTCAAACATGTAAGGCTGCTCCTAAACGAATCTCAAATTGTCAAGCTTATATAAAAATCTACTTTACGCACTTATAGCGCAATATATTGCTATTTTAACTGATACTGCTAAGTTGCTTATTGAATGACGTTCTGGAAGGGGGACTTCGAGAAATCTCGCTTATCATAAGACACGCCGTTCAAATTGTCTTATTATATTAACTTTATACTTATTCTACAATTTTACATTAACTGTTATCGTTAGTAAATTATACAGAAATACAAAGTCTGTGAAATAAATTATTTAAGTAAGTAATTTTTAAATTTATATGAAATCGAAGCTAGGATTTGGCATCTAAAGGGCCTTGATCGATTTTTATTTAAAGATATTCTTTTTTTACTTTATTATTTAAATTTTAAAAATGTGTAAACAGACGTGCTTTTAATATTTTTCGCTAAACTATTACATTTGCATTCATTTTTATGAATTACAAATATTTACGTTTAAATTATTAATATTTCCGCATGCAAACGTTAGTCAAATGCACAAGAATATTCGCCGAACATTTGGCAAATAGAGCAAACGCGAACATCGTCTGGGAGCGCCTTTAAGATGTCATAAAATCTTAATGATGCATAACATGCAATAATAGTGTTATCAATCAATAATTTATTTAAATACTAAATTTTCTTATAATCTTTTTGCACTTAACATTGCGTAGGTGCTCAAGTATTTAAAATCTTTCTTATTGAAGTAATTCAACAATTAATCTTAGATTAATTTAGAAGGATATTTCGATTTTCAAGTAACCTGCAATTTCAATTGCATGTGCAGGGTTAAGACCCGATTATTGAGAAAATTTACAGAATTGGATCCTTAACTCAAATTATTGTTTAACTAAGAAGAAATATAAAATAGTTTTGGTTGTTTGGCCATATTCTTCTGCATTTCTTCGCGTAAGAGTTTTTAAGAAAATTTTCGTGAATTGAGACGTTATTTAAAGACAATTTCGTTTATCTAATCATGCGCGACTTTAGTTGGATGATTATACTCGCCTTTTAAACCAATATGTTGTCGTCGATCTGTGAATAACTCAATGTTACAAAAGTGAAATCTTCCAGGAGACGCAAAAACTGCTTTTATAAAAATATTTAATTTATATTTACAATTTCTTTTTTTAGGCATTCTGGTTACTTAGGGTTCTACATTGGGGCTATTACCAGCTATGCAGCGTACAATGTAGAATCACAATCAACAAAACATTATTTTGCAAAATTGTCACATAGGAGTTATTCACAGATCGACGACGATGTGTTAAAATTATGTGTCGATGCCGGTCAAAATCTTGAAAACTTAAGTGCCTCTAAACTTTAATTTTAATTGAAGTAGCCAATAGAATGACTAGAACCTCTCCATATACACCTCGATATTACAAACAAATTGTAGATTACTTTCGGTGGACTTGAACCGTGCAATAGATGACCGACCTCTCAATAATATCTCGTGGAGCAGTTACTTGCTCATAATTGTTGTACTATTACATTGTATCTTTTCAATAAATTAGGTGCTATTTCAATTTATGGGGGTATATACACCGGTCCGAGCGAAGTTATTACAACCCTCTGCCTTTTTCTGTGCGCACATTCCTGGCTGCACCAGAAAACCGAGACTCAACTCAAAATTTTTTAGTTTTCGAACTATAATTTTTTGCAATTTATTTCTTTTCTAATTTGCTTTAACCAATTTGTATACAGGCAAATTCAATCAAAAAATTCCAAGGATATACTGGTTAAAAAAATCGGTTAAAAAATAACTTTATATAATACATAAAAACAATTTAGTAATAATTGATAGGATATCGGTCACATTATTACATATTTATTATATACGATGATACTTAATCTTCCAACGCTAACGATAAATCGAAAATAATTCTGGGTTATCAAGTTTTTTGTCTTTTTATTGATAATTTAATGCTCACTTTTTTACATCAAATATGATCCATTATTATTTTGTTGTTAGAAAAACAAATTGGGATTTTTTTTACTTATCACCATTAGTTATCGAAGTAGTGTCATCAGAAAAGAGTAAAAATTGTAAAATTTTTGTGGTTGCAACATTTTGATTAGGATTGTGGTGGGATAATCTTATTAAAATTTTACTTACATATCTACATTTAAATTTGTGTGTTGGAATTGATAGATTACATTTTTTAAAAAGTTTGTATAAAAATTTAGCGTAAGTTTAATTTTTAAAATTTTCAAACCTTGATATTTCGTTCTAAAAAATTCTATATTATTTTAAAAGTATCCCCAATTACTTTATAATTATTTAATTTATC
Source organism: Lycocerus yunnanus (assembly GCA_036346125.1). Lineage (NCBI taxonomy): Eukaryota > Metazoa > Arthropoda > Insecta > Coleoptera > Cantharidae > Lycocerus > Lycocerus yunnanus. The sequence continues at coordinate 1,113,342 of JARFIX010000017.1, forward strand.
AATTATAAAATAATTTTGGATTTACGTATTTCGATACAACAAAACTCAAGTTAACGTAAATGAACTCAAGTTGAGTAATTGACGGACAAGTGTAGGTACCTAAAAATTTCTCTTTATACCTGCAAAACCCAAAAGGTCTTAAAGTATTATTGTAAATGAAGTAAAACGCTTTGTTAACTTTGGAACTTCTTGCAGATTACATCGTCAAAATCATGTGATGTTAAAACTGAACATTCTGGGAGAAAACATTTGAAAGGTAAAAATCAAATTTTAAATATTATTATTTAATATTTTGTTGTTTTTTTTTTAGAATAAAATGAGGCTATTGTTGAGTAGGTGTAATATTTGTTTGTTATGTTTTGGAACAATTCTTGTGGCACTTGGTGTGATATCCATCTCAATTTTTTCTGGAATTCACGAAGCTATCATAAGCGGTGCGTTAAAATTTGAACGCGATTCGGCAGCTTTTGTAGCATGGCAGAAACCAAAGAGTGCAATTGGAATGAATATTTATTTTTTCAATTGGACAAATCAAGAAGACTTTAAAAATCACAATATTAAGCCAAAATTTGTTGAAGTGGGACCGTATGCGTTCAAGCAGATGAAAGAAAAGACAAATATCACGTGGAATGACAGCAACAAGACTATCACTTATAGATATTTAAAACGTTTCTATTTCGATGAAGAAAATTCCGTGGGCCCTTTGACAGACGAAATTATTAGTATTAATATGGTGGCTTTGGTAAGAATTTTGAAATTTTTTAATTCATTTTGCATAAAGAATATCGTATTTATTCTTCGGTTCAGAGGAAAACAGATTTTTACATCCCCATTTCGGGGGCAAAGTGGTAGTTTTCCTCTCGACGGTTATACTACCAACTCCCAATTAAATTGTGTTTTGTGGCCAATCAATCCAATTTCAAGTGGATGGCTGAGCGAAAATGTTAAAAAGTTTCTAAATAAACAATGTACTATTAAATTAATTTTTAGACGGCAGCTCACACGACCAACGATTGGTTTATTCTAAGAGCTTCAATAGGATGGCAGTTAGCATCAGCAAAAATTTACACCAAAAAAACCGTTCGAGAATTATTATTTGATGGATACTCGGACCCAATCATTGATGCAGCTAAAGCTATTCCGTTTATTTCGGACAATAAACCCGACAAATTCGGCTGGTTTTATGGGGTAAATTAAATTTTTAATTTTTCAACTTCTTACCTTAACTCTGTCTCGTTTTAGAGAAACAATACCATCGGTAGTGATGGTGTGTACACCATGGGTACAAGTGCCGATGATAATTTTGGAAAACTTAAAGAGTGGAATTTTAGCAACCACACCGGATTTTATGATGATCACTGTGGTGCTATAACAGGATCGGGTGGTGAATTTTTCACGCGAAACCAAAGTCCCACTAAAATCGATCTTTTTAACCCCGAGATGTGTAGAAGTGTTCAATTTAATTTTGTAGAAGCTGTTACGATTAAGGGAGTACCAAGTTACAAATATGCACCTGGTGATGAAGTATTTGATAATGGTACCAAAATTCCTTCCAATAAGTGCTACTGCAACGGTAGATGTCTTCCCTACGGAATTCTGAACACTTCCTCGTGCAGAGAAAATGCGCCAGTTTTTCTCTCCTTACCTCATTTTTACAAAGCGGATTCTTCCTATGTTGACGCTGTGGAGGATTAAATCCAGATGAAAACAAACACGAATTATACGTAACTTTAGAACCAGTTAGTATTTTGTAGTTGTTTTTAACCAATTTCTATGGATTTTCTTTTATTTTAGAATACCGGAGTGATTGCAGACATTGCTGCTAGAATGCAAGTAAATGTGTTGGTTGAGCGAAAAGCGTCTTATGCGTGAGTACCTATTGCAAAAAATTGTACATAAAATTAACATATTTTTTTAAAGGTTGTTTGAAAATGTTCCTACAGTGATGTTCCCTGTGTTTTGGTTTGAACAAACTGTCTTAATGTCTGATGAGTTAGCGTCAGGTTTAACGTTACTATTTAGCTTGCCAAAAATTAATAGGTTTATTTGTATATTTTTAATGATAGTAGGATTACTATTTATTTTGTCAGTAATTTTATACGTAACGTGTTATAAACAAAGAAATAGTAAACCGAAATTAACAAAAGAAGAAATACCTCTTAAATCTAAGTCATAACGATAATTAGTTTAGCGAATTGTGTAGTGAGATTTTTATTAAATTTTTGTTTTTTGTCTACTGATTATAAATAAACGTTTAAATTTTAAAACTGTTTGTCTCTTTCTTACTAAATTTTTTTCAACTGATCGATTGTTGAGCAAGTACATAGTGAAAATATTTGCGTATAAAATACGAATGAAAGAAAGCTCAGCTTGTACTTTTATTTATGTTTCTGTATTTGTTCATTTTTACAAACTTATTTATTTGAATTAAATTATTGAAAAAAATAATTTATGTTGTTTTATTATTCTTAAAGGTGAAGGTATTGACTACTGTTTCTGCTGAGAAAATAGCATGTTTTATTCAGAGCAAAAATACTTTTTATTGCTGGTTTGTATTTGTCGCACTCGCTGCACTTTTATACCACGAATTAGTGGTATAAAAAATTTCTTTCTCGAAATAGTAAGCTATCGTTTTCTGTTTCGATCCATCATTCCAAGCTCTTCTCGACTGACTTATCTTCAAAATTCAAAGCTCGAAATTTAATCAAATTATTTAATAAAATATATTTTTCTGAGATGAATTTAACGATCCAAGAAATTATCTCGGAGCATTGAGACATCAAATATGGGAACAATCTCGATTTTTAAGGATCCCCAAGAACCCTACATCTGCGAATGTATCCATAATAATAAATATCCTCAAGATACTTCACTGTTAATTTTCCCTTAATTTGCCTACAATTTCACATTGTCAACAGTAATATCACTAGTGATCATGATATTGCCGGCAATTTTTGCCGAATCGATCACGACTGCTTGTTGCGATGAAAAGAAGCACGAGTGCGCAGCACGAGGGCTTCTTTTCTCGTAGCAACAAGCAGGAGTGGTCATTCGGCAAAATTACCGAAGCAAAATCATGATCAAGAGTGATATTTATTTTGACAATTTATCGAACAATAATTTTAATTTAAATAAAATTAATTTTTAAATTAAAATCAACAAGCATAGGTAAGTACGTTGCTAAGATATTGTTGATAGATATTATTTAGTCGACTGCTATTATTTTTCTTGTTGCCACGGCGATGGCAAGAGTGCACCAACATAATATTCGCTGAAAGAATATCAGATAGCTTTTGATTGGTCCATGTGACTAAAACGATGCAAACACATTGGATGATATAATGTGTGTAAATTGTCTGTTGAATTAGTTGCCTATACCAACCGATTAAATTTAGTAAATTTTAGAATAAAAATAAAAAAACCGTGTGTGTCAGCTCCGACGCACGACTCGAGTTTACTCCAGTAAAAAATTGTCACTAAATCTTTTACGTACAATAATAAATAGTACATGAAAATTATTTTTCTATTATAATTAATTTTTTATTTAAAATATAATATTATCTTAATAACTAACAAAATATGGTTATAATAAAATAACAAAATATGGTTATAAAAAGATAATTGTCACTAAATCTTTTACGTACTACTAAATGTCCAAGCGGGCAGGATTTGGTGCGGTTGCGCTAATGTAAAGATACGCCTCTCATTTTCGTTTTTAAAAACGTACCTTTTACCCACGTGGTTGTTAGATGTTCCGGCAATATTAACTTGCGCACCATAGGTGCGCACTAAAAAAGTAACGAGGTCATTCATCAGTAGATTTTACACCTCATATTTTTATCATACCGGGCGCCTTATATGAAAATCGATTCTTAAGGTTTGCATTTATTACGTGGGAAGTAGAGTAGAATACATACGTCATTGGAGGTGTGTCTAAAGAAAATGTGTAATGATAATAGCGCCAAAATAATGCGCGGAATAGTTACAAAAGCATTCATCTATGCAAAAATAGGTGGCGCGATTGTAATACGTAATATAATATTTTGTATCTTATCGTATGAGATAAACTTGACCTTGTCAGTTTAGTGACTCCAAGTTGAAATCGGCACAATATAATTTAAGCTGATTGTCTTCATTCATCATCGAAATTCACAGCCCAAACTGCCGGAGCTAGAAAGCTGAAATTTTGGGTGCACCTAGAACGACCGCCAACGAGTCAGGGAAAATTCCAAAATCTTAAAAAAGGGCCCCTCACGAGGGGTTCCTATTTTTAACTTTTTTATTTACCGGTCGATTTTCGATTTTTTGATTTCATTTTGTTCTCTTAATCTTTTTATTTGCATTTATCGAAAAAAAAAACAGGGTCGTCGTTAACTTTTAAGGGATTTTATCGGTTTGAAAGTACGGATTATATTTAGCAACGTGTAAGCAAAACGGCGGGCGATAGAAAGTCGAAATTTTGCAAGAACGTGAGCAAGATAGGTCTAACGACGATAAAATTTTAAAAACTTGAAAAAAGGGTACCCCGCCATTTCGATGGGGTTCGAAACGATTACTTATTTTGCTCCTAATTCCGTTATCCTAGCTCGAAATTTTGATTTCTTTTTTTCTACTTAGTCCTTACGAAGATTGCGATACTTAACTGGAAAAAAATAAGTACCTTCTCGCTTTAATTTTTCTGTTACAAGCTCCCGAAGGTTCAATTTTGTTTCCGAAATAATTGATTTTTGCCAACGCTCTGCGCGCCGTAATTTTGCACCAAATTTTAATTTCAATAAACCCTCGGCGAGACAAAAATTAAACCTACAAAAATGGTATCTTGACATTTTTTCCTAAGAAGTACCGTTTGTGCGCAATCACAATATACAAATATTAGAATTTGAACAATTTCGAGAAGGCATGCGGAACGTCGTAGATTCGCGCGGCCCTGCAAATTTATGTAAAACACAAAATAGGCCAGTCAGTAGAGAATCGAAATAAGGTTGTTTCTTCTGACTACGGCCAAGTAGCCAGGTTTTTAACAGCTATTGCTGTTAACTATTTCAACTTTGGCAAATAAATGGACCACAACACTTTTTACGTCTATTCGTTTATTTTCTGTATACGCAACTAACATAAATAAAAACTATAACCATAACAACAAAACTTGGTAAAACGCCAGACTAATCTTCTAATTTTCAAGTATTTTAATATTTGTCGACGACATACTTCCCTCGTTGTACTTCAATTTTCAATTTTAAGGTGCAACATTTGGGTTAACGTCGAGAATTGCTAGTTTGGCTACAGGTCGGCGATATGTTCCTAGGTTTGTTTAACATCCACAACTCTGACAATATTATCTTTACCAGGATATACGGCAACAACTACTCCTCTTGGCCATGTGTTCCTAGGTAAATTGCCATCTACAATAAAACCAAATCTCAATTTTACCTCTTTTGTACGAAGTATCCATTTTGTGCGCTTCGTTAGAGTGGGCAAATACTCTTTAATCCACCTCTTCCAAAACATTTCTACTGGTTTTCCACGTCTGCTAATCATTCGTCGGATGGCCATTATGCACGAATCGGTTGATAATGAAGCTGCTATTTCTAAGTGGATAGCTCTAGTTGTTAAACATGTAAATAAAACACCATACCTTTTTTGTGACGTCTTCCTATAGTCACGTCTATTGTAAAATAATCCATTCCTGTGAACATAAAAGACCGAACGTACGGAGTTACCCGAAAAGTAGGTATCTGGCCCATTTCAGGATTGATTGGACGTTTTACCCAGTTATCGACCTTTGCTTCTTCGATTCTACCTCGTATTCTTAATATACCTTCTACATCTAATATTGGCGATAATTGGAATAGTTTACTAGAATTACTTATTGGTTTTCCATCAGTCAGTAATTTCATTTCAATTGGAAAACATTCCCATTGACATTTTTTTATCCAAATCTTTTCTGCATTTTCTATCTCCACAGCCGTTAATTCGGTAAACTTGTGGTGAATTTTGTTTTTTTCCATTATGGATTTCTTACATATGTCTATAAATTTGAATACCCAAGCCGTAGCACGAATTAATCTTGTCCAATTGGAAAATCTTTCCACGTTCGGTAGTTCGGAGTAAATTTCAATGTTAATAGTACTTACTGTCGAAACATATTCAGACCTAAATTCTTCTTCACTATTCTTTAGCAAATTTATATCTTTTGCGGTACAATTTTCTATAGGCCAGTCTTGTTCTGCATTACTTAAAAACTTTGGGCCGGTGAACCATCTACTGTTAGAATTTAAAAAATCCGTGTGGTTTGACCATTTCGTTCCATCATCTGCCACATTTTCCTTTGAGGGAACCCATCTCCAATCACGAACATTAGTTAATTCTTCAATTTCACCTATTCTATTGGCAACAAACTGTTTAAACTTTCTTGCATCTGACTTTAACCAACATAACACCGTTTTGAATCACTCCAGTAGATAGTACGATTTATATTTAATTCATGTTCTTTTGTATGGTAACTGCAAGACGACTTCCTAGTAGGGCTGCTTGTAGCTCCAGGCGAGGAATTGACATAGGTTTTAAAGATGCCACTCGAGTTTTGCTGCTACAAACGAATTTGTGATTTCTTCTCCTTTCTCCACCCTAAAAACGCTACTGCAGCGAAGGCTTTTTCACTAGCGTCACAAAATACCTGCAACTGTAACGTAGCGGCACTGAATAGGTTGAAACTGTAACATCTAGAATTCTTATTTTTCTATTTCTTTCAGTTTGTCAAACCAGAGTTTCCATTTTCGTATAAATCTATAGTCAATTGATCGTCCCAATCCATTCCATTTCTCCAAACATCTTGTAAAAGTATTTTACCGTGAATTTTGAAGTGCATCACAAAACCTATAGGATCAAAATGGACATTACTATTTGTAACACCTCACGTTTAGTTGGAATCTTCTTATTTTCGACAATTTCTGAACACACGTTGTTAAACTTTACTTTAAAATGAATTCATCTGTGTTTGTATCCCAATGGAGACCCAGTATTCGTTCTGTTGGTAAATCGTTTCCTGCTTGAAGACACATATCTTTATTAGATACTGCTCTCAATTCATCGGGTATCTTTAATAAAACATTTTTGAATTGGAAATCAATTGCAAATTGTAAATCTTCCTTTTTCACGAATATCAGTAACATCTTGTATTGGTGGTATTGCTTCCTCTTCAGTGTTAACACTATCCAAATAATCATCCATATAGTGTCGATTGATAATCGCATCTACTGCTCGTGGTTTGCTGTCACGTTCGCTATTTATTTTGCAATGGTAAGTTGCAACTTCTTTTCGATTAAATCAATTTCTGCTTCTTCAATAATTTTGCAGATTTTGATTTAGCTTTCATAAGGCCTGTGCTGCTTCTAATTCAGCCATCAATACTTTGATTTGACTGGATCGTTTGGAACATGAACTGTGAGGAGAACCAACTTTTCCTAATAATCTTGCACTTCTGCGTAAAGACATCGCTACAACTATACTCGATTTCTATAATTGTCTTATGCGCAGGTGTAGGCTATTGTCTCCAGAATCGCGTTCAACGTACAAATTATTGTATGATGATTAGCTGTTATTTGGATTTCAAAATCCGGCTCGAAGGACCAATGTTTCTTCTGACTACGGCCAAGTAGCCAGGTTTTTAACAGCTATTGCTGTTAACTATTTCAACTTTGGCAAATAAATGGACCACAACACTTTTTTACGTCTATTCGTTTATTTTCTGTATACGCAACTAACATAAATAAAACTATAACCATAACAACAAAAACTTGGTAAAACGCCGACTAATCTTCTAATTTTCAAGTATTTTAATATTTGTCGACGACAAAGGTGCTATGTTGCAAACGGTGGTGTAGAAGATTTTATTTTTTAACTTGTATAAATAGGTACAAGCATGTGAAAACAAAAATGCTAACACGGGCGACCTCGGAGAACTTTTGGCAGCAAGAACTTCAACATTTTAGGACTTTTTGAGTTTTTGCATATAACTCCTAAACCGTGGATTCTATCAAAACATTTGTGGTTTAACAAATTGAAGAGCGTTAAATTTTGCGTCGAATGCGTACCACAACTTAATAATTTGGTCAAGTGGTATGGTCGAAAACTACGGTCAAAAACGACGATTTTTCTAATTTTGTCAAAACTGCGATATACGTATATGTGAGTGCGCGTCCGGCATCGATCGCGCTACACTAAATTCGTTGTAACTTTTAAACTAATTAATGAAATTGAGCATTCAAAAGCTCAAATGAAAGAAGAAACATGTAGCTATTGAACTATTATATTTTCTAATATAAAATGAATGTATATAAGAGTAGTAAATGTATATAGTTGGAACATACGGAGATATCCGATAAAATCGCTAAGAGCTCTACCATTTCTACAATTTCTTAAAATCAAGATCTGAAATTTTCATATATTACTCTAGAAGTAATTTATAAAAATATCCGATAAGTTAAAAAAATCTCAGAAATTTAGTATTGAAGATGTATACTTCTAAAATTTCAAAATTTTGGGTAAGTAATAAAATCTGAAATGTATACCTAACTTTAACCACATATTACTCTTGCTTAAATCGTGTTATTGGATTACTACAGGTGCGATTTTTAAAGCTTGAAATGTGTACTTTAAGATACTTTAAAGGGTTTTAGGTTAAAAAGTAAATCAACCCTTTTTATTTTACAAAAATAAAAAATAATTTTTTTTGCTCCAAAATTCGTTAAATTAGAAGTACGTTTAAACGTTAATAACTTTTATAAAAAATTTATTTAACCTACTTACCTAGCATATATTATTAATAGAACTAAAAAATGAGTGAATTTAATGTAAAAAAAATTTTTAGAATATATAATAATAGCTCTTAGCGATTTTATCGGATATCTCCGTATGTTCCAATTATATACATATACTACTCTTTTAAATATTCATTTTTATACTTGAAAATATAATAGTCCAATAGCTACACGTTTCTTCTTTCATTTGAGTTTTTGAATGCTCAATTTCATTAATTAGTTTAAAAGTTACAGCGAATTTAGTGCAGCGCGATCGTGCCGAACGCGCAGACTCCCATAGTACTATAACTCAGTTTTTGACAAAATTAGAAAAAATCGTCGTTTTTTGACCGTAGTTTTCGACCATACCACTTTACCAAATTATTAAGTTGTGGTATCATTCGACGCAGAATTTAATTCTCTTTAATTTGTTAAACCACAAATGTTTTGCTAGGATCCACGGTTTAGAGTTATATGAAAACTAAAAAGTCCTAAAATGTTGAAGTTCTTTGGCTGCTAAAGTTAACAATTCTACGATGGTCCTCTTTACATTTTTAAATTACCAGCTTGTAATAAGTTCAAAATTTAAAATCTTCTATTCATAACCACCTGTTTGACAAATACGAATTAATTTACATGACTCCTAAAGATTTAAATTTTTAGCGAGATTACGTGCCTTGCTAATAGAGCTCAAGATGTTAATTACCATCATTTCATAATTTTTATAACATAGCACATTATAAGTCATTCCATATACAAGAAATTAATTATCGAGATAGTCCTCAATTTCAATTATAGAATATTACATCATTTAAGGTTCTTCTACGTTGCAATCTACGTTGCGAATCGGACGAGTTGTAAAATGTACGACAATATCGATAATATTTACAATTGACGCATATTATAAATTCTATTCACAATTTATATACATTAAAAGTTAATTATTCGAAAAAAACCTTTAATTATCAAACATTTGCAAAATATTATTCATCACCAGCTGCATAATATTTTATTGGGAAGGCCTCGTCTGCGACCGGGCCGATGATTGTCAAAAAGCTATACGAGCATGATGATAAATTTCTACGCCAAAATTATATAAGAAAATCTATGATGTAAAAAATTATGACAGACATACTTTATTAGTACCGGTGTCATTTCAAAATTTGTTCACTAGCAACAATTAACAATTGACATGTTTGTTAATAAACAAAACTCTTTCTTGATAGTGTATGCAAACTGAAGTTGTAAAATGTCTCATCACCAGCTGCATAAGTGATTTTTTGGGTAAGGAGGTTGTTTACGGGCCGAGGCAAAGCCGAGGCCCGTGATCCTCCGTGCCATAAAAAGCTTACGCAGCATGTGATGTATTAAACTTTTTCCCACTACCGAACTCAAAATTATATAAAAAGAAAACGATTATGATGTATAATATTATGACAGTACCTATACTTATTATTGAGTAGGCCGGTGTCATTTCAAAATTTGTTCACTAGCAACAATTAACAATTGACATGTTTGTTAATGAGACTCTCGTCTCACTCTTTGCTCATGCATACGTGTGCTGTAATGCGCAAACTGAAGTTGTAAAATGTCTCGCACCCACGTGTAAATAAGCCAGCACCACAATATTTGAAATTTTTCGTTTCAATTTTTTACTTTCCCAAAGGAAAGTATTTTAAATTGGAAGTGATTAGTATTTTCGTACAGTTCTAAATCGTTTATTAATTTATAAAATAAATGTTTTAAAAAAATTTTAGCCTGCTGTCTTGAGACAGAACGCCGTTTGTGTGACGGGCTTCGGGATGAACGCCGTCGAGACGTCGACGGACGCCGTCTTTCGGACGACACGAAAGGAGACCTATGGTTTCTCAATCTGAACCGTAGGTTTTTGGTCCTATTGGGATTCCTAAAAATGAAAGTTTTTTAATTTCTAAGGGTATTCATTTTGAACATTAATTGTAAAATGACGAAAACCCCGCCCTGATGATTTTATTATGTTTTGAGAGTTTTGTTTTTCAATCCCCGTAAAACAGTTATTTTAAAAAACTTTTTACAAAAAAAATTTAAGGTGGTTGCAGCGCTCCATTGGCATTTTCTCAAATCCATGTCAAAAATATGAAAATTACAAAATATAAAGTTAATGATTTATCATAATTGTAAAACAAATTTGAAAAAGATTGACCGTGTACCTTGCGAGATAATCAGATTTGAAATTTGTGAATGTAACATGTAATTTAGAATTCAGTAAAGTTTAGAATTTCCGTAAAATAAAATAGTTATGCCCATGTCAGACACATAAAAATTAGTCTACATCTTACAAAATGCCAAAAAAAAATTAAAAATTTTGACCATCTGGTTTGTCCGTAAATAATTTTTGAATATGATGCAATTTGATTTCTGAAGAACCGGTTTGGCATCGTCGCATAAATTAAAAAAGTTTCATGTCAGTGTCAATTTTGAAATTAATATAATTTCATTATATAAATGTATGGCACTCAAAGAAGATATTTTCAATGGAAAGCTTTTTATATTACTAATTTTAATAAAAAAATAAAAATGAATTTTAATAGAAAAATAAAAATTAATATCAATAGAAAAAAAATTGGAAATCATGGGATTCGATCCAAGCATCATGTGTGTATGAGATGAACAGAACAGAACAGAAAATATTTATTTTAAGCATTAACTTACAATTATTTTTAAAACAGTATATTTTAATATAACATTTCTAAAATTTAAGATAACAATGTTGAAGATTACGTTAACGCGTAAATCTATTGACTAAATTGTTAGTGTAAACAGTTGTAAATAATTATAATTATTTTAACATACGTAAATAATATACATTTTCCAAAGTATTAAGATATAATTTAGACAATTGGTTAACGAACTATTATAAACCTGTAATTAAAATTAACATTGATAACAAAATTTATGGGAGTTTTTAAAGATAGTTGTTGAACAATTCTTGCGATCCCCTAACAAATTTGGAATCGGTTTAAAAGGCGTCTAAAATCAATAAAACGTTAAAATTGTAAACAATTTTTATATTCAAATATGTATTTTTAAACGAATAACCGATAACTAATTTTATTAGGTGCTAAAGTTTGTTCGAATTAAAAAGCTCAAAATTCTTAATTTTTATCATCGACGAGTTGAATATTTTAAAACCTTGTAATTAAAATTTTACACATTGATCAACAAAGATCTTTAAGTGGGGCGAGTTTTTAAATGTTTTGGTTTTGTTTGAAAGATAATATATTGGCGGTTCCCCTAACGGCATTTTGATGATCATCAGGTTTAAAACGGCGTCAAAATTAATAAAATCGGTGTAAAATTGTAGTAACAATTTTTCGATGATTTTCAAACTATTGTATTTTTAAAAGTAATTAACCGATCAACTAGAATTTTATATTAGGGTCGCCGTTGAAGTTTTATGTTTCGAAAAATTGAAAAAAATTAAGAAATTCTTATTATTTTTGATCTATCTTGAACGATGTTTTCGATTTTGTTCCTATCCTTTGCTATATAGACGAGCTATACACTATAGGCAGGAGTTGCCCCAAAATCACAACCTTAAGGAGTAAACTCCAATATCCAAACAATTTTGCTTTTTTTTTGTTCAGTTATTGCAGAGAGCAGCATCTTTTTAATAGTGTAGCCAGGATGTTTTAAAGGAGAGTGCATGTTATTTCAGCCAAATTCAAAAATCTGGCAATTCTTTATCTTTACGCTGGGAACAGCGACGTACCCATATGAAGGGACTATTTTCAAGAAAAATTTTTTTAACTATTGAAAGAACTGTTAAATTAATTTACTAATTTCTTTTGAAAATCGAAATATCTTGGTGCTTCAAAGTTTGTAAGATTTCCACCTTCTCATTTTTCGAAAATTTCTTTTTTGGTTTTGAATTTCAGATCGTAACTAAACAATTATTATTTTGCGCTAAATTTAGTTTAAAAATTTGTTTAAAAATTGTAAATAAATTTAAGTAATTTTTATCTTTAGAAAATATTTCAAACAAGTTTATTAGATATCTATAATTATCAGAATACTTTCAAATTATATCAAGTTAGTAATAATAACAAATTTTGTTAGATGTCACAAATTGGAAATATCTTTTAAGTTTTAAGCAGTATGCGAAAATTTGTTCACAAAGAGTCGTTGAGATTGTTGGTGTCACGGTCTCATCTATCAAGTTGACTTTGTTGTCAAGTCGATCCAACATCCCATCCGTGTAAAGTATCTATGGTATCTAAACGTCTTTATGTTTTTTCCGAATTGTCTTCCTTATCAAGATTAATTCTAAAATTCATCCTTTTCTAGAAGTCTTTAGTTCTTAAGGTAATTATTGTTTTCGCTGTCAAGATAATTATCTTGTACCTTCTTCTTCTACTTTTGGCTAGGGATTACTCTGTATGTTTAAATCAGTTGATATGTTTGCTTGACAGTAGCATCGACGATATTCCTAAGTCACTCTCGGTACCGTGAGCATTACTTGCTTTACATATGAAGTAGCTTGCTAGACTTGCCTCAGATGTGCCTGCTACCCTATTTTTTATTGTTAATGCTGGGAATTCCGTAACATAGAAAAATAACCGTCGTTACGTGCTTTCAGAACCGCGGAGATGGCCATACAAAGTGTCTGTACCCGGATTCGAACCGGGGCGCCTTACGTCAGCAGTTGATCGTGCTAACAACCAGGTCAATGACTGTCTCGTTATTATTAAACCGGGTTTCCTTTTGCAAAGATACAGCTTACGTCGTTTACCCGTTCCCCATGAGGTGACTCGAGCATTTAATACCTCAAAGATGTTGCTAGCACCTTATGAGAGGACCACCGTCTTTACGTGCCTTTCCAAAGCACGGAGACGGCCATGCAATGACTGCCTCATTATCTATGTATATCTCCTAGCTGATTAACATAATAGTTTTGATTTACAGATTCTGATCCTAATGAAAAAGGGTTGTTCTGGGGAAAAACTATTTTTGCATATCAGAAAGCTTCGACAGGGCAAAAAATATTCATTTAGATAGATTCATTTATTTGTAAGCTTCCAATTTGTTACCGTTTTATTGTTAGACGCAAGTTTCAAATTTAATAACTGCCGGTTTAAGAGATTACCAACAATAAAAAAATGTATTACCCTCACCCTTTTCGAAGAATTATTCCATTTTTCCAAATTATTTTCCAATAAAATTTTAAACAATTAAATACAAAATTAGTCAAACTGCCTTCCAGCTAATTCTAAACACTTTTATCGCTTTTGATAGATAATACTATCAGTAACTCTTAGTATTTGAAAAAAATACCTGATATTTGTGATCTGCTTCATTTCGTATAACCTCTAGGAAAGCAAAAACCAATTTTTAGTTAAAAATTATTTTTAGAAAATTATCGTTTTCCACTCTGATTGTTAAAATGTCTTACAACAGACTTTAAAAATAAAACCAACCCTAATAGTAACGTACTTACATTGCCTGCGAAGGACTAAGCCTATTCCTTTTAATATTATCGTGATGTAACCAGCATCTCCGACAATACTACAAAACTTTTTTAGTTCAACGTGGATGTGACATGAGAAGACTCAAGAAAAATGCGGACGGAACGTGCTTTTGATTTACTTTTTCAGTTTTCTAAGTGGATGATAAATTAAAATCGTAAACTTCCAAAAGACAATCTGCTCCCAGCCAATGCAACCATTAAGTTGACGCAAAAGACACTTCACTCCATGAAATACCACGGAATTTTTTCAATACGCTCCTTTTATTACAGAATTTCTACCTCAACATTTTCCACTCAAAATTTTCTAATATTGGCGTCTCAAATAAACGCCTCAGCTCTCTTAAGTAATAATAATATTTATTTACGGATAAAACGGATGTTTTGTAGAATTTTACGTTATCGGCAAATAAGTGAAGACAACTTAATAATTTTCAAATGTCGTTAATAAATAATAGATATTGAATATGAACCTTGCGGTACTCCGGATGACACCCTAAAAACACAGGATAAAAAGTTACCGATCCTAGTTCTTTGTATTCTTCCAATCAAGTAGCTGCTAAACTATTTCACAGTTGAGCTGAACTGTAACCTAGAGAGGGCATTTAAACGCTTTAACAAAATCTGTATAAATAATAGCATCAACCTGTTTGTGCTCTTCAAATGTACCAAGTGAAAATGGAAAGAAACCATGTTGGTGTTCAACAATAAGATGCTTACAAGGAAGGTTTTACTGATCTGAGACTAATTTGTCCAAAATTTTCGGAATTGTTGGCTGAATCGATATCCCCTCGCATTAGAGATATCACTTCTATCGCAATTTTTGGATATATCTTTAAATTATTTCCAAATTTGAGGAAAGCAACCACTATTTAGTGGCAGTTGGAGTATTTTAAAATAGGATTACACAGTGAATACAAACATTTTTTAATAAAATAAAGTGGAATTCTATCCAACTTACAGATTTCTTCAAATACACTAATTTCGGATAAAATCAATCCTCTTTTTTAGAGAATATCTATAATTAGAGGTGACATGATTACCATAAAAGGTAGAAAAATAATTCGCAAAAACGGATAACCCTTAATTTGTATTTCTGGAATTGTTAACATGTCGCCAAAAGGCACGAAGACAAGCATGGATATTATTCTCCATTTTGACAATATACATATCTAAGATATAACTCTGAATGTGACGAAGTGTGCAGAAAGCCACGTAGTCCACATTGCTTCTGGTGTGTTGAGGCGACAGTAAAGTCCAACCGGGCACGGTTGGTGCAGTTGCGCTAATGTAAAGACACGCCTGTACATTTTCGTTTTAAAATTTTAA
Source organism: Lycocerus yunnanus (assembly GCA_036346125.1). Classification (NCBI taxonomy): domain Eukaryota; kingdom Metazoa; phylum Arthropoda; class Insecta; order Coleoptera; family Cantharidae; genus Lycocerus; species Lycocerus yunnanus. The sequence goes on from JARFIX010000017.1 coordinate 1,128,972, forward strand.
AACGTCAGTTGACCAGTGTTTTTTTTGCCTCACTTTTTAGATGTTAGGTGATTAAAACTTTCTTTAAAATTTAAATTGTAATAATTTGATCAGGATATTATTTGAAAAAATTAATAAGTTTTCTACATCGTTTTTATTTTCATATTTTATTTAAGGTACATTTATAAATAAATTTGGTTTTCTTCTGAAATTCATTGAATGTTGCAAAATATTTTCATTTAAAAACTGGCTTCATAAATTATTTAAGCAGTTACAGTTATGTTTACGAAAATAAATAATGCTATGTTTTACTTGTTACATTATAGTTTTTAATGAAAAAATTGACTACTTGTGTTACAATTTGCAAAATAATATAAATAATATAATTTTTATGTCAGTACTATACAGTTTATTTACATATAAATAAAATACCTCTCGTTGTTCCTAACATACAGGTTAAGAGAGGTAACAGGTAGGTTAAGTTTGGAGACCCCATCTAAAAATTAAAGAATAATAAAATAATTAACTCAAAAATAAGTCAAGAAAACATACTTTACTCTTTCTTTGCCGTTTACGTGGATAATAACGCAAGCGCACTTAGGTCGAGACAGATTTAGCTTCACATTTTAAACCACACCAAATCCTGCCCGGTTGGACATTTACTGTCGAAGCACGTAAATCGCTGTAGTTGCATAACTTACAGGTTATTTTTTTACAGCCGTGAAAAAAATAAACGCGGTGTTATAGTATTTTATAGCAGCAAAATTCGATGGTTTAAATTACATGCAAGCTTCAAGCCGAAGGGGGCAAGTACTTAAAGAATCCTTGATTGTTTACTCGTATTATATACGATGATTATTAATTAACTACATTGATTTTTATATCGAAATATTATTACTAATAATTTATAGTTAGATAAATAATAAATCAAATTTTTCATTTTTGTAAAAGCCCATTAAAAAATGTTGCTACCAAAATTCATAACAAATACACTGAATATAGTATAGTTGGGTAGGTACGTAGATATTGAGATTCTTTTTGTTATTTTAAAAATTGAATTTAAATTTTGAAATTATTATCAAAAATAAAATGAGCTAGAGCACAAGGGTAGATACATGTTATTAGTATTTTTAAAAAATTCAAACTTAATGAAAAATAAATATTATAATAAAAAAACGATAATTATAATTATGAAAGCCTGAAAAACATTTCATTAATACATAATTAAATTAATCGTCAATTAAATTGTAGAAGATGCTTTAAACAAATTTTAATATTAACACGACACTATAATGCTTAAGCAAATTTGCCCTTGCTTTAATTTATTTATTAGCAAAATTAAATTGTTGCAATTGCATTACAGGGATGTAATTTTTATAAACCTATGGAGGTCCTTTTGCAACGGTCAAGAACAAATTGATTTAAAAACTGGGTCAAATACGCCTTTGCATTATGAACCATGACCTTGCCGAGATTTAATAAACTACAATAATGTGAAATTAAATTAGTCAATTTTTTAGAAATTTACATTTTTTCCAAATTAATTTTTATGTATTTTTACCGAAAAGGTAATAAATGATATCATCTAAATATCAAAACCTTGATGATTTACATGTTACAATTTAAATTATAATTGGTAATTGTCGAACTTTTAAGTAATGTAAAATTTAAATTGTCGAAAGACAAATTGTTTTAAAGCAAAACAATTAATTATTATCTACCTTCATAAAGTTTATTAGCGGTGTCAACAAATTTAACCCCGTTCTTGATCTACAATTCTGATTAAAACTCGAGTATAAATTAGACATCCCAAGTTTCGGTTTCAATTTTTTTAAATTCTCGAAAATTGAAGGTTAGTGCAATCGTTTATCTCGAAAATTTTAATCTCGAAAATATCATTCGATTATCGGTTGATAAAATTTGATACCTTGATTACATTAGTTTGCCGCGGCGCGGGCTGAATTGTATATGCAACGGTATATTGGGAATATTAGCGCGAATGACGTTAATGTGAAAATAAAATGTGGGTAAAGAAACATTTAATTATTTTTTACTAGAAATTAGTTTTACATTGAATGAGTTTCGCTATTTTTTTTATTTTATTATTTGAAATATGACACACTGAGACATCAGTTTTTTGGATTTTTTTGAGTGCATTTAGCATGATGAAAAAATTATTGAAATTCAAAAAGTCAAGATTATGACGTAGTAACCCCAAACAAGCGGGGTTTTAAAAACAAATTAGAATTATTAAAAAGTGCAACGCTGACGAGTGATTTTTAAATAACTGTTGATAATACAAATAATTATTTCTATGTCAATTATGTATTTGGCCGTGAAATGTTTGTAAATTGATTATTTGGTTACGTACTTTATGTATTTTCATTTTGTGAAAATAATTATTAATAATAATAAATATGCACGATTACTATTTTATTTGTAATGTAAAACGTGTGTTATATCTGATAGCCACCAACATAGACAACATCGCACAACCACATTTAATTTTGATTGGTTATCACCCCTCATATAGTATTAAATTTTTTTTATATTCAAATAAATTGTTTAAATTGTTCGGGGGGAGGCAATTGCATCGGTATCCTGCATTTTCATCTGACGTTTACATTTATGTTATTTCAAAAATTAGCAATTCCTTCATTAGTTTTACGACCTCATAACTTCAAATCGTTAAAAAGTATTTTGATAAGAAAAATAATTGTAATTAAGTTGATTTTTCGCAGTGTAAAAAAATTCAAAATGTAGAAGTGCGTGGCGTCTATGTTATTATTGTATTGCAAAAGCTTGAGAAACCAATCAAATTAACCCTTTTTTCGCTCACTTATACTTTAATTTGATTGGTTTTAAGAAGTTTTTACAATACAATACAACTAACCGTAAAAACGGCATAAAAAAATCTAATGTCATAGCATTTCACTTTCGTTTTATAGTTTTTGAAAGCTAAGTAAGTTTTTGTGCAATAATTATAAAAATCTACGTAGGTATGAGGTAATATCTATCATTCGTATGGCTAGTTTATACATTTCCAGTAACGTAACACATGGGCATATGATAACCTAGGCCAGCAGGTCAATAATTATTTATTAAATTTGATAAGTTAAATGTGGAGTTGCTGCGCCACTGTTAATCAACTATCATACATTGTGTAAAAACATTATTTAAAAAAAAACAGTCGTCAGCATTATTAGCAAATGATTTGGCAGTTTTTATAAAATTTACTAATGTAAGCATCAATTTTAAAATACAGATAAGTTTATATTAATAAAAATATAAAAATTTTATAAAACAATAAAATTATTAAGTGTTTTATCGGGAGCCACTCCACTCAAGTTTTTCGTGTTTGTGCTTCAGGTTATCAATGTTGTATATTTTATGGAATTCAAATTTATGATTATTATAAATAATCAGCATGATTTGAAATTTATTTCTATTTAGTGCTACGTTCAACTTCAATATCGTAAGTTTTTTACAAATATTTTTGGCCGGAAGCAGAGACCTTTGATTGTTTTGCTCAAAACAAAATTAAAATAGTTTGACGATGCTAATCAGTAATCATTTAAACGTTAATTAAAAATAAAATTAATAAGTTCGTCTTACGCTATTAACTTTTTTAACCGTGTAAAAAAATTGAATTACGTATTTTCATGACTATAACGAGTTCCTACACCGCGAGCTAGGAGCTAAGTAGATTCTACGTTTTAAAAATTCTCGATTTTTTCATTTTCTTACATATTAGACAATTACATATTATATTTGGTAAACTGAAATGATCGTTTAATACGTGCGTTTAAAAGTGCGTGCTAAATTACATAAAATTAATAGTAGATGATCGTTTAGTAAACTCACAATTTTATAATTGTCTTAAGTGGGGTTACTTGAGGACGTCTGCAATTTGACACCAAGAAGCGATTACTAAATAAAAAAATCAATAATTTGATCATTTTAATTTGTAAGATCCGAAAAACTATTTTAAACAATTAGATCGCGCTTTTTGGCAAGATACGAATTAATCAGGACCGTATTGGCCCGAAACATTTTTGCAGCAACTGCACTAATTTAAGTGATAAATTAACTTGACCGATTAATTAGTCGAATAAAAAATTTATTGTTGTCAAAAAAATTAGAGCGAAAGCTCTGATTTCCTGTTTCAAACAAGTATCTCTCTCTATTCCATAAGTAGTGGTTTAATATGCGCTAATAGCCTTTAGTTTTTAAATTTTTCTACAAATGGTGTGTCCTACAAAGAGTAATTTATAAAATTGTTAATAAAAGTATAATTTAAGATATAAAGTATGGGGGTCGAGTAGAGGACTTAACATTGTGTCGATAGTTGGACAAAGTTGAATACTCCCTTGAGACAAATCAGTATTCCAAGACATCTTGCGCAATGCATGTGGCGGTAAAAATTGGTTCTTCCGATAACCAGAGGTAATTTTGAAACTTGTGTACCGTGCTTTGGAAACTTTAATATTTTTGTTTAGTTCCGAAAATGATGGCGAAAATAACGAACGGGTTACCGATACCCATCCATTAAAAAATTCAAAACAAGTCGAAATTCAAGTTGGGAAATGCAGTTCGAGTTCCAATCGAGGATTATTCGCCCAAGTAAGTAAATTTTTGCTTTCGTTTAAAAATTATATTTTCAAATCTTTAGATGTCTAATTTTGTCATTTCTTCAGTGTTTAGCTACCACAGTGATAGCAATAGCGACGATAGGGGCTGGAATGCCGATAGGCTACTCGGCAATTTTACTTCCTCAACTGAAATCTCCAAACGAAAGTCTTCAAATTGACGATGAAATGGGTTCCTGGATTGGTAAGTAATAGAAAAATTAGAAATACCCTTATTTATTTGATGAGCGACAGGCTAGTTAAACGTAATTTCTAGATAATCACCGTTTGGCAAATTTGGCAATTTAGGAGTCTTGACCTAATTGCATAACATAAATAAACAAATCACCTAACTTAGTGTCAATGACCTTAATATACACTAAAACAAACGAGATGATTGTTAGTATAAAATACCATTGATTGAAAACACCCTTGACATAGCAAATTTAACTGAATTATTGTAATGAAAAGAAGTTAAAATTCGAACATACCAATTAACGCGATTCATATTTAGATTTTCTCTCGCATTTGCATTTTATTTAAAAATCTAACAAATTCAATAGAGAAAAAAGTAAACGAAAGTTGTTTCTGCCCACATATGCACTTATCGAAAGTTTCCTAAAAGTTTGGTCTGATTTTGCAATCAAGTTTTTGCTCCAAGCTTGTAGCTTTTAGCATCCTATCCTTAATTTGATCTTCTATTTTCCATTTAGTAATTGATAGTTATGACGTTCTGATTTGCAAAATTTCTCTTTTTTTATATTCAAAGTGTTTTGTATCTTTGATGCAAAATAAACCTAAAAATTGGTGCAATGCATTTCGTACGATCTGAAACGGAACTATAATTCAACCATTTCTTTCAATCAATCAAGCTAGTAAAAAGCAAATAGATTAAATTGCATCAACCGATTTCACAGTTAAATTGGATAATAATAGATTATTACATCATAAAACGCATTATCTACTGTATAATCAGTGCATAACGGGGGTACTTAATCAATTTTGTTACATTAACAGGAAAAAAATTAATGAAAAATCATTAAAGATGTTTTAAATTCGAGATCATTTAAAATTTTGTTAACTTCGATGTTCTTTTCGAGGTTAATTTTAGGAAAAACCGTCGATTATTTTGGAAGACTCGATACGCCCAAGAACACAAATTTAAATGTTAATATAGCATCGCCTTAATACGAGTACCTAAATTTCACAATACAATTTTTGGGAAAATTGGAAAAATTGAACTTTCGATTTCACAAAATATTGCGTAGGTTCTTTCGTCTGCCAATATTTCTTAATACCAAATTTCAAATTGACGTCAAATTCCTTTGTTGAGTAAATACTGGCACCTACGAATAGTTAATTGCGAAACAAGTTCAATGATAAATGTTTGCAAGAACTAACATAAGATGTGTGTCTGTTTTTAGCCAACCAATATGTAGGTTGACTCTCAATATCAAAGATTAAACAGTCTTCAGAATGGTTATGTGAAAAATGCGGGGAAACCCATAGGCCAAATTTGATAAAAGCCACTTTTTAATTTTTTGTCCTAAAAGTTGTGTAGAGACCAAGATCAGACTCCATACCTATTATTGTGGCAGTATTAGAGAACTATGGATTTAACTATAATGTACAACCCACAATCATACTTCCCCAGCAGGAAGCTTTAATTTGTATTATTATAATAATCAATTAATTTGTGGGTCACGCAGTGAAATTTGATAATATTATATCTGTATTTCAGAATCACCAAAAATGTAAAGGACACTTTTCTGAATTAAAATGTTTGCTATTACCTAGCATTAAACTAAATTCAAAAGAATTAACTCCAAACACATACGGTAAACCACTTTAACGATTTATTGACTGTTTTCATGTGTTATCAGAACCGGAACTTCCTTTGCCGATGCCGCAATGCTTAAAAATCTCTCAAATTTAGTAAAATAGTAATTACAAACACAAATATAATTAGTACAAGACTGCAAAACAAGAATAATTATATAATATTGATTTTAATTTGTTAATATTATTATAAGTAAACATTACTATTGAACTTGCTAATTCTTTTCAGGGCAGCTTATTCCTCTGAATTTAACATTGTTAAAAAGCATAATACAGGTAACCCCGTATAATACGGTAGTTAGGTTTCTAAAAACGCCGTGTTGTGCAAATTCGTGTTATACGAAGCAAAGAACTAATACAAAAACAGGGTTAGGTTCCAAAATTAAAAAAAAATTAAACTAATTTAATTTTATTAGATCAAATAAATAAACTAAACAGTATTTTCTTCCAAGTTTTTTATTGTTTTATTATTTTATTTTTATTATTAGAGATGCGTTTCGGGAATCTACAGCATTCTCATCAGTCTAAAAGACACACATCAGATTTGTCAAAAGGTAAAATTTTCAAGAAAGAGATCCGCGCCCCAATTACAAATAGCATCTAAATACAATTTGAAATCTCAAAATTTAAACTTAAAATCGAAATTAAAATTATTTCAAATTTCCAAACTTTTACAACAAAATAAAATAATACAAAACGCGTTGGAAAATATGCAAATGTATACTGATGAGACTTTTAGACTGACGATGGGAATGCTGTAGGTTCCCGAAAAGCGTCTATAACAATAAAAAAGACTTGGAGGAAAAGACTGTGTTTAGTTTAGTTATTTGATCCAATATCCAATATAACTCAAAATTTGGGAAAATGGGTTTTGATAATTTAATTTTTCAACTAACAGAAATTTTTATTTTTATTTATGAAAGCTATGATTAATAAAACTTAAACCTATTACATAATGTCTTCTTCATCACTACTAATTATTACTATAGTGAGTTTTGTTTTGATTTATTGCAAAAATCTGTTATTTTAGGTTATTTGCGTTCGGCTGAGAGATCTTTATAAATTTCAACCAAACATTTATGAAGTTCTCTTTTAAATTTAGTACTTTAGTAAAACCGTGTTGTAAGAATGCCGTGCATATAGAGATTTTCCCTAATTCGTGTTAGAGCGAAACCGTGTTGTAGGAATGCCGTGTTATATGGGGGTTACCTGGGTACGTAATTTTATCTTAATAATCAGAATTATAATATTTTTAGGTTTTGCATTTCAAAACTAAAAAAACGGATTTAAAAGGTCAATTAAATATTCATAAATCTCGTTAAGCCATGTAGCACCTCAGGATTATACTATGTTTTCCTGAATATTCAGGCGCCCGGCGCCCTCCAGCAAATTTTTTAATATCTTAAGAAGACAACGGATACAAACAAAAATAAGAGATACAAAAAAGCAAAAAGAAACACAATCAATCTAAATTATTTTGAATCCAAAATTCAAAATGGGAAAGCTTCGATAAATGTTCCGTCTTAGATCAATAATTTTGGATACCCTGAACCAAAATACACCAAAATGATCATTCAAGTGCAATTCTAAATATAAGCTACAACATTGTCGCAAAAAATATTCGCACAGATTTGTCAATATTAAAGATTTAATGAAGAACAATCCTTAAATATTGACGTAAAAAAGGAGTCGAGCATAGTAGGGTTTTCTAGATGTGTTTCAAAATTTGCAATATTCTGATAAAATTCGAACCTTGCTGATCTCACTAATAATAATCGGGGACGGGTAATAAACCTGAACTCTGATTTTGACTATTTTTAAAGTGAATTATGAAAGATGAGGGTCTAATTAACGTATAAAAAAATAAAGTTAGCGGTCAGTCCACAAATTTTAGAAAAAAACGGCTTTAAAAATTTATTTACAATGTAATTTTCTCATTGGCTCTTTTGAACTGTAACCACGCCCATCTACAATTAAAATAAGTTTTCAGCGTTAAAACTAAATAAGTTTTTATATTTTAATATATTAAAAGACAAAAGAATTGTAAACTCCGCTCCCAACTAAAATATAATGTAAATTTTTATAAATAAATTTTTAGAGCGAATCCGAGTCTTGCGGTTTGTCATTTGTCATTTGAAGTCACTTTATTTATATGCAAAAGTACAACAATAAAATAACATTGCCAACTTAAAAACGTGGCTAATTGGCCACATTTTGTTTGGTGCTATTACATGGATAAAAGAGATTACTATTGCAAAGATGAAAAAATTATAAGTTCCATTGTCTTGTATGGTGTGGTTGTGGGTTCTAGTTGTGTTTGTGTCTGATGTTGTCCTCTATTACTTTGATCGTTTCCGTACTCATTGGGTTGAATCTGCTTGGTCTTATTTGATGATTATGGTATTCGAATTCTTGTTTGTAGTCCTGGTTTTATCGGTTGAGGAAATCCATTTTTGCTTGGAATGCATTTCAGGTAGGTTTCCAGTCCGGGTCCTGACTGTAGAAAAAACTGTGTTCTAAAATTTAATGTTATACAAGATCACTCAGAAAGACTGAATGACGAAAATCAGTTCTGACAAGAAAAATGCAGGGCTTACTAAATTAAGAGAGTGAGAAGTGATGAAGAAAATTTCGTAGAAAAGGGCGCGAAGACAAGAAAATTAGAAATAAATAATGAGAAGAAAAATAAAAATAGAAGAAAGAAAAAATAAAATTAAACTAAAGAATGTAAGGCAGGGAAAACGAAAAGAAGAAAAAAAAATTCAATTTTGGAAAGTGACAAAGAAGGGGAGAGACGCTCACTCAAGGGTTTTATGCTCTAAGAATTTATGGAAGAGTTCTGGAGGAGTGCGCTTGGCCAGTTCAAGAAATTTGTGGGAAGGTGAGCCCCGAAAATGGTTTCCACCTCCCTTCTCTCTTCTCTGAACAGTTGGCACTCTAGGATGCGATGAAGAGAATTATCGATGGACTTGCAGGATCGGCATAGTCCATCAAAGTCCTTCCCCAATCGCTCGAGGAATTGTCCAAATTCGCCATGTCCTATAAGGAGTTTGGGAGTTCTTAAAGGATATGGGAATCTTTAGTTGGTGGGAAACGTCTGTAAGTGTTTCTCCCACCTCTGCTGTCATACTGAGTTCACTTTGTCTAGCAGGGACGAACTTAGTTGGGTTTTTAAACCTGAAAGTACCCGGGGCAACAAAAACAGCCGTGTCTGCCGACACTGATACATAGCATCTCGCCACAAATCGACAGTTTTGGCCATAACATGCATTTATCCTTCTGGAGATGCTTTAAATCCCGATTTTTTCTATCTATGCTTTGCAAGCATAGCCCACAATCGATTTGATGGCACCTCTGTTGATTACCTTTGCGGATTCAAAGGTGTCTAGTGTACATAGTTGATATGCTTCTGCATGGCCAATTTCCTATCTAGTAATACTTCTAAATATTTAACTTCGTTGACAAAACTAATCTTGTTGCTATTGCTGCGTTTGTCAAAACCGACTTTCCGCTTCGCTTTGGCCGCTACCAAAAGTTTTGACAAGCGCTTTAATCATTAAAAATATCACCTTAGAATGGTCCAACTCGAAAAAGTGTGGATGCTGACCGACAGATATCAGGGAGCGACTGGTAGCTCCCATGGTATAATAACTACTATATGGGTAGCCCTTCACTGCTAATGACTGTCGACCCACCTACAGCGCACGGACTGGTGATAGAATGTAGATATAATGACGTAATATCTCACAATAATACACTTACATGTATTTCTTATGGGAAAATCGTAATTTTCAAATTTGAATTGTAGCCTTATTAGAAGTCCTACTAAATTCATCCTCACCTTAAATGATTCGCATTGTTGTGCTCTTTTGTTTCGTAAAGCCATTTTTATAGGTAAAAGCAAAGAGTATAAAGATACTCTTTGGTAAAAGTGTACTTTTGAGTTCCGGTTTATTACCTCGACCCTAATAATCATTCCTGTGAACTGAAAAATTTACTGTTTTATTATTGATTGAAATTGGTTTGGTAGTTGGCCACCGACCAAACAGTCCTCGGATCGTAATTACGTCACAATTTTTTCTTCAGATAGTCCCTTCTCGAAGTCCTCAAAAAAATTCGACGTAATCCCTCTCCTAAGGCTGTTTACTGACTAGGATTAAATTTCTTAAGTCCCAAGATAAATAGGACTAGTTCATAAAATCTTGCAGATGTCACTAGTTGTTGTATAATATTTTATTTTATCTAAGATGCACACCTTTTAAAAGGTATATTATAATCACATTTGAAATTTGAATTGAACCTACCTGGATCTTCATACTATTGTACCTTTGTAAGCTAGGTAGAAGTACCTGCATAGGTAAAAGGGACGCATGTAAACCACGCTTTTCAAATTAGAATTATAAAGGAGTTCGAAATTTGAGTATAAACAAAATTTATTTAAAAGAAATCACCGATAAAATGTAAAGATTTACTAAAATAAAATAAACTGACAAATTTTTAGATTTGCAATTATATTTATGTTGCTAATTTTTTGTTTTTGTAGTCGACCTTTCCGATTTTTCGGAGATAGCTAACTCGATCCATGGCGGATCGTAACACTTCATGTTTCTAAGATATCTTCTTCTGACTATTTCCTCCAATACACAATCATGATAAAATTTTGTCAACTTAGGAAGCAAGACGTTATGCCACATATCCCGATCTATCGAAATTTCCTCTACGAAAGTATCGTCGTCCGTTACATAGACCATAAAGTAACATTTTCTCTCCCAGTAATGTTCATCTGGCCTTGGACTTGATAATAATAGGCATGATCCCGATTTAATTCCATAAGACCATCTTCGTTTATTTTTAAACACGTAAGCTTTTTCTGTGCCTTGTCTTAGAGTAAGATTCTTTTAATTAATTTTGGTATGCATTTAACTTCAACACAATGTGTATTTCCAACTAGCCCATCTGGAGATGCACCTAAAAGCAATTATTTGTGTCAATATACAAACCTGCTTTTGTCACCTCTTCAATGCCAAGCTGTTTTGCTAATATGGTCAGAGCAACTGTTTCATATCTTTTCCCAAATAAAGTGGATTCAGATTGAAACTCGGATGGATAAAGTATGTCTTTTACAAGTCCATGACATCTGGTCGTGTTTCTTCTAGCTTTCACTGCGCCAAATCTTGATGCCGTGAGACGATTTTTTTTCTGCTCTGTAACGATCATTTTCAAATTGCTTTGTTGTTGACATAGCAATATCGTTACGTTGTTCTTCAGTTACATGCAGTTTTTCCAAAATGCGCTTCTTTGATATTTCTACTTCTTCTAGTGTAGGTTCCACTTGTTTTGCATATGCTCCATAATCCACATTTTTTTCTAAAACCGGCAACTTAATTACGCTACGACTATTTTTCGGGGTTTCGTGGCACTCAAAGTTTTGCTTCGAACAGATCTGTCGATATAATTTTGAAAATATTTTCCGGGGCTCATTCCTACTTCGCGCTTGTACGAATTTACATGCCACAATGGTCCCAAATTATATCTCAGTGCCGTCAAATCACACCTCATATCAAAAGAACCTCGTCCACTCAAATTTAGCCGTTTACCACAATTAAACCTTGCCAGAATGCTCATAAACAATTCTGCTCGATTATTGGTTTCATTATCGATGAGCATATGTGATTTCTTCAGCAAATTTTCTATAGCTTCGTCAATATGATGATACAAGCCCGATTGTTTTATTGCTTCTATATTGCTATTTAAGGTATCTTTATTTTCGCAACCGAAATATGGCTTGCATTTTGAATGATCCCCAAATGTGTGATTAAAGCCAATTTGAAAATCTTCTCTAAGTGACTCTAGTGGGTTATCTTCAAAACTGCAGTTATAAATAGATGACTGAGCAATACTTTGAAGATCCTCAATTATTTTTTTTGTAAGTTGCTTCCGAGCAACATCAGATAACGCCTTATCTTTTTTCAAATTATATAGTTTTTTACCATGATTTTTTATAGCATGGTTTGCACATTCTATTTTGGTAATAGACTCGCCATAGCTACATGTTTTTGATAGCACAAAAACACTTGAATCACCATCTGCTATAAATTTTTGTATCTAATGCCATGTTGTTCTTCGCTAAAACAGAAACCTTGAGCTATTATATCTTGCTCCATAGCGGAAGAGCTGCCAGACCAATTACGAAAGCAATCGTGGATTTTCGGTTCTTCATCTTTTTTAGCTGCCCTGGCACAAACAGTACAGTATTTATTTCGCACCCCCATAAACAAAACTTTTTTAGTGAATTTCCCAATTATAACTGCCACTCCAGATGCTGCGTTATAATTATGACCGTATGATCGTTTTGACCATCCACCATCCAGATATACAGTAATGAAAGGTACTCCATCCTCATCTATGTCGTTTTTACGTATGGCTTCATCATATTCATCTTTACCAGCTTTAGACATTTCTGTTTCAATTTCTTCGTGCCATAATTTTTGCAGTGATTTTTCTTTAATTGAGTACGTATACTTATTTAAACAGGGAACGTTCATACAATTTAATAATTCTTCTAATTGACCAAATGTACCTCCAGTGGCTAAAGTACCCCATACCGCGCCCGTGTTTATTACAGATTGTTGGAAAGTAGGATCTTCGGTAGCTTTTACAATTTCAATATCGCACATATTGCATTTAAACTCAATATGACTAATTAAACCCAAACCTCTAGTAATTTCACGAACCGGCCTTGGGATAGGCCGGTTCTGATATGATAGTACTTAAAATTGTACTGAGTCCGGCCTCTGTTTTCTTGAGGAATGTAAATGTCAATAAAATTGTTTTATTTATTCTCCTACGTTCCCTTGTTGTTAACCCTGTACACTATTTAGGTGGTTTTCCGCGTAGCACTCAATAATTATTTTCGGGTTTTAATTAAATTTAAAAAATATTATTATAACAAAATATTATACGAGTATTATGTACTTGATATAGGCATTAGAACCAGGTAAAGACAGCTTATAAATTACGGCAACTATGGGGTGGCTTAAGTGTTTAAATGACCGCTTATATTTTACCTGATTTTACACAATAGGTATTATGGTTTGTGTCATTGCTTCAAATTTGAATGCTGACCTCTCTTTGAAATTGCTTGAACTGAAATTTGACGTAACGCCATGGCGCCAATTTGAAATTTCATGTAGATTGCGTGAATTCTAGTGGCAAGCAAATAAGGCAAACCAAAAAGATAATGGTATTTTTTTTCGATTGATTAGTATGGTAGGCATTACTTTACGCCTCCTATTTTATATTTATAACAAAAGTGTATTTTACTGAAAACTTACAAAAAAAATTTTTTATATTAAATTTTTTTAAATAAAAAATAGCAGGCGTTAAGTAAAATAGAATTTTAAGTATGCTCTGAAAATTTCAACTTTCTGCGATTATTAGTTTTTGAGATTTGCTTGCCACCAGCTCAACGCCTATTGATCTAGCACCTTAAGAAACTGAAATATTTTATGGCAATATTATTATGGGATACAGAAGTACTTAAAACACTTAATTGAAAAAAGATAAATTTAAGTTTTCCTTTTGTTTATTTTATCTCATTCAAGTCGTTTCTATTGATAAAAGTGCAAACGGTTTACCACTTAAAAATTTAGGAATTAAATTTACTGAAAGAGGAAATATTTAAATTGTAAGAAATACTTTCCCTTTTGAACAAGAACGCCATATTTTGAAAAATTTGTTAGAAAAAAAAGTTACATTTAAATTAAATCTCTCCTTATCACTTGGGGCTCAATCGCAATTATTCAAATTCAAAATAATAAAAAAAAATTTAATCTGCAAAGTTTTACAATATTTTGTCAACCCGAAGGGCATAACGGAAAAAATCGTCGTAATCTATCAGATTATTTTCAAAACAATAGTTATTCTTAATCCGAAAAAATTAAATAAATTAAACATCTATTTGTCATGTTGCTGTCTATTGTTATTTTTGATGGCACATACTCTTTTCATTTTCCTTTTATTTTTAGCAAGTATTCACTCAGCTGCAACTCCAATTGGTTCGTTATTAAGTGGAACAATGATGGACTACTTTGGTCGAAAAGTTACTTTACAACTGGCGGGCCTTCCATTAATTCTCGGTTGGATTGTAATTAGCTTTTCCCACAACCACGCTCTTCTTTTACTAGGAAGAGTATTTGCAGGCTTAAGCGTGGGTTTGGTAGCTCCAGTAGGACAGGTAAAAAATTTCTTTCTTTTTGAAGCAAACACCTTAAAAGTATATTTTAGGTCTACTTAGCAGAAATTTCCGATGCAAAAATGAGAGGAGTCTTTAGCAGCGTACCTTTTAGTAGTTACTCGTTTGGGATATTACTGGTTTATATGCTTGGATCCACGGTGCATTGGAGATTAGTTTCAGGATTAAGCATTATTTTACCAACAGTATCAGTAATTATGTACTTTTTCCTGCCAGAAAGTCCAGCGTGGTTGGTACGCAAAGACAGAATAGAACAAGCAAATAAAGCTTGTCTTTGGTTTAGAGGAGGAAATGCAGTACAGGTAAGACAAGATTATAACAAAAGTAATGCTAAACCTCATTAACTTTATTTTTAGTCCAAATTGGAAATTCAACAATTAATCAATAGGACAGAAAATGAAAAAATACAGAAGGAAAATTCAGAGCCAATATGGAAATATTTTTTCAAACCACAAGTTCTTAAGCCCTTCCTTATTATTAACATTTTTAGTATATTGCAAACACTTGCAGGAGTTTACTTGATTGTCTTTTACGCGGTTGATATAATTTCGAACATGGGTGACGGTGACAAGAAAATTGATAAATTTTTTGCAGCCATTCTAACAGCAGGAGTACGATTTATTTTTGCCGTAATATCAAGTTTCTTGCTAGCCTTTTGCGGAAGGCGATCTGTGGGAATAGGTTCGGCAGGATGTACCGGTTTGGCAGCGGTTATTTTAGCAATGCTTTTGCATTCCGATTGTCCCCAAAATGCGCATTTCGTTGCAATTTGTTTGTTAGCCTATGTGGGTGCAAATACGTCAGGCTTGATGGTTCTTCCTGGTGTTTTGGTTGGAGAACTGTTTCCTATAAAAGTGAGAGGATTTGCGGGAAGCCTAACATTTACGATATTTAATTTATTAATTTTTGCGATAACAAAATTGTTTCCTTACTTAAAGACATTGTTGAGTATCGACGGATTTTTCTTAGTGTTCGGGATTTCGGCTTTCGTAACAGCTGCATTTTTTTATTTTGTCTTGCCCGAAACTAAAGGAAAAACTTTGAACGAAATTGAAGATTACTTTTTGGAAGATAATTGGTTATGGATTACCCGCAAAGAAAAACCCCAAGAAGAATTGTGCACAAATAATAATATTAAAGCATAAACGATGTTTCTTTTTTGTTACAATTAGGCTGTTATTTATTTATACGTAAATTTAAATGTATTAAATCGTTAATTTTATAATAAAATTAAAACAAAATATTTTCTACTTTGTACCGAAGAAAATGTCTCAAAAATATATGAAATAATGCTTTGTACCACCCACGTTCCCATGAAAAATGCAATTGAATACACCGAAATCGTTAAAACTCCGTGATTATAAGTATTGCATATATTTAATTGATTTTACATTTTTTTTAGAAGAGCATGAAAACTTTTGTAATTATCTACTAAAAAAAATTAGTTCAGACTAGGCAAAAGATTCCAAAAATTTTGCATATTATTGATTTGTTTCACTCGGTTGCATGTGGATTACGGAAATTTTTTCCAGCAAATTTGGCAGTATATCCCAATTCTTCTTCGATGCGAAGAATTTGATTATACTTGGCCAATCTTTCTGATCTGCAAGGTGCTCCGGTCTTGATCTGGCCTGTAGATAAACCTACTACAAGATCTGCAATAAAAGTATCCTCGGTTTCGCCCGATCTGTCAGACACCATGGTACCCCAGTTGTTGGTTTTAGCTAATAGGTGGGCATCAATGGCTTCAGACAGAGTTCCAATTTGACTAAGTTTCAAAAGCAAACAGTTGCAAGCTTTTTTCTCAGCTGCACTTTCAATTCTCTTAGGATTGGTCACAGTAAGATTATCACCGACAATTTGGATGTTTGTAGTTTGTGTCATCTTAGACCAGGCGTCCAAATCGTCTTCGTGGAAAGGATCTTCAATCGAAACAATCGGCGTAGTCTTCATGAAGGTTTTGTAGGTATCCAGGAGTTTTGCAGATGTCAACCACTTGGATTGGTTAGATTTTTTATTTTTAAAGTCCAGATCATATTTTTTAACTAATCATAAAAAATTACTTATAACATACCTAAATTTAAAAAATTGTGTTTTCTTACGTTTAGCTTTGAAAAAATCTGAAGCGGCTACATCTATTCCAATGTCTATACGTCCTGTATATCCAGCTTTCGCGATAGCAGTAGTGATATATTTAAGTGCATCTTTGTTGTTCGGAATTTTGGGTGCAAATCCACCTGCATCCACAACGGCTGTAGCGTCCAAACCAAACTTAGCTTTAATGGCATTCTTTAAGTGATGATATACTTCTGATCCCATTTTCATTGCTTCTGCAAATGAATTTGCACCAGTTGGCATAATCATGAATTCCTAACGAAATGTATATGATACAAAAACACTTAAGTAACAAAATTTAAGTAATAAACCTGCATGCACAATTTATTAGTAGCATTACAACCACCATTAATTACATTAAAAGCTGGAACCGGAAGAATTATCTCCTTGTTTCCAGCAAGATCTGCAATATATTTAAACAACGGGATTCCTCGCTTAGCAGCTCCAGCTTTAGCGACAGCCAAAGACACGCCTAAAATTGCATTCGCTCCAAAATTAGACTTATTTTCAGTTCCATCCAATTGAAGCATAAAGTCATCGATTTCTCTCTGCTGTGTAACTTCAAAGGAATTCCTCACCAATTCCGGACCCAACAATTCGTTGACATTACTCACTGCGTGTAACACACCGTTACCGTGGTAATTAGCAACATCACCATCACGTAATTCTAAAGCTTCGTCGGCACCTAAAATTAAAGTCCCGTAGGAAAAACTTTTATTTCTATAAGAAACATACCGGTACTTGTACCAGATGGAACAGCAGATCTAAAAAGGCCTAAGTCGCTAATCAAATCTACTTCAACTGTTGGACTACCACGAGAATCGTAAATTTGGCGAGCATATATACTTTTAATCGGCATATTGGAATGAATTAAATTTTTAATTGCACTAAAAAACGATTAAAAATTAAAATGTTTTTAATGATTTTAATGTTGTAAGAGCTCTTTCACACGAGGTCATCATGCTGGCGTAAATGTATTTTTCTTGCCACCCAACACACCATCAATTCTGCTCAGTCATCAAATAAGTGAAGTTTGAAAACACAAATGCAGAGAATCAAAGATTTTTCGATTTACCGGAAGGATTTGCTACAGTTCACACAATGATCATTGACAGTATTCAGATAATTTTATAGTGGAAAGGTTCTGGTACATTTTCACATCACGTTTTTTTTTCGCACATCAAAACAAGGATGAAAAAAATGTTAAACTCATATATGGAAAAATTCATTTGATCCAATAGAACGCATTTTATACTGCACAAGTGGCCCCGAGTGAAAAAGTTCCAAGTCCCAAAAGTTATTGGTGTTTCGCAAGGTTAAATGCATTTATTTTCAAATTGTCTCCTTTGATGATGTACATATTTCCATATTTGCATACTTACAGGCGAGGGACTTATTTGGCCAATGGACTTATTTGGCCAATGGACTTATGATTTTATGTACAGATATTGATCCATGTGAACGATTAAAACATACTAAAATTTTTTTTAGATATGATGTTGGTTACTCGAAGATGGTATCGTTAACCTAACCTAAAATGTTAAGATTCATTAATTTTTTCAATACTCATTTTTCATTAATTGCTACTATTTTATGCATAAAAGTTGAAACTTACATTATTACTAATTTTGATCTTGTCAAAATGTTTAGCTTTTGATGAAATTTACATGGCAACTTGAAAACGTAAAAAAATTAATAATCATCATAGTGGTTGTTGGCGCTACTTTGAGCAGGAAAATATTGGAACCTAACTGATGGCGTTGGCTTTTTAAACTAACTCTATATTCCTCTGAGAGGAAACTTAAAGTTTATTGAAAAACAATCAAAATATTGGTTTTAATTTTTATTATATGGCAGACCTGAACCTACTATTCTTTGGATTTCTACCTGTGAAAAAAATTGTTTCGTGAGGAAGATAATCGACATGAAAAAGTTAAGCGACAATCAATACAAAATAAGAACAAACAATGAAATAGAAATAATGCTGGCGAACAGTGACATTGTACGACACATCAAAGCAATGAGAATAAGCTGGCTGGGTCACGTGCTGAGAGCGTATGAAAGCAGAATCATAAAATGCATGATGAAGTGGAAACCAGATGTTGGAAGGCCGAGAGAGAGCAAAAACGAGATGGCTGGACGAAGTGGAAAAAGACCTGAAAGCTATGAAGATCAGAGACTGGAGAGGGTGAGAGCTATAGACGGACAGCTCTGGCGAAGAGTGGTGGAAGATGCAAATACGTATGGGAACTGAAAAGAGTAAAGAGAGAAAATGTGGTGAGCGACAAGCAGCGAAAAATAAGGATTAATCCAGCTTAGAAAATATTTCGTAACTTTAATTTTATGCCATCATAATTAGTTTGCAAATTAATTGAAGTTGGTGGGATATTTAATTGTTAAATGTTATTGCCAATAATTGATGTTGTTGTTATAACCTCTGGGCATACAGGGTTATCCCTAGCCGAAAGTAGAAGAAGTTATAACCTTTTGATTTAAGACAAATTTTGACCAAATCGCGTACGAGATAGTTGCAAATCTCATCTTAACGTAATATCACGATTTAATTACTAACCAACTACGTACTAAGTGCTTCTTCAATTCACTTACCATTAAAGATTTCAATTACCTTTGAAATCGATTACGTTACTAGGTCACTGCACTGCCAAAAATGTATTTTCCACGTCTCATGAGAACCCAAAAGAAAAAGACAGACATGCCCCTTGACAGCGAGGGTATAATATTGTTCGCTGCTCAAAAACGACCATAATATCAAAAAAGGGAACACAAGATCATTTTCTCCATGACAACGCTCCATCACATACGGCAAAAATAGTTCGCGTTGAAAGTACTCAACTGGGAAGTATTAGCCTATGCGGCTTACTCTCCAGACTTGGCTCCAATCGATGGGTCACGCACTAGCTGAGCAGCGCTTTGCTTCGTACAAAGATGTGAAATACCAGCAGTATAGCACGAAGCATACACGGGTCGACTACGAAGCGTAAGCTCGTGGTTCGAACCTTGTTCGTGGTAGATACACTGCTGCGATCAAAAAGTCCAATATCGATCTGTGCACTATGGGGAAGGCAACGGGAAACCACCCATGAATTATAATACTCCCTGGTAAATTCATTTTGGCTTCGGCCAAGTGAATTGCCAACGTCCGGGGACCCGATATGGCACATGAAGAAGAAAGATGTGAAAAATGACTCGATGAATGATTTGCGGCAAAAGGAAAGATTTTTACTGCCGTAGTGTTCACAAATTGCCCGAAAGATGGGAAAAATATGTAACTGGCAATGGTGTATACTTTGAATAAGTAAATTTTATCATTCTACCAAATTTAACGTGTTTTTCGAAAAAATCCGCATTCATACTTGAACACCTATAATACAATTTTCGTAGATTTGTCAATTTTATTTTCAAATTTAACTATAAAATCAAATTTATTCAAAAACAAGTCAAAATTAGCAAATTTGTGCCGATTATTTTATCCGAGCAAAGTGTGACCTGGCTACCAATAATTATTATTTTCAATGGGTAACTAAAATTTAAGTTTCACAATTATTATCTTCTCACAACCAAGATTCGCAACAACAAAAATTATTGTTATTATTTTAGGTCACCGTTAATCTGTATAATTCATTTTAAACTTTAAAATACTAATAGAATTTTTTTATACCCAAAATTTAAAACTAAAAGTGGACCAAACTGAAAAAGGGAATCATCTAACGCTAATTTTCTTTCTCGTAGAGAAAGTGGTGGCAACATCCCCATACTAATTAACCCCTCCCTCGTGCCTATAATTTCCCTTTAGTTACGTTCACACTGCCGATAACAGTCTTATTAACAAACAATAACCAATTATTCAAACAATGATCATTTATAAATTTGGTAGGTGGGTACGCTACAAAACCCAAGGAATACACAACAAAATTGTATATAAATAATTTTTGTATGCAGTAGAAGGAATTTTGGTGAAAAATTTTAATGATTAATCTCGTTATACATGCGCTTTTGGGGGGAAACCTATAAAAAACTGTATAGAACCTTCATTGCAATTCAGGACGTTAATATGATCAACTTCAGAAATTTCTAAAACTTTCCCAGCAATTTCCATATTTAGGAAAAAATACAAAATGGAAAAAATTAAAAGCCACAAAATAACATCGCACATATTTAATTGATTTTACATTTAGAAGAACTTTCAAGTTACATCTATAGGAATCTAAACTTGCATGCAACTTCTGTATAAAATTTTCACCGCCTTTCTCTTTTATATAATTCAATAAAATTAAAATATAAAAATTAACAGGTTAATAATTTATATATTTTAAATTTTCTTTTTATATGCACAACAATTTTACAACTAATTAAAAAAAATCAGTTTAGACTAGTCAAAACAATTTGGTTCCAGAGTTTAGACAGAAAAGTTGCATGTGATAAAATGGGTTCACTTAGCATGAGGATTACGGAAAGCTTTTCCAGCAAATTTAGCATTAGGTCCCAATTCTTCTTCGATGCGAAGAATTTGATTATATTTTGCCAATCTTTCCGACCTGCAAGGTGCTCCAGTCTTGATCTGACCTGTAGATAAACCTACTACAAGATCTGCAATGAAAGTATCCTCAGTTTCTCCCGATCTGTGAGACACCATGGTACCCCAGTTGTTGGCTTTAGCTAACAGGTGAGCATCGATAGATTCAGATACAGTTCCAATTTGATTGACTTTTAAAAGCAAACAGTTGCATGCTTTTTTCTCAACTGCAGTCGCAATTCTCTTAGGATTAGTAACAGTAAGGTCATCGCCCACAATTTGGATGCTTGTACTTGCGGTCATCTTGGACCAGGCTGCCCAATCGTCTTGGTCAAAAGGATCCTCAATTGAAACGATAGGTGCAGAGTTCATGAAGTCTTTGTAAGTATCCAAAAGTTGATCAGATGTCAACCAATTGGCTTTGTCAGAGTTTGGATTTTTGAAGTCCAAATCGTATTTATCTATTCACAAACAATTGATAATAAATTAACAAAACAAAAAAGTGCTTTTCTTACTATCTTTGAAGAATTCTGAAGCAGCCACATCCATTCCAATGTCGATACGGCCAGTATAACCAGCTTTTTGAATGGCATCAGTTATAAGTTCGATTGCATCTTTGTTGTTCAAAATGTTTGGTGCAAATCCACCTTCATCACCAACAGCTGTAGCATCCAAACCAAACTTAGCTTTGATGACATTCTTCAAGTGATGATAAACTTCTGATCCCATTTTCATTGCTTCGGTGAAAGTACTTGCACCAGTTGGTAAAATCATAAACTCCTATAAAAAATTAAAATGTAAGAAAGAACCCAAGTAATAACAAAATTGAAATAACCAACCTGCATGGCCAATTTATTACCGGCATGAGAACCACCATTAATTACATTAAAGGCTGGAACTGGAAGAATTATATCCTTGTTTCCAGCAAGTTCTGCAATGTATTTGAACAACGGGATTCCCTTTTTAGCAGCCCCAGCTTTTGCAATAGCCAAAGACACGCCCAAAATCGCATTGGCCCCAAATTTGGACTTATTTTCAGTTCCATCCAATTTAAGCATAAAGTCATCGATTTCTCTCTGTTGTGTGACTTCGAAAGTCTGTTTCACCAATTCGGGACCCAACGATTTGTTGACATGACCCACCGCTTGCAACACACCTTTTCCATGATAATTAGCTTTATCACCGTCTCGCAATTCCAAAGCTTCGTGTACACCTAATACAAAAAAGAGGCCATAAAAAGAACACCTCGAGTTACATAAGTTACATACCGGTACTTGCACCAGATGGAACGGCAGACCTAAAGAGGCCTAAATCGGTAATCAAATCTACCTCGACGGTTGGATTACCACGAGAATCGTAGATTTGACGAGCAAAAATACTTTTAATGGGCATATTTGAATGAATATATCTTTTTGTTGCAACTGCTACACTAAAATATTAAAATGATGGTCACTAAAATTAAATCAAGTTAAAACACTTACAACGACTTGAATACTGTAAGAGTTCTTCGTGTAATTTTTATAAACGTAAAACCGGCGATGAAAAAGTTAAAATTCGTCCAATTGACCTCACTTTGCTTGAGGAAGGTCAGATGAAGGTGATGCGCACGACAAGTGCAGGTAGTTACCAGAACGAACAAACAGAGGGCATCTTTTTCTTACATACAATTAAATATAATTCATTGATATTTATGACCGTTTTCTTTAAGTGAATGTGGCGGTCAAATATATATAATTCTAATTCTTGTATTTACAAAGTTATGAATTACATTTAAATCGCAGAACTGCATTTAAATATTTAAAGAAAATTTTGAAGTATATTGGGTTGCCTACCTAACACATCATTTTAAAATTTTAGATTTTCGAATTTTGAAATTGTTTCCATAATATAATTTCTAATAATAAATTTTTTCAAAATTAACTTTATATTTGCCAATTTAAAAGCTCCTAATATTATGATGCATCCATCACTTTAAATTTTTCCAGCATTGTGGGTTGCGTAACATTTAGAGCGACATGACAATTTTTTAATTTAAGGACGGTCACCATCGTGTGTTTCCCAAAACTATAAACATGCATTTTACAAAGTATTAGATGTGGTATTATTAGTTCTTCACGTTACTTACCCAGTGAAAAACAATTTTAAGCATTGGGTAGAAGATATTATCTATATTTTATTAATGTGTCCATTAGCGTCCTATTGTAACTTTGGGGACGGTCACAAATCCCGAATTCGGATTTTCACGAGTTTTGAAGTGAATTATGAAAAAGGACATCGTACTCTACACATAAGAAAAAATTGCCCTCAGACCACTCCAAGCCGTTTTAGGCTTCTATACATAGTATAGAAAGAAGCCTTATAATCTGGCTTCGTGTCCGTCCGTCCGTCTGTCCGTCTGTCCGTTCGTCCGTCTGTCCGTCCGTCCGTCCGTCCGCATAATTCAAAGTCACTAAATTAGTGACAAAAAAACCTTTTGTCACTAAATTTTACTTTTTTGTGGGTGGATGGACAAACGCGTGAATGGATTAACAAGATTCAAAATAATTAATTGAGATCAAACACACAGAGTTGTGGACGCTTTTTCAATTGTTTATGAGATTATTTTATTCATCTTACACTTTTTTTTGGGTTGGTAATAAATGAACTAACCAATTAAAGGTGCGAAAGAGTGAAAGTAAAAATTACGTAAAACGTAAAAATAACACTTACAAAATGCAAGTCAATTTCTTATATAGAAAATTTTAGTTACCAACTAAAAAAATTAAGATAATCTGATGATCGTGCAGATAAAGAAAAAATTATAAATTTAAATTAAAAATAATTACAAAATATTATATAATTGTAAACCAAAAAGGTAGCTGTATAGAAGCCTAAGAACTGCGGTCATCCGAGTTCCAACTTGTTTACAATCGCTTTACTCATTAAAAATATCTCCCTAGAACGGTCCAGCTTGGCAAAGTGTAAATGTTGACCCGACGGATATCAGAAGGCGACTGGTAGCTCCCCACCGCTAGTCACTGTCAACCCACATACAACGCACAGACTGGTGATAGAATGTATACCATATTTGGCATGAAATTACATTTACATGTATTTTTTATGAGAAATTCGTGATTTTAAAATTTCAATTGTGGGCTTATTTTAACAAGTCTACCGAAAGGATCTACCGAAACCTACCTCACCTTAAAAGTCTGGTATTTTAGTGCTCTTTCGGTTGGTGTAGCAATTTTTATAGAAAACAGTGTGCTTTCGAGTTTGGATCTTCTGATTCTACCTGGAACTTTATTAATCCTATTAATTTATTTAAGTGCTCGCTATCTAATAATAATATCATTTTACATTCCTATAGGAATTTGGCTATCTCTTTCGAGATTTAACAAATCCGTTTTTTGGGATAGATTAGTCCCCATCTACTAAAACATTACTACACTTCTGCATTCTATTGTCTGTCCTTACTTTCACCGTGATTCTTAACCAGTTTTTTCTGTTCTTCACTATTTCTCTCAAATTTCTCACTCCCATCTTCCTCATGTCATCAATCACCTGACCATACCATCTTAAATTGGGTCGTAGAGTTCTCGCTGTTCGCTATCTATCACACTAAAATAAAAAATTTTTAACCATGTGGGCAGATTAGAAATAACCCCACCATAGTCCCATGGACTGCACACATGACGAACAGAGAGGTATGAGAACGGATGAACAAGGAAAAAGAAATCATGAACATCGTCAAAAGAAGAAAATTAAAGTATTTCGGTCATATCCTGAGGAATGAGAAGCGTTACGAATTGTTACAACTGATACTCCTAGGAAAGATGTACGGAAACAGCGGGCCTGGGAGAAGAAGGATATCGTGGCTGAAAAACTTAAGAACGTGGTTTTCGACAACCACAGCAGGACTATTCCGGGTTACAGTATACAAAATAATGATAGCCAACATCCGGTAACAGATCGGCACGTAAAGAAGAAGATAGGCTGCAGGGACTTGGGGGTATAGAATATACCCCCAATATCCTAGTGTCGGAAGACAACATATTAAAGATTTTCCAAATTAGTATTTCATACTTCTAGACTCCCCGTGATAATTTTTCTGTTTATGTTGTTTAAAAAATTGCTGGCGATTGTGACAACCACCCACATCCTACATTTTATAGTATAAAAATAAAAAAGAAAATTATTTTATTTTTTGTAAGTAAAAAATATCTGCTTAAAAATAAAAAATAATAAATAAAAATAAAAAATTAAACTTGAAATGTAATTTTTTTTGTAAGATCCATTAAATTAAGTAAATAAAATTCAATTTTGTTTAATTTGGGGTATAGCTTTTCTGCGCTTCCCAAAAGAAGGCCCACGCTACTCAACCATTATAACCAGGATAATTAGCACTGGTTTAGACACTAATAATATTCCAAATCTGGTGGCAGTCACTTTTGAATATTTAATTTTACCCCCACCCCGAAGGACCTAAAAGCCTAAAGGTCTAATACATTTAAGCCAGTACTTTCGATTTCTTACTAGTATTTCATTTAAATTTATAAAATAGATTTACAAAATATAATCTTTTATCGCCAGCTAGTAAATGCATCGATTACATAATATACAAATAATAATCAATGTCATTGTAAAATGTAAGAGATTAGCAACAAATTAAATCTTGGTATTATCGTTATATTAATCGTTTGTAGACTAAAAAATGTTTGTAAAATAACAATTTCTTATATTTATATCTCATTTTCAATTGATAATATCAAAGATTATTAATTAATATTGCAATTTTCATTAAAAAGTTAATTTGCTATAAAATAACACAATCGTTAAGCAATCATAAAGACTTGAGATGTTTTAAAACAATCAAGGTATTTCAGGCGATTTGAATTTTGAATTTGAATTTGCGATCCAAAGCGCAGCGTTGAAAGATATATCAAAATTTGGGCGTCAAAACAGGCAGTATTTCTCCAAATTAAGTATTACTACATAAGTTTTTCAAACAAAAATCAAAATCAAAATTGTAAATTCATTAAAGCATTTTGCGAAAGTTGAGTTAGGGTGGTAAGGAAAGTTGATACTGATAAAAACAATGCTAAATTTGTATAAAACTTATAACTTACAATGCACAAAAATATGGATGTTAGATAAGGTAACTTATCCAAATAAATTTAAATAATTAGTAAGTAGGAATTTATCTTGATGAAAAATTACATAAAAGCTACTTTTAGTTTCGTGGATATAAAAGTTATTTTACGTTACGCCAGCTGATTGCAAAATGTGTCAAAAAAATTCTGAGCAGAGTTCAGTAAAAAAGACTTCGTAATTCAAGATTACCTAAAGAAATTAAGGAAGATTATGAAAGAGAACATAACTAGTAAGATTTTAAATCATGGACAATTCAAAAATTTTAGGTCAAATTTCATCAAATTTCAAAAAATTTCATAAAATTTCAATCCGATTGGGTTCGAGTTAAGATTCCCCAACTCTAAAGTTTAATATAACTAAAGATATTCCTTCACTATTAGTTAGATGACATTAAAGATAAAAAAATTTTTAGGGTGAGGTAGAACTTGATAGGTCCTTTAATAAGCCTAAAATTCAATTTTAAAGTTTACGAATTTACCTATACAAACATCTGGAAGCATGTATATGCCACATTCTGTTAACAGTACGTGTGTCGAACGTAGATATATAAGAAACCGGTAGTTGGCGCAGAATACCCTCTCCTTAGAATGCTGTCATGTGTTTGTGTAGGAAAATAAGAAGAAACTTTTAAAGTCAATTTCCTCAATATTTTAAATTTATCCTCACCTTAACAGACTCATTTTAATGTTATGTAATTCTAAAAAACTTTTACAAAAATCTCTAAAAACAAAAAGTCCCTGTTAATAATGAACTACTACCAAAATCCTTTCATTAAAGGTGAAACTTGGTTTACATTTTCTATTTTACCATTTGTGAAAGGATCTCTAATAAACTACCGAATACCGGTTTTATTGTAAATTAATAATAAATTATTAATAAATTCGTGGAATTGAAAAAAAATCAACGAAACAAACAAAGCATATTACGTAATACAAAAAAATTCTATCGATAATAATTAATGATATATCAACCAAAATTCTAACATTGTTGCAAAACAGTACTAAGTAAGCTGAGCTGTGAGCTAAAAGGATTAAGAAAATGCTGACCATTTTGAAAGAATTTCATATTACACAAAGAAAATAATTTGATAACCAGATGATTAGCTAAAAACTTTTAGGAAAAAAAGATAAGGAAACGGTGGCAGTTCAAGACAGGCAGATGTTACAACATGGCGAAACAAAAATTTTTTAGTTTTGCACAATATAAATTTATTATTTATTACTCACGCAAAAAAAACGTGGAATTAATTTATTAAAAAAATATTATTTTACAACTGAATGATAACAGAGGATATCAATGTGCTTCTCTTCCATACTACATGAAGTGATTGATTATTTATTATTATGATAATAAATCGTAACCTTTTTTATAAATTAAAGTATTAAAGTACAAATTAAATAAATTGATAAAGTTAAATGAATGAATTTTTTATTTTTAATAATAATAATTAATATGAATGATAATTACAACTGCTGATGCAGATGAAAAGTGATCTTACTATAAATACATCAGCATTTTTCGTGCTGTAATGGTAAGTTTTTCCTGCATAAATAGATTTTTTGGGGTGGTTCAATTACCTCTCTATGCTGTTAAAAATATGTGAAGAGAAGTAATTACAATTTTCTTTGTTTTCCATCAACCATATACTAAGCTGCTTCCTTTTTTGCATTTGTAAAAGAGGAAATTCAAAAATACTTCATGAACAGGCTTTTCAGTTATTGTGAGACTGGAGTAAGTCTATTAGTCGTGCTTCCCTTTTATCCCTATTCTTCTGGATTATTGCAAACAAGTCTGAACTTAATGGTATAAATTCGGAACAAATACTGTTGGGCTGGAGTGAAGCAAGATTGAAAGTGTAGAAATAAAACGAGGTCAATTTACTTTTTGTCGTCGCTTGCGGTTTGGAGAAATGCTGATACCGGAGAGTATATCCAAATATATATATTTTTTTTTAGTAGCTTTTAATGTGTAATTAAGAATTATGCTTTGGTTGCAACAGTTAATGTCGGAATCCATGCTTTTTTGTTTAAGTCTGATTTAAATTCTTAGAATTTTTTATCATCTTCAGACGTCGTGTCACAATCTCTTCATTAGTGTTTCTTCAGCATGGAAACTTTATAAAAAGTAAACCGATTCTGTAGCTCTTCTTCGATTGGATTCAGGAAATAAATATTTGGATAACCTTTTGGACTTTTGGCAGTGATTATAAGAAATTAAGGATGAGATCGCTGTCTTTCCTTACATAAAAATGGAATAAAATGATTAGTATATATTTATGAGTATAAATTTGATTCCTCGAATCTTAACTTAAGCAAACAAGGGGATTCTTATATGTATATTATTATCTCATCCCATTTCTAATGCTTAAAACAAAGTAAAAGCCACAATACAAATATTACGAACAAATAAGTTTCATTACTTTTTCCCATATTAAGCACAAAGAAACTTAGTATTTTGGACGATGGAAAAAAATTCATCAGAACAATAATAATTATGCGTATGAACATTTGGCATTAAGAATAACTAAAACTATTTAGGTCAGAAAAAAATATTTTTGACAAAGCTCATAGATAATTTCTTGTTCTCTACACTAACATTTGAAAACTATTTTTTATCTAGAAGATACTGAAAAGCGATATTGTCAAAAAATTGATTTTGAACAACATTTTCTTCAATACAGAGATGAGTCAGCAGCAGTTCGCCAAGGTCGTAAATTTAAAGTGTTAGTCAGGTCATGGATTGTTAATTATATCAAGAACTGAATTTTTTTTTACAGTCAAAATTACCTATTTGCTTGGCCTAAAAAAGTTGATAAGATGTTTAAATTATCATCTTTAAATAACTTTTTGTACTACCATGAGGCCACCAACAACTTACTTGAAAATCATATTTAAGTTTTACTGATCATTTAATTGTTGATATGAGAAAACTGTGTATCCGCCGAAAAAATTGCAAAATTCGGTAAAAATTTGTTATCGTCTAATTTTGATCGATATTTTGGTTAAAATTTTAATATCCTTCAACCGAAAAAGAGATTATTTAAAAATAACTAAAAATTTGTTAGGTGTAAAAGTTTAAAAATTTTGACATTAAAAGAGTTACTGACATAATTTTGTCGTTAAAAGTATTCGGTTCTTTTAATGAACTAAAGATAGTATATCAAAATTTTAGCTATTTCACCTTCAAAATTAAAAAAACTTTGAGCATGTTTACGATTATATCATCCAATCTATACAAAAAACTAAATGACCATTAAATAAAAAAAATTAAATAATGTAGGTTATATCATTGTTGGGCTTCTGAAAGTCTTGTTCTCATGAGGGATTGCCATTACTCATCGTCTTATTATTGATTTCATAATATTATTCATTATTTTTTTGTAGTCAATTAGGAGTTCAGATAATTTATAATAATTAACAGGTGTTCGACAGCTTGGTATTATAAAAAAAAGTTTAACCAAAATTGCCAAGTTTGAAAAACCCATACCTCATCAAAAGTTGCTAATAAATTCCAAGAATTTAAATTTTTAATTTGACCTGATATAATTTTTGGTTCAAAGAATTTTCTAAAAAAAGTCCAAAAAAATTATATTGATCAAACGTGTTAAGTTGTTTGTTGAATTTTATAATGAATAAATTTTCCATAACTCTTCGAAATACATATGCGTAATCTACTCTGCGAAAATCATTTTCTCTAATTTCAAATCCAATTTTAAAATGTCACCTATTTTAATAGAAACAATGAATGATTAGTAAATGAAACTTGCGAAAGCACTAAAACAACGACCACTTCTCCTTTGTAAACTTGACCATACATAATAATATATGCTTTGTATAATTATGTTGAGTTTATGGTCGATAATAAAGCACCCCGCACTTTAAATGAAGTGTTTGACTCCCGGTGATTTAATTAATTTTTACATAATATTATTCCGTACTCACCTTAGTAAAATCTAAAATTTTAAATTAACTACGATTCAAAAATTACCTATAGGACCAATACAAAATTTTAAAAAAATTGAATTTATTCGGGAGGTTGTTAATTTATAAACGACTAGAACATGGACTGCTTCATGGTATGACGTCCTTTACATAACTACTTAGGCGATTTGATTATTTTTTACCAACCCTGACTTTCAATGAGTGAGTGAGTGAAGAGTTTTAGTATGATATTAAATTTAAAAAACTGTTATTTTTTATATTTAGTTCCTAGCATCTCTCTGAAAATGAAAGTACATTTACTTTAAAAATTGTTTAATTGGGCTTGAACTAAGATGTATACAAAAATTAACAAAATTCGAGAGGAGTCAAGACCCCCCAACTTAAGTGCGAGGTCCCTCATTGCTTAATTTGCAGAAACATTTCCTTTAACTGAAAAAGTTATAAATTTTTTTTTTTTATTAACTCAAATTTATTCAGCAATCTATCTACAGATAATAAGCTTATTAGTGAACAAAATTAAATAAATTAAAATAAAATAGCATGCGCAGGATGTTCCAGTGAACGCTCTGCATTATTTACATTAAAATTGTTACGACTTCAAATAATAATCAAATATGTGTATGTGTTATAGTTTATTTAGTCAAATCTGTTGGTTAAATCCGCTGGCTTGAACCTTTTGAGTCGACGCGTTTCGTCACTTGGCGTTAATAATTGTTTGGCCGTCACATTAGGGTGCACTTTGAGTCTCTCGCGGTAGTTTTCACTAAATCTTGTGATTTCTTCTCTGATGGAGGGCATTGGGAAGTCATTCTGGATGACGCTGTTTGGCATGTACCATGGTGCATCGACGATTATTCGTAACACTTTATTTTGAAACCTTTGCAGAATTTCAATGTTGGAATTGGCAGCTGTTCCCCAAAGTTGGATGCCATAGGTCCAAACCGGTTTAATTATTGCCTTATAAATAAGGATCTTATTTTCATGGGAGAGTTGAGACCTTCTGCCAATAATCCAATACATCCCACTGAGTTTCAGTCCAAGTTGTTTTCGTTTGGTGAAAATATGTTTACGCCAGGTTAGTTTTCTGTCAAGATGCATACCAAGGTACTTGGCATCCTCTGCCTGTGGTAACTGACAATTGTTGAGTTGAACCGGTGGGCAAGTACTTCTATTCATTGTGAATGTTACATGGACAGACTTCGATTCGTTGACTTTAATTCGCCACTGTTTAAGCCACTTTTGTATGCCATTTAGACCTACTTGGAGATTTTTTGATGCTGTTGTTGGATCAGTATGCGATGCGAGAATGGCAGTGTCATCAGCAAAGGTCGCAATGGTAATTGGCCCGGTCTGTGGAAGATCCGACGTGAACAAAAGGTATAGTACGGGACCTAATACACTTCCTTGGGGCACTCCAGAGGTAATGGGATAGAGGTCGGTGTATTCATTTTGGTGTTTTACCAGAAAATGTCGATTGGATATGTAAGATTTAATAATTAGGAAGTAATGATATGGAAGATTTTTCTTTAACTTGTACAGTAGCCCATCATGCCACACCTTATCAAACGCTTGACTAACATCGAGAAACGCCGCCGAGCAGTATCTCCTAGCATCGAAATCTTCGTTTATTTTCCTAACTACTCTGTGCACCTGCTCAATAGTTCCATGAGAGTGGCGAAATCCAAATTGATGATTAGGTATTAGCTTACGGTTTTCAATTATAGGTTTTAAATGCTCTAGCAGCAATTTTTCAAAAACTTTAGAGAGCACAGGAAGCAAACTAATTGGTCTGTAAGATTTTACGTCATCTAACTTTTTTTCCCGGCTTGGATATCATCACAATTTGAGCAACTTTCCATTGGTCTGGAAAGTGATTTAATCTAATAATGGCGTTAAAAATTTGAGTGATAGCTACTAGACACTTTTTTGCTTGCTTCTTGCAACACCTTTCCTGTAATTAGATCATACCCAGGGGCCTTTGTAGGATTTACAGCTTTTAGAATTATTCTTTTCACCTCCTTTAATTTAAATTTTTGTATAGGGAAATCCATTTGGAATGGGCATGTTAGAAATTCTTGTATTTTACCTTCTTCTTCTGTTGCCATGGCTGGGAATGGTTGAAAAGTGTTGGCCAGATGAGCCCCAAATGCATTAGCTTTCTCCATATCGTTTCTTGCCCACTGGTTATTTCCGATTCTAATTGGAGGAATTGATTGTTGCGGTCTATTTAACTTTCGTGTTGCTCTCCACAATGAGTAGTTAGTGGCCTCTGATGAATCTAGGTTTTCCAAATATTTTTGAACTCCTTGGTTTTTAGTTTCCACTAACATTTCATGTAGTTGTTTAGTACATTTATTGAGTTTTGTTTTATCACCCGGGTATCTAGTTATTTGCCACTGCTTACGAAGTGCCCGTTTTTCATTTATTTTTGTTTTATTGTGGGTGGTATGTAGTCTTTTATTACCTTTTTTGAATCTGGGGTTGCCCACCATGCAGCATGTTGTATGGCAGTTGTTAATTTGTTTACTGCATCCTCTATATCCTTTTCTGTTTTTAGAGGAATATTAAGCGATATAAGTTGATCCAATTTCTCTTTGAAAATGCTCCAGTCAGTTTTTCTGCTGTACAGGGTTGGTTGCTTTTCTTTGTCCATTATTTTGTAAGTACATTGACGATTATAGGTGAATGGTCAGACGAGAGGTCTAAGCAGGATTCGGCTTTTATTTTTGAGATCAATACCTTTGGTAACGCAGAAATCGATTGTGTCTGGTATTTTCTGCCTGTCGGTAGGCCAATATGTTGGTTGGCCAGTTGATATGCATTTTAAATTATTATCTTGAATCGCTTTATTCAGTTCTCTGCCTTTCGAAGTTGTTAGCCTAGATCCCCATGTAGGATGTTTGGCATTATAATCGCCGCCGGCTATGAATCTATTTCCCAGGGTTTTGAAGAAATTAACAAACTGCTCCTTTTATTATTATGCTTCGGTGGGCAATAGATAGCCGAGATTGTGAGGGCTCCTGTTTTTCCTCTATTGAAATGCTGGTAGCTTGTATGTGTTCTTGTTCATATTTTTCCATTTCATAGTGTTTTATACTTTCTCAATTATTATTGCAGTTCCACCGTGAGCTTTTCCGTTGGGATGTTTGGTATTGTAAGTTTTGTATTTAGGAATTCTCAAGTAGTTTTGTTTGTGAAATGGGTTTCTGATATTAACATGATATCGATGTGTTGGTTGGTGATAAATGTTTTAACTTCTTGTATTTTATACTGTACAGCCATTAGACCAATTTATTGACCACTGTTGTTAGCAGATTGAGCATAGTGCTCATTTGCCCCATTAGTTGTTTCATCATTTGTTTGAGTTCATCCATATCGTTTGCTTGTGGTGCAGCTGCTTGAATTTGTTGTGTGTTATTGGGATTTCAGGCATTATATTGTTGTTATTACCTGTGACCGCTTGCACATAAGATGTATTTGGCTGTATTCTATTTAATGGTATATTACTGTTTTGATTAGCTGGTATGTTGTTAGGATTTGTGGGCTCGCTCGTATTTTTTGTCTGAGGGTAGGGTATAAACGTTGTTGTAGTTGTTTGTGAACTATACAGCCGCGGTAGTTGGCGGGATAATCTCCATTACAATTTACACATTTGACTTGTTTGTCCCTTACCTTACGAGGGCATGCTCCAGTTTCGTGGGGTCCGGTGCATTTCACACATTGTGGAGACCTTCGGCAGAAATTTTTTGTATGACCGTAGCATTGACATCGTACACATTGTGGGATAGATCGCTTAGGACGGGGTGGTACAAATGTTACAAGAGAATTCTTGATCGAGGTAATATTAAAAACTTCTTCATTGTTTTGGTTTGATTTTAAATCAACGTAAAACATTGGTAGTGGTTGTTTAGTTGATCTATGACGAATATTCCAAATGTTACTTACTTGATGACCGTTTTTCTCAATCTCACTTTTGATTTCAGTTTTATCGGTGGAGTGATGGATGTTTTTTAATACCACTCTAAAACTTCGTTCCTGTTTTGGTTTATAGGTATAATATTGTGTTTTTTTACCATCTAGCGCTTTTATTATCTTTCCGTAGTGATCAAGATTGTTTAGTTGCACCTTAACTTCACCATTTCCAATAACTTTTATGGTATATTGGTTTTTTGCAGTTTCATCGATTAATTCATGCAAAGGGTTAATGTTCTCTACATGGCAAACATAAATAGGGGGGTGGTTTATGTACAATTACCTGCCCAACTTCATTTGCGGTGGGTGCATTTGCTGTTTCCTCATTATTTTCTTCATTCCTCAAGGTGGAATCGTCATTTGGTAATTCTTCAAATCTGTTTTTAGTTGTTATAGGCTGCTGCAACCAGTAGTTCGAGAGTTTGGTTTGTTTACGTGCTTGAGACATTTCTGGACTTCTTAATCTTTTCTTATTTAGAACGGTTTTCCATTGGTATTGCGATTGATCTACAACAATCGGCTGATAATTATTTGGTATTACCTGTTGATAATTTTGAGGAACGCATGGTTGACTTGGATCCAATTGCAGCAGCGGTGGCAAGGGTTGCAGATGTGGACCAATCGGGGGTCCAAATGGTGGCACTTGCACCGGTTGATAGACATATTGCAGTTGATTATTTGATTCCACGTATGATTGCGCATTCGGGGTATTTTGTGGGGGTGGAGGGAACATATTGAATTGGTTGGCTCAAATTTAATTTAGTCAGGAAAATGTTGAAATAGAACGGCCTTCATCCCAAAAGTTAGGTTATGTTCCCAGAAAAAAGTTCACAACCCGTTCTCGGGAGACTCCACAGCCCTCCAACTAACAAGTGGTTCTTGCTCGTATGATCAACACTAACTTAGCTATTATTCACCTTATTTTTCTAGCTTATAAACAATTTTAAAATTTTGCACAATTATAAACTTGAAGTGGCTAGTTATAAATTCTCAAGTTATAAATTTGAGACAAATTACAGTTTACAGATGTTTAAAACTCGTTATTATTCCTTTTTGTTTTCATAATAACGTCTTTTAAATTATAGGTATACGTTGATTGGCAGGTCACACTGACACCATAATTTTAAACTACTTTTATGATTTACGTGTTCATAATGCATATGTAAACTGCATGCAATGTTGTACAAATTCTACTCGTTTTTTACTTTAAGACGTCATTAGTGCACTTTTCCAAAAAAATTTCTAACCACTTTTTCAATTTATTAAAACAAAAATTCGTTAAAAATACAAATTTTACTCACAGCTTAGCAATATAATTTGCAAAATTATAATTTTTCTGTGTCTATCTACATTTCTATAAATTAACTTAAAAGATTGGGAAGAAAGAAGGAATTAGGAAGATGTGATGAATCTCTCAAGCTTTGGGAACTAGGGTAACCCATAAGAAGCTAATTGAAGAGAGTAATATTAACGACCGAGACTTTCGAGAATTCTTTGTTATTAACTCGCATTTTGAGTCGACCACATTCATTTCAGACACGGAGATAAAACAGAATCCCTTCCGTTTAAACATGACTCAGCCACATACTGACCTTGACTCACGCACAAAGCCAACCCTAACCATGCCAGCATTTATTTTGTCATGAAAGTGATAATAAATAAAAAAAGACTCTAATGACCTCACGGTATATCATCAGCAAATGATGCCACCTGTCATGGTTACGAATGAGGAATTCGAAATTATTCTCCAACCAGATGTAGCGGAAGTCCTATTGCAGCCATTATAGCAAAAAGCGTTGGACAACAACTCAACTCTACACTCCAAAGGCCCTTGATAAAAGAACAATATCTAGATTCAGAACCAGTATAATATGCTGAAAATACCATAATTTACTCGAAGTAAAAGTACTTTTGTACTTATGAGACTCGTCCATCAGCCCTACAAACTTTCCACATAAAGTTCTACTTTTGCTCCTTACAAAACAATATAGTATTATAATCGTTTGTCATAAACTGATGTGTTTTGTTTAGAATATTTGAATACAAAGCTAAACTATTTTTAGTATATGTTAACTTTTAAGCACCATCCCCACTGCCTAATAGAGTCCGCCCCTGAACCTACTACTATATATGTACTTTCTGTTGAACATATATTTTAAAATATAAGCAGGTAAGTAATTAATTATTCATAATAGTTATCACGTCCAAACCAATAATAACATTTAGAGCAGCATATTTGAATACAATTTTAATTGTTATTCTAATTAAAAATTTAATAGATATGTTGCTCGACATGTTATTTTTCCTATAAACGAGGCCTTAGAAGATACAGGTATTTATTTTAAAGGATAAAAAATGTTCTCGCCCAGCAAATAAAAATTAATTAATAAATCAGAAAAAATATGGTAAAAAAACTAAAAAAATTAAATATATTCCATTGACTCGGGTGAATAACTAAGTAAATTATAAACCATTTCGAAGATGGTCAGAATTGGAAGCTTGATGTTTACCATGATATATTTTGATAAATCATTTAATAGTTTTGACACCTTATTATTTCCATTATTATTATTATTATGACATTATTTCCAAATTTGAATTATTTTTTTATTTTACTCTCCAATGACAACTGTGATCCTTTTCCCAACAACCAGTACATCTGTCGGAATTTTAACCTAAGTTGTTTATTTTTTGTGCCTACATAGTATATGTTGCTTCCACTTCAGCCTTCTCTCTAAGTGCATACCAAAGTATTTTGCAGTTTTTTCCTATGGTAATTGGCAGTTGTTAAGTTTTACCGGGGATAGGTTTCTTTCTTGTCGGCAAATGTGTTGTCGGAAAATGTGGCTGTAACTATTTCTTTGGTTGTCGGTAGGTCTGTGGTGTAAAGCAAGTATAGAATTAGCCCCAGTACGCTACCCTGTGGTATACCTGAGCTGATGGGATGCAAATCTGTATACTTCTTCTGATATTTTACTAGAAAGTACCAGTTTCGTAAGTATGATGTAAATACTTGGTAGTAGGTATGGGGTGTACACCAGCAGTGTAGCGTGAAGCAAACACGGGTTGACTAGGAAGCGTAAATCGCGGTTCAAACCCTGTTTGCGCTAGACACATTGCTGACAACAAAAAATTCAATATAGATTTGTGGACTGTGGGGAACGCAACTGGAAACCACCTCATAAATTATACTCCCACAAAATACATACATCAAAACTTTCCAACCAAGCTCCCGGGGTTTCTGGCGAGACATATTCTCGCCAACGTTTCTACAACAACGTTTCTGGCGTTGTTCTGATGGAACACAACTCCTTTCCTATTGGGCCAATTCTGGCCGCTTCTTGTCGATCGCTGGCTTTAAACGGTTCAATTGTGAACAGGCGAGGTTTGAATTTAATGTTTGGCCGTATGGCAGCAGCTCATAGTGAATGATTCCTTTCCAATGCAAAGTAGAACGGAATTGACATAACCAAAATTGCGCGTGATTGTCTGTGACAGTATCGGGACCATAAACACTATTCACAATTTCAGCAGCCTAATTGGTATTTTTGCCTTTGTCGAAGCAAAATTGTAAAATACATCGAATTTTTTCTTTATTAACGTCCATTTTTTACGCGCTAAATCTTGCAACTGAATCGATCTCACAAAACTGTTAAAGCATTTTTTAGTACGGACATTCCAACGAGTATAAGTATAAACCTATATACAATTCATCCATCACAAGAAATATATCACTAGAGCCATTTAGCAAAAAAATAATGAATTTCTTTTTCCCAACCTAATATTATAGGTACAAAACATTATATTTTCATATTAATCAAAATAATAAATTTATGCAAAACCAGTAAAAAACAATCAATTAAAAACGTTACGATGTAATCATCAATAATATTATTTATCATAACAATTCAATAATTATTATAAGATAAACTAAACTTGTTTGTTATACGGATTTTTGTTTTCGTTGACAATTCTGAGAATTATTTTGTCACTTTTGTAGCACTAAAGTTTAAAATTAGCAAATAAAAAATACAGATGCCTACACCAAAAAAAGTATTGTATGTACTATTTTTATATTTAATAATAATTGTAAGAGTTGAATATATTACCATAATAACTATTTGCTCCGAATTTACTTCTCCATACACGAATAATTAGTAACGCAACTCTAACTTACTATTATTTTCTTTTTATAATCGATTTTTAAAAATATTTATTTAAAG
Source organism: Lycocerus yunnanus (assembly GCA_036346125.1). Taxonomy (NCBI): domain Eukaryota; kingdom Metazoa; phylum Arthropoda; class Insecta; order Coleoptera; family Cantharidae; genus Lycocerus; species Lycocerus yunnanus. The sequence goes on from JARFIX010000017.1 coordinate 1,167,590, forward strand.
GTAACAATTACATTAATCATAGTAACAAAAATAACAAATTTTAACGGTATTCAGTGATATGAAAATATTCATTCGTAATAACGTGTGTAGGCATCGACCCTGGTACCGAAACGGAATTACTTTGTTGGATACACAAGCTGAACCTTAGAATCCAGATTTTATATTTTCTTTACTCTAGATCCTTTGCGCATCTATCTTCCGTAACATCAATAAGCAGACGGACCGATTTAAACTACCAATAATTCTTTCCCATATTATACTATATTATTACGAACGTGATATTGATAACATTCCAGCTCTCGATTATACATATACATATATGCATAGGTATAAAACAAAATTTTTCTAATTTTCTGCTCGTCTAATTAAAGGTATTTTATGTCAAATATATTCATATAAAAGTTTTAGAGCATACAACTCTGCTTTTAAATCAATAAACAGAATTTTCATGCTTTGTAACGGCAGAAATTAAACAGAAAATATCTTGTAATAATAAAATTTATAGTCATACGTACGAATTTTTCATTATAAATAGTTTATTAACTTGTGAAATTATATGTTGAATATAAATTTATAAAAATTTTTTAAGCTAAGTGAAATTTTAAAATTTTCAAATTTACATTTCTAGTCTAAGACACCGTTGTACAATGTTGTTTTGCCTTTTCAAGGTCTTATCAGTTAAGCTATGCTTAAATGAATTAATATGGATTAAAATCCATTAAAATTGAAATCAAAAACTATATCTATTGGAAAATTTTAGTAATAATTAATTGACATATATTTTGGCAAACCCACATCGACACACAAGATTCTCAAATTGAATGTCATTAAGTAAGCAAAAAATTATTTAAAAAATTAATAATTTAAAAACATAAGTTTACCATTTTCACTATCCATGGGTTTTGGATTCATTCATTTGGTTTACAAACATTTAAACTGCAATTTCGGCTTAAATTAGGCTTAAGTAATTTAATCGCAGTTTAAACATTTGTGAAACCGGGCATTAGAGATAATTTAACTGAATTAATATTGTGTAATTGTGGATCATTTTTTCCTTTTTCACAAAATTTAACTCTGATAAATAATTTAATGGCAATAAACGCATAAAATGAGAATTCAGTTAAATAAAAGATTTCCAATGACAAAAATCGTGACGCTGTTAAATTTGGTAATAAAAAGGTTTAAAGTAATAATGTGAAGAAAATACCAATTTTGTGGAAAAAATGTCATGACAATTGAAAATCAAATAAAAAATTAACCAAAGATCTGCTCTTGAAAAAATTTACCTGGTTTTCCAACAATTTTCTAGAGAAAAATATTCTAGATAGAACAAACTTCCTTATGGACAATTTTCTATTCGTTCTAGACGTTCGAAAATGAATCATTTTCATTATGTTCGCGGTGTATCATAGTAGTTCAACATCATCAACGGTTTAATTACAATAATTTTGACGGCATTGAATTAAACAGCTGACAAAATTTATATATTTTACTGACGCCCTGTCGTAATTCTTCCGATATTAAAATTTTTTTTTAAATATTGGATTTTTGACAAATGTATATACAAAAACTTATTTTTAGCATAATTCATAGACTACTTGTCGGACAATATTCAGATTTATCAAAATTATTTATGTATTATTAACCTCTGAAATTAATATTAGATTAAAATTTTCAAAATTAATAAGTTAAAATAAATAATAAAATGAAATTATTCGTGAGCTTTCAGCAATGGTTACTGCTGACATCAGACATTTAATTGTTATTAATGTTATTATTATTAATAATTTTATTTATTATTATTATTGTTATTAAACGTCTGATGACAGTAGTAACCATTACTGAAAGCTCACGAATAATTTCGTTTTATTGTTTATTTTAACCTATTAGTTTTAATCCAATATTCAGATTTATTATACTTTTCTATGGGTTCATACTCTAAATATTCCATATTTCTTTCGTCGTAGAGGTAACCGTGTTACACTAAACAAATCATAAAGTGTCAGGGACTAACAAACTCTCAAAATGTCATCTTTGAGTCGAAATATCTAAACAAAAAATTTCACTTTAAAAATAACCCAATGAATTGTAGATATATTTTTAGTAAAACTAAATTTAAATAAAAAATAAATATTTACCATCGATCATAACGGAGGATCTATGAACGACCGGATGCGATAGGTAATTTATGATTTCTTTAAAGCAAAACGTTTAATGTTACGGTGAAAAGTGAAGTGATCGAATGTTTTTACGGTAGAATAATAAACAACGAAAGATAAATATTGTCTAATAAGTAGTGTACGAAAGAGCACGTGGTACAAATTTTTGTCGATTTTTCTGGTTGTCAATTGTTTATTCAAAAAATATGTGACTTTTTTCTCGCAGAATTTAGATTTTCTGTACATTACCACTTTAAACCTAATAACCAAATTTTAAAGCGTCACAATTGAAAAATATTTAATTTGACTGGACTAATATTTGGCCATTTTTTCGTTACAGTTCCATGACTAGCAATATTTTCTACGTTATTTTTGATATTTTTAAACTGATCTAGAGACAAGATTTTATGCTCTTTAAGTTTTATTTTAAGAATTTTCGCATAAAATAATATTAGGATAGCAGAAAACTAGGAAAGTTTCATTTCAAATGTTCAAGTCCTATCATCAAGAGTCACAATCACCACCCAGTATAATAATTAGTGCATAATAAAAACTACATAATATTATGGGCTTACCGGTCCGATTTATGTGGTTTACCCTACATACTACTACATGCATTAATTTGTATCCTATGCAGAAGGCGCGACCTCGGTTAATGCATCATACTAAAGCTTTGAATATGTCATGTACAATATGATGTATTTTGTTTTATTACATTCAAAGGACGAATTTTAGCGGTAAAAGGTTTGTATAGGTATAATAAATGTTTATTCACTTGTGAAAATATATTTTAAATATTAAATTAAATATTGGAATATTTTGTCATTTTTAAAAATACTATTTGATGTAAAAATAATTTCTTTACAGTCAAATAAATTTTTATTACGTATCAAGTAAGTCGGTAATTAAAGAAAATTTATAAACAACGTCTAATAATAATTTATTGATTCTTTGGTTTAAAAAAATTTGTTTTTTTATCAATCAATTATCAATCCAGGTTCATCTGACGAGTACCCTATAGCACGAAATATAAATGTACAGCTATATAATAGACTAAATACATAGGTAAGTGTGGAAAAATTTACACAAAATTTAATTATAACTTGTAGTACATTAATCGTTATAAAAGGTAGCACACTTTTTCAAGAAAAACAATAAAATTATTATCCCATTACCATCCTCCACATGCAAAACACATATTTACTGAATACATTTGTTTGTTATAATGTTATAGTTCATGAAGGGCAAATTTAGATTATATTTTTCTAATTAAACTTCTTTCTTAAAGCGCAATATAAAATCTTACGACATATAAATTTACGGCACTCGTTCTTTCATCAAATTAGTTAACACAATCACAACATAAACAATAAATTTATTGACGAGAATTATAATTATTATTGATTACATTTATCAAGAATTTACGAAACGATTAAGAATGTCACTACTACTATATAGTAAACTTGATGTAATTCAAATATTACAAAAATGTTTACAGGATCACTTTTAGTCTTTAATTTGATACCTTTTTTTTGGGTAACCGCGCAATTAGAAATAGAACGTCAGCACATAAATTAGAAATTACTGGTTTCACACAATTTCTATTAATCTATTGATGATTGTACATTATTTTAACTTTTTTGTTATGATTTCCTAATTTTTGTTTTGATACGATTAGTATTGATTACAAATATTTTCATTCTTCATTGTAAGGTCTAGGTTTCATTAGCCACTTTTGAATTTTAAAAATTCCACTGAGGAGAACATTGAATCAGTGGTCAATTACTAAGTATCCTTTGAGTTACACACATTTTTGTGGTCGGCAACAAAATATCACGCAATAGTTGCAAAAATTTTATTACAATGGACGATTTTTTTAAATTTATTATTTGAAAATGGAAGTCAAATTGAGACTGTTGCCCTAAACAAGCGAGGTTTTAAAACCAATCATCAGAATTAAGAAAAATGCTATGCTGCCAATTCATTTTAAATAACTGTTGGTAATGCCGACAATTTTCATGTCAATTTTGTAATGGCCGTCGAGTGTTTGCAAGTAGAAATAGAATTTGCGGCGACAGTTAAGATACGAATCTGGATTTTTACCATTTTTAAAGCGGTTTATGAAAGACGAGGGTCTTTAGCAGATAAAATAATAAAATTTACGGTTTGTTTACAAATTTTAGAAAAAACGACTGTAAAAATTAATTTGGAATCCAATTTTTCATTAGGTCAATTAAAATAGGTTGTGGTGACTGTTAAGATACCCGAATATAGATTTTAAAGCGAATTATGAAAAATGAGGGCTAATTAACAAATAAAAATAAAATTTGTGATCGGTTCACAAATTTTGACAAAAATACACTTTTAGGGTGAATCCGAGTCGAATTAATTAAAAATATTCCCACGAACAATCCAACTCGGCAAAGTGTGGATGACCCGACGGATCTCAGAAAGCGACTTTCTTATGGAAAAATTGTAATTTTTAAAATTGAATTGTGGCCTTATTACAAGTCCGACTAAGTTCATTCTCACCTTAAAGAGCTTGTATTTTTCTGTTCTTTTGTTTGGCAAAGCCATTTCTATAGGAAAAAGTGTATTTTCGAATTCGGGAATCTTAACTCTAGCTGAATTCGAATTTGCAAAAATAGATTTTCAGTCTAATTTATGTAAAAGCGGCGCTTATTTCCTTTACCTACCAATACCTACATAATGTATTATACCCTACAGACATTCATAGAAAAAAAAAACTCTTTATGGCTTTATTAAATGTTTTTTAAATATGAAATTTAAAACTAAGCTTGAATTCGTCATTTACTTTGTTATAATATTATGTACTTACTTAGGTAGTTAACGAGACCGGCACACACAAAAACATCTGTAATTACAATAATTATAAACCCTAACATAAATTACTAAGATTTACGACTCCGTTTTGCGGTCCATATTCTAATTAAATCATTTTTGCTTTGCCCACCCGTATGCGATCATAAAAATTGGTAATTGATGAATTAGAGATATTTTACCTATCCTATAATGGTCAGTTTGATACAGAGTGAATCAACGGTATGAATTTGTTTATTTTATATGTTATGTAGTGAGATTAAATTTTTGTTTAGATTAAATAAGGTGACCTGTTGTTTACACTATCCTGATAAAACTTCCTCTACTAAAAACAACGCCTAATTCGTTGGAAAACTTAAGCTGTATAAGCCAATAAACATCACACCGGGATCAACGTAAGAGGTTTGCTACATCTGCATGAATCTGTTTGGTATAAAGAAAAAATGTTGAAACCACAGAAAATAAGTTTTGTAGGCATGTTTTAGCTAACATTGCAAATCTGGATTCACATAATTTAAATAAAATGCATCTTTATACAACAAACAGAAATGATTACTACACAACAAAATTGAATAATGGTTTAGAACAAATTAAATCAATGGTGGTATGCGTTGTTGAATTATCTTCTTTTTGAGTCGCCATCTCTACCTGCTCTATGTAGCACTTCTGGCACTAAATATTTTCAATAAATAAGTTCAAATTTAAAACATATCATTACAGCTTTCCAAAATGCCGACACCCTGTATAATTTCAATAATGCAAAGAAAAACTTAATCAATCGAAAAGAAATCAGCAACAGGTGTTTTATGACACAACATAAATTTAAATGATTTAAACAGCATTGTCAAAATATTTTTATGGCAACAATCATCAAAAAATATAATCACCGATTATTACGAGAAGAAAAGATATACATAGTACCTACATGTAAGAACTTTTTTTACAACGAAATCATTAATTGTAAAAAGTAGAAACTAAATTAAAAAAATTAATAAAAATAATCCTAAACTCAAAAAATATTCGCTTAGACAGTTCCAGAACTTTGAATACGAATGTTTCCAGTTTTTTGGCGTAAAGATTTATTCCCCGAACCCATGATCAACAGTAAACTTTAAAAAATTTTGTTTTAATTGGTAACATTTACAGATTAATTAATTATTTATTTATTACAAATTTTGCAAATAAGGAAAATACTTTTTGTAAATAACAAATATCTAAATTGTATTGATATCGAGAATGCAAACGATAACCACTTCTGGAACAACATTACAACAACTATCAAGATAAAACGATTTCATTCATAAAATGCTACAAACTACAATTTGAATTTTCATTGTTTATGATGCGTAAAATTGTATAGGTGAGCGAGTGTAGTAGTAAAAATAACCTTGATATTAAAGGAGGGGCCACAATTGGGACTTTTGGTTATCTGTGATTGGGGAACCACGCGTCATTTAATTTTATTTTTATCGGTTAATCTATTGTTAAGTCGCACGCTTTTTATGTAGCCATATAATATTAAATTTGTATAAGAACAATATAAAGAGAAATTTAATACCTATGTTATTTTGAAAATTAAATAAAATATCGAATCGAACTTCTGATGCCCTCCTAGATGACTCTCTAGATGCCCTCACAGAACTAGAACTGTTAACTGTGACAATGTGTCATTTAATAAATCACATAGTAGATTGTGCGTAGTTAACAATAAATAAAATATTGCAAAATACATCTTTATAGAAGTAAATAACCGTAATATTTGCGTCTTCAAATGAGGGGCCCCCGAGATTTTTATATTTATGAAATGTTGATTTGATTTATTAGGTTTTGAAAAAGATGCGACTTTTTGGATGTAAATTTATTGTACTTTACCAAAACAGAAACAATCATGTAATTGGATTTTGAACAGAAACTACCAAAAATTAGACGATTTTTGGTCGAAGAAAATAAAAATTACGCTCCAAAATAAATAATTAAAATTTTTTGGAAAAAATGTTTAAAGAATTTTTTTAAACTTTTGCTCTACATTTTTTGTGCCTTCTTTATGCACGTGTAAAGTTTACCTATTTAATTACAAAAAATTCACTTCCTTTTACAACCTCGCAATTTTAATTGCTAAAACTGCTACAATTACGTGCATGTAAGTGACTGTTCATTCTTATGTGTGGAATGTAGATAAGTTTATGAATGAAATTCTATGATTGCGTCAGCAGAAGTTGGACGATTTTTTTTTCGGAAGAGTTTTTGTAACAGTTTTATGCTGAAAGCATTGTATTGATGCGCACGCAAGTTTCTCTTCTCATATATAGCCCACAATCGAAGTGATTTACATTATAAACACGTGGTTCGTGTGAAGTGTTTCAAACAGTAGTAAAAAAATTTTGAAAATTTAAATTTTCCTCACCGACTTCACCATGACGGTGTCGAGATGTTTTGCCCTCGTTACGTTCTCGTTAATTGTGTTGCACTGTTTAGGAGCGTCAGTTTTTGTTAAGGTAGGTAGAGATTGTTTGTTTTTATTTCACAAATAAAACGTAATAAAAACATAAAAAACCAAAAAGAGGAAATTTCCTACGGCATATTTAAATTATTCGGTGCTTTTATTATTTTATTTTTGTATTGAGTTATATATGAACTTAAATTGCTCGGAAAATTTTATTGTTTATTGCGCGTTTTAAATTTTTTTGAAGGTAATCTAAAAGTTAATGACATTTTTAATTTGTTTATTTTCATTCGATGACATTAATTTTTTAAATTTTAAATTAAACCTCCAATATTTTTTAAAAAGTTTCAATTTCAAGGACTTGATTTTTTATTAAATTTATTCGTACCATAACATAAATTATTTTTTTGTTTGACTATGAAATTTCAAAAATTTTGTGAAATAGAAAATCGTCGAATAATGCAATCAAATAGAAAATTTGAAAGGTTTCCCTCGATTGACGGATTACCATTAGAATTTTCAGTTGAATATTTGCATCTAAATTATAGAATTTACTTTTAATTACAGTATTTGCATAAAATCACTACCCAGCATTGAATCCCTAGAGCACACTTAGTTGCACTTTATTGATCTAGAATTCTAATTTGAATGATGCAACTTTTCGAACGGTTAATCGGTTTTTTACATTCTACCAGACTCTCTAAAATGTTTGACCATTTAGGTTACCCTAAAATTTCCGTTGTGTAATGAATCGACTTCCAAGAATCTAGGAGATTAACGATAAATTTTTGATTAAAATATGCCGAAGGCATCTTTTTTCAAAAAGACAATAATAAATTGATCCATTGTATTTGACACATTTTGGATTTAAAAGAATGGTAGATCACGTATTGCCACTTCTGTGAAAAATAATTAATTGATTTCCTACACCATCCAAGTTTACAAATTGGCAAATTTCCTTTGTCTGGAATAGAATCCGATTTGTTCAGTTTTTCGGAAACAGCAAAAATACAAAAATTACTGCAACAGATTTCGCTTAAAAATCTGAAAATAGTGTATTTAAAATACTCGAAGTACGGTTCTGTCGCGAAAATCAATCTCAATCAAAATTTTCCACCATTAGCGGTTGCTCTAATTTAATTATTTTAATTGGCAGTTTATACTAAGTAGCCAATTCGGAAAAACGTTATTGCAAATCGTGCATACAGTTTCACGTAATCCAAGTGACCAAAAGGTCAAAGAGACAGATCCGATGTATAAAATACATTTTTTGATATCATCGAGGTCGAAAACGGATAATTTTGTTGAGATTTCATAACCAATTTTTGCCTAAAGACAGTTTTATAACGAATGAATTTATTTTCTTCTCAAACATCTTTTCATAAAAATTGAAAAACTGGAATTTTTTTTGCATTAAAACTTTTTTTGGAGCAGTAAAAATAGGCTAATTAATTCTAAAATGGGACTAATTTCAAATTCAATCAAACCTAAGAAATTCGAGTTTCAAGCTACAGGAAACTAGGATTCAGACAATATTCAAAAAACTGAAAACGAAAATGTAAACTGTCAATAAGCTGTCAAAACCATAAATAGGTTTAAACAAGTTCGTGTTATACAAACCATTTTGAAGGTAATTAAATTTTCTTCAAAATAAAGTCCCTGGCGGCATACATTTATCTTCAGTAGATACTTAAAATGTGGGAGACATCTAAAGTAGAAAAGCATTCCCTTTGCTTCCTTTGGTACCGGAGCTTTTAATTGGAAAATTCAAGATCTCTGCTTTTGAGTTATACAGAAACTTGGTTTAAAACTAAAACTTTTATTTGTGTTTAAAAAATTATTATTTTTGTTGCTATTTAATGTTTAATGTGTTAGAAAAATCAATAGATTTTTAGAAAAAATTTTTCCACCTTATTATCGTATATTTTCTGTTCTTTAGTTATAGTCCAGTCATTTGGTAGTTTTACCTGGAAAGTTTTCCGGGAGTTTTGAAAATTGGTATTTTATAGATTTCGACGTGCTCTTTTCGAATTTTCACTTTGCCACCTCGTATCGTTGCCGCTCGAGCCGCCATATTGGAAAATGGCGGCCAAAACAGTTTTGACAATATCTCCTTTTCTAGCTTTCTGCTTTTTGAAATTAAAAATTTATTTTAGCAATTTTCGTGCGGAACGACGTTTTCTAGACAACATCAACATCATCATTTAGAAGTGATTCTTTTCAAACGAAAAGCACGAATTGCAATGGTACCTGTGATAATTCGCAAGTTCCATTACAAGATAGCGATGAAGAAAGAAACGAAAACTGTTCTCGAGCAAACGTATGACGAAATTGAGAAACAAGAGGATGGCAACGAAGCTGATAACTTTATTGCGGATAACGTGGAAAAAATTTTATCTGTGACGTTTCGTTCGGTACTGAAGACGATGAACTCGCAAAACCTGGTCCATCAAGGATAGGAAGCGAATGAGAATGTGCTAAATTTTGTAATATTCATTACATGTGAATTAGGCCTACTGGGGATACCACGAAAAAACGCGCCATTTACTCTACCTCATCGGTGGCGTGGAAATGAGTTTTTGGCAAAAAGGTGTGTAGGAGTCGACTTTAAGGCGTTCGTACGCTAAAACTATTTGTTTTACAAAAAAAAGGTTAAAACAAAAATTATAGGAATTTTTCTCTAGTTTAATTTATTATATAGCTATTTTTATCATAAAATGAATAGAAAAGGAGATATTGTCAAAAACTGTTTTTGGCCGCCATTTTTCCAATATGGCGGCTCGAGCGGCAACGATACGAGGTGGCAAAGTGAAAATTCGAAAAGAGCACGTCGAAATCTATAAAAATACCAATTTTCAAAACTCCCGGAAAACTTTCCAGGTAACCCCCTTTTTGAGCACCAAATGACTGGACTATTAAATGGATGTTTTTTAATAGTATATTGCGTACCCTGGGTGAAAAATGCCATTATTTTGTGAATGATAGTCGAGGCGAAACCGATGCCATATCTGCCATGTAATGACCATAAAAGCACTTTTTGTTAATATCTAATCTTGACATTAATATGTTTTTTATTATCATCGTTTGGATTAATAATAACGTACGAGTATTATGGCTGTACGTTAATTTTTTTTAGATCCGTAAGTTTATATTGATTTTAATCCGGAATTTATTAAAAGATATAGATAAGATAAGCAGAAATGTAGAAATATACTGTGTATTCAAAGTTTCTTAACGTGCGTAGGCGACCTACTGTTTAACGTGGGATTCAAACCAGGGGAAATGAAATCGGTAGTTTGCCATAACCTTCTGAGGGGAAACGGTCAGAATCAAGTTCTTATTTTGCCCGGAGTCGAACTAAACATTCAGCATTAAGCAATCAACGCACTTAACTACTGGCCGTCTCTTTATTTATTTTTCCTACTAATCGGAAAATGACTACTTTACTATACTAAATATTACACCTGTTCAATTTACTATCCGGAAAGGGGCGTCGATTTTTGTGTAAAACGCTTCGTTTGAAAGATAGATTTAAAAAAAAAATACAAAAAATAAAACCAATATTTTTTACTCAATTTAATTCATATCTCGAACGCTGTTGATTTTGGACAGAGTAATAGAAAAGAGAAGAAAAAACGTGCAGAAGAAACTCGTTTGAAAAAGAATCACTTTGCTAAATGATGATGTTGATGTTGTCTAGAAAACGTCGTTCCGCACGAAAATTGCTAAAATAAATTTTTAATTTCAAAAAAGCAGAAAGCTACGAGTATTAATAAAAGAAATATGAAATCATTGCTTTCGGTCATTAAAAGAAATATGTAATTTTATAACGCAAATTATTAACATTCTTTATAAGCAATAAAATAACCAGGTTGATTCACCAATTTAAATGTAATTCCATAACGGTGAAACTTTCGATAAAATAACAAGAGATCGATTTTGTAGGAAATGTAATTTTCTAAAATATAATTTATAATTTTTTGTTTTATGGTGTGTATAGGTAAATCTCGAAAACTTTAAAGAGCGACGACGACGTCGTCCACATAACAAACGATTTCTTTTTTTACAAAATCAACAATTTTGATGATAAAGGTTTTTTAAACATTGTAATATACTTTTTATAGAACATAATCTACATATTATGTAAACAACTAACAGGTCATATCTCAGGTAGCTTATCGGCTGATCTGACCTCTTAGTGCAGGAGTCATTTAGGAACTAAGTACTTTTGGGCTAAAGAAGATCCTTGGAAGATATAACCAAAGCAATTTATTATTTTTAGATTTAGATTGGCAAAAAATTGACCAATACAGCAGCGAATAGACGGCATTAGAGTTTTGTACGTAATTTTTATGTTTATATTATATAGTGAGTGAATACAGTTGAATTCGACTGATGTGCAACTCGATTGATAAGGAATTCGATTGACTGCTCATAATTTTAAGTTAATCAAAAACCTAACCAATAAGAGAGTAGTTTCAGAATTCTAATTTTGATGTTTGTAGACATCACGAAAAGAACGTCTTGTATGTTTTAGTAAGATTAAAAAAAGCAAACTTTCTGTTTTATAAATTATTAACATATTTGACGACTTCGCATTTTATCGCAATTTAAATTTTTATATATTTTAGGTACTTCTTCTAAAAGAAGTTCTTCTTAAAGAATTCTTTTTAAAGAAAGAATTTAATTACCTTTAATTTTGTGTATTCTAGCTTTGGGCGTAGGATTAAAGTAAAATGAGTTGTCATCCATAAACCAAATTGTTTTTCTTGTCTGAGGACATTGTCTAAGCACATTGGACGGTTGCAGTCGTCGAGTTGTGTCGCAATCTTTAATCCTATCAATCTTTAGATAGATCATTTGATCGAACAACTAATAATTTTAAATATTTAAGAACAAAACTTCTCATCATCAAATACGTCATAAATTAAATCGTTGACACAAGTGAATCTCTTCCTGCTTATCATTTTCTTGGTTGTCCTACATCCTTACCTACGTGAACTGTATCAATATTTTTAGGGGGTTTGCACAGAATGTACTCTTTTCGATGTCTTCTCATCTTCAACAGAAAACTTACCTCTTTTAAATCATGAAATCCAATCATATTAAACGTCTAATGCCCGATTTTTTCACCTAGAGATATCTCTTAAATGATAATCTATCTATTAGATAAATTAACGAAGTAACCAATCAGATAGCAGCAAAACAAAACAATCAGAAATATGATTAGCTACTTCGTTAATTTATCTTATAGATAGATTATCTCAGAGATATCTCTAGGTGAAGAAATCGGGCATAAGCAATGTATGAGTGAAAAACCAAAAAAAAATAGCAGCGCCAAATTTGGAGAAATTTAAAAAATTTATAATAATATTTTAGAAATTTTAGAAATGCAAAAAAAACATAGTCGACTTGAATTATAAATTGAAAAGAAAATATAGAAAAAGAAAAATTAATAAAATTAAGCAATCATTATAATTAAGGTAAAATTCAATTTATTTAAGGTAATTTTTCAGCGTCAGTTTTATGTCGCTAAAATCAGGATTGGGAATTTGCTGCCGGGAATTTTCAGTTTTGAGTAAATAACGAGTTGGAGTTTTTTTAATTGGGCGTATTTGATTAAAATTAGTCGGTTAAATGCACATATTACAATTTATATATTACATATAATTTATATAATACAAATTAACATTATAATATCTACAGATTTAATGAATAGTTTTTTTTTTCGCTGACATTAAAAGTTATATTTTTCAAACACTTAGCACCAAAGCACCACTTTTACAGCTTAGGGAGAAAAAAAAATATTTTTTCGCGTGAACGTGAAAAATATATAAACTTGTATATTTGTATAAATCCTTCAATACACAAATTTATCATACCATAATTTCAATTTCTTTTCAGGATGAAAAGTAAAATTTCTACGTACATAAAATAAAAATTAAATGTAAATTAAGGAGTCGTAATTTTTGAATTAATTAAAATTTTTTAATGCTAGAAATTGTTTTACTTTAATGCCGGCAAAATTCAATTGTTAAACTTCTAGTTTCACTTCTTTGGGAAGGTTATTGTTTTACGTTAAAATCCGCCATCTTTTAATTTTACTTTAATGCCGTTTATTGCTGGCAGTAAAAGTAAAATTAATTAAATATAATCATTATTTACTTCTAAAAAAAATATTTCAGCAACTCGGAAAATATCTTAACGTTGTTCTTCTATAAATTTACCATTAGAGGTGGTTATAAAACTACTTTACTTTTGTGCCTAGTTAAACAAATAATAATAAAGAAGTTAGATTCATAATATTTAAAATAATATTAATTTTTATTATTAAAACTTTCCGCCTCTTAAAATTTTCAGAAACAAGCGGTCGCGTGGTCCTGCATGCGCTCGCCCTGGGAAATTTATATTTTCTGCGATTAGAAGTAAAATTCCGCGAATTTCCATCTTAGTGGATCTTAGCTATACACAAATAATAGTCCTGTAAAATTTAAAAGCAGTGAAGTTTACAAAATATTTCATCTCACTATGACATAACAACAAGAAAGTTTCTCCAATAAAAAAATTTTATTCGTTTTCTATCCTTAAAAAAAGTTTTTGAAGAATCGTATAATATTTTTTGTCAACATTTTTATCTACAGTTATTTTTTAGTATCCGTATTGGGCAATATTTGCGATCTTCGCAATACTGTTAATCTTTTTTTTCCTCGATAAATGTTGCCAATTTCGATTTTAGCAATTTCGAAGCCACGCACAATTTACTTTAATATTTGTCCATTAACATTGTCATAAACTTTATCATTTCCGATTGACGTTTCAGTCTTTATTTGCGCATTTATTAGTATACATAAACATTATTCTTTGTTAACATTATTTTACTTAGAACTAAAGATTATCAATAAATAATATGGTTTACTATTACATTAATAATTTTTTTATTATCAATGAACACAGATGGTCAGTTATTTTTTGTAAACATTTCTATCTACAGTTTTTTTATACCAATTGATTAAAGATTAAAGGTGACTTTTATTTCATAATTTGATAGATTATTTTTTAAATCTTGCTAAAGGCAAATTTTGCTTTTAATATTTTGCATTTCACAATATAAAAAAACTTTATTTTATTTTAATGTTACAGAGAGCTACAGACGATTCTAGCTTCAATTTGAAATCAAATAATGCTGAAGAAAATGCGATTTGTTACGGCCCGACTCCATGCGGCTGGGCTGTCTATAATAAATTCAATCGTAAAATAATGTACTTCATGAAAAATCCGTAAGTATTCTTCACAACGACGCTACCCTGTTTTGGGGTTGCTACAATACCCCCTCCTCATTTTGATATATTCTACTAGGTGTACTTGTCCAGAAGATAAGCAATGCATTTTAATGGACGACGATTTACAAACAACTGCCTACGTATACAGATGTGTGATCCACACGAATCAGAACTCTACAATCACAACTGTTTCCTGAAATTTAGATACTTCCTGAAAGGGAAGTAAGTTAGTTTTAAGTTACCCTAACATAATGCTAAATGAAGGCTGTATCAAATTTTATTAACCATAAAACTAGAATCATTTTTGTACAAATTTCTTTCTTTTGGGTAGCCTTAACTAGTTTAGTTGACTTATTATAGTTTAAGTTATTCAATACTAAAGATTATTTATTTAATTTAATTAGTTAATTATTGTGGAGATTTATCAAATGACAAACAATTTAAATTACGTTACTAAGTAACTCCTCTGAACTATAATACCATATCGATAATTTCGTACAATAATTATATGGAAAATAAAGCTATGGGCAGAGTGCGAGCGTCGCGTCAAAGGTTGAGTACAAACCAATGTGGGCATAAAGAGCAATTAATTGTGGTTTAAATTAATTGATTTGAGGATCGCACTCTGCTCATAACTTAATAACTTACATTCAAGAGAGTTCATTTCTTGTCATAACAATATTTCTTTTCTTGTGTTATTACAATTTCATTTGAGTGTAAGTAAATTAAAATTATTATTTTACGAAATTATCTTATCAAATACAACAAAGTTTCAATACCTATGTATTATTGCTTGTAACTAAGCAAATACATTTTTGTTTACAACCTTAAATTACCAATTGAAACATGATGTCTTGTTGTATTACTATCAGGATATACTTACAATGGTATGCTCGCTAATGGACGTCATTATACCAGAAACACACTCCAAAATTTTTGCTAAATATCTTAAAGGTAATTCCTTTTCTTTGGGAAGGGTCAAAAAAGGGAGGCTCATCTTCCTATTATATCACCAATTTAATTATTATAGTCTGTTATTTTATTTTTCCTTCAATTTTTCAAATGCATCGGAGGACTCCAGACGTATAAAATATATTTCTTGTATATTTTATTATTAGAAGTAAGGTTTGGGGGGTAAAGTAATACAATATGGGCAATATAGAGCTATATCCGCGCAAGCATGACGTTGTAAGTGTATTACTCTTAAAAATTTAACACTTCTTTCATTGGAAAGCTATTTATTCAAATTTTGATCAATTTAATTTATATTTGATCTAATCTCCTATTAGTAATAAAAAAATGGTGTTCCTAAATATAATTTAACAAATTCAGTGCAAAGAATCAATAGTTTTTCAGTATTTGTTAAAATAAAGACTGAAATTGGCAACTTACTTAAAATTTGGTTGTAAAACGTAACACAAACTAGAAACTTATTTATATTTTTGTACTATAAAAATAAACGGGTGAAAACCAAAAATATCGATTCATGTTATATAAAAAAAATCCTAAAATACATCAAAACTACATTGAAATACATATTTCTAATTTTCAGCACCATTCAGTATTATTTTTACCTCAATAGTAACAGAAAACCTCACATTCTGTAAAAGTTAACATGAATCCTATTTACATTTACAGGGGTTGTCCAAAAAGTAATTTTTTAAAATTGAAAAACTACTTTTTGCACATCTTTCTATTGTATTCAGTATTTAATATTTAAGTACCTATTTAGAAACTAAATATTTTAGTAAGAATAGAATTAAGTTAAAAAGAACAGGGTTTTAGCAAAATAAACGAATAAACTATTTTTTCTCTTTTAGCCATTTTATATAAGAAATTAATTAATACTCGTTAGCCATTTCAACCAAATATCTAATTGTCATTAATTTATTTTTTGTCTTTCTGTCAGTATTTTATTGTCTTAAAGTTACTTTATTTGCACTTGAATGTACACTGGAAATATTTTACTTTGTTCGTAATTTTTTTCAGCGCACATTTAAAAATTTATAATTAAACACTAATTTGAACCATTATTGCAAACAGTTTTATTACTAGAAAAAGATTTTCAGATAATTTGAAATGCTTTAAGTTAGTGTGTAATTTTATGAATATCTAAACTTAATTTACTTTTACATTTTATAAATTACATGTGCAATCAGCATAACAGCTATCATCGGTAATTTTGTAAATAAAAAATTAATTTTTTAACATAACTGAATATTTATCTTATAAGTAACCTAGTACATCTGTAATATTTTACTTTATTAGGGACAATCTGTTAGAAGGAAAGAAAATATTTTCATAAAATATGAAAAGGAAACAATATTAGGAAAATAATACGTCGCCAGAACATATTTTTCGATGAATTATAAACCTCAATTTAGACTCAATTTGACTACACAGTACTATTTAGTACTTTTAGGTTTTTTTAAAAATAGATACTTTCCAAAACTTTTTGTAATTATGGCATGCAACGCGACCACGTAAGTATTCATTCCTATGCAGTCATAGTTATTTGTGTTAGTAGAGCGCTAACTGTTTTTGGCAGGTATTGGCGCTAAATGATGAAAACCCAAGAATAATAATTGTGGTTAATTTTTAGTTGATCTTTCATGATAATTGATAAAAATTAATTGAGGTGAATGGTCATTATAATTTGTCCGACGTTTCGCGTCTATTACCATCATCAAAGCAGTTCAGGGAAGAAAGTCGGTTAACTCAGATAACCATGCCACTTTACAACTGCGTTAGCCGAGTTCAAATGCTTTCTTCTTTAAACAACCTCAATAATGGGTAATAAACCCGAAAAGTCGGAAAAATTACCTAAAAATAATTGTTTCTTCGGCTGGTGCAGTCTTGTAGGTTTTACCGCATCAAAATCGGTTGGAGAAGATTAAAAAATATACATACAGATGTAAAAGTGAAACGTATGAGCCCATTTTATTTGGTGTTCATATTTGGTTGTTAAAATTATATGCACATTTTCATTTTTCAATGCAATCATATTTTAAAAAGTTTAAAATACCGAATTATGCTCACCAATATTTTTTCTAAATTATAATTCTGTATTAAAATTTACATAGATTTTAAATTTCAAGCATATGACATCATTTTTGAAGAGGTTAAGAGCGGTATTCTGTAACTCGTCCCTTACATAAAGATCCTTTAAAAAATTATAAAACTTAGTTTACACGCAAAATTTTTACACATTTTACATGCAATCAAGCTTTTCCTTTAGTAAAAGGATCCTTTCGTAAGGGATTAGTTATAGAATACCGACCTTAATATAGCAGATCCAAGATGGCAGGATTTTTACCATTTTTAGTACCAAAGGGCAAGTTGAACAGCCTTGCATTGCAAATAAGCCACTATTACCCTGCAAGATAGGATTGCACACGTCCATCCGAGCATGGGATCATAAACAGATTATGATTTATTCAGAAGAGGTTAAATCAACTTTTTCTACACTTTCTGAAGAAAAACTGGAACTTTTGCATGTGTATGAACACATCTGAATCAAGCAATTAAAATACAACTTTTTCCATTATTAGCTGTCCCCTAGAGGTGTTAAATTGAATTTTAAACAAAAGATTTATAACTTTCTCTGGAATTGAAAACAAGTAATCTTGAATATTTTTATAAAAGACATTAAGTATGGATCAATATAATCGTTTATTGAGTAAAATAAGGTAACAATAAAATAAATATTTCATACACAAAAATTGAGTAGCAAATTTATATTATAATTAATTGGAGAACTTTTAGTTTTATCGATTATATAAAAGTAGAAATACTAATTCAACAATTTAAAATGCATACAATTTGTTATATTCGAAAAAAATTGAGTTCTTCGCATACATGTACATGATAAGCTGAATATTAATGTCGATAAAAGCATTTTGTCAAATAGAAAATAAGACTACCACAATTTCTATTCAACATTTAAAACATCTCAATATATAGACACTAAAAATTATTTGTTTGAATCAACAAAGCAATAGTATTGTTAAGATAATTTTGTTTAAAAATAAAAGATTTTGATTTAAATTACTTTCAAACTTCAAATATGTACTTAAGAAGAATAACATGGGTTCGTGCCATCCCTTTTAAAATTAATATTATATCTAGAAATTAAAAAAAAAGATGATGAGAACCCTTAAATTGAATTATACAGGATGTTTTTAAAAAAGTAATATACTTGAACGAGCTATCCGACTTCTTCAGTTCTTCCAGGATACCCTGTAAATTATTATTATTCAATATAAGAGATTTGAGGATATACCCCATAAACTCTATAAATAACAAATTATAATTGAATCACAGCAGCGTATCTAGCACAACAAGAAATCTAACTCCCCACCTCCTACCCTGCTGAATTTGATTGAATTAAACAATATCTTTGTAGCGTGCAAAAATATATTGAATGGTTTTTGTTTAAATATTTTAGAGTACTTAAAACTACATAAACAACAAACTTATTTATAATCAATAAATATAAAAACGAGATTTCTGTAAATTACGAATCTTGCAGATTTCTTGTCATTCTATCAGATTTACTATCTGCAAGCTGAGAAAAATCCCTCACAACATCGTTAAACATTTCGTCATTTGTTACTCCAACATCCGAGTCTTTCATTTCTTCATTTAACCTACCTAATCTCAACCTAAGAGGAAAAAATGTAAAACTTGAAAAAGTTGAAGATAAAAAAACTTACAAGGTTACAATATCAGCATGCTCCATATTTTCTGCAATAGACAGTGGCACTTTGCCTTCATCATCTTCCAAGTGTTGATTAGCACGGTGTTTTAAAAGTAAACACACCTGAGCTGTGTGACCCTCTTGAGTAGCTAAATGAAGCGGTGTCTTACCAGTCCTGTCTTGAGCATTAATTTTAGCACCATTTAATAAAAGATATGCACACGCCATTATAGAACCCTGCAAAAAATTATTAATTATGATTCCGACACTTTATCTCAACAAGATTCTTACACTAATAACAGCCTGATGAATAGGACTTCTTCCTTTATCCTCTGCATTTGTCCATAACTTATCCGCTCCCAATGCAAGTGCTTCTCCCATAACCGGTAAGTTATGAGCAGCGGCAGCTTTATACAGCAAAAGATTGGAATCCAATTTTGAAATATCTTCTTCCAGTACGTCATCCTCTTCTCCACCTGTCGAATCCTGATCACTACTTAAATTAAGAGGTTCATCCAACACCTGCTTGTCTAAATCACCGCCAAAGAGCAAAACATTTGCATTGCCCTTCTTTATAACATTATTACTGGTATGCGCCTCCTTAGTCATAATGGCATCATTATCAGGCACTACAGGGGCAGTTTTTAGTTTCTGATGTTTTCCTTTATCAGAACTTTTAGGCCTTCTGCGTAATTTTCTTACGCTCCACTTATGTACATTAGATATACTTAACCTAGAGCTTCGTTGCAAGGAACTAGATAATTCGGGTAAATTTTTAATAAAACGCCTATCTACATATTTCGCTTTAATCCAGCCTTCCCTGACGGAACTAAAAAAAAATAATTAAATTGCATAAATTTTAATATATCGATTTCTTACCCGGTACAGTTAGGGGAAGCACGCACAAAATCAATTGGCACATTGGCTAAATAAATTTTATTTATAATGCTGTTACCTAATTCCGCCATTACTTTTATACTTTCAGGTTCCCAAGCATCCAAAGTCAGAGAGCGAACTTTACTGTAATGAACACCTAAACTTCTGTGTACTCCTGAACATTCTAAAATAATAAAATTGTTATGACCAACCACGCCAATAAAATTTGAACTTACCTATGCATAAAGTAATGCCCAGATTAATGCTAGCCCACCCGGGATTTTGAGCCCCACAATCACAGCAAAAATTATTTCCAGGAATCTTCAACAACTGCACCCACAACCTTAAAACCACAAAACAATCATGCAAGTTTTCTTTCCTGTAAAATCTCACCTGCTGTTTTTATTGTCAACCGAAGTGAGAGCAGAATTGTAACTGTCATTTCCACTTGAACCAGAAGTTGTGCTTGTGCTTGAATCTCTTCTAGCGTTATCTTGAATGTTATCGTGAATCCTATGTATGGCAGCTCCTATACTCTTTTGTAGTGCAGATATCCAAATATCAAACATTTCTTTTGAATCGGCTTGCAGCATGTGACTTCTGCAAGTCTCAACAGTCATAATCGTTGTATAAAAAATGAAATAATAGCTTACTTAGAAGGTGAAACAATTTCAAAACAAAACCTCCTTTCCCCTTCTAAAATTGGTTTGACGGTACATATTCGCAGGTCGTCTTCCATTACTGTCACTTGGTCTTCGCCGGTACGTTTCCTACAATACATCAGATATTTTACATACATCAAGTAACATAAAATAAAAAAATAATGTACTTAAAGCAACATTAGCGCTCCGTCAAAATAATGATAGAGGAGAAGGTGCAAATATCGAATATGCTTGTAATATGGAATACATCGGTTTGACTAAACCAAGTAAGGTCCTCGGTCGAAAATCAGCTAAATTTGTGAACGCTTGCCATCTTTATTGGAGGCGATCCACCCGTACCGTTTTAGTATGATTTTAGTTTACCACATGTGTACATGTGAATTTCGTACATTGATAATTTTAACACGTAAGTGAATATGCAAGCCTAATTTTTTATTTGCACGTTTTATTTAAATATTTGTTACGATGCCATTGTATATAAACTAAAGTTTAAGATAACGTTGTATTTGTTTAGTTTTTGTTATGATAGGGTAGATCTAGCCTAAAATATTGATGACATTGGTTGTCGGTAATATGGAATACCAGTATTCCATACCACCATGCTCATAATACGCTCATAATGAGTGTGCAAGCGCCGAAAAATACGAGTATATTTGCGACTGGTGCAAGTAATATGTTAATCTAACCCTTATAGTTAGTTTAAGTTTTAGGAACAATAAGTTATTTAATTATTTCTTAGATATTTAATGTATTCCATATTTGCACCACCTTTTCTTAGGTGGGCATTTTGTAATTTTTTTTTCAAACTTTTTTTTTGTAAAAATGTTTTAGTTAATTACACATTTGCTTTTAAATTATGGTGTCTTATTGTCTGAAGTAACTTTTACCTAAATTTGGTTTAATTCTATTTGCTAACAAAATTTTTTTTATATACCAAACAAAATGGTATTCCATATTTGCACCTTCTCATCTACTATTATAGGTAGAAAATGAGTTAACAAAGAGAAAACAAAAACAATATTAAATCACAAACTGTTGGAAGAAATAGGTAACAAGCACATAGGAAGGTGATGAAATTCATCAGAATAAAGCGGCAAAAATGCGGCAATACGACAAATCACACAGTGAAAGCCCAGGGAAGACAGAAGAAGACTCAAGATATGGTGATGGGTCCAAGTGGTAGAGAAATTGAGAATTATAAGAATGCAAAATTGGAAAGAGGAGGTTATAAATAAAAGACTATGAATTTTATATTCAAGTATAAAAGATCCAATCCTATGATTAAATGTAACTAATTTATGTAAGACAAAATTATCGTGAATGATTAAAGGATTGCAGGAAAATTCTAAATTTTGTGAAAAAGTATATATTCAAAAATAATATTTCATGCATTCTGAAGTTATATTCTAGTTATAAGTTTTTTCAAATAAATTCCAAATGCCATGACGAGTCCCCCGACGCAAGTATGGGGTATGCATGCAAAGTGTTATCACACACATAAAAAACCTATTACGTAATGTTGGCTCCATATCACAAAAGTATAATGTACTTTATTTTTAAAAAGGTTTACTAGCCAGATGCACCTCAGTGGTTGCCATTAGTCTCCAAGGGGAGACGGTCCAAAATAAATTTGCTGTGATCAAAGGTCCGATATCAGTCTTTGGACTGTGGGGAAGGCAACGGAAAACTACCCCATTAATTATATTCCCTAGTAAAGTCAGCTTGGCTTCGGTTAAGTTGATCACCTACGCACTGTAAAGTGTATAGTACTCAAAGAAGAAGTTCACAGGAGCAGTGTTGAATATGAAGTTACAACGTGGGAAATTCAAAGTCACTGACTTATCAAACCGCCCACGTAGCACATATGTAGGTATTAATTATCTCGAAATAAATAACATGCATTTGTATAATATTATCATAGTAGTATGGTACGTAATCAATCTGTTGGTTTACATGACCATCTCCGTGTAGGTGGGATCAGCATACATAAGCATGCGCCCACTTGGTCGGATAGTATGTAAAAATTTTTGAATAAGAGGGGTTCTACTGTACTTCTGAACACTGTTGAGCTCTTCTGGTTATATCATTGAGTGTAAGTACTTCTTCATTGCTTAATGATCAGCAAGCACTGAGATCGTTATGTGAATTTTCAGCATTATTTCATCTCGTTGTAGGCTTTCCTGCATAAACAATGTCTTTGGTCTTACATCAAAGAAAAAATCCATGAGAGTACTATCTAATGATCTTTATGAATCCATTGATTCGTAAAGAGTTGATTTACCATGTTCTTGGCAATTATTGAAAAATGAGCTGAGCAGCCGTCTTGCTAAAACAGTATTATTGCCTGAATTGCAATAGGAATATTCCGGGAAATAATAATACCAACATTCGATTCTTTATTACGGCTTTTATAATAAATTTTTTTTATCAAACTTTCTACGACTAACTGTTTATAAAAAGTTACTGACAGGGATGGTCTTAATCACCCTGTGTAAAGTTCAAGTCAGAATTAACTCAGGATTAACTCCGTCCTTAGCCTCTTCGATTGGATAAAGGGTCAGTCAACTCTGGGTTAACTTTTACCAGAGTTTTATACAACTGCTCCTAATTCTTTTTTTAATAAGTGCTAACTAACAAACCCAGAATTATAGAAATTTAATATGAAATGACCCTTAGAAAGAAAATTTAATCTCAAGAACTCTACAAATTATAAGTAATTATCTGCTGTATTATTAAAAGTGACGTACCAAATATTATTATAACCTGAGAAAATACACTTAGGTTTAGATGGTTTAAGCTATAACATAACGAAAAACTAAAATCTCACCTGTAAACCAATCTGTTGTCGTACAAATAAAACCAACGTCTGTTCCACGACTTAAAAGTGCTTGAGGTTCTTTTAAAAAGATAACCTTCATATATAAGGCCACCTTTAGATGGAGAAGATTTAGTTTCCTGATGGTTGACAATTGAGTGCCTATTTTCCAAGTTTTTTTCAATTTTATATGTGTCTTCTTGCAAATGTGCAATCTGTGGGTTTTTTGACATTTGAAAAACGTCAAAGCGTTAAATAAATTCTTACCTCATCACCCAGTTTACAGAAGAAGGGATCCAAATCTTCGCACAAATCAGATCCCTGATGGTAGTAGGTCGAACAGGCACGCATGTAAGACAGTAACTAAAATAAAAAAACAGCTTTCTAAAATGACAATGCAACAAAAGAAAACTTACTGTATCCATGACTTCGTGTCTTTTTTTTGCCTGTAAGAGCCAAATACTGGAAACGTAATCCAATCCTTGATGTTTGAAGCAAGACTGTGTGGCGACCAGTAAATTCTGCACCTCCTCTACTTCGTTGATTTTACTGCGAGGCGTCTGAGAATTTCGTATTAAAATATTGTCATTTTCGATAGAAATTTTATCAAAATGTGCTTTGCTATCTTTAACGTGTTTTATGTCGCTAAAAATTAAGAAATATTTGGGAGAAATTTTTCAGATTTAATTTCTTACTTTTTAATAAAAGAAGTTAAATTTTTCAAAATCGTCCTCGAAGCTTGGTCGAGTAAAATTGTGTGAAACTTGTTCATCTCCTGTAAACTGTGTATAAGCTTGTTTAAGGCAGCCAAGACTTGCGAATCTTCGCGAAAATGCGTGCTCAAGTCCCACAAACTATTCGCAAACAAACTGAAAACAAAAGAACCATCACAAAAACTAGAAAGTTTTAAAAAAAATGACCCACCTCTGATGTGCCACATAAGTTTTGCCTGTGTCGATCATCGATCCACACATTTTCAAAATTCTATCCAGTTTCTGTTCCAACTGATCAATACTCGATTCCTCCTCTTCCAAAAGTTGCCTAAAAATTAAAAACAAAAGTATAAAACAATAAACAAAAGTGGAACAAAAGAAAACTTACCGAAATTTAGGAGAATCATGCAGGCATTGCTCGAGCTCGATTTTCTGCTTCATTTTGATAGCGTTTGCTACTGTTTTTATTATTATCTATCAACTTTGTTAGAAACTATGCGGAAACACACACAAATTATTGTAAATGATTCATTGTGTCAATTAAACGATTAAACACTGACCTAACCATACGTCAACGGCACGTCATATGTCAAAAAATGTTTATAAACCGTCGATGGTGAGTTAATACTTGAAAATGTAAACAAGAACAACGGAAAATCTCTTTTCTTTAAATAAAGGAATAAACGAAATCATAATCATGCATTTAATCTAAAAATTAAAGCATATACCTTACAATAAAATATAAAATTATTTTGAATCGCCCTGTACAAGATTTTCAAAATGATGCAGTTTTTGTGTGTCAAAATACTTCAATTTAGTATGTGGACAGAATGCCTGTTAAATAATAATAATAATTATACAGAAAATGTAAAATTTAAAGAAATTGTTCGATTGATCAGTGGCGTAACTAAATATAAATTGGCTCAAATGCAAAACCATGCCTCTAGCGGATAACTAAGCAAAAGATAAATTTATTTTATTATTATTAAAAATCAACTTAAAAATTTAATAGTAATAGAACAATAGATAAATGTTTATAAATTTAAGAACTTTGTAATTTGAAAAATAGATAGGCAAAGCTGTGAATATATCCGTGGCGTTAGGGAAAAAGAGGATAAGTACATTTTTGGCCAAATTGAGTAGATACATATTCGGGAAGAACATTATAATATTTATTATAACATATTTTATTATAATTAGTTAACAACTTGACGTGGATCCCAGATTCATAAACATTTATGAGCGTTTTACACAAATTCATGATAACATAACTAACATAAATTATTATTTATTTTTTGTAAATTGAATTATAACTAACTTATCGTATATCAATCGAAACATAATAATTATTGCTCAGACTTTTTGGTTCCCTGTCCAAAGTAAGACCTCTGTAATACGTCGCGTTAGTGAAGCGTTAGCTATTGTGACAGGTCAGGTTTTTGGATCCAAACAATGGCATTTTAACATGGAAATTTCCTTATTTTGTGAATTTTTCGGTTAATTGGAATATTTAAGGAAATATTTTTCTACGATAAGGTACCTGTATGCATTAGAAATATTACACATTCGTTTTAAGCATGATTTATAAGCGATGACGTTAGTAATTCGCTTCTGAAAAAAATGAGGTTATGACACCTAATTACTTGAATTTTTATTTTTAGCTGTATTTTTGTATTCCTTTGTGCATTAAACGACTTAAAAGTAACGTTCGAAAGTAGAACGAAACCGTTAATTTAAGAAGTTTTGATAAAATTACCCCAATTTTTTAATTAAAAAGTGTAGTAAATACAAAGTCCTGTAATAAATTTTTGTAGCGTTTTATTTTTTCTAATTAACGATGGGCCCCCTGCCTGAAATTATTATTAACAAAAAAACGTACATTATTAAAAAAAAGACAATGCAAAATTTTGTACATTTTAAAAATGAAAAATGGAGCAAGGGGGAAAACCTAAGGGAAAAAACGTTTTAGGGTATTTTATTTACTTTTTGGAGTTTACATCATAAAAATTTTTAAATTTAAAACAGAAAGGGGGAATTTTGTGTTCAGTTTTAAAGACGCAATAAGTGAAAAGTGGGTTAGCATATATTTTAACTATAACACAGGTACAAGGTTTATTATTTCTTCATTTTTTGATAAAAAAAAAGAAAGTAAGAAAAATTTTACCGAAAATAGTAAACCAAGGGTTCGTTGTTCCCAAAAGTTACAAAAATTGCAAATTGAAAGCAGTGTTTTATATAATATTTACTATTTTAGTTGTCCACGACAAGATTTATATGTAACATGTTTCTTTTATGGCCCAGGTTGAAATTTACTTACAGCCAATTCAAGTAAACAAATTGAATGATTAGCACGATAATGCTAACGTAAGGCATCGGTTTGAATCCAGATACAAGCTCACTTTGTATGGTCGTTCGTGCTTGAAAGGTATATAAAAAGGGGGTCCTCCCATATTAATGAATTTCCACCATTAACAATAAGATAGGTTACAGGCACATCTGAGGCCAGCCTAACAAGCTACTTCAGATGTAAAATAAATAGTATGCTCACAGTACTAGCAGTAGCTGCGGAACTTCGCCGAGGTTACTGTTGAATATTACAGGACTTGATCCTAAGTTAAGAGATATATTATGTTGAACGATTAAAAAGAACACGACGCCCCCGACAGACCAGATACTTCTTATATTATTGTATTACTTTTAAAGGAGTTTTATTAATAGTTACTCATCAGCTGCATAAATAACAAGAATTACAAATTTTTTAAAAATTTGAGTTATGCAGCTTGAAATTTACTGCTTTCTCACAATGATAAAATTAACCATAAGGGATATCATGTACCATATCTGTGAATACATCTCTAAAATACAGAAATTGTTAACAAAAGAAGAAAATATGCTTTAATATTTTTAATTTAAATGAATTTGGAAATAAAACTAAATGTTTCTGTTAATTTTCATAATTTTCAGGGTTTTAAAGACCAACAATTGTCACCTTCAGGTGAGCGAGGATCGACATGGAAATATAAAATGTTGATTTCATATAAATAATCAAACGCATGCAAATTTTACAACAATGTTAGAACATTGTTCGTAAACAAATTTGATTTGGGTGACGCTTTGGTGAGGAATTGTTGAATAAAATTAAAAGTGTGTTAACTTTATTTAATTATTGATTATTAATAAATAACATGTAACATTTGAAAATTTTTGTAATCATTTAAATTGTTTAATTAATGCTGTCATCTAACGCCCAAAACACTAAATTTAAGTAGATTCCTATATTTCAATGTAGATTTCACCTAATTCGGTAAAATAGGATTCTACTTATGTTTATGAATTTGACATTAGTTTTGATATTTATCGTAAGATATTTTTTTTGATTTTGTTTAACCCCATAAATGTAAAAAATTTTTAAACAAAATAAGACTTTGTGTTTTTAAAAAAATTATTTAAAATTTAAATTTTAAAAAAAATTGTTTTTTATTTTTTTTTATTTAAATAATTTTTTTATTAAATTTTTAATTAAGATTTAAAAATTCTGTTTACTTTTAATATTTAAAACATTACAAAATGTTTTTTTAAAATTTTGATTTGAAAAAATTTAGTACTTAAATTTAATTAATTTTTTATTTTTAAAAATTTTTAATTTTGAAAAATAATTTTTATTAAAATTTTTTAATTTTTAAAAATTAAAAACCCATTTAAATTTTTAATTTGGGGTTTTAAAAAATTTAAATTATTCCCAAATATTTTTTTTAAAATTTTGAAATAAATTAAAATTTGGGGAGATAAATAAATCAGTTTTAAGTTTTATTTTTTAAAACAAATTATGAAAATTTAAAAATTTTATGAAAAATGTTTTTTTAAATTTTTAAAAGATTTTTTTAAATTTTTTTTTTAAAATTTTTTAATTTTAAAAAAAATTAAAAAAATTTTTAAATTTTATTATTTTAAAAAATTTTAAAAAATTTAAAATTTAAAAAATTTTTTTTTTAAAGTTAATTTTTTAATATAAAAAAATTAAAAAATTTTAAGTATGAAAGTTGTTTTAATATATTTCACAGCTAACTTTAGTAAATTTTTTTAAATTTTTTAATATGAAAACAAAGTTGAGAAAGTTAAAAAAATAAAAGATTACAGTTTTCATATAAAATTCAGAACTTTTTCCGATTTTAAGAGCACAAGTTTATTATTTTCACAATATAAAGTGATTCAAATTGAAATTACATTGGCTGGGGTCATCACATACTCCAGTATGCTGCCAGCTAAGGGTTAAAGGTGAAGCTAAAATAAAGTTCTTGATTTTCATGAATAGAATTGCTTCACTAGTCGGTAACAGTTTAAAGTGGTGATCTCGATCATTCCTTTAATTCTTATAGGTTGAAGTAGTACTTAATAACGAAAATCAACAGCTTTATGGTCAGGTTATTAAAATAAAACTTGGGGATTTGATTACTGTAATTAAAAATAAATTTTTTATTTTCAGGGTTTAATAAGAGGCCAACTAAATGAAAATAGCTACTTTAAGCGAGGAACGACATGGAAATATGAAAATGTTGATTTCAATTGTGGTGACGCTACGTCGAGGAAAGGCTGGATAAGAATTAAAAGGTGCGTTAATATTTATTTAACTATTGATTATTAATAAATAAAATGTAATATTCGTACATTTTGTAATAATTTAAATTGTTTATGTAAGTGCTGTCATCCAGCGACAAATCTAGGAAATAAAGGTAGATTCCTATATGGAGTCGGTATGTAGATTTCTACTTATGTCGGCAAGTTGGAACCTACTTTTGAAGCAATTCTGCTTTCGATATTTGTCACTAGATGGCGCCACTGGTTTTACCGACGTCCAGAACTGTCAACAAATGTAAATATAATGCTAATTATAACCAAGTTAATTTTTATTTATTTGTAAATAATTTGTGTTTCTTTTAACTAAAAGTAATTAGTGTAGACTTGGTGAAAATCCTTATATATTTTATTTTTTGCAGTATTCAAAAGCAACGTTACAAGAAATGTTTTATGGTTTTAGTGCTGAATCAAACGGGCATAACAACAATTCGAACTGTCATTTGAACAATTATTGGAGATGAAAGATATGCCTGGATGAACGCGTCACATTAATTCATATATCAAAGGTTAGTTCAACTTGAAGATTTTCCTAGTAGAACTGCGTTTTACTATTTGTTTATGGTTAATAAAGATACATTTTTTAAAGTTTTTAAATAAAACTAGAGAAACATTTATTTTTATTGGGTAGCTTTTTTTCCTCCATGATAGGGGTCGGGTGAACCAGAACCATTATTGAAAATTTAACATGCTGTATTGGAAAGGTGTATACGTTTTGTTGTAGGAAATTCAGAAGGAATCTGTGTGGCAGATAACGCGACACATTATATTTAGAAGATTGGCTTCAAGTCTTTTTAGCGACTTAGATTTAAGTGGTTACATCAATCTGCGGAGAGGACAAAACTAAAATCGTAATATTTTAGTATGGAAATTTGTCGATTTTTCATCAAGTAAATAATTGAAATCTAATTGAACTTTGGTTATTGCCTCTGAAAAGGTTTATGTTTAGCTATATGCAATCAGTTGTATCTAAATAAGGTCAATTATTTAATTTGTTATGTCACGCCATCCACGCAGATTTCTTCTGAATTATCTTAATAATTTTAAAATTAATGAGACGACTTGAGAAAATTAATATCATACAAAAATATTTCATATTCTTATATTCGAGTCAAATGGGAGATTTCCAACTTGGTATTAAGTTAACAGCTATAATATCATACATTTTTTAAATAAACAATTGAAAACCAAAAAAAAATTGTAAAATTGATACCGCATGCTCTTTCAACGTCTCTCCAGAGAAAGCCTTTCCAGATGGAGCAAAATTTCTAATAAACAATTTTGTAGAGCGTTCAATTTGCTATAAAAAAAGTTATAGGTTGCACATTATTAACAATTTAATTTAACAATCAGGGCTTATATTGATGTACTGTAAATAATTCATGGAGTCTTGTAATTATATTTTTTTAAGAAAATTAAAATTTTTAATTTTGTTTTCTCTTAATTTTAATATAACCCATTGATAACTTGTCGGGCAATATTCAGCTTTCTTGTGCTTTTTATCATTCTGTGGTTTGAAATTTGGTGTCTTACTTTTTGTCATAGAAGCAGTCGCATTGTAATAAAACTTCAGTAAAACGAAATATAAATAAAAGCAGTGTTAACGATAGATAAACCGCAGTGCAGGTTATGTAGGCGACCAAATGCATGGGTGATTTATGAATTTTTACTGCAAGATGATAAACTTTATGATGAGAAATGGACAGATTAAATTGTTTCACGAGGCTGAATATTGTCGGATAAGTTATGTTCAAAATAAAAAGGTTTTCATATCATAAAATTTCAGTTTTTCAAAAAGATTATTTGGGAATCAAGAGGTAAACAATAGATTTTCAAATCAATACTATGATATTGTAATTAAATTGTTAATGATGTTCATGCAATAAATAATGGTACATTTTAAACACTCCATTCATTTCACTTTGGAAGACAACACACCGAACTATGCATCATCTGCATATCCAAGTGCATCCGAAATCTGCAATGAACATCTGTATACTAAATCTTCTGAAAAAGTATTGTTAAATTATACTTCCGTGATTCGGAGTCCACATTGAGCAGTAGGTTTCTAGGCCCCTATTCTGTAACTTGTTTTAAAAATGGTAAAACTTAGTTTGCATCTAAATTTTGACACATTTTGAGGTAACTTCACATGGAAACCAAGCTTTTCCTTCATCAAGGATTGGTTACAGAATACCGCCTTAGGTCGACAAAGGATCCTTTCGCCAAAGGAAAAGCTTGGTTTCCATGTAAAATTGTGTCAAAATTTTGCGTGTAAATTAAGTTTTATCAATTTTAAAGGATCTCTACATAAGGGATGAGTTACAGAATACTGGCCTTAGTATGTACACTTAGGGTGCCTTTCAATCGGCACTCGGTTCGATCCCGGAGGAGTCTAGTAAGAAAAATTTTCTTTCTGACTATCTATGACCGTCTCGTGCTTCGAGGGCAGTCCGGCGGTACCCCTGCTTTGAAGGCAAATCGCCCTCGCTCACGACGCTTGCAGTTGGGCGTTGAGCCAGGTTTGTGGTCAGAGAGCTATACCCAACGACTGCGGAGGTACCTGGCACTGGTGGGGTGCGAATCACAGGGCTTCTTGACTTGGTCCTCGGTGAACATCGACATGCTGCAGTTAACACACAGCATTGGCTCGGTGTGATCACTGGTGGGTTGCGAGGCGGTGTTCGTAACACATACCGCTGTTGGGGGTGAGCAAAGACGGCGCACAATAAGCTTAAGCTTCAGTGCAAATAGGTTTAAAGCCACACCCGCAAAGATTAATAAATGCATACCCACTACAAAGGAAGTAAGGTTCCAGATACGGATAGGCTTCGGAAAAAGAAGATGTGGCACAAAATTGTATTTGCAATTTTGTTCCTTGAATAATTTATTCAAGAAAAATTTCAAAAAGTTGTTTGTAAATTTTTTCGTGTTTTCAATTGTTTACAAAAAATATGCATGAAGGTTTTTCACACAAAACTGACATTTTCTTCATATTGCCACTTTCAAACATTGCATTTTTGATTGTTTGCTAATTATTACGGCTGCAGATTTTAAAGAGATAAAAAATTTATTAAGTCGTTAAATTCATCTTTGTCTTCTTACTGTGAATGAAGTTAGTTATGTTAAGTTTATTTCATCGGACACTTGGTTATATTCAACAAACGCAATTGTGATCCGCAACTTCGAAAAATTAGCTTTGTATGACGGATAAATTGTAGGTTCCCAGTTTACATTTGGCAAATCCGTTAATCCTGAAATTCTCTGGAAGTAGAGTTACAGCATCCTCCTTTGCTTTGGGAACCAACAGGTTAGCCTAGATAAAGCAATTCCTCGGTAAATTGGAAAACTGTGTCCTGGGTGGATTCAGTAATTCCCGGAAAAGTTGACGGAAAATGGTAGGTTCCGCACCTTGATTTGGGGAAAATTTATAAGTTCCCGCTTAAATGAGCGTTTCGGTTTGGGGAGTAGATGAATACTTGCTTAACTTTTCAAATGCAATTGTTCCATCTAAAATGTATTTCATAAAAATGGAAATTAATTTGTTGGTCAGCTTGGATGATGAAATTTGGTACATTCGTAATTTTTGTGTTTAAAAAAAAGTGTTTAAAAATTGTAATATATTTTCTAATTTGCAGGTGATGTGAAACGTTGCGCCGTCCAAGAAGTGCAGAGGTCCGCCCAGATCCAGTCATATAAAATATTGTAATGTATTTGAATTTGTTGATTAAATTTGTGTAGTTCAATAATACATATGGCATTAATAAAAGTAAAAGATTACTAATACTGATTTTTATTATGAGTGTTCGACTTGACTCATAGCACTTATCTATTAAACAAGTGACACATGCAGTGCAACAACTTTGGACTTAGAATAATTTCAATTATAAATAAAGTAATTTTGAGGTTAGCAATTTAGAGCTCTTGATGTTCACTGCCGGTGGTTTATTCCCCACCATCCCACCCAATTTAGACACTTACCTAAGTACTTAGTTTCCCACCATTATTTCCCACTACTTACTCGCTTCGCTCGTAAGTACTTAGGTAAGTGTCTTATATGGGTGGGTGGTCGGTTGCAACCGTCGTAGAGTGAGGATGTGTGCTCTTGAATTGTTAACCTAAAATTATTTTATTTATTACTAAAATTATTCTAAGTCCTAAAATGACACCTTAAGGTTACTGCACTTCACATTTAATTTTCAACCTATCGATAGATGAGTAAGCATATCACCAAGGTTAGTGTATAGTCATTGCAATGATTCAAAATATACAATCAACATTTTTATTTTGCAATTACAAAATACAATTCAATATGAAGTCATCAAACACATTTATAAAACATAACATTCAAAATTTCCTTGTTTCTTCTAACCAAAACTCGGTTGCGAGTTGTATGGGGCCCTCGAATGCAATGTGGAATCCGCATCTGAAATTATAAATACAAATTAATCATACACATCAAATAAAGACGATTCGTAACTCGTAACTTTTCGGGAATAGATGGATCGAAATTGTATTTGAAAATATTGGTTGACTCCCCAAACTGACGCACTCAACTTAGCCGCACATGGATTTTTGTTACAGGCCAACTTTTCGAATAATTGACGGATTGAAATCGCGTTTTCGAAATTAACAACCTTTTGATGGACTCAAAACCGACGCGCTGTGCTAAGCGCGCACTTACGGATTTTCGTTATACGCTTAACTTTTCGAGTAATTTCCGGATTGAAATCGCGTTTGCGGGAATTACCAACGTTTTGATGGGCTCAAAAACGACGCGCTGTGCTAAGCGCGCACTTACGAATTTTTCGTTATATGCTTAACTTTTCGAGTAATTCCCGGATTGAAATCGCGTTTGCGGAATGAACAACATTTTCGGTGGGCTGAACAAAACGACGCGCTCTAGACGCGCACTTAGGGATTTTTCGTTGTACGGCTAACTTTTCGAGCAATTCCGGATTGAAATCGCGTTTGCAGGAATTAACAACGTTTTAGTGAGATCGACAAAACCGACGCGCGTACTTAGCACTTATGGATTTTCGGCACATGGCTAACTTTTCAAGGTTCAATCAGGACGCACAGTTGTTTTTCCATTACGGGATGGAAGTTTTGGGGTATTGCCGAGTGTAATCGTTTTCGTAGAATGTAACTACCACCGTTTTCTGCTGGTAAGTTGAGTACGTACTTATGTAGATTTCTTCACCTATAAGTTAGCTAACTAATAGGTGAAAAATCGGGCATAAGATGGGTTTTCTGTCACTCATCCCTTATGTCAAGATCATTTTACAAAGAAAAATTTTATTTACACCATAAATGTGAAATAAATCTTTACATTTCGTAAAAGAATCCTTTCAAAAGAGACAGAATATATTAATTATTGCTATTCGCGAAATGTAACTTGGTACGCACTCAACCTGTCAGCTAAAACGCCATAAGTAGCCTACCCAAACCGATTCGCAAATCAAGACGAGGACACGATTAAAGTAATTGCCGGATCATAGCGCGTTCGCGTAAGTAACCAAGTACCCGATGTAAGAATAACAATGCAATATGGATAACATGCAATATTACTTCATCCACATTAATATTGTCAGGGTGTTCTATTTGTGATAAATTTACGATTTAATTAAAAATAATTTACATTTTAATAATTAGCAAACAATAAATAAATTAATTTAAAATAGTTTTACATGTGGGGTTGCAAACCGAACTTGTCATACGTTTGATACGCCACTCGTTTATACTCATTATCAGCTAAGAATTTCGTTATATTATAATGTTGTAAATGTAAATGGCATCACGATTGAGTCAAATCAGAGAACAAGCAATTCACTATTAAATAAATATGTACAACTGTCATTAATGTCTTGTGAAGTATCGCAATACCTCTATGTAAAATTATTACATATGCAAATATGGATACAACACAACTATCTACAGACTCATCCACATTAAATGCAGGGTGTTCTATTTGATAGATAAATTTTTTAATTAAAAAAATTTATTTATTTTTTAATAATTACGCAAATTCAACTAAAAATTAATTTAAATTTTAAAATAGTTTTACATGTGAGGGGTTAAACAAACCGAACTTGCATACGCCAGGTTTTATACGCCACCTCTTTTGTTTTATACTCAGCAAATTACCAGCTGAAGAATTTCGTTATATTATAATGTTGTAAATGTAAATGGCATCACGCATTGAGTCGAGAATCAGGAACAAGCAATTCACTACTATTTTTGATACATCGTAATGCAACTTTGCAATATTTTCAACTACCTTTCGCCAATCCTTGCTTTACTTCCCAGTTGATTTTTGACGTTTTGGTCCCATTTTAATTCTCTCAAATTTCGCATTAGGTGGCGTTCAAATATTAAGTAAGCAAACTTTTAATGATTTTAGACCCTACCACTGCTGTATACGCAAAAGATAAGAAAATTGTGAACCCTTCCTCCCCAAATGATAAGACGTGAGAATTTTTCCAACACTTTTATTAAATATCAAAATTAAGATTTAAAATTTTGATTATTCTGTATTTTATTTTACGTAAAATGTATAATACCCCCGTTCCAAAAGTAAGAAAAAATTGAACCCCCCCAAGCATGCTTACGTAATACTTGAACCCCCCTTATGTTTGTAAATGAACTCATAGGAAAGCAACGAGAATTGAGTATATTTTCTCATTGTAAAAATCAATGTACAAAATTTTACTTTTAATAGAATAAAGAGAAAAATGAGACGGAAAATATAAAATCGACAAGGGATAATAAAGAAAAATTGCCAAAATGATGCAGTCCAAAATTATTGTAAAGCTGCAAATTTACTATTGTAAAGCAGGGGTACTTTAACTGGAACAGAACTTATGGCAAAAAAACAAAATTTGTGAGTTCTTACTGTTTTACCATTTAAACGGAACACCTTAAGACTTATAAAATGTAAAACCGTTATTGCAAATTTAACATAAATTGAACACCCTTGATTCTAGCCAATATTACTTTTTAACTTGTCAAAGATTAGAGGAAAATTTAATTTAACAAAATTTTTAAAACTGCTATATGAAATTAACAATCACGGTTGATATTCAAAAACATATTTAAAACCGTTCGGAGCATACCCGATTTTTCGATCCAACTTCTAACATTAATTTTGGAAGTTCATTGAATTCGAGTTAAACTGAATCTCTGCTAAATTTAGTTAGCACAACTAACCCATAACGAGGTACAGTTTCGTGAAGAAAAAATGCAAATCAAATAGAAAAAAATTCATTTTCCTCTAATTTTATTGACTAGAAAGAAATAGTAAAACAACGCAGGCCTACTAAAAGATTTCAATTTGAACTAACCTTAGAATTTACAAACATGTCAGGTTCCACAGGCATCTCCTTCACCTTGATTATTGTTTCATTTGTTGTTGCACCACATGTACCATAAAACATTGCTTGTAACCGCGCTTTTTAGACACTGGAAGAAATTAAAAACTATAAAGATTTGCACCAAGTCCACAATAATTAATTTGAGTTACAAAAACAAATCGCTTATTAATAAATGACAATCGTATGATTTTAAAAAACAGTCACGTCATCTGACGACAAATAACAAAACTAAAATTCTACTGCCAACAGAAAAGCAGATTCCTACCTAGATATATAGAAATCTGCATTACCCACTGCAGACAAGGAACTGTTTTTTATATTTGTCGTTGGATGGCAGCACAACTAAATAATTTAAAGATTAATAATAATTTATTATTGCAAATAATTTGAATAATGATTTAATTACTAATGCCCGATTTCTTTACTGATAGTTATCTTCAAGTTAGCAAACTTCAGGTTAAATTGACGAAATAACCAATGAGATGATTTATTTACTTTTTTATTGTCATCTGGTCATTTCGTCAATTTAACCTGAAGTTCGCTAATTTCAAGTGAAGAAATCATCACGAGTGAAGAAATCATGCATAAGCGATGCACACCAAAAATTAAATGTAATTAACAAACCTTTTCATTCATATCTAGTCATTGTTCATCGCATTGTCGGAAAAATTCAAAACCTTCTAAAAGTAGTTGTGGATTTTCGATTTTTCATTATTAAATTTTCAACCATTTACTTCTGATGTAGATAATTCCTAGCTCTTAACTGATGTAATTCTTTTCATATGGTATATCTTCTGAAATCTGAAAAATAAAACGTTGAATGTTAAAATTTATTGTAATTTTAAAACACGAATGCAAGTGAAATAATATCAAATAACTATTCATTTGTAAATATTAAAAACTAAATATCACAAACCTTTTGCTCCCATTCAGCCGTTGCTCCTTAAATTGTCAAATCAAAATTCGAAACCAATCACTTTCATCAACTTAAAATCTCGTTGGTTTTCTATCTGCAAGTATCCCACCTTCGCCTGTAGCTGTCTTCGTATGGTTTGGTTTCTAAATGTAGAAAAATAAAATATAAGAATATTTCCACCAGATTTTTACTACTAATTTTAAAAGGCAATTAAATAAATTACATTTTCCAATGCGGTTAAAGGCTACTCTCCAAAACAATCCAAACAATTAATGCCTAAATTCCTACAAATAAAACCCAGTAGACTCACAAGATCGTTCGTCAACATGTTTAACTTTTCAAAGAATTACCAAATCAATCAACATCAACATTGTGTTTACGAGAATAAACCAAGTATTCAGTGGGTTCCTAAAACTGTCTATCTAACCAAAGGACGGAATTTATCCCTAGTATCCCCGAGAATTAACCAAATAGTAAAATAGTTTATATTACATAAGCAATTCAAAAAAATAAAAGTTGCTAATTGTTAGCATCCCTTAATTGAAACACCTCAGGACTAATAAAATGTAAAACCCCTAATTTATCATAAATGGAACACTCTCGTTCCTAAGAAATATTAATTTTAACTTTATTTTTAACAAAATTTTACTACTGCTTATCTTTCAAAATACCTACATAAGGTAACATACTATTATTCTGAATTTACACCCGGATACAGCAGCCTCATGAAGAAATAACGCAAAACCAATACACAATTAAGTAATTTAAAATAATAAATTTTATTTTTATTGACCAGAAACGAATAGTTAAAAACGCAGGTGTAAGAGGAGTTTTCAAATTCAACTTACCCTTCATTTACAAACATGATGATTCCTTTCATCTCAATAATTGTTCGAATTGTTGTTGTGCACCAACTACTCCACCTTCATCTTTTCACTTCCAAGAAAAACCATAAAACATTGTAACTTCGGTTTTGAACACTGCAAAAATTAAAACAATAATTATTTTCACCACGTCCACAATAATTAATTTTAGTTAAAAATAAAAACATCCCGTACCAATAATAAAATTAATTTCATTGTAAAATTTAGAACATTCCACTTGGCAGTTTGTCATAAACTGAGGTCATAAACGTCAAAAAATAATACTTGACAGGTACATAAATGAAATAGTGCCGCCATCTGCCGACAAATATCGAAAATAAAATCCGAGTTCTTACCAACAAGTAGATTCCTTTCTTATCTACATAAGTAGGGATCTGCATACCTACTATAAATAGGAATCTACTTTTAGTGTCGAGATTTGCCGATAGATGAAATCACATAAACAATTTAAATATGTAATTATTTACATTTATAATAATTATTTACAATAACAATTTGTACATATTTAAATTATTTATATATGTGTTTCCATTATGCGATGGTCACCAAGAATTAAACGTACTTAACAAACCTTTTAATTATTATCCAGTTCATCGTTCAAGTCACCAAAATTCGAAAGCAATAAATGGTGGTCATGAAATTTGTATCAGCTTTAATTCTTCTTCTTCCTTTCAAGGTTCTTTCTTTCAGCTTTAATTATTTTTTATTATTAAATTTTCAACTAAATACTCTCCTCTTTTCGGATGGTTAATTTTCAAAACCCTAAAAATTAAAAACCTTGAAGTCAAAATTTATTGCAATTTTGAAAACAAAATATAAGAATTTCTCTATCAAATTTTTACTATTACAGTAAAACCTCGATTATCCGGTCGACAGGGACCGTGCTCTGCACGGATAATTGAAAACACGGATAATAATAATTGACGTTTTTTGTTAAATTATTACAAAAAATTACACTAAACAGCTTTGTGTGTAATCCAAGTGCAGCTCTGAAGTAAGCATAAATTCTATACATTTGATTTCACATAGTATACTACTAAAGTTGCAAATGTCCACGGATAAACCGCTGGTGCCGCACGGATAAGCCGCCACACACATAATAATCTGACGGTAATCGATGTATAATGCGCCCACAGATAAACCGCTTTACGGATAATGCGCGCACGGATAATCGGGGTTCTACTGTAATTTTAAAAAGCAAAAAATCAGCAATTAAATAAACGTTTTCCAATACTTTTAAAGGCTTTCCACCAGGCAATACAAAACCGGTTAATTTATTTTTTTTTATTTAACCAAGTACTCAATGGGCTCCCCAAACTGATCATGAAACGAAAGGGAGGACTTCCAGTTTTATGGTTTACTGCGCCTAACTTAACAGAGAGGGATCCAGATGTGTAGGCGAGCCAGTTTTTTGGATCAAGTGGAAGAAAAAAAAGGTTCAGCCAGCAACAAAACTAAGAAATCTAAAATGATTGGTTACTTCATTAATTTATGCAGAAGGTGAAGAAGACGGGCATAAGACGGAAGGCCCTATTTGATAATAAAATTTAAACTTTGCTACTCATTAATTTGTTTCATGACCATCAAGTAGATAATTATTTGAACTCCCCTCGTATTTGTCAAGTAATTGAATAAATAATTGTTTGTGTATTAATCACTTGCTTCAATATTCAAACAAGTTCATGCAGGATTCACATAAAATTAATGATTACTCACGCATTATTTACTAAATTTCAGATTTGCCCGAAACTAGATAAGTTAATAAAAAACAGGTAATAAATTGCTGATAAATACTTTTGAATAATCACCTTTTTAAAATATTAAAATGTATTTATCTAATTTTTTTTCAAATTTCAAAGTAAATTTTTTTTAAATTGATGATTTTGATCATCATGATGAAATTGATTGAAATTGAATTTAAAATTACCCAAGATATCCCAATACAAAACTAATTTTCCTCTAATCCGTTTGAAACCTTTAAAACTTTTCTTTTCATTGATTGGAAATTAACAGTAAAAAAAGCAGCCCTACACTTAAGATTTTTCAAATTTGACTCACCTTTCATTTACAAAAAAATGTAGCAAGGTCAATTTATTCCAATAGCTTATGGTTCAATTATGGTTCCAATAGCTGCTATTCCAATATTCCAAATGCACAACCACTTTCACCGTTCTGTGTTCACGTAGCTTGCTAACATCCTCTAATCATCATCAAATTTTGAAGGCAATATAATAATTAAAGAAAACATCTTGAAATCAAACTGATTTGGTGTGGTAGGTCTTCCCAAACCCTGAAACATAAAAATTTATAAATGCCTTTATACGGTCAATGCTGTTTTGGTTTCACCTTATGAACCCATAAGCCTCCTTAAAATGTCAAATTTATTCAATTAAAACATATGCACAGAATACGTCGCATTAGTCATTTCATTCAATTTGTTTACTTGAATTGGCGGTAAGTAAATTTCAACCTCGGCCATAAAACAAACATGTTACATATAAATCTTGTCGTGGACAACTAAAATAGAAAATATTATATAAAACACTGCTTTCAGTTTGCAATTTTTTGTAAGTAACTTTCTTGTTAGTAAAAATTCTTGCACTTTCACATTGAGTCTTTAAAACTGGCTACAAATTTACTTCACAGGTTTGTTTAATTATTTAATAAACGTGAAGAAATAATAACCTATCGCTGTGTTATTTAAAATATTGCTAATCCACTTTTCCTTATTGCGTCTTTAAAACTGCAACTACAAACTCGTACTTCACGCCAGGTTTCTGGTTTAATCTAAAACAGGTATTTATGATGTAAACTAACCACAAAAAAGTAAATGAAAGTATACCCTAACTCAACAGTTCTTTCCTTAGGTTTTTCCACCTTCGACTCCATCTTTTCATCTTTAGGAAATGTACAGAATTTGCGTTGTTCTCTTTTTTTAATAATGTACGTTATTTTGTTAATAATAATGTTCAGAGTATGGGGTCCATCGTGATCACATTGAGATCTAAAAATAAAGCGCTACATAAATAATTACTTACACGAAGACGTTTGTAGTTATCTACACTGGAATGTTACTGATTATAACAAATTGGGTAATTTTATCAAAACTTCATTCACGATCTCAATCCGGCTTCGTTCTACTTTCGAACGTCACTTTTAAGTCGTTTAATCCACAAAGGAATACAAAAATACAGCTAAAAATAAAAATTCAAGTAATTAGGTGTCATAACCTCATTTTTTTCTACTTATAAATCATGCTTAAAACGAATGTGTAATATTTCTAATGCATACAGGTACCTTATCGTAGAAAAATATTTCCTTAAATATTCCAATTAACCGAAAAATTCACAAAATAAGGAAATTTACCATGTTAAAATGCCATTGTTTGCAACCAAAAACCTGACCTGTCCCAATAGCTGACGCTGCACTAATGCGACGTATGATGCAGTTTTTGTGTTTCAAAATAGTTCAATTTAGTATGTGTGAGTATGTGGCAGAATGCCTGTAAAATAATAATAATAATTATTATACAGAAAATGTAAAATTTAAAGAAATTGTTCGATTGATCAGTGGCGTAACTAAATATAAAATGGGACCAAATGCAAAAACGGATAACTAAGCAAAAGATAAATTCATTTTATTTTTATTATTAAAAATCAACTTTAAAATATAATAGTACTAGAACAATAGATAAATGTTTATAAATTTAAGAACTTTGTAATTTGAAAAATAGATAGGCAAAGCTGTGAATATATCCGTGGCGTTAGGGAAAATGAGGATAAGTACATTTTTGGCCAAACTGAGTAGATACCTATTTGGGTAGAACATTTTGCATCTAAGTTAAAATCGGTGGGCCGCTAAGTGACTCCTGACCTAAAATATACACATGTTCATAAGGGGATAAGTTAATTATATATTATATCATTATTTATTTTATTATAATTAGTTAACACCTTGACGTGGATTCCCGATTCATAAACATTTATGACCGTTTTACACAAATTCATGATAACTATAACTAACATAAATTATTACTTATTTTTCGTAAATTGAATTATACTGACTTATCGTATATCAATTTATTATAACATAATAATATTGTTCAGACTTTTGCACCCCTGTCCAAAGTAAGACCTCTGTAATAAACCGCCACTCCCTAAGTACGTCACTGTGACTGAATAATATTTTGGTGCTTTTCTGTGTACAAACTTCTTTGCCGATAAACCTGACTTCTGTGAACCCGACCCAAACATAACCTACAATTGTCTAATTTGTGTAATCAAAACTAAATGCTTTAATTTTGTTCGATTTAAGCAAATTTGTCATTGTCGAGTAAGTAATTCATTACCGTAGATGTATTAATTATTAATACATAGTGAAATTTGTATTCCGACCGGCATCTACAACATAACCTTAGTAACTGCTAAAAAATGGCTAATGGGCCGATTGCTGAAAGGAATCGAGGTAAATAAATTTAATTTCTTACTTAAATTCAGCTAACTTTTGAATTTTTAGATGCCACAATTTACGTCGGTGGTTTAGACGATAAGGTGACCGAATCGTTGTTATGGGAACTTTTTGTTCAATCTGGCCCACTTGTAAACGTTCACATGCCCAAAGACAGGGTGACAATGATGCACCAAGGATATGGTTTTGTTGAATTCATGGGCGAAGAAGATGCAGACTATGCTATTAAAATTATGAACATGATAAAACTGTATGGAAAACCGATACGAGTTAATAAAGCATCGGCGCATCAGAAAAATTTAGATGTTGGAGCAAATATATTTATTGGAAATTTAGATCCCGAAGTAGATGAAAAGTTGCTGTATGACACCTTTTCAGCGTTTGGTGTTATTTTACAAACTCCCAAGATCATGAGAGATCCAGAAACTGGTAATTCGAAAGGTTTTGCTTTCATAAATTTTGCAAGTTTTGAAGCGTCTGATGCTTCTATCGAAGCCATGAATGGTCAATATTTATGCAATCGTCCAATTTCGGTTTCTTATGCATTTAAAAAAGATGCAAAAGGAGAACGGCATGGTTCAGCTGCAGAGCGTTTACTTGCAGCTCAAAATCCCTTATCACAAGCCGACAGACCTCATCAGTTGTTCGCTGATGCACCTCCTATGAGTATGATGCCACCAGGAATTGCAATGGCGCCTCCACCTCCCCCAGTAATCTTGGCTGGCATGATGCCTCCACCACCACCCACTCCTACAAATATGCCTCCACCACCTCCTCCTCCGTGCCTCCACCAGCAGCATTTCCTGCAGGAATACCACCGCCTCCTCTTCCACCTTCTCAACCGCCACTACCACCTGGTGCTCCTCCTGCTGGTTCAGTTGCTCCTTGTCCTCCATTACCGCCTGCACCACCAAATTCTCAAGTACCTGGTGCGCCACCACCACCAAGAATGATGCCTCCGCCGCCTCCAAACTGGCAAGGTCCCAATCCAGCATTTCAAGGAAGCTTTCCACCTCCTCCACCACCATCTGCAAGGCCCCCACCAAACTGGAGACCTCCACCACCAGGTTTTAATGGTCCTAGACCACCATTTCCAAGAGGACCGCCTCCTCCTCCACCAACTCAATTTGATGGAAATGCATTTGAAGGGAATTGGTAGAAACATAAATTATAGTAATTTTGTATTATATTTTATAAAAATGTACACAGACAAACATTAACTTGAATATATTCCCATTGCAAATGGAGCATCATTATTTGTATTAACAAAAAATACACCTCTAATACTTTTATCCACATTTTCTCCCATCAAAATTCTCGGTTTTCCAGCTAAACAGAGCCCTACCGTGTTGGAAAGGTAAGATGAACAAGGCCAACCCCAAAATCCCACTTTTGAATTGATAGATTCGGCAAAATACTTGGGTGCTCTATGATGATTGCAAGCAAAAACATCTGCAAGTTAAAAGTTTTTTAAAACGAGCAAAGAGCTTGATTTTCCCCTTACCCATACCACAACCTGATTGTAAGGTACCTCCATTAACGTAAAAATCAACATCTCCGCATTCTTGCACTGTTCCTTGCATTAAGGCATTTGTGTGAATTATATCGACAAATTTTGCATCGTTTGGGTCCAATTTTTTGGTTCCAACAAACGTAAAACCAGGCCAAGCTGGATCCAATCCTGTTATTCTGGAAATTTTTTCAGTTTTTACATTATCGGCCGTAAATCCCGCAACGTGAGCGCCAAGACTGAAACCAATTAAATGAACATCTGAATTTCCAGCTTTGTGTATGACGTCAACTAATTCTGCTGTGCATTTTCCTGCAAACCTGGTGTTCCAAACTACCGCTGGATAGCATGGCCCTTTGGATAGCTCGCTCCAGTCCACAAAAATGACGTTGACCACATTGTTACCGTTGAGGTATTCTAAAAGGTCGAACTTTAGATTTTTCTGCATTCAAATTAGAAAAAAGCTTACTGCTTACCATTTTTTATATCAATTAAATCACTCAGAAACATATCAGAATTATATCCATGAATGATTATCTTCGTCGGTTGGGAAGCGTTGAAATTTTTTTCCAATAAGTTTGATTCGCTCAAAGTTTCCCGAATTTGTAAATTCTCTCCATGGGATGCATTTTGGTGGGTGTAAAGGACGAAACTTATGCTAGAGTTGAAGCAATTTCTACAAAATTCTGAATGTT
Organism: Lycocerus yunnanus; assembly: GCA_036346125.1. NCBI lineage: Eukaryota > Metazoa > Arthropoda > Insecta > Coleoptera > Cantharidae > Lycocerus > Lycocerus yunnanus. The sequence goes on from JARFIX010000017.1 coordinate 1,212,555, forward strand.
CAATTTATTAGTTTTGAGTTCAAAACTTTTTGAAAATGCAACTTTTACATAATAATTTTTGATAATCACCTGTATGTGACACTATGACACGTTCCTAAACGTAGAATTCCTCTTCTTGTTCTCAAAATCGACCTTCCGTAATAATCGTCGTTGAATCTTGATTTAAATTTGATTGCACTTGAATCTGAAACTATTTAAAAATGCATCTTTTTTATCTGAAACTTTTTATCACATTTTAGTACCTAGAATAAACAAACACAAAAATTTAACTAAGAAATCCATTGCAACTGTAAAAGTAACTGTAAGGAAATATTTCACATTACATTTTATTGAAAGATAACTGACAAATCATGTCAAGTTAAATTAATCACTACTTATTTTTACATAATTGGCCTTTAAATTGGTAAGTTCGTGACGACCACCAATAATCACAGCAGAGGTTTATAAATATTTTTTTGTAAATAATTACCTAATCAATAAGAAATATATATAAAATAATATTACTATGTTAATCAATAAATAAAAATTTTATTTTCAACGTTTCCGCAGATAAAATACCATTTTATAATTGCATTACCTACTACATATTATATGGAGATACAATGAGTTGAATATACCGGGTCTAAATTTAGACAAATTTACGGCAGCATTTTTATAAAACAAAGAAAGTGGAACTGCTTCGGTCGTGTGATTTGTCAATGGTAAATAAATACTTTCCTCACCATGCATATCCGAAGCTTAATGCGAAATCGTTAATATCAGTAAAAATCATGGACTATATTAGTCCTATTGCATGACCGATTTTAGTGTTAGTACTCAAAGAAATTCACCGTCATCAGATACGCATTGACAATACGATATCACGTTTAGACTTAACGGTAGGCTTCATGACTTCCCTCTGTCTTTATTTAAAATTGATATTATACCTAGAAATTTAAATAACCAAATTTTGAAAAACAGCAAATGAGTTTCATAAATTATTATAAAAAATAAAACCACCCCCATTGTTTTTATTTTGTATTATTAATAATTTTTAAACATTTATGCCAGGTTTCACAAACATTTAAAATGCGATTTAGGTTTAAATTTAGGTTTAAATAATTTAATCGCTGTTTAAACGTTTGTTAAACCGGGCATTAATGTTGTACCTTTGCTACAGAGAGGTACGAGGATATGTACTCCATATCCCTATTTTGAATCACTATTTTAGGTTTTTAAAAAATATTTTTGGAATCACATTTATTACGGTGAAATGAATAAATAGTAAACACTATTTCATAATTTTGAAACATTTTACCCATCACCAACTTTTCAGAAAGTAAGAATCTAACCTACTCCCCTACGTATTTTCTTCAAATAAGTCTAAAATGTGAATAATTAGAGAAAGCACAAAAATATGCAATTTTTATCTATTCTGTTTTTATTTAAAACAAAGTTAATTTCGGGGGTGAGTAGAGACGTTCCTTTGGCGCCGGTGCCCCCTCTGGCTATGAGAATGTAAGAAATAGTCCGGCAAAGCCCATTTTTTATGGTTTCATATTAAGCTTTGGATATGCATTTTGAGGAAAAAATTTATAATTGATAGATAAAGTAAATTTATTAATGCAATTCGTATCAAGGATTAAAGCTACCCCATTTAGAATGTCGGTACTCGTCTTCCTTTGTGTTTGGACTTCTTTAATCATTTGAAATATTAGGTCTGGGAAAAGGTTTGTGGCGTTTTTCCTGATAGATGGCATCAATTGCAATAAATAATTCTATCACAGACACAGATCACAGTGACACCACTAAACGCTCGTTTGAAAGGTGACACTCATAGAGAGATACTATCTCTCTTATCTGTGGTGACACTTCTAACGTTACTTTGAGTGGACAAACATTGAAATTCGTGCAGTGGCTGGAAAGTTGTTTGCGTTTGAAAATGGAGAAAAGTAATGAAAATTTGCGCTATATTTTGCAATATTATTACAGCAAAGAGAAGAACGCTACGCAGGCTTGCAAAAAACTTTGTGCTGAGTACGGTGAAGGTACTTTATCAAAATCTGTTGCGTCATAATTGCTGTAAATAAAGATAAAATGGCTCTTAATTCAGCTGATAAGTTGAATAGCGTTCTTATCATCATTCATTGCGACTAAAAGTGCGAATTTAACTATTTATAACGTATATTAAACCTTATGTCCGTTTGCCCAGGAGTGTGGGGGCAGACGGACATTTTCACTTATGTTTGTTTTAGGTTAAGTTCTCAAAAACTGTTTCTATTTTTTCAACTTTAATTTCATCATTTGTTAGCTTAATAATTGAGATATCAAACCGAATAATTAGTTCTTAAATATTATGTTGCTTTTATTAAATATAACTATAAAACCCCTTAGAGTGTCCGTTTGACCCACTCTTACCCTATTTTATTACTTTTTTGATGCAGCCGTGAAGTATTTGTACTGTTATATGAATAAAACATTAAACCGCGTCGATTTAAGAAGTATTTTTACACAAATAATTTTTAGGGTGAATCCGAGTCTTACGGTGGCTTCCCCTAGAGCGGTTCAACTCGAAAAAGAGTGGATGTTGATCGGACAGATAGCAAGGAGCGTTAACTCCCTCCTCACGGTGCTTTAGTTGGCCCCGCCTTCCTTGCCTTGTCTTCTTGGTACTGTGGAGTTCTGCAGGACCCCTTCGCGAGAAAAATGGCGTTTGAGAGTAGTGGTTGTGGTGGAGACCCATCTCACCCTTTGAAGGCGAGAGCTTGCGGAGATGGTATTGGTGGTATCGCTGCGGGATTTAGAGATCTAATTTGGAGGCTGCAAAATAGCTCTCTTATACCGCAAAAAATCTTTGAGTTGGTAGTTACCAAGCTCTTGCATTAGTGGGTTTTCGGAGTGTCCAGAGGTTTCGTCACCTTCGTCAATTCTACGATAAATTTTTTCAGCAGGTGACGGATAAATTCTACGATGGACTCCACGCCGGAGTTCGCCTGCAGCCTGTTGTTTGTGACGAACCATGGGGCCTTCATGGCGCGTCGTAGGGCGATGTTGTTGCTGGAGATGATCGAGTCTAAATGGGATTTTGCTGCGTAATCCCAGACGGGGGCCGCGTAGGTTAGGATGGGTCGGATGATAGTTGGCCCCTCCCTACGGTTGATTCGTGTATATCGGGACGCACGTCCCACCAACAAAATGCAGAAATCACCCTTTTCAGGATTTTTAAAATCGATTTTTAGTGTTATTATTGAAAATATCGAGTTCATCCATAGTACATTTGACCCATTTTAACGCCCTCTAACTAATTCTAAAAAAATTTTTTGTAAAATCATCACAGACAAGGACTTCGTTATCGTACTTGAACCGTAATTTTTATTTTATTATTATAATTTGGAAGAAGTTGTTGTTGGTGATCCTACATACATAATATACTAAAGAGAAGGGCCCAGAAAACTAATATAAGTTTTTGTTTCATTTTCATTTTTCTAACAAATTGTAACTTTTGATCAAAAAGCAGAACACTTATAGAATCATGCTATTGAGGCAATCGAAGTTGAATTTAAAAAAATAATAGTAAAACAATTGATTTTTTACTTTTTTCTACTAAGTACATTTATATCATAAAATTCTACAAAATATCTTCCGATTGCAAACGGTTCGGCAGGATTTGTCACAAGTAAGTAAGTTCCTCTTTCTGTTTGATCAACATATTCGCCCATAAGTGTTTGTGGTTTGCGAGGTCTACAAAGTCCTAATAAATAACTCCAATAAGAAGAGCAAGGCTGTAGTATTACAGTATACTACCAACACCGACTTATCTATACCAACCGATAATAACATTCAGAATACACTATATAAGCAAATAAGCAACACATCTTATACACAACACAACACATCTTATTTTACACAACAAATAAAGAACCATCATACAACATTTGGCGACGAAGATAAACAAAAATGACTAACAACGGTACAGAAATTACAACAAATCCAAACAATGGAAACAATTTCAATTTCGATCGATTCAACCCAGATCAAGAAGCATGGGAATATTATAAACAACGTTTCGAACTCGAATTACTGCTACATGGACTGCTTGAAAACGAAAACTCGAAGAAAACGTTACTTCTAACAAAAATCGGACCAAATACGTTTAAACTGCTTGTGGATAATTTTAAACACATAAGTGTAATAAACAAATCATACCATGAAATAATGACTGTCATAAACAAGAACTTTGGAAAAAAGACATATATTTTTTCTGAACGAGTGGCATTTACATCACGGCTAAGAAGAGAGGATGAATCCGTAAGACAATACATAACAGCAATACGAGAAATAGCAGGAAATTGCGATTTTGGACAAAATCTAGATGAACGATTACGCGATCAAATTATTGTCGGAATCAACAATACAACATGGCAACAGGAAATTATTCGTACGCATCAAACAAACACGACAACATTGGAGGAAGTCGAAGCCACTGCAACACGATTAGAAAACGCAGATGTGCAAACAACACGTTTAACAAATATGGCACCAAATACGACTGCAGGCAAGCACGTTTTTCAGGTAAGGAAAAGCAAAACAAAAAACTCGCATATACAGGATAAACAAGAAAAACCTGAAAAATCGTATAAGAAGAACATACAAACGCTACATCCGGAAGAGAATTGTTTAAATTGTGGGAATAAGAAACACGAAAATAAAAGCGATTGTGCGGCATTGGGAAGAAAATGTTCAGCATGCAATAAATTACACCATTTTGCAAGAGTATGTGTTTCGGCAGGAAACGCAATAATCCTAAATCGTAAAACAAAGAATTATACACGGTGTGTTCGAAAACAGAGCAAAGATAACGAATCCAGTGACGAATCAGACATATCCGATGAGTATATGAATCGACTATATGTAGACGTAACCAACCCGCACACAAACACAAATTCGATTTTCAAAAACACATTTTCCAAGATCTATAAAATACAAACAGCAAGAAAAGTTATGATTCCAACAAAACTAAACAACTTAAAAACAACAATGCTTTATGACCCAGGAGCAGCATATTCGGTCATTAGCAAAAGACTGTGGAAAAAAATAGGTGAACCAAGAGTAAGAAAAACTGAAAACTTAATAGCCTACACAAACATGGAAATAAACACTATGGGTACGGCACAAATTCAAGTAGAGGAGTTTGGAAAGACAAAAATGCTGACTGTTTTTGTGGTCGAAGGTGATGATGTTCCTCTATTTGGTTTAGACTGGTCGTTGATTTTCAAATTACCACTTCCCACCAGGTGCAAAGATATGCCAAACTACTATAAAACCTAACAAAATAGAACAAAATAAAACAAACATACCTACGCCAACAGTGGTAAAGAATATACTAGAAACCTACAAAACACTTTTTAACGGTACCTTGGGCACAATACATGGTCATAGTGCCCGAATACACATTGCTGAAGATATACAACCAAAAACATTTCGCCCAAGGCCAGTACCATTAGCACTGCAAGAACAAGTAAACGCGGAATTAGACCGCCTTGTTAAACAGGATGTCTTGGAACCCATCAATACGACAACTACACAAATTGAATGGGCTACACCAATGGTGATCGCAATTAAATCAAATGGAAACATAAGAATTTGTGGTGATTTTCGTGTAACAATAAACCCTCATGTACAGACAGATGATTACCCGCTACCTAGATTCAAGGATATTATGTCGAAATTAAGTGGTGGACAACAATTCACGAAGATATTTGAAAGATGCATATCTACAACTCACCGTAACACCGGAATCACGAAAATATCTTGTAATCTCCACACATAAAGGATATTTCGCATACAAACGGCTACCTTTTGGAATCTCTTTTGCACCAGCACTATTTCAACGTACGATGGATCAAATTTTGGCAGGAATAGAAGGTATAATTTGTTATTTCGATGACATTCTGATTACCGCACCAAATCAAGAATAGCATTTGAAAGGAGTTCACCAAGTACTAAATCGTTTACATGAAGCAGAAATAAGAACACAAGAATCAAAATGTGCATGGTTACAAGATGGAGTAAATTTTTTGGGACATCGAGTAGATAAAGAAGGATTACACCCAACAGACAAACACATCAAAGCTATATGTGAAATACCAAAACCGAACAATGTAAACGAACTTAGGTCTTTTCTTGGGTCTATAACATATTACGGGAAATTTATACAAAATCTCCAAATTATTTGCGCCCCGCTACACCGGCTATTAAAGAAAAACGCAAAATGGGAATGGAAGGTACAAGAGAATAGTATTTTCGATGAACTTACAGTAAACTAACATCAAATGATACCTTGGTACATTATGATCCAGAAAACCAGTATACATAACAACTGACGCATCGGAAATAAGCCTTGGAGCTGTAATGTTCCACAAGTACCAAGATGGAGCTGTAAAACCGATAGCTTATGCCTCACGAACCCTTACGACTACGGAATCACGATACGCGACAATCGATAAGGAAGCATTGGCCATCATATACGCAGTGACAAAATTTCATCAGTACATATACGGAAGACATTTCACACTGCTTACTGACCATAAACCATTAGAACGAATTTTCAGCGAACACCGTGACACGCCCAAGATAGCCAGCAATCGATTATTACGATGGGCAATGATTCTAAACAACTACAACTACGCGATAGCATATCAACCAGGTAAAGATAATGCCCCAGCCGATGTTTTGTCACGGTTACCTCTGGCTGACAATAACCTGACAAACAATGAAAAGGAAGGATTACCAACAAGAGGGCACCTATTAAACATACGATTACAACAGTTACCAATAACAAAGCAAACATTACGAGATAAAACTACAAAGGACAAAATTTTACAACTAGTGACAAAATACATACACAGCTACTGGCCAGAAAAAACTCAACTAATAACGGAAATTATACCATTCTATGAAAAGCGTTACGAATTATCAGTAGAAGAAAACATAGTACTATGGAAAGGAAGAATTTGTATACCAGAAACATTACAACAACAAGCATTAAATATGCTACATGATGGACACCCAGGAATGAATGCCATGCAATCAATGGCACAATTACATATTTATTGGCCGAACATTAACAATGACATTATAAAATTCACACAACAATGTTACTCGTGTCAAGAATCAAAACAGAATGTTAACAAGGTTCCATTATACCCATGGTACGCACCACCAGAGCCATGGGCAAGAGTACACATAGATTTCGCTGGACCATTTGAAAACAAGATGTTTATGATCATAATAGATGCATATACTCGATGGTTAGAAGTGATACCAATGAAGAACATCACCTCGGAAAAAACAATAACAGTTCTAAGGAATGTTTTTGCGCGATTAGGTCTACCAAAATTTATCGTGTCAGACAACGGTCCACAATTAACGTCAAATGAATTCGAACAATTTTGTAGTTCAAATGGCATTACTCACATTAAAGTCACCCCTTATCACCCAAAATCGAACGGCCTCGCTGAACGGGCAGTTAGAACATTCAAAGAAAGAATGAACGCTAGCGACAAATCAAAAGACTTTAATCTTAGGTTAAACAATTTTTTGTTAGGTTATAGAAACACTATACGACGTTCAACCGGAAGATCCCCCAGCGAGTTAATTTATGGTCGTCCAATAAGAACCTTGTTTGATCAAATTAAGCCCGATATACATCGAAACCAAGAACGCGAAACCGCCAAGCAGAAGTTTCAGCATGATAAAACAGCTAAGCCTGCGAATTTCGAAATAAACCAACTAGTTTGGATAAACAACCCCCATGGGAAGGGATCGACACAAGGTAAGGTAATTGGTAAACAAGGCATTTATTCATATTTAGTAGAAATAAGCGGTGGATTAGTACGAAGAAAGCATGCCGACCAGCTACGGCCTAGAATGCCGGAAAATACCAACCAGCCGTTGGAACTAGAAATGAAAATGACAGAAACAACACCAGTTGCAAATACAGACAACAACGATAACATAACAACAACTATGGAATCAATAAGTGAACCGATTATAGATTTGAAGAACAATGTCGAAAACGATCCGGTAGTCGCACCAGAGATATCTGAAGAGCCTACATTAATTACACCACAAATTAGAAGAATCCAGAAAGATTTCGAAGGCCTCCAGAACGTTACGGATTCTAAGACAAACTACTGAAAGACACGTTATTTTAGTAAGGGAGGAATGTAGTATTACAGTATACTACCAACACCGACTTATCTATACCAACCGATAATAACATTCAGAATACACTATATAAGCAAATAAGCAACACATCTTATTCACAACACAACACATCTTATTTTACACAACAAATAAACCACCATCATACAACAAAGGCCATCCCCAAAATCCTACTCTGGAATTAATGGATTCTGCAAAATATTCAATCGATCTATGATGACTGCAGGCCAAAGGATCTAAAAACAAAATTGCGTCATCATTCGGTTTTTTTTTATTTTTTAAAACCGGGTTTTACTTTTTTCGGACCAACATCCAGGCTGAGAAGAACCTCCATTTGCATAGAAGTCAATATGGCCCGATTCTTGTATAATGCCTTGCATGAAAGCATTGGTATGAATCACGTCGACAAATTCTGCATCTTGAGGGTCGAGTTTTTTATCCAACCCACGAGTAGCGAATCCAGGCAGAGCGGGATCTAGTCCTGTAATGCGAGCAACTTTATTTATTCCCAAATATCCGCCAGAATATCCTGCGACATGAGCTCCTAAAATCTTTAAATAATGATTACCTTCCAAAGCAAAGTCAGCGGTCTTACCTAAACTGAATCCTATCAAATGTATGTCTCTTTGATATATTTGTAATTTTTTTACCAATTCCACCAGGCATTTTCCTGCAAGTTCTGAATTAGTAACAGCTGCGGGGTAACAAGGACCTTTGGCCAATCCGCTCCAGTTCACCAGAAAAATGTTATAGTCGCCGCGTAAAAAATATGCTAAAATGAAACATGGACACAAAAATTCAATGAGTTGTAGAACATTACCATTTTTTATTTGATTTATCATAGAATGCATATTCGAATTGTAGCCGTGGATCAAAATTTTAGAAGGAAATGAGGGGTTATAGCCCGTTTCGAGCAAATTGGAATTTTCCAAATTTTTTCCAATCCAAACTTGTTCGCCATTATCTTGGTCTTCGGGAGTGTAAATAAAAAATGTTACGTTTTGGTTTGGACAGGTCCTAAAAGATTATTTCATTCGAAAAAACATACATTACATCAATCATTTTTACCCATTCTTAACCACCTCGCATAGGGCGCGCTCTTCTTGGATAAAATCTTGTGTTTTTGCTAAACCTAATAAGATTGTCAAAATTTAAAACAGTTAAATTTAGTGTTAGATACTTACCCAGAAGTAACGAAATGAAAATCAGTTTCATTGATAACGAATTTTAAAATAATTCCTGCAACACAGTAATAAAACATTAGGAATGCTTCCTTTCCGTTTCAATAAATTGCACACATAAAAAAGTTGTACTACAAATTATTTATTATTTTAATTGATATTTGAATAAATTAATGTTAACGAAAAATGTTCAGTCGGTCAGTGTCCGTATGAAGAACGTGACTGAAATGTATAAGATTAAAAACTGTTACAAGACAATTTCCAATAATTTATACGATTAAATTGGAAGCGGAAGATTTTAAATTTCCATTTTAACATTTTTTCCGTTAAAAAATCGAGGTGTCCAAGGTTCGCAAAATTGCTTATAAATTTAAAAACTTTAGCATTAATTAACTTGTCGAACTTGAAAATTAACTATACTAGACGTCCAGTACCGTAACTGGGTCACCAATATATTTGGCTTCTTTTGAAGGAAGTCAAAACTTATAATACATAAATACGTAGATAGATAAACTTCTATTTTTATAATTATTGATTGCTATATTAACAAAATTAACAAATTAATAAATAATGTATTTACCAACAGAAAAATAAACAGCAACTTGGTAAAGAACTTTGGAAATATAATAAAAGATCAGAATTTGAAAACACTTTTGAAAAAATAGAAATGTACCTTTAGATAATGTTTATCTTGAGGACGAGGTTTGGTTTAAGATAAATACTGGAAAAACAAAAGTCAATTAAATGGTAATTTTAACAAAAGGAAAAACAAAGCTATTGAAAATTATCTACTAGATGTCCACGATAGTAGTCGAAATATAATGAACAATAAAATAATTCAATTTTGCAGCCACTCTTGGGATCAAAAAAAAATCCATTTTATGCAAAATTCGATTTAAACGGTTCTTAGTTCCCGGGGCATACGCAATTTTGATCTTAATGGTAATTTCTAAATTATGAATTTGACGATGTGAATTTACGAAGTATTCCAAAAAATAAAATTTCTAAATAAATCAAAATTTTAATTTTTTCAGAAAATTTAAATTTAAATCCAATTGATTGAAAACTGTTTTAAGCATAATATTATGGGTCCGATATGGATATGATCAATGGGAGTTCTATCATTGCGGAGGTACAAATTAGAGATTTAAAACAGTCTGATCTACTATGCACGTGCTTATCTGAAGATAAGGATGAGTATTTTATAAAATAACTTAAAATTAAACCACTTAATATAAATAACTAAAACAGTATTTAAAAGTTTAAGTTAAAATTTCAAATTTTAAATTCTATTTTAACAAACATACGTTCGAATTAAATTAATCCGCGTATAAAACGGCGAATGAAAATGTCGATTAATCAAATTCGGTTTTTGTAAAAGTAGATAGGTTATGTTGCAATTGTTCTACTGCAATCTTCTATTAAATTTAAGTAACGCACACAAAATCAAAACTATTAATGTAGGTTCACTATAATACGAAATTATTAATGTAACAAACAACTTATTCCACCGCTAGCATCATTGTAGTAAAGGGGGTTGATAAAATAAATTATATTATATTTCTATTTCTACGGTTAGCGCGACCAGAAAGAGGATAGAGTAGCTGGGGGAGTTAAGTAGCGTGAGTATGCTGCCACCACTTCCTACAGAAGGAAGAAAATCAGGGTTTTGGATGCCGTGGGAATCAAATGATTTCACTTTTCGTGACCAACTTCGGAAATTAAAAATAAAACGAATAAAAGAAAATTGATTTAACACGTGACAATATTTATTTATATCCAATACTTAAAAAATGATTACAAAATTAAACATGAATAACAGCTTTGTTGTTGCCGAGTTTCGAAGTATGTAATAATTAAAAATTGAATTTAAACTTACCTTTTCATACAATTCGCAATCAGGTTTTTGTTTGGATAAAATACCGCACAATTAAGGAAGTTAAAAAAAATTAAATAAATTTTAAAAAAACATCGCGCACGGTTTTACTTTAGGAAAAACCAAAAAATGCCCGCCTCGGCCGAACTGCCATGACTTGGGCTGACGGCCCGAGCGAACTCAACTACCAGAATCCGACTGCCTGACCGCCAGGATGCGACTGCCTGACTGCCAGAATGCGACGCACTTTTCTTTCCTTGAAACTTTTTCATGTTCAAGTACCCTTTTGGAGTTTCCACGAAATGTGAGAAACGCCGGGTCACGACCTGATTACGTAACTGTTTTAAGTTGTCACCAAATGCAAACGCTTACAGAATCAAGGACTAGGTATATCGGAGTGCCTAAACATTGGTACATAGTTGGAATGTGCGGAGGATATTAAATAAAATAAATGAATTGGAAAGAGTACTATTTATATGAGAAAAAAATACATACCTATAGCCCTCGTTAGCAAAACAAAAACGAAACTCAAAGGAAGCTGCGACCTTGAAAAGTACACCATGATATATAGCGATGTGCACCAAGAGAAGAGACACCGCGCAGAAGTGACTATATAGTGCGATATGAAGTGGAGGAAAAGAATAACTTCATAAAAATGGATAAACGAAAGAATGGTTCGAGGTAATATAACACTGATAAGCGTGTATGAGCCAGAAAAGGGAAAGAAATAGAGTTTTGTACGATAAAATCCAAACAAACACTTGAAATCTACCCAGCCTGCTCTAATTCGCGATGGTAATATAAATGTAAAAGGACGGCTGCGGCTTTGCGCTTAAGTGCGTCAACTACTAAGCCAAGCGCCCCGGTTCGAATCCGGGCCGGGATAAAAAATTTATTTTAACCGTCTTCCACGCCAACACGTTCGGCAAGCGAGGCGTGTATAAGTGCTAAAACCTCTCAGAAAAACCTAACCAATCCTTTACAGAGAGGTTTGGGGAAAACTGGCAGAGGATTATATCTAGAAGTGGACGGATGCAGGCTGATGAAGAAGAATATAAATGTGCCATCATGTTTTTTTGCTGACAATGCCTTTCCACTACATGAAAATTTAATGAAACCTTTTCCTGGTGACTATTCCAAAGCAAGTTTAAAGCGAAAATTCAATAGAAAATTTTTTTCTCTTCGTATCGTGGTAGAAAATGCCTTTGGCATAATGTCTGCATTTTTTAAGTGCTCCGAAAACCTATTGCCCTACAGCCAATACAAGCGACAAGAATCGTGACCTTCAAAGATTAATGTTACATCAGCTTGCCACAAGAGTAAAAATATATAACATGGAGATATCTAAAGAAAAAACCAAAATGCTTAACAAACAAAGAACCGATAAGGTGCAAACTAGAAAATGAAGGAAAACCGATAAAACAGGTGATATCCTACAGGTATTTGGGATATGGGAATTGACATATCAAGTGCACGTGATATATAGAAGAGGTAAAGCAACTGACTATGAAGGGAGCAATGATATCGGGATGCCTTCAGGACGTCTTCTGGGAAAATAAACACATGTCAGTTAGAGAACAAAATCAGAATCTATAGACAGCGATAAGACCGACGCTAACATATGCCGCAGAAACTCTCAAAATCGCGGGTAAAATTCTGATGGATAGAATTTTTAGTAAAGAGATTTGCCAGCAATGCGGAATACTAGACATTGTAGAATTTGTTAAAATCAGGAGAAAAGAATATAATGCACATGTAGATAGGATGGGAGAGGAGCGAATCCCAAGAGAGGGAAACGTGCACGGAAGAAGACCAGTAGGAAAACCCTCGAAGCGTTGGAGAGAAAGCTGGGTATCGTCTTCTATGGAAACACCACGGTGAATTATCTAAAGAAAAACAAGTATGACCTAATAAAAGTGGAAGAAGAAGAAGTCTAAAAATACATAAAAAACTAACTTTAACCTACAGCCTGATCTACTTTTTCGCCCAGATTCCACTTACATATTTGGTACCAAATTCAAAAATATGTATGTATAAAAAACTAACTGTAACCTACAGCTCGAAAATTTGGAAAAAAATCATTACCAACATTACCAACGTAATGTTTTTTTTGCATTTCTAAAAATTTCCAAAATTATTTAAAATTTTTTTAATCTTCTAATTAATTTTTCTAATTTCCCCAAATTCAAATTTTGGCGCTGCTATCTAAGTCAATTAAATAAATTTTTATTAAATAAATTGAATATTTTTGTTTAAGTCCAATTACAAGTTGTTTCTTTACTTAGAAAAAATAAAATAATATTGGGGTAGAAATTTATGTTTATATTCGCCAGTGGCGTATTTAGAAATTACTTATGGGGTAGGGGGGAGAAAAACCATACAAACAAAAACTCCAACTTTCTTATATCCTGATGATAACATAAATGTTTTTATTTCACATCTAATTCGGCAAAATACAAAATCTACCCTACTGTACGGGGTTCCGTTAATCGGAGGCCTGAATTAGCTTCTAGACGGATCCCACCACTGTCTATTCTAGTGCCTTTTAGTTTTGATTTTCCTCTAAATTGAAAAATTTCCCAAGCTGTCTTAAAAATTAAAAAAAAAATTTAATTTTGATATTTATTGGTAAAAATTTTTAGGGCACTAAAATAAAATATTTACTAGGGTGCCAGACCTACATTAAACTACCTGCAGTTTATTTAGAAAATTCTTTTTAAGTGTCAAATTATGAAAAGATCATAAATTAGAATTTATTGCGGATAATAATTGGACGATTAGGAGGACCGTAATTTCGTCCCAACCTTATACATTTCATTAATGCAATAAATTTTTAGTTTTGTTTTCGAAATTTTCGACAATCTTAATTGTAATTATTTCCCACTGCCAAATGTGCCAAAAAATGTTATTTTCTTCGTTTTACATCGTGAGACGTAATTGTTTGGTGTGAATTATTTTGAAAAACGAACTGGCAACACTGGTCGTACACACCAGCGTAAAGATGTCGACCGTGTTAAGTGGTTGGAAAGTTTTTGTTTATACTTTGAAAATTGTGCGTATAAATACACGCAACATGTAATTGATACTTGATTTATTCGATTATGGATATTATGATTAATTAAAGTGCGATTTAAACTTATCTTATTAACTTAAATTATTTGCATAATAACAACAACAATGGAGTTGGGCGATCGGGTTTATGCAGCTGAACGGATTATGAAAAAAGAGGATTAGACGAGTACGTATTACTTTTTTTAACACAATATTATCTCGTTTCGTAAAATTTAATCTTGCAAATCGTAATTATTCGCGCGATTTGTATGTATGTGGGTCATAACCAAATTTGGTTGGCAATTTAAAACAAAGTGGTTATTGCACTATGAAACATTATTTGATAGCTCTTATTACCGCCAAGTTTGGTTAGGCTACTTGCCCTTTCTTTTACTGCCTTTTAATTTACAAACAATGTAACTTTAGGGTGGTGTGGAGTATCTCGTCAAGTGGAAAGGCTGGAGTCAAAAACACAATACGTGGGAGCCCGAAGAGAATATTTTAGATAGTCGTTTGATAGATTTATATGAACGTTCACAAAAGTCTGATGCAACGCCGAATAAAAGAGGTCCAAAAAAGAAGGAACGACCAGTGGAGCAAACACAAATACCCGAGACTGAAGACGAAGGCCACATCAGTGGGGAAGACAGTCAAGATGAAGGCACTTCGAAGAATAAAGCTTCGAGTAAATCAGAAAGCGTTTCAAGGTTAGTAGACGAAAATGCACGGTCAGCTGCCATTGAGGAAGTTGTAGAGGAGGTTGCCTTACCAACGATCGTTAGTAATGTGGAAGCCGAAAATAGTAGTAGTTCCAGTAGTGAAGATAACACTCCAATATTAAATAGGAAAGATGCGGTGGGTACGAAACGTAAAGCCGCGAAGTTTTGTCTAAGGAATCAGGTAAGATTGGTGTGACGATAACTACCAGCAGTCCCGGTAGTAGTAGCAGTCCGCCTCCCACAAAAGCAGCTAAATTATCTCCTCCTAAATTGGCATCGCCGAAATCAACAACAGCGGCATCACAGCCTAGGGTTAATGGTAGGAGAAATTCGTGTAAAAGTGAAGAAGAACCTGTACCACCCGCGAGTGCAAAAATAACCCCGGAACCTAAAACGGAGAGACTCGTTAAAAGTGAAGATGCTGTTGTGGAAGTGAATGTAGATCTGATCAAATCTGAAGTGGACAATATTAAATTGGAAGACACAAGGACAGAACAACAAAGTGCTCCTGATAGCAAGGAAGAGTGTCCGCAAAAAAGTGTAGAAAAAACCAATAACGTTGTTAATAATGGTAGGCATGTTTTAGTGAATGGACATAATAATAATAATGGTGTGATTAGTGAAGTGACGCCCATATTAACTAGTCCCAGTTCGGAATATTGGTTAGCTAGGAACCCTGTCGTAGATCAAGTATTTATTACGGATGTTACGGTTAATTTAAAAACCGTCACCATAAGAGAGTGCAAGACAGAAAAAGGGTTTTTTAAAGAACGAGATTCTAATGAAAATCATTCAAAGCCAAGTGATATAGCGTAATAATTTGTGTAGTAAGCTATAATTTAAGTTTTAGGTAAAATGGTGATTCAATAATTTGATTTTTTATTTTGAAATTGCTTTCCATCGCACAATCCAATTCTAGTCGAGTAAATACGAAAACAATCTTTTACAATATAATTATTTGTCTGATGTAATAATTGATAGTTTCAAGAAAAATTCATGAGCTTTTTTGGGGTTTTAAAACCGTCAAAAGTGGCAAACATTATAAGCAACTTTTCATTCAAAATCTACAATCACAATATTTAGGAATTGTCTTCTTCAAGTTTTATCTGTTTGATTAGATGTTTGATGCTTTCCACTACCGAAAAATCAGTGAAGGCTGTCTATATATAATTTCATAGTCTTTCCAGGTTATTAATGATTCGTAATGAAGTACAAAACATAAATTCTTATGAAACTACCAGACATAAATGCTTTACATCGTTTTAATTATTTATGACAGTTTTTATGCTTCGTGTAGATATCTCACTGTGCCACATCAAAAATAGTAGAACTTAAATTTAAGGTATATTTTATATATATATATATATATTGGAATTTTATAAATTATGTTTTATGAAAAGTTTAAACGCATTAATTCAAATAAAAGCGTTTTTGTAAGATTAATTACTTGCGAACTGTTGTAACGTGATTGTCACAGTCACTGTAACAGTTTGACTTAGGAAAAAAGACTAAATTTGCATCATGAACTGATCCCGACAAATTAGTCAAAAACGGGATTAAAAATCTATTTTCTGACACAACTAGAAAAACACTTCAAAGAATCCTGATGTTTCTGCAAAAACGTATTTTTATTTTTAAGATGAACTTTTTTCCTATTTAGTTGACTTTGGAGTGGTTCTGAAATAAATGGAACTAAATTTAATTCCTTGTAAATCCTCACATGGGAGAACCTTTTAGCCTTTCGGAGTTTATCACTTGTAACTCTTGTCGCTTTTTACATTTTTCAGTGCATTTGAGATGCAAAGCCAACCTGACTTAAGAGGAGGACTCCTGTTGTCCATAAATGTTGTCAATAGGTTACATGTCCATGGAAAAGGACCAAATACAAACCAATTTAAGGATGGCAATTTATTTGCCAAGATACAATGCATAATTTAAATTCATAGAATCAATAACCAATAATTAATTTACAAAATGAGATTTTGTGAAATTTCACATGAATATTATCAAAACGTAAGCATGTATTTTTCATGTATTCAATATTTGTGACAAAAGCAATTAATAGATTTTAACGAATCTATGGCATTTTTTGCTTTGCTTAATTACAAATTTCAATATCAGGATTATACCAGCAATACTTTGGTTTAATGGGAAAACTTGGAATGTAAATTAAATTTAATTAGTTTGTTGTTTTAATTCGTTATGTGCTGCGCCATCAAAAAGACACCCAAGTGATTTTTTCAATCTCAAACTCAGACAAAATATTAAAAATTAGAAATGTTATAAATTTATCAAGTTGCTATTCCAATTTTGGGCTATTTTGTAGAAATATCAGGAAGCTTGAGGAATTATAAAATTAAATCTATTTTTAGTTTTACTTGGAGAAGTAAAGTATTTCTTGGAGAATAGGAAGTTAATTAAATTCTAGGCTGATGAAGCAGTATTTTGTTGGTTTTTTTATATTTCTGGTGATTTGAGTATTCCTAATTATTGAAAGTAAACCTTATTTTAACTACTCTATGGGCTATCAACTTTTGGAAACTTTATTGACAGATGAGAGTGGGATAGATACAAGAAATTGGTTGTGTAATTTTTAACAATTTAAGGTTTTTTCTAGGGGTGAAAAATTAAACATATTTTTTGATAACAAAACATTAATAAAATAATAGTGTGACTAAATTTGTAACCAAAGCATGTATTCAATCACATTATGACCTCACACTAATGTTGCATATTAACACTTACTTAAACTATTCAATTTTTGCTCATGTCAGAATGGAGCAACTCGTAGCCGCATATTAGTACAGTAGAAATTATTCTTCACTTTATTGCAATTTTAAAAATATTAAATTTTGTAATAAGGGTATGATGTCATAATGTATTTAAACATTGCCTATAACCAAGTGATTGGGTACACGGTTTGTTCAAATACGTCAACGTTAAAGCCCATTGTCTTAATTTTGATGGGGCACGATAAAAGTTGCTTATTTACTTTCGAGGTTACTACTAAGTACCAGAAATACAAAGAACAAGTATCAGAAATTACCACAAGTGTCATGTCTCAATATCATTCAAAAAAGATCTAATTATTAATGCGCATACTTGGAACATTTGCGGAGAATATTTGTTACTAATATCCTTATTTTAAAACTGCTTTATTAAAATTAACCTTAAAAATGGAAACAAAGCGGTAAACATTTTGTGTAATCAAAATTTTATGAGCTTAACGAATTGTTAGGATAACGAAACAGTTATTTTTAATTATATTTAATTAGAAATAAACTAACGAATTTATGTGGCGTTGATCGTGAAGCAGTTTTGTTAGTGGGCAGTTTTGTTAGTGGATTACTAATGCCTCGTGATCATTCTCTCCCCACGAATATTTACTGCATGGAATTATTGTTAATCTGTTCTTGCGCGTTTCTAATTCGAATTTTTGATTTGCCATCTTTTTATGTGAATAAGTCCGCAGGTTCCTACAGAGCAACTGCAGGAACAGTTTGGTTCAGATCGGTCAAAGGGTTAAGGATTATTATAATGACCAAACAACCAAGTTCTTTTATATAACAAAGATTATATTATGATCCAGCGTCGTATGTATATTTACGATTTCATTCGAATTAATTATTAAAGTTTCTTTAATATTTTTTTATTCAATATCTGCTGCTAATTGAAGCTAATTATTTTTTTAACTTCTTTTTTTCGAAAATAAGGGATTGTCAATATTTTGATAATGTTTTCATTTTTACTATAGTATTTGTATCTTTAGGATACTACAAAATTATCTAAATTTCTTAAAACTGTCTTCTGATCATCGTCATTTAAATTACAATAATATTTTGCCTACCGATCACAGTAAAATAAAATAATAAGTTTAACAGTTTTCTCACAAATGTTTTAAAACATCCTCCAATATTCCGCACATGCGCACTAATAATATGCTCATTTTTTGACGCTAATAATATAAAAATTAAGTATAATATGCATTATACTGGCATATTTTTTATTTAAAACTGCATTGCAGCTTCATATAATTATCTAATTTAGGTTAATCGAGTCTTCCCTTTTTTGATATCCATTGCATATTGTACAAATTGACTAATTAATTTAAGTTGTGATTTTAATTAGGTTCTTTTTGTTCCCCCTTAATTTTTCAATATAACTAGGTATATTTCTTTTAAAATATAAATTAACAAACTAATTTTCTTTACAAATTAAAACTTCTGTAATAATCACTGAATGCTGACGAGGAACATTTTATTTATATATTTGTCTAGCTTGTTCAGTTTTAAATGTTAATTTCTTCTGATGTTGCCATAAATAAAATTACTCATTTGTAATTGATTTATAAAATGAAGTCGTGGGTGATTTTCTTGAGTCACTCTGGGTTTGGTTTTCTGGTTTACTTATCCAAATTAATCAGCCAATCATGGGAATCTAAAACTGTACAGGGTAGGCATATTTAACTGTTCTGAATGTTGGTACGATTTTTGTTGAACTTTGATGTAAAGTTGTACGCTGTAATCGATTTATTCCAAAATACTAGGTAACTTAGGTATTTTAAAAATTCCAAAAAAATATAAAAACGTTTTTTACGTACATAACTGTTCATAAATAATTAAAACGATGTAAAAGTTTTGAAAAAAATCATTTGCAGGACTCAAACTTGCATTTTTCCTTTTATTTATTTTTTAATATTTATGTATTTGTTTAAATTATTTAAGTTTCGACTTTTCAAGTGTATATATTATGGAACATTTTTTATTTATTTATTTTTGCATTATATTGCATTTATTTTTAATTTTACAATAAAAAGTCGACCATTTTAAAAGGACACAAGTTAGAGCCCTAGCGCAAAGCAGATATTTATTAAACTTTGTGTGATATTGAATTGATCAGAAATAGCTTACTTCGAAATTGTCTGTATATTTTCTCTGTACTTTCATAATGCCACAAATGCTTATTCAATCTATGTACACTAAAATCTCAATAATTTTAACTTGATCTGCTTCTGCACAAATATATCGAAATAATTATTGTTATCTTCCTCGTTGTTTGTCAGATTAAAATCAAAATACTCAAATTGATTTGAAGTGATAATCCCTTAAAAAAATTAGTACAAAAATGCTCTTACTCGTTGCTTATTTTTGCAACTATCAATTAATTTTTTCAAAAGATAATTGAAAGCAAATTTTAATTATGAGCGAAATTTTATTTGAACACTATTTTTGTTTAATTTTATTAATATCAAAGTCAATCTAGGATTAAAGTGATAATTTTTGTTAACACAAAGTAATTATTTATTTGTAAATATTTTATTGAACGTTTGTGTTAACTATCGGCGTCTTACAAAATAAGATAGTTATGTTTAAGTGACATTAGTGATAGTTTTTTTTTGTTTTGATTTTAACATTAATTTGATAATTTTAATGTTTTGATTGTTTAACTTAGTTTTCAAGCAGGGTAGCTCACATTGAGTCTAGGTAAGTTGTTTGTTCTGAGGAGTTGCAATTAAAATTTTATATTTCCAATCCTGAGGAAAAAAGGTTTTATTGCATAATGACCATTGAAACCAATGCGAGCGTTGTCTGTGGGTGCTACATTTTTTACATATTGGTAAACTATTCTGTATTTATTGTGAAATTTTTTACGATTGTGATGAAGAAAATTGAATTCATCAATATTTGCCATTCCACATTATCAGATTATATCGCTCGGTATTAATTATTGTACATATTGTTATAACTTTTCATTTTAATAATGAATAATTGCGCATTACCTGTAATGTATCGACACTTTAAAAAGTGCCTATAATTTGTGTGCTTAGAATGTATTTATTAATATTGTATAATATATATTTTTTGAATTAAAATTGTACAGCTGAAAATTAAAAAAGTCTTCATGTATCAATAACCAGTGTTGATCAAGTCATATTTATTAGAAAAATTGTAATTTTGTTTATTTTCCCATTATTTTTTAGTAATTCTGAAAAGCTTACACTTTAAGTGTATGTAGTACTTATGTAATTAAAATTAGTTTTAATATTTTAATTTTATAAGTTTTTAAATGTACATAAGTAAATATAAAACCTCTCATACATTTTGTTCATTTTATTTCATTCAGGGTTGAACCAAAAACTTCAGATTAACTTATCAAGAAAAACAATTTATGACACCCCATAAACATTATCTGTTTATTTCTGTGTGGTCAATTAATCTTCGAGATAAGAAAATAATATCTTTCCAATGTTCCCTTCACTTGGTCAAAGAGTATGTATACATACACTTTGACTTGGGTTATTTTGAATTTCAGATTTAAATTTTGTACGATAAAATTTGCCTACAAACGTCACATATTTGAACCACGTGAAAAATTGCCTTGAAATTGTAACCAAACAGTAACATTACGTTTCATAGGGGACTTGTGGGTTTATTACCTTGAATGTAATTTCAAATGCTTATATTTCTGAAGTTCATTGCTGCAATAATTATAGATCCAAGTTTACAAAAAAATGTAATATACAAAACTAAAGATACAATTTGAAATTACGCATCAAGTGCTAGAACCAATCGCAGCAGGAATAAGCGAGATCCCATCCCACCCATTCATAACTCTCCTAGGGATTGAAAACTCGCCAACAGCTGACCGAATGACATTCGTACATTTCGACAGATGTAGATAACTTTTTGGGTTATTTTCATTAAATTTTAACATTTACATTCAAAGTTGTTACTGATTTGATGTTGAATTACAAATGTGAACGTTTTAATGAAAATTGGAAAAATAATTACTAAGTTTTTCTTTATTTTTTTTGTGACGGAGACTTATCAGATAAAATGATTGATTGATTGGTTTTGTGTTATCGCACAAAGACATTAGTTTAAAATGTGGGTGAAGCCTCAAGAAGTTTTACTAAAAAACGCACTATGGTAAGTTGAAATTTTGTGAAATGACACGCGAATTTGCGTTTTTGGGGCGCAATTGGGTGAATTTCCATATGTCGATATTAAAGGAATTATTATTGCAGGGTTACGGAAGAATCAACAAAGTATTTTGTTTTGCAACATCGTCGAGGGCATGGAACCTCCAAAAGTCTGTCTTCGATACTGGTTGGCACGATGGATAGCATTTTTGATACAAAACCACCCCCTTATAGAATTTTGCATCAGACTCAATCGTCAGAGGTTTATTGGCGTAAATTAAATTCTAAAATTAAATGTTATTCATTCTGAATCATTTTAATTTTTAGAGATTGCTTGTTCAATGACCAGATTGGAAATTTTAAAGGATTGGGAGTGGTTAAAGGAAAATATCGCCGAAACTTTAACAACATTTGACAAAGAGGACGACATCACAGATTTTGTTACCTGTAAAATTGAGTCGGTTATTGCAACCAAAAATGACCTGCAAGTTTCTGACGGTAAGTAGATAATAAGTATGCCACTGAATGTATGCTTTTTGTTTATTTGTAATTTAAATTAACGCATATTTACCATTTGTATGAAATATTCCTCAATTATTCATTATCTTAATGACAACCTTTTCCTTCACTTAGATAACGATGTTTTATCAAATTTCATATACAGGGTGGTTTAAAAGATTCTACTTATAAACAATGAAATATTGCAGTTGACCAATTATTGTATAAAAGTTTAGTTTTAAACTCTTATTTTGTTGTTTGAAACATAAATTAAAAAATTAAAAATTTTACAAAACTTAGGTCTAAAGTGAGGCCCAAACAAAGTTAAATCAAATAACTTAATAAAAATAAATAAATGTCAGCCCGTATTTGTCTACTCCTGATATGGAATGCCCTCCAAGGCACATACAAGCAGTGCAATATTAGAATTGGATTGTCTCAATAAGAATTAATTAAGAGGTTGGGGTGTAGCTCATTGGTTAAATTCGGTTTGGGTAACAATTATTACATTAAAATATTAAACAAAATTTCTACGAACTAATATTTACAATATAAAATTATTTATTTTACTTACAACTACGTCCCTCGATTTTCTTATTTTTACACCATTCATTCTTTCTCACAACCATCTAGCTTATCATCCATTTTCTCATGGAAATTTTCCATTTCGTTCTTACTTGATGGTAGCGCCTTAAACTATTTGATGATGGTGTTCCTGTTCATTACATTATTGTGTTTACTTTAATTTATTTTATATAAATTAAAGTAAATAATATAATTAAAGTATATTATATGTGGACATATGTGACAGAATGACAATGTTAAAAATTAATAAACCGTGATAGCTTCCCCATCCCTTTTAGCGCTTCAGCGCCATTATCTAAGCCAGCCTCAACTTACGTTAGATAATCTTAGTATTTTGGTAAATAGAATACGCTTCAATTGCTAGACAGGCTCAAACGTAATAATTTTCAATCCTAAAAAAGAAGAAGAAAAGAAAAAGATATCCTCCCTTCCGTCCCTATGTTGAATTTTACCCAGCACCATGTAAATAACGAAATTAACCTAGCTTTGCAATAGTACTAACCAAGTTATTAGAAAAATTCTGTACTGATGAGTCAGAAAAAGCTGATAAGTCGGTGCCAAACATACATTTTATGAATCGCACTCGACTGATTGTACTTACTACGCTTGCCGGGTAATGAAGACGACATTGTAAGCCTTCGCAAAGCTTTGTTTGTAGTACACTCACATGTACCATTAGGTATAGTTATTGTAATTTTAAATTGTACAATTTGTAAGACATTCACGTAACATTTTATGCTTTTATTTATTTTAAAAATTAATTTTATTTTTCTCTTTTAGTGATGTAGTGACTTAAGATAGCATCAATTTTATTACAATCAGTTAGAAATCTGGTCATAGAATTAGTATTGGCCTTTCTCTAAGCCGTTGAGGAGTTCCATTGTCATCTATTTTATTTTTGTGAATTAAGTTCCACTACGGTTTTGGCCTAGTAGTTAGAGCGATCAACTACTGATACAAAGGCACCGGTTTGATCTCAGGAGAGTCTAGAAATGAAGATTTTCTTTCTGACTCTCTAACCACGACCATCTCCCATGATTTGAGGCACGTAAAGCCGGCAGTCCTCCTGAGCTGATGACTGCCAGCATCAACAATAAAAAGGTTACAGGCACATTCTCCAACCCGGACTAACCAGCCGTGAAGTCTTAATGCTTAAATCTTTCTCTTAGAGAAAGAGGCTAATGCTCAAAAATGGGTGGAAAAGGCTAACTAATAAGTTCCACTACCACCTTTACTTCACCATAAGGACATCATGGTAACTAAAATATCTCGATACCCTAAGAGATTTGCCCAAGTATCGTTTATGTGCTCAAAAGAATTGAAGAGTTCCGTTATTTTGTCATTAATCATATCAGAACTTGACCAAATTAATATGGAACCACTCTTAGGTACCTTTTCCAATAAAAAAATCAATCATCAAAATTGGTTCACGTGGTAAAAAATTATCGCTGAACATACATAAAAAAAAAGATTCCAACGAATTGATAACCTCCTCCCAGGTGCAATTACCAAGCTACCTTTTGCACATGTGATAATATTTTGCACTCATACTACAATAGTACTTAGGAGAGAAAGATCCCTTAGGGCCGTTTCAGACGGAACAATTGCCGGGTTTCTTTATATTTGATTATCCATTGTGGAGTAGGTGGTTCCGGATAAGAACCAGAGCATCTTACGTTAGCAGTTGATCGCGCTAACAACCAGGGCAATGATCGTCTCAATTTGATTCATCAATCAAAGATTTTCCTTAACATAAAACTGTCGATTTTTGGACCACTCTTTAGTTTATCTCTCTGCTATGAATTTAAAACATTAAAATTTTACATAATAATCATTGTAACCTGACACTTTGATATATTCGTTTTGTATTTATGCGACACAATTTTATTTTTAGATGAAGCAACAAAATCATTTAAGCGGACAATGGACAAATTCTATCGTTTATTTGGTATGCCTCCTGAAGAAAAACTTGTGAATTATTATTCGTGCAGGTAAGTTTTTTAAATGTTTTGTTTTTTAATCTTCAAATTTTTCTTTTAAGTTACTGGAAGCGACGTGTTCCTCGACAAGGATGGTTATACTTATCTGTTAATTACTTATCTTTTCATGCTTACATATTAGGATTGGATACAAAATTTATTATACCATGGTCAGATGTTACAAAATTAAAAAAAAATACCAGTTTATTGTTTCCCGATTCGATTCTGGTATCCACTGCAAAGGAAGAATACAATTTTAGTATGTTTTTAAATAAAAATGAAACTTTTAGTCTTATGGAACAATTAGCAGACATAACTGCAAAAGGTATTATCTTTGTTTTTTACCTTTGTAGTAATGTATTAGTTTAAGTCTTTGTGGAATGAAAGTAGTATTTATTGGCAAACCTAATTGGTATTAGATCGGTTAGTATTTCTCAAATTGACTTATTTGTAAAAATATTCTTTTTTAGATTGATCGACGAAAAGCGATGTTTTTACGAAGACACTGAATTATTAAATAAATTAAGGTAAGCGCTAGATGATCAGTGTTTTCAGTATTAGAAAAAATTTTTTTAGTAAAAACGTCCCCAAAAAGCCATCATTTCTTAAAAGAGACCTTGACGCTCGTGCACATTCAGAAGCCTACCGTTTAATGTTCCGGTTACCTGCATCGGAAAAACTGGACGGTTCAATTGACTGCACTTTACTAACCCCCTACAACAAAAAGCATGTTGGTGGACGCCTTTTCCTCTCCCAGAATTACATTTGTTTTGATAGTCGGGTAAGCAAATTTTGGCGATTTTATTCAAATCTTTCAAGTTTTTTTTTTAGGTAAAATCTTTAGTCAGTTTAATCGTTCCCTTAAGGGATGTAAACGTGGTGGAAAAAATTGAGAACAATGCGTCCAATGCGTTGCTCGACAACGCGATAATTGTCTCAACAAAGAATGAAGTAGATAAAACGAATTTTTTGTTTGCTCAAGTTTTAGACCGAGACTTTTTAGTAGCAAAAATATGCGAACTTCTTGCAAGAACTAAGGAAACAACGTAAGTTTTACCCACAATGAAAACACTGAAAACTACAGTTATTTTGTTATCAGGAAACAATTTGATGGAAAAGAGTTTGATAGTGGCGACAGCGCCTCATGGAAATGCCAACCACCACTCCGTATTTTATTTCCTCTCAGTCCGGTACCCGAAGTTGATAAGAAACAAAAACTGAAAGAGCGTGACTGGGAGTTACACTTTAACGAATACGGTCGTGGGATTTCGATGTACCGAACAACTGATATAGCAAAACTTGTTTTAACCGGGATTCCGGACACCTTAAAACTGGAAATTTGGATGTCATTTTCTGGTAATTTTCTTATTTTTCGTCATTTTCATTCTCAAGCAGTTGTACTTTTTTAGGGGCTGCTAACGAAAAAGCAACTCATCCGGGTTTGTACCGCATCCTTGTCGACCAAGCACTCGTAGCAAAATCTACCGCCAATGACGAAATTGAAAGAGATTTGCATAGATCTTTACCAGAACACAAGGCTTTTCAAGATATTGTCGGAATCGATGCTTTGCGAAGAGTTTTATGTGCCTACGCTCTTCGTAACCCAAACATTGGTTACTGTCAAGCTATGAATATCGTTGCATCAGTTTTACTGATTTACTGTTCTGAAGAAGATGCGTTTTGGTTATTGGTAACCTTGTGCGAAAATTTATTGCCCGATTATTATAACACTAGAGTAGTGGGCGCTGTTGTCGATCAAGGTGTTCTGGACGATTTAACATGCGAACATTTACCCTTACTCTACGACAAACTTACCCAACTCCATATGATCAAAATTATTTCGTTGTCTTGGTTTTTGACAATCTTCTTAAGTGTTATGCCCTATGAGAGTGCAGTGAATATTATGGATTGCTTTTTCTACGATGGAGCTAAAGTCATATTTCAAGTTGCTCTAATGATTTTAAATTTAAATCAAGAGCAATTGTTACGCTGCAATGATGAGGGAGAGGCCATGCAACTTCTCTCCGAGTATTTGAACGGTATTTATAACGATGAAGGACGTGGTGCCATCAGAAGTAAAGATTATTATTCACAAAAGCGAGTAAGAGTAACATTTTTATTAATAGACTCTAAATTTTACTAACTATTTTTTTGATCCAGACGATTTCTGTGCAAGAGTTACTTTATGATGCTTATACCAAGTATGGTTTTCTAACAACTGGTCAAATTGAAAGACTACGATTGAAATCACGTTTGAAGGTGGTACAAGATTTAGAAAGCAACTCGGCAAGGAATGTTATCCGTACAGTCATAAATGATAATTTTTTTACACAATCTGAAATACAGGTTAATATTTTTAATTACACTGGGTGAATTTATAGTGTAGACTTCTTCTGTAGCTCTCTTATGGGTTAAGATGGTTGTTTTAAACAGAAGTGTTCAGAACTCGAGAAAAAATGTTCAACACGTTTTTGTAAATTAAAATATATATCACAATAGCAATAATATAAAAATAAATTAATAGATAGGAAAATTTAAAGTCGTTGAAATTTGCAGAATAGTACAGGGTGTTTTGTATATAAAAAATACAGTAATTTTTGTTTATGCATGTCAAGCAGATGTTGAACTTGAAATTAAAGTGTTATTTGCCACTTAATGTAAAGAGAGCTATTGAAAAAGTCTACGACATGTAATTTGGTTAATTAAAGAACATTTTAGGATTTACTATCTGTGGTCAGAGAAGAACTATTGAGTCAAAAAAGATACATGCCCGATAGATATGACATGTCTTTGCAACCTTATGAAGCATACAGAGTTGATTTTGAATATTTCAAGTTACTTTTCACTGCATTGTCGCCTTGGGGCAAAGGTCAAAATTCCGAATCTCTTGCTGCTAGAATTTTCAGGGTAGGAACTCAATTTTTTAAAAAATTTTACATGGATGGGTAATTTTAATTCATTTCTAGTTATTTGATGAGAATGGTGATGGATTTTTAAATTTTCGTGAGCTTCTGATGTCGTTAGGTTATACTTGCTCTGTAGAAGCGCCACAACGTTTAAAATTACTTTATATTTTAAATTTACCACCTTTGTTGCCTTTAGCCGACATAATTTCGCCCGATAGGAACGAATATGGAGACGAAATTGCAAACGAAGCTGTTGAATTTTTTGACAATGTGGAACAGCAAAGCGTTGCTTTGGAAAGTGCCAGTATTGGGTCCGATGATTCGACTCCAACAAATTCTATCAATCAGTAAGTAATTTTCAGTTATCATAATTTTGAATATTTATCACAGTGGTGCACCTGAAACCGATTTTTATTACAATGCAGTGCATTGCTTCAATGCATGAATGCATGCATGCAAGAGGTGAAGACTTCTTTCAGGTTTATAGCGTCCACAACTGATGAACGTGGTTTTCTTCTCTCCCAAAGGTGGATCTAGGACCAAATCAAAGGGGGGGAATTACAAATTCAACACTTTATCATTTCATATTTTAGAATTTTTTATGCTATTTAGTTTTTATTGCTATTTAGAACCTATTCAGTAGGTTGGTTGATACCAGCAGTATACCATGAAGCATACACGGGTCGACTAAGGAGCGTAAGTTCGCGGTTCGAATCGAGCTCGCATTAAATACACTGCTGTGATTAAAAAGTTCAATGTGGAAGGCAATGAGAAATCACCCCATGAATTATATTCCCTAGTAAATTCATCTTGGCTTCAACCAAGTTGAATCGCCAATGTCCGGGGGGGACTGAATATGGCACATGAAGAGGGTTGGTTGATAACCATGGTTGAATATTGATGATCTGTAAGAGGTTAAGCAATCAATAGTTTGGAAGGGCAAGGGTGATCCTTCACGGCTTTCCTTTTGGCATATAGTAAAAAGTTGGTGAACTGTAGAACTTCTCTTCTGTAAACATATTTCGTCTGAACTTCCTTTGTTTATTGTGGCACTATGTATGAAGAAGCGGTTAACACAACTGATTTATTTCTTATTCGTACTTAAAATTTATTTTATGTTAATGTTCATTTTTGCCATCCACCATCATGTGCACCAATTGACTTAAAATTTTACAGGTTCGTTTCAAGACATGTAATTAAATTTTATTTGAAATTCCTTACTTTTTTTTATAACTATTTAATATAAAAGGAAAGTCATAATGTTATCTCATCAGATTATTTTAATAAGGCTTAACAACAAATTTTTAATATTTTATTTATTTACAATTTGCTAAGCACATCTGACTTAATATTTTAAAAACGAATATTTACAATTTTTTTCCTGTATTTAAAGTGCTGAACGATTATTTATTATGCTTAATGTGGTTTATTACGTCGGTCGGTGTAATTCCAATTTCCCTTTGGACAATTTGGTAATGTTTGTTTAGGACGTTCATTTGTAGTGTACTGAAAAAAATTTAAATAAACGCAATCAGTGTTAAAATATGCAGTTAACAAACACCAATGACGCTGCACTAAAGGTTTTCTATGAGTTGATACGATGTGGAAAAAAGAAAAATTGTTTCATCTCCGCACAAAATATGTATTATCATTGCATCGCAGGTGTCAGACACTGATAGAAAATCATACCTTAATGCAGGACGTAGTTATTGCATCTTGGAGGTTTTGCACTGGTAGCGAGGTAAATGTATTCAGCAAATCATTCCGTTGTAAAATCAACATGGATGTGCATGAAAAAATAACCGAATTGATATGAAAATCCGTTCTTAGTAGCAACAAATATACTAAAGCATGATAATATGATTATGCTTTACTCCAAGACACAAAAATTTTCCAAATGATATTACAGAGCTTTGGAGCTCTATAATAAGTCAGAGTAACATTCTGAATCAGTACATACCAAAATTTTTCCTGAAGTTACTGAACACTTATGTTCAACCGCTGGTGGATCACAGGGATGTCGCATACTCGGTTTACATTTGACAAGCTTTTTTTTTTTTAGATTGTATTCTTCACGTGGAAATGGATCGCACTTTGATGTAGTGTATTTACCAGCTGCAAAAATAGTTATAAAAACTAAAAGGGTCAAGATTATCTGAAATATTACGTTTTTTCACGATTTTGGCTATGTGGTCTCCCATGTTTTTCCTACTGTATTTGGCATTTCCAAAATCAGTTACTGGTTTCGTTCTATCTTCGCCGCATTTTTTACTATCGATGCATGCTTGTGACATGGGTAAATCTGTTTTTTTCACTTTCCTGCATGTTTTTGGGCACTCGGGTTCTTCTTTGGGAGGTTTACAATCTTTTCCAATTGTAAAACGTTTGCTAATGTTTCTTCGCGTTTCATTGACGAAATTTGGAGTTATAATTTTTTGCGTAGTGTAAAAATATTTTGTGGGGCTGAGTTTCACGAATAATTTTGATATTAATGACATTTTTTGGGTTTTTAACTGTTACCAAAATTTCTAATGCAGCATGTAAGAATGATTTGCGAAATGCTGTCATTTTGACAATTCACAGTTTGCTAAGTTTTTTTTTTCCTCTATTTTGCTGCAGTTCACTTGATAGATCAAAATCTATGGAAGAAGCAGGATCCTGTAGTCAGCCAGCTGAAGGAGCCGAGGTTAGATGGGAAAAAAAAAGTTTGACAAATTTGCGTTCAGTGGTTCAGTATACAGAAACAAAAATTAATTTGAAAAGTGTTCCGAAAATGACACGGCCACATTTTATTATGCTGTGGAGGACGATTTACGATATCGTCAATGCTCAACCTCACGAACAAGTAAGTTGTTATTGTTTTATTTATGAATGTGGATGTACGACACTACATGGAGTATGTTTAATAAAAATTTGTTTTCTATTTTTTTGATAAATTTCCTTATTCTGTTTTTCTTTAATTTCTAGGAGATTTATAATGCAATAACCGATGCCGGCACTTTATTATTAAGTCTAGGTGATGTTAGCAAACAATTTTTTGTTAATCGTGAAGATTCCGAAGACAGCTTGGTTACTGCTGCAGCATCAACTTTAACCAATAGCGAAAATTTGGTTGCCAACGTAAGTGACTCTTTGCCGCAAGTTTTGCATATTTTTTATTTTTGTTTCATTAGTCTCCAGATAGAAATGGAAATCCTAATGTTAAACAAGAAATTGAGTGGTACATAACAGTGGAGCAGTTTCTTGCGTCAATTTTAAACAACAAAATTTTATCCGACTTTTTCTCCAAACGAGTTTCACTTTCAGACAATATTGGACAATTTAAAATTCATAATCATAAGCTTTATAGATTACATAGTTATCAAGATGCACAAGCCACAAAAGCTTAAGTATAAAATTACGAATTTTAATTTTTGTGAAGTGTTAAGTTGACAAATTGTTTTATTAATTTTACATTCCATTAGTTGCGTCGTGCAGCTTATAGATTTTACATAACTTTTAGTGTATATTGTAAATATATCGGTTCAGTGTGAATATTTACAAAGCGTTTTTTAAAATTTGAAAAAACCTTATGTTAATAGTCGAAGACGCTTTTTTATTAACTCTGTATTATATAAAACGTAGTACATAATTATGTATATTTGTAAGAAAGTAAAGACTTATTTTAAATCAATGCAAATAATAAAATATTTACAAACGAATTTTTAGAATTTTTTCCCGTCACAAAATGTTTACGTCGAGAGCACAGAAGAGGCTACTTACAGATACAGAAGTCGAAAGTTCTGAATAGAAATGAAAATCGTTCTAATTATTTGTGACCTTTTTGTATTATTATTTTTTGGCAGGATCCAGTCTGAAGTTTGTTTTTGCTGCGAGAGGTGGCGCGACGATCCTGATTTGGTTTAATTTATTTTGGCCGAATTTTTTATTCCAACTTTTAATTAAAAATTAATGTCTGTTTGTAAAATCCTGTTCAAAAAAGGAAGTTTTAATGTATTCAAATTAAATGGAACAAAATTTTTTAGGAAATTAATAACAAGTGTTAAAAAATTAAAACCTATCGTTTTATAAAATTTACAAATCAATTAAACACCGCTTGCAAGTGTAAAGAATGCTTACAAAAAATAAGGAGCGAATTTTTTTAACAAGTATAGAAAAATTAATTTTAAAAAATGTGAAAAATTTACCCGCCATTAAAATTAAAAATGTGGGACGTTATTAAAATAAATTATTACCAGTTGAAATTAATTAATGTGAATAAACTATTAATTAATCGTGAATAAATTTTATAAACTCGTTTGGATATCAGGAAAAAATCTATAAAAGTCGTGACAAAGCCACACATTTAAATAAACACAAAACACCACCAAAATTCTAAGTCATTCAATCACGTGTCGTTTAGTGCTACCTCTCAATTTCTCTGCGGTTAAATTCCAGGATTAATTAAACTTTTTTATGTCCAAAATCTAAATCGTCGAGTCAGCCGCAAATAAAACTTAATCTTGTATTTTTTATTCAACCACCTTTCCAAAAAGCGCCATTTTATTTAATAATTTTTTTTCGACTTTTAATGCAGTGGCAATTAATAAAAGCATTTAAATGATTGCACGTCGGATGTTGGTTGGCGTGATGAGGGTGAATATATCATTGAAGATGTGCATAAATCAGTTACAAATGTACTATTAGCGACTATAAAAACGATTTGTGTTACATTTCCTGCTTGACCAAACCTAATTGTGAAAAACGATTTCAATAATGCAGTTTTTTGATTCATACTATTGCTCATTTATTTAAACGCTTTTTATAATCAAAAATTATGAACTCCACAATTTATGGTCGTCTACCAGATCTTCGTGTTAAACAGTAAAAAATGCAATTGGATAAAATTTTCGCTCTTAAAATCCGACAAAATGTGAAATTGTGCCGCACTAGGTATATATTTTTTATAGCTTAACAGTTATCAACTGAATTCTAATTGATTACTTGGAGAAATATAACGTTCGGATTTTCATTGTAAGTTTGTTTGAAAGAAACACGGAAACGTCGAGTTTTTCAAAAACAATATTTTTTTATTCGTCCTTTGCCCGCCGGTTCAATCCGGGCTTGGCGTTTTCCCATTGGCGGAATTGCTACTTCAGGTACGGTTTAATTTCTCTAATATTTAAATAATTTGGTGCAACCGGGATTTATTTGAAAACAAAAAATATGGTAGCTAGAACCGGTAGATTCGCGTGGAATGCATAATATTTAAGTACTTAGTACATAATTATCAGAAACGGATTCCGATAAGCTAGAGCCAGTCAGGCCCTGAGTCTGATCAGTTGCTTATATTACTTTATTAAAAATGCACCCCCCCCCTGTGCAGCGAAATCTGCAGAATTTATGAGGCCATTGAGTGGATCATCACTTTCCCGAGTCGATTCAACCGATACCATTCGCTTCTACGAGTATTTGTAATATAAATTAATACAGGGTGGTCAATCGAATAATTAGGTAAGATTTACATAATTCAACAACAAAAATTTAGCGAACTCAAAAGCATAGAAAAATTATAGTAACTAAAATTTAAAAGAACAAAAGTTGAATTTCATACGAATTACTTTCGATGTCAATGAAAAATGTCGTATTAATTACTTTAAACGATAGAAGCATAAGAACTGTAAAGATAAAAAATGCGATACAAATTCATGTGCATCTTTTTCTTCATACTTTCTCCCCTATTCATAGGTGAGGATAGTTCGAAAAGGAAAAAAGAAGTGTTCTAATTGCTTATAAAAACGGCACTAGGTGATTTAGCCCCGGTAATTTCTCCCCTCGGCAATTAGATCCTCTGGTAAATTGGTCTCCGAAAATTTCACTCCGGTAATTTCACCTAACAGTTAACCTAAGCTCTACCGGCGAATCTCTCTTTAAACAGTCTTAATTATAAAAAAGAGATCTGTCACATTATTCATACTACGATTTTAACTTTTTTCTTTTGACCATTGATTTTAAATTTTAATAATAATAATAATAATAAATTTATTAAACAATATGCACATCATACAATTTACAAATTATATAAAAGAAAACATAATAGTTTAAAGGTAGCTGGTTCAGCAAGCTGATTTTCAACCAGTACCGAAGGAATTAAGTTCCATCAATTTGAGCGACTAACAACCGATTAATCACTTGCTTCTTAAATATAAGCTTAGATTCTGCATTTTCGAAGAGATCGGAAAACCTGTTGAAGATTTGGAATGCACGGTACTCAAAAGATCCTTCGAACTTAGAGGTCTTGTGCACAGGTACTGAAAGATTACCACCATTCCTCAGGTTTAGATTGTGGCACTGGGATCTTTTATTCAGGAAACATTGGAGATAGTCCGGAAGTCCTGTTTTGTAGATCCCAAACAAGAACAGAGCAAAATTCAGTTCACAACGTGATTCTAATTTCAGAATATTCCATTTATTGTAGAAGGGAGTGATGTGGGCACAACGTTCAATGTTGAAGACATAGCGAAGACACGAATTCTGTAAGATTTGCAGTTTACTCTTTAAACTGTCAGTGAGAAAACCAAAGTAAACAGTAGAACAGTAATCGATATGACACAATACTAAACTTTGAACCAAGTTCCATTTGACATGCGGAGGTAGGAATTGCTTGTATCGGTACAATGTCTTGAGCTTGAAATAACCTGTGCTACATATTTTATTGACATGAGCTTCGAAATTCAAGGCAGAGTCCCATATAACACCAAGATTTTTCGCCTTTTCACTGAAGTTAACAATGTTATTATCGAGAAGAACTTCTGTATTTCTTGAGTTGTCGGCGATTGCTCGACAGCGAGCATTGCCATGCAGAGGCACACTGTTTTAAGGTGAATCCGAGATTTTCCGCGGTTGCACCCTCCGCTCCGGTTCCCTCTACTCCGGGCCGTTTTTACAAACGTTGCACTTACTAAAAATATCACCCTAGACTAATCCTACTCGCCAAAATGTGCTACTAGGAAGGAGGTAGATCTCTTTTAATGTGGAAGTTTCTTAACTCTAACTTAAGGTCGATCAGTGGATCTCTATTTTAAGTAAGATCTCACTTCTTGCGTTCGTTTTTATAAAAGAAACAACGTTTCCTAACTCTAACCTAAGTTCGGCGAGTAGATCTCTATTTTATCTAACATTTGTTTTACTTTCTTTACATTCGCGTCGAACAGGAACTGCGTCAAATCGGGATTATAACGTTTGCAACTATTGACTGATTTCTAATCATCCAAAATTTATCCTCCTAGAATGTATCGTCCGAAGGATGAATCGTTCGGAGGATGAATCGTCCACTGGATAAATCGTCGCTGGATTAACCGTCCGGGGGATGAACCGATGAAAATAAATCTAGAACTGCCTGTATCAGCAAGGTTAACCAAAATTTAACCGAAAGAATTTTTGAAAAATAGGTGTAGAGCAAATTGTAAATTTGATTATTTGCAAAAATTATTTCCAGTGAAAAAAGATATTTTGTTAATTTGAAAATTTAAGTTGTAACCACTGAATAATTTACAGTGAAATAAAGAGCAAAATTGCTTGCAGGATTTAAATAAAAGTGTACTATAATACAAAAGGACAAAGAACAAAATTGAACAATGTAATATTCCGAGGTTGGTACGTTGAAAAATTAAAAATTTTAAAAGATGCCAGTTCTATGAGAAGTTCCCGAACAAACTCTATAAAGTGCGGACGCGAGAAAGGTTTTCAAAAGAAGTTTAGATTCCGCAACAGTTAACTAAACAAATGAAATTGATAAGATAAAAATTTTGAATAGCTGAAATAAATAAAGAGATTGTGTTAAAAGAATAAATTACAGTTTTTAATAATTAATGGAGGCCGCGGTGACGGTGATTTTAAAAATTTAACTAAAAAAATTAAAAAGTTTAAATGTAGCGAAATGCGTCAATAAGCGTGACACAAAATCAGAAGAACTGAATATAAACAATTGTAAAAATCAACTACTAATTTTAGGTAAACAGGCTAATAGAATTCGAAAACACAAAAAAGAAAAGTGCAAACAACATACAACAGTACATCTGGACAACAGAAAACACATTTAAAGTAAAATTTTGAAACTCTTACAAATAACAAAAAAATTTTTAAGTGGTCGCAAAAATTATTGTTAAAATGTTAAAAGTATTAAAAACAAAGTTTTAAATTTATTCTAATTAAAATTGTAATCGATTTTGGGGTAGTTTTTAGTTAGTTAATTTTGATAGAAAATCTAAGAAGTTTTCGGTTAGTTTGAAAACATTTTCACACAACTTAGATTTCCTAAAATTGAATTCGAAACAATTTGTAACACGATTCGAAAATTAATAAAATTCTTAATTGCATCAATTTTACAAAAAGGATTTAATATCTTCCCTGAAAAGAAAAGCAATTTTGAAATTCAAAAATTCGTGCCACCGGAGGGTGATGAGCTGTAGAAATTTTAACAAAAGCATCATTAAAATCAAATTGGACCGTAGCAATATATTATATAAAGTCCTATGGTTGACGATAATGTAAAAACGAGTGTATGTACTACTACAAAAGTAGTCAACAGCATAAGTATTAGAGAAACCACTACATTAAAGATAAAAACATTAAGATTAAAAATCAAACAAAATATGGTTATTCCCAGAACAAATTATTCCGAAGTTTAAAGTTCCTCAATCAGATCTCCGAAGGGGACAGTTAAGAAGAACGCCACAAAGTAAGTAAAAATTAGCGATAAATGATAATTATGCACATGAAATGCAAGAACTATAGCACAGACTGAAAAGATTAATAATGCTATTCAAGAGATTTTCCCATAATTTTGATTTTCTCAATAGATATACTAAAAAAATTATCAAAACAACAATGAAAGTTGCTAAAGGTAGAGAAAAATGATAGAAGAATAAAGAAAACATGAAAAAACTATGCGGAACAGCTGTTTTATGACAATAGATCAGAACTCCCCCCCAGATAAATTGAAAACTCGGTCAAACATTCTGTCTAGGTAAGTACAATCAATATGCCATAACAGCAATAAAAAGAGGAAAGCATCAAGTCCTGATGATATGCAAGCTGAGTTTCTAAAGCTTTTTAATGTGGAATGGCTCACCTCAGTATTTAACTAAATCTACAATTCTGGAAATATCCCTCAATTTTTGTATTGTCCAAGAAATCTCGAGCTAAAACATGTAGTCACCTTCTGAAAGAAGAGAACCATTTATGTATGAGAGACCCTCATTAGTCAGTGCGATCAACGGATAAATCAAATAACTTTCTTATGAGCGTCTCTGTGTTTCGGAAAGCACGTAAAACTAGTGGTCCACCTGTGTTGATAAATTGCCACGATTAACAGTAAAAAATAGGTTCACAAGCACATCTGATGTCAACATGGCAATTTACCTCATCAGATGTAAAACAACTATGCCCATGATTGAGATTTCGGTATATTAATGAAGTTGCTGTTACAGGTCCCACACCTCATGTAAGATGTCGATAAATTTATTGGTCACCATAAAAACAAGAAACCTCCAATGCCTTGGTCGCATTATACAAAATGGAAGCAGATTCTGGAAATTACTTACCAAGTGGGAAAAAATAATTTGAATCGTGAATATCAAGTTCTCGTTTTCCGAAAACAACCAAGACGTTTCAAAGAGATGAATTTCTGATATTCCAG
This sequence comes from Lycocerus yunnanus, assembly GCA_036346125.1. NCBI lineage: Eukaryota > Metazoa > Arthropoda > Insecta > Coleoptera > Cantharidae > Lycocerus > Lycocerus yunnanus. The sequence continues at coordinate 1,250,156 of JARFIX010000017.1, forward strand.
GTTTTAGAAATAAGCTTTTAAGCACAAATGCTCTTGGATTTTTACTGCAAGATTTAAAAAGTAGATGGCCCTCTCTGTAGGAAGTTTTGTTTTTAATAAAACACAACACTTATCAAAAAATCAAAATTTTATTATTAAATATAACAAACTAGAAATAAAAATTCCCAAAATGGTAACACAAAACACCCTGCAATTGAAATTATTGGAAATGGTCATTGAGTAACGTTTCTCTATCCGAATGAAAAGGAATCAAAATCCCCGATTCTTCGACATCATAATTTCCTCCAATATTCCACAATTCGGAAGAATTACCAACCTTGCTTGAAACCAACATCGGGAACAACTCTTCGTGGATTTTGGTATGCTCTGAAGCGTCTGGATTCGTAATAGATGTAAACAAAATTGTCGATTCGATCGCACTATTTGACGAATTCAATTTGGGAGCCAGTTCCTCAATTTGCGATAAAATTTGGTCCCTTTGATGATCCATACCTTTCGATGTGCTAAAAAGAGATTATGGTTTAATCGGGTCGGAGTTTTGAGAAAGCACTTACCATTCCTTATCGAGCGAATCTATTAACGTATCGCCTTTGCTGTTTTCGTTTTGGTAAATTTGCGCGACGTACTTGGAAGCATCTTTTACGGTTAAAAACACATCTGAATGTTTGGCCATGAGATGCAGTTTGAACTCCTTGGCAAAGTTTGATCTGAAAACATCTTCCTTGCAAAATTTGCATTCGTATATACATTTTCCTGGATGCTTATTGGTTTGTAAGACATGTTTGCGTAAGTTTTCCTTTTGGATAAACAGAAAATTGGTTTTGTTACGTTTGAGCACGTTGGTTGGTTACTTACTAAATTATTACACGAGTAGTCACAATGGGGACAACTGAAAGGTTTAGCGCCTGTGTGCAATCTTTGATGTCGTTTAAGATGTGACGATAATCTGGTGGTAAACGAACACTGCGTACATTGGTAACTTTTTTCCCTTTTGTGAATAGTCATGTGCCTTGAAGAAGAAAAAAATTAAACAATTGAACGAGTGGAATTTTAACTAATAAAAAAATCGTTAATAAGCGTAACTCAGGTTGGGTGTTACTTTTGTATATATGCCTACTTTAGTAGTATATTTTAGCGGTTAACCAGGTAAATTAAACAAACACCATAGCGTACCCATGCGACTAATTGACAGGTGCAGTAAAATGGACGCCGACCCATGTAATTAATGGTAATCTATCCAGAAATCGTAATAAATGGCAAGCCGTTTAGGGTGCAACAAGCTAACATTACCGGTTTTGTGCGTTTACGGTTGTTCGGCATAATATCGATATGGCGAATTAACACAAGATTTAAACCATATTTGGACATTGCAGTTAAATATAACCGAATTTAAACTTTATCAAAATATTTTAGGTTTGCCTTCTCGTCGGACGTTGAAGTTTCCCCATAAATTATAACAGCCGATTCTTTGAAATCGAAAATACACTAAATAATTGATAGGATCTAGGGTTTTTTTTTCTAAGACGTCTTCATTTTTAATTGAATGTTCAGTCAAAACATTCCAATTTAGTTGAAATTTACTTTTAAAAATTTTTAAACCTCATTTTTGGAATGGAACGTATTTCTATTTTTGAAACAGGAGCTAGAAAAGTCAAGTTCAAAGAAACTATTAGTGAGTTTCAATTGAAGAGATCGCTAATTAGAAAGAAGAAATTATTCAAATTTTATTATTTATTGCAATTTTGTGTCTCGAGCAACGTCAGAAACTACAGATTTGGACGCGCGCATTTGGTTTGTTGAGCTTAATTAAGTATTTTAATAAGACGTGAAATAATTTTTGATGTTTAATGCAGGAATCTCAAGCAGTGCATTCGTGCGGCCATTGATTGCTTTCATATTTCAATTTGAACGAAGGCAGCCACCAGCCACACAATCTCGAACTGTTAATATCATGGATGTTCGGTGTTTCTCAAATATTAAGGCCGAGGGAAACCGATTTTCTGTAGATTCATACTAATAATATCGCCTTTTTATTTTTTCACATCAAATCTCCTTCGGTTCAGTTTGAAGTTGAGACCCGCGTTACTGACGATGCTAATGCTTTATCTAATTAGTGATGCGCATGAACGGATTGCGGAGAATTTTTTTATTTCGGTTCGTGAAAATTTTTATTTCTAGCCCTATCTAAAACCACAATTTGACATTAGCTTCAGACGATCACTACGGGTAAGATACTAGAGTCAAAATTACAAGAAATTTACTATCTGGTGATAAGGTGTCCTAATAGAAATTTCTGCCAAGTTCGATATCGGACCAGATACCTGAGCTTGGTATGACGAGATCATGGCAAAAACATGACACCTATAGGCGTTTCAATTTAAGATCGCAGCGCCATAGTGGCTATTAGTGGTATTAACATTGTTGGTATGCTTTTTGATAGTTTGCTGTCGTGTTTATAATTATATTAAATATATTTTTAATATATTACGGTACTTTATTGTAATATTTGAAATAATATTTCAAATGCTACCTACCTAAAAGGATTAGAAAAAGTGACATAATATTCTTGAACCATATTTGAGCTTAAAACAGTTTAGAGTGTGTGAAATATTTAACATTTATAAGAATCTGGTTCGAGTCTTTGTTTTAACGTTCTCCATTACATGGAATACATGCGTGGAGATCTAAATTCGAGGTGTATTTGCTAAGGTAAAGCGACTCTACACGCAGGACATGTAATTTATTTGTGCAGTCAAAGTACTGGACCACCTGATATAATAAATTAAATTTAAAACTACAGCAATGAGCCCAGATCCTCATCAAATAAAAGGTATCGACGAATAAAAAGTTCCTAAACGTTTATAACAGTTTTTCCCTTTCCCTAACCCATTTGGTTGTCCAGAGGAAAAATGTTAAATCAACAGGTGGGTCCTCTTCTTTAAAAAAAGTTTACCTTTGCCCTTGCATTGCATAGCTTCGACGGTATGCGAGGGCAATGAATTCCATCATGTAATCATGGAGGAGGATTAATAAAACAAAGGGCCATGAATCTTAATTTGTTCTCCTCAACAAAAAAATTGTTTGCGTGTGTATAAATGTCAAGATATGAGACAATTACAAAACATATTAAACAAAAACAAGTGAAAGAGAATCCGGTTGAAGACCTGAAGTCCACAAGTTGAAACAAATAATCGCTGCTTTCTGTTGAAGATGAAAAGCGACCCAAATCCTATAAATACAGTTTGGTTTCCCTGAAGGGAAAAACACATAATCAAAGTAAGCTACGTACAATGAAATGCTACGTCGACATAACAATGACAAAAATTGACAAAATTTTGTTAAATTTTTTATTTATGTACACTTTTTCTTGTTCTTTTTGGGGAAAGGCTTAAAAACTAATTTCAGGATTTCTTTTATTCATAGAATTGCGCCAGAAAACTGAACAAAACCATCTATCCATTATTAAAATTTCGTTAGGAAAACTCACAACTTTACATTAAAATACATGCGAGCCTATTTCATTAACCTATATGATTAATACAAAAATTTACCGCAAGGTAGCGTATCGCTTATCTTAAAACGCCTACAGAATCATATAATATTTCAAAATATTGCAATTATTTTTTCCAAAAAGTAAGAAAAAAGAATTATGTTTGGTGGGCTTTTGCTCTATCTCACGAGAAAATACTCATTTCAAAAACGGCTCGACGAATCGAATTTTGGTACAATATATAGAACAGCATAAGGAACGTAATAAACTATTTGGTATTTTTATAAAATATCTATTTTATGTCAAAATATGTCATAAATGTGTAAAAAACTTGATATCTCGATCAAAAACTAGTTTGTTAAATATAAAAATATGAAATGGCATATTGTGTTCCCTAATGTGTTTCATATTATGATCTAAAAAATTTAAGTTAATCCGTCAAGCTGTTTTTGAGATGATAGTAAAACATAGCAAAAGCCTTAAGAAGTTGAAACCCAAAAATGAGGCTGTATAAAAAACGTAACCTAAATAACGCAACTTAACCTTTTGATTATGTAAAATTATACAGGTTGCGTGTTATGACATTAGAGTATCAAATAAGCAAACCTTATGGGAACATTGGGAAACACGTGGTGTAGTACAAAAGGTAAAAACAAAAGATTGGAAACTTATCTTTTCCATAGCAACAAAGTAACTGAGAATAATTCTCATTGGTGTATTTTTTTCTACAAACTACAATCCCCATGTTCAAATAGCTGTAACTAGCAAACGGTAAGAGCAAAATATTCACACGTGCAAAAATAAATTAGTAAAAAAGTAGCTGAAAACTGTATCTGAGGGGAAAATTTTGGTAATTTCTTACATATCTCATTTCATTTAGAAAAAAATATTAAAAAATACATGACATCTTGTCTTTTTTGGGATAAGCCCCATCTATGTCATGAATGTCCCACTATGAAGACGTTTTTAACGTTTTTCTGGTGGGACTGATGAAAGTTTTATCCTTAACTCTGCTCTGATGAACCAAAATTAATGAAATTTATTAATTGGAAAATGTTACCAAATTAATAATGCCATTTCCAGTCGGTGGGGATTTTTCCGCATCAATGGACAACCTCTTCATATATAAGCCAATATTGTAAACAGTTAGTATATTTTCATAAATATTACAATTGCAGTATTCTGTTTTAACCCGTTAACGCACAGCTGCATGACATACATGTAATGCATTTCCTTGCAGGATTGTGCAACTACGTGGTGGTGTGGCACAGATAATCGTGATGTCGTGGTAAACCATCGGAGAGTGAAAGTGCGTGAGATTGCTGAGACTGTGGGCATCTCAATTGAACGGACCCAAAATATTTTAACACTTCATTTGAATATAAAAAGCTTTCTGCAAGATGGGTGCTGCGATTGCTCACAATTGACAACAAACACACACGTGTGTCAACTTCAAAAGAATGTTTGGCGATGTTAAAACGCAATCCGAAAGAATTTTGGCGTCGGTTCATAACTGTTGACAAAACATGGATTCATCACAGTACGCCAGAGACCAAAGAACAGTCCAAGCAGTAGGTTTTCCCAGGAGAATCTTCGTCAAAAAGACTAAGGCGACTTGATCGGCGAATAAAGTCATGGCTACGGTGTTTTGGGATGTACACGGCATAATTCACGTCGATTACCTTGAAAAAGGTAAAACGATTAATGGAGAATATTACGTCAACTTATTGGACCGTTTCAAGTGCTGTAAGAAAGAAACGTCCGCATTTGGCGAAGAAAAAAATCCTTTTTCATTAAGGCAATGCACGTGTGCATACTTGCGTCGTTGCCATGGCAAAATTCCATGAGTTAGAATACGAATTGCTTTTGCATCCACCATATACTCTAGATTTAGTACCCAGCGATTATTTCTTATTTTCAAATATAAAAAATGGCTCGGCAGAAAAAAATTTGGGTCTAACGATGAGGTTATTACTGCAACGAACACACATTTTAAAGAGTTGGAGCAATCGTATTTTTTAGAGGAGATACAAAAGATAGAAAACCGTTGAACTAAGTGTATCAAAATAAAATAAATTTTACACATAAAAATGTTTTCTTCTTGTCGAGGCCAGGTACTTATCATACAACCCTCGTATGTCACGTTTGATATTAGATTGCTTTTATCTAATAATTTAGGTTTGTATATGTACATAACGGGTTGAATTTCGTTCACTTTGATTATTTTTTTACATAAAATAATTAAAATTTAGACGGAAACCGTCATTGGCCTGGTTGTTGGCGAGATCAACTGCTAATGTAAGACGCCCCGGTTCGAATCCGGGCAGAGAATTACTTTGTATGGCCGTCTCCGTGCTTCGGAAGGCACGTAAAGACGGTGGTCTTCCTATGTTAACGAATGGATTATGGATGGATGGAATGAATCATTAAAAATATCAAATAGGGTAACAGGCACATCTGGGGCAAGCCTAGAAGCTACCTCAGATGTAAAACTAATAATATGCTCACATTACTAGCAATGGCTTCGAAACTTCGCCAAGGTTACTGCTGGATATCACAGGACCTAATCCTAATCCGAGACGGTCTTGGCCTAGTAGTTAGAGCGATCAACTACTGATGCAAAGGCACCCGGTTCGATCCCGGAGGAGTCGCGGAAAGAAAATTTTCTTTCTGACTCTCTTTATCTAGGACCGTCTCCCGTGCTTCGGAGGGCACGTAAAGCCGGCGGTCCCCTTAGTTGATGACTGCCAACATCAACAATAATAAAGGGTTACAGGCAAATTCCCCAACCCGGACTTAAGCAGCCGTGGGGTCTTAATGCTATTCACCTTTCTCCTAGAGAAAGAGGCTGATGCTCAGGAGTGGGCGGAAAAGGCTGACAAAAGAAGAAGAAGAAGAAGAAGAAGAAGAAGAATCCTAAGTTAAGAGGAAGAAGAAGAAAAATTAAAAATAAAGTAAGTTATGATTTTCTACAAAAAAATTGTTTTCTTTACCCTAAATGAATAAAAATATTGTGTGTTAAGGAGTTAAAAAACACGGTTTTGTTACTTTTCCGAATAAATGAAAGAGTAATATTCCTAACGGTAAATTAAAATATGAAAGATACCACCGGTTGAGTAGTACTGCTCTAGATATACATAATTATAATTATTATATAATAATTAGATTTATTAACTTGAAAGAGGTAGTTTAAATTAAATTTTCGAATTTTACAAGTTAATTGAACTTATATTTTCAAATTAGCTCTTCTGATAGCTATAATATTCAAATAATCAAAATTTTTGCAAAATACAATTTATATCTGAATTATGGTTTTACGTTTTTCAAATTTTATGTTCATCTAAACAATAAACGTTCTGTTTATCCTGATAATTTTATTATGACCATCTGAAGAGTTTAAATAGATAAGTTCTTATTGGGGATAGTTCTGTAGTAAATCTATAGTTACCTTTTTAAATGTGGTTTCGATTTTCCTTGATATTCGCAAAGTTGGCAATTAAAAGGTGTGCCACTGGAATGAGTGATCATGTGAGCCTTTAATTCGGCACGGGAACGTGCGGAAAATAAGCAATCACTTTCGACGCAGTTATACAGCTTTCCGGTATGTCTTGTCATATGTTGTTGTAAAATGGACCTAAAAAATTATAAACATAAATTATTGAAAAAAAAATTTATATCGTTATAAAGGGAATTCTACCAGCGGTTTAAATTGCATCGTATTCTCGACATATTTATATTTTTATCTTGTTTATTAATTTTAATTATCATAAATCAAAAAGCTTATGACATAAAGATTCACCATAAACATATCCAAATGTTCCCCAAATCCAATTCAATCTGGAAATCTGACAGGACGAGTTAATAAATACTGGTCGGTCTTACTGAAGCTTGTACGGAACGACATAAATGAAAGACAGTGTATAGGGAATGAACGAAATGTTTCATATTTCACAAATTAAAACTTAAAAACTTGTACCTACTTGCCAAGACATTCCACTCATTATTTCATTTCATTAATTTATTTAAAATACATACATACATTCTCATAAATTATGAATTATTAATAATTTATTTTACGGCGAAAAAAACTCGGATTTGCAAAAACAAGTAATTTATAATAATTATCTCTCATATTAATTATATTTTCGTATTCGTAAAAGCGATAATTTTAATAAAATTAAAAGTAAATTGTATTAACATTTAAGTTTTATTATACACGCACGGCGCGATAAAAAGATTTTTTATTATCATTTTTACGTCAATTTGTTTAAAAATTGTCATTTGATCGCTCAGCAGGCGATTTCGAGTTTCGAACCCCACTAAATTCACCCATCACACATTGTTTATTTTCTAAAACAAATATTAAACATTTAAGATTTCTTATACTTTTTCCAAAAATTGATTTTTAAAATTGGAAAATGTATAGATAGGAAGGTTATTGCAATATTGCATAATTTATCGACTCCCCGCCCTTATTTAAGAGGGCGCGATAAAAAGTCTAAAATCAAGATCATGCAGATCTAATTCGTCTTTCTAGTGGCGTTCTCAAAATTATACATTGAACAGGTAATTTCGACCGAAATCTTGGATGTTATACTTCGCCCTATCAATTATGCCCTCTATCGGCCATCCTAGAAACTTGAAAATATTTCCAGCGATTTGTTATAGCCACTTTCATCAATTATTTTTACCCCAACTGAGGAATAACCCGTTTCTGATATACAGCCGGCATCCTCTTGGTTGATCACCCGGTACAATGCTCTAAACCCAACCAAAACACCGAAAATGGTATATACACAAAGTGTAAATTTCAAATCCTATTATATTGCTATGAAACTCAAAATAAACCGCCTCTTTATAGCCGCTTATTGGGCGCCATAACTTGCTGTGATATGTTCAAGATAATTAAATCTAAACCGCTCTTCCTGAACTAATTGTTTCTAAACCTTTGTATTGCTAATGCTCTAATAAATTCTTTAAATTTTATTCCCTTCATTTACTTGAAATTTATTGATGATAAAAAATAACTCAATCTTTCCACTGAACCGTTGATTGTTACCTTCTTGTACGTTCAAGTCATAGTGATTTACCCTCACGAGAACATATGACGTTTTTGAGTTTTGACCGAATGAAATTCGCCCACTGCACTTACAAATGTAAAGAAATTACTCACGTTAACTTCAGCAAATTAAGTTTTAATACCATGATGAACGAATAGTATTACATACGACACTGGACACTGCCTCTTTGTTTACATATTTGACATAAATATTGAAATATTCGGGTTATTAATTAGCCTGGAAATATTCACATTAAATTTAATCTGTGATATATTTTCAATTCACTATACGATATATTTACAATAATCTCATGACAAAGTTTATTCGGATAAGTTTATTAAACTTTGAAATTGTTATAAATAAAAATAATATTTATAATTGATTTATTAACTAACTTGTAAAATTATGCTTTAAGAAAGAATTTAATGATTTTCAAGTTAAGTGAAATTTTAATTGAATTTATAAATTAGTAAATTCATATTCAAAATAATTTGTGACGTTTACTTAAATAATATCAAGAATGCCGATATCAAATTTTGCAAAAAGGTAAAAAATAATAGTTTACTGCCATCTTGTTAAATAATTACACCTTTCCACAAGTTAATCTTTAAATTCAATTATCAATCAAGGTCAAACTGATTACAAAATTCGTTTAAAATACGCAAAGAAAAAATTTACCAATTTATAAATTCAATTAAAATCTCTTAACTTGAAAATCATTAAATTCATGCCCAAATTTTGAAAAAAGTATGACTTAAACCCACACTTTCACGATAATTTATCTTCGCATTCAAATTTATTCTTCCATTCCATCTTAAAATTTATCTAATTTTCTTTTTCTTTTCGAGTGCCATACATTTGGCGATTAAGTTAACTAAAGTCAAGATGACTTACTAAGGAATATGATTAATAGGGCTGTTTTCCGTTCCCTTTCCTATAACTCACAAATCTTGGACTGTAAATCAAGCAGTGTATCCGGCACGACCATCCTGCCATTTCCTCGAGTAATTTTCCTGTAGGAATCATCCAAAGTTTATCAAAACAAAGGTTACAATGTCAAACGTAACCGTGGTTTTGGTGAAATTATTCAAATAGATCTTTCACAAGCTTTAACCAAATTAGCACTTAGCACAAAGAACTGGTGATAGCCAATCAAGTCTTCCACAATGTAATATTTCCAATCTTCACTCATAAAAAGGAAAAGAACAAAACTCTACCTATGTAGTAGATCTTAATCCTACCAACAACCTTATTGATTTTATCCTACGTTTATCTGCGAGTCAGCACCTCGTTCAGATCAAGCATAAGTTGGTAGATGGCATTCCATTATGGCAATGCTAATCCGTAATGTCAAATCGCTGGCTATTATTACAATTTACTGTAGGTATGCCTACTTTTGTGTTTTCCTACTTAAAAGACTAGATTTCTATTACTTTTAATCAATTTCTTTTAAATTTATCTTCAATTTTTTCCAAATTCTGTTATTATGGTACACAGAAGTACACCACTATTCCATAAGCGTGTACTATCTGGTGTAAGCTATTTATAAACTTCTATTTATTTGTAGGTGTTTACTTTCATCGGAGAAGATGGAGCGATCCGAAGAACAACTACAAAACTATTTCTCAAACCTCTCTAATTTTGTTTTTTGTTAATATTGATAAAATTCGACTACCTAATGAATAGGATATTCATTTTACACCTTATTAAATGTGACCAGCTGTTTTCGAAAGCAATAGCTCTGATAACTACCCGTGTGTTTGAATTTTGTGGATAAAAGTTACCCTGGTGGTTTTGTGATTCTTATGTTCACTGTTGTCACTATTGTTCGCTGTGGAACTGCGTTTTGTGTATGGTTACTTTAAGATGATTAGAATTTTTCCAAAAATAAATCTCGTTAGCATTATAAAGAACAACTTCCATTTCAGATAGATCGGGGTTCTTAACCTATTCTTTACAACCAACAACCAAAACAAGGTGGAACTGGAATGATCGCAGTACTTAACCTTCTATACAGCTACCCTTCCGGTTTGAAGAGTTGTTGATAGCTTATTATTTTTAGTAAGCAGGGTACAAATTAAATAGCTAGAAATTTTAATTATGCAGGTGGACAGACATAAAGTTTCTAAAAATCACTGTGGGTTTTCAAATTTTTTCACAATTGATTTTTGGATGTGATTATGGCTTTAATGTGTTCAGTTTAAGTCCATTTAAAACAAGAATGCAGTAAAAATTGAAAGAGCGCTTCCGACGCAATGCTAAAGAAAACGTCAAAAGTTAAAGCGAATATTAATTTGAAAATTTTACCTAAAAACCTACAAAAGCATGATTTACAATCAAATCGAAAAATTAAAATATTTATTTCGTTAATATTTGATTTGTGAAATGACAAACGCGAATGAAATTTCACCAGTGTAAATTTGTATAAAGTTTAACTAAGAACGTTGCGAGGTCATATTTTGGTACAAAATTTTACTGCGTTCTTATTTCAAATTGACTCTAGATACATACATTTTATTTAATAAATTTGAGGTTATGCTGGATAAAATTGCGGTTCGGTAAGAGGAACTTAAGTCAAAAATTACGTTTTTGAGTTATTAGAACCAAAATTTTGAAATTTTACGCTCTACTGTTTGGCATAAAGAACATATTATGTCAATTTTTAAAAATAAGTATGAGAAAAATGCAAATACAATAAAGTTATGTTTATTTCTTCAGATGTAAAAGTAACAAATAAACACTGAGTAAAATATAAAGTTTATGTAAAATTGGATAAGGAGTTTCAAATACAAATTTTTAAAAACGGATACTAATTTATATGATTTTGCTTCTACTGAAAAGTCGTATTTTGTGACTTCGTTCCTTTTACCTAACTGCAGAGAATTTTAAGCAAGCCATTTTCAGGTTTTAATATAGGTTTGTTGAGACAGCTTAATGTTGCGATGTAAATAAACATTAACTTTAATAATTATTTCTTGTACCCAAATCGAAGTACCAACGCACCCAGTGGCCGTCCGAACTGCTATTCCTCCGAATGCCTAGGAGTAAAAGAGGTATGCTGTAGTACTTTTTAGCGGAGTGAAAGTGGAGTTACAACATTAAATTGATAGGTTAATCTTGATGGTTATTCTTCGAAACTTCGAATTATCGAAGATTCCGATATCCCGAAGTTCGATTTATCGAGATGATTTCTTCGATATATAGAGGCGATAAACGATAGTCGTTTAAAAAATAAACAGAGTTTCGCCTAACAAACAACGTCAATATATAGAAGTTTTCCAATAAAAACTTCGAAATGTAGAGGTGGTGTAAGCCAAGCATGGGAATATTAGACATAGGTTGAAGAGGAATAGAAAAACTTCGATTTATCAAGGAATTCGACTAAATGATGTTCCACTGTATATTTAAAGTAAAAGTTAAACGTTACGGGAAAATCGTAGTACACGGTAAAAAAATATTGCTACTTATAAGCTATTTCAGTTTAAAATTTTTTTAAAGCATGAATGAAAATGCTAAAATGGTTTGATGAAGAGTAGTGAACCAATTTGGCCAATTGAAAAATTAAATATTTTCAGGTAGCACCTCGTATCGAAAATTTTTATAATAAGTGATGGATAATAAGGCGTTATTATAAAATCTAAGGTATTGGGCGGCTTCTCTATAACTAATAAATCTGTCACAAAGATATTGTGTAGCTGTTATTTATATAGAAATCAACATTTAAACGTAACTCCCATCCATCCTTTTCAAGTTAGCTCATGGACCGCACAGTTTTATGATTGTGTTCGTGATTAACTGATTATAAGAAAGGTTAACTACGTTTAATGGCCTTGTATAGGTTTAATAAAAAATTTCGTAAAACAATTTCTACCCCAAACCCGAAAGCGCGCGTTGATGCGACGCGACTCTTCTCGATACGGCCCTGTCCCTTAATAAAATTATTATTAATGTGTAAATGCCGTATGATCATTATCGGTAATAAGTTGACAGAAAAATTAGTTAATAGTGTTTGATTGAAATGAAAAATGTGAACGTTTGGATTGCTTTTGTTAGACGAAATAGAAGACTCGCATAATATACGAATTGTCTCCCAAGATTAAAAAGGAGATAAAAATTTAAACTGTTCATTATAAATACGATTATCATATATTTCGTCAGTTTGACACACGAAACGGTTAAATCATGTAAAGTAGATGTCATTCGGTTAAACTTCTTTGTAAATCACCAAGTGGAATATTTTTTTAATTTTATATGCACATCAGCGACTGATTTGTGGTGGATACAGGAAAAAAAACAAGTAGATAATTTTGGATCCTTTGCTACTTGTCAGTAGCATCAAAAACACAAATCAAAGTGGATTATTAATGAAAGGGTGCGATTTTGATTTATCGAGAATAATTGTGGCTTTATAGAAAATTATCAACATTTTTCGTGTTTTTCTCTCATAACTTGCGAGGACGAAAGTTGCAATCAAAACATCGCGCGGAAACTTTGATACCCCTTGCCTTTGTTTTTGGTTCTTAAGGTTCACTCAGCTAATTAACCTTCCTTTGTAAAGTTTTCCCCCTTTAAACTAATGCGAGTAGAAAATTATACATTGAATCTGTTTTCTATCAAATCGAATCAACAAGGAAAGCGTTAGGGTAGCATAATTACGAGAAAAGAAATGTGGAGAGCTATATCGAATCATGCCAATCTCTAGCTGGCGGATTTTTTAAGCCCGAGAGGGATTTATTGCATACTTTTAAGCCCCTGGCGGTCGTAAATTTGAAGAGTCTCTACTGTAATGTATCTGCAAAGAGTCACTCCATGATGCATAGTCCTCGAAATGGGTGCCGTTAATGTGCTATCGGAGGAGTGGCGCCGTTATCTAAATCTAAGCGATTGATATGCCCGTGCTGGTTTATTTTATATTTTAGAATTCTTTCCTTAACGCCCTTACAAATTATTACCCCAACAACAAAGTCTGCGAGACGACTACTAGCTAGTACTACCGGCATTAGAATTCAATTTGGCTTCGTCAGTAGATAGGATGGGCATAAAAATTAATCCGCTCGAGTTCGACACCTGAAAGTTTTTCTCTACCTACCTACCTACCTACTATCGTATAAGAGTATAAGATAATCGATATGTAACAATAAATTTTCCGAAACGACAACGTTATTCCATTTTGTTTTCCACTCGTACAAGCAGATCGAGTTAATTAATCGGTTAAAAAGAAGCGGCGTGTAAATTTTAAAATAAAAGGTGTATTGGAATTCGAAAAGAAATCCTTGGGGGGAGGTCATAAAACATACATCCACGTCATTACAGGCAGTTATTAACGCCAAGATATTGATAAGTTTGTGAAGTTTTTCCCGTCCCTATAAATTACGTTTATTTCTTTAGTTTGACATACAGTTAATCATTCTGTTTATGCGAGTGATTCTGACTCCGGGATTCTGTAAATCATTCCGTGATGCGATCTGAGCCGGAACTTGCCTCATAATTAATCGGTAGAGTTTAATTGAGATTTTTCTTCGATCGTTTATTAGATACTGTTATTTATTGGGGTTTTTATAAATTTTGTTATAATGCACATTTGTTGCCTTTCTTAACATGATGCATTAATTATAAACCCCGCGTTTTTAACATTAATCACATTTTTGGTTCTTCCACAAAGTGAAATTAATAATTTACCTATCGCTTTTTATGTTGATTAGTTGATCATTTTCGGAAAAAGGTTAACGAACCTCCATCCACATATATGTATTTTCATACAAATTAAGGTGAACTTTTTATTTTTATCACGCGATACAAAATGCAGATAAATTCGTTGATTTTATTAAGTATTTATAGAAGAATCTTGATAAAAGTAAAACAAGTTTTGCATTTTTAATAATGTTTCCAAAATTTGCACGAAAAATCGAGTCAAGTGTTTAATAAATCGAAACCAGACAGGAAATCGGGGGTAGTAGGTTGATCATACTGGTAGATCATTCTATTAGCTGCGCTTCGATGACCCCATGCACTCATACAAATTAAGACACAAAATCAATTTTCATAAAAAAGTACGAGGACCATCTTGTATCTTATTTCGAAACAAAATAATACGAATATTATTTCAGTTAAAACCCTCCACCTCACCTGAGCACAGCCGAAATAAACTTTAAATAAACTATAGTTTGCTTCTGATGCAATGTAAATAAAACAAATACAAATTAGAGTCAAAAATTAAAATATTAAATTAATATCTTTTTTTTTCTTATTACGCTAGGTTTAAAATGTATATTACCAACAGTAACCTCGGAGGTGTACACAAGCCTTTTGGGCATAATTGAATGTGCATGTAAGTGGTACGATGGTAATTTATCAACCCAGATGGACCGATAGCTTTACGCACTCTCTGAAGTGTTGATCACCCTAAAATTTTATTTTATAACTAGATTTCCAAGGGTAAGCGGCCTGAAGCTCGCACCCAAAAATTTTTGTGTAAATTTTCTCAAACTGCAAGTTTGTGCTAATTTTTAATTCATATTTTTAACCTTAATTATCAATTGTATCTACGCCTCCTTAAGCAATAAGAATCCAAGTGACATTTTAAAAAAAAAGAGTTATAAAATGGTATTTTAATATTTTTCGGTATGGACAAGAAAAACTGACTACAAGATAATTTTAAAGTCATCTATTGAATATAAGAACTAATTAAAAATGTATATTTTTTTACTTAGTTTTACAATAGAAATCCGATGCTCCTTGGGTAGATATTACATGAATTGTACCTTTCATCAATTTTACATTTGGGGAACCAAAATTGTGCTTTTTAGTTTCCCTACATAGCTTTTTACCCAATGACAGTGATTTTGGGGATGTAGCGTGTGCTATTATTAAAAAGAAACAAAAGTTTTCTTCTTCATAAGACTACGTGGATATTGTGATAATCCAATTACGATTAGCTTTTTAGAGAAGGAAGATTTCGTGGGCAAAATCAAAAAAAATTACAAAATAGGAAGAAAAGTAGCAACAACAACAAAATAAACTGGCTTATACACATTTGGGAAATAGAAATAGTAATAAAAGAAAAGTCCTATAGTATTTTCATTAAGAGCACCATTAAAACACGACAAGATAAAGAACCATCAATGGTCAATAATTTTTTCACGTTTAACAGTTTTTAACTGCAAGTAGAGCTAGAAGACATGCATCTGATTCCATTGGCAGATCAAGGATTTTGTATGAACTTAATTGCAGACCAAACCATTAAAATGAATATCCATAGTTTTAATGGGTCATTAGATTTTGAACCAGAAGAAGATTAACAATCTTAATATTCTGTTAAATTTTAAGTTTTTAGTACATACTTTTTATTACTTTTAATATTTGTTCTTAGTTTGTATAAGCAAAATGGAACCAAATGTTTTTCAGCAGAAAATTTTGAAAAACTCAAAAAAATTTAGTGCCATGTGTAGATGTTTGAATAACTTTTATTAAATAATAAATTAAAATTCTATTATTTTATCCACAATTATTTAGGAAATATATTACAACTTTTAAATGCCTTTCACTCAAAACGACGTTCAGGTCACTTGGAACTAAGCCAAAGAGACCTCCTTTTTAATAAATTCCTTAGAAATCTTCTAAATTCCAAATCTTGTAAACACTAATTTCATATGTTGATAGAAGCATATTAGAGAAGAAATTCAATACACATTTTAGTTTAGACCGTTATACAATGTTGTTTCGCCTTTTAAAGTCTCCTCAGTTAAACTAACCCTAAGCTAATGAATATTGATTAAAATCCATTACATTGAAAATGACAAATACGGTGTCTTACATAAAAATGAAGATTTTAAGGTAATAAATTTTAAATTACAAGGAATTGTAAGAATACGATATAGGAAATGTAAAAGACTTTTATACGTGATAAAACAAGTTGATGCACCTCCATAGATTATGTAAGGTTGATTCAGAGATTTTTAAGATAAAACCGTGAACTGTAGAATTACAGGTATACAAAGTACCCGAGCTGATTACTGGTGTGTTATTTCAAAGGTAATATTTGTTTTGACTGCAATAATTAGACTAGCAATGTAACAAGTGATTGAGATGAAAAACCGTAAAAACGTAGATATAGTATCAAAGAGTATAGTAAAAAATAATTATTCCCTTGTAGGTTTTAGTGGGAGTGCAGATTAATAACGCCAACGAAATACAAGAAATTGTAAAAGATAGAGTGATGGCGGGAAATAAGGTTTTCTATAGCAACCAAAACCTCTTAAGAAACAATAACCTCATAACACTCATAAGACCGTAATAACGTATATCATTGAGGTGCTCTGTTTAACAAAAAAAAACGGAAGAAGAAAAGTTAAAGATATTTGAGAGAAAGGTGATGAAAAGAATTTTGAACCCAGTAAAGCTGAACGAGGAGCAATACCGAAGAAGAGGAAATTTAGAGATAGACAAAGAAGTTGAAGGAGGAAATATAGTAAAACATATAAAGGCTCTGAGATTGGGATGGATGGGCCATGTTATGAGAGCACAAGAGGGAAAAGCCATCTCAAGATTGATGTAATGGAGGCCAGATGTAAATAGGCCGAGAGAAAAACCAAGGATGGAATAGAAAGATGACGTTATTAACGGAAAATATGGAGAGGAGTCATAGAAGAGGTGAAGACCAACACTAAGTTATGAATAAGAGAAAATAAGGAACGAAAAGAAGGAACGAAACAGAATGGAAGAAGAAAACGCAAAGATAGTGAAATGGGGACTAATCCACCTCAACGAAATGGATTTAAAGCGTCGTAAGATGCGGCGATATTCCATAAGGAACGAAGAGCCAGAAGAAGAAGAAGGTATTAGTAATAATATTTGTAACTTATAGATTTGCTTTCATTATAAAATAGACCTCAGGTAGACATTATCGAGAACAGTTCCACAGTATTAAACAATCGCTATGTGCCCGTTTCTGTCCACTGCTGGGATAAAGGCCTTTCCCATTGGGGAGTTTTAACCATAAAACTCCACGCTGGCCAAGCGTCTTGGTGAGTGCATTTTATATCAACTGCAGGTAAGACGGCCAGAATCAAGTTTTTACTCCGCCCGGGTATGAACCGAGACCGCTCGGCTTAGTAGTTGCCACATTTAAGCGCCAAGCCGCGACCGTCTCAGTTTTAACCGTAAAAAGCCGGAATTATTTCAAAAATTTTAGAGAACACCTTCCAATTTTAAACCGAAAGTTATATACATGAAGAGAAAGTAAAGACTGAGAGAAAATGAACATTCTTTCATTGCCTTCTTCTCATAAAATGTATATCTGGGAAGCTACTATTTAGCAGAATTATCATTTTAATAGCTTTGGTTTACAAGATTCCAATTACCAAATGACTTATTAAGCCTTTTTCGCTAAAATCTGCAACACAAACAAAAATCTGATATACTTGTAGTTATACTCTTGTAGTTATACTCTAGCATTTAGCCACCTGGCTGTGATCAGCCTCACAGTGATTGGGTAAGCATTAATTAAAATTAGAACCAATCATACACCAATGATGCTACATAAGTGGAACCCAGCCATATCCGAAAATAGTGATTGCAGCGACTTGATCTAAATAGCAAGTCCCATAATTAGTGCTTTGTCGATGTCTTTTATGGGCTACCTTTTTAATATTTTGGCTTGAATTTTATTTTCCTACATTCTGGTATAAAGTGCGCTACGCAATGAGAAATGATGGTGGAGGAAGTGGGCATGAAACGTCATTCGGTCGATCAGCAAAATGTTTTGTCATCACAACATTACAATTAAGTAAAAACACCCTCACTCATAATAAAATCATTTGTCAATATTATGTTAAAAAATAAAAGATTCCTTAATGATGGCAATTGTCCAACCAGCAGTGGTCGTTATCCAATAATTCTCTCTATAGTAGAACATTACTGCATTGCTTTGGTTTAAAAATTTTGATTTAAACAATTCAAAATTAAAATACAGTAAAACACTAAATACCCTGTTTAATGGAAGTTAAAAATCTGGAGAATTCTAAAAATAGTTTTTTATTTTATTCGGATTAAATGTAGATTATTTTTTTGTAATAAATTTATGGAATTTCACGGCGAAGAGTATTAATTTATTATTATGTTGCCAAATTCTTCCTATCTTCAGATTGTGAAGATCCTACACCAGAAGTGAAAAGGTAGTCGGGAAAACATTTTTTGCCAACGCAAAAGTTGCTAGTATTATTTTTAAGATAGATAGAGATAATCAGAACTCTTCTTTGAAAGAGGATCCAATTGCTAATACATCTTCTGTATAAATATAATCTACTATTTTTGCCTGATAAATATATTTGTTCTTCTGTAATTTGGATAATCGAAAATTCGTACAATCTGAGTTCTACTGTATTTTAAAAAGTAACATCACATTTTTATTGTTCTGCTTTTTTTAATACCCTACTGGCATAATAGTGTTTGAACCGCTACTGAACTTTGTGAACTCTCGAGACTTCTAACAAAATTTTCATCTTGTTTTGCGAGAGTTACAAATGGAAGTGGAGTAAACAAATATTGGAATTTTAAGGCTACGACAGTTAACTCGTCCCGGCGAGCAGCGCTAAAAATTAATTATTATTCGTTTTATATAAAAAAATTTTATAATCCATCCCTGCCAAATTATGCAACAAAAAGCTTTTGAATATTTTCTATACATCAAAAATTAAATAAGGCCAGGGGTAGTAGTAAAAATGTATTGTTTAAATTTTATTGATACCACTGACACTACTTTCAACATAATTTAGAATCGATCTGTATCTCGCGCAAAATGTTTGCTATGTCAGCTTAGCTACAAGCTGCGACTTGGAAATGTTCGCTAAGGCTTTAACCCCTTCACACTTTGGACTTTTTCAAAGGTTAAACTGTTCCTATCATCGGGGACACAATTAAAATATTTTCTTGTTATACAGGATGATCAACTTTTAACGGCTTCAACTCAATACTAAATTAATAAAATCTCTGTTCTGTCTGTCGGTCTGCCTGTTTGTTTGTTGTTGCAAAAGTTGATTGCAGATGCCTACAAAGCAACCGGGTTGTGGCAAGTATAAATATACTTAATTATACAAATCTGATTTAAATAAATTTTTCACCCTACTTTTAATTCTCAAACATAGGAAATTCAATTTATTGAAATGTTGTATAATAGGTAAAAAAGAAGGAAATGAAAGCAACATTTGCATTATTTAAAATAAAGCGCGCAATTTCTCAAATTGCATGTCATAAAATAAAGAGGTATTGTTGTAATTAAAAGACATAATCATTTCGTATAAGTTTTCTCCGTTTAAATCAAGTAGCAATGCCGCTTCTTTATCTCACTCATTGTCATGTAAATTGCTTCAACTTATCCCGTTTCAAAATGATGTTAATGTAACGTGTGCATTCGTTAGCTGAAACGAGTTTCATAAAACATAATGTTTCATAAGCATATTCTGAGACAAACTAAAGCATAAATGAGTTCATGTGAAACATCTAATATGAGTAGATGGTGCGATGGGTCTTCGCTGGAGTGTATGCTAATAATGTCAAGTCCTCATTGCTATGGCGCTGCACACCCGGAAAAGTAATTTTTATCACTCGAAACGAATTAAAGTCCTGTAAAACCCCAAAGCGTTAACGTTCCAATGATGCAAAAAATAAACGAAAGTTGACCCTATACCTGCAACATTGCAGTAAATCTGACCTAAGCAATTTTAACAGAAATTTATGCCTCATATTTCGCGTTAAATGTGTAGTAATTAGAGAACTGTGGTCTCAGTGAAATATAGACAAAAGGACGGGAATGTTTATTGCAATTGTGAGGACCTTTCCGTGCACGAAACAAGGGTAACTTTTATCACAAAAAATAATCATTCCAATCGTTCAAAAATATCATTCTTACCTTTTTTTGAAGCTTGCTCCACAGGTGGAACACAAGTGCAGACGCTCTCCTTCCTCTTTGGACGAAGTGCTTGGAATCTCAGAAATGCTCTTCTTGTCGTGATTTTTCATATGTAAAATTAAATTATTTTTCCGGACGAACCCAGAACTGCAAATCGTACACACGAATGGTCGTTCGTTAGTGTGCATTCTCAGGTGACAACGTAACGAAAGTTTTGGATAAAATTTTTGACAAATTGGGCATTTGTAATGCGCAACCGAATATTTTTTTACTCTCCTCGCTTTTGTCTTCCGGATAAACCATCAACGGTTCCGTGTGTAAAACTTTATGGAATAATAATTCTGACGTGGAATCCGTATTGAACTGACATTGATCGCAAGCGTTTGATTTCGAATCGGTTAGGTTTTCAAAACTGCATGCTTTTTTTCGAATGTGAACAGCCAAATCTTGAGGAATGACAAAGCTTTTTCCACATTTAGAGCAACTAAAACAAATTATTAGTTCAACCAAATTAAAATCGTAGCTAATTAAGTTTACCTGTGAATTTCTTCGGGGTGATTCTCCTTCAGATGTTCTCTTAAATCGACAATATTTTTTAAAACTGTTTTACAGTGTTGACAAGTTTTACTAGCATCTTTCTGATTTTTTTCTATCACTGCACAACGATGTTCCGGTGTATTTCTGTGATTCTTCGCTTCTAATTTCGAATTAAAATTTAAGGAACAGACCGAACATATGAAGGTCTCGGAACTGTGGCTGAACATTTGATGGCGCTGTAAAGCTCTTCTCGATTTGAGTATTGCATCGCATTGAGTGCATTCACATTTATTTTGATAACTGTCGGAACTCGTCAAACTGTGCGAGTGATTTTCCTTCTCGCTATGCTTTCTTAACTCAATGTTCAATTTGAATTCCAATTGGCACGTGGGACATTTGATGGGGGTTAATTTTTTAATCACTACCGGAACGGACCTATTGATGGCCAAATTAATGTCGTTGTGCTCGTTGGATGATAAATGGTCGTACATTATTTTTGAATTTTTGGCACGAAACTTACAAACGCAACACCAAAAGAAACTTTCGGAAGTTAAAATTATTGTATTATGACTTTCCGAAAGCCAATGCTGCAGAAACCATTCGTGAGTATTGCAATAAAATTTGCATGGACTACACTGATATGGTGATTGTAAAATTATACTGTGTATATTTTCCAAAATCATTAGTTGCGATTTCAACAAATTCATGTCGGTTTTACGACAATGATAATGAGAAATTAAATGTTTACCTATCAGTTGATAATTAACCTTCGAGTCGCACCCTTCGCACGTTATAAAAATTTTTTTACGGGATCTACCTTGCGTTTTAGTGCTGGAAACGGTTTTTGTAGTTTTTATGTCGGTACGTGCGCTATATTCCGGCGATTTGCTTAACTTTCTCTTATTGGCGACAAAGTTTGTATTTAAATAGGGTGAGTCGTCGAACTCGCTGTCGTTTAAAGTGCGTTTAAAATGTAATTCCGATTTTAAGTGGCGTTCGTACACAATTTTTGATGCTAAACGCCGATCGCAAGGTCTGCACCAATATTGAACGGTTCCGCTGGATTTTCTTAGGGGTGACATCTCTGGTTTAACATGTGACTTTTCGGGTTTCCATTTTCCCTGCGTATAAGATGAAGGTGGCGTTTCTTCGTTCAGTTTCCACTTTACTTGTGGAGGTGATTCCTTGGTTCATCCTCGAGATGTGAAAAAAACGATTGCGTGGGTTTCCATTTACCTTTAGTGTGCTCGGGGGGAGGAACGTTGTCCCACTTTTCATGGCTCGGAGTAAAAATAGAAATTTTTGGTTTAATTTTGTTTTCGGATGTTAAAACTCGCGACGGTGTCCATTTGCTTCCCGTGAAACTCGGTGGTGGAACGTCGTATGTTTCTTCGGCTTTATTAAATGCTTGGGGTTTCCATTTCCCGCCTGTATGATGTGGTTGAGGCACTATCCAATAGTTATCGTCGTGAGCACGCTGCCATTGGACAGGCGATGTCGTTGGTTTCCATTTACCACCTGTAAATGATCGAGGAGGAACGTCTTCTTCTTCCTCGTCGTCTTCAAATAAGTCACCATCTTCGTACTCGTAATCGTCGGACTCTTCTTCGATTTCTTCATAACCTTGATGAAGACTTTCCTTTCTGGTGGGGGTTTTGTTGAGTTCCGTTTCGGTAATCCATTCGCCACTATTATTTTTGGAATTGATCAACTCTGGGGAATCTTTGCTTTGGTTGTTTGCTTGAAGAACAGCGATTGCTTTACTTCTGGTTAAAATTCCGCTAAAAGATTTGCCTCCAGGAGAGTGACTAATACTCTTCTTGGCGCTGCTTTGCAATTCGAGCGACGAAAAAAAGTCATCGGCTTCTAGATCTAGCGGTTTTTCCAGCAGATCCGATTTTTTCGACTCGTCGAGTTCTTTTCCACATTTGGATTTACGATGGTTAATGTAATTTTCCAATCCGACAATGGTTAGGTGACACTTGATGCAATAGTGTGTATCATCTTCGTAATTGTCGATCATTGTTTGTTCTAAAATAAAGAAAGATTATTGAGTTCATAATTTTTAATTATGAAAAATTAATTAAAAAGAAAAAAGCATGCAAGCACATATTTACAAGTTAATTATAATAAGCAGATTAAAGGAGTTATAGCACTGTAATACTTCAACTGAGCAAAGATTTTCTCTGCGTTTGTTCTCCCGTTCACTAATTTCCATTTTATGCTAATTATTGACAGAGTCACCAGCTTACTGAAACTTTTTTTTAAAATACTGGTGGCTATGAGTTCACCAATTTTTCTTTTAGAATTTAATTAGTATTTAAAACTGCATTTTCTTAAAATGAGTCCAAAGAAAAAGTTGCAACTCAAAATTCATAGATTGGTGGCCTGTTGAGTACTCCGCAGCTCAGTGTCGTAGCCAGACTTTTTTGATGGAGGGGCACTCAGGGTTTATGAAAACCTTTTTCTGTACTCCTTATATTCTATAAGTTCTACTTCAAAACAGTTGATTTTTAACTGATTGGAAGGTGATATATTCTACAGCGACAGAGCAAGACTTCAGAATTTTTAACTTCTCATTTACGACTATTAATTATGAGACGAGTGGTTTTATTTAGGTTTCTATAATTTCTCTCGTGGACGAATATAATAGCGACATTGCTCAGTGGAGATAATCCAGATCACGAATGTCAAGCAATGCAAGTTATGGTTTGCATTTAGACGGGAAACCGCTTTGAGAACACTGGTTGTTTCCTAGCTTCCTCTAGTTGGAGATTGATGCGTTCGGTTAGTTCCATGCACTTGCAAAATAGCAGGTTAAAAGAACGGACTGGAAGAATATCGACCGAAATTTTTAAGACAGCAACAGTAAACAAAATAATATGAGTCGAACGTCCAATCAAAAAAAAGAAAGCCGATCATTGGGCGACACGTGAAGCAATAATGTGTATTGTTCTCGACATTGTCAATCATTTTTCGTTTGGAAATAAGCAAACGCTGATTTACTTAATGATTTTTAATTATGAAGTAACAAGTACCAGGCACAGGAAAGTATGCATGCATTTATAAGTAAATAAAATTTAAGGTAACATGTTAAGGTTATAGAAAACGTACGAAAGACCGCATAGTTGCATACACATTTTACCTACATCACGATGATGTCAGATGTCAACTTGCGTCTGTAGGGGATGTTAACATGTCACTGTACCCCTACCGTGAGCTACTGCATTTATACACGCAACACTCTTAACTAACTTTTGACGTGCAAGTACAATTAACAATAATTTATTTTTCGCCGCATAATTTGCTCGTTCTAAATTCAAGTGTTAGCACAGAAGTGGCGTAACAAATTTCCTACATAAATTAAAATTTTTTAGTTTGATGTGTGTGCGGTGCTGGAAACTTGCATGCACTTTTCGAATCATAACAAAAGTTGAGACTGAATCCATTATTTGGACGCCGTCAACTTTCGGTTATTGCAGAAATGTTCACAGATACGAAGCGATTGACATTTTATGTTAATGTCTTTCAACTTCTTTTAAAACAAACATAAAGTAAAATTTGTCTTTCTGGAAATGGATCCGGCAAAATTTCGATGTTAATCTATAAATAAGTTTTGTTGGTACATATACTAACAAATTTGGAATTGTTTTTCTCTTAATTTTTCTTGTCCAAGTAGGAAAATAAATGGAAGATAAATATCATTCGATGACTGATGACAAATAAGAGCTAATCTTCCCAATATGAGCGAAACCAGCTTATGTTTTTGCTGTTGAGATGTAGGATTCGCATTGTTGTGTCCACTGGGATGATGGATCCATTACTTAAAGTCGTCACTATATGACTGGCCCGTAATTATAGTAAAGTTAGCCTTCCTAATTGAAAATGATTGAGAACGAACGTGTTGTGTTTTTAGTTAATTGTGCAGCGTTTTTCTGTTTAAGTTTATGAGAAAGTTAAGTGTTAAATTATTTGGAAAAGTTGGTTGCAGGAAGTTTCGGTGGTTAAATCATGAGATTTCGCTTGATGGATGTTGTATACATATGTGATGACCACCTCATCCCCCATCACAAAAGTGGTTAAAGGGGGTGTGAGGTGATAGTAACGGGTCGGAAACAGTCTAGCGACGTTATGTCTAATCGATGCAGTGCTGCGCGTTTGGTCTTACCCAACCAACCATTACGCACCTTAATGGGTTTTCTGTAGCTGTCTGTACCGCGGTTCTCGCTAACGCTCGATTTGTTTCACACTTTTCTAGGTATAACGTTTTGTTTTCTTAATTCACATAATCAAAACTGGCTTCCTTATTTCTCCTTTCGAAACTTCGGCCTCTCTTTTCCTTATGTTTCAATAATAAAAATGGTGCCCATATCCATCCATTCTTTTCGTGGTGGCCATGTTTAAATTTTCCATAAACGTAATTAATTAGAATGAATGTCAGTCTTAACAAAAACCAATAAATTTCTCAAATAGCAATTTTTAAGCGCTAGGTGGTTACATTATATGAAAAACGAGGAAGATATGGGTACATAACTCGATGTCGTGCGGCTTTGTAAGTTTGTTAATTTACCAGATTGATTTACGTCAACGACTACATTCCACGCTGCCATAAAATCTATATACCTACTACATATATGGCGGTGAAAAACTGACAAAGTTCAAAATTTAAACATAAATTTATATTTTTTATTATTTTATATTATTTCAAGTAACCAAATTAAACATCCATCAACAGTACCGTACTTATCCTTTTCGAGGCCCCCAACCTTTCCAAGGATCAAAAGATCAATACGTATTTATCATTACCAGTATTATATGATATCTACCTACTTTCAAAACTAAATTTCAACAGCTAAGAACAAAAATTTCGTAATATTATTAGTTTATAATCATTTAACTTTTATCGACTAATTAATTCAAACCAACTAACCAATGAAAATCGTCAATTTTATTTTTAAACTGTATAATTAAACTGTCTTCAAATGAATCCATATTATGAAATTTGCTGTAAGTAAACATAATGAAATTTAAATTAATTAAGCTATTTGTTTTTATTACAAACTAGCGACCATAGTGAGCTTTTGGTTGCCTTGACCTGTCTAGACAGGACTCAGCGTCGCTTGGGGAAGCCTACGACCACAATTTTTTTTAATTTAAAATTTTTGTATTGATAACTAATACTAATACATATCCTAATTACAGATTCTAAGTGAAGCCAGTTGATTATGCTGTTATAATAGTTATTTGTTTAACTAGGCGCAAAAGTGGAAATTTAACTGTCGCGACCGGTGATTCAACGTTAAACCAAGCCAGGCACTGAACATACTATTTGTAATTTTTTTCCCGATTATTTAAAATCTCCATTCATTTGGTATTATTATGTTTTCGTCATCACGTATTACCGTGTGCTGGTTATAGTTGTTGTTATTTTAAAAACAAATTTTATATTGCCAATCGAAGACATTACAATTTTTTGATAAGTGAATGAGCTACGCCCAGATGTAATACAACTTTTTCTCCTGCGTGAAAAAATTTAGATGGGGGTTCCTCGATCCCGAGTCCGACCCCTTCTAGAATGAACCTATACCGTGCAATATTTAATATCGATGAAACTTACAATGTAAACTTGTATAACAAACAAACAGACAGATATCCTGATGAAGACAAAAACATACTACTCCAAGCTGAATTTAATTTTCATGACTTAATAATAATTCATATTAGGTATATTTTTATATTATTGATATAATATAGATATTAATTAAATTAATAGCAATATAAATTCAATATAAAAATATTTACTGGACGTTTTGATCAAAAGACTATTAACATAACAATTTAATTTATGTTCAAATAAAATCTTCATTGTATCTTAAAGCCATAAATTTATAAAAATGAAAGATAATTTTATTTTCAAATTATTACCAATATATCATAATTTAAATTACAATATAATATTACGCCAAGGATG
This sequence comes from Lycocerus yunnanus, assembly GCA_036346125.1. Classification (NCBI taxonomy): domain Eukaryota; kingdom Metazoa; phylum Arthropoda; class Insecta; order Coleoptera; family Cantharidae; genus Lycocerus; species Lycocerus yunnanus. The sequence goes on from JARFIX010000017.1 coordinate 1,277,119, forward strand.
TCATTGTGCCACTTTTTCTGCCAATTTTTAGGTTATTACGAACCTAAATATGTATAAAATTCATGCTATTAGGACAAGACGACCACAAGCCGCCTGTAATTTCTAGTTGTAGTACCTACATCATAATACACCCAAAAAACAAATTTACCTCTGTCGCTGTTTCGATATAGTTCCTTAGCCATATGTTTTTTCAGGGAAGCTCCGCAGTATAGGTTAATTACCCCCCCCCCCAACCCAGATCAAATATAAGGGATGCAGAATTGGAATTGGACGTTAACGACATTGTCATTCAATTTCAACATCGCATCGATTATTATTAGGGGTACGTATTACTTCCCAGTTCTCCAGCACCAAGAGGCAGATTAAACCTCTTATGAAACCGGTTTAGTTTTCTTGCAAATGATGGCATAATTATACTGGGCAGAGACCCCCCAATGCCTATCTTTAATTTTAAATTGTTGCAAATCCTACAGCTAATTTGAATTATTTTTAGAATACTCCCCAGCCTCCCGGCCGTAAGTTTGCAACATTTTTTCTTTTAAAATTTATAAGTGTGACTAAGGGAGCAGGGGTTATTTCGTACCATCCCTGTTGGTATTTAAATCTATTTGAAACTGCCATTAAAATTTTATTTTCTTCGAAGAAGTTTAACGTAGAAATAATAATAAGTAAAATCACGCAGTTCAAACTTATACAGATCAAGGGTTTGAAGAATGTAGAATGCCCGCATCTGAGTACCGTAAACAGCTTTTTCTTTGGAATGACACACGCAGTTTCGAAATATTTGTTTCTATATTCCCTGGAAATGTGAAAATAAAACAATATTATGTGGGTCCCTATGTCAAAAACAGATTATTTAGAGGGGAGAAGGAGCACGTTCACCCAGTAAGGTTTTAAAATTTGTTTGTACTTTGCTGGCAAAGCCTAATCGATTCTTGGTTTAATTAGTGAAATTTTAAGTATCATTCAATAAAAAAGCAGGAGTTGGTAGTTTGAAACTTTATGGAATTTTAGATACTTGGTGAAGTTCTTGGTCAGGAAAAAGAAACTGTTTTTCTATTGGTTAGGGAGAGTTATTATTTATTAATAATATTAATTAAAAAAATATCACAAAATCTTTCGAATTAAATTAAATAAGCAGCAGTGTGGCGGAAAGCGTACACCGGCAGGCTAAAAAGGGGATAAACGCGGTTTTATTCCCGATCACGACAAACACACTGCTGTGATCTAGTTGTAATTTGCTACTGCTAGAATTTATAGGAAAACTCCTCAACTGTCAGAAATTCTTAAGGTATGGTTTATTTTTATTTCAGTTCCAAGGCTACTGATATTATTTAAGGTAACTTTTGAAATTTTCATATTTAACTTGTGTCAATAAATTTATTTATTGATTGAAGTTTTATTATTATTATTATTAATTATTATTGAAGGAAGTGGCTACCCACCGAGGTAATTAGCCAAGAACCCCCCCCCCCTTATAGGGAGAGGCCACGATACTCAAAATCGAGTTAACGACTAATGTCTGTGTACTAATAGTCACGGCTTGAGGTTTGAAACCAGATTTACCAGCAAACTGGTAAATTTAGTTTCAAGCCTCGAGCCGTGATTATTGGTACGAGCATAAGAAGAAGAGATGATTCCCAAATATTGATGTATATTTTTATACATGGGTCATCCATGCTCATTATCTGACTTTTATGTGAAAATATTTGAATTTTTCAAAATTTGCTGCTCAAAAATGTAAATCGGTTGGGTACATTTGCAAAAAATTTAACTAAATTAAATCAAATTTTCGAAAACAAGTATCCTTTTTTTTTCCAAAAAATCTCAAAAATGCAAAACTAGTAAATAATTCAAACATTCGAGCCAAGTGGTGGCTTTCAAAGAACAAAATTTAAAAGAATAAGTTTAAAGATTTAAAAACTTGAAACATTTTGTTCGTTATCAGGAGGCTTCCTTTTGGTGAGAGCATCAGCTTGCGCCCACTGGTAAGTACGGTACTGTTGGCCAATAAATTTGAAAAAATTATAATTTTATCTTTCAATGCCATTATCACAATCTGAGTTTGAAATACGAGCAAAAATTTGATTTAGTTTGACTTTCGAGATTAAGTGTTTAAAAAAATTTGAATAATTACTACGAGTTGATTGAATTTTTTTTACGTCCCACACGTCCAACTGTGAAGAATTAACAAACAACAAAAAAATTTGAGTCAACATGCAAAACCTTAATTTATAAATCTAACAATCAGAAATATCAACTAAATTAGAAATTAGCATAAAAATCACATAAATGTTAGATTCAAGTCCGTCCAGTTCAAAAGAAGTTGACTGGCACAATGGGTTTAGACGTTGTAAATCACAAGATCTGGCAAGTAAGCTCGACACGAAAAAACTTCTTTGGCCTTTGAAAGTTGCTGAGATAAAATTTTACCTTGTGATGTAGGTACAGACCGTTTTCGAAATTGTTATGATATTTTGTCACGAAATTGATTCGGTAACCTCGCGATCTTTGGGTAAAATAATTTTTTAAAGGAAATCTATCGAGGCGCGTTTATAAAATTCTAAATTTATGACTGCGGACCGATAATTTAAATTTTCCGCGCCTGGCAAGTAGCATTTCATGGGGTATCACTAAATTATGCTTTGTGTTTGGTTCTTGTCCATAAGTCATATTAAGACTACACAAAACGTGTAATAAATCTGTCAAACACTGCGGAGGGTTGATGCGCATAAGCATCAACTAAAGATAGAAAGGAACTGAGGGGTCTTCCAGCGTTTTTTTGAAATGAAAACCACACGTAACCGAATTTTTAGGAATGTTAATTTTTGGTTTGGCTTATCGGATAAAAAATCACTTGTAAATAAACTAGGGATAAGTGACTTTTCGATTTTTATAATTCGACATACAATTGAAAATGTTGTAAGATAAATGTAATTATAGATTCAGCTGCGTGTTGCAGATGTCGACGACATATTGACAATAACAACGCATTTGTCCAAATAAATCATCCCATTCAAGGGAACGTGGGCTTATGTTCTCTGTAAAGCTTATTATTAACCATTATAGTACTGTGGGTATATTTTATTTTGCTAACATTTTTCTAACAAAAACTGTCCAAATAAAATTATGGCTCACGAAAAGGGCGCGACTTTTTCCAAAATCTCAACTTTCCTCAACTGTTTTATAAAATTCTCTCCGTATCTACATTAGACTACGTTATAACGATTATATAAGGATGGGGAGTGATCATTAATTTAGACAGATAATAGACATTTACTGCTACAACATTACTTTAAGAACACCTGATGCAACTGCTTTAGATAAACACGGAAGCCATCATGCACAAAATTTTTCAATATTTATGGCTTTATCGCAACAAAAGTTGACACACAACCGCAGAGTTAAAAAAATTAGTTATCCATCAAATTTTATTTCCATTTTCAGTGCTTAGGGTAAAAAATAATCACGAAATGTTATAAACAATCCAGAATTCGGCATTTAAAAAAGAAATTTCCTTCTTCTTTTCTGATCCATTATATGTCCAAAGCTTCCTCGATCTTCCCCTCTGGGCAATATTTCATTAGTTATCTTAATAGGCGCATGCCATTATGTTCGTCCGTTACAGTTCGTCCCCATCTTTGTCGTCATGATCTTCAATTTTCCTTCCCCGAAAGAAAATCTTCTAAAAGATTTTTATTATTAAATTTTAGACCAATTGAAGTTTTGGTTAATGTGTAAATTCTCGGTGGAGCAAAAGGGAATAATATTTAAATCAGTTCATATATTTTTGAACTAAACAATTTTTTGTGTCTTTTGTTACACAAATGTAAACACAAATTTCTTAAACATTTTCAGAGTAGTTCCCTGCTCCGTACTCGCAGCCTTTATAACTACCAGTACTTCTATAGGTACCAATAGATTTTGTTCTGCAAATCAAGTTTCGTTTAGTACTTCTCGCTTTTATGATGGCTTTACAGAAACATGAGTTTTTCTAATGAATTTTTTTCTAAAAAAATCTGCTTTTGGGGTATTAAAATTGATATAGCTATCTAGCAAACGGATAAATAGTGGATAAATCAAAAAATCTTCTAAAAATGTCTATGTCAGCATGCTACTTTCTGCACCATCAAGATCTTTAGAATAAATTTTTAATAATAGTCAAGATGAAATAATAATTAAATAGATTATTTTACACTTACCTATATTTTCCATTATTTTCTTGAATAAGGATTAAATCATAAAATATTTTGAATTAATGATCCTCGACAGGTAGATCAAGATATAGACATAATTGAATTCTGAAGTTACCGTTTTGACAATAATCTGCAATGAAATATCAATAAATAATTTTGAGACTTTTTACAAAACTCCATCCACCTGCTTGATATAGTTAATGGAATTAGTTCCCAAAATATAAATATAAATGATATAATTAGGTTCCTTATTTTGATTCTTCTTCAGAAAAATCTTAAAAAACGTCAGTATAATAATAATTTGTTTAATTTTTAATTTAACTTGACTATTATTAAAAATTCGTTCTTAAAACACAGTCAATTAAAGTTTAAAAGGATAATTAAGCTAAAATATCAAAATAATGCAATTTTTAAAGTCGGTATGTTTAAATGATCCAAACATGTTCTTTAATCAAAATAAAAATCAGAATATATTAACAAAAATGGAAATTTAATTTGAAACCATGGAAATTTAAATTGAAACCATGGGGGGAATCCATTTTAATTACTTATTAATGATTATACTTGCTAGAAGAAAATTTACTATGGTAATATATTTTCATAATGCAATCTACCGCTTTTACTATTAATTTTTTATTAATTAGATATTGTGAGCCTGGTAGCAAAAATTTCAAGAAATCTCCCCCGCTAAAAATTTAATAAGCAATAACAAAAACACTTTATTTTTAAAGCCGGGTTTGAAATAAAACTGCTGATTTTCTTTAGTTAGTTGAAACTAAATTAACCAACAGAAATTATACACCATGAAACCATAATAATTGACAATACTTTCAATAGAAAACTTCATATTCTTGAAGAAATTGCTGAATCTCATAATCACAATAATCTCATTAAAGATCTTTAAAAAAATGAATATAAAATACCCGCAACCCCGTGGGGCCCTTCAGGGCATTGAACCTGGTAGCAATTTACTATTTCCTACGTGATAGGTACGCCACCGAATTTCAACCTCCCCCTTTTAATATTCAAAATTTCCAGTTTCAAATTTTCTATTTTCATGTTTTCATTGTTTCTATAATTTTTTATTATAAGCAAATAATTTGTTTGGGTTTAAATTTAAGTAGTAAAATTAAATAATTTTAATAATTGATTACCTAATAGGTGGGGCGACCCGAATGGATTAATTTTAAAGTGACACTAATATAATGCAAAATTTGTTGTTGATAATTTCAAACAAAAAAGCTAATTTTGAAAATTTTGTATTTACAAAAGTGCATATTCTAAAATAACAAATTATACCCAAAAAAATCATTTTTAAATAAAATTGAATCAATCATCAAATTTGACTTAGGTACTCAAAAAAATTGAAGAAATGTTTATTGAGGGAATCCCATAACCATTTTTTTAATACGCGATGTAGTCACAGGAGCAGAAATTAAATTTTTTTATGTTTGAATTGGTAATTAGTTGTGAAAACTAAATTTTCTGTTCATCATGTGCATGTTTTATACCAATTAACAAAGCAATATTGTGGGGTAAACTTAAAATAATTTTTAGCTTTTTTATTGAACATTACAAACAGTTCTCTTATAAATAGAAACATTTTATTGCTTAGAACGTAAAAATTTGTTGATGTAACAGAAAACATCTAAAAATTAAAATTTGCAATTGGAAATAATAATTTCGGATGAGGCGATCTTAACACAAAAAATTAATTAAAAACATAATAATTTGCTGCATATAACCAAATATTCTTTTGAGTGTAAACATAAGTTTAAAAAACAGATAAATAAATACAATCAAAAAACCCTGAAAGCAGAGAATTAATAGGGAGATATAATACCCATACTAATATATTATACAAATACAGTAAAACCTCGTTTATCCGGCCTTTGTTGATCCGGACCTCCGAATAATTCTGGATCACATTATTTTGTAGACATTTGTTTTATTTAATATTTACATTAAATAATAATTTAATGTAAAAAGATAAACAAGGTTTTACTGTACAAATACAAAATTTTTCTCTTCTTTCCGAGAAAAGATTTTTCGGCCATCATCCGTAATTTACTCTCTGGTTTACTTTGATGACTTTTATTAATTTTGAATTTACAGTTAATCATTAAAGGATTTCCCAAAATATTTCGATGATACAGGAAAAAGGAGACCAACGTGGGACCAAAATGGACGAATTCGAGCTACAACATTTACAATCAAAAAATATTCCGCGATATATGTACTTTGGTTCCATATGCATTTAGTAGGTATAGTTGGTTTGATGGGAAACCCTTTTAAATTGAGTAACCCCGGAGGCGAATCCATAACATATCCAAAATTTTTGTAAAGCTTTATGTATCTTAAAATCGGCAGAGTAATATGAAATACCCGCAGTACAGTATTATGTATCCCACATAGTAAAAATTTTTAATTCTTCCATATTTTAAATGAAACCCATGATGACGTAAACCTCTGAAGTTGAAAATCACCACAACCTTAATTTAGAGAATGCTGATTCCATTTAAGGAATTTAAATAATGCACCTACAAATAAAGGTTGCACATATTTACAGATCATCAATAAATAATTTTTTCCTGATGAAATATTAGTAGTTCTTTCAAATCTTTACAATTCACTTCGAAGGTGGATTAGTCCACCATTAAAACAACCGTTTTCTTCAGTTTTCAAGCCACATCGACATGTGGCCTAACCTGGCCAGGCAAGAAGAGCAGTTCTGTAGAGGAAGAGTACCTCAGTTCGAGCTCCGAGACAAGTGCCCGAGGAATCGAACGGAGGTGCTGTTCCAGAAGCAACTGACCTGCTAAAAATTCAAAAATTCGTGGGGCAGTTTACCTTTGTGGCCTGCCGATATAAGATGGTATCATTTGTTAATTAAGAAGTTGACATAATATTAGCTACTTAATAGACACAACCACGAACTTCGTTCAATTAACATAATTTCAAAAGTGACCTCTTCCAGAAAATATCTGATAAGTTTACAAAAGCAAGTTATCAGTGCCCAACTCAAACCGGAATTCAAGCATATTATCCAATGTGAGTTAACTTATTGACCGCGTAAAATATGATTTAATTTCATTATAAATACCATCAAGCATTTTAGTTTGCTCTATTTTAATGTATTTGGCTTGACACTTTACAAAAACAATTTCTAAAAATCGAAAATTTTGGACAAACGTGTCTTCTTTTGTTTTCCTGTTAGGCTACGCGGTTATATTAATTTTAATATTTTGTTCCTTTCATGTTGATGTTATAATTTTGAACTTTCCAATGAACTAATAGGCGCGCGGGGAGAGCAGAATGTTTATTGGCTCCTATTCAATTAGCCCCCCCTTCGTCGGACAATGTTTAGAGAATCAGCAGTGATTTTTTTTATTAGAAAGATTTTTCCTGTACACCTGAAGCATAAAATAGTCAAAAAGACGCAACATCCAATCGTGATCCAATCAAAAATGCGCACAAACTTTGGTTTGGTAATATTTTTTAATCGCAATTTCATGTTTGTTAAAAATATTTCCACGTTAGAGGATTAAAAAATGTTTTTATTTACTCCAAGTACCGCCAACTTCATCCATCGTAGTTTTCCAAACTTTCCATAAACGTAAAACTTTTGCATTATTCAGAAAATTTTAAAAAAGAAACAGATTGGTTATTCTTCAATTTTTACTTTACGAACCATAAACGTACGTTATTGTAAACAGGAGTCGTGTAATGACTTGTAAACACGATCATAAAGAGACGATTTGTTGATATTCTTGCATGTTCCGATTACAATTGAGATTTCATTGTGTATTTATTTCATATGATGTACTGTAATAATTTGAAGCATTAAATGTACTACTTGTAGAAACAGCTCCGCCCCTTTAGTTAAGGGGTTGGACAACACTCGACAGCTACTGCCGTCTGTCGTCGTTTCTGGCATTGCGTATTCTAACCTCCAACTAGGTTGATACAAATAAGCAATTAATGTTGACATTTAATCGACTCAATTTTTGCACCGGCGGACGCATTTTTTACCTTACACGAGTTTTAAACTAATAACATCGTAGGGAGAGGTACATGCGGTAGCAAAAAACGATCAATTTGCGGGGGATAAAAGTTAGGTTATGTGGGTTTATTTTCAATGTCACACATAATTTAACGCACAGGGTGAAAATATCGAGCAAAAAACTCACCTTATACGATGTACATCAACGTATGGCACAATCGAAGTCTACGTACGATAATAAAAGTCATAAATTATCGTTTATCGACGATAGACTTGGCTTCAGGTCACCGTAGAGAGGCTAGTTGATGTACCACGTGAAGTACGTAACCTGCCGATCGTAAGTGGGCGTGCGTTAGGGAGGGATCCTCCCACCTGTCAAACTGACCATGAGGCTGCGTTGCGCTCTTCCAGAATTTGAGAGAGGTGGCTGGGAAATGTCTTCGAAACTGTGACGAGAGATGACATCGTGAGAGTATCGGAGCGCCAGGAAAATTGAGAGAGTGAGAGAGAAAAGTGTAGTGCGTCGAGACGGCAAACGCCGGCGCTAACCTGACGAAAGCGTTGCGCTGTCCGATTGTCGTCCACGATCGCGGAGTGGGGAAACACTGCCGCGTTTCTGTCAGTCACTCAGTCAACAGAGTTCGTGTCGGTATAAAGGATGTTAGTGATGCTGTCGTTTTGTAAATCGTCGCCGAAGGATAACAATTCTTCGAACGATTCGTACGAATGTGTCTGTGATGTGATGAAATTAATGCAATTAACAGTGTAATTAATAATTTTTGATAAAACTAACAAATAATAAAGAAAATTTAAAAATGTTTTGAAAGAACGAAAAACAGGAGGAAAAACCTGTGTCTTGTTGAAATGAAAATGTTTCGAGTAATGTTTTGGTGACATCTCTTAAGTTGTGAGGATTTTTCTCTTCTGATGAATATTAAGTGACTTTTGCAACATTTCCAACCTGCAGTCATTTTCAAAAGATCCGCTCGTCTCGAGAACTGCAGCAGTCATCATCACCATGCCTCGCAGGAAACAGGATTGTCCAAAACGGATGAAATGTATGTACTTACCTTTATAAGTAAACATGTAACTTGGGAACTTGCTGAAAATGTCACCCTAAATCGCAGCTGTTAGGTTTAATTTAGAAAAAAGTCGAATTGAGAACGCAATATTTTGGCCGATGTTCCAGCATGTTTTTGGACCGCGTGGTGCGGGTCGATACGCTCTGTGGTGTGAGTGCGTGAGTACAACCGAGGAACGCATGCACCATTCATTCTACACACCATTCATCGTCCCGTTTCGGCAACTAAAGCTTAGATCACTGTTAGTTACGCCAAAGTGTTGTCGAAAATTTGCTGAAAGCCTCTCGGAAAAGTCGGCCAAATTAAAATCGTCTCGTCGAGGAGAAAGTCTTAATTCAAAAATTATTGGTTTCGCGTTACCCAAAGAATTGACGCACATCTGATTACTTATGTGTTTATTTGGTCTAAAACTGTGAGTTTCCTCAAACGTTTTATTTTTAAATTTTTGGCAACTTCATTGTAGGTGTTCATAAATTTTTTTCTCATAAAGCTGTCTGCATTTTGTATCGTTAAGACAGAAACTGGGCTATTATTTAAATGACAAATTTGCTCGTGTTTATCAAAATATTAAATTAATGATGGTGAAAGGTTACATTCTAATTTTGTTTTTCCACATTTTCTCTGTCGTTTCTAAAAGTAGGTTAAATAAGTTGAGGTATAAGTTTATCTTGATAAGCGTTATCATTTATAACTTCCGGCAAGCGATTGTATATCTGCGTTATTTTCATTGTATACATAGTACATACATAGTTACGTACGTACGTACACAGGCGTAACGGTGTGTGGAAGATGATGGGTGGTTGAAGGGACCGCGACCGATACTTTTTTTTTTAGACCACACGACATTTGTATAAATATTATATACAAATAATTCCGAAAGTGGAAAAAAACGCAATAAAATTTGGATGAAGATTTGGTCGATAAAATAAACCACTTGTTTGCTTGATGAGATCGTTAATTTAAATATTTTTGCGATTAAGTGCGGCTTTTTTGTCATATTCGCTTAAATTGTTATCTCTTTTTGACATTTTATGTTATATTTCGTTATTAGTGACAGGATTTTGCGAGCTAACGTTAATGCCGAAACTTGCAGAGAGAATCGTCTATCGTGCGGTTATAGCACCCGTGAGTGACATGAGTTTGAGCGATGTCGTTTTACCGGCGTCGTTTCCCCTCATCCCCTTGCCACGTCGACCCAACTTCTGAGCTGTCCGTCTCCCGTCAGCGTCAGAGCCGCCGATCGATCAGTCTGTGGCTCAAAGCAATGCACGCCAGGTCAAAAGACGTCTGCCCGGGCAACGACAACACCCTTTCCCCCACTAGCTCTCATTCCCCTGCGTCCACTCTGATGGACGGCACGTCAAGGCAAATTTCAATCTCACTCTTGGTGACATCCTCGATGTTTTAATTAGTTTCCTATGTTTCGTCACGAAACTGAAAACATTCAGTCGTCGTTAAAAAAGTTAACAAGACGAGAGAGAGTCGGTCACATCTTTATCGAGCCTCCGAGATAATCTCATCGCGGGCAATTTTTATATAATAGTATTGTTTTCGTGGAACACAAAACGAACAAATGTTTTGAAGCTGGATTTTTCAGTATATGGTATGTAAAATACCTGTTTATCTGAATCTACGATAAATCAAGATCAGCGACTATGGATAGGACACGATAGATGCAAATGCCTTAGCAAATTTTATTTATTTTTATCGGAGGTTTATCGAAGACTTGTTCGTAAGTCGTGTCTCGGTGACCGTCAATCAAGAGACTGGTTTTATCAGGCGGGCCATGCAACATCGGTATCGGTCTCTTCGTGTATTGCGATTTATGGTCGCTTTATATTCCAGTGCTTTATGCGCTATTCAATACATTTTACCTTTTTTTTACTACAACGAACCCAGATAACTTTAGCTTTTACTACTTACACGTCGATCTTTTGGATGCATAATTATTCTGAATGTGTTCAAATATCGATGACGCTAATGTCTTTGGAGAGGGTAGGTTACGCATCATCCGTAAGTGGAATCGAAAAACGTTAAAGATGTTCTTTTGGGATGTTGAAGTATTGGACAGCTGTTCGTCGACATGTCACCCAGGTATTATACGCAATATATCTGCCGAAGAATTATTGCGGTCAGCCTGCTCTGTGTTCGTCTATCTCGCCACTATATATCTCACCAGAGACGTTTTCGATGGCGCACCGTTGATTTACGCCTTCTTTGTTAGTACATTACGGCCGCTGAAACAGACCAGACAGGTCTTATCTTCGGTCTAGACCAAACATTCTTTAATTAAACCTAACTCCCTATTAAATCGCGCTCTACGTGTTTATGTTACCCCCAATGTAATTGTGCAACTTGGGTTATTCATGAGATGCAGAGTTACTTTCTAGTTAGTATGTAAACCAAATAGTTTCTTTATTATCGACTTAATGAAACTTGACAGATTCGATAATCAAAGACGAAAAACCCAAGGAAGAGTTTTTAATTCGTGCCGCCGTTGGGTGGTCCAGCTTTTTCAACTTGGCATTTCTCCCCTTTTTGCGCACCCAAACGTCGTCGTCAAAAATACGAAAAGTAGGGATCGCATCTAAATATGTTATGTAATTTGCATTTAAATCAAAATTTGATTCGTTCTCGTATAAATTAAATCTTAAACTTGATGAGGTTCTAAATTGCAGACTAACTGCTTATTATTTTCAAGTTTTACCAACCAACTAGCAAAGCGAAATTGCGTTGGGTTGAAAACATAACCTAACTTTTATGTCATCTGGCAGCACCGTTTTAATATGGGGAAAACAAAGAAACGCTCGGAACACGATCGGAATAGATTACCACCTAAAAATTTAAATTTTATTTGTTCAAAAACGAAAACCTTGAAACAATTTATTAGGCACGCATACTTTCTCAGATGTCGCGATTCAAAAATTATGAATTTGTTAAATAGCAGCGGTTTTGTACGCTTTATCCGCGGGTTTCATCCGAAAAGGTAAAGCAAATTTCTGCAGTAATAAAAGTGGAGCTTTTCGGTCTACTATGAAAATAGTGTTCGCACAGCTATAAAAACATTTTATTACTCAATAATGGTAGATCATCTATCGCTATGATACACTAAATGACAGGGTTTGGCTACAATTTACTGGGCTAAATCAACGTTCTCAAGTATACATAATTTGCTCGATTTTAATTTTTAGCTGGCTACGTTCGCATAACGTATGATTTATAAAATTGGATGTGCAGAGATACGAAAGTCATTATGATTCCAATTTTATGTCGTTCGTTAATTTCATATTAACTCGTTTTATGATACTTAAAAATCTACAGGCGAAGCAGCTATCGTTTGGGTCGGTTTGATGATTACTACGATTAAGTGTGCCATGCCCAGACAGGCGTAATTGTTTTTTATGGATAATTTCATAAAGATCGGTTTTATCTAATAGCATCAATTTTTAATGTCTACTTAAAGGCGACCATAATGAACGAACATTTTTTAATTGAATGACCACCGGTTTGTGCAATTATCTAGTGATCCAATTAAAATCAAAACGACGATTTTTTGGAAAAAGTTGCTAAATTATGGTCATTATTTTCAAGTCGACTTTTAATTTTTTTCCAAAACACTATAGAAAGTTTAACTCTTGAATGTTACTGCCATAAAATTAAATGAGGGTTCATCAAAGAGCACCGTCTAGATATTTCAGATATTCCCACAGGTAATAAACAAACATGGCCATAACCTGATCTAAATAAACAAGAAACTCGTAAACCAAAATGAGGCGCATTAAAAAAAAGAGAGAACTCGGAGCTCTAATTAGAACAATTTTGATACAATCGAAAAATCTGGTTTAAATGCTCTGCAAAATTCATGGGTGTAAAGTAAAAGTTGCCGAAAGTGACTGACACCTTTTTATGCAATATTATGTCATAATTAGTTGCACTAAAAATTATACGCTCAACTGGATTTAAGCACCAAGCGTGCGTGGCCATAAACACGTGCAACATTTTCCTGTCGGTTTGGCGATGTTCTATTATGCTTCGCCACGTACCCCGAATAAGTAACCTGCAATTGTTTCAGTCGATGAAAAATTATTAGTCTACGGTAAATCGGCGCGGCAGGGAAGCGAGCTCTGTTGTGACTTGCGACCAACGTCGCGTGTCTCAAGTCTTTAACATTTCGTTGACGATTTACATAGATTTTACCTTGGGGAAATTTCATTTAATCAGCTACATGCATTATTGTGTCGTTCGGGGCTTGTCAAAAAACGAAGGAATAAAATAATATAAACAGCTTTTAGGGGAGCTATAAATTGTCATTCCACCCTGCGTCCCGTAGGTGCATTCTACAAAATAGCCAATTACATGTTATCCGAGGCATCTTAAAAATTAAACCATCGAACCGATTTTCTCCTTATTAATTATTACAAGGCCGATAAAAAATGTACACAATGGTTATGAATGAAAATATGGTCGTGTGCTGAAAAGCTGTTTTTTTGTGCCAAGAATAGGAAAAAACATCCCGGCAAATTGTCTACTTTGTTCTATTGATATGGAGATGCTATTTTAGAGCTTATAGTTCATAATACCGTTGAACAATTCTTACACCCGGACTTCGGCATGGGTATTATAAGACCCTTAAATGCCACTTTGTAGCTTCTCTTTTCAACAATTGCCAGCAAATTGAAACTGATCAACCTCAGAATATAATAATGGTTCTTTCCTTCTTTCTCTTCCATATCCTGTTCTATTTCCAATTTTTTCCATTATGTGATTTTCTTTATTATTAATTGAGGATTTTTGGTAAACCAGTTAATCTTTTAAATTAAATAAATCATTTTTTTATTATAATTTTCAAAACGTCAAGGTTATCGTCTTTCTAGATTGAGTTGTTTATTAATATTAAAGCAAGTATTTATGGATTTTTAATAGCGTATCGGCAACCGGTAAAAATGTTCGGAATCGAACCAAATCGTAAATTCGTATTCAAAGTAAGTTACCAAAAACATGCGGTTGACATTGCCCAAAGCGACACGTTAGGAGAGCACCGTTAATTGGCAGTTTGGTCTTGCATCAAGTTTGTCACTTAGTTCTTACCGAAAGTAGCATTCAAGTTTGGAAGCGCTGATTTGTAAAATTATTATTGTATTCTTTTTATAGCGAATGATTAATTCATTATCTCATTATTGAACCGCGAAGGTGTTTTCAAATCAAAAGTTCACCTGTTTATTGGTTAGCAATAAACTTTGCATCATATTATTGGTTATAGATACGAGTTGCGGTGAGTAATCGGAATTGAGTAATTAAAACAAACAAAAAAGAGAATCCGAAAAATTTTCAGCAACTTTAGTGTCAGGAATTCAATTTTTTATAAAAAAGTCCTGGACGGTATACATTTATCTTTAAAAGTTCAGGCGCAAGAAGTAATCAAGTGTTTTTGTTTAATCACTTGCTCCTTTTTGGATACGTGATTCATTAAATAATCAAAATTGGATGCTTTTTCGGTATATGCAAAATTTTAGTAATTTTTTTTTAAATATTGCTAAAAATACAAAAATAAAATTGTAGACAATGTTTTTTTAGAAACTATCGAGCTGTTTTTTCAAAAACAATTTCCATCAAATTACTTTGGCAGATAAAAATAATTTTTATATAGGAAATTGGTTTTTTTAATTCCTGATTTATTAGTTACTTTGAACGATTAGATAAATTATAAATAAAACAAAATATAATTTTAATATTATTTTGTTAGTAGTAATCGAGCAAGCCTCCATTCCGCACCAATTAACAACCCATTCTATTATAAAATGATCCAATATCACGTTCCGCAAAGATTCAATATTTTTATAAACTTTGTTTTTAATGTGATCTTACAAAAAGAAATCGCACGATGCCAAATCAGGAGATCTGGCTGGCCCATTTATAGCACTACCATCACGTTCAATCCATTGATTTGGAAACGATTGGTTTAATTATTCTTTAATGTTTACACATATTGTGCTGGATAGCCGGCTTGTTGAATCCAAACCTTGTGATTTTCATGGGCTATTTTTCTGAATTTATATTTTCAATTGTTTCGAATTGACCAACAAATTCTGACTGTGACTGTGAGTAAGTCACTAAATTTAACCTAGGGTTTTGCATAGTCCAATATGGGTCGTTTTGTACATTAGGCTCATTATTTAATGTAAATGTGCACTAGTCTGTGAAACAAATTGATTTCAAGAAGTCTCGATCTCTTTTCGCAGGTTCTTGAATGTCATCAGAAAAATTAATCCTTTTTTCTTCGTCAAATAAAAATATTTCTTGGTGGCAATGACATTGGTGACTAAAAGGATGGTATTTGTGTTTTTTTTAAACTACTCGGAACAGTTTCAAAGTATGACTTTGGATTTCTAGAAATTGAACCTAATACCATTTGTTCTAATTCATTGTTGCTGTTATTATTATTTCTGTAACGTATCTGCTATTAAAAAGCGATCATAATTTAAATTAATAACTTTAGTTGTTAATACCTGTATTTAAACTTGTCGAAGTGTTACCATGAGTTTCTTCAAATTTCTTAATTAAATTTTGTACAGTTGACAGTGATGGAATAGGGCTGTTATTAAACTTAATAGAAAATATATCACGAACTTTACGTAAACTATTACCATCGTAATACATTTTTACAATGAAAACCTTTTCTTCAGCAGAGTAAAGACTATTTACTTTCCTTGCAACGAAAATTTATTTTAATCTGTCAAAGCAACTGGATGGCAATTGTTTTTGAAGAAAGCTCAATATTTTTTGAAAAAGCGTTATTTAAAATTTTATTTTTATAATTTAATGTAAAAGACTAAATGTTGCATATCTTTATATGCGGAGAAAATTTTTTCATTAAAATCCGTTATAATGGGAAGCAGAAATTTATAAAAACAATTTCGTATGTTAATTCCCTGTTTGAGTGTCCGGCCGGCCACCCAGTGTAACATGTTTTAGGAAATATTAATTTGTTAATAAAAATTAAAAAGGAAAATGTTGAGCTGCAATCGCTGCAATTTATACCAAAATTTGTATTACTATATCTTTTTAGATCATGCAAAATATACAATTTAAATTTATAGTTCAAGAATGAATTGCGGCTAAAGTAATAAAAAAAATTGTTTAAGAAATAATACCTAAAATATGTAAGTAGTTCTATAATAATATTTTCAAAATTTCACCAATTTACATTTTTTGTTATCCTTACTGAATGGGTTGATGAATTTGGTATGGGTCTGAAGCACGGGTAGTTTGAAAAGGCGGTTTGACCATTGCCGTTTTCAAATTTTTTTACCATTTTTCTACCTCTCATTTGTTGATATTGAAAAAAGCAAGCACCGACTTAACTCTTGTGATTTGAATAATAATTAATGACCGATGCGTAGTTAGCTTGATTAATTTATTGCGACTAATTGTGGGTTATATCTGCGTATTTAATTAAATTGTCTCGTTTTGATTTCTTTTGACGTTTTAAGGACACTGCAATATTGAATTTAATTTATTGCAATGTCATAAAATTGCATTTTTGAAACAAAAATAATTTGCAATCCTTGAAAGTGATATAGGCACGTCGTTCATAATTGATCAATTAATAATTTAAATGCAATTAATTAGTTAATTTGTGTTCTTAATATAAATTCTTGTAGTTTAATTGAGTAAAAATCGTATGCTTATCAGAATGCTTTATGTACTAGTTTGATTAATAAAATACACAAGTAAGCACATACATAGGTATAGATTATTGATTACATAATTCGATATTAATGTAATTAATTTAAATTACTTTCGCACACCAATTTATATCTAGGGTAAATCAGGGAGTGATGACCCATGTTTTTAAATTCATTTTAAACAAAACTTTATTACATATAAAATAAAAAATTATAATGTTGTTATAGACATTACTACTTATAAAATGTGAAAATATAAAATGAAAAGAACTACTTAAACTTGTTATAAAATAAAAAAAGATTTTGAAGAGCTGAGCTATCTAACCCATAGATATGGGTGAGATGATCCGTCTCGTGTTTCTTTCTAAGAATTCCTCCAGAAATTAAATTACTTTCGTTTCTTGCTTAAAACTTGACCACAGCGATCACATAAACTCAAATACTTGGAGCAACCTTCATGAAACCAATTTTACAATGAATACATTGGAGCCAATCGTCATGCTTTGATGTATTACAATACTGTTCCACATCCTGCACACTCCGTTTCATTTTCCTCTTCTAAGTTAGAATCTTCAGAATCTTGCGGTTTAAACTGTTCTGATTCATCTGACGATGAATCGTATATTAAGTTTTTCTTAGACTTTTTGGATTTTTACCGAATTTACTATTCCTTGCTACAGATGCTTTTCCTTTTTTAGTTCAATACTTTTTCGCTTCACTATATTTTCAGGAGATGTTAAAATGGTTGCAATTTGTTTACTGCGTTTTCGTATGTTTTGAACTGCAGCAGATGTACTAGGCACTGGGTTTATTTTATCCAGCACTTTACCTGGTGTCTCTTTTTGTGGAGTTGTTTTATTGCTGGTAATTTCTGAACCGTCCATAAGATTAGGGTTTGGGTCTTGGATAGCATTATTTACTTCAGTAGTACACAATTCACACTTTCTTCTTCACCTAGAAATGCATAATCGGGTATTGCATTTGGATTGAATGGGTAAATTCCTGTTGCACGAAATCCCGAAACTCCATTCTCTACTGTTGCAGATTTTGACCAAGCACCTGACAATAGGTTGCCAAAACCAATCTATTAATTTTTCTTGCTGGGTTTACTCTAATAAACGTATTGCACACTTTGCCATAATTAGATTTGAAACTTTTAAAAACGCTCTATCTAAAGGTTGAAGAAACTGAGTGGTATGGCTGGGAAGACAGAATAGTATTATTTCATGTTGATCTGCAAATTCCAGCATTTCAACAGAGTTGCAATGGGTTGAGTGCCCATCAAGAATCAAAATAACTTTACCATTAGGTTTCCTAGGCACAAAATGGATCTTTAACCATTTTAAAAACAAGTCAGTATTAATGTAAGCTGACTTCTGGTTCATATAAACAGTGGAACCGGGTGGCATCCCATCTTCAAACTCAGCTTTTTTATTTTTGCCTTTGAATATGCATACAGGTGGTAGAAAGTTTCCTTCGGCATTACAACAAGATATGACAGTAATAGTTTCTCCTTTTTCTGATGATGTAATAGATGCTATATTTTTCGATCCTTTTTCAGCGATGACAAAACCGGGTTTATTATTTAGTTGTAGACCGGTCTCGTCCATGTTAAATATGTGTCCAGGTTTGTCCATTAGATTATTTACACTTAGCGTTTGATTAAGGAGATCAAAGTACGATGAAACTTCTGCCTGGTTCATTCCTTGACATCGAGCCAATGAAACACCCTCCGATTTTCGTACGCTAAGATCTTCATGTCGCTTGAGAAACATTTTTAACCAATCATAACCGGCTAACCCCTTATCTTTGTTGAATGTATGTTTTATTTCCAGTTGTTCTGCTAATTTGAATGCCATAGCCCTTACACAATTACGAGTTGGAGCAAATCCGTGCTTTTGAAGCTTTTTAATATGCAATTTAATTTTTTCCTCATTTTGTTCACCAAGTACTGAAGGTGGCCCTAAAGATTGTTTTGAGAGATTATTATTTTTCATCCTTCGTCTTAATGTCGGAGCTGGAATGTTAAATTGTCTCGAGGCAGCATTGACTCCCATATTATCATTTTTTACAGCATTAACAGCAGCCACAAGTTGTTGTTCGGTCCATAAACCGCGGCTTGAACCAGTAGGTTTTCTTTTATATTCCGTAGGCATAACTGAAAATGTATTTAAAAATATAATTATGAATCAAAATACAATTATATTTAAGAGCCATCTATCCCTTATAAAATTGGGCCATCTCACTCTAATTACACGGGACAGATGGCTCACTTGTTTATTGCACAATGCAAATAATGGCAGGCATGGGAAGTACCTATAGTAAACTAACCTCTAAATGACTATTAAAATAATATCAATTGGCAACTTTAAATTCGCAATTTAACAAAAAAATCACAAACAAAGTAACTCCATAAGATATTTTCTAGGTTGTAAAATTTAATTATCTTTATAACTTACCTATTTAATCAAATGAAGACGTTATAATTAGTACACTATGTTTACGGAGACACTAGCTGCATGAATATATCTCACATTCGCGCAAAATTTAAAAATTAATAGAAATACAGATTAAAATCATCTCACCCGGTGAGTCATCTCTCCGAAATTACCCTATAACAGTCGACGACAAACAAGTTGTTGTACACGGCTTAGATTCAGAGAGGCTCTAAAAAGGTTTTGAACCGTAGAGGTACCAATTACTACCAGAGTCGTCCTTTGGATTCAATGCCATATTGTCGTAATACAGATTGGATTCAACCCTTGGGGGCTTGGATGTAAAAAGTAGACGTAATGAGGTGATTGAGCCCTCGATGGTATTTATTTATCGTTTGGTTATCTTATACTTAGCAACCGATACGCATTAAAAGATCAATTCCGTATAATGAACATCAATCGACTGTCCTATTTCACCTTACAACTTTAAAACTAACTCCAAGTTTCCGAACATTTAGATAAACGAGGCGCCAACGCTCGCTCACCTATTTTATTTCAAATTTATTGAAAAAGCAAGCACCGACTTAACTCTTGTGATTTGAATAATAATTAATGACCGATGCGTAGTTAGCTTGATTAATTTATTGCGACTAATTGTGGGTTATATCTGCGTATTTAATTAAATTGTCTCGTTTTGATTTCTTTTGACGTTTTAAGGACACTGCAATATTGAATTTAATTTATTGCAATGTCATAAAATTGCATTTTTGAAACAAAAATAATTTGCAATCCTTGAAAGTGATATAGGCACGTCGTTCATAATTGATCAATTAATAATTTAAATGCAATTAATTAGTTAATTTGTGTTCTTAATATAAATTCTTGTAGTTTAATTGAGTAAAAAACGTATGCTTATCAGAATGCTTTATGTACTAGTTTGATTAATAAAATACACAAGTAAGCACATACATATAGATATAGGTATAGATTATTGATTACATAATTCGATATTAATGTAATTAATTTAAATTACTTTCGCACACCAATTTATATCTAGGGTAAATCAGGGAGTGATGACCCATGTTTTTTAAATTCATTTTAAACAAAACTTTATTACATATAAAATAAAAAATTATAATGTTGTTATAGACATTACTACTTATAAAATGTGAAAATATAAAATGAAAAGAACTACTTAAACTTGTTATAAAAAAAAAGATTTTGAAGAGCCGAGCTATCTAGCCCATAGATATGGGTGAGATGATCCGTCTCGTGTTTCTTTCTAAGAATTCCTCCAGAAATTAAATTACTTTCGTTTCTTGCTTAAAACTTGACCACAGCGATCACATAAACTCAAATACTTGGAGCAACCTTCATGAAACCAATTTTTACAATGAATACATTGGAGCCAATCGTCATGCTTTGATGTATTACAATACTGCTCTCCACATCCTGCACACTCCGTTTCATTTTCCTCTTCTAAGTTAGAATCTTCAGAATCTTGCGGTTTAAACTGTTCTGATTCATCTGACGATGAATCGTATATTAAGTTTTTCTTAGACTTTTTGGATTTTTACCGAATTTACTATTCCTTGCTACAGATGCTTTTCCTTTTTTAGTTCAATACTTTTTCGCTTCACTATATTTTCAGGAGATGTTAAAATGGTTGCAATTTGTTTACTGCGTTTTCGTATGTTTTGAACTGCAGCAGATGTACTAGGCACTGGGTTTATTTTATCCAGCACTTTACCTGGTGTCTCTTTTGTGGAGTTGTTTTATTGCTGGTAATTTCTGAACCGTCCATAAGATTAGGGTTTGGGTCTTGGATAGCATTATTTACTTCAGTAGTACACAATTCATCACTTTCTTCTTCACCTAGAAATGCATAATCGGGTATTGCATTTGGATTGAATGGGTAAATTCCTGTTGCACGAAATCCCGAAACTCCATTCTCTACTGTTGCAGATTTTGACCAAGCACCTGACAATAGGTTGCCAAAACCAATCTATTAATTTTTCTTGCTGGGTTTACTCTAATAAACGTATTGCACACTTTGCCATAATTAGATTTGAAACTTTTAAAAAACGCTCTATCTAAAGGTTGAAGAAACTGAGTGGTATGGCTGGGAAGACAGAATAGTATTATTTCATGTTGATCTGCAAATTCCAGCATTTCAACAGAGTTGCAATGGGTTGAGTGCCCATCAAGAATCAAAATAACTTTACCATTAGGTTTCCTAGGCACAAAATGGATCTTTAACCATTTTAAAAACAAGTCAGTATTAATGTAAGCTGACTTCTGGTTCATATAAACAGTGGAACCGGGTGGCATCCCATCTTCAAACTCAGCTTTTTTATTTTTGCCTTTGAATATGCATACAGGTGGTAGAAAGTTTCCTTCGGCATTACAACAAGATATGACAGTAATAGTTTCTCCTTTTTCTGATGATGTAATAGATGCTATATTTTTCGATCCTTTTTCAGCGATGACAAAACCGGGTTTATTATTTAGTTGTAGACCGGTCTCGTCCATGTTAAATATGTGTCCAGGTTTGTCCATTAGATTATTTACACTTAGCGTTTGATTAAGGAGATCAAAGTACGATGAAACTTCTGTCTGGTTCATTCCTTGACATCGAGCCAATGAAACACCCTCCGATTTTCGTACGCTAAGATCTTCATGTCGCTTGAGAAACATTTTAACCAATCATAACCGGCTAACCCCTTATCTTTGTTGAATGTATGTTTTATTTCCAGTTGTTCTGCTAATTTGAATGCCATAGCCCTTACACAATTACGAGTTGGAGCAAATCCGTGCTTTTGAAGCTTTTTAATATGCAATTTAATTTTTTCCTCATTTTGTTCACCAAGTACTGAAGGTGGCCCTAAAGATTGTTTTGAGAGATTATTATTTTTCATCCTTCGTCTTAATGTCGGAGCTGGAATGTTAAATTGTCTCGAGGCAGCATTGACTCCCATATTATCATTTTTTACAGCATTAACAGCAGCCACAAGTTGTTGTTCGGTCCATAAACCGCGGCTTGAACCAGTAGGTTTTCTTTTATATTCCGTAGGCATAACTGAAAATGTATTTAAAAATATAATTGTGAATCAAAATACAATTATATTTAAGAGCCATCTATCCCTTATAAAATTGGGCCATCTCACTCTAATTACACGGGACAGATGGCTCACTTGTTTATTGCACAATGCAAATAATGGCAGGCATGGGAAGTACCTATAGTAAACTAACCTCTAAATGACTATTAAAATAATATCAATTGGCAACTTTAAATTCGCAATTTAACAAAAAAATCACAAACAAAGTAACTCCATAAGATATTTTCTAGGTTGTAAAATTTAATTATCTTTATAACTTACCTATTTAATCAAATGAAGACGTTATAATTAGACACTATGTTTACGGAGACACTAGCTGTATGAATATATCTCACATTCGCGCAAAATTTAAAAATTAATAGAAATACAGATTAAAATCATCTCACCCGGTGAGTCATCTCTCCGAAATTACCCTATAACAGTCGACGACAAACAAGTTGTTGTACACGGCTTAGATTCTGAGAGGCTCTAAAAAGGTTTTGAACCGTAGAGGTACCAATTACTACCAGAGTCGTCCTTTGGATTCAATGCCATATTGTCGTAATACAGATTGGATTCAACCCTTGGGGGCTTGGATGTAAAAAGTAGACGTAATGAGGTGATTGAGCCCTCGATGGTATTTATTTATCGTTTGGTTATCTTATACTTAGCAACCGATACGCATTAAAAGATCAATTCCGTATAATGAACATCAATCGACTGTCCTATTTCACCTTACAACTTTAAAACTAACTCCAAGTTTCCGAACATTTAGATAAACGAGGCGCCAACGCTCGCTCACCTATTTTTATTTCAAATTTATGATAATCAGTTCGTCACACTAATGAATATTTTGTCGATGATGATTTTTTCGTAAAAATGAATTAAGCACCGTGTTGTGTAGGAGGGTGGTTGTTATATTTACGATTTGTGGTAACGGGCGTTGTCCATGGAGCGTCTGCAACTGTCACATTAGTTGGAGACCCTATGACATCGTGGGCTCGTCTTAAGACTGGTTTATGGGTATATCCACGTTCTTGATATACGCTCAAGTCATAATTCAGTGTAGTACGGGCATTATAGTATTTAAATTATGGGTCCCGCTGTCTAGGATCGAGGCTTGATACATCACCAACCCAGCGGGAAAATAATGTATGCATCCATAAACTTCTTAAAATGTTACAAGTGGAAGATAATATTTGATTGTATCCAAAACACACCAATAATAAATATTTAACGTAACACATTAATCCCCGAGTAATATTCGAACGAGTTTTATATTATGGAAATTAGCAATTATGCACACACATGTCTCTATTATCAGGACAGCTGTGTCCTTGTAATGTCTGAGGTGTGACTGATTTACGACTAGACATCATGTGAACTATTATTGCATGACATGTAATTAACAACATAAATTAACGGACTTTGTTTCAGTTAACTGTTTTTAAAGTGATTACTCGCAATCCCCATTTAGTATTTCCTTTGCTACACTTGACATAACAACTTTTTAGTATTAGACACTGTGCGGAAAATCGAGTGATAGTCGTGGTACAGATGTAAAACGACGAGAAATGTTCACGTGCGCGTCTGATTGGATTAAGGAGCCCGACTGTGTGCGTGCATCTTTTGCTTCAAGTAAGACTTGAATAATATAGTAAGTGTATTCGGTGTAAAAATTTCACTTGTGATGTATCGATTTTAGGAAAGTTCGTGTTTATAGCATAAATCTCGAAACAGCATTCATTTTGAATCCAGTTTATGTAGTCGGTAGATTTAATGCTACATATCCGAATAAAATTGATCCAACTCTGACGACTGATTGACGACAATGATACACGCAAAGTGTGATTCATACATTTCCAATGTAATAAAAGTGCACTAAATTTATTACCCAATAAACTGCCGGGTCATTATTCCCACCGAAACCTTAATTTAGTAAATTTGATCAATTTAATATTTTTATTATTAACCTTTCGGAGTAAAGGTGGTGAGGCTAAAGAGAAATTTATTTTTCTATCGAAATCGTGCAATGTAGGTACGTTAGTCATCGTCCTGATATGTGGAAAACACACACACCTTTTATCTTGAAGTAGTGCATATTTACTTTTGATCTTTCATTACTTTTATTGAGGTATGCGTAATCGGCCGATTGGAGTGGTTATGTTTGCGTCTTTAGAAATTTGCATAATAAATGCACAAAACACGGAAAGATTGGATGTTGAGAAAAATGCAGAACATGACAGAGCATTCGATGTTTGGGTATCGACACCCACTCTTTATGTCACCCACCTTTGTTGCCACGATAATGATACCGTAGTACATTTTATTCTACATTGTAAAGTGTGAAATAATAACATACTTTGACACATTCATAGATAGTACGTGCTTTTCAGGCTTTAACTGACAATAAACTGGTCCATCGATACGTTATTGAGCGTAAATAATATCAACACTAGGAAAAACTTTTTTCGGTTTTTGTAATTAGCAACAAGGAGAGTATATCAACAAATTGACATTCGATTTAGTTTTGTCATCATTAGAGTACGCCGAAAGCATCAGAAATGGACGTTTGGGGTTGGAGTAATCCAATACAACATGGTACGCTCCCCTGCGTCTAATGAACCGACCGGTATCATCCTACGGCAAATATACTGCATATTGAGGTATTAACATTTATCGCATCGATATAGTATACCTACCATCAACTTTTCACGACTTTCTTCACGTCCTCTCATTTTCGGCGTCCCTTATTAATTATGACACAGCTGAAATATTTCGTAGGCGGTGCGGTACACACTTCCATCTAAATCACGTTAGCTACTCGTCAATTATTAATTCGAAATCGGACGCAATAAGATATTCAGCAGGTGCAATAACTTGCCTGTAACCACCTCGTAACTTCAGGTTACGACTTTGGATTGCACATGCCCACAGCTCACATCTCCTGAGTGATTTAAAGCAAATTGCAGAAATGCTGAAAGCCACCAAAATTCTAAAATATACACAAAGTCGATTCCGTTCCCTTTGATCGAATTGCTTCATAAATTTTGAATGACAAAACAATTAATTTGGGTATTTTTGGTATTTATCATGTAAATACCGTGTCATGCCTAAATTCAGACGTATGACACGAAGTAGTTACATAAAATTATTGTGACACCGTCAAGATAAAACAATAAATTAGTAATTCTAAATTAAGTTTGTTGTAGAGGTAGGTAAATCTTGAGAGGCCGTGGGTGTATTTTCAACTTTCACAATAACGCGCCGTTGTTTTCCTTTTATTTACCATTCAATGATAATAAATTTTTCGAGTCAATTTTGAAACGGTGACTTATTTTTGGGTTTACGTGCAGACAAAATATTTTTAAAAAACACGATCGTTCAAAAACGTCTGAGAATCCAAGTCGATACTACAAGTTGAGCCATAAAATGTTTTATGCTGTGTTTTCATGCACTATTTTATTTACTTTTCCTTTTTATAGCACTTTCACTATGGACATAAATGTTATATTTTTTGAATCGCCTCAACCGATTCATTTTTATAAAGCTCGTAAACTGTACCTACTTCGTACATAAAATTCAATCGACCAAAGCAATGAATATTCAATTTTCCGACGTTTCTTTTAAACTCGATAAATGTTTTGTGTTTTATCCTCTCTTTTTAATTTTTTATCCATTTTACAATTTTCTTATTTTGCAACTCGGTACGTTATTGCTGATGCCCCCAGCTTCAACAATTCTAACGTCCTGTGGCTATTTATTTTAATTTGACACCGACTGGAAGCATCTTCTTTTGGAGTAGAATGAACTGCGATAATAGGCAATAAAGGGAGCAACAGGGTGAGAATCCAGGAAATTCGAAAAAGAACAAAAGTTGGTGCCCAAGAATGTTCAAAACATTTGTGGAAAAAGAGCGGAGCGAGACTGGTTCCAAAAAGCAGAAGCACGGAAAGAGACGAGAGAGGCCCACATAAATAGGAGAAGAAGACAATAATACATCAATCAGCAAATCAGTACCTAGCTACGAGGTTTCGAAAGATGGCTTCCTCTCTGGAAGGTACAGCTTCTGGTATAGAAATACTGCATAATATGCTGTTTAAATTTGAAAATCACCAAATTTTTACATCGGAAGCCTGGAAGAAATCCAACGATTAGGAAGTTTTAGAAAGAGTACCCTTTGATGGAAAGAGCATACTTTGGTTTGATTTATGGCAATTTATGCAATATTGTTTTCAGCTCACTCAGTTTATGTTGCAGAAGTGGAAGGTTCCCCTATTCAAGGAAGGGAATAAGAATTATATCTGGTTTGGGTTCCCGGATGATTGGAGGAGTAAAATCATCTTACGAAATATCTTGGCATACTACGACCAGTGGCGGTTTACTCTATTGTGCCAAGGTTTTTTCTAGCGCCAAGAATTTTTTACTAAATTTTCAATTTTTATGGTTTTAAAATAATATCCATTTAGCAAGTACAATATTCTGGATAATTAAATGCAGGAGGATGATGGGAATTTACGTTCTGAACGTACAGTAGTGGCCTACTACTGGACACGCAGTTCCATCTGAGATAACGATTCATAAAAATTCAGCAGAAGAATTTATTTCAAATTTTGAATTCATTATTAATCTCAAACAACTGACACTCCCTTAGCCATGAGAGTCCTTGCACTTTTAATACTCTTAGTATACAGTGGCTTCGACACTATGGAGAAATTGGAGACATTATTATGAGCGATGAGTGGATTAACGAGATTTTACACACACCTCTCCGTGGATGATAAATTTTTTCCGGACCAAAGGATTTGGATCGTTCATTGCATATTCCGAAAGCATCTAATCATTGTATGCTTTCAATTTATTTAGCCCGAGGGCTGATAGGGATTCCTCTTAATTTTTCGGTTTTCTGCAAAACCGGAACAGCACTTAATTTTTGGTTTTGGTATCTAATTTTGCTCTATATTAATTTATTGTTACTGTTTTTGGTATTTGTAATGTCTTTTCATGCAGTTTAAAAGAGCTGCCCACAGCTCAGTTTAGAAAAGCATTAATTTGTTGGGTAACCAAACACGGTGAACAATTTTTTTACTTATGTAAATTTTATTAACATGCAGTTGTTTATTTTGACTTGTACGAAACTATTAGTACTAATAAATAAAACTAAACTAAACCATTTGGATTGTTCTCTGGATCATACCGTTAGATCGGTGATAGTGTGGGTTTGGTGTAACCGACATAATAATACCGCACTGCGAAGTTGGTAGATTCCAGTAGCGTTTAGAAAAATATTTCAACTGCACTACTTATCACCTTTCCAGCTGTTTTCCGAGATTCGTGCCCAACATTCTGATTCTTTGGTCAATATTTTAAAGCTACGACACACTGGTTAACTTTGAAAATTAGGTTAATTTGTAATGTTAAGAAAATTGCCAGACCTTTTTTTTTGTAAAAAGAACAACGTTTATTGATTGTTAATGATTGGTTTTGATATTCTCAAGTTGTTTGTGTTCATGATTCAGTTCACGAGTCAAAATTTATGTTATTAGTAAAAAAGCAAGTTTTTGAATCCTCGAAAAGGAATTTTTTTTTAAATTGAAGAAATAGCGGCTAAAAGCTTTACATCTTTTTGCTATTGTTAGCAACTCCTTTGCTGGATTGGAGATAGAACTACCGAAGTAAAATAATGTATTGGATAACCTTTCAAAATAATTACTGCCACCTCAAAGATACGACAACAATTTTAATGTCATTTCGGTGCATGCGGGTGTGTTTGCATTACTTCCATTATATTTCTGAGTTGATGCCACTGTGATTTTCTTAATTCTCGGTTCTTAACTATCGAGGAACATACACAAATTAAATTATATTACTATATAAACACACCAATTTTAGTATGCATTCCACTTGTCCCATCATCAGCCAGTTCCGTTTCTGGTGCACTGGGCTAATTGAATTCTTTTTGTTTTCAAAATTGGCCCTAAAATGGACCACCAGCAAAAAGATAAAGCGCACTTCTTGCCACTCCCCGTTCTTAAATTTTCAACAACAATATTTTTGTTTAGTTTTAGAAATCCCGCCTTACATGTTTAGTCACATTAATATTGAAACGCTATTATTAGGTTAAACCGCCAGTGGTTGGCCTAATCGATAACTTCAATAATTAAATTTCTAATTAACCCAACTACTTAGGTACGTCGAATATTGTTAAAGAGCATACTAATGTATATATTTCATCGATACATATTTTATTAACAATTCTCCACACCTTTTCATTTTCACAGTCCTTCGCTATTTCAGTAGAACTCGGCTTCGCTTGTCACTACTTCATCTTTCGGTCGCGAGTTTATATTGCCAAGTGATTTTTTCGTTAAAGAAAGTTATTAGCAACATTTAATTGGGTGTAACGAAAAATCGAGCGTTGAAACAAAGCTAGCAAGTAAATAGCATGCGAAACCGAATCTGATTAAAACAAGAACCTGTTAGCCACCGACAGGAATCGACCAACGTAAAGATTAATTAAACGCAACATTTTCTGTTTCATTTTATCGTTCGAGTTTTGGTTTTTATAGAAGAAACTTGAAACTTCGTGACGTGTGTTGCTAACTCTTGGTGCATCGTATTGAGGAATGCGAAACGCATGGACATCACGGTTTGTGCAGTTGTTTTTATTTAAAAGTGCGGAATCCAGCCACTGATCATGTTGCCATTGGCTATTGGATTGATATAATGATTGGTTTCAAGATTGAATGTTGTTGTATTGGGAGGAGCGATTTAATGGTATTACAATAAATGCAATTGCATTTATCGCGACTGGGGAGATTCCGAAAATTTTAAATACAAATCTCTGTTTATCTCAGCCCAAATTTTTCCCATTGGACGCTCCGATTCATTATTCGGCTATGTGGTATATTGTGCTATGTGGGATAGGAAATATTACTAGTAAACCGGTCTTGCAAAAATATAGCTTTCGGCTATTGCGCTGGCTGCTATTTGAAATTATCAATGATTGTGCTAGTTTTTTTGGCATAGTACTAATGAGGAATTTCAAGTTTAAGTGGATAATGAATACGATAACTAACCTAACCTAACGCGACATTGACTCGACAACTAAATTAGGTGAAACTAGGTTTGATTATTTTGTACCGAATCGATTCTTTGCGTGTTCTATTCCCAAATTAAATTTCAATTAAGATCGAAAAAATTGGGGCACTCTACCAAATTAAATTATGTTAAAAATTTTAAATAATTATTATTATATCAAATATGTGTTAGTTTGAAATGGACAAATTCCATGTTGTATATGCTTTAATGCTTTAACCGTATCGGCTTATACATTGCTCTTTAAATAAGTAAATAGTTTTGAAATTATTTATTCGGTCAGTAGCTCTGTTGAATGGTTTGTCGCTTTTACGCCTAATGTGAATTTCCTTTTGGTTTAATTATATTTGCCAAAATTTGTAATTTAAAACTTAAATTATCTTTTAATTCATCCCTTAAATCTAAATTTTTGGGATACTTGTCATTAATTTACTTTTGCCCATTTTGCGCTGTTGGAAAAAGTGAAAAACCATTTTAATTATTATCTAACTACCTGCTGGTTTACCTTACGAGATGGTCAGTACACTTGGCGGTTTTTACGATTTTCTTAGCTTAAAACTAACTACCCGTTTGTTACAATTTAGCTTTCACAGAAGCAAGGAAAATTATTTCTTATGAATGAAATATCGATTGCTTTCGCTTTCTCCATTAAAATTAAACTGGTCATGCTATTTACCCTCTGCTGAGTGCGGTATCCGATTTATTTGGTGCATGTTTCGCCATAAAATGGATAATATCGTTTAGCGAAAATCAAAATCTATCACAGCAATCCACCAAACCGCTAATAAAATATCAGAAATCTCTTATTTTAAAAATATTTTAAGATATTCAAAAATATAGGTACCATTAATAAAAATTTATTTTCATCAAACAATAAAACAACAATACTTATTGTATGCATTTGCAATACCTTTTGTTTAAATATACTCGGTTTTGCTAGCTACGCTGCTGCATTTAATAGCAATCTGGAGTTTTAAACTACCTCGCCATTATTTGGCCACTTGTTTGCTCGTAGATGATATTATACGATGCGGCTCAACTTTGCAGTTTTTGAACTACAGTTTCAGAGAGCAGGTGATTCTTAAGCAGTCATATAAAAATATCGAATAGAAAAATGCTGTAGGTATTGTGGACGCCAAATAAAACAATAAAAAAGATTGAAGGAGGTGAAAGTAGCTTTGTTTAAGTAGCCAAAGCTGATGGTTCTTCTATGTTAATGAATTTCCATCATTAACAATAAAGTAGGGTAACAAGAACGTTTGTAGACCTAGCAAGCTACCTTAGATGTAATATACTCAAAGTACTAATAGTGACTCTGGAATACTGCTCAGACTACTGTGGATATTACAGGACCTTGTTCTAAATTCAGAGGAAGAAGAAGAAATAGAATACAATTATTATGAAATAGTGTTCTGTCGTTGTTAAACACGATGCAATTAGTCAAAGAACAACCATGAAGTTGTAATTCCAGTACCATTTTTTACATTCCCATTCATTAAAAATTGATACCTGCGACTTTTCAGCAACTGCCAATGGACGCAAAAGGTAAACTTAGGGTAAGGAGGCAAACACATCAAAAACGTATAAAAGATCAAAGAAGATGCCGTGGAAAATCTTCGTGACACGATTTAAAAATACATTAAAACTAAACTAAAAATTAACATAAGCACAGTGGAAGCTCTGGTTTCCTCAGTGCTACTGCTATTCCGAAAAGCTAGGAAATTCTGGCAGTGAAGGGACAAAAAATAGCGCATAAATTCGGAAAAAAATGAGAAAATATAAAACAAAATACTATTATAATGACGTGGTGGAAAAAGTACAAAAATTCCACATGCCACATAACGTGCCAAAACAATTTGTTTAGTTGAAAACTTTTTTATTCAACCAGAACCATAGAATAATTATTGCGATTTTAAACTCAAATGCTAAACAATTGTTGGTCGATCTAAGGAAAGGTAGAAAACATTCGTGGTTAACTAACTATTGACACATGAATACAGTTGTAGCAGATTTAGCTAACTATAAGCTCTTCTGTACTAGGAAACGTAAACTAAGTCGTAGGGTTCCCTGCTATTTTGGAAGTCTAAAGTTTAAGTTTCATTAGAAAATTAACTATTAACACTAAAGTATCCGGTTCGAATCTGAAAAGAAACTAACTTTCTTATGACCGTCTCCAATGCTTTACATTTGAGGACACGTAAAATGATCGGTTCTCTGGGGTAAAAACTATTGTAATAATAAAACAAAAGTAACAAGCATATTCCCCACTTCCCTACAGAAACCTTTGTCTATTGACTGAATTACTCTACCCTATTCGATTCCTGTACTACAATTTTCCAAAGTACTCTCGCAGAATAAAAAATTTCAGTTTTTCTTTAAAGTGGGTTACGTTTTCGAAAAAGTTTACTAGACTAAAGCTGTAGCCCGTCAAATTTGTGTTTGTTTTATTGTAAAACGTTTCGTTTATAAAATGCCGAGTTTGAAAACGAACAGAAAATTGAAAGCTTTTTAACATTTCTTTGCTTAATTTAATCTAATAACTCGTAAACCCTCGATTCTAGTGAATAAATTATTTATTATAATCTGCTTCATAAATAATTTCACCGTTTAAAAAACTCTTAATAATTAACATTAAAAAATCTATAATTTCAGAGTTTAAACCAATTTTTGATCAAAGTTTACCCCACCCCCTCATGAATTAATTTTTACAACTTTTCAATTAACCAAGGCACTGTTTGGCTTTTTATTATAGTTTCCACCACAAAGTTCGAGTATAATATAGTGACTAGAAGGAAAATTTCATATTTAAATAATTTATATAAAATACTAAAATTATAAAAATCCGACGTTTCTCTGATACCGATAAAATAAATTTATTGTAATTTATTTGTGCTACCTTTTTTGGTAGTCGAGCTACCGTTACAATTTTGTAGTAAAGGTAGGTGGTCGACATGGTCCAATATGGTCCTCGTAATACGGTAAAAAATCAATTTTTGGTTTCATAATATTATAAATGTTCACTTGGGCTCTGGGTCGTGCAGTCATTTGTCAAATTGCGTCGTGGTTCGGATTTCACGTTAAACTGTAGGTCCTTGTTTACGTTTAGTCGGCAAGGCCGTAACGGATCAAGAACTGTTTTGTTCTGACAGCTGTGTTCCATTTTTTTAAATCTTGGTTCCAAGTTATGCGGTCGAATTAATTGAAATTATACGTTAGTGTGAAAGATTCAAAATTTAGATGACATTGAAAAATTCTTCTTAGAAACCAGGAAAGACTCACCACCACGATTATAAATCACTCAGGTGCTTAATTTTCTATATACCTTTTGGTGACTTCACATGATTTGCGACTAGGAAACGTCAAGTCGAACAAAAATTGCATTTGAGTTCTTTTGTTGGGCGGCGACGTTCGAATTTGGTTATTTTTTGAAAAGGAAATAATTTATTAATTAGGATTTACTTTTATTTTTTTACACAAGAGATTACATAAATCAATGATTGTGAAGGTTGGTAAGCTTTTGTGTGTCGTACCTGAGAAAATATAATATTTTTTTAGTAATTCTCAAAACTGTGTGGGGTAGCACGCTTCATACACAAAAACTCCAATCACTCAATAGCTTCAATCTCGCATTGTGTCGACTCTAGAAATTAGAGACCAAAGATTTAAAATAACATAGATTTGCGATTGTTTTGAATTTTAACGTTTTGCTTTTGTTTCAGGTGAGTACAATTTTTGATTCGTCCTTTCGGGAGGGTTGGTGAGTTAATTTTTGAATAATGTTGCGAGAAAATTTTCATTTTTATCGAGTGTCATTTAAAAAGCACGTCGGTCTGTACAGTTTGCAATATCTATGGTGAGCCCCTTTTCACGCCACATCACAATGACTGACAAGAATCGAGATTTATTGCTCGTTTACTTTACTAATAATTCATTTTTCTGAAAGAACTTTGATACAAATAGAACAAAGGCCTTAGTTTCGGCAGGCTTTAAAACTTTGTTCATATTTTATGTGGTACAAACCTGAACTAATACAGTAGAAGGTCGTTTCGTTTGAGCCAAAACGGTTGCGTTTCGAAAATGTTTTGAATATAAGAAAAATTGCGAATTGGAAGCGATTGATTGTTGCAGTAATAAATTTTTCGAAAAACTAATAATAAACTTGCATCTGCTTCCTTGTGCCAGCAAATTAACATTGACATTTTTACAATCCCTAGTTATTTTTTGCAACATGGAATGTTTGATCGCGTGGCATATTTATGCCCGACAACTGGCATCGATATAAAGTGCAGAGTACACTGGCGCATGATGAATGTTTAGCTATTGTAGCCCAAGCTACCCTTTCTGCAAAGAGACGGCACAATATCAATCCATAAATCAAAACGCGATAGATAAATCTACTACTATGCCCATTTGTGAAACTTTAGCATGTGTCCTTTCCAAAATGCAACCAGTTTTAAACACATCAAACGTTGATTGACGGCTTTACATTCTAAACTATCGATTCGATTTAACTAATGTCGCAAAGCTCTTTCAATTGATTAGTTAGTTACCCTACACACACACACACAACAATTATAAAATGAGGGTAGGTAATTTATTTATTACTGCATGACTCATTTTTCAAATTTGAAACGTTATGGTGGTAATAAAACGCAAGAGGCCTTGTTCTTGGCGCGAGGGTATCGAAAAAGTTTTAATAATTTTTTTTATCTTACAGGCAAGTTGACATTCGAAAAAGCTATCCACAGGTTTGCACGTTGTCAGTGCCCTAGTCGGTAGTTAACGACCCCCTTTCCCTCTTCATTCTAACCTTGTTCGCGTAATCTCACTCTCCCCTTGAGGTGAACTGTTGTAAACGGAGTTTTGTAAAGACTTATCTTGTCCGGCTGATCTTGTCTTGTGTATAATATCTACCATTATTATGTTATTTAAAATAGTATTTTGAGATTTGCTGATAGAGGATGTACGACGTGGTGTTTGGGAATGAATGGACCCTGCTAATCTTTTGTGTTTCATATATTTAAAAGTTACATTTTACACTGCGTTAGATTAAATGGAAACCCTTAAAAGGGTCGAATTCGTGAAAAAGCCATTGCTGCGAGGAAAACTCGCCCGACCGAACCGGCACCACGCCACTTTCCGACTCGCTCTCGTACGTTACGTATATTTTGCTCTTTTATTGATTCGCCGATAAATTTGTCATAATTTATAGTTATTTAATTTAGTAAAAATTATTCCATAACAAATTAATATTGAAACAATAATTTATATTGTGATTGATGCTTATTTATAATTGACACGATTATTAATAGAATTGACAATAGGTTCATTGTTCAGATAAAATTGTGATACTACAACGAAAAACATTTTATTTATGATAGTTGAATTGGAAAATGCTTTATTGAGACCGAAAATACCCCCCTTTTATTATTATTAATTTATCGTCCGTCTGTAATAATAATAATAATTATAAAGGCTCATTTGGCGGGGGGAGGGTGGGAGATTAACCTTGTAACGCTTTTTTCTTATCTACTACGACTAGACGTTATTTTAACGATATTGGTCGTCTCCACTGCTGGGTGTAATCGAAAAATTAATTCGTCTTATTGGAATTAGGTCGGGAAAAATAACAAGCTTAACTAACAAGAGCAAAACCTACATAAATTATCCATTTGACTGGTCTACACTGGACAGCTGTCAACTGAAAAGTT
The DNA here is from genome assembly GCA_036346125.1 of Lycocerus yunnanus. Taxonomy (NCBI): domain Eukaryota; kingdom Metazoa; phylum Arthropoda; class Insecta; order Coleoptera; family Cantharidae; genus Lycocerus; species Lycocerus yunnanus. The sequence continues at coordinate 1,312,427 of JARFIX010000017.1, forward strand.
TTTGACGATGATGGACGAACGTGGCTGTGAAGTGCAGATTATTCTGTATCAGACAGTTTTGAGCGAATTCGTGAAACAAAATTATAAATACATGGGATGGATTTAAAATTATTTTAAATATTTAATAACCTTTTTGGATTTGATGAGTTAAATTGCACCTTCAACGTTTTAATGGCTTCGGTGTTTATCTACAGGGCGAATATTATTAGCTTGGCTCGGAAGAGATTCCAAAAATTTTGACACCGGTCCCATTAGTTAGTGTCTAAATTTCTAAGTGATATTCAATCTTTTACCGCGCGCGTCTTTTGTGCACGTCAATGTCGACTTCTGCAACGGCACCGGCAAATCTATTTTTCAGATCAAGTCAAAAGTAGTGTCCTAGTTTTGCAGGTCGAAGAGGAGGACGGAGGAAATTTATGGACATCCTGTAGTATCTCGAATGAAATCATTAGAAATTGAACTTTTACATTTTATTCGCGATATTTGAACTTCGTACGTTTTGACATTTAGCAATGAGAGAATGAGCGGCATTTTGACATTTATACGTTGCTAAATTTAAGTTTTAACCTAGATATTGCATTCGATATGCAAATAAAATGTTGGTTAAGCGACCATAACACAAAATTGGGATTAATTATTTCGAGTCTTTGTGAAATGACTAATTTGAATTGAAACTCGGATGCACAGACAGTGACAAATTTATTTGTCCAATATAATTTTGAAAATTGGCAAAGTTGAGTGTAAGTTTATAATCGTCGGAAAGTGAATGTAACAAGAAACTAGACTTGGTGAGGAGTTCTCCCTGCATTAGTCGTGTAATAAATCTCCTGGTAAAAAACGACGGGTATGTTGCTGTATGCAAATAAGTAAACCCTCCCTCCTCTCTGGAGAGACTGGCCGGTGATATATGGGGCACCAAGTGTCAACTGAGTGATGCATGGAGACCAGAGAGAACGGTTTTGAATAGCGAAGAAATGGAACATTTCCTCTCATGCCGTCTGTTAATCACTTACAGTAATCCCCCTTTTTTTTAAGTCGGATTTATGTAAATTATTGCTTCTTAGCTAATGTAATGTTGCTACTTTTTGCGTGGCTCCGCCGTTCTCCGAAGACGCAATTAAAAAATTGGATACAATTTAAAAAACAAAATTGAAAAATCAGATCTAAAATTTTTATCTTGTATTCAATTATAATTTTCTTTGAACATTCGGTGCTCTTTGTGCTTTATTTCCTGGGGCTTATGATATGTAAAGACACATAAAATAAAGAATTCAAATGTTTAATTTCAAAATTAATTGAATAACGAGATACTGGCTTTGTTTTAGTTATTGTTGGAATTGTAGATAATCGTTTCTGACATTTCTGTTTGCTTTTGTTGTTAAAGCAAAATCATTTTCTTAATACATAATTAAGTTTTATAACATCTGCAGAAATTTCCTTTTCGGCGAAGAGAATTTTGCGAATATCAATAATTTCTGCTAATCTCAGGGGGTACGTAAGTTTGAAGGATGGGCAGTTAGGACGGACGCTTCGGTCTTGACAATGATGGCTTACGTATTAGTGATATCGGGTCTCTTGAGTGTTTCTGAAGGGCCACGGAGAACGGTGAGCAAATGGAGTGATATGTCTTCCAACGTAACAGTTAAGTTATGTCAACATTAATCAATCAAGTGAGAGATCCTTTTAGTTTTTATTCAAATTTTTTTCGAAAAATAACGTTGCACAAAAATTTCAATTATAATTTGACGACAAGTGTACACATTATACAAATTTGTACAACTATACGCAGACGATCCATCGCAAACAAGCAAAAAGCCTCGGGCTTATATCATATCAGTCTCTTCTGAATGTTAATCCACCCCAATTTATTAGTGGCAGTTCAAAAATAACAGCCAGTTTTCCTCGAGGCTGAGTCTTTGTGTTCCGTTTCTGCTGACTGATACATCATCAGGATTCAATATGATCTTTGAACATTTTAATAAACCTCGCGTGTATCAAGTGTCAGAAACATGTACTCACATCAAACGTCCATTTTTCAATTGATTACCACTTTTACTCATCACAAAGTAAACAAACGCTAAAATTTGTTGTTTGAGCTCATCAAAATGTTTATCGATTGAACTTGCTGCAAATTTTGTTTTTCGATGCACGAATTTTAACTTGGACCAAATAGCACTCATAATTCACCTGCTAGAAAGCTTGCTAAAAAGGTAAATCACTTGACAGATGGTGTAAGGTACGTGTGTTCTTGAACGCTTAAAGCAGATGTGTGGGTGAAAACAGCCCTAGGAGTAGGTGGAAGGGAGCTTGTCGGTCTTAAAACTGTCACTGCTAATGGCAGATATCCATCAAGTCATTCAATCACCATCATATGACTCACCAAGCAAGGTTCAACGATCAAGCGCTACCGTTCGTTGCTACCACCCGTATTCCTAACTTACTTTATCACATTTGCGGGTTCACACTTCCCAAACTCCATCGACATACCTACACGAAATTAAATAATATTTTTTTCCTACCATTCAACTCGAAAACTTAAAAACATACTTTCTCTTGTTTATTTCAATATTTTTTTATCCATCAACTTGCTAGCTTCCATGCCCGGCTTCGCCCGGTTTAAATTTAAGATCAGATCATGCATAAAATTTGAAATTTGCAGCAGAACATTCTACAAAATTTAAAACGAAACGAACTTACGCACTTATATTGTAATATTACTTCCGTTATCAATTAAAGTATAAAAAAAACTTCCTGTTATGTATTTAATCGTTTTCACGAACTTTCTTAACCGAAGTCAGATAATTCGGCTTTATTTATTAAATTCAGTTCTTAATCGGGGTTCGCAAAAAAATGTATACATCTTTAGTATAAATAAAATATTTTAAACTAGGGGGTCGCGAAAACATTTAAGGGATCCGCGCTTACTTAAAGGTTATGAACTGGTGCGTTAGTTTAGTTCAATTATTAGTCTGTTTCTATTCATTGCCGGAAAGGGTTTAGCAAACCCCAGGATTATGGAAATGTCTGTGTGACCTAGTTTTTTTATTATTAATGGTGGAAATCATCGACATAGGGGGACCAATGGCTTTACGTACCCTCTGAGGCGCGGAAACGGCTATACCAGGTTAACGCGGTTTCTGTTAGGCGTTGGTTTACTTATTAAATATTAATTTAATCAAAACGATAACATGAAAGTTGCTTGTTTATGAATAACAACAACAAGAATCACAGCAAAGTGACATAAATAGCTATTGATCATCGTTGTTTATGTTTAGTTTCAGCTAATGTGGAAACAGTAGTTTTATGTTTTATTTTAAGAGAATCAAATTTTTGCATTAAAATATCCACAGAATTTAAGTTACGTTACGGTATACCTAATTTTTTTTGTACGGAGGGTCGTGGTCGGGAACCGAAAGACCCGGTTCGAGCCCGGGCGGAGTAAAAATTTAGCAATGGAAATCCACCGAGGTAATTAGTCAAGAGATTAGTCAAGCATGACTCTCTAAATCGAGTAAAAAAATATAGTTGAATAATTTTCAAGAAAAAAGTCCTTGGCAACATACATTTATCTTAAATAGTTGAGGTGGATAGACATTCTTGTTTCGCTAATATTGAATTTACCAACTAAAAAGTACTATTACTATTTCTTATGGTTCTTCTTTTATTTCTTAGATCCGGTGAGGGGGGGGGCATGAAATATTCCTAACCCCTGAAACTGTGGAAAAAATTTCAAGAGAAGTTTTCTAAATTATGAATATAAATTCTGAAGGAACGCCAAATTTTGCACGGTTTTGAAAAATAAAATTAGTAATAGAAAACTATTCTAAAATTAGTTAAACTAATCGAGGGAATCTGTTAACAATATAAAATGAAAAATAGAGAACGGTGGGAGTTTGGGGGTCTGAAGTACCCCCAAGGTAATGTGTTATCATACTAAAAGCATTTGCATAATTTTCAAGAATTTGATGCTCTACCTCCCAATACTGAGGCAGTGTTTTTCCAGCTTACCTACTTTTTACCAAGCGAGAGCAAGTGGGAATTAAACCTACGAACCTACGTATTTTATACGACCAAGACTTTAGGTGAGGTATATTTCGGTGGGTCTTGGTAATCTATTTAAATTTTTTAGTTTAAACTAAGTAGGTTTATTTATAGGCAATAGTTTTGAAAAATATCAAAATAATAATTTTTCCAAGCAAGGTTCTCTAGTTGGAAATTCGAATTATGTAGGATAATTTTTTATTGAAACAAGAATTATTTAGTTTTGGTTGTGTTCTGGTTCTGTGACCAGCTTCTAGTCAAGACGAGATGGTTTTTATTCCTAACTTTTATATTTGTAAGCGTACGCACCGGACCACAAACGAGCTAAAAAATTGCGAAATAATTTTCCTCGTGAAAGTCGAATTAATTAGCAATAAATAATCGCCAGTGGAATTTTCGTATCGCTTGGTCGTATTCGAAGTAAGTAAGGCAATGTAATATTAATTAAGTTATAAAAACAAAATTAACGGCTGTGTAATTAAGTTAAATACAAACTTGGGTATTTCATTATAAGATGATTAAATTAATAAATAATTAAATTAATTATCAAAACGACTCAATTTTGAAAATAATCACGATATTAAGGTGCTTGATAACAATGTGGGTCAAAATTTTCCTCTAATAATAGAAACAATAAATTGGGCAATATTTAGATGCAATCGATAATTTGTTTAATTAATTTTTATTTTTTTAACGTGCGCTGGTGTAATCATGTTCTAATTGGATTATATTAGCTTCTTGTTGTTGCGGGCGAGGCTTTGAAAATCCGTTCAATTAAAAGTTGGCTGCACAATAATTTATCGAAACTATTTTTTGAATATCGATTTAATTAATATTATTTTATGACACAGTCTCCTGCACATATAATTTACGTTTTAATTAACCACAATCTAACAGGCTTGATCGTTCATACAGAAAATTGTATAGGCAAATCTGTTTATACTGATACACGTTACAAACATATAATTTGGATTCGTTTTATGCGTGTATTCAACTATAACAACTCGTCAAGTGCAGCCGTAATTAACTCAAGTATCAAAGAAATTATTTTAGCTATCGGAATTGTTTAATTTTGTTAATTAGTTTTGCACTATGTTGGGTTACGAACGGATCCGCTAGCTAATACGGCGTATAGCTATCTGTTGGCCGATGCATCTCGTTTTATTGGTCATTAAGTACTTTTTTTTATATTATTAAATTCCTAATTATCAAAGTGGGGTAATAAATTAAGAAGCAATATGGCACTCAGTGTCTGGAAAATAATTAGACCATCTGTCTGTAATTGATGAAATTATTCGCCCATGACATTTTGAGCTCATGGTCGTTATTTATCGTTACGTTTCACACTCTTATCGGTCGTCCGAAATTTTGAGGTGTTTGTTAATTAACCTTATTTTTTTTAAATTCCATGTTTATTTTTGTTCTTTCTTACAACGTAGAAAAATGAAAAATGAAGGCAGTTAATAAATTTGGACGAATGGGTTTTGTGTTGGAAAACGAAACGAAAACACAGTGTGTGGTAGAAAATAAACCGTCAGATACTCATTGTCTGCAACAAGACACGATTGCTATAGTGGATGTTATACGCGAGCTCTAAAACAAAACTTTTCTCTATTATAGAGTTGGGACGAATGACAACTGTCAGCGAACATTATTACACGAACGCCATTTCATGTCATTTTCGGTGACAGCCTCAGATGGTGAAAAACTGATGGGTCCGATAAAGACAACGACGTGCGGAAGAAGACCAAACAACTACGCTTGAATCGTTTATGACGTAATGTCAATTTTATAATTGAAACGTTCCAGTTTTGATGAAAAAGGTCCAAGTCGTCCCTCAATTATTAGTATACTACAAAACTTTAAAACAGTGCACATCAAAATGTATGATGTAGGGTACCATCTAAATACTTAGGTGTGAAAAATTAAGCCGGACGTCACGCCATTAATTTAATAGTTTTGCACTTGGTACCTCGGAAATATACGGCTTCACAAGATTTATCGCTAATATTCCAATAAGAATCGGCGGATTAATTGAAAAAAGTTTTATAGTTCCATATGTTGATTTATGCACGCCGCACATGCATTGTTTCATCCTTATCATTTTTAAAATTTTCTCCAAATCTGATAGACTTGTACCCACTTTTATTTTCAACCCTTTGTCAGCGAAACAATAGCGCAAAATCTCTAATGTAATAATAATTTTGTTTTTGTTGGTAACAATCTTAAATAAAATGGTCGTTTAATCTGAATGCGTTATATCTACAGCTTACGATTTCATGGTGTAAGAACAATGAGTGATTAGCCATAGTACAGGTGTTACGCGTGTTAAATCATACATCAACACACAATGGTATATAAAATAAATCAGCAATACCATGTCACTGTACCTACACTGATAAGTGACACCGGTTTAGATTGAAAATTTTATGGATCGACTCACTTTGTTATTTCAACAGGTCAGTTTTGACCTTTGTCACTCTAAATTTCCGGAATATTTTAATTTGATCTGAGAGATCGGAAACGATGAAAAGGGTGCAAGTGCCCAATAATAACTTCATTACTTGCGCCTTTCCAAGGCAGAAGTTGGGATGTTAATGGAAGAACTTATTATTCATACAAAAATTACAAAAAAAAACAATTCCAATCATTAACGATGTCCATCTAGAGAAATTAGCGCTTGCAATTTCTTATGCATGGTGTAATTAATTAATTTTTACTTAAAATTTTGGACATCCAGTTTGAAGAAGTTTTTCTACTTGCAAAGGAAAGAGATATTTTGAATCTGTTTTTGTTATCAATCAGATATCTCGGTCAAACATAGTCAAAGTATATTGGGAAATTTCTTTTATGAGTCTATCCTGGTCATGTAAAAATATAAAAAGTATGTAACTTGAAAATTATATTACTGATTTTTAAATCGTAACTTGGCACGAAGTTTATCTGGTAGAAGTTTTGTTGACTCGGAAAATCGTGTGCAAATGTCAATATTGTAAATTGCTCCAATCTTTGAACCTAATTATTAATAATTTGTAGTTAATTTGAGTAATTAAGAATAAACAAATTTATGTTACATTCCCAAGTTTCTTAGCACTGAATATTAGTAATAATAAAAATAAGATCTTTAAGATTTTCACACATATGAGTACCTTTAGGATGTCTCTTGCCATTATTAGACACATTTTTAAATTAATTAGTCAAGAAACATGATTTTGTGACGTCACACCTTTTCTGTCATTTGATCAAATTACAAATATTTTTTTGTTAATTTGTTAAAGTCATTTTTTATTTGTTGAATTGAAAGCTACGATGTCCCAAAATCATGTTTCTTAATTAATTGTGTGATAATGATTTGCGCAAAAATTAAAAAAAAAAAGATAAATAGCAAAGGAAGTAAGATTTTTGTAGGAAATACGATTTGTCGAGCCCTCCTGCATACCAGGAGGAAACACCTATTTTTCACATGAAATTTTTCAAATTAATGAACATATTACTTCTCTAAACGACATTACATGGGGGAGCGAAGTGTTAACATCTACGCGACCAAGAGTGGAAACTGCTATTTTGAATTCAAACTATTTTAAAAATGCTAAATTTGAATAATTCGAAAATTCTGTATTTACTTATTATTATGCACATAATGACCTTCCCTAGTGACGCGTGCGAATGGATTGATGAGATCGAGTTAGCTTTAATTTCGAATTATTAGAAATCTTTTAGTTTAGCTGAAAAGAACCAAAAGCTTTAGTATAATTTTTCTTCGTACGAATATTTTTGTATAGATTTAGTACTCACAATCTGTAATCTTTCTGCTCCAGGTCAAAAGGTTGCTTGACAGTGGGCTAGCTAGGTATGGTAGTTTTCGTAGTTAGGTCCAACCACACCCACTAAAATATTTCCACTCACCTTAAAGTGATCAGTAAACTTCGTATTGAATTCATTTACCAGCTCCCGATACCTACTTCACATCAAAATAACATTTTAGTGGATCAAGATAACAATCTTGACTTGACCAAGAAAATCTCCTGGTTTAAAAGATGTGGCTTATTCCAGCCTTGAGGCACGTGTAAATGCAGTGAAGGAGGCAGAGGATGAGAGTTAAACGGTTTTATATTTTTAACGTCAATTAAAGGGAGGGGGCAATTTAACCCCGCAGTGGACAGCAATGCTTTTTTTAAATTTAGTCAAGGAACAACAATTTTATTTGCCTAATAAAACTCAGTCGATTCTAATTTTCATTCCTGTATTGTTCAGCGTTGTATTAACATGTTAAATTTATAATCAGTTCATCAAGATTGCAGTAACCTTTCGAGTACCTACGTTCATTATCAGAATGGATTACGAATAAATCGTCACGTTTTAGTTTTTATCAATTTGAGTACCACTGACCCATTTTTTTTAAATTTTGACTTTTGACCAATTTAAATCGATTTTTTAGATAGAACGGAGGGGGGGGGGGAACAAGAACTTCAAGAAAAGTATTTTAAAATTCAAATTTTCTGTTAAAAACCGATTACGTTAGTCGTGCGGTTGGATTGCAGACTTCCTGACAGGTTAATCGAGCTTAAAATTGGCACAGGAAAAAACTTTACACCGAGTTAATCGGGTATAAGAATATGTAATAGTTGTCGTGGATAACTTTCTCGTAAAGAAGGCAGATGAAGTAATTTGAACGAAAATGCTATCTAATCGAGCGAAATATTACAAACTTGATTTAGTATTTTGTGTCGGTCACTCAAATGTTAATAAGAGAATACCATCAAACTATCGTTGATTTCTGATTACGAAGTGATTTGGATTGCTTGTCATGAGTTCATTTTAGTAAGCCATGACTTGCACGAATTTTCCATCTGTACTTGATTGTTCGAAATGCCAACTTCTCCACTTGTCGATCTACAAAATCTTCTACTGCTGAGATTGTTGTCAGCAGGTTGATCGATTTGTCCGGTATCATGATTAGATTAAGTTTTTGTAATAATTATTGTTGTCATTGTTCTCTTTTATTTTCGATTAAATTTTTGGGTCATCCGAAAGAGCGTTGATTAACATAGCATTAGTAGAACTATTTTTGTTGATGATGGATAAATGTCTTTGACGTTGCAAACTCTTTAAAATGATATACTCAATTTGCGGTATCTCTGGCTATTATGTGGCATCCTTCTGCTATTTAGATCGCCTGGAGCGGCCATTATCAATATCTGTGATTCTGTAGATGTCAACTGTATCAGTGCTGAAGATGACTGAATGCAGCCGCTCGCGGATTCTTTACAAGTTTCCCCTGCAACTGACAGTCTTATTGAGGTCGTGTCCAGTTACTCCTAAAGTCCTATAATTATATCAAACTGACATGCGAATGTTTTATATAACTAATGATGCCATAAAAATTTGACTGGAATTTTAAAGTTTATTTTAAATTAGAAATTGTTTCGTTTTTCTATTGCATCAATCAACCAAACCGAAAAGTTACACCGGAGAAAAAACGTGTAATTTAGAAGTGTCATCGCGAATAATCTCATAAAATTGACTTCCTTTATTATAACTCCCCAGATTTTTTTAAGTTTTTGTTCTCTATATTAACTTCATTTATAATTAACTTGCAACGTCATTGTGTGAAACCAATACAAAGGGACACGGCACATCAAATTTGGATGGTAAGCGGCATATGTTGAATGCTGGATTGAATAAAATCTGAGGCGTTTGAGCAAATTGGAACTTAATATTTTATGGATTATTATGTGTAACGTAAGTTTGGTTTAGAAATAAACACACTGGTTTTCGCTGTCGAGAATCGTGACTAGCGGGTACATGATTGATAGATTGTCCATCATAATGGTTGCTCTAGACTATCCATCTACGAACTGACAGAGCCCTTGTCACAGAATGACAACCCAACCAGGTAGATTACTTTAGCCTGCAAAAATATAAATTAAAACATGTATAAATATAACGTTTAATGAACTTGGAGATTGATGAAATTTCAACGCATTCATTCTTTGCGATTATTATCCTTCGAGAATGGAAGCTTTCAAGTGGCCACCATCAAAATAATAATAACAAATTAAGAAGCAATATAAAAAATGTAAGCAAACAACAAAGTTAATTTTCACGTGTTTATTGCGTTCACGCAAATTGGAAATATGAATCTTAAAAACTCTTAACGATTTCTTGTGAAAATTAGCGTGACGAATGGTAATAACAACGAATACAGCAAATCCGCCTATATAACACCTTCACCTTTCAACCATGAGTTATCGATACACCAGACCATATAGGTATTTCCTTAATGGATTATTTAGTTTAATTCTGTGATTTCAAATAGTCTCGCCTGATACGATTAAGGGTTTAATTGGACCAACACGTTAAGAATTTTAATTATCATTTCTAATCGGCTCGAACAATCTCCAATGGGTCTTGGTTGTGTGTGTGTGTTGCTGAAAATTTTTATTTTAACTCGATTTAGAATAAATTTAAAGGATTAAGATTTCAATCTGGTTCAACCCGAAAGCATATGACCCGATCGATTAAATTCTACAAAGGAACCGAAGGTGAATTGTTACCCTTTTCTGTTTTTTTCGGATTTGTGGAAACGACGAAGCACGTTCTATACATTAGTTTTCCTCTAGTTTAAAATTGAAATTAAAAGCATTGGGAAATCCTGTAGGATCGGTAGGTTCAAGTCGTGATGAATCAGATAGTTTGAAAAACCAATGGAAGAAGAATTTTAGAAGAATGTCCAAGAAAATCAAAAAGTTACAGTTGCATCGATGGGATGCATTCAGCTGTTGGCAAATAAAGTTATCTTTTCAAAATTCGGATTAAAGATTTACAAAAGAAGTATACATTTTTAGTCACTCCATCGACTTTTTCTTCTAGGGTGGGACATTACTGCGCTAATTCTCAACCAACTGGATTACGGTTGACACGTTGATATGCACGGAGAAAACGGATTGTCTTGGAAGATTCAGCTGGGTTAACGCGGATAACCGAGGCTCGGATAATTGGGGTTTTATTATATACTAAATCACGTAACTTATAACGACAACGTCGTCGATAATTTTTTAAATGTGACAGACAATTAGAAAGTTTTCCGAGGAATTTTTACCGAGCACTGCTTTATTTATTTTATGCTTAAAATGGAACACACGAATATTCCCAAAAAAGGTGTGTTTTCTGCGATATCCAATGTAAACCACATAATTATCTGATATCCACACAATCGGTCATATTTTATCAATTTGAACAATTAATTACTACAATAATATATTTATTATTTCTTTGCATTTCTAATCGTTGAAACTGTTTTCGGTAAATTTTTGTTTAAATAAAATGCTCTGAATTTCTCTTGAATAGAACTTTCATATGAACCAGCACGCGATATATTTTGTCTCATTAAAAAAATATCGATAGCATCACTGGTCACTGTTGTGAGTCACGTGATCTTAGTTTGATGAATATGAAGGGATTTTACAGAAACATAATATTTAAATAATACAGTAGATAATATGGCATATTATGATCACAAACCGTTCATTTGGTTCTTCCATCGTGGTATTCAGATGGATTCCATTCGGAGGCTCGTGTTGGCAAAGGTGGATAGAATTGTCTTCAGCATCGAGAGCACGAGAACTCGCAAGTTCTTTACTTTAAATTATTTAAAAAAAATGATAAGTACTAAATGAAACAAATAAAACAAAAAAATAGGACGAAACCGATTTTTTACTTTTATTAAATTATAAATTTTTGTTAGCATAATATGTGATTTTATTATTATAGCGAAAAAAGTTCATGATGAGTGCAGAACGCATCTCGTAAATGACTATGGAAAAATGTGATTCGATTTGAGTCGATTCGAATTGAGGAATACTTTTACAGGACGTATCCCCGATGCAAATCGAAGCTCTGGTGTACTAACTTTGACTCAAATTTTTAATTGATTTTAATATTTAAAGATTTTAAATTGATACAACTATAGTCGCAAGGATTTTAATGCATAAGTAAAATTGTAAATGCAACTTATCTTACAAGGGGACCACCGTCCCTCACATCGTCGATTTGATCTATTTTGTTATACGTGCAGGTTGTAACTGGAAACGAAATGGGTCAAAATCAAAATATTAAAGCGCACCACTCAGCCGTTTTCATGAAAATCTCACTTAAAAATGTTTTTTTATATTTGGGAGGGGCATAAGAAATTACTTATTATTAATTTCTTTAAAATATTTTTAATTAAAAACTAATTTTATTAAATCTTTTGAAATAGTAATCAAAGATGTTATTTTTTTTATGGTAAGTATACGAAATTACGAAAATAAGTATTACTTTATAATTTTTTGTATGAATCATTTGAAAAATCGCAAGACCCAATGCAGAAACAAGAATAAAGCAGTCCACTGCAGGACGAAATTTTTCTAAATTCTGAAGAAAATATGGCCGAAGAACCTTGATTCAGAGAAAAAGAAGATGAAAATGGAAAAAACTTTCAACAAGTAGTATCGACAAGAAGCTTGCAAGAGTGGGCATTATCTGCAGAGTCAGTTTGGAAAATTTTAATATTATTGAGTTTTTCCATATTCCATCTTTCTTTCTCTAGATTTCGACCTTCGGCGATATTTTCTTCAAAAATTTCGTTCTCCGGTGAAACGTACTGTTTTTTGTTTTTACTGTGAATATCACTCTGGCTCCTGCGATTTTTCACGAGATTCGTCCAAAAATAATAGATAAAAATAACATCTTTGATTTTTATTTCAAAAGACTTAATAAAATTCGTTTTTCGACATATTCAAAGTAGATTTTCACGGAAACGGCTGAGTAGCGCGCTTTAATATTTCAATAAAATCGGCGATGCAAGGGTAGATGTCAACCAAATAAATTTAGATTGCATATCTCTGTTTCATAAATATATTCTGCAAGCAGTAACAGAATCAGAAAGGGTCATACGCCCATATAGCACCTGACGTCACAAAATTCATCAGACGTTCGAGTAATAAAATTCGTTCAAAACGAGGCCGACACAAACAAATCATCTCCTTTCAATGCCCTAGAGAGAAGTGCAATCTTCATTTTGCAGACAAATTAATGGTTGAAAATTTTACAATTATTGAGCAAAAACAATTTTCACGTTGGTTTCAAACGTACAGAGTGGTTGAAAATAAAACTCGGTCCTGTTTTTATTTTGGTTATTATTTTTAACTAAAAATGAATTTATATGATGTTTTCTTACAATTTATTGTCAAGTGGAAACGATTTTAAATTTTCTTTGAGAATGAAATTTGGTTTTTGTAACGTTTCGAAGTTCATCGTCCTAATCGCACAAATAGAATTCTTGATAGGAATGAAAATTTTGAAGTAAGTAATATTTTGTTTGAGAAAATACTCCAAGTCGCCATCGATTTTTCGATATTTTTCGCTGAAATCTGGAGCACACTTACGTCTCTTCTGACAGAGGTTGGTAATCAACAAGACAATTTGTACTTTTGACGTACGACGACCCCGTTGACTTTTCCAAGTCACGACGTTGGTTATAAATAAAAAAATTGAGACGCTTCCTGTATTGTAAATGCGAAAGGAAAATCTCTTCAAAGTTTAAAAGTGAAGCACTTTAGTTAACATCGAATAATAATTAAGTCGATAAATAACTCGGGGTTTAAAAATATTTGAGCGGTTTTTATTATTATAAATGAATTTTTGTGCGCGCAATAATTAACTAAAGATCTTTAATATTTGTATGAAACTAAAATAACTCGAAAATGGTTTAGAAAATTTATTATCTACATTTACATTCCTAAGAATATTTATTTGATTTGACTTGTATTTAAGTGTCAAGCTATAAGTTTTAATTAAAGTTTCTGCGTGGAATTTAAGTTGCACCTTTCGAAAGGTGAAGGTTAAATCGAAGAATTATGGTTTTAGTGCAAATAAAGTTTAATCGGTGCCATTTTAGTTTAGATTACAACAATCACATTCGTTTGATGTAATTTCGTGTAAAGTAAACCTCGAAAGAGCAAGCAATAAGAAGTGGTCTACCATCCATGTTGAGTTGAATGCGATGAACTCAATAAGACAGAGTGCTAACTCTAATACCATAATATACCAAGCAACCCTTGTGTTACGTTTTGTTTCGTCTTTATTTGTGTAGTCTAAATCCTTTGCAGTTAATAAAGACAAAAAGCAGAAATAGTCGTATAGTTCTACTAAACGAGCAAGGCCATTGCATGTAATTGAACGGCCGTTAACTCTGTACTACTACGTTGTTTGGAATTGCCTATCACTCCAAATGGTCATTGTTTAGTTCTGTGATATATACTACAGTCCAATTTATTTCAATTGTCAATATTTATAGAACAATTCGATTCTCTTTGTTGTCTTTTTTCTTAATTGCAACTTTCTCGATATACACGTAGCTACACATCACACAGTACGAGCACTAGGTACCCAACGTATAATATAAAGGAGTTGGATGAAAGAAATCGATAAGGTGGTTAATTTATGTTTACTTACGTGAAATGTGTAACAATAAACGGTAACGTTCATCCCATTGGCATAAACTCACACTAATCGTAAATAGTAACACCTACAATAAAGAGGTTCGCAACGGATCTGTTCCATAACAATAGCATCAGGAGTGAGCCGCATCAGCAGTAAAGGAGAATGCGAGGTTAGGGTACGTTCAATAAAGGTCCGGCCATTTGCTTGGTAATTGCATCATTTGGATGCTGATGCTCTGCAATACATATATTGGAACACGCCCAAAGTGCACACACGACACTTCGAGTGGGCTTATATTTGTTTAGGATTACCGATCCCAGTATTTTTTCCTTCCTGTACAATTTTATTTTGTTGTTTTATTTTTTGATCATATTGGACACGAGATGTCAGCTTTTTGCTAATATCGAAACTCATATATATTCCGATTTCTTTATTTTTATTATTGTCTACCACCATATTGCGTCCCATTTCTTTTCCGCAAAATTTATTTATTTTGCGCCGCAGCGCTCCTCTCCATCCAAACATCTTGTTTCGTCTAATGTTGATAATTACTTGTTAACCAATTTGCAAGTTTAAAATTAATCGAGTTTGTTGGAAATTTAATCTTGTTGTGACTGCGTACGTAATAGAATATTGTTAGAAAAGTGTGATTTACATAATAAAACGAAACGTTAAACTTTGCGATGATCTAAAAGAAAAGTGCTTTGATTCGGGAGATCTTTTTGAGAGTGTCTGATTGATTCATGGCAAACATGTGGAAGGACGAGAATAGAGCGGCCGGGGGTCGGTGACAGTTGGCTCGTTGCGACAGGCCGATTCCTTAATATTGGCCTATTAATCTTACCTAATCACTTAGCGCTTGATGAGAAAGACAAACCCAACTTATATATTATTTCGAGTATTTATAACCGACGAAAAATTACTTGTCAATTAGTAACGAAAACTTTACTCATTTTAAATTACCACGCGTCTTATTGTACGTAGAAATTTACTTAACCACATAAATTATTGTTATGTATTTGTTTGAAATTCAATAATCTTTATTTTAAGACGCGCATAATTTAACTCAATTAATCAGTTGGACGTACGAGCATAATTTTACATGAAATTTAATAGACGGACGGCGGCGTACAGCAATGGATCGCCACGTTATTTTTTCTATGCACACTAAAAGCTCTTGTCGACACGTTCGTTCCATGCCGGTCCTGCGAAACCAAATACACATAATACCGCGGAATTTTTATTTGAGTCATCGCAAAAATGTGAAATTTTTTTATCATCACCAAACTCATTTTCTATCAACAACCCACAATATTATTTATATTTCAAGTTCGATGAATTATGATTATCCATATTATTACAAAATACCATAAATAATTATCTATAAATATGAATAGATATCATAAATTAATCTACTAAAAAAGTTGATTATTGCTAATATATAAGCCAAATCAAACTAATTATATTCAAGTTTCTATTTTAGATACCCAAAATCGATAATAACTGTAATAAGCATTTAATTTGAAAATTAAACAGTTTGTCTATTATACACATCATAGGCGTGTTATCACTTTTTTTTCATTAATTACTTACACCAATTTTTTGCCTCCTCTAATGTATGCTACTTCAAGTTCCTCTCAATCATTTTTGTGTTGCAAGCTACAATTATTAGTAATCAATGTAAGCACTTGTTTGAAGTTTTTGAGATTCAAGAGTACAGTTAATGATCGAGAGCCCATTCGTGTTGTACTTACTTGCATAAATAATGAATTTGAGGAAGTCAAAATAAAAAAAATTTCTTTTAACATTTAGCTGACTGCTAACATTATTTCAAAAATATTTAATATTATAAAAATACATATTTCAAAAATTCCAAAAAAAAAAACGGATTTAAATTAGTCAAATCGTTTTAACGTCGAATTTTACTATTATATTATTTAAATTTAAAGTTTGGTACAGTACCGTAGCGTAACGCATTAACGCCCGTATTCACAGAAAAGTACTATGTAGTACTTACTAATGTAGAATTTGGATTTCGTAGTCGCATATTCCATATTTGATGTGTATAGAACGGAACAACTTGGCAAAATTTAAATTAGTCAAATGTTGATCAAAGGTAACACTTTCACCAACTATTCTTGCTCTCTAAGTACTTCATTTACGACTATGAAATCCAAATTCTGCGCTTAAGCATTAGTAAGTACTAAATACTTCTCTATGAACACGTGCATATCTCGAATATTTCAAGAGCTAAAAATCAATCGAATTAAAGTATAACAGAAGTGGGAGTTTAGGTATTTAATTTAATTAATTGGTTCTTGAAATCTTTTGCAACGACTATTGTCGGTATGAACGGTTGAAAGTTTGTCCAAATTTTTTGCACTTTTAAAAATAACACTAAATTGGAAGCCTGTTGATAAAATTATGTTAATTATGTTAATGGATATAATTTTGTTCAAAGATTCTTAAAAATAAATTTTTCTAATTGTATTAATATTGTTGCAGGAATAATAAAAAGTAAATAAGCTTGGTGTACATTGCACACCCATCGGAAGCTAGCCGTAAGAATTAAGTAGTAGTTCTACTCTGTAACTTTAACAAACAACTTTGAATCTCTTTAATATTTCAATTCAAATACAGGTTTTTCAAAATTTTTCGATATTGTTGATTAGAGCCTTTAAATTTGCACAGAGCTTCTACCGTTTACAATGTAATTATTTTAATTAGATATACGTAACAACACAATAATTAAAAATGCATGTAAGCACATATTTGCTGTATGAATATTTATTTCTCCATAAAAGTGCAAATACTAGTTTCATAATAAAGATAAGAAACTTAGTAATAAATATTCTAATTTTCTGCCAAGTGACTCCTTGAAAATTCTGTTTTATTTGCAGTACAGAGGCTACACCCCCTCTGTGGAATTAGAAAAGTTTCGTCTTGAATAATAAAGCTATTTATTGATATTAAGTATTCGTTCATCTATGTGACATTAATTTGAAATGTTTCTGTCTTTTTAAATGAAATGCATGTAAAAACACATTTACGTTATAAAAATTCATAATATGCAATTTTTATCAAGATTTGACCAGCTTCGTGGGATACCCGCCGTGATACCTGTTGAAGAGCCTAGTAACTTTCGCAAATTACCTCAACTCATTATATTTAATTACTCCAAAAGTATTAAACCGATTTTAACCAATTAACATATCAGTAAATTTTATAATTATTCATAATCGTAATGTTTATGAAAACTTTCTTCACTATTACTTTATAAAAAATGCAAGTTTTGCATCGGAATAAAATGTCTAAATTGAATTCCGGTAGGAAAATGAAGTCTTACTACGCTCGACTTAATAAATAGAGATAACAAAGGATATCAGATATCGAAAGAAAATGAAGAAGAACGGATGTTGATTATTTTCTTTATATCATCATTCTGATTTCCATTCCAACATAGGGAAATATCATGATGAATTAGCGTTTTGACATTTCTGCTTCCCATTGCAACATACAACTGAAAAATAAGGACATTTTTTTGTCATATGATGAGTAAAAATCGAACTTGAAAAGAAATCGAGAGCATGAGCAGGAAGAGTAAGAGTCGTCGGTCCCCTTGGGTTAATAATGATTGCCACTATTAGCAATTTTCGACGTTCAGAATCACAATTCAATCAAACCTGGAACTTTGAGAGTTGATCTGGAATTTTGCTACAGATCACAGCCTAACAATACATAGTATGTTTGACGTCCTCGATTTGAAAAAAACCCTGCGACGTTTTATATGATTCAATAGTATATTCCGTTACGAAATGTATTTACGACTACGTCGGCGGGTTTTGACTTTTTACCTTTATTATCAGTGTACAAGGTTGTATGCTTTTATAAACTCAATTTGGTTGTATCGGGAAACAATGCCACTTATCACGAATTTTTTTACAAGTATGTTTTGATAATAATAATAATGGATAACATAACCGGAAGACAAGTTTACGTAGGGAGACCGGGGCGAGTTGGCACGATTTTTAAAAGTTTTTGGGTTTTATCAATTAATAAAATTATTATCAGGCGACTCGAACCTAATTCGGAAACTGCTTTTTAAATTCGATCAACACGAACCACCGTAATTTCGTAACTGCTACTTCAGATTCATTGTTATTATTTTTGTATGCCGGAAAATAAATAAAAACCTTTTTATTTTTTTTTTGATAAAATAATTCGACGAAACGAACGATCAAATTGATTGGATACACGTAACCTACCTAACACATAAATTGATTGCAATGTAGAAGTTGACCTCCAAATCAATCGCCTATTTATCTCTAAATTCTCACATATTGGTAAAATGCATATCAATTAATTGACTTTTTCTTATCTATAATCGAGTCGGAGTCGTTTTAAATTATTTCGTATCATTACTAAACTGTTATTAATGCAGACTGAAATATTTTATCGTTAAATTAAAGAGGAATCATATAAATTGTACACATTAAATAGATAAGAATAAATTAAGTTAGGTGTATAATAAAGTTTTACTTTATTGAATAATTTTGAAATAATTGTAAAAGGAGATGGCACTTTTATGGTGTGGCGAATGGGTAAATCGTTATTTCACCATAATCGAATTTTGAATTTGGATCGTGCAATGTGATTAGGGTAAAATGTTGATAACTCGGTGGAACGGGAGAATGGATTTCAATCAAGAACGTGTACAGTGAGAAAGTGACGTACAGACGATATTTATGGGCAATTCAATGTCGTTCCACGGGGTACCCAATATTGGTTTGATAACCGCACACGCCATACATCAAACTAATGTCCCATTATTGCACTGTCGGCGAAACGGCTCTCCTCAAAAAGTTAGTATGTTTCAGTGCACCGCGATAATGACGCCGCGCCGTCTTAAAATTTTTACGTTGATTTGCCAAAGCGGTAGGCGGTTTCGCCGCACGTAATCTACGGGGGTTGATTTGTCGTTGTCGTGCGAGTTTTTAAAATTAATTTGTTATCAAGTAGTTTGCATGTTTTTCATGATGTATGGTGAATGTGATTCATGCATTTACACGTACCAAGAGTTATGTTGACCGGCAGACCACGGGAATGCATGAACTGCAGCCAGTTCACACACAATTTACTGTGGCCGGCATAAATCACTCAACTCGGAACGATTCATCAGCCTCATTGTACAGATCGAGCGAAGCTTTCAAAATCGAGCTGCTAATATTTTACAAGTTTTTGACAACCGAGATGGCTTTTCCATCTTTCCCAACTCTGAAGCTGGACACCTGTGCTATTCAGAAAGGGAACGAACGTCACAAATAAATGTTCGCGATGCGAGAGATATTAAAATCATAAATATATTTTAGTGCATATTTGAGATTATTGATTATAATGGGGCTCAAGTTAACGTTTCGAATTTACGTATAATCAACAATCTTGGAACATCGTCGTCGGAATCAAAACGGGCGAAGTTTCCCCACGTTCGACCCCCCAGTGTCCTGATTTATGTGATTCCGGAATCATGGCTCTCCTCCTAGCGCATACAGCGCGGATATTTATTTTATACATCTGTTCCCCTTGACATAATGTCCCTCTATATATCGTGTGCATGCTTTTAGAGTGAAGGCTGTTAAAGAGCGAGACGAGACGTCGAAAAGAAGGGCACGCAAGAGAGACGAGGCTAAACTTCGGATGGATGGATCGCGCTCAGGGTGGTAGGAGTAGCCATTGAGAAAAGATATACGAGTATGAGTTTGTTGTACTGACTACTGACTGCATGAGTGTGCTTTATCGGCCGCCTCGGGCGTTGCTCTCTCTCTCGTGTGATTTCAAATCTTACCATTTAGCATTTTGCTACAACCAAAAACAATATCCTCTCTATGTTTTACCAACGGGAGGACCCACTTTGTTTACTTTACAAATTACTTTATTAAAACAAGAAAATAACAAATTACCACGTTAAGTTTCACTATGTTGGGGTTAGTTATAGTTCCACGTAATCAAACAACCCCGGTTGTTCTTTCATACGCTCGGCACCAGAAAAAAACCGTCCGTTAATTATTCTTGCTTTAATTAATTGTGATTTATGAAAACATCTGCATTAAACTAGTATTTTAAGATTAGGATGAATAAATGAATAATGAACAAGTCGACAACGGATGCCATAACCCATGCCGACTTAATGATTATTAGATTGACACGTTTAGTATATTGGTGATGAAGGAGGTCAAGAAAGTTGAACTTTTATTATTGAGAATGTCTCAATTTCGCTGCTTTTTTTGTGTGCGTAGTTTTTATTGCGAAATTAGCCGAAATCAACAGGTAACTCTCTAAATGGGTTGAAAATAGTTTGGCGTCGCACCCGCTCGCGCGACATACGTTTTGTCTTCCAAAAATACCCCAGTGTAAACAGTAAAGATGTAACATTTTTATGCGCCATTAAAGAAAGAATTACAAATCTGACAGTTTTCTCTTTCTTCGGTTGTTTGTTTCTTGGGTTGAAAAGGGAAAGAGATAAAATCCTGCAACACTTTGGTACGTGGATACAGCTGAGCGACGTGTAAGTGCCACTTGAGTTGCTTGTAAAAGCGGTAAAGGGCTGTTAGGGTTACGTCGGAACGATAGGGGTGAATTTTCTATACTCGTCGTAAATACGCGTGATTCCTATATAAGAGATTAATAATTGCAATAAAATTTAAATTGGATGTTAATGAAACAGTATACATGCGTACACGGTTAACAAGAGCTTTCGGATTATGAGGGCAAGGGTTTCTTCCATTCGGAAGGGTCGCTGTTTACATCAGGAAGTGGAATCAAATTATTCGGATAATTGAAGTCGATAAACGTTAGCTTATGAAAATTTCGTTGACGAGCGGGCACCTCGTCGATCTCGTCGGTTTTCTCTCCGGGTCGTGGATAATAGCGGAAAGCTTAATTGAGTGAAGAATTTGTTTACTGTGGTATAAAATATGTATGCATTTAATGGCGATCTGAATATCCGAAGTAAATTAAAATTCCGGTCTGCTCGGAACAATGCTGTCACTCCAGATGTCACTTAAAATGGAGGATGGTAGACGAGACTGTGACGGATCTGATAGTGCGCGTCGCTTTGCAGACTTCATAAACTGCTTGTCAGCTTTCACCATAAGTCATTATCCCGGATAGGTAATCGGATCAACATATTAAAATCCAATTTTTAACATCAAAAATGCAAAATAAATTTTTTTTCTCGCCAATCCAAATATCTCCACCCATCATTTTCATTATGCTAATTCTTTTTCTCTTTTCCAGGTAAGTTCACTAATAACGAATTTGGCTTTTCGATCGATAAATGGACCGCTCACTTGTTTGGGTAAGAAATTTTTAAGCTTACGTAAGAAAATCTTTTAGTGCTATTCTAAAATGGACAATCGTTCATCTATGAGTTATGGAAAGTGGAGTTATGTTCAGGCAGCAGCCATCAAGAAAGTTAAAATACGACCAATGTGTTTGAAGCCACATACAAGTTTTCTGTGGAATTTATTATTTATAGATTTGTTTATCCTCGACAACTTTCATATTCTTTATCATAATGTCATTAATATGTCATGGATACTGCTGATTTCTCAAAAAGACAAGACGAATGTTGATGTTTTCCCGTTTCTGGTGGCTATATATCAATACCCACGCACTTTGTTATGTTGGATACTTTTAAGGCATCATTCACCACCACCTTCTCCAATGTGAAAAACAGAGACAGACACACCTGTCAGTATTATCGGACACAGTCTGTCCGACAACAATGACCATCATGTTGATGGCAAAATTGATCGACGTACAAACTTTCATCGCCGTGCTTACTCTTTATTATTCATGCACTTTACACAAAAATGTTTATGTAGGCGTACGTTTCATTATTTTATTATCATCTTTAATTGCTTTTACTCATTGATATGCATTCCATTTGCGATCGTTAAATTAATTAAACACAATCAAACATTCAGGTCATTACCATATAACACACATCTTTGTTGGTTCAGGAAATTGAAAATGCCACTTGCCTTCCTTTTGAAAATGTAAAGCCTTTGCAATTGAAATGGTATTTACTTACGCGGGTTTTCACTTTTTTTCCCAACCTTCCCTGGTCTTGGTTTGAACTAGAACTTCACAAATGTGGCAGAGCAGCGTACATACCGAAAGTCGCCCGTGAAGAAAGGTGCAACTCAATGTAATTTCGTCGAAACAAACCATGATTTCCTTGAGAAAAATCACAGATTTTAACATATTTGGGTTAACTGGTTTTTTAACATATTATCCAAATATTCGAGGTCATATCTTCTTGAATTTTCAATAGGGAACACTTACGAAGAAGTGAGGGAAGCGAAATGAGATTTCCGAGGACTAACTTGGATTTTCTATAAGAATTAAAGATTTTTAAAATAACTGACAATGATTGTTTACTAAAAGGAAGAAGAAATGTTGTAGCCACTGATCCACAAATAGGTAGACCATAGTATACCTCTGAAGCTTATGCAAGGAGTGCTAGCTCGTCAGACGGTTGCAGTGGCGTGGGACGAAATAATACACGTGAGTTGTTTTAGCAATAAAGCACAACGAAAGGAGTTTAAATAGTTTAATTACCTGCAGATTTAAATATCTGCAGTGAAAGATGTTTTCAATTAACAATCCAGTCATAGTTACATTGATTATGGTTAAACGAGAAATGCAACACCTTTTGAGTAAAGACAGAAAAATGCCGTAAAGAAACGCCCAATGATGGTTCAAAATTTCTAAATAAAATTATAAATACGAATTGTCGAAGAAAAACATCAAATGGCAGCAGGATTGAGCAAATTCTTTGTTTTGCAATAGCATTTTCCATGTCGATAAGCTTATCTAGTTTTTAATGTCGGTTCTGAACGACTAATGTTGTAGTAGCGAATGAGAGAAAAGTTGGCAAGAGTGCAGCGAAATCTGTGTTTTGAAATCTGTGTTATTTGCCATGCGCAACGTTTCTGAGTAGCAAAAAAGCCATAACCATCACATTTTTTGTCACTGCAAAAACTAGCAAGTCCCTCACAAACGTTGCTACCAGTTATGATAAATTGTAATCAATATACAATAGATTTGTTTAAGAGCAATTTTATAGAAGAATGGATTGGATTAGTATAAATAGCATTGACCAGCAGTGTAGCGCAAAGCATGCACCGGCCGACTGGAAAGCGGTAGACCGCGGTTCGGATCCTAGTCGAGTCGGATACACTGCTGTGATCAAAGGTCCAATATCAATCTGTGGACCATGGGGAAGGCAACGGAAACCACCCCATGAATTATATTCATGAAAATTCATCTTGGCTTCGGCCAAGCTGGGTCGACGCTTCTGACAAGAAGCAAACGATGAAGAAGAAATAGCATTGAGATGATGTCAGGTCGAAAATGATGAAATCGGTGTGTATCGACTGACTATTGTCGTTCACCTGGTAGAGTTTCCAAATTTTAAGGTTTTCGACCAAAGGTAGCTCTGTGGTACAGATTACCATAGTTGGTAATTGGAAAAAAAGATGGGAACAAAAATGGGGGAGGTGTGGTGTTCAATTTTTGATTTCCGAAGGAAGTGCGCTCCAACAACGAAACCTAGCAAAAATAGGTTGCTGAGGGTGACTGGACAGAACAGAACATGAAAAAAACAGAACAATGAAAAACATGATGACACAATGAGAACACTGAAATAGCAGAACCTTGACAAAAAAGAACACTAAAAATGAGAATAACGGAAAAAAGTTTTGTTAATTATTTGCATGAGTTTTCATTATTTAATTGGTGCCCAATATCGTAATATTTCTTCTAAGCATATATAGAAGGCGTTCCACACTTTGCCGAGTAGGGGGATATTTTTAGTTAGTAGCTCCGCAGCCTTCGCTTCGATCTTCTCCGCTCTTGAAATTGTTAGAAGATAGCATCTTTAGTTGCCAAAATCCATGAAATGAATAATTTGGCGGAACCCAAGATGACTTATTAATTACTGAGGAAATATAATTTTTGGCGTGATTTTCTGCTTGCCAATTGGCTGATTTGTGATTTACGCTGTTCCACAGATTTCGGTTTAAACCTAAACATGTCAACATTGATCCAGTGATAATTGATATTATCGAAAATGGGGAGCAGAATCTCGAAGATCAGTTCGTATTCCAACAAGACGGAAGTTTCTCGCATTATCCACTGCCTGTCTGATGGTATTTGGATTAAAAGCATTAATTGAAAGCAAAGGTGGTATTGAACAACTCTCACGCTTGCTTGATTTGTCTTCATTAAATTTCTTTCAGAGAAGAGAAGGGGGGGGTCGGCCCCTTTCATCCGGTTTCGTTAAGATTTATAGCAGCTTCTTAACGTGGAATACGGTCAAATAGATCCAAAAATGTTTCAGAATGTGTGATTACATCTGTCGATGCGTATTGCACGTGGACTTATACCCTGAGGGAAAAATATACCCTGAAAATGCTCTGGGGTGTTTGAAACAAAGCAGTTATCAAGCACTGATGAAAGAGAAAATGAGTGAGGACTAATCCCTCAACGTAGATGATGAATGGATAAACATTTCCCAAAATGGAACAGAAAAAAACAGAAATTAAAAAACACGTTCTTTATTAAAAATAAGGGCTACCGTGTTCCTTTTCCTCTTACCAAAATACGTGTATACAACATCCGTCTATAAAAACATAAATTTATTCAAACTTTTGGAATATTTTCGGTAAAAACTAACACATAGCGAGTTTTTCTAACCAGATACCTACCGCTTGATTATTCAAAAATCAACATTGTCGATTAAAATAGAAGATTATAAAATTCTGTGTTGAATTTTAAAATAAACTGCTACCTACATAATTTAAATGGAGCCGTTATTTTTAAACTCGCTAAAGAGGACAAAAATATTTTTGAAACTTATCGATTAAAAAAATATTTTGATTGTGGAGAGTTATAACGTCGACTGTCACCTGTCCATCTAAATTTGAGTTTATTTTCTTTTGGAAATGGCTTGTCTTGTTGGTTTTTATGGTCGGTGTTCGGTAAAGTTGTCGCTGTCATGTCTCGCGGTCGTCAGATTATTGACATGACAAGCGCACGGTCGTACGCGACCTCTTCATCATATTACCTGTATTTTCAAGGACGTCGGCCTAAATTATATTTTCGTTTCTATTTTTCCGTTACTTGATAATTCTTGTTTTTTAAAAATTTAAAATCGCCTTTTTGCAGTAATAAAAATTGACAACCAAGGTTTTCGTACATTGCTGGCATTGAAATCTCCAATAACA
Source organism: Lycocerus yunnanus (assembly GCA_036346125.1). NCBI lineage: Eukaryota > Metazoa > Arthropoda > Insecta > Coleoptera > Cantharidae > Lycocerus > Lycocerus yunnanus. Next base: position 1,338,244 of record JARFIX010000017.1, read on the forward strand.
AATCATTAACATTAACACAATATTTCATCAAATTTTGTCTGTCCCAATTTTTTAAAATTAATTGTTTCTTACGTAAGATTATTATTTAGAAATTAAAAAAAATATAAGATTTTAATGTATTTCATAAATTAACTTTCTATCGATTTATGGTTGATTTAGGAAAATAAGAAAGCAAAATGTTAATTTAAAGTTAACCCATCGGTCAATAATCATAAAGCATGTCAGGCCTTGTGGTTTTTATGGGACTTTACGTCGTACACTGTTTCGTTAATTACATTCGGTTATATTAAATCAATCTTTAAAAAACACGGACAACTTGTTAGACAACTTAGGTGACGATTTATGTGAATTCGTTTGACAATGACCCGTCGTTAAAAAGGAATAAAAAGTTTGACGATCTTAAATAATTTGGAATAGAAAATTTAATTGTTTAAATTAAATTTTAAATTTCGGTTTAACGCTGCATTGCTACCGGATACAAAACGAATAGAAAGAAAACTTTTTGGTACTCCTGCTTTTCGATCCTTATCTAGCGCAACTTCCAAAGTTCGAAAAGGAAATTTTCAAGTGTGAACTAAAGTTTGAACGTCGTATCGATTTTTCTTTTAGTTTTTCGTGTTTGTTACATTTTGTACGTTTTTTTGTGGTGGTTAAAGAAAATTAAAATCCCCTTATGTATAAATTAGAAGCTTTTTTCTGATGTCACTTACCGAACTATTAGAAACATCTTGTAACCTACCCATTCTATTGTGTTATTCTTTAAACCCATTGTATGTTTTTTTTTGGAATCGCTGGGGCGTATTACAGATTCTCCCCAAGTTGTTAACACCGTTCCAGTTTGTTCTTATAAAAAAATTGTAGTTCGTTTTTTAAGATATTAATCAGACAGTAGAGCCGCCAATACGATGCCCCCATTTCGGTATCTATTTATTTTTATATATTATAATCCCTCGATTAAGTACTGCTGATCTGAAGGTTCCATAGTCGTAATTTTCGAACGGCGACATAAATGCTAATGGTCAATTTTCATAATATTATTTTTATTTAAAGCGATGCAATGTGGGCATGATGGACATTCTTTTAGAACGACATTTATAATTTTATTTCAGTTTATTATCCTTATCCTCCATAAAGTATTCATTTAAATGCTACTCATTTCTTCATTACAGAAAAAATATGTATAAACATTAAATTGATATGTGTTTGTTTCATGTAAATTTTAATAACTTACTTTATTAAGTATTGGCTTCGACTACAGCGCTTCTAATTATGTCCGCATGTATCGCCAATTGATTTATGAATATGTATTTTAATGAACATTATACAAATGAGTTATGAGAATCTATAATTAAAAAATTTTTATTATCTCAACTTGATTATGATAAAATGTTATTTCTATTTTTTTTAACCTACTAATTTATTAATTACGAAACGTTTGGTTCGGTCGATAAAATTTTCTTCGTTTTCGTCTGTATAAATTATGCAATATATTATAGTTTCTCTTTTTTTCGTCTCGCGAAACAAAATGTATACACTCCTCGAGCCGGTTCTGTTCTCCAGCACTCAATATTCATATTCACAAGTGCAATCATAGCATAAATTTTGCAAAATTATCGATTACAAAAAGCTCCGGTTGTATTTTAAAATTTATTATCCAATTCGTTGTTTAGTTTTATTAGCTGCATCTTATATGAAACGATATTACCGAAAATGCAACGGATTCCGAATATTTCTGCAATGGGCAATTTGCCAAGTGGATGTGAAATGAAACTTGCGACTGTTTCGTATTTTTATTATTATTAGTAGACAATTTCTCGCTTCTTTATTAGTAAAAAGTTTTCCCGCTCTTATCTGCAGTAATTGGGGTTATTTAACTTCATGTTGGTACACATTGTCACCAAATTAACAGACACCTGTCTGGAAATCCGTCGCGCACTCTGATTATCCCAGTTTTACGATGCGCCCAACTCTCGCTTGACGTGTAATTAGACATAGGTTTGTCGTGATTTCGTCTACCATTCTCTTCAATTTATGCCACGTCGTATCTCGTAGGGTCTTATTTCTCTAAAACCGTTAAATTCTATTAATTTAAATTTTTTATTTTTCCTGGCTCGGTCGATGCCAAGAATTTTTTTAAATTGTGCCGCCGAATTGCGTTCGTTGTTGTAATATTAAATTATTAAATCTACGCAGCGTAGCTGATAGTTTCAGAACAATAAAACTGATAAAATACTTGGGGACATTAGTGTCATCCTAGAGGATGAAATAGCGCGATGCTCTGCAGCAGAGGTCTTTATTATTAGTCGGCGAGGCAGAGTTATGATGACGCTTTCCGCTTTCCTTTAGATGTATGTGCTTCGGCCCATCCGTAATAACCAGAGACCCCAGACGTGATTGTTTCGGGTCGCAAGAAGGCCATCAATAACAACTTTAACAGTAAAAATGTCACAGTATGGGCAAAATAAATTTTCGTACAAAACTATCAGGCACGAGTCAATCTGCTTGCGATGTGTTTATGGGTCGCTGGAGACGTTTTCAAGATAAGTTGAAGTAATATGCTTTTAGTTAGCAGTAAGTAATTCAAGTCGGTGGCGACGCGGCCAAGGAGAAGGACGATACTAAGCGTCCTGGCGCTGACAGTTTGTCACATTAGATGTGGAGCATATATAACAAACAATCTGCGAAAGACAGTACACTGCCAAGAATTATAATGGGATAACTTGGAGACATATGGAGTGAGTTTGATATCAAGTAAGCCATCGTGCCCTTGGAGAAGGCAACCAATGAATGCCGTGTTGGCCGTCTGCAACCTGTCCACATAAATCTGTCATTCTCAGACGCGCGGGGTGCTAAAAGCAAACCCGTGTGATGGCTGAACTTAAAGGTTTTAGATCTATCTCGCTATTTATACCACTTCTCTCTCACGCTTCGCATTGACAACTGTCTTTGTTTTCCGTCAATCTTGCTACTCTTTCTTTCGATCGATTTCATAAAAAAAAAAGAATCGACGACTTTTACTTCCAACTCCTCTGCACCACCGTCTTCGCGGTTGTGTAATTGTTTATCCACCACATTAGGGACACTATCGTGGCCGATCACATTTTCTTGCATTATTAATTAAGCAACGTTTTGCAAAGCACAATTAAGAGAAACGTTGACAGCTTTTATATTACCATAAGTCAATTTTATGGGTGCACGAGAAAGATTGAAAGCGCAGTTACTAGCAGTAGATGAAAAAAATTAGGCGAGTACACAATTTATTCATGTTAATAAACATGTTTTACTGGTTACGCGACACTTTCTGACTGAATGTTTCAGAAGAACCGCAATAAGTTTAATTTCCATAATTATTATTCCTTCTCCAGCGGCATACATAATCATTTTTCTAAGAAAAACGTCGATTAATCTATGCATTTTTACGTTAAAATGTCTTTTTAAACAAAACGTGCAAAATTAACGCAAGATTTATTCGATTCGTTATGATGGAGAGGATGAAACGGAACCGAGAATAAGAAGTTTTTATGTTTATGGGCTTGTGGGGGAGGCGAGTATAGGGAGAAACCACTCAAAGTTCTCCTAACCTTAAAATAAGGTAAAGTTTTTAATGAAATAGGCAGGATAATTCGTGAAATGAAAAAGATTATTTTGTATGCAGGAGCCAAAGTGATGGGTTGCCATTTGCAAAAACGCTCATTTACTATACATTAAACGGATATATTGTTTTTCGCCAATGTATTTCTCCTTCTTCGGCCGCGATTGTATCTCAGGAGCGCAGATTCGTTCGGCATACATATCGCCTTTTCTACTCTCGAAGTTTTTTACGACTTCAGGTAATGCTGGCACGTGGGAATTACTTGGGAATATTTAGAAAACTATCAAGCTACTCGAAACAAAGCACATATACGTGGATCAATAAAGCCAAAACATCTCGACATTTTTCCGCTTCCTGTGTAAATTTTTATGACATTATTGTGATTTTAATTTAATATTTTAATTAAGATAGGGAAAAATTTGAATTATCTCAGTTCATCTTTGTCAATGTTTCCCCTTTTATATTTCTTCATGTGCCTAATTTAGACACAAAGAGTTATAGGACGATTTGCACAATTTTAATTTTCACCCTTCCAATTATTTTACATTTACAAGCCCCGAGAAAAGTAATGAAGGTGTTTAATCGTCAAGTTTGTTGTCGTTATTTTGGCTCGAGACGTTCGCCTTATCTTCATTTTAAAAAATCGTTTGGAATTTTTTGACGAAATGGTGGTAATAAATTGATTATTAAACTGTTATTTTTTTCTACGGACTTTTATCATTTTTTTTTAGAAAGTAGTTTTACGAGATTTGTATGATGCGGAGGAGACCGATCCGATCATTTGCTCGTCGATGCTATTTATCAACTGCTTCTAGTTTTTATATAAATTGCCATTAAAATGTCTTTTACATTATAATTTATGACATTCCTCACTTGTCTAATAAAAGTCACCGATTACATTCAGCTAACTCGAAAACGATTTTAATCAAACTTCTTCGCTCTCCAAATTGTTGGAGTAACCGATCCGAAATCAACGAAACTAAAGAAAAAAACCTTGACGGTTTTTAAATTCATTTCAAATAATTGCTATTCTAACTTACCGGGACTTAATTAAATTAATTGGTTTTAACTAATCGTTTCAAATTTGTTTCTTCCATCGTAGATCAAGCTGCGCGAGCATTCATAATTAAGCACTAACTCGAATTTGCATAAATTACCAACCAGTAATGGACTGGCGCTAAAATTTTGATGCCCCCTAGCAAATTCAACAATTTCATAAGAAATAAGCAAATAATAATTTAAATTAAAACGCGCCGCAGGAGATTCCGACGATGTACTATAGCGATGCAGTATTATGATTTCACATTTGCAGTTTTACGAAATTTTATTATCAATATGGGAACACGCCGAGGTTCATTTAGAACAATAAAGTGATCCAATAGCTTCATAACTGTGTTGTGAAAACGAATCACAGTAAAACGTCGATTATCCGAAGAGCTGTTATTCAAATCCGGGTTGGATTTCGTACCGTAGGTTAGATTTGGACTGCTGCCATTGTTGGGATGCAACCGACCATTAAATGTCACTCTTTTTTTTCGTATACCATAATATAGGTGATTTTCTTTTTTTTTTGTTAATAGTCAAATTTGTTATCTTAAATTTCTAATTTAAATCAAGTTCTTTTTTTACAATTAAACAAATCGATTCAATTTTTATACTTTATTTCTTCTTAACTCATAAGGCTTCATTTTAATTTCTAATTTTTGTTCTTATTTAATCGAACTAATTACCAATTGTTATTAATTATTCTTAAACATCAGAGCTATTTTTAATCGACATTTGTCCACGTCAACGCGTGAGTATAAGTGTGGTTTTAATCAAAAAGTTAGCCTGTCCGTCAACCGTCAACAATCTCCTACCATAAAATACTTCATGTCAAAGTACAGATCCAACCAGAACGTATATTTTCATTGAACTACGCTGCTCTCTGACAATAAGACCGAAGCGGATAAATCCCGGAAAATTCAAAAATTGTTCAAGCAGAGAAAACTTTAAAACGCAACTAAAACTACTTTCTTCACTTTGCTTGTGTACTTTTTCAAAAATACATTGTGCTTTCAACCTTTTCTTCCGCGGACGCTTAAAATTTGAAACGAAAAATAAAACAATTTTGACCATGGGCCATAAAAATGTTCTTCAACTGGGTTAAATTTCCAGTTTTTTGACAAATTTCGTTAAAGCTAGTAATTAAAAAAATACATGAAAGTACAGTCCGCCTCTGTTACGTAACCAATGATTAATTGGAATCGTTGTAAAGTTATGCATTTTTATAGGAAGCACGGTTTGGTGCGCAATCCGACGAGATACGGATCCAAAAGTTCAAGTTTGCGTCGTGCATTACAGCCTTTTTCTTAACCGTCACGCTAGTGTTGACAAAGCTGCTTTTCAAATATTACTTGCTTGACATACCGCAACTGCAATGCACCTTATAAATGGAAAATCTATACGAAGCAATTGGAAAACGCTTTCCAGTTTCGCAAAATTGGCCGATTACTGCAGGGCTTGTTTTCCAAATTGTCAGTTTTATGAGGTTTTTATGATTCAAGTTCAATACCCAGGTTGAGTTATCGAATTGTGTTTCAAATATGCAAAATTCATTGAGTAAACGATGCTAAATCAGCCCTGCAATGAGGCATTGTTTGATGGCAATAACTGTATAAATTATGGGATCATTTCAGTGGAATGCGGCGATATCAGTCCGCTTTTACACAGGTGGATGTCGTACATCACATTTACAGCTATTGGTTTTATATATTTTTTGCCAATAACTGGATTTTAATTACTGCAGTCGGTTAATGTATCCATATTTAGCTGCTTTATTTATAATCAATCTGACTGCGTTTATTTCCAAGTCTTAATTAAGCATTTGTCACTTTTTTTTTGCTCCCTTACAGTTTTGTCTATTTTTTGATGTGTAAGGGTGTGGGTCAACACGACAAGTCCAAAGCTGTCAACGACAGTTGAATCTACTGTGTCATCAAAAACTGCCACGTAATATGTCTGTCGACTTACTGGTCAACTTTTCAAACTTTAAATAGTCGAAAAAACCTTTCACGATAGGTTAATGTTGACTCAAAAATTGCTAAGTGGGGTAAATATGGGGAGACTGTTAAGTAGGGTAGTAGTATCGCAGAGATATTCAGTGGCTTGGCGGTTGTCGATAGGGGTGGAATTTAACAAAAACTCAAATGTGTCGCGTATCCAAACCTAAAGTTTTGTTTTTGGATTTCACTTGGTGAGTGTTGTTTTTTATTAAAAAGAGTTAAATTCTTTAAACATTAAAAAAAAAGAAAATTTGTTTTCAATAACTGTCCGGTTAAGGTTAAACTGAGGATATGTTGGTGGACTAATATACATCCTGTTCTGGATACGACAACAAAACGATCCTGAAATGGCATCCCATCCTCGTCGGTCGTCGCGTAACGTTTAGGGTTTAAAATAATATGGAAATTTCTACTAAGCGAGCGATTTAGGAAACATTGCGTATGCAATGAACTGCTTGTCTGTTTGAATAGACGGTTTGGCTGGACATCCAAACAAATAACCTAAGACATTGAGAACTCGACGAATTTACACAAATTGAAAACAAATTTAAATCAAACTTTCCCAAAATAATTTATTAACGGATTTCATAAGTCGACCTTAATAAAGATAAAAATTGTTATAACAAACACGAATTAAAATTTAAAATAATAAATGTAATTGTTGCCATACGCATTTTTCACTTTATTTATCTTCCATGTTATTTTTGATATCAACGATAATCCTTTACTCTTTTCAATTACCGCTTCTATGTTTGCATATTTTTTTTATCAAACCGTTTCCTTATCTCTTAAGTACCGCTAAGCAATTAATTATTAACGAGGAACTATGTTGTTTTTGTCGAAAGAGGTTAAACCGTGCCGTATAATGTGGAATAGAATTTTGAAATTACATAAAACTTTGAATAAAAAACTGCAATTAATACTCGAAACTGTATTGTACATAGTAGAATACTTTACAGTCAACTCCCCTATAATAACGCGATTTCCATATAACGCGATGTTAAATTTACGACAGCCCTTTTATAATACAATTTAATTAGATTGACCAATCTTCCTACAGCATAAATTTTTCTATCGGCCAATACATTTTTCTAAATCCCTTTGACCCACGTAAAAGCAAGTGGAACCTAATCAAAATGGCACTTGTCATTGGCTTCCGCAGTTAGCTATTTTGTGATACCACTTTTTCCGTAATTGTATTTAGAATCTCTCTGAGGTCAGCTTTCATTGTCAATCGCTTCCGTTTTGGAAGCTCAAGCAAAATACGCTAATCTTCTTTTCGGGGTTGCAAACCCATGAATCCTCCAACCCCGACGAATGTAAATCGTGAATACACAACCAACAAGGTCAAACAAAGGCTCGACGAAGAGTTCATCCATCATCAGGTTGATTGCATGGAACTAAAGCGATTGAGGATCTTTGAATTTGGACAGTGGTATCTTCTATTCAGAAAGCATTGGAAGTTCCGATTTATAGATCCCGAAAAAGAACAGAAGAACGAGATTCTAATTTTAGAATATTAAATCTATTGTAGAAAGAACTGATTTGGTCATCACCAGATCAGATTGAAGGCATAGCCAAGGCATGAATTTTGTAAAACTGGCAATTTATTCTTCAAAAAAACAGGGAGGAAACGATAATACATAGTAGAGTAGTAATCAACTAGCAGGTAAAATCGGCCTTTCGGCCGATTTCACTTGCTAGCTCTGCGAGGCGCCGACCTGCTCGGCTCGGCCTTCGGCCGCGCGGTTTTCTTGACGTATTACTTTTTTTTGACACTGTATTTTTGGTTTGTATTTGGTGGTTTCACTTTAAAAGAATTTCTTCATGGTAACAGAACGTAATGTAGTATTGGAAAATACTTTTACGACAATGATGTGACATGTGATTAACTTTCGAATCATGCAAATTTTGTAATCTCTCCAAACCCCAAACAAATTTTCTCGGCAACGTAGTGACATCTCGTGGAATTCAGTCAACTAATTGGCAATTGTTTATTTCCTTAATTTGCTACAAAAATTTTCATAAATTCTAATGAAAAAGGAAAAGCCGTTTGGTAAGACTTTTAGAAATTAAAAATATTTTTCTCCTTACTAACCGACCAATATTTAATTTGAAAACGGCTGCGTATGCCTCTAACCGAATAGGATTTTTTATATATCATAGGTTTTTTTTCGTAAATCCACCGTTGAAGGTGTGAAGAAAAGGTTTCACACCCTTACGATTTATTTATTTTTGAATCAAGCGGGATTTATTTATTTCTCTACTAATACTAAACATTTTGCATTAAAAATATTTTATAAATTTCTTTTCCGTTCGCTCACAAAGTTGGCCCAACTGTGTTTAATTAATAAAATGTTGCCAAAATAAGGTTTCTATCCGATTTTATGGCCGGAATTAGTAGAAAAACTTTATAATTTAGTTATGCCAGCTTACGTAAAATAGAAAATCTCCTTTTGAAATTATTTGCATCCTTGCTAAGTAACATCGGCTGTGTTCAGGCGATGGTCGTCAAAATATTTTTTCCAAATTTTTGAAAATTAAGTATTTTTTTTTGTTTCTTCGGCACACACTTGCACAACTAAATCGAAAAGGTGCTATACCATTTTTTCGAAAATCACTCCTATTACGTACAAAACTGATGAGTTTGTTTTTATCTAAAACGCTTCCAGTTTGTATCCAAAATTTTGAAGTCTGCAGTTTTTCTTAGATTGTGCCTTTATTTGGCGTTTTTCGACTAAATGTGTAATACAAATAAATTTCCGATTTTCAAAATGCTATCTGATATTGCTATCACATTTTAAAATATTTGACGAAAAACACGCATTTCTGTCAAAATGGAGAAATCCATTCAGAATGCATTAGCGTCCTTATTAACCGACCAATATTTAATTTAAAAACGGTTGCGTATGCCTCTTACCGAATAGGATTTTTTATGTATCTTGGGTTTTTTTCGTAAATCCACCGTGGAAAGCGTGAGAAGCGAACGCAATTTTTTTCAAAAGTTTTCAAGGGGTTCTCGTGAAAAATAAAATTTATTTAATTTTGAATCAAGCGGAATTTATTTATTTCCCTACTAATACTAAACATTTTGCATTAAATTTTTTTTATAAATTTCTTTTCCGTTCGCCCACAAAGTTGGCCCAACTGTGCTTAATTTTTAAAATATTGCCAAATTAAGGTTTCCATCCGATTTTATGGCCGGAATTAGTAAAAAAACTTTATAATTTAGTTATGACAGCTTACTTAAAATAGAAAATCTGCTTTTGCAATTAATTGCATCCTTGCTAAGTAATATTGGCTGTGTTCAGGCGAAGGTCGTCAAAATATTTTTTCCAAATTTTTGAAAATTAAATATTTTTTTTGTTTCTTCGGCACACACTTGCACAATTAAATCGAAAAGGTGCTATAACATTTTTTCGAAAATCAATCATATTGCGTACAAAACTGATGAGTTTGTTTTCATCTAAAACGCTCCCGGTTTGTATCCAAAATTTTGAAGTCTGCAGTTTTTCTTAGATTGTGCCTTTATTTGGCGTTTTTTGACTAAATGTGTAATACAAATAAATTTTCGACTTTCGAAATGCTATCTGATGTTGCTATCACATTTTAGAATATTTGACGAAAACACGCATTTCCGTCAAAATGGAAAACCATTCAGAATGCATTAGCGTCCTTATTAACCGACCAATATTTAATTTAAAAACGGTTGCGTATGCCTCTAACCGAATAGGATTTTTTATGTATCTTGGGTTTTTTTCGTAAATCCACTGTGGAAAGCGCGAGAAACGAACGCAATTTTTTTCAAAAGTTTTCAAGGGAGTTCCCTTATGATTTTTTCGTGAAAAATAAAATTTATTTAATTTTGAATCAAGTGGAATTTATTTATTTCCTACTAATGCCGAACATTTTGCATTAAAATTTTTTCATAAATTTCTTTTTGGTTCGCCCACAATGGTGGCCCGATTCTATTAAATTTTTAAAATACCGACAAAATAAGGTTTCTCTCTGATTCTGTCGACGAAAAAAGGGAGGAAGAAATTATAAAATTTATTGACATCTTTCCCAAAACAGAAAATCATTTTAGAAATTCATTGCACTGTTTCCAAGTAAGTTTCGCTTCGTTGCGGTTAGGTTCAGTAAAATATTTTTTCCAAATTTTGATAATTAAACGTTTTTTGTTTTTCGCAATTTCTGTTTCTTGATGTAACTTTTAATGTATAAAATTGTCGTAAATTGTTTTACTTGAGATTTTCAATTAAATTTGAGATTATTTGCAAGCTAACGTAATTTAAAATTAATAGTTTTGCGTTTTACATAAATTTGCAGGGCCGCGCGAATCTACGACGTCATAATTACATGTTCCGCATGCCTTCTCGAAATTGATCAAATTCTATAATTTGTATATTGCGATTGCGTAAAATGGTACTTTTAGGAGAAAATGTCAAGATACCATTTTTGTAGGTTTAATTTTTGTCTCGCCGAGAGTTTATCGAAATTAAAATTTGGTGCAAAATTACGGCGCGCAGAGCGTCGGAAAAAATCAATTATTTCGGAAACAGAATTGAACCTTCGGGAGCTTGTAACAGGAAAATTAAAGCGAGAAGGTACTTATTTTTTTCCAGATAAGTATCGCAATCTTCGTAAGGACCAAGTAGAAAAAAAGAAATCAAAATTTCGAGCTAGGATAACGGAATTAGGAGCAAAAATAAGTAATCGTTAAAACCCCATCGAAATGGCGGGTGCCCTTTTTCAAGTTTTTTAAAAATTTTTTCGTCGTTAGACCTATCTTGCTCACGTTCTTGCAAAATTTCGACTTTCTATCGCGCGCCGTTTTGCCTACACGTTGCTAAATATAATCCGTACTTTCAAACCGATAAAATCCCTTAAAAGTTAACGACGACCCTGTTTTTTTTTTCGATAAATCAAAATAAAAAGATTAAGAGAACAAAACGAAACCAAAAATCGAAAATCGACCGGTAAATAAAGAAGTTAAAATAGGAACCCCTCGTGAGGGGGCCCCTTTTTTAAATTTTGGAATTTTCCCGACTCGTTGGCGGTCGTTCTAGGTGGACCCAAAACTCCAGCTTTCTAGCTCCGGCAGTTTGGGCTGTGAATTTCGATGATGAATGAAGACGATCAGCTTTATATATATAATATGACACAATACCAAACTTTGAACTAAGTTCCATTTGACTTGCAAAGGAAAAATTAGCTTGTATTTGTGCAATAACTGGTGCTTGAATTAACCAGTACCACTACAGAATATTTTTTTGACATAAACTTCCAACTTCAAGGCAGAGTTCCATATAACACCAAGCTTTACCCTTTTCATTGAAGTGAACTTTTCATTATTGTCTAAAGAAGAACATCTCAATATTTTGCCTTGTCGGCAATTGCTCGACAGCGGACATTCCCCATACAGAGGCACACTGTTTTGCCGGGGTTAGGCAGAACAGCTCATTGATATTATCTAAAATGTCATTGATGACTCAAGGATCGTCTGAAATATATATCTGGGTATTATCAACATGCAGGTGAGCATCACAATTATTGGGAAGATGAGACGTGAAAATTACCTAATGAACTACCGTGGGGGAACTCCCCGTCCATTGCAAAGTTTTCCAGACACGTTACCTTCAAGTTTACCACTTTGAATTCTATCGTCCAATAAATTAACAAGGAGCTTAAAAGCAAAGCTGTCACATCCATAATAATCCAACTTGACTGAAAGAAGCTCATGATCGATCGCATCAGATGCATTATTGTAATTGAGTAGCACCACACCTGAGAGTTATCTATATTCTAATGCAGTAGCCGTACTAAAGCCAGAACGGAATCCAGATTGAATTTTGGGAACGACGCCAATCTTTTCAATGTGTTCAAGCAACTGCCGATGGATAAACGATTCAAAAACCTTCGAGAGTGCAAGTAAGATGTTGATGGGTCTGGTCACTAAAACTATTCGCATTATTAACTTTCGGGAGAGGAATAATAGGTAGTGACGATGTCTCCAAACAGTAGTTGGTCAAATGAGTGAAGATGTTCACTCAGTCCACTCAGTGGACATCTTCTCAGTCACAGAGATTCATCATCATCATTGTAGGTTAGTCAACCGGGCGATCTGAAATCAATTTTAACTGTAGAAATGGGAGCATCCTTGTCAAAAGGTAACTAATGGCAGAGTTGACATAATTAACTTAATCGTAGATATCATCCAAATTCACTACACGTGTCCAGGTATCAAAGGCAAACTCATCGGCATCGAATAATTCAATTTTCTCATTGTCAAAAGATCATTTGACTTTTGTTTCAGAAGGTTCTGTACTGCGAACATATTTATTTACAATATACAAGAACAGAGAAAACTGTAATTTGCAACGATATTTGATGTTCAGGATAATCACTGAGTAATAGGATGGCTTGACACATCATCAAAATTTGTATTAGTTTCCATTTGGCTATGGCCACCACGTCCGTGAATGGTTATGCCAAACATTACTCAGAAAGTAAGGGCAAACCACTGAGGTAATTTTCCATGAAAACCTTTAAGGTTATGACACTTCTGTTAAGAAGCAGACCATTAAGACAACATACGGACTACACCTAAATTTTTCCATAATTTTAGGATCGATGACAGTACTTGGTGCAGAATTGGCAAAGAACTTGTTCAGTCATTCAGGATCAGCGTTCCTCAAGATCATTTCATATTTAGGTTTTGAGTGTATGTTAACACAATCAAAATTTGTTATAAATTCCAGGTTATCATTAGAATTGATGTCAGCTAATGCTCGATTACTCCAACTATGTTTGCAAATATATAATATATAAAAATTAAAAAACAAAAACATAAAAAAATTCGAAATTAAAAACTAGTTTTGCCTAGTCTAAACTAGTATTGCCTCGATTGCTTGATTTCCATCAGTTCAAATTAGTTTTGCGTGAAACGATGCACAATTTCTTGCGAATTTAATTTTTTTTACAAAAAGTTCCTTTTCAATAGAAGCTCAATACTGCGATTTTGAATGTCTCCTGCGCTCTTATAATAAGTAGTAAGTTACTTGATGCTTCTTGAGAGACACCTTCGCTCCGATGAGGTTTAATTAGCGCCTAGCCGGTCGGTATGCGTCAAACGGTCGTTGCTTATAATCAGATAGTCATTTAGTGAAAGTCATAAAATTGAATTGCGTACAAAGACATATTTACTCGATCATTCATCATCGCATTATTAAAAAATTCCATGTCGTAAAATAAATGTCCAAAAAACGGGGACTAAAAAGATATTGGATGTGTGTATGTTTAAAACGCCAAATCTTAATCTACCCTCTGTCACTCACTGCAGTAGAAAATTAACTACTTTGACTTCGAAAATCTCCAACATGCCAAGCTTGTTCATTATCGAATCCGGGGTCTATTTATTTTGTTCGCAAACAAAGACAAAATGATAGTAAACGTCCAATTTATTTTATCAAAACGAAAGTTTTATTATTTTGGATTTGCTTTTAATTTTTTGTTTTGTTTCAGGTAAGTGGGAAAATTTTATTATTTGTTCCTCCAATTCGGTAAGTTGAAATTTGCTTCATGCTTTTAGATTTAGGTTTTGCTTTTCTATTTGAGTGACTAGCAGGCAGGTGACACGTTCCTGCGACGTTGTCTCGAAGTTCTGCATCGATCTGCTCGTCACTGTGTGGGTGGGCAGGGAAAGGGGGTGAACGTCACTCGGACATTGCTGTCACTCCGAGACGACGTCTCATCAACACGCGCGTTCTGCCCAGAGACGCCCTGCTTGCCAATCAATACTCGCTTGTATTTTCTATTTTACTTTACTCGAGAAGTTTACTTCTTTTAAAATTTAACCGTAAATATATGCACACGCACTCTTCTGGTTCGTCAAACGTCAAGTGGGTTTCAACAAAAGGGCTTAAGTTGGAGTTAATGCACTGTCAATGCTATTCTGGTGTGTGATTGGCAAACGAAGGCTTTCCTGCTATTAAATTTGTCGGTGTCAGTTTCACAACTGTTAGGTTGAAGGAGTCGACGACGCGAATCTGTCGTTTTCAATTTTACAATGGGAAAGGGGGTGTAAAATTACGAAAACGGTCGTTTCCCCTTAAGTAAAGGAGTTTATTTTGGCCAGCGCAGAGTGTGAATAAGAATCCAGAAGCTGATTTAAAAGAAGAGCGCGATCGCCCAACGCGTGCCGACCCTTGACATTCGGTCATTTATTTAACGTCGGAGTCTTCAATACGAAAACCGACATGATCATTAATAGCACCTCAATCAGAATAAAGCAAATAAGTAATCGTTTAAATTTGTTATCCTTTTGTTGGGCTTACGTTAATAAATTTTCGGTAGCTTATTTAAGATAAATAGTCGTATATTGTTGTAAATAACTGACATAAGTGGCCTTGTTGGTCCTCAATTTATTGGTCGAGCGTTGAAGAGTGAACGACAGGAGGTAGATCACGATGCTATCTATCACAACAGTAGGAGGTTATGGGAATGTGCGTCTCAGCGCCACCTGGACCTCCTGCAGATTGATAGAAGACCACTTATTGTCCGAGGAAAAAAAATATGAGCCAATCAACACTTTTCGTTTCGGTTGAACCGACCGACGGACGCGCGTCGATGAACCGGCCCTTAATCTTTTTTTTTTTTTTTCGCGAGATATTAAACCGAAAATTAGTATTAATCATAGTAATCAGAAGAAAAATTTATAATGAATAACACATAAATCAGGTGATTTAATAGGAGAAAAAAGTATTTGGGCAAGTTTGATATACGAACCAAAAGTTTATGACATGATTGATGCCTGGAACAATAAAAATTTCCATATTACATTATACATACAGATTTACTACTACAGGTTTGATATAAACAACTTTGTATTATGTTTTGGTTAAACTGGTTTATACTAAAAATATAAATATTAATACGTCTTTAAATTTTATTTAAAATTGAGAACGTTGTAGATGCGAGTGTATTTTACTAACGCCATATCAAAACCACTGAAACTGTGGGGATAAAGAAAAGAAAAGGAGAATAATGCATAATTCGGTCATAAAATATGTCAGGGTCTCTAGAATTGAACGCTATCCTTCAAAGAGGGCAGAGACGAAAGGGACTGTTAGATTTATTGGGCAATAAAGTATTATAATTAAACGCGTTCAGGCCCCGCGATGTCACTCGGCCTACATCTATAAATCTCTAGGGGCGCAGTACGGACACTCTCATGCAGAGCAAAGGTGAAGCCTGTGAGTGAGCACCTCCACCAAACCACCCCCCAAGCCACATCGCACCGATGTTATATTAAACGAGATTTGGAAGTAAATCATTCAGCTTCACTCCTACTCGCCAAAAATTTTTAATCGGTCACTTGCTAGATATAGTAGGTACCTACGTACATACCATCTTTAGTAGGTAAAATCGATTTTTTAAATTAATTAAAATTCATATCGATATGTTTCGTAATTAGATGCTGACATAACGTAAAATGGGGTAAAGACGTAAATCAAATCGACCAGGCAGCGATCTCAGCGTCAGCTGCTGACCACAGCTCGCGCTATTTGCAGACACAATGAAGGACCTCGACTCTAATTTACGTTGTTCGTTAACGTGATTCGAATTAATTTAAGCTATGCTCACTGATTATGTATTTGCTACATGTCTTAGTAATTTATTGCTACAAAAGTTTGGACACTGAAGACGGATTTGTAAAACGTCATCGTCTATTTCGACGAGGATGGAACTCGTAACAACACCAATTGTAGAATAATCCAATTTAGTTGCGTCCCAAAAGTAAATTGCATAAATTAACACTCGGTCGAGAAAAGTTTCGACTAACGAGTTTGTTATTTATTAGGTACTTTTAACTTTGTTAGTTTGCCAAATTTATTGTCTGAAACTAAACGTTTGATCGAAACGTTGTTTGTATTACGAGTAATTATAGGTTTCGCTTTGACAATGGTGTTGGAATGACAAACTGGTGGCAGGTGCATTAGGTGTCTATTTTCCTGACGAATGTGTCTCCAAACAGACGAGCCCGTGTTCATCCGTGAGTATCGGCAATCCGGTTGTTGGCAAATGGAACGACTGTTGGACATATTACAGTTTGTATAAATACACGTAATACAGTTTTCACTGTTAATTATCCAATGTGTCGTTTCCCACGCAGTCTATCTCCCTCGATGTTTGCATTTACTCAACACAAATCATACCAATACCGGTTTCGTTAACCACAGGTTAAAAACATCGTTTAGCAAAAATCTCATCGCCGGTCGCGATTACTTCATTGCCAATGACACGACACGACGACACTCGTTGCATCTTATTTTGGTAATGACAGAAAATAATATTCCCACTTTCTAAATTTTCTGATAAATCACGATTGTCCAAATTAGAAATTTCTTGTGCAATATTGAATATTTAATTGTGAATTTCCATATATCACTAAAAGCTAATTTTGTCAACATCTTGTCGTATACCCATTACATCATAAATCTGTCAATGGATACGCATAATAATCATAAGGATACTTTCTCATGGCTCACATCCGTTATGTGACACTTGACGAACGGTATCATCTATTCGCCCGCCCCTCTTTCTCCACCGTCGTCAACTTTTGGAACCGAGTGCCCTCATTTGATATTTTTCCTGGTGCAATTTTACAAAATTGTAAGATAGGCGAAGCTTTGTTGTTTTGTAAACGTTTTTGAATTCAGTGTCGCATGCCAAAGACAGCTGAATATTTAACACCTGCCCTTCATTTCATCAAGTCTGTGTCAGCTACCGCAATCCTTTCGTGCCGAATTACATCTACCAAATTGAAATTAGCAAGCTTTAATTAATTTGTCCATTAGTGAAGGTTTTTAAACGAAAATAAAATGTAATGTATTTCTGAAACGCACTCGAAATCCCGATATTCAATTGTTTTAGCTAGAATTAGTTGCGGGAGATTAGCTAAAAGCTTTTTGGTTACTTTTAATTTGGCATAGTTGGTAAGCCTTCAAAATCGTTAGAAAACAAAAATTTGACAGTCGTCTCTAATGTAAGTCGTAGATTCGTGTCAAAAGTGCATTACATCAATGACAAATTTTGTTGGAGACACATTAGTCAAATCAAAGTTGGAACATGATGTGCTATATTTGGCTGTCTGTGTAGGTATTTTGATGTTCATCTGTGACATACACAAGTCATAAACACCAGTGTGACACAATTTATTTGATTCCATGAAATTCCTCATATATCAAACAGGTTTAAAAGGATCGGACCATTGGACTAAAATAATTTTGAAAGTTTATCATGCGCTTGCCAAAGACGCTATATTTTTTATATTACAATCTGACACATATTATTATTTTACTCGAAATAAAACGCAATTTTTTTGATAGGACCTATTTATACTTTTTGGGTTAATTTGTCAAAATGAAAGATGCCTAATTTTTAAACTTCACTCTTTTTAATATTTAAATCGCCGGTGCTTTGATCATCCTAATATAAATTAATGTTCACCAGTTACTAGCGGTTCTTCTCAACGGGCATATTGGCCCTGGCCTAACCAAAGTTGACTACCAATGTGAATTGTTTTGTTTATATTATATTATTTATACACTTTTAATTATTTATATATTTAAAATAATAATACAGCAGCATTGTTACAAGCACCGCATGACATACGCGGAGAGTTTATAGGTAATTTTGAAAAAACTACTCCCCCCCCCCTGCAGGAGCTTATCTAAAATTGTTGGATTACCCGATATTTTAGTTCACGATCTGTCGCCGATGTTCACACAAATACGAGTATTGTGGTGGAAGCGGATTATCATTGTAAACACCTCACCCAAATCGGCTCATCATAATATTATAATTTTTAGTATTTAATCTGAAAACTAATTTACCTAGGCTGGCTAGCTTTTACATCTAGATTCCGAGTTAAAATCGTCTGAATTCTTTTATTTATGTGCTTTATAGTACAGATAAATGTGATATTAATGAAACAAAGGAAGGGAAGGATACTGCTTCATTATCTTATTGATGTCCATACTAATTCGTAGAGTATAAGGATTGAATAAAAGAATTAGCGAGGTAACAAAGTTAAAGTGGAAATTGCACCGACGACGTTGCACTATAATCCAGGAGAGGCTTCCTCTGTCCTACGAGTTTTCTTGAACTGTTTCAACGTTGCACATATAATAATCATATTACACAGCCAAGTTAATCATTTGCAGTGCTTTAATTTAAAAAAGTTTAGTAAAAAGGAGATCGAGTCATTCTTAGCTGATTAAAACGCTGTTTTCTCCATACTATGTAAATCCAAGAAAATACGAAAACGAACGTCCAACTAATAATTCGTAATGCAATAAATAGTAAAAATGTGACCAAAGGGCATCTGACCCACCAACATATCAAATAAAACAAATTCTTACAAAAAAATTAATCTCACATTAAAATTTCCTAAATGGAAACGAAAGATGAAACGAATGAAAACTAATAAATTGACACGCTTCGATGTCATCAAAACGGTGTCTAACTCTTATTATTTTATATATAATTTATTTACTAGTTATTGCTCCATCTCGGCTCGAATTAGGAATCTTGTTTTAGCAATCAACATGCTTTGTAAAAATCTTTCTTTATCATACTTAATTTTTGGAATTAATCGGCCTTACAGGAAAATTCTTCTCCCTCATATTTTAGACACAGTACTTGTGCTAACTGAAACCGAGTTGGTGTTCCACCGACTCAATTATACTTGGCGATTTTGTTTTATTATTAGAGGTGGCGATCATCAACCCAGGGAACCGACGTTAACGTTTAAAGTAAAAATGTTTATTGGGCAACTAGTATTTTTTAAATAAAATATTAAACCTATGAATTCCCATGAGTGCAAAATTTTAAGAAATATTTTGAATGTTACTTGGGATCCAAACCCCAGTGCAGATAATTTTTTCAGTTATTGAGTTTAACCTGAAACCATTTGACACTCAACTGCTATTTTAATGTATTGCAAAAAGTGCTTTTTTTTCAAACATCCTTTTATACGCTCAAAAGTTATTGAGGATTTCAAACCAACGCCAACTTGGAAATCCATAAGAGATCCTAAGGGACGCTTAGAGATCCGTGAACTATAGTTTGAAAAATTCTGGTGTAAAATATACTATAATAATTATAGGAATAATTCAAAACTTTGGGTTGGAGGAGGTAGATTGAGTGTAGAAAAGATGCGGGTTATTTAGTGCAGAAGGAGTGAGAATCGCACAGTTTTTATTGATACAATAACAAAAAACTCTTTTTAAGGCAACTAAGTGCATTTTTTGTATTGTTTTCAATGAAGAAGAACAGCAATTCATTACGTAGTTTGAATTTATGGTTTGCTGCAAAAATTCAATTGAAGTATTGGAGCAAAACGAAAAATATGATTGTTGACATGATTACTACTGCTTGAGATGTGCCAATAAAATATACCCTGCCCAATCGAAGGAAAGCCAGAGAGACTTTTTTAAATATTTTTTTATGGTTTTATATAATTTTTATGTAAAATCGAAATTATATAACTTGGTTAAAAAGGGTTACCTTAATAATGGTACCTTAGTAAAAAGGGAACTTATAAATTAATAGTTATTTGTATTACTAAGCACGAAAGTTTTCAATTAAGTAGCGGCAGTGCTACCAACAAAAGATACCACCGCAAATATCTATGGGATTTAAGTTTTTGGCCAACAGACTCAATGAGTTTAAATTGAAGAAAAAATATTTGTGCTTTGGACGCCGTGGTTTGGATTCCACGTTAAAATATAGGTTATATTATAAGTAAATAGTGTTAGTGTGGTTTTAAAAATTCCTAAGGTGATACAATATAATTGGATCGTTCGTTATTGCACTTATCTCGAATTTAAAGAATTCGTCATCAATGAAGACGAGAAGAGATCGTAATAAAAAATGGCAAAAGTATTTCTCAATAATTTAGTTGTCAATTACAGTTGTTCAAAGCGAGTTCGCGAAATGAGTTAAGTTACAATTACAGTTGTAAGTTGAAATTTACAGCACAATGGTGCATTACATTGTCATTAACATACCACCCTTTCTTCATTCTTGATATTGCCGAGAATGTAAATTTAGTTAACAAACTTGAGCCGCAAAAATGTAAGTGTTAAGTACTTGAAAAAAATTGAAAAGTATGTGTTCAGCATTGTATAATCGACGAAGCTATTGTTTCGAGTTAAATTATTGTAAACGAGAAAGTGCGGGAATGTTAATATTATGTTAGTCGAATACCTCCACTTTACCCTCCATCGCTAAATTAAAAATGCAAATTATGCAATAATATGTTAATTTTATCGTTATCCTCCCGGTATTTACGTAAAATAAATTTCCTTATGTATCCAGAATTTCTAAGTTCAATTTTCATAATCGTGACTCTTTAGATTAATTACCAATTAATTTACTCATTAATTTTTTGCCTTAACAAAAAGTTAAACATGTTCATTAAGTGGACGTTGCCCGTGTAAATTAGCCAATAAACAAAATTAATTTTAACTGGATTGTCAATCTGTCGTAAAGCAATCAATACATCATAAGATTAAGGTCCGACAAGTTTTAATTCGAAATTAAAAGAATTCGACTCGTTTAACAACTCAACTACAATAAATTATTAACATGCGGAGAGAAACTTTTTAAAAAAATTCGACGAATAACAATTTTACTTCTATACAAACTGAAAACGCCATTTACTTCATTGTTAATTAAAATGATTGTACGAGACGATTCCGATAAGTATCTGCACACTAATTGAGTCTAATTTATTGGTGAGGCGCTTCGTCGTTCAGAAAAGGTTCGCCCAATTATTTTTTAATTTCTATTTTGTCGTTTAGTATCTTGCATGATATTTCCGCAATTTTAGGTTAAAATACCTGGACTAATCTTGGCTTTGTCCTTGAATTATGGCAGAACAAAATTAATGGAACCGTTGGAAATTGACCTTTCATCACAGTATAATAAAAATTATTTCAAAATTCAAAATTTTTTAAGCTAGCCTAAGGGAATGAGCTCGATAAGTGCTTGTAAAATAGTTTTTGTTTAAAATTTCTTCCTAGTGAGGAAATAAGCGTACACATCACGAACAGGTAAGAGTTCGAATTTAGGGATTCGAAAATACACGTTTTGCTATAGAAATGGCTTTACCAAACGAAAGAACAGAAAAATACAAGCTCTTTAAGGTGAGGATCATTGTTGTCGGACTTGTAATAAGGCCACAATTTAATTTTGAAAATTGAATTTTCCTGTAAGAAATACATGTACCTAAATGTATTATTGCGGAATATTACGCAATAATTTTATGCATTGTATTTACGGTGCGTACACTGTAAGTGGGTTAACACGGACTTACTGCAAACGC
Organism: Lycocerus yunnanus; assembly: GCA_036346125.1. Classification (NCBI taxonomy): domain Eukaryota; kingdom Metazoa; phylum Arthropoda; class Insecta; order Coleoptera; family Cantharidae; genus Lycocerus; species Lycocerus yunnanus. Next base: position 1,360,274 of record JARFIX010000017.1, read on the forward strand.
TTCCTGCTATCTGTCAGATCAACATCCCCAATTTTTCCAGTAGTACCGGTCTAGGGAATATTTTTAATGAGTAAAGCGTATTTCAAAACGACCTGTACCGGCCAAAGCGGAGCGTAGGCTGCGGAAGGTCAGTTTTGATCAAGGGGTCAACCGCTAGAGGAAATCGTGTACAATTAACTTCACACTTCACGTACTTCATCATAATTTTCCATACTTCTTTGTCCTTCATAGAATTCAGCAGTAATTAATCGATACTTTCAGTATCAGAGACTTTCAATTTCTGAGACTTACAGAAATACCAAAATTTGAGCATTGGAGGGTGTTCACACCCCAGACCCCGGATTGAGTAGATTATTTTTATCAAGTAAACTAAAGATCTCCCGTTGCAGAGGCACTAGAGGTGTTTCACTCCCTCCCCAGCCCCGGATCAAGTAGTTTATTTTTTATCAGAAGTAAACTGAACTCTCCTGTTGCAGAGATCTACCTCCCAAGGAGTACGAAATTTATAATTAGGTAGTTTATAATTAATTGTCAGATTACGAATTAAACACATTTACTTGGACATAGCTAATTTTAATAAACTTGAGATATGCTTAAATATTTAATTCATTCAATAAAAAATAAATTATTTAAACCGGGGGGTCTGGGGGGTATGGAACACCCTCCAGTGCTTCTGCAACGGGAGATCTTTAGTTTACTTCTGATAAAAAGTAAACTACTCGGTCTGGGGTTCTGCATGTTCTGCAATGTTCTTCATTCCAAAATTTGTACACTAGAAGGTGTTCTACACCCCCGCTCCCCAGTACTTCATGTACTTCATTGGATGTGTACAAAAAACTTCACCAGCGGTTAACCCCTCGGTTTTGATTAACGCAACCACAGCCGATTTTGAATTTTTCAAGTCGTTTTTTTTCCAAAATTTTGTGGACCGACCGCAAATTTTATTTTTTTTATATGCTAATTAGACCCTCATCTTTCATAAACCACTTCAAAAATGGTAAAAATCCCGATCAGGGTATTCGAACTGCCACTCACGAACGTATACGATTGGAAACATACAATTAAAAAATCTACCCACATAAAAATGGATTTTATGCGACAAAGGCTTTAATACCCATTGATCATTTGAAAGGAGAGTTACACCTTCTATTAAATCGCGGAAGCATCTTTTATAGGATATCGATTGCATTTTATGGTGAAAAGACTTCTTAGTTGAATTTACTTTCCTTTTATTTTAATCGAAGAGACTTAAATTTTTTAACTAATGGCCCAGTATTAATTTGATGCTTATTAAAAAATCTTCATCCACATTTTAAGCGTAGACTTACAGGAAATATCGAATTGGATAGTGCAAAGTAACAATTTTATTGATCTGAGTATCAGTTAGTTGCTAATTAATGCAAACTAGGGAAGTGGATAATCGTGTAAAGAAACAATTATTTTGCGCTAGTTTAAAAATTTGTTTAATAAATTGTAAATAAATTTAAATAATTTTTATCTTTAGAAATATTGCAAACAAGTTCATTAGAGATATCTGTAGAATACTCGAAATTATATATTGAAAATATCTTTTATTAAGTTTTAAGCAGTATTTAATAAGGAAGCTGCAAAGGGTCGTTTAGATTGTTGGTGTTACGGTTTTATCTACCAGAGTTGGATGCCTGGATTTGTTGTCAAGTCGTAGTCGATCCAAAATTCCCACCGCGTGTATGGTGTTTAGACATCTTTATGTTTTTTTCCCGAATTGTCTTCGTTATCAAGACCTATTCAAAAGTCCAATCTTTTTTATGATCGTTTTTTTAGGAATCAAACCGTTTTCAGTTTATAGAAATAATTGTTTTTGTTATCAAGACAATTATCTCCTCCTACCTGATTCATGAAATAATTCTGATCCTTAGATTGCTGATCCTGAGGTAAAGGTTTTTTTTAGGGGAAAAAATAATGTTTTGCACATCAGAAAGTCCCACGGGGTAAAGAAAGTATGTATTCGGTTGGATACTTTTTCCTTCCTTTTTTCTTACACTACCGATCTGCTACCTTTTGGATCACGGTAAAAGTTTAATTGGTAGACTGCAAAATTGTAATACAATACTTTATTTATTTTCAATTGCAAAATAGTACGTAGCTGAAGAACAACGTAAATACGATTTGTTAAAGCAGCATATAAAGTAAAATTAAATTAACCACTTCAATTTTATAAGTTTTATTAGTTGTAAGTCTTCCCCTCCACCTTCTCTAAAAGTAATTAACTAGAATTTTAAAACTTTTTCTAAAAGATTTTGACACCTGAGAAAGAAATTACAAGTTATATCATCTGCTGATAATGCTGCTCTGTCCTGATAAGTGCTTACAGTGGATTCGAACTGGGCGTCTTAACGTTAGCAGTTGATCGGGTTAACAACCAGCCCAATGACGGTCTCAGAATCGATGAGTATTATAAATAACAGCAGATCAGTATTTTTGAGACGGTCGTAGCTTTGTCTCTTAAATGGGTTGACTGTTAATGTCAAGATACTCGGTGTAACCTTGGGCGAAATAAGGACTCGATATTGACAGTCTTTTCTCGTATGTGAAAATTAGGACGAAAATGAGTTGGCGACTGAGACACGTTAGAGAAGAAAATTTTTAGCAGAATTCTTGACCTTTACTTTCGAGAACGTTTATTATTTTTCTCTAACAAAGGTATATGCTATTCCATCGGGACCACCGATTCCATCAATTTATCTTTAAAATTATTCGTATTTTTTATAAAAAGAAAGAAAAGAAAAAATAAAATCGGAAATTCGGCAGAATTTTAAAGCGAATTATGAAAGTAGAGAGTCTAATTATCAAATAAAAATATTAAATTTGTGGTTGGTCTACAAATTTCGAAAAAATACACTTTTAGGATGAATCTGAGTTTTGCCGTAGTTGCGTTTGTCAAAACCGTAGCGGAGCGGAGTGGAGTGGAATGACATTTTACTTTAAGCGCTTTACTCATTAAAAATATCCCAAAAGTGTATTTTCGAGTCAGAGTTAGTTGACTCTTGCCGGAAATTCATTGTGCGGTAGAATTAAAAATGGTATCGATACGATTTGTGATATTAACTTTTGCGTTTGAAAATGTTTTCTACTTCTGACATTTGGCTACATGATGGCTCATACTTTTCTGAGTATACGAAAGGCGAACAGGTTTCGCGACAGTTATGTTACCTACTGTTTGTGAAATTACATCGATAAAAAGATATACTCGGCTACGCTGCGATTTGTAGATTACTAGTTCACCTGTAATGCTAATGACACAATTATCATGTAATGGCAATTTTAAAAATAAAGGAGATGATATTCGTCTACATATTATGTGGGGGGGATAAGAGTGAATCAAGTTGCTGTTTTTGAGCTAATAAAGCTTAAAGTATTCATTACATTGCATATAATCAATTCTATCAAATTAGTAAAATTAAATAGAATAACAAACTGTGACGTGATCTCCTTTTGCAGTGAAGTAAAGTTTAGGAACCATAACTGCAAAAATCACAAAAATGAACTTGATTCACTTCTGTTTTGACCACCCCATATGCAGAATTTGTATGGTACAGGACAAACTTTTAAAATAGATCACTTTCGGTGTCTCTTAGAATATCATGTTTGAATTAACGTCACTTTTAGTACTTTTTCAAACGTTTTTATAAAAGGAACCCTATATACTTTTAAAAATGATCGAGGACCCCAAATTAAGGTTAAGTGTGTAATTACTGACGCGCATGAATGGATTAACATGACATTAACGTGTGAAAGTTTCCAGGAAAACGATTCTTAAATTGCAATTGATTATGATAAAATTGACCGAGAGCATTAGCGATGGAGTTTCCTCCATTATTTCTGATGTTAGTTTAATTTATTTTACAACTACAATTGTCGGCTATAAATTATGCAAGACTAAAAACTTAGCAGTTTGAAATGATGATTTAAATGCATTACTGCAGTTTAAGCATTGCTGTTGAAATTTGTAGACCACTAATCCAGTATGTATTTCCGACTGTTTTTGTTACGTTCACTACACAAACGTAATATTGCATACACATTTACGAGCAATAAATTTGAACGTTTGTGTGTTCTTTATTATTTAGGTTGATTTATATACTTCGGTACTTCAGAAAGACTATGAATATCAGCAGCGAATAACAACCTGGTTACAGTGTAAATAATACGCAATAAGTGAGCTCTTACGGTGCGACACTAAACAGCGGTGTGTCTGTACTTTATGGACTGTAAATAAGAATACGAAATGGTTAAATAACCTTGTTAGCAACTAACTTATTCCTATATGCTCTATATTAATATTCCTCGCCAGTCGATTAATTTGTTTACGCACTCCAAGTCGTTTTCTCTGTTTCTCCGTTCGGAAAGCGCCGTGTGTACGTAAGTGAACCTTTTTTATTATTATTACATGACTCCCGTTGGAGACGGAAAAATTTGAATTAATTTAGAGATTGGTTTGTTAAGGTAATCGTAGTGTGTACTAGTAAAAATTTAGGGGAGAGAAAACTTAGTCATTGTTTATCTATAAAAGCCAAATGTCCTAAATCAATAAGGTCAGGTCAGGTGCGTCCTACACAAACACAGTTAAAAGCAGTCTGTTGTCCACCGTGAGAGATGTACCTGTCTAACTGCCCACTTTCCTATTGATTTATTGTAATTATGTATTATCACAGTGTAAGCGCATCCATCTTGGCTCAATACGTCACTGTCACATTTTCAGCTGCTTCGTTAAAACTATGGACATCCTCACGAGCATAATATGTAAAGATAGTTTCCTTTAATTAATCTTCCTTGAAGATTCCATATTTTATTACAATCATCAAAACTTACTGTAATTAATACCGGAAATTGGTATAATTTCAAGTTGAATACCCACACGTAAATTATTGACGAGTCGTGACATTGTTTAGTATCGTGTACAGGATATTGACGTATTTCAATCAAACTTAGTCCATTTTAGTAAGCTATTTTATTCACGAATTATTCGGGTAGAATAAATTTGCAGTCGTGTATATATTACAATAATTTATTAACTTCATCGATTGGGTACCCACCTAACCTACCTGTATCGAAATTTTAATATTTTTTAGTACGAGTACTCGAGACTTTTCGGAAAATTAAGGTTAAGTTGTTCATTTTTTCCTAAGTACCACTCTGTTTCCCATTACCTCACCTGCTCGCTAAAACAAGCGATTCAACCGTCACTCATCCACAATGAGAGCTGTCACTCATCATCTACAATTTTCTTCCCCTCGCCCACACACAGACCTTTTCAATCAGTCTCAGTCAACTTTTGTTCATCATGTCTCCTTATTACTGCACCCTTTGTCAGCTGCAGACTTTCAGAAAATTATATTTTTTTGCAAGACGTCAATCTTTGAATTATTAATTTTTAATTGCTCACGCTCATTGTTGTTTTTTGTTAATTGCAACGGAACGAACAACATCTAGACAAGTTTTTTTTTGCTAATTGTATTATGAAGGTTCAAAAAACTCGGATCAAAAAAAAAATAATTATTGCAAACCTAGGCAAAATAAATCGCATCGGGCTGGTTTGATTTAGAAAAGCAAATTTTTCTCTCTATTTCATGTTTTATTATGACAGCGCTAAAGGTAAATTTAATATAACCAAACATCCTTGTCCGAATCTAACCAAACAAACGGTCAAGTATATAGGAGGTTGATGAACACGAGCGCAAACTTCATTAAACGTGTCTGGCTTCGATTACTGAATCTTCGCTGAAATAAGATTTCTCACCTCTGCCTCGGGAAGTGGAGTTTCCGCAGCACCATCAGCCAAACGGTCCGACAGTTCGCTCCCCCAAGACCTGCTTCAGCGCTCGCAATAATCAACTGCTGTGGCTTGCATACTAAAACCACATCCACTAAATATCAACTTCCCTTTGCGAATGTTGAAAGCTTTACAATGTATATCATTGCCGTGCCAAAAAATCTAAATTACTTTATATATTTTTTTTTGTTGCCGCATATCTTTTTTTTTCTCTCGTTTTTAATAAATTTGGAACAAATTATTTCAATTTGTATCCGACAGGCCTAAATGTTTGTACTGTTATGTAAACAAGATATTTGCGTGTGTGCTATCTCAGTTATCTGTCAAATTTGGAGAGCAAGTGGACCAATTTGGATGTGCAGTTAAACATTGTGGTATTTATCATTCCACCATTGAAATTTACGTCCCACACTTGAGCATCAGGTTTGAACAAACCGTTATTAAGTGTTCAATACTTTAGACTTTAGAAGTTAAAGGAAAAATATTTAATTGCATCCAGCAACGTTAATCCATTAAAACTATCAAATGTTAATTACACTACTTGGAAGAACGTCAATTTTCTTTGAAGAAACTTGATTATTAAAATGAACTATAAAGCTGATTTATGTTGCTAATTAACGAAAGTGTTGGTTTATTTTTGTATTGGATATCGATTTTCTTGGTTTAGGTTTAAACAATTTGTATGCTTAGGAAGCGTTCCGTTTCGAGATCGGGCAGTTAAAAGAAGGATTAATTTTGAACCCTCGTGGTTTTTATGTAAACACGTAGAAGAAGTATCATTAAGAAGAAAATGTTGAGTATTTTCGTTGGATACAATTGATATAATTTACAAATTTTAGTTGGTTTGGTTAGAAAATATTCCCTGATACCGCATTACTTGGATGAACCAGTGAGAAGCAATTTGGTTAATTGGCTCCGGGTCATAATGGCACTAATAAGTTTGTATTTAGAGCGGAAACTGCAAGTACGCCAAGCCATCTTGCGTTTAATTCCTTTATTATGACTCCTTGTAGATTTATGGACCATTGTCTTTCATTTGAACATATATTTCTTGTCGTGCTTGCCCCGTATAAGGCTGGCATCTGCATGCTATGCCCGTATCTCACGGAGACAGTAAGAAAGGCACAATTTATGCCCGCTTCTCGTTTTAATGCAGCCTTATCAGCGAGTCCTGTCCGTCACACACACCTGCAAAGTCCCGGACTCGAACGCTCGCAATTAATTCCAGGAATCTGTAAAAAGCATAAGCACGAGTAAGTTCTTCCACTGTTGCGGACCTCGATATCTGATCACTGCTAATGAATGTACGACTCAAAACTCGTGCGTCTGATCAGATCGCACCAATTTATGTAAAACGTTTTGTTCCATACCCACAACTCAAAGTTGGCAATTTTAGTTATACTTGTTCCCAACGTAACTGCAAGTTAACATGAACAATTTGTTGATAACATCTTCAGCAACTAGGTCCATGTTTTGTTAGATATTCGTGCTGAAGATTGTTTGTTGATGTTTGTACGCGGGGCGGGTCCGTAACCGGTCTCGATGTCTTCAGCAGACCAATATAAACATCTTGGTGTCAACTCCCGTGCGGCTCTCGCACTCTCCGGGAGGTCTGCAAAGGTCGTACGCGGAGGGACAAGCGACCAGAGGCGTGCACGTATGTCTTCAACCTGTCCAAACACGGACCAACAATGAACAATAGCTACATAAATCAATGTAATTAGTTTCAGAAAAGCTGCTGTATCTACATGTTTCGCTCTCAGCAGCAAAATCATTGGTCAGCAACATCCTTTTTTCACCATATTACTCCGCCTTTACTTGAAATGCAACCGAATAGTGTCGTTTAACATTTTCTTTTTTCCATCACGGCACAACTAAATTATTAAAATAGTCAAACTAAATCACAACTTGGCCATTATTTCCCTCTGGCCAGTTAACCAACCTAATAATATCAACGATCGATCTGTTTTAATTTAAAGTGTAATAACAAATGAGAAATATAATGCACGGGCACAACTTCTGAAAATATCTCGAAATGAAATCGCTTGGTATCATCACGAGTTTCAAACAATGTTGTAATCAAATGTCGGGTAGATATTTGCTCGCTTTATTTCATTTTATCGCATTTCTCAATCGCATTTGCTGACAATAAAGCATGTTGTTTCCTGCCTCTTTCGTATTTTGTTAATGAAGTTGAATTTTGATTGACAACTTTAAAGAATTAGATAATAATCGCAAATGTCATTGTTTTCAAGTCTCTATTGAAGAAGCAAAATTTCGAGAGAAGTATTTATATTTTCACCAATTTAATAAACTTGATACGCTTTGTAACTTACCTAACATTCGTCGATAATGAATCGTTCACAAAGTTTCTATAAAATATCTTTTTTTGCTTGTTGCAGGGGAAGGTGAAGGTTCTCCAGATGATAACGAAAAAATAGATGGCGACGACGAATCTGGTTCCATGACGCCCACTTCTGCCGGATCACCTGCGCCAGGTGGCGACGAAGCCTCGTCTCCTCCGCCCGGTGCATTACTATCTCCGAAAAGTGTTCATTCCGTAGGAGAAGATCCCGTATTGTGCAATCAACCGGGAGAAAAGTAAGAATTTTTATTTCCTCCATCGAACCGCACGACATTACCGTCCTCTTCTATTTTCAGAAACTTGATAAGTCCTCGTTGCCATTCTCGAGAGTCCGTCGAATCTTCCATCCCGCCGAGATGCTTATCGGGCGAATCGGCATTTTCTGATCGCGGAGATCTCTTTCGAGGAGTTCCCATTCCCGGAACCGCGTTGAGTCCGATAGGAGTAGCTCTTCCGCCAACTTTACCACCGGCTGCTGCTGCGGCACTTCTTCCACCGCAATCGGCAGCAATGGCGGCGTACCTTAACGCCGCGGCAGCTGCGGCGCAACACTCGCACAGACTGATGATGACTTCGCCCTTACCATCGTACAACCGAGTTTCAGCTTCACCCCTAATTTCTTCCTCTTCGCCTCCCGGAGTATCGCTAAACTTTTCCAGCACTTCGCCACTACCCGAATCGTTACATTCATCCACCGGTATCCTAGATTTCAGTAAGCGTTCCCACGTCAAAAATGAATCAGACGAATCCGAACTTAACATTATGAATCTAACCAAATCCGAATCACCTTCCGAATCTCAACCAACAAATAGTCCATTAGATTTATCAGTCACAAACAGAAAGCGTGGGCCAGAAGACAGCGAATCTCAACCGACCATACGTAAACCTAGAACCGACTACAAATCACCTCTTCTATCCCAATGGACTTCTTCCATCGCCGCACCACATTTACCGTACTTCGCCGCCGCAGTTGCCGCAGCAAACCTCTCGCCAAAATCAACCAACCCTTCGGAAGTTTGGAATGGAAAACTTAACAAATACGGCACCAGTACTCCCAACGACGCAACGAAAGCTTTAGAAAAAATGAGCGAACTTAGCAAGCTTGGAGGAGAAGACTTGTTCCGTTCGATGGCGGGTTCGGGCACTTCGGTGAACGCTTCAAACAGTCGACACAGTGCTTGGCAGTCGCACTGGCTAAATAAAGGTGCCGACCAGGCGAAAGACGTTTTGAAATGTGTTTGGTGCAAGCAAAGCTTTCCAAGTTTAGCTGCCATGACCACACACATGAAAGAAGCCAAACATTGTGGGGTTAACGTTCCGGTATCTGGAATGCAATCTCAAAATTTACCACCTCAACCTCCGATCTCGTCACCTTCTTCCAATGCTAGTTCCGGCGTTTCGTCCACTTCCAGTTCGAACAAACCAAGTCAAGCCGATTTAAATTTGCTCATAAAAGAAACGATGCCTCTACCTCGAAAACTTGTCCGGGGCCAAGACGTTTGGCTTGGCAAAGGTGCGGAACAAACGAGACAAATTTTGAAGTGTATGTGGTGCGGGCAGAGCTTCCGATCTTTGGCGGAAATGACTAGTCACATGCAACAAACGCAACATTACACAAATATAATTTCGCAAGAACAAATAATTTCGTGGAAGTCTTCGGAAGATGGCAAAGGTGGTGGCGGAGGAGGCGGTGGACACGCTTCCGGTGGTAGTGCGGGTAGTGCAAATAGTCACGTGAGCGCAGTTTTAACATGTAAAGTTTGCGATCAAGCATTTAGTTCTCTCAAGGAACTTAGCAATCACATGGTAAAGAACTCACATTACAAAGAACACATAATGCGATCGATTACTGACGGCGGTCGGAGGCGGCAAACCCGCGAAAAACGGAAAAAATCGTTGCCGGTGCGAAAGTTATTAGAACTAGAACGTGCTCAGCACGAGTTTAAGAACGGCGACGTTTCAAGTATTATCGGTAAATCGAGTGCCGGTCGAATAACGTGCGAAAAGTGCGGCGATAAAATCGATACCTCGCTTTTCGTAGATCACATAAGACAATGCGTTGGTGGCGGTAGCGTGGGAAGCAATCAAAGAAACTTTTTAAAAAGTGCGTTAATGTCAAATAGTATTATTCCACCCGATAATTTACTCGATTCGGGACAAACAAATCGTGAAAACGGGAAAAGTAACGACTCACCTTCAATTCCTTTACATCAGTCGCCTACCGATTCTGGCGCAGGCAAAACATCTGCCACTGCCGAAAGCACAACAGGTTCGTCTCCATCCGTTCTGAATGCCATCGAAAAACTAATCGAAAAAAGTTTCGACTCTCGAACGAGGCAGAATTCAAATTTTACCTGTCATGGTCCTACAGCAGCGCCGATGGGTTCTAGTATACTAAAACGGTTAGGTATCGACGAAAGTGTAGATTATACAAAACCATTGGTCGATGCACAAACGATGAGTTTGTTGCGAAGCTATCATCAGCAACAAAGTCATCATTATTCCAAAAGAGAACGAAGCGGAAGCGAGTCGAGTTCTGTGTCGGAGCGAGGGAGTCGGGTGGAATCTTTGACTCCCGAACGTAAAATGGATACTTCGATGCATCAACCGATAACGTCCACTCCACGGTCGACTCCAGATAAAAGGGATAAATCGCCGGGTTTGGATAAAAGTAGTTTCGAGAATAAATGCGATGGAGATGTGTCGATAAAAAAGGAAGCGGAAGAGAGTGACTTGCACGACGAGTCGACCGAAGGACTTTGTTTGAAGAAGGAAGTTCTCGACGAAAGTGCCGAATTTGATAGGAGTAGTTTTAATAGCAGGCACGGCAAAAATTTTCCCGATGTTAAGGAAGAGGTAGATGAAGATTTAAAAAAAAGTCGTGCAAGTACTCCTGTTAATAGTCCGCATCGCCAAACTCCTTCGATAGAACCCGGAAGTGTAAATAGTCCCTGTCGAAATAGTACTTGTAGTCCGGCTAGTAGTGATAGGTCTACGACACCGAGAAGCACGAATGGAGAGAAAAAGGCTAACAACAGTTTGGGTGCTTTAAGTTCCATGTTCGATAATTTGTCCGGAGCTGGTGGATCTTCGGAAGGTGGAAATACCTCAGGTAAGCGAAGTAGTAGTCATCCACTTGCTGCTTTACAAAAACTTTGTGATAAGACTGAAACACATCACACGAATAGAACAAGTGCTGCGTCGACATCGACGTCTTCTAGTGTGAGCGCCTCCACCTCTCATGCCGTAACGCAAAGCGGGGGTCCCACGCCTGGAGCGATTTTGGCGTTTAGTTGGGCTTGTAACGACGCGGTTATGACTTCCGATTCTATAATGAAATGTGCTTTCTGTGATACGCCTTTCATATCGAAAGGAGCTTATCGCCATCATTTATCAAAAATGCATTTTGTCAAAGATGGGGTGATTCCAGATCCTGTAGCCTTAAAAAGTCCACAACCTTCGAGTTCTAGTGGAGCTTTAAATTTGAAGAGCAGTGGAGGCGGATCGTCTGCCAGTGCGTCGACGACGCCGACCGGCAGTAAGAGTCCTCCCGCGGCGGGTGGTTTTGAAGAAAGTCCTCATTCAAAATTTCTTAAATATACAGAACTTGCCAAGCAATTATCTAGTAAATACGTGTAAATATTGTTTATTATTTTTAACAGAAACGAAACGTTTCTGCCTAAATGTACAGATTAAAATATTTGTAAATTAAACAAAAGAGGACCGCTAGTGGTCCTTGTAAGTTGTGATGATATCATATCTTGCTGCTGCAGACTGTAGAAATTAGTCGTAGACTTTAGTGATATAATTCAATATAATTGTGGTATTGCAAAGTTTTTGAGTGATTATTATTGTTATACGAACTTGTCACCAATATTGTGTAAATAAAAGAAGTTAAAGTAATACTTACTATAAGTCAGTATTTAAGAACGTCTTAAAAGGACGTTCACGTTGTATTGTAATATAATTTCCCTGTGACGTCTTGTTAACGAAAAAGTCCATGGTGTAAGAGATTGAAATTTTAGTTATACACAAATTGAATAGTTGTACGATAAATATTCGAAATATTTAAATGAAAAAAATGTAAATGTAGGAAAAATGAATTCTCAGTTATTTCATCTCTATTTATTAAGAATGTAAATTTTAATTATTAAGATTCAAACATTCGTATACGTATGTCGCAATCTAATTCTTCCAAGAAGATTTTTAAATAAATATTTATCAATATTATAATAATAATACAAAAATGTATACGCGTAGCTGATTAACAAAATAATTAAAAAAGCTCTTCACTTACGTTATCAGATCAATCTCTTATTTCAAGATTTGTTGTATTTAATTATTGCAATGAAAAGCTCAAATAAATATATGTTACAAATTAAACTTTGTTTTATTTTACGAAATAAATATTCACCTAAGGCCGCAGTCACACTGCAGGTAAGTCGATCGTAAAAGCTTAAAAGTTAATCTTTTACGTGATAATCTGAGAAGCACGAGCGTGAAAAATTGGTAAAATTGAACTAAGAAAAAAATGTGACTTTACTGTGCAAAAAAATATTATTTTTAAACTCGTCTAATTTAAGGGAGAAAGAAGTTCCAGTTTATTGAGTTATTGCTTTGAAAGTAATAAAATAAACAATTGTGAAAAATGTTACCCGCCTAAATGACTTCAGCAAAAATAGCTCCAGACAAAAATACGAAAATATTGAATAAATTTAAATATCAGAAAATTAAATATCTAAAATAGACTTTTCGGTTTTGAATATTTTGCTGATCTAAACCTCCAATAAAGCACAAGAATGTTGTAATACATAAACAGTAATTATAATATTTAGACTTTAAAACTGAACATTCCCGTAAAATGCTAAAAATGTTTAAAAATTATTAAAAATATTATTAGAACGGGAAAGTTTTACGAGAACTTGATGCGACATTGATATAAAATTAAATATACAGTAATATAAATAAACGTACTCTCGTATACTACTGTTTTATTACGCAGTATTATTGGAATTTAGTATTCTTTATTAAATTATTATACGAGAAGTATTTAATTTAATAATCTTACAAGTTTAGCGAAATTTTAATTGAATTAGTGAATTTTTTCAACAATTATTTAATTAGCCCATTATATTATAATATAGCACATTTATATTATGTTTTACTAGTACTCTTTTATTTTTCTTAAAAATAAACTTTTTGCTTCAAAAATAATTGCTTTAAAGTCAAAGAAATTGGTTAATTTATATTTTTTCAAGTATTTTGATAAAACATAAAATCTACCTAACCTACACGTTCCATGGGCAATGAAATTCGAAAATTTTATATTTCTTAAAAATAAACTTTTAATAATACGATATCAAGTAAGTCGGTAAAAGGTTTGTTTAAAATTAAAATAATTAATTCATTGAGATCTCGGTTAATAAACACATCTTTCCATAATTTACATTTTAAAATCAATTATCAATCCAGGTCCTTCTGACGAGTCCCAATAAAACGAAATATAAATGTGCAACTATAAAATTGGTTAATTAAATAAGTAAGTGTAGAAACAATTCACTAATTCAATTAAAATTTCACTAAACTTTAATATTATTAAATTAATTACTTAAAATAATTTTATGGATATTTATTCGTATATAAATTTTCGTATAAATTTCTTAGAATCATAATATTAGACAATTACATTAAAACTAAATAATACAGTCAAAGGTATGGGGTTTCTCGCAAATTGAGGTAAAATCATCACGATGTTAATATTTGTATGCAGTTTAGAACACGCGTTTCGCACTTATTGGCAATCGTCAATCGAATGTAATTGATATCCGCAAAAATTAAGGTATGATTAATTAAACCAATAAATCAAATAATCAAAAAAAACACAAAATCATGTGACTTAACATCTTCGATATGATATAAATTATTAGCTTGACAAATTACAAGGAATTTGTAAGAGATGCGCAACCTGATGAATATGTTAAAACGGAGGTTGCAGGAAAGCTATGAAATTCAATTACTTATTCAAAAATTAACCTTAAATGTGCACTTAAATGGGGATTTAAAATAATTCATTGAACTAATTTGATTTAATGACAACGTTTAACTTCAATTTAATTATCTGTCAAAATCCAAAAATGTATTGCACTACTTTGTTTAATATCAATTTAAATCATCATTTAACTAAAATGCTTGTCGAATCTTTAATTGAGATTGGTGCAATCGGCCCTTACTACTATCTATCCAATATAACGCACATGTTAAATATGGAATAACTTTGTTCACTTATAAATAAATCAGGGTTGTATTTCAAATTAATTTGAATTTATTATTTAGCGTAAGCGAGTAAATTTAAAAAAAACTCAATAACTATACAACCGATTTTATAGTGTAGATCAAAAATTTGATACGCTGTTTAAATATTGAAAAATAAAAATTAATTTAAGTGCAGTTATTAAATTTAAGTAAAGAAATATAATTTTGTGTAGTGTAAGTTTGTAAGATCCCAATTCTTTTTTGTTTAAAACGTTTTCTGGCAATTTCTTTAAATCTTAAGCAGTTCAAAATAACTAATAAAAAAACAAGATTTTTATTTTAGCCTCACTTTTAAAATAAAACTGCACATGTTATTGGTTTCTTCAAATAAAATTAAAGTTGAAATTAATTTAAGTTTTAAAGTTAGTGCCTAGAATCGACATATTGAATAACAACATTTTCGAAAAGAAAAAAATTATTAAATACATTACTCAAAAACTAGACGCCCGATTCCATTCTTTTAAACTTGCAAATCTACAACTCATCTTTATTTTACTGTAAATTTTCATCAAGATTGCCGGTTTATTCCGATTACAAAATGAATTATTTACAAACTGAGTTTGTACTTAGAATTCGTAACAGGACGACTTTTCCTAGTTTAGGTAATACCAATGATTTTTTCACCAAAGAAATTCTAAATATTTAAAGCCAATAATTTAATAAATATGAAATGCTCATTTAAATTTCCCAGATGATATTCAAAACTGGGTCGACCACACAGCAAGTCTTCTGAAAATCGAATAATTAATAATATTATGTAAGAACAAAACTCGTGAAAATTTTGGTATATTTCATCGAAAAGTATTAAGGCACGGAAAGATTGGGTGTTTTACTGGAAGGAGAAATTAGAATGTTTCTTCTCTTTTTATATTTTATTATATTATTTGATTGCAAATAAAGAATTTCTTTTCGAAGAATTTGTAGTTTCTCATAAAATTATTATTTATTGTTTTATTAATACAACATAATATTAATATTTATATTACGTACCTACTGGTATTACATTATACTATTTTATGATTAATATTTATATATTTATTTTTAATTGCGATTTAAAATGTTTATTTTTGCAATAATAGGAAAATAATTTATTATTTAGGAAATAAAGATTTCATAATTTATTGTCGAATTAAAAAATATGTGAGTGTAGGGCGATACTTTCGGAAAGATGCGAAAATTTGGCCCCATCATTGCATGATCACCAATTAGCTTCTGATTACTGTTTCCAGTGGCGGCGTAGGCCGTGAGCTAGGGTGAAAATGAATTGTTCCACCACTGTAAGTCTGACCCTAAAATAAAGTATCAAATTTGAGGTTTAATTTATTAAATTCGTAATGGTTTTTATTTTACTTAACCCAAACCTACAAAAGCGATTAATCTATTAAAATCTCCGTAATGTGTTTTTATTTTGTAGAACTTTGTACAAGTAATTATTCAAGTGTCTTTAATTATTGGTATACTTTTTAAGCAAGCACATACTTTAAATATTGTAAATATCAAAACTTAAAAGTTTGTGCAATTTCTACACGTGACGCTGTGTGCAGACAGGTTACAAATGACAAAATGTAATAAATTAGCTGAGATGCAAGCAATGTTGGATCTGTCAACTTCTCAGGAAGTAGTTTAGAAAATTGTATATTATTTCAGTATTTTGTGTGTAATCTTGTGATAATATTTCTGACACAATATTGTAGATTTAATCAATTTAACACACTATTTTTGTCTAACAATCTATAGATTTCGATTTTCCCGACATCAAATTGGAAAAATTATTAACAAATGCAGCAACAATTTAGGGAAGGGATAAAAACAAATATTCAAAAAAAGAAAAGCTGCTCAAAATCTGTCAATTCTGTATTCCTAAAAATAATTGATAAAGTTTAAAACTAATAATACTTTAAAGACCAAAAATTATTTTTGACTTGGAGAAGCTTGGACACTTGGAGTTATGAACCAGAAATTCGTGCTCGTTTTTCCGTTTGTGTATATTTTAAATATATATTTGGAATATAAATCCAACTTTTGACTTGCACAATTGAATTATCTTCAGGAACATCTTGTACGAGTAAATGAAAATCATATGATAACTGTGATGTTTTCTCTTATGAGCTTGACCCGCGCTTGATGCAAGATTGTAAAAATTTGTAGCTTCAAGCTAGGATTTTACTCCGTTAGCAGTAACCTCACTAATGTTACGACGATATTATTAATACTATGAGAATATTAATTGTTCTATTGGGTTAGCTGGAGCTCGGTAGGTAGAAGGAGAATATCTAAACATACTATTTAAATCATGTAAAAAAGAATTTGGCAGCAACTAGGAACTGAACCTGTGGCTCTGCAGTACAAAACTATAAAGACCCCATGGTTACCTACAACTTACATTAATTAGTAGACTTTACTGATTTTAGATAAGATTGGTCTACTTGTTATGTTGCAGTGTTTAAGGACATACCGTGGTCGTAAATATGTACTTGTATCTGTATTTGCCAGGGCCGGCTTAAACAATGGCCCAGCGAATGTGATACATTCAGACCTTTCTAAAGAAGTTCTCAGTTTTGTTTGCTTTTCTGCAGTGTTACACCAGAAGTCGAATTATATAGAGTGCTTATTTGAAAATCATCCAGGAAAATTTCTTGTGGACCACACTAAATATCGAAAAAGTCACTTCTCTGGAGTTTCACTGGGAAACTAAGCTCACACTCACCTGTTCAAACATGAAAAACTTAAATGGTATTATCTCCTTCGTGACACCTCAAATTAAAGGTAGTTTAAAATTCTATTTGTTTAAATAAATACAAAAGAAGCCAAGATTTTGTTTAACACTTCGTGTAACTCACAAGAGTGAAAGAGTAGCGAAAGAAGTTAAGGTGGGTCGTTTGCGAATGAAAACATTATATTTTATATTAATCTTCTCAGTTAGTTTAACATTCGCTATTTTTGTTTGGCCCCTTGGAACCAAACGCCTAGATAAACAATATTCTCGCATTCTTAAAATGTTTTTAAATTTTAATTTTTTCATAAAAATTCAAAGTAACTTATAAATTAAAAAAATTATTTTAGATAAACCCTTCTTGTTATAAATTTAAAGAAAAACTTAATATTTAAATTTTAATTGTAAGTAATAAACTAGAATTTTTATTCAAAAAATACTTTTAAGATATTTACTTACCACTTTGTGACAGAGTAGGATTAGAAATATTTTTGAAAAATATATAAGTATGACAACGTTAGGATAATTTTTTGATAAAACAGAAAATGTAATTAGCACTTAAATAAATTGAAATATAGTCGTGATAATGCAATATGCCACCATTTCACGATTATTACCAATCGGTAGTGGCATTTAATAAAAAGTAAAACAATGAAAAATGTAGATATTAATATAAATTACTATAGAAGGAATTTATTGTGGATGAAAATTTTTTTAAATTGTTAAAAAATAAACAATTAGCTAAGTAAAAAGACAAAAGCAAACATGAACTCGAACAACTGACACGTGGGTTTGAAATATTTACTTAATTTCTAATATTTATTGCACGTTTTTATTAGTTTTTGATTATATAACTTCATAAATTCTGATCCAAGTTTACAAGTTAGTTGACGTTTAGCTAAAATTTTGGAAATGTTTCAAAAATATAATCGAAACATTAAATTAATCTTAAATAATGTACCCAGAAAGTCACTCTTAGGCAGGCCCTCACTAGAGTCAAATTTTAGTGATACCCTCGGTGTCTTGGGTGTTTTTAATAATAATAAATTAATTTAAAAATTTCCTTTTTTCGACAGGCCGTGTTTCTTGCCAATAGAAAATTCAAATAGAACTGCTTGAAAATTATCTATTTCCAAAAATTTGGTTCGGTTTATTTCGAAAATTCAATTTCGAATCCTTAAGATAACATTACATGATAAGGGTGCTAGCAGGAAACAACCCAGAAGTGCGTTATCCATAGGAATTACACGTAAATTTAAAAGTTGGTTAAGTGGCTTTCGTGAGAACCACACACAGGAACAGTTCGTGTTCGGATTTTCAACCCTTAAAATTTCTCGATTACGATTTCGATTGCAATTTTTTAATCTTTGATGTACGCACAATAATTTTTTGAATTTATCAAAAAGCACGCTAGCGTGTAGAGGTTGGTAAAATCGCTAGAATAAATTTGATTTCTTATCATATTAAGGAAGGTACTTAAAAACATAATTTTTTAAATGTTTTGATTTCATCATTTTATTAAATCCTTAAATTGCAGTTTCTAAAGAGCCGCCTCTGTTTGAGAAGCGGCGTCTGCAAATACTCTGACGCCCATTTAGATAATAAGAGTAGATTTAGTGCCTTTTCGGCTTACATCACATGGCGGCTCCATTCCTGTTAATTTATGGATATGGGCTCTGACAAAACTGAGACCCTCTTCGCAGTTTTAGCCATTAAAGTTATACATAGTGGTGTTCACTTATCGTAATATGAAACTACAACTTAACACGAACATTTTTATTTCAAAATTGTTTTCGTTCTTCTATTCTCTGATTTTTTTTCAATTTTTTATTAGTCGATTTTCATTTTGTTTCGAGATAATTCCTCGTAAGTAGCTGCTTCCAATGGTAGCTATACTAGCGCAACGATAAATTTTATTTCTTTAGTTTCTTTTTGTTTATTTGTTTTAATTTGAATTCATTAGAATTTTAAATTTAATGTTATGCTAATTATGACTAATTGTTGTGAGTTTTTACAATTCTGTGATTTTTCAACTAATTTTTTTACACTTGTTAGCTTGTTTATTATATTAGCAAGGGCGGATGTTAGTGCGGCAAGATTATAATATGTGAATAATTTATGATTGTTTAACTTTTTTGATTTTTATGATTCATAAACCAGGAAGTTGCAATAAAATATCACACAGAAAGGTGTTTTAGTGTAAGAATGTTACGCCAGTTGTTCCCAGGTGATGTACCTGCACGAATGCTCGTATGTAATAAAATTGGGTAGTAGGGAAAAATACAATATTAAGGATTAATTAAATTTTTTTGATTAAATACATATCTTGCGTTTCTGGACATAGCATATGATAAGTCCGCAGTGTTATTCGCTAGAATATTGACTTTCTGTCTTAAACTTATAATTTACACCCTTAAAATTCGGAGTGTAAAAACGGGTCCCAGTCTCAAACGCATATGAATCATTATGATGAATTAACGACAAACGTTTAGAAAACACCCCTCACTGTATACAACGCCAATCCGGAGCTACTATTCTACTAACTTGACACAAGGGCGTGCAGACAATCGTTTTAAATTTAAATAAGTACACCATTTTCAATACAAATTTGTCATTTAAACATTTAAGTTATTTTATCCACTGGTCTTTTTTGTTTCGCCAAATTAAGATAGGGGTAGCTCGCGTAACTAAAACAAGAGAAGTAACCCAACAAAATACAACACGAGATTAAAATATCTAAGTTGGTAAAGTTGTAGTAGTTGTGGCATAATTTTTAAATATTTAAGCCCTTATTATTTATATGCCGGTACGCCAATGAGAAGGAAGCAGGGACTGCTTCAACAAACGAATGACATTTTACTGCAAAGATCTAAACGATTTATGTCACCGTATCCTTTTGTGTTTTACCTAGCACACTATGCATAACAGCTATAAATCTACTTTATAGTTTTCTAAATCAAATTTATGCAATGGACTCGCGTCTTTCAGTTATGAATTGTATATTCGTTGATAATCTTGAGAAAGTTAAAAACCGTTAAGCTTACACGATTTATTTAGAAAAAGTTAAAAGGTGGATATCCATAATCTGCAAATTTTTTTTGAAATTGAAACACGATAACTTTCACGAACTCTATATCATTTTATATTCAACTTTTCAAGTTTCCAACAATTTTCACAAAAACTTGCGATTTTCTTTTGCCAGTTCATTTTTCAAAATTTTATCGTATCTAATAAAAAAACACTTTGCTTCTAATTCATTCGATACAAATTTTTAAATATAATTTAAATAAAAGAACAATTTTTTTACTAACGTAATTTTGTCAAACTCATTTCGACTCGGAGGAATTCTTTACAGAAAAGTTGTCATAAACACAATTTATTAAACAAACTATCAAAATTTTGAAATTTCTCAAATTTTACAAACGCACTGCATTTTTTCAAAATTCAAATTACGGCCCTGCCCGGGGACTGGGTTCAGGTACGATCGCATCGGATGATTTTTTAGATCGCTTGTATATCACCACTCTATATGGACATATGTAAGTTCCACCGATGGTCAAATTTTAATCCTCTTAGTGGAAATCCTACCGAGGGTCGACATGTAAGTTCCACCGGTGGTACAAAATGTAGCTGGGCAAAACATGTAAGTTCCACCGGTGGTAGCTTACCAGTACTCAAAGTACTTACATTAGATTATAATAAGATAAAAAAGACAAGTCTGTAATAAAAAATTATAAATAAATGAAAAGACAGGTCTGTAATAAAAAATTGTAGGAATGTAATTAAAATTGTTCTGCTTTTAGATGTTAATTTTATTACAAAAATCACTTTTTGTGTGAATTCGTTTCTGAGGTGGTTGCACTGTCAAAACCTACTCTCCGCACACGCCCGCGCCGTCCCGGGGGCTGACGGCGCTCCGAGCGGTTTTGACACGTGCTAAACTCATTAAAAACATCTCTTAAGCGGCTCCAACTCGAAAAGTTTGAAAGTTGACGCGGCAGATCTCTGGGAGCGACTGCTATCTACCCAAGGTAGATCCGCTAGGGTAAATCTGCACGGACGGTCATCAAAATGCATAAAATTATTGCGTAAATTGTGGCCTTATTACAACTCCGACAAGATTGATCCTCACCTTAAAGAGCTTGTTTTTTTGTTCGTTATCTGTAGGAGCGAGTATCGATAAATTTCTTGTTCGTATATTTTCTTGTAATATTATTTTACTTAATATTATGTTGGTTGATGTACTTATATACTATTTGTAGATAATATTATATACCAACATAAAAATAAATTCAGCTTAATTAAAAATACGTACTTAACTCTTATCCCCTTGACCCCACAACTTTAGTTGACCATCGGTGGAACTTACATGTCAGAAAAAGGGGACCAAAAACTGATCGGTGGAACTTACATGTCAGATTAAAAAGGATTTGACCCACCGGTGGAACTTACAATCGCCCTCTATATATCGTATAATTATAGGTAAATTCAAATAAAATAAAGTCTTCTGCGGGGTAATTTTTTATTATTCCCTACCGATTTCGTACACTTCACATGTGTATGGGGAGTCATTGTCATGGGGAGTCATAAAATAATTTTAATTTATTCCTCATTTTGACGTTGCCCTGATGATGTACATGGTGAATTTATTAAATTTACCTGCAGTTTTTTACATTTGTATACATAATTATAGGATTTAGATTATAATCAGTGGCGGACTGGGTGTTCAAATATTAGGGTACCATACTCTATTTAACTAAAAGGACTAAAAGTGTTTCTAAAAACTTTTTTCAATGCAAACTGATTAAATATCAAAAAACAAATATGCCGTAAAGCGTACACCGGCAGGCTAGAGAGCGGTAACCGCGGTTCTATTCCTGGTAGCGTCAAACACAATGCTGTGATCAATTGTAATTTGTAGCACATCTTGGTTGTTTCCATTTTCTCTTCAGGGATACAAGGCTACAGGAATAAAACAGGGTATGTCACAAAAGTAGAATATTGAAAATCTTAATTTTAATCTTAATTCTTCTATAGTTTATACCGGTATACTATATTTTCAACGTTAAATTTTGTGAACATCCCTAGTTTTATTTTTTTGGTATTTTACATGTAGAAAGAGCCACATAGAGGCAAGAAATGGGATTAACAGTTCCATTTTGCAAAAAAATGGACATACCTTGTTTTATTCCTGTACCCTTCAATGTATTTTTGATAGGGTTGGCTTTGCGTCTCTATTAGGCAGTAATGCGGATTGTTTAAACATTGAGATTCAAGTCTTCAGCTCTATTTGTATTTATATTAAATATTTAATTTGCCTCAAATTCTACCTGAAAACTTTCCAGGTAATTATTAATTTAACAGTTGTACATGATTTTTTCTTTTTCTTGTGCAAATCCACTAATGGATTTATGTTTATTGTGGATGAGATCGAAACCGCGGTTATCGAGTAAGATTTTGTGCAAATTTATAATTTTTGTTTGCTATTTCTTCATTCGACGATATTACGATATTCAATTATTAGGGCCAGGTTTAACTGACCATTCTAATTTCTAGTGTTCAATCATTATAATTTCTAAAAATTTTTAATTATTTTTTAAATTATCTAAATTTAGCGCTAATATTTATTAATGTACTATTCATTTATTTTCTCTACCTCTCTATTGGTATTTTAATGGGATTCTTGCATAAAAAGAATTTGTGTAAAACGATTAATGGTCATCTATTGTAAATAGCGATTAACGTTAATGCCAATAAAGTGGTAATGCCAGTTTGTAGAAGCCAAATAATAAAATATCTTTCACATATTATGACAAACTTAATACAAAATCTGATTGCTCTCCAAAGTAAACCCCTTTATAAAAATCCTGACGGATCTGTCACGGTTGAAAATCGAATTTTTATTTATTGAAATATTGAAGTGCGGCTCTGTTCTTTAGATAGTTGCTATCTTGAGACCAGAAAGCACATGATCCACAACTAAAATTTTTAGAAGGTATTTTTCGCTGGTTGATTGTTGGTTGTAGTGATTTCTAAGTGTGCCGTTTGTACGGAAATTTTGGTATATTTTTTTGCCGCTCCGTAATTGGGATTATTTTGTGCAACGTGGATATTTGGATGTTTTTTTTGACTCAGCATTAACCAAGTATTTGCCTTCGTTTAAATTATACCCTCGATTACACCATCTACGAGGTAAAGTTCTATTTTTTGCAAATATATTTTCTCAAAAAGAAAATCCTTTTAGGGTCCTTCCATTGGTCAATATTAACCAAGTTTCCTTTTTTTGGGACTGTTCGATCTGATGGATATGAGATTTGGTACCTTTCGCCTTGGAGTACCATTGTGGTTTTATGAAGTTTTGTTTTTTGTGGATTATTATTGGTGCCGTATATGTTCTGTCAGGCTGTTTTATTTGGAAACTTCATTTGGAGAAAAATTAATATTAATCTTCGGACAATCAACATCAAAGTCTGTTAAATGAGATAAGTGTTGTGTGCTGTCTTTTGTTGTTTGTGATAATGTTGCGTAGATATTGCGCTAAAATTTGATGCGAGTTAGTTTATTGTTATTCAATTTTATGCTTTGTGCAGATATATAATAATATTTTTTTACCATCATACTGTAACCCTAAATATAGCTATACGCGGGGAAATCTTGCTTTTGCAAGAAACACAAACGAGATTATACTACATATGTATATTACTTACTTTTATTGCTCGAATCAAACTTTGGTGCCGCTGTAACTTTACAATAAATTTATTTGTTTACAGTTCAAGCGTATCTCTTGCAGCTCTTGCAATTTTTTTCTATTTTATATCGGGTGACTTCTTTTCTAAAAGCTACTCTTCGTGATTTGGGTAGTAGAGTATTTTTGGGGAGTAACATTTTATAATCACGTGGCGCCTAGGGCAAATTGAGTTACTTTTCTTAGTTTTTTTGCTTGAAAAGAAGTCGCCAATTAAGTTTTCTTTCTTGCTCCAATTGAGCTAGCCATAGGAGCATATGCCAATACCCTGAGATTTGGGAAAATACCATCAATCCCTTCGATACCACCTTTTACCGTGGCACATCTTTAAAGTTACCACACATTTTTCTTCGCCCCACTCTTCAGGCTCTAAGGATGGACGATGGTTAAGGCTTGGCAACGAGAAAAAGAACCAAGGTTCAGATCAAGAGTTTAAATTATTACCCCGCCATCAGACTCTGTGACAAAAGGGCCGAAATCTTGGAAAGTAATAACGTAAACTCAAATTCCGTGAAGTTAGTCCATTTTTAAATACACATTTTTAAAATACACAATTAACACAACTATGATAGTAAGTACCCGAACTTAGCAACCGTGGGGTCTTAATGCTTAAACTTTTCTCTTAGTGAGAGAGGCTAATGCCCAAAAGTGGACGGAGAAGGCTGTAACGGATGATAGTAAGTATTTATAAATATGCAATTCTGTTGCACCTAAGACAATGAAATAATATACACTCAAACCTGTTTTTGTGCGGGGATAGAGACCTCATAAAAGGAATCCCTTATTCAAAAAATATTATATATTTTTCATACTATGCATTTGATTGAATTTTATGATTTATCCCAAAAAAAAAAAAAATTGGTTATAAACAGTTCTCCATATTTATCTATTCTAATCTCAATCCGGTTTGGATATAGGCTTTCTCTAAAAGAAAGTTAGCATTAAGACACCCAACGGCTGCTTAGTCCGGGTTGGGGAATGTGCCTGTAACCCTTTTTTTATTGTTGATGCTAGCAGTCATCAACTCAGGGGATTTCCGGTTTTACGTCCCTCTGAAGTACGGGAGGCGGTCATAGATAGAAACAGAGTCAGAAAAAATTCTTTTTAGACTCCTCCTGGGATCGAACCGGGTGCTTTATTTGCATCAGTAGTTGATCGCTCTAATTACTAGGCCAAGACCGTCTCTTATCTTCCTCATTTAAAAACCGCTTAAAATCAACGCATAAAAACAGGTTTGGCTGTATTATAAATTTTTCTACCTAATTTCTGACCTACTATGCTACATTGCACAAATTGCTAACAATATTTTAAATATTTAACGTTAGATTGCTCTTAAATTGATTTATAAAAAAAGGTGTTTCTTCCAATTTTTGTCATGGAACATAATACAAACAAATATCAGTTTTACACAAGATTAGTATGGGAAATACGTAGCGAAATAAAAAAAAATTGTTTTCTGTAATGTTTTTCTTATATTATATTATTATGTTATCTGTAATTGCACGTGATAGAAACAATGGTTGCTATTTTCGACGTAAAATTGTTTATAACAAAAAGAGTTTTCAATTTAACGTAAAATATCATTTTATTTCTTTATAAAAAAAATCAACTTTCAAAGCTGCAGTAAACATTTCCAATGACTCGATAATAATCTGTCGATGTTATGTTTTCGGCCAGTCTGTTAAATGTAGTTTTGAGATAAACACGTTTAAAGTCTTACGTAGAATTATTCGATAAAAATTTGTTATTTACCTTTGCTATGTCTAAATTATACAATTGGTCAGCTACATTCGTACTTTCTTTCTCTTCTATTGAACTATTTCACGTTTCTAGAACTATTGTTCTAGGAAATAGAAGACTTGATGAACGGAGTCCAGAGCGCACTGCCTTGGTATCTGAAATTATGATTTCTCCTGAAACTTTATTTTTGTGACCTTAAGGCATTATTTTGAGCAAAAGAAGCTTTTTAATATTCTGAAGTGGAATTATCTCTTAAACTTTTAGTGTGTGTTTTTTTATAGATATAGTACCTTTGTAGCCTTTTTTATATTTCTCAGATGTAATAGAATGCCCGAATGCCGTTAGATTTCAACTTTATATGTATGTATGTAGAGTAAATTCAAAACAATTAGGCAACACTGGTAAGGTACGAATTTAAGTTT
This sequence comes from Lycocerus yunnanus, assembly GCA_036346125.1. Taxonomy (NCBI): domain Eukaryota; kingdom Metazoa; phylum Arthropoda; class Insecta; order Coleoptera; family Cantharidae; genus Lycocerus; species Lycocerus yunnanus. Next base: position 1,386,383 of record JARFIX010000017.1, read on the forward strand.
TAAGATTTGGAGTCTGATCTCACGAACATGTACAAAGTACTGAAGGCGATGGAACCGGGTGGGCTGTACATAAAATAATATATTACTCGATAGTATGGACAAGTGGAAGAGTACATCACTGCGCAGTTAGCTATTAGTTGACGTCCTATTAAGTATGCCAGGATTCTAATTCACTAATGCCCAATTGCACGACCTCTCCTTAAAGTGTTAACTGTTCCTTAAATCATTAAGTACCACCTATTCCATTGCACCACCGAATTAAGTGTTCCTTAACCTCTTACGAACCACCTAAATTTAAGCCGACGAAATCTGCCGCTTAAACTGTTCCTTAGCCTTAAATGACAGAAATTGATGAATAATTTTATGGTTGTGAGGTAAATTTATAGGTTAAAACATTAATAATATTTCAATAAAGTGTGTTATATTTGCGCACAACATGAATGAAATGATGCATGACTTGTTGGAAGACGATTTGGAAGTTTTTATTAAATATTTTTAATATTAATTAAAAAATTTTAATAATTAGTCATGGTTTTCCAAGACAAATTTACGAAAGAGCAAACTATATTAATAGTATGGATGATTTGTCGTTTTTTAAAAGATTTCGACTTCAGAAGGAGACAGTTGTTAGGGTTTTGAGAGAAATTGAGCCACAATTGAATATCCATATGACAGAAATAATTCTGTATCTCCTATAAACTTGTTTTTTAGATATTTTTTAAATTTCTACAATGAACAATAACGTTGAATGTAAAAGAATAATATAAGGTTATGTAGTATATGCATTTTGTTTTTGTTTGCAAGTTTAACCAACCTAAAATTTATGTCTGTGTAAAATTCCTAAAATATTACCAAAATTACTATAAAATGCGGTGTTGCTAAATTAATCTGAAGCTTAACTAAGCCGACGTTATGTAAAGGTGGTGCAATGCAACCTAAACTAATCTGAACCTTATAGTTAAGGATCACTTAGGTAAGGGCCACTTTTAGTCGGAGGTCGTGCAATCGGGCATAAAAGAACTTATTTTTATCAAAAGAACCATCAACAATAGTAAATAGTAATTTTTTAGTACTACATACCTCCAAATATAGAAAAATGACGAAAGCTTTAAAAAATTGAAATGATAGCATTTATCCAATAATCACCCATACAAATTTAGAGAACGTTTTTCGACTAATTTATTCACCTTATACTTAAGGAAGCGTAATAGCATCAACTCGATAAATTTGGTTATGCAATTATTTCGTTTTTGATGTCAACCAACATTGCTACGCTTGGATGCTTACAAAACAGATTTTGATTTTGTTGTCGATCGTGTAATATTTTAGTATGTTTATGTTGTTAAATTATCCTGACAAGGCTGACATTTTATCATGACAATTGAAAAAAGTATGTGTATAAAGTGTAAGACGCTTAATAGTTTAAGACAACGTCTTGTACGTTAAACACTTATAACCATAATTGGATTACAAATTAATTCTAAATCCTGCCTTAGAGTAGTAAAACTATGTTTCGCGATTATTTTTAAGCAATTAAATTATTTTTTATCTAATTTATGTAATACAGAAATTTGGAATTGCAATTTTGGAAACAGTGATGCGTAAAAATTGTTTACTGGAGATGTTAACTTGTTTAATTAATTTGATTTTGGTGAATGGTCAACCAATAAACAAGTAATCAAGTTTACTCCATGTAAATGTCAAAAATGGGTGTATAGGTAAAGTTCCTTCGGGGTGCTTATTTCATGCTACAACGAATTGAATTATATATTATGCCACTCATTTGAAGCATCACACGCTACATTTTGCAGTATATCTAACAGCACTAAATATGGTTCACTTATTTACTATTTTATATGCTTTTCGCTCTCCTAAGCAATTATTAATTAACAGCTTTTTTAAATTTAATCATTATATTACATTATTTATATGTTCACTAACAGTTTTGATTTTACTGCCGATGTTCTACAAAAATTATACTTATTATTAAAGCTTGTTTTTAGAGCGCACAGTTTTTGAGTTATTCATATTATTCTAAAATACTTTAATAGAAGTAGTTTTTACCCAACAACATTGAGATCAAAAATAAAATTTTGTTATAGATATTTTTTAACAGCTAAAAACCACGAAATGTCGAGTATGGATCGATCTAAGGTTTTTTCTCAAATTATTTCCGACATTTTCAGATTGTACATTCTGAGTTTTTGGGTACCCGAATTTTTTAAAGGTAGGTTTCGGGTGAAAACTTAACACTCTAAAATTTGGGGGTTCAACTATGTATATGTTAAAAATGTATGCTACTCTATAGACTAAATGATTTGGATTGAAGACTAGAGCCTTTTTGGCGTGATGTCAATGTGTTCTTCCCACTTCAAAATATAAAATTACAGAAGAAAAAAAATTCATTAATATTTAATTGTTAGATAATATAACAGAAAAATATCAAATTGTTATTTAATGACGGAAATTTTACTTACAAACTTATGTAACAACTGCACAATACACTATTAAATATTTTATTTGCTAAACAAATTTATTTGATTCCAAGGATAATAAACTGCATTGAAAAATAAAAAGCTTGTAAAAAATGAGAAAACTATACAGGGTATAAAATTTAAATTAACTGTTGTGATTTCCTAAAAGAAAACGGTAAGCAGTACACCAAAATTAAAATACAAAAGTTATGCATACAATACAAATAGTTATGTCCACAAAATTTAAATACAAAACCTAGTTATGGACGAAACTTCATTTGTGTATGCAGTTTTCAAAAGCGGTTTTTCTGCAAAGAAATTCGAAGAAATAGAGAAAAGTCTTTTTGGAAGATTGTGAATGGCGTTTTAGACTTTCTCAAAAGAATAAAAATGATGTATTTTAATTCCATAACTTTTATTTGCACGAAAGTAGTTTACTTTTTGTTCTTTCTTCTATATTCGTAAACAAAAATAAAATTACTGTTTTTTTGGGATTGTTTTAGTTTTTGTGCGGAAGCTTGCAGCTTTCTTATCAATTATTGCCTCGATCGGTATAAAATTATTAAAATAATAAACTTTCATATCAGAACACTAAAAATCCCTGTAAACAGAGAAATTATGTGAGCTACTGACTGTATATTAACACTTACTTAGTTCGGCCAACCCCACAATAAAAACGACGTAATTTTAGATAGAGTTTTCTTATCTCTATAACAAAATAAGTTTGAGAACAGATTTATAATGACGTTATCACTTTGCCTAGTTATAAAATATATGGAACATTGAACTACCTCAAGAAAAATTAAACTTGGAATAATAAAAATTAGTTTTGACTGCAAGAAAAGTTGCATCTTGTGAGTGTGATAATTATTTGGAAAAACTTCGATTGTGGATATCTCGGGTCGTTGATGTAGTAAAGTGAATAAACAAAGACCATTAAAGTTAACATGGTACCATGTACATGAAAGAAAAAACTATTTTATATAAAGAAGGAAAATATATGAACGTTGGACTTTACTTAATACCGTGTGACAAGATTACTGACATCTATTGTATTCAAATTATCGTAGAGCACAAATCGTGACCAGTTTTCATAGGCTGTTATGGATTGGTTTATTATGAACTGACCTCCATAAGTGACTGTTTGTTGACAAACCAATGTTTTAAGTTAAAAAGCACACAATGCTAATCTAACCTAAGAATCTTAAAAATTGACTTTCTCTTATTGCAGTTTTAGCTGCTATTAAAACGGTAATGGCTTCTGGAACTTTTATAGTTTATGAAAATTTGTAGGGTTGTTAAAAGATTATAGTTTTAAGTGGTTGGCAATATACAAACCCTTATTAGGTTTTATCGTTATTTGTCGTAGTGGAAGGGGGTTACGAAATATCTACATACAAGACTCTTATATAACAAAAATTACTCAAAAGGCACGCAGTCTCATAATTTAAGAGCTATCAAGCAACATCATCAAGCAGGTCGTGCTAATTCAGCTGGTAAGTGGTGGTGCACTTATCACATGCCTACAGGTTTAATATTTAACAGGGTTTAGGCTATAAACTCACCGTATTCCTGACACTTCGTGTCTTTTTAATACCTAACTTTCATTAACGCCACCATATAAATCTCTATTGTAATACCAACTTCATCTAAATACCAGATAATATCGTGATGAATAAGAATTATGTAAGTGTAAAGTTTTTTAGTGGTTATTTTAGGTGTTCTTAGCGCTTTGCTGAAATTTCTTCGCACTACGTCCCTAAGAATTATTACCTTTATAAGTTTACGCCACTTTGTACTTAAAATTTGATCGTTAGAACAAAAATTATGTTTGTATGCTTATTAATGGTATCTGCACAATCATCAGCGTGCTTTTCAAAATATATTCATTGTTTTCAATATTTTCTACTTTTTCAATCTATAATGACAAGCACCATTAGGAGATTTATAAGGTACCATGATTTTTAAAACTGTTTTTGTGATTATATACATTTTTTTTATTATCATATCTGAGATCGGCTATTTCTACGACTTTTACTACTTCTAGACAGCTGAAACTTGATACACTTTCTTAACTTCCGTGGCAATGCAAACTTAAAATTGTATAGTACAATGGGAAAATTAAATTCTTAATGTAGGGATAGTCGTCTATAGGTGACTCTATCAATGGATTTTCACTGCATGGACTGTGGGATAGTCTTCTAATTAATTGGTGACGCCATAAGTAGATTAATCAGATTCTCGTACGTAATTGATAAGGTGATGATTTCGATTTCAGGAAATTTCGTTTAGACTACCAAGCTGCTCTAGAAATTGCGCCAAAAACACAAGCAGGGTTTGCCTAGTAGCAATAAAGAAAGGGACAGTTCAAAATATAAATAAATCAACACGAAATAGATTTGGAAGATAATCACTAGTGATTTTTTGGAAATCATTATTGATTATTAGAAATCTGGAGAGTTTTATCTTTAATAAACTAGCAATTTAAAAAACATAAATTAAATCCATGCAGGTATTCAGAAGCCATAAAATTGCATCGCAAGCTGTTTGATAGCTAAAATTTGAGTTAAAAATTAAAGAAGATATAGTTGAGGTGATAGATCATTGTAGTGTACCTAGTACATACGCTTTCATAATAAATTGCCAAAGAGAACTTCGTCGAATGAAAAATAGCAAATAAAAATGATAAATTTACAAATAACTTACTGGATGACTGCGGTTTCGATCTTATCCATGATAAACGTGGAATTGGTCTCTTCAGATCCAGATTAATAACAAAAATTTATAAAATTAACTAACCACTTTTGCAACCGCCTACGGTCACTTTTAGTTTCGGTCTAATTATGTCAATTTATAGATTTCTAAAAATTTGTAATTAAATATTTTTAAATTTCTCTAAATTCAAATTTGTGGCATATTCATCTCTAAACTTTGATTTACAAATGTTGCAAATTTTCGTAAACTAGGTTTCCTTACTTTTCAGTGCCAAAAAGGACATAATATTATTAGTAACACTACAGAAACGTCGAATCTGTTCGAATATTTTATGACATTTTTTGCATAGTTATTTTATAAATGTAAGCTCCTCTGTATATAGTAATACAGCCAGGTACTATGGCTTTTTTAAAAAGTACACATGAAAAAAGTAAAAGATCCAATTTTTCCGAAAAAGCGGATCCTAAACATTTTTTGTCTGTGGTATAATCCGGCCCTGCGTAATTATTACTACTTTGTAAAATTAATAATTTTACTAGTTTTTAAGTAATGCACCAATTTGCTGTGAGTAGGCAGAAGTTTAGTAGAGCGACGGGCATAAACTTAATGTTTGAAATAGTATATGACATAAAAGTAATACTTTACAGGCAAGGTGGCTTTATGAAAGACGAAGCCGCTTGTGGCAGAGGTATTCAAACCACCGAGACTGTAAAGTTACTTTCATGACGTATTTTGTATGTAACTTTTCTTGAAATCGGCTATAGATTTTTCAATACCCGCATATAATTGAAAAAATTTATTTAAAAAAATTGTGTAGCACATAAAACAAATTCAAACACTCAAAAAATCCGTTCTTACCAGTTAGAATTTCATTCTTGAAATTGACCTAATCATTTAATGTTCTTAAATTGAAACGAAATTTAAGAATGTCATACTTAATTATCATAGCAGACAACAATCAGTAATTTGATATCTAAAGAAGTTGGAATTTAAGAACGTTGCCATGATTGAATCTATTTCAAAAACGATCAGAATGGATTTTTGGGAACAAACAAAATAAATCAAAAATTAATGCTTTGAGGTTAGATAAAGGTTGTTGTCGCTTAGCTACAAGCGTAGTGCAAAATAGCACTGTAATGGACAATCTACAACCGATTTCAGGAAAAGACCTTTTTTTATTATTCCATGGAATCGCGGATATATTATTTAATAATTTCGGGGGATTCACTTTACCTATTTTGCGAATTTTTCGTGCTTACTGATTGGCCAATCACATTTTTTGTCAAGTTTTAAATTATAATAATGCAGGAACAATTTTATAAATTCTTTCCAAGAAGTTGAGAAATTGGTACATAATATTTACGTCTCTGCTAATTTATATTATATTTTGTTTCTCGTAATCTGTCTGCCTGCAATGTATACATATGTAGTGTTGCGACTTATCTTTTAAATTTTACTATTTATTTTGTCTGAAATTTGTTTCCATATTATTTACACCAATTAATGTTACCTCTAAACTTAAAACAAATCAAAATGAAAGTAATAAAAACATAAATATAATTTTAAATGTATGTCATGTTATGTCAATGTCACAGACCTGAAGCTTGTAGACAACATGTTATGTCTGATTAATTCGTACGATTGTATACTGGTTTGGAAATGCCAATAAGAAATTTGCAGTTTAATGTTCCGCATAATAATGCTAGGCAAGGATTTTTCTTTACTCGTAAGACCCTTCGGTTATCTACATCGGTTTGGGAAATTATAACCACATAAATTTAAGGTGTTTAATATCACCAATAGAGAAAATTAAAAAAAATAATAGCTATTATGCAGTAGCAAACAGATACCGTTTGAAGCTGTTTATCGACTATTTATCATGTGTAAAATTGTCTTGATTGATCTGTAATTGATTGTATTGGCTTTTAATGATCACATAAACAAAATTTATTGTTACATATTTTCACACTTTATAACTGAAGCAATAAAGCAAATAACGCGTATTTTGAACAGGGTCCGCTGGCCCATCGGTTCGGTTATCTTAACCAATTTTCTCGATTATTTGTACTGGAAATAAGGTTATGCGCATGATACGGCGCATTTTAGGATTTTTAGGTTTGTTACGAACCCTACCTTCTTGAAATTATTAATTAAATTTAAATTGAATTTATTTTATGTTACTACTAAACATTGATACGTTTGGTAGCTTAGAAAAATATGCTCTTTCTGGATAGTTTTTTGCTACAATTTGTTTTAAAAAATCGGATGTGACCATGCCCGTAACTTTATCATACTTTTACTAAATATTAATTAATAAAAAAATTTTTATTAATAAAAGAAAATAAATATAAAAAAAATAAAAGAATTATAAAAAAAAAATAGTTTTTATGAACCAATTTTAACCAAAATTTAATTAGATCTAAGTGTCGATATAAACATATGAATTACCAATTTTCATTTTGAAATTTTTATTAGTTTTTGGAATATTAAATAAAAACTAGTAATAAATTAGTAAGATTCGAAAAAAATAAAGTCAATGAACCAATTTCAACCAAAATTTAATCAGCTGTAAATCTTACTATGAAAATATAAATTCTCAAATTTGGTTTTGATATTTTTATTAGTTTTTGTATTTACGAATATTATAATTTCATTAACAACAAAATCCATCAAAATCTTAATTTTTTTGCACGAAAACAATACTTTTTCATATTATATAATTATGAAAAAGTAAAAATGTACTACTTATTCCTGATTTCTTTATTCTTAGTTATCTCCAAGTTAGCGAACTTTAGGTTAAATTGACAAAAGAGCCAATCGGACGATAAAAAACAAATAAATCAATCATCCCATTGGTTATTTTGTCAATTTAACCTGAAGTTCGCTAACTTGAAGATAATTATGAGTAAAGAAATTGAGGATTAGAACTGTAAATCTAGGTTTTGCACGCTTTTTGAGTGTATTTAATCCTTGGAGTACTACAACTGGGTCAACTTTGATCCAGATTTTCATTTTTGTTTATAATATCCAAGGAAATTTTTTAATGAAATTTTGTTTTCAGCATAATTCTAATATTTTTTGATAACAAATGACAAATCGTATGTACGTGTGCTGGATTTTAATATATACATAGGGTAAGATGGGGTCAAACGGACATGGGGGCAAACGGACATTTTTTAGAAAAAATTCGTAAGTTTTTCAGAAAAGGCGCCGCGTTATTATTGCAGTATTACTAGTGTCGTTGACATTTGAGGTAATTAATAAGAAAGTAATTTGTTAAAATTTTTCCAATCTAAGGCTATTATTGCATGTTAAAAGTGAGGAGTGATAGGAAATGTAAGTAAAATTAACGTGTTGTTATATTTTTGTTAGAAATTATTTAGAATCTAAGTATTTTAGTAAAAATTTAAAACTTATAGTTAGGTCAATTAAAACCAAGTGTCTTTGGAATTACTGCCACGTAATTTCATTGTCCTAATATTAATATTTATTTAGATTTTGAATTTAAAAAAAAAATTCCGATGCGGGGCAAACGGACATATTGATTGAAATTGATATTGATTGATTGATATTGATTGAACCGGATAGTACAGTATTTATGCTTTTTTAAACAATGTTTACAGAAAAATGGTACAGATCCGGATTAGAACTACAGAGAGGAGCTCGTGGAAGCTCGTGGAATCAAGAAAATATGAATCTTGTCATAATTGCTGTAAATAAAGATAAAATGGCTCTTAATTCAGCTGATAAGTTGAATAGCGTTCTTATCATCATTCATTGCGACTAAAAGTGCGAATTTAACTATTTATAACGTATATTAAACCTTATGTCCGTTTGCCCAGGAGTGTGGGGCAGACGGACATTTTCACTATGTTTGTTTTAGGTTAAGTTCTCAAAAACTGTTTCTATTTTTCAACTTTAATCTCATCATTTGTTAGCTTAATAATTGAGATATCAAACCAAATAATTAGTTCTTAAATATTATGTTGCTTTTATTAAATATAACTATAAAACCCTTAGAGTGTCCGTTTGACCCACTCTTACCCTAGTATATAGTATATGTATATATTTTTTATTGAAGTTAAACTGTTTTGACGAGACCTCTTTATGGAAAATTTCAAACCACATTTTCCTGAAACACATCTTCTGAAATGATTGTTGCAAAATTAAATTTAATTTTTAATTTTTAGTTTTAATAAACATTAATAAATAATCATAACTTAGTCATTTAAACAGTGGGTCAATAATGACCCGGTTTTGGTATCCAAAGTTTGAAAATTATTGTGGTACTCCAAAGGTTAAATGCTCTTTAGAACCATTTACACGCTTAACCTACCGATGGATGGTGAGTATTCTTTGAATATCTACCAGCAGCTTTGCCAACATTTTGGTACTACAAGAAGTTAGTACGTCTTCTATTTTTCTGAATAAATTACGGCACAGAATTTTCCACAACATTGCGTATCTTTCTCATACATATAATCAATAGACCTACGCATAAAATCAATTAGAAATGTTATTATAATCACGAAGAGAAAACAAAATTGCTTGATTTAAAAAAGTTGGCAAAGCAACTTTTTCAATGAAGTTTATTTAATAAACGACCAATTACGCGACTTCTTTTTTATCTAAGTTTTTGGCAATTTCGTGCAGAACGTTTGCGATAAATAAGACCAATATCCAAACTTCAATATGACACACTTTGGACATCTTTCAAGTTTAGGTGACAGAGACATCAAAAACCACATCTGCTACCATTGCGGTCCAGCACTTGTAGAATTTCCTCTCTTTCTCTCACCATTTTATTTTCTACTTTGGTCTCATATATCTTTAGATACTTCTTTATTGTTTCTTTAGTGCAAATGATTGAGAAGCGTGCTGGAGACTTTCAGAAGTACCACTGAACGGTATTTTCCCGGCAGCTATTAAATTAAGTGTTTTTAAATATTTAGAGAGCGCAATTGAGCAATTACTAGAGCAAATATTTGAATAGCGCATTTTACTGTTTAAAAAAATTTTAAATTTTAATAAATAAGGTAAATAATTTGTTAAAGTTTGTGCAAGGTTCGCTAAATTGAAAGAAAACTTTCGTCATTCACAATGACACGAGTGGTTTTTATAGCTTCACTGTATTGACAAAAGTGTGGCAGATTTCTCGTTTTCCTCGATATAACTAAACACTAAAGCTGATTGAATGACATGATTGTTTGAAATGAACAAAATGACCATCAAAAGTTGTGGAAACTTTTTCAAATTTATTATAAATGTCGGCAACGAGTAAGTCAAATTGAAGTTTAATTTTTTAGCGTGTGTTTGTTTTGTCAAGTAATTAGGAAAGTTTTATTTTTGTACTAATAATTTTGTCATCTAAAGATGGTGGTCTGACAATTTGAACAACTTCCATTCTTCAAAACTCAAGATTGAAAGTGTAAGCACGAGCACATGCAGTGCCGTGTAATGACTGTTTCATTTGCTGCTTGACAATCCATTATACTTTATGTATTTTACGTTTCAACTGTGGGTGTTGATGTATTTTTCATTTTAAATTTTATTCCTATTTACCGGATTGCTTCAATTTAATGGTCAATTAAGTTAAAAATTGAAACAACACCAAAGCGTCAATCCGTTTCTGATCGAGGCCAAACGAGGTTTTCCAACCAAACGAATATGATCGAAGATTTACTGTAATTTTATGAAAACAAATCACATTTATCTTTCTTACGTTGCAGATGGTTGGTTAAATATTGCATGTATTGTGATGTAAAGATGAGATCTCACACTCCCATCTTGGCAGGACGACATTCCGGGGACACGCTGAGATGTCCCATTCATAAGTGTCCATGTTCTAAAATACTGCTTTTCTCGACAAACTTGAGTTTACAAGATATGATGGAGGCTGGAGGTCAACACGCACTACACAAATTGCATCCAAGTTACTTATTTATCACGACTCGGAACGTAAATAAACTTAATGGTACTTTTTTGCAAAAATTAGCAAATAGGCTGTTCGTTAACAATGAAATTTACATGTGTATGAGTAAAGAACCATAAAAATTTTGCAATTAATCACCATGATGGATAGCAGTCAAGAGACTTAGTAATTAATGCTGCTTTGTACCATAAGCTCATTTATATGGAACTTCGAAATTACCATTGAATTTATTTATTATACGAACTTTACGCTGGGTGTATTTTCTAACCACTTATTAAAGTGATTGATTTATAGATTTCCAACTGTTATTATAATCATACTTTACACCTGGTTAAGTTTTCCTGGTTCCTACGTTACTGTGCGATATATTTTTAACTTTGTTTTACCGAAAGAGAAACTTTTAGAATGGAAGTTTCAACTTTCGAAGAAACTTGTGCGTGCAAATTTGTATTGGTTTACAATTTTTTCAATGTGTTTTGTGTTGAAAATTTGTCAAGCGTGGAAGTTTTTGCCTCTCGATCCCATCGTTTAAGTAATTATAAATTTGAGGTTATGTAAGAAAATTATTTTTATTCGAAAATGAAGACGATAAATTATACCTACTGATATTTTATAAACGGTAATCGTTGAATGATATTCAAATACAATTTAAATGTTGACGTTCCTATGCCGACTATTACCAAGATTAAAATTACTGCATGACAGTTGCGTGTCCAGCTAGAAGCCCATAAATCAGTCAACTCGTTTCCTTCATGGTCAAGAATAATTATCCTGCCCAGGAATTACAATTAGATAGTTAGTCGATTTCACACTTAATTAAGTATAAATTTAAAAAATGAGAAATGTTTAGGAATTAGAGATTTTTTTTTGAGATATGCAAGAAGTTTAGCAACGTTGGCTCGTAAGACTTCATAACTAATATTTATCGATCAGCCTTTCGTTTGGACATCCATTGATAGATTGCTTAATTACTGGCCGCAACTTGTACCAAACTGCAATATTTTATATACACCTAGGGAAAATAATCAAAGATAATTGGATGACGTTTTTCAGGCACGTTCGATATAGTCTTCATTTTTTGTTTCATTTATTTTCACGTAAACACATAAATATATTTACTTGTATTATTTATTGTATCGATTTTCTCATGCTACAAATACACATTAAATAATGATTAGTATTAACTTATTTTAAATATCTTGACGTCAAATTTATACGTATAAATCGTGATAATCCTAATTAACTATTGATAAAGCTGTTACGTGTGTTTTTGTAACTGTCGTAAATGATTAAGCTGTCTAAAATAACTCTAAATGGCTTTACATAATCTTACAATTAATTTTTGAAAAAACAAACAATAAATGAGAAAAACAATTTGTGGAAATTGTCAGGGGCGGACTCCAACGTGAAAATGCGAATAGCCGATAACATCATGCTCAACGTCAGTAACGTTGCGATTGCTGTTCTACTATTTTGTAGTACCCGGTATCTTTGAATTCATCGTAAATTTTAGGTACTAGTTCAGTTTTTGTAAATTTTTTATTGGATTATCGTAAACAATGATATTTCAGCTTTAGTTAAAGTTGCAGATAGATTTTATTTGGTTTCATAGTGACAATTTGTATAGTATAATTTCGAAGGAAATTTATTTTAAAGAATATTATATTCAGTTGCGTTCTACTCATGTAGAAGGTTCCAGTTTGGAAATTTACTTCTACAAGCTTTTTTCCCGATGTTAGTTACGATAAGTGTGTTTTGTTCTGAAAACTCAAATATATCACAATCTTCACCTGTTTTTTTTCTTGCTAGTTTTTTCTAGTAGTTTTTCTTCCATGTATGTGGTATTCGTATGAAGTGTTAAGGGTTCTACTATTTAACATGAACTCAATCAGAACTAAAGTTCTTAATTCAACCGGAGTTGAACCAGGTACTCAGGATTAGTAGTCGTGCACTTAACGAGCAACCCTACGACCGTCTTCTCACCTGTGGAATATGTTAATAGGAAAAAAATTGAGTGGGGTGCTAGCATGCCAACTGGATGGTTTCACTGCTGACGTCTTAGATTAGTCATAGAAACGTAGTTTTAGTAAGCTAGTTACACTACTACCTCTCGTAAGCGCGGTGCTAATTATGCCAACTGATCAAGCATTCAAAATTCAGCTCTAGGAAACTTCCGACAATTTGTATAATTCACGGAAGAACGGAAAAATGTAGTTCTAGTCATGGGGCGGTTATTGCTTAGTCACCCCGGTACTTTGTTTAGGAAAAGTTTTGACCCCTCGATCAAGTACAATTTATACTTTAGGGATGTATGTTGTGTTAGAAAGAGAATTAAAACAAAAAACGCTTACAGGTAACCATATTTTGTGGAATGTATTAACGCTTGTCGTTGGAACACATTTCATAGTGCGAAATAGGACCTGTTTACTGCAGAACAAATCATAACCTGAATAATTTTTGCAAAATGTAACTTTCATTTAATTAACATTTAAATTAATCTTACCCGAGTTGCAGTATTATAATGTTTTAAAGTTGTTTGATTCCACAGTTTGTTGTCTGTTTAAGCTGTAGCCAAGACTCCAACTGACAGAAATATCCTGTTTAAATTAATTAATTGAAACAAGTAATCATATAAATATAGAATAATTGCAAAATTAACCAAATTGCAACCTAAGATAACTTGGCACTACGGTTCTTTCATATGTTATCATCGCAAAAATAGTTTACGACCAATAAAACAGATGCATCTTTGATTGGTCACGATTCCTCCAAATACAATCAAATCTCAACAAACGCAAACGCGACAGCAGCCCACAGATTACTAGTTACGTTGGTGATAACTCAACCAGGAAGATCTATAAAGCAGGCAAGAGCACGAAATCCTTCGACGAATGCAAGTCCCAAGTAACACAGATTCAGTCCCAAAAATCTTCAGCACCTACAAAGTTTCGGATTGGTCACTATTACAGGTATGCACTTGACGAAATTTACAAAACCAGCAAAAAGTTAATAGAACGAACGGATTAACAGTTTAAAGAATTATATCTACAGCCTTATGGCTCAATAGATTAAGACCTCAACACCTTGGTGTTGACCAGCAACGACCAACAATGGGTGGGCATCCAAACTCTGGATATGCAAAATTTTTACAGAATACATTTTAATTTATGTGTTAGAAATAAACGTAGCGTTTTTGTTAAATTTTTGTTTTCAGTATTTAAAAAGCTGCTCTGACAAATAAATTATAAGGATTTCTTAAGTTAATTGTTAATAATGATTGCTTTAGCTTTTTTACTATTAATTTTTGTTGTCCATTTAAATGCATCAGCAAATTTTCTTACTTAGATTTTGTCTTCAAAGTAATTCAATACTTATTACTTATGTTATTTTATTTGGGGCCGGACCTTTAAATTTTCTTAATGTTCACAGTTTTGTTTGTGCCATATTTTAGAATTGTATTCCATATTTTCTTATCTACTACTTCAGTGTCATAATAAAGTAGCTTCTTAATTCGTATTATATTTTGTGACCTGGCGCTCATTAACACGTAAAATAATAAAGTAAATAAATTAAACATCCTACAAGAACTCCTACAAACAAGGAATATCAAAATTGTAAGATGTCCTTTAAAATTTAGTGGAGCCTAGATTAGAAGACAACTTCTTTAGAAATTACAGCAGCGAAGACCAGAGAGAATTTTGGCACGAGATAACCGTGTTGTCTAAAAAGGTTGTTCACGGATCTGTCATTTATCATCGAACAGTTAATTTTCAAAACTCTCTCTCTTCTCTCATCTCTTCTATTCTTCACTCTCTTCCAGAACAAATTTCTCATAATTAGACAAGTTTCTCTTCAACTACGGGCGTTTGGAGAACTACTTGTATAGATTCAAAAGGAGAAGAAATTACACTTGATTATATTGTATAAAAGGCGACAGTGCTAAACATACAATGTTTCTATACAAGATAGATAGAAACCCGACACTGGGGTGCAGTAAGCTGGAAGAAGCCAAAACGATCGTGATGCTGCGAGAGGAAGATAGATGAAAAGCAGTGCAAAACATGGTAGAAAAACTTCGTCAACAAGTTTGAGGAGTAACTTATTATAGAGCTCGATGGAATGCTGAAAAGCGGTTCCCGGTACTATTGTGGAAGGGATTTTTGGTGTACTATCTACCCAGTACAAGGTGGCGGTGTCTTTTTAAGATTCACCCCATTCCAAAATAATAATATACCCTTTGTTGTATTTAATAAACTGAGCAACTGTTGAGTAGAGATTTGAATGCACTTACCCACACTTGCCCCAAAACATTTTTTCCCAAGGCTTGATCTGCAGAGTCTGTCGTTTTCTGATCTGATAAATGCCGATAAACATAATTGTGCAAAAAGTTGTATATTTAATAATAATTACATTCACCACACAATTCAGAATGTTGCTTTCTGGAAAGAAACTAATGTTTGGGTATTATGTTCTCTATTAGTAATATTGGTAGGATCCCGTGTACTAATATTCTTTCAAATTTCTTCGACGGTACGAGCAAAAAGCTAATTAGTGTGTATGACTTGGGGTAGTTTACCAACTATTAGAAGTAGAATTACTACATCACTTTCTATTGTGTTGGGAAAACATTTAACTGGAGGGATAGCATTAAAAACTCGGGTAATCAATATGATACCTTTTCTCTTTTAGGACTATTTCGTCGGTTGGTCGACCCCGTTTTAGGATTTAAGTATAAATGTATCGCGTTTTTGACTTTTTTTAAATTGAATGGTTGATTGCCTTCGGGTCACATCGAGGAATCACAACCAGTTTTCCGAAATATTTTTCTACATCTTTTTGAGTTGCCGATAGAAGCATTGGAAAACACTTGCCAAATATTCAGCAAAACTACTCAAGTAACCTAAAAATTATAATTTTTTTTTCCATGCTCAGCAGGAAATTCTGAAGAGGACTGCTAAGCTCGATTTATTGTGAGAAATAATACTGTGCACCGAACAGTGGATAAAATCAGGAATTAGTGTTGAACACCGACTATAGATCACAATTATTGAGGGATTTTTATGTTTTCTTTTAAATGCTCAGCGCAAAATAAAACTTTGAATAAGAATTCATCATAAATTATGTTTTGTAAAAAGGTAAAAAAAAACATTTTTTTTAACATTTCGTTACGAATTATTTTCAAAATTATAATATTAGAACTTAATTATATAATTATGTAGCTTTTCGTTTATCAGATGTGAACTATAAATTCAAAATATTGATAGCACAAATATTGACTAGGTATCAAATTTAATCCTTATTCGAAAAATTTGGAAAGAGTTTGGGTAATTATTAACTTAACTTGGTTATTATAAAGTTCATTTTTATAAAATATTTTAAATAATTTTTCAATGTTAATTGATCGAATACTTTTTTTAAGATTATAATCATTCGTTCAATACTTTTAATTTTTCTTGTAAATTGTAATTTATTATCTTTTGGGTTATTTCTTGTTTTATTTGGTTGTTTTGGATTCATGAACTTTGTTTTATCTAAGAATAATATCTTTCTTTAAAAATTTAAATTTTTCTTCTGAAGGGGTTGGTTACACAGGGACACCCTATATTGCAACCAGAATGAATTCTAGCTAAATTATCGAGATAATTTCAGTTTTTTGATGGATTGTTAGTTTAATAATTATTTGAAATATTTTTGTACGGTCAACTGTCAAGTAAGTAATAAAAATTGATATTGCAAACCACAGTCTGTGTTTCTGAATGTCGGTGGTGCAGCAATTTTGGATAAACTGCCGATTATTGTAAAATAAACGAAAAAGTACATGCTCAAAGTAGAATATTTTAAAAGGAAAATTAAAAATAAATGTGTTAGGTATAAAATTTTCGAGTTGACATTCAGAATGTTATCAATAAAATTAATAGCGGGTTGTTTTTCCTCTCGTCATCGTTTGGGTTTTCACGGGGGACTCTTTATCGTTGTCACCTTGTGATACATGGCAGGCAAAATGAAAAAAATCAAGAAGTTATCTGAAAGTTCGTAAATAACAAATATAGAAATTACGAAGCGCTAGTGCTGTATCTCTTTCAGCAGCACCTTGCAGGATAACTTATAACTTATGGTTTTTGCTAGCTGGAACAGACGCGTACGTCTAACAGGGCGAGTCGAGATAGGCATTAGTGAGTTGTATTTCGTTCTATTCTCAAATTCGCGATGATTTGTGCGACTGGTTTGGGGGCCATCCACCCACTCGTATCTATCCTATATTCGACGCTTGGAAAGTGCAATTTACAGATAAACTCGGGAGGGGCAATGATTTACGTCTGAAAGCTTGATAAACTCATATTCCCTGCTTGAGTGAGTAATATCTGCATAAAACCTTGAATAGGATTACAAATGTTCATAAATTGTGTGTGCCATAATTCAGTCAAGTCAGCCAGGCGGTCGCTCGAGAGGAGTTCGACCGGGACAAGATCTTCTCAGTACATGTAACAAACTTGACGTAGCTTCACCGAACTATACCAACTTGCTGCTACTTGGATGACACTTTCTAAACTCGGATAAATAATTAACGTTTTTCTTTCAAAATAATATCGGGCTTATAGAAAGGAGTAATGCATCATATCGTTCGTTCGTTGCATACTTCCCGTATACATATTTGACTTTGTGTTTATTTACGGTCGAAATTCGCATTTTCCAGTTACAAGATATGCTGTTAGTTATAGTTTAGTTATGATTTAAACGGGCCTTAATGGGGCAATAAATACAACCGTTTCAATACACGACAACGATCATAGACGCCGTAATACATTAGAAGTAAATGGAAGAGCCTAGCGTCATCTATAGGCACCGAGATTCCGAAGAGATATATGGACGATGCCGCTCGAATCATTTCATAAATTTTGGCTACTCTCTCGATCTGATATTCCTTGTGGGTATAAGTGCATTGTTTGCTATGGCATACATTTGTAATATTGTAAATTATGTTCCTTACTAGTGTCCACACACAAACCCCTTCCTTAATCCGTTAAAATTATATTCGGCCATTAATTAGCCGCTAATTTCGTATAAAATTTGTAAAAATCGATTTTCATTCACGTGAATAATTCCTAACATTTGCGGCGAACGGTCGTTTTCTTCACATTGTTGACTATCACTTTGTGGTTACGGTGGCAGTTGCAAAGCTTCACGAGTTAGTGAAATGTAGTTTCTCTCTAAAAGCGATCGTAGATCATGGCGTAATGGCGCTATGAATCTCGATGTCCACACTGATCAAATTTAATCCTTAGAACTCCACAACCATTTGTTACGTAGTCGCAGTTTGACCGGCTTTCTGTGTTCTCTGCATTGAATTTGCTATTTACGACTTGGCATAACGTTTCTTGTGACGGATTGAATTTTAATTAAAACGAAAACGGATTGTCACTTGTCGGTCAATCAAGTTCTCTCGGCAGTTTTGTTTGTCACTCGCGCGCGACTGACGCAGCTCGATCGAAATGTAACGGAAGAGAATACAGACGGCCGAATTATGAAAATGACGGTGTGTCGCTGCCACCCTAGAGACGCTCTCGGAATTGTATACATCGTTTCAACGAAAACTAAAGCCGAAAAAGTATACTGAAATAGAGTTTGGAGAAGATTGTGGATTTCCAGCACAATGAAGTTTTTCTTCTGCTTGCTTTACTAAAGTCCAGAGAGGAGGAGTTTTCGTGATGGATGCTCGGACAGCGACAGATAAACGCAAAACACATTGATTTAATGCTTTGAATTGTAGTTTGTTCCGAGAAACGAGTTCCCTTTTGTAATTAGAGTTTTTGTTTATTTTGCAGAATCTGGGAGCTTACTCGTGCGAAATTTATGCGTTTTCACAAAATGTTTCAACTTTATACTATAAAAATGTTTTATATATTCGATATTTTTAAGACGAGAAAAGAATAACTTTTTAACTCGTTTTCTATTTTTTTACGATAAATCACGACCACAAAAGTTTGTTTCATTAATTAGTCGGTTGGACAGGAGGAAAAACTTTCTTTATTAGTTTTATTTATTCAGAGGTGGTTTTCGCGACCCCGAAAAAAGCGCTAGTTTGGCAATAGTTCTTTTCGCGTTACTATACGACTTTTTTTAATACTAATATTTTTAAAATCATTTAACGTCGATCGCTTTTCAATTATTATTCATCGGTAAGTAAAAGAAATCATTTTAAAATGCGTTTAAAGATTATTCATAATCTTACTAATTTATTTTCGATGCAAATAGACAGAAACGTTTAAAATTCATTGAATTTTTCACTTGCTGCTGTTTTTTGGTGCAAGCAACAGGTGAAACTAGAAGAGCGAACTTAGCAAGCAACCCTCGATCGAGGCTCCCCTAAAACTTTTTATTCTCGGTAACAGAATTGTGGGTGGTTATACGAGAAAAGAAAATCATGACTAAGGAAAAGAAAAATTTGCAAGACATGTCGTGTAACACTGACACAGATTGTAAATTGAACAATACCCATTTTTAAATTTTTGTGGTAATTAACAATTTTTTATTGTGCATTAGTCTAATTTTTTGCTTTTACAAGTAAAGCTTTCGATCAATGTCGAGATACTGTCAAGTAATCCATCGTTTTTTGAAGTTCGATCTTCAATTTGATCTATTTTGCTGACTACCTGTCACTTTTGATTGATTGAACTGAATTATGGGTGTACATATTTCATTGCATTTCGTAAAATTATAATTAAGGTGACACAGTTTTTTTGTTTCAAAATCACCTTACACTTTTAAAATACATATTAATTTGACCTTCCAGTTTCAAAATATTAGCGTTTAACATAAAGATATCATTGGCTTTTTAAAAAGAAACAACTAAAGGGAAACTACGGTAAATCCTGTTAGTGTGAAATGAAAATTTCTTGTAAGCCAATCGATGATGTGGTCGCCTCGACAACTCGAATTTTGACAGTGGAAACTTGTACATTTGCTTCCGGTTATGTTCGTTTACTAACCAATGTCTTTGTTTATTTTTGAATAATTTATTTTAAAGCTGACATAAACCTGCATATTCATGGGTAAATATTTATGTATGCTTGAAATTCGTATTTTGTTTTAACAAATTAATTTTCAGCGGTCAGGTTAGGGCTTGGTTATATTTACACTATGTTCATTTGTTTCCAATAAATTTGCTGCCTTATTTACTTTATGTCATAATAAAACTGGCACAAGCACAGCAATACAGTTGCGGTTACATAGTCAATGAATATTTATTTATATTCGAAAATTAAGAAAATTCTCGAACGTATGAAAAAAACTCAGTATTAGTTGCTGTTATAAGACGGCGATGGTTTGGCACTTGAGTGTGTCGAATACCAAACCGAGATACCCCGTTCGAATCCGGGCGGAGTAAAAAATTTTTATCTGACCGTCTTCCCTCAAAAGGAAGTGGCTACCCACCGAGGTAATTAGCTAAGAAAGCCCCCTTATAGGGAGAAATCGATTTTAAAATTTATGAAAACGGCTAAATTTTGTATTGTATTGACGGTGCGTACATTCCGATATACACAAATCAACGATAGGGCGGGGTTAACTAGAGTAGCGTTAACATCCGCACTTTTTTGAGTTTGACCGTTCTAGGTAGATGTTTTTAATGAGTAAAGCGTTTAGCTTTACTACTTAACGAGTAGCGGAGCGGAGACTGCGGAAAGTGGATTTTGACAAAGGCAACTACGTCAAGAATCGGATTCACCCTAAAAATTATTTTCGTAAAAACACTTCTTAAATCGACGCTGTTAGGATCACAGAAGCGTATTACAATTTTTAATTTTTTAATCTTCAAACTTCAAAATTTTCGGTTTATCCTCCCTTAATGCTAATGCTCTTTCCCTAATGCTCTTTCATAATTTTCTTTTATTTCTATAAGAAATCTTGTATCTCTGAGCGGCACTTAGCGAACTCTGCCCGTAACGATATACTACTTAATTTAAAATAATTTTTTACCAAATATTGGAATTGAAAAGAAAATATAGTTAAGGTGATAAAGGTGGTAAAGGTGATCAAGTGTAAATCTAACAAGTAGATAGCTTTTTTACAACACATTATCAACGCAAACATTCAAACTACGTATTTTTGCCTTTTACAATATTTAAAACATTTTTAAATTAATTTTTGAATTTCTCAAATTCAAATTTTGGCGCTGCTATTTATTAAATATAGTAAGTTTTGAATTTTAAGTTTTGGTGTCGATCAGTAGAAAAGATGTACCACCAGTTTCAAGCTAAAATAAAGATTGTGCTGAAAACTTTAAAATCACTAAATACAGAAAGTACGTAACTAAAATATAGATGGAAATTTTCTACATTAACTGAAGTCATTGGATGGAATCAGGAGTTAGGAAGTTTAAGAGTTAACAAAAGAAAAGAACTAAAAGGAAGAATTTCAAAAAAAATGATGAGTCTCTAGCTTTCCAAGCAGTAGATAGATGGTATAAAACAATTTTTCCTCCTGTTTCTAACCACTTATTCACGATTTCTTTACTCATAGTTAATCAATCATCTGATTGGTTATTTCGTCAATTTAACCTGAAGTTCGCTAAGTTAAAAATAACTACGGGTAAAGAAATCGGGCATTAGTTGTGCAGAACGAAATTGTTAACCAAGAGATGGGTCTTCTTGTTTAAAATAATCGATTCTACAAAACTGAAAAATTCTAGAATCAATTTCATCAAAACAAAGAAGGAAAATTTAATCGTGACAGAATTTGACAAAATTCGGTAGACTGCAGAAAGCACGGTTGCATATTAACACTAAACTAAAGTTCTTGGTTCTATATTATGTATATGAACAAATTTAATAGTAGAATTTTTAAAGAGAGGAAATTTTGAAGTGGAGCAGGCGTTCCTCGCTATAGTTTTTATAATAAAAGCCGCACAAGCGCGCAGTAAAATCAGTTCTCGGCGATATCCCATGAAATGCTGCATCTTTTGCGCTAACTTGGTGTTTTACTACTTAAGGCTGAAATTAATTCTTGTGAGTTTACGATTTTTGGTTTACAAGTCAGTTTTCACCAACTGGTAAAAAGCACCTTCCATCCTATCCTTCTCTTAAGCGTAGTGCCAACAGTAGCTTGTCTCTCACGTCGAAGCCAAGGGTTTCTGGGCAATGTCGGAGAAGTTGGTTACGATAATATTGAAAGAAATAATCGTCGTCATCCGTAGGTAATGTTAGTATCATACGTTATTATTGAAACTGATTTTATTTTATTTAGGGTAAAACCTTCTAACAATCAGAGATAAAAGCGACAATGTTTTTATACGTTACGTAATTGACTTATGATCAAAGTAGCTTGCGATATCCAATTTGAATATTTATCGAATACTTGAAAAACACTTGAACCAACTTCCAAGTATATTTTCATCATCAACCGGAAAGTCCAACCAGAAAACTAAGAATTTGTAGTCAACATTTGTTTTTAAAATCGATTCCGTTGCTGTACATTATTTTATGAAGTCGAAATGAGAATTATAGAGGAAGATCGAATTATTATTAATTAATTCATTGAAAATCACTACAACCTAACAATTTCATGACCAACATTTGAGTTTCCGGAAACCTCCGCCAAACGCGAGTGGAATGCTATAGGATTGCAATGAAATCATTCATGATTTTATTTTGTAAATACTGTTTTTTCCGTTTATGCCGAATTATTTCTATTTTATTGTTATAATCCGTTTACAATGTTATGTGTTAAGAATCGATGTTTTGATTTATCTTTTCAATTTTTGATCTGATAATTTCAAATTACGTAACGAAACTGTGATAACTCAACTTATTTTAATATATTCTTATAAATAGTTAATATATCCAGACTTTAATTTGTGTTATTAATCCTTTCTCATCAAAGGTGACGTCCAAGTAAAAGAATCGTAAAAACTTCCCTATCTGGAAGTGAATTAATTTAGGTGACAATATAAGTCCAAACGCTGGCCCGTATGTAGAGCTAAGCAACTTTATAAATTGGTCACAAAGAAATTTTTAATTTTATTTTTCCGTAAAATCAATATTCAATCATTTAATGATTCAACTGGAACATTTTTTCAGCAAGATCCTGGCTGTATCGTACCATATCATACATCTTCTTTATTTAAACCATTAGAGAATTTCCGGTACACCCTTCGTGGAATACAAGATTACATGCAATCCCTGAAGGGAAAATACAAACTGACAAAAATTATGTTAAATTATGAAGTCTTACGATCTGGCTACGTGCCCGTCTGTGTGTCTGCCATCCGTTTAATTCAAATTTCTTGTGATGAATTTTCTACTCTTGTATGTAATAAAAAAAGCTAAGTACAACATTTTAATTAGTGTATAATCTGTTTGTCACTAGATAGTAACCAAAAACACCTAGCCAATAAAAACTTTTCCATCCAGAAGGATAGCTATGTATGTACATAGAAGTCCACCATGTCTTTCTTAATTAAACGACGAAGTTCTATTTTATTTAATTTTCCGATAAATCTCTTAAATAATTTATTTTAAGTCGTCCCAAACTAAGATTTTATAAACTATTAGTTTTAACTATTTTCGTGCTTCGCAAGATTGATCATTAAGGTGTGTAGGATTTTTCAAATTTTTTCTTTAATATATCCCGAAACTACTTGTGGTAATTATAGGCCTGCGTAATAATTCCAGTCACATTCAGAAATATTTCTTTGAGAATTTAATGTCTAAGTTCCAGGTTTCTAATTTTCACGAAGTGCCCTGACGTATTTAAATTTTATAAATTAAAATGATTACCATGCTTAAATGTTAATTTTCTGTTTCGTGCACAATTTTTAGTGTACCTCGAAAACTTGAGCTATTTTCGAAACTGTAAAATTTGATTTTCTTACTTAAATATTTAATATTAATCATGAAAATATTTCTGGTAATTTTTACGAGCGCAAGTTTTGAATTAACAGTGGGACGCTTTGAATTGGCGTCTTTGACTGTTTTACTGATTAAGTAAGATTAAAGTTTGGTATACAATAACGAAATTCAAAGTTTAGTAGTATTAAATGGTACAATTTAGTAATAAATTATAAGTTGAATTGCAATAAACAGTTAATGTGGCTTAACCTTATGATCTCTCGTCTTATCATACGAACTTAAGATAACACCACTTCAACTTAAGGTGTGCCCTAGTAAATTTGGTAAATTCGTAAAATATGAGCAATCCATTATATACGACCCAAGTTTAGCGTAATGACTACACTATCGTCTGTAATTTAGAGCTGAAGAAAGGGTGCGGGTAAAGGTGGGTGAAATGGTAAGGGTTTGAGTTGAGTTGGTGCGATGCGCGACCGTTTCTCGTGTAAACTGCACTAAATTATAAAGTTATTACGACAGCGGAGATCCTTGTGTTGATAATGTGATGTTGCTTTAATTAATCTAAAATATATATCGCGCATGTAGCAACCCACTGTCTTATCAATAATATCCGTTCGCCCTATAAACGTTCGGTTACCCTAAAATTTTGATGCCCACCAAATATACATACAAAACCTTTTATTTTAACCTTTTTCCTTCAATTTGCATTTTGACATCTTTTTAAACTAAATTTTGTGTTTTTCTCAAATTTACATCAAAACAGTTATTTTATTCAAAAAAATTTAAGTTTCCGTTTTTTAAAAATTATTTTCTTTTCTTTTACAAAACAAGATTCAATTTAGTTAACGCCTGACTATCCCTATCATCACTTGGTACTCCGAATTTCTTCCCTAACCGCAATCCTCTCAACACTATCGACCTAAATACCTATCTCCGAATTTGCTCTGATATTTTCCGCTAAGTAACTGCTTTAGATTTAATTTTACTCAAAAGTTGCTGCTGTTAGCCACAAAATTTGATTTTTGGGAAAAGAGCGATCTTTACGAAAAGATTTTTGATGATCTCAAGTCAGCATTTAAATTTTATTTGAAGCTACGAACGTTTTTAAGAATAAGACTATAAGTACCACAGCCTAATAAATTTTATAATTATTTATATTATACAGGATGCTTCTTATAGAGTGGGATTAGCGCAGTAAATAGAAAATCAGTTATTTAAACTAAAAATTGGTAATAACATATTATGACAAAAACACAAATAATTTAATATGCTAATGGGATCAATACGTAAGATAGAAAATAATAGCAATGAATTATTAACTTAATATATGCTCGCTTGACTTTTATCTAATGCAATGAGTTAATCAACGATTAAAAATGCAATAATGGTAACATTTAGTAATAAATTTTATATAAAATAATTTGATTTATTTGAATTTATCATTTTATTTTATATTAAATTTGTTTTATCTTGGATACTCATTTGATTATTATTTATATTCACTCGACACGATTAAAATTTTTTTAAGCGCTGCGCTCCACGTCGATTTATGATAAATTCACAATTTAATATTAATTTATTACTAATGCTAAAAATTTTAAAAATGAATAGTAATAATTCAATATTGCTTAAATAAGTTAATAAATAAATTGTGTTGGTTTCTTGAGTTCTCAAGAGATCATCGAGCAAAGCAAAGGTCAAATGCGAATTGTACTTGGATGAAGCATAATTAATAATATTATATTATAGCAAGGTTAGCACTCTACTGAAATTTATTTTCCAAGTATTTGCAGAACGCATCCTAAAAGAGCCAATTTTAGACATTTTTAATACATTTATTGTTTTACTCAGTATGACAACCACGCAAATGATTAAAATTGGTTCTTTTCGTAATGTATAAATTTGTATTATGAATATATTTTTTAAATAAATACAATTTAAAAATGGAATAAATGCATTAATTTCATTTGTACACCGAGATGTATTTATTCTCGAAATGCTTAATAAAATTTATCCTAAGCGAGATATCAACAAAATCATTATCAAGCAAAAAAATGGTGTTCTACGAATATATTTCGTCCCTCTGTGTTGGGGGGGGGGGACGAAATGTAGACGAAACAAGTGTGACGGTGGGTGGTTCAACACAAAACCATGTCAATTGTAATGCCAGGTTTACACATGCAATGATTTAGTGGCGCCAGTCCTCGATGGCGCGCTAGAAAAGGTTTACACATAAAATGTAATTTTATTTTGCCAGTCTAATTTTGCAAGTGCATGCTGATGTGTAAAGAACAAATATAAGTTTAACAACACGTGAAAGTACTATAAAATAAACCATATCACAAGTCACGAAGATAAGAACTGGTATATTATCTGCTTTAGTTTACGTTTGCAAATTTTAGGTGTAGTGGCGAATGAGTCATTGCTGGCGCGACAAAAAGTTGGAAAAAACCAACTTTTCCCAACTAGCATTGTTAAAATTTGCACGCCTGTAAACGTTTGCACATGCATTTATTTTTTTACTAGCGCGCCATCGACGACTGGCACTACCACATCATTCATGTGTAACCTTAGCATAAGTACTAAAGGCTAGAAGCAGGTTAACAAGCTTGTTTCAGCAGAACGTAGTGCCACTATAACGGTTGTGACTTGCTTTTCAGCTGCTGGTCAATATGTACCCCCATGTTGATCTTCCCACAGAAAAGATGGCAAAAGAAACTCTTCCAGGCTCCACTGGAAACTGCAGTGACTCTAAATGGCTAACTGGATAAAATTTAGAATCAATTTTTTAAAATTAGCAATTTCAGTTTTTCAAATTTAATTATTTTAAAGAAACTTTTGGCTTTCTGCATTGAAATGACTTGTAGCCTGGTAGTGTGTCAATTGTTTCCCAAAAACATTTGCCAAATTTGGATAAAATTGACGTCACGGTTATTACAAAATGTGATAGGGAGACGAAATTTAGGTCCCCTACCCCATTCATAGGAAGATGTGCTCTCTTTACTTCTATGGGGCGCAGTGGTTGACAGCTTTTTAAGACTCTTGAGACGTTAAGTATTTAATTATATCGGACAAGAAACTTGAGTGTCTTTGGCGGTGTC
Source organism: Lycocerus yunnanus (assembly GCA_036346125.1). Taxonomy (NCBI): domain Eukaryota; kingdom Metazoa; phylum Arthropoda; class Insecta; order Coleoptera; family Cantharidae; genus Lycocerus; species Lycocerus yunnanus. Next base: position 1,413,450 of record JARFIX010000017.1, read on the forward strand.
GCAACGCAAATGGTGCAGATTACTTTCCACAATTAGCTTCGCGTTCTATAACGACCACCTTTGCTGCTAGTTTATAATCATGTCAAAGGTTTTTCCCCCAGTTGTAAAGATGTGCATTCCAATGCAAAAGGTAAAAACTTGCAAAAAACTGGAATTATGTTTTTACTAATTTCGAACGAAACCTGAGAAATCCGAGTAATTTCTAAATCAGTTTTTCTCTTTTGTTTATTTTGTAATTTTGGGTGTGGGGCAAAAATTCGTGACGCGGAAATAATTAAACTTGAGGCGTAAAATAAGTTAAAAATTGAGTGAGTGCCTACGATTTTTTGCGGAAACAAGTAAGGAATCGAATCTAGCTAACCAAATAAGACCATTTGGCCACAGGCCAAATCAAAAAAATCTTTGCACTTCAATAAAATAAAACTGGAGCAAAAAAATCAAAAATTTTATGCAACAAACTCTCTAATTTGGTGCTCCCTTTCACCTCGAATTATTATCAAAACTTTGAAAGAAACAAAGAAAAAATAAAAAATATTGCATTATCTAGATCAGTGTTTTCACCCTTCTTAAATACGTAATCCCTTTATAAGTAAAAAAATTCTGGCTTTTTTTTGTAGAGTAGCTTCTACCTATTTATGAAAATATATCTTAAAAGTTGAATTTCTAACTTTATTTATAGGGTGAAAAACTGCATTTGGTGTACGATCCATTCCCTTCATGTAGTCTAAACTTGGGGTTTATGGTGACTTTTCTGAAGAAACCCCAATTTTTATTACCTTTAAACCAAAAAGTATTATAAGTTAAATGTTAATTTCAGGACTAACACGTCCTAAAATTTTGTTCTAAATTCTGGGCTGAAAAATATAAATATTTATGCTCAAAATCGGGCTTTTTCTTGGCTTCAGAACATTTTAGCTTTCATAAAACACTATGCAGGGTCAAGAAAAAACCAAATTAAATTTATTTTTACCAGGTTTAAAATACGTCACTGTTAATTTTGTCATATCTGTAATATTGGATTAAAATTGAAAATTTTGCGAATTTACAGGTGATTTTAAAATTTGTGTATTTATAAAACTAAACGATCAAAAATAAACCTTCTTTATATACCGGGTGTTCATTTTAAAACTTCCAGCAATAAATATCTCACAAACCAAATGTCAGATGAAAATATGTTTCGAACAAAGTTATATAATGGCGAGGGGGAAATAATATTGTATAATAATTTTTTTAATTAGTTGAATTTTTCAAGCTTATTTAAAATTCTGCGTTGATTTTATAAAAGCACTTTATATATTTTTAACAGATTCAGATTTTACATAAAAAAATAAACAACTTTTGTTTGAAACATTCTTTTATCCTACAAATTTTTTTATAAAATTTCGATAATATCAAAATAAAAAAATATTTTAATAAATTAACTTAAAAAATTAAAATTAAAAAATTTATTTTTTAAATTTTAGAAGTATACTTATTAGTATAAATAGTAGAAAAATGTTTGTAAGATTAATAAAAGCAGCAATAGCCTTCTAACTGTTAAAAATTAAATTTCATTAAATATTTTTTTTGTTTCTCTATTTTACTTGTAAAGTCTGTTGGATAAAAAAGATTTTCTAGCAAAAGTTGTTTATTTTTTCATGCACAGTCTGAATGCGTTAACAAAATATAAGGTGCCATTTAAAAAACCAAAGTTGACTTTCAAATGACCTTGAAAAGGTCAACTAATTAAAAATAAGTACACCGTATTCGTCCCCCTCGCCATTACACATCTTATGTTGTATAAACACCCGGTATGTATGTATGTAACTGTAATATGTATGTAGTGTGGGTTAAAACATATTTTAATTTTTTTGTAGTTAAAGTTCATTTTTTGCGGCAGCACAACTTTTTGATATTTTTTTCATAATTTAACCAAAATTCAAATGATTATTTCAAAAGTTAAAATTAAGATCAAAGAACTCAGGTGGTTCTATTTGAAGTTAATTTTAATAAACTTAATTTCACAACAGAATTTTGAGAAATATATAGATTATAAATTATGTTTTACGAAAATATTTTTAATTTACGAAACTAATAGACATAATTATCTTGGTCAATTTTGTCAATAGAGGGTAAAAGAAAAATAAAATTACAGCAAAATACTTTTCAAATTTAAGTATTAAATTTTGCGTTATATGATTTTTATTATTCGAAAAAATTGTGAGAAACAATCATGTATTGAAGTTCGCCTTTGACATATCCCTGGAATCGGATTTACTTCTTCCTAAACAATGTTTTATATTCAACAATGCTCTTGAATCTGGGGACTCGGATGGGGGAGAAGACATGAAATTCCAACTTTTCCAGATTTATCTTGTGGAAATCTTTTTATAGAAACTCAAAACGATTTCCATAACTTGCGCTACATAACTGTACTTCGAAGAGAAGAAAGGTTCTGCATCTCCGAGTATATAATACATCTATGAGTACACAAGGAGCCAGTGCTGTTGAAGATTAGGTAATTTTCACTTCAGGATAAGCAAGTCACCTAGTGATGGTGACATTTTTTGCTAGTCCAGGCATATACGAACTTTTGTTTTGCCTTTCACGGTCAATTCAGAGTTCATAGTCTATCGTAAAAGATTTGACCTGCCGAACCTAATGGCAAATAATATGGAAGTGTCTACAGTTACGTGACAGGTTTTTCTCAAATAAAAAAGGTATGTCATGAAGCATACCGTGACATTTTAAGTTAAGGAAATTATGTAAAGAAAATAACAGCATTATAAAAATGGCGAACGTTTAAATAAATGAATTGAACAAATTAAGTTAAAAAGTAAAAAATTGTTTACATAAAGTAAAATAAAGATAAAGCTCAATTAAAAAAATTACAAGAACAGACGAACTTCATGAATATAATCACAACATGCAGAATTATAAATAAAATTGTACAGGACAAAAATTAACCGTGGTTAAATGTGTTTAGTAATGAGACTAAACTGAAAGTCTGTTCCACAATAACGTTCTGGACACTGCCCCATTACATGACTTCCAATTTCAGAATCCGCCTGTATAATTAGAGTGCAAAATCATATTAACTTTGTTCTTTTCGTTGCTCATTTTCTCTTTTCTATGTGCATATTCTGGCGAACATTAAAAAAAGAACGCCTATCTCACATTTACTTAAATTTAGACGAAAACGCTGCATGTAAAACCCGACGTAAGTTCTTATGACGTCGTATTTATCCTAAATGTACTTAATGAAAGAGATAATTTTAGATCAGTGATGTTCTTTACAAAAATATTAACGATAATAATTAGATTTTGTAAACGGTTTTGATATTAACTAAAGCTGTTGGTTTTATTATAATAATTATTACCCATTTTAATTGCTTTAAGTTTAATATTAAACACGGAATCGGTTATTGGAAATTGTTCCACTACCTACTAGCACCAAACCAAAATGTATTACAATTTATTTATGAATCCATATTATTCCTTATTTATACAATTTGCGTTTCTATTTTTGCACTAATTAAATTTGTTAAATCGCAGGATCTTTAAAATGTAAGTGGTTTTGCAATATTTTGCTGTGGAGCAACTTTCTCGCTTGAACGAATAGCTTAAATTAACTAAAATGTCACAATTAATTGTTAAATATCGTTTATCCGTATTGAAGTAACACGGTCTGACATATATAATTAATCTGTGTTATTTCGTTGCCTAAGAAGGAGTTTCCCCCCGGAGTCATCGGTGTTGGATGGACTGTGGTCGGATCTTCGTCCTTTGGGACTTACCTAGCAGTACTATCTCGTTTGCTCAGAAATACCATTTGGTAATAAATTCGTCTATAATCGAAAAATTTTAATTTAACTCGACGAAAATCAATTTTGTCAAAATTCAAATTATCGTCAAAATAAAATTTCGCCACTAATTTTTTGTTGCAAGTTATTGTAGTAACGAAGCGATTTATATAAATTTGTAACTTAATTTCCGTTTAATTAATCGTGACGTGTTAAATATGTCTACGTTAGGGTGTTCAATTCCTCCTTGTATGAAGTAAAGCTAAAACGTAAGCACCGATGAAGGCTGCAATCCCTCGCCCATCAACATAGTGGTCCCTCTACACTTCCATCTTAATTTGCTACGGACTGGTCTAGTATGATGCTTTTCAAGCTTCCCGAACCCGTCGTAATCCAAGGATCGCCAGGAATAAGTCTTCATCTGCCTCTACTTACCTCGTGATTTGTTTCTGTTGATGTGTTTGAAGTTTTAGGGTGGCAGGATTTGCCGCATGGATTTAGAAGGGTTAGTGATGAGAATGTGCTGCTATACCTACGCAGCTTCGTAATGTAGTTTTACTACTTCTTTTCCAAAGTAGATAACTTTTGCTATCATAAAAAATTTGATTTAAAGAATTTATAAATTTATTAAAAATATCCAATTTATTTCTCTTCTTTCGAAACGAAATTAAAAATTAAAATAACGGCAACTATTAACCTGCATTATCGATCGATATCAATTAATTAAGCACGTAACATTAGTACCTGGAAACACAAAGTGTGCCATAAATTATTGTAATTTTTCATGTTTATCGCGACATACATCACAGTAAACAATACATTTATGAAAAATGTTCTATTTTACTCTAACTTTCAAGATTTTTAACCTATTTGACTTTATATTTTCCAGTAATTTTATGTTTTCTAATTTTAATTTATTGCTTGTTTGTTTGCTTGCATTTTTAACAGCAGGTAGCATTTCCACACCCTGTTTTGCTCTACACCACAAATAAAAAGAAAAACAACAACTTATTTATATCGATATAAACAGTAGCACAAAAATTAATACTTTTCAAACGTCAAACCAGAATCAATCAATCTGGACACCAGTTGACCAGTTGTTTTCTAAAAAAAAAAAGATATTATAGTCAATCAGCTCCTTAGGTGAAGCATATTAACTCCTCCCCAACATTTTTTGAAGCACTAGATAACAAATGAGGATGAAAGTTTGGAAAAAATAAGAAGAAGACCCAAAATGACCAAAATAAGTATACAAGAAACTGCGAAATCACTTTTTAAAAATAAAATAGCTAAAACCCTAAATTTTCCAGTATTGTTGTACCGGACTGAGACCAGGACATTATAGGCTAAAGATAGAAAAAGGGTGTATGCATTAAAGACATGATGCTTTCGAGTTTAATGTATAGCCAAAAGAACGAATTCCTCAATATTGGAAGAAAATATAATAGCACCATATCGACTACCATCTGTATGGCTTAGAGCTTCTCAAACGGGATCCCAGCGTTCCAAGAAAACGTGGATTATTTATATTGGGGTATACCAGTACCAATAATTTGGGGACGTCTCTCTTTTGCCTTTTTTAGAAATGTTAATACACTGCAGAAATATTAATAAAGAGAATTATGGCTTCCCAAACGGAATCTCTGGATTCCAGGTATAGCTTCCAGTTTACTTTATTTTTAAAATAAGACAAGAGGGGAACGTCCCCGATTTGTGTCCATCTATATTTTTCCATATTGAATAAATGAATGAAAATTGGTCTCATTTCTGACCTCTCAAAGTTTTCCAAATTCAGGTTTTGAGGTGGATTAGTCCTCATTTCTCTCCATTTCTACAGTGCCCTGTGCGTCTTTTCTGTATCAACAATCTTCTTCCACACGTTTTGTTCTCACACTTCATTTTCCAGTTTTCAATGCCCATTTTTGTTAGGTCTTCCTCCACTTCGTCTCGCCATCTTAATCTCCGGCGTCCTTAATTGTTCTCCAAAACTTGTACCATAACTCGCATTTTTTGGGTACTGCCCTAACTGCTTGTGAAATCAGGGACTAGCTTTTCCAGTTTGGAGTGCCGGGTGATTCAAGATTTCGTGAATTCTTTTGCTCGGGTGCATGAGTAGCAACTAACTGGGGAAATTAAAATACTTGATGTAAAGGGCGCCAGATAAACTAAATAAAACAAATAAGAAAACAAGAGGCTGTTTTATTATCATATCAAAGAATAGAAAAAACAAAATGGGATGGCATGTATTTTTAAATTCTAGAATATAAGACAAACATATAATAAACAACAGAAAAAAACAAGTTAAATTGGTGATAAGAACTGAAGGTTTTTACCCCACATTGAAACAAAAAAATGCAAGTAAAATTTGAAATTATTTTGAAGAAATGATTCAAAAACAAAAAATTAACAATAAGTTAAATAAAAATTAAATAAGTTGAAGCAATTGAATGGTTCCACAAGGAATATAATATCAACGTTGAAAAGTCTGAACACCAAAGGAGCAATTGTAAATAACTTATCTAAGTAATTAGGCGTTCTATTTGAGTCTTTTATGTTCAGCTAGTCTTCCTCGACCAGTTGAAATGCAAAAATATGTTAAAACTCACAATAATGATTACAGAAACAAAGCCAATCACATGTAATGCTTGCTACATCTTCAAATAACCAGATGGATTTTGATTATAATTGGAACCCTCCAACCACCATCATTATAAAAATTTAGAAAAAACAAAAAAAAACATTTTGATCATGATGCGGCTTATGGGAAGATGAAACCGGAAGTTAAAATACCATCTTGAAATAAAGTATGCCAATATTTTGGGCCAATTTTACACATGATGGACGTCACACGCTGAAATCCAGTAAAAGTCCTCCTGGATTGAAACTCGACAAAACAAATCATTTGCAACTTGACAAATCCAAGGATGCATTAAAATAAACAAGTAGTGTAAAATTGTAATCTATGTTCCCATTTCCAAAACGTCATGGTTAAATAAATTAAATAAAATTAAAAAATCTAAACAAAAACCATCAAAAAGAAAACATTCAAAAGAAATCACTTCAAAAGAGCTACAAAGGTCGAATTAGAATAATTAAAATTAATAATAATCATCTGCATAAAATCTACAGCTCTTCAACCAAAAAAAAAAATAACAAACGATCACATCAAAATTAAAAGCGGAAATGAATATCACTTAACTTTCTCATTCTAGCCAACCAAAATTCCAAAGCAACCAAGTTCGAATGCACAGAGCGTTACAAAATAAACTATGCAATTCAAAATTATAAAAATGAAGGGTGGAGGGTTGTTAACAAAAAATAGTAACGCAGGTTTAAATGCAAATCTCCCGTTACAAACTTAAATTAGAAATAGTCTCACTGCTTAAAAGCTTAACAAACAGCATAGTTCCATTTTACCTGTGTCCAAAACTATGCCACAGTTTACCTTAGCGCGTAGATATATCAAGAGGATTAGCTTAATTTCAGTGAAGCTAGTGGCGTAAGTTGCAATGTTATCTATGAGTAGTACTTTATTTCGGGCATTCGATTGATAAAGCGTGTTCAGCTCAAAAGAGTTTTCTGAGGGAGGAAGTTTCTGTAAACCATACTTGAAATTTTACAGGCATAGGTAGTTGTGACTTTTAACTCGGGAGCTTTACAACCCGATTAAAAGTAAATATGCTTTATGCTTACCACTACTGTTTATTAAAAATGTGATTTAGAGTTCAAACTTTAAAATGCTGAAAGGTTTTGAAAATCTGCAATATGGTTTTTATTGGTAAATTTAATAATGCTGTTCCGCCATTGTACTGTCATCTATTAATTTGACCGGCATATTTGGCGTTCTTCTTTTGTATTTTAAAAGTTTATTGGATGTTCAATCCTAATATCCAATCATATCGATATAGTATGTTATACTACAAAGTTACTTTTTAATTTCAAAGTAGAAAGTAAATTTTGAGTTCTCTAGAGCTGCTTTCGGGAAGCTTAGCTACATTTTGAGAATGGAAAGATTTTCCTGCATCCGAAAGCAAAAATGTTTGATACTAACGTGAATTTTGCCGATTATAAATTATGGGGGCGAGAATTGGACAATGACCAAGAAAACGTGAACGTGATGGATGGAATTGGTTTTCCATATTATTCAGAATAGCTACCACCATTATTTGTAATTTTGCGTAGAAGCTGTTCTCTAGATTTGCAAAATATCTGTTAATCAATGTTTTGTTTTAATATTAAAAAATGATAATATGTATAACCGCATCAAAACTGGTGAAAAGTAGAAATAAAAGAAAATCATTGCATTTTTCACTTTGTGATATTTTCTGCGTAACTTTTTTATCCAAGTAGATAATGTCTTGAATTCTAATACAGCAATTTTCAACACTACCTTAGATAGAGGGAAGCTGCTATTCTGTAATTAATCCCTTATTGTTCCATAAATAATGAAATTTAGTTTACACAAAATTTAAACAGCATTTTATGTGGAAACCAAACTGACCCATCGCAAAGGGATCTTGACATGAAAAGAGTTAAAGAAGAAAAGGAAGAATTTTTAGTTTATATTTTGCAAATGAACATTTACAAAATGTGGATTCTCGTAGAACTTGCAGTTGATATAAACTAATTTTTTAGAATGAAATAATTTTAAATACATAGTGATATTTTTCCACTAATTCTTATTCATGCCCTTTATAGCTGAAAAATATAATGAGCTAGTTAATCCACACGCACGCGTCACTTGCTGTGTTTTATTTCGTTAACCAACACGTAGCGGGAAGTAATTCGTAAAATCTTATTTCCACCACGATATATTTGTACCTGAAATCTGAACTCTACTGTCCACGCAGGAAATACAAAAACTTTAACATCGATTTGACCTAGTCCATAGAGAACCCTTGAAAATTAATCTTATATTCTGCATTGTGATAAATACTGTCGGATTTATTCAATAATAAATATGCTGTGTTGTTTTTCCTACGTAATATGTATCTTTAGGGTTAATTTACCATATATGTGCTCGCAGCTTGTATCAGCAATATGTTTACAAACATTTTGAATTGTGTTTATATTAAAACTTCTTAAGTAGTCATTCACAGAAGGGTGTATACTAATTAATTTTATTTATGCTTCCACCAGCATAAATACACTTCCTTCGCCCCATAAAAAATACTTTTTTCAAATAATTATGCACGTATATCAGATATATGAAAAAAAAAATGGATTATTTTTTGACAGAAAATTGAAAATTAACCTATGCGTTAAGCGATTTAAAGATTTTGAACAGAGCTGAAGTACTGAATTCGAATTGCGAACTTGACCGTATTATTTCCTCGGCCCTCTGGCGAACATACACAAGCCGTGGATTATGTAAATCCAAAGAAAAATGTAATAACAAGGAGTTAAGCCAATTAATAACCACAGTTGTTGAAAACCGCATTCGTGTTATTCGTCGTTGGATTTTTGTACAACTCATCCTGTTTATCGAGCATCAGTAACTCAAATTTTTCTAACCTATAAAGTGGAGAAGGTTTTCTAAAGAAATTCAAATCAGGGGTTAAAAATTTAAATTTTGTTTGTGTAATGCGGGCAAAAATTGATGGAAATTTCATGCGAGTGACAAAAATGTAAAGTGATCTGTTGCACTAAAATTTTGCGAGTTTTGTCTTCAACATTACAAATAGCTATGAGAGTTAATGTGAAGTAATGAATACATTCTACAGCATTACGGTTTGGATTATACACCAACTATCAAGTTCAGCTTCAACCAACATCAATCTTGCTCCCTTACACTGCCAACTTCTAGTTAGAGATCTAAACTAAAGGGTGACCTAAAATTTACTTAATATTGTGGTTGTTAATAGGCGATGACGTGTATTAGATGTTGGAAATATGGTTCAATTTTTCGACTCATCAAATATGGTAATTTGTCGGCATTTTTTGTGGTTTTGTGTAAATTAGCAAAATATTTAGTACAATCATAAATATACAAGAAAAGATAGGGAGTTAAGTAAGATTGAGCCAATTAAAGTAATCAGCGTTACTACTTGCCATTAAAAGGATTAAGCTCATTCTAGATGTCGACTCACTTGCGTCTAGCTCGTGTATCTGAAGCTTTTGGAATCATTCCGACTTGGTTTGGCTTAGCTTAGATCTGCAGTCAAACATTTTGTTACATTTTAGGACTAACCTTTGAATATATTACAACTGTCTAATATAAATTAAGCAGATTCCTACTAAATTCACTTTTACTGTCTGCTTTAAATTTCATCGGTGTACCGGAGCAACCGCGACAAAGTCTTTAATCCGTTAATTTTTTAAGATAATCGTGAGATGGCCGTCGATGTTCAAATTTTTTACCTCCAATAAAAATTTTGTAATGAAAAATTGCCGCCAGTAAATTTATCATAAAATTAAAAAGCGGGGTGTATTAAATTTGACTTTATAAAGAGTTAAAACAAGCTAATCTCTAAAACCTACGTTAAATCTGATAAATGAGACATTGTTACGAGTCAGTGATTCAACAATATAAACACTCAAATACGTAGTAAATTCGCATCCGTTTCTCTTCCACAACCAGCCAGAACTGGGAACATTGATGGATGATTGCGCAAACATTGCATCCGCTACGACCTGTTGCCTACTCGCTGCATACGCTCTTGACATCGTCCTGCAGCTTTTTAAAAAGCGTCGATACCCTTTTTAGAAAAATTTTCACGATTTACAGAGATCACATAAAATGTCTACGCGCGTTAATTAATAATTATTTTATTAATTTTTTTTCTACATTTTTGACCGCTGGCGCTGTCACAATTGGTAAACCCTATTACGACATCACTTTAACATTAAATTGCCAAACGGTGGTTTTTATGTTTGTGGTAATGCTAATCATGAAGTGTCGTAATTATATTAAAATTTCATTAATTTTAAATAAACGCTTTTGTTCAAATTTGTAATTCTCATTACAAATCCACTAAACAATTATGAAATAAATTTTCAAGCAAAATAATGAGAAATGTACAGAGGATTGGTTAAAATTTTGCAAAAATTAGGATTTTATGGCATTACAACTCTGAGTTTAAAAGATTTTAAAGATTATCAATGCTTGAAATCCTTGTAATCATTGGATTCATGTAAGATAACAGCAGGGAGTTTAGTGGCAGGTTTTTCAATGATAGTGGCTAGTTAACACATTTACCTACCTGGGTGTCTCACTGTACCATAAATTGTGTCACAATGCCATCATTCTGGGTCATTTGTCATTCATCATCGTCAGCAATAGTTAGTTTTCCGCAGGTGGGTCGAAAAGGAGTTTGAAAATTTAATTAGCAATTGAATTAATTAATGACTAATTTATGAAAACAATAAACTTGTTTCAAAGTTAAGTTTTATTTAACTTTTTAATTTTATACTATTAAAAATGAATTGTAATTATTCATTTTTTAATTTTTCACTTAGGACTTTTCCTGGTTATTTCTATTGGGTCAGTAAGCATTCAGCACTTGAATCTTGAATACTACTATATTTTAGTAGCTTTTGGTCGTCCTGTGCTTCCAGCCCTCGGTCTCCATTGCATCATCTTCCTTGTCCGCCTATCATTTCTTTCCCTGGTCAGGTGTCCTGTACAGTTCCACTTCAACTGGAATACCTTTTCCACCACATCCTTTAGCCCTGTTTGTTGTCTTATCCAGTGATTTCTCTCTCCATTGCCCTTTGGGCAACCCTAAGTTTCTCCGCAGTTAGATTTTAAGATGTATTTTAATCTTCCAAAAGCTCTCCATCTCAACTTGGTTCTTCTGGTTATTTCAGGTTTTATATTATATTTATTGGTTGTTCTGCACAACTTCCAGAGTACTGCCATCAAACACAATGCGGATCCCATCGTGGTCGTCTACGTTTGACATAATCTTTGTTTTGATTTGTTTATTTGTAATCCTGCCAATTTAGATGTCCTTTGAAGATTGTCTAGCATTATCAGGAGCTCTTTCTCGCTTGTACTTATTAAGACAATGTCATCTGCAAATTTTAGGTGGTTAAGGTATTCCCCGTCTATACATATTCCTTTATCCTACCAATCTAGGTGTTTGAAAACGTCTTCCATCGTTGTAATGAAGAGCTTTGGCGATATTGCATCTCCTTGTCTTATTTCTCTCTTAATCGCTATACTTTTTGTTGGTGTATTTATTTATATTTTCATTTTTGCATTTCTTCTATACTTCTTCTCATCCGTTCTCCGCGGGAAAGTGTTTATCTGAAGCATTTTTTTCCCATGTCACGCTTTTTTCTAACATATTTTTCTTTTTAATCTGGCTTGAACTTCTTTCTACACAATTCTGCCGCTGCTGTCTTTCGTATTCAAATACTTCTTATAATGTTCTCTTTTCTGCTTCCTATCTCTTAATTCCACCAATGTGGTTTTTTCTTACTTTATAGGTTACACCAAACTTGAATCACGGAACAACGTGATCCGAGGATAAACTTTTATTTTACAACTGGTGGTATGGCCCTTAGTTTAATAAAGTTTAATATTTTATTATTTCATAAGTTAATCAACATTTACAATTAAAAAAGAAATTGTAAATCAGAAAGGTAGCTGTATACCTAGAAACCTAGAACTGCGGTCATCCGAGTTTCACCTTGTTTATAAATTGATACTCGTAATGTTGAACTGCATTAACAAAAGCAAAATTATTATCTACTAGTTATTCATTCAGCCTTTTTTCTAAAGTATTTTTACACTTCCGTATTTAAAACTTTGTAAGTTGTATTTTTATTGTTATTATTAGTCATTTCATGTAGTAATTCTTTTTCTCTCTATCTTTTTTTCTCTTTTTTGTAATTATTCTTCCTTCATTGTCCATTAATTTATTGTATAATGATTTAGGATGTACTATTTTTGCTTTTTCAAGGATTGTTATTGTTTTATTCATTCCGGCATGATATTCCGAGTGAACTCATGACTCTCGCTCACCGTATATACATGTGTGGAAATGTAATTATAATATAATACTATTGAAATTTTGAAAAAGGTGAAGTATAGCAACGAATAAAAATAGAAATTTTTAATTTCGGGAAATAATAGTGCTGTTAATCTGTAATCTGTTGCATTATTTCGAATTATCAGTTGCACTTAATCGGGGAAGGAAGAAAAGAAAGAAAAATTGAAAATAAATTCCTTGTAAGTAAATTTCCATATATTTTTAAGTGACTTACAAGTCAATAACTTTAAAAATTAATTTATGTCTGACTTAAACTGTCTATTAAGGAAGCTGATGGTTAAGACGGTAATAAAATAAAGAAGTAGGTAACATTATTTTAATGTTGCTTACTTAGAGCGACTTGACTGTTGTGTAATTAATGTGAAATTTGGTAGGCGCTTTTTGGCAATCATAGCTCATGTTTGTAGTCAACAAAGTTGATGGCGTTAATGGGATCTAAACATTCAGCACCTGCGATCACCTATCAGAGTGTTAAGTATGTCCAAGCTTACACGTTGAAAGCTTGCTATAAAGTAAAGCACATCAACTTACATAAACGTCAAGCAACAATAAAAGCTCCGTACCGGAGAACGATAAAGCCCACATAAACTAGCGGCATTAAGCACTCAAAGCTGCGTCCGTACTAAAGCTCGTTACAGCCCTTGCAAATGTCTAATGCCTGTCTTATTTACTTATTAATGTAGCAGATGATTGCTACCACTGTTGGTGCGTGTGTGAATTTAAATATCTTAAATTATGAAGACACGAAAATGACAAAAGCTTTGTAATTTCAAAATTGTTATATCGCAACAAACAAATTTAATTAAAGCTCACTAATTTTTATTTCGTTTTTCGACAATTTATTTTTATAATGGCGCAGCAGTTATTATCAAGTTGGTGCATGAAATTGCTGAATGTAATTTCAACAACTAGCAGCTTTAAATGAGGTACAATAAGAGATCTCTTAACTATAACTCGTCCTCTCTAAGATGAAGTGAAGTGGTAGAAACGGCGGATTCAATCTTTAGAAGAGGTCCGGACAAGTGATGTGCCCCGGTCCGGAACAAGCCTCGGCTCTACTCTGGTCCACCCCCGTTTCCTCTTTGCGCGCCTCGCAGAATAACCAACCAATTTTCCTCGTCACCGCTTTAACCTACGATAACAGGTCAATTTCTAACCATCAGACCACAACTTTTGACACTCCACTTCTCAATACATTTCAAAATTGAAATCATTGAAATTTGTTTTGCTTTATTATTTTCAGGATTGGATAAATTTTCACCTAAATTACCGGTCGATATAGTCATTTAATTTACACAACCTTTTTAGTTTTATTGTAAATTTAATTTAAAATAATTTCCTAAAAATTTGTTGCCTAGATGGGGGTGATCCAATGTCGTACTTGTCCGGAAGCCCTAGGCGCAAAATTTATTTTATGCCCTAACTTTTAGAAAGATGGTAAGATTACGAGTATAAGGAAACAAATATAATAATTATTTATTCAGCATTTTTATAGTATACAGAGCGATTCATAAGTAATGGTACAAAGTTTAACATAATATAATCAAAGAGTTCTAACTTAACGAATTTCGTAAATTTTTGGTTTGGCTAGCCAAAATTGTTTTTATCAACCCATGAAAAACTTATCAAATAGATTTCTCAACATCTTTTCTGGAAACTAAATTTTACAATTATTAGCTAACATTTTAAGTTTAAACGGAAGGACCAAGTGTTTTTACTTGCAATGGCTAAAACTTGGTGTTTTTCTCATTATAGATTCGAAACTGGGCTATTAAAATATCCTGAGTGGTAATAATTAGGGTAAGACACTCAGTATGATGTGAAAAAATGTTAGTGTTAAAGAACGTCAGTTATACATATTAAATAAAAATTAGAAGAGAAAAATTAGAAAAATTAGCTCAAAGATGGAATTGACCTTATCTTAATTCCTTAACATCAAAATAATAGCAAGTATTTGAAGAATACAGGTAACAATAAATTGTTTAACTAACAAATTTAAAAATGTAAACTTTACTTGAAGAGTACAGCTGCACACATTTATTTACAATCACTTCAAACTGAAGGTGTGAAAGTCGAACCAGGTAGCATAGAAGCAAAAACAATTCTCAACTTCGAAACACTAACGAATGAAATACTCATCAGCTACCATAATAATTTAAATGAGAATCAATTAATCTCTAAATTTACATTTATTGATAATTCAGTATAATGTAAAATAAAAATTTTCTGATATACATAATTATATTCAAGAATCTGCATTGTTAGCCCAAAAATATTGTAATTTAAAAAAAAATCACGTTAACAAACCAACGCTAAAAATTTGTTAGCCGGTATCCACGTGTTTAACGTATAATTCTCACTAGAATTAATTTCTATTCCTTGTAAAAATTATGAATATTTAAAGTACTTACTACCTTGAAAGGTGTACAAATCTACCACAATCACGAAATAATTAGCCAAAATTTGTTGTAACTTTTTGCATAGCAAATATTAGCAATAATTTCGACCTCCAACTGACTGATAAAGCGCAATTGACATTTTCTCAGAAGAGTTTTACAATTTTTAAATTTTAAATAATATGAATTACTCAATTAATTAATGATAATTAAATTAACTTATTAAATACAGTAAAAGTTGGATGTAACATCTAGACCTGTAACTTATTAGCACGCAGTTTTTGTGATAGGTATGCATCTGTCATTTTACATCAGCAATGTCTTTTACGAAGTGTCATTTGCTGACTGAAGGCAACATTGCTTGAGCTACGTTGAATGTATAATTTATTTTAAAATTAAAATTAATATTAACTTTTGTAAATTACTTTGTAAAATATCTGTTGAAAATTTGAAAAATTTTCATTTGAAAGAGAAAGAAAATTATTTTTAAACTAAGCAATTAAGTTCTTGGCAGTACTGACTTGGCAGTATAGTAGAGGCAGGACTGACTTGGCAGTATAGTAGAGGCAGGACTGACAGTACATAGGCAAAACTAAGAAATGTATGGAAGTACTGACAAATTTTAATGAGGGAGACACTCTTCGAAGTTAATTATTATTAATTAAGTCTTAGTCAGCCCATATTTGTCCACTTAAGAACATAAGTTCCCCCCCCAACCTCTCTCTAAAGGATTGGTTTGGTTCTCCTGAGAGGTTTTGGCATACACGCCGCGCTTGCCGAACGTGTTGGCGCGGAAGACGATCAGAATACAATTCTCATACCACCCAGATTCGAACCGGAGTGCTCGGCTTAGTAATTGACGCACTTCAACGCCAAGCCGCGACCGTCTTCTAATTAAGTGAGCAATTAATATTATAGTTTGGTCCTGCCAAGTATACTGTCTTGATCTTTCTTGGTCCTACCTTAATCCTGTCAGGTACCTGCCAGGTACTGCTTTGGACCTGCTTAAATTTTATATAGTGCCACTAATGAAGCTTTTCTCGGAAAAACTTTAAAGTGGTGTTAAACAATTTTTAACAAAATTTAAATTTAAAATAACAAAAAGCATTTTTTTAGCAAAATTTTTATAATTTTATTATGCGTTAGGGTAACATATTCTCCCGTGCTCTCTAAAATGTTTTTGTACATCTTTGTAACCGTTGAAACCAAATGGATGAATTTACTTATAATTAGCAGGTAATTAATTAAATTGTTTAATTGCTTTGTTACAATAATTAAACTTAAGGAAACTTAAACAAATTATTATAGTGGTTAAAGCGTTTAACTTGAAATGCCGTGTTAGTCAGTTTGATTCAGGACGAAATAATAACTTTATTCTATCCGCATCCTTTTGGAAATAGTAGGTAGATCTTATCGCGAACCTTATCAAAACGAAAGGTGTTACATTTTTCGTGATTCACAACCCAAATTAAACTGTGGGTTTCTTTTTATGGGTGTGACGACATTTTGCACTCACACGATAGCTAACGACGAGAAAAGCGTCAACCCAGAAAGGCCCAACAAGCAGTGGAGTAGTGAAAAACTTCAAGACCCATCCGCAAAAATTTCTACTGGGCTCTACCGAAATTATTAATAATCCTCTGAGACAAAAATTAATGTAGTTAATTAATAATCCCTATATATGGGAATAAGGAACCAAAGACTCCTTACAATGAAGATACAGAATATTTGTTTTGCTACCAAAAAATACTGTTGCAAACATTTATTTTTCTAGCCTAATTTATCTCATGATCTTTTTGGTTTAAGAACGCATTTTTTGGCAAGTACTCTTGTTTATAAATGGGTTCGGCAGCGAGCTGATGCAAAAGAAAAAACAAGCTAATAAAAATGAAGTTAAAGCAAGTGGAAATGAACGCCAAACACCTGTCCCTAAAATGTAATCAAAATTCAAACAGCAAAAGAGATTTTTAAAATTTATCGACATTCCTGATAGATGGTTGGCTATCAGAATAAGGTTTAATTTATTTTGTATTCAGTAATTAACGGTCAAAGTATTAATAGTCGAGGAGGATCTGTGGGCAGGTCTTCAATATTAAGAGTTCTGTCATCTGTAAGACATTGACTTATTCATTTTCGATTCAGTTCAAGTTTTATTTTAACTTGATTCATATTCCTTTATCTGACAACATTATTTATTAGACTCTAATTATAGTTTTCAGAGACATAAAATACCTACTTCTGCACGCCCTTCTGCCAATGTTGAAAATGCATTCCTTACTGTATGATTTGAATAATAAATTTTCTTCCTAGCTGAGCGAGAGGACTTTTTGAGTTTTGCGAAAAAAGCTAACTTAGCATAAAACGTTTGCATTTTGTGAGGTTTGATTTTGAGAAAACAATTCCCCATGTATAAATTGTATGAGTTTGAGCTGAGATTTATAAATAGCAGTATAAGTAATTTATGTTTGTTGCGATTGGGCGTTTTTCTTTTGACATTCCCGAGATTTATGTTAACAGAGTGATGGGAGGTGCGCATTGTTCAACATTCGTATCAGCTCGATTCTTACTAACATAGAAATATTATTTATGCCTCAGATATCGATAAATTATTATTACGAAATATTCTAGTAGGTACTCTCTATTTTGTTTTATTCCCAAACACAAATCAAACTTATACTACGTGTAATTGTTTTTTCCCTATTAAATTTTCATACCTAAAGTGATGGAATGAAAACCGACGAAAATCGCATTGTAAAGCAGGAAAATGATGAGAAGCGTCGCGAAGTGCTATATCGTGTACATTCCGCATGTAGTGTATTATTATAAATGAAAAATTGGACGATAACATGAATGACAAGTCGGTAAAGCTTCAATCGATAAATTTTTGTGAAATGTTCCGATTAGTGAATACTAAATTTGCATTGTATATGGTTTTGACGTTAGTTCTTGTATAATATTACATATTATTATATCTTTATGCTACTGTTACATAACATAGCAAAGCAGGACGAGACTTTTAGTGGAGCGGATAAACACCAAAAACGTTCACTAACCCAATATTGGCGTAGAACTAATCGAGTGATACCTTAAAATGTTCGTCTTGAAGTACTGTATATAAATCCAAAATTACGACATCGGCCGTTTGGACTGACAGAAGTTATAGGCCAAAAACTGAAAAAAATGATTTTTCGTATAAATTAAAAGAATTTCTTATCTCGCTCGTACTTGAAAACCGTTATAGTTATAGGCACGATTTTAACACTGTTCTTTAGTATGAAATGTCTACTTTCCAACGATATATAAAATATATGCTAATTCAATTTAAATCAACCCTAATTTAATATTATATGTGAACGGTATAATCAACATTAAATAAATGGAGTTCAAGTCTAAAGTTTTCTCTTGAATAACATTCTTATCAGATAGAAATCTAAAAATTCCTACACGTGACAAAATGCGAAATTTTATAAGGAATATTTCATACGCTTACATTATATACTTATTTTGATAAATAAAAACAGGAGAACACAAAAACTAACAAAATATGTGATATACCGCTTGACCCCGACACTCTCCGTTCCACCCGCAGATGCCTAAAACGTTAGGATCTGACGCGGGGAATTATAATTATTCACTCGAAAAGACTTTTATTTTTCAAATTAAACATTCTATGAAACTAGTATTACTGTATTTTAATGTTTATTTATTTAGTTTAAATGTATATTAAAAAATTATATAAAAAAAACATTCTATGAAACTAATATTAATGTATTTTAAAATTTATTTATTTACTTTGCATCTATATAATTAAAAATTAGCATCTTCTTCCTTTCCACTTTCATTGGACCCTCTTTCAATGCAAAAGATTCCCTTGATATCCTGGTAAAATTGGGAACTTGCCATACCAAAGAACTGAAAATGACTGCTTTGAACATTTTGAACTATCTTAATTTATTTATTTATTAGGTATGATTATAATAAATTACAACGACATGAAATTGTATAATACATAATTCAAAGTAAGAATAACATAGCAACAAATTAATAGTCAAATATAACAATAAAGAAATAAAGGGATTGGGATATACACAAAATACTATAAAGGAATAATGATTCCAAAGCTACCCAAGGATGTCGACTAAGAGTCAGGATAATAAATGTCTAAATTAGAGAAGACCTCCAATCCAAATGCGATAAATTAGAAAAACATAAAATAAGATGAACACTTGGACAACCTAACGAAGACCGTTCTAGTCGAAACGAAAAACAAAGTGGGTAAACCGAAAAGTGCATCTTTGCCTGGACGTAATTTTTTTTCATTGTTAACCTGATTTTTTAACAAGTATATATTATACAAACTTTATGTAATGTGTAAGTACCCCCCAAAAGTGCCTAAGTACTTTTTAAAAATAGCACTAATAAATACTCTTCAAAATGTTGATTAAATTGGCAACAAAATCTAATCTAATTGGGTATTATTATTATTATCTATTACCTATTTAACTTACCAATGTTTGGAAAATATTTCATTGAAATTTTTACAAGTGGTAAAAGTTCATATTAAAAGTTGACACTGAACAAAAGAATACAGCCAATTAACTACCCCTAAAAAAAGTAAATGAATTTTGAATTTTAAGTTCGTACATTTTATTTTTAAATACACTTTAGGTTCCGTCGCATATCATTGCAGATTTTGTTCTCTATTTATGTTATTTCCAATGTTAATGTTTAAAATAATTAACAAATTAGATGTATATATTTCACGATACAGACGAAACAACAAAAACAGAATACTTTCATGTGTTATTGTGTATGTAAATATTTCATGTGTACCTTCTTGTTTTATTTTTTATTTTTGGCGTTTTGTGATCTGGCTGTTAGAGACTTATAGAGTCCTTTTATTTGTTTGTTGTTAGGTTTGAGTATTAGTTTGTTATGTTACTTTTGTATTGTATATTATCCTATGTAGAATTTCACCTCGTTATAAATTTTATTATAATATTATAAACATTATTGTCAGCATACAAATAAATTAAGATAGTTCAAAATGTTCAAAGCAGTCATTTTCAGTTCTTTGGTATGGCAAGTTCCCAATTTTACCAGGATATCAAGGGAATCTTTGCATTGAAAGAGGGTCCAATGAAAGTGGAAAGGAAGAAGATGCTAATTTTAATTATATAGATGCAAAGTAAATAAATAAATTTTAAAATACATTAATATTAGTTTCATAGAATGTTTTTTATATAATTTTTAATATACATTTAAACTAAATAAATAAACATTAAAATACAGTAATACTAGTTTCATAGAATGTTTAATTTGAAAATAAAAGTCTTTTCGAGTGAATAATTATAATTCCCGCGTCAGATCCTAACGTTTTAGGCATCTGCGGGTGGAACGGAGAGTGTCGGGGTCAAGCGGTATATCACATATTTTGTTAGTTTTGTGTTCTCCTGTTTTTATTTATCAAAATAAGTATATAATGTAAGCGTATGAAATATTCCTTATAAAATTTCGCATTTTGTCACGTGTAGGAATTTTAGATTTCTATCTGATAAGAATGTTATTCAAGAGAAAACTTGAGACTTGAACTCCATTTATTTAATGTTTATTATACCGTTCACATATAATATTAAATTAGGGTTGATTTAAATTGAATTAGCATATATTTTATATATCGTTGGAAAGTAGACATTTCATACTAAAGAACAGTGTTAAAATCGTGCCTATAACTATAACGGTTTTCAAGTACGAGCGAGATAAGAAATTCTTTTAATTTATACGAAAAATCATTTTTCAGTTTTGGCTTATAACTTCTGTCAGTCCAAACGGCCGATGTCGTAATTTTGGATTTATATACAGTACTTCAAGACGAACATTTTAAGGTATCACTCGATTAGTTCTACGCAATATTGGGTTACTCCTTAAATAAGCGACTTTTATGCGATCTCGCTCCACTATTTACTAACATAACTTGACATTTACCTTTGAAATTCCCGTCTCCTGAAACTGATACGCCGTCTGAGACACGTCACATCTCGGCATCAATGTAGGTAACTCTTAAGACTTGTCTTTGTCAATGTCGTTACTCGCAGTATTAGCACTCTACTTGTTCGTGATGCATTCAAAATTCATCTAATAAGAACAGAATTCTAAATAATCTTGTTCTCTATAATACAAACTCATCTTATTAACTTAACATCAACCATCGGATATGTCACAAATATGACATACCGATTTTTTTTATAATTATTCCCATGTCTAATGGATTTTAATTTTAACATTTGATTTCAAATGAATATTAACTTATGGAATTTTATTTTTTGTTAATCTCAAATACCACAACAAACAAAAACTACTGCTTATGGGTTATTATTTTTTTCTCGGCGTCCTTTAATCTCGAAGTGATTTAGAAGTGGATTACAATTTTTAAATATGCAAACAAATCTTGGTTTTCGTATACCCCAGTTTACGTAGTACATCTGTTCCGTTTTCGCACGGTGAAAAAATACCAAACTCGTCCGCTTGCCCGTGTAACTTGGCCATTCGTTTTCCTGATTCGAACACCCACGCAAAGCATCGTATGTGTTCGTTTTGTTTTTCATTAAGTAATCATCACTCTGTGCGTTCATCCGAAACATTTCGTAATAATCCATTGTTTTCTGTATGTAAGAATACAGTTATTCTCCATAAAATGTACTTTTTGTTAATATTTTTGGAATTTCTGGAACGGATTCATTGGATTTCTATTATTTTTTATAGGAAATACTGCTTCAGTTTTTGTACGATTTGGTTTCGTCAGACTTTTTCGAATTACGAAAACCGTGGTTCCACTGTACCGATAAATTTTGTATTTTATAGGTTCGCCATTTGTACTAATTGCTTTGAACCTCTTCTAAAAACTCTCGGTGTTTCTATTGTTTATTTTTTTATGTTTAATGAAGCATTTGTCGAGAGCTATTATATTTTTTATTGCAAACTAATCACTAATTTTTTGTTTTGTTCTTCCAAATAGAGCTTATAATACAAATACAATACAACAAGTTAGTAATCTCTATACTATGTATACTGCTTTAGCTTAATATAATATAGTAATTTATTATATTGATTATATGTTTTTATTTACAATTACTATTCTTGCTAAACCTTTCTAAATATATTTTCTTTCATTTGATCATCTACATTTTTAATGCTTATTGATATTTTGAAGACGTGATAATAAGAAAGAACCGATTAACATAAATGAAGATTTTTAGTACTTCGTGGCTATTATCAGTATATATGTTGTATAAAAAAGTTTTCAAATTTTTACAAGCTAAGTGAAATTTAAAAATTTTCCAACATTTTTAATTTAAGACACCGTTGTAAAATGTTGTTTCGCTTTTTAAAGTCTCTTCAGTTAAACTTAGCTCTAAATGATTATTGATGACATTAAAAATTGAAATAAGAAAGAAAATTTTATAATAATTAATTGACATTTGTTTTGATAACACTATATCACTATCGATTACACCGCCAATTATCATGCTCAATTGCATCCGACAGAATGGGTTAATAGGGTCTCGGTTTAGATTAAAAATAACCATAGAATATTTTATTATTTTTTGTTGAAAGTTATCATTGAATGGAAAGCTTTACGGTTTCTTAATGGGAAAATTAGAGCCAGATCCTATGAATTGCACAGACTATAGAGTGAGTATACAATTTTCTTCATTAAAAACATCAGTCAAGAGCAAAGCGTAAAACGGTATAATTGGCCACGATTTTGAGTTTGCCCAAAAAACTTACTTACGCAGTTTTGTTTTATTCAGATAAATTAGTAGCAAAATTTACCTGTTTTTTTCTATTACTAGAATTAGGTTTTCTTGGACATATTAAATAAACCCGGCTGACTAGGAAGCGAGAGATCGCGGCTCAAGTCCTGGTCGCGTCAGATACGCTGCTGTGATCGCAGGTCCGATATCAATCTTTGGAGTGTGGGAAAGGCAACGGAAAACCACTCCATTAATTATATTCCCTAGTAAGGTCAGCTTGGCTTCGGCTATGCACTGTAAAGTGTATGGCACTCGAAGAAAAAGAATTAAATAAAAAACTAACAAGATAAACAGGCATTCATTTATTCAAGTATTTGGAATATTGATGATTTAAAAAGTTAATCCTCTTGATTTCTAATGATTTATTCTTCAGGTGCACTACTTCACGTCGCGAATAATTAAAATATTATTCTTATTTATTATATTGATTTTTTATTCACTGTTGAAATATTTTAAACTTTCCTTTTATTCCCTAGGCATCATTATATTTTTTTAAAGTAAGAGGGGGATTTGCTACATGAATATTTTGAGTTTTGGTATATTATAACAATTATTTTAGCGATCTGTGCGATAGTACGTTTTAAGCATCTTGTACATACTTACACAACAGATTGTTAATACCAAGCATCATCTCTCGGAGATTGACTGTAATTTGAATCTATTTCATATGCAGGTTGGTAATGTGGTATTGCTTATGTTTCAGAACGTTCCTTCGCCCCAATACTCCAATACTCTTTGAGATATTTAATTCTTTACAGCAATTAAAAAATGTAAAAAGTTATTGAGTCTATAATTAAAAACTTATTACATATTTGCTATTTGCACGACCTAAATATTTCGGTTAAAAGTCGTTTCTGATGTACAACAAAGAAACAATTATTTTGTGCACTTAATACGAAAATAACTATTTGCTTACTAACGAAGTAAGAATAAATTCATTACTATAATTTTGCAAAAAAGTTAAAACGTTGGCACAGTTCAATTAAATATTGCAAGTCGCTTTGTGCAATTTCATTCATTAAACCACCAAATATTGATTAGTTGAGCAAAATTGAAATGAAAATGCAAGTCAAAATGAGAAAAAAGTAAGGTCATAGTGCATTTACTTTAAAATCGATTCTTAATTAGTTTTTGTCTAAATTATAATCATCATCGTATTTTACTTTGTAGTGTCGTTCAAAAAATCAGTCGTGCATAAACCTAGGAAGTTACAGAGCAGATTAACCGTCACGTGACACGTCAAAATCTTTTTATTTCTTTATTATCTAAACTTATTATTTATTGTTCTCGCAAATAATAGGATCTCGATCGAAATCGTGTATTGATGTATCATAAAACATTTACACTGACTTGCAATAATTATAATCATGCCATGTTTATTTACAATTAGTACTTCAACTAATCAATCGGGTCGTCCAAATTTTTTTCAGTTAAAAATAAGTTAGGTAGGTTTTTTGTAAGTTTAGTTCGTTAAATGGTGTCGGCGTGTCCCAACAGGTACCGCAGATTTAAAGCCCTGTCTGTTTAACTGACAGATCGAAATTTTTCAAAAACGACCCAACTTCTCTTACAACTAATGGAGACATCTAGCGCCAACTTCCACCCACCATTTTCTTTGCGTGATGCGTATCAGATATATTTATTGGGTTATTAATAATTTTCAAGTAGATAAAGGTGCAATATATTTGTTTAACAATAAATATAAATTATTGGTGTCAAATTTAATAATAATTTAGGTTTTAAATTTCAAGTCAAGTCGGACATAAAATTTAAAGTTTTACAAAAACCTGGAAGTATGATTTAGTGTTTGTAATTTTTCTTTCGAGTTGTTAATTATTTACAATACATGGTGTACATTAAGACGTAAAATATGTGATGGCTTCTGTTATCCATATACGTGGTTTTGTTATTCAAGCTTCTTGTTAATTTATACTATTCACGAGGTGCTGCATTTCATTTTAATCCTTGTCAAGAAGCTCCAAATATGTTTCGATCATCGTCCATATAAAATGATGTAACAATTATTTAACTTTTAACCTATGTCATGACTTTAATAGAAACTCTAGGGGAGTCTGCAGTCTAACCGCACCTTAACCAGTATTCTTTTTATCTAAATAAAATTAACTAAGTAGCTAAGCGAACAACGAAATTCAAATAATTATTTAATTACATCTCCTTTTTGTATTAGAAACACTCATGGTTATAATTGTTCTCTAATAACTCGAAAACCACGAAAGACATAAAATATATTATTTATAACAACAGATGTTGTCTTCCACTATTTTCGACTTATTTGAGTTCTCAATTTTTTTATGAATTCAATCTCCGATTGTATGATTAAGTTAAGATTGTCAGATTTATGTATATGTACATACGTTGTTAGAGTATATCTGACGAAAACGAAAGCATTGCTGTCGAAAGCTTACAAATTAATTTGAAAATCATTATGATTACTCGAGGCTGAGTTTTGGTTGGTTACTTATCTAACAGATAAGTTATTTGAGGTGAAAAAATTGGCCAATTTGAAAATGTTAATTTAAAAGCTTTCATCAGTTAATATTTTTAAATCAAAAGTATTTACAAATTTTTTTCATTTTATGAATAATAAATTATCATTCAATGCAATATAAATATTAGACACAATAAATATACTGTAAATATTTTATGTAAACATATCAAATATTTACGGGGCGTTTTTGTGAAAAATCTGTTAACATAGCATTTATTTAATTTATTTTGAAATAAAATTATATTTAAATGAAATCAAATATATACATACTCAATTTTGTTTTTAAATAAATTTAATTTTTATTTCTTTTTACAGGTTTGTAAGCATATAATTGTAAGCTGTATCAATTTTATTTACCGCATATGTATTTTGTTAAACCCATTTTGTGAACTTAAAATTTCTTTTTCTTCCTTAATTTTTATGAGATTAAATGATCGGTTTAATTGTGTCGAAGTTTATCTGTTTTCTTGAGTGATAGATTGCCAGATATTTCTCCATCTTCTTGGTGGCCTTACTGGTGGTCGACGTCCTATTGGTTTTCCTTCGAGAGCGTTGCGCCGATGACTTAAAATTTAATATCTAAACGCACTCTCCAGGAAGGACTGGTTCAAATACATGCAGGATTGCTTAAGATCTTTGGAGAACCATGTTTAAAGATTAGTGCAGCTGTACATTTTAATATATCATACCGGCATAGATGAGAAAACAGTCTAAATTAGCCGGTTGGATGGAAATTAGCCATCCCTCCATATCATACAGTAACAGGAAAATTTAGATTTTTATTGTATAACGGCGTTTTCATTTTATAAAATCTACTCCTGCAATCATTTTTTTCATTTTCATTTTTTTCATCGTTATTTTGAACTCCCTAGATGCAAGACTGCAACTCAAATTATTTACTTGTTCTCACAAAAGAGTATTTTGGCATTTAATGTTTCTAATATGTTGCCAGAACCTTGTGAGGAAGATGTAGAAAAAGATGCGAGCTTTAACAGATGTGAGTAACAGGCACATCTGGGGCAAGCTTAGCAAGCTACTTCAAATGTAAATGAAGAAATGCTCACTGTACTGACAGTGGCTTCGGAATATCTCCGATCCTACAGTTAAGTAAAATAGATCAACAGATCTGGGCATACAGGGTTTGCCGAAAGTAGAAGAAGAAGAGAACTTCTGTGTAAATTAAGATGAAACGATTTCAGCTCTTAACAATGTAACTGTTTAGAGCTCCAATGGTGAATATTTTAGGTACGTGGATTTTGATTATCACAAAGTTACATACATATCGAGGAAATATTGTGTAAAGGTTTGGTGCAGTGTGCTATTGAGGAAACATAGTAGCCCTGCCTAATTTTCCTCAGGCAAATAGAAAGACAATTAGACCAGCAGTATAGCGTAAAGTATACTTTTCATCTTCTTCTTCTTTATCGTTTGCTTCTTGTCAGAAGCGTCGTGACCCAGCTTGGCCGAAGCCAAGATGAATTTTCATGGGAGTATAATTCATGGGGTGGTTTCCCGTTGCCTTCCCCATGGTCCACAGATTGATATTGGACCTTTGATCACAGCAGTGTATCCGACTCGACTAGGAATCGAACCGCGGTCTACCGCTTTTCAGTCGGCCGGTGTATGCTTTACGCTACACTGCTGGTGTAAAGTATACACCGGCCGGAAAACCGCGGTTCAAATCCTGGTCGTGTCGGAAACGCTGCTGTGATCAAAGGTTTCGATATCAATCTTTGGACTATGGGAAGGCAATGGAAACATTAATAATTATATTCACTTAGTAAGGTTAGCTTTGCTTCGCCTAAGTTGGTCGCCTACGCACTGTAAAGTGTATAGCACTCGAAGAAGAATTAGAAAGTAGTTTATTAAAACATTTCAACAAAGGTAGATATTTATAACAATTTTTCTTCTTGTCCTAACCACTAAGTCGTTCAAAAAAATATTGTAAATTAAAAAGTGGGTCCTCTTGTTTTAAAAGGTAAAACAATAACTAACAGTTTTCAATTTATTCTTCTCTAACTAATAACAAACAGGTAGGCGTGTGTATAAATACCAGAATATGAGATGAGACAAAACTCTTAAAACCAAGTGAAAGTAAACCCAGGTTAAAGATCTGAAGCCCACAAGTTTAAACAATCGTTGTCGCTTTCTACTGAAGATGAAAAAGCAACCAAAACCAAAACAGAGATTGGTTGGAAAAACAAATAACCAATAATGTAGGTTACGCCACGACAATGAAATGCTCGTCTACGATAACAATACAGTCGACACCAAGAAAAAAAAATTGGGAGACGAGTAATAAATCTGAACACTGATACCATTTTACAGTAGATTATGAAAAATCAGACTCTAATTAGCGTATAAAAAATAAAATTTGCGGTCGGTCCACAAATTTTGGTAAAAAACGGCTTTAAAAAGTTATTTACAATGCAATTTTCTCATTGGCTTTTTGAACTGTAATCCGACAATTAAAATAAGTTTTTTATATTTTTAATAATTATATTAAAAACCAAAAAATTGGAAATTTTGCACCGAGCTAAAATGTAATGTGGCATATAATTTTAGGGTAAATCCGAGATTGGGCGTAGTTGCGTTTGTCAAAACGGCTTGAAGCGACCGGAGCTTAGCGGATCCGTTTATCCAAACGAATTCACAAAAGTACATCTACAATGAATATGTAATTTTCAATCAATGAAAATATTAAAATTAATTCAAACAACACTCTATAAATCGTGCAAACATAATATCTTCATACCAAAAACGACGGGTACCAAAAGGAAATTCTCCGAAAGTCACTAAAAAATTATAGCGTAAGAACCAACTCCATTCCTTAGATGGTAAACACTCTTACTTATAAAAATCTAATAGTGAAGTTAAAATAAATTGTGAATTAATTTGCAGGAATTTCTAAGGAAGATGAAAGCTTTCCCCTAAATTCTTTGCCGTTAGATCCGTAAAAATTGATGCATTGGATTCCAAGAGGTCGCGTTGGAACTGTATAAACAAAATGTTTTTGTTTGATTTGAAAAGGCCCATTTTCGGCAACCCTTCCAACATTTTGTAAACATGGCATTAATGTTAACCTAATAATAATTTTTCTCTGCAAGTATGTATTATGGAAATATAGTACTATCGTAACGCAAAAAAAATTAGCAGTACATACATATAATTACATTATTTTTAGAAATGACGTATCACATTTGCTTTTTGTTTAGTTGATTATGTGTCACACGTATTTTGTATTCTAATGAATGTTATAAATATTGACACTATTAATCAATCGACAAGCGAGATTTGATGGACAAGTTGAAGTTTTACAAATAAGCTTTAACTTTGTTTAAATTTTTCTTGTAACCATTTGGTTTATGTTTATCCGAGAATTGTATGTAAATATTGATGTATGAACGAAGCCGTATTGAACCGATTATTGAAAATGTTGAAAAATTACGTACGCTTCAAGGATTTTCAGTTTAGACGATCTGGAAACATTTCAACGTGGCCAATTAAGTAACAAATTTTAGTTATCTACAAAAACTCGAAGTATTCAAGCTTCTATTGTTAAAAAAATTTAAACGAAAAGCATTGTTTTTCACCTCTAGAGGTAGATTTTCTTAACAATTTCAACAAAATTGAGCTTTTAAGTTACCCGCGAGTTTACATTGTTCTACATTTAATCGAGTTTTGTGGTTAAAAGAGTGTAAGTAAGAATTGAACTTTTCGCCAAGAAAAATTTCATATTAAGATTTTTCTAGAGCGTTTGTAATTTACGTTTAATCTGTGATAAAAAGTAATTACTGTTGAAGAAGCAATTAATTATTTTAATGTAATTTAATGTTTAGGCATTCAGTTTTCTGCGAAATTCATCTGATGGTAGTGGGACAGACAGTCCAGAAAACGAAAATTTTCTTCCAAAATATTAAAGAACGCCAGAGCCAGTCTAAATAGCAGAGAAAAAAAAAGAATTTTTAATAGTCAAAGATTCCAGTGGTCATTAACCCAAAATTGCTAGCATTCAAACTGAAATGTAGGATAGGTTGCAGATGGATAAAAATTTATGCACAGGTTTATTTGAGAACATTTTCTTGAAAAGAGATAAGGAATTGTATTTATTTCGATAATGGCCAGTTGCTGTACTTTGCGAGACAATGTTCAATGTTTTCTGGACAGTTTTTCTAAATTATCCTATTTCGGGAATGGCAGTTCAAACTCACGAAAATCCAACTTGGTTGTATTTTAAATGACGTACATATTTTCTATAAAACCATTCTATTCCACAATATTCCGCGAGAAAGGAAAAGGAGGTGTTCAACACAGTTAAGAGAAGAAAATTGGAAAATCTGGGGCACTTCATGAGGGAAAAAATATGGGGTTTAGAGACTGATATTACAAGGAAAGGTTCAGAGAAAACGTGGTGTAGGAAGAAGAAGCATCTTCTAGTTGAAAAACCTAAGAGAGTGGTTTCATACCAGTACAAGGTTCCTGTTTAGAGCCGCCGCGGATAAGGCGATAAGGTCAAAGTAGCCATGATGATAGGCAACCTCCAACGTGGAGAGGAACTATGAAGAAGAAGATTCCACAATCTAGATTCTAGAATCTTGGTAAAAAAAAAATGAATTTCTTTTAAAAGAACTGAATTGTTATCTGAAATAAACGAGAGTTGCCGAATCTTGCGATGGGCGGGGCTACGGATACGAATAGTCTATCTACATCACAATTTTTGGATTTTTGGCCGTTAGGACTTAAAACTGTTGAAATCAAAACTTTTTTATCCAATAAAATAGCGCCTCTTGCGTCATATCTTTTTTGTGT
The DNA here is from genome assembly GCA_036346125.1 of Lycocerus yunnanus. NCBI lineage: Eukaryota > Metazoa > Arthropoda > Insecta > Coleoptera > Cantharidae > Lycocerus > Lycocerus yunnanus. The sequence continues at coordinate 1,443,759 of JARFIX010000017.1, forward strand.
GCATTTCATAATAATTTGCTTGTGTGATATATCGACATCTTTAATTGCTACCTGTAAAAATTGTAAATAATTAGATGTAAAAGTAATAAGTACAATTAATAAAAAAAATTAATGGTTAATAATAAAAAATGCAACAGCTTTGTCCTATTCTTGTTCGGACAGGTATGCATGTAAATAAATATCTTTGGTCACCTCCGGCCATGTTGCATATCTAGATTGCAACATTGTAAGAGATAGTTGAAGGCATGACTAATTCAGTTCATTTATAAATACCTAAAATAATTATCTTGCTTTAAAATTTTCTCATTATTAGAAGAGTCCTTCAATTTTTACAACAAGGAATACACTATTAACTATTCCAAAATTGAGACAGCCGTTCATACTCTCTGTCTTGTTCTATTCCGGTATTTATTTCGCCCCGGCGTCCCCTATTTGTATACATAATGTACGTTGACAACTGATGACAACCAATGAGTGAGAAGCACGTGCCTGCTATGGTACAGTACAGATTACCGCGTTCGGCTATCTTATCTATCAGAATTAGAATTACTTGGGGAGATTTTTAAAATCGTGAAAACTTAAAAAAAAGGTTTTTCCTTGATTTTTAATTTTGGTTTTTATTTTTGATTTATTTGAATGTGATTAGAGATAGTTGAGGATTTGTAAGACATAATACATTTTTGTTTGTGGAAATTAAATAGGAAGAGGAATCGCTGGCAATCTGACAATCAGTCGAAGTGATTGAGATACGATTGAAGTGAATATTAAAGAATTTACTTGATTATCCTTTTGCGGGAATCTCCATTCCAACTACTTGTATTAGCAAATGCATTATTATCGATTTTATTTTGTATCGTGCGGAATAAATTGTGCTCGATTAGATTTTTAATTCGTTATTTCTATTAATGGTTAAGTTTAATTTGCAAATCTCTTTTAAAGATAGAAAAATACTGTGATAGTAAGCGATTCATGCACAAATGCAGACCGAATAACTCAGAGTCGTTTAGATTAGATCGGCGTAGTTATTTAGAAGCGCTTCGTTCGCTACTTGTTTCACCAAATTACCGGGAAGACGTTCAAAGCTGATATTGGCTACCGAACGTGACGTCGAAGCGATGTTACACCAGAACATTCGTGTTGTGTTTACAACCACTTTACAAGCGACATTACATTCTCATAAGCCGATATTTGAAAAAATATGAGAAATTGGAGCATAGACGAATGCAGAGATTTTGGGTTTAATTTTGGTGCATCGTAGTTGGAGGAGGAGGAGGAGGTCAATCACATGACATTCTTATTCTGTCGAGTGTATCGAGTACACATAAAGCTTTTAACTTGAAACGATATGTATCCACGGTGCACTACTGCATTGCATTGTATTCTATTGGACTTGTGGTAAATCAGTACAGAACAATGGAAGTCTAGAGATGGATGGTGACACCGGGATATATGAGTGTCAGCTTTTTGTGTGTTTATTTATAAGAATGTCTTCCCAAAGGGTTCCGATTTATTACTAGTCCTCCCCATATAAAGAGCATCTGCCTGCGAAAAAGCAGATAGACCTCGGAATTATATTGCATATTGTAATGATTTATAAGTGGGATAAGCACACATCGAGCGGCCATTCTTGGACCCGGGGCGTGCTAATGACCAGAGCCGCTTGGATCGCGGTTATCGCGCTCTCTGGACACTCTCACCCCCAACCCTCTCCTAACACGAGTAAATCGCCATTCGCTTCTGATATTAACAATAACACTTAGTATTTAAATTATGACTTTGCATTGCTTCATATATTTCAGGATAATGAAAGATTTGCACTCATTTGCTAAGAGCTAAAACCTAATCATTCTTTCAAACATAGATTATTGCCATTAATAAATTTTTTTTATTGTTATTGCTATTGCCAACATTCGCAAATATTAATTCCAATTTTTCAAAAAAAAAAAGTGGACACTTGTTTTGTTTATAAGGACGATAAAGAAAACTGTTAGCGACAATTTATAAGATCTTTAAAAAAAATGGTCGTAAAAATAATTCTTCACTTCATGTAGTTTACTTTCTTTACGAGCAATAAAATAATGAAGTTTGTAGTCGGCCGTTCGTCTTCGTATGTCCAGCGTCGCATTTTAGTCTTATCAGAAACGTCCGGCGAACTATTCGGCCGTCTCCTCCTCCCTTAATTACAAGAAGAGGCCATGATGTGACAAAACCTTCTCACTCTTTCACTTGCTTTAACGTGTTTGCTTCTGTTCTTTTTCCTACATGTGGAGATCGGTTGCAGATTAGCATCATGAGATTATGCCGCCTCTCGTGATATTTACGAGCGTCACTAGGTCATCGCCATAAGTTGTGATGCTACTGTTCGTTCACCAAGCGAAATCAGCACTTCTACGAAAACGCCTTTTAAGAATTATAACAATTGCCGCTTTTTTAATTATCCGATACTTTCGGACGAGCTTTATTGCTCTCCAAGTGTTGTAAAACGAACTTAATATACTTTTACTGCAGAACAAGTTTAACTACTGTATTGGTCATTCTCTTCCTTTTCTTTTATTCTCCAATCAATTCAAGATAATCTTGCATTATTGCAGATGAATCTTTTGTACTAACATTTCATTGAAAATTAGTTAGTTTAATCGTTTAGTTTACAAAAAATATAATAAAAATAATAGCTTAGTGTACCCAGGGGAGCTACTCAAAAAATTTTACAGAGGGAGCAAAATTCAAAAACACATTAAAAGAAACTCCGTTTCTGTATTTGAGTCTTTGAACCCTCAATGTCCATCACACTGCGGGTGCCGAATCCCTAGTAATATATCGTTACGACTCTATTAAAAACACCCCTGTAATACCTACACGTTCGAGTACAGCTAACGTTGCTTGTCGCAAATATAACCGTTAAGTTTTGGTAATTGGAAGATTTTTAACTATTTAATATTTTATTATTTTAAATAATACTTTTTCACCAGCGGCTGCATTGGTAAATTGTAATCTAATATAAAAAGTTCTGTCGATATAATTCGAATACTGCTGATCTTTTTTCCTCTTCGACTAGGATTTCTCTTGTTTGTCCTAATTCAGTTGATTCCTTAGACGGTCGTCGTCTCGGTGGTCGTTTACCTTTACACAATAAATTGTTACAAACTTTTGTTACTGTTAATGAGATACTTATGGTGTAAGTTCGAGAAAGTCACCCTGAGTAACAAAAAAAATTTGACTTCCAGAAGCGCGAAGAAAAATGAGCAAAATTGGAGAAATTATGTAACATCTTTTACCACCGTACATTTTCAAAACCTAAACAAATATTTAAAAAATTAAATGCCCGCATTAAAGTCATTTTTAGCGTTTGAACGTTAATTAAGTACGAAACTTACTTGAGCGTATTTAATAAAAGTGAAGTGAATGAGTTTGTAGTTTCATTTCATGGACCAAAATGTTTTGTAAATGAAAATTAATTAATAATCTTTTGCAATTTAATTTTTCATAAAATATGGTTGAAATCATTTGCTTTATTTATTTGAATACTCAACTAACTGAAGCTGGCTAATTTCAATATGTTGTGGTGGGAGGTTACGCGAATAAAATCTTTTTCCTTTTCACATTTACAAGGTATTCGATATGTTACGAAGTAAGAACTACATTTTCATAGCAAACGGATGGATTGCGAACTAATAGGTACTTGAATTGCTTCCGCTCATGTTAGCCACTATACCACTATGCCGGGTTTTCTTAAACGGCTTTTTAAATAAACGGAATAGTTAAAAATAAAAGGTGTTACATGTTGAGATAAATTTTAAACAATTCAAAATTTTAATTTGTTTTCGTAATACATATAATTAAAAAAATATATTTTCTTTTATAGAGGAATGCTCCTAAATTTCAAAGGCGACAGCGAGTAACTTTTCATTAAAAAAATGGTCATAAAACCATTATAACATTTGTAAATATAAAAATTGTAAGAATCATCAATTGGCATTAATGTAATTATTGAATTAATTAACTCTTTATATAAATGATTTGATTCATGCTCAGTATGAGCAGGAATAACAAACTGTACATTAAACAAAATGGACATAAAACCTTTATAACATTTGTAAATATATGGTTTTATTCCTATAACTACAAATTATTGCACTTTAATTCGTCAGATGAAAAATCATTTTATCGAAAAACATCTTGCAAATCTTGTTATTTCTATGATAGAGTAATTTATACAAAAAAGTTGTGGTGCATGGTATAAATAGCAGATTACCATAAATTACGTAAGTATAATAATAATTGAGTTTATTGGTAGATCTCTTTATAGTGACGCTTCTTTAATTAACTGCTTTGTATCGATAATCGAATATGCAGAATTGTAAGTCAAACAAAATAGACATAAAACCATTATAAAATTTGTAAATGTTGTAGATATTCACGGTTAGAGTTTTGATCGTTTGGTTATATACGTAAATCATAATGTACGAAAAGAAAAAAGGTTGAGACCTGGCGCATTTTTAGTTAAAGAATATAAACATAAAATTTGAATTAAATAGTTACGTAAAATACTGCCAACTAAAAAGTCATAAAAGTAAAGAAAAAATCGTATAACTTCAGCAGATGTTATTGGAATTTAAGTGGTTTAAGGGGCAACAAAGTTCAAGTGTAAATTAATTATTGTACACTTCGTATATCAGCTTATTCGCGGATTTATAGTTATAACAAAGGTTTGATTTAAATTTCAATTTAAACTTAACAGTACAGTAAAAGAATTACACCTCTATCCTTGAAAACGGTCCACCTAATTAATGACCATATAATTATAATTTTTTTAAATTGCGTACGTATATTTAAGAAACTGTTTAGAACACTTCGACGTAAGCAATGATGCAGTTACTGACAATCGAATGGTGTTCTAAATCCTTTTGGATTGTGGGCGGGTGTTGCAAATGTATTGCATATACATATAAAACATGTAAGCCCATCAAAACCTTGATCAAATTGAACGGCGAGTCCTTGTACTTACAATTTGATCAAATTGAGGAAATTTAAGTCCAAGTGATAGAATTGGAAACTATGGTAGTAAAAAATATTAAAAAATATTAAATGCAATTTCCTTGGTGAACATTCGCTACTTTTTTTTGGTTAAACAAGTTGTCAATTCCTTCGACAATAGTTCAAAGAAAAGACAGAACACTAGGGAAATATGTTTACGAAAGCGTTGATAGAATAAAACCGCATTAACATGATGTTATTGTGACTCGACTGGAAATTGAAATGTTAATACGTTCGGTTTATACACCTGAAATATAAAAAGGTCGACTTGAATTGTCACTAACGTTTTCTCATCTCATCAAAATTTTGTAAATTTTAAAAGAGGACGAACGACGTTTAAGATTCGTGACGCACAAGAGGAAAACAATAAAAATTGGTGTAATATTTTAGTTTAGATATATTGAAATATTATAAGTTAAATTCGCATAGAAATGTAATTTTTAGCACGTCAAACGCAAAATATGATTTTGATCTCTTGTTCGTCTCTCGAGAGTTGTCTTCAATAAAACCAGTCACTTTATTATGGCAACAGCGGGGCGATTGATGAAATCCAATAACAGCTGTACTTCTCATACGACGTCTATGATTTCTTACTTATTTTACATAACAATATACAAAATTTCTTTGTATTTTCTTATACACGTACAGGTATGTTCGATTCGAATTTTATCGATCTATTTAAAAAATTGGGGAAATAAACTTAGATTACCTATGCTATTTGCAAAATTTCGCTTATCCTTCAAATATTGTAAATATTTTGATTGCTGCTGTGATTTAAACGATCTAGGAGATGAATGATGTATGTTCAAACAAACAATTTACGTACCAAAAATAAACTTATCCAATAAATTTTGATTTTGTTAAAATTAAAACTAGCGCGAAAATAAATTATAAAGCTTTGTTTAGATTGCCACCAAATGATGTCAAGTAATGGGAAGCATTTTTTTTATCAAATTTCTTGCCCATAAGTAAATTTTTTATATTATTTATTTTCATGATAAATTATGTTTTCGCATCTCACATTGTGAATAGCGCTTCTACGTGTGTCGCAAAAAAAGTTATTTTTAAAAATAATTTAAAATCGTGTCAACAGCGAATTCAACAACGAATAATTTGATTAATTCGGCGATTATACACAATCACTGCAAAATTAAACACACTCGCATAATGTTTTATTTGATAAAAAGTTAAATCAGGTGGCATTTGCACTTGTTTCAAAAAATGTCAGATGTATTATAAGAATCGGCTCTTTTGCGGTAAGCGAGAGTTGAAAATTCACAAACACAAGGTATCGAAATTTTTTTTAAATGAATCCACACCATAATGATATGCTTAACAAATCTTTACTGATAATAGCTCACTTACCTGGATATTTCCAAAATGATATATCTACTTTTTAATATACCTTCCATTTCATAGTAAATTAAATTATCGTCCCACACCAGGATATTTCGGCAGTTTACTAAAATCAAATAGAAAACACAGGAATGGGTGAAACATAGCTTCTGGCAAACAAAGTAAATCACCAATGTTGAAAAAATTATTTTAAAACTACGCCAATTCATAGCTCTTTACAAACGCTTTGTCTAACTTCATTGGAGTTTTCGGTAACAGAAGAACCATTTTTCATCGTGGTACAATGATGGGCCTGTTGAAGTACTATGGATACCTTACCCGGAACGTAACAACTATCTGGAAGTTACAAAACTACTGTCATTTAATAAATACTAAGATCCCATCATCTCCGAAACATAACGCCAACGGTCCAAAACCAAAAACAAGGAAACTAATTTTTCAAATATTTCTAAATTCAAAGTTAAGAAGACCAAGGTCGATTATTCCTTGTGGGCTACATTTTCAAAAGCAGTTTAAGTGCACAAATTGCCGAAGGTAACGTCTTCGACGTTATTGCAAAAATATAACTTTTGCAAATAAATACGCAATTAATCAAAGCCATACGGATTTTAAACCTGGCATTATAACCCACTAATAATATTAATGATAATACTAATGATAATATTAAATGAAGCTATAACCTGTGATAAAAATTACGATAGATAAAACAGAAAATTTGCATAAAAAAAATATAGTTGAGGTGATAGGCCAATGAAATTTTCATTTCAACCTCAACTATATTTTCTTTTCAATTTATAATTCAGGTCGACTATGTTTTTGTCTTTTTTTGCATTTCTAAAAATTTCCAAAATTATTTTAAATATTTTTAATTAATTTTTCTAATTTCTCCAAATTCAAATTTTTGCGCTGCTATCAAAAATATTGATTGGAATCTTTTATTTTCTATCATCAACTAATTAATAATAATTGTTCCAGTAACACTTATTAGTAGATTTTGCTCTTTTAAACTTCTCCAGATCGTTTACACTCCGGTGAAATGCCGGTAGGATCTCTTCTGAGGACGATAATGATTACACCGATCCTCGGGAGAGAGTGAGGCAAAAGAGAACTAGGGTCAAAAAACGGGCGAAAGAGAAGAAAAGTCAAGAGATAGTACAACGCAAGGAAGCTGCCGAACTAAAGGCAGCGGAGACTAAAGCCAAAAAGAAACCCCCAGCGATTTTGATCAAAGTCGAAGAGGCGAAAACCTATAAGGATGTGCTCACCAAGTTGAGAACTGCCTAAAAACAGTGGCGACTCGGTGAGCAAGGTAATTAAAACTCAGGGTGGTGACGTCCTGATTGAGCCGGAAGTGGCCGGTGATCACAACCGACTGCCTAGAATACTAATGGAGAAGCTGAGGAGCGAAAACATCCAAATGCACAAGTTGGCTCGGACGACGGACGTTAAGATCCGGGACATGGATGGGCTCGTGGGCGAGGAGGAATTGTTATCCTGTTTGAAGAGATACGTGGGTGAAGAGGGCGACTTTACTGTGCGTCTCTTGCTGCAGCCTTTGGCGGCAAGCAAATGGCGGCAGCCAGATGTAATGAAACTGAAGCCGACAAGCTGATAGAACTGGGAAAGATAAAGCTAAGAATGGTGCGGGGCTGCAGAGTCCAGCAGTATTTTCTTGACTTCTGCCCAAGATGTTGGGAAAAAGGGCACCCGGCAAACATCTGCAGGGGAAAAAGCTCGGAAATGCAAGGGCCCCAATAGGAGTACAGATGCTCCGGGCCATCCCATACTGAGCTAGGGCTGCCCAGAACCTCCTGTATAAGACGATTCGCAGGATGAACATCAGGGTAGAGATATTCAGCAAAAACAGTGAGAGGCTAAGAACCTAGAAGAACAGTAAGTGAGCAACAAGTCTAAGAGAGAGGCGTGCGGTAGGAATGCTTTTGCCTCTACGAAGTGGGGTTTTAGTCAGTAGGAATCTGGCACTCCCCTTCTTACATAGAAGTTTCTCCACTACCGACGACCCCCCCCCTCAAAAAGATTGTTTACACTCAAATTGTTTCTGGAACTTACCTTTTACCATGTCTACTTTATTTGATTTTGTCCTAAAACCACTTACACACCCCAACTACATTATACTAAAACTAATAAAAAAAATTTATGTAGCCATTAAACTAGAATTACCGGATTAACCGAAGACAATTCGTGTGTAATTTTAACAATACCCTGATGTATATCTGTCAATCCTAGCCACTCATAAAATTTCAAGTGATTACATAAAAAAAGTTCGACAGCAAACAAAGAAATCAACCCTACGAGTACATAATTTTTTTCAACGCGTTTCCAACAAACAAAGTTCAGCACGTTTTGTTAGTAGTTGTTAGTTGTTTACTTTTTAAGGCATAGTTGCGACTATCAAAACAAAGTAATTAGAGCTTAAGTTAAATTATTTTGAGGGTCGATAAAGTTATCATTGCAATATGCAATGATATTATAATATTATAATATAAATAATATTATAATTATTTATAGTTTAGATAATATAATTGAATATTATTAACTTGTAAAATATGTTTTAAAAATGAATTTAATTACATCAAATGTAATGAAAATTTAATGAAAATAAAGTTTAATGAAGTTTTGGAAAAATATGCTAAGTGAAAAAATTTACTAATAATTATATTTGAAATCATATTTAAATTGATACAATTAAATTCATTCTTAAAAGCTACTTCTATTATATTTAGGTTCTAATAAAATTTAAAGTGCTGTTTACCTTAGCAAGATGATTTTTTTTACTAAAAAGTAGTGAAAATCAAAATAATTAGATTAACAGTAAAATATTTCACAATTTCAACACTCGGTTACCCTCGAAAACTACATCAAATTATATGGTAAATAGTTATAGTTTCTCAAAATTAAATTTTTGACGCAAATATTTGTAAATGTCATAATAAAAAATAACTGGTAAAATCGAATTAATATTCAATATTTGTTACTTATATTATATGGACCTACAGTTTAACGTGGGATGTGTGTCCCTACGGCCCGAAGCTCAATTTCATATATGTTACACTAATCTACTTGTACACCCTGTACCACCAATCTGCCTGTAATATGAACATAGCAATTTTATTTGAAAAAATGTTCGAAATGGAAAAATATAAAAATCAAAATAAAAAGTGCAATCTCCACCTGCATCCTTTAAAATAAAAATCTTAATAAAGTTGAGATAAATTTGAACAGCTTAAAATTGGTTGCCTGTGAATACAGGTAAATATTTTGTAGCCTGTCATACAATAATTTACATAAAACATAACACAAATAAATTGATTATTAAAAAATTTAAAAAAGCGACTGGGGAAAACAAACTGTCACAATAATTGTAAGTTTATGGCACAAAACAAAATTTTCAATCGCGCAAAAAGTGCTTTAATTTGCATTTTCTTATAAATTCTAATGTCCCCCTGGTTGTGCATAATTTAAAGCAATATTTCAGAAAATAAAACAAACTTGAGATAGTACCGGATAATCAAAAGTCATAACACAACTCAAATTAAAATCGATGTTTTTAGTTAGAATTTGCATCCGAGAATTGGAGAGATGTAATTCCATAAAACGATTTACTTATGATGTATTGAAGCGCCGGCTCCTCGTATAGACTTGTGGCGTCCGGACGCACAAAACAAAATTAATCATAAAGTATTGCCTCCATTTTATAGTAATTATAAGTTTGGTTTTATGCTTTAAAAACTTAATATTTTTCTTTTGCACTTCTTAGTTTTCAAATTTGACTGTAGCGCACCACCATAAATTTATAAGTTACGCTCCATTGTTAAATGGAGTGTTTTAGACTAGTCAAGTCGAAAAAAATTGATACTTTATTGTTTAACTTAATAATAATTAAAAATGATTGATGGTATCGTGCTTGTATTTCATTCAAATAGTTACATATAAATTTATTGTACTTTACTTTATTTTATGTATTCGTTTCCAGCAGTTTATTATCACCCGTACACCCAAAAAATTGCGTAGCAAAAAGTCTGTTGTTACAATCAAGATCAATTTGCTATGCAATTATTTGTTATATCAACTAAACTAATTTGTTAAGTAAATTTTACGTCTTGTTGGATCAGCCCGATAATTAAAAATGATAATTTAAAAAATCGTTCTTTTCTAGCGAGTCCTTTATGAGCAAATTCTAAACCCGAAGGTTCTATGTGATCTACTTCCTAGAACCCTATTGTTTAAAATCGTAAAAATTCACTTAAAAAATAACAAAAATTTCGCAGAGGCAATTCGTCAAGTTCGCACTTGGCACATAAGTTATATTATAAAACAATCATTTTATTGTGTAAAGGTTACGTGACTTTAACTGACCGCCTAGATCGTGCGATTTAACATCTCTAGCATAACAAGTCGGCCGGTGTATGCTTTACGCTATACTGTTGGTCAGATGTGCATATAACCCTATTTTATATTGTTACTGATGACAATTCTTTAACACACGGCCATATAAAGTGAGCTTCCGCCCGAATTCAAACCGGACGCCTTACGTTAGCAGTTGATCGCGCTAACAACCAAGGTTATGACCGTCTCAAGAAAGCAATGGTTTGGGAAATTATAAGTGCAGTAAAATCTCGTTGATCGGGATAACCAAATCGACATTTATTTTATTTAATGTTTACATTAGATTTTTAGCTCTTATAGCAAGAACGTAACTATATGTACGCCAAATATTCGTCTTGTAAAGAATACTATGTATTTTTGTCAGAAAACATAGTTGTTTTTATCATAAATGGTAAGTTTGCTTAATTAAGGATTTTGTTTTGTTTATTACTTATATAGCCGGATTATCGAGATTTTGGATTGTCAAGATTGTCAATGATTCCAGTTAGTCCGAATAAACGAAGTCGTACTGTACATTCAATTTGCATTAGTAAATTAAGAAAGTTAAGATAAGTAATAACAGAAAAATTAAACTTACATAGATCTATCAAAAACGGATCTTTTTATCTATATTTCTAAACCGGTCCTGTTCTTTCCTTGAGCAGGCTAGAACCTCTAGATTATCGTTACAAACCTTATTAAATTCTAATTAAAAGGGCGCAGTTCAATACCTGCAAAATAAACAGTAAAGGCTCACACAAACACCAAGTGAATTAGAAGCACTATAAGCTCTTCTTATACAGCTTTCTAAATTAGAAAATTAAAATTTAATTCTATGCGATACTTACGGAAAATGCCGTATTTTTACAATCCTAATTTTGGCTTTGATTGAATTTTAAAGTTTTTTGGTTTGCTATCAAACATTTTATTTTAAAATTACATGACGCCCAAAGATAACTATTTAAGAGGATCTGCTATCCTAGTTAACCGTGAATCGTATATTTGCAGGATAAAGAGAATCCTTAGTTTTCTTTGTGGCATTTAGAGCAATGCTATGCGTAGTTGGCCCCTAGTTGGTGGTTGTGCTATTGAATTGAAAGTTACAACAAATAAAATCATGAACCGGCAGATTAGTTGTGGGGTTACGGCGTATACTTCCTGATTGTTCAATTGTCCGATAAAAAGCTTAAAATAATAGCCAAAATACGTGTTTATTTAGTTTTAAAACAAATTAAATAATATGATTCGAAAATTAAATTTTTATCATTTTATGTCACGTTTAAAGTGCTTGATGAAAATTTATCCGCGTTATTAAGATAAAAATAGTAAAATAATTTTCATATGTCAGTTTGTAATAAATTTCAACCTTTGCAGTAATCTTGCTGGTTTATAAATGGTCGATTTATTTTGCGCTGCAATTTTATAAGATAATAATCAAGTTTATTTTGTTATTTTGTGCGGAATACATTTATAAAAATTAGTGTGAACAAATTTTTCCAAGTTGAACAAAGCATTCGTAAAATCAACACAAAAACAAGAAAAAGATTAAAAGGATACGCTTACGTATTGTATTTTTAATTTTACTTTAGAGAAAATAGAAAGAACTTTCGTCAGGACGGCGTTAAATATTTTAAGGTTTTGGCTTGTGTTGGTCGCGGGACAAAGAGATGAAGCAGCTTCGTGGTTTCCCTCTGAGATTAACCTACTACTTTAATCTATGTTGAATTAAACATTAACCCCTTAACACGTACAAACAACTTCTTGTATCACCACTTTACTTTTTTTAATAGCAAGGGGCGGTTTTTAGATTCGGTTTTTTGTGTGTGCCGTAAGATTGCAACTTATTTTGTGCCAGCTTGCAAAAGGAACAATCGAGATTTATAAAATTAGGAGGCACTCGAATTAAACTGGGTTGGTGTAAGAGGATCGATATGCAAAAAGGTAAAATAAGACAAGATGAAAGGTGTAATAAACTGTTGATTCTTATTTTTTAATCCAAATGTACAGTTTATTTGTAAGGCCTGGTGGAGGTTTCGTCAATTGCACTTGTCTGGGTGTAGTATGGTGGATATCAACGTTCAACACACCACGCACCCATTATACATGCAGTTTTATAAATTGCATCTCAATAAATAAGTAACTTTATATTCAGACTACAATCAACTTTCCTACTTTACAGGCAGGCGAAACAATAAAATCACTAAAATATGATTGAGAAATTACTTTTTATTTTGCACGGAACACGACCTGTTGGTAATAAATATTAAACAAGTACATGTTGGTTGGTATTCGTTTACTTAAAAATGATACGATGTCATGCTTAAGTTATGTTAAGTACAATCATAAAGATGTATCGCGCAATAATTGAAGATAAAAATTTGCATTATTAAGAAAAAGATTTTGTATCGACTGCGCCAAAATCGATGTCTAATTTACATTTACTTTAATTCTTTCTTATGCTTCTCTCCTCTCTCTCTGCTCTATGGTACTTTATACTACGTTCCGGTTTCAACTTTTTATTTCACTACTTTTACTTGCTTTGTTATTGTTTATTTGTCATACCAGGTGTATTTAAAAGTTATAACATCTTTTAAAATGTACATTTAAAAATAAAACCAAAAACCTATTAAATATAATTCTTGGAAATAGTCAAATCAGTTTTTTGAAAATATTAAATTGGCCGATTTCGAGAAGCTGCTTTTGGTGTTTTAAAAATGTATCTTTTTTTTATTTTTTTCTTGCTCCTTACTTTATTTTCTAGTTTTGAAATGACTACGAATTTTAGTGATAATTACCGTTGCTTATTGGAAAGGATAAAGTATTGTAAAGTTAATAAAAATCATGTAATGACCTCGTTGGATAGGTCAGCTCAACAACATGCGGGTCAAAGTCTGGACGTTTATTGTCACCTAATGTTTGCTTACTTCACAAGTTGTAGAATGCAGAGTGTTTTTCCAAATATCTAATTAAATGACAGTAATTAACGGTAATCTCATTTGAGGGACAGCAAGGGATTCCGTTCCCTCAAATGATGAAAAATATAAAATAAACAGGCTTTTTTTAATTTGAGATTTGAAACTGAAATGTTCATAAAGCAAACTGAATTTTTCCATAGTGACGTTACGTAGTGCAGTAATAACTTGAATCGGAAGGAGTTTGGTGAATCTGCAAATTATTCTAGAGATGCCATGAACATCTTCAAAAGACCCTTCAGAAGGCGGATTTGGATGCAAACTACATTGAAAAAAATTTATTCTCTCCGTTCTTAAAATTGGCCCAATCATAGCAACATTCTTAAATTCAAACAAAGCATGCTCAACTTAAAATATCACATTACTGATTGGTTTCTGTAATATTAGTTAAATACGACATTCTTAAATTTTGTTTTAATTTAAAAGCATTGAATGTTTGGGTTAATTTCAAGTATGTTCATTCAACAATGATGTTGCTACGAGTCAGCGAAAAGTTACTTTACTCGACGACCACCCCCAAGGAACAAGTTTAAAATGATTTTTCCGCTTCTCTTATATCAATTTTTAGCAGTACGAAGCTTTAATTTTTCTTACCACCTCTACTAAAGCGCAGTAGAGTGGCGCACGGAATATTCTTAATGTGTATTCTTTTTTTTATGATGTGATGTCTAAGAATATTCCACGAATATGTCAAAAATATATACGTATACATTACGCTTTGCGGATATGGTTTTCCCAATGCAATTGTTGTGATTTTCTTTTTAATTCATAATTCAGGTCGACTGTGTTGGTCTTTTTTTGCATTTCTAAAAATTTCCAAAATTATTTTAAAATTTTTATTTTAATTAATTTTTCTAATTTCTCCAAATTCAAATTTTGGCGCTGCTATCTACTAGTCTGGGTCTTCCACGCTTTTTTCTTCCTGGGGGTTTTCAAAACATAATTTTTCTTAGTATCCATGCGTGGTACATATCCATATTAGTTAGTTTATTCTTATGTCATCCGGTATTGTATGTTTTACTTGCATAATTTGTCGAATGCGGGTATTGTTAATTCTTTCCTATCTGTTTCTTTCAGCAGATGTTGTTCAGAAGTCCATCTATGTAGCTTGTAGTGTATTTTCCCATTTGCCATACCTCTGCAGCGTAGGATGTTACAGGCTTAATTATGCTATTGTATATTCTTTTTTTGCTAGCTTTAGATACAGATTCTTTTCTTCCTATACCCCGTAGTCCTGCGCCATGATGACCTGATCATTTGCAAAATGTAGCGAATATAATATCATGTCTTCCATTATCGGGATGCCCATCTTTTTGCATTTTTTTACATATTTTTAATGCCTGTTCCAGATATATTTTAAATAATGAGGGGGATAGACAGCAATCTTGCCACCATTTCTTCGTGACTGGAAATCCATTGTTGTTTCCTTTTCGATTTTTATCACGGATTTTGAATTTTAGTACAACCTTTTATAGGTTTGATCGTATTTACATTTATGTGTGTTTTTCAGAGTTTCCTATAATCTAGGTATCGGAAAAGAGCATGTGCAACTTTTGTTGCATGTTTTTTTGCAATCATTTAAGTGACACAGATAATAGGTTATCTATTGTTGACCTACCCGCTCTAAATCCATGTCCTTGTATTCATTTTCCAAGATTTCCTTTAATAGCCGTCTATATAGTCTGCTAAATGTACTTGTTACCGATATTCCGCGATAGTTATGATTTTTATCTCCTTTCTTATATATTGTGAAAATATAAGCTTTTTGCACTCTTCTGGGACCTCTCCGTCATTTGTGCAGTCTTGGAATAGTTCTTTTAAATACCGATATAGTGTTTCTGTTTCATTTTTTAACATTTCGGCTGATATTCCTCCTGAGTCTGTTGCCGCCTTATTTTTTAGAATTTTGCACCAATTTTTAACCATCATTGTGCTTATTAGTATTGGGGACGCTAGTATTGTTATTTGTGTTGGTGGCTGTTCCATCCGTATTCGATTATCATCTTGATAATGAAAGCAGTCACTTACCTTGGCTGCACTCCGCTCTCCTTGATATTAGTTAAATTCTGCTATGCCTATTGTTGACATATCAAATAAGAGGATAATGGAAAATACGGCTTACTTGTTGTGCAGTGCAGCAGTGATTAAAACTTGTATAAAATCAAAGGTATTGCTGTTGACATAACAAAGTTTATTTATACCTAAGATTCGTGACATTTCACATTCGTACAGCGATTCTCTTATTTTGGCAACAAATGTTAAGTTGAGTGTTCCAACGTTGCGTGGTCTTTACACTCTATATTATACGTTAAATTAATGTTAAATGTGATTAGCTTAAATATGGACTGCTGGTGCTCAAAATACCTTTCATTAGTGGTCGGGATAACGATATCACCGCAATATCTTCAATAGTTTAGTGAAGACATACAAAGTCACAAATTCAGATAATAACTAAACAGTTATCATAATGCGCTTTTAAATGCTTCCCGCTTTTGAAACTCCACACCTTGACCAAAAACAAGCAGTGAAACCTACTCTTAATTTATTACTTATTACTGTTGCCCATGTGTGGATTTTAAATAAATGGATTATTTTAAACTAATTGAGAATATATTGCTTGTGAAATTGAATGATTTTAATAATGACAAAATGTTCTTTAAAAACGAAACTCTTAATTAACTTATTTGTCAAAAACCTTACTGCTTTTAATATTTTCAGTTTTTACGTTAAAATCTCAGGAAATTCTTTCCGTTGTTTAGATTGGTTTGAAGTATTGCGTATATTAATTAGAATTCAATTGCTTTGGTTGGGAATAAATAATCCACTTGATACAAAACTGCATTGGTTTTAATAACAATCCTTGGGTCTATTTGATTTCACTTTTATTGCTAGAATAAAGTATAAATGCCAAAGAAAATTTTAATAACCAAAGTGAATTTATTTGGTCCAAGTTGTATAGGATTTATGATATAATTAGACTTAATATTCAACATCGATAATTAATATAAATATGATAATTTACCGATTTTTATAAAATAATATAAAATTATTAATGAAACAAAAATAATAATCTAATTTATTCATTCAATTCCAAACATATTGCTGAATACCAGTTCTGGCTGCCACAGCTCATCCATCTGTTTTTGTATTATAATATTATTGATTACAAAATATAAATTAACTTGCAATCGAAGTTCTGGATATAAAAAAAATCTCAAAATTTAAAGTTTTCAGAAATATAATTTAATTTGTTAGAGCTAATTTTGAATTTCAGCATTTTTAGTGCCATCTAGGAGCAGGGATCTTTGCTATATGGCGATACCTATGTGCATGAAACAATGAAAATGAGATAACACCTTTTTTCATGAAGTGTTTCAATCAAAACTTACAAATATTAAATTGGTGCAATCAATAATTTGTAACCTTCTAGTTCTAATAATTCAATCTTAAATTAACATAACAATGAAATCTAGTTTACTAAAGTAAAAATTAAAGTTCCAAGTTTTACAAATGAGAGGATTAGCACAATTCTTCATAAGGTTTGCATCACTAAAATGGGGCTCTTTGCTGAAATACGAAATGTGGATATATGCAGAGTGCGTAAAACCGATATGTTCAGTAGCACGCTACACAAACCAGGTAAGATTTTTTAAGTTTGCTATTTTATATTCGAAATAAATTTGACGGATTGTTTGTTAAATTATAAAAATAAAACATAAATATAATAATTATTAATAGAAAACGAACACGAAAAAAAAAAGAAGAAACAATTAAATCTATGTGCGTATATTGTTAAGTATCAAGTAGATCTACTACAATGTGCTTTACGCTTTATGTATATTACGGCTTTTGATGATAAACGGGGAAACTCGCAAAGCTGGTTTATAGTTGCACAAGAGCTTTAACATATACGCAACCAACTTTATGAAATCATGGCTTTAACGCTTTAAATGTTTAATAATAGTTTACCTCTAGAGAATTTCAAATGGTGGACAATCGTGTCTGCATGGGTATTACCTGAAAAATTATTGTCGACAATGAATGTGCACAATGCATTGTTTTATTTCTTCACTTTATCCGTCGATTAAATAAAACCTCCATAATACTTCTATGTGTTGTTTTTGGGGAAGATTTTTTGGAAAACAAGGGCCCGATGCATCGTCCACAATGTAAAAATCGTGAAGGCACGCAGAAGCAATAATTTTCCTTTTGAACGATTTTACAGTTGTTAGACATGGTAAGTAGCTTAAGTTTTTTATCTGTGTATATGAACAGGTGACAAAGATATGAGCTACGACAGTCTAGGAATAGTAGTCGTAATGCAGGATTTAAATGACATGAAGCGACCAATATATGTGCCACATTTTGTGATTTATATTCGTATTTATTTTTACAGTTGACTGATTTACTTTACTTGGTTTGGCTGATGTATATAAAAATGTTGAGTCAAATTTAGATCCAATTATATAAAGCAAGCAATGTGCTACATCAAAAGACTTAAGTGCCACCCAAAAAATTGTTTTCGAAAAGCTTAACCTTTTTGTTTAATTTTCGGTAATAGTAATTTGATGTTGGAAAGTCAATACACTTTATCTTTTCCTATTGAAATGAAATGTCCTTCATCATTACCACAGTTTTTGTTCATTATAAGAACTTCAATTCTCAGATGGTGCATGATGAAAAATCTTGGAAAATTGACAGCTTCTTTATCTAGAGATTTTGTTCATTCATATCTCATTTTCTTACGCTCTTAAACAATGAGTTGTTCGAGGCGGTATTGACAGTTTTATAATTCACCACAGCCATCATTTCCACTCGCCATCTTACGCTCTCATCTTCATCTGTCATTTTCTTAATAAGATCTAAGTGTCGAAAACTAATCTCGATTTTTCGCAAATAAATTTAAATTTTGCAATTAAAAATAATTACCCGTGTGTTTGCTTTATTGATGTTACAAGAAAGGTAAACGACAAATGAATAAGCTGCTCACCTCAAAGCTGCATCAATCGTCGAGTAGACAGCATTTTAATTAAAGCATCTTATCGGTAGGCGCGGCAGCAATAATTTACCACAATAGACAGCCTCCCTCGGACAAACCTGCTGATCTAGGAACAACTTTCATCTCCACTGATGCATGGTTACTTTGCCTTTATTTTAACATGAAATATTGGATTAAAAAATAAGAGAACAATTCTTATTGGCCAAATCAATTAATTTTTAAACGAAAACTAATTTGTGACGACTCCTGCTCTAATTTTATTTATATAAGTATTTAATTTATTAATTGCATGGTAAACTCTCAACAAAAAATTTAAATAAAGCTTATATAATATAATTTGGTGACCCTGACAACGAAATTTTTTCAAGACTAACTCGCCAAAACACACCGATTGTCACACTAACGGACGCCAAAAACTTTTTTATTCTTAAACTTTTTAATGTTTCAAAAGTCTTTGTTTGCTGACGACGCCGGCGTCGTGAAATTTAAGCTAGTCTGTGAAATAACTATTTATTGCATTCAAGCAAATTAATTCGAACGTAAGCTGCTGTACTACAGCTTCAGGTTTGTTACATGATGGTACATTATGATGATAATGATGAAAAATTCAAAATACTACAGTGCCTAACATTTAGGGTTGTGATTAATAAGTTTACTTTTATGTAAGCATACTTTGTCATATTTCTCTTGCAACTAAAAGCTATAAGTTATAACAATTTCCCCCCTTTGGTCGTTCGAAAGAAAATTGTTAACTAAGAGGTAGGTCTTCTTGCTTAAAATAAATTCATTTGATTCCCTGCTCTTGTAGCGACTAGACTTGAATAATAAAACAACAACTCTATCTCTCTATCTCTTCTTCATCATCGTTTGCTTCTTGTCAGAAGCGTCGTTACCCAATTTGGCTCAAGCCAGGAGAATTTTCATAGGAGTATTATTTATGGAGTGATTTCTCGTTGCCTTCCCCATAGTGCACAGATCGATATTAGACTTTTTGTTCACAGTATCTAACGCAAGCAGGGTTCGAACCGCGAGCTTACACTTCTTAGTCGACCCGTGTATGTTTCACGTTATACTGTTGGTTATTAAAACAACGACTAACAGTTTTCAATTTACTCTTCCCAAAATAACAAACTGTAGGCGCGAGTATATACCAGAATATGAGACAACACAAAGTACTAAACATAAAACAAATGTAAGTGACAATGAACTCAAGTTGAAGACCCGAAGTTGACAAATTCTAACTATCGTAGCTTTCAATTGAAGATGGGAAAATGACCAAAAGCAAAATATAGTTTAGTTTCCCAAGGAAGAAAAACAAACAACTAAGATAGGTTACACTGCAACAATGAAATGTTCGTCGACGTAGCAATATATTCGACATCAAAAACGATTAGCAAAATGCCTATAAAATCTCATCAATGAATAACAAGCAATTGCACGTTTTAAAATTTTAAAACTCACCCAGCTCTGCACAGGAACTCATGCTCAGCTCATCAAAAATAGTTCAATGTTTAGGAGGCCCAAAGTCGAGACCAAAGTATTGATTATAAAATTAAAGAATATATAAAGAATAAAAGAATCTCATTAAAGAAATCTGTAATCAGTCTTATTAATAAATTGTCATAAACGCAGATCAATTCAAGATTGCAGGCAGCCCCAAACATAATCGAATTACAGTGGCTCTACGTCCACTGTCGGTCAAACCATCCGATTAAAAATGATAGCATCCCCAATCAACGAGTGGAGTGGCAACACTCTTTCGCCGTGACTATACTAAGATCGTATGAAAACTCTGCCAAATATGATGAAAACCCTAGATCTATCAACAACCGATGGCTAATTACAACCGTTGCTGACCAGGACGACCTCCAAAACCAGGACGACCTCCAAAAGAACGATGCATACTATTTGCTCACATTATGTCGATCTCTTATCGGTGACAGCCCGCAAACCAAATTTTATTAATCCTCTATCTCGTGATAAGCAGTTCTTCCAACCACTCACATGGAAAACCACAAAGTATTGCCATCGAAACCACAGTAATCGCTATAGTAAAAATGACGAGTACCCAAGTTAACCCCGAAAGTCACTAAAAATTACATTCAATTAAATAAGGAATTTTGATTTTGATTGAAAAATTCTTACCCATTCCAGTCCTAATGGTAAAGTAAAATAAATTATTGTAAAATAATTAATAAATTGTAAATAAATAAATAAATTGTAGGAAGTCAAATTTTGCTACAAAGCTCCGACGGTGAGGGAAGGTTCAAAAGGCCATTCTGTGATTTATTATCTCACTGATGATAAAATGTAGAGGTACACAAAAAAATAAATATTTAAATAAAATGGAAATTCAAGTTGAATACTTGTATCCATATTCCTTCTTTGAAAACGGAAATACTACCTATTAAAAAATACAGTTTTAAGAAAATTAAAAAAACTGGCGGCTGACGTCTTGTAAGTTTTACTTATATATTGTGCAGCAATGTTTTGGTAACATATAAGCCAAATCTCGGAATTAAAATAGGTAGTATACATTTTTTCTCGAGTCAAAACTTCAAAGTCCAGAGCTTATTCCTTTACAAAGCAAACTTATTTATTCATAAAATCAATTTATGACAATATAAAACAAAATTATGGAAAGTGGAAAGTTATTAAGACAAAATTCCTCACAACCTTAAGCTTTGTGTGACTTAAAAATTATAACAATAGACAAGCAAGCCTATCGGCAGACAGGTTACGAACGACGTGACCTGTAATAAGAGTTTAAGTTAGCAGGAATCTGGGTCATATCATAGTCATTGTCGTTTGGTTCACAACACATTGTGGATAATGCAATTGTTTGTGATTTTCATTTATGTTGATGTTGCACATAAAACTAGAAAAAGACTCCTTAAGATATTTAGTTTCAGACTTCAATATTGCAAGATCCGCTACTGCAAAAGAAACGACAGAAAAAAATTTAAATGAAAGTTCATAAAATATAATCTAAAGTGTAATCTTAATTTAAAAAGTAAGGGGAAGTAAGATAATTTTTCAGTGGTAGTGCAAATCGATACAAGTAAACCTGACGAGGGAGGATGATGATTGACTGACTGACAGGTGCAGTGCTTTCCTTTAATCTAAGACGCAGTTGTAGTATCGATTTGTTGTCTCAACGTTATTCTCTTAACCAAACTTGGCTATTTTTCGTTTAATGCCACTTTTCCTCCTAAGATTATGTAAGAACGAATACTTACAATACCTGTCACGTGTCATGTCAAAGATTAGTTCCCATGCCAACCGCTTGATGAACGGTCACTCAAATGTGTGTTACCAAGGCAACCACACCATTCTTCGGTTTCTCTGCAATGCTTCGAGTACCCTTAAGGTTTTCAAAATACAATCCGAAAACAAAACACGACTTGCCAAAAAACAAAACAATAAAAAATGTTTTATTAGCATTGCACTCTAAATCAACTCAAAAAATTGAATTAAAGCGTTGGCAAAAATGTACAAGACTGATGAATGAGTCCAACGAGCTACATATCACTGTAGAACTAATGACAAGAGAATAGAAGTTGCATTCTTTATTCGAAAGAATTTTGTATTGTGAATTTATTACACTTTTAAAATAAAACGTTTATGGAACGGCCAAAAGTAGATGTTTATCAAGGTATTGTTGAAAAACAAGACGAGTGTAAAATTTTTAAACTTGACGGTTCAATAAAAAAAATTTTGTATGGCGCGATGATAAAATGCAGGTTTAGAAGTTGATTGATATAATGATGTGTTTGACGAATAGATTGAGCAGTTTGTTGATGGATCTATGACCGATAGCATACATCTTCGTTCAAACTTCTCGCGTTTATTTGGAACGATGTTGATGGACATACAACTTCCACGAGCGAGCCAATTTTAGTAAAGTACAAAATAAACCTCTTTTTATTTTTCATCCTTTCATTAATTTAAATTTGGATTAACTAATTGGAAAATTTTTTTCTTATGGGTTGACGAAAAAAATTAAATTTGCATATGCTTACATAAACTTGTGTTACACATAATTCGTGCCGCCACTGTTTGAGATGGGCACGATTTACAGCCAAGTGATGTCAAATAGGCGACGTGAATTAGGTGCTATTTTGTAGAATCCGTTCGTGTAGTTTATTTTTAGTCAGTTGATGCCATGAATCTGCCCAATAGTGTTGTCTCTCACTGAATATTTATGTTTCCTTCGTTGGCGGATTGATTCCTTTTTATTCTTACAGTTGGCAAAACTGGTTCTTAAAGCAGCAAAATTTTCTTTCTTCTTCGATAAATCCATACGCAATTGATTAAATTTCAATCTAACCTAGTATATGTGATATCGTTTGCTATATTATAAATGTATTTCCATTATTGAAATTAATTAGGCAATCATAAAGAGGATCATATCTGTCAAATATCGTTTGGTTCGCTTACCAAATTTAGCTGTTCATTTAGATATATCAAATTTAAATCAAATTAAAACTTCGACATTGTGTTTCAGGGACGGATTAGCGCGAAAGTTTTAATGTGAAAAATTTTGTTGCGGCAGCCCTATCAGTCTATGAACGAATTAAACAATTTTCTAAGAAAAATATTTGTAGAAAAGACATTTAAATGTATCGTGCCGTTATTAGTTAGTTATCAAAATATTTGCTTTAATTTAACGTTCACAGTGTTTATGTTTTGGATTTTTCATAGCATCTATGCAAAGGGCACTCACAATCAGCACCGTCTGTCCGTTTGATAATAATTTGAGTAGAAAGCCATTTTGTAGGTGTGGATTTAATAACAACATCAACTAACGTTTTAATGATATTATTGAGTTGGACAAGCTTATTTTGTATTGCAACTGATATAACAGTTTCTGAATATATTGTAACATGCAGTTTATGCTTTGAAAAGGTAGGGCATAATTTCTTCCTATTAGAAAAATGAAACTGGATTTTCCGAGAGTTTTTTGTCTCCACCTTTTAGAGTCCTTTATTTTAAGATAAATAAAGATTAGCAGATAGTGGAGTTTGAAGGTCATTGTAAAAAGCGCCGTGTCTTTCTTTCATCTCGTGCTGTTCGTGACGACGTTCGTGTTTGACGGCGTCGTGTATAATCCGTCGCTAAAATTGTTTGAATTCATTACTAATGTATCTTTACGTATACAATTACATATATTTGAAAAACAATAAATATGTTTCAAATTTATTAATGGGACCATTCTTGTTATTCCTTTAAATCTTAAAGATTTAAGTAATACGACTTACTCATGAAAATCAACCGTTCTTTAAACACATAAATCTGATAATCAATTTAATTGCAATTTTTTAATTAGTAAGCTTTATTGATTGAGAGAGTAAAGAAAAATGTTATGTTATGGGATAATAAGAGATATAAAAATATTACATATGCAGTCGGTCCACAAATTTTGAAAGAAAAACGGCTTTAAAAATTATTTTGAAATGTTATTTTTCATTGGCTTTTTTGAACCGAAACTTCCATCAAAAATTAAATTTAAGAGTATTTTATATTAATAATATAAGTACAAATTGTAGCAAAGTCATCGACTTCACAACAATTAAAGAAAACATTCCTGGGTCATAACTCGAAATTATGGATTTTTAAGCCTCCGGATCCGAAAGTCGACAGATAATAATTTTTCGAGGTAAAACTTATTAAAAATATCTCCGAACCAAAACTAATCTAGATCAAAATGAATTATTAAGCCACAGGGTTCGAGAAAAGGTTAAACTTATTAAAAATATCCATGGGCTATAATAAAACTTATACCAGCAGTACAGCGTGAAGCATACACGGATCGACTAAGAAGCGTAAGTGCGCGGTTCGAGCCCTGCTCGAGTTAGATACATTGCTGTGATCAAAAAGTCCAATATCAATCTGTGGACTATGAGGAAGGCAACGGGAAACCACCCCATGAATTATACTCCTGGTAAGTTAGTTTTGGCTTCGGCCAAGTTGAATCGCCAACGTCCGAGAAAGAAGAAGAAAAATAATAAAACTTAAAATTTTGGATCCTGCCAGACAGGACGCACAAACTGAACTTAACATGCAGAATTATGACGCAATAATACGTTCCCATAATATCTTTCTTATCGTAATTTCGTGAACTTCAAAATTGGACTAGAGTTTAGACTTCCGTACTCGAAAATACACTTTTACTTATAGAAATGGCTTCACCAAACAGGGCTATTTTAGAAGTCTTTAAAGTAAGGATGAATTTAGTCGAATTTCTAATAAGGCTTCAATTTGTTTTTGAAAATTACGATTTTCCCATAAGAAATACACACGTGTACATATGTAAGTGTATTATTGCGTATAATGTGGAATACATTCTGTCACCAGTACGTGCGCTATAGGTGGGTCGACAGTCACCACCGGTGGGAGCTACCAGTCGCTCCCTGATAACTGTCGGGTCAACATCCACACTTTGCCGAGTTGGACCGTTCTAAGGGTATATTTTTAATGAGTAAATCGCAAACACGCCAAATCTCGGATTTACTCTAAAATTGTATTTTTCTTAAAATTTGTAGATTGACCGCAAATTCTATTCTGTTTATCTGCTAATTAGATCTTCATCTTTTGTATGTTAAATGGCTTCACCAAAGAGGGCTATTTTAGAAGTCTTTAAAGGTAAGGATGAATTTAGTCGGACTTCTAATAAGGCTTCAATTCGTTTTTGAAAATTACGATTTTCCCATAAGAAATACACACGTGTACATATGTAAGTGTATTATTGCGTATAATGTGGAATACATTCTGTCACCAGTACGTGCGCTATAGGTGGGTCGACAGTCACCACCGGTGGGTAGCTACCAGTCGCTCCCTGATAACTGTCGGGTCAACATCCACACTTTGCCGAGTTGGACCGTTCTAAGGGGATATTTTAATGAGTAAATCGCAAACACGCCAAATCTCGGATTTACTCTAAAAGTGTATTTTTCTTAAAATTTGTAGATTGACCGCAAATTCTATTCTGTATATCTGCTAATTAGATCTTCATCTTTTGTATATTAACTGTCACCCAAATTTAAATTGTGGTTTTAATACAGGACTTATCAAATTCTACTTCTTCTTAAAGTATTGTTTTAATGTCTTTTTCATTTGGTTTTCTGACTGATACCCATTTTATCAGGAGAATAACCATATACAATAATGCTACTGTACCATAAAACTGCGTTTTATAATTACAAGAGTAAAAGAGTTGTGTTTTTCTACTTTCAAAAGAAAATATGATAGATTAGGTATTTTTCTTATTCTTATTGTGGTTAATCCATAATGGTCCCCAAAAAGATCCGCCGAGTACTTGTATCTCTGAATCATCCTAGGGTACCTCAAATTTCCTTAGAAGAAATGTGTAATTACTGAAATTATTCAAAATTATAAGCAATTAGCTTCTTCTTTAAGAAAATGGCTCTGATGAATTTGGAATTAATTTTAAATTATTGCTAGTAATTTTGAATTATTGAGATTAGTTCGAATGGGGTACTTGCAAAAAAATTTTTTTGTATTAAATTTACGTAAACACAATGCTATTGTAATTTTTGCGCAACTCATTATTATGTAATTAATTGAGAAACATGATTTTAATTTCACAGCTTTAGATGAAAACTATTGAAAAATGCATAGCCAGTTTAGTTTAAAAAAATAGGGTGTGCTTAATAATATTAATTAATTATGTTATCTATTAATTGGTTAAGATATAAAAGTAATAATTACAAAACAGCACAGTACAGAAACTAACTGAGCGGTTAATGAAGAATATACCGAGAAATACTATTTGTAAGCTTCAGCAGTTATCTGTGTAGAAAGTTTAGAAAAAATTAAAATCCAATAACTTTTGTACAAGTTATTGATATAAATTGCCTTGCAGACGATTTTCTTAAAATTTGAGGTCAAACATTGTAAGTTTTACGATTAAAGCTTCTCTAAGTCCAAGCTACAAAGTTGTATGATTCTCGACAAAACTAGAACCGGCATATTAGCCAAAGAAGTGAGCGTATTTCTGGAAATTCTTTAAAAGTACTGGTTGAACGTTTCGGGCCGTATCGAATTCATTAACTAAATAAAACTAAAGTTATTTGGCTTTGGGTAAAATATTTTTGACCTTGAAGTTAAAAAATTAATTGTTTGCCAAGACCAGGACCCGGGTTAATTTAAATGAAATCAAGTCCGCCAGTCCGACTCTGTAACGTTCGAATTGTAACCAAACTAATGGACTGTATTATATTAATGTCACGGTGACATTTCTTTTCGGTTTTATGTGGTTAAGCACTCTCATCAGTTTTTGATTATATTTGGAGTTTGAAAAAACCAATAAAACTGGATGGAAGTAAAATTGTGGATTAAACTATGTTATAGTATTAAGCAATATAACTGCAAGCCATAGTCGTCAATCAGTTTAAAATGCAGATTGGTAAACACACATTCTGACACTGATGTGAATGGCGATTTGCGAGCTGCGGTTTTTGCGGTATAAACATGTAGTTTACGAGTGTAACATGGTCGGACAGAACATGAGCGGTAGGATTGCCACTGTATATGATCACATTCAATAGGGTTAAAATAGCATCAACCCCGTGTGTATATTGTCAACTGACATCCCGATGATCCCTGATGCGATCACTATCCTTGATCCTCCAAAATACCTACTCATCATATCCGATATAACCAGGCTTCATTTTTTCGGTTATACAAACTATAACTTTTTTTTTCAAATTACTGTTTATATTAAGACGCCACTGATGTAGATTATCAAAATTGCCTTGTACATGAATTTCTCGAGAAATTGTTACGAGACGCTTACGACGGAGACGTCTTTATAACAGATGATCTGTCCACTGGCGGTCGCTTAAACAATCCATATTGTTAGAATTATTATTAACGTCGGATGTGATGAATCTGTCATCTTCATGAATGCTGGGCTATTGTGGATGGATAACTGGTGTCAGATCCTCGTTATGTGGTTTCTACTGTTACTGATCTAAACTAGAACAACGTTAATTATTTGCTGAATAATAGTTGAATTGTACGAAATGAATTGTTTTGTCCTTCTTGTCATTTACACTCTTAAAATTTGACAATTTTTTACAATCCTAAAATTTCTTTTGTGTCTTCAATAATTTGTATTCGATCGAGTTCTTTTGGATTAGTTGGAATGTTGAGCTGAGGAAATTTCCAATTTAATAACGTCTCTAATAGCGGTCAAAGGAATTTGGTCAATCAATTATTTCATTGCATCAAATAGCATCAAAAGAAGGAATCAGGTTGTGACGTCACTGCGGACAGCTGCATGAAGTATCGATTAGATGCCTGTCACTCCGTTTCGTCTCGTCTTGTGTCGTATCGTCCCGACAGACAGCTCCTGGATCCTTAAAATTTTCTGATAGCTTAAGGATAATGTCGATGTCCTTAAACGATTTCAAATCTAACGCTTCAATTTTGTTTCAGACAATTCACTCTTGCAAACGCGCCGTTTTCTCGACTAATCCTTATTTGTCTGTCGCGCTGGAAAATTAGCAAAAAATGTTGTATCCGCAAACGTGATTTGAGCTTTCCTAAAAATGGAAATTGCAATAAGATGGACATATGACCACCCTCAAAAGTTACGAAGTTCATGTTTTATTCAACACCCTCGAGTGCATTTCTCACGGTAACTTGAGAGTGCGGAATCACAGTATTCCTACAAAATACTCTTCCACTTTATGGTTCAAGCTGCAATAAGCTAGAAAATTGAGATAATCCTTGGTAAATAACAAACGAATTTTCTGTTACTAAAAGAACGGCTGGATAAATAAAAAAATTTTGTTTCGTTAAATATTTAGAAAAATTTCCTTTATCAAAGGTGGAAAATTTAAAATATTAATTATTAATTTAAACAAAAAGAAATATTTAATACGATTTTCATTTAACTTTATAACATTCACGAACATATGCTAAAGTTTCACGTTGATATTTAAAAAAATTATGCTGTTTTGTTTGATAAAGTTTTAACTTCTCCTGACATTTGATGAAGCGATTCAAATTTATTTTTCAAGTTGGGCAACGTTTTAACTTTGATGCAGTTAATATCAAACAAGAGATTAGCTTTGTTTTTAATTAAAAATAATTGTTTTTTTTTTTTATTAAATATGATATTAAATTAGGCAACTCAAAAACCTGTAATTCCTGGCAGCGTTTTCTGCGGATTTTCACGATGAAGTGAAAATTGTTCACTTTTTTATCCAACTATTGTTAAATTGTTCTTAAAAAGATGAATATGAAAATTGTACCTACCTGAACTCATTCATTGTAAAGCGCCCTTAGCAAGAGGAAATTACAGATACCACGCTCGTCTGATACCGACAATTCTGGAAATTACACCAGAGAAAATACACAAGGGAATTTCAGCAAACAGGTAATTAACAAGTTTGATGGTTTTACTCGTCTGCCGCGAGTTTAAATTAAAATTGAAATGTTGACCTAAATGAAATTTGGAATAACAAATGCATCTTTGTTTAATACTTACTCCATTATTTAGAAGAAACCCTAACGCGACAATCAATTTATACCTGAAAAATTTGTAAAACCTGACAATTCCTCGTCCTTTTCCATTATATTCCCGCCTCTCTTACTCTATTAGTAAATATAACACGTTTCCATTCATCTAATTTTCAATTTTAGTATTTACCACTTGAAACGTTGCAAAATTTAGTGTCAGATTTTGTGGAGAAAATTCAGGAATCGTTCGTAAGTGTTGCGTAATTGCGTAACTTTTGTAAATTTTAGGATTTGTGGTAAACAAGTAAAATAAACGGACTTGGTTACCGTGTCTTCCAGAATCCCCGTCAGAATTAAGGGATATGAACGACTAACTACTCAAGCTTTACCCTTACGAATGAGAATTACTTCTTGAAACATGAAGCTCGGCTTATGTTCTTCACCAAAGTTTAAGTTAATGCTCGATCTTGTTTTGCATTATGCATAACTAATATTTTTCTTCAGGTACAACGATGACAATTTTCTTACAAACTTCGGTCTAATTCCAACCACAAATTTCCATTTGCGGTTAAAAATTTTCGGTTCAAATACTTGCGGAAGTTGCAATAGTGTTAATATCCGTAACTTTTGAAAATCCTACTTAGTGGTGTAGCACAGTTGATGTACACAAACTATTAACTTAGTTAAAACCGCCAAGTTAAGTTAATTTTCTTACAAACTAAGTGTATTTTCTATTACCAACATCGAAGGTCTTTTTTGCTATTTCTTATAGTTGCAGGAAAGTTTATAAAGGTTTTTACAAAATCAACAATTCTGCAATATAATTGTGAAAATAAAGTAATTTAGTTTTGATGTTGAACATTTTCCATTTTTGCGAGAGTTAAAGGTACATATAACTTTTTAATAATATCAAATAGATAATTATTATTACACAAAAGTTTCATTTTTTTTAAGAAAAAATAAGACGAATAATTTTGAAATAAAATAAAAAAGCATAATTAGTTTGATAAAATATTGGCTTGTTAGGCTCATTTTATGAAGCATGCAAAATTCAATCTAAGTTCTCTGAAATTTAATTCGAAGTCAAGTCGACCGCTCAGGAAATTTAGAGCGTAATTACACGATTATCCTGATTTCTCTGTACGTACTAAACCTTTGAAATCAAACACCAACATCTTAGAAGGTTTTCAGCAGATAAACTCTTTTTTTGTATTTCTCAACTAACCTCTATTTTTCATCACTTTAATCAAAATCTGGTTTCCTAGTTAGAAGCTTTCGAAGGCCTTTAGCCATCTTTTCTTTAAGAATTTAAAAATCATGCAATTTAAACCACTTAATGAAAGAATAATCCCTTAATTATAAACGTGTGTACAAGCTATATTATATACTAACAGAAAAAAAAAGAATGAAAGTAGAAAGAAAAGATGTTTGCAATGAATTGAAGTTCTAACTGACACCACACCTGACTTTTCATAGGTGATTTCAATTCACAGTTTGGAAGAGAAGAGTGCCAACAAGAAGTACATAAACACCACTCACGTACAGTACAAACTACTGGACATAAACACCAGTAGATGGGTAACGGTAATGAGAAAGATAGGACAGAGAACAAATATATCATGGCTTAATCAAGAATTATCCGATACGTTTAAATCGTTTGACATTTTTTTATTTCATTGATTACGAGAAGCACACAAAGGCTTTCATAAGGTTAGAATTTATTTACCTATTACAATGTTCATAATTGAAAATCAAACGGTATTTACCGAAAACTTATAGTATGCATCACGACACCGCTACACATAAATTTAAAAAGATTCCACCTTTAGTTAGAAATAAATAAAATAATTATTCAATTTATTGTATTTTATTTTGAAAATTGAAGTTTGGTAAACAGCTTTTCACGTGGTCATCATGGAAACCCATGCTTTTGGTTATTTTTTGCCACGATACCTTTCTTTTACCAACGCTTCTTTTCCCAGCTATTTTTCCTTGATGAATGCATTGTAGTAGTTGATATCTATTTTCCATTTCACATTATGTGGCCGAGATACTTCAATTTCCTACTCTTTATTATGGAGATAATTTCAAGATCTTGAAATAAATAACAATTTATAATTCAATCCGCGAAAATTTGTACAGGTTTTTCAAAATATTAAATCAACATTCTACGGTATAAGTTAAATCGTCTTTAATTCAGACAGCAAACTTTTAGATTGCCGATAAAAACCGAATCTATTTTACCAATTGTGAATTCTTAAAATTATAAGAAATGAAAATGTTTAAATTTTGTATGTGGCCAACTTTTATGTTTAAATTTGCCGTAATTACGGTAATTAGTTACGTTATTCTTCTTTTGGTGCCTATCCGTTTCAAATGTTGGCAATCATCATGGCCATCCGTACCTTGTCTGCTGTCGCTCTAAAGAGACCCACTGTTGTTGTATTGAACCATGTCCTTAGATTTTTAAGCCACGATATCCTTCTTCTTCCAGGTCCTCTCTTTTCTTCTACTTTTCCTTGTAGAATTAGTTGTACTAATCCATATCGTTGACTATTTCGCATGATATAGCCCAGATATTGCAGTTTATGGGTTTTTATATTTAAAGGAGTTATCTGCTCTTGCCCATTCTATCAAGAACAGCTTGGTTTGTGATGTGATCTGATTACGGTATCTTCAGAATGCGTCGGTTTAATCACATTTCAAAAGCCTCTAATTTGGTGCAAGAGGCCTCCGTCGGGGTCCAAGATTCAACTTCATACATGTAACCTCTGGTTTGTTTTGGTCATCATTGTAAATTCCTTCCGTTTACAATTCAATCTTTTGTCAGTTCGCCTTTGTGCATTTAATTAATATTATGTCAATTTCGCACTTTTATTCTTAGCAACCGATAAGAACTTGCACTTTTCTTATCATGCTTGTATTCTTGGTTCATGCGACGCAGATATGGTTTGCAATTATACCATGTGAATACTGTTCAGTTGACCTCAAATCTTGATAGTGTCTGGATCGCCGCTCCACCTCTTATGGTGTTAAAGTTTTGTGACTTACAATTTGGTTTGTAATAGCCATTTTGTGTTGTTCTATTATTGGAAGTGGGTTGGGATGATTTGTGAAGTTTGTAAATAACTGGCTTGGTCATTTGATGCACGGTGAGAGTTTTGTGGGAAGTTGGTTTTGGATAATATTACCTTAATAAAAAGGGAATATTCACACTTCTATAAATCGCGTACCGTCTTGGTATTATACGTTGAAAACGCTACAAAGTTTCTGGTTAGTCCAGGAAAATTAAAAGTGCATCTTTTTCAACCTGCCTACCCATTTTCCGTAGTGAACGGCGATTTTCCATCTCGAGTCGCATCGTGCTTGTCGCACGTTAAATTAAGTTGTCACCATCGTTTCGTTAGTGGTAGTGCTAAGTGTTTACCACCCTTGATCTTGTGCCTTTCTGGCCTTGAAAAACAACATTTATTTGCTGCCGCGCTATTACCGAAATCCACCAACTGAGTTCCGAGCCATCATTTATGTGAGTACATTTTTATTTGCAACATTTAGTGTTGCGCCTCATAGAAGTTATTTGTTTTTTAAATTCAAGAAAGTTATTAGAAATTGTTGTTAATTATTTTTTGTTTAAATTTAAGTAAGTAATTTTCAGTTAACGTAGCGCTCCATTTTCAATTAAAGAATAATTTTAAGAACCAGGCCCGATTACACGTTTATTTGTTAAATTGTGTTTTTGTGTGGCTGATTTCTCTTTCAGACTGGAACTTATTGTAAAGCTCAGTTGGATTCGATTTCGACAATAGGAAGTTTTTTCACATTGGTTGGAGTACGGTTCTGCTAGGGCTGATTCTCCAAAACATCGCTTTTGATGTTAGCAGTGGTGCCCTTGGTAATTATATCGTTAAGATCTGCGATTTTACCCCTAATTCCGGTGCACATACATTCAAAATTCTTTGCGTCTGACCCCAAGCTAACGGCGAGTTAGCTGGCACTTTTAGGTTTTGTTGCTGGTATGTGTGCCGAAGAAATTGCACCGTAACATACAGCATCACCGACAATACATAACATTTTAACAACTTTGTCTTCATTTCCAATGACAGGTCGTGACATTTGAACAGTTTTGATATTTTTAGAAATGCTGCTCTGGATTTTTCTCACTCTTCATTGAGTGTCGTTCCCAGGTATGCGTATCTCTGCACTCTTTCTATTGGTTGCATTATCTGCCATTAGCCGACCCGGATGGTTGTTCTCTTTTGAGATTATCATGTACTTAGTTTTCTTTATGTTTATTGATATTCCATATTTCTGACTGGTTTCCACCAATCTTGTTATCAATTCTTGGAGGCGATCTATATTGTCTGCTATCACCACGGTATCGTCGGGAAATCTTACGTTGTTTATGCATTCTCCGTTTACCTTAATGCCGATGTCTATATTTTATAGTGATTCTTTAAATATTTGTTCAGACTACGTGTTATCTAGTAATTGCGACAACATATGTACACCCCTGTCGGACACCCTGCTCGATCATAATATTTTTTGATTCTTCCCCCTCAATTCGTATGTTGGATGTCTGATTCCAGTGCAAGTTACTGATAATTCTAAGATTTCTATCATCCAGTCCTATTCCTCTCAAGATCTCGATGAGTTTATCGTGTTTTACGTTATCAAATGCTTTTTGATAGTCAATGAAACAAGCGAATATGACACAGTTGACATCTCTGCATCTCTGAAACAAGACTTGGATGGTAAACAGAGCTTCTCTTGTACCGATTGCATTACGAAACCCAAATTGTGTGCGACTAACATGTTCTTCGTATATTTTAAATATTCTTTTGTGGATTATTTTGGAAAAGTTTCAGGAGGTGACTCATGAGGCTGATGGTGCGGTAATCTCCGCAGATCTTGGCGTTTTGGTTTTAGGAAGTAGAATAAATGTGGATTTTAGCCACGCTCTTGGTAGCTATCTCTCCACTGGAGTATATTTTATTAAATGTCTTCGTTAACCAAGATACACTTTCTTCGTTGAATATCTTGAGGAATTCTGCATGAATGTTGTCTGTCCCAGCCGATCTGCCGTCTTTAAGTTGTGATATTGCTTTATTGACTTCTTCTTTTGTGATTGGTAAGTTTTCTGAGCACTTGAATTCTCCTGGGTGTTCTGGTCTGTTATCAGCAAAAAGATCAGATATGTATGCTTTCCAAGTATCCATTTTCTGGCTTTAGTCTGTTATAGTTCTGCCGTATAACTTTTGCAATTTTCCTCTTGTATTGGATCTTTCTGACCTTTTTGTGTATGTTAAACGCATCATTCTTTTCTTGTAGTTCTTCTATTTCCTCACATTTTGCTTTCAGCTATCTTTCTTTCGCTGTTCTTATCTTCCGTCTTATTTGTCTTTGGAGATTCCTATATGTTGTTTTACTTTTCCTTTTTCTTGCATTAGTTAGGTTATTACGTTTTTAAATTTAAAATAATGTTCTACATTCAAATTGTTTTTAATAAGTTTTATGTTTTTACCGTACTTGTTTGTTAACCAAATATTTTTAAAAATTTGTTAAAAATTTATAAATTTGTATTTTTCTGTTTTTGTTTAATTTTTATTTTCCACGTATACGATGTGTTTACAATAGCTTAAAAGAAGCCGAAACACTAGAATATTTGAAAGAAAGGTAATTTCAACGGTCCTGAGTATAAAAGAAGATGAGAACGACAAACACAACAAAATGAGAAGAAGTAACGAGAGTCAAATAAAAAAGATAACTTTATGAAGATTCACAGAAAAGAGAACAAGAGAGAAAGATTGAAAGACGAGGTTACAAAACAGGAAAATTTGGTAGAAAGTCTGTGCAAACGAAAAATTGTAAATAAAAAGATAGGACTCCTTAGTAAACGAGTTTAAAAATCTTGGAACAGGATAGCAATATTCTTATGAATGTAAAGCTCAAATAAAATAATAAAATGCCCACTTTTAGTTGGAGGATAAAGCCTAAATCCCGGTAAAAAATTTCTAAGATGACGTTATTTCCCGATACAGTAAAATGAGAAAACAGGTTCACAAAACAAATTCTTACTTTGAAGTGCCACAATTTTGTTAATTTCCAATTTTTTGAACTGGATTTAGGTTCATCCTCAAATTATTTAAATTTTAATTGTCAGTTAATTATGATTTTTTATCATGTACATAGTGCAGAGGAGTTTTATTCCAACTGTTGTGGGGAATCAGACCTGAGTCGCAGAGATTATACTTTTTATATTCAGTTCATTTTAATTTAAACATCAATAATTTTTATTGATATCTGTTTACATTCCTGAAAAAGATCCCTAAGAACATCAATTTTTCAGATATGATAGGACCAGATAGGATATGTAAAAGGACCTCTCCTAATATTAAAAGAGCTTAATAAATATTTGGAATAATTATGAAATCTTAGATCATTTCCTCAATGGGTTTATAAAGAAATTCCAAAGAAAAGTTTCTGTTGCACAACAATTGCGTTAAATACTCGTAGATTTCAAATTATGAATTAATTGTGAACAGGGGGGCACTGAGCATTTGCATGTTTGTTCTCGCTCATTACCCATAACGAGTCTATCCAAAATTATTACACCATGCATCATATAGGGTTCTTCCAGGAAAGCCGCTATGTCACCTTCTCCATGTATGTATTTCATTATTTTATACATATTTCTCTATTAACTAATTTAAATTAATTTTAACATTTTTGGTTACTAGTATTAAAAAAATGCATAATAGTGACTACTTGGATTGAAAAATTCGATAATAAATTCAAACTCAAATTTCTTTTGTGGGATTCGAAGCAACGACGACCGCCATGATCGTCACTGTTTTCCTAGATTGGCTTTGCTGACCAGACGATGCACTTGGTCAATAATCTACAGCTGTCGACAAAATTTGGGGTGATAACTTAGGATTAGGTTAAAACTTTCCGAAGTATTGTATTCATTTTCCAGTACGATAGAGCTAATTGTTGCCTCGCGAGCGCCTTTTAATTTTTGTAAAAATTGGATTACGTAAAAATATAAATCAGAAGTTGAGTGTAGTCAATAATTTGGGATTTTCTCCAGTACGTGCTGCATTCATTGTTCGTCTCGACACATTATAATTTTAAATGATTTAAATTTAATCATTTTTGGCACTAAATTTCAAATTATAGCATAAACTAAAATTATGAGTGTAATTATGCTATGAGTTATACCATTCATTACCACAACAATAAATAATAAACACATTACACGTGACTACTGCATTCTTCATTAGCAAAAACTATACATTTCTATTATTTCATACTCATATTGCTATGTTAATATTGAATGCTTTCACAATAGAGATGTATTGTTATAGTTATCACTTTTAGGGTAAAAATTAAACTAAATGATAATTAACACAATAACATAATTAATACTTGATGAGGTCAAAAAGTGGATTTGCTGCAATAAAAAAAATGTTGACGATGTGATTGCATCACAGTACATAATGTGTATATTGCGGAAAGAGGCAAAAGTATTGCCAGGCCATATTTTAATATATGCACATAATGTGCACGGAGGTGGTGAGTAGTTTTTCTTGTAATCTTATGTAGATGGATAGGTCACGTGACCTATAATAGTAGCACATTTTCAAAAAATGCAGGCAAAAAATTACTTATTTGCTTCAAGTCGAAACTTTTTAATCTCGTTATATTATCCGATATAATCTAAAATACATAATAATTCATCCCTAATGTCGTCTTTAATATCTATTATATTTGTAAGCAAAGTTCAAATTTACGACTACTTTATTCTGAACGTTCATTTTATAATTGGTAACTGACATTGATATAAATTTAGAGACCGTGACTGGAATTGCTGCGTATCTTAAATCTGCACGTATATCATAGTTTTAATGTGAGCCTCGAACGCAGATTTGCTCTCTTCAGTCGCTTGTGTTTGTCTATAAATCCTTCCAACAAACGCACCCCCGTCTATAACAAAACGCACCCCTTCCTTTATTGCCTTCATGCGACTAAAACCCAATCAAATTTTCTTCCTTTTTCGGAAACGTAATAATAATTGCAGCGGCACGTTCCACATTATACGGACAATAGGTGATTATTTTGGGCTCTCGCATCAGGTGAAAAAAAGTTACGACTACACGAGCAAGTATTTTGCGCGGCGAGAAAAGTTATGATTCGTTGTTACGTTCGACGTCGACGTGTATTTTGAATTCCTCGATTCCTTTAATTTTCAGCTACCCGCTCTTAACCTCCGCTATCGCCGTTGCCCCACGTCATAACCGCCCCAGCAGCGTCCGATAAGCCGTTATTCCGTCGCCCGACCCCGCACACAAAGGCCTAATTAGCCATAAACTCTCTGATTTATAACGGCACAGAAAATGCAAATATGAAATATGAAAATGAAGATGGGTGTAATAAAAGTGATATACGAGGCTCCGCAGAGCCATTTGTGAAGGCGCCATGACTCACTCGTCAGTTTTATGTGCGGACGTCCATCATTGCCATGACAGCCTTCATTGCCGGGAGCCGCGGTCTCTCTGCAGGGGCGGGCTAAGGTGACTTATCGTAGAACACAGCTTTTGTTCCAATGATTTATACTTTTAATAAAAATGTGTGACCATTTGAGTGAATGTATTAAAAGTTGAAAAAGATAACGTCGTATTTCTAATATGTAAGAAGTGGAAAATCGTGACTGAACTTTTATAAACCATTACGTAAGGCGTTATTAATCATCCAACTCGCTATTTATTTTACATCAATCATAAATAAATAATTGCCGATGACATCAATTTTCCGGAACGTTACCTACACGATTTTCTACCAATGCCAATGAACCAAAACTTAATTAATTTTAGCGATACTTACCTAGATACTTAAAATATGCCAAAATTCATACACCTTGTTTATGGTGGATCGTCTTGTCAGCCACGTGCTAAGTGTATTATAATGTTAATGGGCGAAGTTTTGCAGGCTCTGTATCTACTACGATTCGGGATGAAGCCCCGCTTCATATGCCTGCAAACGACGCCGTTAATTCTTGTTTCCATGAGATTAACTGAAAATTAGATGGCGTAAGTTTGTCTGGAAATGAAAAGAATACATCGTTTTGCGAAGCTGCGGTATTATTCGAAAACTATGCTCGTTTCACTTTACATTTTGCCAGTGTTGTGTGATGCTATGGCTTTATTAAGCTTATATGCGATATCAAATAATAAACGACTCAACTAATAAAAACAACTAAAGAGAAAATGAGGTTCTAACTTCATTTGCTTTCTCAAATTGACAGTTTGCACATTTTTTCAAATTAAAATAATATGCAAATATACGTTAACTTGTTATTTGTTACTCAAACTACGTATATAATCATCAACCCGAGCAATAAGACATAACAATAATTTTCAAATACGTTTATTTTCCAGGGGGCCGTTAAGCTTCTTTAATATTCCTTTGTTAAAATTTTTACTTAGGTATCACGGAGTTCATTCCTGCTACATATCCAAATTATTTATTATCAATCGATCCGACCAAATGTTTTTCTAAAGTACAAAACTTTTCTTTTTAGTCAACATTCAAAGACAATATTTTTGTGTACAACTGTTACTACAAGTAGGGGTGCGTCAGGCCTAGAGTAAACCGGGCGTAAGAATTGAGCCGTAGCGTAACTCCTACTAATTATACACTAAAGAACAACAATTTAGTTCTTCGTAATTTTAACCGAATCAAACAAAATCAAATTTTTTAAAATTTTTAAAGATGCATAAAAGATACCTACTGATATCGTGATGCCTTACGTTGGCACTATGATTATTGGCCCCTCACAACTGACTTGAGAGAAATTTTTAACTTAATGCTTAATGTCTTTTTGAAAAGGCTAAATAAAAAATGTAAATTATTTAAATATTCAGACTAAAAATTAAATTACGAAATATTTTATATAGGTATTATATTGCGATGATGCTCTAGATCAGATCTTAATTTTATGAATTTATTTTGTAAAGCCCTAGCGTTGGGAGTCATAAAATGCTGCGATAAATTTGCATTTCCACTAACACTAGATTCCAGTTGGTAATGGTCATCTTCTCCAAATCTTCGACCACGCCGTTTAGCTAACGCATTCTAGAATGTTTAACGTTCAAAAATTCGAAGCTGATTGTCTTCTCCTTTGTCATATTTATACCATCCAATTTGAATTTTTTTTTTATTTTGTCACATCTTGTACCAATACTACTGACCTGTAGTTCGGCGCATTTAAAAAACTTTCGTTACTCTTCGATTTTCAGCATTTCCTTTATGCTATCTACCCCATCTTCACCATTCACAATACCATGGATTTAAATAGTTTGAAATTTTTAAAATTTCAATAATTAAAGTTGCCGGGGAAATATTTTTAATTTTGGTAAGACTACGGAAAACTGAACTTGGCATCGAATTTTTATGGGTGCAAGTCGTGCGAATTTTGAATGCTACGAGTTGGTGAGCAGAATGTAATGATTACTTTTAAAGAATAAAATATTGTGGTAGTATTAACGGCAAGTGGAAATATTATTGATAAAATTAAATTTAAGAAAATACAAAAACGTTAGCGGATGGAGAAAAATTACAAGTAAATTTTTGAATTACGGTAATCAGGACGGTAAAAAAATGGAAAAAATTAATATATTGCGTCTTATCTTCAATCTTATTTTATTCATTTTACTATTCATTTTTCTGAAGAATTCTTCCAACTGTCGCCATCACGATACCATCTCACGTATGCGATCGGTTGACCTTGTTGGTAGTCAATGTTTTTTGCAATTTATTTTTCTTTACTACTCGATCGATCATGATGTTAAACAATGTCGTCGACAATGCATCACCCTGTATTACTCCTGTAATTATATTAAAACAGTTTTTCGCCTTTCCCAACCAAAAGGTAGTCCGGGAGCAAAATGTTTAACCAAGAGGTGGGTGATCTTGTTT
Source organism: Lycocerus yunnanus (assembly GCA_036346125.1). Taxonomy (NCBI): domain Eukaryota; kingdom Metazoa; phylum Arthropoda; class Insecta; order Coleoptera; family Cantharidae; genus Lycocerus; species Lycocerus yunnanus. Next base: position 1,483,974 of record JARFIX010000017.1, read on the forward strand.
AAAAAAATTACGTTTACTACTTACCTAGCAATGGCTGAGCTCCTATGGTATGCGATGGCCGTGAATCCATACAGGTAACCTATAGGGACGAACAAATAAAACAAAGAACTATTTCATTTTCATAATTTGCAAAATTTCATAATTTGATGACTTCCGGTTTTGTTAAGAAATTACACATCGAAGATTAAATTTTAACAGTGGTTTTAGCATTCGATAGTTTAGATTTAATCGAATGTAGTCGACTCCTTATAATAGATCTCTCCATGAATACCGGCAAAAGCTAATTGTAGTTACCAGGAGTGAAATGGTGGATTAGTGGATTAATCGTATGCTTCTTGACAGAAGCGTCGTGACCTTAAAGCTTTCGTGGAAATTACCTCGGTGGTTTGCCGTTGTTTGAGTTTTATCATATTTATTTTTAAAATAGTTGGCTTTAAATTTTCTTTGCTGAAATATCACAAATTAAAGGGAGTGGTCTTCATTTCTACGTCAAAAGGTTCTCAAGTTAATTTAATATGAGATGAAAATTGAATGACAGCAGTTTTGGTCGATGGCCTTCTGCTTTAAAAAGTTTTTATTCGCATATTGCCTCCTTGGTTTTGTGTATCGGTTCAATTTTCGTTTTCTAATCTTTGCTCTCTTCTACATCTAAGTTCTCTCTGGTTTTCCGCATTTTCTTCTAAAGATTCAAGCCCACGTTTCATTCATTGATCATCTATGGATACTCATTCATTGAAAGACCAAACCACGTCAATCTCTTGTCTTTAATTATGCCAATAATTCAGTCATTTGCTTTTATTTTTTGTCGATAATCGTCCTTTCTAACGTGATCTAGACTATGTCATTTTCTTTTCCTCCTCCTCATTACGAAGGTGCTAGGGACCAAATAATACTATACCTTGATTGTTGACTCCTACCTTTATATTCTTTGCTTTTTATTCTTCTGTGCTTTCAGGAGTTTTTCTTATTATGAATTGAGACTTTCCCGTTCTCTATGATCAAATTCGTTTGTATACATGACATAAATATTGTTTATATTATCATTTCTCATCTTTTTTCAGAATTCTTGAGAACGACGCCGTTAATTCTTGTTTCCATGAGATTAACTGAAAATTAGATGGCGTAAGTTTGTCTGGAAATGAAAAGAATACATCGTTTTGCGAAGCTGCGGTATTATTCGAAAACTATGCTCGTTTCACTTTACATTTTGCCAGTGTTGTGTGATGCTATGGCTTTATTAAGCTTATATGCGATATCAAATAATAAACGACTCAACTAATAAAAACAACTAAAGAGAAAATGAGGTTCTAACTTCATTTGCTTTCTCAAATTGACAGTTTGCACATTTTTTCAAATTAAAATAATATGCAAATATACGTTAACTTGTTATTTGTTACTCAAACTACGTATATAATCATCAACCCGAGCAATAAGACATAACAATAATTTTCAAATACGTTTATTTTCCAGGGGGCCGTTAAGCTTCTTTAATATTCCTTTGTTAAAATTTTTACTTAGGTATCACGGAGTTCGTTCCTGCTACATATCCAAATTATTTATTATCAATCGATCCGACCGAATATTTTTCTAAAGTACAAAACTTTTCTTTTTAGTCAACATTCAAAGACAATATTTTTGTGTACAACTGTTACTACAAGTAGGGGTGCGTCAGGCCTAGAGTAAACCGGGCGTAAGAATTGAGCCGTAGCGTAACTCCTACTAATTATACACTAAAGAACAACAATTTAGTTCTTCGTAATTTTAACCGAATCAAACAAAATCAAATTTTTTAAAATTTTTAAAAATGCATAAAAGATACCTACTTGATATCGTGATGCCTTACGTTGGCACTACGATTATTGGCCCCTCTCAACTGACTAAAAATTAAATTACAAAATATTATTGTATATGGGCAGTATATTGTGATGACACTCTAGATCAGATGTTAATTTTTATGAATTTATATTGTAAAACTCTGCTGCGATGGATTTGGATTTCCACTAACACTAGATTCCAGTTGATAATGGTCATCTTCTCCAAATCTTCGACCACACCATTTATATAACGCATTCCAGAATATTTAACGTTCAAAAACTCGAAGCTGATTGTCTTCTCCCTTTGTCATAATTATACTACCCAGTTTGAATTTTTCCTTTATTTTGTCACATTTTGTACCAATACTACTAACCTGTAGTCCGGGACATTTAAAAACTTTCGTTACTTATCGATTTTCAGTATTTCCTTTATGCTATCTATCCCATCTTCACCATTCACATTACCATGTATTGAAATAGTTTGAAATTTTTAAAATTTCAATAATTAAAGTTGCCGGGGAAATATTTTTAATTTTGGTAAGACTACGGAAAACTGGACTTGGCATCGAATTTTGATGGGTGCAAGTCGTGCGAATTTTGAAAGCTACGAGTTGGTGAGCAAAATGTAATGATTACTTTTAAAGAATAAAATATTGTGGTAGTATTAATGGCAAGTAGAAATATTATTGATAAAATTAAATTTAAGAAAATACAAAAACGTTAGCGGATGGAGAAAAATTACAAGTAAATTTTTGAATTACGGTAATCAGGACGGTAAAAAAATGGAAAAAATTAATATATTGCGTCTTATCTTCAATCTTATTTTATTCATTTTACTATTCATTTTTCTGAAGAATTCTTCCAACTGTCGCAATCACGATACCATCCACGTATGCGATCTGCGGTTGACCTTGTTTGGTAGTCAATGTTTTTTCGCAATTTATTTTTTCTTTACTACTCGATCGATCATGATGTTAAACAATGTTGTCGATAATGCATCACCCTGTATTACTCCTGTAATTATATTAAAACAGTTTTTCGCCTTTCCCAACCAAAAGGTAGTCCGGGAGCAAAATGTTTAACCAAGAGGTGGGTGATCTTGTTTAAAAAAATACGTTTACTCCTTGCCCTAGCAATGGCTGAGCTCCTATGGTATGCGATGGCCGTGAATCCATACAGGTAACCTATAGGGACGAACAAAGAACTAATAGTTTAAATTTATTTTCCCAAAATATCAACGAAAGGCGTGTATAATCATCAGAATATGAAATATACAAACATAAAACATAACAAGTTACAGTGGACCTAGGCTGAAGGCCTGGCGTGTACAAAATCAAACAATCAATGCCGCTTATCATTGAGGATGGAAAAGCGGCCAACCCAAAATTACAGTTTGAATTCCCTAACGGGAAAACAAACAATTAAAACGCGCTGCGATGCAACAAAGAACTACCCGTCTACTAAAAAATAACAGTCGAATAACATAAAAATGACTGCAAATACATGCATACAATCGGTTTTAAACGTCTTGCGACGTTGTCCGATACCCTATAAAGAAACGGGCTTCCTTATTAAGGATATAACCAAAGTCGTTAACCCGTCCCCTCAAGAGGGCACTTTAGCAATTATTACCTCAAAGATGTTGCAAGCACCTTGTGAGAAAATGACTGCAAATGCCTACAGGATTTCATCATTGAATAACAAGCATTGCACATCTTTAAAGTTTTAAAACTCACCCAGCTCCGCACAAGAGAATCGTATTCATCTCGTCAAAAATATATTTTGTCATTGGGAATCTTTCTACCTTCGGTATATTTCTGATGCAATGTCAACGAACTCCGGTTTTGCATAAGTGTAGAACCTAAAACTAAAAAACGCACAAAAATCTTATTAAACAAATGAGGAAATCCTCATTTGTTTGATAAGGAGCGCACCTTAATCAATAATGTGGTGACCATATACAAGTCCGATAATGCCGGCGATGGCCACTTCCATCACACCATAAGGGCTCAACAGTAACCCTCCACGGGCACCAAAACATCCCGACCGAAACCACCTCTCTTCCAAAAAATAACGATCGACTCCCACCATCTGCATCCGTCAACCAACCAAGATAATAAAAACCAAAGCTTGACAACTCGTGTAACTCAAGTCTTCTGATGCATATCAACGGGTACAATAATTAACCCCCGGAAATTCGCTAAAAAAATTGAAATAACCAACAGTAACATTATTTTTTTACAGTTCTCACAATCCTCTGCACCACTCTTCTTAAATATTGGAACTATTCTGCAGTCTTCATTCTTGCGGTATGTAGTTCCTGTATTTTTCATATTCTTATGATCAATTTCACACACAGTCTTTCCTTTTTCTCTTCATCATTTTTGCACATGTCCGCATAGTTCCCCCTTTACCAGGATTATTTCTATATTTAGTTATTGTTATAGTTATTAATATCTCTGTTATTATCTCTTTATGCTCTATGGACTGGTTCTTCTATGATATGTTTCATTTCGTCTTTTTCCATCAGTATACCCCTCTCTCTCTCTCTCTCTATGTACCCGTTTAACTGCTTTTGGAAATGATATCTCCATATTTAATAATGCATATTTAATAATGTATTATCTATGTAGAAATTGCTTACTAACGCGCAAAATGGATTAATGAGATTCAGCCGAAACAGTGGTGGAATTTGGTCGTTCCGTTATCTAAATATCACCTAAATATCGTATGCATTAAAAAAAATATTTAATTTATATTGTCATAATTTTTCGATTTCTTGCGAAACCGGAAGAAAACTTAATTTTTGTATATTTTGGTATACATTAATTATTATTTTTCCATTTAAACAGTGCCATGTTTACACGGGTTTTAATAAACTATTTATACATATGAGTCAAAGCAGTTTGAAATATTTAAAAATGAGTAACTGCCGGCTACTTTGGATGTCTTTGCATTTTCACTTAAGCAAAATTTCTTAATTTGATGACTTCCGGTTTTGTTAAGAAATTACACATTGAAGATTAAATTTTAACAGTGGTTTTAGCATTCGATAGTTTAGATTTAATCGAATGTAGTCGACTCCTTATAATAGATCTCTCCATTTAGCAAAATCATCTCACAATTAGCAAAAGCTAATTGTAGATACCAGGAGCGAAATGGTAGATTAGTGGATTAATCGTATGCTTCTTGACAGAAGCGTCGTGACCTTAAAGCTTTCGTGGCAAATTACCTCGTTATTTTTCCATTGTTTGAGTTTTATCATATTTATTTTAAAAATGGTTGGCTTCAAATTTTCTTTGCTGAAATATCACAAATTAAATGGAGTGATCTTCATTTCTACGTCAAAAGGTTTTCAAGTTAATTTAAAATGAGGTGAAACTTGAATGACAGCAGTTTTGGTCGATGACCTTCTGCTTTAAAAAAATTTTATTCGCATATTGCTTTCCTGGCTTTGTGTATCGGTTCAATTTTCGTTTTCTAATCTTTGCTCTCTTCTACATCTAAGTTCTCTCTGGTTTTCCGCATTTTCTTCTAAAGATTCAAGCCCACGTTTCATTCATTGATCATCTATGGATACTCATTCATTGAAAGACCAAACCACGTCAATCTCTTGTCTTTAATTATGCCAATAATTCAGTCATTTGCTTTTATTTTTTGTTGATAATCGTCCTTTCTAACGTGATCTAGACTGTGTCATTTTCTTTTCTTCCTTCTCATTACGAAGGTTCTATAGAGTAAATAACACTATACCTTGATTGTTGACTCCTGTCTTTACATTCTTTACTTTTTTTCTTCTGTGCTTTCAGGAGTTTTTTCTTATTCTGAATTGAGACTTTCCCGTTCTCTATGTTCAAATTCGTTTGTATACTGCATAAATAATGTTTATATTAACTCATCTACTTCGTCCTTTCTTTCAAAGTAATGTTTGTAGATTTTGCTATCGGAAATGAAATGAAAATAATATATCCAAGCGTTTGTACTATAATAAATCAAGTAAAATTAAAATTGAAACTGCATGTTTGAACAAAAAATGTGTCAGGTGTAATTTAAATAATTTAATTACTATGTACCTTTGAACCTTCATGTAGTAAATTGCAAACAGTTTCAAATTTAATTTAACTTGAATTATTATATTAAAAATGCTTCAGTTATTAAAGTTCACTCGAGTTAACAATTTAACTCAATTATAAAATCTTAACATTTGAATATCAATAGCAGCAAGTCAATTTTGATGATGAAAACTCAGACAAATTGTGAGCAATTTATAAAGTTAAATGAAAATCATGGAAATGGAAAAATTTGAGCGATAGGAGGAAATAATTTTGCAACTAGTAAGTAACGTATTTTTACTAGTTTTATAACTATTCAAACAAAACTAATAAAAGCCCATTAAAAGTATCTCAACTCGACGTTTGGAAAGAGTTATTGTTAAAAAGTTAGTAATTTATGACATTTGTAGATACTGAAATATAAAGCCCTGATGATCAGTATCACATTTCCATTTGACTATAAGTTATCGGAGTTTTTGTTCGAGCATTTCAATAGTGAGTCCCCAGAATCAATGAACCATTATGAAGACTATAAATAATAACATGGCAGACAGGCGTGGATTTTATGAACATTCAGGAAACAATATGACAACATGTAAATTACTAAATTAGATAAAAGCAAGTTGAGATTTTAAATTTTGATGCACAATGAAAAACAATTTGTCCAAACATTTTTTTTCTATCATAAATTTCACCATTCTATTTTCCTGCAATTTTAGTTTCCAAGATTAACTGCTAAATAACGTGATTAGCAATAAGACGATGGAAACGTGCTCAGATTAACAGGAATCGGATGTAATTCTTAAGATTAAATTGGCCAACAATTTGCATTATAACATCCACGATGGAGACTTAACATTATTTCCAAGATAAGCAGGTTAGATTTGCAAAATTTTCTGCTTAAGTGAGCAACATTCTTTTTTTTCAACTCAAATCGTTTTGAATTTCCTTTTTTCTTCGTTCATTTTGCAATCTTTGTTTGGCCAAATTTGATAAAAGTAAATTGTAGGAATAATAAAATTAAGCCATTTGGAAAGATGTCATTTAGAAGCAAAATAATGATAATAATTAAAATTCAAGTCTTAGCTTTCAGGACAATAAAGCAATTACAAAGTCATTTTAGCTGGACATAGGGCAGCTCAGTTCTGTCATGACTCATAAACGAACAATAAAACTTTCGGCGTGAGCAAACACTCTTACAGCAAATTTTCATTTAAACGAATTCAAGTTTAAAATGCTCGCAAAAATAAGAAGTAAATAAAAGAATTGTTTGGTTTTATAGACGCCACATTATGATCTGGGCTGTCACATTGAAATAGTCGTTAAAACAGAAAAGAAGTAACAAACTATTTCGTGAAATGCTAAGCGGAAGGAAGAAGTCGCAGTAAATATATCGACGACATCAAACTGACGGAATTTTCTCTAGTAGTAAGTTGTCGAAAATTTACTGTCTTTTTTTACGTGTTACTTGAAACTGTAATGTATATTTCCTTGCCCGAAATTGATTATCCAAAAGTTGCTTCGTTCAAATTGACTTAATTAAAATTTCTTAAATTTTCAAACATCAAGAAAGGAAATAATTTAAATGAGTGATGTAAAAGTTAAGAGTAAAATTTTATAATTAAAATGTTTTTGAGTAAAACCAGTGTGAAATTAACAAGATCTCGCAATGGAAGAGGCTCAGCTATAGATGTAATGCATAACAATAAATCAGAATATGAATATGCATCAAGAAATAAAGCTATTGAGAATACCTGATTACGAAAACGGCCGCACTTGACAAAATAATCTGAATTGTAATTAATAGGAATGGGCGAAAATTGTCATATAAATTAATTTTTTTAAATCTCACAATAAAAATTTATTATTATTTCTCTCAGCTTCACCGAAGAAGAATGAACAACCGCTAGTAAAATTTTTTAAAAAGTCGAAGAAAAGCTATTAGTAGTAGCTACTTTTAAATCTAAGAGGAATAACTATACCATCATAAAAATTATATTTTTAAAATATAATAATGAGACGTAGTTACATATACGTAATAAGGAATGTGTTTATGTGGAAATTGATTCGTTTTTGCACAACTACTACAAATATTGGATCGATTCTTATCATAGGAATGCAGGAGATCGTTGGATCACTTTATTCATATCAATATATTTTTAAAACTAAACAATTTCTGAATTTTATTCAAGCTTCTTTGATTCTTTCTTCATTGTCAAATTTAACACCATTTTTATACCTTTTGGGAAAGCTTTGCAATTTAAATTTTTGTAACTTTTACATTTACAAAAGTAATATTTAGAAGCAATTATAAAGAATGATTTTAAAGGACCAGGTCAAATTTTGATCTTGAGCCTTGGAATATTATGTTTGATGTTGATAAAGAACAACCTAGCTTAAGTTTCCCTCAAGATAAAAAATATTAATATATTTTTTAAATGTGTAGATTGCTGTGGATCTTGCTTAAACCGTCAATGTCAGTTCCACTTATTGTTATTTTTGTATCGAATTGTACCTCCAGTGCAGCTTCAATTATTATATATTTTTTGTTAGGTGTTTCTGAATTAACATTATCAGTTTAACTGTTTCGTATGGTAGAAATCAAGTAGTTAGTAACTACTACCAACAGGTGTTCATGATGCACTGCCTGATCCAACATAGAAAACCTGAAACAGTGTTTGCATTTTAGAGCAGTTGAACTTGATAATAATTTTCCCCAGGAAATCACTATGGTAAAGATAAGCAAACATAGTGGCTCTTAGTTGCTGGCAGCCGTTGAATGGGCGGAGAGTGAGAAAAATAGCTCAACTGAATATAGTGAAGTCCGAAAGAAGAATGCGCATGGGGAATTTTAGAAAGTAGTGCCAGGCTAAAAATACAGTAGAACCTCGATTCTGTGAACACAAAATTTTTGTGTTCACACTAACGTAGAACAACTAGTGTTATATATACATATATTTAAGACATTTATTTATTTCTTATAAAACGGTATTTCGACAGTAATTGGTAAATGTCTTTCGCGTTGTTGAAGAAACCATTTATATAATTTTTTCCATATGTGGGAATTTAGATACTTTTAAAGTGCACTTCTTATTAAATTTAAAACCTTAACACTTTTGCATGCAAACTGAAAATAATTACTAACATTATGAAATAAAACATATTACAATGTCATCACCAACTTTTGGATTTTGTCGACAATTAGGAGACTTTCTTATGATCCATAATATTCTGTAGATAAACATTTCTTTCATTTAAACACGTGTACTTTTATTCTATATTTAATCACGTACATACAAGTGATAAGAAGGGGGTGGTAGACATCAAGATATCTACTAATTCATTCATTCATTACTGGTTTTCCATTCATGTCGGAATATAACTACTTCCATTCTGGAAGTCCTCATAATCCGTTTTACGAGGTGGATCTCTGTTTTACTCTACCCCACAGAAGCGTATGCAATTCAAACCAAAAAAAATTAAAAATATTTTATAAAATTCAGCTTTATTAGCATTAATGTTAAGTAGACACATGGGAATTACGTATGAATATTGTATGATATCACCCAAATGTCCTCCACATGATTTTTTACAGATTTCGATCTTTTTATTTTTTCAATTGTGTTTTAAATAATCGTTTTCAAGTTTTAAAGTGATTGCGGACCATTAACACAGACTTTGGATTTCACAAGGTTCCAAAGAAAGAAATCCAATGGTGTTAAATCACAGGATCTTGGTGGCAAGTTGACATGATCACGAGGACAAATTAAACGATCTTTAAATTAACCATTCCATATAATCATTGTTTCATTAGATGTGAGGCACGTGGCACTATCCTGTAGAATATGGATCACTGTTCTATAGCGATTTCTATTGAATGGTAACGGTTCGGTGATGATCATCTTCAAAAAAGTAAGGTCCATTGTCATCACTCGACCAAAATCCACACCAAATAGATGCTTGTTTTAGGTACAATGGTCTTGCAACAATTTCTTTTGGATTTCCACTGCCTCAAATGCAACAACTTTGTCTGTTAAAAAAGTCGCCAATATATAAATAAGTTTCATCACCAAAGATGACTTTTTCGAAAAAATCTTCATCATTTTCAATCTTAGAAAACACTAATTAACTAACAAACGATCAGGAGGTTTTAATTCTTGATACAATCGAACATTAACTGCATACAAATGCAGATCTTTTGTTAAAATTCATTTTATACTCTCGTAATAAATGCACAATTGCTGAGAACGACGGCGAATTGATGTTGATGGATCATTAGTCACATATTGACACACAGAAGCAATCTTTTTACTTGAACCATCAGGACAAGCACATATTGGTGTTTTTTTTTATTCTCAATAGATTCAGATCCTTCCATTTTCAATTAAATTATTTAAACTGTTGAATGTTGGCATATGATTTCCATAGAACAAATTTTATGCACTGCATTTATAATGTTTTCAATCTCTCCATGATTAAAATTTCCCATTTGTCTGCATTAAATTTTGGCATAGTAGATCAGCATTTTAAATTTGTCACCTCAAATTGCATCTCGATTGGGTTATGGTTAAACAGTCAGTTCTGGTTAATTCGAACATCGGACAGCCGCTTAATTGGTCCAAATTCTAAATAACAGAAAAAGTAAGGTAAAGTAAAGTAAGGAAATAATGTCGAAATACTTCGTTTTTTGGGACGTAATACCGTTTAATCAGAAAAGTAAATTAAGACTTAAAAATTTAAATATTTAAGAAAACTGCTAAATTTTATAATCAGCTTGGAAGTAAAAATAAAAATTTGAAATAAAAATAGAAGAAAGCCTATTAAAAACCAGACTACTCTTGATGCATTTTTGCAACATTAAATTTAGGTAGTTAATTTTATGCTATTTTTCAAACAATTATTTTTCTGTTATTTATATACAGGGTGTCTCCGTGACCGTGGAGAACCTTTAACATGGTAATAAAGGACACTTTTCTAAGACAAATTTTCAAATAAAATATTTGTCCAAGTCGAAATCTTTCAGGGTACCCATGTAGGAAATTATGGCAGGCCCAGGCTTGGCCCAGGCCTGGTCCAACTATGCAGAACTCTGGGCCAGACTTTGCCCAGTCTTGATTAAAGTCTGGAATGATAACGCTGGCCCAAGACTGGTTACCACGACTGGCCCATGCCTGGTTACCAAGGCTGGGCCATAGTTAAGTTTAAATCTGGCCCATGCCTGGTTGCCAGGGCTGGGCCATAGTTAAGTTTCAAATCTGGGCCATGCCTTATTTACAAGACTACTCACGCTTAATTTTTAAAATTGGCCCAAGCAAAATTACTAAAACTGACCCAAGTTTACTTTATAGGATTAACTCAAACTTAACTAATGTATTTAATAAAGTCAATAATAAATTGAATGATATTACCTATAATTTCTATCACAGAATATTAATGACGTGGAAGACTCCATCATGAACTCGATAAAATTGATAAGAATAACGAATCTTTGAAGTTTTTACCAATCATTTTACACGAAACACATAAAGCAATGTAATTATTTGTACAATTTAATTATGTCTTATTTAATTACAATATTTAATTACAACATTGTTACAAACAATTTAATTATGACGTAATGTCTTTTTTTGTTCAATCTCTTCAATATTTGTAGTACATTCATCCGGAAGTCGATCATCATTATTCATAAACCACTTCATTTTCACATCATTTTCATAAACCACTAAATCACCTGGTTCTGAAACAGAATCACTAGGATTGTCACCAACACGGTTGTCACTATGAGTTAAATTACTTACACTGGTTTTATTTTCATCTAAATTATTTGTTTCACTAACATTATTTTTCTTACGCAACGCTCGCCATCTTGTCGTATTGTATACGTTGCGTCTCAACATCGTGTACATGCTCACATCGAGGAAGTTCGGATACTTTCGGACGGCCAAAGCTAGGTTGTCTAGTCTTGACCCAAGACTGGGCTCCCTTGCGTTGGCCGTTCTATGACAAACCAATGTTGGCCCAGGCTTGGATAATCATTGGATCGGCCAAGGCTGGGCAACCCAGCCTTGTCCCAGGCTTGGGCAATCGTTGGGTCGGCCAAGGCTAATTGCTCCGTCTTGGCTCAAGCATGGGCCAATATCGAGGCGCCAAAGCTGGGCTCCCCAGTACTGGACCAGACTAAGCCCCGTCATTCAACTCTGGCGGTTCCTACATGGGTACTCCTCTTTAAAATAATTTTTGAATTTTTGCTTTCAAACGGCCATAGCACCGTAATTATTAATTTTATGGTGTTAGTGGATTAGTGACTTTTTAAAGACAATTTACTTCTCTACAAACTAGTTTATAACTTCCTTTTGTCTAGGATAAACGAATTTTCAATTATGAATTAAATTAAGAAATGTCAAAAAAACTTCAAGTTTTATTTTTTGTTTTTCTTGCAAACCCTGTATCTTTTAAACTAAAACTTACAAATAAACTAACGACCCAATTCGGATAGTAAATTTAACGAAATATAACTTTAGCCTACTAAATTTTTTGGAAAACCAATCCATTTCACGGAAAAACTAAAATATAAAAATATTATAATAGTACAAAATATAACAGTCATACAGGTTGTCCCTATGTACATGGCAAACCTTTGAGGTTGTGATAGAAGACACTTTTCTAAGGTATATTTTAAATAAAACTTTTGTTCTAGTTCAAATCCTTGGGAGGTACCCCTCTTTAAAGCAATTTTTTAACCTTGTTCATTATTTTAGAATTTTTTGTAAAATGGGTAGATTTTCCAAAAAATGTCACTAGACTAAAATTATAGCCCGTTAAATTTTCTATCCAAATTAGGCCATTAGGTTTTTGTAAAGATTTTCGTTTAAAAGATACAGGATTTGCAAGAAAAACAAAAAATATAACTTGCAATTTTTTAACATTTATCTCTTAATTTAATTCATAATTCGAAATCCGTTGATTCTAGAGGATAAGAAATATAAACCAGTTTTTAGATAAATAAATAATTTTTTAAAAATTACTAATCCTTTAATACAAAATAGAATAATAAAAAATAAACTCCTTAAAACCCTTTATAAAGAAGAAAACGTGAATAAATGACCAGATGTAAGCAATGGAGTTCTTTTTGGTCATCGTACTGTACGTCTTAAGTCCTCTAAAATTTCACAATTTTTCTGCTGTACAACAGAAAGCTGAAATTTTCTGTTGATGTTGAAATAGATGGATGGAAAATCTATCCATCTACTATAGCACCATAACATGTCGTCGGTCTTGACTGGCTCTACGATTTTCCTACTGTTTGGATGTAAGATCTACAATAAAAATGAGGAGTATGAAGAAGACGTTGAGAACTTTAGAAATTCGTTGCTTCATCCACCCTCACACTGTTATAGGCTATGTGCAGTTTATAACTAGCGCTCATTGGCTGGACGCACCGGCAGTTTTCCTTGGATTTTGAAAATTTGAAGTTAATTAGTCTATAAATTAATTTAAAGTAAAATTAATGCAGTAATAGTTTAGTGAATATTTTTTACAGCTGGTTAGTATAGTTTAAAAGCATGGATTTTGTTCGTAAGTTAGTGTGGTTTTTATAAAATTAGTTAAAATAGGTTAAATAAACAATAAAATGAAATTATTCGTGAGCTTTCAGCAATGGTTACTACTATTATTAAATTGTTATTAATCGTCTGATGAAAGCAGTAATCATTGCTGAAAGCTCACGAGTAATTTCGTTTTATTTTGAAAATTTTAATCTAATATTATCAAATAATATAATATAGTAATATATATTATAATAATAATTATAATTATATAATAATATTGTCGAATTTGATACATAAACGGTAATAAAAATTCGTATTTACACGTAGTGGCGTGTTGGGAGACGTATGTGACTACGAATAAGTAGTCGCAGGTTCGAATTCCATACGCGCCTGTTGTCTAAAGTAAAACAGAGGAGTAATCCACCTCGTAAAACGGATTGTGAAGACTTCCAGAATGGAAGTGGTTATATTCCGACAGGAATGGAAAGCCGCTGATGATGATTTAACTACAATATTTCTTAAAGGAGTAAATATTCACTGAAGATATTTTGAACCTATTTACCTCCCGGTTTAAATTCACTGGGAAATTTTACCTTTTTTTCACTGAGGGTAAAATTTTTAAAAGAATTACTACCGGGGTAAAATTTTTCTAGATAATTTTTACCCAGGGCAAAATATTACTAGCGAAATTTTACTCCCAAGGGGTAAAATATAAGGGAGCCAATATAAAATATATATAATAATCCCGGTATTGTTAAAATTGTTTATAGTGTAAGTTTTTTATTGAAAAATTTAATATGAAATACCATTTTAAAATAAAGTACTACGCAGTAAGAAATTTAAAAAATCAATAAACACCAAAAACTAAAAAAAGCATTGAAAGCTACATAAGCCGCCCACACTTTGAGTCAAAAACTATTTAGATTTACGCAGGAATTATGTCTACCACAGATATGTTTTATAGTTGAAAATTAGCTCCATATAAACAGTATGTAAATGTATGATAACTGTTAAAGTCGGAAACTATCTAACGTGAAAATGAAAAGGATAATTTTAATTCTCTTGCATGTAAATCACTGCAATGTTAATATAACCATATTAATGTGTGCTAAAACGTAAGTGTACAAAAACAAGGACAAAATTAAGTCAGAGTGGGTCGTCGAAAATTATTCCCATGAAACCAAAAGAAAACTAAGGAATATTAAAAATGAAAATATGAATTAAATTTAGTAACATTGGTTTCTGGAGCTAGAGAAGTGGGTGCGCTGGGTTTTTATGGGATGAAAATTACTAAAGATGCTAGTACAGAACCACTTTTTTTTAAAAGGTTTGGTCCAGTAACGTATCATGGCTTTTGTGAGATGGGAAGCTGAAAAAGTTAAAATACGTAGCAGGTGAAGTTTTCAAAGTGGTTTGGCATTTTAGAATTAAAATTCTAAATAAAAGAATTAAAATTGAGACGGTCACTGGCCTAGTAGTTAGAGCGATCCACTACTAATGCTGAGGCACCCGGTTCGAACCCGGGGAGTCTACAAAGGAAAATTTTCTTTCTGACTCTCTTTCTATCTATGACCGTCTCTATGCTTCGGAAGGCACGTAAAGCCGGTGGTTCTCCTATGTTAATGAATTGCCATCATTAACAACAATATAGGGTAACAGGCACATCTGAAGCCAGTCTAGCAAACTACTTCAGATGTAAAACAAATAATATGCTCACAGAGCCAGCAGTAGCTTCGGATCTTTGTCGATGTTACTGTTGGATATTACAGAACCTAGTCCTAATTTAAGAAGAAGAAGAAGAATTAAAATTAAAATATTAAAAGCATAGTAAATTATATACTTTCAATATATGCTATAGTATTTTAAATTTATATACCCTAAAGTACTGTTACGAGTTAAATTCACATCTGAAAGGACCTTGCAAAAACAACTTCCACCTTACAAGAAGAGCGCTTAAATAGTGGTCTGAAAGTTATAAAATTTATTGAGTAATAAATAAATAATTCAGGTGTTTCTATCAAAAATAATTTTTCGTCTTATGCAGGTTTATTTTCCGCCTTCGACAAGGAAACTAGCAAAAAATGAACTTGCTTAATATGGAATAACTTTTCGTTCAAGCGATTTCTTTTTATGAAGATTTCATTTGAAAACTTTTAACTGTAATATTCTAAAATGAATATATTTGAAATAATAATTGAAAGTTAATTAAAAATGCAATGTTTAAATTTTTAAAAATTAATACACAAGTTAAATTAATCAAATTTATGTATTATGTTCTGAATTAATGGCAAACGGCTAGGTAGAAAACATACAATAGCTATTTATTAAGTTAGTAGTATAGTATGTTTCACTCTAACTGGAACTCGTCGGATAGACGTAAATGATTATTAAATATATAAAATCCCATTTTAAATATGATATGTGCGTAGATAACCGTTTATTCCTAATTAATTTGCAATAATTTAGAAAACTATTGATTTTTAACTATTCCATTCAAATTAAAATACTTAAACATCCAAAATTTCGGCAGGGGCTCTTCGACAGTATTACCGAAGTAAAATTAAAATTTTCTTTGATCTTTTTCAAATATTTTGCATTTCGTACTAGATTATTTTTTGGTAAAAGAAAGGTTGAACAAGAAATTTTGATGAATGTTTCTGTTTTTATAAAAATATGTCATGGGCATATTAGTTAAAATAAAAAATAGGCGGCGCTGTTCTAAGCAAACCCTCGGTATAAGACAATTATCGCATTTGTTCATCTATTAGTCATCGGCATGCATATTTAACGAGTTGGTTTTTGTGAAGAAGATTTAATTTATTATACACGTACTTATGTGTAAAATATGCAATATAAATTAGCGTCCCACGTTTGTTCTGATAACTGCCAACAATCTACAACTAAATGTAAATGTCTAATTAAACCAATGCTAAACACTTCTAGTTCTATACGTATTTCCATTTTCCTAAATTTACGGTTACGCCTGCCCTACTATACATCGTGACTAAAATATTCAGACAAATGTGAAAATTATTTATAAAGATGTACATAAATTTTTGCTCCAGTTTGATTATATTCGACAATTTATTCAAACAAATTGTATTTTTTCTTGTATCTTATGTATTATTTCTTCTTCTATTTTCATCAAACACTTATACGTTAAGTTTTCGCCGTGGGAAAGGATAAAGAATATTCAATCATCGTACCAAGCAAAATATAAACTTTTCACTAGCATCCAACCATCACCGCGACTTTATTTTGTAAAACTAATGAAAATTTGTATTCCGTATTTAAAATAGAGAAAATAGTATTTCCAATGAATAAACAAAGAAGGCATTGCATAATCAAATAAAAGAAAATTTTTAATTGGCTAGAACGTACGGAAAAGCGGCCACAATCGTTTGGTAAATTAAATAAATTATTCGTATTGGTGTTTTCCGAGGGAAATGAAAATTGTTTACATTTTAACAATCGGTTAAATTAAACAAAAAAAGTATGTTATTTCAGGTACGAATCAAGTGGAATACGGACGACAAGTGAAAACTCTTTCTCGTTCTGTATTCCTAATGTTGGAAGCTGGTATACGCCGACCACGCTGTCGCGGAATGTTACCACATACATTCCATTCGTGCTTTTCACGACAATTCTCCATAACCCCAGCGCCATCTCTGTACAATATTTGTATTCGGCATCATAAAATAACGTGAGTAATTAAAAAATTGTTGACATTTTATATCGAAAGGAATTCTAACTGGTAAAATTATAAAATATTAATGTATCTGTACCTAATTAGAAGATTAAATCTTGATATTGATAATACAAAACAACGCTCATGTGATGTTAGCGGGTGGGAAGAGGGTAAAAATATCTCACTCGTTAATCTTTAAAACGTGTTTTTAGGGAAAAATTGGAAAGGCAAATCAAAATTAGTATTTTAACACGTAGCTCTCATTTCCTTTCAAATATAGTTGATATTCGATTTTAAGAATAGGTTCAAGTTTTTCAACATCCGGAAAATTGATTTTACTTTATGAAACCTGACTTCCGCATTTCTTAAAAAACTACAATGGTTTAACTAACTATACCATTTATGGGTAAACCGTTTTACATTCGGAATAATCCAGCTGAGACCGAATTATAAATCAGTAGTCTGATGCTCACTTATTAGAGTAGCGCAAACAATTCAAGCGTTTCGAGAGCTGAATAAGTCTTTTTTGGATTCGATGTTCACGTCCCATGCACTAATACTGTGTGGAATGTATTTTAACAGACTCTCAGTCTGTTAGTGTTGTATATTGCACAACAAAGTTGTAACAATAAATGATGCGCATGAGTGGATAAAACATGACACCGAATTTCACTATCATCGCAGCGTTAGGTTGTGTTATATAAACAATAATATAGAAACATAAACTCTCCATAGATTGGGACTCTACGAAATCGCAAATGTGAATAACCTCACCCCACGTTATTTTTTGTAATTTAAACACCACTTCAAAGTTTGTTTAATAATTTCCACGTGACGTAATGAGTATTGTCTGCGGGCGGAAAAGATTATTAGGCGTTCATCCACTCTGTTACTTAAAAATGTTATTCTTATTCTATCTGGCTTCCTATTGAGATGTACTCAGAACGATAGAGCTGTGCATGAAACTATTTCTTATTTTAATCTTTTTTCAGATGCTACTGTCTTCGTCTTTGTTTTGTTTCAAGTTTATGGGCTTAGTTCTACTTCAATTTTGCTCTTTCCTTATGGTAATTATTTGCCAGACGTCTGGAGGGGAAATGTGCTCGCTTTTCCTAGCTGTGGTTCGACACTTTGTAACGATGCAAATGCAGTTTTTGTTGTTGAATGTTTTTCTAGTATACTATTTATGTTGTCACCATTGCTAATTTTTGAATTTATTTAAATAAAATCTACAGGTACTAACCGTGGTACGGTTCAGTAGTGGAAATAAAAGTCTATTACGTGATTCGATGCTGTGGTTGAATTACAAACTAGAATTCATGTTCAAGATATTTTTCACATGACATCTGGTAAATTTGTTTAGTAGAAGAGCATTTATTTACCTACTAAATTAATTTACCTTTCTAAAATCATCATAAAATATTTTCTTAGTAATCATTTTATTTTGAAATTTGTAATTTGTTTTAATAACAGCCTACTTTAACGCCAAATCGTATTTTTACATTTAAACTCGAAAACTTTTTATCAATGAGTTATTGAATGATTTAGTTATTAATTTTTATAAATGGAAGATGGACAACAAAATTAGATTTAATTTATTTACATTATTAATTTATTCCAGGTGATTCTGTGTTTTGATCGACAAGTAGTTTGTTCTACCAACTGAGTTAGTGATATGTTTTGCAACGATAGAATTGGACTTCAGAAATTTTAACTTCTCATTTATGATCCTTAAATCTGGGACAAGTTTTTTTATTTATATTTTTGGATGTAGTCGTAAGTTTCCCTAGAACAGCTGATGGTTGTCAAAAGATGCTGTAGGGGAGAAGAAAATCTCCCTTACAGCACCCAAATCGTGTTGCAGTCATATCTTCTTAGTAGCGTAACAATATTCCATAGTCAAATGGGGTTCCAAATAAGCCAGAAAAATAAAACCGCAACATTTTTTAAAATTATATACCCATTTTTCAAAGATCGGTCAAAAAAGGAACCAAAAATCCATATTCTTCAGAAGATTTCAGTTACTATGGTTGCCTTTTGTTTTCATTTGAAGAAAAAAAAATTGAAGTAAAGAAACAGAAAGAAAACTGAATATTAGCATTAGGACTTCTTCCATGGTTTTACTATAACTGCTACATCAAAACTTATGGAAGTCTTAATCAAAGGCTTGGCCATCAACTTGGCTGAAGGTAAGATGACTTTAATGAGGAATATAATTAATTAGTGGTTGTTTTTTCTACATCACGCAGGTCCATCTTAAGCCTTAGATTACAACAGTGTATCCAATGTAATCAGGATTTGAACCGCGGTCTCCCGCTTCCTAGTCTGTTAGTGTAAAGATTACGCTATATTGCTGGTAAAAAAGTTCGTAAGCTTTCATAGGAACTATGAACAGTTTTTGGTCAATCACTAGAGCAGTTATTCAATAATAATTCAGGAATTCACATGCTTTTAAAGAAAATAATTATTTTAAGAAATAATGAAACTAGATTTATGTATCTTTGATACATATAGACGACTGAAAAAAAAGCAAACGAATGAAAGCACCGAGTTGTTTGGGATTCCACAATAGTGAAATACATAATATAGCCCTTGTCCAACCAATCAGTAAGTTTGTAGTTTTTAGTTAATGAAGAAAACAAGAAATAACATGGAAAATATCTCAAACATGTCAATTTACAAGTGAACTACGTTGTTTGTGAAGAAAAATGCCATTGATTGCTGCATTATCCTGTTTTGAAGAAGAAAAGGAAATTCAAGTTCTTCTTTACGTATACCATGCTTTTTTTCTGAATTATTATCAATATTCTCTTCTTCTTATGACTAGAATTGCCTATGTTTATCTTGCTTCTCTCACTTTACTGACGAGGAAAACCAGCTTTGAGCCCATCTCTTAGGCGGTCGTCCTGGTAGTCTTTTACCCTTCGGCAGTGCATTTTTTACAAACTTTTTCCAGTCTTCATACGTTCTACATGGCTGTTCCATTCTTTCTTCCTGGTTTTGCTCCACTTAACTACGTCTTGTATTTCACAACCTTCTCTTATGGAAACATTGTTTTTTTTATCTTGGAGTGTCAAATTCAAGACGAATCTTAATACCTTGATGTTCTCTGAATGTTATGTAAAAAATAACATTTTTATCTTTAAATTTAGGAAGATTATGGTAGAAAACGTAAAATGATTCAATATTTTTAAAATTCGGGCTAGTGACAGAATAAAATACTTTAGGCAGGGTGGTGTGTGAGCAAAAGAAAATTGGCAACCTTAAAGTAATGAATTAAATATATGAATTCAAAGATGCTCCAAGTACTTTTGGTATTCAATCTGCAACTAGAAGAAATAAAGAACCTCGGGTCGAGCTAATAAACCTGAACTCAAAAGTACACTTTTCCTATAAAAATGGGTATACCAAACGAAAGAGCATAAAAATACAAGCTCTTTAAGGTGAGGATCATTGTTGTCGGACTTGTAATAAGGCCACAATTTAATTTTGAAAATTGCAATTTTTCCAGAAGAAATACATGTAAGTGTATTTTGTGTAGTAAAATTCAATATGGCGTTCATTCTGTTGGCGGTACGTGTGCTGTGCCTGGGTCGACAGTGACTAGTGGTGGGAGATACCAGTCGCTCTCTGAGATCCGTCGCGTCAATTTTCAAACTTTCGAGTTTAGCACGTGTCAAAACCGTTCGAGCGACGTCCGAGCCCCGGAGGGCGAGGCGGCTGCGGAGAATAGGTTTTGACAGTGCAACCACCTCAGAAACTAATTCACACAAAAGTGATTTTTTCGAAAATTTGTTGTCCGATCACAAAATTTTTATCAGCTAATTACACCATTATCATTCATAATTAGTTGTAAAAACGAGATTCTGGTATTTTAAATGTTGCCACAGCCCATTTTAATTTTGGTGGGCGGGGTTACAGTTCAATAGAGCCAATGAGTAAATTGCATTGTTAATAAATTTTTAAAGCCGTTTTTTCAAAATTGTATGAATAATCCGCAAATTTTATTTTTTATGCCTTCATTAGACCATCATCTTTCATAATCCACTTCAAAATGGTCAGTTTTATTACCCGTCCTCAGAACCTCTTTGAGATGTTTTGCAGTATAAGTTTAAATGTAGTAATTATATTTTAATGTAAATAATTAATATGTAAGTGTGGAACGTGCCTTAAGTAGAATACATTGAACTGCAGTCTAAGTATTTGCTGATGGGACAGGTACATACTCATAATACGGATGTTTAGAGGTATTCAACCCTAAAAATGCTGATCACGTTATTTTTGGTTGACTTCGATAAACACGCGTTTTTTCAAATGCAGTTAGTTGGGAGTTGTAATTGTTAGTCTTAGTTCATTCACGAACGGTAACTATGCCGCTCGTTCATGAAATTGTTAATTAATAAATAATTGTTAACCCAACTGACATTGTTCTGAATCTTCTGATAGTCAATCCAAATATTTCAGTAAAACAGATCATATTTCAGTTTACCAGTTCTACTTCAGAAAGTAAATGTTAAATAACATCAATTAATTGCATTATGGATTATGTAGTTATATTATTTTTCTGATTAAACAAACTCTGTCAAATCTCAGAATTTTCCTCTTTGTCGGAGGACCTTTTAGCAAACTAATATACTGTCATTTGAAAGAATTTCCTAGAGACTGATCTAAATTTTCGAAAGAACGTCGTTCCGGTTTTAAGAAAACGAAATAATAAAACCACTACAAGTTGGTCCGATTCGTGAAAGCTGTGATTTTTGAATATTTGGATAGAATAATAGTAAAGTAGTCGGCATATTAATTATTTTATGCTTAATTGCTTAAAGCGGAATCGGTAAATTTTGAAAAAATTTCTTGTGGAGTAAACGAAATACATTTTTAATATGTGAAAAGTCATTGAAAGTTATTGAAATTTAATTATGGAAGTTAGTTGTTGGTAAAATCTGGAACGGACCTATTATCTATAATCACATTTTATTGGTCAATTTTCTAGCCTTATTAATCTTGGCTATTTGCTAACCTACAGGTATTTCATAAACGAAAATTTATTAACTTTAGTTTCAAACTTAAACAGCAAATTTAATAGCATTTTGAATAATGGCCAAAATATTAATACATATATGCTTACACATCCTATAATTCTGTTCTCCTCGGGGATGTTTACATCAGTGGGTAGCTAAAGTCTCAGCTTACGTGTATACCCTTAGGTAAAAGACCTCTGTTGTGGTAGTGTCCACTGCCATAAATAAAACGAATTGAGAAGTATAGATACACACAGACAAACCGCTATGTAGAAAATTTGTCAACCCCTCAGCTTCAAATTCTGTACGGTAAATAGAAAATTAATATGGACCGACAAACAATAATGGAACGAAGTAAAAAACAATTTTAATTTGTATAAGTGTTGAAGCTATAACAAGGAAACTTCTTGACGAATGCTTCCAAACAGCAATATCATTTCAGAATTTGAACAATGAATTTAATTATTTTAGTTGCATGTATGTGTAATTACCATAAATTTAATCTTATGTTGATGATAATGGTTCTATTAAACTAGCGAGCTAATTTTTATTACGTACCAATTTTAAATAAGCAAAACGCAAATTGCCCGTCATAAACGTTTTAATAAAATTTTCTTGAAAGTTAAACTTGATGATGAAGTGATAGTCGGAAATGTTAATTTGAAAATTAAAAATACTCTTGAATATTTATTAAAGATTTTATTTACTAGTTTTTTTTTTAAAGGAGTTTTCAATTCCTGCCTTAAGCTAATGAGTTTTAAAAATGGCTTATCTGTAATTACCAGCTACATATTTTAACATGGAAATTAAAAATATGGCTTGGAGTTAAGAAAAGAAAAGAGCAGGAGCAGAGTGAAAGAGTTGGAGAGTTGTTAATTTGAACCGATTATTTTCATTATTAGTATCCTATCTTAGGTTTGCAGAAGATTTTCACAAAGTAAATTGTTTAGCCGGACGCTTCTGCAAACAAAAATATCGCAAGTTGTGTGCAGTTTATGCAAATAATCTAGATGAGATTTTTCCCTTTCTTGTGGCAATAAAGTGCGGTGTTATCCTTTGGTATAGCAGATTTAGTTAGAAACATTTCCTTATTAAACACCACCAACTAATAAGATCTGTACGCTAGGAACTGGCCGTAATTCAGGCCGTAATGGGGCGTCTCTGAGATGAGGTATGATTCGCATCCCTTCACTACCTCCCCAAAGGGGTCCGCGATATGAACAGCGTCACGAAATAGCCTCATTACACAAGGTGATCCCACACAGCATTTAGTTCTGACATTCTCAGTATTTATTCGCATAATAATACTTTGCTACGTCGTTAAGAATTATGCCCGTCTACCGCGAAATAAATTAGTTATAAAGATTTATGTAATGGAAAACATATATCATTACAAAATTACGGCAATTGTGGAAGAAATGTTCGTTAAGACAGTGACAAATGCTAGACAGGGGTTAAATGTTCTACCATTTGATCTAAAAAGAGCGATCAATGAAACAATTAGAGGTGCCTCTGAGCTTTTCCCTTCATGGTTCTTATTACTGCTTCGTAGACCCTCATTTTTAACACTTTATATTCCTGACAAATGATTGTGGATTCTTTCTACAACCAACAAAAACTCTTTTACTCATCATCATCATTATTATCTTGTTTTTTCCAAACATCGATATTTAATTCACACTCCCTCTTATTTTATACACTTCAACTAAAATTATTTACCCACTTACAGAACAAATTATTTATCAATGAAAAAAATAGTATGCCATTTAAAATAATGGCTTTACATATTTTTATTAATATCTTCTATCATTTTATAGCGCTCGTCGGTGCTATGATTGGTACGCTCGATAAAGAAGATTCGTAATATTATTCTTATCCGGTTTAATCCACGAACAATTTAAAAAACATATCATTGGGGTTTCATCTTATTATTTTTTGTTTTACTTCGACATTTTCGTACCTGCAAATGAAACAGTAAAAGGTATTCAAAGCAAGAACCTAGTAACTTCACCCCGATGCAAAGAAAAAATATGTCGCCGTTCCGGAACATTACTACCTCTTCCATCAACTTAACTTTTTAATTAAATATAGTAGTTCGTGTCGTTACGATTTGATTATACTTCTTTGATTATAACAATGTATCGTATTTTTCCCCATCTTCTGGTTAAATTGGTGACCCCAACAAAACATCAAGTACAGTAAAACCTTATTTATCCTGACTAACTGGAATTATAGGCAATCCGGACAATCAAAAATCCTGATAATTCGGCTAATATGATGGATTATATGCAAAACAAAATCATTAACTAAGCAGACTTTTCCTCGAAGTGTTTTGTAACAAAATCACATAGTATTGTTTACAAGACGAATATTTAGCGTATGTTCTTGCTTTCATAATTAAAAATTATTACCTAATGTGAACATTAAATAAAAATATGTTTACAAATCTGATCCGGATTATCCGGAAATTCCGATCAACGAGAGCCGGATAAACAAGGTTTTACTGTATCATCTTTATTCAAATGTAATTTTAGAATATCAAAAGACCAGCAGTATAGCGCGAAACATACACGGGTCGACTACGAAGCGGTAAGCTTGCGGTTCGAACCCTGCTCGCGTTAAATACACTGCTGTGATAAAAATGTCCAATATCGATCTGTGGACTATGGGGAAGGCAACGGAAAACTACCTCATGAATTGGTAAATTCATTTTAACTTCAGCCAATTTGAATCGCCAACGTCCGGGGGACCACATATGGTACATGAAAAAAGAAGAATATCAAAGTATTGCACTTCATTATTTAACTCATCGTTAAATCTAATAAGTAACAGCATTTAGAAGAAAATAGATCATCCGTACATATTATTGCTTTTAATTTTCCTTTTTTTATAAAGCCAGAAATGGGAAACTTAAAATTGCTATTTCATAAATAATAATCAGCTTGAATTTGTCACTAATGAAATTAAATACAAATATTTTGACATGTTAATTTGATTTCTACAGATTTATTTATGGAATACATATTTTTGAAAAAAATATTTCAACTTTTTCTGATTGACGTTGACCAAAGAAAAGGTGGACAGACCAAGATAATACAGTGCCGTAACAGACTACAAGTCTATCACGTTCAGATGATTATCTTGACGGATCAAAAATAATTGTTTGATTTAAAAGGCAAAGATATTGTTACGGTCCTGTTTTGCCAACGAATAAATTTTTATTACTTCGAAGATTCCTTCATAGTAATTCATAGTAATAGAATTTTATATTTAATTTTCTAAATATTAGTTATCGCCAAGTTGTAGATTAGAAAATTTCAGCTGTTGATTTCCAATTCTAAAAGTTTTACATATTGCAATTTTTGACCGAAAATCTAGTTTTTTGGACGTTGCAGTGATCCAATCGTTGATTGAACTTCGAGCTTTTTTCAATCCAAGTTGTTTGAGATTTTTTATATTTTGGATATATTTTCTGTACTGGATTTTGTAAGCAATTTTGAAGAAATTATCCGAAATTATCCGAAGTTTTAATATTCTGAAAGAATTAGAATTATCGCTGAAATTGTTGAAACCCTCCAATAACATCTTTGAGGTACATAGTATGTGTGATAATTATTATTACCGCATTATGTTAATTCTGAATTTTAGGTTTTTTTTGTATCCCTTTTGGTTTCTTTTGTGTGCGAAACAATATCTTTGGATTTCTGATCGAGTTTTTGGATTATTATTGACGAAATGAAGTCTTTGGATTTCCAATCGAGTTTTTTGAGTTATCGGCCGAAAGGAGTCTGGCCAAAGTCTTTTTTGAATCTACCACGACTTGTCAATCCGAGGTCCATCTGAATCCTGCTCCTCCATCACTATCAGATTCTTTTGAACCTGTTCATTTTATTGAAAAGACCAAGGAATTGTCAGTTATTTATTTTGAAATTTCAATGCATTCCAACGCCCGATTAAAACCTCAACTTATTATTATTATTTGTAAAATGGTAATTTTAAGATTTTCATTTCTGCTTTATGTTATGGAGACAGGAAAGCTACGTATTTTTCTCGACAAAAAATTTTCTCTAAAATAATTCGGGAAGTTATTACTTAATAATTAAAAAATTAGCATTAAAAATCCTAAGGTGTGTAAAGCAATTCACCACCCTGAATAACTCTAACAAATTAAGATAATAGAATTTATAGAATTTATACTTTAACAAAGTTAACAAACCCGTAGCATATTATGGGTTTAATTTTCTTCTTCCACCTATAAATAATCAATATCTTTATGATAATTGTGAAACCTTATTCATAAATTAGCCTTCTTACCATAAATTCCACAGTTTCTCTATCGTAGGGCATTTCTGCTTGATCGTCTGCAAATTATAATGTACATATGGACATTAACTTTTCATCTTATGACATTTCCTATTCAATAAACTCGAGACCCTTTCTAATGTATATTTGAACAATGTTGGGAACACGCAAAAGTCCTAACGTAGTCTCTTTGATACAACAAATTTCTTCAAAAAGCAGTTCCTTATTTCAATTATCACTGTAAAATTAAAATCGAAGAATTAACAGGTTAATAAACTATAAAAATTAAAACTTTTCACGAGCTTCTACCTATGGTTTCTAGTGCTATTTTGTATTGTTAAATTTGGAATCTTTAGGGATTTCCAAGAAAAATAGAGGTTATTTTATTTTTTAATGTTAATTATTTTATTGAACTTTTTATTTTTATCGAAACTAATTAATTTCATGCGAATATCTTTTATTTTGTACTCATGTTGATTAAATTAAAATTTAAATAAAGCCTAGTTTATTACTGAATTTTTGCAGAATAGATGTCACTAGAAAATACTCATCTTAAAAACGATTTTTCAATTTTCAGCTTTTCAAAAATTTTCAGATTATAGGTATACATATTATTTACACATTAAACACATTGTTAGAAACTTGTCTAAAAGCAAACAGCTGTGCTACAACTAATTGTTTTTCCTATCCTGTTTTATCATAATTATTTTCTCCCAAAGTTTGCAGTCAATCCGTCCAACCGATTTTAAAATGAGTATTTTCTACCAAAAAAGAAAATACCCAAACTTATAACCAGTGATTCTTAAAATTTGTTTTCGATCATTTTAAAAATAGTTCTGGAAAACCCTCAAACTCTTAGAAGAAAACAAACGTTTGGTTTTTCAAAAATCAAGGTGAACTTAATTATTGATTGATAGATTAAAAATTTACTTTATTAACCTTAGATAAAAAAATTACCAAATATATCTTAACTAAAAAGCACGAATTGAAATAGAAAAGCACATTTTTTTGTTATTCCCTTAATTTAATAATTTATAAAACCTAAATTTATTAAACTAAATCTTATTCTGCATCCCTAATACTTATGTAAACTGAAAAGGAATTAGTGAATTACGTTTTTTTTTGGAAAAAATAAAATTATTTTTTATTATGGTTGAAAGAATGGTTTTGCGAAAGGTTTTCCCTGATGGAAAAATACTTTTTGTGCACCAATCTTTACTATTTTTTTTTCAACTCTTTTTACAATCGTTTAATAATGCCGCAATATAGGATTTTGCTATGGTTTTATTCTTTTCCTAAACATCAATCATGATAATTCCTAGTAAATCAAAAACAAAACTTGGCCATCCCCATTATCTTCGTAGCTAACAAAATAATCTTGACCTTCTTTAGCACACCTTGACCAATCGTCGTCTATTTTTTATTGCGGTTTGAACTTTGATAATATGTAGTGACGAATTCAGCCACGTTTATATTTTTGATCTCCTTTACATAAGTCCCCGAATAAGTAACAAGTTTTTAACAACGACCATCGTTCTGATAGTTAAGGAACACGAAGTTTATCTGATCGTCGTGTTTCGTCTCCGCATTCTGCGACATCCCCTTCGTCCACAACGAAAGCCGTCTTGGTCCACAACAATAAGTGTAGTAAAAGGTTTGCGTAAGGTGCAAATTGCTACTGGTCCAGGCTATTGAAAACCCATTGTATATGGTAAAACTTGTAACTTCCTTACTGGTCAGAGGGGTAAAAGATTTTAATATTTTTAATAGCCGCAACATCAGTATTGTGTTAAAGGATTTTTTGCAACTTTACCTTATTAAGGAAATATTTTTTAAATAGTTACACTGCATTGTTATTTGGAATTCTCGATACGTGGTTTCCATCCTTTTGGTTGCACCACCTTAATAATTTTAATAAAGATAAGTTTTGTTATTTTGTTGAATTTAGTAATTTTATTTAAGCACCCAAGAGAGCATAATATTACTTTTTCAGGAACCTTCACCTTAGCTCGTGACTACAGAGCAGGGCTAGCTAAATTAAGATCAAGCAAGCTACAAAAAATTGTAACATAATATGTTGAACTACCCAGTAGCCAAGCATCTTGTTCTAAAGTTGTGGCGTGTCCAGACTTAAACATGTAAGAAATGACTAAATCCGGAGAATAATGAAGGCAGAAGACTCAATAATGGAGACAATTGAGGTCAAAAGAATGAGATGATTTGGCCACATTACAAAGGATGAACAATCGGAGATGGCCGAAAAGAATATGGAATTAATACAGTGAAATGAAACAAAATTCAAAATTAGTAAACAAAAATCATGAACCTGTGGTACATCTGTTGTATAAATTTTGGTACAGCTTTTGTTGCGTAGTAATTGTTGATTGTTGCTGGATTTGAAATTGTACTCAATAAAATTTTCCACCATGAAATTAAATTTTCTTCTATTCTGGACTATCAATAATTTTAAAATGATTAATAATTTGTTGCACATTGCATGTAAAGTATTTCTTGTGAACACACAAATGATACATTTTTTTTTTTTTACATTAATTAAACTAATTAAACAGTTTAATGACAAATTAAGATACATATCTTTTGTGTAACTTTATTCCAGGTGTTTTCGAAAAAAGTTCAGTATATTTTCATCGTAATGGCATTGAAATACAATCGTAATGTTTTCAGGTTTGTAGTCTCGACTTTATTTATAGCAGCAATAACATTAAGGCACTTGTGATAGTACGTATCCAACATCATCACGTGATCAGCGATTAAGTTTTATGATTTCTAAGGGATTAGTAAAGTTATCATTGCAATGTATACACTGGTTTCCATTAGTTTCTCATAGCCCCAGAAATCTACACATATTGTTCTCGTCAAATTTCCATTACTAATTATATAGATTTTATCAATGACTTTCTTATTGGGCGTCTGGAACGCAATTCATCTTTACTGATGTTAAACTTATTTTTAATAAATAAACAGTTTCCATATTGCAGTTTTCTCCACGCTGCAGATTTGATCTGACTCGATATTTATCTGCGCTGTGGTTAAGTTCTTTATATAAAAATGTTTTTGACGATACAGAATTGGCCTTTTGTTGGGGATATTGCAAAAGTTGTTGTTCAGATGAATGTCAAACATTAATTCTTTGAGACCTAAGCGAGTTACTGATGAAAGTTTTACTGCCACTAAAAAGCATTGTTTTGCATTATAACCACTGTCACATTGATAGAATTTTTTTAAAAGTGTGGTTATATCTTGAAACTACTGGTACTGAAAGGGTTAACTATGCATTTTGACAAAATCACGCTTTCCAGCAGTTATGTCACTTCATGAATTCTGGCGCCAGCAGCTTATAAAAACTTGCAAAACTTTTCAAATCACATACGTGCTTGTTTCATAATGTGGTCTTATTTTCATACCCCCCCCTATCTCCAGCATATTAACAAATACTGCAACTCATTTGAATTATTTTTGCAATAACTATTCCGCGGCCGCTAATTTTTCAGAAACTTGCCAGATCCATCGTCTTTTATTGGTAGTGTCGCAATTTATGTTTTGTATTATTATAAATAGCTAAATAGAAAAATAATATAATTAAAGAAATCATAGAGCTGAAACTTTTACATACTGAAGGTATAGAATACTCCCCAGCACAGTGCCGTAGCCAGACTTCTTTTAAGGGTAGATGTTTTATAACATCAACCTAGTTTCCCTCTCTAGCTTCGTAGGTGAGTATTTCGCTTTCTAAGGTCAAGTTGTACAATCGTGAGTTACTAAGAGTTAACTCACTGTTTTATCCAGATAAATGGATTTTCAATAATGGTGGCTGTGATTAGCTTATTTTAGCTCATGGATCGTTTTTGAATTTACGATTCAAAAATCCCCATAGAAAAGGTTTAAAAGTCGCACGATATTAGAACCTGCTACAAAAAATATTACCTGTTTTGAAATTAAGTGTCCATACTACCAACATTCATATTAATTCTTCATACAAATTTATTTGGTCTGAAATCGTTATTATAATTAATTATAACAACTATAATACTTAACGTTCACAATTTTTTTAAAGAAATATAATTTAAATAATCCACCAGTCTTAATTTAATTTTAGTTAATCTGCATTAAACTGTCAGTTTTTGTCGATGTATATTGTTGAATCATACGAGATGGTTTTTCTTATTTACAAACCCGTTGAAAACAATTTTTTTCAAAACACGTAAATATCCAAGACATTTAATTACTTTTGATTTGGTTAATTTTTATTTCAGCTGACATTAACTTTCAACATATTTACAGCGCCAAAAATAGAAGTAGTTACGTTTAACCGACATGGAAAAAGCTAGGAGCGTGTGGCTAAGGTAAGTGACAGCCTTCATTATCCTGCTTGTATTCAAGTACGTAATATGATATATTCTACGTTCTGATGCAAAATACGCCATGTTGTGCCGTACGAAAGTCGTAATTGTTGAGAACGACGAATAATTGGTATGTTTAACATTTCTTACACATTTTCCCGAACAGCAGAAATATTTTCAGTATAATGAACTGAAACTTAATACTTAGTTTGTGTAATGCTGTTACACAAAATGAGCCAGTTCCCGCACAATTCGGCGAATTGCACGTTTAAAATTAGGTTCGAACACAATTTTAATTTTTAAAATAACTTATAACTATTTGTTCGTTTCATAATGAATTTATTCGCTAATGGTACATATCAAAAATACTATGAATGAAAATAGTATGAAATGCTGTTTGCAGTGCCATCTGTTGAAAGATAAAAATTTAAATAACTACTTGAAAGTTGAAACGTAGGACAATAATATACAATATTTACGTTGTACTGACCACGTACCTCAACAAATGTTTAAGTAATTAAAATTAAAGTTTAATATGTGATTTGACTAAATCTAAAATAAATCCTGCTGTGCAAGTTCTGGAAAATTTAATATTTAACGTTTATTTAGTTCTGAAAAGTGAAATAACGTATTCAATTATATAATTAACTTTATTTCTAATAATAAATTTTTGATTTTCTCTAATGGTAAAAGGTTCTATTGTGTGGGAATCGATCAATAAAGTCAGTGCTCTCAATGATTTTACAGATGTCCGATAGAATCCAAGACTAATTAATTTCCTTTCATCACTCAGACAATCCCTTTGTAGGTCTTATTTTCCTTTGACTGACAAGGCTGTAAGAAGTGCGATATCCCGGCCTTTCTTATCCTAATTAGCTCTTAGTTAGAGCGGACACGAAGCCAAGAACACTGAATAGCTGGCAGGCACAGATAGGGAGCTTTTGACGAGTCGTTTACGAGTAAATTTGCTTGCTGTCAGCTGCAGTTGACCAAAGACCGTTAAAACCCACAGTGACCTCATACATTTACTTTAAGTTAATTAAATAATTTGTTAGCATTTAATTTCCAAAATTAAAGTTGAATTAAAGTAAATGTGACGTTTGTTTATACTACGAAGGTACAAGGTATTATCCGCGATGCTCTCATCTCTGGTGTAAGGATGCTGTATGTTGTCAACCCTTGATGGGTGTTTTCATTTTATGAACTTCCAGAGGCAATTCTATGCTACATTCTTGACATCCTT
This sequence comes from Lycocerus yunnanus, assembly GCA_036346125.1. NCBI lineage: Eukaryota > Metazoa > Arthropoda > Insecta > Coleoptera > Cantharidae > Lycocerus > Lycocerus yunnanus. Next base: position 1,516,002 of record JARFIX010000017.1, read on the forward strand.
GTTATGTGTGTCTGGTTTACTTCATAAAATAATGTACGTATTTACTTGAAAGCACAAAGGCTAGTTAGGATTCCTTTCAAGTCTTGACCATCAGCAACTACATACGTATGTGTACGTACAGTACATCCACACTATTCGTCCAATCCTTCTTCTATCTTTCGGGTCAACGTTAATCAGAATAGATTTTTAGTTTAGTGCCTTAATTTTAAAAAAAAAAGGATTTATTGGATTTCGCTTATCCCTTTCATGGCGCTTTAGATATCAGTAAGATAAGTAAGGGGAGGTATTAAGCTTTGGTCGGTTATTAAATCGGACTGTGTTCAGATCTGAGACATTTCGGTGGCATTAGCGAGTCCGAACGCCACACACCGCGCAGTAAAAGTGATTTGTGACGCTCACAATCCTCTGCATTGCAAATCCTCCATTCTTCTCCGCCTGAGCGCCGTTTGGAGGGATTACGAGAGCTGACCGATTCCAATTATTATTCTGTATACTGATAATATTAAAACAACGGTTCAACTAAGGTGGACGCTGTACTAAAAACTAAGCCACATGAAACGCAATTTAAGCTTGGGACGTTTGGACAATGAATACAAAAACCTTACTATAGACTAAAGGTTGCTAAACGTATGTCCTAAACGTGAGCTATAAGCTTAAATTTTAAATTATTACGGAGGTGAAACAGATTTTAATTAATACATTTTACTATATTACACAATATAATATTCAAATCTTTCGGATTCAATTTAATCGTTCGCCATTTCATTTGCAAACAGAAATAAAAAAAATCGTTGCTCCTTGAAATATTGTGCATATAATATAAAACGTCGGCGAGGTTTATTTAGTTCTCAGTTGAGTTCAGTAAGCAGCACAAGCCAGAGTCGGCAAGGTAGAAGAGCTAGAGCGTTCGTATCCTAGCGAAAGATATAAGGAATACAGGAGCACGAGGAGGACTCCGTTTCGTCTCCTTTTCGATGGCAAGTAACTTGTGGCAAAATTCCAGATTACAAGCTTTGTTGCAAAACATGACATTTTATATTAAAACATGACAATACAAATTTTGAAAATTTTATAAAAGTTTCCTTTTCTCCGACTTTGAATTTCAAACAGTTTCCAGTTATTTCAATTGTCATCTTTAATTCTTTGAATTCGTATAGGTAAACGTGAACTTTTATCCTTAATTTTCTAAAGTACAAACTCAATTTTATAACTTTTAATTTAATTACTCTACTTTGATCAAAATGGAAAATACCTTTTGAAATTTGTTCCTTCTATCAGTGCAGTAGGAATTTTAAAGGGTGTACCGGCAACTTGGAAGCTACGTTTTGATTTATTGCACCGCCAAGTTTTTATTTTCCAATATTCAAACAAAATCGTTTTGCAATCACAAAACATGTTAATTTTTTTTAATTTGGGGGACACAAAAAAATTACAAAAGGGCTATAATTATTGTATAATTTTTAGATAAAGAGTAAATAAAAAAAAAGGATAAAATAAAAATTGTTCGATATCCTCGTAAAAAGTGGAAACGAACCCGTAAACTGTTGCAGGATAAAATTTTTAAATAAAGCGCATATCGTTTACATTTACATTTAAAATATTTATAATAAAAGCTGACAATTTTGTATTTTTCCTTTTGCTATAAAAGTTTTTTGGAGACAAAGTTTGTTCGCGTGTTTCGATTCTGTGGAAAGTGAGTGCCGTAAAACGAAAAGTTCTTGCGCTTGGCTGAAAAGCTGCGTCTTCATTACTCGTTTGTGCATGACGTGACTTCCTGAAAATGACTTTTCTTTATACGCTTTTTAGCTTTTATAGAGCTTAAATACCATTTATCTCTTTGCTTTTTCTACCTTATGCTTTAATTTTTATAATTGCATCAAAATTATAATTTTCTTGAGATATTTTCATCAAGTCATGCGGATGTTGTAACAACGCGATTAAATTTGCAACCTCCTATGTGTTTATGTATTCCTGATAGGTGGTTTCTTCATTGTGTAAGTGTGAGAGTTTCGAAGATGAGGAATGAAGTTAATTAAACGCAGATAAATTTGTGTTAAGCGGCGATTAGCCTCCTTCGGGTGTTTTCAAATTTTAAAAAATTTGTTCAACGTTGTTACCAAAAATATTTTGGGCAGCGTTTGACTTGGAAAATTCGTAAAATTGTAATTATTTTTGGGTTAACAAAAACTGTATGTAGGCTGGCCCGAAAGTCGCCAACCGGCATAAAAACGTTTTTGCTTTTAAATTCTTTAATTTTTCCAAAACAATATTATATTTTTGAAAACTTCATTACTTTCAGAAATGTCGAGAAATGCTTCTGGTTCAGACGAAAACTCATTGCGAAGGGTGCACAAACAAGGTTCTGTAAACAAACCACCGACAGTACTAATAACAATTAAAAGAATAATCGAAATGAAAATTCGAACGTTTATGTAATCACAAATACATCCTTATGTATATTACCGGAAAAAATGATTTAGTTAAAAAATGAAAAGAAAATTTAAAATTTTCCAAAAAAGAACTTTATACGTCTCCGACTTCTAAGCCACCCTGTACACCGTCACTTATAAATGAAAAAATTTTTTATGAATATTTAATTTGTTTAATGCATTGATTATATTATGTTAATTTAATGTTTAAATAATATTTAATATAATATGGATTAAAATTTTCCTTAATGTTCGCTTTTCAATACATTATTATATTGTCTTTTCAACGAGCTTGCATTATATGTGTATATTAGTTACGCGTTTACGTACGACCGTGTGGCCTAATGGATAAGGCGTCGGACTTCGGATCCGAAGATTGCAGGTTCGAGTCCTGTCACGGTCGGTCGTAATTTTTTTTATTATCCAAATGTGTAGGTGGTTTTTCGAAAAAGCAAATGAATTTTTAATTTTAATCTTATGTGAAGAAGAAAACTGAGAAAAGGGCAGATAATATATTGTTAGAAGGAGACAAAAGTTGAGCCATGCATTATAATTAATTTAGAAGAACGAGTGGACCGTACTTGTGTATTTAGCATGGGTGTTGTTTATTTATAGCTATTTAGTCCACCTGCTACAGCACCGTCTATCATTCCGGGGTTTTAGGCGACTCCAGAGATATTGGAGATACAGATATAATTGCTGGCAACACATTGTCCTTATAGAAGGATTGTTTGTGTTGTAAAAATTTTTAATTGCTTATTTAAAATCATTAAACGACCAATAATTCAAATTTATTTTTGCATTTGATTAATTTCCTCCGATAATATTTGAGAATCTAATCGAGCGAAATATACAAACTGTTTAATAAGTTTGAAATTATTATTTAGGATCATTTTGTAGGTCTATGTTGCTCGCGTATGAATATATTGGACCTAAAGCTCATAATATACCTAATTACATCGTAAAATAAACTGATCAACAGATAAACCAACTATCCAATCATTTCATATCTAAAACACTAAAGTATCATATGATTATCGAATTGTCATCAATAAACTACTTAAAACACAACGCTTGGGTTTTGTTATCTAATTCTCTATAATAAATGTTAACATTGCTCGATAGTCGAAAAAGTTCAACATGATTTATTTCCTTTCGGCAGAGGTGCATTTCAAAATTTTAAAACAAGAAGGTCTAAAATTAATAAACAATTAATTAGATGTTTGCATAATCTTTATTCTTATTGCCTAGGCCATTGCTCTGTTGTGTAAGCAGTAAAATTGAAAATTTTTTCTTTTGCCTCCGGGAGCTTTTCCTAGGGTGTCCTATGAAATTTGTAACACGATACAAGATTTACGGGTATTCGGTATTTTGTGAATTTCTAATAATAATAATTATTATTCTAGAACCACATACACATTTTACGCAGTAATATGATATTATTTATTAATAAAACATTAAAATAAAAAATATTAGGACGCAATTTACACTTGAAATATGAATTTCCTTTCCAATTAATTGTGCGATCTAAAAGATATCATAATGTTCCATACACTAAACAAACGAGTTTTTAATGCAAGCCCTGTTGATTTCAGCAAACTAATAATTTATTAAGCTTCAATTTATTAGCGACATCTTCTGATAATCGTTTAAATTAAATCGGTTGTTTTAAAAACTAACAATAATGTGTTTGCCTATCTGATAATACATTATCAAAAGGAATACTTTTGACTATAGACAAACCTTATAAAAATCTTGGAAACACCTGATGTAGTCCAAAAAATTATCTAAGGTACATCTACAGATTGCAACTGTTATTGACAACTTGGCAACGTATATAAAGAATAAGATAAGAACGTACAGGGAAAACGCATTAGGAGAATACTTGTGCGAATTTAGAAAAGATAAATCGGTGACAGATCAGATTTTTGTATTGAAAGAGATCCAAGCACCAATCTATGAATTTAATTTGAAAACGCACGCACTCTTTCTGGATTTCAATCAAGCATACGACTGCATAAGAAGAGGCGAGCTGTATAAGGCAATGGGTAAACTGAATATTCCAGAAAAGTTAATTAGACTGACGAGGATAACACTGAATAATACCCAAAGTAAAGTACGAGCAAATGGTCAAATGTCTTAAGAATTTGAAGTAAGGATAAGTTTAAGACAGGGAGACCCACTATCGTCAGTGTTGTTTAATATAGCTCTTGAAAAGGTACTAAGAGAAGCAAAACTAAACGGAAGAGGAAAATATATGGACAGAGACACCAATGCTTTGCTTTTGCTGGCGACTTCACTATACTCACAAGATCAAAGGAGGAAATGCAAGAGACTACAATAAGATTAGTATTGGCTGCAAAAAAACTAAGATTTGAAGTTAACGAACAAAAGTCAAAGTATATGGTACGGGAAAGCGAATAAATCCGGCCGAGTGGTGTGCTCGACGACTGAATAAGTAAAAGCGTAGTCATGAAATTTACGGAATTGAAACGTTTGTGTATATCTAGGAACCGCACATTTCAAAGAAACCTGGAAATGAAATGGAGATAAAAGCAAGATTGGCGTCAGGATCAAGAAGTGCGTACGTGATGAAATCGATGTTAAACAGTAAAGTCCGCTCCCCACCACCAAAGTTAAGAATTTATAAAACTGTAATAAGGCCAACAGTAACGTATAGATGCGAGATCTGGTCAATGAAAAACAGGAACAGTTGATGTTGGAAATATGGGAGAGGAGGATATTGCGAGAGAATTTACGGTGGAAAGTAGGTGGAAGGGTGGTGGCTTAGAAGAACAAACAAGGAAATCCAAGAACTTCATGAACACCAAATCATCGTGAGCGTAATAAAGATCCAAAGAGTGAAATGGCTGGGTCATTTAGTGGCAAAACGGCCACAATACGAGAAAAGACACGACAAAGTGATTTTGCCGCACGACAACGCTTGGCCACATGTTGCTCAGGTCGTGAAAACCTACCTGGAAACACTAAAATGGGACGTTCTACCTTACCCGTTAAATTCCCCAAACATCGTCCCTTTCGACTACCGCCTGTTCCGATCAATGACGCATGGTCTGGCCGAATAGCACTTCTATTCGTACGAAGATACCAAAAATTAGAACAATTCGTGGATCGCTTCAAAACATTAACAGTATTTCCAACGCGGAATCGGTATGATGCCAGAAAGATAGGAAACAGTTGTGACTAGCGATATGGGGCCAATACTTTGAAGAATAAATATGTAAGCTTTTGCCATTATAAAAGTATTTTCCTATTAAAAATCAATACAACCCAAATGAAATGGGTTTATTTAAGTTTCTTGTAATTTTTTGACTTATAATAAATATAAAAATATAAATATTAAATATAAAAATAGTTTGTGTAAAAATTGCATCATCGAAAATAACGTAATGTACCATTGGTAGCACATACATCAGACGTATGTCCGATGGTCATTTTTGGTAACCCCCTCTAGGTTGTACGAACCTACATGGTGGAATTTTCCTCATTATATCTCATAACAATGTCCTGACGTTTATGGTTTTGGGTTTGGATAAACTTGACTTTCTGCTCATACCAAACGAGAAAAAACATTTTAATAAATTGTACCTTGACATTCTGGCTTGATAATGTTCTTAGCAAAATAATTTCATCGCCCAACTTGAAAATATAGCAAAACCTCTTTAGCTGACCGGAATTGAATGGAACCTTGCAATTACAAATGAAGAATTACTATGCCCTAAACCTACAAATATAGCTTTCTACAGCTTGGTATTCACAAATAATCTGCGTAAATTACTAACTTTCTTGAGTTTTAACTAAATTTGTGTTCGTAGCTCTGCCGCGTACTAAAGCTACTAACTAGGTGATAATCCGAACTAATTGGGACCAAAGGTGGTTCGGATTATTAAATATTGCTGCTAAGTAGTTGAAAATAGGAGTATTGAATACAAGAAATAAAACACCTGCATACCAGAACTCAAAAGCGATATAATATTTCTGTAAACACAGAACTTCACTTGATTGTGTGGAATTCAATTTGGCAACGCGATTACGTTTTTGCACATTTATTCTTCACTCAGTAACCCCCTTAATTCTTTTTCTTGTTTTGTTGGGCGTTCGGATTACCGAGGTTGAAATGATCGATGCTTTACTGTAATTATTTTCAGAGAAAAGTGAATGAGATGCTTTTGCTGACAATGGATGAGTGGTGATATCCTCACACGTTATTATTGAGGTTGCGTATTAATTGGAGAGACGGTCTTGGCCTAGTAGTTAGAGCGATCAACTACTGATGCAAAGGCACCCGGTTCGATCCCGGGAGGAGTCTAGAAGGAAAATTTTCTTTCTGACTCTTTCTATCCGTGACCGTCTCCCGTGCTTCGGAGAGCACGTAAAACCGGCGGTCCCCTGAGTTGATGACTGCCAACATTAACAATAATAACGGGTTACAGGCAAATTCCCCAACCCGGACTTAAGCAGCCGTAGGGTCTTAATGCTGTTCACCTTTCTCTTAGAGAAAGAGTCTGATGCTCGGGAGTGGGCGGAAATGGCTGACAAAGAAAAAGAAAAGTATTAATTGGATAGCTTTATATTTTTATAAACATTATTATATTATATTACAAATTTAAATATTATTTTATTTGGAACGAAATCACGGGTTTGTTGTTTATTGTACTGTCTAGTAACCATAGAGTTATTGTTTACTATATCAATTTATGTGCTTTCCATAGAGCTCCTTGATCTCTACATTTATTCCCAAACAGGTTGTGGCGTTGGCCGCCACACTACTCCCCCTTTCGGTATAAGCGAGGCAAGGAAAGCAGAAAATAAAACGAATAATTTTAAAATTGAAGGAAAGCTAAGAAGTTGTGAGTAAGGTTTTGAGTGAAATTTAGAATTGGAACTTTTAAATTGTTAAAAATTTTGAAAAAAAAAATAAAAATCTAGAAGTTCAGTTTAGGAGTTCAGTCAAAATGACTGTGATTTGTGTTCACGCAAATGTTAATTATGTAGGCCAAAAAATCGGAACTTTGACACTGACAGGACCAAGTAGAGAAGCAACATTTTGCGCCGGAGGTTCGACGAAAGGAGCAGCAGGGTGAATATCAGGTGCATCAACCATTTTTATGAATAAATATAAAAAATATCAAAGAACTGGAAAGAAGGTACTTAGCTGTCCTGTCCTGTTGCATTGCGTTCTGGAAGCTGGAATACTGGTATTCTCGAGTGTTGTCCAAATCGCGTTTACTGCGCCAATAACAGTCCAAACCAATTAAAAATTCGATCGATATCCAAATCAGTCCAAGTCGGAGGTCACCAATTGTAGAGGATGGATGATATCCTCACAGCGTTGGTGTTGGATAACTTTTTTATTTTTATAAACCTTATTATATTATAATTATTACAAATTTAAATATTATTTTATTTGGAACGAAATTTAAAACACCACTTATCACGGATATGTTGTTTATTGTACTGTTTGATATAGTAAACAATAACTCTATGGTTACTGACTACCTTATCAATTTATGTATTCGTACCTTCCTTAGAGCTCCCTGATCTCTATATTTATTCCCAATCAGATTGTGGCGTTGACCGCCATACTTTGAACGAAAACTAAAGACATTTATTAAGCCAAAAAAAAAATATGACGCATGGGGTAATTAATTCTATTGGCAATCTTGTGGAGGCAAAAAAATGGTGGCTTTGCATGATAAAATATTTTCAATTGGTATCGTTCTTTGAATTAGGGAATTTGTTGATTATTAATTTTTCTAAAAACAGGGCTAAAGTTCGGGAAAATAGCCTGTTGCAATTCAATTTTTCATCGCTCCCCAGTTAGTTATCAATTTAATTTACTTAAGTTCATCCGCTCACTCGCTCACCTCAAGAAGGAACTAAATATACGTCGAAGGAAGCAACGGGTTCTTTCGAGAGTCTTGATGCGTTTTCACTACAGGTTGAGTCTACCATTACGATTGTTTTGTAAGAACTCGATAAATTAATAAATTTTACGAACTAGAAAAGTGAAATTATTTGTGTTTTTTAGAAGTAATAGCCAACTTTGGACAAGGCGATCTAATTCCAGAGTTTCCAAATCGATATCGAATAATTATTTACTTTACTACGCCAAGGACTGGATAAGTCAAACCATACTGTAATTAACTTTGTCTTGGTGAGTGTTTATTTGCTTGGTAAATTTACTTTTAAAAAAACTTAACTTTTAAAACTAGTTAGTTCATGATACGAACACTGTGTAAATTTTGAGCGTAGAGATAGTGGCACTTTGACTAGTAACTGTTTGTTACACTAGTTGTCAACAGAACATCAGTAGTGAATGCCAATACTGTCTTTTCAAAAAAACTACAATTAATGTTGTAATTTATGAACAACTAAGATTAATTTATTGATATACTGTATGAGACGGTCGTTGGTCTGGGTGTTAGCGCGATCAATTGCTAATGTAAGGCGCCCCGGTTCGAATCCGGGTAAAGCTCACTTTGCAATGCCGTCTCCGTGCTTCGGGAGGCACGTAAAGACAGTGGTCCTTCTATGTTAATGAATTGCCATCATTAACAATATAAAATAGAGTAACAGGTACATCTGAAGTCAGCCTAGCAAGCTACTTCAGATGTAAAACAAATAATATGCTCACAGTACTAGTAGTGGCTTCGGAACTTTGCCGAGGTTACTGTTGGAAATTACAGGACGAAGTCCTATGCTAAGAGGAAGAAATACTGTATAAATCTTTTCTTACGACAATTATTGGATTTGAGTAACCCTACCCTCTTCAAAAATGTTTTTCTTTTAGTGACACGGTTTTCGAATCCGGTGTACAAAATAATTAACATCCCTACGAAAGCTAGAGTCGTATCAAGCCTAACGATTAAAAAAACCTGCAACATCTGATAGTACTTAGAAACCCTTGCTTTCCAACTCAGTACATTAGTATTCGTCACCTATCGCCACTTTTCTTCGCCATTTTCTTTGATAAGTATTATCTGATACTTACGTATTGTCTGGAAAAACTTGATTCGCTCTTTGGTTTTCATAATATAATATACTCTCAAACTTTGGTTAACTGGTTCAATGCTTCAAAGGTTTTTTCATCAGTACGTAGCTCATATATTTTTTCTATCTTTTACGATGCGGGTATATTTTTCAAGTGCAGACTGGTAGTTAAGGAAACTCTTCAAAAGTCTTCCCAGAATAAGGCTGTCGTATCAGTACCGGCACTGGGGATGGACTGGAGTAAATCGGAGTTCACTTTACAAAGTGTTACACCAATCTGGAAAAGTGACCAATTTTAAAATTTTATTTATTTGATTTAATTTTAGTTAGTTTTAATGTTACTTGATCTAACCCTAATTTATGTATTTTCTAAGATTTTGTACAAGAAATTGTTCAAATAGATTAATAGTTGACCACAGTAACGTGTTTTCAATGGAAGGTAGGAAAGCACTACTTTCGTTGTGCATAAGTACCACATAGATTCGGCTAAGATTGTAAATATGATTAAATTAGTGACTACGCTTGTATTGCTAACTTTATCTGTTAATAGTAGTTTACCCAATGAGAGAGATAAGGGACAGATCACTCAACGAGTACAAAAACTTAAGTATCCGTTTTATCTATTAGTTTGAGAGAAATCTAAAATCGATTTCTATGAAATCGTGTGCAAAACTTTTGTTTTAATTCTGCATAGGATTTTTAATACCATTTTTTAGACTTTTTTTTCTTCAGAACTTCAGAACGCTTACTTAGGTGGCAATAGGTGGTGGTAGTAGTTTTTAGAAAATTTATTTTTATTTTGAGATATTTCTAAAGTATATTAGGGAGTTATATTTTAAATTGTAAATATTCAAGAAAATTAGTTTTTATTAATCAATAAGAGGTATAAATTTTCATGAAGGTTTTAAGTAATAAAAGTGCGTTCTACATTTTTTTATGTTTTTTATACCACCTCTTTAATTTTTTTCATGATCGTTAAAATTTCGTCTTCATCTACTTAAAGAAGAATGGGAACGTTAATAAAATTTAATGGTACTTACATTTTAAGCCAAGAAAAATGTAAATTAAGGAAAATACGTCGTAAATAATCAGCTACTTTCCTGTTTCCTGTATACGGTGTGTAATGTAATTCATTTCGTAAATGTGTAAAGCTGTAAACAAGGCTCATTTTGTTGTATTGTTGGGTACGTGTAGTTGTTATTTGTCTAACGAAAGCCAAATCTTTCTTGAATTTCCCTCGATGTGCATTAAGCAATATGCAAGTTTATTTTTTCACAAAAACAATTTTTCTTTACGTTTCCTCAAAACGGCACCGTAGTACTTAAAGAAAAGGATGTTAACTTTTACAGTTTCCTTACACTCACGTATCTATTAGGTTTTTGAAATAGAATTTGAAATTTAACATGTCATACAATTCTTATCTTATTTTTCTATATGGCTTGAGCATTCCTTTCACGTCAATTATAGCTCCCATTTCGCCAGTGTCTGCATAGCAGAGTCCCTCAGGGTGAGTGTAAATAAAAAATAATAAAAAGCAGTTTATAATTCCGACAGGCTGTCTAAAAGCACACAGGAGAAATCATTTGTATCTTTTGGTTAAATTGGAATATAATTTATGTTTCATCACGTGAACACATTTCATTTATACCTACAGTTGCTTACTTCACATTAAACTTAATTTTTTCAAACGTTTGCGATGATGCTCTGCTTGTGACGACGATAGCAATAATTAATTTTTGTTTATTTTGAGATATTCGAGCCGGATTGCGCACCTTCGAGGTTTTATTTAAAATTCAAAAATGACACCGATAAAGTTAAAATATTTGTTATGATGATGATGTGTACGTCAGGGCCATAATTCAAGACGAAAACACATTCATAAGTTAAACTTTTAAGCTATGTTTGAAGTTTCCGCATATCTCGATAAATCAATGATTAATAATGAAGTTGGGAAATGTTTACCGCGAAATATTGCACATCAAGTCTGAAATGTTCAAAGTTTGGAGGTGGTCATCACTTTTCTAACTTATTTTGAGAACATCCATATTTTTTGACGATATATTATAAACTAAGTAGATGATGAGAAATGGACTCTCATTTTACGAATTATGGACTCGAAAATAAATTTCGTCCGATGTCTATTTTCTGCAGCCAACGTCGTCGTCGACTCCACCAAGACCAACAAACTTTTTTCGGTCCTTTGCACTCATGTTTGTTTTAATTAGCAAATAACAAAATTTAAACAGCTTTTCAAGCGTAAAGTGCATGGAAGACAAAGATTTATGTATTCTAATAAAACTTAAACAAGCAGAATTCAACACAACGTAATACAGTAGCAAATACTATAAATAACATTAGTCCCGCTTGGCGACATATATCGGGATGTTAAACTGTGTCTCTAATTGCGCAAGGACTCGCCATTGCATGTGTTATAGTGAGACACACGGTCTAAGTCAACTCTCTGGTCTGCCGTTTGTCTTTGATTTATACGACATAACGAGTACTTTTGGGGAGGCCATGATTCAACAAGGAACTTCCTGTTCAAACTATCCTTATAACCCTTCAGGCCAAAATCCTTATTACTAATATATCTTCACTATTACAAAATTACGGTTGCAACTATTCATACACTTAATTTATCATTTTCTAAATATTTTGCCAAATGTAAACAATAATTGCTAGGTAAATGTAAACGTGAACAACTTACATTTACTTGACTTGCTTCACTAAATAAACACTTTTCAAGTGTAATTTTTAATTAAATTTTCGTGAACGCTTTAAAATTCATTTTAAATTAAAGGGAATGTGGACACAAATTTGAAAATGCATTTAGCAACGATAATTGTTACAACAAATAATGGTAAGCAGTTAGGTCACGCTGTTGCGATTTTAGAATTTTCGTCATTGTGCTCGTTTGAAATTTTTATAACTACTACCTCCCCTTCTCTCGATACGCAAAAGATATAAGCTTTACAATATTTTTGATAGTTAAATCAATTTAGAGAGAATGAATTTTTATTCTTACGCAATTACACTTTGCCAGGGTAACTCCCTGGAAGTCTTCACTTTAAACTAAATTTCTATAATTAAAATAAACTATCTCTCTGACCGACTTTCCTCGGAAGGCATAGGTAATGCAGTCGGTCTAATGCACCTTCTCAAAATGAAGTGTTACTACGTTTCTGTGATTTGAAGCCTTAGTTAAGCTGTAATTGTCTTATGCTTGTGATAACAATCTTCAAACCACAGAGAAGGATTCAACATTCGGACACGAATAGGTATCAGAAGAAGTACAATAATAATGAGATTCCCATAACTTACCTAATTACAACATATTTAAGATATTAATATCCTATTGCAAAAATTTTAAGAACGAGTAGCTAATTGGGTCAACATTAAAACCGTCAGGGACGTTTTTATGATGCCAAATTAGAATAACAACCGTACCGTACCGATTAGTGTCCTTTCTGTCTCATGAACAGACACAACATCACAATGCTTATACGGAACTTTTTAAAGTAATGCACTCTAAAGTTTGTTGGGAATGAATTTTTTCATATTGGCGAGAAATCGAGAAACCTTATGAGGACACCCTAAACCAAATCTAATGTCAGGTTTACATTTGTAAACAGAAATTAACTACTCCGTTAGATTTCTAATGTAAGCGAGGCTTGTAAAAAACACTGTTGATGTCTTTTTATGAAATCGAAAGAAAGTCGATAACAGTTTCAGAAAAATCGGTAAAAGTTCGAATTCCCGGGTTCGAAAATACACTTTTTCCTATAGAAATGGCTTTACCAAACGAAAGAACAGAAAAGTACAAACTCTTTAAGGTAAGGATAATGAATTTTGAAAATTGCAATTTTTCCATAAGAAATACATGTAAGTGTATTATTGTGTAATAAAACGCCAAATATGGAAATATTGTGTTGACGGTACGTGTGCTGTGCCTGGGTTGACAGTGACTAGTGGTGGGGAGATATCGGTCGCTCCCTGAGATCCGTCGCGTCAACATCCATACTTTTTTGAGTTGGAGCTACTTGGGGAATGTTTTTAGTAAGTAAATCGCTTATCAAAACCGCTTGTAGCGCCCGGGAAAACTCTGAGCGGAGCGCAGGGTGCGGAAAATGGGTTTACATAGATAAACGCAACTACGTCAAGGGTCGGATTCACACAAAAAGTAAATTTTTTCCGAAATTTGTTGTCCGATCACAAATTTAATTTTTTTAAAAGTTGATTAGACCCTCATCCTTCATAATTCGTTGTAAAAAACGAGATTCTGGTATCTTTAGTTTCAAAATTTGTGAACTAACCGCAAGTTTTATTTTTTTATATGTTGATTATACCCTCATCTTCCATAATCCACTATAAAATGGTAAAAATTCCGATCCGGGAATTCGAACTGTCACCGAAAAATCCTTGGTATTTATAACCAATTTTTTTGTTGGATATTTTCTTATTCTTATCCTCTGCTCCTCAGAAAAATTTTATTCATTTTATCGGCCGTTTATCAATTGAAACTGAATTTGTAAAACCACTAGCGGCTTTCCATGTGGGGTAGCGGGTGACGGTTCGAAATCCCGGGTCGGGATTTTTACCATTTTTGAAGTGAATTATGAAAGATGAGGGTCTAATTAGCGTATAAAAAATAAAATTTGCGGTCGGTTCACAATTTTGAAAAACGGCTTTAAAGTTAATTTGGAATGCAATTTTATCATTGGCTCTTTTGAACTTTAACCCCGCCCCCAAAATTGAAAAAGGATGTGGCGACTGTAAATATACCAGAATCTCGTTTTTTACAACGAATTATGAAAGATAATGGTGTAATTAGCTAATAAAAAAATTAAAGTTGTGATCGGACAACAAATTTTCGAAAAAAAATCACTTTTTGTGTGAATTCATTTCTGAGGTGGTTGCACTGTCAAAACCTACTCTCCGCACCCGCCCTCGCCCCTCCGGGGCTCGTGCGGGGCTTCGAGCGGTTTTGACACGTGCTAAACTCATTAAAAACATCCCTTAAGCGGCTCCAACTCGAAAATTTTGAAAGTTGACGCGACGGATCTCTGACAGCGACTGGTATCACCCCACCACTAGTCACTGTCGACCCAGGCACAGCACACGTACCGCCAACAGAATGAATGATACCTTTTCATTTTAATACACTTACATGTATTTCTTATGGGAAAATTGCAATTTTCAAAATTAAATTGTGGCCTTATTACAACTCCGACAAGATTGATCCTCACCTTAAAGAGCTTGTATTTTTGTGTTCTTTCGTTTGGTATAGCCATTTCTATAGGGAAAAGTGCGTTTTCGAACCCGGAAAATCGAACTCTCACCGGGGTAGCGTTTACCTTACGAAGATCCTTACCGATCACGGGTGCTTCAACTACTATCTGCACCAAATCCGAAAACATCTAGCACCTACTTATGGCTACTGCAAAACCGGGGACACAAATATGGTGGCCGTTAAGCTAAAAATCCAAGCTAACTGGGAAACCATACACAGCATGGTTTGCGCAGATATGATGGAAAAGGAGGTAGCGGAATGTTTACGTTTGGAACCTGTTTTGATTTGGATTTCCCGTTAAGCTGATCTGCATTGTAAAAACCATAAGCCGGATGAAGGATGTATTGTTACGGAATTTTATTAATTCAGTAACTAGGATTCGTATTTTTGCCTCATGTGCTGAAACGAACTATAGCACGTAGAGTTCTACGTATTGCAAGTGGAGAGATTAGATTGTCATTTTCTTATTATAGGTATTTCTGATGTGTTTAATGAGATTTTTGTGCGTTCTTTAGTTTTAGAATTTTACACTTATGCAAGAGCCTGAATTCGTTAACATTGAACCAGAAATATACAGAAGTTAGAAGGATTCCCAATTACAAAGGATATTTTTGACGAGATGAGTACGATTCTCTTGTGAGGAACTGGGTGAGTTTTAAAACTTTAAGGATATGCACTGCTTGTTATTCACTCATAAAATTCTGTAGGCATTTTGCCATTAATTTTTGGTGTCGACTGTATAGTTATGTCGACGTTGCCTTTCATTGTTTCACGGTAGCTTTATTTGATTGTTTGCTTTTCCCCTTTCAGGGAAACCAAACTGTATTTTTGGATTTGGGTCACTTTTCATCTTCAATGGAAAGCGACGGGTGTTGTTTGAACTTGTGGACTTAGGGTCTTCAACCTGGGTTTACCTTTACTTGCTTTGTTTTATGTTTGACTTTGCCTCATATCTTGACATTCAACACCCGCTTTCCGTTGATATTTCGGGAAGAATAAATTAAAACTTTTGGTTTGGTTGTTTTATTATTCGTCCCTTTTAGATTACCTAATGAACCATTTCATAGGTTTAAAATACTCATTATTTATTATTTATTGGTCTTTTCAAAATCAGCCACCTGAGAAAAACGAACATGTTTCGATTTCCTTGTTTTTATATTTTTCAAATTTTGGTTAATTTCCTAAAAATGTTCTAATTTTATTAAAAATTTATAAGCATCTACCACCCCCTCCCTTTATCTAATTTTCTTTTAAATTAAAATCACTTATAAGATCCAGAATTTTCGAAATTTAACTGGCATATAAATTCAAGGAGTTATGCTTTAATTTTTCTTTTTCCGTAACATTTTCTCATTAGGAAAGTTTATCAAATGCACCAAGGTGCATTTATTTAGATATTAGAAATAAATATGAGTAAAAAAACTAAACAAAAACATTGATGCTTTGGTTTTTTACATTCAAAAAGTAAGAGTTTTCGTGGTCAGTCTGTATAGGGTTGACGGATGAGTGGACAATTACAGACTTGCAATAGCAAAGAGTACTTTTGTTCTGAATAAAATACACTATTTTTATTTTCAACTAAAAAAATAATTATTATCTACATATTAATGTAATTATCCATAATTGAGTATTATTAACTTACAAATTATGTTATAAGAATGAATTTAATGATATAAAGCTAAGTGAATTTTTAATTAAATTTATTATAACACTTGACTGTTGACAAAATGATATCAAGCAGTTTGGTAATAAAATTTTGTAAAATGTCGGAAACATTAGTTCATTGAATATAATACATATATTTTTTTAACTATGATTGTAAACTTTAAAATTCAATTAATAGCTCAAGCCTAACTGAGAAGAATCTAAAATTCGAAAAATTAATGATCATCGATATTGTAGACTATCATAACTTTAGTAAAAAAAAGTAAATAGAATTTATAATGATTTGATTTAAAATTTACTCGGCTTGAAATCATTACACTGATTTTTATAATATAATTTATTATTATAGCTTCCAAGATATAAGATTGGAAAATTTGTAATTGGAGATATAATTTTAATTTGGTAGACGAAAGATAATATTTTCAAATAGGTTTAGTTTGCGGTAATACAAAGGGCGAGAGCTCTTCACCATTGCGTAAATCGGTTGACATGTTTTCTGTGAAATTAATATTTCTCTTGGTTCTAAACTAACATATTAAAGGTAGATCATAATTAAATGAACAACGAATAAAATATACATTTTTGGAAAACTTTGGATTAATTAACATGGAGCCATTGATCGATCCTAATTTGCAAAGGTTAAAATAGAGATTTCTTTAAATTTGAGTAATTAACCGAATATAAAAATAAGTTTGTAGTGTAAGTTTAAAAATGTTCTGATAATTTTTTTTTAAAAAATATCTCGATACGTAACCGATGAGATCTAATAAGATCAAAACAAGTGTCCTTCGAGTGTTTAAACACCGAAAAATGTGTAAATTGAAAAATGCAACGAATTACCAAGATTTATAATTTCCTCCTTTGAGAGATAAACTGCGATTTGGTTTTTACAATCGAGTAATTAAAACTTGATAGAATCGATATTCAAAAATGAAGCAATTCTATACATATGTAAAAAATTTGGTAGGCTAAACACTTTATGTCTTAATGGTCTTCCGTAAAATACGCGAAAGTTTGTTCTCCATTCCGTTTTCTTCCAACAAACAGTGTCTAGTGAATTTTTTAAAACTTCATTCTGTACATTGGAGTAAATTTATTTGGTAGAATATTTTTTCAAGAAATTATTTACGTTTCCTAATTTCATAATCTAAAAAATATGTGTAGTCGGTTGCAAAGAAATAATTTTTGCTGTTTTATGAGTGGGGGGTCCTAAACCAGGAAACAATACATGAATCACTTGGCACAACCCAGTCCCGCAATGTAATAGATGAGTACTTTTAAGGATTAAAACACAACGTATTGAAATATTTTTATTTCACCCTCAGAGCGAGTTGTATGAATATTATACAAAGCCTCGTAGTTTTAATACAATGGCAAGGGTTTTCTTACCATGAAATATAACCTGTAATAATTTTCAAAGGCAAACTAATATAAAAACCATTTTTTAAAATAAACCCAACTTTTTAAATTGACCAACCAAAATAATCGATTTATTATCCTGCTACAAATTTGTACATAAACATCGATAAGGACAATAAATATATAATACAAATAGTTCTTATTGGAACCGTGTGTACCGGTCAACACAAAGTGACAGTGCATTCCCAACGGTCTTGTATCTTTCTCTTTACTCTCATACAGGACAATAATCGAACTGCCCTTTTTCCCTGGACGGTATTAGGATATCGGTCATGGGACGTATTTCACCTTAGCCGCGATATTGGACGAGGTACTCCCCAAATAACTTGTCTATTCTATCGAATACATGAACTTACGTTATACAGGGTGTTTTCTAAATGCTTTTAATCGTACATCATCGAAATACGTAGCACAGGCAGAATTTATCGCCTAGGAAAACTCTGCTGACGCTGATCGTTTTATAAAAATTCGATTATGCTGCTCTTCGCTCAACAGACATACGAGCCACTTTAAATTTGCAATATTTTACAAAAAAATGCACCCAATTTATTGTTACATTCGAATAAGTAATAATTTTACATTAAATTTTGTTTATCGCTACATCGTAAAACCTTATTGGATGTGTTTAAACGTACACCCTGTGTAGAGTATTTCCATTTAGCAGGCAAGACCCTCAATAAGTTGTAAGTTCCATCGGGATCTGAAGATAGCATTGTATATGAGCACAGTTAGACTGGACATAGTTTAAGCCGTCTCATAAACAAACGGGTATCTGGACATCAGTCGGGAACAGTTCGTTCGTACTCCTTCTGATCCCAGAGGTAAACATCGTAACTTCCCGTATCAGAGTAACTATAGATAATACGGAAATAGAAGACGCACTGTTACCATAAACATCCTTTCATTTACTTTACTAAAACTTTAACCTAACTTTCATAAATAATTTCCAATGGTAATAAATGTTATGGCAATTTGAAAGTGCATTATTTAAATATTTAAAACGGAAAAACTTTGCGGGAAACATCGATACGGTCCTGTTGAATAGTGGTATGGGTAAGAGTGATGCTATAACATATACGTCCAACTTACATGAGGAATGGCTGACAACCGCCAGTTCTTAATGACACTGTCAAAGGTTTGCTTGATTTGTGACGCCAGATTTCGATTAAAGACATCACTTTCAGCCTTGCGAGAAAATATGGCTGCCTCAGCTCAAACTAATGGCGCCTCCTAAAGCGATGAAATATGTGATATGTTGCTACTGCTTTTGTGTCCCCTTTACTCATATAAGTAGCAACTACAACCAAAAATATATGACTACAAAAACAAACTTTAAAATGCTTTACATTTATGACTAAAAAAGAATAAACCTTTTCGGAGACCCTCGCGTCCATCAACACGTGGATTAGGAACTCCTTTGACAATTTGGATCCGAAGTAATTAACAATTCTCCTCGTGGTAGTTGCTCAAATTTTTTGACCTACTTCCCCGCCAAGTTTGAAATTATTAAACGTAAGTTTCACTTGAGAAAATTTACGAGTTCTACTTTACGTACTTACTTAGATGCTAATCTTTAGTGTTCGGTTGTGAACATATTTTAGAATTTGCTCTTTGTTTGCATCCTATGTAACGTCATATTTATTTCGCAATTATAACATCGGCGCCCGTGTAATGTTCGAATACAAACAATGGTGCGAAATAATTCTAGAGCAATTCTACTTTGTGTAGTGGCTGCGAATGTTCTGGTTGGACCATTCGTAACAATTTACTCCAGCTGGCACATGATATTACAGGACATCACATATTTATGGGCGGGTTGGGGCTACACTAACTCCTCTATATCTCAGAGTCCTGGTCAAGTAAGTAATTACAACGGTGGACACCCGCCAGGCGTTGTTGCTAATGCTACGTCCGTAAGCTATTAGATTGTTAGGAATGTGCCACATAGGATTAAAGATTTTTATGTTTTTCCCCTTTTTTATATCCTTGTTCGTAATTATACAAACTACGTACAAGACGCAGTTGTAAATTTATATTAATCGTCGCTCCGATCGATAAAATTGGAGAGGACGTGGTTTTTCCATAACTCATCTTAATTATATACACAACTAAAATCTTTCGGTAGTTTATCAACTGACCGCCTAAAGTGATGCATATATGAATAAGATGAACACCCAACGCTGCTAACATAAATTCCTTCATTAATATCATCAAAGACAATACGAAATCCAATGTAATTTACAATTCAGAGAGTAATGAAACTTGACAATGCTAATTCCCTGCAAGTCACTTGCAATAATTCTGTTTGTAAGACTGTGGTCGCATACACAG
Organism: Lycocerus yunnanus; assembly: GCA_036346125.1. Taxonomy (NCBI): domain Eukaryota; kingdom Metazoa; phylum Arthropoda; class Insecta; order Coleoptera; family Cantharidae; genus Lycocerus; species Lycocerus yunnanus. The sequence goes on from JARFIX010000017.1 coordinate 1,536,150, forward strand.
AACGACCGCAGCTGTCCAGCTCTCATCCCAGCACCCACTTCAAAGATCTCTTCGAAATGTGTTGTAGCATAGATTACGGAACACTACAATACCTGAAACAGCTACTGGCTAAGCCTCAACAATGTTGGCTTCAAAGGTTAACGTAAGCTCAAACCGTTGATGTTGCTAAACTTTAATGCATCACGTTATCTCTTGATAATAATTTCGTTTCATCCAGCAACATTATCCAAACGAAAACAAATTTCGGTGTTACAAAAAAAAATCGGGAAAAATATTTTTGAATAAATTTTTCGAATACATATCGGGAATGAGGTTATAGTAAGTTAAGGCACGTCACGAGTGAAAAGTCATAAAAGTAATAATTTTTGCGTACGATAGTCTTGTGATTTTATGCTCAGGTTGCTGACATGTTTTGAAAAGTGCCAATAAACCTAAGACGTAACAATCGTTATGACATTACTTTACACGTACGCGGAGAGATTTTATACGATGTTGTTTAGAATAGTGAGATATGCTTGCGCAAAGAATGGGGCGCCAAAATTATATTTTATTGTTCATAAAAAAAATTGCGATATAAACTATAAACTTTTGTAATGGAGTTAAATTAATTCATATAGTAGGTGAAATTAGTGATAAATAAAGCTTTGTATCGCAATATTCTGTAATTCAGAACCAAAGAAGTAATTTTAACAATGTAATATATCCTCGCTCTTTCATAAGATAAATTAGATTCACGGGGAGTCTAAATAAGCATGATATACAGCTTGCAATATCGTGGAATATAAGAAACAAGAAATCATGTTTAATATTGACGCCACTTATCTGAGAGGTTGAAGTTTTTGGCTGGATTTCAGTCGTCCATCACTGCTGGAAATCATCCACCAGTCTAGAAAATGTTATATATGACTTTTGAGGGTTGACTTAATATTGCAGGTCCGGATTGTTAATACTTAACCGTAACTATATATATGTTGAGATTTTTTATATAAAAAATACTTCGTGTTAAGAAAATATAGTTTTCTAAACCCCATTATTTTTTCTCTGATGATGTCAAAGGTCATCTCACAATAAATAAATGCACTTTGCTCACATTTTAAAATTTTTTCATCAAAATATTTGGAAATCGATTTCAAAACACCCATTACTCTGTTAATATCGCTTTAAACGTGAGGGTTTCAACAAATAAGGTTGCCGACATCGCTGCAGCGGAAGGAGTGGTTGTTATTTTTTAAATTAAGTGGACGTCGGATCGAGAAAGTCTAAACCTTCAAGAACGCTATCGAATTAATAAAAATGCAGTAAAAAGGGATTACTGCCAAATTTTTCTCCGAAAACTTCTTGACTAACAAAGAACGCGCTACATGCCAAGCTTAATTAAATAATTAATTAAACCTTCTAAAGAGACGATATGTCCACTTGACATCATTAAAAGTAAAATTGACAAGTACAATAAATTAAAATACACATTGAACTTAAAGAAAATAAACAGTAATCTTAATTAGATTACTTATTGATGAAAAATTGATCAATTGAAATCAAATGAATGTCAGAAACTTAAATAATAAAATAAACTAAATAAATGGATGTGACCATAACCTCTCAGTGGCATAACGTGGCTTGAAAAGTGTAGGAAAAGACAGCAGTTTTTTGTGGCGCTGCTATCATTGGTCAGGAAAGAATGCCAAAACCTATCATAGCCTTAGAGACGGGAAGGCCTAGAGCCATCCTTGTTTTCGTGACGATACGCAACTGTATATTATATAAAACTTTTCAGAAAATGTAGGGAGCACAGGTGGAAATCTATGCATTTAGTATGCGATTTAACCGGTTCTAATTTTCTACCAGATTTAATTATTTGGGCTACTTTCCACAATTTTGGGAAATGTGTATCTGAAGTAATGCATCTAAGATCAATGTAGTTAATTTTAAACATTTTTGGGTTAATTCTTTTCATATTGTATTGCGAGCTTTCTTTATTTCCCTTATGTCTTCTGGTTTGAGGACATCAGAGGAATGGTTCAAATTTATTTTGTAAATTTTAAGCATATATTTTTCATTTTTCTTCATCATTCAATATTTTTATCTATGATTTCAAAGTTTTTTTAGATTTTCTTTTCCAAACTTGCGATTATTTAACTTCTTCAAATCATAAGTAAAACTTACTTCACTCACTGAACCGTTTCTGTTCAAATATTATTTGAGTGCTTCATTCCTCTATTTATCGATTTTCTTCTATTTTGAGAAGTGGGTACTCAAGGTTTATAAAAATTTTTGGAAAACTAAAATTATTTCTATAGGAAAGTATTCTAAAGATTTATTTAAATAAGAATTGATTTCAGGGGAGTCCACGGGGATGATAAATTTGTAGGGTAAAAACGCGTTAACCGTTAATACTGAGATTCCCAACTCAAGCTGAGACAAAGTAAGAATATTCAAACATTTCGGTTTGTAATAGCAAGCAATTAAAACTGATTTTTTGAAGTTTTTCAAGAAAAAACCGCTGCTCCTCCCAAGCATAAACATTTACAAATATAAATTTATTAACCTAGGAAATTAATATTTAATTAAAATTAACAGGATGAAAAGAACAATTAAACAAATTTGTTCATGAGCTTTCAGTAATGAATCATTTGTGGTCATCCATGATGATTGCCAAAATTTGTTGCTGAAAAATCATTTAAAATTTTTTATTTGTATTTATCAGAATGATTTAATTCATTCATGTAACTTCGTAAATTCAATGCAAACTTCGTAAACTTCAAATTATAAATGAAATTGTTTGTTAGGACAATTTTGACATAGAAAAAAAATGTTCATTTTAAATTGTGACTAATGATTAAACAGTAAATAAAAAAAAGAAAGTGAAATCATAATTTATACCTTTAAATCCAAAGTACAAACAAATTTTAAATTTAAAAGGCCAACCAAAAAGGTTTTATTGTACAATGTTGGCACTTAGAAAAATTTGGACGATTCAACGCCTAATTTCCGAAAAGGCAGTTTCATGATTACAGCCGTAACGTAATGACGCAAACATGTACTGAGTTTTTAATGGTTTCCAAAATTGATTCTAAATTTCTGTAACAGTTTCGGCAAAAAAGTGAAATTGTATAAAAGAAGTGGAAAGGTCCAGTTTTTTCAAAATTTTTGACCCCCCACCTCTTTGTCACAGTTGGTCACAATCTTTTATGCTCCCCTTCTCAGGAACTTGTAATCATATTTTAAAATTTTTAAACAATTTTTTTACAAGTCCTAAAAATAAAATTTTTATACGAACGTCACATTTGGGAAATCCCCTTCCCCATTGTCATATTTGGTCACATTTTGTTACCCCCTTTAAAGTAAGGACGTCCTTTATAGACGACCCCATTAAAGTTTTTATAAAAATGAATCAAGGTCTCAGTTGACGGTGATTTATAAAAAAAATTCAGTAAGATAATGAAAATCTTATAATTAAAACAAAATGTACAAATTAAAAGTGGAAAGCAAACAGAAAAGTTAGAATAATAATTGAAACACCAAAAGTAATTTTTGCAAAAAAGGCAAACATGAGACTCAAAATCAAAAGGAAGATGAACATATTTTCAACAAATCACCATACAAATTTTAAAAAATTATACGAAACAAAAATTTAAATCGAGAAATTATAAAACAAAAAGTAACAACAAAACTTTTCAATTTATTTTATTTTACGATTTAAAATTGTAAGCTTTGGGGTAGTTTTAGTTATTTTTGATAGGAAATCTAGATCTTTCGGTCCGATTATGAAGATAAAATTTAGTACACAACTTAGATTCCTTAAGGATTAATTTAACACACGATTTTTAATTTCATAAAACTCGATTAGACAATTAAATTAAACCAAAGAAAATTTTACTAAAATAACAAATTAATTACATTTGTTAAGAAGTCTGTAGTCCATGGGGTACAAATTCAAATTAAACAGAAGTATAAATTATTTGGACTATAGCAATATGTAGGAATCCTGAATTTTCTTCCTGAAAACGTAGGGTTGTACATACGATTTCCACTTACTGCGGCTAGCTGAAAACTTGATGGGTGTAATTTTTCAAATTAATAAAGATTTTCTGGAAAACTTTAGCGCATTCTGATAAGAAAAGATAACCGTGGCGAAGATCTCTCAATGGCGTAATATGGAGTGGTAAAAGAAAACATTTGTCTAGTTTTTTAATTAAAAAATGAAATGAAATTGTTCTTAGAAAAACAAAAAAAAACATGATCTTATGATGTATATGTACTTTAGTCATGAGCGTAGATGAAAAAAAGTTGCTAATTTATCTGACATCCTGGATCAGCTAAACAAGCTAAATTTAAAGTTACAGGGTAAGGAAACGCATATTATTTACTTCAGAGATAATCTCCAAGCGTTTGTATTAAAACTTCAACTATATCTTGGTAATTTGGCCATATTTGAACACCGTTGCACCGAGGTTAAAAAATCGGAGAATGGAATTGAAGACCATCTAAAGAGGAAATTATTGAATACCTTGAAGCCCTTGAAACTGAAATTTAACGTTACTTACCCGAACTATTGGAAAAGAAGCTGCGCTAGTACGAAATCCACTTCTTGCATCTTTGGATGTTGCCAGTGTTCCTGACTGTGTGCAGGATGAACCTTTCGACCTGCGAAGTGATTCATCGACACGTAATGTGTTTCAAGAAAATTGTTAACTCAGCTTTGGTGTGCTATGCGTCGTTCGTATTTTAAAGTCTCCATGCTTGCTTTCAAAGTATTAGTGCCATTTGCCACTACCTATCTCTGCGAAAGTGGATTTTCAACTCTTGCAAAGATCAAAATCCAAAAATAGGTTGGATGTTCAAGATAACTTGAGATTGACTTGAACAAAAACTCAACCAAGAAAATCGAAACTTGTTTCGCGAATGCAAGTCCAGCAGTCACATTTGGGGTTAGATTACTCATTAGCGCTAAAAAATTGGGCAGTTTAGAGAATCTTTTTCGTCACTACCAATATAGCAATTGAAGTAGAGTCTTGAGAGTTTATTGTACATATTTTAAGGTATACAAAAATATTTTTTATTTTGATTTATAACACAAAATGATGTCGTAGCAGTTAATTAAGTGAGACTTTATTTTTTCAAAAAAAAACGGTGTGCAGGTTAGCAATGCCCAGACAACACTTACAGCAGTAAAAAAATATTTTCTTATTTAAGCTTTTCTTTGGAAATACGTGTGATTATTATAAAATAATAGTTTTTACAAATTTGGCATATATTTAAACTTTTTTTAAATTTTTTACGAAAAACTCGATCTTAAATTGTTTATAAAAATTTCTTATCTACTAATCGCAAAAATCGTCGGTATTTCCATAAATTATACGGTATCCAGTCATTTGGCCGAATTTTTTGGCCGACAATCATTTGCCGACAGTTTTGGCCGACACATCATTTGGCCGACACATCATTTGGCCGACAGATTATTTGGCCGACTAGTTTTTGGCCGACAGATTATTTGGCCGACAAGTTTTTGGCCGATAGTCATTTGGCCGACAGTTATTTAGCGGCAATCATTTATACCAATATCTCATGTACTTAGGGGCCGTTCATATATTACGGAAGACATTTTATCCTACTTTTAGACTCCCCCTCAATCCGTAATAAGAATATATTACAAAATGGATGTCATTACTAATTTTCTCCCCCATTTGCAGATGGCGTTACTAATTTGCGGTTACTATTTTTAAATATTGTGAATTTATTTGTTAATTTACCCCAAATTAATAGCGCCATCTGCAAATGGAAACAAAATTAGTAACGCCATCTATTTATAAAGGGAAAAAGCATAAGTTCTTATATATTATTTGCTCTAAACTACCAACTTAAAATAATATACCAAATATTATTATATAGGTACCAATATAAATATTATATACCAAGTAATATACCAAGTATTATAATACAGAAAATAAGATAATAGAAGAATAATATAGGAGATATAGAATAGAATAGAACAATACATAATAGAACAGAAGGAAGAATATTACTTTTTCGAAAATTTGAAATTAAAATTAAATCGTAATTACATCAAATATGCCTTTGGAATATGTTGAAAGTAGTCGTGGAGTTAAGCAGCTTTTGCATAATGGATTTCTGTTTACTCGCGATAAACAAGGTGGTGCAAAAGTTTATTGGAAATGCATCAAATACAACACTTCAAAGTGCAAAGCAAGAGCAATCACTGAAGGCGATGAACTTGTTGGACTTAGTGGCACCCATATTGGTCATACGGTGGAGAGTGGTGAAGTCGCAGCAAAACTGTGCTTGCCGATATCAAACAAGTGGCGAAAACTTCCAAGGAAAACCCTCAACAGATTCTGGCAGATGCTACTCTTAATCTTGATATAGCAGTGGCCCCGCATCTTCCTTCCACCACATTGTTGAAACAGATCATTCGCAGAACTCGCAATACAAATGGACCTGCTGTTCCAACATCTCCTACCAGCCTGACCGATTTAGCGATTGAAGGAGATTACCGAAAAACTGGTAAAGGAGAACCTTTCCTCCTTTATGATAGCGGACCCAGTGAGAATAGGATCCTTATATTTAGTACCGCAGAAAATTTACAGTTATTGGCTGATTGCGATCATTGGTTCGCCGATGGGACGTTCAAGTCGGCTCCATCACTGTTCTTTCAACTGTACACGATCCATTCCATTAAGTACAAAGTGGTCATTCCGTCTGTGTTTGCTCTTCTTCCGAATAAGAGAGGACACTTACATTCGAGTTTTAGAAGCTATGCTAAACTTGAAACCCGAGTTAAAACCCGTAAGTGTTATGACCGACTTCGAAATTGCGCAGAAGAAAGCGTATCAAAGTGTTTTCCCTGGTATCGCTCACCATGGATGCTTTTTCCACTTTAATCAATGTATTTGGCGTGTAATACAGGCTAACCATCCAATTAGAATTCGTTACGAAAATTTGGCTGAGCCATTGTTTTCCTAAATATAAGAAAATTAGCGGCTCTGGCCTTTGCTCCGGAAGAGAATGTGGAGCTTATGTTCGAAAACTTGATGCAAACTGAGTTCTTTTTGGAAAATGAAGAAGTATTGAAACCATTACTTGATTACTTTGAAAACACTTGGATTGGTGCGATTCGAAGTAGGAACAATCCAGTGCGAAAACCCGTAAATTTCGGGATTTCGATCTGGAACTGTCACGATGCCTGCCTCGGGGATCTTCCTAAAACAAATAATTCCATTGAAGGGTGGAATAATAAATTCAGTCGTCTTCTCGGAGCCAATCACCCCACAATTTGGAAATTCATCGATGGACTCAAACGTGAGCAAGGTAATATTGAATTCAGCCTTGCTCAGTATATTGCAGGCCACGAGCCCAATCCTCCTAAGAAAGCGTACGTCAAACTGGCGGACAGGCTCAAACGACTTGCCCTGGATTTCCCCAACAAAACTCCCGACGATTTCCTTCGTGGCATTGCTCATAATCTCCAGTTTAAACCCAACGGATCTTAGAAATATTCGTTGATTTGAATTGAATATTTCATATTTGTTTTGTTTTTTAGTTTTGTGTTTTAGTAAATAAAATAATATAATTTATTTATTATTAAAGAATATTTTTAATTTTCGGCTAAATGACTATCGGCCAAAAACTGGTCGGCCAAATAATCTGTCGGCCAAATGATGTGTCGGCCAAATGATGTGTCGGCCAAATGATGTGTCGGCCAAATGATTTATCGGCCAAAACTGTCGGCCAATAGAATTCGGCCAAATAATTTTCGGCCAAATGACAGTGAATCAATTATACATATGTCTGACAAGCTACAGCTTGTCTGAATTTATTCTATATCTGAATTTTTAAGTTAATCGGATAAAAATTGCTCAAATTATGTTGCACACCAGTTTCAAAAATGTAGTTTTGAGAAAATCGCGTTTAAAGTTTTTAAATAAAAAGTTGAATATTATATTGACTTGCTGATTTTTTACATTTATTCCGCTATTCCAGCACCGTAAAGCTCTCTTTCTAGGTTTAAATTTTGCTTTTCAGACATAAGATTACCAGTTTGACTATAACATTTCAAACCGCAGAGAGAAACTTCGCAAATTGAGCTGTAAATATTTTTAAAATTTTTCACACTTATGAATGTGATGGAATATCATTCTTAGATAGTTTATACATGTTTCCAGTCAATTAATAAAAAAATCAAAAAATAAATTTTACTGAGTGATGTAACCCCTTTTAAATTAAATAAAAATATGCAAATGTGTTTATGTACCTAATTATGTTAGGTTATCTCTGTTCTAATTATGTTATGTTGCATCTGTTCTGCATGTTAGTTTATCATTTTGTTAGAATTTTATTCTTGAATGAAATTGAATTGAATTCAGTACCAACGTTTTACCTCTAAGAGCTTTATTTTTGGCTTATGTTAAGCAGTACATCCATTGTGTGTGTGTGTCTACTGTCTAGAGATACTAGAATATGAAGTAAAATGGTGGTTCTACCAAATGGTAACAATTTGAAAACATACATAATTTTGGCCGTAATCTCTTGGCTGAATTTTGAATGTTATTTTTGGGGCAGTATGGAAGCAATGTAGCGTTCTTACGATATGTAAGTATATAGAAACTTTGTACCCTAAACAAGTAGATAAATTTTGTCTACGAGATTTAGACCATGGTTTCAACGGGGTCCAGGTAGACCTCTTGAAAGCCGATAGAAATTTTAAAAAGTTTATACGTAGTATTTCAGAGGGCGTATAAATTTCTAAAATCTTGTTTATATCTGAAAATCAAAATAGTACAAAATAATAACTCATCAATCTACAATAAACCACTTTTTCTAATTATTAATGAAATTGTTAACTTCTGTGCAATTATCAGAATTACGATTATGCTGTACACTGTATATTATAAAAAATATGTAAGGGGGTCGACGGGTAGGAAAGAGGTTGTGAACTTCTGTTATATAGACAATGTCTACTTTAGCAAGATTAATTAAAAAAATTTGTTTAAGAATATTTAAATTTAAAATCGTTATAAAATGTATAAATTGAAATAAAAAGTTTGAAAGCTGTAATAATAAAATTGAGTTTTGAGCGCGAGTTTGCATTTTGTGAGAAGTTATGACCTAAACAATATAGGTGTAAGGGCAACCGTTGGTGTTAATAGTGTTTATAGCCTGTAGATAATAAAGTAAAACAATTACTATATCGTTTAGGCTGTTGGTGTATTCCCACCATATTGCCAATTATAGTTCCACAAATAGTTTCAACAATCTTAAGCAATTTGAAACTGCTAGTTCTGAGGTATTCGTAAACTTAAACCCTACAAGTCTATTATTGCCTATAAATATGAAAACTTGTGTATATGTGTGGATGGAAAATTTTCATTAAACTTGCCATAAATCGCTTTCACTCGGGCACAATTTTATCTATTTAATTCGAATTGTCCAAAAAAGTTTGGTTATCAGAAAAGTTGGAGAAATGTCGTGAGTGATCCATACATCTCTTATAGCTGGACTAATTAGATGAGACGAGAGATAGAGAGGACGGGCTTTTAATTAACATTCCTCGTTCACCTCCTCGGAAGGAGTTGCAAATTAAAGGCAATAACTGCCAAGATGAGCATTGGCAAAACGTAACGTCGATGTGAACCGACGTTTTTGTTTGCTAATTGTTGAATTAATTCTATGTCCTTTCATCAATTCACTTCAGTGGGCCTCAGGCCAATAAATTACCAATTTTATAGCGCTTTCGCTATGTGAATGCTTTCTTTAGCTTTTCCATTCAACGACATACAGAATTCTCTTAAAGGCACGGCACTATTTAGTAATTAAGCTTAAGCACGTTGTTTTGTTACGTTCTTTTATATTCCAAACAAAAGTTTAATTTGTAAAAGCAATTTTAAATATCCGTAGGTACCTCTACCTATACAAGTATACATAGTCGAGTTATGGATTAAACTTAATTTGATTAAAATTTATTATTAATTTTGTTCAATTTGGAGGATACGTTCAAAGTTAGCAAAGTAGTTTGCGGGTATTGCAGATGAATAAAGTTGAGTTTAACCTACAAAGATGGCCACGTAATGGTGAGTGATGACGACGACAAGAGACCTCGTTGGACCGTTGCGTGTCCTTAGCAATATTGGAAATGAGGATGGGTAGTTGATTCCGAACCGACAGATGCTAGCTCCTGATGTGCGACGATGAGGAGTTATAAGATGGCCGAGACACTGTGGAGAATTCCTATCGCTTCTGTATACGCGCTCCCTTGGGAAGAGGCTTCAAAATGGGACGTGACACTAAAGGGATGCTAAATCGAGGTCATTTCTAAGCTCTGCATGTTCTCGCTCAAACTAGTGTTTGAAGACTGCAATACAGACACTCGAAACCGATTCTTGTAAATTTAACACATTTATCCAAAATGTTTAAGAAAAAAAAATACACGTAAACGGATTCTTTGCGTCTTTTAAAAATAAATTGATAAAAATGAAATAGACTAGGACTCTTAAAGTTGAATAACAATTCCGATTCGCAATTCAGCCTAAAGCCGAACAGAACTAAGTTAACAATCGCTCAGATAAGCCTTTGTTCAGCTGAAATGGCCATTCGTCATCAGTGAATTGTTTCAGAGCCCGCTGCAAATGAGCTAGAACAAATCATGTTTAATTGCATCAAAAGTCTTGAAGCAGCCGAGTTTTACTCAGTTTACTGTTAAATCAAATTTATGGATAAACTTAATATCGTTCTCTTATACTACAGACCGTGTTTATTTCTTATCCATTATTTGCTTTATTGCCCTCATTTAAATTAGCACAACATTTTTTCCTTTCATTATTCACAAACTTTACTTGCAAATCAAATTATTGTAAAATTATTTTGGATAAAGCAAATTAGTCGTAAAAATTTTGTCATCGCAAATTGCCCAAAGTAAAACGAGACGCTAAACTTTTGGGAAAAGTTAAACAACAAGAATATAAGAGTTGAAAATAATTGCAAAGTAAAATTGGGATTCATTTCAATAATATTTGAATAAATATAAGGTGAATCTTCTTCTTGTTCTAATGAGTTTCAGTTAGCGTCACCGCCTTGAGTCACGACGCTATTTAAACAATTTGTGACTCGAAATAACATTAAAATCTGTCGCAGGAAAAACGTAAATCAGGCTTTGCATTCAGTTGTTCCTGACTGCCATTTTCCAGGAACCGTCTTTTCAGAATATATTCAACGTAAGTCTCAAAGTATATAATTAAGTTCTCTAAATCCGCATTTTTGCAACGATAAAAATAAATAAAACAATTCGTGTAAATTGTCAATCGATCTGAACGATAAAAGTAAACATAAAAATGTTAATTACTTTGCACAAATTAAACGAATTTTTTAGCAATCCTATTATACAACTGACGACTTTTCTCTTGTCCTTTATTGCTGTGGTGGCTGAGGGGGTTGAAATGGTGATGCGAAGTTATAGAGTATCATAGTCGACTATGTAATTGCCCCTGGATTTCAATTAACTGCGCTAACAAATCAAACCGCTTTAACTCGGACTGAAATGCTAGAGGTGAGGAGCGCTCCCTTTATGTTCTTCAATCCCATGAAATATTGTTTCAGAATTGCTGAATACGAGAAAGGGTAATTGGATGGATAAAAATTATATGCGAATAAATTGTTTGATATCGTCAAACAATTTCAAGAATTATAAAGTGTAAAATTATTTGCGCAATTCTTACATTCCCTCGAATTGTTGATTAATAATTTATCATTAATTATTTTCTCCTTGTTTTTGGCCAACACAAACTTTTTCACTGCAACCCTGACAAATGTGTATTGCATACTGCAAATCTAATGGACTCAAAATAATCTAATTATTTATCTGCCATTTGCGTCTAGGTAAAGCCAAAAGCATTTAAGAAAATGAGTCGAAAATGAACAATCTTTAATCATTTCATCAAAAAACTTTTGCATTTTTATTTACATCAGCGACGTCGACAACTAAGATTAATCTTTACAACAATCAGTTCGAGATTTCATTGAGTATTAACATACGAGTACAAAAAATACATTTAAACTTTGAGTTTTTTTATATTTTGTATATATGTATCTCGACCCTATGTAATGCATATAATGTATTGTAGAAGTTGTGTGCGGCCTAAAGGCCGCAAAAAATTAAAATTAAAAGTATCAAAGAGTCAAAATTTTCGCATAATAGAGAGAATTTACATAGTATTATTAAAGACATAAATTTTTGTACAATGTTTTATTAATTTTAATTTTAATATACAATTTAAAAAATAAAATTGAACAAATAATTTGAAAAATTTAAAACATCAATAATTTATCAAATAAATATGCCTACGAGATTCCAACACGCGATTTAAAGTTAAGTTCGGAGTCAACACCTATAGGAATTTCATTATTTAAATTTATAATTTTAAGTTTTACAAAATTATAACTTGTATTTAAGTTAATATCTTTAAATTTTATGATTTACTCATTCAAATTTTATTTGTAAATATTTTCAAACATCATCTCGAGTTTTTGTAGGCCCATGAATTTAATTTTTCTTAGTACGGTCCTGCGTGTCAAAAATATGTTTGTATTCTTACATTACAAAATTTTAGCCCATTTTTATTACAACAATGAAATTTCATACAACAATGCTCAAAATTTCATCTTTCACGTTTCTGTTTCCTTTGTAAAAAAACAAAATTTATTTAAAGTAATTGTTGATGACAATAATTTACTTTTAACTGTTAAAAGAGACAGATATATCTATCATTCCTTCAGGTAGGAAACATTAAGTACATGAAATGAGATTAATTTGCGGCTACATGAACATGTCGGTGGTTAGTTCTTGACGGAATAAGAGAGTATCAAGAGTTGCTAGTAAAAGGCTGGCTTATTTTAAGGGTAGATTTTCGTCCTGAACAGCTGCTAGTGAAAATTTAATTATTTTTAAATTTTATATTAAAAGAAACTTCTTTGTGAGTAGAAAATCAATATCATATTTTGATATTAAAGTTTTGTTGAATTTTTTTTTCATAATTGTTACAATTTTGTTAGGATGTTTTCCAGGATGCTATTTACCTTCGCCTTATCATCTTGATCAACGTTGAAGCGTCGGTCTTCGTCACGTTTCTCCGCTTATTACTTCAGTCACAGAACTTAGCAAGGGTTGAGAATTAAATAATTGGTCTTTCAGAGCTATATCAATAGATTTAGTTACTGTACACACTAAATAGATGTTCACTTTAAATGAAACAGCAGTAATACAATTAAATTTTTTATTTATTATAATTTATTATTATCACAATTATTTATAAAAATGTAAAATGGTGGATTAATGATGATGATTTTTATTGTATTGTTTACTCGTCTTATTTTAAATCATTTTTATAAAACTTACTTTGTGTGGTAAATAATATAATAAATATTGAGTCTTCAGTTAAACTTCTTAAATTCCTTAGCTTAATCAGGAAATAACGTCTGACATTACCGACTACCGTTATCCCCGGGTAGGGATAATACTGATCAAAACTGGTATTTTACTTCCTTAATTCAAGTTTCCTTGTCCAAGGATACAACAAAAGTCGTTTATTCGTTCTCCCAGAGGGTACTCTAGCATGTAATACTTCAAAGATGTTTTTAGCACCTTGTGAGGGACCACTGGCTCTACGTGTCTTTCGAAGCACAGAGACGGCCACTGAGCCTCTGGCCGGATTCGAACTGAGCGCCTTACGTTAGCAGCTGATCGCGCGAACAACCAGGTTAATGACCTTCTTTTATTTTAGTTTTTACAATTTAAGTGTTCAGTGGTAACAAGAGATTATACTTATGTAACTGATTTGGAGTGGTTATATTTTAAATATGTACAAATTATAATTTTATAGTAATTTTCTCTTTGGTTCCATTACCCCAGTTTTCCTACTTTTTAAAATTTTATAATCTACTTAAAATCCACAAAAAATCATACACCTTTCGTTTTTTGGCTTCATCAACACTTGTTCACTTGATAGCTCGTAGATGTTATTGCACATACCAGTTAGCTTTATATATTTATTAATACACAGTTCTAAGAGCTCGGTTTGTTCGGAAACCTTTAGAAATTCGCAAAAATAGAGTAAAACGCTAATCAGCTAATAATAAAAATATTTTATTCAACATATATTTTCAATAAATTAATAATAAACATTTACAATTAATAAAAATATCGACGCTGTGGTAGACAGCAGTTAACATGAATAAAACTACTGAACAATAACTGTATAAACAAGATTGATTGACATGATTATTTGAATTTACTATAGCCACGAGCATAAAATGCGTAGCTACATAATAATCAAACAAAGCTAGGGATAAGTTGAAGACTTACACCATAGTAAACAAAAGTAAAACGTGAGCTGAAAACTTTTTGGTGCGAAAATTAGTTAAAAATGTAATTAATTGGTGACCTAGAAGAGGAATTACTAATAAAAAATAAAGGCACTGTTACAGGTTGACTGTTCTAAAGAGAACGTTTTTATTAAAGTATAAACGATAAAATATCTTAATGTCCTAAGAATTACAATCAAAGAAAATAGTCAATCTTTACTTGTTAAAATTCCTAATTTTGAAAAATAATGTATTTACTAAAAATTATTATTCATTTAATGAAAACTACTCTCTAAAGGTATCTTTAGTGTAAAATTCTTAAAGGAATATTAGAATTAAGGATTTTTGGAAAAATAAAATTTAAGTTTGAAGTACCCAAGTATTTATAATTTCAAACTTAAATTGTTTATAAATTAAATCTTAGGAAAATAATTTAGAATAATTTATTACATCATGTTGGTCGTATAATAATTTTTGGTTTGGAAAAGTTTGACTTAGAAATAGCGCTTCCCTTAAGTTAGTTTATGAATTTTTTTTTTGATTATTTTCTATTTTATTGTGATTGTAAATTTATTTTTTATATAAAGATAAACTCAAAAGGCGTATACATAGCTAGCGCTTATAATAACGTTCACCGTATATCAAAATACGTCATAACGTTACCGTGAAACTTACTTCGGAAGTTCCGGTGTGGATACGAAAACTAAAATTATTGCTTAACAAAAATACAGAGCCAATTAATCATTTTCTATAAAATTCTACAATAAATTATAGCATTTAAATGTACTCATTAGTTGAGATAATTTTTTAATTACATTTTGCGATGGTAAAATTAAAGTATCGCAAAAATTTCAAATATCGGAAAACTATTAGAATTCAAAATTTAAGTTAAAGAAAAACTTTTCATGTTTTTAAACTTATGATTAACAACAAATTGGTTAAACATTATCCAACCGAAGACAATTTACTTGCATGCGTTTACTTTTCTCGCTGGTTTTTTTGAAGTTACAATAGTTTTCTCGCAATAATAAAAATTTAAATTTACGGTCGTAATTGATTTCTTTTTCAATTTTAAGGCTGAACATAATATTATCTGCTTATAGAGGAATACAAAATTAGTTTTGTAGCTTTATAATTAAATAATTTTTTAGAGTTAAATTTAAAATTGCATGGTGAACTTCAAAAATTGCGATAAGAATAAATTATATTATTTTATCATGAACTTTGCCGTAGGTGATTTTTTGAAAAGATAAAAATAAAGTATAATTATATAAGGCAATATTAACCCTCATGACCTAGGACGGAGGAAGTATAACATTAATATTTGAAAGGCAGAATATTATTTCAATAATTTTATTGACTGTGATCAATGATAGTTAATAAAAAAATGAAACATTAAATGGAATAAAAAGTTGTTATATAATTTGTATTGTATCTATTAAACAATTAAAATTTTTATTTATTCGCTAGCTTTAATGCTTCAAACACAAAAACTGAACATCTCGTTAATCCAAATTGAATATTACCTGTTTTTTCAAAGCTTAAGAATTAGTAATGACTAATATTCCAATGGTTTATGTTAAAAATTATCCTAAAAATTGCCAGGTTATTTTCTGAGATGGTGGGTCCACAGTTGAGTTAGTGATCCCTGAGCCTATTCGTGAGATGTTCAACAAGATGTTCTCTTAAAACAATGTTGGAATTTTATATAGAACTGGCTAACTAACTAATTATCTCCTTCATTTCTGACTATGGATCACTTCCTACTGATGAATAAGCTGAAGCGATAGAGAGTGGTGACCGACTGATTTCTTTCGTACTTGTCTGGACACGTGCCCAGATATTATTTGGGGTATTTATAGATCATCAAGTTCGAATTAAATTTTATGCAACATCTAGTAATATTTTGGGCTTAGTGCTACTTCTTTTTTGTTTTTTATGGCTTTCATTGATGTTCTTACTTTAAAGTATGAAGACAACATATGCTGTATTGTGTCATCTAAATTTTGCAGTCGGTTAAAGCTCTTCCAGCTGAATTTTGACTCAGCAGAGTCTGTGGTTTAACCATAACAGATTGCTTTTGAATCACACGAAGACTAACTATATGGTGTTTCTCAATGTGTTGTTTCGCCATGTGTGATGTTCACCTCGACTTTTGGATAACCTCGGAAGCGGTTGTTAGAATTCAAGAATTACATTTTAGGAGTTGACTCTGGGTGATAAAGATGCAATGCGTGGTGAATTCGAGAGCCCATTGTGGATCACTGCTTAAATTATATAAATAATGTCTATGTATCTTTCGTTTGTTCTGCTTCTTTAAAAGATATACCAGTCTAGACCATGGACTTATAACATGGGTAAGCTGTACGAACGACTATTACATAAAAGACTCTCAGAGGAATTAGAACCAAATATCAAAGCCAGAAAACACAGAAACTTGTGGTCCTGATCATGTTCGACGTTAAAAATGCGTTCAATTCGGGGAATTGGGGACATATTATTATAGTGAATGAGATAAACAACAGAGGGTTGAATCTCAGCTTGGTGGCAACAATAAAAAGCTACTTGTCTGAGAAAGAGAGCTGCTAATTACGGAGAAAATGTACACCGGCCGCATAAACATGACCAGAGCCCACTGCTGTGGAACATCTTATACGACGGCATACTGAGAATGGCACTACCACAGGGGACTTATTGGGATTGCCGACGACATTTTCATGCTCGCGTCGGCCGAGACGGAGGAAGAACTGTTTGGGGCAGTGCACGATACAATCAGCCTGATTCTGGTAAATGCAGGGTGTAGGATTGGATATGGTACCCCATAAAACGGAAGCAGTGTTGCTCACTGGTAGGAGGATAGTTAGAAATATAATATTTAAGATGGGCTCACACACAATCCACTCCAAAAAATCTGTAAAGGTGCTGGGAATGGTATTGGACTACAGGCTAAGTTACAGGCTTCTTCTGGCGGCAGTAACCGACAATGCGGATAGATGCTGCACGGCATGGTAGAGGCTGATGCCAAACATGGGAGGCCCTAGAACTATGAAGAGAAGAGTCATTGGGACCGTGGTTCAGTCAATCACTCTCTACGGGGCCCCAGTGTTGGTACACGCTGTACATATTTAGAACAGACACATGAACGCAAAAATACAACGTAAAATCACGCTGCACATATAGAACAGTGTCGAAAAACGCAAAAGCAGAATAGCAGCAAAAGAGGAATAGATTGGGTGAAAACTAAAACCAAGCTAATGGAGAGGTGGCAGTCAAGATAAACCGCATCAAAAACCGGCTCATGATCCAGAAGGCTCATACCATCAATCGAGCCATGGGTGACGCGAAATCATGATGAGATGGATTACCACTTAACACAGATTAGGTCCAGGCATGGGTGTTTTAACACTTATCTACACAAGATCGGAAAAAGTTGAAAGCATGAAATGCTATTTTTGTGAAGAGGAGGACGATGCGGCCCATATCGTGTTTAGCTGTTGCAAGTTGCAGAAATACAGATTGGAAGCGGAGCGATCGACTAATATAAGATTAACCATTGACAATATGGTTATCACAATGCTTGAATGCGAAGAAAAATAGGAATACGTAAAACTATGATTAGTAAAATCATGAGGAATAAGAAAAATAAGCAAAAACTGCTCAATAAAGAAATGTTCAAAGCGATTTCACGCCGTCCAGTCACACTAAATGAAGTGGGGTTTTGGTGAGTAGAATCTCATACTACCAACCAAAACATCTGGGTGGTGTTTTGTTGAAGATTTCCCCACTTTCAACGCACGCAAATAAAAGAAGATCATGGACTTCAATCATCTGGAGCAAGATTTGCTAGAATTTGTATTTGTCAGTGGATTTGCTAAAACTTTCCCTACAAGACATTTAAAATCAAAATTGAAAGTTTCTTTTGAAAGAAAATCGACATATGGATTATCATATTTTTATTGTTACTTAGCAACAAGAAGACTAGTAAAAAACTCATCTGTGCATAAAAAAAGACAGTGATCCGCTTTCATAATATGCTTTAATTTTTCTATTTCCAATATGTGCATAGGAAACACGGACTATCAAACAAAAGGACACCAAGAAATTTGAAATTTGGGTATACAGAAAACTTGTAAGAATTCTATGGAAAGCGATTTCGTTCCAAAAAAGTTCAGAACTTCAGAAGAAGATTTTAATATTCTATAATACCTAATGCAACAGTCAATACTGCGATATCTTGGAATTAACCGATGTGACACAAGCAAACTCAATCTTTTATGAAAGCATGCGTTTTTGAATTTCTTTTATTATGTTTTCTTGTTATGATCACTAAAAGATTTTTTTTTATCGAATTCCCCTAGTTAGGTGTATTTAAAACTCATTGCATTGGAAAAATTTCGGTAAATTAAGAAATATTTCATTTCTTAATTTATATTTCAAATATTTCATATTCGTTATTTGAAATAACGAAGTTTGGGATAAAAAGGTACTACAAAAGTAAAAAGTTGAAAAATTATCTGTTATAATTTGGCTTTTTTCTTAAATCCTCTTTGAAATACTTCGTTGCGAGGACTAACGACCACAATCCAAATAAAGTCTACTACAGTCAATTCCCCAAGGAAAGCCCGTTATCTGCACTAAATACTTTTGCCGATTTTGTGCCATTAAAAACCATTAAAAACAGAGCCATCTGCATTTTTGAAAAATTAAATTTAATTAGTTTTTTTCTATTTTTGAAACATAATTATTTTTTTCCTATTTGCCTGATATAAGTAAAATTGTGTGGTTTTTGTTTAAGTTCATTAAAATGGATGCAAACTATTTTTTTAAACATAAATTTTTTATATTTGCCTGATACTGAGTACCTATTTGTACCAGCCGCTTAATTGGGTTAACATGTCCTTGCCCGATGTGTCCCGATTAAGCAAAATTGACTGTGTTAAATTCTTCTCTATTGCATTTTTTTAATATACCTACCTGTATATACATTGATAATTAGTTCAAGGTGTAAACAGTTAAATTAAGCAGGATGGGGTACAATTTCTCTTCGTGTAGAACCTTGCAATGAAATATAAAATTAGAGGAAATTCTGCAAAAAATTTTGGATTTATTTGATACAATCTTATTTAAAATCTAAAAATTGTCCCTTTAAAAATTTATGAATGAATTAAAATACTAAAATCAATTTTTACTGTGGTATATATTAATATTGTTCGATTCGATTCCGTGGTTCGGATTCCACTTTAAACTGGAGGTCCTTGTTCACGATTAGTCCGTTGTTAATGGTTTATGCCCAAAATCGTCAACCTGTTTCAACCCCAATTGGTAAGTAACCTTTGAACCAGCTAAATAAATTTGCAACAAAAATTATTCAATCTGATTGCGCATTTTATATTTTTTCATTTTGTGAACCCAAATCGATGCTAAGCCGATGAATTTTGTATTAAAATATTTTGATGAAAAGAGCTGCGAAGGAACGGCCGCTCGATTCAAATTGGAAACAATATATCGAAAATAAAATTATCATGCGAGGTATTAATTTATTCTGCAAAACAATTAAATATTATTTGTTTTGAGGATAAAATTTGAGCGTAAAAGTGAGAGTTAATAAAAAACAAGGACAGATAAAGAGCGTTATCACATATTAAGCACCCGGTGGAAATGATTATCACTAGTAACAAAATTCATATGTGATTTAGGACACATTCCTGTAATTAGGGGATATCATAAAATTCACGGTAATAGTCGGCGGCTGTTGCATCGATATATCGCCTGTCTTGCCTAAACTGAAACACTGCTGAAACACGCACACTATTATAACACGGAGTGCTTATTTGCAAGTGTTATTCAATTTATCTGGCCGCACCCGCGCTTTGTTTATTGGCTCAGTGTGATTTCTACATGTGTCTCATACACGTGCTCTACTTGCTTGTGTTATCGCACCTAAATTTGACTCGAAAATTGTTACCAATTCGTGAAGCAAACGGATTATTCTATCAGACAAGAATAGGAAATGAGCTTCCGAAAAAGCCCATTCACAACAAACTTTTCATTTCAATAATAAAGTTTGTGCGACAAGGTCATCGCTCCAATTTTTTTTATCAACTTAAATTAAATTAAATGTATAAAACTGCAGAGGAATCTCACAATTTACAAACTCGTAAAATCGTTAGAATCTCAGTCAAATGTCGCAAGGAAGGACTTGTCAGCCGAATAAATGGTTTGACGCATTCCTTTGCAAAATTGATTTTGCTATTCAATATTTTTCGAAAGGGTTGAAAAGTGTCTGGTAATCATTCTCGGTCAAACAATTTTACAAAATATTTATTTTATTCCACGATAAAAACTTATTAATTTTCATAACGGTGAGCTCATGTTTTTCTACTTTAATAAAGTTTTTCGAAGCGATTTCCTTTTTCTACAACTGTAGATAGAAGGGTGCTCTGTTTCGTATTTACGTGCACTTTGAGAATTCTGTATGTAGGAAATGCAGTGAAAAGTAATGGCAGGGAAGTAAGGGATTCGCTATCAGAACTGCTAAACGACTTGAACAACTCAGACAGTAATGATTATTGTTTATTTGATCGCGGAACTTGTGAAATTTATTCGTTACTCAAAACGGCATATTGCCTGCAGACGGCTTACGAATAAATCAACACATTTCATGGTTATGGCCATCTATTACGACAGCATCAGAAAATTTCCCTAAAAGAAAAATTTATTGCAAATATTAAAAACACTTTCTTTTATCTTTCACATTTAAAAATGCGAAACGCGCTAACAATGGGAATTGTAACTTCTTCCTACCGAAAATTGAAAAGGTCATGCAAATCGGCCAAATTTATGGCTTGCAGAAAATAAAATTACCTACATATTATTATAATCAATAAAAGATAGCAAATTATTGGTGAAATTTAGAGAAAATGTGTAACACTTCTTTATTGTATTAGAAAACTGAAAACGAAATTTTTAAATTTATTTTATTTCAGGATATTAGTATAGGTTATATGGTGTACACACACTTTTTGAAACTTAAAATTTCAATTCGAAATGTACATATTCAAAATAGCTATTCATGCAACATGTTTGGAAACCAGGTTCTTTTACGGACACGCTTTTTTCTTTTCTTTAAGGTGGCAAATACCAATGTTATTTGGCCATAAGAACAAACCACAATTAAAAACCGAGTATATATAACGTACCGTGCTCAAATTTGCAATATGATATATTTGAACATTTGTCGATAATATATTATAATTACAAGTAAAAACATTTATAGTTAATGAATAAATAAATAAACAAAACATGCCTGCGGAACGGTTCAGTTCTTTTATTTATTGTAGTGAAAATAGTAAAGTAATCATGCTGTATTTACAGTATGTTATTACAAATTATCTATTTGAGAGTTTGCAGTTTAAAAATCTGTTATTAACCTCATTAGTAACGAAATTAATCGTGGTTCTTCTAATCCCTATCCTGCTTATGCTATTTGCAGTTTGGAAAATGTTTCATAGATGGCACGCGCATAGTACAGTATATTATCTTATTTTATGTCGAAAAGATTTACAATTTAAGTTGTCAATATAAGCATTTTTTGTGCTCAAAACTATTTTCTGAATAGGTAAGCGGAAAAAAAGTACGAACTAATACAGGCGTCGATAAATTTTGCTGCTCGCATTATCTAGTGATCAATCGATATCAGAGTCATCTACCAGTAGTGTTTGAAAATATTTGATACTTTTTGCCACCTTAAACTAAAGCCAAAAGCGAGCGAATACTTACTTAAAAAAATTATTTTTGTCAATTTGAGGCGAAAAAAATGATGCTTACTTTAAAAGAGAAGATCGTTTACGCATTGCGTAATACTTATAGCTCTTGCATTGTCTTGGTGGATACCATAAAACAGTTTTTCCCTTTCCCAACTAATAGGTAGTCCGGGAGAAAAATGTTAAACCAAGAGGTAGGTTTTCATGTTTAAAAAAATACGTTTACCCCTTGCTCTTCCATTAGCTAAGCTACGACAGTATGAGAGAGCCGTGAATAATAAAAAACAAGATCTAAACGTTTTAATTTATTTTCCCAAAACAAAATGGAAGGCGTGTGCAATCATCAGAATATGAATTGTGCAAAACATAAAACAAAGCAAGTAAAAGTGCACCTAGGTAAAAACAGGTAAAAGTCCACTTAGAGTCCACCAGTTCAAGCAAAAATTGAAGATGAAAAATGACCCAAAATCCAAAAATATAGTTTGGTTTCCCTGAAGGAAAAAACAACCAATAAAAGTAAGCTACACTGCAACAATGAAATGCTACGTCGTGAAATGCTACATAACTATACAGTCGTATACGTACATAACAACTATAAATCTACCCTCTATAGTCCGTTCCAGCACATAGGGCAAAAATGTGAATTCCAGTTACAGAATTAACAAAATTCTGTAACAACCAGATCAAAAACCCATATCTCCTTAGTGGCGTATTTAAAAAATCCCTTTGAGGAGGACAATCCAAATTATTTTTCAGATTCTTGTTAATCCATTCATGCGCGTCAGTAGTAACTAACAAATTCAAAAATTCAAAACTTATTTCAATTTTAAAACCGAGTGGCAAACATTATTTTTATCACGGAGAACTTTAGGGATACAATCCGAGTCATCCTTGGGAGCGAGGCAATTGCCCTCTTGCCCACCTCTAAATACGCCACTGTACCTCCTGGTTTACATAAGTTGCCGGATATTATTTTTCAGTTTAATGTGGTCCGTTTAGTTTCTAGAAACTAACGGATCTAAACGGAATATAAAATCTATTAGTTTTGTACAACTAGCACACGCCAAAGCCATCAGATAAACGATCCGAACCGCTGCACATAAACTTGAAATGATCACTGGAATCTTTGACTCCTAATTGATTCTAATCGATAAGCTAAACTGAAATTAATTGCTATGAACCTACAGTTTTACGTAAAATTCGAACCACGACACAAGAAAGTTAACGGTTTTCGGCCTGAGTTTGAACCCTCTATTTCTCCGGGGTGAGCTACGAAATTTACATACCTTACTTCTTCAAATATGAAAATAATTATAAAAATATGACGAAATATCTAGATTTTAGAAAATATGTATTTAATTAATTTTATTAAGATTTATTAAAATTTTAAATTAAAAATTATTACGTAAGTAATAAATCACCTATTCTTTCAAAAGTTTTAAGTTAATTATAAATCAGTTTTTAAGACAAATATTTTCTAGTGAAACACAGCAAAAGCTCTCCTTTAAAAAAGAAAATACGAAAATATGATCTTAAGTTAGTTTTTTTAATTGACATTTATTTTATTTTTATGACTTAATACTATACATTTAATACTTGCCCAACCAGGGAGTTCTTATGGAACTCCTCTCCCCCATAAAAATTATGTATGCTAGCACTGCTTATTTACCAGCATTACTGTTGGTAGAAATATATTGTTGTTTATACAAAATTAGAAAGAAATAACCCATAATTAAAAAATTAAAATATTGTAAGTACAAAACTTAATGTAAAAAAATTAAGTTTTATCTACGATAAAGCTTAAAATCAGAACTTACACTAAAGAAACATTAGGATTTGATTCAATTTTTAAAATTAGATGGTAAAATGAACAATAAAATGAAACATTATTTGTAAGCTTTCAGCAATGGTTACTGCTGTCATCAGATATAAATAAATGTTTTCTTTTATATTATACTATCAGGATACTCGGCTTCGTCAAGGTAAATTTATATGAAATTCTATCCAGGTGTGGGTTCAATTTTATTCATCTCCACCTTATAATTACATATCTTAAACTATATGTGGCCGATTGGCTGTACAATTAAAATTTTAAGTTTAAAGAACTTTACCAATAAGAGAGTAGTTCCAGAATTCCAATTTTGATGTTTGTAGACATCGCGAAAAGAACGTCTTGGTACAATGTAAATAGCGGTGTTTGTTTTAGTAAGATTATAAAAAGCAAACTTTGTGTTTTATAAATTATTAACATATTTGACGACATTACATTTTATCGCAATTTAAATTTTACTGAAAATTTTACCAATTTTAGGTACTAAGGTTAAAAAATTTGCGTTGAAATTTATAGATTTGTTAATAAACTTTTTTTGGGAATGTGTTTGGAGCTGGGAATAGCGGCGTTCTAACGACTTTGTATCAGAATCGCCAGTTAAAATTTAATTTTGTTAGAGCTTTCCGTTGGGGAGAATTTTATGGAACGGACATACAAACATTCACTTTTATATTATATTAAGATTATTATCGAAAAACTATGTCAATATCATCTGCACACCTTTTGCTGCTATGTATTCAAAATAATTATTTCATTAAAGGTATATTTATCTATGTAGTATGGGGAAGAAAGAGAAGAAATTTATGAAAACTACAAATTTTTCAAATTGTCGGTGGCTTTTGACAAATTATAACACTACATTTTTGAGAATAACGTTATTTCTCTTGTAATCTTAAAAAGTCGATTTTATCGAGGGACTGATCCTTTTCAGGTTAAAAAAATACAAGTCTTCGCCACGTTTCTGAACTGTTGCTATTTGGATCTATCTTAAAAGAAATCTAACCAACTTTTAGGCCTATAATATTACTTTTTCAAACATATTCGCGGAGAATTGACTTATTGATATCAAATTAAATTAACATTATTGCGAAACTACCATTGCCTGATTTAAGGGGCCTTCTAACTTACCAATTTGTAAAAAATTAAATTCAAACTAACAATACCACTACAAATAAAGCAATTACTATTACAAATATCTATATAATTTAAAAATACTAATTGGAGTTATTTGTAGTTCCAAAATATTTACAAATTTTTTTATTTCAAATTACGGAATTAGTTCTAAAGGCGATCAGGAAATTTAAGTAAGGTTTTTTATTATCGCAGCAGAAATATCTTCGATTTTCCAGCCAAGTTAGCACCCTACTAGAACGAATCATTAGTACTCGCAGAACCAAACAATAAGTTCCAGGTTTTAGCAGGACGACGGATGTTCTACATTAAAAAAAAAATAATTTTTTTTTAAGATCGAAAATATAATTTTTCCAAAAAAGCGCAACAGTTTGAAACAATTAAAATAAATTACGAGGACAAATAAAAATTAAATTTTAAATGGTAAGAAAATACATATAAGACAAACTGAATCGACTTTCAGGACTCCGGTAGCATGGCGTTTACCGCAATGTCCCGTCACATTGCTTACATCCTGATTAAACGAGAAGCTCTTAATATGTTGTACCCTAACATGCCACAGCTATTTAATGAGAAACGATGAGTTATATAACGAGGAAAATTATTCAAGATAGCTATAAACATCAAATTTTCTTTTTTAAAAGGATCTTAAATTTTCAAATTTAATTTAAAATTATAATATTCCGACACAAATTTTTAATCCTCGCTTAATTTATTGTTTGGTGTTCGTAATTAGAGAACATTAAGGGTTTTTAGAAAATAAAAAAATATGCAAGGGTAGGTATTAGATAATATTTTGAAGTATAAGTGGCGTCGATGGATTAAAGGTTTGTTCAGCATACAAAGGCTTTTAAGGACACATTATGTTTTTATAGAGTTCTTGGCTGTGTGCTAATGGACAGTGGTTGCTAATAATATTACAGATTTACTTGACTTTCCATGTCACTACTGACAACAACTCACTTAACGTAAATTTTCCTTTGCTAAATGCGTTTCGGTTAGTGAACGATATTGATGGTCCAAATTGCTCTTGCACTTATCAATATTAAGGGGAAAATTATTTCTTGCTATTTGAAATTGCGTTAGAATCTCTCCCCGAATGTTTGACTTGAGAGTGGCGAAAATATTTGGAACAATTACTAATATTTTTAAATCCAATTAGTAGCAAGTAGACAACGACGTTAAAAGTAAGCATAATAGAACAATTATTTTTTATTGAAATTGCATTTTCATCTAACGATTGTCTCTAATTAAACTATATTGGATTATAGAGTACTAAAGCTACCAAATAAAATATCTTTAGTACTTGCATCAAGTTAATGCCTTTAGCCTACGCAACAATTGCAAATTATCGCGGTTATAACAGCCTATAATCTTTTGTTATGATTGTAACACATGGTAGTTTTAATGATGGGCTTCGTTCAACCCCTCATGTTTAATTTTTGGATTATTAAGTTGGAACAATAATTATTTTAGAAAAGGTTAACTCAATATTTTTCCAACAAATAAAAATTATCGATTTTATAAAATTTAGTTGATGATTCAAGCTATTTAGTTGATAATGAAGTGAGTATAATGTAGGGCGAGGATTTATAGAAGTTTTTAGGCTGACCGTTGCAATGATATGTAGTGAAATGTTTGCATCAGCGTAACTCGAATTTTATGCTATAAAAGCCATAAACTAATCAAAGTGTATGATGAATCACACAACATAAATAAAGTAAATAGCTTTTGGAATTGGCGTGAATTATTATTCCATCTCTCAGCGCAAGTATATCAAAATGTATTACCGTTCACATTAACAATGATTTTTGTTTTTAAGCTTTTCAAATCTTTATTGAAATTTCATCACTATTCACTATATTATGCATTTATTTACTCTGAACCTATCCACTTGTCATAAAATGGAATTTCTAAATAAATTGTTCTCAAAATCATAAAACATGGTTTACAATCCATTCGATATCATTTTATGTTTCTGAAATATTTAGTAAATCCAGTCATTTTATTTACACTTTAATGGAACACTGGCGGCGATATTTTCAAAATCTTCTTCAAGCAGACGACTCTCGAGAGGCAACATCAGATGATAAACAAGAACTCAAATAAGACTCAACGAAGTTTTCTCTTGTAACTCAAAAACGCCGAAAGATATCACAATTATTTAAAACCAAAACTCTTCGTCCTTTTATGCAGAACATTTTTAGACTTTTAGTATTTTTAATATCTTCCGCCGTTTTTGAGTTGTTGGAGAAAAACTGAGCTTTCGTGCTCCTCCGCCCCTGCAACTTTTTTTTGGGTGCCATAAAATAATAACTTTAGATTCTAATTCGTTCATACAATAACGCTGACGTACGCTTTTATCCTTTGAATAATTACTCTTACTCACGAAGTTGGCAACTGTTCGCCTAATCCACGCAGATATTGGAAAGACGTAGCTATACAGGAACCCTGCAGAAAAGGTTTCCCAAGATGTAGCATATACTATACGCATTTGATTACATAATAATTAAAGCTATTACTTACCTTAATTGAACACTCTCAGCTTCTAAAAGTAGTTTTTAAAAAACTTTGGTTTTGGTTCGATGATCAAAAATACTTCCCAATACTGCAAAATTTTTTGCTATTTATAGTTTTTATGCGGTCATACTGCAGCATTTATATTAGTGTACCATGAAGACAACGTAATTTTTCTGTCCACTAGATTTTATTTAATTTGAAACTTTTGTTTATAAAATTTTTCTCGCCGATCTTCTTTAACCTTGGTAATCAAGTTGCTTTCATCTGTCTTTTTACGTACGGCAAGTTTTGCATTGCATTGTTAAAGACGAGCAGGACACAAATTTCATAGTAAGAAAATTGAAACTTCGATAAAGCTGAATCTTTAACAATTGGAGAATCCGAACATGACCTGATATTGGAACCAGAAGTTATTAAAGCTGCAAGAATTTTAAGTACGAGTATTTGAGATTATTCTCTCTCAAACTGGAATTAGCAAAGCAAATTCAAGACACGATAAATTCCCGAGGTGTAGAAGAAGAAAATTGGGAAAACCGCAAGACTTGGAGTACAGAAAAAGAAGATAATAGTTCAAATTAAGACATCGCATAAGGAAGTGACTCTCTGAATCATCATTACGTTGAGAAAATATCTGGTCAAGGTGAAAACCCATCGACAAAGAAAAGGATATCGTTCATCATGAGAATCTCGGCAACAGACCCCATTCCATTCTTAATGCACGTAAAAAAATTGTTCTTACCAGCTAGAATAATGTACTTAAAATTGACCCACTCATCCAATGTTCTTAAATTAAAACAAAATTTAAGAAAGTCGTACTTAACTAATATTACAGAAACCAATCAGTATTGTTTGAAATTTGTTTGAATTTAAGAATGTTGCCATGATTGCGTCTATTTCAAGAACGGCGAGAACGAATTTCTATCATTGTGAGTCCCAATGTAATGTAGTTATCCAAGATTTCTTCATTAATCGTAAAATAGTTATCAACTTATTAATTATTATAGACTTGAGTGTGTCGATTACCAAACCGAGATACCCGGTTCGAGCCTGGGCAAAGTAAAAAATTTATTTTGACCGTCTTTTCTTGAAGGCAGTGGCTACCCGCCAAGGTAATCACCCAGAAAAGTCCTCCTTCTTATAGGGGTGGGGCAGAATACTCAAAATCGAGTTAACGATTAATGCCCGATTTCTTCACTCATAGTCATCTTCAAGTCAGCAAACTTGAGGTTAAGTTAACGAAATAACCAATCAGATGATTGATTTATTTGTTTTGTTGTCGTCTGATTGATTATTTCGTCAATTTAACCTGAGATTTGCTAACTTGAAGATAACTATGAGTGAATAAATCGGCATAAGAAGAAGAAGAGTATTAATAATAGAAAATGCATTCCCCTTGTTAGGTCCTAAGTTGCTTGGAGAAAATGCCAACACATAAATATAACTATGTAAATTACATAATGTACTCACAGATATTGTTCGCAAATAAAATATGTTAAAGTTGGGAAAAAGTAGACATTTTAGCATTCTAAGGAAATAAAATGCAAGGACAAACTTTAGCTATTAGATTGTGTACTTTGTATCTAATCGTTTACAAAACTCAAAACAATGTTCAGAAGCATTATTACTTTTAAAAATGTACAAATATTGATTTATTCGGAGAGATGTACGAGAAACTTACTTCTTCTTCTGTAGAACCGGCTTCTAAGCAACAAAGCTTTCAAACAATCAGCTTTCAGTCAAGAAACTTCCTTGGGCAGATTTAGCGAATGTTATGCGTTCAGCTTGACTACATCTCCCATCGTAATTACAAAACTAGACTCCTTAAACTCAAAGATAAGTTTATTATTTAATGTAACCTCAAGAATTTTGAGCATTTATTACTTAGTAATAAAATAATTGTTGTTTCTAAAAATATTAAATTACTTAATTAATCATTAAAAATTAAGAAATCAAAAACTTTTATCGAAATGTCAAAAAGCAAAAAAAGATAACAAAAGATTACAATTATTTGTAAGGATAGATAGATTATGAACATCTAAGCAGAGGACTTCGAGGAATAACTCAATAAGATATAAAACAAAAATATAAGGAATCTAGAAAAGAAAGCATGCAAACCATAATTTAGAATCTTTGCAGGAAATTAGATAAACACTAAAGACACTCAAGAATAGTGCTGAAGAAAATAACATATCAAAAGGAGTGAGGAAAAATATCGGAATCTTGGAGTGAAGTCCTGGTATACCAATATACCAAAAAGGCGATAAAAATGCATTAATTATAGAGAAATAACAGTGTTTTATTATATATGTGAGCGGCAATGTAGAAATTCCGGAAATGTACAGAACGACTAGACATTCTGCAAACTTACCAATTCACCGGAAAGTATGCAAAATAACTACAACTTTAGGTGATCTGCAAATTTACTACACTATGTTAGGCAATCTGTAAAATGCCTGATGTGCTAGTCAATCTAAAGCTTAGAAAAGTCTACTTATCACATTGCCTAGGTAATTTGAAGATATTTAATTTGTGTGTTAAATTAAAAAAAAACATTTGCTAGATCGCCAGGAACGATTTTATTTATGCAATAAATAATGAACAAAACAAACCCAAATAAATTAACAAAATTTATAACTTATTTTTGCATTTTTATTTATGCATAATTAGAAAAGTGGCAACAATATGCTATCATCTAAGGACTTCCTTAATTTTATTCATTTGAGGATGCCGCCTACGTTAATGACTACGAATCTAAAATTTAAAAAAAGACTTAATATAAACATAATCTATTTTTGACCATAAAAATTTTATTTTTCAAAATACAATTTTTTTTTATTTATGGCACAAGGCAGCACAAATCAAGCACAACTTGACACAACTTTATTATTTTTATTTTTAAAAATAATCCATCGATAAAATACATTTTTTACTACAAAAATTTTATTTTTCCAAATACAAATTTTTTATTTACGGCACAAAGCAGTTTAAATCGAGCACAACTCATTACAATTAAAAATTTTTTTTTCAAAAGTGATGCAGCATAATATACATTGATGCAACTGGCTCGCCGATGAGAAGTGTAAAATTACCAAACTTCCATCGATAAAATACATTTTTGCCATAAAAATTGTAGTTTTCAAAATACAATTTTTAATTTACGGCACAAAGCAGCACAAATCGAGCACAACTCAGCACAGCTTTTATTTTTTTATTTTTCGAAAATGGCACGGGCAACTTCCACATTAATTCTTTAGTAAATTAATTGTTTATATTCGTGTCAGTTTTTTCTATTTGCTTACAGGTTCGAAGTTCTCTTGTATCACCACTATTTCCCATTTTCAATTTTCGTTATTTTACTCCCAGCCCAATTTTTGGATTTTCCTTTGCTTATATTTCAATTATTTTAAATATCTTGAATTTCTTTTCTTTAGTTAAAATTAATTTTAATTTATTAAACTTCAGTTGTTGTTTTCGCAAATGCAAATTTGCGTACACTAACAATAAATATTTTTTATAAATGTTTCTCTAGTTCTCATAAAAGTGTAAGTACGTTATATTTTTAAAAATCTAAATTTGGAATTACTAAATACCCTCATTTATTACATAAAAGGTTTTAAATATACGACATAAATTATAATTTAATAAATTATTGAGAATCCAAACTTCAATCAATTAACCCTCAACAACAGTTAAGCAATTATTTTAATCCTGATACGTAAATAAATTTGATTTATTTATATTCTTCCTACATAAGCACCAGTAGTAATAATCTCAAAAACCGTTTTATATTGCAATTTAAATGTCGTTAATAAAAAATGTTATCTCATTTCTTTATTATGGCAATAAAAAAACATCGGTATTAGGGATATATCAAAAAAATACATTAAAATGTATTGTTTAAATTGAAGAGTATACAAAGAATGACATTTTAGGTAATTTTGATGTTTTACGTTTTGTCATTTTTTAAAATAAAACTTCTATTTATTAATGCAGACTTATAAAAAGCGAATATAAATTTTTAATAGTAGATACCGATTTTAATTTTTTTATTTCAATGTG
Source organism: Lycocerus yunnanus (assembly GCA_036346125.1). Lineage (NCBI taxonomy): Eukaryota > Metazoa > Arthropoda > Insecta > Coleoptera > Cantharidae > Lycocerus > Lycocerus yunnanus. The sequence continues at coordinate 1,567,821 of JARFIX010000017.1, forward strand.
CATGAAAAATTTCATTTGTATTAATCAAGTTAATTTTACACTAGGTTTAAAAACGCCCAAACTATTAGATTGCACTTTTACGGTTTGGTTAATTACAGATTAACTTAACGGGCGTTTAACCGATTATTGAAAGTATATGTATAGTAGGAATAATATAACTTGGTACCTACGTCATTTCGCGTAAGAACTGTTATTCTTGGTTATCAACCAAAAGCAGCTTCCGTCATTGGTTAGGTAAGTACTTATGACATAGGTGCCAAATTCAAAAACGTAATGCACCTTTAATTGGTTAATTTGTTTGCCAACTTAAAAATTATTAGAATTAATTAATGTGCCGTCATTGGGTATCAAAACATCACTTATTGTGATTAGTACCATGACGGTTCTGTAAATCATCAGAAAAGAAAAGATCACAAGAAATTCTTATTTAAAGAAATATATAAGTTTTAAGTAGAGAATTTACAATCGCCCAAATTTTTATGGAGCAAAATTTTCGTGGTAATTACCCTTGATGAAAGTTAATGAAAAAATGGTTTATTTAACGTTTATGCATATCATAATATTTTATAATTTACATGCATAGCTAATTTACTCTTTCCATTTCGGTATATAGCTAAGTGGTAGCATAGATCGAGTTTATTGGAACCTGGGGTGAAATAAAGAACTGAGAAAAGGCGTACATCTACTTTCATATCCCTCATCTTTTTCGGCTTGTTTAATAAATATGAAAAACGCGTTTTTCTTTAAATATTAAGACGTACTTAAATCTCGCGAGATTTATAAAATATTTAAAATCTGTTGTGTGGATCTTAAAAGCAAAAAAAATTGTTAGGCAATTAAGAAATTAGTTTTGCAAAGTTGGTACCTACTGAGGTTTCGGAAGGATAAGTTTTGTAGATGAGAGTGTCGGTAATTGGTGTAACAATTTCGTTAACAAATTTTACGAGGACATTATACAAAGTTGTACGTGTTTATGTTTGCTTCCGTATTCTGTAATCAAATCAACTAGGCGTACATAATGGGATCCTTTGGTAGATCTGTATGTACAAATTACAGGACGATAGGGATCTATAGGGTTCATTGAAGAGGTTCGCGGTTAGAGCGGCCTGGTCACGTCATTCATATCTGGGTAATGTCGTGTCCGTGGGATATTGGATGTGTTAATATGGGTGTCGGACAGCCCATAAACACAAGACGGTCTCTGCAGATGTCGCCGGACAGTCGTTACATCCTGATTACACCGAGCTCAAATCGTAAACCCGGACCGGTTCCGGTCACTATGTACGTTGTTAATGGAAGTCGTCGTTGAACAAAAATAATATTAGCTCACTTAGTCCAGATTTCCCAATTATGTATCAACAATTTAATTATAAAGTATTTCGTCATAAAATTTCAACGTCAAATTATTTTTCATTATTGCCAAATTAATAATCTCAAACTAAATTTGCCTAAAAGCCATTTTAGCTTTTTTAATAATAATTTATTTGTACCTGCCTACTTAAATTTTATATATAACACTTTGAATGCAAATTTAGATATTGTAATAACACGAAGATTGCCGTTATTAAATTGAGTTCAGATATGGATCTCATAAACCATAGCAATAACTGCATAGCTAATCCTAAGAGCAATTACTAAGGCGTGGGTCTCCCATCAATTAGTACTAATGAGACTGTGAAACTGATTGATGGAACAGCCCCGATTAGTTCGATTGTATCATATATGTAATATTGCGGATGATGATCCCATAAATGCATTCAAGCATTAAATTTTATTAATTTTTTCCTCCGAGCTCTAACTTGCCGAATAATTTCAAATTCGAGCATCACATGAATTTTTGTAATTAGAAAACCGAAACAACTTTTAACGATTTTTTAAAACTACACTAACATCTCCGCATTTAAAACTCAGTCACCACAAAACTGAACCACGATAATCCTAAATAATTTAGTCTTCCTTAATCTCATGCTAATAATTATTAGCAAACTGCTACAATTCAAAAAATCAATGTAAATTGTTCATTCAACCAATAAAATTTTCGTTGCTTCAATGAACATTCGACTTTGTGTACTATTTCGTTCGTTGTCTCAATACCTATATTTTTTATCGGGTTAGGTAAAGCTAGGTAATCCCTTCAATTATACTATAGTATCAGATAAACTAACCTTGTCGGAGGTTTTAGAAAAACTTGGTGTAGTCCAAAAACTCAACCGGTGTCGTTACTGAATTGGAAAGTGTAATAAATTTTAATGTAGCTCTTGGTTTGCATTGGTGCTAATCTTTTGAACTGCACAAGATGTTCCCAAAACTCCTATATGTTTCTCTTATCAAAAACTACAATTATTAATATTAATTCCTTTATTGTTAAATATTAAGCGATCAACTTGGAACATGTTATCGCAAATTTTAAATCCACAAATCAAGATAACACGGATCAAAAACCAAATTTTCAAATTTAATATTTTCTTTTACAAAACTGCAACGTTTTTATCTCTTCCTGGTTACACCAACTGGCATTTCATCGCTTGGCCATCGAATAGTCTATTATTATAGATTTTAATTGCTCTTTCTGCTTCTCTCAAGTTAGGGTAAATCACTTCGCCGGTACCAGAACACAATAGTTTCACATCTAACAATTGACCGATACTTTTGAATAACTCATATAAATCATTTTGAGTTACTCGCTTATGTAAATTGGAAATTATAATTCTGTATCTGGGTGGAGCTGGAACCGCATTTAAGCGCGAGATGATATCAGAAGAGAACCCAGTACTTCTCCGATTTTCACGTTTAGCAACTACCTTTGCTTTTGAAATTCCACCACTTATAATTTTAACCGAATGTCTAAGTTGCTTCTTCCTATCACTTACAGGAAAACTTTTCTTTGGCTGGAACTGGGTTGAATTTCTTGTGGTTTTGAATTTTTATCTTGCCTATTCTTAATCGTCGCCAAAGAAATTTTTCCATTTTTATCAATTTTTTTGAAAACGTTTGATGATATAAGCTGAAAATTTTCGTCAAGTTCTAATCCATTTCTTGTGCGAAATCCACGACGTTTTGTGATTCTTTCTCGTACATCAAAAATTCTACTGCTAGCATATTTATCCTTTTTAACGCTACTTCTCAGAGTGGTCTCTTCTCGACTTTTGTTGCTGAAATTTTCTTTAGAATTAGACGGCATTGTAAATGTGATGTATTTTACTATAAAATTATGGTAAACATGAAGTGGTAATTTACTTATATAGTTAATTTTACACTAATCTTGTACCAACTTAAAAAATCTTTATAGTGAGGATAATCATTTAAAAGGATAATCCTATTCTCTATCTTACAATAATTATTACATAATCACAAATAATTTTGATGAAATTAAGAGGATTAATGTATTTTAGATTGTTTTCAAGTTTATCACCATTTCTACAGCTTAAAGTTTTCTTTAAGGTCGACCTTTAAACTATAGTTTTGCACTACCCGGTATAGATTGTACGATGTGTTTTAACGAAGCGGCTCAGTTTTTGAATACCGAATTCTGTGCCTCTGTACATTTCAAGTTAATTAAGTTTTTTTGGTATTCGATGTCAATGGAACGTTCGTTACCATATGAGGTTATGTTGGTGATAGTATTGGAAAATTATATGCGTGAAATTGATCAGCTCTTTGACATTGTCAAAGATAATCTACTTAAAAGCTAATCTCCACCTTACAATAAATATTATATAATTACAAATAATCGAGCACCTTCGGTGTTAGGATCGATGCCTACGCAAGCTGTTATGGACGAATTTTTCCATTTCACTGGGTAGTTCTTTCTTTAATTTCTGTTAATAATATTATTAATGTTATTGTTGTCTTTAAACAAATACGAGGGGAGTTTTTTATGTTATCTACTTATCTATAAAAACAACGAGTTGGAGGACAAACAAAATTTTATTTTTAACGTAAGAACAATTAACAGTAACACACTTATTCCAACGTTTTTCTAATAACGCTATGTCCCTGAAAAAATTTCTTTTGGTAGTTCTGCAAAATAAAACTCCACAGCGTTTTCCAAGTCGTTATTAAATAAAAAGCGACGCCCTCTCAAATATTTTTTGAGTTTTGAAAAAGATAACACACACAGACTGCAAGGTGGATGTTGTAATTCCCTAAAGTCGCATTCATTGATTACTTCTTGAACAATTCGCGCTTTATGCACTCTGCAGTTGTCATGCAAAAGCATAGTTTTCTGAGCATAATTGTGAAGTCGTTTTTCGTGTATAGCCGCTTTCAAGTTTTTAATTGTGCCTTTGTAGACATTTCTCTTTATTGTAGTCCCTTTTAGCATATACTCAATTAAGAGAATCCCAATTAATTGCCATTAATTTTGATTATTAAGACCGATTACAGGTAGGTATTTTAAATTTGTTTAATAAGATTTTGGGCATTCTTTAGTTTTAGAATTTACTCTTAGGTAATGTGCAGTATATGCAACAAACAGGAATATACTGAAGTTGGAAGGATCTCGATAACAAAAGATATTTTTGATGAGTTGAGATGGTAACTCAGTTACAGAAGGTTCTGCAGGTTGTGCAGAACCGGGTGAGTTTGTGCATGCATGCTTTTTATTTAATGATGAAATCATGTAGGCATTTGCAGTCATTTTTTGTCTTTTTAGTCAAAGGGAAATTCTTTGTTACATCGCAGCAAGTCTGAATTATTTGTTTTTCCCCTCAGAGAATTCAAATTGTAATTTTGGTTTTGGTTGCTTTTCCATCTTCAATGGAAAGCGACATGATTTGTTTGATTTTGTGATCTCCAGGCTTTCAGTCTAGGTTTATTTTAACTCGATATGTTTTGTATGTCTCATATTCTGATAATTACACACGCCTTCCATTTTTTTAGAAAGAATAAATCAAAAGGTTTAGATCTTTTGTTTTATTATTTGTCCTCTAGACTACCTGATAAGATTCCTGACCCTCGCAGTCCCACGGAGCTAGGCAATGCAAAAGCAGGGGGTAAACGTATTTTTTTTAAACAAGAGAATTCATCTCTTGGTTTAACATTTTTCTCCAGAATTACCTTGTGGTTAGGAAAGGAAAAAACTGTTATAACGTAATTACCAAATAAAATTTTAAAAAAGTTGAAGCTTTTTGCCCAATAAGCTAAAGAAAAATAACACAAGTTAAATACTATTAAAATCGTAAAGCGAAAATATAGTAAATATTAAATTTTAAACAGCATTTTGACAGTTACAAGTTGTTAAATCGTTTTCTTGATGGAAACCATATAAATTGTATGTTATACATTCCCGTTGGGCATGTATGAGGTGCATTCATAATTATACAAAGCACTTCATTTTATAAGTTTTAGAATATTTTTTGGAGCAAGCGAAGATGATTTTATTTCATAAAGATGTGTTCACACGGACGTAAGCCATCCGCCAAGACACACGTCGGAATAAAGTGTTTACTTTGTCTCATTAGAGTTCATTCTACACTCTTTAAGTCAGTTTTGAATTTTACTCGTATCTGATATCTTTGAAGATTTCTAAAAGCTGTATCATCAGTCAGTAAAAGATAATCGTTATGTTGCGTTCACTATAGTCCATTTGAAATAAAAATGCAGTAAAAATTGGTACTAAAAATATAACCTTGCAACGTTCTTAGTTAAAATTTATACAAGTTTACACTGGTGAAATTTCATTTGCCATAGTCATTTCACAAATCAAATAATAACGAAATAAAATTTTAATTTCTCCGATTTTATTCTAAATCATGCATTTTGTAGGTTGTTTAAAAGTTAAATATAAAATTTAAGTTCTCATTTGATTTCTCATAGGAGGTTTAGTAAAATTTTCAAGTTGACATTTGCCTTAATTTTTTCACGTTTCCCTGTGAGAACCTTCCTTCGCGTCGCGTGGGAAACGCTCTATAATTTTCTACTGCATTCTTGTTTGGAATGGACTATAGTTAGCAGGTTAGATGTAAATTTCAAGTATAAGATAAATATATTTCCTCAGGTTACACTGAAATTTATGGATAAGCGTATGTCGGCTTATTTATTTTGCTGTTTTTTCTAAAATTACGACAGCTCATGCTTCTAGGTGCGACCTACAGGCCGCACAACCTCAACAAATTATTTTTACATAATCATTTAAAATTTCTGTACTATTTTCAGTTTGAACTCATTTTCTATTAAATAATGTAAGAAACCACTCAAATCTAAAGTTTTTTAGAGATCCAAAATTCTGTTCACTTATTTCGTGTTTATTTTTTTGCTATATCCGCCATTACAGATTTTTATAATAGAAGAAAAAACCTTACCTTACTTGTTGAAAAATGTTTTCAACAATACAGGAAGTAAATTAATAGATCTAATATTATATGATCGACTTTTTTCAATCTGAGTTTTCCAAAATCGTTCGTAATGATGATTTCACAAAAGTCTGATTGCGTGGCTTCAAGCCCTAAGTATTCGCACTTTCTTGCAATATTTTCTCTGTTTTTGAATTAAAACCAAGGATCCGTTTCAGATTTATTTCTACCACAAATCGCTATTATAGATTTTCTTTTAATTTATTTTATTTTAAATTTTTTCATGTAAAAATTCAATTAAAATGGTGTATCCTGGAATTCTCTTGTACCATTTTTTTTGCTGCAGTGCTGCCTTAGATCTTATAGAAGCATACTATACCTGCATTTAGGGTGTTGCAATATTTACTTTTCTTTGTCATTTTGTCTTCTATCGGTGAAATCTATTGTTTCTAGTGGCTTTCCATAAGGAGTAATCTTTACTGTTGATGTCTATATCATATCTGATGATAGTTTAGTCGTGATTTAGTAAATTTATCTTTATCGACAGCATATTTTTCGCAGAAAATCGAGGATTTTGTATTCTTCGGTTAAATCTCATAATTTTCTGTGCGATATTAGACTTTCGAGAATGCATTTTTGTGCTGTAAAAAGTGCTGCTTAATTTTCTCCAGTAAATAACATCATTTGCATAAATTTTAAGAAAAATAATAGTAAGTAACATCATTTTGCAGCATTAAAATTATATATTATAGGTGATAAGCAGGTAGTACTTTGTAAATAAATAAATGTTAGTTTTGATAAAAAAATGTCGAGCTGTATTATTAAATTGTCCTCGATGGTGTAATAAAAAGAAAACTCGGCATGAGAATCAATCCCATGACTAAAAATTCTTATTTATACCCCAGGATATATTTTTCAGTCAAGCAAAAACCATAACAGTTACTAAGGTTTTCGCACACACCGTTAGTAATTTTTATTACAATCGTATCTTACATTCACCCTTGTCTACCGGGGCTCATTCTTAGTCAAGCAATTATAAGAGGTAATTTTTAAGTTTAGGTAATATCTATAAATTAATTTGAGATTGGAAGCAGTTAGAAAATCGAGCATCGGCATCAGGTATCGATGAATTTGAGCGGCGATGGTGTAAACGTCTTAAGAGTGCAGCCTAACCCCAAATCATCTAAAAGCAAATAGCTATAAATGGCTAAACCAATAAGTTATTATAACCCTATCCTATCTCTCAACTTGTAAAACCTTCCTAAATCAAGCTGAGCAAATCTGCAAGTAGAGAACACATGAGCACGTTTATAGTTAAGATCGCAGATCCTGAAACCATCCAAGCATGCAATAAACTTCCAGCTTAAGTGAACCGCATGACTGCAAGGTAAATGTTTGGGGGAAAGGGTTGCCACATTTTCATTATTTATGACGTCATAGTGAACAGAGGTCGTCGCTATTCTAACCAAGTTTTAGTTAGTGCTAATAATTGCTCTCTGTGTTAAAGCTAAGTCATGTTGTAACTCATCCAATTCGGATACTCTAGCGATTGTATTAGGGAGATATCTTTAGTAAACTCGGCTAAGAATCTACTAATGTCACCCTGATTTATGTTTCTTGATTCTACAGTATTTGCATTTCGTATATCTACTATTGATTTGCTGCGTAATTCAAATGTACTCGATATATTTCACAATTATTAAACTTCGCTGTGTCTCCTTTATCTCAAAATGATTTGTTCACCTAAACTTTCCGAGCAAATTATTCCGAGTAAATGGAAGACGATTTTAAACTAACAGTTGTTCCGCTTCCAATATTTATTCGAGTTGAAAAAAAAAATTTTTTTTTAATGATAAAAATTTCGATCTGCTTAATCCTTGTCCAAAAAATTTTCCAAAACTAAAGAAGCCAAAATGTATTTGAAAGAATTCCTAGTTCCGTTTGTTACAAGTATAGCCATGTGTCACAGAAAAAATATCCATAAAAGTCATCGGGCGGAATGAACGGCAATAAACTATACAAATAAATCACAGGAGGCCATTTTGTGCTGATTTCTAGAACGATTATCATGAGCTGAGTTCAGTTAGTGTTGGCTACAAACCTTGATGAATGGATAGTAGTAACTTATATACTTTCTGTTAAAAAAGATAAAAGGATAATTACTAATGGTTTTTTTCAATTTACGAAAATTATTATTGAAGAGGTCGTCAAAATAGCTTTTCCATCATAAAAATGTAACATAATTCTAAAATACAATGTAATTAACAAAGCTCTTCGATATTTATAATATCGGAAAATATCCTGCAAAAGAGAATAATTTTGTTAGAAAGATCCCTAAGGTATCTAGATGCGGGAGACGGTGCACTCATAAATTCGCTCTTTAATTACCCCCCGGCTGTCAAATCAGACGATCTGACGGTTTTATGACAATTTATTGTCCTGTTCGATGGAGGGTTCTTGCGGTAATGTCGTCCTGACTGACGGACAACTATGCATTCAAATAGCTTGCTTTACTCGCTTCGGGTCGATCACTCAAACAGAAGCGTCGCGATGCTCCTATACTTTCATTCCACCACAACTGTATATTCATTCCAATGTGTTCGTTCATGTGTAAGTCAAATATATAAAATATAAATTTCTACTACTCCAGAATATAAAAGTATCGAATTATATAAATCACAAATTTTATTTTTTTTTAATAATTTTACATCTCATTTTTCTTCAAATGCTTAAGAGATCTTTATTTTCAACATTGCGAATAATTAGTACAGAATGTTAACAATATTTCTTAATCGCTATTACACTTCCTGCAATATTGCTGATGATAATCAATAGACAATACATTATTTTGTGATGCTCATTTATATTCATATGTAAAAGTTCCCTTCCCGTCATATGAGAGAATAACCATTGAATTCAAATTTTAAAAATTAACAGATTGAACTGATCAATTAAACAAATTTTTTCACGAGTTTTTCAGAAATAGGGTTTTGCTGTCTTCAGATAGTTTGCGAAAATCCGTTGCTGAAAGTTCATGAAAAAAATTAGTTTCATTGTTCAGTATAACTCATTAATTTATAAAATGCTTCACATGTTAATAATTAAAAGAATAAACGAAACATTAAACAAATACATTTTAATTTTTTAATTCGCCGTACGCAGTGCCGTAACTAGCTTTTCGTATACTCCGTGGAAGATTTTATTTTCTTCTAGTTTTTCTTTAAATAATAATACATTTATTAGTTATATAATATAACATTTTATTGTATGTAAATAATAACTTTTATGGCCACAAAAAATATAAAATATACAATCCAAAGGCGGAGGAGAGTGGTAAAACAAAATCTTTGATTAAAATTTTCAAAATTAATAGGTTAAATAAATAATAAAACGAAATTATTCGTGAGCTTTCAGCAATGGTTACTGCTATCATCAGACGTTTAATAACCTATTCATTTTGAAAATTTTAAACTAATATTAATTTTAGAGGTTAATAATATTATATAATTTCAGTAAAACATAATTCTAAAATTTTTTTAATTCTAATGTGTAATAATTTTATCGAAATATCACACTTAGGCAATATTCGGGATGATAAATTGCAAGACATAAAGGATGTCGCACGCGCATACTTTCAAAACACCAAAACAGAAATCTCTGACATTGATTTTTGTTATTTTTGATTTTGCTGATTAGTCATCTACTAATCTACATTTTTTTGGGAACTGTTTTTATGCGGTCTCGTTACCGCATAAAAATACTTTTTTTAATATGTAGCATACAATATATTTTATAGCTACTTATGATGTTTCAAGATATTTTTTTAATGATATTTCATTTATGCACTTTTATATCCCGCATAAAAACAGGTTTCGGAGTATATTGGTAATGCCGTAATTTACTCCTTTAGGTATTAGATGTCTTCGAATCTTCCATGGTTAATAACTTATTTTTTTGATAAGAAACAAAACTCTTAGCATCTCTGTAATAAGTAGTACATATATATTTTACACACAATAAAAGCTATTATTTAATTTTGTGGGAAAAATCGTTTTTTCGAGATGAGAACTCGTGTACAAACCGACTCATTGTCATGGAGTTTCCATTACTCAACGATTTTTATAGAAAACGTAATGTAATCGTTATTGCATTCAAACTTGTGAAATGTACTCGCTATGATAATCCATATTTAATTTTATTTATGAATAATAATAGCTATTTACATAATCAAGACAGAAAGTATAGCTTTAAGGGGAAAGTCTGCTAGAATGCAAGAATGAACCGTAGGCGGAGCTAAAAGATATTGCGTCTAATAAAAACACTTTCTGTGCTACCTACGTAAAAAGATGAAAAATTAAAATACCCAATATTCTGTAGGTGTATTCCCAGATATGGTAGATATAATCTATTCAGAATTGGAATTAGAGTCAAGGTTAAAGGTGTTGTAGTTACAAGTAGTATGTATTTGGTGTAGTCTAGTGCTTCGTTCGGTTACTGCAGTAAATATTTGTATGACTGCCTTTGAAGTTATACTTGTATGGTCTACCAATTTAGTTACCATTTAGCATTACCATTATAGCTACCATTAGTGATACTAATGGGGCCTTATAAAATAAGAGGAACTAATTTAAGTAGCCCCTTTGCGACTTTATAATTTTTTTCTACAATGTATCGTCAAACTTGTTTTTATGCGGTTGTTTTTGTGCAATGTACATGCTAGAAAGGTATTTATTTAATTTTTTGTTTTTCTATATTTGAACTTGTAATAAGGACGAGGGTTATTATAATAAACTTATCTCGATGCTAATGCCATTGTGGCACGGGGGAGTTTTAAATTATAAAAATACGTTATATTTCGATGCTTTCGCCATTGTAACAAAAAGGGGTTTACTTTAAACTAAAGTCCCTCCACTGATACCATTGAAGCAAAAGAGGGGGAGGGGTGAGTAGCGTGAGTATGCTGCCTTTATTTTCTCTAAGAGAAAGAAAACCGGAGTTCCGGAGGACGTAGGAATGAGATGATCTCTTGCTTTCACTAAAATTCACTTTTCAAGACCAAACTTTGGGATAAAAACAAAACAAATAAAAATAAAATTGATTTAGTGTATAATAATAGCATTTATAGATGGCCTTTAGTTTGAAACAAAAACGGCGACACAAAAATAAATGAAACAAACAATTTCGGTGTTACAAGTCTCGGAACAATGGTTGAAATTGAATTCTGACTTACCCTCTCAAGCAATTCGTTGACAGGTTTCTTTCAGTTAGATAGAATAACTCATAATTAGGTAAATTAGGTAAAGATGGTCGCGGCCTAGCGCTTAAGTGCGTCAACTACTAAGCCGAGTGCCACGGTTCAACTCCGGGCCGGGATAAGAAATTTATTCTAACGGTTTTCGGCAAGCGAGACGTGTAACTTCCAGAACCTTTCAGGGGAACCAAACCAATTCTTTACGGAGGGGTTTGGAGGGGGGCTGAGATAGGCATATGTATGTCCAGGAGTGAACGAATGCTAATAAAGAAGAAAAGGTAAATTAAAGAAAAATGAATTTAACGGAAATATTAAAAAAAACGTCGCGGGAGGTTTTGCTTTGTGACAAGTCAAAAACGCCCACTTCGACCAAACTGCCTGACTTGGGTTGACTACCCGACTGAACTTCTCGACTGCACTATCGAACTGCGTCATTTTCTCCTATATTTATGCTCTCGTATTTGAGAGCCGTTTTAGGGTTCCCATAAAATCTAGGAAATGCTGTGTCGTGATCTGATTACGTAATTGTTTTTAAGAGAGTTTGAAATCTTTAAGACAAGTGGATTGAAGATAGCTCTTACCGTAGATTTTTAGTAATTAAATCGTGAACTCATAAGCGATTTATTAAAAATGTATCTAAAAAATAATTTAAATAAATATTCAACCAAATTCAATTCATTTAGAAACCTATTATATTGGTGTATGATTAAAATTACAAAATACTTCGGTTATTAACTTAAGTGGCTCTTCAGATCATTTTTTAAGTATGTATCATTCGGCGCGATATTACTGCAAGTGGAAATTATAACTGCGTTTAATAAACTTACTTTAATTGAATTCGATTTAAAATCTTTAATTTGAATTCAATAATAAAAAAGTTATTCCATACTTTTTGAATTCGGCGGTTTGCTACAAACTAATCAAATATTATCAATTATGTACACTCAATTGATTTTTAATTGTACTGTCAATGTATAAAAATTATTAAAATGTTAAAAGTAATAAACAGAAAAAATTTGTTAAAACAATTTAAATACAGTGTTCGAAACTAAGAAAATTATTTATATTTATAATAAAATTAAATCGTCAAATTTGCTGTGTAAGAAGATTGTACTTCTTTAGTTACCTACATTATGTAGCTCTACATACATGCATTGTTGTTTTATTTCAATTCTTACTAAGCGAGAATAACATCATTATAACTTTTAATGTTTCAAATAATCAGCATTAAAATTCGATACATTTCATTGACATGAATCATGTGAGCAAAAGGTAATTTTATTTTAATTTATACATTATAATTATCTACATGGGACTGTTTCTATGGGGTAAATTTACCGCATAAAAAAAGTTTCTTTTAATTGTGTTGCAAATAATATATTTTATAGTTACTTATGAAGTTTCAAGATGTGTCTTTTTATGCGCTTTCTACTCCTTCACAAAACAGGTTTGAGTGTACATATTATTGAAATTATATACAGTAGCGGCAACCTAAAATGCCCGGTGTAAAATATTTGCAATATACCTGCAACGATTGGCTTAATTTTAAAGTTGGTAAATTTTTTGTAAAACATACTTTATAAGGCAACCCTTCTTAACCATTTGTATACAAAATTCATTCATTATAGTTTAACAAGTCTTCAAATATACAAGAAATGGCAGGTAGAAAGAATTTAAGCGAAAGTGACAAGCAGAAAATTTTAGTTTTGCATGGTGAAAATAAAAGTTATACTTATATTGGTGAAAAAGTTGGGTATGATAGACGTACTATAAGTAGATTTTTAAAAAAATATGCTATTAGTGGCAGTACAAAACCACTTGACAGAGGGAATTCTAAAAGAAAACCACAAAATCGCAAGATCGAGTTCTACGCAGATGGGCATTAAAAAATCGCTTCAAATCTCGAAGACAATTGAGAAAAGACCTAAGTGATCAACTTGCTGTGAATGTTAGTGTTAGAACTGGAGGTAATCGTTTGGCTGAATTTGGATTACGTGCATACACTGCTGTCAAGAAACCGCTTTTGACAAAAAAATTAAACAAAACGGCTAAAATTTGCCAAAAATATCGTAATTGGTCAGTCGATGATTGGAGTAGAGTCATCTTTTCAGATGAATCGAAGTTTTACTCCGTGGGTCGGATGGAAAAAATACGTGCGACGATTTCAAACCGAACGACTATCGGACAAATGTACCGTTAAAACAACACGCGGATTATGATATGGGGACTAGGGATTATGATATGGGGTTGCTTCTCCCAGAGTGGATTAAGCAATTTACATATCATTGAAGGTCATGTAAATGCTACCAAATACATAGACATTTTGAAAACCAGTTTGGAGCCATCGATTTCAAATTTATTTGCTGAAAACGAAGAATGGTTTTTCAGCAAGATAATGCACCGTGCCATACTGCAAAAACGGTAAGTAATAGTTTTGTAGATAATTTTTTTTCAAAATGTATTAATCAGGTAATGATGGCAATACATTTAACTAACAAATAATTAAAAATTATAAATTAATAGCTTTTATTTTGCACAGGTGTCGAATTATTTCGTTAATAACGGTATTAATGTAATCGAGTGGCTTGGAAATTCGGCCGATTTCAACCCAATCAAACACCTTTGGGCCATTATGAAAAATATGTGGTGGACAAAAGTCCTAAAGGTCTACCTGACCCGGCGGTGTCCGATTCCACCGATGGTCAAGGGTTTTTATAATCCCACATGACGATTCCACCGCTGCCATCGGGCAGGTAGACTGGTCAAAAATGTAATCTTTTAATTTTTAAGCTTATAAACCCTTAAGTTCTTAAGTAGATAAGATATATACAGGGTGGCGTATGAATCGTACAGAGGTGGATCAAAAACTTATTAGAGAAACCATAAAAAAAGTAACGATTTTTTCCACAATGCCACTTTCGACCTAATTAAAATTCTATTTTTTCAGAGTTTATACCAAATATAGGTGGAATCTGCACGAAAAGGTAGATTGGGCTGTAGGTTACAGTTGGTTTTTTAAAATTTTTTTTGAATTTGAAACCAAATAGGTGGAATCTGCACCAACCTAAGAAATTAGCGGTTTATTATTAATTATTGAACAAGCATTATTTAGGTTGGTATTTTTAGTACGTAATACTATGTGTTAAATTATGTGTTGAATAATAACACATCATAAAGATCCATCGCTATACATATTTTTAGAAAAATTAAAGGGGATGCAAATTAATACTTATATGAAAATTAATAGTATTGAGAAACCTAAGCCGGACAATACCAATACCATCAGGAAACAACGACGCTTGCAATATTACATTGCCTCGTACTCTTCTAACTCTATAAATAGATTAGATTTTTTGAAAAACATTTCGAATCATTTCACTCATATTAATGATCATGCTCGGGGCCAACTAGAGCAGCGTTAGAAACGAGTCAGTCGCTCCCTTTTCGAGTTGGAGCCGCTTAAGGGATGTTTTTAATGAGTTTAGCACGTGTCAAAACCGCTCGAAGCGCCGTCCGAGCCCCGGAGGGGCGAGGGCGGTTGCGGAGAGTAGGTTTTGACAGTGCAACCACCTCAGAAACGAATTCACACAAAAAGTTACTCATATTAATGATCATACATAATACTTGTATTATTTCTTATACATTAATCCTACTAATACCCTATAAGCTGACCCTGACCATCATCGGTGGAATCGTCTACTGCTCAACGTTGACCATTTTGGGATAGGGATTAACTTTTGACCATCGGTGGAATCGGGCGGTGGCCACCTGACCTAATAGAAGCGATTAAATTTGTTTGGGACAATAATTTAACCCCGACTACCTGCAACAGTTAGTACGATCCATGCCATGCCGTTTAAGGGATGTTCTTAAAGCAAAGGAGGCTCTACTAAATACTAAATGTATTCTATATATTAGTAATAAACATTTTCTACATTAATTGTCTTTTGTATAATTACTTTACTACATAATTTATGTAATATTCGAGAAAAATATACCTGAAAATAGGGTTTATTTTCCAGAGAAGTGTTTTGTTGGTTATTTATACAATATATCATTAAATTTAATAATTTTAATGTATTATAGTTAAACAATTACAAAACATAAGGATTAGTTCTATGTTAATGAAACATGTAAGAAAAATAAGAATAACTTAAAATTTTTCGACCGGGCATTTTAGATTGCCGCCACTGTATATTAACCTGTGAAATTAATATTAAAGTAAAATTTTATAAAGTTCCAAGTTAGCTTGTTAATTTT
Organism: Lycocerus yunnanus; assembly: GCA_036346125.1. Classification (NCBI taxonomy): domain Eukaryota; kingdom Metazoa; phylum Arthropoda; class Insecta; order Coleoptera; family Cantharidae; genus Lycocerus; species Lycocerus yunnanus. Next base: position 1,583,625 of record JARFIX010000017.1, read on the forward strand.
TTTAATTTTACCATAATACTTCTTCTTCTTCTTCTTAAATTAGGACTAGGTCCTGTCATATCCAACAGTAACATCGACAAAGATCCGAAGCTACTGCTGGTTCTGTGAGCATATTATTTGTTTTACATCTGAAGTAGTTTGCTAGACTGGCTTCAGATGTGCCTGTTACCCTATATTTTACCATAATACAATGTACATAATAGTATTTACAGTACACAGTAGTACATAATTCTTAAGTTCATCGTTAATTGGCGCTTTATTAAAAAACTGAAACAGCTCCTTGGCCCAGGAGCTAATTAAACCCATCCTCCTTGCAATTTTTAATTTTTTCGATAATGTGTAGTATATATTGTAATTGATCGATTTAAGACATTCAGTAAGTTGTGTGTACATTATTAACTTTTTTCAAGCTAAGGTTAGGGGTGTTGGTCTTGGAGCAGCCACTTGACCGAGAGGTTAATTTTAGAAAGTTCCTCTCCTTGCGATTTTTTTATTTAATACTGCAATTCTTCTTTTTCTTTTTCGCCTCGGTGTAAACATTGTCTGTCATATGCAGTATGTGTAGCATTGGCTGTTCTGGTATCAATCTTTTTCTCAGTCTTCTCACACTTCTTTTTCCCGGGACTTATATTTTTATGCTGCTAGTGGCAATCTTCATTCGGTCACTCTTTCGAGGTGTTCACTCCATCTCTTGTTATTCTCTGCGATTTTGCTTTGGAGTTTGTCTATTTTCAATTTCTTTCTGATGTCTTTATTTCTCTGCATTATTACAATTATTAAATTAAATTATAATTGCTCGCTATAAGATTTACATTATAAGTTCTGTGTCCATTAAAAAACTATTTAAAAAAAATTTCTACGTTATTAGTAAAATTTTTTTTAGTGGTGACGGTCATTGAACAGCCCATTTACAGAGGAACTAATTTAAATCATCTCCCTTGCGTTTTTTTTTATTTATTATTATAATTCACAAAATTGCAATTATTCCCTGTTATTTTTATTTTTTTTTATTTGATATTTTTTTGGGGAGGGTGGGGACGATTCTGAGGAACAAAGAAATACCAATTTGTGTGTTCTATCAGTGATGACATAATATGGTGTTGAGACCATGGCGTTAATAAAGAAAAGCAGAAACAGATTCACGTATTGCACAACGAGCGGTGGAAAAGGCAATGCTAGAAGTTAACCTGAGAGATAGGATCAAAAATACGAAAATAAGAAAAAGAATCAAAGTGACAGACGTAGTCAGAAGAATAGCAAGTCTGAAGTGGAGTTGGGTGGGACATGTCGTAAGAAAATCATACAAAGAGTGGCCAATTCGGATTTCCCAGAGGCGCCCAAGACTAACAAAAAAGAAGTGTAGGTAGATTACAAAAAAGATGGCTTAATGATATAAAACAAAAGACTGGAAGACAATGGCATTAAACGGTTAAAGATAGAGAGGCTTGCCAGGAATTAGGGGAGACCTATGTCTAGCGGTGGGCGAAAGATAGATGAGAAGAAGAACAAGAAGAAAAATTATTCCTTGCAACATACTTTGTAATTTACGTGTCTATTAACGTTCTATTAGAAAAATTTCGGCCAAGGGTAGCGGAAAGTTACGTGACTGAGGGATCAATTGAAACCAGCACCTCCTTGCCATTTTTTTATTTGGTTCTGTAATAATTATTAGTATGGTAATATTATTTACTGCAAGATATTTTGTAAATCCTAATTACTTACATTATTTGATATTTGATCTGCTAATGTATTTTGAATTAAAAAAAAAATTGATTATAAATGACAAAATAATTGCATAATTTTTTGATTAAACAAATAAATTTGCCGAAGACGACGTTTTTTTAAATAAAAATTATGATAATAATAATTGGGGAGGTTTGGAATATCCCCAAAATCATTTAAACTATTTTTGAAATAGGTACTTGCCAGCCGTGCTAATTATAATTTTCAAAACTATGCAATATTTACAGTTCTTCGTTTCTGGTGTCACAATTTAAATTTTAGATGTCTTTAAAAAGTTCTTCTGCTTATCACCCCCCCTCCCCAAACATACAACTGGATTTTCTTCAAATAACCCTAACCGAATCCAATGCCGTGGTAGCTCGAGTTGTTTTCGGGGAGGGGCACTCGCGATTTATAAAGATATTTTTCTTTACTTCTTTACTCGGTAGAAAAATAAAAATAAAAACATACGCGATAACACAATTAATTTATGGTGGAGGGCACGTAGGTACAAAGTACTTGGGTTATTTATAATGTTACCCTCGGCCAGCAGGTAAGCATTATTGGCAATATTAAATTTTTTGTGCAGTACAAGTTTGAAAGTCGATCCTTGAACACCCTGTATTTCGCTAGGTATTTAAATTTTTTTAAATTTTGGCATTTATGTACTTATATAAAATTTTGAAATTTGCGACTCAAATTTTAATTTGAAAGCTAAAATTAAAAAAGTGGCTTATAATTTGGTGGAATTTGTAATTTGGAAAACAAAACGTTAGATAGAAGGTGATATGACGGTTTTTAGGGTAAATATCGTACACGTCCAACGCCTATGGACTTTATATCCTGTATTAAATGAAACTTTACGGTGCTATCGCTATTATTGTGGGATGTGGGTTTTCCTACGATTCGTATATTGTGATGGACAGGATTATTTCGTGATTGGAATTACAACTGTTTAAACGTAACTTATAAGCAATTTTTTTTAATTAAAACTTTTCGTCGTTATTTTGAAAGGAATAATTTTTGTAAAAGCTTTTATTCGAATGAGAAAAAATACGATAATCATAAACAAAATGTTTTTTTGTTTATCTAAATGTTCTTATACGAATCGTGGGCAATGTTGCGTCTATTTAAAACGACTTATCCCTAGTGAAAACTTGGCTATTGTTCCTGATTCACGATCACCTTGTGACATGATTCCATCAGCCCCTTACAATTTCTATGCAAATTCTCGCTCTTTTCGATGTGCCGTTTATTCAAACTTATATTGCAACTACTATATCGCTAAATTAATACAAAAATAATTTTACATCAAAATGCATCAAGGGCATAAAATAATAATATAGTTTCGTAGTGTAGTAAACCTAAATGTTAATTGGCACGTTTGAGATTAAGGCCTAATTACAGTTGGAACATCGTCATTTACTAACCACCATCATATTGATGTCCAGATAGCAAATGGTCTTTTCGTCCGTTCAATAGTAGTAGAAACCCTCCACTGATGAGCAGCCATGTCCAGCCATTTCCCGTATAATGTTCACGAACGTCGTTCCAACTTGACCAATCTTTTAAAGGTTACATTACTCCGATCCAATTGGGCTTTAAATTGACTCTATCTTGACACCTTCCTAGCAATTCCAAAGCGACAAGAGAGACATTTCCTGTTCCATTTCAACCAAATGGAATGTTCAAACTTGTAAATAAATTTTAAATTTCTTATTAACCTCTAAATGTGCTTTCTAAAAATCAAATTTATTATTTAGTTTTTATCTAATTATCAACGAGTTTACCTTACAAATATCTCTTTTTCCGTATACCGATTATAGGTGTGCAATACTTTTTAGAAAAATTCATTTTCAATTTTCGCAACAATTTTCCAAGTAGTACCTGTTGAAAGGCAAAAAGTAACTTAATTTGTAACAAATAATTTGTTATAAATAATAATGAAGGTTAAAAATGTGCCAGAGCGCGAATGAGAACGAGATGAATAAAAGTAAGTCATTCAAGTGCATAGCGATATCACACTTTACACTTTCTTTTCTTGTTACAGTTTTTCACTAAAGCTTTCGTCAAGTGAGGGGTTGAAATCGTTAGTTTGGTGGAGGGCAAAAGAGTTTGAGCAAGAGCACATGCAACAGGTGGCTCATAAAGTAGATATTCGCATATCAGCAAACTGGCAGTGCGATTGATATACACGCCATTCCCATCCAGCAACACCTACCTTCAACCAATTTGCAATTTGCATTATTAAACACAATTTGTTCAACAATTTGTTTATAAGCCCGATTTAATTTGCTCTCGTCCGAATTTAAAAATTTAAATTCGATGGCTGCAATTACGGAAAGAGTTCGTTTCCACTAAATTATAGAAAAAGTCGCCAGGAGTGTAATTTTAGAAAAACTTTTTAGATTAATTGCAAATTCTTGGTGGTAATTTGGTTAGAAATTGGTGACGTATGGGGCGTTGCAAATAAGAGCATTAAAAGTTACAGGTATAACAAGTTATCGTTTCCCATGATAATAACATTTTCTAATTACCCTCATATTAACCACAATTAAATTATACTATGAATCACATTAATTACTTTTATGGCTTTAATCATTCTTGAATTACATCTTTTACAATAATTAAATTTTCCTTTGGGAATATCCGCAAATAGTTTTTTTGATAAAAAATTAAAGTTATGCGGATTTTAAAAATCGTTTGTTTGGGCCTTAATTAAGGCAAAACCTTGTTTGGTCGTAACTTTTACTTATCTGAATTGTTTTATGTCTATGAATGCAAAGCGGAAGATAGACGCAGCATGCTAATAGATGGATTCCGAAATGGCCAATTAATTCTAACTACGGAAGAAAGTGCCTATAACTCGTCTTAGAAAAAGAATTCTTAATCCTCGTTTTCGTTTGTCCGTGCAAAAGAAATAAAGAAGCTCCATTTACTTATACGACACACTTTTCTACCAAAAGTTTATAATTAGGTCGCGAAGCCATATCTTTTTTAAACGTTGATCGATCCCTATATATTTCTTCGGCTATGCGAAATAAAGTACACTTTCAGATTGTATACCTTTTTAGAAGCCAAAATCCTTTTATAAGCAAGTTGGCCAATTAAAGTATCTTATCTGCATAAAGCGCGGAAGCTGCGCATCTAGCCAACGAATGGTTTCATAAATATCCGGGTCTGACAGAGTCTCACTTCAAGTAGGCTATTCGTATGCAAGAAGAGGGCCTTCCATCTGAACATGCCAGGATCTGTCAGTCACAATGGCTCCTCACTCCTACACTATTCCTCCCAAGAGACCTGCAGATACCCTAGCACTGATATTGTTGCCTACTTTCTACTTACCCCCTTTATCTTATTTGCCCTAATTTTTTTCGACGATTTCGGTAATTGTTTTTTCCTTTTAATTACTCATATTAATTTAACAAGTGCACGTAATTATTGTCAAAATTCTGACGATGCAAAAGTCGACAAAGCATCAATGCACGCTTCCGCTGGGGAGATTAAAACTCTCAGTATTTATTTCATTTTCGACACGAATAAGACCCCAGCTAAACAAGCAGAAATTTTAAAATTATTAATTTTTATATCAGACGAGAGAAAGTCTATTGCTTAACATCAAATTATTCTTTCGATCGAGGCTTATCCAAAACAGTTTTTTGTATATATTCGTCTTGATCAGTTTATTTTACAAAAGCAGAGTTGAACAAGCAACTTTTAAAAGTAGCCAAGCTGCCTTTTATCTCTAAAAAGCTGCATTTTGCACATTAAAAAATTAAGAATATACATGGCTATTTAAAAACAGAATTTGGATATCCAATAATTATATTTGTTTAAAATCAAAAATAAATACGTCTTTGCGAGGCCTTCAATAATTTCAAGATTTCTTTCTGTTCGGATTGCGTGCAGGCGCATCAGTTTATATTGCCATTAATCATCCAATGGTAAGTAGAAAATGCAGCCAAGTCACTATTTTTTTAATTTCGAGATAAGCATATGTACATTCTTGTGGTCGTTTTCTACATACCTACTGGTACAAAAATATATATGAAAATTGACTTTAAATCGGTAATATGTCCCTAAGCCATCGCTGTCAATGTTGAATTTATAGAAAAAAAGTCTGACTTTCGTCCTAATGCAAATCCAACATCATGTAGAAAGAAAGCATTAAGTCATGACTTATTTTTTTTAAATCAGCAGCTGAAAAAGGGAATAAAGCGTAATTAATTACAAAAAAAAGCAACAGAAAATTAATTTTGAAAAATTAATAATACAACAAAATATGAATATGGAAATCTTACTTAATGTGGAAGCAAGAGAAATATTGTCAAGCATGAGAAAATTAATGTGTAAATTAGTGCAAGTTTTCTTCTTCTTCTTCAAGTGCCATACACTTTACAGTGCATAGGCGATCAGCTTAGCCGAAGCTAGGCTGACTTTACTAGGGAATATAATAAATGGGGTGCTTTCCCTTTGCTTTCCTCCTCCTGCAGTCCAAAGATTGATATCAGACCTTTAATCACAGCAGCGCAGCGTATCCGACGCGACCAGGACTTGAACCGCGGTCTCCCGCTTTCTAGTTGGCCGGTGTATACTTGGACGCTATACTGCTGGCAAGTTTTACTAACATATAAAGAACATTTCATTATTAATATTAGAATTACTGTAAATGTAGATAAGTCAATAACTTAACTAGTTTAGTCATGCCAGAGAGAAAGTCTGTAAGTTATTCCAATATTTTTGACACTATCAGACATAATTTTTTCATAAATTATCCAACTCACCTTCAACTCGTTGTTACGAAAATCTGACGCTTTCGAAAATTTCTAGTTCCTAAATTTAAAATTATTTTTAATAACTTTGCATTCAATAATTTTTCTAAAATTATTTGAGTTTTAAATTGAATATTTAGGATTTATCGTTGAACCTTGAGAATTTTCGATATTGTTATCACATGTGGCGGCACTAGACCCCCGAGCGCAGGCGTAGTAGAGATAACACGGGTCGAAAATGAACTAGTCCGGGAGTCTAGCTTTAGCCCTCAAGTAGTGCTGACGTATATTCCTAAATTGCGAGTGCAATTTATCAGCGCTAGTTAGTAGTAGTGTCATCAACCTACAGTAGTGGGTAAATTAAATAGTTAGAAGGCATTTTGGGTTTCCGATCGCGTGAGCGGATTTATTTTCCTATGGAAAGTAGTGGAAATTGTCATATGGTAGATGGTTTGATTGTGTTTTCGACGCGCCATTTTGATCCGTTGTCTTTTCATCCTGCGCAAACGTTAGCGAAACATTATCGTGTTTGCGCACCTAGAGATAACGCAACTACGTCACAGAAATTATTTACACCAAGTTTTTGTTTGCGTTCGTGGGAATTATTGCTATTTTGGATTTACCACGACTGCTTTTGGATGTGTGTTCACCTACAGTTTATTCGATCTCATTGTATTCACCACGATTCCGAGGAGGAATATTCAAGTACACCTTTGTTGGACGGAAATTTGCAGACAGCAGGCATCACCCGCTTGGAAGTGTTCATCAAGTGCTGTGCGTATTGTGGTAGTGTCGGATTCATATCTTTTGAGAAGATTGTGCAGTTTTTAAGGGTACCGATTGTCTTATTACCGAATGTAAACTTATGGTTTGTACAAACGGGTAAGTCTTTAATTTTAACCTTTATTAACTGCCTTAATTTCGTTTCACTAAATTTTGAAGATCCGAAGAATCGGATCATAGTTGCTTTACATACGCACTGCGTGATACTGTCTCTTCCAATTCAGCCAATTGCCAAGGGTTGGCTTGTAAATATTTTTAATCCGTTATTATTCACAAATAAAGTTTACTGCAATTGTTTATTGGGTTTTTATTGTTGGAGAGTACCTAGCAACAGTACCTACGACTCTCGCATCCGCATCAGCATAGAGTTAGTTTTTAACAGCGTGGCAAATCACAAATACAAATTTTGTGAGAAAAGGTTGTTGGCCCTTTTGGCAAACAGTTTTTCTTCATCGTCAAGTTGAAACTTGACCACTCCTTGGCTAAATCTTTTCTTTTCAGACTTGTTATATAAATAGCTATTTGCAATAGAACCCAAAATTTCAAAAAAGCTCCTCTTAAAACTTCCAGAAAACGTCATACTTTTGTAAACAAAAACTGTTAGTTTTTGAATTAAGAAAATGATTTTCTTTGTTTATTTTTTGGAATGATAAAATTTGAATACTTTAATTCCTTTAAATCTTAAAGATTTAAGTAATTCAAATTGACCAATAAGAATTTTTCATTTTATTTTAACCCCACTTTTAAGTGGTTAGCTTAAATTATGAATACCTTTATTTGCTGTATTTTTGGACTGTATTTTAGTTATTTATTTTGCTTGTGAAACAAAAATCTACAGCTGTACAAGTTCAGTAAAATATAAAAATAACACGAAAAAGTTAGTTAAGAAATAATATTTATTTATAACTTTATTAATTTTAAAATTATATATTTTAAAAAGAGTTTTAAATTTTTTTCAACTTTAAAAAAATTATATTTTTTATAATAATATTTATTTTAAGTGTTATATTAGCAAATATTACAAGTTATTAGGAAATTTAAATTGAATTTGTCAATAATTTGTGAATCTTTTCTACACTTACTTATTTTTTATTCCATTATACAGATGTACATTTATATTTCATCCTACAGGCTACTCGTCAGATGGAACTGAATTGATAATGAATTTTAAAAATTATGGAAAAATGCATTTAAACCGAAGTCTCAGGAAAAGATTGATTGTGGTGAATGTCCTTCTTCCTTTGGGTGGTATCCCAATCCCAGGATAATTTTTCTTCTTCTTCTTCTTACGTGAGGTCTGCGACCTGTGTTTTCCAGCAGCAGCCTCGGATAAGATCCGAAGTCACTGCTAGTACTCTGAGCATATTATTTGTTTTACATCTGAAGTAGTTTGCTAGACTGGCTTCAGATGTGCCTGTTACTATATTGTTAATGATGGCAATTCATTAACATAGGAGGACCACCGGCTTTACGTGCCTTCCGAAGCACGGGGACGGTCATAGATAGAAAGAGAGTCAGAAAGAAAACTTTCCTTTGTATACTCCTCCCGGGTTCGAACCGGGTGCCTTAGCATTAGTAGTCGATCGTTCTAACTACTAGGCCAGTGACCGTCCCTGGATAATTTTTTGCTGCAGTTAATATTTGAAAATCATTAAATTATAAAATACGCAATTCCTTCTGCGCATAAATTGTACTTCCTCTTCTTCTGATTATTTAATTTGAAAAATATATTTAAAATGGATTAAGGTTTATCAGGCTCTTGGTGCTAAAGCATTCCGAGTTACGTCAAACCCAGGCCCTTTCAGCAAATTAAGCTGGTAAAAATTAACCTGCTTATGTAGGGGTAAAAGTTTTTTTTTTACTTTTTAATTGCGGGCTCCTACAAAAATTAGCGCACTTGAAAAAAATGCGAAGCCTCGCAGGGTCAAAACTAGTTTTGTATACGAATCTCCACAATTTTTTTATTAAACATTTTTTATTACTAATAAATTCAACATGTTATTTATTGTTTACTGGTTTAGATAATTGAAAAAGTCATCACATTCGTTGAGATAATACAGAACTCATAGCGCGACACCATCAGGATCTGAAAAATAATTCATGAATTTTGAAAATCTCAATATTTAGGTTATAGCCTCGATAGATGCTCCAGCAAATTTTCTGCATCGTCCATTCGGCAGGCATCGCCATCACTCAATGAGGCACCGCTGATTACAAGATCTGAAAAATTAAGAAATTAATTTTTACATGTTTAAAACAAATTTTAGTGAAAATTACCTTGGGTATCACTATTATCTTCGCAATTAGGATCTGGACAATAAAATAATAATTAATGTTGATTTTAAAATAATTTCTGGTAAAACGAGTAAAAAGTATCACGAGGGTTTTGGTGAGGGGGTACAGAGATATGATTTGAGAGTAAATCCTCAAATATCCCGGCTTCTCTATCAAATATATCTAGCTTTGGTTCCGCATTGCTCCCCCTACATCCTTCGACCCAGCCAAATACCTTAACCTCCAACTAGAGCAGGGAGAAGCTGCGCTTTCTATATAAAAAATATTAATCAAATAAAATTACTAAAATACCTGTTAAAGTAACGCTTTTTCGCTTAATCGGTGTGACTGCTAGTTCCAATTCAGAATCGAATGAATTGCTAATAATTGGTCCCCCGAATACCTAAACATTTTTTTGAAGTAACTCCTCAGTTCTGTGCCAATACTCGAACTAATTAAAGCATCATGCCTACCAGCATACAATAAATTCGAGAAGACCGTCTGCAAAAAACAAAGTTAAAAAGTGGTAACAGATTTAAAAACAACTTACTGTTCTCTTTACCCAACGCTGTTTATTTGGCATTTCGTAATTTGATGTAATATTATATTTTAAAGTTGATGCCTATAAAAAAAATCATTTTATGCAAAAAATTTAAGATGCAGCTTTTTTATAAGGCCACAGTCCCCCTAACCAACTGCCAACTAAAATTTCAATAATTTGAATAGTTACATAAAAAATTAAATACTCTCACTGATAGAATATTAATTGGTGGTTGCAGTGAGACATTGCCGTAAGTAAATACAAATATGTACGCAAAATCTTTCATATACATAGTTATTTTTGTAAAGTTTTGTAATAATTAAGTAATAGTAATCATAATATTCTTACCAACTTGAGCCATTTATTGCCGAAAAGAAATTTCTCGCATATAAAGCGTCCAACCATTTCTTCTATTTTTTTGTAGATGTAGTTTTACTTACGTTACTATCAACTTAAGTTTCTTTATATAAACAAAATGAAAACATCTTTTAATACCAATGCTCTAAGAATTTTCATCATAACTTTTTTTTCTTAGACAAATAACAATTTTAAATAAAATTATGTCAATGTCATATTATATAGGGGGACGTAAAATTTTTTATTTTCATATAAATGTAATACTAGAGGTCAGGCGGCCTATCGGCCGCAATGACCTCTTAGTAAGTGAATACAGTGGAATTCGATTGATGTACAAGTTAATTGGTGAAAACCTAGATTTATTGCTCATAATTTTAAGTTAGGCAAAAACCTTAACCAATAAGAGAGTAGTTCCAATAGAAAAGAAAGAAATGCCGAGTTTTGTATAAGTTATGCATTTTGCTAGAGCTTTCGTCGAGGAGACTTCGATGAAACGCATAATATTTGACATCGCATTTTGTAGCTATATGTAATATAAACTTTCATAGACATTTATTTTAGAAATTTGTATAGGGCTTGGAATAGCGGCGTTCACCTTCGAATTTATAGCAGAATCACTTGTTAAAATTTCAATTTATTAGAGCTTTCATATTATCTTTTGTTGGGACGGACATACAACCTTTGTTTTTATATATTAAGATTTAGAGATTATAAATAAACGTAGGCACCTATGTCATCTTAATTCGGTCAGATGACAAGTTAAAAAATCTAATTATAGAAATTGGGTTACCACTATCATCACACAGAGCATCAGTGTGGTATGAAGCATATACCGGCAGGATGGAGAACGGGTAACCGCGGTTCCATCCCTGGTCGTGCCAAACACACTGCTGTGATCCAGTTGTAATTTGTTACTTCTAGAGTTTATAGCATATTTCAACTCAACCCTCTTAGCATTAAATGTTTTAATTCTCTTTAGATGAAGTATAATAAAGATTATCAATTATTTAAAAAAATTTTAGACAACATTTACAATAAATATTTTGTATAAATAATTATATTTAATAATTATGGTGGGACAAAAAAACAGTGGTGAAGGTATTCCTACTAAAATAATTTTCACACATGCTTAAAAATGGCAGCTATTTATTTAAAAATAATTTATTTTACAAAATTATAAAAGCACTTCAATAACATAATAGTTAATATTATATACATCATTTCCTATAACTTGATTAAAATTTTATCGAACAAGATGGACTAGCAATTATCACAGAAAACTAGCACTGTGTATTCTGAAAACAAAAATAATATTAATGTGGTTCAATTACAATGTAAATTAACTCACCTTTTCATATGCGTTATTAAATTCTTCTTGAGACTGAAACTATTGTCACAGAGCGAGCAAACAAAGGGCCGAATTACATTATGTACTTTCAAGTGTTCCTGTAGTTCTTCAGATTGAGTAAATTGAATGTTACATTTGGTACAATTCAACTTATTGTGTATTCTTTTATGTTTTGTAAGCACTGATTTAGTAGTGTACTTTTTATAACAAATATCACACTCGAAATTCCGTTCGGGGGATGCTTTTTTAGTAACATAAACACTTTCAGAGCTTTTATCTGGCCCAGTAGTTTTGAACGATTCCTGAATGTCTCGAATAGACTTAACGTTTGTGATTTCACCATAATTGTTAATATCAACTTGAATAAAAGGTGGAATTCTTTCATTTCCATCATCTAACAAAACACAGCTTTCTTGTAACTGCTGCAAAATTAAGGAATCCACTTGAACTGTTTGATTGGGAAAGAGAACCTCCGAGTCTTGCAGAGTGAGCTCTTTATTTTCTTGTAACGGTTGAGAGTTGTTTAACAGCAAAACCTCTTCATAAAGCTCTTCCCTGTTTTCAGTTTCCGTGATAACAGATTGCAGCATGCTGGTTACCTTTGCCGAGTTTGACTGCTTTTTCCCTTTATTGTTATTTAGGTGCAACCTCATGTGAGACCTTCGGTGACCAGAAGTTCTAAAATTTTCAAGACACACGGAACACTGGTAAGGTTTTGCACCAGTATGCATCATCATGTGTACTCGCAGACTGGCTTTAGAGCTCACATGCGTACCACAAACACCACAATCATATTTTTGATGTGCTTCTGGATTGTGAGTTCTCCGATGAGTCTCTAACGTCGATTTCAGTGTAAAAGTTTTTTGACACTTATCACAAGCAAAGGGTTTTTCTCCTGTATGAGTCCTAACATGTCTCAGCTAAAACAGCAGATTAATCATACAAAAAAGTGAAAAAATTAAAATCTTACCAAATCCGAGTGCTTTTTAAAACCCTTCTCACAATAGGAACATATGTTTAGGATTGTATCTTTTTTCTCTCTATGAATCGCAGCATGCTTTTGCAGGTTAAGTTTGGTAGTGAATGTTTCGTTGCACTTCTTACACTTGAGACTATTTTTAATCTTCTTTATTGCCTGCAATGTTAAATTTTTGTAATTATATAATTTTAAATTTGAATCTATAAACGGAAAGAATTATAAATTCAACAAATAGAAAATAAAGAGACGGAAAGCATGCAAGATTAAGATAGGTTTTCTTGTTAAAAATTTAGAATTGAGATGTGCCCAATTATCATAGTTCTGCTTCAGTAAAGCCTAAGGCGTGAGAATTATTGTAAGAGGTACGCCATCCGCAAGAATTAAATCATAGGGGTAATAATAAAAAGCAACACTTTGGAGGAAAATCAGTTACCCAAGTCAAAATTTATGATACCACAATCTCCTCCCAAGACGAAGGTATGGTTCCAGACAACAGACTCCGGTACATTATGACAAATAAATATTAATATTTATCTGGGTAGAGTTCACCTTGCAATGCCTTCTTTGTGCTTTGGAAGGCACCTAAAGACAGTGGCCCTCTTACAAGGTGCTGGCAATATCGTGGAGTTATTAATTGCTAGAATGTCCTCTTGAGGGGACAGGTAAATGACTTCGGTTGTATCCGTACATAAGGAAGCCAGTTTTTTTATAGGGTATCGGACAACGTCGCAAGACATTTAAAACCAATACTTCTCAAGGTAATATGACTGCAGATCATCCAATCCCGTCATACCAAAATTGAGCTTGAAGTCCTACAGACTCTCAACAACCAATGTAAAGATGTGTAGATCACATATTTCTAAGAACAACTCTTTCAAAATACTAGGGGGTAGTTCTACTCAAGAGACTTCGGTGGAGTACCAAGGAGACAATAATCACTGCAAGAGGTACAATGACCACCCTGTACAAATTGCTAAGTCATAACAGACCAAGGCTATATATAATACTTGAATAATCTCTACAAATTGCATAACATAGAGATAAAACAAGCTATGAAAACTCAATCGTTATTCAGCAACTAGCGGCTGCAAGACTTGATGAATGAATCACAGCACGATGAAAAAACTTTGCCCCTTGTGATACTTCCAAAATCCACTAATCAAGAGTTAGATGGTAACTACAAGTGTGAAGTTTTTTGCAGTATAAGAAATCGTAGGCGATGCAGCCCAAAAAGTAACAGCAAGAAAGTACTAACATCTTCTCCCCGAAAATCCCCCACCTTCCAATAATATTGCACGTTTTCTCTTTAAAGGACCATGGAAATCAGAACAAACGAACGACAAAAAAGAGATGAAGGAAGTGAAGAAGATGACAACACCACGTTTACGGTTTCCAATCTAGATTCACCTAAACTTGTAATAAGTACTTTTGAGGTATTATCCGAGAATAATAGTCGTGGACTTACAATTAAAACTAAGTCAAAAATGGGTAAAATTGAGTAAGCATGATCAAGTACTCGAAAAATGTGAAAAAACATAAATACTATAAACTTGATTTTCATAGAATGTAATGTAATGTTATAAATATAAACAAAAATAAATAGAAAAAAAATAAAGATTCCACTTTAGGAGTTACCTAAAGTGGATCTATTTAGAAATTGTCTTTTCTGACTTGGTCAGTTTTACTTGTTAGCCCTACAGGCCATTGCTTAAATGTGTCAATTACTACGCCGAGTGGCCCCGTTTCAAACCCGAGTGAAGTAAAAACTTTATTCAGACCATCTGACCTGGCAGTGGGTATAAAACGCACTCACCAAGCCGCATGACCAGCATGGTGTTTTATGGCTAAATACTTCCCAATGGGAAAGGCTTTTATTCAGCAGTGGATAGAAACAAGCATATAATGACTTGTAAGACCACGATATGAGACAGTAAAAATGATTTATGGTTTAAAAATATAAAATTCGTTTTGGGATAGCTACTTACTTCAATAGAATCTTCATAACTAGGTAAACCATCATTTTGATTTTCATTAACAGCTGCTTTTTCAGAGCAGTAATGATGCACCAAATCTTCCACATTGTCCAAATATTTCTTGCAGGAAGAGCAAGTAAAATCAACGCTTTCAAAAATTGTTTCATCGGTGTTTGCGATTATGGACTCATTACTAGAAGAATTTTCAAGAAGATTGGATAAAAGTGGATTATCTTGCTTTTCTCCTAACATTTTTTCAGATTCTTCTATTCCAGAGTTCTTCTTGACATTATATGACAGATCTGGAAGTGATTCTTGGTTAAGATCTGGTACGTCTTCGTCCACATTTGAAAGAATAACGTTTGGAAAGGGATTTGTAGTGGATAAAGTGACGTTATTTAAGGATATGTTGGTGTTGAAAGCAAACGGCATTAATCCATCAAAATTTGAAGTATCTAATTGAGAATCGGTTAGTTGACTTAGGGCGGAATCAGTGGTCAACAACATGTTATTGTCTTGAATTTCACTTATTTCTCCTAATAGTTGATCAAAATTCTATAAAGATTTGTATTAAATTAAAAAATCAAAACATTGTTTATACTAACTTTCAAATTTGGGTAGGAGCTGTAAAGGTTAGAAGTTCCCAATTGCAGATCATCAAAATTTAGATAAACCGTCGAATTTTCTTGGGGTAAAGCAGCAATCGAGTCATCCACATTTTCCAAATTATCTGTGGTAATATTTTTTGTTGAGTCACCATAACTAGGTAAAGCAGTTAAAAGCAGCTGTTGCTCAAGTTTACCCTTCCCATCCTATAAAAACATTTTTAACTTCTATTTATTTAAATATTTTAAGCAAACTTACATGATGTGTCTGAGATATATCTAAAGGTGTGGAAACAATCACTCCACTACCTTTATCTGTGTATAAAATTTGAGTCCTGGGCTCAGCTTTGTTCGGCTCCTCTGATTCAGAAACGTCAGACAAAAGATTAGAACCACCAGACATACCGGTGGAATCTGTTAAATTATCAAAATTCAACCCTAAATTGTAAGTACCATCAGGTAAGGCATTAACAAACAAATTTTCAGCAAGAGCCGGTTCTGTCGCAAAACTAGTATTGGTTAATTTTTTAGACTTATCCCCTGTCAGTCCATTTATCTAAAAGCAATTGAAATAAAATAATTATGTTAGAAATAAAATTGGAGCATACCTCGATATCTCTTTTGTGAAGTTTAATGTGTTGACGACAATGTTCTACTGTTCTATAGCGTTTTTTGCAGTAAGGGCAAATGTAAGGCTTCACAAAACTATGTGTTGCCAAGTGCCTTTTTAAAATTGTATTCGTAAGAAAACGTTTGTCACATATTCTGCATAAAAACTTTCTTTCGCCAATATGAACCAATTTAACATGTTCCTTTAATAAGTGGGGCCTGTGGTAACATCTGAAATGATCATTTTAAAAATCAATCAAAACAAAATCAATAAGTAATAAAAAAAAGTAATAGGAAAAGAAAAGCGACACTTATTAACTAGCGGTATAGCATGAAGCATACACAGGTCGACTATGAAGCCTAAGCTCGCTGTTCGAACCCTGCTCATATTAGATACACTGCTGTGAACAAAAAGTCCAATATCGATCTGTGGACTATGTGGAAGGTAACAAAAAACAAGCCCATAAATTATACTACCATGAAATTTCATCTTGGCTTGTCAAGTTGGGTCAGCAAACAATGATGAAGATTAGCCTGATAATTAGCAAGATCAACTGTTAATGCTATAGATCTGGGTTTGAGAATCCAGGAAAAGTATAACTCTCTTATGAGTGTTTCCGTGATTCCCCTTGAGTTGATGAATAATTGTGGTTTTGGTTTTAATTTTTTAAAAATGCTTGAATCCAAATAGGTGTCCCGAGTAAATTTTTGGAAACTTAGAATACTTACTTGGTGCAAATATGACACTTAAATTTCTTTTCACTTGTATGAATCAACATGTGATTATCTAGATTCCTCATATGAGAAAACTCAGCCCCACAGTGACATCTATGCAATTTAGGTTTATTGGTGTTAGCACAGTCCGAATGAAGTTTTGATTTGGGCGAGATAATAGGTACCAAACCTAAAACATTAATTGTATTATGTGCAACAAATTTAAGCATTAAAAACTAGTGACTTACCCTCAGGAGTCTCCACCAGCGGTTGTTTTAATTCAATCTCGATATTTAAATCATTAAGAACCTTTAAAGTTTCAAATTTCTCAACATTAACGCGTTTCACTTTAAAATCAGGAGCAGCCCGTTTGCAAGAACTACATACAAATGTTGGCGAATTTTTGTCATCAACCCTAACAAACAAGTTATTATTAAAAATTTGGCTAATCAGAAATGTATGTAAAATACAAACTTGGTTTTCAAAATTTTCTTGGAATGGACCGTTGTCTTGCAAATAACGCATTCATAAGTATGAAAATTGGAATGACTATTAACGTGATTTTTGAGAGTTGATTTTAATGAAAACCGACGATTACAATGCTTACACTAAAATTTAAACAAGAATAAAATTTTTAAAACATAGTTTAGTACTTACTTTGAAAGGCTTTTGCAAGGTGTGGATTCGAATGTGGCGAATTAAATCTGAAGGCTTTTTAAACTCTTTTCACAATACGAACATGCATACCACATACCATCGGGTGTTTGTTTCTGTTTTACCATAAAGTATTGTATGGGACCTTCGACACTCGAATCGGCCAGTCTTACAAATTTTTCTGAATCGCTTTCAATCGTGTTTCTTTTAGGGAAATTGTTTAAGGGAAGACTGCTTTTATTATTCAAATGGTTTTCTAGTTGGTCTATTTGTTGCATAAGATCTACTATATCGTTGCCTTCTCGATCAGCTCTGTGGGAGCGTGTGGTGTGCGCGTTTAAAGATGCAATTCTCTTGAAAGTGCATGCGCAAAGCTGACAACTGTAGGTTCTTTCTGAAGTTTGTTCGTGCAAATGCGTTCTTTGGACATGAGCCCTTAGATTGCACTTCTGGCTAAATTTAGCCATACAAATTGTACACTTGAATGGCTTCAATCCACTATGAATTTTTAAGTGAATGCGTAAGGTTCCCTTTTGTGCAAAAGCGCGGTCGCAATAGTGGCACTAAAATATAAAAATTAAAAAAAAAAATTAATATGAGCTGCGCAATTTTGTCGTTGTTCTTGCGAGCTAGCTTTGTTGATTTTGAAAAAGTTTCAACTAATTCTGTTTGGAAATTAAAGAAACTAGCATTTGTAAAATCAAACTATCTGTGTTTGAGTGTTTCAGATAAAACTCTTAAATTTGCGCTCATGACAGTATTAAAATATGATGGTATTATGCACCAAAATTTTGAGTTTGAGATTTAACTATAAGCAGATATCATAGACATAAAATGTTAATGCAATTCTACTGTTTCCTTAACTCAGAAGAAAAGTAATAACCTAAATATGCTTACAGATTTACAAATAGCTAACCTAGATTTAAAAAATTAATTCGACGTGTTCATTACATTTTTGGTTCAATAATAATTGCTTAAACTTGAAAAAACAAAAGACATTTGCCCACCCTGTAGATAAATAAGCATAACTTACAGAAAATGGTTTTTCACCGGTATGAGTTCTCTTGTGTCTTATGAGCAAGCAATATTTGGAGAACGACTTTTTACACACATCACATAAATGCGATGGTGGTTTCTTCACAGCTTTGCGTTTCTTTGGGGATTTTCTTGTTTTCAATAATTTTTTAACCTCGGTATGAAACAGTAAATGTTCTTTGTACTTGGCACGATCTTCAAATTTTTTATCACAAATCGAACACATTAAAAATAGCTTCAACGACTGGGCTTCACTTTTGTGGTTTTGGATGTGGTTGTTGTACTCTTCCTACAAGTTTATTGCGTAAATTTCTAAATTACTTAAATGTTTCTTTAATATTATGCAGAATCAGTTTCAGAAAAAAAATGGAAAGTTGCATACCTCGGAATCAAATTCGGCCAAACATTCAGTACAGGTAAACGTTTCTTCGATTTCGTGAAAAGTAAGATGGTTTTTTAAACTAGCCATTCGATTAAATGATTTTTCACACACTGGACAGCTGGTAATGCTCTTCGTGTGCACAATTTTGTGCAACTTCAAATTACTCTCGTAATTGTAACTTGCAGAGCACTCGTGACACTTGTAAGGTTTCTCTTTGTGCTTTTCTACATGTTTACGATAACTCACACGGGTTTTAAAAACTTCATCACAACTTATACATTCGTAAGGCAATGTCTCATCTTGATTTGAACTTGTTTGCAAAATTACAGATTTCCTGGCATTACTGATTTGTTCTATCACTGTTGGTCTTAAACTCTCCTGACTTTCAATTACATTGTCCTCCTAAAATCACGATTTACGTTAGGTACTTATTTCAAGACAAACGCTGGCAATGCCCACCTTATCGCTTTCTCTCAAAGTTTCAATGAAGTCGTCTGTTAGAGTGTAGGTTTGAATTTTGTCATTTGTAACATCGGGAGGTAGCACATTGTAAATCACGTTTGATGCAATTTCCATAGGTTGTACGGATTGAATAATATCATCGCTTTGCTTAAGACTATTAATCGGAATCGCTATGTACGTGTAAATTTCACCTCCTACATTTGTTTCAATCTCGTCTTCAATGGATTTCATTTTCGAATACTATTCTTTGGGTCTAAAAAGTAAAAAGGAGGTATATTTTGAGGTTACGTACTTATTACTTTTAATTTGAGTTCCACTGTTGACTACGTCCTACAAGCTTTGCATTATGTTACCTTAATTATTAATGTGTCATCAAGTAATTAGTTCTTGGTACATAACTCATCCAATTAAACTAGAAATACTATAATTATTCTTATCAAACTATTGGTAGCCAGCATAAGTAATTAGTCAGTGACGTACACAAAGAAATATATCAGTGGCGTAAGGAGACAGAAAGTTCTTTCAACTTTTAATTCGAGTTGACGTCTTACCGAATATTTTTCAAAATTCCTCAAATTTTGGATTCTCTGAAACTGGTGTTTTGTCCAAATTTACAAAATCTTTTTTAATAATTTGCTAATTTGATTTTATATTATAGAATAACTCTCCCTCATCAGTGACATACTAGATTATCCACTTGAACTTCGTGTGTCTTAAATTTGAGTAGTTTCCTATTAATCATTGTGTTAACTTCTTGTAAATAAAGAGCTACGGCAATATGGTTTGGGCCATAGTGATTATCAGCACGAATTACAAATCTTTTTTTTTTAATTAAAATTTTCAAAATTCTTCTTCCTCTTAGCTTAGGACTAGGTCCTGTAATATCCAACAGTAACCTCAGTAAAGTTCAAAGCCACTGCTAACCGCCTCGTCATTTTCAAAATAAATAGGTTAAATAAACAATAAAACGAAATTACTCGGGAGTTTTCAGCAATCTATTCATTTTCTATTTTAATTATTTTTTTTGCATCAATCGAGTTATCTTATTGACTTATATGTATGAAATAAATCTATGGTGACTATGTAGCAAACCGCCGAATTCCAAAAAGTTTGGAATAATTCTTTTTTCATTATTATATTCAAAACTTAAGATCTAAATCAAATTCAATTTACGTAAATTTATTAAAACGCAGTTATAATCTCCACTTGCATTAGTATCGCGCCGAAAGACACTCAAAAAAGGACCTAAAGAGCCACTTAAGATATAACCGAAATGCTTCATAATTTTTATCATACAATAGGTTTGTTCGTTGGATTTGTTCTGAACAGTTTCTGATTACGTCAAACTAACAGCTGTTCAAAGCAACATCCGACGAATACTTTTAGAACAACTTGTCGTTGATGTAAGCAACCTAACCTCAAAATATTTTGTAAATAAGTTGTCATTGTATTGTCAAATATGAATAATTTAAGCTAAAAGATATTAATACTTGAATTGCAATACTTTGCAGCTTTAATTATTCATATTAGACGACACAAGAACAACTTATTTACAAAATATTTTGAGGTTAGATTATTTACATGAAAGAAAAGTTGTTCCAAAAGTGTTCGTCGGATGTTGCTGTGAGAAGCTGTCAGTGTGACGGAATCAGAAACTGTTCAGAGCAGTTCAGAACAAGTACAACGAACAAACCTTCCAATATTTGAATTTGGTTATATAATTATTTAAATTATTAAATGTTGTTACAAGTGTCGACGTCTGAATCTTAAGTAAGATTTTTAATAGATCATATAAGATCACTATTGAATTGCTAAAAATCTACAGTAAGTGGTATTTTCAATTCACTTGCCATAAAGATTTCAAGTATTCTTAAAAACAATTACATAATCAGGTCACGGACCCAGCGTTTCTCACATTTCATGGGAACCCCAAAAATGGTACTTGAACATGAAAGGCATATTAAATAATATATAATAAGGCAAAAAAAAAATAATATAGGAGAACAGAATGCAGTTCAATCAGGCAGTTTAATCCAGAGAGTTCGGTCAGGTAATTTGGTCGAGCCGTCAGCTCAAGTAAGTTTGGTGCATGGAGTTTGAACGAAGCAGCCGGTTTGACTTTTCCTAAAGTAAAACCGTCCGCGACGCTTTTTTTTAAATTCATTTGATTTTTTAATTTACTTAATTTTGGGTTATTTCATCCAAACGAAAGAGACCTGATTGCGAATTGTATAAAAGGGTAAGTAAATGTCCAATTTTTAACCATTGTTCCGAGACTCCTAACCATGAAACTGTTAGTTACGTTTAATTTTGCATTATCGTATTAACATTTATTTTGTTATCTTCTTTTTAAACCATAAGCATTCAATAAATATTATCATGTTAGATCAATTTTCGATTTGCTTGTTTTGTTTTCAATCTCTGAGGTTGGTCAAGAAAGGTGAAATTTAGTGAAAGCAAGGAATCATCTGATTTCCACGTCCTGCGGAACCCCGATTTTCTACTTTCTAAAGGAAGTGGTGGCAGCATTCTTACGCTAATCAACATCACCCCGGCTTCCGTATTCTCTTTCTGGTAAAGGAAAGAATTGGTATATTAAACTCATTTTTCGAATTTTCTGCAAATACACAGTTTTGGATCTAATACATTGCGTTTAAAAAAAGGAGATTTTGTGTCTATTTATCCAAATAAGGCATTTACACAATTGAGCATAATATATATTAAATAAGGACATATACACATGGTAAAAATCTCATAAATCGCCAGAAAATAACGCAGCTTTACATAGCTGACAAGTATTAGTATTTTTTTTTGGTTTTAGGAATTGTAAACGACACATTGTATTTATGGCTATTGTTCCCACTGTTACAGTACCTTTGAGCCATTGCCAAAAATTGACACAAGTAGGATTGTATTATCTTTAATATGCAAAAATGTGCACTGGGATATCCAATATGCATTATAAACTTTTGTGCGTAGCTAGTTGTCCTTCTCACACATTCGTATGCCATACAAACAGGTTGTCAGTTCACCTCTGTAATCATACATCCGTGGATTGATCTTTGAGTCTGTACAAGGTAGTTGCCACTGTTACTCGTTTGGTCCTGAGTTACTCCTGGATAACAGCACTTGCTTTTCTCAATCTGATAATGCCCATAAAAATCTTTGACAATAATGTTCTAGTTTAGGCATTTGTGTTTAAATTCATATTTCCATGTTGTAAATCTCTAAAGTGGAAGGACTCAAGGATGGAATATGTTTATTATCTTTATGGTATCTGGCAACATTTACAAAATTAATTATTTACTTTAATACTTTTATTTATCTTTGGGAGTAACATACAAGCTAATTTCTAATTTCACAAATTTCTTAAAAACCCTTTGAAGTACATCTTGTGTGAGTAAAGTTATGTGTTTTAATCTTCTACGTTGTTCACCAGAAATCAAACTTTCAATACGTTTGGTGGGACATTCTACCACAACTGATATATTCACAGTACCTTCAAAAATAGAAACAATTAGAGGTTTTGTATGGGAATAAGCTTATAAGGTAACTCTTTTGAACAATACAAAAAATTAAAAATTCGCAAGTTGACCATGCAAATGCATCTAAAAATCATTTCCTACAAAGAACATGGCCAAACAGATTTGTAAAATTGCAGTGCATTTTTTATAATACATTCTGGAACTAAATTGCAACAAAGATGCACATCTTACTAAGTTTCATAAGCATAGTAAAAAATAAAACAGATAGCCAATTTTTATAATTTGAACAGTAACTTATTGCACCGTAATAAAAAAAATTCAATTACCTTGTTTAGTAACCTCATAAAGTTCGAGACAAGGCACTGTTTTATAAGGAATTTCCTGAGGTAAATTATTTAATAATTCTGCTTTAACACATTTTATTATAATTTCTGGAATAGTTTGATCAGAATAAACCTCTGCCGGATATTCCCAGTCTCCTGGTTGTGCACTGTTTAACAAATATTTTCTCACTTCATCCATTCCATCTCCTAAACATAAACACTACAAGAAATGAATTTTAAATAGAAAGAATTACCTGTCAGTGAAGATACCATGAAAACTTCTTTAAAATGGGGCCACCCACAGTTGTCGCTTATTAGCATGGTCCGTTTATTTTTCTTGGCGTACATTGGTTTACCATCAATACAATTCATGGTGATAAGCCGTGCACATTCAAGTAATACTCGTTTTTGAGAAAGATCATCTATCTGCAATAATTCATTCAAACTCATAAGTCAGTACTCACAGCCGAATTGAGATTAAATAGTTTCATAAGAGCAAGTGGGAATACTGCACAGCTCATCAGATCAGTGCACAATAATATCAAAGAGTGTAAACTAAAATTCACATCACCTCGACTGACTCACCTTATTAAAAACAAAAAAGCTTGGCTTGGTTACATTGTTTTGCAACAAATTAATAATTTTAATGTCCAGTTTTGAACGAGTGGATTCATTGCTAACGTCATGAATAACACCTATGATATCTGCATGTTGTAAACTGCTACTACTTCCAGTTACGAAACTATTTGCTAGTTTATATCTATTACAAATTAGACACCTCAATATACTTTTAAGTAAACAATATTTTCAAGCTAACCTTTTTACTGCACGATCTGTAACCAAACCTGGCGTGTCTATAAAAATTACTTGCGAGTTTCCTTCTGTAAATATTCCTCTCGCATTCGAACGGGTTGTATGTACTTTCGAAGATGTGGCACAAACCTGAAAACAAATAGATGCATTTCAACATTTACTCACATAAACCTTAATTATTACATTTCGACCAATTAAATGGTTTATAAATGTGCTCTTTCCAGCATTGGGCATTCCAACAATGGCAACTTTTAATAGTTTTTGTTGTGATTTGTTAACGTCGAAGATATCTGGTTTTGTTGTTTTCCTTTCATCATGCCGAATTTGTGTAGTGATATTGCATTGCCAGACACCTTCTACGTAAAACTTTTGTTTGCTAACAAATAAACTTTGTAGATTTCTAGAAATTAGATGTCTCATTTTGTAATTTACTTAAAACTTTTCACTCAGACATCAAAATGTGCCCAACTTAAATAGGTTAGAATTTTCTACATCAAGAAGGTTATGTTTTTATTGCAAAATTTAAAAGTCAAACTTACGCCATCTATGATTATAACTTTCTTATAAATTTTGACGTTTGTCGAGTGATTAAAATATTTTGTATTTTCTTTGGTGAAAATGTCTCGTGCAATACAGAAAGGGGCAAAACAAGTAAGACCGTTAATGTCTCTAGATGTTTGCGAAGCAAGAAGAAGAGCTATCAATTTATACAGAGCTTGGTACCGACAACTGCCATATATAGGTACATAACCTCAATTTTATATAACAAATTTTAAGATTTTTTCAATTTTAGTGAGGCAATACGACATTCCCAAGTCTTTCGATCAATGTAAAGACAGGTTACGTCAGGAGTTTTATAAACATGAAAATGTAAAAGATGTTCGGGTGATCGATATGCTCGTTATAAAGGTGTCTTTGTGTCTTTTTTATATTGTCGAGTTTGTTTTTAATTATTTTGTACATTTTAGGGCCAACTAGAACTCCAGGAATCTGTGGAAATATGGAAACAGAAGGGTCACATAATGGATTATTTTAGACCAACCCAAGAGCCAAAACCCAAAGATTTTCTTGGCAAATTTCTGCAAGGAATTAATTAATGTTAATATATTAGAAGCAGGTTTACGGTAGTTGTATTCAAATTATACGTTAATAAAAATAAATCAAATTTAGTATTTGCTTGAACTACATCAGAAATAGATAATAGAGGTCATGGAAAAATTAAAATACAATTAATAAATAACTTTTCAAAACATCAGAAACAGTTTGAATATATCAAATTTAAACAAAGTTTGGGCATTGCTTATACATGAAATTACGTAATACTGAGAGATTATGACTTTTCTTCTTTTATCAAATTTCTTGAAACATGTGGCGCGTTGAGGGCCATCTCGTCAAAGCAAAGGGTTGTCACTCGTTTGGAATACCTGCAAATCGGAGAATTTAAAATTTTATAAATGTGATTATGGAAATTTGGGTTTTTTTTGGTTTTCCAGAATTTGATAATTTGTTTTGAAAAATTCACTTAAATAACTGTCTGCTATTTTCGAGAAAATTGAGTTTAAAAATTTTTAAGCGGTTAATGCCTCACATAATATATTAATTTGGGTTTAGTTAAATACAGTTAGTAATCTTTTTATCAAAATTATTTTATAAACAAAGAAACATTATCGTACGCTTATCTATAAATATCAGAAATATCTATCTCAAGGCGAATATCCGGATGCGAAAAATTGATTAACTTGATTTGAGAAATGGTGCTAAGTACGCCTATCGGAACTAAGCCACCAGCGTTAAACTGGTTTATATGCACAACAACATACAAAATAACTGATAATCATATTATAGAAATTTAAGAAAAGAAACCTTGAATATTTCCGCCACAACTATAATATAGTTATAGATTACGGAAGCTCCCGTGCCATGAAAGAGGAGTGGTTTACAGACTAAATTATAATAGCCATGACGACAGCTACTACTCGCAACCAACTTTATCACCTTCAACTCGATCAGGTTCGAGAAACAATATTGTTGCAACTGAATCTAACTGTGGGTCAAATAGGAATCAATAACCTGGTAAAATGCTGTTTGAATTAAATTATTAGACAAAGATTTAAATTATTACAGTTCACAAACAAAATCATTAAAAAGAGGAGAATGAAAATAAATCTAACGGAAGAAATGGAGGAAAATCAATTTACAGTTTAGAAACAGTTTTATTTATTAAAAATTAAAAGAGTATAAATTTTAACTTAAAATAAATTAATAGTATGATTTATTTCTAGTGAAACGTGTAATTAAATCAAATGCCCATGCTGGTTGATCGGTGGGTACCATATGACCAGCGTTTCGTACCAAAACTTCGGTTAAATTTCCTGCTTGTTTTACGTATCCAGCCAGCAGGTGATTAACATACCATTGATGCCTCTCTGCAGTTTTGTAGATATCGTCACCACTAAATTGAAGTTTCTCGAGGTAGTTAATGGTCAAAGGATAAGCAACGATTATGTCCAACTGTCCGTTGTAGATCAAAACTCGATAGTTACTCAGTAATATTGATATCCACGGAGCGACGGATTTCATCACGTCACCTTCCAAGTGCTTTTCGACAATGTTGTTTTCGCTGTTAAAGGATGCATTACCAACATGAATCGCGCTTCTTGTTTTAGTACTTTGTATGAATGTACCCATTCTTTCAATATCTTTGCTGGTATCAACAGCAACCAAGTAATTGAAGTAGTTACTAAAGCCTGTTACATTTTTGAAAAACGAAGGGTGTTTGGTTAAATCCCCGTTTAATAATTCATCAAAAATTTTAAACGCTCCAATATAGTCATCCTTTTCAATGCACCTCGCTGCCACTTCTTCATAAACCTGAATTAGTTTCTTTGCAGTTGAATCCACCAAACCAATTTGGTATAGGTAATCGCCATATTTCAACTGATTCTCAGGATCACTTAGCCCATTGCCCATGCTTAGTCCTTTCAAGTTGATTTTTTGTCGAGCTGTCGGATTGTTCTGATGGATCGTATACGAAATTGCAGGCACATATTTTCCAGCATATGATTCACCAGTGACAAAAAAATCGTTGGTTTGTAACTGAGGAAACAGTTGGAAAAATTGCAAGAGTGCAACGTAGAGATCGTTTCCAACAGCAGTTTCATTTTGGGCATAACCACCTTCATCTGTAAAACTGTAACCGGTTCCAACTGGATTATCAATGTAAATAACCGAATGACCTCGAGTCCAACTGTATCGCCTCGATTTTAAATGTCCCTGTTTATTAATGATAATTGGTCCATTTTCCGTAAAGAGGCCAATCATGGATGTGGCACCTGGTCCACCTTGCAACCACAACACAACCGGATCATTTACATAATCACTTTGAGATGGGAAAAACCAGAAAAATAAATTTGAATTGTGTTTTTCGTTTACCGTTAAGTATCCAGCGTGACTCGTTAAATTCTCAAGTTCGTCAAAATGTACTTCGGAAAGTTTTTGCGCCAGTTGAATTTTGTTTTGTTTTATTAAAGGAGTTAATATTAAAGGTACACCTGGATCACCGTCGAAATGTTCTGCCTTGATGTTTCCGTATACATTTGTAAAACTCGCACATCGTTCAATACATAAAATTGTTAAAAATAACAATAACTTCATTTCGTTCAAATACTTGATGCACTACTCGAGAGAACCACGCTGACTAAACGAAAATAATAGCTGTTATTGCAAACGACGTCGATTATTAAATTATTGTACAATCAGCTTATTAAGTTTATTTTACCAACCATGCATTGCGATTGGAGTCGGATTATTTATCTTTATCTTCTTTGCTATTTATGTAAATATAGCCTTTGGCTTCTTACTAGATAATTTATTCTTATAGATCAAAGTACCTACAGTTTTGTTGGCAAATTAAATAACGGAATTTTTGGTAAGTCATTCTAATGACACTATATATTCGGTTATGTAAAATCGTTAATTTTCTAGTCGATAATGTCCAGTAGCGGACTCAAAAATTTCTTCTGCAAGCGCCGCAGGCGATTCATTAAAAGCTATTTGATAAAATTAAATGCTTTACTTCAAATGTTTAATTATTTTAATAATCGGATGTAATAATAACAATTCAACTAAAGGAGGTGTAAGGAAAAAAAATTATACTGATGTAGAGCATTTCAAACATGGAAATTGTTCCTAAACCACCTTGTAACCATCATACAACGGAATCGTTTTCGAAGGGAAAATAAAAAAAAATTAATTTGGATTGAATCCTTCGTTCATGGTCAAATACCAAGTGTTACTGATTAAATTTTCTAGTTATATAGTATATAAACCCGAAAAACTTTTGCAGTATTTAAAAATCGGTGGAATTATAATTGTTCTCCTACACCACCAAGTATTTTTCCGCCAAAATTAATAAAACTACACTGTATTTTATACAATAAAGTTTGGTGGGCATTTAAGAGGAAGTTGATAACTAAAGAAAATAAATTTAAGTAATACAATCAATGGCATTTAGTAAACATTTCAATAATCAACACAAATATTGACATCACATGAAATGCTCCTGGTCTAAGCGAGAGAGAAACAGGCGATTGGTTCTGGGATGATATTGAAAAAAAAAATTATAAATAATACATTTATTGATATATTAATATTTAAAAAACGCAATTGATAATTAATAGTATGGTTTATTTCTGGTAAAACGTGTCAATAAATCCAAAGCCCAAAATGGTTGATCGGTGGGGACCATGTGACCAGCGTTTCGAACCAAGGCTTCAGTTAAATTACCAGCTTGTTTCACATAACCAGCTAGTGTACCGTTAACATACCATTGATGTCTTTCGGCCGTTTTGTAGACATTTGCTGCACTAAACTCGAGATTTTGGAGATAATTGATGGTTAACGGATAAGCAACGATTATATCCAATTGTCCATTGTAGATCAAAACTCGATAGTGACTCAATAGTTCTGATATCCAAGGAGCAACGGATTTCATCACATCACTTGCTAAATTATTTGCAACATCATCGCTAGGATTAAATCTTGCATTTCCAACATGAATTTTTGATCTAGTGTTGGAATCTTGAAGAAATTTTCCCATTCTTTCCATGTCCCCGCTGATATCATTCGAAATCAAATAGTTGAAATGGTTGCTGAAACCGGTTACATTTTTGAAAAACGTCGGATCATTTAATATTAGGTTGCTGAAAATTTGGAAAGCTTCAAAATATTTATTTTCATTTATGAGTTGGACCATCGTTTGTTCGCGTTCTTGAATTATTGCTCTCGTATTTGTATCAATTAGACCAATTTGGTAGAGGTAACTGCTATACTTCATTTGATGTTTGGGATCGCTTAATCCGTTACCTATACATAAACCCTGAAAATTTATGTTTTGCGTTGCTGTAGGGTTGTTCTGATGAATTGCGTAAGAAATTGCAGGCACGTATTTTGCCGGCGTAAGACTCGCCCGTCACAAAAAATTCGTTCTTTTGTAATTCGGGAAATAGTTGAAAAAATTGCAATAGAGCACCATAGAGTTCGTTTCCAATAATTGTTTCGTTTTGGGCATAACCACCTTTATCTGTAAAACTATAACCGGTTCCAACTGGATTATCAATGTAGATAACCGAATGACCTTTGGTCCAACTGTATTTCCTTAATTTTAAGTTTGATTTTTTGTCGATCCAAATGGGTCCGTTTTCGGTAAATAGACCAATCATGGATGTTGCACCTGGCCCCCCTTGTAACCACAATACAACAGGATCGTTTTCATAATCTGCTTGAGAGGGGAAAAACCAAAAAAACAAATTGGAGTTAAATTCTTCGTTTACCGTTAAATAGCCAGAGTAACTTGTTAAATTTTGCAGTTCATCCAAATTAACTTCGGAAAGCTTGAGAGCTAAATCAATTTTATTTTGTTTTATTAATGGCGTTAAAATTAACGGTTCACCTGAATCACCGAGGAAAGGTTCCTCTTTTATGTTGCCATAAAAATTTATAAAACAAGCACAATTTTTGATAAATAAAATTGCCACTAATAACAGCAAAAGCTTCATTTTGAAAAACATTTATATGTATTTTATGCACTTGACGGAAATATTAACAATTTTAGTGTTGCTACTATCATAGTCTGGTCAAGTCTGTTTATCCGAAGCAATGTATTACAATCCGGATAGGTTATCTTTTCTGATGATTATTTAATGTATTGTATGCTTCTTGTGTATTTGCGATAGCTTTCTTACAGTGGCGGATCTAGGACTAAGTAAATGAAAGGGCTTCAGTCAGTCATGTAAAATACTTAATATATTTTACCCTAACCGTGGGTCTATTTTTTTCCCTGGATGATGATCATCACAGCAAACGCTTTTTGGGACCATCTCTAATTTATTTTCTTGTATTTAGATTCGAATTTTCTTGATGGCTTTGTCTAATTTTCTTAGAATTTATACCTCGGTTTCTGTCACTATTACTATGGTGATGCGACATCTAGGCGATCAGTTTCACTTTCTTGCGATTCTCGAAGTTGCTCTATTTACATTTTTGATCTTTTCCCATTTAACTTTGAAGCAGCTTATTGTGAATCTTTAGGTTATTTTAATTCTTTTGGATATTTTTTCTCCTCAAGCAATTTATTAAATAGTTCTAGCAGTACCTTCGCTCCCACGCGCTCCAGCTGTTTCACTATTATTAGAGGCGCACCATTCGGACTTGGCGGGTTTTTAGATGACACCGATATTAGGGCTTCTTGGAGATCGTTTATTATTATTTCGGATTGCATGAAATATATATTTAAGTAAGTAATAACAACTATACATATGTTAAACACATTACAATACATTTACATCACGCTACAGCTAAAAACTGTGTATCCGTGCCTTTCACCTAGCATCTCTGTTGTATACATCGTCTTCATTCAGGTTTCTGCTTCTCATCGCGTTCCGTATTCCTTCATTCTACAATTTTCTTGGTCTTCCTCGCTTTTTCTTCCGCCAGTGTTCTATTTAAACAATCGTTTTAGCCAGCGTTTATCGTCCATTCTTAAAAGATGTCCAAACCACTTAGACCTTTTTGTTCAATTCTTTCTACTACCGTTTCTGATGCTTCCATTTGTCTTGTAATCTCTTCGTTAGGAATTTCCTGTAACTACGATATTCTGGTACTGCGGCGCAAATAATTCATTTCCACCGTTTTAAGTTTTTTTTCATTGCCTCTTTTATCACCCAAATCTTACATCCGTAGCACATAACTGACTCTGCCAATAGCCTTCCTATCCACTTTTTATTCTTTTTTGAAATATTTCCATCCCACCATATACCATTCATACATTCCACAATTTTTCTTCCTTCTTGGATTCTATTTTTTATTTCCATATCTACCAATCCATGCTTATCTATTAGAGCTCCCAAGTACTTGAAATTGTTTACCTGCTTGATCATCACATCGTCGTCTACCATTATTTCAAAATTTGTGTCAGAGTTTACCACAAGGTATTCGGTTTTTGTTATACTCATCTGCAGTTTCCACTCTTTATATTGAGTATAGAGTCTTCTTGTTATAAACTCCAGGTCGTAAGAATCCTGTGCCAGCACTACCTAGTCATCAGCAAAATGGAGGCTAGCCAGAGGGTATTCGCTGATTGGGATTCCCATACCAACACAGTTGATTATTTAATTTATTATCTAATGTGTTTTTATACAATTGTGCAATACTTGGCTCTTGCAATAGTGTCAATTTATACCTTTCATTCTTTATATCTGGTGTTTTATTAGTTGATACTTCTTTCAGCTGGTGTTTTGCTTTACAGTCTTTAGATGGGAATAAAATTTTGCCATACCATGATAGTGGTCGGAACCACACTCAGCACCTCGTCTAACTCTACAGTCTCTTGTTATTATTCTTGAATTTTGTTTAAGTAGAATGTAGTGTAGAATTGACTTTTGGTTCATCGACGGTTTTTCCCATGTAATTGAATGAATGTTTTTATGTGGAAAGTAAGTGTTAGCTATTCTTAGCTGATATTGAGCGCTTAAATCTATTAATCTTTCTGCCGAATCATTTACCATGTTTTTGCCACATGTTCCCAAGATTCCATCATTTTTTCCGGATCCCACTCTTGCATTTAAGTCTTCACTCAAAATTAGTAGTTGATTTTATCCAATGTATTGTTGAGATCCTGATAAAATTTTTCATTTATAATTTGGGTGAAATCATCTGTTGGTGCGTACACCCCGATTATCACGATTTCATAGTCATACAGCTTCATGGTAATTATCATAATTTGTTCTGATACACAGCAAATATCCGTAATATATATTTTAGTTGATTTTTCATCAGAATAGAAACACCAGCTTTTCTTCTCTGAGACTTTGGAACGCCTAACCAATAATTTGTGTATTTTTTAATCTTCACTTTCTTGGCCCTTC
The DNA here is from genome assembly GCA_036346125.1 of Lycocerus yunnanus. Taxonomy (NCBI): domain Eukaryota; kingdom Metazoa; phylum Arthropoda; class Insecta; order Coleoptera; family Cantharidae; genus Lycocerus; species Lycocerus yunnanus. Next base: position 1,615,879 of record JARFIX010000017.1, read on the forward strand.
TTTTTAGTTTCGGTTAGTACGGCAACATCGATATTAAGATTTCCTATAACAGACACAATCTCTCTTGTTTTATTACTTATTCTTTGAACATTCCATGTAGCCCATCTCATTGTCCGTTTTCTCTCCATTTGTCGCCTTTTAAATCCGTCCAAATTTCGAGACTCGGTTATGGTTTTGTGAGCTTTTTGTTTTCTTTACTGGTGAAGGAGAGCTCGCCCATCGCCCCGACCCTCAACTTGGAGTACCAGGTTTTTCTGTAGGGGTTTTCTTCCTTAGCCAATATGTTTAGGTTTTAAAACTTACCTTTCATTCTTTTTTGTTAGCTACAGTCTATTACAACTACAGTCAGGAGGCACGGCGTGAATGTGGAAACAGAATTTGTTGGTATCTACTAATGGCAGAGGCATTTCTCGAGATTTAGTAGAAGTACTTAATTGGGGTCAGTATCTTGGATCTTGGAATCTTGGAGATCGTCCAGTTTGAAAAGTTTCTTATCGACATTTCTGTGAGTGTCGACAACACTAGTTTCAGTTTCTTTTTCGTCAGTCTGGAAACGGATGTCCTGCTTAATTCTTTTCATTTAGAGCTCTGGCTTGAATTAATTTGGTCAGAGTTTCCATCTTAATCACTAGATATTCAGCCTATTGATCTCCGAATTTCCTAAAACTAGTGGTTCGTTTATTTTGTAATTTTATGCACAACTGCAATGTTGCTGTGTACCAACCAACTACCAACTTCTACTCTACTTACTTACTCGACAGCCCTAAGGGTGTCCATGCACTTAAAGATGATCTGCAGAATCGGTCTTCAAATTTGATATTTGCAGACCATTATGACTACTCACTAGAGCGATTATCGTCAGATCGGAATTTGCAGACTAAAAAATAAAATCAAAAATGTATGTAAACAGAAAATTAAAGGGGTAGGGTACGAGAACTGGGCCTCGAAAATCGCAAATTCCCTATAGAAATGGTATAATATTATGAAAAAGAACATAATTAGAAATATTATAAACTAAGGATGATTTAAAAATTTTCACGTTTAGGCATTAAAACTCAAAATTGAAATACGTATCCATGATAGGCTACATTAGAACCTCAAGCCCCGCCCATTTTGAATTGTTTGTAGCAATTTTACAAAAAATTACGTATTTTATCACATTTTTGATGCAGACGTCACATATGTGTACTGTTATTTGAATAAAACATGGAATTGCATCGATTTAAGGAGTATTTTCTAAAAAAAATCACTTTTTGTGTGAATTCGTTTCTGAGGTGGTTGCACTGTCAAAACCTATTCTCCGCACCCGCCCTCGCCCTCCGGGGCTCGTACGGGCTCGAACGGTTTTGACACGTGCTAAACTCATTAAAACATCCTTAAGCGGCTCCAACTCGAAAAGTTTCCAAGTTGACGCGGCGGATCTCAGGGAGCGACTAATCCCCACTTTTCGATGCTCTAGTAGGCCCCGCCCGGCACCTTTCCATGCATATTGAAATGCACGTACTGGCATGAAAATGAATAATCTGCCCGATTTCGTGATTTTCAAAATCGATTTTTGGCGTTATTATTGCAAATATCGAATTCATCCTTAGTACATTCCACTCGTATTAACGTTCTCTACCTAATTCTAAAAAAAATTTGTAAAATAATCACAGGAAAAAGGCCCAGTTGGCGTACTTGAACCATTAAAGGAATGTGGATGTCAGAGCAATTGTTATTAAAAGTGTATAAAATAGATTTTTATTCGCTGGAGACATGTTCTCTATTTGCTGTAAATTCTTTAACTGCAAACCGAATCTGACAGGTGTACATATGTTGAATCTGCAAATTCGGTCTGAATAATGTGTGACCAGCACAAATAGTTCTTCAGTTCAAGTCGGCAGATAGGTGTATGGACACAGTAAGTCTTCTGAATTGGAAACTGTAACGATATTTATATAAAATTCTTGTGTGAATTATTAATGGTGTAAAACTTAAAAAAGATTTAGAAGATGGTGGTTCATTTATGTGCCAATTTTTTTCTGAGGAAAATTAGTTCAGCTACCTTAGAAGTATTAACTAATCGTACTTTTAGCGATAGTCCGCATAAAACAAGTTTTTATTACCTTTATAAAAACCGATAGTCATAAAATTGGTATAGCAGATAAAAAAGAGTCTTGATAATTAGTTTTATCGTTTTAAATAAGAAATAATAAATGACTCGATATTTTCGCATAGTCGTGTCTTACTGTTTTCGTTGATCGGGTGTGCTTCGGATGAAATATTTACAAATTTGAGAAGACCCTTCATTGTAACTTGTAAGTATCTAATTGTTATGTTTTTGTGTACAGGGTGTTTATTAAATTATTTTGGTAAACTTTGTGAAATTAACTATTATGGATCCATTCCAACTGCTAAACTCCTGAAAAAAAATTAGCAGTGTATTATTCAAAAAGTACTGGTATATGAAAATTTCGCTAGATGGCGGAAGAATGAGTTTCCATTTTCTTCGCATCCTTTCAAGAAATGAAAGGAAAACTTTTAATTGAGAATTGTTTTGTAATTAAAATTGAAACTTTAATTGAGCTTTTAATTACTATTAGCATGTTCTTGCATTTTGTGAGGATTTAGCTGTGCAATAATAAATCTTTTTGAATTTCAGAAGTTTTAGGTACTTTAATGAAAATTTAAAAGGTCGAACGAACCTGACGTAAATTAAGAGATGCAACGAAAAATTACGCAAGAGGAATTTATAATCGCGCAACCTTAAACCGCGTTTTTTGGTTTATTCACGTATTTTTAAGAAATTTTCCAAGAATCTCAAAAACAGAAGGAATGCGTTTGCGTAAAATTTTGTTTATACTAAGTTTTGAATAGAAGTGAGTAAGTGAGACCTATTGTGCAGGCGCAGGGTTGAAAATCGAGCTCAGTGTTTGTTGTGAATGGTTACGCAGCGGTTACTTTTCACGACTACTGAAAAACGATCGCAAAATTTGAAACACGACTGATATTTTCAATAAAACACAAACTTTTTTTCGAAACAATTTCTAAAACAATTGCTTAGTGCACGAAATAAGCTCAAAAAATTTAAATAAAATTGTAGAAAATTTCAAGAATCAACAGGTAATTTATGATTCATTTCGTTTTAATGTTGTAACTTTGTTAATTTTTAAGTTTTTACTTCAAAGTGCTCGATTGGCTAATTAAAAAGTCTTGAGAAGTTTTTCGCCATTTAAACAATTAAGTCAGTATTATGTTCGTATTTTTTTAAGAAGTGACATTTATTGCAAATTCCGACATCACAATTGCATGTTTAAATGGAAAATTTAAATTGTTCACATTTTTATTGGGATCAAACATTTTCGCTAGTTTTAAGATTTTCAAATGTTGAGGTCACGGAAGGTTTACTTAAAGAAATGCGACTATTAGTATTTTCTAAATTTAAATGAAAAATAAATAAGTGGCATATGTTGTAACAACCGTAAATATAAAGTGCATAAAAATTCAAGGCTCATTTATTATAAACACCGCGAAGCAAGTAGTATCGATCACGTCTTGTAAGTATTCACCTTTGCAATTACTTATTTCAAATATGGACAGGACTGACAGAAAGTGCAGGATCCAATAAAGTCTATTAACTTTGTAACGACTAACCTTCACCCAGAGCAGCAGTTGGGCGAGTTTTCAAATTTATTATAGAATATTGATTAATTTAAATTTAATTCAATTTCTAAATGTTATCAAAATGAAATCGTCAATAAAGTCTAAAAGAATGTGAAAGGAAATCATTTTTATGAAGTGCAACTTATGTTTAAATTCAATAAGATTTTCTATATCACTGAGAATTTCAATCATATCCGAAACCCGATGGATTGAGATTTAATAAAAGTTGGGATGCGATTACCAACTAAAAGTTTTTAATGGGCAATGTGGTTTAAGGTTTCCAATTTTTAAATTATTTTCAGTTTGGTTTCAATTTAAATCGAACTAGATTATTCCAATAATTCAGCAGGATCCTTGTTAATACGAACGGCGCAATCAGGAATAAATCTCTTTGATAAACTAATCCATTTGTCCTGCTAAGTACGTGTTTGTCATAATAAATAGCGAATGATCTATATATCTATCCACTTTCGAATAATCCCGAGTTCAATGCAGTTCCTGAACATCTTTATTTTAGAGTGAATTGTAGCATAACTTGAATTAATAACGAGAGAGCACGATTTAAAAATATAAACTTAGGAATCGTAATATTGATCAGGCAATTAACAAATCAAATAAATCATAACATATCTCAATAGCGAAGTTATAACCGATTTATTTGTAAACATTTGTATTTGCGAAGTAAATTACACCTACACATTTTCCTCATTCAATCAACGGCTCCATTTCTGGTCGTTACGATACATTTCATGAGGTAAATTCTTCTTTCTTTAAAAGTATTGTTTTACTGCTACTTTTTAATAACACCTGCAGTGATGGTCAGGGATGGAACTGCAATTTTCCGTTATAAAACCTGCAAAAAAAATAACACCAACGCCGTTGTAAGCCAAACAACCTTCAGTAGGTCAAGCTGTTGGCAAACTGATATGACAGCTTTACGAGCTGCTCGTTGTGTGACGACGAGCACTTGAAATTAATATTTTGATAAGGAAAATTAATAAAAGTTTCGGCCAACAGTTTGACCTAATGAAGGTTGATGAGTTTTCAACCGCGTTTGCCTGTTTATTGAGCCTTAAACCAACACAAAACAAAAAGGATGTAATATTGTTTGAAATTATCAATTGTTATGTCTTATTTTAAACATGTAAGATGTTCTATTGTGTACCGCATGTAGCACACAGTGAAGTAATGCAATGGATGCAGTTTTTCTTTTAATAAGTTAAAGAAATAAATAGTACGTGTTCTTCCCAGTCACCATTACCGTTTCATTTAAATAATCTAAAAATAAATTAAAGCAGTTAAGGATAATGCGGGTTTATGTAAATAGCTGCAAAATTCTGCAGTTTCATAACCAAAATTAAAAAATTATCTGCATTTGCTTGCACAACGTTTACGCTACTCCAGTAAGATTTAAAAATTTATAATTTGGAAATGAAATTTATAAGCTGAACGATTTTCAAGGGTCAAATCAGATATTTCAGTAATATTGAAACGTACGAAGGCGTAAATCAAATTTTCCATTTTCATATCTATTTTCATTATTTCGATTAAATTTATTGCATATTAAGGATGAAATTATGCAAAATTTTAAAAATTGATTGAAATTAATTGGAAAAGAAATCAGTGGTTTTCAATCTATTTTTCAAAAGTAAGAGGAATTATTATCAGTAATATTTTTGTGAAAAGATCTCTCCCTGCTTTGTTCAATGCTTGTAATACATATCTATTCAAATAGTCAGAAAGGAAAACTATTTTCAATTTTCATTTTTTTCGAAACTTGACTGGTTCTTCCTGGTCGGAAGATAAACAAGTTAAGAAAAAATATGATAACATTTACCCTGTTATGTTTGATTTATTTGCTCTATATTGTCAAGTTCATAACACAATCGAAGAAACATCCTTCAGAAACAGCGGCGTATCTAAATATTTTTGACATTTTTACAAATTATTGTAAAATAGAATCTTTGTTTGTCATAAAAAATAGAAGTATTTGTAGCATTTTAAAAACTTACAGTATCAAAATTAAATGTTGAATAAAATATTTTAAAGGTTACAAGCTGAATGAAATTTGTAAATCTTTTTACAACTTTAGCTGATGATATTTTGAAAAGACGAAACCACTTTGCGCAATGGGGTCCTAGACTAAAATGTAAATTGGAAAATTTTCATATTTTATTAAAATTGTAAAAAAATTACAAATTTCATTCAACTTGTAAACTTTTAAAATATTTTATTTTACATATAATTTCACAAGTTAATAAACGTTTACAATTATCAAAATTAAATGCGCCGTAGGAGATTTGACGCATATAGAATTTTTTTTAGGTTTATAAATTGTTAATTCCGACTCTCAAATGTTTATGTGTTAAAATTATATATTTTTGCTTTATATACATTCTTTTGCGTCATATCTTGACTTTGATACATCACTTAACTATGTATCATAGTCGCTACGCCAATGTTCGCAAGCGAAAGTTAGGAAAAGTTTCGAAACTTTAGTTTAGGTTACTGCAACCAAACTAATATTTTCTTGAATACAGTAAAAAGGAAACAATCTTAATTGAAAACAGGGACGGACTGGTCATATGAAAACGCCATCAGCAACATACACTTAGTATATTTAATTTATATTATTTTGAGTCGTATTCTTTGATGACGAATGTCGTGAATCCGTGATCCATGCTCTTTCATGCATGTAATGTGTCTTTGAAGTGTTTTTATTCATGTATAAATATAGGATCTATAGTTCAACGTAGGCTCCGAACTACGGAAAGCGGAGAAGGCTTTTATTGGTTTCTTTAATGAGTTTGTCAGTAAGAATTCTTCATATTACGATAGATACTCATGAATGAAGATTAAATCTGAACAAGATAAGATTACCAGTTCTAATGTCAAAGTTGTGTTAAAAAATTATGATAATTTATTAATTAAGAAATATTCGTCACCAAAAAATTTTCAAGAACAAGGACAAAAATATTATTATTTTTAAAAATTTGTAACTTTTAAATATTTTTAATAAATTTTTGGAGAAAGATATTTTCTTACCAATCAAGCAAATGCTACGTTTCAACCGGTTTCGATTTCATTAAACCATCCTCAGGACACACTAAAAAAAATATAATTTTGTCAATTAATTAATTAATACGTAACAAACGCACCCACATGCAGTGTAAATAATTATCTGATAATGCTTTTAAACGGTTAAAATTGTAAAGCTTTCAACATTAAACAAAGTAACAGAGAAATGAACGAACGATTCTACAACACAAATATGAAATATAACTAAAATAGCTATCATGGCGGCGATATTGATATATCTACATATTGAATGTAAGCATGCACGTGGATATTTAAATTATATTATGTTAAAATATTCACATCACATAGAAGCATAGTACGAAATTGAAAAATCTATAAAATACAACAAGAATATTACTTTACTTAATAATCAATTAACTTTGGGATTCAAACCATTATATAGCAGTGTGCTTTGAATATTTTAACATGTAATTGAAAAATCCACATGCATGTGTACTTTTAATATTTATTTATTTACATTTTTTACACTAGTTTAAAATTTTGACGCTTAAGTTGTTGTTACATAAACACATAAGGCTGATGATACAATTATGTATATTTTTACTTTATCATATGTAATATGAGAAAGTATTGTTTCTAAAATGTAAAATTAAGATTTTGATGGATTTACACTTTTGAGGTTCCCCAAATTAAATAAGATCATTTTCAAAAATGTCTCGGTGTGTGCGTGGTCAAATTTTGAAACCAAATTTGGGATTTTGTATCTTTATATTGAGACTTAGAGCTGATTAGATTTTGGTTAACATCGGTTCATGAGAACTATTTTTTTAAATCTAATTATTTAATATTAGTTTTATTTAATATTTCAAAACTAATAACACTTTCTTATTTCTTATAAGTATTGCATACTTATATTGAGATTTAGAACTGATTAAATTTTAGTCAAAATTGGTTTATGAAAACTATTGTTTTTATTTTTTAAATTTTATTATTTAATATTAGCCTTTATTTAATATTTTAAAAACTAACAGGAATTTCAAAACCAAATTTAAGATTTCGTATTTTTATGGTAGAAATTGCACCTTTTTAATTTTTGTTTAAAATTGTTTCATGGAAACTATTTTTTCTATTTTTAAATTTTATTATTTAATATTAGTTTTTAATTAATATTTCAAAAACTATTAAGAATTTCAAAACCAATTTTATGATTACGCATAACTATATTGATATTTAGAAGGGATTAAATTTTAGTTAAGATTAGTTTATGAGAACTATTGAATTTTGATTTTAAAAGTAAATTTTTTATTTTTATGTTAGGAATTAGAGCTGATTAAATTTTGATTAAAAGTGGTTCATGGAAACAATTTTTTTTAAATCTTTTTATTTAATATTAGTTTTTAGTAAATATCTCAAAAACTAATGAAAATTTTAAAACTAAAGTTGGTATTGTGTATTTTTATTTTCAGACTTAGAGCTAGTTATTTTAATATTTAATAAAAGTATGATAAAGTCATGGGCATGGCCACATCCGATTTTTTATAGTGTGTCCTGAGGATATGGTTTAATAAAGCCGAAACCGGTCGACACGTATCATTTGTTTGATTGGCAATATACCTTGCATTGGGAGCATAAACCAATATAAATTATTTTTTTGATAACCCTAAAAATGTCTGATTTCTTCAATAGGGTAAGGGAAGGAGCAATTGATCAAATTTATTGGTAAACAGGAATAAATCCTAGTCACACGTGGAAGAAGAATAATTATTGAAATTGTTAAATTTATTAACTAAAATAAAAGAAAACAATGAAAATCAGAAGTATGGGGTAAAGCAAAGTGATAACAGTTCTGTAGGAAAATTAATTCCGGTTCGAGTTGGAGAATATACTCAATTGAATAAAATTACTACGGTAATCTCTCAACGATCAATTCAAGAATTGAACTGGATAAATTAAATTGAACTGGATGAACTGGCTTCTGATCTGAATTGATATGATATGAATTAGTGTAGATTTGATGTAAATGAGATTGTATTGTTTTGAATTATCCATTGAACCGAATTGAATCGAATTGAGATGAATTGAAGCGATTTAACTGAATTGTATCGAATTCAACAAAATTATTTTACATTGAACTGAATTTAATGGATAATAATGAATGCATTTCTTCCCATTAATTTCCGATTTGTTAGCCCATTATTGGTGCAATGCATGCTGAACGATGAGCATTAACTAATTAAAGTAAACAAAGTTGGGTAAATTTAACCGATCAGAATCAAGAAGAAATTTGGTTTAGGATTAAATAATCAACCACTTATGTACTGTATAATTTATCACTGACACTGATGTTGACTGTGACGATCACTTTGACGCTGCTTCGTTCGTTCCTGCTTGACGCTGACGTTCACTTTGACATGCATATTAGCTTGTGCAATTTTATATTTCAAACTGTTAAAGATATACAAATGAACCACAGATTACCTTTTTTGAACTTGACTTTTTGTTAATTTTTTTCAATTACCAAAACCTAGATTGCTAAAGTTTTTGCGATCTGAAAGCTGCGCTTATTGGAATTATTTTTAATCCACGCTTCAATCTCACTATGTAGGTCACAGAAGTTTTGTATGTAAATCTTATATTATTCTTAAATCTATAAGGTGCTAATATTTACGAAAAGGCCGAGCTTCCTGGCGTAAAGTCCCCATTTGGAATTTATAATTTCTCTTCTGAGAAGAAGAAAACGTGTTCTTTTACCATGACAATGCACGGGCGTATTCGTGTGTTATCGCCATAGCAAAATTTCATAAATTGGGCTACGAATTGCTTCCTCATCTAGCATATTCTCCAGATTTAGCCGCCTGCGACTATTTTCTGTTTTCAAATTTGAAGAAATGGCTGGCGGTAAGAGACTTGGGTCAAATGAAGAGGTCATCACTGAAACAAACGCCTATTTTGAGAGCTTCAAGAAATCGTATTATTTGGAAAGGATAAAAAAAATTGGAAAACCGCTGGATTAAGTGTATCGAGCTAAATGGCGACTATGTTGAAAAATAAAACGTTTGTTTGCCGAAAAGAATATTTTTTATTCAAAAAGTCACCGACTTATCAAACCACTCTTGTAGAATATTGAAACAGGGCCGTTTTGAACAACAACGTTAATTCAAAAACTCGCAAACAAAAATTTCCTACTGGACGACCGCGGTTTAGATCTCATCGACGATAAACGTAAAATTAATCTCTTTAGACCCAGATTTCTTATTATTAGTTCTGTGCCTAGTTCTTAATATTTACTTCTCTAGTTATTTACAGAAATAATAATTATAATACCTATAGGTAATAGAAATATTAAATTTGTAAATTATCCAACGATAAATAAATAAAATAAGTCGCAGCTTACAATAAATAAAGATTGTGTAAAGAAAGAACAAAAGCTGTGGTTAAGTGGAGTAAGTAGGACCACTTCTTCCATTAGTGCACTTTAAATAATATAAGAGCTAAAGTTTTCCGAACGTTTTTTAATGTTTAGTATAAAAATCTCGTTAATCCATTCAATAAATTCAATATAAATGTGAATCTGGTTAATCCACACCTACGACGCTCATCGTAGGGAGTAAATCTTCTCTCTATGGTGTAATTAAAGATTTTTCAATGCTTGTGTTATTTCCGAGATTCAGGATTAACTTTTTGCGTTGAAATCGGCGATGTCAGATGCCTCTGAACACTCATACACCCACGTATACACAAAATAGGGATTTTATAAGATAAAAATTGTTGCGTTAATTTAAAAATTTGCAAACATTGTGTAAAAAATGTATTTCAACAGAGGGTTTCATTTGCAGGTTTACAGTGGAACAGACAGACACGATAAGCTTATCACAAGTTTGGATAAGATGATTTAAGTTTGAATTTATAATGATAATCAAGATAATTTTATATTAAACAAATTATTCTTAATTTGATATTTAATCCTATTAAATTATCCAAATAATTTAATTTCTGAATTTCGAAAAATTAAGTTAAATATAATTTGTTTAATTTAATTTAACTCTCTATTTAACTTAATTATTATTATAATTTTATACTTAAATAATAATACGGCTTATGGAATCACTACCACGCTTTCACGAAAATGAGATTTATTAAATAGTATATTATTTTATTCGGACTAAAAATAAATCTTTTATTGACGAGAAAATTTTTAGCGTAGATTTTATCAGGTAGTTTAACTACGTAACGAAAAAACTAATTGAGGTGAGAAAACGTCTAAAAGAAATTATTCCTTCAATTTCATATACTAGGTCGACCATCACTAAGTTGGTTGCCTCTTATGAGCCAATTTAACCGACCTCATACAAAAGCAAATTTTCTAATGCACTATGATATACTTTACTTCCGGTTTATTCGGAAATTAAGTTAACTGGGTTGTTTTAAATGGCACTATACTTCTTTTAATGTTCAATAAAAAAATGTTAGTTGCTGAAAAATTTAAATTTTCCGTAATATTTCATTAAAAATTTTCCTGACTAAATTTAACCTATAAAATTTAAAATCATTTGTAGCGAAATACGGAACATTTATCAAAGTTTATGCGTTGTGTAATGCATTTAAAATTTGAAATTTCAAAATTCCTTTCTAGATACTTGAATGTTACTTCTTTAGATGATTATCCTTATGGAGCTTTGAAAACAATTTTAAAGACCATTACTTATAATAACGATAATCTTAAGAATGCTTTATTAAAGTTCTCTGTTGCTTTATGCAGAGTAAAATTAAATTAAGTTTCGAGAAAAGTAAATCCATAAATCTCTCGAGTTGTTTATAAATTTGTACATAATTTAAATTAGGTACCCACCAGAAAAATTTGACACTATATTAATATTCGGTACGTTAAACTTGTTGTTAATTACGAAAATGTATCATAACTTCTTATCGGTTTACATTTCGTGTCAATTTAACCGGAAAATTTATGAGCAGATAAAAGTAGCCACGTCCGTTAATTTTCATTAAATCCAAATATCATGGGCGGAATTCTACTTACCTGTAATAAATTGGTGTGAGAGTTTGAAGAAAATTGATTTAAAAACGAAACTTAATTATTTTCTCAGTAATTTGATGCTAATGTAATAACGTCGAGTAATTTCTCCATATTGTACGACGTTAATCTGAAAATTGATGAAAGCGAAAGCAATTTACCTAAGCATCGCGTTTTGATATCGTGTTTTCATTAGTTATTAATTAAACTGTTTGCTGAAATTAACACAATGAACACTTGCAAAGATTCCTTTCAAGCGAATATGTTTGGTAGTACTTCTACAATTTTCTTTAAATTCTACTGTAAAACTTCTTTAAGCTTTCGAAAGCTTCTCTTATTATAAAAATCTCGTTATTTAAAGAACAAAAGCTTTTCAAAGGTGAATTATAAAAAAAAACTTATAGCACGTTGTACAGCGCAGCGTTTTTTTTGTAATATTCTAATTTTTTCAAATAATAAAATCGCTGAAAATGAAATTTTTATGATGATTTTAAAAATAAAACGGTTTAATAACGCACGCTAAAAGAAAAGCTTTCAAGACTGCAGAAATTTTTTTGTGAACTTTCATCCTAATGAATAAGTTTCACAATACCTTTATTTCGCTTTATGTTTTTCTTCTCGATTTTTTTGTTCTTCATCGCGAGCAGTTGTTTAATCCGACACAATTTCGAAAAGTCATTCTACTACAATTTTATCTGCTACTCTAAAAGTGGTTATCATTTTAGTTGCTTTATTTTATGACCCTTTTAGTAGTTTATAGTAATTTATTGTTCGTAATTCATTTAATTCTATCTTATCTTTTGAATCATTTTTATTTGTTATTTTTAATTTTATAACCGTAAACAGGGCCGGACTGACAATATAAAACTTGCGGAAAATTCCAGAGCCAGAAAGTTTAGTTTACATTTTTATATTTAATAAGAAAAACAAGCAAAAGGATTTTTTCTCAAATCTGGAAATAGTCCAGGAATTTAAAATATTTTGAAAGATAGTTTTACCCGTTCACTGCATTTCAAATATATTTACTAATTTTTTTTTTAATTTTTAGTAGTAATATGTACTGTTGAAGTAATGTTGGGTATTATCATCTAATAGCTGTTTAGATAATATTATATTGTGTCGTCAAAATTTTTATTTAATTTTTCACGGGATATTCGAGTCCTTATTGCCGCAACTTTCAGGTTTCACAATAAAATGCAATATTTTTAAAAATGTTAAATATTATAGAATTAATGTGAACAATTCAATATCATCAGTATCAACTTAATTTTCCTATTCAATTTTAAAGTTAGATTAAATTTGATCATGAAGTTTGGAAATTTTTACATTTTTTTATACTTTTAATGTAAATGGAACATGTAATTGTAACTATGACAAGCAAAAATTCAAAACAAAACTAAAGCAGAATTTTAAATTAATTTAGGCACTTTCTATAAAAATGTAAAGTTGGGATGGCAAGAAAAGTTAGTAAAATTTTAGTGACACAATAAATGTACCATTTGAATGAGGTAGCTGCAAGTGTACCTATTGAATGAGGTAGATCAGAGTTTTTCAACCTGTGGGTCGCGACCCCAGGTAAAATAAAATTTTAAATAATAATAAATAATAAATTTATTATAAAAATAAAAATATATATAACTAGCTGGATACCCGGCTTCGCCTGGGTCTCATTAAAAGGTGGAACTCTGCCTTTGTCTGAATGATTGAATAGCTGGATACCCGGCTTCGCCCGGGGTCTCCTATAATTAAAATACTTTGCCTTTGTGTGAAGTATTTAGATTTTTCAGTATCCTGCTTCGCTTAAGGTTTTCTTCTCGACGAAATCTTGCTTCCCGTTGCTAGAGCGTTTCAGAATGATTTTAGTGTTCCCGTTGTCGAGTGTTTCAGAACGGTTTATATTGTACTCTACAATTTTCTCTACAGCTTTTCTTCTCCAGTATTTCAAATCACTTATAATAGTGTAGGTACTGAATGTGAATATACCAACGTAAAATTACCATATATCAATTACAGGTATTGGCGATGGGAATCTCGTTAATCCATTCATGCTCGTCCGCAATTTTTCACTTTTTTAAATTAAGCTTTTCGGTCCCGGTTTTAGCGGAAAACCTCTTTAGGGTCCTAGAGAGTAACTGTGCAAAATTTGGTTGGGATCGGTCGAACGGTTTAGGAGTTATTAAAGACGAACAAACAAACAAACAAACAAACAAACAAACACTCAATTTTATATAATAGATTTCAGTAAGAAGTCTGTGCTACTAGTCTGTGCCTTTTTATTTTTAATAATTTGTCGAATGATGGTTATTTTTGAGACGCAAATAATCACAGCATTTTCTTATTCAAGCCTATTTATTTTCTTATTTTTATGTTCAACATTGAAGAAAACGTTAGTTTGCATATGTAGGAAATGCCGAATGGCACTAATTTCAAAGCTTCCTTGCCAGCTCTGGATATTCTTTTTTCTCTTCATCTCAGAAAATGTCAATGCTTTGAATTGAATCGTCAGCAGCGAAATTTATAAGATTTTCTTTCATCTTTCTGATCAAATCAGCCAATTGTACTGATATTATCTAAAAAAAATTTAGTATCCATCGCCTACTGTCAGCTTTAGAGTCCTATTCAGGAAAGTAACTTAATATAGTTTCCTTTCCAAATTATGCAATCCCTGTATTATGTAAGCAATGTGAGAACTTACTATTAACGACTGATTCATTGCAATTTATTCCACAATTTTCTAAATGCAAGGAAAAAATCAAACATTATTTTTTTTACAGACGTTGACCACAAACAAAGTTTTGCGAGAAGAATCCTTTGATTTTATCCTTTGCCGTTAAAATGTTTTCTTCACTCCCGTTGGATGCTTTTGTTCAAAATATTTAGGTGGTTAAAAATATTAGCGAAAAATAATTCGCATATTCTGATTTAGCATCTCGTAAAACACTAAGAATTCGGCTTTGAGTTCCAGAACTCGCGTAAAGTTTATAAATTTATAATGATAATCAAGTTAATTTTATATTAAACAAATTATTTTAATTTGATATTTAATCCTATTATGTCATTCAAATAATTTAATTTCTAAATTTCGAAAAATGAAGTTAAATATAATTTGTTTAATTTAATTTAACTCTCTATTTAACTTAATTATTATTATAATTTTATACTTAAATAATAATACGGCTTATGGAATCACTACCACGCTTTCACGAAAATGAGATTTATTAAATAGTATATTATTTTATTCGGACTAAAAATAAATCTTTTATTGACGAGAAAATTTTTAGCGTAGATTTTATCAGGTAGTTTAACTACGTAACGAAAAAACTAATTGAGGTGAGAACACGTCTAAAAGAAATTATTCCTTCAATTTCATATACTAGGTCGACCATCACTAAGTTGGTTGCCTCTTATGAGCCAATTTAACCGACCTCATACAAAAGCAAATTTTCTAATGCACTATGATATACTTTACTTCCGGTTTATTCGAAAATTAAGTTAACTGGGTTGTTTTAAATGGCACTATACTTTTTTTATTGTTCAATAAAAAAATGTTAGTTGCTGAAAAATTTAAATTTTCCGTAATATTTCATTAAAAAATTTTCCAGAGTAAATTTAACCTATAAAATTTAAAATCATTTGTAGCGAAATACGGAACATTTATCAAAGTTTATGCGTTGTGTGATGCATTTAAAATTTGAAATTTCAAAATTCCTTTCTAGATACTTGAATGTTACTTCTTTAGATGATTATCCTTATGGAGCTTTGAAAACAATTTTAAAGACCATTACTTATAATAACGATAATCTTAAGAATGCTTTATTAAAGTTCTCTGTTGCTTTATGCAGAGTAAAATTAAATTAAGTTTCGAGAAAAAGTAAATCCATAAATCTCTCGAGTTGTTTATAAATTTGTACATAATTTAAATTAGGTACCCACCAGAAAAATTTGACACTATATTAATATTCGGTACGTTAAACTTGTTGTTAATTACGAAAATGTATCATAACTTCTTATCGGTTTACATTTCGTGTCAATTTAACCCCGGAAAATTTATGAGCAGATAAAAGTAGCCACGTCCGTTAATTTTCATTAAATCCAAATATCATGGGCGGAATTCTACTTACCTGTAATAAATTGGTGTGAGAGTTTGAAGAAAATTGATTTAAAAACGAAACTTAATTATTTTCTCAGTAATTTGATGCTAATGTAATAACGTCGAGTAATTTCTCCATATTGTACGACGTTAATCTGAAAATTGATGAAAGCGAAAGCAATTTACCTAAGCATCGCGTTTTGATATCGTGTTTTCATTAGTTATTAATTAAACTGTTTGCTGAAATTAACACAATGAACACTTGCAAAGATTCCTTTCAAGCGAATATGTTTGGTAGTACTTCTACAATTTTCTTTAAATTCTACTGTAAAACTTCTTTAAGCTTTCGAAAGCTTCTCTTATTATAAAAATCTCGTTATTTAAAGAACAAAAGCTTTTCAAAGGTGAATTATAAAAAAAAACTTATAGCACGTTGTACAGCGCAGCGTTTTTTTTTGTAATATTCTAATTTTTTCAAATAATAAAATCGCTGAAAATGAAATTTTTATGATGATTTTAAAAAAATAAAAACGGTTTAATAACGCACGCTAAAAGAAAAGCTTTCAAGACTGCAGAAATTTTTTTGTGAACTTTCATCCTAATGAATAAGTTTCACAATACCTTTACTTCGCTTTATGTTTTTCTTCTCGATTTTTTTGTTCTTCATCGCGAGCAGTTGTTTAATCCGACACAATTTCGAAAAGTCATTCTACTACAATTTTATCTGCTACTCTAAAAGTGGTTATCATTTTAGTTGCTTTATTTTATGACCCTTTTAGTAGTTTATAGTAATTTATTGTTCGTGATTCATTTAATTCTATCTTATCTTTTGAATCATTTTATTTGTTATTTTAATTTTATAACCATAAACAGGCGGACTGACAATATTAAACTTGCGGAAAATTCCAGAGGCTAGAAATATTAGAACATTATTATATTTAATAAGAAAAACAAGCAATGAATCTAAAATTGAACAACACCTTTGCTTTGGATATATTCACAAATGATTTACCTTTACCTTTAATACAGTTGACAACTTTGATTACTTCTTTAAACACTCCATTTAAATCGGAAGGTACAACCTTGGCTGCCAGAGCTTGCCAATAAAGAAAGCAGTGTGTGTCCATGAAACATTTGGAATTTTGCAACGAGCCGCATTTATTACCAGTCATAGCATACTAGTAAGTGATAACAGGGAGGGGAGGGTCGCCAGAATTCTTTACTTGTAACGAGGTCGCGTATGCAAGAAGATTGAAAAAAACTAAAGTACTTAGATTCATCATCATCATCTTACACCAGCCAGTTGCGTCTATTGCTGGACATAGGCCTCCCCTTAGTTCTCCAATTTTCGCTATCCTGGGCCACTTGCATCCAATTTCCCGCACTTCTAGTAGGTGATTTTTGCGGCTTCTTTTCGTGTATCTGGCCTCCACTGGAGTGTACGTCTTGTCCAACGCTTATTTTATACTCTTGCAACGTGTCCAGCCCAATTCTATTTTAACCACGCCACTCTCTCGATGACATCTTGCACTTTTGTATTTTGTCTAATCTTCTCGTTGGTGATTCTATCTCTGAGAGATATTCCAAGCATTGCCAGTTCCATGGCTTGTTGAGCCACTCTTAGTTTTTCCATCGATTTTTGAGTCATTGTCAAAGTTTCCGCACCGTAAGTCTTCCCCGGCAGATCACGCTGGTTATATACTTTTCGTTTAAAGCGGATTGGCATTTGGATCTTTTGCATATACCGCAGTTTTCCGAAAGCTGCTCACGAATGACCTATTTCTCATTATATTGCATAAGTTTGGTTATCTCTTCCCATTCTTATTTCTTGACTAAGATATTTATAAGCTTTCCACTTGTTGTATTTCTTGGTCTGCAATCTTCAAATTTCCACTTGAAACAACATTGGTGATAAATTTTGTTTTTTCTACACTTATTTTGAAACCCACGTTATTGGAAGCTTTCTTAAGAGTATCCAACATGGTTTGTGTTTCACTTATATCATCAGATATTAGCACTATGTTGTCAGAAAACTTCAAATGTCTTCCTTATCTCCTGTGATATTCTTCTATTCAACTCTTTCAACTGTTGCATATTTATATTTCCCATCTCTCCCAGGATTTTTCATTACCTACCTAACCTGCCTTCTGATTTTGTGAATAAATTTAAAGAAACAGTAGAAACCTAAATTTTGCATTTTACATTAGGAAAATTTCGTATATAATATCTTCTTCTTCCTCTTAGCTTAGTACTAGGCCCTGTATTATCCAACAGTAACCTCGATGAAGTTTCAAAGCCACTGCTGGTACTGTGAGCATATTATTTGTTTTACACCTGAAGTAGCTTGCTAGGCTGACCTCAGATGTGCTTGTTACCCTATTTTATATTGCTAACGATGGCAATTCATTAACATAGAAGGACCACCGGCTTTACAAAACACGATATTATAATATCTAACTTACATTATTTTGATTGTATATTTTGCAAAATAAATTTTCTTATTGGTTATCTCAATATCAAGTAACAATTAATTTTTGATTTAGGGAAAAAGTTTAAAAAAATAATACCATTCAAAGCGTGTTAACAAATACAACTTGAACTTCAAACAGTTTAATGCTAGATTTGCTTCCTTAATGGTTGTTTCGCCGTATAATCAACTGCCGGTTAAGATTCAAATGCCACAAATCGTAGTGGAGGACGCCGATTTTGCCAACAGGTGGTGATTAACAGATTAATAACAATTATTAAAATTGTTGAGAAATAGAAAAAAGAATGAAAACAGAATTAGTAACGAGAACGTATCTTAACGGCAATTAAAAGTTTTTTTTTATCAACAACGCAATAACGGTTACCAGATAAACTCTACAAATGTAACATTTTCAGAATAAAAAAAAACTAAAAAGTAACCTCGTTAAGGTCAATTTTAATTAAAATTTAATCGGAAACTCTAAACTGCTTTTACAGCTTTTTAAATTAGAAAAGCGAAAATTATCACCGATGTTAAATCAATACTCAACCGAATGATCACCATAAATGGCGAAACGTTTCAACGAGGAATACCAACTTAAGGTTTTGAACGTACAGGATAGTAAAAAATAAATATAACACTTAATGGTTATTGAAAGTGTTAAGAAAATTGTGAGACTATGAGATGGGGTTAACAAAAATATTATTTATTAAATCGATAAACTTCACTCTAAAGCATAATTTCTCAAAATAATAATTTGATAAAATTCCTAGCTCAAGGGAATATATCAAGATTATTTTACAAAATAATATAATATTATTATGTTTTCAATTTTTTATATAGTACATATTTATTTTCAAACATAACTGAAAGCTAGGTTTGGTGTAACACCTGCTAAATGTTATCAAAAGCTAAAAAGAATTATGATTGAGGAGTATTGGGGGAAAATAATTCCATTACAATTTTGGTGCCAGTCCGTTCCTGTCTCAAAATCAAAAATGTTATTATGTCTCTTCAATGCTTTTATCCGTGTTAGTTTTGTAACTTCTAATCCTAAATTAAAATAGACAATTGAACAAGTAGTGAAGTTAAATAGAAGTTTTTCAATTTCCTTCAGTGTAATTTGATATTGATAGCCAGCCAGCCACTTTACTGAAAAGTTTGTTATTGTGTCAATAAAAGCAAACAGCACGCTAAATTTTTTAAAGCTTACGCAAGTCTGGAGGATAATTCCATTTCCAGAATGAAAAGCTTGAATAAGGAAAAGAATTACAATCCTTAATTGGCCCAGATTAAAAATTAATATTCCGTTTATAATGTTCATCAAGTTTTCTAATTGGAATTGCACATACAGAGGAACATCAAATGAAAGCGCGATTTCTTTTTAAATTGAGGGAAAATATTAAGATGAAATTTTCTTAAATAAAAAATTGTCGAAAAGGCGGCTTTCTACGTTTAATTCTGCATAAGATCGAATTACAAGTCGGCAAGACTGATTTGAAGTTTAATTGCAGAAATAGGTAAATGTGGAATTTTAACCACGGAACAAGTAGTTTGGGCGCTACTGGAATTGCAAACTATGTAGTAGTTGCTCTAGGATTCGAACCGTAATAAACTGTATGTTGAACTAAAGTAGTTTTTCTCTACCTAGTCCCTGTAATTATTTGTAAATAGAATTCTCTATACCAAAAAGCGTTTTTGATTAATCAATAAAATGATACAGAAACAGCCAACTTGTATTGTTGGAAAATATAGTCAAAGGAAATTGAATTAGATTAAAAACATGCTGGTAGAAATACAAACGTGTTTTCATTCAATTTTAACCAAGAAAGTCTATTTGACGTCACGATCAATCACGCGCTTTTTTAAACCGACACATGTGTTTATCTTATTTGGATCAAACCGCTATATTAGATTTTTTTGTTGAAATTTTGGATTACCGAAGTGATAAAATGGCGTTTGTCGCCAACCTTAACAATTTGATTTTATGGATGACCTTAACTTTAGAAACTTGAAATTGTCACGTAAGTGATTTTTGAAAGCTTTTTAAGGTTGCAGGCACGACTCGCTAGGATAACGTTTTTTAAATAACCCAAAAGTTTTAATTGGGTTTTTAACAAGTAATATTCCAATGAAAAGTTTATTGAACGGAATTGATTGCTTCTGCATGGCATTCATTACTTCACGTTGCTACTGCATCTAAATACTCTCGCATCTTTTCTTTATGTTTCAATTTTAACTTTATTGGCTCACAGTTTTTTTTTAAACAAAATCTAAATCAGGAAATAGAAAACGTTTATTTTAGAAATTTTATTATTTAGAAAACAAAATTCTTTATTAAACTTTTAAAACTTTAATTATAAAATATTATTTCTTATTTGTAGAAATAAATTGCCTTTTGATTAAAACCATTGATTTCTTATATTTTCTTATACTTATTTTTGTAGCGTAATTTGCTTTCCCTAAAGAAATCGCTCGTCATTAAATTTTCACAAGTTTTTACTTTTATCACTAAAATGCTAATAATTACGTTCTAAATTTAAACTTCTTTGACTTTTATTTTGTTCATTTGTGTATGCTTTAGTTTTAAACAAGAGATTGGTTTTCCCCAAAGAAAAAATGGACAACTTTAAACAAATATTTCAAATTAGCTCTAACGGCAATACTCGATTGCCTACTATTGGTCTTTGGTACTTTTCTTTAAGATGGAATAAAATAAAATATCCGGTTAGACTCGGGGTAAAGTAAGAACTTTATTTCTCACCGTCTCCTCTTGGATGGTAAATGCAAACCACCAAGGTGTAATCTGTCTAGTAAACCTTCTCAAAATAAAGCGTATTACGTTTCCATGGTTTGGAGTCGCAGTAGATTCCCTATGTGTGTGATAACACTTACCACACACAGCGTAGACATAGGAGAAAAGATCGTCAACATCGGGAAACCAGACAAAGCATTTGGAAGCAGAATATAATTTTTATAGAATTTTGAATGCATAAACAACAAAGTTGTGGGCATTTAAAGTTATTATGAATTATTTAAATAGTACTCCTTAGTGTTTCTGAATAATTTTAAAAAGACCTGTAAGTTAGAAAAGTAAAATTTTAGTATACTATTGGGCACTAATAAAAACAAATATATTTTCAACTGTTTTCTCTCTTTAGTTCTTATTTTATTTGCTCTTATAGTCAAATGTCAAAACTTCATCTTATAAATAATGCAATGTGGTGGTCACAGATGCAGTTTTATCAGACCCAAGATAACATAACCTATCTAACCTACTATAAAATTCAAAATGTTATGATCTCCAAAAATTCGGGAAGCTAGGAGAAGGAAGCAGCAGCTGGATGTTAAAAATGAGCTTTTGAAAATCTGAAGCGTAGCGTAGGTTTAAGTTCATAATAACAATAAAATTTTTTAATAATAAATTGCTTCTCGTGTTTTTGATTTTCATACTTTGTCAATAACTAAAAGTTAATGCTTTGGCTGCTTGATTTTTTATTGTATCGTATTATCTTGTCATTTAACTCGGATAGACTTAATAATCAAAATTTGTTAGCAGGATTTTCTTAAGTTAATACAGTGCCTGAAATGTTTTCACACAGACACACAGTTTAGAGTTCTAAACTACGGAATAATGTACTACCTCGTTGGTATGCTATTTATACTAAGGAAAACGAACAGAATAAGTTAGTGGCTACTTTGCCCGTGCTTATACCGGAGATCTTGGCATTGCATCGGTGCACTCATCTGAAAAATATTAAAAAAAATATAAGTATAAATTTGAATTACCAAATAGCGTAGTCTAATTCCACGAGCTCTTTTGTCAATTGAATAGTAATTTTGTATACAAGACGATGAAATTAAATTTTACTAAGGATAATATATGAAATCCCAATTTTAAGTTAAATTATTATTTGACATCAGATACAGAGACGGTCATTGGCCTGGTTATTAGCGCGATCAATTGCTAATGTAAGGCGCCCGGGTAGAACTCACTTTGCAATGCCGTCTCCGTGCTTCGAAGGCACTTAAAGACGGTGGTCCTCCTATGTTAATAAATTGACAATACAAAATAGGATAACAGGCACATCTGAAGCCAGTCTAGCAAGCTACTTCAGATGTACAACAAATAATATGCTCAGAGTACTAACAGTGGCTTTGGAACTCCGCCGAGGTTACTGTTGGATATTACAGAACCTAGTCATAAATTAAGAGAAAGAGGAAGAAAACGAAGAAAATATCAGATACACTTTGATTTTACTTTCAGTAAAAATAAAATGAATTTAATTTCAGTATAAATAAAGTATTTAAAATGCTATTTTATTTCCTTTTGTGGCTAAAATGTCACTTGTTCTATTATTTTCAGTTGAACAAACCGCAGTTTAAACTCTGCTTTGGCTAAAATACACATTGTCTGCAACTTTAAAGAATTGTTATTTAATTTTCAATGCATTTGTTGTTTTAACGAAAGATAAAGGAATTTAGAAATAATTATAGTTGAGGTGATAGGTCGTTGCAATTTACCAAATAGATATACGTTTTTCCTACTATCGCTGAATAGATCATGGTTTTGCTTGTTCTCGTGACGTATTTATTCAAAGAACTACGATCTAATCATTGTTGTTGATAAATAAAGCGTATCATCCAAGATAGTGGAATATAAAAGTAGGTTCAAGTACAATAACACGAAGTTTTTGTTTGTTCTTTGTTTCTTCAAATGGGCCGGACTTGTGGTTCAAATTTAGCCTATTATAATTTTGAATCATCCATAGTTCACAATATTTCTTATTATGTTCTTTTTCATAATTTTATACCTTTTCTACAGGAAATTTTTCATTTTCAACTTCGTCTTCTCGTACTCGGCCCTAAAAGTATATCAAAGTATATAAAATTTTAAAATTTAAAATAATTCAATTATATGTTCCACGTTCAACCACAAAGAAGAAGATATAAAAATTGTACAAAATATAAACTTTGCGTGGACCGGCTGGAGGCGGGAGACCGCGGTTCAAGGCCTTATCGCGTCGGACACGCTGCTGTGATCAAAGGTCCGATATCGATATCCAAATATCTAAAGTCCAAACTATGGGAAAGGCAACTGGAAACCACCCACTAATTATATTTCTTAGTAAAGTCAGCTTCGCTTCGGATAAGCTGATCGCCTACGCGCAATAAAGTGTATGGCACTCGAAGAAGAAGAAAACTTTGCAGTGCAGTCAAAATACACTTTATTGTTTACTTTACTTTCACTTTTATTTTAAGACTTCAACGCCAAAGTAAGAAAACGTTAGGAAAACAGAGAAAGGACGTGGGACCCTACGGAGAAGCGCCCAGAAACGATAGAAGAAGAACATTAATCAATTTCTAAGTAAAAATAATTACTATATTATCAACACGTTTTCATGAAACCAAAAGAAAAACGGTGGACCTGGCAAAGTCCAAACGGAATAACTAAAAACGATATAGACTTCATATTCGGTAACATCAGATGCGCAACAGGGAAGTAAATATCATTGAAATTGTGGAAATAAATAAGACTATTAGGAAAAGAATAAGAACAAGTGTACAAAAATTTAACCTTGAGAGCACGGAATAGGTATTGGAAGAAAGAGGAAGTTTAAAAACTTATAAAAATAACATTAGAGGAAAGTTTAGCATCTTCAGTTCAAAGTTCAAGAACGAAGCAAATGAAATAATTACATAAAACGAACAAATAAGAGCGCTGGTGGAGAATTTCTACCACTCTATATGACACCAAAACACTCTACCACCAATAAAAACAGGAAAAGACAGATAAAAAGTTGTAAACACAGGATCAGAAGAAATCTTACAAACTACACAGGACAAAATAGCAAATAGTAAAAATAGCAAATCACAAACGGACGCTTGATTTTTATTGTATCGTATTATCTTGTCATTTAACTCGGATAGACTTAATAATCAAAATTTGTTAGCAGGACTTTCTTAAGTTAATACAGTGCCTGAAGTGTTTTCACACAGAAACACAGAACTTAGTGCTTAACGTGAGTTCTAAACTACGGAAAGATGTGCTACCTCGTTGTTATGCTATTTATACTAAGGGAAAACGAACAGAATAAGTTAGTGGCTACTTTGCCCGTGCTTATACCGGAGATCTTGGCATTGCAATCGGTGCACTCATCTGAAAAATATTAAAAAAAAATATATAAGTATAAATTTGAATTACCAAATAGCGTAGTCTGATTTCATGAGCTCTTTTGTCAATTGAATAGTAATTTTGTATACAAGACAATGAAATTAAATTTTACTAAAGATAATATATTATGAAATCCCAATTTTAAGTTAAATTATTATTTGACATCAGATACAGAGACGGTCATTGGCCTGGTTATTAGCGCGATCAATTGCTAATGTAAGGCGCCCGGGTAGAGCTCACTTTGAAATGCCGTCTCCGTGCTTCGAAGGCACTTAAAGACGGTGGTTCTCCTATGTTAATGAATTGACAATATAAAATAGGATAACAGGCACATCTGAAGCCAGCCTATCAAGCTACTTCAGATGTTGTATAACAAATAATATTCTCAGAGTACTAACAGTGGCTTTGGAACTCCGCCGAGGTTACTGTTGGATATTACAGAACCTAGTCCTAAATTAAGAGGAAGAAGAAGAAGACGAAGAAAATATCAGATACACTTTGATTTTACTTTGAGTAAAAATAAAATGAATTTAATTTCAGTATAAATAAAGTATTTAAAATGCTATTTCATTTACTTTTGTGGCTAAAATGTCACTTGTTCTATTATTTTCAGTTGAACAAACCGCAGTTTAAATTCTGCTAGGGATAAAATTACATTGTCTGCAACTTTAAAAAAGTGTTATTTAATTTTTAATGCATTTGTTGTTTTTAACGAAAGATAAAGGAATTTAGAAAGAATTATAGTTGAGGTGATAGGTCATTGCAATTTACCAAGTAGATATACGTTTCCTTCTACTATTGCTGAATAGATCATGGATTTGGTTGTTCTCGTGACGTGTTTATTCTAAAGGACTGCGATCTAATCATTGTGGTTGATAAATAAAAGCGTAGCATTCAAGATAGTGGAATATAAAAGTAGGTTCAAGTACAATAACACGAAGTCTTTGTCTGTGATGATTTTACAAAAAAAATCTTTAGAATTAGCTAGAGAATGTTAAAACGAGTCGAATGTACTATGGATGAACTCGATATTTCCAATAATCACAATAAAAATTGATTTTAAAAATCACAAAAACGGGCGCGATTTACATTCTGTTGACGGGACGTGCGTCCCGATATACACGAATCAACTGTATAAGCCAGTCGCTCCAGTCGGGTCAACATTCACACTTTTCCGAGTTTGACCGTTCTAGGGAGATATTTTTATTGAGTATAGCGCTGACAAACGCAACCACCTCAAATTTCAGTTCATACTAATAATTATTTTGGTAAAATACAATACTTCTTGAATCGACGCGGTTCAATGTTTTATTCAAATAACAATACACATACGTGACGGCTGCATCAAAAAGTAATAAAATACATGAATCTAAGTAAAATTGTAAAAAATTCAAAATGGGCCGGACTTGTGGTTCGAATTTAGCTTATCATAATTTTGAATCATCCATAGCAATGGAATGTTTCGGCAAGTTCTTTGATGGTTTCCAGAAACGTAGAACGGAAACTCAAAAATAAAGTTAAGTTTGTTGGTGTAGCGGTCGCATAGCACCAAACCGGAACCGCGTAAGTCATATTACGGCTGGATCGATGATGGTTTTGTTGGCGGGACTCATTTTGATAGATCCATTTATTATTGGGTTGAACTTTCTGATGATGCTATTGGCACAGTAGATTTAATAAACAAAATGCGTAATTATTTTATCACCAACGAATGATTTGTTGTTGATCAACATTTATATTTCAAAATGCTGTTGGAAATTTAATGTAGAACATTTTACAAGTTTTGTTCGGATGTTTGGAAGTTTTGTTAGGAGCATTTCAAAATTTATTTGAGCAATGAAAGAAATTAAATGAACAATAGCAATAAGGGTAAATGTTTATACGAGCGGATAAATTTATATATACGAGCTCGTGTAAAAAAGGTTACCTCTTACTTATTTAACAACCCCAGAATCTCCGGATACCAGAACTGTGATTTACATGCAAATATCTCTAAACGATCTATAGAACTAACGTTTCACCTGCATTGCCGACTTTGAATTTAAGACGGCTCGTCCCAAAAGGCCTGCAACAACCACTTTGCTTGATTTCAAAGTAGAAACGCCACTCATGTTATTGACAGTTAAACGATTCCCAATTCACTACATTATTTATTTTTATAATTTTGCCAATTTGTTTTGATAAATTTTAAAATTATTCAAGCTCCACGAAGTATAAGCTTAAAATTTAATGATTGACAAGTGCCGCAGGTGATTCTTGAAAAATGTTATTGTAATACAAAGATGATTTTACATTATTTATAATATTTTTTATGATTAACAAAAATTTTAGATAAAAAAACAATACTTAATTTTTAATTGTAAATAATATACCACCATGAAGTTAACTACCACTGTAATTTGTTGCGAAGAACGCCATGTTATTAATATTATGCTTAATTTTTTTTTACATTCTGAAAAGTAATATTTTTAGAACATTTGTAATTTAACTTTGTAAAAAGTTAATTCACGAAGGTGGGCATAAATTAAATTAATCGTAAATTTCTTTCTTTTGTGCCACGACATACGTAAATGGTAGAGGAATAATAGAAAATCAGATAATATATTACACAATGCAATATCTTATCAAGTGTGAAATACATGCATTGAAAGGTGTGCCCGAGTGTGAAATAATAATGCCTGTAAGTTATTATGTCGATATAAATTTTAACAGAAAAGTTCTAATGTAATAGAAATTTTTACATAATTTTAAATAACACAAAAGCGTATAAATATTCAAACTAAGTTTTTATTGATAGTGTAACAATAAGCTTTAAACACAGGTAACTCTATCATTGAAATCCCGACTGCATTCATGTGCTGAAACTTTTTGTAAGCGCTATTATTTAATAATTATAATAGAAGTTATTGAAATTAGTTCTGACTATAATAAATATTAATGAGAAATAAACAGAAGGATTAATCAATTGTTTTCTCTATTATATATTTTTACACAATGTTTTTTATAAAGTAAAAGCATATTCAACGTTTTAAGCATATGCCTATGCCGAAGAAAAGGAAAATTGTAATGGAAAACCATTTTATTTCGCACTTTTAAAATATTCTGTTACTCCCCTAACAACAACAACCTGCGACATATTTTTATTCTAAGCTTAATGTGCAACATTTTTAAATTTTAGGCTTAACATCGCTTCATTTTAAATTTTAAACTTGAAAATGTCGGAGTAGGAAAATGTACAAGATGTATTTGATTTAGTATTGCCTGCTTTTGCCTACCCACTTATTTTACTTGGCATTTTATAAGCCATTATTTCTTATTAATCACCCAAAAATTTACATAAAAATGTAAAAGGGTTAAAAATATGTTTCGTGGGTAAAACATGCATAATTACTCATTTAATTTTTTATAAGTCTAGTTAAGTGTATTTTTCTTTTTTTAAATTAAAAAGTGACTATTTGCAGAGTTAATTACACAATTATTTCAAATTTAAAATGAAAATAATTCTTTTAGCAAGAGCGGACTGGCAAAGCGGAGAACTCAATTTCCCATGTGTAATTTTATAATTACCGCGGAAAAATGAATTAAAAAAATTGAGAATTCAAACGACTTGATCAGAACCGTACATTACACATTTGTTGCAAAAACATTTTACAGAAATTGTATCAAATTTTATCAATTATTTCAATTTTAATACAAATAATGTGGTGCCATCAGCTCATACTATTAAAGCATAAGTAAAGAAAAACAATTAACAATGTGAGTAAAAAACTTGGAAAAATGGGTTTGATGCGATTTAAGTTGATGTCACCACATTATTTGTTTAACATTGAAATTATTCTTGATGATTCTAGAATGTTTTATATGTGACCATCAAATCGTTCTTTTAACCCCGCAATGGTGTTGTAATATCCGGTTCTAACATATCCGAAGAAACTCACCTATTTGGTTTGTTATAACCGAACTTTGTTGTTCTTGGAAAACTTTTACCATATTTTTCGTATCGTCCGTCAATTTCTTATTAAATAAAATTTGTAATAATAATTCTTTTGGAAAGAAGTTACGCGAATATACTTTTATTTTGAAGAGATTAAAGTTAAGAGGTAATGACACTCTAGAACTTTTAAGGACGCAAAAATTTTTGCTTTAATTTTTAGTTCAATATTTTAAAATTTATCTGTTAAAATTTCATGTTGAAATTCCAAATATTTTCGGAACTATAGCATTTAATGCGCAATAAGAAGTAGGTAATAACATACTCAAGCTTATGATATTAGAGCATTACAATTATTGGTAAAAGATAATAAACTAAAATGCATCTTTATTACTTTTAAAAATTCAAAATTCCACGTGTGAAAATTTAAATTTCTTATAAGTGAATAGCATCCCTCTGCAATTGTGCATTACCGTAGATCTCGATCACGAAATCTGTTGAAAGTGACAAAGTTATCGTCGATATAGCAACAAAAATGGCTGTATTTAACTGTACATTTAACTAAAGTATGTGTAGTATTAAAAAAATTTGGTATAACAATCGAGCCCAATTGCTCTAATATCTGTGCGAAAGCTAATGCACGCCGCAATAAGTTCTCGGAGCTATTAATGTCTGACGCTGCAAAAAAGTTAAAATCAGTCAGAAAGAAAAAAAAGAGCAATACATTAATATAGAAGGTCAACTGTGTGGTGCAGGTAATGCAGATTAAAGGTAAATAAAAAATTTTCATCAAATAATGCTATGTAAAACTTTAAAACGCTTTATCTCTAAACATAATTTTAACAGATCTTAACCGATTTGCCTGAAATTTTATCTGTAGCTTTAAAATTTAATTATCTAGAGAAATACGTAGAGATTTGACGTTACATCGTAAACTTTTCTTGTTATAAACAATTTTTCACTTAATTTTTTAACAAAAATGGAAAGTTAAAATCAATCGTGCATTATTCTTACAAAAATCAATATTTTTTAATTTCTCTACGTACTTCTCGAGATAATCTTACTAAGAACTGAAAAGTTTTTTGTGCCTGTAGAGTGTCATTACCCCTTAAGTTAAATTAAAAAGAAGTGTTTTTGTTGAGCAGCGAGATTTTATAGTTTGGAATAAAATCTGATGCTAATTTGAATTTAATTACTTCTGTTACGTGTTATTTTTGTAACTTTATACCTACTGATACAAATTCATCGTTATCACATTCCAGCCTTTTATTTCAATGTCGATCAATGCAAAATGATTTCACTGCATAGTTTTACCAAGGGTCAAACTTGGTGCTTATGTAGTGCTTTGTTTAGCATACAAACATAATATCCAGAATTCGAAATTGACCGCGGTATTACGAAAGTACATGTCGGTTTGGCATTATCATCCGCGTATATAATGACATATACAATTTAAAATTTTTCAAAAACATAAATAGTAATAGTTACGGTCAAGTGGTTAAGTGGGACTACTCATTTTAATAGTCTAACATTAATCACATTTATAATAGAATTTTGCGTGTCGGTGAACATTTATAGTGATTTTTCTCTGTACAATTTTATTGCTCTTATGTAATGGCCGATATCTTAAATTATTTAGTGTAAGTTTCTATATTTTTGTAATAAGGTTATCCATTGGCCATCTTGATTCAATTCTAATATACGGAGGTTAAAAACCATCATCACTAAAAGTTAATTTTCTAAAGTCATAACTAGTATTCACAGTTTAACTTGTTATAAAGGGTCTACCAATCAGGGGTTTGTTTTAAATTTGGTTGAAATAGGTCAAGTAGGCAGTTCTGTTATTCAGTTTTTATCATATGTATAATAAAAGGTCAACATTTAATATAATGCCTTTGATTTCGCTCGAAAATCGTGTTAAGATAATTCAAATCCATTATGAAAATGGTCGATCCGTGAAGACTACATTTCGCAAAATTCGCGATATTTTTATTTGTAACGATCGTCCATCTGAGACTACAATTGCGAATTTAGTGCGAAAATTTGAGTCCACCGGTTCAGTAGTAAACGTAAGCACAAAATATGTGCTCGTCCATGTCGTTCAATCGAAAATATTGCTGCAGTACGTGAAAGTGTCACAGAGGACCCAAATTTATCGGTTTCACGACGTTCTCAACAATTAGGCCTGTCCACAATGACCACATGGCGAATTTTACGGAAGGATTTAGCTCTAAAGCCTTATAAGATACAACTGGTACAAGAATTAAAGCCAGCAGATCATTCTCAACGTCTTAGATTTGCTGATTGGATCATTGAACGTGGTGCTTGTTTTTCAGAAAAAATCATCTTTTCGGACGAAGCACATTTTCACTTAAACGGGTATGTTAACAAGCAAAATTGTCGAATTTGGGCTTCTGAAAATCCAAAAGCAGTTGTTGAACAACCACTACATCCATCTCGTGTCACTGTATGGTGTGGTTTATGGGTAGGGGCATCATTGGTCCCTATTTTTCGAAAATGAGGCTGGTGCTTTCGTTACTGTCAATGGAGTTCGCTATAGGGATATGGTAACCAATTTTTTATGGCCTATTTTGGATGATATGGGTGTGGAAGACTTGTGGTTTCAACAGGATGGAGCTACGTGCCATACAGCGCGAGAAACAATCCAACTATTGAAAACTAAATTTAACGGGCGTTTAATTTCGCGAAAAGGTGACGTCAACTGGCCAGCAAGATCCTGTGATTTAACGCCATTGGACTTCTTTTTGTGGGGCTATGTGAAAGATAATGTTTACGCGAATAATCCACAAACAATTTCAGAACTAAAAACAAATATCGAAGCCGTCATCCGAGAAATAAGTTCGCAATTATGCAAAAATGTATTCGAAAATTTTGTTAAAAGAATCGACGTCTGCAAACGTAGTCGTGGAGGACATTTACCGGATATTGTTTTCCATTCATAAATGTTCAAGCCCCTACAACATATTTCAGTAGAGAATTAGAAAATTTTCATACAAAATATGTGTTCTTTTAAAATTTAAAACAAACCCCTGATTGGTAGACCCTTTATTATCAAGTATTTTTATAATTCTTATTTGATAACTATAACAACGAGTTATTTATATTATAGTATTTATTTTTTTTGACTGCTCCTAAATATAGGTATATAATATTATTTCATCACGATAACTGACTGTTTAGATTTATGTGTAAGCATCAATTTTTATACTAATTTTGTATGCCTGTTCCAATATAAAATTTCACTTCTTTACAGTTATTAATAAACGCTATTGGTTTAATTTTAAAAGGGCTCTTTATTTTACTACATTTACGCTTTTCTACTTGTGAATTAGCAACTTGCGGATCTCGTATACAAATATTCTCCATTAGTATTTGTTATAATTAAACAACATCATATGAATACATAAAAAACAAATGAAACAAAAACAATGATTACATTTTCTCTATTTCAGAAGAACATTTATAAACTTAGAGATATAAGTAATTATTATATTACATAATATAAAAAAATCCTACGGCGGTTTTTGTTTAAACTGGTTTTTACTAATTAATTTTTTATGTGAAATTGTTTAATATGCTTTGGGCCATAACATTGCCGTAGCAAGCTGCTTCAGAGTTTTGCGTAACAAAACCTTAGAACTAGTGCACCCTGAAACTTTTAAGGAAATGGTCTATTATTGAACACTAAAAACATTAAATGGAATTATAAAACCTCTGTTTTAGAAAAACATTTTATTTCATTAAAAATTTTGTAAATCGTTTAGGGTTCCTAAATTAGAAATAGCAGAACTGCCTTTGTAGCCATTTAATTTCCAATGTGGTAATTGAATTGTAATTTAATTGCCAGAAGGTAAATTTGTTTACTGAAAAGCAAATATCTGCAAGTGACTATGTACAAACAACTACAATAAACTATATATTATAGCACAATATGTTGTAACGTATTTGCCTTAGATTTCCGCAATGTCATACTTTTCAAGTTTTATATCTTCAACTTTATGAGTGTATATTGAATTTTTTGTTTCTTAGGGTAAAATATTAGTTTTTATAAAATGGATTTACAAATTCCATTAGTTTAGGGAACGTAGAGAAGATAAATTTTGGGGAAAACAAATATCGAGCCGCTTTTTCTATATTGGATTATTTATATTGTAATGAAAATACTCTCTACATGTAAAAGCATTTTCCGTTGGAAATATTTTCTTCGGAATAAATTGCAAGCTTGATTAAACCTCAAAATGTTAAACTTAAAGTGTCAAACAATCAAGGCTTTTATGTTACGACTTGAAAAGACTTGTACCTAAATATTTTCTTTGTAAACATTGTTACATCAGGTTTATGTTAGGATGAAACAATAAAAAGTTTTAAGAAGAATTTTACTTACAACTTTATAACTCACTTCCACTTGCAGTTTCCGACAGGAAAATGATTTATACGTTATTAAGGTATATACAGTCTTACAATATACAATTGCTTTGCTTTCCAATATTAACAAGTTTGCTGTTATTAATTTACAGAGGAATGGTAAAAATGCTATTTCAGCTTTAGAGAAATTTTAATCAAGAAGCTATTTGAGTTAATTCGATCTTATTAATTAAATTAAACTAACAAATATTATGCAAGTCACGTAGCGCAGTCCCAACTTATTCGAACTGAATGAAAACTGAATAATGGAAATTATTTCAGTAGATATATTTATGCGATTCAAATTGACTAGTATTTTTGCGTATGCTGAGACATTTGAACTCGTTCCACACTTACGTAAAGTATCTGCAGCACTTGGTATGTTGTAATTTTATTAAAATTTTGCGATTTCTACCCATGGCATAGAGTATACTGTCGTTTATATTCTTGGAATGTACTTGAAAAACTAACAAAATTAAATTTTCTTTTGTTTTTAAGCTGTAAATAAGTTAAAAGTTAGATTTTAAACACGCCTTTTTCAGAAATCTGAACTCAGCGCATAAATTCCTGTAAACTTCGTATACAGGGCAGACCACACTAGAAATAAATTATTAAAATTCGATATTAAAAGAGACGGTCATTGGCCTGGTTGTTAGCACGTAAAGATGGTGGCCTTCCTATGTTGATGAATTGCCATCATTAACAATATCAAATAGGATAATAGGCACATCTGAGGCCAGCCTAGCAAGCTACTTCAGATGTAAAATAAATAATATGCTCAGAGTACTAACAGTGTCTTCGGAACTTTGCCAAGATTACAGTTAAAAATTACAGGACCTAGTCCTAAATTAAAAAGATGTAAATCTTCCTGTAAGTCCCTACTGTGCAATCTCAAGATGAATTTGAAAATATGACAGTTTTGAAAATCTACAATTAAGCAAGAGCAACCGCTGCATCCACATAAAACTCTTTGTGAACCTCATTGATAGGAATTAGGTAATCGGAACCTGTATGACTTCGATCAAATGAACGATTACTTGGTAGAACAAAATAAATTTGATGACTTTGGATCCGAAGATTGTTCATAGACTACTTTAATTGAGACTTAGTCTCGGTGTCACTGTTTTTGAAATTGTCATAGAGGGATTGTAAACCGCCCCATGAACGCCGACAACAGATATAATATTTGTACATACATAATTACTAATTTTAGAATTTAAATTTAATCTCTGTTTTGTCTTATTTCTTGAATTATTACAAAAGCAAATCAGCTATCTCTTGCTAAAAGTAAGATTTAAGACTCATGTTTACGCATTGACAAGCTAAAGAAACAAAATAAAAAAATTAATTTAACTTAGATTTTCATTGATAGTCTATTATGCTGCCTTTAGATATATACATACATATTTTATATTGGTTTTTTATTAAATGTTACTGTATTTGCTTAACTCCTTATTTTTTAATTTTATGCTGAAGTACTTTAATACCCAGAGAGCCTTTGAAAGTCGGTTATATTTCATAGTATATTTAAATAATACATCGGTTTTTTTGGAGAGTTCCATTAAGAATTTACTTTAGATGTAGAGAAATAAAAGGATAACGAAGAAGAAATAACCAGAAGGGGTAGCGATTTTGTACACCTTGTCTAGTTTCTCAGATCTCGAAGAATATCTCCAGCAGTTCTAGAAACTGTATTACATGATTAGCGCAACAGGTGGATATATCCAGGATAATGCTGCTTGTCAAAGAACATGCAAGGACCATGTTCATCTAAAAACCTATTAGATTTATTAAGCCACAAATTTCAGGATCTTTGAAAAATATCCTGATAAGTTTTCTTACCCTTCCTTCAAAAATTTCGCTTTTTGCTAAGTAATTTGTGAAATATTATTAAATAATGTTGCTTTTATTGTTATAATTATTATCTCACTATCTACGTCAAGTAATATCTCATTTTTTTACCCATGCATTCCTAAAAATGCACGCTATTTATTGGTGATAGTTATAAAATTTGGCTTAGCGATAAGTGATAAGATCACCATGTGCGGCGGTATTTGCTTTGTGAACTTTATATTGCACAAAATTATAGCCAGCTCAGATTGCACAATTATTTAAGAGCTTCCACATACATAATAATTGTGCCGATAAGGTTTAATGAATAGGTTAGAAATTGCAACTGTAAAAATAGGGTAAATAAACCTGCTTAATGGATTATTATTGGTCATCACCTAACAGAATTTAAGAGTTTTAGTAATTATATAGCAAATTTAGTATCTATTAAATGTAGTAACTTTAAAGCAACAAAGAATTAAATTTTATAATATTCTAAAAGCGTTTATTTTTTACAAATAACAAATGGAATATGTGTATACATTTAGATTAAGCATTTATTCAATACAGCCAGGACGACTTTAATTCGCAACTTGTTATATAAGTAGCTATTTTACATTTGTTTTAATTTAGATTTCGGTAATGTTGGACCAAATAAAAGAACAAATTTATGATATTTTAACACTTCGGGCAAATATAAAAATTTCTTAGGTCTTGGAAATGTATACTTCTTCGTAATAAAACAAAGATTTACTGCCTCTGCTGGTTTCGCTTAGATCTATGCATCTTCAGATTTTCATAGTCAATAAATTACATATACCTACTAGGGCAATGTTTTTTTGCTTATGTTCTTACGATGATGTTGGTCTATACTTTTATTCCTGTAATTTATTATTTTTCTGCCCTACGGAACCCACCATGAACAAACAAAGTTGGTAATTAGCTTAATTTTCAAATTTTAATTTAATGCAATCGGATAATCTGCATGAAAAATGTTACTATGTAGTTTGATAAATTAATAGTGAAACAATTGATTACAAAAAACATTAATAAACAATTAAGAGTTTACAAAAAAGTAATCTTAAAGTTAATTAAAAATTAAAAAACTTCAATTATTGTGCAAAAGCTTCACCTTTACATAATTTACAATTTTTATTAACATGCAAACTTTTTGCATGGGTAATTGGAGCCGACGGACGTCGCGACGGTGTCATGACAAATTTAGAACTTTACCAAAATAATTTGAAATAATTAAAAAAATGTACATACAGATATGACTGTAATATTAAAAATTCTTGGTTTAAAAAATTCTGTCGGTTAGAATGACGCCTAATAATTTCGAAAGAGTGCCGCATTAACCCTCGTCATTTATAAGATGGAAACTTGAATGCTTTTATGTGCAGGAAAATAAGTTTTAAAATTTGACGTCGAATTATACAAAAGCAAAATTAATTAAAATGCTCGAACATGTCCCAAAATATAATGAACCGAAACTTTGAGTGCTTACAAGAGAAACTTTTGTGATGAAGAATCAAAATTATTATAGTTTTGCCATTTTTTAAAACCATTGTGACAGGAAAAATCAGATAAATACAAGGTTAATAAAGCTTGTGAATCAGATTTTGAACAATGTAATAATTATAATTTACATTGCCTTATTGAATTTTTGATTAATTCGTTTTATCACATGTATAGTAGGAGTAATATAACTTGCCACCTACATCATCACGCGTTGGCACTGCTATTGGTTATTAACCGTCATTGGTTAGGTTGATTAATGTATTTACGATAAAAATATTCCCTTCGAAGCGGCCCTCCATAATAACAATGTTAAATAATACAGCTCTTTTTTGTTTATTTAGTCTATATAAATTTAAGTTAGTTCACAGTCTACACTAACAAGCTCCTGAGTTAAACAAGTATAGTTAAATTGTTAAGGTCACGTTCGATGCAAACGTATTCAATTAAAATTTCAATTTTGTTGTTAAATTTATAAATAACAAGTGAATAAAAAAATACTAGCTAAAACTTTGCTAGAACACAAAAACTTTATTTATCGACGACACTGCTGAAATAATAAAATAAAGTAAGGAAAAACTTTCAACTATAGTTTCCTATTACTTCAAAATGACGCAATTCAAAAATTTGTTTGTTATTTTAGCATAAGATATTTTAATTAAAAATTTTGAATCTAATCAAAATTTTTTGTTTATTATTTATTCCGTTTGCTTCAAGTTGATTTATATTTTCAAAACCATAATTCTTACGCACCAAAATAAATTTTTCACTTAATTTAAAATAATTTCAGTAAAAAAGAGTATACATTTCTCCGTAATAATTATTTTGATCATAATTTGATTCCAGTTCTATTATTAAACATTGTATATTTTTGTTTTAACAACACAAAAACGAATAATAAATCTTATTTCATTATTCGATAATTTTCCATGTTTAAAATAAATAATAATAAAAAACTCAAATTAATCAGTCTAAAATTAAATAAACTAAAATGTATAAATTCATGGGCAATGCAAAATGACGAATTGTTTTCCATAAAATTTTATGACGTACAATAATTTTGCAAAATTTTGTTAACAATATCCATACTTTTTTGGTAAATATTTATATACAACATTATTTTAGTTGCTTGCTGGTGATGGCTCCTCATTTTTAAAAGCAACGATCTGTTCTGTTTTATTGTTACAATTACTGATTTTCCGTTTTTTAAAAGCTAAACCTCAAATTAAACACGGAAAAATAATTACCTGTTGTTAGTAAATAATATTAGTAAATATAGCAAATACTCTTTTTCCGAGTGTAAGCTTACATAAACTAATATTTTAATGCTTTATTATAATTGCCTTATAAAATTTAAATGAGATGAAAAGTTTTAAAAAGTTAGGAAAAAAGTTAATGGGGATGAAAATTGTATGTGTGACAGTGAAATCTTTTTAGACGAATATTCAAGGTGTAAATTATTAATGACTTCTTCGCGTTTTACTATTTTGTAAGGATAAAAACAAGAGTGTCCTAATGAAGACTGCTCGTTTCGTATAAATTAAAAGAAATTATTTTGCTTGTTTTTGAGCTCATGATGCATCATTTCAAGTTACTTACAACATTAGTAATTAACGACAATGTCGTGCTAATTTTAACTCCGGATTAGCATGGGAATTAAAGTGATTTTTAAGCAGTGACCCTCAATTTAGGGTCTTGCCAAACATAAGCCAGAGAATTTTCGCACTTTAGTTTACCAACTTGGAGAGATAAGATTAGTTACGGAAAGTTTATCGCACACGGAATATCACATATTTTTCTTTGTTATAGGAAATCGAGGCATCTTAGCATTTTCTAATAAAAACTTATCCTATCAAGTTCTTCTAAACAAAATTCTTATCGATTTGGCTTAAAATTTTTGGAAAAGGAGATCAAGGTTCATTGTATCATAATTTATTCTCTCAGAATAAATGGAACTGAATAAATACATTGCTAGATGTAATCAATTTTATTAATGATTTATTATTATAATCATAATT
Source organism: Lycocerus yunnanus (assembly GCA_036346125.1). NCBI lineage: Eukaryota > Metazoa > Arthropoda > Insecta > Coleoptera > Cantharidae > Lycocerus > Lycocerus yunnanus. The sequence goes on from JARFIX010000017.1 coordinate 1,654,043, forward strand.
ATTGAGTTACGCTGTAACATAAATAATTTGGTGCAATGTAAAAACGACGCCAACATAAAACATATCATGTAAACTGTGATAAACAATGTTTGACTAATTTAAAAGCTTGTTTATTAGTAAATATTATTCAAAATCAGTGTTTTATGCGGATGCTTCATTCCATACGCTGTAAGTCCTACACAAATTTAATGTTCCATTAAATCATCGTTTTCAAAAATTTTCGTACTCAAGTTTAATTTTAAACTAAACTGTTTAAATATTAATAAAGAATACCTATTTATAAAATGTAATTTAAAAAAATATTCTAAAGCCCCCTACATACGCTAGTACGTAATAATCTGTAAACAATTAAAATTTTGAAATTCCTTTTGTCAAACTAAATTCATTACAATATTTTGCAAATGAGATGAACTGCTTTCACTTATTTTGATTTTAGGTGTTGAAAAAACCATTTAATCTATTTTAAGGTTTAAAAAAATAGCCAACTTTTGTAACCTCTGCAAATTTTTTATATTACGTTTAACTTTTATTTTAACAAAAAAAGTTAAAATAAGTACTTAAAATATACAATGACAATTTTATGATCACCAAGGAATTTTCTTGTTTAGTTTTTTAGACATTTGAATATATTCGAAAATTATTTTTTTCTGTGAATATTTGTAAATGTACGACCACTTTTGATTAATTTTTTTTTTTTGATATTTATTATAAATTTTAATTATTTGTAAAAATCTGATTTGCTCCACTTTTCGGCCTCACTTAGGAGATCCTGTGCCATCGTGAAACGCTAGAGTTTTTGCATAGATACTAATAAACATGGGTGAAAAATTTTAAGAATGTAGTAATTTTTCCTATTTTAACTAAATATTCCTTGGCTAAAAAAGAATTAAGTATTTCCTACCGATTGTATAAAATATACATTTGTGGTATTATAAATTAAAGTCCATGTAAAACTCGCTGAGATAGTCCTATTACCAAATACAAATTTTTATTTTATTAAAATTCAAAGACGAGTACTCATGAATATGTTTTTTGTTTCTACTAAAAGCTGTGTTGTTTGACTTAAATTCCTTATACCTAGCCGCAGAGATTTATTTATACACAAATTAGTATAAAATATTTGTTCGTCCAAATGAACGCATACCTCAAGTATGCGTATAATGTTCAAATTTACTGTTAATTGTTTAACTACAAGTCAAATCTTTATTTGTAATTTATGGATTATTTACAGTACGTTCGAGTTTTACTCTGTTAATGTTTGAGAATTTAGAAAATTACAAGTTTTCTAATTTAATTTTTAAGCCTTTGTAACGCCGAAATAACGAAATAACTTGTGGAAGTAATTTCACCTATACAGGAGTAGTTTAATATCAATATTTTTTATAATTGAATACGACGCGCGCGTCTAACTTTATTAAAACAAAATCAAAATTAAACGTGGCACCAACAACTTCCACAAATAAAATTAAAATAATAAACCCAAAAATTGAGGATGACATTTAATCAAAATTTAGAATTAATTGATTTTACAAGTTTCATCATGTTATTTCATTAAAATTCTGATTGAAATTTCTCTTAACAACCCATTACTAGTAAACTGTGGGATAATTTCTATTATAAATTTACTATTTTATATAAATTGGCTATGACAAAATTTACTTAATCAACAAATATTAAATGCATAATTAACGAGATTTTGTTTGCACATTTTGCGAAAGTTTGAAAATTTTGCGAACGTGGAAGGACTTAATACTCGATCAAGTGATGTATTGATTATAAATTTAAATCCGATGACTTAAAAGTTGCAGTAAAAGTTTTATTTGCTTACTTAATTTTTCTTTAAATTACATTCCTGCAAGTATTTTAGTTCAACGAATTTCTATATTGTTATATATTTTAAAATTGAATGTTTGTGAGACGGGTTGCACCGAAAAACCGACCTTTAGTTTTCTTAAGAAATTTTGTTATTCTAGGTCTAGGTTGTCTGTTAGAATTATAATAGTATGGTGAGTACAAAATTTACATAATCATATAATTTGAGTCACAATTAACTCACAAAGGGAGCTTTTAAGTCTCATTTAGTATAGTAAGTGATCTTTAGTCAAGCAAGTCGAAACTATTTTCATATATTAGGTACATTTAAGTCTTAGTTGTGGTTGTAAAGCATTATAATGTAAACGTTTGGAGACAAAGTGGAAGTACATACTCTAGTGACTAAAATGTATTGTTCATTAAAACATTAACAACTCTTCATCTAAGTTAAGTTAGCTTAATTCTAAAATTTAACCATAAATGACTAAAATAATTAATGTGGTTTTAATAGCAATGTCCAATGCTATAGGTATTTAGTATTTTGTGCTTTATGTCATTTTCTTTATAAGAAAACAAATTCGTGTGCTGATTAAAATATTAACTCTCAAACCTGACTTAAAATTTAATCGATGATTAAAATTGTGCAATAATTAAAGTGCATTGCTAAATAATATATTGATTGTTGTACCAAGAAATTTGAATTAACTTTTTTGTTACCAGTCATAAGATTTGAGGATCTTTAAACTCTAAATACTAATTCCTCCAATTTGACAGGTCTTTATTTCTTCTGTGCCAATATCTGAAGTATAACATATCACCCAAATCGAACTACTCGATGAACAAAATGAACTACTCGGAATTTATTAATTAAAAGTAATAGGATTTTGTAGTAATGGTCTTTGTTATTCTGGATTTAAATAATTTAAATTGGGCTCTAAGGATTGGGAGTTTGAACGTGTATTATACATATTTTAGATTAAAGGTTTTAGTTGGAACATATGCATGATCAAAGTCGATAGTACCTTATTAATGTTCTGATGTTTTAAGTCAAATATAATTAATACTAACTTATAATGATGTAGTAATGTAGTCGAGTTATTTAAATGATAATAAAAAGAAAAATGAAAATAAGTATTGAGGTTCAATTTTGCAATCTCTAATTATTTGTAACCCAAGAATTGTATATTTATGAAAATTGTTAGTCAAAATTTAGAAAAGTTTAGCGGTTTCAGGAAAAAATAAATAATAAAATGATGGGCGAAAACCTGAAAGTTTACACAGTGTTGAAAATCACATTTTTATCTAAATTGGTATTGCACTTTATTGAACTGAAGTGTTCAAAATACATTACTTATATAATATTCTGTTATAATAATTAAAACTGCATTTATTTATTATGTTAATGACAAATACTTTATTCAAAATCAGTTCAAATTTATAGTTTTTCTTTCTGTTAGATCTTTCCCAATTCAACCTATTATACCATGGTCCGTTTGTCACACCAATAAATTAAAAACTCCAATAATTGCTTTCGAGGAATTTGAAAAAATTCACGTGAAAATGGTCTATATTTTAATAGAGGTGGTAGTTTTCGTATTTATTTTGTGTACCTACCTAATTATAATTATTACTCCTATTAAACTTCGAACTTTCAAAGGCATTAATGCAGGTATATTATTAGTAATTAGATTTGCAATGTTGCAATATTTTGAATTAGTAATTAAGCAACTTAAAATTAAATTATAGAGAGCGTGCACGTAATACATATGCAAGTTTATGACTTGCATATTGCATAAAATACTATAAAATTTAATTAAAAACTTTTTTAACTTTGATACAGTACATGGGATTGCAACAATTAAATATTTTTAATATAAACAAAAGGTTTAGCAAATAGATTTAAAATACCTGCGATATAATCCATAGTTTTTTTTTTTATTATTATTTTTACAATCGAATTGATATATTTTCTGATAATTTTTTGGTAGACAATATTATTATAATAGTTTAGATAATTTTACACTGACAACTTGAGGAAATTACCGTATTATTCTAGTAGTTGGTTATTTATTTGTTGGTGGGTAGATCAACCTCCGGTTTAGGAAACCGTAAGCATGTAAAATAAGCTTTACAAGTTATATATTGATGTTATTTAAAATTACAGTCGAGTTGTTTCATAAGTTTTTATGGTAAATTCAATAAATAACATAGGCCCGAGATGGTTTTATTGCTCAAACAAATTTATGTAATTCTTCCTAATTTTTATTTGCCGAATTTGTAACAAAAATCAATCTTCTATTTACAAATTTTCCAGGAAATATATTTTTGTTTTTGCGGAAAAATACTATACAACTTTCTTGCTGTTGTTTTTTGTAATTAAATTGAAAATGGCGTATCTTGACATAAAAATATGTCAAGGCAATTATTATTTGAAACATTTTTGTATTAAATTCGTAGTTTAAGTGTTACACAAATAGGTCAGAAAATGCTCAGTTAAAATTTAATGTCTGTACGACCATGGATTGCGCTAAATTGTCATAATGTCTGTTTCAGCTAAACCGCAGTGCGATAAAAATGCCACTTATCAAAGAATGCGATTCGCTGGCAACTGAAATTCTTCTTTTTCTTGAAAAATTGACTAAAAGTTTAATATGCACTATTTGGTGTATAATAACAGTAACTAACTACATTACTGTAAATTTCACCACGGTAGCGTTCATAAAACGAAAGAAAAAGAAAACAACTTACTTATGTTTTTTGGTTTTACACGTAATTTTTGCAACGTAAATTAATGCAACGTACTTTTTATAATTGAGATACAAAGGGAAAATTTTTAAAATTTAAAATTACAAATTTTTTTAACTCAATTTAAGATTATTTAAAGAACTGCGCTGTACGAATATACCGAGTCATTAACTCTTATTAAATGTAATTTTAATTTAATTAACTACAATACATTATTATTGTTCTTAGAACAAACTTATGTATTATTAATTGTATGGTAGATTCATTGTCAGAAACTCTTTAAGCACAATCGCGCATACATAAAATAAGGTTTATGAATATTTATTTTAAATTAAACTTGATCGATATTAAATTAACTTTGCAGCACTGTTAAATTGTAGTAAAACCATAAAAACTTTCAATATCCAGATGTATGCATACCTTAATAATGGTTTGTTGACAAGGTTAATTTGAGCAACTGTTTACAGAGAATGCTTAAAACTTCAAATTGTAAACATTTGCGAAAATAAACTATTTAAAGTGAAGTCAAATTGTTCCATTTAATATAAATTGAGCGAGCACAGCGAACAAAGAGAGTTTTTACAAACAAAATTAAAATATTGAATATTTAAAGTACTATATTAAAGATAGTTAAAAGAATAACCGTCAATTTTTTAATATAAGTTTATAAAAGATTTATTACTTTGTGAAATTATATGTTTTAAAATGGTTTTAAATTTTTTTAAGTTCAGTGAAACGAGAAAGCATGGAATTAAGCTATTACGTAATATATTTCATTCCGTCTAAAACCCATGGATTGGGAAATTAGTAAAAATTTTATCTTTTTAAAAATAAAACTTTTTGTAATTATTTCGTGACTATTAAAAAGGAGATAACAAGTTTTAGGTAAGTTTTATCCAAACGAAATGTAGTCTATTTAACTATTTAATTTTTTCACATAGTTTATTTATGAATTAAATAATTACGTAATGGATTTTTATCCTTATTCAATCATATAGGACTAATTTAACTGATGAACTTTGCTGAAAACGAAACATAATCGTACAACGATGTCTTAAAGTAAAAATATGTAAGTGGAAAAATTTACTAATTTAATAATAAAAAAAATAATTGATAAAATTTAAAATCTTTTTAAAATATAATATAAATTTATTGGGCTATTACTCTTACACTTGATTATGACAAAAGTAAATACAAAAGTAAGGAAAGCGACCTGACCCCTTGCACGAATATCCGTTTTTCACCTTTTGCTAATTTCTTTATTTTTTTTGAGATATTAGATTCATATTTTATTAGATATTATTAACGTAATTTTTTAAGTAATATACAATTTAGCTTAATTGATTTTAGTGTTGTTGCCAGATGTTAGTATAACTTTTGATATAGTTTTTAAGCTATTCGCATATATAAACCAAAGGCCCTGGAGCGCATTATGTCTTGAAGATCATCGTGTAGATATCAATTTTTTTAAATTGAGTTAAAAAATTGTTTTTAAAAAGTTTTTTCCTTATATTGTAATAAAAACAAAATTATTTACATATTCACTAAAACATAAATTATAAATTTGACCAATTGTATATATGAAAATCAGCAATGAAATTTTAGGATAAATTATGACAATTTTTTGCTTACTTTTTTAACTTAAACTAAAATGTTTGTGCACTTCAGGGTTGTGGGATTTGAATTCAATGAAGGTGGCTCAATAACTAAAGTTAGCTCAGGCACTTGGGTTATAAATACAAAAATAATATATATCCAAATCAATCCAATAGATCCAAGGGCTTAATAATTGGTAGACAGTAAGGTACCCAAACCAGCTTCAGAAATTGACGACCAGATGCAAGATGGTGGACAACGCCACGTATTTTACCAAAATCATTGACAAGAATTGCTGTCCCCGTGCTTCCAAAAACACGAAACTGAAGCTAACCCCAAATCGTAACTGATAAAAAAATTAAACAAGTCGTGCAAAAGGATAACGTACATTTACAATACTCAAAATTTCCTAAACAATTGGCATAAAACATTTAACAACTTCTCGACAGTAGTTTACACTGAAAACCTTTTGGGATAATATCCAACATCCATGATAAGGGATTACAGCAGTATTCTTCAATTTAAATACTTGGCGAATTTACTATGTACATGTTACTTCTGCAATTTATACGCTAGCCATCTTATCTTAACACATTTTTCCTAACCTCTCTACATTAAAATCGCGCTTAAAAACCTAATAAAATCAAAATTCAAATTTTCAAAATATTAATGTAACAATCTACAAAACTAAACGAAAAAGTTAATCCTTTGTGATCACATAGCTGCGATGATGTAATAAAATAAATTAGCTGCTGCGTTAAAAAAGATTAATCTATTGGAAATGCAGAATAACTGATTAGGAGTGCGTATAACAAAATTTTGTAATTATCAAAAACTGTTATATCCTCTCACTCTTATAATCAAAAAAAAATTTGTACTAAAAATTTTTTGTTGTAATCTGTACAATCAGGTTCTATTTTTGTTTTTGTCTATTATTCTCTCATAGCTGATATAAAAATCTATCGACATAAATAAAACTGTTCTAGAATTTATTTTATTACAAGCCAATATTATCAATCCAAAATAGATTCGAATTTTGTTTGTTTTTCCAAATCTGTTACTATTCTCCGCTTTTAAAAATTTAATTGGTTATAATATTTTTATTATTAGGTTAATGTTTGAAAAATGTTACAAAATTTTATTAACAATAAATTACATGATTGTTATTGCAATAATTATTATTATCATGTATAATAGTGAAAGAACAATTTTGGCGCCATAATATTCATTAAATTACATAGAATCGAACTTTATTACACCAACATAATAAAAAAATTAATGATTTTTACGATTTGTTCTGTTGGTTCATTATATTATTAAATTTGATACATTCAATAGACAAGAGGGTTGTGGTGCTGTTAACCCAGTGACAAATCTGGCAATCACAGATTCTGACCTGATTTTGATTGTTTCGAGTTTAAAAAACAACTAAAAATAACTATTTTTATTTAGAATAATTTTATTCAAATATAAACCAATTAACTTATTTGTGGCTCTCAACAAATTAATTTTGTACCGAAATTTAGCTTCAAATGTTAAAGTAAACAGAAAAAAGTTGTTGTTGCAGAGATTTCATCCATCGGTTAGCGTCACTTCATACCGGGTGTTTATCATTAAACTCACACATAGAAATTTTACAGTTTTGTTGTTTCCTGCTCGCCAATTCAACCTACGGAAAATGTTCTGGCTATTAAAAATTACATGTTTATTATTGATTTTTGTTGAAAAATATTAATTATTTATAATTTCCATACTTTTAAAAACGAGTTGCCATGACTTTCAAAAAAGTTGACATATCTGGTATATGGAAAGACATAATTAAAAATATAGAAATTGTCTTTTTCTATGATCAAGTTCTACTATAAAGTTTGTTATTGCACTTTATTTTCCAATAAATTTACAACAGCAAACTTACAAAGCCGTTTATTGTGGTTATGTTGCCTCTAATCGATTAAACAATGCCAGATATTACAAGGAAGTCATAGTAGTTTCAACTGCATTAATATTAACGGTGTATGTTGATAAGCTGTTCCCACGTGAGTCACAACCATCTACCAGTGTCACACTTAATCTTGCAAATCCATTTTCATAAATTATGATGCTTCAGTGAAAATTAAATTATAACAATAACAAAAAAACATTTTGTGGAACTAAATTTGTTTGCTTCCGTTTATCTCATTTTTTTAAAACATATTTAGGATTGTGCGATCAATTTTTTCAATACGCTTATAAGAAGTACAAGGAACGTTTTACAAGCTCCAGATTTAAAGTTTATGATTTATTCGAAAAAGTCCTTTAATCTCCAATAATAGTCTTTCAGTATTTTATCTCTCTTCCGCCAGATTATCTTCTTAATAGGAAACCAATACTCATAAATGTATTTCTTAATCGTGGGTATTTCAGAATAGTGGAAAAAAAGCGTTTTCTCTTGTATGCGAAGGGTAGGTTTATCATCGCGGTTATCTCAAAGAACAAAATTTGAAATTTTATAGTTGTTTTAGATTTGATTTTAAAAATTAGAATTTTAGAACTGATGTTTGTATTAAGGTCTCCAACAAATTTAATATTTTATTCTCATACGATTTATTACAATGCATAGCGGGTAACTTTTATATTATATAGCATATATCGGCACACGAAGTTTTCAATTTTATTAATCCGTTTGATGTTCGGAATATTTTTAAAATGACAGTCATGTCTTTGTGAAGAAGACGGATATGTATATCGATAGCTGTCATTCATTTAGAGATACTTGAGTAATTTGATTGAATTGTATTCGTAAAAAATATTTAAATGAAATTTGTTGCTGTGCTCTATAAGGAATTCTTTCAAGCGTAACTGTAATCAAATTTCTGAAATGGGTATAAACATTTTCTAAAATATCTTGTATACCAGAATCTTAAAATATTTTTTTAGAAGTAAAAGAACTATTTAATGTAATTACAGATTTATTATATTTTAAAATGTTTTACTGCAAATATTTATGTACCTATAAGAATTAAGTATTAGTATATTTGGAATCTGATGTAACAACGATAACATTCATCTGGAGGAGAGAAAACGTTTATAAAGCTTTCGTTCATATTCGAAACATCTAAATGGGCAAATACTCGATTGGTTTTATAGCAGATTACCTCGGTGGTTTGCCATTGTCTGCAGATGGAAAACGGTTAGAATACAATTCTCCGCCTGGGTTGGAATTTGGTTTGACAGTTGACGTACTCATGCCCGATTTTTTCACCTAGGATTATCTATTAGAAATAAAAGATAATTTTAGTTAAAGAAATCGGAAGTCTATTGTCAGTCTGTAATCTTCTTAATGGCAGTTAAATAATCATAACGCAATTAAGATGCTTATCTACTTACAAAGAGCGAAAAAAAATTGTGGATAATGTTTACAATACCAACTCTCAGTACAGGTTGTTATAAAGTAATAAAATAATGTTAACCTAATGCTTAATGTGTGGAAAAACGATATTATAAATTTATAACTTAGCGAGACTGATGTTTCGCACGTTACACCGATAAATCAATACGTAATATAATATTATGTGTAATAGGAAGATATTTACTAGAATTTCTAATGAAAAAATTTGTTTGAACTAAGCACCTTTAAGCGATGATGTTATCAATGGTTTTTCAAGTGAAATTTTATATTTTCAGAAATATAAACAAGTGTTTTAAAGTTACATAGGAAATTTTCGTAGACAATACAAAAATTAAATGTAAATTAAAGCTGTCCATTTAGAAAAGTCCACTTTATAAGTGAAGGTACCTTTAATCTCAAAATCACTAAATGACCATTTGTATGAGAACTAGTGAGAACCTCTAATTAATTTTTCCGATGTTTGGGAACAACCACCAAGAGCAATTACATCCAAACGGTTAGTTAGCCCAATCTCAAGCAACTTTCCTTCCTGAGTGCCCCGGGTAAAAAAACTTTATTTTGTTTTAGTCATTAATCGTTTCTAATCAAAAGTCACTAAAACCTGGTATAGAGATGGAAAGTAAAGACAATATAAGTCTTGATCTTGGCCTGCATGTTATGTTGTGTTTCTGAAGTTATTTTTAATAAGTAAGCTTTTTAAAATTATGTTTTGTAAACTTCCTATCGACAAGAAACGTAGTTAAAAATTACTAATGCTTGTTATAAAAATTAATAAGAACGACATCAAACAATTATTGTTGAATACAATCAACTTGAAATACAAGAAAAATCATCTAGAAAGAACATTAATTTGTTATCAGCATATTATTTCTTGCGAAGTCATATTTCAACAATACACTCAATTTCTTAAAATTCCACTTGACAAAACTTGAGAGAAATTTGGAAATTATAAAGCATATAAAAATGTAATGATTTATACAACAAATTGACTTAGTATTTTTTTATATTTTTGTTAATGTAATCAAAAATATTTTTTGGAACTTGAAATGAATTTACAAGTTCTTGAAACTTTTTCGATTTTGAAGTAATGAAAGAAATTTCAATAAATCGATTGTACAATACATACAAGTTCATAAAAAGTTCTTGTTTGTTCTGTTAATTTAATAGATACATAAGTGCAATATGTTTTAACTTTTTCGTACAAATAATTAAATAGATCGATATTAAAACAATTGAAGTTATACTATTTTTGTGTCATTGTTATAAGTTGACAACGAATTAAGCTGTATTTTTAAGCAAAATTTACCTTAGAGAATAAGTAAAGTATAATTTATAATTATTGTTGTAAATTCCACTTTACATTCCAATTTCACAGAAATGCGTTCTATCCTACTCCTGTGGTGTGCGAATATTTCACTATTTTTTAATTTTTAATTATTAAAATCAAAAATTTTCTATTCTGGCCAACTACAACATTTAAAGTAAATAACTAAGTTTGTATGCATGTAAAATTGCAAAATAAATGCACTATTCCAAAATTAATTTTGAATGGCAGAAAATAATGTTAATTAAATCAAATTTCAAGATGGTAGTCCTTTCTGTCCATACTATGCAAATAACCGTTTATAAAGTTTCTTGCTAATTTTATTATTTAAACACTATGAAGTAATTCGATTTAGATGGACTGTGCTGTATAAGTGCAGTCCATTATGTAAAGACTGGCAGATTGAAAAAATTCTTTTCAATCCATTATGTGCTCATATACTACAAAGTTGTAAATGTATGCTTGATAAAGTAGCTAATGCAACATGTGGTTTCCTTTTGTTTCAGCAAGGGTGTCAACTTCTATTTGCACACAACTCTAATTACGTAGTGGCTTTCAAGACCAAATTGTAGAGCTGGCTGCTAAGTGTGCTTCGTCTATTCAACCCTTTTGTTATTAACTGTAATAATCGTGTAGTGTTTTTAATTTTAATATGGGAGACGAAGGTGTAATCGAATTGACACTCGAAGAAAAAAAACTCAAGGCCCTGTTGATTGAAAAAGAGACCGAATGCAACGCAACATTTAATTCGAGTAGCGAAATAGAAGGTAAGACATTTTTATTAAATTCACACATCATTTGCCTCTCCTTGTTAAGAAACTGAAATTATTTTAATTCACAATTAAAATTCACACCCAGCCGAGATTTAGAGTTTCATTTATTTTATTAATTAAAATTAAGTCGTGTTCCGTGCTCCAACCTAGGTTACCATCACTCTGTACCACTTTTACTGTCTGTGCAATGAAACACTTTTATTACAAAAAAGTGGCTCGTCAGCTTTTAATTGTTATAGCAAAAGTTGTAACTTTGAATTCAACTGAAACTGAATGTTAAGCACCATAAAACTTTAGCTAAATTTTATTATAGTTTCATAACAACAATTTAACGAATGGAATACAAGTATAAAGTTTTTTTTGAAAGCATCTATTTTTTTCCTTTGGACGTTTTATCAATGAGGAAAATCGAGACTTATGTAAATATACAACCAATATTCTTAAATCTACAACGTGTCGATGTTCACCATAGGGCAGAGCGTTTCCTCCCTTTACAGTTTTCCGCATACTACGAATCGGATCGGAACGGAACAAATCCAGGATATTCAGTAATCAGTATGTTACATATTTTTTCCGATGGATCCGTTCGGATTGGATCACTTAAAACCATTAGTGTGCATGTAAAAACGTTATGTTATTTTTAGTACGAAGACATTTAATTAAAAATAGTTTAATGAGAGCTATTAATTGCCATCAAGAAGAAAATGCTGTTTTTTTTGTAAAACACTTTATTATACCAAAATGAACCAATACGTCTTTTATTCTTTTTCTGAATTCGACAAATTGTCGGTTTTCTTTTCATACTATACTCCTCAAAATTTATAGAAGCACGACGTTCATCCACAATGATCCCTTATTTCGTTTACAATTTTGTTGACTCTTTACACACGATAAACATGTTTACAATTAACTACAAAGTACCTTGCTTATTTACTTTACTTTAAATAAATTTTTAAATAACTTTACAAGTGGGAATTATCACAGCTTGAAAAGGAACTAGTTCAAGTGATTTGTTTTCATTTTTAAGTTTAAAAATCTTCTTATAAAATATTTTTATTCCTTTAAATTTAAAGTTTTTAAATTTTATAAAAATGCAACTCTTTAACATTGGCAATTGAGATGTTTTGAGACCGGGAAGACTTTTTGCACTTGTTAGGATTTTCATGATTTTTTTATAGTTTTTGTATGATGCAAAACTACAGATATAACTAAAACCGCTATTTGCAAAGCATTTAAACAGTGTATTACGTATCAAGTTAAGAAAGTCACCTTTTAATAGTGATATTATCTCTAACAAGAAACCAGCAGTGCGTTTTTACATCAAAGATGCCTTTTCGTAACAACACTGTCTACCACTGTTTGGTTGGAAAGCAAAAACTCATACCCGGCAGCGAAAATTGTAAAACAAATTTCCATTTTTAAAATAATCACAAAGAATCGATGGTTCTAATAGATTTTTTTTTAGCTAATAAATCTTTAAAATAATTACCTAAACATAAACTTTGTTATGACTAGGAAAATCATAAATTTACAGATTCAATTCGTAGCTAATTAAAATACTAATTAATTTTATCAGCAAGTGTAAATTACTTAATTAAAAAAACATTTAACGATGGCATTTACCTACTCAAAATTTGTTTTTCAAAATTAAATTTTGTTCAACTTTGGATTTTTAATTACATTTTATTACTTAACAAATTTTATTGTGTTGACACCGAAAGTTAGTTAATTATAAAAATTATTTTTTACAAACCATTAGTTCGCGTTAATTAATAATTAATAACGCGTAGAAGTGTATGCACTCGATTAACTTAGTCTTGAAAAAAAAAGAAATTTTATTTGCAAGTAGGTACCTACGTATAATTCTTTCAGAAAAAGTAACTTTTATAATTTTATAGTGATTAATGGTGTATTGTTTGTGAGGATCGCGTTACTAATACTCTTCAATGTCAAAAGGGATCTATAAACCATAAATAAAATTACGTGCTAAGAGAAAATTCACTATCCGCCTTCTTTAAGCAACGCCTACGTCTCACTTTTTGAGTTTTGTCTTTCAACTGGCAGGTAATTTGGACTAGGGGTTAATGAGTTTAACTGCCGGTTTTATTGTAACTATTTCGATTCTTACCTACTCCATTCTGCTGAAGTGTGATACTAATAGCAAAATAGTTTATTTTCAATTAAAAAAAAAACAATCTAACCAGTTAATAAAATATTTACCTACAATTTTTTAATTTAATATTTTTTTGTTAAATAGTTGAGTTGTTATTTCAAAAGAGGGAGGTTTAAGTTATTATGAAAATAATATTTAAAAAAATTTGAAATTACTTAGTACTTAATAAGGGGATGGTAATGGCGGTTAGGCCTACACATAAATGCATAGAGTGTCAACTCAGATAGCGGTAGGTCGTGGGTTTCCAATAATTAATATGTGCACTTAATTTCAAAGAAAACTAAAATATAACTGCATAATCTATTGAATAATAAACGTCAAAACAAAATTCTTCTTCTGTCAATTTGACAATCAAAAATTAAAATACAGAAAACATGCTTTCGTCGTGAAGGGATGATTTTATCACTTTACACAATAAGAAAAAAGAGATTGCGTAAAAGATTACACTATCAAAAAATTTTAAAATAAAACATTTGAAAGCAAATAACGAAAATGCAATTGCAACCTAAATATAAGTTTATATCACATGGTTCTCTTTCGTCGTTTCGCCTCCTGACAGAGGCATTGCAACCACTTCATGTTTTGAAAAGTTATCTTCACATGACGTACTAATTACAACTTCGACAAACTACACGCATCTTTCTAAGGAAGCAAGCAGTAAAATTAAAAACTGCACAACTTTTAAAAATAATAATTACTCTGTTCATTCAACACTGAATTTCAATATACTACTAAACGAAATCCAAAATTTTTAAAGACACAATATAAATATTTTAAGGGTAAGAAAACACTTACACGACATATGAGGTGTATGATAATGACAACAGTTAGTAGCGGTGTTAATCAAGCCAAACACCAAATTATGTTAATCGAATAAGCACCAAGTAGCTTGTTGCCTGAAATCATTAAAGTGGAATGGTGTTGTTACCATCAGTAATTTTAAACAACATTGGCTAACAATGGTTTTTAAAATCTCCTTCAGGATTGTAGTATAAATTAAACACATTAGATCCAAAATTAGTATAAACTAAAACTACTATCAACTGTTCACTTCAAAATTTGGGCAAAATATTTCTAATTATCCGAATATTCTTAAATATTATCAAAGGTGGATGGTTTCATTCGGGTCAGTGGAGCAGATTCTTCTATGTCTCCACATCCTGAAGCTTGTCCTGTTCCAATTCCTGTTCCAAAGCGTGCTTGGGTTCAATGTAAGACAATACGAACTAACACAATACTGAAAAGGAATCTATCGAGGTTTATCATTACAATCTACTATTTTCTCTCTCTCTCTCGTCAGTAATCTAGCAAAAGTACACTTTTTTCTATAAAAATGGCTTTACCAAATGAAAGAGCATAAAAATGCGAATCATTTGGTGAGAATGAATTTAGTCGGACTTCTAATAAGGCCACTATTCAAATTTGAAAATTTCAATTTTCCCATAAGAAATACATGTAAGTGTAGAGGGCCATTCTATCACCAGTCCGCGTGCTGTACCTGGGTTGGCAGTGACTAGCGGTGGAGAGATACCAGTCGGGTCAACATTCACACTTGGCCTAGTTGGACCGTTCTTGAGGGATGTTTTTAGTAAGTAAAGCGCTTGTCAAAACCGCTTGTAGAGCTCGAAGCAGAGCGGAGCGGAGAGTGCGAAAAGTGGGTTTTGACAAACGCAACTACGCCAAGACTGGGATTCACCTTAAAAGTGAATTTTTTCCAAAATTTGTTGACCAACAACAAATTTTATTTTTTATTTGTTAATTACATCCTTATTTTTCATAATTTGTTATAAAACCCGAGGTTCTGGTATCTTTACTGTCGCCACAACCTTTTGGGGTTACAGTTCAAAAAAAGGGAATGAGTAAATCGCATTGTAAATAAATTTTTAAAGCTGTTTTTTCCAAAATTTCTGAACCGTCCGCAAATTTTATTTTTTTATACGCTAATTAGACCCTGATCTTTTATAATTCACTTTAAAAATGGTCAAAATCGGATGACGAATTTCTTACCCATCCCCGAAAATCGTTTAAAACGTGTTAAATTACAAAATGCAAAGAAATTAAAGTAAAAAATGAAAAACAAAATACCGTAATTTTAGATATAAATGCTTCATTTGTCTAGTGTCTATGGAGTCGACGAAATGGCTTCAAAAATCAATAATTGAAAAGTTCTAAAACAAAAAAGAAAAATCTTGCTTTTTGTCTGTCTGAAGCCACTTAATACCGGGTATTAATTTGAAAACTTTTCGTACTTGATAAGTTGCAAACAAAAAATAAATTAATTCTAGAAAAACTCTTCAACTAATTTAGAAAGGAAATATGAGAATATGTAATTACTAGAATTTGGAATTCGGCGCACAATATATTTTTTCAGATATTACAGATCACGAATAATTTTACAGTAGACTCCCGTATAACGATAATAACTCTACGTTACACCTTGTGGAAATCATGTAAGTATACTAGAATTTTCGTCGTGTAACACGAATAATATTATACATACATAAAAATAATTAATAATTAATTAATAATAACAACTAACATTAATAATTTTATTGTTTAGAATTTTTAGAAAATTAAATTCCAGGTTTTGAAAGTTACCAAAATTAAGCTGCATTTACAACCTGAAAATTAAAAATTACTGTTTTGAATTTAATTTCTTTGCTTTATCCATCTTTGAACGTAGGCTTTTCCTTTAGTACTTCTAATTTGACAAGTTTTGACATTAAAATATCAAACATAAGTAATTTTTAAAGCCTAACCTTAGAATTTTTAGCTGCGCTTATGGAATTATGTAAAGTATTATCCTTAAAGAAGGATTGTAAAGATCAATTCGAGAATGGATATTATTTAAAAGCGGAAAGTGAAACATTTACGAATTACGGTACCTAAATGGTTCTAAAAAATCCATTTTTATTTCATTTTTGAGAGATAAAAATTAATGACGTCATAAATGCCATTAAAACTTTTGTAATGACTGCAATGGGAATATTAAGAATTGACGTGTCCTATAATTTTGGCAATGTTACAATAACAAAAATAATTTTTTGTATTTCGGCGTTCAATTATTGCTAAAGGTATTACATCAGCACAAACTAATTTTTAATAGACAATTTTCATACAAATTCATGCATTTAAACTGAGTAGAAGGGCGAAGCCGATTCTAGATAACTTTTTTTAGTAGCACTAACTATAGTGACTTTTTCGGAAGAATGCCTGAATTACCAACTACGTTTTATATAATAAAATTTAGCCAATAATGAGAGCCTTTTATCTTTTTGCATTACTATTTTTAAATTTATAGAAGTTCAAAAGTTAAATTTGGTTTCTTACAGCAATACCACCATTAAATCCCTATAAATATTTCGTAGCTATTGTTACCTCACATTAGAAATAAATTACCTCGATCTTTACTGTTATTGCAACAGTCTATTAACTATTTGTAAAAAAACATCAATATTCAGTGCACGTATCCATTTGAAATTGCGGTGCTTGTATTGTTCATGAGCGTAAGATATAATAATGGTGAAGCTAGAAAACTTTAATTTTCCTGTGCAGAAAAACTAGCACAACCTATGCGGGGCTTCTTCAATAAACTATGTACAATAATTGAAGTGTGCATCGTGTGATATGCACGTTTTGTGAAATATAAAAATAAAACCGTGATACATTAAATTTTCCATTCTACATTGTCGATAAATAAAATTTGCATCACAAGAAGTTATAAAATTCCAATCTAGTTTTGTCAGCATTTTAAGACATAAATTTTGAATGTTTTTCGTGAATGCTTCACGTATGCACGGTTTAATGTCAATAACAATAAGGTATTCCGTTTCAACAATAAAAGTGTCTCGCTGTTCCAAAAAAAAAAAGTAAATTTTTTTACATATTATTATTTATTGTAAAAATCAAGTAAATCGAGACCCGCGAAAAAATTCATCAATTGAATTCGCTGCTCTAGTATACTTGACCTAAATGATGTTACAAATGTAAGCCGAATGCAAATTTTGGCCATTAGAATAAATTACAAACTACATTATTTATGATACTACAATCAACTTTTTTTTGCAAAAATGAAGTAATCTGTCCCTAAAAGTTTATATTTATGATGCTTTCTCTGTCAATAGTTTTGCATTATTGTATACGCGCTTACCGTGAAGTGGATGAGTTTTCTCTCATGCGAATAGATGAAACAGTTAAATGCTTTTAAACACTTTGAGAATGGATTATATAAATATCCTTGTGGTAATCCAAAATTCCATTCAAATACAAATTTATCTATTTTCCTTTTTAGCTTTAAATAATAACTTTCAATTTAAGCTCTAATTGATAAGTATTATTATTCTCTGTATTGAAATTTATGTAATGAAATAAACATAAATTTTATAAATTAAATTTGTTTGACCACAAAAGTCTAATCCAAATTAATAGGTTTGGAGTTTCACCATATACATTAGCATTATGTCGTTTTGGTAATGCAGATTTCCGTTCGATTTTTAAAATGTGATCTTCGAGATTTATGCGTTTCATTTCAGATAAATGCAAATATTGGCGCACATATATCAATGATGACTTATTGTATTCAATGACGAATTAAAATGAACCGAATCAATAAGGAATTTTTGCTGTCTATTCATAAGCTGATGGTCTTTTATCAAAATTCGTTTGGCATAATTTAAAGTAACTGTTTTGGTTGTGAATGATAATTATGGTGAGCCTCACTAACACTAAAACCTCAAAATATCATACTTCCAATTATAATGCAATTAAATTAAATGCAAATGAAGATGAATTATTATTGTTACCAGCTTAAATTAATAAATTTAGAATTTTGGCTGTAATACTAAATGCAATAACGGTGCAGTGTAAAACATACTTATTGAACTAATACTACAATTAATACTAATTATTACTACATTAGTAAATTAATACTACAAAATTCAATAACCCGAAACAGATATGTTTTTTAACCTTAGGTTTCTTAAATAATGCTTTTGCTTATTTTTGGACAGTATGTAAGTTGAAAATAGTTTTATTTTAATTTAACTTGCTTTATTATATCAGAAAGCTCATTTCAAAGCATTTGAATTTACATTATGTATTCTGTATCTCATGGGTCTTGTCTTTTGTTTATTACATGCGGCATACTTCTAGTGGGAATAGCAAGATAAATATGGAAAGTAGTCGATGGTTAAATGCTATATCGTAATTCACTTTGATAAATATTGGTTCAAGAATACTGTAATAAATTTTATTAAACTTAGGTATACGAGTAATTGTCATGAATTAAAAAAACAATAAAAATATTTTAGGCTAAATCAACCAATGAATTGGTTGCTTATCAGGAAGGTATCAAAGTTGTAAAGAAGGAATTTAAATGATTTTTACATAATATTATATTGTAAAATGACCTGCCTTGTATATTATGTTAAAAGATTTTGTTAAATACATCTTAATTTAAAATGCATTAAAATTAAAATGTAAAATGCAAATAGTTAACGTGGTATTTAGATCATAAAGTGTGGGCTCTATCATTTTGACGTTTTTTTTTTAAATATTACTTAATATTAAAATAATAAGGGTATGTCACTTTGTAAATTCATCGTAAACTTCGTAAAATCTAATAGTTTTTGCTTATTAATCAGCATTTCGATAATTCTTTTAAACTTGTTGACTTTAATTACGTATTTGACATTTAATAGAAGCGTGTGTGTATGATTTTACAATATCAAATGCAAAAACTATTAGATTTCACGAAGTTTACGAAATTTGCGATGAATTTACGAAGTGACATGAATACACTTATTCTAATATTTTAACATTAGAATTTTTAAATGAAATTTTATAGGACATTAAGACGTATTTAACAAAATCATTTTAACATAGTATACAGGACAGGGTTCACTGCCAATACGTTAGCGACTTTTTCTCCTATGTCAGTAATGTGCACTCGAACTTTCATTGTTTACATAGGGGACCTACTGTTTAACGCGTGATCGAGATTATTACACTGTAAGCAGATTACATCTTGATAGTTTGTTAATAATTCCGAGGATTATTAAACCATTCATTTTAACATTTAACATAATCAATGCATTCAATATTTTGAGTGAATTGGAGAGATTATTTACATTTTGGTATTTAGACATTCAATTATTTGACAATTTAAAATTTAACAAGCAGAAATTTAAATAATCATATTAAACCACCGCTGAGGGTATAATTAAACTGAAATTTTGCGTATTATTAGACCATAGATTATTACATCATTTTATGACCATTACACCACTATTGAGCATGAAATTACATAATCCAATAACATCACATTTGAAATCAATAGAATTAATAGATTTTAAACCAAAGATGAATGACTGTGGAATTGTTGTTACAACTGTTGCAAATTAGATGTTGGTTATAATAATATCATACTTTTGAATTTACCCTTCACAATCCATCGTACAGCTAGTTTTTCATACAGCAAAATTTTTTGCAAGAAAGACGTCTGGAACCTCATTTCTGAACAAAACTATGCAGATATCACCTTCCTTAACTTTACTCTCGTTGTTACATAAAACTTTTCTGACATTTGTTCTAGAATTTACATGTTCAGGAGTTTCTCCTCCCTAAAGGGTGACTAGCCTTTAAAGACATTCAAGAGCCGACATTTTTTGTTTGCGTACATGTCTTTCGAAAAATAAATTGCAATAAATATTGCAATTTAAGGTCAGGCTGTTATATTATCACTTTAAGAGAAGAATAGAGAATGCAGACATTTTAAATTCCAGATTATGAGAAAGAAAGTGAACTCTTACAATTGACAGTCTCTATTCTCTCCAACTGCAAAACCGAAAGTAACTAAGTTTGAATGCATCGAGAGTTTCTAAATAAATTTTTGAATAGATGGAATTTAAGTAACCTAGTGTTAATGCAAACCGCTAGTAACAAGTTGACAGTAACTGAGTGCCAATGACTTGACCACGACTCAATTTCAGTAGTTCTTCCGTAATAACTCAAAAACATGAGCAATATATCAAAAATGATTTCATGGTTTTCGCTATAAAAACGTTGCAAGATAAACAAAAATTTATAGTAAATAATAATACACAAGAATTAATAAATATTAAAATATTGAACACTGTTAATAATAAATTATTGAGTGGTATATTTGTTGGGAAAAATTTATTTTGCGCTATATAAATTTTACCTTAATCGATTTTACCCGATGCAGTTGTAAACGTACAATTTAAGAGAAATTAAACGTCATCAAAATACGTGTTCAAATGGAGCAAAAGGTTGACAATAAAACGTAAAAGTGTCATCGCCACAAGTCATGTTACAAGGGTGCTAGAAATGTTGAAGGAATATTTATTACATTGTGAAAATTTAGATTTTGGTTAATATAATTTGGAAAGAAAAGTTTACGAAATGGGTTGATAATTTTTTTAACATTAACGAGTTAATGATTAGCGCCTTAGGCTTAATTAGTCGATATAACCTTAATTAGTTCTCAAGTTTCAATATTAACCTGGTGGTGTAAATTGCTTCGCCAAAGGTTAAATACCTGCCAGCTTTTCCGGATAATTTTGATAAGTGGTCTTCAAATCTTGCACGAAAGCGTTGATAAAATGAAGTGCACACCCAATATGCTCGTATATTCAAAATAAAAAGTTAATAAATTTTTTATTTGTGTTGTTACAGGATTATACTGTCCAGGATTATTTGATGGCTGGGTTTGTTGGCCTGACACTCCTGCAGGTGAAAGCGCGCATCATCCGTGTCCCGATTTCATCGTGGGATTTGATCCCGAACGTAAGTTAAAAAATTAAAAAGTCTTTCCGTCATCGCATTTGTGATTTAAAAAAAATTTAAGGCACAAAGGAAGCTACAATTAAGTAAGCCGTGTTACGCTAAACACCCTTGCAAAATATAATTTAGATTTTATAAAATCGAATATTTAATCAACCTACCGGTGGCAATCGTGCACAATAAGTTAATTACCAAATTCTCTTACCATTTTATTGAGCAATGAATTTGATATTAAAAATTAAAACGGAAGTTAATTTAAATTATTTTCCAAAACAGCCCAAAATAAAATTGCATTAAAATTTACATAAAAAGAGGAATGAACCAGGACGTGGTAAAATTAAAATAATTTTAATTATTAATTTCACTTATCGAATTAGAAATGTTTCTCTCTCCAATTTTGTGAATATCAAATCGTAAGTTTCCTTCTTGTACTTCTTGCGCCCTGGGGCGCTCAAGTTTTTAAAGGAGCTTGTTTGAATAACGATTAATTTATAACTTTTAAGTCTAAGAATTCAATTTACATGATTAATTTGCGGTAAATATTTAAACAATTTAAAGTTATTTTGTTGGTCCTTTGTTTTCTGTTCATATTAAGATAAAAACTTTAGATCCAAAAGAAGTTGGGAATTCCATAATAGCTGATCTCAATTATTATCCCAGGCACACCTGAAGTGGTAATAATTCCACCCCAACATTGAAATGTAACGCACAAGAGGTCAGGAACACAATAATTTCGTTGTCAAATTATTATTACTTTTCGAGTTTCCAAACAATAACACTTGATTGAGCTTTTGAGCACTCTCATGAGATTGATACCGTTGTAATTTATTGGCACAACAATTCAATATTAAAAAGTACCTACTTCCACAATATCATATTTTCTTTTTAAATTGAATTCACAAAATATTATAAAGTGGGTAATTTATAGACAATGCAAGAGTACGGCCTAACCGCACGACTGCTTATTTGAACATGTAAATAAAAGCTCGAAAAAAAATATCGAATATCACGAATAAGATATTCAAAGTTATTCAGCCGAATATAAAACGTAAATTCAATTTCTTAAGCTTACCAGTTTGCTTTAATTGATATTAAATTATTTCAAGCAAATTTTTTATTCACCCTTCGCTTCGTTTTTTAATGTTATTACGCCGTTATCGATTTAAACCTAAATTATTCTTGCTACCTACAATATGTAATTCGTTTTTTTTTATTATCAAAGCAGCAGTCAAAAAAACGCCTGACGTTTTATGATAAATGTGTTTCTTAAAAAACCTCTTTCAGATAATTAAAAATTTGCAAATCATCAATTTTTTACCTGAACAATGTAATGTTATTTTTATTAAAATGTGGTGAATTGATCGTAATCCTACATCAAATTTTAGTCAGTCCACTTTTGGATTCGGTTTTTGTGTAAAACGATTAATCACATTTTGTTATCGATAAACTTAAATGCGTGACATGTTTATATAAAATTTAATAAGTTCGCAAATATTTATTTTAAACATAAGATTGTTAAAGTAACAAAATATATTGTGAATAAAAAAATACAACTCACTAAATTTGATTAAACTTATTTTTAACTTCATCCGTTATTCTTGGGTGGAATCTTGGTCATAGTTCACCTTATTATTAATATATCGAGGTTAATTTTGCGTTCAGAGCGAAAAATAATTAGAACTGCAATTTTCAACCTTCCGCATTGTCTTATAATGGCCATTAAAGGTATGGTTTCCAATGAAGTACATCATCCAGCAATACTGGGACAACACGAAATCTTGTCTACGAAGGTTGGATTATGACATTGACTACCACGACAGTAACCTGTAAATATTAACAAAACTAGGATAGGGCAAATAGGTAATTTTAGTAGAAATTAATTATTTTAAAGTATTATTGCACACTAAAAAATAATATGTGGAAATTGAAATTTTTGATCAAGTTTGCAGTTTAAAATTTAAAAAAGTAGAACTTAATGCTACAGGCAATATTATAATCTTCGGCATAACACTTGGCTCTAAAAAATTTTTCAAACGATTCCGTTAGCTCTATTTATTTAAATTTGTTTATGTAAATAATTTTTCCTATCAAATTTTTGATTTGCTAAAAGCAGTTATCATAAAAAGTGGCTTCAAAATTTGACTCTCTGCTCCCAATTTGACGATGAAATTCGCCTGTTCAGTTGTGACATATAAAGTATGCTGGTTGATATAGTAGATTATAGCCGAGCGGAAGGATAATTGGACTGCAAAATGTAAGCCGCGGAGAGGAGGACTACTATCAACTGAATATTTTCAAGCTATCTTGAATTAAAATACTTTTTTGAAAAGATTACATAGTAATATTTCAGAAGCAGTAGTGCAGCATACAAATAAGGAGATAAAACTGACCTAGTCTAAACTGTTGCCATTAATCATTTCGCACGGTCAGCATATTAGCATTCTCCACAGACCTAGACAACCATAACAAAATGAAAGTATCAGTCAAAAAAAGATTGATTGTTTTATTTTCAAAATATAAATTCAAATATCCCAGGAGTCGAAAAAAAATCTTTGGAAATATGGACCTGCAGAATTTAATTAAATAATGATTTGGAAATTAAAAGCATTTATGAGTTCTATGCTTCTCTTATATTATTAATTTTAGAGAAAAATATTTGTTTATAATTTGTAATTTTTCATTATATCTTACTTCAAAATCAGCAGAACTTGTATGTATAAATATTATATTGTTGGGATAAAGCTTTTTATAGACTTTTTCATACTTTTAGTGATTCTTCAAGTTTAAATTTCATATTTCATTTTTAAAGGAAAGTATACTTTAAATAATGGTTTGTGTTCTATCTGTCGCTTTGTCTATTATTAATTCCCTGTCTCTCTTGTTTTTATAAATTTGGTTTATATTTTACTTTTTGCTATTATTATTTTAACCATTTTATTTTTAGCTTTAGGTGGCCTTTCGGTCCCCCTACCCTCTTAGTGCATCAATAATTTCGAAATTACTTTTAATGCGGGATTCGTCATCACGGCACTCCATTCCTTGTCGAAATATCGTCGCGTCGTTGAACGTTTTTCAATCCCTTTTTCAGGATAGATTAGTCCCTATTTTTCTCCGTTTTTGTTCAATATTCTTGTTTTTATAGTTCTCTCTGTGTTTTAGCCTCTTCCACGACCCTTCGCCATCGTTGTCTATTCAGAGGGCAGTTGTCTTCCAGTTCTTGATCATCATCACTCTCAGATCATTCATTATCTCACCTTCCCATCTCAGTCTCGGCCTTCCTCTTGATCTCTCCCGTCTGGTCTCCACCTCACCGCATACTTGATTACGCTGTTCTTATGCGATCTCAGCATAAGCAATGTTTCGATCTTTCAGTTCATGTTCTATTTCTTCATTCGTTCTTTGTTAATATTGAATCACTCTGACTTTCGCTAAGCCTAGAATTTTCTTTATTATCTTTCTTTAAAAAATCCGTAGCTTCTCTTCTTCGTTCCTCGTGAGGTACGTAATTTCACTTCCATATGTTACTACGGGTTTTATCAGGGTCTTGTAGATTTTTATCATTCTCTTTTTTTAATTGTTTACTCATAATTAGCTTTCTGTTGCAGTAAAACGCTCAGTTTTCAGCCATTATCCTATTTTTAATTATGTCCTTGCTCTCGTTAGTGTTGCTTCTTTGCAAATCCAGGTATCAGACTGTTTTACTTCTGCAAAAATGCACTCCTGTATTCGTATGTCATTCAACCTCTTATTTTTACTACCATAACACCTTATAAATTTAGTTTTTGAGTAATTTATTTGTAGTCCTGCTTTTTTTCATCTTTATCATCGCTTCGACTAATGCGTTGTGTGATCTCGCTATTATGACGATGTTGTCTGCATAAACTACCATTTGTATTTCTTTATTATTAATCGTTGCATTGCATTCAGTTCTTCTTACAATTCCTTCCAATACGATGTTGAATAATGTTTCCGATAATGCATCACCCGGTCGAACACCCGTATTTATGGTAAAATCTTCAGTTGTTCCGTTTTTTGTTGTTTCTACCGCTGCTGATTTTTTGAGCATCGTTTGTATCAGTCTTCGAAATGTTGCAAGTATTTTTGTAAGTAAATTAATTCTACTAACTCGATCCAAGGCTTGTTTGAAATCAACAAATATCATGATTTTTCTATTATCTGACTCACTATGAATATTTTGTCTATTATTGATTTACCAGTTCGAAATCCTTGTTAATGATCTCCTAACCTATTGTTTGTATATTTTTGTAATTTTGCATGTATTATTTTTGATAAGCTTTTATAGCAGTAATTTAGTAGTGATATTCCTCTGTAATTTTTGCACTCCTTCATGTCTCCTTTTTTTGTATTGGAATGATCCTTGCTATATTCCATTCTTTTGGCATTATCTCTTTGGACCGTACTACCGTCATTTGTTCGTTCAATCTTCCTATCTCTCTTATTCATTAGTTCAGTATTAATGCCATCTAATCCTGGTATTTTTCTATTTTTCGTATAGTTTAACTTTTTACAAAATTATTCATACATTGGTTCTTCTACTGTCTCTTCCTGGTTTGAAGTTGTTGTTTCATCGTCTATGTATAGTGTTTTCTCCCATCTCCTCGTTCAGCAGTTCTCTAAAATACTCTCTCCAAATATTATTGATTTTCTCCTTTTCATACTTCATATATGTCTTTCTTTGTTCTTCATTCCTCTCACTTTGGCTTTGTAGTCAGTTTTCTGTTCTTTAATTTTTTTGTAGGATTCTCTGGGGTTTCTAATATTTGTCTCTATGTCAGTCATCATTCCTTCAATCCACTTCTGTTTTATGTGTTTGCACATTTTAACAGTATTTCTTCTCTTGTCTTTGTATATATCATTGTCTTCCGTATTTTGTGATCTCATCCATTTCAATCGGGTTTCTCTTTTTGACTCTATCATCGCTCCACATTCCTCATTAAACCATTCGTTTCTTGTTCTGTTGTCTATTTGTCCGATTGTTTTTTCGGCAGTTTTCTTTTATCTAACATCTTTTATACTGCTCCATTCTTTATCTACGTTGTTTGTATGTACTTTGTTTTTATTCATTGTCTCATCCTGCAGCATATTCTTTCTGTATTTCTTGGTCATTTAATTTTTCTACTGCAAATATGTTACTTTTCCTTTTTTCCTGTCTTGTACATTCCTGGGTCTTACCTATTTTAATTTCCATTATGACTATATTCCGGTCTGTATCAACACTTGTTCTTTGTTATGATCTTGCATTATTTATTTTGAAATTTTTTCTATTTGCTACCAGAATATGATCGATTTGGTTTCCACTGTCGCTTCCTGGTTTCCTTATGTTTGGTTTTGTGCTTGAAATCTGTGGCCACTATTCTCACACGTATTTTGATTTTAAAACCTACGGTAAGGAATATAAAAAAGAATTAGGTAAAAGAAAGAGAAAGGCAAACAGAAGAATAGCAACATGGAACGTGCAAACGATGCTAATCCCTAGAAGAATTAATGAGATAATCAGATGGAAAGAGAAAGGAAAATCAAGTTAAAAAATATACAGAGCTGTACTCGGAAGAAAAACAAAGAAGAAATGGGGTAGCTTTCAGAGAAGAGAGAAAGATTATAATGATTTAATATCATAATAAACGGTCATGTTCTTTTTAATTGTTTTATACCAACGTTTGGCTTAGGTTGCAGAAATAGGAAATCACAGAGAGTTTTGCGAACTATACAAATCTATGTATACCGTAAGCCGCAGCGCCTTGATATTTTATACAGTGATCTAATATTTCACGAATAGAATTTATGAATAAGAAGTCTACAGAAAAGAAAGCTTATAAGTCTAGACGAAGACGCTGTTAGTAAAAAGCCAGGCATACGTTAAAATTTAAATAAATAAAAAAATTTTAAATTAATTGCTGAAAAATATTTGTCTTCTAAAAAATATCTACAGTTTTCAGACAGTTTGTAGTTGTTTTGTGAATATCAAGAGTTTTAACTTTGCACCTTAATATAAAAATTAAAAATAATTACTATTTAAATTTATATTTAATTTCATTATTACATTAAAATAATTATTCTTCTTTGCGATATACACTTAAGTATAATATACACCTAAATCTTTTTTTACATGGTAGATACGTTCTTCAGAAATTCGTGCAAAATGTCTAATTTATTGTAAGATGTCCCTTGCAATGAAATTGTTCTATAGTATAAAGACAATTGTTCTTATAGTAATTAAATTTTACATAAAAGTAAGACTTTTTGTGCCGTGAAACTTTAAATTCGTGGAAAAAATTGAGCTTACAATATTGGTTTTGACGTTTTGAGCCATTGAAGTGCTTTCGTTTTAGAGTTGTGCTCTTATAATCCGGTTAAACATACTCAAAATTACTATTTTCAATGTAAAAATTCAAATATTTACGTATTCTCAGAAATACGCTCAAATTGTAATAATAAAAAACAGTATGTGAAATAATGATGAAAGCACAGAATTATTTATGCCTTCAGCATTTTAGAGCTCGCAAATTTATGGTATTGTACACGAAGTAAATACGTGGGTTAATCTCGCTTGCGAAAATTACATCTCATGTGTGTTTGTGTTATTTTACCAATTTTTAAACAACCGTTTTTTTGCTTTTTATAATAAATTAATAATTTTATGATTCAATAGAGGTCTTCAACTTCAAGAACTGTATAATTTTTTCTTCCGCATTAATTTGAAAATTTATAAGCCAGAAATTACTTTTCCCTCATTTACAATTATTGTTCCGAAATTGTGTTCATACCCAGTACGGTTTTCCGTGGCGGGGGATTCATTCTCCAACGAACTGGTCCTTATTAAACTAATTCGTTAGGGATCTTATGCCGGACCTGCAGATTCTTGTGCCGTTTTACTTAATTTTGCAAATTATTTAAGTAATAAAAAAATAAATTTTTTCAAAATAAGTTTTTGTTTTAAAAGTTTATTAAAATCACAAGATTATTAATTTGGTAAATCTTCTTCTAGGTATTATTTAATAAATTTAGTTAGATAAATATTTCTTTCTGTTATTATATTATTCGGAATAATTACAGATCAATAACAAAAATAATTGATTAACAAAATCCCGGTATCAAATACTTCAGTGAAAGAAGGTTTACAATTTAAATAATCCAGTTAATATGGCAACAAAAAGCTTTTATTTTATAAATATTAAATAACAACATAATTAATTAAGCTTAATTTGTATATCATAAATTTCATTTTTACGTTAAAATATAAAAATATAAAATCTTTTAGCCAAGATAACGCAGTGGTATCTAACTTTTAAGTAATGAACGACAAATTAAATTTTCTAAAGGTTTTCACTCACAACATTAACGAAAACTTTTGCGTTGACCGGGTCATCTAACTTACAATTAGATTACGGTAGTGGAAAATTTATTTCCCGTAACTAGGGTAATTAAAACCAGAGATACTCAAAATTATTTTAACAAATCCAATTTTCAATCCCATGAACCATCGAAAGTTTTTTTAAATAATCGAACATGTTGTATATTTAAATCCGTGTTTAGGAAGCTGATTCCAAAAAATTTGAGTTGTTTTTTTTTGTGAAAACTTGGTCGGATTTAAATATTTACAGTTTGTAAAAGAAACTTACTACTTTTGTTTGACAGGTAAGTTCTGGCAAGTTTTTCATGCGAGGGTGTTTCAGCCATCATGTTAAAGTAAATAGATTTTCCTTCTGCAAACATAATATCAGTTAAGTTTATATAAACGTATTGGATAAATATTTCCCCTCACAAAGAATATTTTACTATAAATTAAACGTTACTGGGCAATATTCGTACAAATACCACACAGGGCTTGTTTATTTAACGATTTTTAACCAAATTGGTACTAAACTTTAACAGTGTTGTACTTGACGCAATTCAACCAGAGCTGCACACCGGGCGGTGCAACCAAATGCTAACAATGAATGGGTTACAATGTAACTCAAATCCAATTGATTAAGTATTAAATTTTCCACGAGCTTGTTCAGGTGAAATGGTCCACATGGAAATTCCCTAGTGGAAATCTCCCGGCAACTTCGTTAGAAATAAAATTTACGTGCATCGAATTATTTAATATTTCTCGAGTTAATAAATAAATGTTCAAAAATTTCAACTTCTGAAATTTACAACAAAGCACAAGTATTTTTTTTCAATTTAATTAAAGTGCAAAAACAAGAAAACAATCAAACATAAAATTGTACTCAAGCATAAAATGCTTTGTATACATTAAAATCGATCACTTGTATCTTCCAATATATTTTACTCAAAGCAATCCAATTAAATATAAATTTTTAATTATCAAGTGTTAGCTTTTGTTAATTTTTAATAATGAAACCGCTTAATGAAGTAAAGTGAACACTCTTTATAAAAACATTAACAAATTTTTGAATTTTGAGGATACTAATCACTTCCCCCTGTACATGAAATTTTAAAACTGACCGCAAAAAGAAGTACTAACATACAATTTATTAGATTTTTCTAAATAACTCTTGCTTGAATGAAATAATAAAATTAATAAATTTATTGTAGGTCTTTAAATTTCCTGGAAAAAAAATTCATATAATTTTTTATATAATTAACCGATTGAGTTAGTTTTGATCGTATAAATAGTACGCAATACTTGAAATTATACCTTTTTGTGGTTGTATTTCTCATTCAAGTGTAATTAGATTGTCAAACAAAATTGCAAAAAGTTGAAATAATGGGTGACTTGGCAAAATAAGCAGAAGCTGTCTAAGGGATTTGTTTTCGATAAGTAATGAGCTGGCATTGGTAATATCGCACTCTGGTAGCCAGGCCATTTTAACCGGAAACAACGTTTCCATGACTGTTCTTAGAGATCCGCTGAAAAACAGCTTCTTCCTTCGTATCTCCTTCATCTGACGAGTGGAATCACTGGCATTAAATATATGAGTTTATGGAAGTGAAAAGAATAGAGAAATCTACGTGAGAAAAAATATATTTATTTATGGAGAAGTTTTCTCTCGAGGTTAGAAGGCAAATATTTGGTTTTTGTTGCAGTGGTCTGTGGCTGCTCCGGAGAATTGTGGGTAAATCTGGATGTGGGCGATGGATTGTGTTTAAAAAAGTAGAGAAAAAATGACAATTTTACGTCTGGGAAGAAGTGAGAAGTCCTACTAGTTGTACGTTAGAGGATGAGGTTGGGTTTTAGATGCTTGAGAAAATATTTATGGTTTTATTGGAAAGTTTGATTAACCAGAGAGTTAGAGATGAATAGGTATAAAATGAGAGGACAGAAGACAGTTTTTTCGTAAATTTTTTTGTTTTAGTTGTAGATTCAATTTTTCGGTTGTTTCTATCGATGGAACGGAGAGTCGAAAGTTGCTCTAAAAGTTATGCCGTCGACACTAAATTAAAATAATTGCTCTCACAAAAAGCGAATTAATTCAAGTTTTTCTTCGCATGAAAAAAAGCATTATTTTATTTTATTCAAAACTATTATTGTAATTTATGTCCAGGGACGGACCGGAGCGGATAGGTGAAAGTGGTAGGATAATTAAAAGCTTTGTTTTAGCGTATGTGAAACCAGGGATTTATACATATAAATAAATTACTTTTACGAGCAAAAAGTTTTTGGTATTAAAGTGTGCTTTTATTGCTACGATCAAGTCCACAAAAGCTTTAGTTAGATAACCAATACGTGAAAAGAGGATTAGAGATACCTTAATTTCAACTCTTACAACAAACAAAATTTTTTCGCTTCTTTTTTTTAGATAACGGGGATAAAATAATTAAGGTGGACTGAAATAATAATTAATGAAGTGTGGTATTGGGAGCCATTAAAAGCTGACACGTATTTTCATAAGTTTATTTCTGGCGCTCTTAAATTTTTTCAAGCAGTTGCATTGCAAATTTAATTTTACATTTCCACTTCATTTATACATCAAAATTTTAACAAAGCGTGGGTTTTTATTAAAGGACTGGAGTAAAAATTTTTATTCTTTTGTGTATACTCATTAAGTCTCTTGAAAAGGATTTTCTAGACGTGAAACCGACAATGACAATAAATTTTCGCACAAATATTATTAAGGAGGAAATAATGAGCGGTTTTTCGAAAGAATGTGCACTATTAATTGTATAGCTCTATAGAGTTGTTTGTATAAATTTTGGACGGTGCATGTTTCGGTCTAATATATTAAGAAGAGTTTTACTTAAACCTTTGTAATTTTTTATCTCTTAATTTGTAGGGTTTATTTTGGGGTAACTAAACCGCACGCATTGCATTGCAATTTTCGAATCTTTGCAAGTTGACCTCAATTTTTTCCATCAGATGAAATATCTTCGACGGGAATGAATAAAACATTTAAATATAAGCAATTTTTGTTTGTGTGGAATTGGGTGAAATTGACGATGGTATCTTTAGTCGTATATTTAAAAGGTCGACTAATAATGAGGTTTATTGATTCTAAATTGGTTTCCGAGCAAAGCTTTTAAATATATCAGTTTTGTTTATTATTGTTTTAAAATTTTTTAAAAATCTCCCATTTCACCAACAAACTGCTCGTTTTGAATTTTGAGAAGTACATTAATGTTTTTCAAGATTTTAAACAATCTTTAAATCAACTGAAATATGCAAATGTTTGGAATAAAACTTAATTCAAAAAATTTTAAAATTTGTCATGAGCGTATATTTTTAAATTAAGATTTTTATGCAAGCGCAACATGAACTTTATGGCAAATCAGCTTTTATGGTTACTAAAAATAGCAAAGTAATTTTATTTTTTAAAATCGTCATATTGAACTAAAAACTAATAAATGTTGCTATAATTGAGTGATTTCCTACTTGAGAACTGAGATCGAAAAACGTGTGTATTAATTTCTTCACCGCAGGCGCAGTACCAGTAGTATTAAATTAAAAGGGTGGTGTAAATTTGTTCTTAAATTTCCAATCAGGAAATAAAATAATGTAAATACGAATAGAAACAAATTGAAGATTGAAGGGTACGCCAATTGAAAATATACAGCCTTATGCATAATTAAAAAGTTGGCTGCAAGCATCGTTTCGAATCTAGATTTGTCAATTAAACATTTTTTTCCGAGTCATTTTGAAATCAGGATAACAATTCCACAATTAAGTTTGGCCATTGTAGATATCTATGTATCTTAAATTTCAAAGAATCGCAATTATTGCAAGAATAAGTCATTAGTAAAATACAAAAATAGTTATTTTTTATACAAAACGATAAAGTTCAATTTTATTGTTGTGTATAAATTTACATTTTTATTTTAATTTTATTTTAACCGCCTTCTCGTAATTTGAAGAAAATTTATAAAATCTTCATGTATTTAGCAGTACCTATCCATTATTAATATACTATATTTTCTCACGTGTTATCTCTTAGTTAGATAACTTATAGTTGAATTAACAAAATAACCAATAGGATGACAACAAAGCAAAAAAATCAAACTTATAATATAAGTTAGTTAATTAATAGGTAACTCGAGGAGAAGAAATAGAACATAAGAGATCAACATATATCGTTAAAGGTGGTTAACGACAATATACTATTTAAATTTACAAAAGTTAATATAAATAATAATACGGTAACAATTTAAAAAGAATAAAGAAAGCAAAAATAAACAAAAATCGTTAAGAATGCATCGGCAGTAAAAGATGCAATGAAATTATAAAATTTACAAGAAAAATTAAACTAAATTTAAAACTGTTAAAAATCGTAATACAAATTTTCAGTGCAAAATATTAGCCCAGTGCTGCAACTATTGATAATTCACGACAAAGAATGCGCAAGGGTTCACTACTTTAAGGAACCATCAGGAAGATGCCACGAGTGTGAGAATTGCCCCTGAATTCCAGCTTTAAAAATTTTATAATTAAATTCAAGTATATTTTTTAAAGTGATCTAAAAATCTTAAATTTACAAGGTTCTGGAAACATCGATGAGGAAGTAAATACCGGCTTACCTTCTTTGTAATTGAAGTTCATACACTTCCCGCAGTTCGTAGCGGGCGATAAACTGTAGGTCCCCTGTATCAGTAGACAATTGTAACACACCGACTACGCACATACGAGGGAAAAACGAAAACTTGAATATATGATAATTTTTTTAAACTTATGAATTTAAATCCTGTTTTCTACAGCGTCGTCTTGGAATTTAGTTGTAATGAATACAAAAATAGTAATTTTTATACAAGATAAACGGAAATTGCTTTTATTGAATAAGATAAGGATTAAATAATGTTAGATATAGATTAGGTTAGGTTAGGTTAGGGTGAAGCTAAATCTTGGATTAAACAGACTATTAAAATAAGTAGGTATAAGTTTCCGGATCACTAGATTAAAATTTATTTTAACAAAAACGGTAAACGAAAATTATTTGATGTTTCTTTTGTTTCTGCAAAACTTAGAAGTAACCGACGCAATGGGGCACTCTTAATTATGTTGCTTTTTTTATTATTTTCTTAAAAAGTTATTATTTTGCCATTCGATCCTATAAATCTCAAACATTAACTTCTTAGTTTAATTTACATTAGCATACTAAACATAAAATAAAAAATGCAGCTTCGTATAATTAAAAAGTTGTTCGAACATATTTTAAAACAAATTTGCAAAGTTAATTGCACAGTCACGTTAGTTAGACTAATTAATCGATTTCGCAATGCACCATTGATAACTTTGTATAGGAAGTAGTAATAATTATAATATCATCTTTCCTAAATTTCTTAATTGCAAATTTTAATTAAGATTGCTTACTTGTTTCTAAAATTGATTAATATTTTTTGTAATCCGTGGAAAACCATTTTAGTTCATTTATTTAATAACAGCATCTGAACGTGGATATTAATATATTGGGTTGCACAATATTTTGCATTAACTAGTAATTGCATGCTATGCATGCAAAAACATAATTTTCAATTAAATTTCCATTAAGTGATTAAAACTGATAATTTAGTAGCCAACGTTTACTACAATTATTGCAGTTTTTACATTTTCTTCGTATTGTAGCAGCAAACTAACACTGATTTAAGACCGTTAAATCAGAACTGGATTGGTGCAAACATTTTAGTGTGGAAGGATCTTTAGCAACTCTCTAAGACCACCGTTTTTTCATACTATGAAAAATAAGAAAAATTATTTTCCAGAAAATTAAAAATAAAAATCAACGCAGGAGTTTTTGTGCAAACTGTGCTTTTAACGGACCCTGTACCTAAATATTGGTTTATACATATTCATTAGAAGTAAATACCGTAAAAGGTTGTCTGGTTTGTTATCAACCCAAAACCAAGGTTTAAAAATTTCCAGTTTTTGTTTATTACGTCACTCAAGCTGCGCAAAATTATCTCTTGTGGGCAAAGTTTCACGATTTTACAGTACCAATGCTGCTAAATCCCGATTGGATTAAAGTTCATGTCCTAAAAATTTTTAAATCGATTGCGCCATTTTGTACTTTCTAATTAGATCCGTTCCTGCTTTGCGAGTGGCCATTATAAAGGTTGTATGCAGTAAGAAGTTTTATCAGGAAGTGACTGACGATAGCAATATCAACCAAGCTAGGTTACTTATCAAATAATCCCAAGTAATTAATTGTTTGTGAGCCGAAAAAATTAAATATGTTGATAGGAAATTCTGATGCTTGATTAAATTCAATTCCATACGACGCGACGCACATAACAGGTAAAATGAAGTTTTTCTGAGCTCGCAGACTTAAAAAGAAAATACAGCTTCAACTATTTGATAACACAGAACTTGGCATTATTTTCTTGAGACAAAAACTTTGTTGGAAACTAATATTAAAAACTCGCCTTTTGGAAAAACAAAAGTTGCTAGAATTTGTGTAATCTCAAGTTTTTTTTTGCTATAACAACTTTTTTGTTTTCTTTTATTATTTTTTACAAGGTTTAATTGGTTGATATAACTTTTAATTTATTGATTTTATTATCTTGTTTCAGGATCGGCTTATAGAACATGTGAAGGAAATGGCGAATGGTATTTTCATACAGTTTTTAATAAAACATGGTCAAATTACACTACGTGCGTTAATATGGGCGATCTAACTGTAAGTTTTGGAAAAAATTTTAAATATTTGGCGCAATTTTCATTTTCTTCTGTTTCAGTTTCGACAATCGATTATTAACGTTTACTCGATAGGATACGGCATTTCCCTGGTAGCTCTGATAATCTCGTTAGCAATTCTTACATATTTTAAGTGAGTAAATTAATTTCTATTAAATCTCAATTTTATTATCGCTAGCAAATCGGGACCCGTTGAATTTTAAAGCAAATTTCACCTTCCTTTTTTTACGTAAAGCGACAAGAATTATTATTGCAATTTTTATTACAGAACTCCCAGCAAGCATGACCTGCATGTAGGCTAGTTTCAACAATAATTGAGTTCTCTATACTCTATTTCCAATTTTATTAAAGAAAATATTAAATTTAAAAGTAATTCTCAAAATATATTAAATTAAAATCGTGACACATTGCAATCACAAGCACACAACTTAATAAAATTCCTAAACCAACTAAAACCCTACGTATATTTGTCGTATATGATATTTCGTGCTTATTTACAGAAGATCAACATTAATCAGACGTCGGATGAAAGCTTTGCTACAGCATTTGAAACTTAATAATTAATTTTGAACACCACTTTGTTGCAATATATGATAAACGCCGTTAAAAATTTGTTTTCCTTGAAATATTATACACATAATTCGATGTAAATTAAAAACAAACTAAAATAAACCGTCCTTATTAAATTTAATAATTCACAGCCGTTTGCATAATAATGCACAACCGATTTTACGTTATTTTGTGAAATTTATGTAAAAGAGAACCGTCTCCACTAATACCATCTGGAAAATTTAAATTTGTTTTATTTCTTTCTTTTTATCACATGGAAAGTTTTTAAAATTTTTCGATGTGCATGCAACTTATAAAGCTTTGTGGATCACCAATGAGTTAAAAAATAACTTCTGCAATAGTGCAGCCCGATAGCAATATAACTTTGGTTTTAAATTGAACAAATTACATACTATTATCACTCACTCCACGCAATTTGACACAAGGATTCCTTTCAGTGCTTCATGTTTCGTTTACTGGCATTCTCCCGAGTAAAACAAGCACTTGACGAGCACAATTAAATGTTTTTGAGTAAAGTTACGGATTTTTTTTTAAATGTTGTAACTTTGCTTGTTTAAATACTCACTTTTCTCGGGAAGATGACAGTAAGCAAAGCATAAAACACTTCGAAAATGTTAGATAAGCATGCAAAATCATGACCAGCAGTGTAACCAAGCCACCAATGTCTAGCAGATTAATCCTCATTTAATTTGGTAGCTACCATACGTTCTTTGATTTGAAATTTAAATGTAGGCTTAAACCCGCCATTTAGATAAAGACATGATCTGTAGTCGAAGAATTCTCAGAATGAAGTAATGCTAAGTAATGAATAAGCTAATTACCGGTGAGAGTCTAATTTTCTCATAAGAAAGAAAGAAAAAAAGATGGTCATAACCTTCTCCTTGCTTCGAAAAACAAGTAAAACCGGCGTAGTACGGCAATCCTTCTTAATGTTGATGGTTGGCATTATTAACAATAAAATAAATGTATCAGAATGACAGCTTGCCTACGAATGAAAGAAAACCGATTGATTGATAGCTTTGAGGTTTTAGCTGTCATCTACTAGTTTTATGGATAACAAGTACGTTAACCGATTTTTATACTTGACAATATTCTTTCATAGCTGATCATATTTAAATTTCTAAAAAATGGTAATTTTATTAGAATGATAATGAATTTTGCTTACAATTAGATGTCCCACGTTGGGCGCCATTTGTAACAGGCTTTTGAATTTAAGTTTAAAAATTATTTCTAGTCGAACCTTTTGTAGTATTAAATTTAAAGAGAAATTTTTTCATCGACCGCCGCATTTCAACTTATCGCTCATACTGTGTATATACAATTTCTCGTTCTGTTCAATCGCCAAATTTATTAAAAATGTAATTTTTTTTGGAGAACTCCCCGCGTATATATAAATTTTCTACAACCAAAATCTGGTCAAATTCAAGAATATAGTTCATGTTAGTTAATAGTTATTTTTATGTGCATACATAATTAAAAAGCTTTGATTGTATAATTTATTTCTGGTTTATATAAACTGACTAATATTTGAAATAAGACATAATATGGCTTTTCCAGATGAGAGTATATAAAACAATATTTTAGTATATCGCATAGGTATTATTATACTTTATTTATCTTTACATTTTTATGACGGTCATAAAGTGTTTAATGCGTTCCATGCAATAAATCTCAAAAATATTTATATGAAGCTTTATAATATTAATTCGCATTGCTTTCAATTTATTTTTCAGTTTTCTAAGGACTTCAATAACAAAATTTTAATTTCGTAACTACATGCATCTAGCACAACACCGTGGAAATTTAAATTTTACCATCTGGGTATCTAATATTTATATCACATTGAGATACCTTAAAAATTGCAGAAATTGTAAGAGAATTTTGTTTCTAGGTTTTACTTGACTCACACTGTAAAATATAAAATATTTATTAGACTAATAGCAATAATAGGTCCCGATTTGCTTCTCTTAATTAGACTTAATGGAATTTTAGTATTATAGGGTTAGTTAAATGTTGCCTGATTATTACTAACATAGTAAGATTAACTTTTTGGATAAATTCAATTGTTTTTCCAATCTTTCAAATGTAACCAACATTTCTCTAACTCAATGTTTGAAGTGTGTACACATTCAATTTTTGAATGTTTTTCTATCTTTAGTTCTCAAAATTTTCTTTAATTATAATTCTCTTTTATTCATTATTATGTTCCCTGAAAGCAACCGTACCATGAGTTATCTTTTTTTTTATAATTTTAATTATTTGTACTCCACCCTTTTCATAATTTTTAATTTCCGTTTAGTTACAGAATTTGTAATATGAATGTATTTAAACTTCCAGTTAAAATTTAATTAAATATTTAACATACCAGTTAAGTTATTTTTCTCTACTTTTCACGTTGCAACTAATTAATCGAGTATTTAAACTTCCATTGTTGTGGGTGATTAGGTAAATTTAACAATGCTAAATAATTTAAGTTTTCTAATTAAACTTTTTTGCTTTTAGAACCTTAAGATGCGCGAGGATTACCGTACACATGAATTTGTTTGCATCTTTTGCAGTAAACAATCTTATTTGGTTGTTGTGGTATAATTTAGTCGTTTCTAACGTGGATGTTCTAGGAGCCAATAGAGTAAGTTTTGTTTTTTTTATTAATATTTTAATAATTTTAACAAAAATGCTTGCTTTTTGGAAAGCAAATAAAAAGTGTTTGTGCAAAATAACAATAAAAGTCGCAAAACATAAGGAAACAGAGCTATTATAAGGAACTGGCCAAGCTAATAACCAAGGAAGCGGCTTGGTATAATGATTGTCAAAAACAAAAGCTTTGAAATTTCAAAGCTGTGAACTTAAAAAGAATTTCAATCTCATTTCTTGAGTAATTCAGTTTTTTTAAATTGTTACAACGTTTTGAACTTTGACTAATAATAATAGGAAGAGATTGACGCTTGAACTCACTACTTCGGTATAACTTTATACCCAACAAAGTTTAACTTAGTTGTTACGCTTTTACTTTCTCTCCAAAGACAACCCAAACTAATTGCGAATTGCTTGCTGCGATTGTACCTGTTTAGTTTGATATGATGGGGGAGCTTCTTTGTGCATGCTTTAGCAAATCGTGAAAAAAAATTAGGGCGCCACAATATTTAAAATAAGTTAATACTTATTACAGTCGAGTTGAACATTGATGTGATATTCCTCCATATAATCTGTCTGTTACCAAAGTTAAGTTTACGAAGGCCTCGGGATGATTTTAAACAACCCAATTAAATAATTTTTATTAATTAAATAATTATTTTACTTTTACTTAAAATATATCCTGTATTTTCTACAATACTATGTTTAATAATTATATTTGGTTAATTAAAAATTATACCTTAGTGTCTCTATGGATACGGCACAACAGATAATGATGTAGACAATTAAATCATTATTAAAACATCGCGGATACATTGCAGAATATCGTAGGTTCCAGTCTATCTGAAGAAATACGGAATTTTTATTTCGTGTTTAATTTGGAAATACTTTTTAATAATTCATGGTTTAATCAAAATTATACTACTAGTTAGTTTAGTATCTTAAGCTTGCCAAACTATATCTATAAACTACACGATCAAATGTTGTTAATGCTACTTCGACATCCTAACATCGGAGCTCCCAATTTATGTAATGGTGAAATTTTTATTTCAAGTAAAAGTGCTAAAAATAATGAGGTTACAGTTCAACATTTTTATTCCTGAGTAAATAAAATTTTTGAAATTTTAAAATACTGTTTAAACTCGGCGTAAGTGAAAAATAAAAAACTTAAAAAATAAAATTTTTTAATATTTGTAAAATTTATGGATATTATAGATAAAGGAAACAAGTTAAGAAAATTTTAATAGCGTGATCTGATGGCACCACAGTATTGAAATTATTCCGGAAGATTTTCAGCTTGTAAAGAGTTTTTACCGAAAATATACGATGATCACCTGACTACAGTTGTATTGTGACCAAATGCTATTAAAGCTGGACATTAACGAATCAGTTAAAATGAAATATTTTAATTTTATTGTGAACCTACCTTAGATTAAGTTTAATTAACTGTAATAAAATAAGGTGTGATTCCCAGCTACTTGAACTTTATAAAGATAAGCTCTTGAGCTTGCAAATCGATTTTACGCCTAAGATATAATCCCCACAAACCTCAATTTACTAAACACCGACAAAATGATACCACAAACACTAATATGCATATTTTATGTGCGAAATTTGCGTCAAATACGAAACTATTTAAAAAATTTCCTTCAACGAGGGAAAGAGAAATTTTATTGAATAATTAATTAAAAATTCAGAAATAATGATGATAAAAGTGTTTTAAATTTAAAATTTCTCTTTTTGTTAATTACTGAAAATTAACTGTAGCTTAATTTTTAATAAAAGTGGAAAAAGAATATAAAATATAAAAATGTTAAATTCTCATATTAAAGTAAACTTTGTTAAGTAACCACTCAATAATGTAGGTATTAGTTATTATGTACATAATATTTAGGTATATAATATGTATTTTGAAAAAGTAATGTGATATGTTAGAAATTTGCAAAATTATGTAGTATAATATTAAAAAATTTTGCGAAATATCATTTTTTAATATTCCCGAAAACAAAAAATGTGGGTACTATGCGTAATATGTTACTTACACATTTGGAATAAAAAAAGGTTTTTAAAGATAAGGATCAAGTG
This sequence comes from Lycocerus yunnanus, assembly GCA_036346125.1. Classification (NCBI taxonomy): domain Eukaryota; kingdom Metazoa; phylum Arthropoda; class Insecta; order Coleoptera; family Cantharidae; genus Lycocerus; species Lycocerus yunnanus. The sequence continues at coordinate 1,695,032 of JARFIX010000017.1, forward strand.
CCGATTTCTCAATTAATAGTAAATATAGGGTAATAATATAAGTAAAATATATTATTTTGATCTATTTGTCCATAAGTAGAAAGACTTTTTGATTGTATACAAATAATGCAAGCTACTTAATTCTAATTCATTTAAATAATGTAATAGTAATAATTTTAATACCATATTGCGTTTAAGTATGACAGACAGCTTGATGTATTATCTCTCCTGATCAGAAAACCGACAAGCGTTGTTATTTCAAGGTTTTTCTGATATAAATCTAAAACATTTTTTATTGGTATTACACGGTAAAAAAGTGTAATTACTGAAAAAGGTTTTTTGGTGGTTCCAACTCCACGTTATAAAAAAAATAATTGTGTAACTTAATGCCTGCTTAGAAAATTACAGGACAATAAATTTGTGATATACCAAGTTTTGTGATATATATCAAAAATAAAGAAAACCTCTTATTCCCAGTTTCACAAAGGTTAGTTTAAATTTAATCTTTGATTAAAGTTTGAAATAATATGACAACAATACATTTTAATTGTTGTAAAGTTATAATTCTAGAATTACAATATTATTTGTGCCAAAACATTAATTACGGGGACAAATTTCTGAATAGTTACGTCCAATGCACGCCGGATTAATGTGATTAATGTAATTCCAATAGTTTTAGTGTCATGAAACATTAATTCACATCGAACAGCTTGACATGTTTTCTTTGTATCAGCAAGAAAAGATGCTACAAAGGGAGTAGTGCGGACTGCGGAACAATTCTTAAATAATCATTAAATTGTGGTTTTTATAGGTTACCCATTGTTCGTCAGCAAACTGACAAGCTTTTATTATTCCAGTCATTTTTAAATTAATCTAAAGAATTTATTACAATTTAACAATAATTGTATCAAAGTAAACAATTTAGAGTAATCCACGCTTATATTCGTCTTGAAATCCATGTTACGAAACATTATTATGAGATTAATCAAAGTTTGACTGACAATTTCTTAAAATAGTTAGCCATTAAAGCTTTAATTTATTGAAGCAATAAAAAGCAAATTGGAAACTGTCTAACAATTTTAAATTCCCTAATAAAACAGACTTTGAGTACACATTATCCAGAATATTCCATTTACTTGCTCGTTATTACAATTTTCTCAAAGGTATAGGACAAAAAGTTTGTATAATTAAAACGTGGCATGGCAACCTATAAACGTTCACATAAAAGTTTAATTTTGCATTCAGGTAGTAAGTTAGTGTAGCGATTAATTGCATAAAAACATTTTTAAGGATAGATTGCGCAATGGCCAGTTAAAAACAACCCATTAAACACTAATAGTGCGTAACTAAAAGAAAGTAATAAATAGGTAATAGCTACAAAGCAAAAATAAAAAGTTAATTAATGAACAATGCTCGATCCGCGTAATAGTTTTAGTGCGGAATATTTACGAGCGGAGCTATCTTATCATACTTCAACTGGCAAATAACATTGAAGTAACAAGATAGGAATTGAAATCCTATCAGAAATGATATAAAAACCGCCATTTAAAACTATATATCACAAATAACAATAAAAAATATATGTAAATTGGAAGGAGGGTTGAGGAAGCTCGTGGTTGGTTTGGAAGATATCAACTTTTTTGTTGGTACTGGGCTGAGTGAACTTGATTTCTAGGATGTTAGTAAAAAATCAAGATACATCAATTTAGAAGGGTTTAAAATATTTAATTCTACTAATGTGCATGAGGACTCCCACGTGCTATCATCCCTACAGATTTGTTTATTCCAGATAAACCATAATCCAACATAAATCATCATTAGATTTACACTGCTCAATGCTACGAATTTAAAGTGCTGCGAATGCAATACCAGTTGCATACAAATCGCATAGAGACTACATGTGCATCCCAAGAGCTTCGCCTATCACAAAAATATTTTATATTTCCCATTTTATGTCACAACTGCAATTTTATAGTATTACAAATTGCACTTGTTTTATCACATTTTTAACGACTTTCAAAGCCTGCACATTTTTTTGTGCAGCTTGTCAGTAAGCAAGCACATGCTTTTATAACGTTTTAAAATAAAGCTTACAACATAACAATCAAAAAGTTTCAGCCATTCAAACTTCAATTTTAGTTACATCGCTTTTGTATCGTACATTTAATTTACACTTGACCACGTTTTGCTTTATTCCAAAAGTTAACATTGCCATTTTTTGGCATTGTAGAATATTGAGTCTCACACTTCCTTCAGGACGAGCGATATTTCCAAAGACGAACTAAAGTTTGTCTTTGAGAGAACTTACCAACTCGAGAAAGCTGGTAATACCTGATCGGACTAGTTTGCAATCAGAATATGCAGCAAAAACCTTTTCTAAAACAAAATGAATACAGTTTTAGTATTATCGAAGGACCCTAAAAATAATAATTATCAATGCCAGTTGCAGTTAAACCTGTCAAGGTTTAATTCATTTCAGGGGTAATCAATAATTATTGTGAAAGTCCACAGCGGAATATAGAATATGATCTCGCTGAAATGCATGCTAACGCATGCAAGATTAGAAAAGAAAAGTGGATGAGAAATTGCTTGCCGAAAATGAAAAGAAAATGAAAAAAATTAGAAGCCGAAAATGTGAATTGGAGACGTCGATACTTTTAAAATCCACTTAAGAAGACATATTAACACATTTTTAATTAATTAATAAAGAATTTAATTTTCAGTAGAATATGTAATAGCACCATATTATTTTAATCATATTTTATATTATAATCATAATTTATTTTGTGTAAAACATGTTTACAAAAATAGAGATTCGTGTATTGTTCCAGTCAGAAAAAAAACCGGGTGAAGCAGGATACCCGGAGAAAGCAAAGTACTTTAGACAAAGGCAAATTATTTTATTTTTAATGAAACCCCGGGCGAAGCCGGGTATCGAGTTAGTAATTTAATAAAAATTGGATGTTACCATGCCTATAGCTTTATCATACTTTCACTAAACATTAAAATTTAAAAATAATTTTTAATAATAAAAAGGAAAAAATATTTTTCATTAGCAGCTAAAGCAAGCTAAAAAACAAAAAGTTGCCAGATAAAAACGATGTAAACACGAAACTGTTTAAATACGGGGGTGGGGAAAACATTACATAAAAGAATATATAAACTAGTCAAGCAAGTATGGATGAAATATATATATGAAAGAGAAGATGCCTCAGAGATGGAAGGAAGTAATCATCGTAGCGATAAAAAACGAAAAGAGATCCAGAAATTTGCAGCAATTACAACACTGTTGAATACAACTTACAAAGTACTGTAAGTAATTTGATACTGGAAAAGATAATGAGAAGCATAGAGGTCAAAGGCACTGTAATTAACAGAGAGACGCAAGTAATCGCCTATGCAGATCAAAAAGTAAATTGGTGGAAAATTATTAGGCGCATCAAGGATGCGGAGCAAAAGAAGGGACTATTAATAAATCGGAATAAGACAAAATACATGAAGTGTGGTCAAAGAAGTAGAACAGATGTGAGAACCTTTTGGAAGCGGATGGCAATGAGTTCGAGGAAGTGAATAGTTTTGAATTCCCGAGGGTTCAAGCAAATAGCAATAATGAACAAAATGTAAAGACAAAACGAAGAATACAAGCAGGTAACCAAGCATGTTTTGCCAATAAACACATGCTGAGTGACAAGATCATATCAAGATCAACGAAAATAAGACCAATCATAACATATGCGTCAGAAGTTATGAGCTTCATAAAAAGAAGAGGATTCGAGAATATTCAAGCGTAAAATCCTAAAAAAAGTTTTGGGTGCAAAAAGAATCAGAAACAAGAACCATGATGAACTGCAAAATACTAAAAGCAATGAATAACAAAGACATAATTAAGATAATTAAATCGAATGGAATAAGATGGCTAGGATATGTCTGATGAGAAGAGAGGAAAATGCAGTGGAGACCCATGGAAGAGAGAGGAAGAGGTAAACCAAAAACAAGATGACCAGGTGATCAAAGATCTGAAGACACTCAAAGTCGGAGACTGGAGAGAAAAGACCAAAGACAAATAATTGGAAAAGAATAGGAACGGAAGCGAAAACTGATAGAAGACTGTGAATATTAAAAATGTAGTTAATACGAAAACTAATCCACTCCAACAAAATGGATATGCAAGCAAATTCCGCTTAGGAGTGCAGAACTATAAATAATAAATAAAATCTAATATTAAATAAAAAAAAAATTTAAATAGTTTTCATCAAATAATTTCAACCAAAATTTAATCAGTTTTAAGTCTCAATATAGGTATACAAAATCTTAAATTTGGTTTTGAAATTTATCTTAGTTTTTAAAGTAAAACGCAACAAAAATTTGACCACTCACTCACAGATATTTTTGTTTAAATAGTCTTGTTTAGCTTATGAAACCTCAAAAAGTATAAATCCATCGAAATCTCATCAATTGTTTTCTTGCACGAAGACGATACTTTTTTATATTACCGAAAATAATATAATGATAAAGTAAAAAATTATATCAGTATTATCATGGCTTGTTAAAAAAATTTTGTAATAATTAGGAATTTATAATTTTTAAATTATTTTTATAAATTTGAATACTGCATCGTTTTAACCAACCATTCGGTGAGACTAAACAAGAGCATAAAATGCCAATTCTTTTCTGAACGTTTTGTAGAAGTTGCTACAGTTTTTTATCTTCAGTACAACATAATTTCATATATTGCACTCTAGTTGATGCAATAGGTGTAAGTAAGTTCGATTTATTTATAAGCAAAAAATTGATATCTTTCACTTTATTTCCGCCGTAGATATATTAGATACATATACTCGCACACTATAATATAATTATATAACAAGAAGAGCATACAATTTTTTCAGCATATTTGAAAATGCATCTATTTTTCAATTCTTTTTAAGTAAATAAAATATATTTTGTATTATTATGTTTATAATAAATTAATGCAGTCATTCCATTTAATGACATTAGACAAGAACATTTTGGCTTAATTAAGCGGCTTGTTCAAATAAGCGTAGTAATTCAATATTATTTCCTTAGTTTGGTTTTTCAAGATTTGACTCGAATAAGCGGCTGTCCCGATTAATAACCGATAGCCCAATTACCGGAATCGGCTATATATTTTATTGAGATAATATTATTGGCATGTAAAAATAAGCTAATGTCTTCTGCTGGATTTAAATGACAAAAGATTTAAATGTCTGTTACATATTTAATTAGCATTGGTGTAATCAACCCTTAGGTTTTTTAAGTTATGATTCACTTAACTAATTAATGGAAAATGTTTGTAAATGTGAAATATCTACCAAAATACTTAACTTATTCGTAGCTCGCAGCAACTTATATTCGGCAAGTTTGATTAAAGGTCTAACGCTAATTGGCGCTCAATTAATTATGCTAGGCCAGATATTCAAGTGGGTTTGCAAACTATGATAGTAGATTATTAAATACTTGACCATTATCTGACAAACTTTAAATGTTCTTATAATATAACATATCAGTATAATAGAATTTTGATTTTTGCTTAAAGCGATAAATAATTTTCAAGATAAAACTGAAACGGTGCCGCTTGGTGGTTGGAAACTATGTCAGTTGTTCAATTTTTCAAACTTAAAAGTTTGTTTGATCTTCTACACTATCTGCTGCAAATTTAATTGAAATGTTTTTCTTACTTGCTCTCTTTTCGGAGTTTTAAAAATAAAATACAGCTTCGAAACTTGAAAGAATCTTTTACATTTTAAAATATTATTTCTGTTTTAATAAAAAATGTGATCGTTCCACTGTTTAATCAATTAAGTTTTGAGTTTTCAATTAGCCGTCAGATTATTGACAAAGTTTCAAAAGCAGACTTTCCTGGCTTTTGTAGAAATTACATCATGTTAAGGTTACCTAAGGCCAGATACAACTCTATGTGCTTTTGTCGGTACCGATCCAAATAAAGCTACACGTAGGTTTATATCCTCTAATAGTCACGAGAAACTTGTCATGTTAATAAATTTAAACGACTAAAAAGAAAACGTTTTAGTAACAAATAAAATTTGATGTGATTGATGCGATCTTTACATAATTTACTTTTATGTTAACAAAAATAACAAAGTACTTGAGGTTTTCCTTCGGATATTATTTGCCACCTATAAAAAAAGTTTCATGAATAATTTATAATTTTTGGCGCTTCTATAGCAAAAGATTTGCAACAAACTGATTTTATTATTCGTGGATATTTTTGTGAGTGTTAACTATATTTAAATTTCTTTGTTTGCATTAAATTTTTAGCTGCGGTGATTTATCGAATTCGTCTGCATAATTAATTTAAAATCAACTTTTTTTTTAATGGATGTTTGTTATTATTACAATATTTTCTGGAGAATATCCAAAAATAAGGCCGCCGAACAATAATGGGCGTCGCCATAATGATGTGTGCATAAATTTTCAAACTTTTCTAGTTCAAATAACTAGACCAAGGTTATGGTCAATCCATTTCAAAAAAATAAATTGGGCCCCCTCATTTCGAGCTCTGATGAGTTTATCAATTTTTAAGAAAAATATTGGCTTTTCTTGAGCATGTAGGCTTTGCCTACTTTCTCTTCTATACGAAAGAACCACTGTTAGCCATTTTATATATCTTATAGCGGGAAGTGCAATAGTACAATTATAGTTTTTTTGGAACGTAAGGTTTCATAATTTCATCTTTGATCAATTTTGACCAACCCTTCCAAGTTAGTTTTATTACTTTGGAAATCAACTTATCTTTTCTTGAAGCAATATCTAAATTCAGAAGGGGAGCGCTTTCAATTGTACTAAAATCATACAATGCTTCCTGATTTGCTCTTGTTTGCTACTATATAAAAGTTCTATTAGTTAGAACGAAGGTTTTGTAAGTTGTTCATTTGTGTAGTTCTTATTGGACTACGCAAATTTAATTTATGTGGCTTGTTGATTTGAGTAGCTTCTGTGTGTTTATTGAATGAGTTATTTAGTGCAGTGATGAACCACAAGTTTTATGAAATGGAAAACCGCGATCTGATAGAAAAAACACGTGCTGCAGGCTATCTTTTTGATTTTATCAAGATCAAACCGTTTTGCTATGTTAAAAATAAAAATTTCTATTTATATTATTGCCTTTGCAAAATTGGTTTTGAAATCTATTACTTTGTTCCAACAGTCTGTCTCTCAGAAGGCAATGCCAAACCATCGCGCTAATAAAAAATAGTAAAAAATTAAAGGATCACGATGTATCTATCAAATGCCAAAACAACGAGAAATAGCAGTATGGTTTAATATTAATTTTCCATCTACTTGTGGGTTAAATGGTCTACAATTGTAGTTTTAAACCCGACGATTGGGTAGCATTAATTTTCAAACAACCTGTACTATAAATTTAAATTGTAATTTTGTACAGCATTATTTCAGTTGGATAAATATTGCGTTTCCAATTTATTCCAAATATTCTACAAAATTTATATGAATAATGGAGCAGAATGAATTTGAAACGTAATTTCTCAAATATGTAACAAGAAACCAACAAAAATTAAAGTTGACATAAAATTATTATTGAACGCTACAGTTCGACATAAAATGTACCAAAAAAAATCTTTTTATAATAGGATAAATAACCTAATTTGTATGCGCATAATCTTTCTCCAAAATAAATACGTCTGAAAAATAATAAAAATTTAATATTTTTTTATGGAAAAGCAGTGAAATAATTGTATGAATAATCTTATTCAATTACTGTTAAATTAAATAAACAAAACCGACCTTGCAGGGTTAGCCACGAGCCATTTATAAATCGGCAACTCACTGAATTACTTACTACCAAAGTAGTAGATAGGCTAAGTTGGAGCTAGGCCATATTAAAATTTTGTTGATTTAATGAATGTTGATTAAATAAATATTTGACTTGACTAGATAATTAATTTGATCAATAATTTGACTAATCGAAATTCAGGCACAGTAGGCAAATTAGTTCTGGGGCAGCTTCCTACGTCGGTTCTGTAAAATATTCCCAAAGTTAACTTTATTGATTTAAAAGTTGGTCGGGAAGAATAATTATTTTAATTTATTGAAACTTATCGAAAATGTCATTACAAACTGGCTACAAACCAAAGCATTTTTTTCCATTAATTATTTTGGAAATCTATGAAAATTTCTCTTATGTTATCATTTTGCTTCGTAAGAGCAAGAATATGAGGTTGTATATAACAAAACCAGGTGCCAACTAAGAACAAGGAATTTTTTCTAATCTGGATATCTGTCCTGTAACTTTTCTAACGTTTTCAAAATGCTCTACACTTGGTTTGAACAAGAAAAATGGTTTTAAATTTTGATAGAGCATCATTTTTTTGTGGAAATTTGAAGTTGGAATAACAATAAAAAAAAACTTTAGGTAGGTAGTTTATTTTAAAGGTGTAGAAAATCTAAAAAAAGATTTGCTTTAACGACCGTGTCGCATGGGAATCATACAGAGTAGATATAAAGAGATGAGTATAATCAAAGTTCAGGAAGCAGAACAGACTAATTGAATTTTATATTCCTCTTCACTAAAATGTCAGAATAAAAGTGTAACGAAAATTTCTCCTTGGAATTGCGTGCATGTACGATTTTATCAGTTTAACTTAAAAAAATACTTATGGTGACAGAAACATTATTCAATAAAACATTTTAACAATGCACATATTCATATGTACATAGAAATGTGGTTAGTTTGCACTTGGCATCTAAACATTTAATTAAAATCACTGTTATTACGCTATTCTTTCATTAAAATTTACATGATATTGCGGTTTCACTGAAAGGTATATTCAAACTTTAATTTAAACTAAAAAATAATTGACAAAACTGTCGGGATCTGCGTTTCTGTTTTCTATCAAGTTTTTTCTATCGACAGTTTTTGAAACTAAACATCTTTTACGGCAGTTCAAATTTTAATCGATTTTCTCTTTTTATTATAAATTTTTTGCGATAGGTATTAATTTCTGGAATATATACATTAGTATTTTATTATTATTCATAAATATTGCCGTAGGCGATTCGGTCTGTTTGCTATGTATAATTATTACTCTCATTTGGAACTAATTCAAAAAAATACTTCCCAGCCATATTTTTTAATATCAAAAGAAAAATTTGCAAATTTAAAGCATCAGTATCTAAATGTCAATAGAAAAACTTTTTAAAAGAATAATGCAAATCTTACCGAGTTCTAGAAAATACAATTAGAAGCTGGGAGTATTCACTTGTAATACCATAAGTAGTCATAGATATGTCGAATATTTTGTCCTGATATCACGAATATTCGTTGCGCTTACAAAATGAATAGCATGGGTGCGCTAGCACGAATGCTATTCGTAAGCGCAAAGAATATGAGTGATATCACGACAAAATATTCTACATTATCTATTACTACGAATCGTATTTAAGAGACTATTCATTGAACAAATTTATTTTTCAAATAAAATTGACAAAAAATTTAGTTACACATGATTTCATTTCTGTGACAACCAGTAAACAAACTTTTGTCATTCATGAAATTTATAATAAATTATATTAAACACAAATATTCACTTGTACCAAAAGTGGAATATTCGCTGCAATTCACCACTAGTGGAATATTCACTACAGTACATTTTGGTTGGCCGTGAAATCCATCCAACATTTTATTGGTCCACTTTGACAGATGACAAGTGAATTGAATAGTCAAAATATTTCAAATAAGCTGTTTATTATTAGTAACTGCTATATATTTGTAACTATATAGTACATCTAACTTACTCATAACTACATCTACAGGGTGGCCACTATATTACCCATTTCAAATTGCATTATTTTGTATTTACACCGAGGCGCGACGACAACCAACATTAAAAAATGATTTATTCTAAAATAGCTCAAGTATGAGTTTTATTTGGACCGAAAAATTACAATTTCAAAAAATTAAACGTGTGCTAGTAAGTTAGATGAAACAAAGTATTGCCATCAAGGAAGTAGTACATATAATTTTACTTGGCCTTGTGCAAGAAACCATCCCCTACAAAAGAATTTTGTTACGCGATACATTATCTTAAAATTCTGAGTGCTCTGATTATCTTCAGAAGGTTAACGGTGCTTTGAGTCTTTTAAAAGGTTTTAATAAAACGTCCAATTTATAAAGATAGAAGGTTAGAAGTTAGATCACTTTCACACTTGAATAACAAAGTTATAATTGCGAAGTTTTATTTTAAAATTACCAAAAATTATTAATTTTTTGTCGGATAATTAAATTTAATACCCCATTATTTTTAATTACCAAAATTTGCAGTAAATTTTGATATAGCCAATGAGAAATGCTGTAAAATTCGTAAAATTTAATTACAATTTAGGATTACAATTTGCGAGGTTTATGCTTATTAAGTTTTCTGAATAAATCTTAACTGTAAAGAAAGTAAGCAATTTTTTTATTAGTACTAAAATTATTTTTGCAACTCAGAAGAGCTTAAAAATAGTGGGTCGATCGGGACCCTTTAAGACTCTTCAAAGTGCCACTACATGCTTAAAGGCTATCGTGCATTATCAGAGCTATCGTCAGATCCATCTCATGCGAGTCATCTTTATTTCTTTAACGAATTTTCCCCCACATCAGAAACATCTATTATTTTACAATGCCTTTAAATACTTGAGATGCAACCCTGTAAATTTCTATTTTAAATAATTAAATGTGCACGTATGTACATAATATATGTAGCGAAATTCTGATTTCGTATATCTTGAGTAGGTTACATGCAATTAACTGTAATTAAATTAAACATTTGATTTCTTGATCGTAGAATTCCAAACTATATGTGCGTTTACGACGTAGGAACTAAATATTCTACTGAGGAAATGCAAACAATTCCATACATTTGAAAGTCAAAGCAAGATTGAACTAATTAATCGACCATAAACTACAAAACTAAACTATCAATTTAGCTCTTAATTGCTTTCTTCATCAAAAGTACCTAACTTCGAAATAAAGTTTTTATTTTGTACGTAAATTATTTTTGAAAGTTTCAGCGCAAATAAATGTAAAAGTTTTGTTTTGAAAATAATACACAGTTCACGTACTTGTATATCAAAATTTTAATCAAAAAACTAATTTTCCAGAACACTGAGAATTTGTAAAATTTACTTCTGCTTGGAAAAATCGCATAAGTCTTCATTCGGTAATAAAAGTATCGTGAAACTTGATTCGCGTTAAATGTGGATTTTTCTTGGATTAAGAGATAGTGGAGTGTTGTTCTCTTTGCCTGTCGGTAATAGCTTTTCATTTTACTCATCAAGCTTATTTTTGCTTTTCACAAACCTGTTAAGTCTATCCGTTTAAATTCTATAAATAAAATCTCCATTTTCTCCGTTTGGATGAAATAATAGAGAATTTTGCTAACCCTTGCCAGGGCCCTTGTGTGAATCTGTCCTACTTTTAACATGTACAGGCTTTAGGGTTAGCATTAGGTCGGTATCTGATATCCTTTCAAATATATAAATCTTGCTTTTGATTAATGAACTGGCTGCGTCTCATTATGCAAGATCCAGAATTCCGGCTTCGTCTTTATCAACTCCCTACAAATTTCTATTCGATGTATTAAACTATGCTTTTCAATTTAGAACGTGAACGTGCTCTAATTAATTACACTTTATTTATTATTAATAGTTTCACTAAAAATGTTTTTTCCATAAATTTTGCTTTCCTTGGGGTAAATTTCAAAAATTTAAATTTTCTTGTTTATATTTTAGAAGGTTATAAACAAAAACGAAAGAAATTCAAAATATTAAAAAAATATTCTCACCTTACCCAACAGGCCAATCAAATTAGCATTTTAAGAGAAACTAATTCCAGAGTCGATGAAACCAGAACAATTCGATAAAAAAAGCATTTTTACAGAATAATATGTAAATGAAATGAAAACTAAAAGAGGTAGGCCGTGATCTTTCATTTAGAACGCTGTGCAGCCGTAATTTCTTATTTCTATATTATAAAATATATTTAAATAATTTTGTTGGCAATTAAAATCTACGGGTTTTATAAATCATTTTTAACGATATTTCCTAACTGACTTTTTACATATAAAGAAAACGTGAAATTCTGGTAGAATCGAAACAATTTACAAGCGGAAACGGGCGCATTTAAAATATTTTATGACTATTTTATTATTTTATAATATTATAACTGGTAAGATATAATTTATTACTATTTTTACATGTATTGAAGATATGATTTGGGTTTCCGTGAAGAATGTAAATGCAATATGCATTTATTAAAATACATATTGAATAATACCTTTCTTGTTGAATTATATTCAGTTAGACTCGGTTAAAAAGAATAATCCAAATTATACTTTGGTTTTGACTCTTCGTACATTTTATTCGCAATAAAGAAACGTACAGGCTTTTACGATCAGCTTGTTCAAACTCATAAACATATCTGATTGTTTACGGTCAACATAAAAGTCGTACGTGCATATATGAATAAAAGCATGTAAGTGTGTAGCCCTCCTTATAGATACATAAAAAGTCTAAACAATATTATAAACACATTACATTTTTCTCGATATATTTCTATTAAAAGATTGTGGAAAGCAGGTAATAATTGAAGCTTCTATATACACTTACTTACACCTCGAAAATAAAGTTAAAATCACCTGTTGATCCATGTGATACGATTCGATGTAATTTGAGTATCAGAATTTTTTTCCAGCCTTGCTGTATTTGTAAAATAAAATTTCATCGTTTACGTAAGCTGGGATCACATCATTACGATGATTGAAATTTTGTAATAAATTTGCAAATTTATTACGTTTTCGTTTAAATTTCGTTTACTATAAATAAATTATTTTTAATTTATCTACTCCACTGTCTTATATTTCAAAATTTTTCGTATAATTATTTATAAAATTTATAAACACATTTAATTTTTTGCTTACTTTTAATCAAAATTATTCAGAACTGTATTTGTTCGACTGTATTGCTAATATAATTTTACAAAAATAATTCAAGTAGAATTTTAAACATTATTGATATTTATTTATTGAAAAGCATACATACATAACTTCACCAAATAAAATTATTGGAAACGTTAACAAAATATGAAAACTAAAATTAACATAAGAAAAACTTGAATGAAAAGGAGAGAGAATTGCATTTAATGAAAATTGGAAAGCAATAAATTATAGTTCTGATCTTACTTAATTATATCAGGCAAGTACTTGTGAACTTGAACAACTTTGATATTATAAATTAAAATAAAAAGTACAAATTAAAAAGTGACAAATATATATCATAGAAATTAATAATTATAGCAAGTTTAGTGAAATTTTAATTGAATTTGTTATAGTTAGTACGGAATTAATATAAATGATTACAAGCTAAAAAATAAGTAATTTACAAATTTAATTAAAATTTCACTAAACTTGTAATAATTATTAAATTCATACTTAAAATATGTTTTCACAGGTTAATAAACTATTTATACATTAAATTAAAATGATAAAATTCTGATTAATAATTAAAATTAGTAGCTGTAGTTTTGCTTTGCCCAAAAGTAGACTTCGGTCTTTGCTGGAATGGTAACATTATTCAATATGTTAAAAATTATTAAACTTCAAAAAAAACTACATCGATAAGAAATAAATATTAAACGTTTTATAATATCTTCAAATGTATAAAAAAAAAGGATAACAGACCGCAAACTTAACCAAATTTAACTTCAATTGAAGTACATCGTGGTCGACTTGGTTTCACATTATAACTACAATAATATTGTAAAGAATACCAAAAAACAATAATAACTCAACAAAGAATTACTATCAATAAGCAAACGTTTAATAATAATGATTATTATTAATAATTATTACGTTTGATGACAGCAGTAACTATTGCTAAAAGCTTATGAATAATATTTTGTTTTATTGTTTATTTAATCTTGTAATTTTAAAAATTTTAATCTAATAATCATTTTTATCTGCTAAAAATTTATTTTGAAAAATTATTTATGTTGAATAAATTTATTCAATTTCCTAAAATTTTTAAAATACCATAAAATAAATTAAATTTAAATTGCAACAATAAAAAAAATCATAGCAATATATAGGGTGTTTCAATACGACCCTTTTATGTACTTTTTTGTGCGATTTCTTCTGTGCTAAGTGCGGTATATGTGCTATAAAAGTGTCAGTTATGAACAAGTGCGAAGTAACTTTTTCGAGTGACAAAAGTGAGTTTAAACCAGTTCTCTACAACAAGATTCGCGTGCTTGACTAGTTTTATATACTCATTTTGGAATCTATATAAACAAATAAAACATTTAAAAATGTTCTGTTGTGTAAATTAAATTTTTCCTTATTTGCAAATATTTTTTATTAAAAAATTTTATTTTTTTGAATTTTATTAATTTAAAAAGAAAAGAACAGATAGTTGTCAAAATAACATGCAAATTAAAAAGAAGCTAAAAGATGATTTATCCAATATTAGGAAACGGGTAAGAAAACCGAATTCCGATTTTGACCATGTTTAAAGTGAATTATGAAAGATGACGATCTAATTAGCGTATAAAAAATTAAATTAGCGGATTATTTACACATTTTTAAAAAACGGGTTTAAAAATTTATTAACAATGCAAAATACTCATTGCCTCTTTTGAACTTTAACCCCACCCACCAAAATTAAAATAGGTTGTGGCGACAGTAAATATACCAGAATCTCGGTTTTTGTAATTAGCTAATAAAAAATTAAATTTGTGACCGGACAACAAATTTCGGAAAAATCACTTTTGTATGAATCCGACTCTTGATGTAGTTGGGCCTGTTAAACCGCTTGTAGCGCCGGAGCGACCGGAGGTCGCTTTAATTACTAACAACATCTCCCAAGTACCTCCAACTCGAAAAGTATGGATGTTGACGCGACGGATCTCAGGGGCGACTGGTTCTCTCCACCACTAGTCACTGTCAACCCAGGCATAGACACGTACCGTCTACACAATGTCTCCTTATTTGGTGTTTATTACGCAATAATACACTTACGTATTTCTTATGGGAAAATTCCAATTTTCAAAATTAAATTGGAATTTATTTATATACATTTATATATGTACATAGACGAATACAGAGAGTATACACAAAACAATTTGCATATTTAAATTTATTACTAATTAAAATGGGTAGAGTCCAAATTTTCGAACTCGAAAATACACTTTTTCTTTTAGAAATGGCTTCACCAAACGAAAGAGGGCTATTTAGATGGGTCTTTTAAATTGAGCGTAAATTTGGTGGGTCCTTTAATAAGCCCACAATTTAAATTTTAAAATCATCAATTTCCCATAAGAAATACATGTAAGTGTAATATTATGGCAAATGTTGAATACATTCTATCACCAGTTCGTGCGCTGTAGGTGGGTCGACAGTCACAAGCGAGTGGGGAGCTACCAGTCCCTTCCTAATATCTCTCGGGTCAATATCCACACTTTTCCGAGTCAGACCGTTGTAGAAGGATATTTTAATGAGTAAAGCGCTAAAAAGTGTATTTTTCAAAATTTGTGGTCCCTCCTTCTAAATGAGATTTGGTGTGATTTTTCTTCTTCTTCTTCACGAGCCATATCCGGTCCCCGACGTTGGGAATTTAACTTGACCGGAGCAAAGATGAATTTACCAGGAGTAGTCTACTGATCGATATAGAATTTATTGATCACATCAGTGTATCTAACGCGAGCAGGGTTCGAAGCGCGAGCTTACTGCTTCGAGTCGACCCGTGTATGCTTCGCAATATACTAGACAACCCCTAATTTGAAAATATTTAAAACCAGACACGCCGAACTGTACTCGTCAAATAGGGTCTGTGCCGAACTGGGCGATTGTAAGTTCCACCGGTGGGTCAAATCCTTTTTAATCTGACATGTAAGTTCCACCGATCAGTTTTTGGTCCCCTTTTTCTGACATGTAAGTTCCACCGATGGTCAACTAAAGTTGTGGGGTCAAGGGGATAAGAGTTAAGTACGTATTTTTAATTAAGCTGAATTTATTTTTATGTTGGTATATAATATTATCTACAAATAGTATATAAGTACATCAACCAACATAATATTAAGTAAAATAATATTACAAGAAAATATACGAACAAGAAATTTATCGATACTCGCTCCTACAAATAACGAACAAAAAAACAAGCTCTTTAAGGTGAGGATCAATCTTGTCGGAGTTGTAATAAGGCCACAATTTACGCAATAATTTTATGCATTTTGATGACCGTCCGTGCAGATTTACCCTAGCGGATCTACCTTGGGGCGGGGCCAACTAGAGCAGTGTTAGTAGGAGGCAGTCGCTCCCAGAGATCTGCCGCGTCAACTTTCAAACTTTTCGAGTTGGAGCCGCTTAAGGGATGTTTTTAATGAGTTTAGCACGTGTCAAAACCGCTCGAGCGCCGTCAGCGCCCGGGACGGCGCGGGCGTGTGCGGAGAGTAGGTTTTGACAGTGCAACCACCTCAGAAACGAATTCACACAAAAGTGATTTTGTAATAAAATTAACATCTAAAAGCAGAACAATTTTAATTACATTCCTACAATTTTTTATTACAGACCTGTCTTTTCATTTATTTATAATTTTTTATTACAGACTTGTCTTTTTTATCTGATTATAATCCAATGTAAGTACTTTAAGTACTGGTAAGCTACCACCGGTGGAACTTACATGTTTTGCCCAGCTACATTTTGTACCACCGGTGGAACTTACATGTCGACCCTCGGTAGGTTTTCCACTAAGAGGATTAAAATTTGACCATCGGTGGAACTTACATATGTCCGCCGAACTTACTCGTACCAAACGGCTGCGCCTAACTGAATCTGCGGTGAACGGCTGCGTCGAACTGTATCCGATCTTTATGCTGCGTTTACAAATTCAATTTTAAGGCAATTTCATATATTTTCTATGTGGGACTGCTTTTATGTGGGCTTATTTACCGCATAAGAAAACTTTTTTTAAAATATGTTTTGAAAATAATATATTTTATAGCTACTTATGAAGTTTCAGGATATTGTTTTATACGGTTTCATTTATGCGCTCCTTATGCCCTATGTACACAAAAACAGGTTTGAGTGTATTACGAAAAAAGTTAAAATATTATGTTCTTTCATCAAATTTGAAATCTGATCGTGTATTGTTTTATCATTGTTATTACTTTATGTAGGTAGATCTAAACCTACATGCGAGCAAATAATATTATTTTGTTCTATAATTATAACAAATCAAATTATACGAATTACTAATCAGATAGCAAAGTAAAAAACATGTTGTGAATTTACATATGTACATACCTACACAATAATATATTGACTTGATTGCAAGAAAATAAAAAAAATTATAATAAAAAAACTTAGAAATAGAAGAGAGAAACCAATTTAATTTTCGATGAAGGCACAGCGATTTTGTAATGATTTTTAAAAAAATGTGGTGGCAATTGATAGATTTAGAAATTTAATTGATTGTAAAAATTGTTTTCCATTCAAAAATGAAGGTGTTTATTTAATTTATAAAAAAGTTTAATTTTAAAATTTTATTACTGAATTTAAGCAGCGAATTGAAAAAAAAAGTAAATTTAATATAAACATTTTAAAATAAAAGTGTTGTTCGAATAAAAACAAAGCAAAATTAAATTTTAAAACACAAAGTGGAAAGTTTTATTTGCAAAGTTGATAAGTTGAAATTTACAACGATTTAACGGCCAAATTTTCAAAAACCACGCCAATATGTTTTAAAGTTTTAAAAGGTTTCAAAAGAGGTTTTAAAGGATAATTTCCCCAATTGTTTCAGTAGGAAATTGAAAATTATGAAATGAAAAATTTGAATAGCTATAAAATTTAAATAAATGGATAGTGTTGAAATACTAATGTAAAATATTTATGAGCATTTAATAAAACCGCACTATCGGCGATATCAGTTTAAAAAATTTAATAAAGTAAATAAAAGTTTTATAAATAAAGCAAAGTGCACAATGAAACGTGGAGAACAAACTGTAAGATTTAAATCAGAAGATTTTGAACCAGAAATGGAATTCAAATTACAACAAAAATTTTTTTTTTAATGTATGGTAATCAGCTATAACCAAACGGTAACTTTTTAAAATTGAAGAAAACTTTATTAATAATTAAATAACAAAATTTTAAAACAGAAAATTTAAAAAGTGATCACAAAAACTTAACATGTTATTTTATAATTCAAAATTTAAAATTATACTTTAGAGGGTAGTTTAATTAATTATTTCAATAGGAAATTTAAAGGTTTCGTCTGGTCTAAAGACAGTTTCACGCAGCTTACATTCCCTAACAATTGATTTATGACATGATTTTTAATTTTATTAACTTGTATTTTATATTGTGTATTGTATTTTATATAATTGCAATGTTAATTTGTTGCTCCAACAAAATGCAAAGCAAATTAACTGCGCATGCTATCCAGAACAACAATAATCCAAGAAAAATCTACCACTACAATAAAATTATTAAATTTAGTCGTAAGTCTACAGTCCGTGGCGCACAATTTCATTAGGATCAATAATTAAAAATAAATTGGATCATAGCAATATGTATTTCATCTCAAGTTTGTGAAACTTTTTTGTATAACGTAATTACACAACTATTACAGGATTATAATTTTGAAATTCGATAATAAAATATTGAATAATTTAAATGCATTTTCCAATTCAAGAACAGTGACGAATCTGTCACTTAATCTTAATTTTTTTTTCTAAAAATCACCTGTGGAGCTAATTTTAAAGTTTTGAATTGTTTTTTACTTAAATCTCACGCGATTGGTTCAATTTCAATTTTTCAAATTAAAGGCAGCTATTTTAATTAATTTTGTGTAACTAAAACTAGACGGACTTTCTGAATTAATTTCCTGGAGAGAACAAATTTAATCTAAGCTTTAAATAAATTATGTGCACTTAAATATGTAGCAGCTTTTTGGATGTAATTGCGCTAGATGCAATTACATGAACAATCCAAGATTCATCAAAAATATGGTGTGCTATGTTATTTAAAACTAAAAAAGTTATTTTTGCAGATATGGTGTCGCATTCTTCACGTCGTCCTATATTATTTCCTATTGTCAAATTATTCATGGATGCTTTGCGAAGGGTTATATCTACACACAGTTTTGGTATCTGCGTTTATATCAGAGGTTCGATTGTTGAGATGTATGCTTTTATTGGGATGGGGAATACCAACATTAACGATCATTATTTATACACCCCTTCGACATTTTTCGAACGACAATTTGGAAACTTTAGAGTAAGTTAAGCAACAAATCAATTTTGAATAATTTAAACATTTTATTTAACTATAATTTTAACTTTTATGTTGTCACTTGACTAAAAATTAAAAATTTATCCAGTAAGGCTGAGTATACAAATATTAGCACAAAGTGGAATAAGAGAGTTTGAAACTCGAAAAAATTATAAATAGCTTTTGTAAATTGTGAATAGCAAATGTCGCTGCTTAGAATTCGAAAGAGACAAAATCGAAGTGACATACAAATTGATGATGCATTTTTTACAAGTATAAATGTGTTTACATTTCTTTAAGACGAAGAAGCATTGTATGCATTCTTAACAAACTCTTTATAAATATATCACACTAAAGACGTCACAAATACGGCCGAAGCGTCGTCTATAAAAGTTAAAAATTTAATCGAACGGGTTTGCTATTTTTCAATATCTATGAACATTAATAACCGAGCGGTATATTATGTCAAAATTCCAGTTACCCCGTATTATTTTAAAGAGGAAACTATCCCTTGTGGTGTCATAAACTTGTTAAAGTTATGTTGATTTGACTCAAAGTCGACATAATTAGGTCGATTTCGACCTCACGCAAAGATATTTTCCGATGATAAAAAATTCAAGACAACTTCTAAGTGAGGATGAAAATCACACAAAATTATCTCGTACGATTTTCTCGTCTAATCTAAAATTTCCACCAGTCAATTTTCTTGAAACATATATGCTGCTGTTCCTAAGACTCTATTTCAACGATCACAAGGGATTTACTGAATGATAGCGTAAGCGTATTCGTTCGTTTCGCCTATTATGAACAAAACTAAATGAGAAACAAAACTTAAGCAGTTTCTTTTTTCTAAAATAGCATTTTTAAATTGCCAATACCCATTTTCAAACATTTTTACTAATTTTCAACAACATTACATTATGTTGTACAAATAATTGAGTTCCTGCTTCGAATATTGTTAGGATCTTCACTTCAAATGATCAAAAGTACTGATTACACCACTATCAGTTAAAACAGTTTATTATGTTAGCCATAATTCATTAGTTATTATTCGTATTTTGAAACAAAGAATAAATTTTATTATTTTAAAGTCAATAGAACTTTTGAGCTAGTTGAAAGCTACAAAAGTAGCGGTTCAAGTAAATTCCACCAAATGTGAAAGAGCATTGCGGACAGCCAATCTAAAGATATCAACAATTTCAAATCTTCTTTCTCAATATAAAGCTGTACAAACCAAGTATTTAAAAACGCTAATAATACCCTGTGCGTTTAAATTTTAAAACCACAAAAGAGAGTCCCACGTCGGGTGCCAATGTAAATAATTTTAAACCGATCTTCCTCTAAACAAAGCTAGAAAAGTAAACAGTAGTGATTCCCTGAACTTGATTTTCAAAAAAATGCTTTAAAAAATCGTGTCCCACGATTTGAGTAATTTCAAATGCTAATTTTTAATTTGAAGCTATCCAAAAGCTTGAAATATTAAACTCAGTGTAAAGTAATTCTTTTAAAAGTACCAGTGATCCTTTCTATGTACTTGAATTTTAAAATCGATCTGCAAAATCAGACCCCACTTTAGGCGCCAGTATAAATAATTTTAGTATTTTTGTGTGGTTAACTACTTGCGATATGCGAAAGTCGTGTATGTAAAACTTCGCAAATTACACTTGACTCTTTTTTAAAACTAATAGTTACCTGAGCTCTTTATGTTAACGCGACCATAAAATAAACTCAGGACTTTACCAAACGTACGTTTGGTGAATACAATTTTACTTGTTTAAATTTTTCCTGTATATTTTAGAGATAATTTACTCGAAAGGACACATTTTTTAAAGCAACGCTACGTCGAACTCTGCTGGCTAGTCGTTCATTCTGCGAGTCCAACATTCATATTTTGAAGACATTAGTGGCAAAATAAAATTTCTAGGAAAAGAAATTCTTTGTAATCCAAAAACCAATTTCAAACCCAATTAAGAATAATAAAAAAGCACATTACTGCAGCTGTCAATTTTGAATTACATTTACAATGCTGATATTTACTGCACGTCTTATCACAAATGTTAACACGACGTAAAAACGGATACTTCGCGAAATAACATAATATTAATTTAAAAAAAATTTTATTAAAAAAATTGGAAAATAAATCACAGACTTGAAACATGTGTACGTCTGAATTTCTCTAAACTCTGCAACAATACATCAAATAACTTTGATGTATCATTCAGGCTTGACACTTTTAGTCGTGTCGAACAATAAGGTGGAAATTGTTAAGTTTGTTTCTAAACGTTCTAAAGTCGTTTCTTTTTGTTAGATTTTCTCAATTTAATCGCTTTAGATTAATTTTAACATTATAGATTTTTAACGCTTACTGTAATAATGTGTTCTGCGGTTCTTAAAATAGATTAACTAAATTATGTTTTCTAAAATCTGAGTAAAAGTTCTTCATTTAGTACCATCTACCTGCTTCTACGCTTATACATGTAATTAAACAGCCGCCGGAACGAAATGTAGTTTTTAGTTCCACTTATTCTTTAACTTTGAAATCAGAAATTTTGCCTTTGATTTTTTGACTTTTAAAAAAAATAGGATTGCTGGTCAAAATAAGTTTCACTTTTCGTTCTAACGAAACAATGTACTATTTCAGCGATTTAAAATATTTATAACTATATTATGTATATGGTTTTTTTCAAGGAAAAACATCGAGCAAGAAACAATAAAGCAAAGCACACAACGAAATAAAATAAATTTTCAAAACAAATTTTTATTATTATGAAGCTAAGAAAGTTTTGGTTTTCTGTTCCTCTTTGGCCCCCTTGCCTATTGTTAAATTATATTTTAAATGAAATATAACGGTGAATTATTATTATTTAGAATTCCTTTGTTAAATTTGAGCTTTTATGATACAAAAAAGTGGTGTTACGCGATGTAAGTATGCCATTGACCATTCGGAAATCCCAGAAAATAAAATGTTAGCAAAAGTTATTTCCTCAGGTAATTCGGACTAAAGCATTAGGCGTAGGTTTATTCTCGGGATAACTTTTTTAATGTACGATTTTTTGGTTTATTTGCTCACAAATACGCTAACAAAAATATAAAATTTTACGAACTAAAAGTATTGATTTGAATTATTGCCGAATCTTTTAAAGTACATTAATTTGAGTAGTTCTATGAAGGGTTTTCATTTCACATTGCGACGCTTATTCACGAGGGAGATACTACATGTAATCTTGAGATGGAATGGGTAAATCATAACAACGACATTTGGAGAATTTCTTATCTTTGATTTTATGGCTCTCAAAAATCTAGTACTTCGTCTGAAGAATTTCGACTTTTTAAAAGGAGGATTTTTTCTTCTAGGTCTAAATTTAAATACGTATTGAAAATACCGCATAACTATAAATTATTCAATTTATACAATATTATAAAGTTCCTATCATTATAAATTTTACAAATCCTTTAAAGCTAACAGTTCAGTAAATTTAGCAATATGTACCTAATCAGATTCGTCATCAAAATATCTGTCGAGCTATTCTATATGAGTACACATGGTAATTATGTTTATCGACATAATATTTTCACAAAGTCAATGTAATGTTTCCGATTTGCATTATTTTGAACACAAGCACCACGCTAAATTTACAATCATATAATTTATTTTATGAGTACGAAAATAAAATGTTCTCAAATGTAATCAAAATCAAATTAAAAACCATAATTTAGTCCCAAAAATATAGCGATGACATTTATTTAATTAGTGAGTACATTGTTTTGCAAAGGAAAGATTACTAGTTCTATAGGAATTACAAATAGTTTCAGAATTCGAAGCAAGCGACTTAAGGTTCGAACCAGCGGAAGATGGTGGGTTGTTAAAAGACCGCAAAAAGAGGGATGCTTAAAATCGACAGAATTTACCAACAGCGTCAATTCTGCGTTTTCAAGTGTTTCAGTACGGATTTTTAGCTAGGGGTTTTGTGAAAACCAAATAGCTCACTATTTATTAAGTTTGAAGTCCGAAAAGAAAAAGAAAAAATTTGGGACCTCTCG
Organism: Lycocerus yunnanus; assembly: GCA_036346125.1. Taxonomy (NCBI): domain Eukaryota; kingdom Metazoa; phylum Arthropoda; class Insecta; order Coleoptera; family Cantharidae; genus Lycocerus; species Lycocerus yunnanus. The sequence goes on from JARFIX010000017.1 coordinate 1,718,356, forward strand.
TACAATTTATTGTGTGTTATTTTTTACTTTTTAAAATTAATAGTTGGGTATTATTACCTCTTTCGTCAAGCACTTGCGTTTAAATTTTGATGTTCTTATAATTCAATTTTATTTCCGTCTTTACATTATAGTAAATGTCTAGTAGCACTTTAAAAAATAATTATTGGTTCAATTTCTTTCCATCATTTTGTTAAACATCTATGTATCTCTGATCACTCGTACATACATATGAATGCTAAGTGAATATACAGCGTAAGACTACTTAAATTGATACTAACAACTAACAAATTCATTTCAAACTTTAAATTTAAACGCAAACCCTAACTAAATTTTTAAATTTATTAATTTTTTTACAACATTTAGTCAAGCCCAGGGTAAGCCCATATTAGAACAGATTGCGCTATTGCCTCGTTCCTTCTTACCTAGGTATAAATAGAGCATTTACATATTTAGTATCTGCAGATACAATGAACCTACAGGTAACGTGGAAATATTTCTGCTTTCCCTTGAATTATGTGCGCTGTTATTGGCAAATAACAAGATTTTGAAACTACTATACAGGAATATCTTGTACATGTAAATAGACTGCTGTGACATAAGAAGCTTATTATTGGCTAGGTTGCTATACTCGAGGAGTTAAAATAAGAAGTAATAAAATTTAAATACTGCTCTCCAACACTAAATGTTCCCTCGTCGCTATCTCTTCCAGTTTCCTTGAAGTAAATATTAAAGTTTGAAATTCAACTGCATTTGCTTCTGACGTCTGCCTTTGCAATTTGAATTCAGTTGTGTCGCATTGCCTGATGTTGTTCTTACATTAACTACACGATATAACTTTAACTAAGTTTCTGCTTCAAAAGAAACAAAACCTCAAATTTATTCCGATAAAAGTAATTAACTTTTCCAATATTTAAATTGGAATTATTTTAGATGCGAATCTCTTTCATATCCTGTTTGGTGAATGTTAAAGCCCAAAAATTTGCGATAATCGATAGAGAAAGGAAAGCAATGATTGTTTTCGTTGTTTAATCTATTTGAATTCGTTAATTACGGATTGCTCAAAATGACAAAAAAAATTGCCGATTACTTTATTTTGACGTCGTTTTCAATTATAATACAAATTGATGCTTTGATTTTTAATTAAATTATGGGTGATATGTCGAGCTCTATGCTAATTCAAGTAAATGTATTATTTACCCTTATCAACAACGTACGCATACATTATAATGCCATTAGTTTTCTGAATGCTTTCAAGAGTATCTACAACATCTACTAACAACATAAGTTGATTTTCTATAATAATTGAAGAATGTTGCGGTAATCGTATTACATTTTTAAATTGAACTCCGGTCATACCAAGAAATATTGCGGTATAACTTTGAGTTTATATGCATGAAACATTTGGTGCCTGGTTGTTTTTGTGTTTTGTAATTACACCTACATTTATTTGAGTTTATGTGTATTTCTGGAAGGGTTAGTTTTCCTTTACTTCTGCTTGAATGTGCCATTAAGAGACCTTATGAGAGAAACCTCTCCTTTAGGTAAATTTTGATCGTTACAACTGTTGCAAACTTACCCAACTTCTGTTTACAATTATTAATTATAAATTAGTTTCTTGCAACAAGAAGACTTGTATCCTTTTGTATTTTGATAAATCCCTGTTAGAATTAAAATGGTTTGAATGAGGAAGTTTCGTGTCTTAAATAAAGCTCACACGCAATTAAACGTAAAAAATTGCCGACTTTTCTACGTGGTTCATAAATTTTTCCACGATCTTGTAAAATAAAATCAATGCCTTTAGTTTGGATGACCTCTCAAGTCTCACCAATGATTTAACTACTATCATGTTGTCTTAATCCTACAATTAAGGCAATATCGTTGGTTTTTGGTTTGATTATTGGAAACTTGCCACAATTCACCTACATAGGTAAACATTTATGTGTACAATCAGATAATGTAAATATGCACATTTAAGCTAAATAGACACTGGTTGCTAAGCTTTACCAAGCTAGGATTTATCTTTAGAAATTTAAATTTTATATTACCTTGCACATGTCACATCAATACACTTTCATACCTCATACCCTCAATATTTCATTAATACTCTATCTGTACACCGTCAATACATATTATATTTATCGACCTTACAGGCCTAAATAAATAATTAAGCTATTTGCCGTTTAAATTTTCTTAATTAATCATTTCTAAAGCTTATGAGAAAATTTATAGTCTGTTTTGCATAAACTTTCTTATGTTCAATATTTTCTTATTTTTCAATAATTTTAAAATTGTTTCAAGTCATGTTCAAGTCATTTAACCGGGTTACAATTGTTTATAATATTGTATTACTCTCGACGCAATGACCTAATTAACTAGAACTTTTTTTTTTTCTTTAAGTACACACTTTTAGTTCAAGGATAAACCTAAATGCCGCTAAAAAAAATTAAAAATTGCATTGTTTCCTTGTCAAATCAAACTTAAAGCTTGTTTTTCTTGAAACTATATATCTCCCGATTGTGTACACGATTTCTCTCGAAACAATGTATAGCATGACTAGAACATTTTTTTTCTTATATTAGAAAAATTTAGTTATTAAATTTCGTAAAAAATTATATAGTTTCTTAAATAGTTTAAAGTGCCAGAATTTTAGAGGAAAGGAACCGAGTGAATTAACTAGGCGAAACTTATATTCTTTAAAATTATAAAAATGTAAGTATTGTATTTCAAATTTAGAAATAAATGAGAAGATTTAAAAGCGTTTATTTGATTTTGAAAAAGCTTAGCTTAGTTCATAAATTATACTTTAGTTTAGCTTTAAATCTCTCGTGTCCGCTTCTCTTTACACGGGAACTAATAGTATAAATAATTATGACCTTAAAACTTAAATTGTGAATGTAGGTCAGCACTTGCTTTTCTTAGCGATATTATCGTTTATTATGTAACCACCCTCACCATCTTAAGTAATTAATAAGAAGATTTCCACTGTCGGAAACCTTATAAAAAAGCTGTTAATCAGACCACGTACTACTTCAGTTCGTCCTATTGCAATTAAGAATTTCCTGCAATATCCTGCAGCATTTGAAAGGAAAATTCACTGTTTTGTACCAAACTGAAAATTAATTGCTAAAAATGTTATCCTGTCACTCCTTACTGTTGATTCCTTCTTGCCAACAGACCACCAATTTACGTATTCATTAAATTTTATTCACAGAAATTAATTATTTTATGCCATTATTCGACACACAACAACACGTTTTACTTTTCAGGCTTTTGTAATTGCGGGTCAAATTTAATGAGCGATGTCACTCTTCTTTCTTATCCGGTCGGGTAAATTTATAAGAAAAACAGGACTTTTCTTTCGTACATGGGAAGACCAGAACGCTTTTCCAAAATTAATTAGAAAATGTTACACTAAACTGATGTACTTTTATACTTGGGTGGTACTTAAATGATAAATCGTAATTTGTATTAATAACCGAAAATTATTACTTCCTAAATAAAGCTCATCTTAGTAAAATTTGACCGGATGTTACACAGCTTACAAATTAAATTTTCATAGCCCAGAAGTTCACTGAGCATAACATGCAAACTATCGTTAATGTTTACATATGGAGATGAGCATCTGAAACCTTCATTGATGAAAATAAAAATAACGCTGGAAAAATTCAATCCGGTTAGTTTAAGCCATTTGAACAAATAAATGATATTAAATCTAAATTGCAAATTACTACAGAGGATGTCTTCAAAGGCTACAAATATTAAAAAAATTTAATTTTTATTAAAAACAATGCTTCCTCCGGAAGAATAATATTTGTTCACTTTTTTCATCCTGTAAGTTCTAAAAAAAGGCTATCGCCGCCACTGGGTACATTTTATTAGAGACGAGAATCGCTCGAACATCCCTAGTTTTGATAATAATTTGGAAAACAGTTTCCTTATTATGCTTCTCAGATTTTAGAAACATGAAACACGTATGATCCTTTTACATTAATGTTAGTAATTTTGACTTCCAGATATGAAAACATCAACGTTATAGCTGTATCGAGAGTTCTAACAAACAAGGCAAAGTAATATTACGAAAGTTTGCTTAGATGGAGTAAACAAAAGAGCCACAAAAGCTCTAAGTGGTGTATTTATTATAACAGTTATTGTTGTGCTATCATAGCATCAAAGAAGAACACGAAATTATTGCGTTACGAAACGAATTAAGCATTTGCTCGTAACGTAAAATTTGATAGATATAATCATGGTTTGCAATAATTTAAATGAATTATTTAACAAATTTGTTTCCATTTACTACTTTCAGGAGGCAATTCCAAGCCTACGTGTTTCCCATCCACTGCAATTTTCACTTCAATTTTTTTAAGTCTTGTTTTTCCTTTTGAATTGTATTTTTCCTAAGCAGAAAGTAACCCCAGGATGCTTCATAAATTGTTTTCGTTGTTATGATATTGGTTTGTTTTTAAAAATTATCGAAAAACTTTAGCCGTCCAAAGCAGCTCGCAATCTAAATTCCGACATTAAGTTGGTATTAAATTAAAATTATTGTTGTTTGAAATTTTAATTTCTAAAAGCTCTTCGTATCAGCCAGTCGCCAAATGTTTTCTTATATTAATTATATTAATAAATAAATTATAACTTTTTGTTACAGATGTTGGATGAACGAGGGAAAATACAATATTATTCTTCAAGTGCCAGTTTGTGCTACAGTATTTTTAAATGTAATTTTTCTTTTTAATATACTAAGAGTTTTGCTGATTAAATTAAAAAGAGGGCCCCAAGGAAATGCGGGAACATCAAGAACATCACTGCAAGCCTTAAGGTGATTTATTTATTGCTTCAAAAATCAAATTCTTTTACAATTTTAATTGTAGAGCAACGTTGTTGTTGGTTCCTTTGCTCGGTTTGAATTTTCTTTTGACACCTTTCCGACCTGAGCAAAATCACCCTTGGGAGCACGCATACGAAGTTGTATCCGCAGTTACGGCTTCCTTACAGGTTTGTGCTAATTAATCTTTGTTAGTCATTTATTAACGACTCTATGGTAATAAAATAAGTAATTTAATTATAATTAAGGTGTAATTAATTCAAAAATAACGAGTCGTACATTACAAATTTACGGTAATGGAAAATACAGGGTGGACAATTAAAAATGCGATTAAGTAATTAAAATTTTACATGCATTACGTTTTATTATTTCAATTTAATTTTTATTCTAGGGCTTATGTGTTGCAGTTCTCTTCTGCTTCTGCAACGGAGAGGTATGTATCTTTTACCAATAACCAGTTTACTTAATTTCTACAAAACGAAGGTAAAAATAAACCGAACACAATCATTCTGTAATCAATGAAACAATTAAAATGTTTTAATTGCATCTTTGATGAAAATGTCTTTTAACGCAGACATTATGAACAAATTATTTGAATTTATGAAGTGGAAAATGTACTAAATTATAATTACGTAAATTTTGTTTATGTGGAAAAATGTCATCTTGAAATTTCTTTAATTTGACTACTTGAATGTTGAAATTAATCCTCCAAAAATAAAAGCAAGACCAGAAGAGAGTAAGCAAACAGAAAGTTCGGTGTTTGCGCAATTTATTACTTGATCTTTACTTAACAACACTTTATAGTTTATACGGGGGATGGTTAACAAATTGGGCAAAGAAAATTAATCTTACACTTAATTATAACCTGTCGCATGTTTAAGAGCGGCGCGGTCGCAATTGTTCCAAATATGCGAGCGGTACATTTTTGCATCTAATACTACAAGAAATACCAAATTTTTTTATTTAACTGTTTTCTTAAAAAATCACATGTGACCATGCCTAAGACTTTTATAACTTTTAATAAGAAAATTTAACTATTAACCAATTTTAACCAAAATCGAATCATCTCTAAGTCCCAATATAAGAATATGAAATCCAAAATTTGACACACAGACTTTTTTTTGGAAATAGTCTTATTTAGCTCGTGAGCCCTCAAAAAGTATAAATCAGTCAAAATCTCTTTTTTTTTCAGAGCTAATTGGTGTAACTCTAATAATTTTAAAAATTGAATTATGCATATTTTAACGCAATTTTCAAAATTTTGAAGATTACGGCAATTGGCCGATGAAATGTCAATGGATAAAGTAGTAGTAAGAAATTACAGTTTTATGTTTTGTTAATATTGAAACTTCTTTTGCAAAATATAGCATCTTATTGTGACAATGACGTGATTGTAATGGCAAGAACACACAAAGCCCTAGTAGAAACATTTGAAAATATAGAATGAGAAGCTTGCAAAGCCGGATTAACTGTGAATGAAGAAAAGACTAAGATTATGAAATGCAGCAGAGAAAAGAGAGAAGACCTAAACACGACAAAAATCTTAAACTACACAATTGAGGAAGTCAGAAAGACTAAATACCTTGGAATACAGATAAATAACACCAATGAGAGTGGAGAAATTGCGAAAGATAGAGTAATTGCAGGAAGTAGAGCTTAACATGGTAATCAAAACCTATTGATCAACAAAAATTTCTTAAAAAATTACCAAAATTAAGTTTATAAAAAATTGTAGACCCGTAGTAACGTACGGAGTTGAGCTGATCATTTAACAGAAACGGAAGAAGATAAGTTCAGGGTGTTTGTAGAGGGAAAAGTGTTGAATAGGATTCTGGGACCAGTAAATATGAATAAAAAACAGTATCGAAGAAGAACGAATAGAGAGTTAACAAGTGAACGACAGGAAGTTAATATAGTCAGACATGTTAAATCTCTATGATTTGGGTAGTTAGGACTTGTGGAGAGAGCACAGAAGGGAAAATTATCTTAAGGGTAATGAATTGGAATCCTTATATGGGCAGATCGAGGAAGAGATGAAAAAGTATGCAATCGAGGATCTAATACAAATGGATGTGGATGACTGGTGAAATAGGATGTTGAACAGGAAAATGTGGAAAAGGGTGTTACGAAAATCTAACGCTTTCGACAAATTTATTATTCCTAAATTTAAAATTATTTTAATAATTTTGCATTCAATAATTTTTCAAAATTATTTGAGTTTAAATTGAATATTTAGGATTTTATCGTTGAACCTTGAGAATTTTGATATTGTTACCACATGCGGCGCGCTGGAGCCCGAGCGCAGGCGTAGTAGAGAGATAAGAAAGTTGGGCGAGTCCAACAAGGAGCTAGCCTTAGCCCTCAAGCGGTGCTGATGTATCTTCTGAAATTGCCAGTGCAATTTATCAGCGCTAGTTTAGTATTAGTGTCATCAACTTACCGTAGTGGGTAAATTAATTAGTTAGACGTCATTTTGGGTTTCCGATCGCGTGAGCGGATATTTATTTTCCTATGGAAAGTAGTGGAAATCGTCATTTGGTAGATGGTTTGATTGTGATTTTAACGCGCCATTTTGATCCGCTGTCTTTTCATCGTGCGCAAACGTTAGCGAAACATTATCGTGTTTGCGCAGCTCGAGATAACGCAGCCACGTCACAGAAATTGTTTACACCGAGTTTTGTTTACGTTCGTGGGAATTATTTGCTATTTTGGATTTACCACGACTGCCTTTTGATGGTTGGTTACCTACTTGTTATTCAATCTCATTGCATTCACAACGGTTCCGAGGAGGAATATCCAGTTGCACCTTTGTTGGACGGACATTCGCAGACAGCAGGCATCACCAGTTGGAAGTGTTCCTCGAGTGCTGTGCGTATAGTGTTAGTGTCGGATTCATATTCTTTTGAGAAAATAGTGCAGTTTTTAAGGGTACCGATTGTCTTATTACCGAATGTAAACTTATGGTTTGTACAAACGGGTAAGTCCTTTATTTTATCCTTTATCAACTGCTTTAAATTCGCTTCATTAATTTTGAAGATCCGAAGAATCGGATCATAGTTTTTTTACATACGCACTGTGTGACTCAGTCATTTCAATCCAGCCAATTGCCAAGGGTTGGCTTGTAGATATTTTAATCATTCATTATTCATTAATAAAGTTTATTGCAATTGTTCATTGGGTTTTATTGTTGGAGAATACCTAGCAACAGCACCTACGGCTCTCGCATCCGCGATCAGCATAGAGCTAGTTTTTAACAGCGTGGCAAATCACAAAAATAAATTTTGTGAGAAAAGGTTGTTGGCCCTTTGGCAAACAGTTTTTTCTTCAAGGGTCGTAAAGAATCCAAAACCGATGAAAGACTTTGAGATATGAATTTAAGTAAGAAGTAAAAACGGAAACTAATGCTTCTCAACAAACTGAATTTGAAAACATTGAAAATGTAGTAATATTCCACTGGGAATAGAAAGCCAAAAGAAAAAAAAAAGAATACAGGAAGCAGCTATACTTTACCTTTATCACGTACAGATCTAAAGAGCGCGGATAATTCCAAAATCTTAGTGGATTCTTAAAAGTTATTAAGCTCTTTTAACCTCAAATGCAGTTACTCAACTAAATATAAAAAAATACTGATGGTATTGTAGATGATAGTTTACAAATAAAACCAAAAAAGAGTGACAGTTAAGATACCCGAATCTGGATTTTTATCATTTTTAAAGCGGTTTATGAAAGATGACACTCCGGCATTTAATACACTATTAAATCTTTACGAACTAAGTTAAAAAATATAAAATCTGGCGTAAAAAAATATTGATCATCAAAATTATTGGAAATTTTGAGAAGATTTACTTTTGTTAAGGAAATTACAATTCTGTGATTTACCATTGCTAATAATGTTAATTCCGCTTCATACAAATAAAACTAAATGACGTCTGGTTCATATTTCCTAATTTTTACTATAACTACCTGCAGTATGGCAAGGTCTTTGGTAAAAGAAATTAATTGAAAGCTTATGAGATTTCCATCATTAAACAATATAATTGAAAATATCCAAAAACTTTCAACAATTACAGTTAAATTAATCTTTGAAAATTTATTAATCCTGTGATGGTTGTACAAATTTAAAAACAAGATTAAATCTTCCCTACAAAAGTTCAAATTTAATACCAACTTAAAAGTTTACTTAAAACTTTAATTTGGTAGTTTAACGAGTTTTAAAAAATTAGAAACCAAACTTTAAAAATTAATTTAATTCTAATTTGTCAAGATCCTATCGGTACTCTCCTATCTGCGTGTTTCTAATTTGTTTTGTTTTATTAGGTTCTGGCACAAATGAGACGAAAATGGCAAACGGCTACATTCCGTCCAAGAGCAAATTCTGTTACCGTAACTACAGTTTCGGTAAGAATAAATAAATTTTTGTGCATTTTTTATTATTTTTAACCAAAGCAATACAATGTTTATTTCTAAAAAAAATTCATTACTGTGATTCTTCTAAGAGGATTACAGCGGTTTGTATTTGTCTAACTTGTTTTTGTTTTACTCGTAGTTTGTTAGATCCACTGCTTATCCAGGATCGGGAGAAGAAAAAGTATGACTGGGATCTATAGGGAGGAGAGCTTCGCAATGGATAGCTGCTAGACGAACTTCCAATGCTTGTCCTAGAGCTAACGTTCCTAATCCACCGGCGCAGTGCGTCTAGATACATCCACAATATTTTTGTAAAAACTTTCAAGCATTTATTTCGAATGTCTACCAAAAAATAACGAACAATGTAATAATATTAATAACGAAACTTGTAAATATGTAAAATTATATTCGTACTTAGAGGTCAAATTTTTTTAAATAAATAGGAAATATTTCAATTACCAACATTGTTAAACGCTGCAAAATTATTTTTGTCTTAAAGCGCCAATTGTAAATTTTCAAGCCACAGAGCTTTAAAAAAAATTAATTTAAATTCAAGTTGTTGTAATGTACTCATGGTATTCAGTTTATCAGTTTTACTTTGAGGTGAGAAATATAGAAACCACTAAATCAATCCAGTCTGTCATTTACACTCCAATGTCAATGCTAGTCAATTACGCTTGATCGAAGCGTTTGAATGTGAGATATCCGTCTCTAAAAATTTTCCAATACCTAAATGCGAAGCTTCTATTCAAATTTAATTGCCAAAAAGTTGACAAAGAAATTATTTAACTACCTATCACGCACTGAACTTTATTTTTAATTAAATACAATAAAAATGACGACGCGCGTGAATGGATTTAAAATGCCGACCTTCATTTTAAATTTACCACGCAAATACATCGCCTTCTACAAATTTATCTCTTACAAAAAATATCAGTTAATCAGCCAAACAGACAAGTTAAACTGCGCGAGTGCTTAAAACCCAAAAAGTTACTGTTGCAAAATCTAATTAAAACAGAATAGACGTATGAATTAAAATGGAAGCAACGTTTTAACTAAATTTTTCTTTTAACTTTTAAACGGTAATTATTTAGTTGGTTAAAATATACCGCACAATTACATTTTTGTTGTGCTAAATTGTTGTTAATGCAATTTATTTCAATTTTAAACCCCAAACGAATCTCCCTAAAGGATATTTTATTATATTGGGAACGTGATTTGAAAATTTAACCGCGTGCTTAACTAACAAATTCTTTTTTTATTTAATTTAAACCTTTTAGCGATTACATTAATTAATTTTTATTTGCGTAAAAGGCATTTAAATTTAACAAACGTGAAAATTAAGTAGGTACGAGATTTAACGGTTTATGCTAAAACGGTGCACGGTAATAATCTTGGTATACTTACAGCTTATGCTGTCTTTAAACATTTTAGAAGAGAAAATAAAACGAAATTAATTGTTTATTATATTTCATAAGTTTAGTAACTTATTTGAAAACCTGTTGTACCTTCTGAAAGCTCTTTGATGTGAAAATTTTTATTTATCTTGATAAGAACGGTTCACATACTTGAAAGTGCTTGAAACGTAAACAATCGTAATCACATATAGCTTAAAGGAGGGATTTTGTTGGAAAAGTTTGTCTCGACGTAATCTTAAAATTTACTTTCGAAAATTGCGTTATATAAAAGCGGCACGTGACGTTTGGTAGCAGATTTTATATTTACTAACAATTTTTCAGAGTTAATTTCTATTCAAATTGATTTATTTTAAAGTAAAAATGTTATATCAGCAAAATGTACCACGGAAACCCATTTCTTGCGAAGGAAGGAAGCATCATGAAGGTACAGCCCAAGCCATAATTATCAGCAAATTTTCAATAGACCAAACCAAAAAAAAACCCGGAAATCCTCCATTTCTATAAAATTTTCAGGCATGTTTTGGAAGTTAAAAACCTACAGTGTAACGTAGAATCCAAACCACGAAACAGATAATTATTTATTGGAGTTCCTGGGATTTGTTTCTATAAATCAAGATTCACAATAAAATGTGCTTTAGCATGTTTAATTTTTATATTTTGCTATAGTTTAACAATCGAACCTTGGGTGACGATTTTGTAATGATTTCTGTATATAATTCCTCTGTAATCATAAACGAGTTTATTAAAACATCAGAAGGAAAATTTTTAAAAGTATTACTATGAATTGCACGTGCTTTAGAGTAGAGAAGAAATTCTACAATTTTCTGTTTTTCCTTAAAAAAGTATTATATTTTCTTTTAATCCTTTTCAAAATATTTTTGAAACTTAATTATTTGCGAAAATAATTTGATTGTATTTTCAACTGAAATTCTCAGGTCTTCATTTGAAATACATAATGGATTCGAATATATTATGCAAAGGTCCCCGAAAGCATTAATCTGGTCCTGTTTGGTCATATTACTAAATGCTTGACAGTTTAGAACAATGAAATCTTAAATGGAATAAAATAATATGCTGATGAGTTTCCTCTTATTATAAGTAAAAGTTAACGTGAAGGCAGATAAAGTAGGTAAGTTAAGGTAGGGTTCCGCGACTCTAAAATATAAAAAAATTTAAATTGTGGTGCTTATTCACTTTAATTATTATCCAGACGTCATTTCATCCTGACTTCTTCAGGGGCAAAGATGAACAAGCTGCATTTTAAAGCAACTGAACCACAATTCTCGCCACCTGTTGCAGTCATTTTCCTTTCTTGCAAAAGTCTTCTTATTATATTGAAAGATAATAAAATTAAATTATATAGTATAAACTTTCAAAAGTTATTTGCTACCGTTGTCCGATGTTTGTTTAAAAAAAAATAACGAAAGCAGGATATACTTGACGAAACTTATTTTTATAAAAAAAATAAATTATTATTTTTGTAAATCTTACTCTTTATAGCTACTTGCTTCGGAGCCTTGACAAAAATGTTCTTTATACTTTAACATTTTATTTTTTGAAATGGTATACTGCTACATTTGTTTATGTTTAATTAATTTTTTATTTTTTTCATTTCTATTATGCAACGAACAACATTGTAGAAAATTTTCTTTGTTGTGCGTTAACTATGGTTTGCGCAGTCAGATATTCAAATTTTTCTTAATAAAAAAATTTAGGGTTTCTGGTGACGCATCACAGTAATCCGAAAATGTCGAATAAATATAACGAACATAAATTCAACCTGGGTATGCTCGGTGTAATTTTTTTTTTAAATTTTTGAATTATAGTAAAGAAATATGGAAGACGAATAGCACGCAAAAAAAAATCTGCATATAAAGAGCAAAGTTTTCGCTGATGCACACTAATGGCTTTTATGTGCAGTAGATTTCCTCAACTAAAATCTGATGTATATTGAATTTTCTTTGATATATCAGTCATTCAATTAAAAATTTAAAAAGAAATATTTGCAATCTCTTTTTACGGTAGTATAGAAATGAAACATTAATAAGATACATTCTCGTTAATTTGTTATGAATAATATTATGTTCTGCTTTTTATTTCTTATCCTCCAGGAGTTTTTAAAAAATGTTTGTATTTGCTAACGATGTAATTATCTACCTTTTCATATTAACAAATATGTAAAAATAAAAATAGCAAAGTAAATTTAACATTTTATCGACTGTGATTAGATAAATCAAATTTTTTCATTTTTAATTTTGATTTAATATAATATGTACTCTTGTTGTTTAGGGTATCGATTATAAGAAGGCAAAAAATTTTAAAAATTTGTAATCTATCTTAATTTTTTAAATACTGAATCCCATTATGATCGTATTATACATTTTATTAACCTGAAATGGAAGTCGAAGAAAGTAGTAGTCAACTCCGTATTTCTATATTCACCTTTGAATGTATTTACCCTTTTAGTGAAATATACAACTACATTCTAAATACACATCAACTACAGATTATTTCGGATTAAATAGTGTAGGTACACATACCAAGAGTTTCCCTTTGATATTTCTTTCTATTCAGAGTTTGTACTACCTCCAGGTTTCTATATGCCGTTTGTCACACAAACCGGTTTTCCTACATTTTATCTATTTTTTATCCACAATCGCATTCAAGTATTCAATCGTGACTACCTGATCACTATCACTTCATCATTGATTGGTACTTCAAATGTTGCTTTCAAATTAACCACCAGATATTTAGCTTTTGCAATTTTATGTAATATTCAAACTCCGCTTATAGTGAATCTATTCCTCTGCATTTTCTCACTTTCTTGATTTTTTTCTTGATCTTCCACAGCAGTGTCAATATTAATTTTAATCATGCAATCAGTGTGTATTCGTCATTCTATCTTCCAATTTTTAGAATCTTATTTCTTGCATCTCTTCGTCTTCTTGAAAGATTTCCATTGAATTTCGAAAACCAAAAATTAGGTGATGGCCAATGCCTAACCTCTTTCTAGGACGACAAGGATTTTCAACATAAATTGTTTAAAAGTTAAACCCAAAGTCGATTCATTGTTGTGATCTTATACTTGTGCTAAAATAGAAATAGAGAAATTTATGTAGATATTATTCAGACGCAACACTACGAGAAACAAGAAAAGTTGTCAACTTGAAATAAAAATACAAAAGAAAATCTAGAACTTGTGACAAAAAGGTAAATAAGATTACAAAACTATAAAAGTTGAGCATTCAAGTTGAAAATCAATTTTATGTAAAAGGAATGGAAATTTAACAATAAAAATTTTTTAAAAGATATTTTTGTTCAACTTACACATTTTAACGATCTTGTTCTTTTAACTAAGTGGAAATTTATTTATTCAACAAAACCGTTCGGAATTGTTTTTTTGAAATTGAAATACAAAACATAAATTTTTGTACTAAATTAAATTTATTAACACAATTATTTTTAACAGAACACTTTTATACATTTTACACGTAATTAGTACAATTTGGACGATTTGTCATTTCAACAGTTAAAAAAAAAACAATTTAATATGATAAAATTAATAAAAATTGCACGTTTTCAAAATTAATTTAGCTCTACACATTGCACTCTTTTTTAAATTGAAATTAACAGTCTTATAATTATATCACTTAATTAAAATATTAATATTTAACAAAATAATATAAAAAACTTCTTGGAATAATGTTTGGGCTGATGATGAAGAGGAAAGCCCGAAATAGTTTAGTGAATTATTATTTGAATGCGAATTTTTTTATTTAATTTTGTGATTAGGGTGTTTAAGATTTCTTTGATTATTATCGCTTTTAGAAAATTAGTCTACACTAAATTTTTTTAAACTAATTGATTTAGAATGTTTAAAAAATTTTTCCTATTCCCTAATTTTTTTACATAAACGACAAATTTTATTATTTTCAAATATGTACCTGCTAATCTTTATGTACAAGAAAATTTATTCAAACCTCGTAATTAGCAATTTCCCCAAACATGTTTAATTGACGTGATATAATCTATAATTTGCATATGTTCTTCGTAACCTAGTTTAAATTTAAGCTAAGAGTACGTCGGTCTGTAAGCCAGCCGTAAGAATTAAGTCCTAGCATAGCTTAATTACTAAGGAATTAATTATAAAATTCTCTTTAAATTATAGTGCAAAGGCTGCGAATTCTTCTTCTACGAATAAACAAATTTACTGTTATAAAGTTTACTTTAGAGTACGCATTCATTTAACTTTAATTTAAAAAAATATATAATTATCATCACTATCATCTTCAGGTTTTAGGCCTGTGGCCCGTTACGTCACTCGAATAGGTGATGGAGCGACCAAAAATATATATTAAATTAAAAATTACAATTCATTAGAATAAATTTAACTTGAATATTTACAACTTTTTAAATAAAATTATAGTAAGCACATATTTCCATTTATAACAGCGTATAATGTACAATGTTTCATATTGATGAAAAATTCGATTAGTAGGGTACTCGTTGAAAAGGTTAAATAAAGGGCGCTGCTACTGTGCTGGTTTGAGAATAATTAATTTAGACTAGCAAAATTTAAAAATATCACCTCATTTGAATTATTTTATGTATCAAAAATATTATATATTTTAGCCCCTTTTTTTTATCTGCTACTCCACTTTATAGTTTGTTATTCCACTTCAATAAATACTGTCAAAGCCAAAAGTTTAAGGTAAATGCTGGCAATATGCAATGGTATATATCATATTTTTATTTTTCTTACTTTACTTCTAAAGCAGCAGCAATTTTAAGGTTATGAACAACATACTACATAAATTGTCTATATCGACATTTGCGTTAATTAAACGTGTTAAATTAACTTGCTAATTTAGAGGTTGCGAATGAAGCTTAAGAATCTGAAAATTACATTCCATTACCCAATTAGAATAAGTTTTGACAATTTAAGCGTTGACACACCAAAGAAGAGTGAAATTTTGGAACATTTAATACGACATACTTCTCTAGTGTGCAAGCTGCACAAGTCTCTTGGAAGATGAAAACGGCTTACGTAATCAACTATTCGAATTGGCACCCCGAACTGCAAACTTTTATTTACAAATAAAATATTATAACAAAATTAAGTGTGACGGCATGACAGGCATTCAAAAATTAAACCATTATTTAAAATTAACTAGTACTTGACCCGTCTTTATATATCTAATTATCTAATTTTTAAAGAATAAGCCCAAAAAGGCTCAACTCTTTGTACCACCGACTCGAGGGAAAATTAACTTAAACCAAATATATTTCAAGTATAATCCAATAGACGGAGTTGGTTTTCCTATATTTAATCACTAACCTTTTTGCTTAAATCTAATTTATTGGAAATACGAAGATGACTCAAACAAAATGAAAAACTTCTTGGTTTAAAATTTTTTCCCTGTACTAATTTCATTTGAATCAACCCCGTAAGTGACAAATAAAATTTTGTATTGGTTTACAAGTACACTTCTTGGTTCAACACTAAAATGCTTTTATTGTTTTTTTCTCATTTTGGTTTAGTCAAAAATTAAACTTTTGACGCGAAATGTATTTTTTCCTATTTTTAAATTCAAAATAAGTGTACGTTTTATTGCCCAAAGCAACTCAAATTTTGATTTGTACAGATCCTCCTTGGAGGAGCAATTTAAGTCTATCATAAATTTTTACGCAGCTATTTCTTTCGACAAGATAAAAAGTTTGTATAGAAATATTTTCCTACATTTTTAAATTCTGAAACTATAAGAGAGCTACCACCTAATATTGTAAAATTTTGGCACCTTATTAGATTTTTTTTTAATTTTGAGACGGAATTCTTCTAAAACAATTTCAACTTCCAAATCGATAGAGGTCTTTTAAATACTGTAACCTGCCCATGCTCCTTTCCACCCACAACATAAATATACAAAGGAATGTAATCATCCACTGGTGGACTGGTATCAACTTGTAATTCAGTTTGCACGTTGGATCTGCAATTTTTTTCTACTCTACTCGCACTTCTTGCTCTACACTTAGGACGGTTGCAACCTCTCGCTAAAGGAAGTGATTTGGGTGGTGCATTTCTTGAATTATTCCTAAACAAAACCTTCGTGTTTTTATCGATAGTGCCATTGTAGTTTTGAAGTTCTAAGGTATCTTCTTTGGGTCGACTACATGTATCGGAAGAGTCTTCTAAAACACTATCAGGTGTGTTCAGTAATTTGAAAACACTTTTCTTTACCATCGTCTCTTCCTTATCAACGGTTTTTATATCCGGACCAAAATAATTTGGATTGCAAAAGCCAAAGGGTCCTTCTTCTTCGGAATCTTTAGTTTGAACATCATCTTGAGGTGTGATCTTAACGCTATAATTACTGGCAGAAGATAATCTGTTTACGGTTTCAATACTAGCATAATCTGAAGTGGACGAAATCGTTTCATTGGAAACCTCGGCAACCTGGGGTTGTTGAAACTTTTTGGCATTGATGATATGTTGGTATAACGGGTTGTCAGCGTACGCCAAGTGAGAACTGTAACTTTCGCCCCTCTTCACCACTTTAAAATTTTCGTAGATTGTAAAATCTTTTGCCGAATTTGATGGCTTCACTTGAGCTACATTGTTAATAATAGGAGGTATGAAAACTTCATCAGAATCTGGTTCATCTTCGGAATCTAAAAACACTAGACGGGCGGCTTCAACAGGTGTTAAAACTGGAGTAGGCAGAGTCATAAGGCTGAAATTTGGCACGGAAAGTGGTTCCCTAGGAATTTTCTTTGTTCCACTTGCAAACTCGACATGCTTTTGAGGCTTTTGAACGGGTTTATCAGTCACGGGGATACTGGAAAATTATCTTTAACATCTTTTTTTTTTATAACATACGCCGACTTTGACTTTACAATCCCTCTCGATGGACTCGTAATATCGCACTCTTCCACCTCAGTTTCCGCTCCCGGTGGGGAAGAATATTGCCGCAGTAGACTTTCCTGTACTGTCGGTGGTGCATCCAGTCAAAAAAGTGTAACTACATTTATTGTTCAAGCGGGATATATTTAAGTTTGATAGTTTGGAAATTTCTTGCAGAAAACTTCCTTTATTGTTTTGGGAATGTTCTTCTGAGTATTGCTGCGCTAATTCACTACCATCGATATAATTTATATGTGAGGGTTTGAACACATACGTTTTTTCACATGGCTTAACTCGATTATTGGGAAGATATGACGAATGACGGTTACCACGGTCAGCTGAATTGCAGGTTCGGGCTCGTGTTCTTGCCGCACCTGCTTCTAACGAATTAAACATATTTTCTTTTAAAATTAATTGGGATACACTTAAAGCAACCGTTTCTGCTCGGGGTTGCGGTTTGAGTCCACTAATTATTATTTTTTCCCACATTTCCATTGCTGAAAAAGTTGACTTTAGATTACTATTTTAAAACATCTTAAAACAGAAACTTACTAAAACTAAATTTCCATAAATCGTTCGTTTGGTGGCCATCTCGTTCTCCTCCAAAAATAATCATAGACGATGGAAGTCGACATGCCGCGTGACTGTGCAGAGCTCCGGGATTCAGTTTGGTTTTAACGTTATTCCAAGTTCTTGAAACCATATCCCATTTCCATAAATCAGAACGTTCCTGCAGATCGGTCATTCCCCCATAAATCCACATGGCGTCGTTGTGCAATATTGCGGAATGTTTGTGGCGAGCTGGGGCAAACATCGGTATTCGTTTTATGAGCGTTTGAAACCAAATGCCATGATGAAGTCTCTACAATTTTATATACAAATAAAAAGTTATTAAGTTTCTCTTTGTTGAAACTAACACTAACCGAAATGAAACGCCCAAAGTTCGCTGCAAGAACCTCGTAAATCTTGGTAACCTCCATAAACATACATTGAACCTTTGTAAACCAATGACGTATGGCCTCTCCTACCTTTAGGATTTGCTGTTCCTAAAAACAGTAAATTAGGTCAAAACAAGAAACGCAAGAGAAAAAATGTGCAATCGATAAGCTTCAAAGCGTTTTTGTTGTCTAAAGCCGAACAATCTCTTAACATCACATACCTACGTGACTTTGAATAAAATCAAAAGAGCAGTTTCTTCTATAAAAACTTTTATAAAAGATACTTTACAGTAAAAAAGGAATAAAATAACGCTTAGTGAATACTTGTATGGGAAAAGTGGTTTATCCGATTGATTTTTTCGACTAGGAAATTTAAATCCCTAAATACTGCATTATGAATTATTCATTTTGCACGTTTTTGTAGTTTGTTTTAATTTTAACATTTTCAATTATCAAGCAAGGCGGTCTAAAGCAGCGCTTCTCAACAATCATGAAATTTAAAAAATTAGAAAGGTTAATTGGAAATACCTTTTTGAGCTCGCACTTTCTTCAAGCTGTCATTTTTGATATCGTAAATCCATAACGGCGTTTCAGTTCCAGCCGAGAAGCCCACTTCGCCCCCAAAAATATAAATGCAGTCTTTATGTACAACGGCTGAGTGTTCTTGTAGAGCGGGCAATATATCACCACTTGGTTTGAGTTGCTGCCATTTTCCATTAACTGAAAATAGGGAATATATGCTATTAATTTTTTAGCAATTAAACGGTTATTAAAGGATCCAATTTAGTGCAGAGGTAGTTCGGATTCAGGTTTGAGGAAAACCCAATCTATTTCAGTGGTAATCGGTTAGCGATACAATAGATCATTTGTACAACAAGAGGGTGTCAAGTTATTCCCCGTACAAGTTAGGGTAGCCTAGGGGTAGGTAAAGTTCGACAAATACAATATGCTTCCTACAAACAGTACGCGATGTATCTGTCAACACTCGGAGTTATAAATGAGAATATATTTTCTGCGAAATCTTTTATATTTTGTATTGATTTTTATATCAAATAAAGGAGACGTCGTAGTCTAGCACAATTTTTAAATTGGAAAAAGTTTGCAAAAACAATAAACTTTAATAATACAATTTAAACTCCCTGAAGATGGATATTGCGGTCGTAACGTTAACCACAATTGAAAGCTATCAAAAGGTTTTGGTGAGAAACGTAATGAGAAAACTTTCAAACCCCCATTCTATAGGTAACTTTAATAAATCTTCAAAGAGTATTAAATTATTAATGCTCCAAGTTAAAGACGATCAAAACGAAGTGGCGCAGTCAATGCCGATTTATTACACTTTTGGATAGAAACGTAAGCAATTTATTTTGTAGTTCAAAAAATCGTTGGCAATTAATTTAGAAATTTTGGTCAGTTTGAAAATAATTTCTTTCGACAGAAAAAATTTCTATTATGTAATTTATCAAATTTTGTGTTAATAAAAGTTTCTTAAAATATATTGTTGTTGTACAACAGATAAAAATTTGGTAATGCTTTATCCAGAAAACCTGCCAGTCAAATTTTTTCAATTTTATTTTATTTTTATTGTAAATATTGCATGACAGTGACTGAATTTATAAATGACAAATATGATTTTTCTTTCTGTTTTATAATATTTCATTGCTAAAAAAATCTCATTATTTTCAAGAAAGCTTAGAATAAATGTTAAGTTTTTCGATTCATTTCGTTTTCCAATAAAAATTAGCAAATCGTGAGCAAATTCTTTCTTATCCATTTTCTGTGTTCATTCTGAAGCCCTTATAATCCGCTCAAATGGGGAGATTACCTTCTCTTCATAATTTCTCATTTTTGAGATCCTTTACAAGTACTACTTGGGTAATTTGACCTTACTTACTATTCCCCTCGAAGCTTACTCTCTGCGGCATTCTTTTTTCAATCGAATAAACTCTCATGTATTTCATCACCTGCTCCACAACCTCACATTTGCTAGTCTCTGGGTGCACTTTAATTTTTAATACTCTATTCCCCTACTATATTGCAAAATATAGTCGGCCCAAATATGTTCTTTTCAAGTGAAGCACTTGGAATCTTTCTGAATCACGTGCAAATGTAATGTTTTTCCCTTTTCTAAATCTTTCAATTTCAATTCTTATTTTGTATAGTTATTTTATTTTTTGTTTTACCACACAGTGCATCCAAACATAGGCGCACGAAAAGTTAATTTATTTAAAAAATTTTCTTCTTATTATAACTAAAAAATAATTATAATGTAGAAAATTCGTTTTCTATGTAAGAAGATGTGTCAAGCGTTTTATTAGTGGATTATTTGCAAATATCCTTTCACGATAAATTTTTATGGATAGTGAGATCTCATTGTTCTATTCATGTGCGTCCCTAGTTCCCTTGGCAATTTTTTTTAAATTTCACGAATTAAAATGAAATTTTAACCTTTTAACTACTTCTTGATTCATATTGTCTTATTTTGGTCGTTAGTGTTCTGTTATTTAAAGTTTTTTGAATCATTAAATTTTGAATTAGTAATTTGATTCGAATTTTTAAAAATTTCATTTGTTAGAAACATTGATAATTATTGTAAAATAGCATAACAACAAACGCAAGTCGATTAGACATCTGTCAAATAGTTTTACACCCTACAGGACAATGCTGATATATGCTTTTAGGGTGAGATCTTGTTTGTTTGTCTTATAGATGTGTAACTGTTCTTTTATACCTCACAACAAAAGCATCAGATTTCTGTCAACAAAGTTTTTAGGGCAGGATTTTAGACACTTGCTGATCGTTGTAGTTGGCTCTGAACAGTTCCAGATTATGTCATACTGACAGTTGTGCAGAGTAGTATTCAACGAACGCTTTTGAAACAACTTGTCGTTGATGTAAATAACCTAACCTTAAAATATTTTGTAAATAAGTTGTCATTGTGGTTTCAAATAAAAATAAGTTAAGCTACAAGATATTGATACCTAAATTGACATATTAGACACCACAACGACAACTTGTTTAGACAATTTACACATAATATATCATCCAATGTGTTTGCATCGTTTTAGTCACATGGACCAATCAAAAGCTATCTGATATTCTTTCAGCGAATATTATGTTGTGCACTCTTGCCATCGCCGTGGCAACAAGAAAAATAATAGCTATCAACAATATCTTAGCAACGTACTTACCTATGCTTGTTGATTTTAATTTAAAATTAATTTTATTTAAATTAAAATTATTGTTGAAAATTGTTAAATAATTCACCGTGATCATGATTTCTGGTAATTTTTGCCGAATGACCCCTGCTTGTTGCTACGAGAAAGAAGCCTCGTGCTGCACTCGTGCTTCTTTCATCGCAACAAGCAGTCGTGATCGATTGGCAAAATTGCCAGCAATATCATTCACAGTGATATTACTGTTGAAAATATTTTGCGATTAGGTTATTTATATCAATCAAGACAAGTTGTTTCAAAAGCGTTTGTCAAATATTGCTCTGCACAACTGTCAGTGTGACGTAATCTGGAACTGTTCAGATGAGTTCTAAAGGCACCCAACGAACAAACCTCATATAAAAGATATTTGTGATCGAGAAAACAAGATTTTTTATTGTAGGTTTTTAGATAATACTTATGGGCTGTAAAGTATGACTTTCGTCTTTACGGCGTAAACTACTATTTTACGTAAACTTTTATAATCTTATAAATTTCATTTAGAATTAATTTAGCATTTCTTAATTATTAGCTTTTGGTTATCTTTTTATTGCGTTCGTTCTAAATTTTCAGCAAAATCGAAACTAACTGTCTTGGCGACGAAAAAACTCGGTCGTTGGGGTAAAATCAGTATAGAAAGTTGGAGGAAGATAAAAGAGACCATTAAAAGATGGAATATATAAGGGCAATACCACATTCGGTTTTACATTGCCCCCAAACCAATCACTTAAAGCACTCGGATGTCAAAGTACCAAACCCCGGTAGAGATCAAGTTTCAAAAGGTACTGCGAAAATACATGATGAGGTACATTACCGATTTGAGATTCACGGATGTCCAATCGTAGAAGTATCTATCCCATGGTTGAAAGGCTACATTAAGTTAGTCGGGAGTCCCTGAGGGAAAACTTAATTACAAGAGCTAGGCCGTCAAGACCGTCAAAACATTCTCGTCATTTCGGAGATTGGAACGGTGCACATTAATGAACTAAAGACCTGAATGTGTCAGTTATAGTAGGTAGTAAAAAATAATAAACATAGAAGCATATAGCATATAAGCATAGTAAAAATAATTCTCAATAATTATCTCATAACTAAGTAGGTTAGTAATAATTGTCAGGTTAAATTTAGATAAATATGTCGAACAATAATCATAGAAGAATAATCACATGTCAGTACTCCGGCAAGGGTTATGTTCTTGAGGAGACCAATTCATTTACGTAAAGTAAAATAATGTTAGTTCAAATCTAAGTATGTTTTATCAAGTATGATTTCATAAAAGTACTATTGACAAAAGCAAACGATAAAGTATGAGATCAAACCGACATGAAACTGTACAATAAGGCCATTTTTCGTCCATCTTAATTCTAAAGCGTTAAGAGGAACTCAAAATTCTACAAATTAATGTTTTTCAGTTCAGGCTCACCTTAAAATTGTAAATATGTAAGGTTGGTTGAACTGTTTTTGAAGAAAAGAGCGGTTAATTTATTTTTCAAAAAAATTATTGTGAACCTCTTTCCTAATATCTCTAAACAGGTAAAAGGAACATAAAAGAATATAAATGAACTGTTAAACTTAGTAAAATATGTGACCACAGGGAACGATATAGAAGAAACAAAACAAGATAAATTGTATACCACTTCTGGTTAATAATAATTTGATTAATTGCCAAATAGAAAATTAAAATGTACGGAAGAATAATATTTCAAATAATACAGGACATTCTATTTAAATAAAGTAGAACTCTTTAAATAGTTAAAAATAATTTTGGGTTACGCACGTAAAGTAAATAACTATAACTTTGGTTTAAATTTCGAATTTAATATTAAATTAGACAACTATTGATTAATCCAGAATAATTATTGATAATTTCATTTATTTTCAGTCAGAAAAACTAAAATTTAAAATTTTGCAGTACTTTTTATCTTACTTAGTAATACTTGTTCTTAATGACATATATATTAGGAAAAAACTATAAATAGTGGAATCTTAAAATGAAGAAAAATGGTCAAAGCAAAACCTAGTAAGTCAGCAATGTTCTTAAACATTGAACTAATTATCGGATGAGTAGTTAGCTACAAATAATGTGCTACGTAAAGAAAGAATACAAAACTAAATTAGAAATAAATTACTCATTCAAACTCTTGAGAGTTGAAAATTACACTGTGCATTACTGGGATTAAAAAATGTAATCTACCAGGAAGGGTTAATTCATGCAGCACAATGATGGATTACGCCCAGAAAATGTAACTGGTTTTCCATTAGATTCCGAAACCACAATAGGAGATGTGAAATACGAACCTAAATTGTATTTCCAAAAATCTTTCAAAGGTAAATTGCCATTTCGGCCACCCAAAAGATAAACGTGGTGTCCGATTAAAGTTGCACTGTGTTTCGATCTAGCAGAAGGCGCCGGACAATCAACATCGTGAGGCGCCACGGTACTCCACATTTTTTTGTAAAAAATCTTTCAGTTCTTGCTTTCTGAACGCATCGGTTTGGTAGTACTAAAAAGTAAAAAAAAAATAATTAAAATTTGGTATCTAAAACAAAACAGGAAGTAGGAAGTGTGTGTGAGTCAAATATAAAAATAAAATTTTTATATGCTAATGGCCTGCTAAAATGAATTAATTATTCAAGTTAATTATTCCACAAACAGGTGTTTGCGTGCTTCAAAATGTTTTTTTCCTATTGAGATGTTGAACTCAAAATTAGCAATTTTTAATTATTGATGATGAAAATTAATATTCCTGAGTATATTTGATAGATAAAAACGTTTTTGGTAAACAAAGCCGAATTTTTAAATATTTAAACAGTTTTCATATCCACTTACGTTTTGAGTTCAAAATTAGTAATCCAAGGTGAAGCACTCGCGCAAAATTAAAAAATGTACATAGATATGGACCAAACAACGTGATAGCGTAAAAATATGTTAGGATGAAAATGCTAGAGCATGACTTCAGTTCCGATTCTTCTAAAACTAAAAATATTGCGTAACGCTTGCGCACGTCCAAATGCAATTTATTCCACGTTTTCATATTGATTTAGTACAAACCCCTGCGCTATGTACAATCTAACCCCCTTTACAATAAAATAGGCTAAGCTCATACCGTAGCAACGACGACGCTCCTAAAAATTAAATTTTTAAAACTTAATTATGTCAACGAATGCTGTAATCAAGTCTAAATTGGTTTCAGCCAGATAAATCCAAAATGACGCTTAAAGTTGGAAAAAACCAAAAATTAAATACAATTTTGAAATTCAAATTAGAGCTTTTACATTATGAATTATTCTCAGGATACTCGTGTCAGTGACTGCTGGTTCGAATCTTGATACAAAATCTAAACCACCACTTCATGTTTCAAAAATTTTGTTTTATTAGAGGATTTTTCAACAGGATTGCAATCAGTTTCCTTTTGTTCCAAAAGTCATCGCCGGTCATCGACTTCAATCATCGTTTTCAAGATTTCTGGCTTTCGGTGGCAAATTAAATGTATTTGTCAAGGTAACTTACATTGTCTAACCCGGATCTTGCCCTTGCGCTTTCTCGTCGTTTGAAGTTACACTGGGGGTGAAATTTGTTACAAAACTTTTCGCCGCAAAATTTTCATATTTGCAATAAATTTTTGATTTTGAATAGATTGCGAATTTTTACTTTCTAAAATAGATTCCAGCAATACAAGAAATTTTATTTAATTTTTTATATTAAATGAACAAAATGTTATTATGATGTAATTACGTATTTTTTTGAAAATTCGGACCCTTCAAATATTTTATATATTAACGTTCACCGCCAGCTCACAAATGTTATATCTCGAGGGTTTGAGGTACTTAAAATTTCAGCTCGTAAAACTAGGTTTTCACATATGCGGTGAAATTTTTCGAGTGCATTTAAAGCATCGAGGTTGGAACGATGAATATTGTATATTTCAAACAACTTCTGTGAAACTAAAAGCGAACCTTAATTTAGATTTAAAAAATTTATTTATAAAATGTAATAGCGATTTTCAAACCTATATGAATAAAATTTTCTATTTTGGTCACCATAATTGAATTTGCAATTTTTATTTTTAAATTTAAATATTACATTTGGTATCAGCAATCCGAAATATAATATATACCCTCCCAATATAAATTTATGGGCTTATCTGCAATTTTTTTACTGCCACTTTAATTTGTAACTTAAATTCGGAGTCGAAGACTTTAAAATTTCCTGAATAACCATTTTCAGATCTATCCGAATACATTTTCCTATTTTAGCCGTCATATTGCATCCGCCATTTTGAATACCTAAATCGAACATTAAATTTAAAATCAAAGACCCTTAAAACCCTTACCCAGAAGTGTATTTATTTCAATATAGCAAATCTTGTTTATCATCCAAAAAAAGTACGCAAGTGCAAATTTTAAATGTAAAAGTAAGACAAATCATTGATAAATCAAGAAAGTTTCAAGAAAAGGTCTACCTGTATTTGTAATAAAGCCTAATTTAAAGTTTTACAATCGCAACCTACCACTTAAAAACACGAATAAGTAAAACTGCAGACTATCAAAGATAACTGCTCTTGAAATGTGGTGATATAAAAGACCGTTATGCATACCCTAGACAGCACTAATGCCTTGATAATAGAGAAACTCCAAATCAAGATTGGTTCAGACAATCAACCAATGATATTTAAGTACCTGGAACATATAGCTTCTTCTTCTTATTCGTTAACTCGATTTTGAGTGTCGTGGCCTCTCTCTATAAGGGGGGGGGTACTTTCTTGGCTAATTACCTCGGTGGGTAGCCACTTTCTTCCGAGAGAAGACGGTCAGAATAAACTTTTTTACTCCACCCGGGCTTAAACCGGGTATCTCGGTTTGGTTTCGACACACTCAAGTGCCAGACCATGTCCGGAGCATACAGCTACAAGAACGGATACCATGGAAAAGACTATTGTGGAAAGACGTCGACAACAGGCAGTTTACAGGCCATAGATAATTTTTGAGAAATATGTTTTAAGAATGAATTTAATTATTTTGAAGATAAGTGAAATTTGAATTAAATTTATAAATTAGTAAATTTTTCCACTTACGTATTTTAAACAAATTTATTAATCTAAATTACACTGGAACAAATATCAATTATTTTTATTCAGTTTTCTCTTGACTGAAATTATTAATTTCAGGGATGTTATAAATAAAAATGTATAAATGAATGTAAAAAAAAGTTAAAAATTGCTGGTCTAAATTATTTGTATTTGTTTGTATCTTTCGAGACATTAAAAACAAGTTGAATAGTTATTAAACTATCAACCAATCGCCAAATTTAGACCTCGGGTGAACTCCTATTATATGATTGGCCCTTAATTGAAAAATTCGAACGGACGGACATGGAGCCAGATCAAAAGGCTTCTTTTTTTTCATTTCATAATCAGTTACAAAAATTAAAAATTTATGTTTCAAAACTTAAGGGCACTGAGATGAATTTTAAAGTGAAAACAACTGTAAAATAACAGTATGAACTGAAATAAAAAAATATTTTTTAAACACACAAAATATCTTATCTGTGGAAATTTATAAACTAAAAATAATAAATGCACGTGTTGCAATATTATACCTATTATTCTCAAACAAAGTAGGAAATATTTTTTTAATTTATTAACTCGATGAAGGTCGTGTAAAACCGAAACGCGTCACCCAAGAAATACACCCATGCGAGAAAAATGCAATTTGTTTTCAGCTTGAATAAATTTTATTTAATTATTTTACTTACCGTTTATGTAGTTATTATAATACTTGATTCTTGTTTTTATTTTCTATTCACTTATAAACACTAATGAAAAATTTATCTAATTTGTACTTTATCACAACGTAAACACAAATGATTGATAAAATCTCATTATCTCCTAGGCAGTAGATTTTATTTATACAGGGCGAGTATTTATTGGAAATTAAAAAATAAGTTCTTAGATAAAATCTTCATTACGGGTCATATAAATAAAATTATTAACTGTCAATAAGTGCCCTCATAATTATATATTACGAAACACCAATGATGCCAATTTAGTATAATTATTGAATGTAACTCAAATAAAATATAAAATTTAATGGCAATATTTGCATCAATTCATCACTTGAATCAATTAAATTCACTTGCATCTTTTTATCGAAACAACTTTTCCGATTTAAACAAATTGAAAATTGTATGGGCCCATAACCTGTCAATTAAATTTAGTTAAAAAATGGGACTATCAATTGGATAAAGAATACATCCTAAATACTTTCAAATCCTTTATTGTTACATGCATATAAACAATTTAAATAAAGATATGTATATGAAATTGTAAAATAAATTATAAAATTTCTATCAAACTTGATAAAAAATTGACAGTAGCGTAAACGTTGCTGCTTAAAATTAGTCAACTTAATCGTGATTTAAAAATGATCGTAATGAATCACAAAAATTTTACAACACTAAAACATTCATATAATATGCAACATCAAACAAAACATTTTCTTTTCATCGGCCCCAAAATTACGCGTTTTAAAAAAATTACGCAGCTGCTTTGTTAATAATAATTTAAATTAAAATACAAAAGATTGATTCGTCGATAATTTAGGCCTCATAAAATAATTGTTCCACCACAAAAAATATTTTAAGTGATGAACGGGGTTATACAACCATCATGTGACTAAAATATACTTGAACATGTGAAAATTACCATAACAAATAAACTGCTGCCCCACTAAAAATTTTCATAATACAAAAACTTTGCTTAAAAAATTAGGAATGTCATATAAAGTCGTTTTATCACACAAAACTTTTCTATAAAATCACAAAAAAAATCTTTGGCATTCTAATCGTTTCATGTCAATTGTAAAAATTGTTATAAAAAATTCCAATAAAAAATGATTTTAAATTTGTTTCTATATACAGGGTGAATCAATCTTATGGACTTCTTTAATAACTACCTCGCCATTTAAAAAGATACAGGGCTGTTGAAAGGCTCTGTGCCACAGTCGAACTGATCAGTCAGTGTATTAGTAGTATTTACTAATGCTTTATTGAGAAAAATGTATTTTTTAAAGTTACAATAAAAAAGTTATTAAAGCTGAATTCAGATGTACGTAAGAGCGAGCCACCACTAGATCATTATAATGAATAATTTGGATTATTATCTGCGCTATTATTTTATTTTTAAGTACAATCCTAAACCGTATAGCCCTCAAGTAAATACATAGCTTTTACATTAAAATTTGCAGATATTTTCAATGCTAAAGGAATCCCATAAAAGAAATCCATACTATTGATTCGCCCCATAGAAAAATTGTATAACACAATACTGGCACATCAAGTTTTGCACTTATAATTAAAATAGCAAAGAATACGTAAAGCTCGTATTCCTTACCATGTTATTTATAAGACGTGGAAGGAATAAGCCTGCCACAACAGATACTAAACAGTTACGTTAAATTAGTACCATTAATAAATCCATGTATAAACATACAAAGTTATTGTAATACACATTTATTCGCTATTCGTAATTTTTTCCTTTTTCGTTTTTCTAAATCAGCCTGTGGTTGGTTTCGTATAATACGAACCACCTGAAAAGAAACACAATTGTTCTCATCATAATGTCTAGTTTGAAGTACAAAATAATTTACCTCGTGAAAAGTGGCGTCGATATTAAGGGGTGGATCTTTCGCACTGGTTTCGATGTAAGGAATTCCTAACTTATGAGCCAATTCTCTTCCCTGTTCTTCACTCACCTTACGTAAGTGAACCAAATCTACCTTATTAGCCACCAACAGCATGGGATAAACATCTCTAGGTAAGAAGGACAACTTGAGAAAACTTCTCAGAAATAAAATTAGTCACCAACCTGTCTTTAACCCTCAAAATTTGAGTGTGAAAGTGAATTATGTTTTCATAACTGTTTTTATCCGTCACCGAATAAACCAGCAAGAAACCATCACCCTTCCTCATGTATTGTTCTCGCATTGCACTAAACTCTTCCTGCCCGGCAGTGTCCAACACTAAAATTCAAGTTAAACAAGAAAACCAAAAGAAAGGAAAAATATTTACCGTCTAAAATGCACCATTGTCCATCGACTTCGACGTGCTGAAAGTAACTGTCTTCGATTGTAGGATCATAATCGGTCACAAACAACTTTTGAAAAAATTGAATCGTAATTGCACTTTTTCCAACACCACCATCTCCCACAACGACTAACTTGATGGTGGGTAAATTGTCATTTGGAGGCCTGGTCATTGTGCCCCTTGCACTAAACTTTCTACTCTTGCTACCTATCGTGATCTACTTAATTAAAGTTACTAATTTGTTGGGGTTTACCCTATCAAGTAATAGTATTGTCAACCAATTTGTCTGCAAACAGAAACCGGCGTATTAAATTTGAAATGATGTTGCAATTAATTTTCGACTTACTTGGACATCATTCTTGGAATTTGTTAAATCGAACCAGCACGTTCAACGATTCCTATGGGAAATTCTATTTTTGGATATCAATGAAATTGTGTTTTGGGCGTTTTCATTCTTTATCTGGAGGTAGGTTGCGAGAACTTTATGTACGAGGGCTGATCACGACACTCGAGCTTTTGTAAAGGTCACTGACACACAGGGTATTACAATATAATTTGTAACATATTCTTTGCAGTTAATAAATTATTGTAATAATGGATTTTTGGCACAAAGAGTTATTTTGCGAAATAATTAGAATCTTTAGGATGTCGCTTTGCCGATTGCCGTATGACACGGCAGCATTTTCGATATGCAACTCATTTAGGTAGATATAATTCGTAAATAAGTAGATTATAGTTACTTTTTATGGAGTGATTCTGGTTATTCCTTGAAATCTTCAAAATTTAAGTTTTAATGATCGGTACTACCAAAATCAACATATAAATCAGTTCCAAATACAGTCAGGTCCGCTTATAACGAGTATAACTTATAGCGAGCGTTCGGTTTTAGCGAGTAATTTTTCAAGGTACCAAAATTATCCATTACGCTCAATACATTTTGAGTTTGCTTACAACGAGCTTGGATATAACGAGCACATCTGTTTTAACGAGTGCATTTGATTTGCAAAATTGATGAAATGCTTCACTTACAACGAGCAGTTTTCAATAGTCACGAACATTTTACTGCTGCGATTACAACGAGAACTCAATAACTCGCCAAAGGGTTAGCTTTGATTATAACGTGCAATAATGATAACAAACTTGCTGTGACATTTCTATTAAACAACTTACTAAGTGATTCTAAATATAATTTTGTATGACTGTAGTAATAGGTAAGTATTTTTCGTATTCAGTCATCATTGTTCAAATTTATCGTTGTTATAAAGTTACAAGCGGTTTTGACAAACGCAACAACATCAAGACTCGAATTCACACAAAAGTGAATTTTTCCAAAATTTGTTGACCAACCACAAATTTTATTTATTTTATTTGTTAATTACACCATTATGTTTCATAATTCATTGTAAAAACCGAGTTTTTCGTATCTTTACTGTCGCCACAATCTATTTTAATTTCGATGGGCGGGGTTACAGTTCAAAAGTAAATTGCACTGTAAATAAATTTTTAAAGCCGTTTTTTTCCAAAATGTGTGAACCGTGCGCAAATTTTATTCATTCTTCATCTTTCATAATTTACTTTAATAATGGTCAAAATCGCAGTTCAGATTTCTTACCTGACCCCCATATCTGTTTATTTAGAATTGAATGATTTTCAAAGTAATATCACGGACAAGTTTAATTTTGTTCAAAAAACAGTGGAAAATTTAATTTTAACTAAAACTGCAACCCAAAAAAAGGTTTCAGACTATTACATACAAGTGATGTAGGTATGTACATTTTTAAATGTTTGTATACACGGATTTTTCAATTTCTTTAATAATTATTAATGTTCTATGTTTTCTATATTGAATAAATCATAATATATTAAATATGTAGTATATATCTACAATATTATTTCTTAGTATTGTAATCGGTTTCATTAAAAATCGTTTACAGCGAGCGTTCGCATATAGCGAGTACATTTTGTTAGCACCGACGTGCTCGTTATAACGGACCCGACTGTATACCGTAAGGGATTGTTTTAAGAGAGATGAAGAAAGAATATATACAGCAAGAGACTAAAAATACCAATTTATATCCTAAGTTCTCAACCCATGTATAGGTACATAGAGAGAATTCCAAATTACTTTCGAAGTAAGGCCGCACAACCTTGCAATCAGTGCATAAGAATTACGTGCACAAAAAGCTCTGTAAACTTTTTATTTGAAACCCATATATAGTGTGGTAGGGGGTTCTATAAAGAAAACTTAGTATTACTGCCATTGTAGTAAGGGGTTTAAATAATGAATAGATTGTAGCAAGGGGTATTAAAGAATTATTCCGTAAGCCATTGTATCAAAGAAGAAGGGGGGGTTGAGTAGCATGAGTATGTTGTCACCACTTTCTCTAATAAGAGAAAGAAAATCAGGATTTCGGAGGACGCGGGAATCAGGTGATTCCTTGCTTTCACCAAATTTCAACATTCATGACCAACCTTGGGGATAAAAACAAAACAAATAGAAAGAAAATTGATTTAACATAATAATTATGATGTATTGATGGCTTTTGGTTAAAAAAGTTTACAAATGAAAATATATTTACTTACCCTTTAAAACTATTCGTAGTTAGGTCTCTTTCGAGATGAAATAACTCACAATTAGGTAATTTAAAGAAAAATGATTTTAACGAAAATATATTAAAAAAAACGTCGAGGTGAAAAGACAAAAACGTCCGCTTTGACCAAACTTCTTGACCCAACTGCCGGGACTGAACTGCCCGACTGCCTCCTGTTCTCTGATATTTATGCCCTCGTATCGAGTGCTGTTTTAGAATTCCCATAAAATGTGGGAAATGCTGTCATGACCACATTATGTAATTTATTGTTTTAAGAGCATTTGAAATCTTCAAGGCAAGTGGATTGAAGATACCACTTACCGTAGATTTTTAGCAATTAATTATTTATTTAATTTAAAAAAATAAAATTATTCCATACTTTTGGAGTTCGGCGGTTAGCTACAATAGAATAAATTCAATAAATAAATTAAATAATAGGTAATTTACAGCTAACTAGCAGAGTGGCGTGTTGGAAGACTTAAGTGACTATGAATAAGTAATCGAGGTTCAATTCCATATGCTCCTGTTGGGTACAGTAAAACAGAGGAGTACCTTGTAAAACGAATTGTGAAGACTTCCAGAATGGAAGTGGTTATATTCGATAGAAATGGAAAACCAGTGATTGATTGAATTTACAACTACAAAATTATACAGATTGTTACTCAAAGCTTCTGTATAACATATTGAATTATGAAAGTGGCAAACAGAATATGAACCGTAGTGAAGACGTGAACCAGTGGCGTCATTAACACTGTACATTATTATTAGACAATTGATACCCAAGGGATCTACTAGCATTATTTTGGAAAAATTATATATTTGCCACCTTCTAGTTTGGTTAAAAATAATAAACACTTATACCATAATTTTGTACTTTTATTATTCATTGAATTGGTTAATCAATGATTAACCTAATCAAGATTGAATTTTAAACTTATCTAGTCCCTGACCCCGTAAAAGCTTTCATTTATTATTATGTACATTTTCCGCAGGATAGCTAGGCCCATGATATTGTAGTGCACAGTAGGTGCTTACCTAAATTAATAGATAAATCTTATAAACCTCTATTACTTTCTCTCCGTTATAAATTAGCCCATCTCATATTTTATTTGAGTATCTCAAAAGCCAAACTGTGTTGCAAAAGTTGTACCTGTCGTAAATCTGAACAAGGGTAATTAAAAACGATAAAATTTTTTTGATTCCAATAAAACTTCGTATTTTTATATCAATAATGTCTCACCTATATTTCACTCTTTCTTTCAGCCCTTTTTAGCCCACTGCTGGACTATAGCCTCTTTCTCTAAGAGAAAGGTTTAAGCATTAAGACCCCACGGTTGCTAAGTCCGGGTTGGGAAATGTGCCTGCAACTCTTTTCATTGTTGATGCTGACAGTCATCAACTCAGGGACTGCTAGCTTTATGTGCCCTCCAAGCACGGGAGACACGATAGAAGAGAGCCAGAAAGAAAATATTTCCTTTTTAGACTCCTCCCGGGATCGAACCGGGTGCCTTTGCATCAGTAGTTGATCGCTCTAACTACTAGGCCAAGACTGTCTGCAATTTTTCATTAAAAAGTTAAAATTCAATTTCGTTTCTGTATTTACAAAAAATATATGGGAATGGTACATTATGGTTACTAAAATTACTTATAAATCTTTTTCTATTGTTATGAATTTTGCACCAGTTCATTGCTGAAGGAATCTACTATAAAACATCTGCAAGTACATGGAGTTACTGGGCACTCTGAGTGTTCCCTAAAAATTACACCATTAGATAGAAGAAATAAAATATCTTTTATTCATACTTAAACCAATGAATCATGTGGGATGCATGTCCCCCATGACGACAGGTTTGACACCAGGTGAACCAATTTGAAAATTCAGCCAATCTATTATCATTTTCATTTGTGCTGCTTAGCCCAGTAGTAGTGCCCATATGCATGAGACAAATAGCACACCGAGGCAATGGTTTACGACAGTTTGGACAAGCAGACATCTGAAAACAAAATTAATTAAATTACCTTAATTTTCTAGCATCTTTATTCCTTTACTTTTAATTTATTTGGTGTGCCACTCATTCTAGCATAAGATCCTCGACCACGATTCAAACCTTGCATATATGCAGAAATACTTTTCCCACAGAAACTGCACGATACGTAAACTTGTTGGGGTGGTTTATCAGCCAGCCTGTATGAACTCAACATAATATCAAATAAGGCACGATGGTTCCACAGTTTCCAGGTATCTAACAAATTTCTGTAACTAAAAAAATTATTACAAGCAAACCGAAACATTTTTGCATCAAGTTTTTACCTCATCACCCATTCCTTTATCGAGTCTGCAAAAACTTCATGAGGAAATGCTTTGACCCCTATCAAAGTTGTAGTTTGAATATCTCCAGTGGCATTCAAGTACTTTTGCAGGAGACGAATCCCATCTCCACTGTTACCTTTAAAAAAGCAAATTTTATCTCTCTAAACTTCAAGGCTACAACATACCAGTTAAAATTATTCCATCTAAGTTGCCTTCTTCGATTAACTGGATGGTTAAATTTTTCAAATAATCTTGCAGTTTATTGTCTGACAGAAAAATACAAGCAAACGCTACACGATCATCAACCGACATTCCATTTTCGCTCTAAAAATTTCAAAAAGTGAAACAAATCAATAGAATTACAAAAATTACCAAAACATTTTCGTAGTTATAATTTTCAGCAGTTAAGAATGCAAACATGGCTCTTAAGTACGGATCTGTAAGTTGCGATCGTGTGTTGGAACACAGTTGCCTCCACATACTGCTTTTATCATCGGAAAAACCTGCTAACGCCATAGCAACAATGCTTAGGTGGACGCTATCAACGTTTCTCTCAGCTGCCTGATTTAAAATATCCAATGCCACTTTAATTTTTAAATTAAACACTGCGATAGCAGCAGCTCTCGAATACATGTGCTCCTTCTGGAGTCTCTCTAAACATTTAGATAACATCGTAGAATCTCTTTCAAAGTGCCAACCACACAAATGTAGCGCTTTATCTCGATCTTCGTGTCTAAACCCAGCAAATACAAATTCAAAAACGTTTTTATTATGCAACAACAAACCTGTAGGTGCGGGCGGATGTGTGGCAATTTGAATTTCCCAGCTCAGACCACGATGTGGAAATAACTTCCGATTTGTTAACGTTACCATCCATTTTCAAAACGTACCTTACTCCAGGGTGCTTGAGTTGTAACCTTTTAGCACCCCTTCTTCCACTAACTTATTACTCAAATGCAACCAGTTCCATAAATTCGAAATCATAATGTCGTCCACCAATTCGCCATTTTTCCAAAAATCGTCCTGTAGAGGAATGTCAAAATTAAATGATATAATTTCGTTGATCCACTCCTGCATGCAAAGATTGCAACAGTGAACAAGTTTGTGTTTGTATGACCTACATTGAAGGTGATTATTCTCAATGCAATTAGATTTCAGTGGTAGGAGATCCAGGTGTTTTACTACTATAGGGTTGGTGAAGCTATCTACCCTTGCTAAGCAATTGTTCATTTGCAAATTTAAAGAGTAAAAGTAATATTGAATTAAATTGAATAATAGGTAATAATAAGTACTACTGATGGAATTATAGGTACTTTACTATGTACCCCCCAGTGCATTGTGCATGTCAACTTACTTTTAAGCCATAATCACGTAAGGTCCTGTCCCTAATTTTGTGAGAAATATCCATTAGGTTGTTATAAATGTTGCTATTATCATCCACACACTTCATAGTTTTCCTTCCAAATGTCCAAACAATGTTGGAATTGGGAGCCCAATTTAAGGTTATTCGGTCGAATGCAGTGTAATCCGTTACAGATCCTACAATTGCAATGTCAGTATTTTCAAACAAGGTAATAGCATTTTTAAGTTTTGACCTGATAAAGCTATGGCCAGGAGCCTGTTTTCATCACTTTTGTGCCAGGAAAACGAGGTTATGTTGTGGGGAGACCCTGGCGAGATAACTCTCTCTAAAACGGAAGGTTCCACCTCTTCCGTACCTACGACTGTGTGTTGAATGTCGTACAACGTCAACTGTGAAGAGTCACGAGTTAGTGCTGCCAACATGTTGTGCCTGGTAGGACTCCATCCAATTTTTAAAACTGGTTTACTGTGCTGCAACGTTATAAGCGGCCTATCAAAGTTTCTTGTGTCCCAGATACAAACTTGTGACTCAATGAAAGAAGCTAAATGCTTATCATTGTGCGGATCGACACATAAACCATAAATAGCTTTCGTTGGAGTTGTATTGGCAACTTTATTAGCTTCTCTAAAATCGATCAATTTGATAGTTTTTAGATTCATTCCCACTGCTAAATATTTGTTATTTCCATTAAACCATGCCAAACTGTGAGCTACTTCCGAAACGCCAAACTCAGCAACGGGTTTAGCCAACTCCAGACCGGAAGCCATCGTGTTTACCACCAACTTTCCAGTTCCATTCATATCCTGTTGTAACGGACACTTCATAATGTCCCATAACAAAACCGAATGGTCAGAGCGATACTTATCTAAACCGGCTGCGAGTAAGTTACACTCGGTTGGATTCCACGCTACTGCATTACATTGACGTGGATGGCGAGGCACTACAAACTCTCAGTTGTTTAATAACTCTTAAAAAATTGAAACGGTCTCACCAAACTCTTTCCCAGGAAGACTGAGGGAATCATACTGCGAAGGTCCAAAAGTCAGCAGAGTTACTCTGCCATTACCTTGTCCAATTGCCAACAACAGATCGCTATCACTTTTAGGATAAATATCGATACATTTAACATAATGGTGAGTTGAATTTGTTGATAATAAATTCGCACCGGCGGTATTGCTCAATTTAATCGCTAAAAAGGTTTCACTGTAAATACAAAAATTTAAAAAAGTAAAAAACTACGTACTGGGATCATAGCCTTCTTGTATCGGAGCAATTTCATATAAACAAATTTCCGATCCCCAAGTTATAAATTTGTTAGGAATCGAAGTCCATTGTATTTCAAGTTTCGAAGACATTTTGAAATAATTGAGGTTAGTTTATTCATAACCTAACGAAAGGGGTGGGGTGATTTTAGTGGGTGACTTCAAGAGAATAATCACAAGCTCTCTAAACAACAAGGCGAGGCGTTTTAGCTGATTTGATAAATTTGTTGTTACAAATTCACCTAATTTATAAAATAAAGGTTGGTTGTATGTTTCTCATTTATTTGAAGGTCAATGACTTGCTTAATTTCTGAAGTGATGTTTTGAGATTTTGTGTTGTTGTTTTAGTAGTTAAATATCAAAAATGGCGAAAAAACCCACAATACAGCCGGCTTTACATAAAGTTATTATGGTTGGAAGCGGAGGTGTCGGAAAATCGGCTCTAACATTGCAATTTATGTATGATGAGTTTGTGGAGGATTACGAGCCCACGAAAGCCGACTCTTATAGGAAGAAGATCTTGTTGGATGGCGAGGAGGTCCAGATTGATATTTTAGATACAGCTGGTCAAGAAGATTATGCCGCTATTAGAGATAATTATTTTCGTAGCGGTGAGGGATTTCTCTGCATATTTTCCATTACCGAGGACGAAAGTTTTCAAGCAACCGAAGATTTCAGGTATTTGTTTTTCCTATTAAGCAGGCTTTTAATTTTGATTTGGATTTTGAAAATATTGCGGGTTAAGGCGACTTGATCACACATCATTGACATCCTGCAGCATTATCTCATTATTACATCATTTATATTATCTTAATTACAATGACTGGTTTTATTCGAATTACCAAAGTGTTAATTTATGCAGTTAAAATTCAAATAAAAACAAATTTTCCCTATAAATTTGCTTTACTTTAAAATAGCTTTGGCAACTGAGTATTGGTATTGATTTAAAAAAATGGATTTGTCGATAATTTTTTACATTATGGATTTTTTTTTATAAAGAACACTCTTTTATCTAACTTGATATTTTAAATTAAATATTGATATCTATTGGTAGTCTAATACTGTATTATAGCTACTATATAAAAGAAAGTTGACTTTATTCGTCATATTGAAGTCAAATTAATCTCATTTAACGACACCAGTCATAGCAACGGCTAATATGTTGAAATCTGCAATTTACTTATAATAAAAATAAATGGCATAGACCAGGGGGGAATGGACTACCCTCTTACTTGATTTAAGCAATGGAATATTATAATTGAATGAAGAAATTGAACGGTGTGGAATACCTCTCAGTGCCCCACCATTGGCAAGCGGAACATTAAAGGTTTAAAAATTATGCAAACGTTTTAGGATACTGCTTTAGTTTGCTTTAAAATGGTGATGTATGCTGGGAGGTATTTTATACCCTCAGGCTTCCCGGCCTCTATCTTGCGTTTTACGTTGTTGACAAATTCTCAGCTTACTTGAACTATTTTTGTAATACTTGCAATTTTTAATTCAATTGCAAGTGTAAATAATTTTGTACAAAAAGTTTTTTAGAGCATGAACATTGGAAATTATAATTAATCAATCTATAACTAATGATAGAGAGTGAATATTTTTTATTAGAAACTGTTGTTGCCTGATGATGTAATTTATATTACAAAACTAGTCGTAATAGTAAATTTTGTTTTATTGCAAACAAGTACCTTACCTCAAACTTTGTAATACCTCCCTTTTGTAAAAGTTCTTCTATTGATTATTTGATATTGAGGCCATAAGTTTACAAATTTTTCTTCCATATTCCCCTACCGGCCTTGAAAACTATTTAAAACTGTATGTTCATTGAACAAGTTGAAGATAGAAATAATAATAGAGAAAGCATGCGGCTCAAATTTGTGGAATCTGGATAATATGGAATGCCTGCAATCAAGTGCAATAGTTTGATTTTTTTCAAGGGTTGGAGGAAGGTACTAGCAGGTTACGAAGGCCTTTTTGTGTACTCCCCGAGAAGATTAAAATAAATAATATTTTGTGGGTTTATTTAGTATGTAGTTGATTTTGCCAAGAAATTTTTAATTGAAATTTGACCTCACTCGTGGTTGTTAATTTTATAAAAGGCATAACAAATTTGACAAAAATTACAATATAGGTAGTTAAAAAATTCTTAACAATAAAATTATGTAATTTTTTTATAAATTAAAATAATGTTATAGGAAGTAGTAATAATAAATTGAAAATAAAACAAGTTAACAAATACATAATTTAATGGCTGCCTGTAAGTTAGTATAAAGTAAGTAAAATAAAACAAGGTGTTTAAATTAAAGAAATTGAATAATTGATACATTGCATTGTGATCCTGGAAAACAGAACACTATGCATAGTTAAAACTATACAGCATAATATAAATAAATTCTAATTTGAAATTTTTAATGGTACTTGGGCTGCAAGAATTCGATCAAAAAGTCCCCAAGCTATTGATTCATCCTGTATAATTATTTACGAGAACACTTAATCCGAGATCTTTTATATCTGTGATTTTCCTTGTTATAATTATTCGAATAACTCCTATTTCCATTTGACAAAAGTCAAACTTTCCAAGCAGAAAAATTTAATTTAAGTTTCTCGTGCTTAATGAGCATGAGATATTATGGGCATAGTTTTAATTGTAGCAATCTATACAGCATTGCATAATTTTATTTCGGTTTTATTGTTTCATTATTATTTGCCTTGCTTTGGCACCCACTTTAGATAACATCTCAAAACACATTATTCTGGCTGACTAATATACTTTGTTTATATTAATCAGCATCCAGTGAGTGTGGAAAGAACCTTATCGGCATTATGTGAACCTTCAAAACATTTAATTTTATTCATATAGGTCGCCAATAAACAAACCTAAAGTATTAGATAACTTGAATATTTTTGTGTTTAATATGAATAATTTTTTAATTTAAAAATAAATTTCAGGGAGCAAATTTTAAGAGTAAAAGGCGATGAAAACATTCCATTTTTATTAGTTGGTAATAAGTGTGATCTTGAGGAAAGAAGGAAAGTAACATTTCAAGAGGCAAGCGATCGTGCCAAAAAGTGGGGAGTGACCTACGTAGAAACCTCTGCCAAAACTAGAGAACACGTCGATAAGGTAAATAAAGCAAGTTTATTGTCCAACCAAGTCTAACAAACATATTTCAGGTATTTTTTGACCTCATGAGAGAAATAAGGGCTCGTAAAATGGAAGAAAATAAAACGAGTAATGGTAAAGGAAAAGATAAAAGCATAAGAAAAAAATTAAAATGCGTCATTTTGTAAGTGAAGCGATTTTATAAATTTTAATTTATTTATATTATGTACAATGGAATTATTAAATAAAAAAATAACTGTAAGATAAATCATGTAAATTTTAGTTACAGTTAATTCTGATTCATTTTCTCCATTGTTACTTAAATTTGATATTCTCTTTGTAAATTATAGCAATTAATTTGTTCTACTTTATTTCGTGTTTTAATTGACTGTTTATAATAGTAATAATCTACAGGGTCGACCACAATTTTTGTAATAAGGTAGCGATTACTTTGATTTGCCATTTTTGTTGACCCTATTCTGTGCCGGTTTTAAACTCTTTTTAATCAGGAATTGCTTCACTAAAGCAAAATGTATTTTAATCTTAAGAATGTAAATGTAAATACAAAATATTTAATTAGCTTTTAAATTTTTTCACATTTATATTGAAAATTGTAGACATCAAGTTGCAATTTTTTGTATCACTGGATGTATTAATTTTTGAGTGAAACCCAAAAAAATTGGTAATACAAAATATTGGTGCCTTTTCAAACCGCAATCCATTCCACCACTACCAGTTTTTTTTGGTTTATTAGAAATGTTTGTGTTTTGATGTTACAACACATTAGGATGTGAACTTAGTCTTTGTTTAAAAATCTATTTTTTTAAAACACTTAGGTTAGTTTAGTTATTTTTAAATTAAATTATTCAAGTCCACTAAATTTGTTTACAAATTAAATAATGCAATTTAAATACTCGATTTATTTAGCTTTAAAAAAGTTTCTCTGTATATCATTGCACATGAAAAAGCACTGTATAAAAATGCTTCATACCAAATGGGTGTTTTCTTTTCAAATAAAATTATATCAAAGAAAAGTTTCTTATAATTTTTTTAGTATTTAACAGATAAATGTACAAAAGGTGTTTTGAGTTTCAGTGCTTTGTATACTACCGTGCAATTTTTATCAACAATCCAGTATTTAAGGATTGTCTTTGAGCCATAAATAAAAAATCCGATAGTGCATATCATTTGTCATTAGTTCTTCAATTTGATAGTTTTCAGTATGGGGTTACATATAAAGTAACCTTGGTACTTCTATTACATTTACATATAGTTACAGTTACATATAGAAGTACCAAGGTTACTTTGTTGAAACTTCATACTTGTCTTCAATAAAATTCCATAGGTATTTGTTCTACTGAAGCATCGTTCACTTAATATGTGGTACATAGATTTTCGAAACATGAAATTATGAACTTTCCAGTTTTTGATTTACGAGTAAATAATTGTATGTAATTTTTCAAGTTGAAAATGTTCCAACACACTAAAATTTGATTCTTTTGACAGAATTTGATTAATATAAGTATTTTATTATACATAATGGCAAAAACAAATGATCACATTTCGTGTATTAGATTTTCTTCAATCTTGAACTGTAGTTCAATGTGCAACAAAAGAAAGTATAGCAATAATTGCATCAAATTTTGCCACACTAAGCTACTTGTTCAATCATTGGTATTATTACATAATCAGTTAACTCTTATACTGTTAAGTATTTAGTCGTAGGGCAAGGGTTGGTTCGGGTTGGGCGCAAGGACGCAAATGGAAGAATTTTCACTATTCCATTAAAAACTAATTGATACTCATGTTTTGTTACTAATACTTCGGTGTACGTAAATATGGGATATCGTTTTAAAAAATTAATCTCCATTTTGCATTTTTTTGATTTCAGTTTTCTGGTTTAGGCTTTAAATTATGCGTCGCTTGGGAAAACAAGAAGTTATAAATAAGTTTTCGTTCACATTTGTCTAACAGCTTAAGCGGTTTTAAAATTGAGGCAAGTCACTGAAGCTTATACTTTTTTGGTGCAAAGTTACCCCTAGTCGGCAAAGTTTGACTATACTTTATTAAAATTTTCACAACTCATTTTATATTTAATATTTAAACGTTGATATTTAAAGGTATTATTAATTAGAAATAGCTTTATTTTTAAAATTTTAAAAGTGCGCCAAAATAGTTTTAATTAATTAAATTTTATTTGTCCCGACTTGAAATGAAAAAATATAAAATTAAGTACTTTAAAGTATGGATACCTACATTGTAATTTCCTATTCCACGCCTATATATCTTTTAATGTCTACGGTTAAATAATAATTAAGGGATTTCTCTGAATTTTATTATAAAATAATTTATTACTCCTTCCTTGAACTAACGCTGAATCTATAGCTGCCCTTGCTAGTTCACAGTACGATCAATCTTCTTCAATTGCCAAGCTGGATCTCCCCGACGTAAGGCACTTTCTCTACCATGCACGTGCAAAATATTAAAACTCCGAACCACAGAAGTGTTTCATTTTTGAGAAAGGTTGCTAAGCAGATTACACATCGGTGGTTTGCCATTACCTTCCGAGGGGAGATGATCACAAATAAAGTTTTTATTGCGCCCTGATTCAAACCGTGTGTTAAATATTGGCAGTCACAAATTTAGCCACCA
The DNA here is from genome assembly GCA_036346125.1 of Lycocerus yunnanus. Taxonomy (NCBI): domain Eukaryota; kingdom Metazoa; phylum Arthropoda; class Insecta; order Coleoptera; family Cantharidae; genus Lycocerus; species Lycocerus yunnanus. The sequence continues at coordinate 1,761,428 of JARFIX010000017.1, forward strand.
TGCTATTGACCTCTTATGGTCAATAACTATTCCTAAATACTTGAAAATGTAAGTGAGCCACTAATAGAAATAAGAGAAGTGAAGGGGAGATCCCCTCAGAAAAGAAATCGAAAATCCGGATAAGATACCTAAAAACTGAAGTCTTTAAGAAAGAAGTCGTAAACTGGAAACGTGAAAGCAGATGTCACAGTCAAACTATCGCGAGTGTTTTATGCAAATAAGTTATTGGTCATCGTGCCTGTGCTTCTGAAGACTAAGAGAATCAAAATAGGTCCCATTAGCGAATGCTGATAACGCAACGACGAAATATCTGATCTGGCCCGTAAAGAGGAAACCTAATAGCGGAAATCCACCAGTAAGATTAGGTAAAAACAACTGTTGGGGGCCGTATAATATCTTTTTTATGAAGCTGGATTTTTAAAATATATATATATATTTCGGGCTTCCTTATGTAAAGATAAAACCAAGGTCGTTTACCCGTCCCCTCAAGAGGGTACTCCAGCAATTAATATCTCAAAGATGTTGCAAGCATCTTGTGAGAGGACCACCGTCTTTACGTGCCTTCGAAGCACGGAGACGGCATCACAAAGCGAACTCCACCGGATGCGAACCGGGAGTTCTACCTTAGCAGTTCATCGCGCTAACAACCATGCCAATGACCGTCTCATTTTTTTAAAATATATTTATAGATTTTGTATCGGGGGACATAATGAAAACATTTAATATCAGGGACATGGGAAAAGATTTAATCTGCCATGTAACCTTTGAGTGTCCAAATTACAACAACTTAAGACAGCCATACAAAATACCAAGCATTTTGAAAAAAGCACTTTATCCGTCCCCATTGACATAAGAAATATACTTACCAATATGGAGATTCTATTGTAAAATCCATTTTTTAAGTCCTGTTCCGAGCTCTACAACAAGAATGCTATTCAAAAGAGTTTGAGACAAAAAGAAGCATTTCTTAAATTTCGTGCATGCTATTACTGGATGCGACATGTCATCGACATTTTTCAACAGAGAAAAGGAAAAGATCAATCCAAAATTTTCAAGAATTGGTGTTATATCTACATCACATCTCATATTCATAATTCAGTTGTGCTTTCGTCAGTTGTGTATTGATTTCTGCAATTTAGATTATTACCTATTAGAACCTGCAGTTGCTTACATCAGTTTGGACAATTGCGTGCACTTGTCCATAGCATTACTCTTTAAAGTTACTATAATATAGTTTTACCAAGAGTAAAATCTCGAAATTTAATTTTAAAAGATTCAAAATTTAACATGTATGTAAAAAAAGGTTTCATTTTGTTATAACTCATGACTGCTACTGAACGGTCAGTGCAAATACAAAGCTATGTGCGTGACATTGACACAAACACTACGTAAGAAATAATTGAGAACTACAAAACGTTTGTTAAAACAATTATAATTAATTTTTTTAAAACTGTACATAGTAATAATTTCCTAATCTCAGCTGTACTCACACGAATGACCACAACCTGTAGGACAAACTTTATTTGTGCTAATCCATTGCTGCATGTGAGCTAAATGACCACCATGTGAACATCCTTGACACCAGGCATATAAACCTTTAACTACTTGATGACAAACACTGCATAGAGCATATTCTGACGTATGGCAACGGTCGCATAGCCAACCGGCCCTTTGTAAAGGCTTTGTGCATTTACCACAATTTGTGTTTATTCTTGTGGACTGTTGGTTCAATTGTGTTACATTTGGAATCCACGATAATTTAATTACCTGTGCTGCGATATTCCACAATTTGTATCGTCCCAACAATTCAATATAACCCAATAGCCAGTGCTCTTGGGAAGCCTCATCCAAACCCCTTAGCAAGCTTCTTTGTTCTCCCATCACCAATAAAATGCATGCAGCAGTTTGTACATCCCCCCAATGAGGCGTGATGCTTGAGTGCAGAAATAAGAATTTCACTTGGATCCCACATGACTCGACTCGGTATGGTGGAAACAGTAAGAAACCCAAAGGCTCCATCATCAGTTGAAGTACCATCGTCGTTAATATCAGGCGAATTGTGATTAGGAAACTGTTCAGGTGGAGGCGAATGATTTTGAATTTCATGCCTAATATTAAAAGCTTCATTTGGTAGAGTCCAATCCTGCATTTCAGTCAATTGCTGTTGGGAGTTTCGAAAATTGTTTCTAAAATCTGAAACTAAATTGAATCGTAGAACACAATCTTACTTCATAAATTACCCGAATTTAAGCCATCCAATTCGATATCCAATTCATTATCTCCAAAAAAGAAATCACCCCGTGGTAAACCCAACCTAAAATTTGAATACGAAGTAAAACCATTGCTATAAACACCAACGTGATCCACTTGATCTTCAGCTTCTGTCTCATCGTCTCCTCCACTGTATTGAGCTGCCGGAGTATCGCCTCCTTTAGATTGATAATCGTCGGTACTGTGGTCACCTCCAATTTGTAACGAATTAATAGGAATGTTGTTGTGAGACAGTGCATCCTCATTATTTTTGTTGTTTTGTAGTTTCCTATACTCTTCACCATACATCGTCTTCAAGATTTGCCACACAGTTGCAATCTAAAATAATTGTGGTAAAAAAAATATAACAAATTAAAGAAAACTTACGTAATCTTTCCCACATTCCTTGGCAACTGTGGAATTATGTTCACACATTTCAGACAAATTCTTTCCACTTAACATATAATTTACAGCTAAAGAATAAAAGCACTTTGGTTCTTGGGAAAATGTCGTCTGGAAATGATGCAAAATACTGGAAGCTTGATGAAACTGGTCGTTATGGTTTGTCGTGCTAGAACTCTTTCTCATTAAACCGGCAACTTTAGAATAAAGATTTGTATTAACGGGTATACGATAAGCATGTAACACTTCTCCTATGTTATTCAAAGAAACTCCTTGCGGATTTGCTTTACTTGCCGGTCTACTTGCATCTTTAAAAGCGTGCTGAATCAGATGACAGTCCTAAAATAACACGTGAGCAGTTTGTTTAATTTTTCAAATTATCTTACTCGGCTTGTACTCAGAAAAACTTGTGGATCCCCTCTCCAAGCAACACCGGTAGCAACGTCCTTGTGTTCGTTAAATGCTGCAAAAGGAATATAAGGTCGGCGGATGTCCCACACATTGATACTGCAATCAACAACTAAAGCACAACTAGCAATGTGATATTTCCGTTGGGGCCTCCATTTTACATGACCGATGGATGCTATGGTGTGAATGGTGTAATCCAGATTTGGTTTACTGGTCAAGTCCCAAACCTAAGTGTTTTATTTGATCATCAAATTATCTCTGTAGTTAGATATTATCGAAATAGTTTTACTAGGACAAATTTCCATGTGATAAGCAGGTGAAAAGGCTTGCAAGTAGGAATAGTTGGAAAGCAGTTAGCTATTCCGTTTAGTTCAAGTTATTCACACTTGCAAAGAAAACTACTAAACTACAATAGATCAGAGTCGTTCTTACAGTTGTAATTATATGAAATAAAAAGGAAATTTTGTGCAGAAAGTTATTTTTGTAAAAAAAAATCAATACTTTTGTTGTACCAAAACCATACAATACCACAAAATGCATGTGATAAGATTTGTTTAGAAAGCAAGTAAGAAAATGATGAAATCATTTTACATAGCAACAAAATGTACAAAAATCTTCCTTCTGTCCCATATTTTTCTTTTTTGCTAAGGTGGAATTTGGAGAGCAAGATTAAACCGTGCCCTAAATTATGATGTATTATTGTCCAGAATCAACAGTTTTTTAGTTATAGAATAAACTAAGCAGAGAAATGTTAAAAAACTCCCAAGTTTTAAACTGACAAAAAAGACAATTCTAAAGGATTGAAATTTATACAATTGCTAATTTCAACTTAAAATCATACCTTAATGGTTTTATCTCTACTAGCAGTAGCCAACCAAGTCATTTCCGGATGCCAATCGCATGCAAAAATAGGACCACTGTGTGCGGTGAACTGCTGCTGACACTTATCAGGCCTTCTAATATCCCACAGTTGTACACTTCCATTTTCAGATACAGCAGCAAACGTGTGAGGCATGTGGGGACTAAACTGAACATCACGAACACTTTCCGTATTACTAACAAATGTAGCAACTGAAACCTTGGACCGAATATCAAAATATTTCATCGTTCCATCCTGAGAGCCAGAAATCAAGCGATTTGGTTCTGAAGTGTGAAAATTAACCTTATTAACAGTTCGTTTATGTTCCTGATAATCTTGTTCTTGCATTGCTTTTCCCATTTTTGTTAAATTCCAAACACATACGTGTCCATTAGTAGCAGCTGTTGCTAAATAATGTTCTAAAAAAAACATATAGGAACTACAAACTAGTCGCTTTATAAAAGTTTAAACTAACCATCAGTTAAACTCCAAGATATGTCATTACAAGAAAAACTTAAATTTAAATGTTTCGATAACCTCAAGTTGTAAATCTCTTTAAACTTATCCTCCTCGATAGCGTATACCTTAAAAACTATAACAAAATTAAAAGAAAGTTAAGAGTATTTGCTTCAGGTTACCATTTCGACCACCTATTGCAACTTGAGTATTGTCCCGATTCAATGCTAAAGCATTAACGGGTCCTTCCTGGAGTATACTGAAATTTGTCATTTTGATAATTTTTCCACATGCAACATATGCGCCCACATTTAATATTGATAATTACTACGGCGCTTAATTTAAAATTAAATCATTATGTAAAATTTAAGAATGTTTTCGTAATATATCGCAAACAAAAAGTAAGGTTATGTCAAAAGTAAACAAACGTCAACACTGTAGTTGATGTAGGTCAGTTGTATATACAGGATACTACGTCGAGTTTAATCCAGAAGATAATAAACAATAACATTTTTTGTTAATCATTCGCTAATAGCCTAGATTATGATTACAGATTATTAGTGTGGACGTTTAGGGTGTAAATTCTCTTCATCAAGAAAAAGATGTTCTATGAATTCTTTTTTGTTTGAGTGCTGTATCTGTTTAGCAAACATTTTCTATATCAACTTGGTTGATGTCAAAATGATTTATTAGTAAAAATTTAATTAGTTGGTTTTCCATTACTTTTATCATAGGTAACATAGATAACATGAAAATGATGCTTGGAATTTACACCCCGACATTGACTGATGAGTCAAGAATAATGATTTAATAATATATAATATTAATATATTATGGCAATTTTCTTATCGTCTAAGATAAACTAAAATTGTTTTATTTTTGTATATTTATTCATTTTTACAAGCTTATTTGTAGCTACATTATACCATCAAAATTTGGCCGGTAAATTATTGGTGAAACCTGTAATATTTTTATTTAATTTTTTAGAAAATCTAGGATAACTTAATAATAACACCTCAATTATAAACTTCACTTTCTGTGGCGAACAAAAGCTCTTTTGTATGAACTTCGGAAACGCTCTCTAGGTTTCTCCGACGATTTTCTTTCCCTGATTGCTGAACTGCAACGGTGTCACATCCAGTGATATTGAAAAACAAGACATAGAGCTGTAATCGTTGGATGCTTTTGTTATTCTTTTCTTTATTAATGAATATCAATAGCAAAACTGTGACGGTAGAGTGCATTTTGAATTATAACCTGAGAAGACAAATTCCATTCCTTTTTTTGTATAGGTAGATCCAAATTTATGAAACTGTTTTAACATTTATATAAATATGTAGATCATGGGCAATTAGTATTTAACGCCTCGTTAAAAGTTTAACAAAAATAAACAAAAATTCTTATTATAATAGTTAACCATTATTTTTATTTAAATTTAATTGTTTTCAATTTTGTCCTAAAATAACTTCGTTGTAAGAACAACCGTTCTCGAGTAAAATGTAAGAGATAAATTTAACTGTACCAAACCACTGAAGTTGTTTTGTTCCCCCAAGGGATGGATGTAAACTGAGGTGCTCCTTCTACTTGTGAGGATGCGGTCTTGTATAGGAAAATATTTACTTTCCTTTAATATAATTTTTAAGTTTAAATGAGCCGTAACTTTCTGGGCGATTTCCACTATATTAACAAACTTTATCTTAAGTACTTTTTAAAAAAATTTTGAAATTATTTAGTATATTATGTATTTTTAACAATTAAATTTTTAAATTCACAAGCCATGTGCGGTCGAATAATAATATTAAGATCAGCAGTACACTCTCTCATTCAATAAAATTTAATCCAACGAAGTTTGAAGCTCTATAAAGGCGGCTCTAAACAAATTAAATTTATATATGTATGTACATGATCATTATTATTATAAGCATGTACTTTACAAATAAATTTAATAATAACCGGGTTGAATTAATATAGTACATAATTAAACAACTTTTTTTAAAATTTACATTCTTATTTCTCAGTCGGTCATTGGTCTGGTATTTAGCGCGATCAACTACTATCGTAAGGCGCCCAGTTTGAATTCGGACAGAGGCTGACTTTGTGTGGCCGTTTTCCTTGCTTTGGAAGGCACGTAAAGCCGGTGGTCCCCTCACAAGGTGCTAGCAACATCTTTGAGGCACTAAATGCTCCAGTACATTCCTGGGAGAACGGGTAAATGAGGTTGTATCATTGCATAAGGAAGCCCAAAATATATATATACATTTTTTTTCAGTTGTTTATTCACAATATTACATATGCACATAGATTGTGGAAATAAATATAAGACGCTGGGGATTATGCTGTTATACAATGGTGTTAGCACTAAACAACTAAAATTAATCCAAATAGTATTTTATACCAATTAAAAACTAAACAATGAATTTATTTACATTAGTAATTTAAATATTTGACAAAAATTTTGAAGGCGTCAAGATGCGAACTGAAAGATAGTTTTAGCTGTAACACATATTAATCCTAATATACAAATAATAAACATGCAACGAATGGTAAATTAAGTAAATTAATTATAACAAGTAACAAACTGGCAATGAACATACAACGAACAGGTAACAAATACATAACGAATAGGCAATGTACAAGTAACGGACATGTAACAACAAATATGTAACAAGCGGAACATGCCACAAACTCGCAAGGCATATAACGAACAAAGAATAGGTAACAAACACGCAAAGAACAAAAAAAAAGCAGTGAACAAGCAAAAAACAGTCATTTGTAAGGCAGTAAACACGCAAATAAAGTCGTCTAGGGTAATAAAGCCCACGCAGGAAATAAGGTCCACTATTGTTTTCCGCTACGTTCGCAGCACAATCATCATGCTTGCGCCATCTGCACGTTACCACCCAAATATGTTAGCAATACCTGATGGTACAGTTGGTTAAGTTTGTTTAGTTCCCCATTTGGAGTGTTTTTGTTCACACGTAGCTTACTTTGTCGTTAAAGTTATAAAATTTCGTAGATTTCAAGTTCCTCTCATTACGTAAACGTGCAATGTTGATCACTTTCACACCCTATTTCTCTGCATTTAAGTTCTCACTTCTTTAGAGAATTATGGGTAAAAAATGCCATGGTATTAGAGCCCATTGGATCCAAGATATCATGGAGGAGGTCTTAGATTTGCTACGAAGAAGGGTAGAAACGTTATGTTTTTTCTTTATTTTTCTGGTCATTTTTTTGGTCTTGTCTATGGAGATCTCCATGTTATATAGTCTCAATGTTATTTTAATATTAAGTAATTACTGAAGATCGTCTTCTTTTTCGGCTATTAACACCGTGTCGTCAGCGTAGCATATAACTTTTATCTCTTCCTTGCTCATACGATATCCATGACTTATCTTTATTTTATCCATTATTAGGTTAAAGAGCAGGGCGCTCAGGCTATCGCCTTGTCTGATTCCATTAATTATTGGGATTTTTTCTGTTAGTTTTTCTTTTGTTCGCACTTTAGTAGTATTTCCTGCGTTGAGGTCATGCACTATGCATTAAAATTCTATTAAAGGTTAAAAATTACAGTGTAAGTATAAAAATGAATAATAATTTATACAATTGAAGACCTAAGTAGATGATGAGTTTAACGAGGACTCCAATAGTTAATTCAGATTTTTAACAAAAGAACGTTTGGTCATCTTATTGCCAAATTAATTTTGGTTTTCCTTTTCCTCTTCAGTTATAATCAAATTGTTCATAACAATGTTACAATCAGAATCGCACCGAATGCAATAAATAGTCAAATAGGATGTAATCAACACATAAAATAATTGCAACGTACAAGTGATGAACAGGCAACAAATATACGACGTACAGCCAATAAATAGGCAAAAAGCGAACAAAACACAAACAGTCAATAAGCATGCAACGAACATACAAGGACAGGCAATGAACAATACATGAAGGCATATGTAGAGAGAACCAAGGTATATGCAACGATGGGCAGCAAACCTACAACTAAAATGTAATAAGTAGCCAATAAACACCTAATAAATATGCAACGAACAATTAACAAACCGGTAACAAACATACTACGAACCAAATAATGAACAGGCATTCAGCAAGTAGCAAACATCTTCTTCTTCTTCACTTCATGGTATAGGCAATTAGGCGTGTTCCGGCACCCATCTTTTCCTTGGCCGTTCTACACTTCTTTTCCTGCGGGTTTATATCTTCGTGCCGCTATCGGTAATCTCTCTTGGGTCATTCGTTCCAGGTGTTCATTCTATCATTTGTTATATTTGACGATTTTATCTATGATTTTGTATACATTTAATTCTCTCTAATAGCTTCGTTTCTTATTCTCTATTCTAACAGGCTACCTTTAGATTTTCTGCAATCCAATTCTTATTTCTCTGTGTCGCGTTATTCGTCGTTGTGTTTTCGGTCCAATTCCGATGCTATTTAAGGTGCTGCAAATATATCTGTTTTACATGAATGGGATACAAGCCCATTCCATAACCCGAAGGGTGTCTTCTTCTCGCGTTCGCCTTGCAGATTCTTCTCATCTATCGGGGTTAATTACCCGATCTCTGAGGATCCCCCGCAAGTTACCAGGGGCTACCAGCTTGGAGGTGCAAGTAGGAATTGAGTAGGAGAGGCTGTAAGACGCTTCACTGCTCCATTTGACTCCCAGGTAGCAAACATGGAATGAATAAATAACAGAGTAAAAATATATTCGCTTTGTCGACTTGTTGTGTGGTTTACTCTTCTGTATGCCTGTAGTTATACACTGGTGTATCGAGATATTTAAATCTTATTACTTGTTAGATTACAACCCTATTCACCTCTAGTTTACATATAATTTAACATCTACTTTTGACTTTTTCAGTCGATATTATCATGTGAATTCTTTTGACTCTTAGGTTGATCTGATACAAAAGCTTCTGTAGATCTTCCTCAATTTCAACCACAAATACTGCATTATCTACATAGCAGAGTATTACAGGTATTTCCTTGTTGCTCATCTTATAACACCTTGCCGTTGCAAATCTTGTTTATAATTTTGCCCTTCACCACATTAAAGAGTAGAAGATTCAAGTTTTGTTTGTGTTGTCTTTTCTGTTCCTAAAACTGCAATGTTAGTAATTCTTTTTATAAACATATATGTAATTACGCGATTTCTAAAAAATTTCAATGCACTATAGTTCTCTGAGTTACGCATTATACTATTTTATGTTATTAGTCATCCAGGTTAGTGATAAGAAATTTAATAGTATTAGTAACACAAATAACTATTTTCGAGAAAAGTAAAATTTTTAGATTTTTGAAATAATTGAAATAAATCTGCAATAATAAAAAGTGTGTAAAGTTGAGACACTAAAAATTATGTGTATGTACTCTAAAATGACAGTCACCTAATTTTCAAGTGGTTTTGTATCTGAAACAAGCCATTTTTGTTATTATTATATTTGCAAAAAAACGTTTTAGTCTACATTATTTTTTTAAAATTAGAAACTACCTTTGTCCTAAATTTAGAGTTTTTTTTGCTTAATTATCGTGGCTGTTACAAATCGAATAGGCGGATAGACATACACGGTGACAGATATTGACTTGTATTAGTAAGATTAAAAAAACACACAAAACTTTTTTAAGTGCTACCTACTTTTTAATTTTCATTGCCAAGTGTAACTGAACTGAAAAAATGATTTGGAATGTTTGGCTATTTTTGTTTAATTTATGCGAGAATTTGCATTAATAATTTTAAATTTAGTTAATATTTTCCAATGATAATCTGCAAATAGTAATTTTCTTGTAATAAATTAATCGCTATTGAATATATAGGTAGAAGAAGAAAAAATAAATTACCTTAACCTGATGCTCTCGATAATAACCTAGTAGATAGTTTAGCACCTGCAGAAAACAAAATTCGTGATAATTTTTTGTCTAAGGTCTTCTCGTTTAATCGTGAAGGTGAATAATTAATTAAAAAAAATATTTTCGTTTGGTGCACGTATCACATTTCAACAATTATGCTATTACTATAATACATCGTATACTAATAGATTCGTGTAGTGAAATTCAATTTAGACTAAAGTATTATTTAGCTTTTAATTTGGTTCAGACATGCATTTTATTTCGAATAAATCAATAAAGAAATTTTTTCAATGCTACATTTATAATCTCATTAAGTGACATTAAAAAGTGGATCCTGCTGAGAAACGTTTAAAATTTGTAGGTACTGAATTACAAAAACCAAATTAATTTTTGTAGGCCATTTTTTTAAAAGTACGAACGCCCATTACCTACATTATTAGATAATATTAAATTTTTACGTAACAACAAACTAGCGGGATCTACAAAAATGTGCTTTGAGCTATTCCGGCCCCTAGGTTCTCCGGGCGTTATCTATCTATAAATCTTTAATTGAACAAAATGCTGTAATTATTTTTAAATTTTACTGTAAGTATTGGTCATCAAGTTTTTTTGCAAACGATTTTTTGTGATTGTTCCTATGTAATCACCACTTAGTATGAAATTGTTGTTTTTAAGGATCAGAATAGAAATGTTTTTGTTGGATTTTTTATTCAGGAAATTGTGCGAAAGTAATCACAAAAGGTTTCGATTTTTACCAGCATTTGCGATAGCGATGCCAATAAAACTCTACTAAAGTACGAAACTCTTGGGATTGACAAGAAATGGAGACGCGGAAAACATTTTTTTTCTAAATTTGAAGTGATCGTTATTTATTTACAAATTAAAAGTGTGGTTTCATAGGCAGAATAACAAATTCTTTCATAAAATTTAAAATTCCAAACTTACTTTTTTAAGCTTTATTCGTGATGCGTATCAAATCTCGCTTAAAAACTTGACGCTCCAATGAAAATCACATTTTTGAAATGCACGAAAATTTTTTAAATTGCCTTGCAGCTGATAGATTTATTCATTCGTTAATTTTTTCAAACACTTTCATTGTTCAATGAGTCAAAAAGCGACACGTGCCTTAAGAAAATTAATTCAAAATTATTATTATTATATTGAATATAAACAAACAAATAATGAAAAATTCAGTAGTACACGTATTGTATAGTTTTTGCTATTTAACTGAAAAAATAAAATATTCACACGAAGAATTTTACTTTGTTAAGTTCTAATGTGCTAATTTATCTGGATGCACAAGTTAACAACTTGATCAACTTATGGTATACTATCTCTTGACATAAAACATTTCATGCATATGCACAACACTTGGGTGTAGTATATCCTGTATGTATGTATTTGTCTCAGTTTCTTGTAGCTAAAAGTAGTACAAAAGTATAATTTTACAGTGCATAAACGGGTCAATTAATTTTAGGAAAAAATTGCTGCTTTTCTTTGCATTGTGGAATATGAAATTAAGGTTGAAGCTCTTGTTTCACGACCTAAATTAGATCGAGTGGTAGAATTTCTAAAAATCTTCATTCAAAAGTAAAATCAGAAATATATTTTTTTTGCCACGATTTTATTTTGATTATTAATTTCTTTGAATGTCTAAGCAAGGTCTATCTTGAGCTTTAAATATTAAGATGCTTCTATACGGTTGACAAGTATTGGTTTTTAATGTATGCTGGTGGCATTAGAAACATGGCACATATACTGCAATGTTAAGGTTTTTGCAAAAGGTCAGTATATAAAATATTAATATTTTATTAATAAAATATTTTTGCCTTGCTACTTCTATGCACAGTACACACTTGCAAACAAGAATATACATACGTTACGAATCAAGTTGATAACGTCAAACATATTGATTTGCGATTCGTTTGCAGTGGACAAATAATAAACAAATTAGAAGTTTTCTATGTTCTTATTAAATTTTAGTTAATTTCATTCTAGAAATATCTGAAGAATCTTGTGAAATTCAAATCTTCAAATATGTAAATATTTTCAGAACTACACCGATTGATTTGGATAAGAACTGATCATGAAATTGGAGTTGTAGTTTAGTGCAATAGAGAACATTTAGTAGAAGTAACTGATTTTTCTATCTGCAAAGAATATTTTTACTTTATCATGCATATGTAATATAATATATAGTTTTCGGGCAGAAAAAGTTTGAGATTTTAATGGATTTACACTTTTGAGATCCTATGAGCGAAATACCATTTCAAAAATGGTTTTGTGTGTGTGATAGAATTTTGTTCGCGCTCTTCAGCAAAAACTAATAGGAATTTTGAAACTAAATTTGGGATTTTGTATTCTTATATTAAGACTTAGAGCTGATTATATTATGTTTAAAATTACTTAATAGGAACTATTTTTTTAAATTTTTTTAAATATTATTTAATGTTAGTTTTTAATTAATATTTCAAAGACTAATGGGAATTTCAAAACTAAATTTGGTGGTTTGTATCTTTGTATTGAGACTTAGAGCTGATTAGATTTTGGGTTAAATTGGTTAATAGAATTTTTTTTTCCTTTTATTATTAAAAATTATTATTTTAATATTTAATATAAGTATGATAAAATCATGGTTTTGGTCACATTCGATTTTTAAAACGGTGGTAAAATGAACAGATGAGTTAATGGAGTTCAGAAAGTATCTAATTGGAGTATGTGCAAAGAACTAAGTAGTGTCTGACTTCTTAATTGCTGGTACCAAGGTGTTTCAAAAATGTAAATACATGTGATTAATATAAATCAAAAAGTTTAAATTAAGATTTTGTGGTAGACAAATCAAGACAAAATACATTTTTCACAATTACGTATCCAAAATAGAAGCACGATACATTCAGCCAAAGCTGCGCCTCTCGCATAAGATACACCATGAAGGTAGCTGTCAGTATCATAAACTGTATAGTATGAATCTTATCATGTGACCGGTTTCGGCATTACTCGAAGGATTGGCCATCCACAGATATGCACTGGTTCAGCAATACTATGATCTGACTTAATGCCACCGTTATGTGGCAAAAGACCTGAAAAGATTTAAAGTAACAATATGAGATTGCTTTGTTTGTGTAGGATGAGTTGCATTGTAATTAATGTATAATAACTGATTTTAAAAAGTTTTATGAGATATCTTTCTCGGCGATTACTTTTGATGGTGCTAAGTAAGATACAGACGTTTCCATTCTCTTTTATGTAGGATTCTGGATAGGATAATTCTACCAGGCTAATAGCATGTATCGATACCTAAAGAAATTACGCCAATTTGAACCTTAACTGAAGATTCAGAGATATAAGGCTGCAAAAATAAATAACGCCATACAAATTTATATGTTTACAAACCGAAATATCCTGTTCTTTCGGAAGGCAGCGGCTGTCCTCCAAGGTAATTAACCAAGAAAGCTCCCTCTCTTATATGGAAAAGCCACGACACTTGAAATCGAGTTAACGATTAATGCCCGATTTCTTCGATTATAGTTATCTTCAAGTTAGCAAACATCAAGAAAAGCGCAGAGAATTGCCAGATGTGACAAGAAAAGAACCAGACAGCATTTTGAGACAAATTATAGTATGGAGACCTGGTGAGACGAGAAATAGGGGGAGGGCAAGATGGCTGGACGAGGTGTAAAATGAGGAGCGACTGACTCACCTCGTGAAACGAATCGTGGACTCCTAGAATAAAGGTAGGTATATTCTAAGAGGAATGGATACCTTATTATTATTATATGTAAAAATGACATTTACTAAATAAAGAACTTATATACTATTATTATTTCCGAAAGAGAAAGGCACATGTGCCCCTCCGGCCATGAGAGTAAAGGTTTAGTTCTAAAAGAAAACTAAAACTGACTAAAAGATATACTCAATCGATATGAGATAATTTAGAATAAAAAGTTAAGGCTAACAAAGATGATAAAAGAAAAAGCAAATTTTGTTATTTCTACCAGACGGTTGGGGATCTACGCTTTTCTTGACAGTGGGTTCTGAGTTTTACTTATAAGAAAAGCATTTTTTACATGTTTACCTTCAAACAAAGATTTTGCGAATTCATGGAAAAAACATAAAAGGTACATCAAACAGTTCAGAGCAATAGAGTTTATAATGCTGCCCTAAAAAGTTAAATTGAACATAAACCCTGCGCATTGTTAAAATGAATCAGTACGATTTTTAGTCTTTTTAAATAATAATACATAAAATTTAATGATATAGGTATGTTCCTTTCTTCCTTTCTATTCGTAAATAGCATGGAAAAGTCAATATCAAATAAACGAATATAATACAATAAACAATATATTATAAATTTTTAATAAATTACCTTCCGGGCAATAACAGAATTGTACGGCAACTGATTAAAATCTCTTCAAAATTAATTTAATATATTAATATCCAGCTAACATTTACTTATAAAAGTATGTATATACATATTTATTTATCCGTAATGCACACCAAGAACACTCCATTTTTTCATATTTCGGCAGATAATTGTTAAACTTGATAATTTCACTTTTACTAACGTGAAGAAGAGCATCAAAGTCTCCATAAAATCAAATAGATTTAGAGTCAAATACGTCAAATAGACTTGATTTGATCAACACATTTGGCAAAACACTCTGTAAATTATATGACCAAGAACCACGGCATCACTTTTGAGCATCCGTAATTAAAAAAGCGGTGAAAACTAAAAGAGAAGGAATTAAATGTAAATATTTTTTGTTTCGCGCCGCTTTTTGTATTTATCTCTACTTAATTCTGTAAACTATTTATGCTACCAGTATATAAATTTAAATTTGTGTATTTTGTATAGCAAAGTAGGTACTATCATAAAAAATTAATATACTCAACAAAAAGCAGTCTTCATTTATCTTAGATCTAAGAAAAATGATAGAAATAACAAACATAATGTTAAACTGTTATATTGTTGATGCAACTTATTATTTGATGCAAACGAGTCGAGAATTTTTAAAAAAATTAATCGAACTGTTAGTTTTGTTCGCCACAAAAGTTTTAATATAAATCAAAGTAAATCTCACAAGAGAGAAAAACCTTTGATCGTTAACCATAAAAGTAATTTCACTGGTTTGTGTACTCCGAGCATATATTCAATGTTGGATCTCACGACTGAGGTTTACTAAAAGAGCTTATTTCTAAAACTGCAAAATTCCAATTATTTTAAATTTAACAAAACTTATAATTTAAGTTACTAATAAAAATTGAAGTTACTTTCAAAGCTTCAATAGATTTGCATTTCATAAAAATTTATAACTGGGATAAAAAGTTCGTTCGTAGTTTGAAAGTTAACTAAATTGGAAGAACATGGAAATTGATACAATGATATTCTTATGCAGGATTAGTAATTCATGAAAAGCAATAAGTTTTCGTTGATCGCATTTTGGTATCATCGTTCGTAAATTGAAACTACTAAACCAAGTTTTATAATTTTTTTTGCGTTACACAAAAGGTAAAGAAGTAGGTACATTATCTAACTTTTATTTATTACAATTCCAATACAATTACATTTTTTGTTATTTGTTTTTTGTAATTAAATGAAATTGAAGAATTAATAGCAAGGCACGTCCTTATTCGCCATGCTTGCAATGTTGCAATTTCAGCCAATGGTTATGCTTCTGTTGATCAGTGCAGAAATTTCTAACCTTATTTTTCTAATTATAAACAACGTACAAACGCTATTTGACGTTATAAAGGAATATCTGATATTGTTTAATGTTAAAGTTCTTTTACAATCTTTAATTAAAAATTCTTGTACACAAAAACGTAAGTTATATAATAGACTCTCGACGTAATAGCAAAAAAAAGGAATTTTACATTCTTATACAATATTATAACGACGATAGAACAATAAAATTTCAACGTAATGTATATGCAATGTAATAAAACAATATTTTTTTTACAAAACTAGCACACCGCATTCATGAAATAGAGTTTTTTTAATTTTGTTGTTCTTATTTTCGCAATAACTTTTCTAATAAATTCAAACGCAAAAAATTGAAAAGTATCTTATTGTTTACAATTTGTTTTCGAGACTTAAACTTATTTACTTTTTCATTTATTTTTCTTTTTCCGAGGAGAACTCTTGGCCGCAAAGATAAAAAGAGCAGGATTACCGAGTAGAGCTTCAAACGGAATCCATGTAAAACGGCTTGCTTAGTTGTTGTAAGATTAGATAATATATTGGGATATCTATAAAAATACACATTACAAGAGTCGTTTAAGGAGTAATTATTATGGAAATCATAATAATGATCAGAATAACATAATATTATTTATGAAAAATTATGCTTGGAAGCTTTACTGTGTGGTACTTAAAACATTTGTATTATTTAGTAGGTAGATAAGTAGTACATTATGTACATACATAGATAGTATGTATTTACGATAGTATTTGATCAATTTAGATATTTGTTTATTTTGACTGCCATAAAAGCTTTCTGATCGTTAGTACAACCAAATAAATATCAAGTGAACGAATGAAGCTTTTTATAAAACTTTATACGGTATTCATGGAATTCTTTTATTTGTAGTTTTTATACATATGTACATGGGTTATTTCAAGAAGAAAATTGAATTGTACGTAAGAGTTGTTTACGAATATCTTAAACTAACAGCTATTTATACAACTAGTTGCAAAACGGTAGCGTTTTATTCGCAATGTGTGAAAGCGATCAAACTAAAATAACAATTAAAATGTTAATTTTTTACATGTTTACACTTGACCACTTAATTGGCCCAACCCTTGGTTTTTACTAAAAACTTTAATTGTAAATTGAAAACAGTCTTTTGTAATTAATGATTTTTCTGCGCTGATGTTATGTATATTCTGTATTATTTACCAGTACCAATTATATTATTTTGAGTGGAAAGATTATTTACTACATTTTGGTATTTATACATTCCATTTTTTGACAGTTATATGCAGTAAAATTTGATTTGGTAGACATTTTGTCCAATTACTAACGTACTTCAAAAATACTTTTGTAAGTAGATACAAATATTTTATAAACCAGTAAAGTGGTTGTTGTTTTAAAACGAACAGATTATATTATTTTAAATATTTATCTTAAAATTTTCCTTTCAATAATACCGCATAACAATTATGCTACACTTCCATTTTGATAAAATTTGACATTTAATGCAAAATTATAATAATTTAGTGATGTATAGCAGGTCTATTGCTAAATAAAAGCTTTTAAAAATAATTACTTATCAGTCTCTCACTTTTTTTTATTCTGTCAGTTATATATTCATTCTCACAGAAAACAAATACTTATCAAAATTACAAAAAGCTTAAAATCGCAAATTATTTTCATATCGGGTTTTACAAACTACTTAGCTAATTGTAAATTTATATAAGCAAAAGCTGGACAGCAAGGACTCTAAAAATACCAAAGAATGTATTACAATTTTTTGAATAAATTATTTACCTATAGTACTATTTTATTTTAAGTAAGTATTTTACTTGTAGTAAAAGATTATCTAATGCAAGTAATATTTATTTAAATAATCGATGAGTTCAATAATGATTATATATATTGTGCATTCCAACACACATAATGCAGATTCCACGTCAAAACACCGAAAATACCACTAATTCAAACAAGATGCCTTTTATGGAGTATAAATATATGTTTGAAACACAATGAAAAATATTTTAACCAAAAATAAAAACTAGGAGTACTATATATTTAATTAAAAGTAAGAAATAACGCCTTTCACTTTGTTCACTTTTGCTCAAAACTGTTTTATTTCTTTGCCGAAGTATGAATTTAATTTAAATATTTTTAATTTTAACAAATTAGTGTCAACCTAACAGCTTCTAATTTAACAATTTGATTGAAGTGGGTTTTGGGACGGCTAATCTCCGTGTCAAGAGAAGGTGGTCAAAAATATTAAGATGTGGTTAGTACAAAAGCAAATTGTTGGCCTAAGAAAGTTTTTCAAATCGTGGAAACATTTATTACAAGTAAGTACACCGTCTCGCGTTAATGGCAAGTCACTGCAAGAGGGCAGATTAGGTGATAGGGAGGGAGTTGTCAAACAGTGAAAGTAGAAGTGTATGTCCAGCGGGCAGGGGAAAAAAGTAAATTTTGCTCTAAGCTCTTTCGTTGTCTTGTAAAGCAGGGGTCTGAATTTAATTTATTTTTTTTATTTTGACAAGTAAAGGTATTAGTATGGTTAGCCTGGAAAAATTTTTGGGATCGTGAAAACATTTAATCTGCAAGGGCTAATATTATATTAACTAATGAGTAAAAGACGTATCAAGAAGACGTGGTCAATTAGTGGAAATAGAAGGGCGTATCAAAAGAGTGTAGTTGGTACCGAGGCTAATAAAAGAATACCAGGGGTTCAATTTTGGTTAAAACTTGCTTGTTTTTCTGCAAAAAGCTGCATTTAATTTATTTATTTCTGATTTCTAAAGGTAATAGGAATTGAAACGATTTGTCTGGAAATATTTTTAGAGAGTGGAAACATTTATTATATGTAATACATTATCAGGGTAATTGCAGGAGTTATATTAACTGATGAGAAAAGAAAGAATTAAAAAGAATGTATCCAGGAGACGTAGGCTATAGTGATCCCAAAGGTTCAGCTTTATTCAAAAACTTTTTCGTTTTCATGACGTAGACTGAATTTAATTTATTGATTTTTGATTTTGACAAGTGTCAAACCAATAGCTGCTGACTTATCAATTTGGTTGAAGCCAGTCGAGAAGTAATCAGAGTCCTTTTGTTTCAGTCGATATTGGGACGGTTGAGCCTTGTAAAATTTTAAGAGAAAGAGACAAAAGTGTATATGAAGTAAATTCCGTAATGTCAAAAATTATATAAAAATTTTCAAAATTCCATAAAAGTCTTCAGTTAAAACAATTATTATCGTTCCAGTATATACCCACACAAGACGATAGATTTTTATTAATGAAACTTTGAGCTATAATTTTTTGACATAATTGGCACGAGTCTCTGTCTTAATATATTTTTTCTTTTGGGAGCAAATTATAGAATAAAGTGATTTTTTGTGATTGTTGTTCTTTCTTCTTTCATGTGCCATATCCGGTCTTCCGGAGATTGGCGATTTGACTTGGCTGATGCCTAGACAAACTTACTAGAGGGTATAATTCGTGGGGTGGTTTCAATTGCCTTTCCCACAGTCCACAGATTAATATTGGAGATTTTGATCACAGCAGTGTATCTAACGCGACCAGGGTTCGAACAGCGCACTTAGGCTGTAATTTTGTGATTAGTATTACTAAACCAGAATAAAAGCAAATCTACCAGTTACAAACTACAAGTTACAAGTAGTTAATTATGATTACTTGTGCATAAGATTAGACAATTATTTTTCTATAGGTTTGTAAAATGAAACATTATGGTATTATTATACCAAAATACTACGCGAAGAACTGATCACATTAATTATTCTGAAAATATTTTAAATTACTTGTGGCGCATAATTTAGAAATTACTAATCTAATTAATAATCATTGTGCAACAGGCCCTAATATGTCGGTTAGTTTTGGTGCATCAATAAAACCGTTCCGCTGGTTTAACCTTTAGTTACTTGGGTAATTGTGTTATGGCGTTCACTTTCTTGAATTTACATGATTCGGATGATCAATATATACATTGTTTCTATAATGAAATTAGGATTTTCTTCATAATAAAAATGATGTCGGATAAAAAAACAATAAAAATTACTCGATATATATCAGTATTGGATAGCGTAAAAGAAAATAAAAAGCACAAAAGCTTTAAAAACAAATTATAATTAAAAATAATGAAAAACAATGTTATGTATTATTTCATGCTGGAAATTTAAAAAATATTATTTTTTAGCTTCAACAGAACATTTTAATTAAAAAAAAAATGTTTTTTTTCTGCTTTCGAGTTCACTGTTTTAAGTTCTTAACTGGAAAACTTGGTTTTTAATTATTTTCTATTTAAAATTTCAAATACTTAAATTGACTGATTTATTATTAATATCTAAAATTGCGCAAGTTAATAATTGTAAAAATATTGGATGATTAGAAGTAAATTGGTTTATTTGCCTGTCAAGTAGGAGAGCAGATTTTAACTGAAGCATTTAATAAAATCTTCAATAACTTTGTTTTGTGTCATAGGCACGTCACGATTGATTTGCAAATGAACAGTTACAACAATCCAAATATTTTGATTAAAAAAACGAAAATATTATAATTATTGTTACCGTGGTTAAAAAATGAGTTACTAAAATTTTTAAGTAATTTCACAACTCACTGCATCTAAACAATCAAAATAATTGGATAGACGTTTACTAAATAACTTTTTATTTTCTAAACAATCATAATTTTGAATGCTTTAATATTAAAACAAATTAAAGCAAATATGGTTGATTTATAAAAAAAAATTAGCAAAGCTTATTAATGTAGGTAACACTTTTTATGAAAAAGATAAGGAAACGGATCCTGTACACGTACTATTGCGGCTTAAAAATTCCTGTATCTGTGTCGTTTACAACTCAATAATAAAATTCACGCAGGTTTCTAATTAAAGACACATATTGCCAATTATTGGTTGATAAAAAGATAAATAATTTAAAATAATATGTCATTAGAATCGTCTTCGATATTCAATTTAACCGCGCACAATTGCGGGAACTTATATATATAATTTAGATACGACATTATTGCATGTACATTTGCATGATATCTAGCATACATTATATAAAAAGCAACCGATGTTCTGGTATTTTCATTTTTAGCTTTGATTTACTCCTATTTGCTTTATTGTGGAAATAATTCTACATGAGTTTTATTCAAAATTATACATATCCGCCATGGTATCAAAATTAATTAGTTCCATTCATACACATATGGATAAATTATACAAATAAATAGTGCATACTAAAAATAAGAAGACAAAGTTACGATAGATAAAAAAAGAATCAAGAACATAATAATTGATTTATGTATAGGTACGATTAATTTACAAAAAAAAACATTATTATAAAGAAATTATAATTCCTTTCATTGTTTTAAAATACTTAAATTATTTTAGGAAATTCAGATATTAATATCTCATAATTTTATGCTTTAATGAACACAAAATTCATTATGAGCTTATAAATTAATAAACACAAGGCAATTAGAATTAAATCTGAATACAGAACCAGTGGCTTGATGTCATTGCTAATTGCATTTCAAAAATAATGTTTTATAATATTATTAAAATGTCGTAGTCTCAAAAGTATTGTACATATATTATAAATATTTACGATGTTACTCTCACTAAAAATATTATAAGTTATTTCAGCACGACGAAGGGTTTGCACATTATATAATATAATACATGTATTAAGTGATAAAATTTCCGGTTCGGATTTCACGTTGAATTCCAGGTCCTTGTTTACGTTATGTTCAGTTAGTAAGCAAGAACTATTCGGTTTTGCCAGTTTATCCCAAACAATCAAAAGATTGACATTAATAATGTAAATATAATTTTATTTTTAATATTGTGTTGATCAAGAAACGCACAATGTTGCAAATATCTCCTCAATATTGATTTTTATTGCTTTCTCTCTTATCTTACTTAAAGTAGCAATGTCAAAATATAATTGGTCAGAAGCCCAATTAAAAAATTAAGATTTTGGCAGCATGCATATTAATAATCAATTAAAAGTATAAAATGCTCTAATACCTAAGTCAAACAAAACTATAGAAAATATACAGAAGCCAAATATTAAATCATGTTAAGAATAAATTAAACTAAACAGATACTAAAATATATTTACAAGAGCTCTATTACCTGCAATTATTTGATTAATTTGATTTTAATTTTTTTGTCGTTTAAATTAACTATTTAAAAGAAAGTGACCCGCATTTCATGTATTTTAAGAGACGCAGACATTTAATTTATCTTTCGGTAAATATTATACTTTTTAATCTATCCGAAACAAAGAATAAAAGACAAGGTAATTTAAATACTCAATTTATTATTTGTTATATTTTTGGCTTCAAAATATTTTAAGTGTATTTTGAAGTCAGTTTAAAGATAATCTCTCATCTGTCACATGACCGATATGAACGAATGACAGTGTCAAAAATAACAAATCGTATTATGATTAATTATAGAATTTTAATAATAAGTTTGAAAGTATTACCTGCTACGCTGAAAATGCTTTTAAAAATAACATTGTTATTGTTTTTTTTTAAATAAAATTTATTTTGAAGATTTTACCCGCTTTACACGTGTGCTTATTATCCTAAGAAACTGTCCGTGCTCTTCGTGCTTGGATAGCGTTTGTTACATTCAGCACAAATATGACAGCGAGCAAAATTGTTAAAATTATGTTTGTTCCTTGTGATGTTGTATACAAAAATCTATTCGAGCAAAAGTAACAGTGCTACTTATCAATTTCAGTGGCGCATGGAGAGTTCCAACCAAGCAATTGATTAAATCTTTATATTTATAATGTAAATAGAAGCAAAATAGACCAACAAAGACTTCCCTGTACAAAAAAATTTGACAAGTTATCGAAGTATAAAAATTATTCAGGAATATCAATATTACTAATTGTCATCATTGAAAAGACTTTTTATATTAAGTATGAATCCAATTTACCGTTTGCTTGTTAAGACGAATAACAGAAATTCTTATTTCCTACTGCAACCGATCAAAGACACTTTGCATACAAACAATCTTTGTTAGCCCACGAATTATTTTTAAACATAATCTGTAATTAGTTTTGTATCATCTATATAAACATATAGTTAAGGATCCTCAATCACTCATTAGAACATCAAAATTAGTTTAATACGAACGAGCCAACATGTTGTTTAGTAGCCCAAGTAGTAAATTAATGCATTTCCAATACAAAAATATAGAGTTTCCTGTTTTGGTCCTCCACTGCTTTCATTCTGCTCAACATTTCTGTGTAGTTTGTACTCGCGTTCTTCTCCAATTTTGTTCCGATTTTATTTTTACTGCCACTTGGTGAAACGTTTCCACCATTCCTTTCATTCTTTGGGGTTTGGTGTTTTTTTTACCTTAGTTAGGATTCGCCAAAAAGTCCGCAGTTTTGCTTTGACAATAATTTAGTTTTTGTATGAATGAACGGTAAACATGATAGAGAATAGCTTTTTGAGTCTTCATAACAGGCACATTTGTTTTAAATATAAAAATTGAGGTTTAGCCCAAAAAGATGTATACTAAGGCGTACAAAATAGAAAACTGACCATAATTGTGAATTCAGAGTTTTAATATGTATATTAAAGATTTTATTTTCAAAATTTTATTTTCAAAATTTTAAAAAGAAATAAAATCTAAGTAAAAACTTTGGATTACTGTATGTATTGACAGAAGGTCTTATCTTCATAATAAAATTTAAGTAAACACGTTAGGTTTACCTCAAAGAACTGTAACTAAAAACTACTACGAAAATTGACTTGAAATTTTCTCACATTATAGATAAGATGTTGAACTACTTATTAATTTTTTTGATTTTTAAAAAACTTTACATTAGAATAACTCCTGAATCTAAAATCTCGTATGTCATAATTTGGCGAGAGTCGAGAAACCCGAACTGCAAATTTAACAATTTTTTAAAGCAAATATATAAAACATAATAATGTAATGTATGCAGACATCTAAAAAATCAGTTTTTGGTTTAAAGAACGAGTTAAATGTTCACATATAAGTAATCCGATAATTATTTCCTATTTTTTAAAACTTAAAATAATTTTAAATAGTGTTTCTTATTATTTATAACATGAACTCAAATGGTGGCAATGGCGAAAAAATATCCTTGAGCCAAAACAAAACTCGAAAGGGTGGCTGTTCTCTGCGTGCTCTCTCTTGTCATCGATTTTGTTTAAAAACGGAACGTACGCGAACCACCACCGAAATGGGCGTAACTTTTCACATCAGTATATTTTCCCATTGTTTCTAGGGTAAAATTAAGTTTCTTTAAATTTGACTTTTTTGGTTACTAAAGGACCACATTCTACTTTCCTTAAAGATATACACCTGCATGTGAAAATCAATTTTTGTTTTTTACATTTTCTTGAAGCTTGAGGTCTCAAGAATATCTGGTAAAAACGCCAAGTCAACATTTCGATAAATAAGCCTGGAATCCGGCGGCAAAAACAAACTGACGGCAAAGTTTATAGATAAACTGAGCGTTTACTATAGCTTAGCTATTCGCAGAAACTGTAATTCCAAGGATGACATGAAAAAACTATATGGGAACATTCTACCATTACGGCTCAACAGACAGCAACTCTTAAAATCATTTCTGTCTCGAAGACCAACTTATTTGGAAGATAGCTCCAAAAACGATGAACAAGGAGGCGAAAATTGTTAACATTGCAGTATTTCTTGCAACATGCACATTCATCAATGGTGTCACCTCATTGTTGGAAGTCATAAACGTGTTAGGAATATCGGTCGGATCGGGAGCGCATTTGTACGCTGCCCAAGAAGACGAAACTCGCTTAGCAAAAGCCAAGCTGCAAGCGCAAGAACAGACGAAAGAAGGTCGAATAGGTCATCGACAACAAAATTTAGAAGTTATGAACATTCCGTCGACCGTAGAAGATTTACACTATGGGCCTGGTATCAATGATTCCATGTAAATTAACAAATTTCATGATTTATTCATTCTCAAATTTTCAAACGCGTTTTACTCAAAACTACGTTTTCAAATCGGTACCCAAAATTGCAAGAAAACCAATGAACCGATTGCATTGAATTTTTTTGTGGTTATTCTACACACCATTATCTAGTACTTGTCATAGGATTTTTCTTTTCGTTACTTAGTTTTTGCTTTATAGGCAAAATAATTACTAATTCTTGGTCTAAAATGACTTTTTATGTTCAAACGTCTCCTATTTTGTCATAAATCAATATTTTCAAAATCGGCTATGACAAGTACTAGATTATAGTATCTAATTTAATAATTTTTTGTTTTGTTTTCTCAGATGATTTTTGAAGAAACGCCAGTGGTTACCGTTAACGCAAATTTTTTACGATGCTCCAAGGATCGTACAATATCCTTGTTTATTTTTGATATTTTTAAATAAAAAATTATAAATATTCCTGAATGTGTATACTTATAGATAGTTAAACTCACAATCCAAAATTTCAAATAGTTTTCCTAGAAAAATTCACAAAAAGTAACAGTGCTACTTATCAATTTCAGTGGCGCATGGAGAGTTCCAACCAAGCAATTGATTAAATCTTTATATTTATAATGTAAATAGAGCAATTTTAGCCAATATTTTCGCCTGTGAATCTCTCGAACGGAACCCCGGCGTAAAACGACGTTTACCTGTATACAAAATTATTCGAGAAAAAGTAACAGTGCTACTTATCAATTTCAGTGGCGCATGGAGAGTTCCAACCAAGCAATTGATTAAATCTTTATATTTATAATGTAAATAGAAGCAAAATAGACCAATAAAGACTTCCCTGTCGAAATTTGACAAGTTATCGAAGTATAAAAATTATTCCCGGGAAAATTTTTTCAATATTACTAATTGTCATCCTTGAAAAGACTTTTTATTTTTAAGTAAAAACCCAAATTTAAAACCCTTTTTTACTTTTTTTTTTTTTTTTTTGGGGTTTTTTAAAAAAGAAACCCGGGAATTTAAAAAAAAGAAAAAAAAAAATTTTTTCCCTTTTAAAAAATTTCCCCTTGGCCCCTTTGGCAAAAAAGGTTTTTTGATTTCCCAAAAAAAAAGGGAAAAAAAACCCTTTTTACATACAAACAATCTTTGTTAGCCCACGAATTATTTTTAAACATAATCTGTAATTAGTTTTGTATTATCTATATAAACACATAGTTAAGGATCCTCAATCACTCATTAAAACATCAAATTAGTTTAATACGAACGAGCCAACATGTTTAGTTGCCCAAGTAGTAAATTAATGCATTTCAATACCAAAAAATAGAGTTTTCCCGTTTTGGTCTCCACTACTTTCATTCTGCTCAACATTTCGTGTAGTTTGTACTCGCGTTCTTCTCCAATTTTGTTCCGATTTTATTTTACTGCCACTTGGTGAAACGATTCCACCATTTCTATCATTCTTTGGGGTTTGGTGTTTTTACCTTACTTAGGATTCGCCAAAGAGTTCGCAGTTTTGCTTTGATGATAATTTAGTTTTTGTATGAATGAACGGTAGACATGATAAAGAATAGCTTTTGAGTCTTCATAACAGGCACATTTGTTTTAAATATAAAATTGAGGTTTAGCCCAAAACGATGTATACACTAAGGCGTACAAAATAGAAAACTGACCATAATTGTGAATTCAGAGTTTTAATATGTACAGTAGCGGTCATAAGAATGGTTGCACTTAGTTTTTTGTGATAACTTTTTAAATTTCAAGGAAATTTTTCTAAATTTTCAAAATTTATTCTTTAAATACCTTGGAATTATAACACATAATTAAAATTATTTGAAAAATTTTATAAACAAGTAAAAATTTAAAAATCTCAAAATAGGAAATATTTTCTTATAATAAAGTATTTTAAAAGCACTTAAAACAAAATTTAATGTATTTTATTGAAAATATAAATATTAAAAACAATTAATACTTTGTTGCATAACCTTTGCGGCTATAACTGCTTTGCATCGAGAAGGCATAGAGTCAACAAGCTTTACTAAACGCTCTAATGGAATCTTTTGCCATTCTCTCCTTAAAGCTTCCCATAACTGACTCCTATTTTGGTATGTCCCACTTCTAATTTGTCGCTCGAGCTCTTCCCACAAATGCTCTATAGGATTTAAGTCAGGAGACTGACTAGGCCACTCAAGTAGGCGGATATTAGCCTTCGCCATGTATTCTTTAACATGCTTTGAAGCATGTTTCGGGTCATTATCTTGCTGAAACATCCAGCCGCGTGGCATTATTCTCTTCCCATGTGGTAGCATGTGATCTTTTAATATGTCAGCATACGTAAACCGATCCATAATACCATCGATTAAGTGTATAGGTCCAACACCATCACGGGAAAAGCAGCCCCACACCATGACACTTCCACCGCCGTGTTTTACAGTGGGAACCTGATACTTAACATCATATCTTTTATTTACTGGACGTCGAATATACTTAATACCATCAGAAGAAAACAAATTATATTTGCTCTCATCGCTCCAAAGAATTTTAGACCATTCTTGAACTCCCCAGTTTAAGTGATCTTTGGCAAATTTTAATCGGGCTATCCGATTCTTCTTCGAAATTATTGGTTTCTTAGAAGGACGCCTACCAAATAGTCCAGCTGACTTCAGTCGACGTTTCACTGTCGAAACACTAATATTATCTTCGCGATTCTCGTTAAAATCACGGACAATTTCGGTAGCTGTTAAACGAGGATTCTTTACCGCATCACGAACGATCATTTTATCTTCCCGTCCGGTTGTTTTTCGTGGTCGCCCGGTTCTTGGTCGATTGGCCACTGATCCATATTGGTTTATTTTACGGATCCAACGACCTATAGTTTGATTTGGTATACCAAATTTGCGTTCTGCTGTCCTTAAAGAGTCTCCATTTTTCAATGATTTCAAAATTGCATTTTTCAGATCTTCGGAATATTCTTTCGTCTTTACCATGATTCTTACTGTTGAAGCAACTACTCTAACAATTTTATTTCGAAAAATTAATTTTATTTACAGTTTTGACGTTTTAAAGAATATGCCACTTTACTTTTGGATACTGAATAAGAAATAATTTTATTTTTATAGTGTTCACGTTATTACCAACATTAAATTTTATACGTCAAAATCTGTATTAGCCTACTTACTTTTAGGAATGATACAACAATTTGCAAAATAAGTTTTGCTTTTATTAATTTTTTCTAAAAATTGAGTGCAACCATTTTATGAGCGCTACTGTATATTAAAGATTTTAAAATTTTATTTTCAAAATTTTTAAAGAAATAAAATCTAGGTAAACACGTT
This sequence comes from Lycocerus yunnanus, assembly GCA_036346125.1. Lineage (NCBI taxonomy): Eukaryota > Metazoa > Arthropoda > Insecta > Coleoptera > Cantharidae > Lycocerus > Lycocerus yunnanus. The sequence goes on from JARFIX010000017.1 coordinate 1,789,665, forward strand.
GGGTTTACCTCGAAGAACTGTAACTAAAAACTACTACGAAAATTGACTTGAAATTTTCTCACATTATAGATAAGATGTTGAACTACTTATTACATTTTTTGATTTTTAAAAAACTTTACATTAGAATAACTCCTAAATCTAAAATCTCGTATGTCATAATTTGGCGAGAGTCGAGAAACCCGAACTGCAAATTTAACAATTTTTTAAAGCAAATATATAAAACATAATAATGTAATGTATGCAGACAGCTAAAAAAATACAGTTTTTTGGAAACTTTGGGAAAGAACGGAGTTTAATGTTCACATATATGTAATCCGATAATTATTTCCTATTTTTTAAAACTTAAAATAATTTTAAATAGTATTTCATATTATTTATAACATGAATGCGAATGGTGGCGATGCCGAAAAAATATCCTTGAGCCAAAACAAAACTCGAAAGAGTGGCTGTTCTCTGCGTGCTCCCTCTTGTCATCGATTTTGTTTAAAAACGGAACGTACGCGAACCACCACCGAAATGGGCGTAACTTTTCTCATCAGTATATTTTCCCATTGTTTCTAGGGTAAAATTAAGTTTCTTTAAATTTGACTTTTTTGGTCACTAAAGGACCTATCAAGTTCTACTTTTCCTTAAAAGTTACCTTAAAAAACTTCTGAGTTCGGGTTTCTTACCTCTAGCCTTTAATTTGTTGTAGAAAATCGTCTGTGGCTTTTCAGCTTTCCATTAATTTACCCATAAAGAATTTACGCCTGGGCTTGAATATAATTTTAAAAATACAAATTATTCTAATATTTTAAGGTGAAAGTAACTGTCAGCAAAAAACAAATATTGAATTTAGTAATTCGAAACAAAAAGATAGAAAATGAGTCTATTTAAATTTTAAAAGAAACAAGTTTCAAGATTGTAAACTGCTAATCACAAGGTGTGACTGCAATAAATGGTGGCAAAATTATTAAAAAAGCAACTAGAATAAAAAGTGACAGATTCACAACGTGTAATGAATTAATCATCGAAGCTTTTTGAATGAATTCCTCGCAATGTTATGTGTTTATACCTCTTTAATGTTTAAATGGGTAATAATTATTTTATTAAATTACATAAAAAAAGTTGTTTAATTAATTATTGCAAATTATAGCAATTCCTAATGATAATAAAAACTAGTTTATCGGTTTTGGCGTATGGTGCGTTATAATTTGTTACAATAATATTCAAAGTTGTAATAACATATAATTCAAGAAAGAGGATTTTTTTGATTACTGTTACGTCTTCAGAGTGTCACACAAGGTAAAGTTCTGGGATCTTTGCTATTTTAATGTACATTAATGATATTGTGCCAATTTTTTTTTGTAGAAAAATGACCTATCGTTTATAACGAGACAGATAACGCCGGTGGCTGACAAACAAGGCGACGTTCGTCGGAAAAGATTTGAAAGAATGGTTCTGCAGCAGAAAAATGAGCTTAAATAGTACTAATAGTACTAAACAGTACTAACTTAAATAATATACAGCATTCAAATCACTAATAGGAATGCAGGTATCTATAAAATTCAAAATTAAAATTTTTACAATACACTTAAACCTGTTTTTGTGCAAGAAATAGAAACCGCATTAAAGGAATCCCTTCAAAAAATTATATTATTTTTTATTCATACTATGCATTTGATAGAATTTTATCATATATCTCACAAAAAAAATTAAAATTGCTCATAAACAATTCAACAAATAAAAACCGCTTTAAAAAACACCGCATAAAAACAGGTTTGACTGTACTGCTGACAATTTTTTTCTTTTTCCTTAAGTTGCTGTTTCATCAAATTGAGTTTAACCTGCTGAAATGGGCAGTCTATGTAATCTACAACGGACGGAGTCTTGTAAGGATGCCTTAAGTAGCTGAAGTAATCCTTCCGATACAATTGACATACTTACTTACCTTTTTTGTTCAAGTAATTTCAATCATCCTCAGGTGTTCTTTAATAATGAAGAAAAATGATATTCTTTATTAACTAAAGATTGCGGTTTAACTATTTGGGCACAACTCATTTACTATATGCCATTAAATAATTAAATATGCTTTTAAGAAAATCGAACCAAAATATTTTCTGATATCAGGGATCAGGGAGTCTTCGATCTTAGAAACACAGTGATTTTACCATTATGTAAATAAGCTTAATTTCTAATTATTCATTTATTATTCATATATCTGCCTCAACCGGTGATTGAGTTATTCAAATACACAATTTCATGTCCCTGGGCTTCCTCCTTCAGTAATTTTTTATTTTTGTTAAATTATTTCTTCTGGTTATGTGCACGGTATTTTAGAATGTAAAGTATACTATACCTAACTTCTATCTATTTTTTTAGATAATATAATAAATTTGGTGTTTTTTCTAGCTTTTCTTTTATGAATTTCACCTGGCGCTCACCAACATTTTACATTTTTAAACTTTAATTTGACAGTTAAACTAACTGTCTGAGTTACTGAGCAGTGCTGAATGAGCAGAAATATAGCCGTTTAAGGTCTGGGGTATCGTGGTAGGGTTGAGTTACAGCATAAATAAATAAATTTTTTTCCATCAGAAGCTGCCAACTATGTAATGTTTCTTCTGAACATATCTGTGATCTTTTTTGCTATTTTAATTAATTTGAAATATATACAGAATAGTATATCCGGTTTTACACCGCCATGCGCGGCTCTCCGGTTCGCAAACGCCAAATATCTTGATTTAGTGCATCTTCTTTCTCTAAATGGTAGGCCATCATTCTCTTCTTCGTTCCATCATTTCAAGCTACAACAAAAATTTAAATAATTAAGCGATGTTAACTACATGTTGCCACACCAAGACGAGTTTCAGTGAAGCCGGAAATGGTAATTAAATTATAGCTATCATGTTATCCTTCATAGTAGTTGCTTACAAAAATGTAATTAACAAACAGGCATTCGTACATATTAGGAAATACGAGCCCCCCGTTGAGACGGTGATTATTAAATAGTTTTTCCTCTAGTTCCTTTTATTATCGCCTTGGGAAAGAAAATGGTACATTCAGGTCGAATTTTAAAAATCGAAATTAGTTGAAAAGCTTTTTCGCAATAAAGTTATTGAATTGAATTATTCATATCTTCTTAACCTAGTAATTATTAAAATATTATGTTGAAGTACCGTGTATAACAAAACCGGAACAACCATTTTACGAAAACGATAAAAATATGCACCGTTTCAAATGGTGGGTAACCTTTACTTTTTGGTAAAATTATTTTGCCAAAATAATCAATAACTTTATTTATGTTGCGGTTAAATGAAATATTAAAAATAATATTTTTTGGATCAGTTGCGCCTAACGTTGCGAAAATGGTAAAAAACTTGATTGAACTTTTTCGATTAGCAATAGAAAAATTTATTATTGAAGATTATAGTGTCAACTAATATTATCATTAGTTTATCTTGCAATTTTTAAATTGAAGTTAGAACTCCTACTACTACTAGGTTGACCTGATTTTCAATGTCAAGTATATATAATATCAAGGTCTTCCATAATCTTCTTAGACTACCCGGCATTTCCTCTTTAAAATCGGTGCTCAACTTAAAATCGTTAAAACAATGTTTTTGAAATTTAAATTGTTTTGTATTTTTATCGGTATTCAGTTAGTGACTGCCGAATTTGACGATTATCTGGACGAATCGCAGCAACAGTGTGTTTCAAATAAAAGCGCGATTTCTTGTGCAAAATTTACGGCTTTGAGTTACTTAACGACTTATGGGCAACAATACGTTGGGGATTGTTGACAAATAATAGTAATTTACAACTTGTGAAGTTGGAAAATAAATTCCAAGATGATGCACAATTTTTTCCAACTGCAAGACAACTTTCCACCGATAACGAATTTACTAAATTATTTAAGTTTGTGAAACGACAGGTTAACAATTACATGGAAAATCAAGGAATTTTATTTAATTTACCCGACGGTGCTGAAATTATCCAAGAAAACAACAATCAACTTGTAGGTGAGTTAGGTACTAGTAACTATTATAGGAGTGTTTGTTGTTTTTAATTATTATTATAGGAGTAATTTAATTGGATAATTAAATAAACACCTATACATACTACTACATATTTATGCAGGAATGCTCTTCTAGAAAATTAAAAGCACTTAAAGTACCTACCTAAAAGTTTCAAGTTCAATTTCACTGTATGTTTAAATTAAAAATGATTATTATGGAACAATTTTTAAGATTAAATTGTTTAATGTTTTAAAATTGATTTAAAATTGTTATACGTTTTGCTTTCTTTAAAAATCGTACGAAAAGCATCGGAAATGTCAAAAATTCGATTTCCAGATTTCGAATTTTCACGAAAATGTTTTTAAAAAAATGCCTGTTTGCCTGGGTGTGCACTTGTCGTTTGGATAAAGGTTATATTGTCCGATTTATTTATAAAATAAAATGTTGAAATGAAAAGTAAAGTAAAATTTTTTTTATGACGAGACTGAAAAAATTATTATTATATTTGTCGCAACAACGGAAATTTAATTCAAATACCATATTTTACTGTTATTAAGTAAATTATCAACATTATTTGAGTGATTGTTAAATTAACTTTATCATTACAACGGATAATATCAGAGCTACTGTGCATAAAAAATCAATCAAATTTTCATGACTTGCCAAATCGAGCTTATAACTCAATCGTACGAAATTTGTTAAATGTGACTCATCAAAAAATCTACCTTCATGTTCGAATAATTATTTGCTTAAGTAGGTACCTATCTAGAAATTGTGTTAATAATTATTGATTATGTTGTAGTAGGTATGTAATATAGTACATCGCGTTTGATAACATTTAGGAGTACAAAGAATGCGAGTACCTGAAAAAAATTAATTCGGTTATGTTCTTAATTTTGACTATAATTTAAACCAGAAAGCTTATGAATCAAAACAATACAACCGAGAGATTGGCATTATTTTCTAAATTTATAAAAAAAAACGAAAAGTGTGCGCCAAATTCAAAACGAGATAGGCTAGCTATCTGGACGAAAATAAATCTACAAGTTACAAGTACCGGATTATAATTACTAATACTAATACTTAAGATTTGACAATTATCGTTTTCTAAGCTTGTGACCGATATATTTATTATTAATAAATACCAAAAAACTAGGTGATTAGCTGATCACAATAATAATTATTATGACACTATTATAAAGTACTTGTAACTTGTAAAATGGAAATTACTATTAGTCTAATAATTTCCAGATAATACATATGCAGATACTTATAAATTATCTGAAAATTATTGTATAACAACTACCACTTGTTTTGGTATTTATGAATAAAATAAATCATTTTGCAAGTTCAGTAAAGGAACGACCATTCGCTATTGTATTAGTAATAATAATAGCCTGTTTGTAACTTGTACAATTTATGAGATTGTCAATTATGAAATTTAAACAAGCTGAAAACTCATGTTTTACGTATAAAATAAAATTAAAGCGTTACTACTAATTTCATTATATTTAATTAGTATTGGGTTTCGACCGCGTTGTCCCCAGTTGGATTACATTATATTTCTATTTACATTAATCTGTAGATCCTTCTTCACGTTTAGTCAGTAAGTATTAAATACGGACTTCTAATTTAATCTTACGGATTTATTTTGATTGTAAAAGAAATTGAATAAATTATTAACATTTGAAACCTACATTTACTTTAAAACACTGATAAACATTTTGACAAAATTATTTGTATAAAATTTTTAAAAGCTTTTTAGTAAGCGCCTACGCTTTTCCTACAAATGAATCAAAAGTAAAAATAATTATAAAAAGCACTCAGTTTAAATTTGTACAAGCCTGGGAGATCTGAGGGTATGGAATATCTTTCAGAAAAATGTAATTAATGCGGTATTCGAATTAGGCGATAATATTGCTAAACACCACCTTTGACGTTGACATCCAAGTTTACATCGATTACATCTGGCCGTGGAAAAGGAAAAGGTCCATCGTGAGTACCTTTCTTTCAGAAAAAAGAACCTGGCTATGGTACTGACGTACATAAATGACACAGTAACCAACTTAATTTTTTTTCTATTAAGAGCAGATTTCATTTACAGTTCACATTTAGTTTTAGTTTATAAATTTTTTCATTTATTGAATATTAGTCACGGAAAATTTTCAATTTCTTGATAGGCTTATCTGCCCCTACGAATGATAGTTTATGCTGCAATGTTTGACGGTGTACCTATAGCAAAATTTCGGTTCTAACACAGTACGCGGTATTTTTTAACCCAGGGTACCAAACACTTAGGTCAATTAATGGAATGACTTCCCGTTGTCTTTTCATAACCTACAGATCAATATTGGAGTTCAGATTAATAATTTTTATAAGATAAAACATTAATCTGTCGTTTCATGTCCAAGGACTTCTGATATTATCCTTGCTATTTTCTTTCAATTGGATTTTCTTTTAGTTTGCGTAAGATTTGTAGATATAATAATTACGTAAATTAATAGTTTCCTGTAATATGAAAATCTGAAAAGGTGAGATTCGCTTATGCAAACCTCATGGCTATTCTCGCTTCCAATACAAATAAATGACTTTTTGGAAAGCTATTAAATTTTTTCTAATATCAACGATTTCGGTAAATATACAAGAAAACCTTGATTTTTAGAGATCTCAGCTAAATTTTTTACTTTTCAGAAATATAGTTAATATATGTCGAATAAAATATTTTAAAAATTACAAGTTTATTGAAATTTGAAAATTTTCCAACTTACATTTTAGTCTAAGACCTCGTTGCGCATAGGTGATTGGTTTTGTCTTTTCAAGAACTCATCAGCTAAAATATCCCTAAATGATTGAAAATGGATGAAAATCCATTAAAATTGAAATCAAAAACTATATTGGAAATTGTTTTTTATAAAATTAATTTTATTTAACTTAAACTTAACATTAAACTTGTAATTTTTAAAATATTTTATTCAACATATAATTTTACAAGTTAATAAACATTTACAATTATAGTTAATATAAGCATCTCCGCATTTTCAGACTATTTTTAGATTAGACTAAAAAATTACCGAAAACAATGTGAAATTGAGATGGCCATTGTTAAATAACCAAATCAACAGATCTAAAAAGAAGTTAAAGAAGAAGAAAAAGATTATGAAACTACAAAAAGTACGTCACAATAAAGCGCTGCAAAGGAATAAGAAAATTTTATATTAATCAATTTTACGCCCAAATAAATTCTATTGGAAGAAGTCCATAACAGCATTATCTTTAAAAGGTAGCCTTGTGGAGAAATTTAATGCCGTAGATTTTAGCTTTTTAGTTCTTTTATTTAATTTTCCCCTTTTATGAATATCTTTCAGTTCTAAAATATTGAAGGAACTTTTTTGTAAGAAATTTTATTCCCAATGGTTTTTTTGAAATTTTACAGCATTTTGAGTAAGTACAATTTCGTTTCATGTCTTACAAAGCAACCGCAACTGACGCTTCTCCTATTACAAGTTTAAGTTTATGTATGTTGTACATGCTTTATTATAATTTCCCACAGGTAGAAGTGCAAATTAGTGATGAAATGTTAATAGGAAAATATTTTTTAATTCATTTACAGAGCTACTATTTTGTATTTCGTTACATGTATAAATTTGTATCGCCAAGGAGACAATAGAAATTTCGCACTGGTCATTGAAATGTAAATGTAAAATCATCTCGTTTTTGTGCAGAAACAAATTAGAGATAATAAAAAAAGGGTTTTTGATCAATTAGTTGTCCGGAATAAATAATAATTGAGTTGAACAGGAAAATGACCGCATCGTGTACGTTTGTGGTTTTATTTAATCAGACTACACCGGCGGTTTGTTGATATAGGTACATTTGTAGCAACGTATTTTTATATGGTTATTACAGATATTAACTCTCTTTTTCATAAGTAAAAAAATGTTTGTTGTAATATATTATATATTTGCAAAAAAATTTACACAGGTACCTATAGGATATTGCAAAATAATAGGTATGCTTATGAAGTTCTATAACATAAATGGGTATAAAAATAAAAGACAAAACATAAGTGTATAGTTGAACCCTACAACACTTTCCTTCTAGCTCTGACCGAACAAATTTTCAAGCTGTCAATTTGTTGTAAAATGTCAAATTAAGGTATCCTATCTTTTGTTTTCCTTCTATCGATTGTTTAAGGAACGTAGTTCTTCACGTTACTTTATCAAATGAAAAGTGTCTGGGAAATAATTTAATAAATTTCGCAGTTATTATCGATTTGTAGGTTAATTTTGGAAATTAAAATTTTTTTTAACCTAAACCGTTCAAAAATCTATTTCTCAAATTTTCTTTTAATTATTTTAACCTAAAAATCCCTTTCTCTTTCTCTTCATTGAATACAATAGTTTGTAACATGCAAATGTTTTTTATCTACGATTATAGATCATATTTAATAGCTGAATTGTTTTACTACACGTAAAATTAATTATTAATTGCGTGTGGGCCTAGAAGAAGAATTTGAAAACATGAAACTGTAATCTACATGGATAATTGTTTCAAGTAAAAGTAGACCTTCCATATTTATTTCAACTAAGAAACGTTTTATTTACCCTACATTTAATTCGCCACCAAAAAATAAGAAAATTAGAAAATTGTGAATCTCAAAAATCAAATAACACGAAACATTTAACCGTTTTGGTGAACTACAGTTTTAATGCACAGAAGAAGGTATTTTCGAATTTTAACAAATCTAGCGTAAATAAAGTAATAAAGCTTTATTAATCTAAGAAAATCAATTAACTCGAAAATTGCTTTCTCGTGAAAACGATTCCTCAGTGTGTTTTGTTATTGTGCTATTCGATTTTATGGTCCGATACGTGCAATCGGATGATTATGTAATATTTTATCACGGTATCAGTATTAGTATTGCAATACAGGTTTATATTATGTTTTATGTATAAAAAATTACTTTTGTATGATTTAAAAAATTTGCAAAACAAAGTAAAACATTTTAAAGTATCTACCAACCAAAAACTCGCATTAGTGAGTCAACTTAATTTTCCAACTATTTAAGATGTTTAATGGCGATTTAAATTTTTTTGTAAGTGTATCACAATTACTAAAATTAAGTACAATGTTTTTGTGTCATAAAACAGAGAGTACAATTATTGTAATTTAATGCTAAATTTAATATTTTACTTTTAAATTTGAATCTTGTGTCTTTAAATCACCAAAAAGATGGATACATTTATTAAGTTTCGACTGTATAGGTGTCGTTTAAGTCAAATTATGAAAGGCTTTATTATATTATCTAAGATAATTAATCTTGTTATACATTGAACTACATAATCTTGGATAATTATTAGTTCGGCTGCGTGTGTAGATTTGATAGCAATCAAATACAGGTTTATTCTGTCTAGAGTTCCTTATATTGTTGGTTTTTGCTCGAATACCGTTACGTATGAAAATATATCAGATACGATTTAAATTGGTACGTAATTTAATGATCAGATCACCAGTAAAAATTTGCGCCCACTTATTTATACAGGGTCTGGTTACTTAACCTACATTTTCAAATGTAAACCCAACAGAAATAAAAATAGTTGCATTCCATGACGTAGTGTTGTTTTAATGAAAAAGCTAATTGATTAGTGGTAACAATGATAAATTAATAACTAACAGTTTTCTCGTGGTTAACACAGCTTTTTCACTTACACAAGCACGACGATACGCATTTTTACACCTTCTCAGATAGGCACTTTCGATTTACACGCACTTTTCTCTAACTGGATGAGCATGGTCGCTGGACCTTAACTCGTCTATCAGTATGACATTTTAGGATTGACAAGCATAACTTGATGAAAGAAATAATCATTTTGAATAAAAGAAAACCTTGAGAAAAAAGTTAAGTGCTGCTATTAGGGGCAAAACAAGAGTGCCGCTCGAAGCGGAAACTCGGAGCGGTGAGCAGTTGGCTAGTTAAGGCTGCGTGCAGGTGAAGCAGAGAGAATCTCGACTGCACAGTGCAATATTACAGAAACAAAAAGTTTATGTATCCAAAAAATTGGAGCATTTCTATGTAGTTCTATGTAATTTGTGTATAATAAAATAATTTAAATTATTATAAATACCAACAAAAGAGCGATTTTTTATGATAATTAAACAAATTTAAAATTTTAATTTATTTGGCGAAGTTATTCGAGCGAAAAATGACTACTACTATGAAATGTGATACACATATTTATATGAGGAAAGCGCCAAAACACAAGTCGTGCAAAAATATTTCAAGCGTCATCTTGGAAAATCGCGTGTGGAAATCGGTATTTATGTACATAATAACTCATAAGCAAATTTTGATGAGCTCAAAAGTGTCTATCTTAAACAGATAAATAGTTTTTCTGAAATATTTTCCAATTAAAGCATCTTTTTTAAATTTTATAAACACTTTTATGATTATAACTGCTACAGACTGACACTACAGCCCATGAATTCAGTGCTATAAATATTTTAAATTGCACTAATTTTATAAATTCACCATTTATGGTATTAATTTAATTTAATTTAATTTTAATTCACCATTTATAAAATTTATAGAACTGTATTCTTGGACCAAATGGACTTGAACCAATTTTTTGTCTATAGAATAAGTGTACCAATACCTTCATCTAATCTTCTACCAACTTCCACATTTCAGATGGTAGCTAATCAGACGCCTTCTTGTTTTTGGAAAATTCCTACCAATTAGAAAAAGCTGACTAAGAACAACAGAAAAACAAAAATAAAAAGTTTTTCATCCAGCACGTTGGGTGTTTTGACCGGTTTTAAATAATTAAAAATTATTAATTAAGTAATTTTTTAACAAAATAAATGAGCATGTATCTAATACTCGAGTAAATACTCCTTGACAAAGCGTAAAAATGTAACAAATTTAATAAAGCTTAGGAAGAAGTATAAAATAATGAGAGGTACTTGATATGCTAATCAGGTACATGGTACATACATATGTAGAGGTATTTACTTAGTACTGAAATTTTATGTCTTTCATTTATTTTAAATGCCTTTTAAAATAAATATTTTATAATAATGTATTTAATTAAAATAAATTAAGTTAAATTTATTTAAACTTAAATAGTACTTAAATACATAATAACAAAGTTTAAGCTTTGCTATTCTGATGGCGAACCATTTAATTGCTAATGATTAATAAACTATAAATATTTACCAATATTTTAGAAATAATATGTATTATAACAAATTAATTTAGAGTCGTTTTCAGTTCAAGTTACTCAATAAATTTTTTAATTATTATAATTTGATCTCACTAGTAATTTATTAATTTTAAAAAAGTCGTGATAAACGTGATATAAACTTATAATGATATATAATTTGTGCAATTGATTAAATAACTTGAATTTATCATTTTGGAGTATTCATGTGTTTATCCAAAAGTATAAAAGGTAATATAAATTGTTGTAAATTTACAAAATAACGTTTGAAATCTTAAAAAATCTATTATGGGGCATAGAATGTAATTTTGACGCGCATGAACAGATCGTAAATTTGGTATCTAAGTGGGCGAAAGGTGTAAATTATGTGTTCATAAATTTTTCAAGATGTCATGGTTTTTATGGAATCGACGAAATTATCGACTTTGATTTTTCTTGCAAAAGCTACTCATGTCTAAGAAAGAAATTCACAATTATACCTTAATTAACCCTTGGAGAAACGAATTTATATTCAACTTGAAAGTGTTTTTACCACTTTATAGATGCCCATTATTTCAATAGTTAGATAATTTCATTAGCTACCGTACAAATAGCTGTTGTAATTTTATGGTCGTAATTATTTTAAAGTGCTCTTGTTTAAATTTTGATATACTTTGTGGTTTAAAAATTTCCAGGATCGTGCTCAATAATCACCACTTGTATTTATTTATAAGAGAAGAATTCATTTCATTGCATTTAGTTCATTAGAATGTTAACTAAGGGATCCTTTATAATCCATCGATGATATAGAATATTCATTCCATATTTTATTGAAACGAATGTTTCACTATGCATAAATAATATTATAAAGATGGTGAAATTTTATAGAGAGATTCTATGGAGTGGAGAGAGAAAAGAAAGAACGCGTTCTTGCTGAAAATTAAGAAATACTTCTAGAGATTTAAAGAGGATCTTTATAGTATTCGAAATGGTCAAGAATTCCTTCTATTTAAAGAAAGAACTAGATCATACCGTTTACGAAATGCAGTTAATTCTAACCTGGACACACTACGATGCCATTGGTACCTATACTTAAAATATTATTTATGGAGTGATTATGTTATGAAGGTGATGCACGTTAATTATAAGTAATGAAAATTTATACTAATTAAAATTTGTGCTTTTATTTTTCCATTAATTACGAAAGTACTTTGAGTGTTGATTTAACTGAAGTGCACGTCATAGCTTCGTCAGCGAGAAAGTGCATGGCAGATGAATAATTTACAGCAAAAATGTTTATTGGTTTTAAAAAGACATATTTTAAAATGCTACACATATTAATGGTGAATTTTTTGATTGGAGTTAATTAACAAACGCAAACAGAAAATAATATTAAATAATGTTTAATTAAATATTTAATATATTTTAGTAATTAGTCTGATTAAAATATTGAAACATATTTTAATTAAAACGTTAAATTGTGATGTTAATAAAGAAAATTCAACATTTTAACAAATTAATTATAATATAATAATTAATATTATAATATAAAATGTTAAATTGTGACATGTGTAACATTCAACAATGTTGAATTTTCTTTATTAACATCGCAATTTAACATTTTAATTAAAATATTTTCAATACTTTAATCACACCAATTACTAAAACATATTATTACCAGGGTAAATCAAAAATTATTATAAATATAATATAATATGTACATATGTGATACAAGCCAAGTCCAGAATTACTTCCACAACGTTATTGAACTATATCAACATTGTACACTGCAAAATGTGCAATGTTGAATGTCTATAGTTAATGAGCTTAATGGGCTTCTGTAGCAGAATACTACTAAAATTTAATTCAAAATGTCATAAAACATAGAATTGCACAAAGAAAAGTAAAATAAAAACTGGTATTAACTAATGATTATTCATAACTTGGATTAAATTTTATTTTATTATTTTCTCATTTTCCAAGAGAAGCCAACAATGCACACGTTGCGACTACAGGCATTCAGCATTGCACAATTTGCAGTATGCAATGTTGACATTGAACAGCAGTATAGCGCTAAGCATACACAGGTCAACTAAGAGCCAGTTGTATAACAAAAGTTAATCGTAAGAGCACACTGATCCGTGGATCAAGTTCGGTAATTGGTTGGTTTATAAATTTTTAACCAATCGCCGAACTTGATCCACTGACGCGGTTTGAACCGTGCTCGCGTTAGATACACTCTGCTGTGATCGAAACGTTCAATATCGATCTGTGGACTATAAGAAAGGCAACGGAAAACCACCCCATGAATTATACTTTCTAATAAATTCATCTTGGGTTCGGTTGTTGAAATATTTGTGCAATGTGAAGAAATTTTCCGAAGGACTATTTCTACTTAATTTTTGTAGAGACGTTTGATGCGTGTTTGACTTCTGCTCCTAAGAAGTGTTTTAAGTAAATTTCATTTGTTTAATAAATATTGTTAAAAATAGATTTATTAATAAACGTCAAAAACTTGACTTTATGTCATTTCAATTGGCAAACTTTAAGATTCACTTTTTTGAAAACGATTGTTTTACCATACCGCCAGCGATCGATGGTTAAAGTCGTAAAAGTAATAAAAATTGATTAGATTGATGATTCTGGTTGAACTATCAAGATATAATAGCAGTTTAAGTGAAGATACGAAAGTTTTCAAAGAGAACTGATAAAACATCAACTCAAACTTTAATAACTCCAAAAACAACTTTTAGAGGTTCTTTAAGAAGACAATTAAACGAATTTAATAATTCAACTTATTAGTTCTTTGATTCTACGACAGAAGTACTTTTTGTGGTTAGTTTATAGGTTTAACGGACGAGTGGAATGACCTAAAACGAGCAAGAACACTCAGAGAGTGCCGAAAATTGATGAACTTATTTTTTTTTAAGTTCTATAATATAATCATTCGCTTTTATCTCGCGGACTTTAAGCGAAAGGGCAAAAGAAATATTGGCAGACCAAGGAAAAGACGGAAGCAATAACAGGCAGTGACTTTACACTAGAAGTGAATTTTGAAAATTTGGAAGGATTACTGATTGATTGTAAATTTAAAAATGTTTGCACTGACGATAAAATTTTCACAGATTAGATATTTGGAAACAAACAATAAAAGATTGGCTCTGGTTGACTAATCGATCTCTAGCGTTTGGAATATTTTTAAATTTACCACAAGAAAAACTCAAAAGTGTATCTTCTTCTTCTTCGTCAGCCTGAATTTGTACACTCCGGGATATAGGTCTCTTCCAGTTCCCCAAACCTCTTTGTAAAGGATTTGTTTAGTTCTCCTGAGAGGTTTTGGCAGTTACACGCCTCGCTTACCGAACGTGCTGGTGTGGAAGACGGTCAGAATAAATTTCTTATCCCGGCCCGGATTCAAACTGGGGCGCTTGGCTTAGTAGTTGACGCACTTAAGCGCTGGGCCGCGACCGTTTTCAAAAAGTACATAAAGCATATAACCGACTAGAATAACTGAAAATTTTAGTATTTTGTTCTTGTTTGTGTTTGAGAGGTGAGAAGCAATGTTACCACTTATCAACAATTGATATTGCTTAGTTGTTTGAGATCACAGACATGCAAATATTTTAAACACCTCAAGAACGAGAGGTATGTTTTCCAACAAGACTCGTACCTTAACCATAATCTTTCTAGCATCTTTTTCTCTATTATGTTAGTCACTATATTCTCTTGATTTAGTAATCTGCATTTGTAGCACTTTGCAAAACAAGATTATCTGTAAAAATACACTACCTTGAACAAATTATGTCATTTATACGTACCAGGTAATTTGATTTTCTTACAACTTTTTTATAACTTCAGATGCAGTAGAATGGTTAAATAAGAAGAATATTTAAATATTATTGTGGACGCCAGTTAATACAAATAAAACTAATGACATTGATAAGAGTTGTTTTATTGCATTAAAAGCTATTTAAAGCAGAATACTGACGATTTGCACCCCAATGCTGGGCGTAAAAATGATTTTAACCAATCAAAATTACGAAATTTTCTAAATTCAAATTTTTTATTAATTTTAATTGGTAAAATTCTATGCATAGCGATAGCATCAAATGACGGTATTGCTGTTGAATTTTAATAAAAATAAATTAAGACTTAATAATAAAAACTAATTAAGACTTAACAATAAAAATTAATTAAGACTTAATTTATTTTTATTAAAATTCAACAGCAATACCGTCATTCGATGCCGATCTTTTTTTTCAATTTATTTAAAAAAAAAGTTAATTAAATCATTTTTTAAAATACTTTTAAAGCATGACTGATAAAAAGAAATGATTTAAGAAAAATGGATAAAATCAGCTAAAGTTTATTTTTTATTTTTATTAATTTTTTTACCATTTGTTTTTATGGTTTTTCCTCTTAAAAGTAGGTATTGAAAGAAAATATTTATTATTTTTATTCCTAAATATTAATACTAAAATATTGATTACGTATTTGTATATGAAAAGATTAATTTAAATATCAGTTTGTTCTTGATTTTTGATGGTTGATTTTTAAATGAAAAGTTGCCTTTTTGAAAATTAGAAATGTTTAGCACTTTTTGGATCAAAATTATTACAACTTCAGATGGTGCATATTATGTAGTCGTAAAATTTTGTTAAATTTACAATCTCCTTGCTGTTTGGAGATTATGCTAAATCTTGTGTGAAAAATACGATTGTAATCGTGTAAGATTTAAAGTGAATTATAATAATTAAAATTGTTAATTTCCCTTGTCTATTTAATAAAAAAAAACATTTTTGTTGTACAAGAGTTATAATTATCCAAACTTAAAAACCATGCCAAATAGTTTGTAATTACCCTAGATGAGTGCACATAATATGGAATTACAAATATGCTCTTTAAACATTTAAGTATCACGAATTATCTGCATCGAAAATAAGTTTCTTAAAAATTGCAAATTTTGAAAAGTCAAAACAGATGAAAGTTTGCGATAATAACATAAAAACCTACGAAAGATTAGTATCGGACAAAAAGTTCGTAACACACATAAATCAGATTCATCTTAGAATGCTCTACATATTATTAATGTTCAAAAATGAAACAAAAAATTTTTTGATTGATTGTTCCGATTGATTAAAAGTGCAGTCATTCGGCAACTTCTTTTTTACCATCATTGTTTTTTATAGATAAAATATTGAACGATTAATATTAATTGAAGATCCTTTCCAATTGACTTCGATAAAAAACCTCTTCATTTTTGTAATCGATGTCAATAGTAACAACCAATAAAAATAGCAGGTAGTAGCGTAATAATTTTTCGATTACCATCACATGGACTATCATTTAGTATCTATTTTCATGGTCTAAAATTATGAATTAATGCAAATTTTTAACCGTTCAAGGCACTCCTAGAAAAAATTATTACATCCTATAATTACGATGGTGTAAATTATTTTTTTATTTCTTTTTATGTTCAGCTTGAGTTCTGAATGGGAACAAGCGGATCAAGTTTCTATATTAGGGACTAAAAAACTTCATAATTTTAATTGATTTGGTTAATAATATTATTTATAATTTTTTTTGTTGCAGAAGAAGGTCGAGGGAAGAAGAAAAAAGCTCTAGTGTTATTGCCACTTTTAATTCTCTTTAAGTTATTTAAAGTTAAAATTTTAATGGCATTAGTATTAGCCAGTTTGATATTCATCAAAAAGGCAATAATGTTGGGAGCTTTAGTTTTGCCAACAATTTTGCAACACTTGAAACACTGCTCAAAACCTGATCATTTCCACCATGGTCATCCTACCCCCTACCACCACGTGGAAGATCATCAAGATGACTATGGTGGTTACGGTAAAGAATACCAAAGAGCTTACAACGCATACATTAAGACAAGAATGGCTTAAGAAAACTATAAACTAATCGAGTCAACATAAGTACAACATAATCTTATTTATTTATTTATTTATTGTATATAAAAATTTTATAATTTTAATAACTTAAAACATTTCAAGAAAATGATTTTTATTGTACAAACTGAAGGTATTGCGAAGAGTTAATAAAAAGTTACTAATACCAAGCATGTGTGTGTTAATTAAAATAAAAAATTGGATTCTTGTTTGAGCAGTTCCATCATTTTTGAAGTTCTCATTTATTTAAAATAATTACTCGTATAAAAACTAAATTAAAAGAAAAGTAAACAAAATTTAAACTCGAGAGTAGGTGACCATGAAAACATGTTACTTTTAACCTACAAAAACAAACTATGAGAAATTGCTTTTCGGAAGTCGAATAAATGTCGATACGTAAAGCTTAAAAATATTAGTGCTAATTGCACTTGCTGAAATTGGGTTACTGATTAAGCAAATAAAGAGAGCATATTAGAACTTTAAAATAATTAATTAATTAATCAAATAATGTAGAATGATTCTATCGTTGCTGAGATAAAAATTTTCAACCGAATTGAAAGTAGGCTCATCTTACCGTTTAATCTTCATACAAAGCGACAAAATTTGAACCTTATTTGGAAGCTGGCATGGGGTTCATCATCATAAATTCTTATTAGGTAAGTAACTATTGGCTGAGAGTTGAATTTTCAAAAAAAGTTAATTAATATCAGGAAGAAAACTTTGATCATTTCAGTATTGGTGTTGGCATTTGTAAGCCGAAAATATCCAAATTTTACTTTTACATGCACGGTTTCAATATTTTTAAAATTTATGTAATGTGTAAATTATAGCGTAGATACTGCTGTTGGTATTGATGTAAACGATCAACTCGACAAGGATTTCTCTTTATTTCCTATAAGATTCTCTTTTACAATATGTTCAATAATCTTCGATTAGCCTTCATTTAAATGCAAACTCTGCATTTTTCCATTTCTTGTGTCATCGAAACTTGGCTGAAGTTAGAAACTCCAAATTCTCGAATCAAAATTTTCCATTTTAATGTGTATAACGTAAATGTGATCGTAACTTGCGGGCGGCAATTCTTTGTTTCTATCCTATAACCGCCAATTTTGATCCTCAAATTGAGTCTATCCGGACCTTCTTAAAAACTCTATCAGCATATAAATTAAATAGTAGTGGGGAAATGACACATCTTTGCCGTACTCTCTCTGGATCTCTAGTTCTGCTGTTTTGTAATGTTCAACTCTAACCTCTCCACGCTACGCGCCAGTACCAGTAAGATTCTCATTATTCTGACATCCTTTCAGAAGGTCAGAAGGTCGGCTACACCGACCTCTCGAAGTATTTCAATCATCTTGACATGTTGCATCCTATCGCAGGTCTCTACGCCGATCTCAGCATTTTTGCATCAGAACATTGAAACCAAACAACGCCTCGCGTGTTTCGAATGCCTGTATAAACTCGAATTGTGAATCATCTAAATATTCCTTGCATTTAGAGCTAATACGAGCTTGTAGTACGATATACATAAAAAGGTCTTTAACATATGATTTATAAGATTGATCAGTTGATAGACACTACATTTTATTGCATGCGGTTTTTTTTGGAATAGGTACAAACATTGATATTAACCACTCTTCAGAAATCTTCTCGGAATCAAAAATCATGATGTTGAACAAGTTTACTACGAGATCAATATTATGTTGATTTATGATTTTTATCATTTTCATAGGTATTCTGTGTGGTTTAGAAGATTTCCTGTTCTTTGCTATTTTTATGGCATGTAGTACTTCCAACTTTAAAATGTGAGACCCCTGGGGTCTATTCTCGTCTGTCTCTAGATTCGGTCAGTTGTCTTTGAACAGTTTGATTATATTTGATTCCCACGTCATTATTTTTTCCTCTTCCTGAAGTATGATCCTGTTAGAGATATCCAGTAATATCATACGTATCCAATTTTTATAGAGTTTGGCTATCTCCTTTGCTTTTCTATACTGGCTGAATAGGTCATTTTTCGCATTTCTCTGCCATTCATCGCGTTTTTATCATATGTAATATGAGAAAGTATTTTTATTTGGATTAGATGGTAGTTGAGATACGATCGTGGTCGTACGGCTGTTTTTCTTACTTTCTCGTACGGCTTACTTTCTCATCTCGTAGTCTCACGACATCAATGTTCCTTGTGAAAATTCTTTTTTTTTGACAGACTTTAGCATCAACTATATGTCAGCAAATAGAGGATTATGGTCCGAATCTATATCTGCCTCACGATATTTTGTAACTCTTTTGACCCAGTTTTTGAATCTCTTGCTTATCAACAAATAGTCAATTTGGATTCTAGTTGATTCTGAGCTGATTTGGTTATCGAATGGCAATTTCTATGTGTTGAGTCAGCGCTTAGACAGTTTGAACCATGTATTAGCTACCACCATTTCCGCTTCTTGAAAGAATTGATATAGTCTGTCTCCTCTCTCGTTGCTTTCGCCCGAGCCATAATTCTCCACTATGTCTTCTCGTCGTCCACGACCGACTTTTGCATTAAAATCCCCCATAGCAAGGGTTATTTTGTGAATTTTCCACATCATGATCATGATCATATTATAAAGCCTTTCTACCAACTAACCAATCACCGCCTTGAATCACTAATCAGAGTGATCCGAAGATAAATTTTTGTTATACAACTGGCCCTAGTTGAATAATGTGGACGGACGCATAAATGGAGTAATAAGAGTCAAAAACATATAACAAACAAAACCAAAAAAAGTTTAACAGTACTTTTCTTTTTATTTTTAAAGATCACAAAAAGAATTCTTACTTAATGGAACATGATAAAATTTTCAAATAGCTTGGGTCAAGATATTCAGAGATTTCGAGAGATCTTGGGCTTCTTCTGTCTGTTTTTGTTTATATTTCCTGTTTAGAAATTCATTTCCGGCTGAAAATTTTTATTGTCTTCAGTATAATTGTTTGGGGTGTTCATTTCTGCTATACTCATTGCGGCGTCTTTTTGCTGCTGATTCTTCCTCTTTGATTATAATTAGCAACTTACTTATTAATATAGGGTAACCTGATAATTTTTGTAAAATGTTTGTGTTTGCCCTTGTAAAAATCATGGCCAATCAGAAATGCAAATTTATGTTTTATCGGTCGTAAATTAATTTTTCGATTGATTATAATAAATGTGTTGTGAAAAATATCTACTTGTTAGGTTACACTGGCTTTTCACCTCTACTATATTTTCTTTTTTAATTTATAATTAAGGTCGACTATGTTTGTCTTTTTGCATTTTTAAAAATTTCTAAAAATTTTATTTATAATTTTTCTAAACTCTAAATTCAAATTTGGCACTGCTATTAATCATCTCGTTGGAAGCAAATCAATTTTTTTAAAATGAGATATTCTTTCGGGCTTCCTTATGTAAGGATACAACCGAAGTCGTTTACCCGTTCCCTCGAGAGGACATTCTAGCATTTAATGCCCCAAAGATGGTCTCATGGAGACGACCATACAGAGTTTCTTACGTTAGCAGTTAATCGCGCTAACAATCAGGTCAATAACCGTCTTCAATCAGTAGTTATTAGTACCTACAGGACGTTTTTAGACTTTCACACATACATTAATTTTATCACATGACTTTTTCACAGTTCGGAGTAGGTTGCAATATGTATATGGTAAGTATATTTCGTATTTTGCTTTATCAATCTGGGTCTGAGGAGATCAATTCCACGTTTATCGTGGACAAGGTCAAAACCGTGGTCACCCAGTAGGATATTTGTAGAAATTATAAAAAATTATTTAAAATTTCTAAGAACTGTGGTCATTCGAATTCTACCTTATATTTTTCTAATCTTTTCAGTGAAGAATTAGAAATCTTCTCGCCTTGGATTACCCTTCGCCTCGTTCTTAAAGGACTGCCAAAAATTATTATTTCATTTGATGTATGTACATAAATGACATGATCTTGGATATTGTGTCGATAATACCAACATTTATAATATCTTAAAAACCAAATAAAATTATGAATATTTTTCCTCATAATCCTCATCTAAAGCTTAACACAGAGCAATCGTAGAAGCAGTCTATTATACAATCGGTTTTATGTTATCTAAAGGATATTGCTATAAGCATGTTTAAACTAAATCACTGCATGTGATAGGCATGCATGTGATTACCTAAAGCTTCTTTGTAATTACCAATAACAGAAGACTTAGAAGAAGAATGTGAATCATCGATATTAATGACGTTGGGCATAAACCAACATTTACTTGGTGCAGGTGCAACAAGGAATGCGTTGTAGCTATAGTGCGAGAGCATTGAATATTGAGATTTGTTTATCCACCTGTTTAATAACTGACAATAACTATATATTGAAAAATTTTACAACCTGGCTTCTGTTATTATTTCCAAGAAAAACAGTCTTTTTGATATTTCACATTCTTGGGAATTACTGGTAAACTTTGAATATTTCTGAACTTAAAAACTTAATAAAGATAATATAAATTTGTAGCTGTGTGAAAGCTAAGTTCTGTAAATAAGAAGTTTGGAATGAGTATCATTCAATCTCAATGTGTAATATGGGTTGCGTTTACTTTTAAACATCCTGTACGCCGGCAAGTTGTAGTACATAATTTTAATATTCTAATTACAAACTGATTAATGAAAAATAAAGAAAATAACTGAAGAGTAATACGCATGGATTATTTGCTTTCTTGTAAAAACTTAATCATAAATAATTTAGAGTGTTCACATTTTTGTTAAAGAGAATCTTTTATAATACAAAACATAATGTTAACTTAAATTCTTAATAAAGATAATATAAATTTGTAGCTGTGTGAAAGCTAAGTTCTGTAAATAAGAAGTTTGGAATGAGTATCATTCAATCTCAATGTGTAATATGGGTTGCGTTTACTTTTAAACATCCTGTACGCCGGCAAGTTGTAGTACATAATTTTAATTCTAATTACAAACTGATTAATGAAAAATAAAGAAAATAACTGAAGAGTAATACGCATGGATTATTTGCTTTCTTGTAAAAACTTAATCATAAATAATTTAGAGTGTTCAATTTTTTGTTAAAAGAGAATCTTTTTATAATACAAAACATAATGTTAATGTAATTTTTTTTTTAATTTTAAGTATTTAATATTTAGTTGCAGTTAACAAAGTTATTTCCTGTTTATCGTAATTTGAATAAATTCAGTGCATTAAATATGAATGGATATTGTTCTTATTATTATTTACAACAAAAAACTGAGAAAGTCTGAATCTGTTTTTCGTTTTTTTAAAGTTATCAGTGCGAATAAGTAATAAAAACTATAGTATTATTAAATTATTTAGGCTTAAACAATAAGTTTCGTTTCGTCTGGAAAATTCTTCCATAGGGTCCTTAAGTTTTTTGCAAGCTTATGTAGAAAAACAAAATAGAAATAAAATGAAATTCTGCACTTAGCTTGCTTTATTAACAGCATTTATAAAGAAAGCTAAGTGCAGCATTTAATTTTATTTCTATTTGTTTAATTTTCAAGAGTTTAATGATTTAGGCTTTGCAGCTTCTAATAATTATTGTTCGCGTAGAGTTTGCTTTGGTTATTTGTAAAATGTTGGTAAGTATTAGTATTTTGTCCATATTACAGCCGTGCTTGGTTTAATTTGCTGTCTGTCTATTGTCATATGTTGGAAAACTTAGTTGTTTGTTCGTTTTCTGGCGAATATAATGGTCTCATCCTTATTAGTGTTTAAACGAATTTTTCATCTATTAATATATCTTTTCAAATTATCTAGATGTGTTTGTTTGCTGGTTACCTGAGCATAAATGGAGGATCATCTGCGTATAGAGATTTTTTAGATTAGGTTTTTTTTAAATTAAATTTTAAAGTATTTTATATCTATAATACTATCATTGTTATGCCTTCAAGTTTGTAACAATTAAAAGAAACATCCCTGAGCACAACAAAAATTATTTTGTGTGTAGTTCTTTATTTATTGTCGTACCATTGGCTTCTATGCTTCTAATTATTTTTTCCAGGACCAAATTAAACAACGTTGCAGAGATCGCGTCTCCCTGTCTTACTCCGCTGTTTATTTCTTTATTTGTTTTGCCTTGTAATGTTTTAACGCATACTATCGTTTCTTTGAGTGTCGTTTGTCAACTTTACCAATTTCTTTATAATCTTTATTTTTGTCATTGTTCTTATTAGCTCGTCTCTGTTTACTTTATCAAAGGCCTGCTGATAATCAATGAACAACACATGTGAGTCTATACCAAATTCAACGCTCCTTTCCATTATCTGTTTTAAAATAAATATGGCATCTATTGCCTTTGGTGAAGCCGCGTTGATATTCACCAATCGCTTTATTTGTTAACTTTTTTTAGCTTCTTATTTAATAGTGTGGACATTAATTTATAAGTATTCAGTAGTGTGATTCCTCTATAATTACTACACATCTCTGGCTCTTCTTTCTTTTTAATCGTTACTGGCGTGTCATGTTTGTAAGTTTAAATTTGGCGCGCTAAATTTAAGACAGCCAGCGCCGTCGTGCCAACCTAACACGGTCGCCAACCGACCTCACGTATGGACGCTCAAGCCACATTCGTAATCAATCTATCTTCAACCAAGTACTCCCAAGAAGTACATGCAAAATAAAAACGTAGACACAAGTTTTAGTGATTTTTATTTAACGACGAATCCTTTGCCTTTGAGGCGTCTTCAGTGCAACACGGCATTACACCCGATTGTTGGAAGACCACAAAAATAGAAGCTCTAGCCAGCGCAACTCCAGTTACTATAATTCCCTCCTTCCATCTTTGAGGTATTCTATCTTCAATCCACACCTGCTTTACCAGTTCATAAATTCTTTCATGTAATTTTTCTCCTCCCCGTTTAACCAGTTTTGCATTTATACCGTCTTTACCTGGCAATTTTCCGTTTTTCAATTAATTCACTACTTCCACCACTTCTTCGTAGAAGGGTTCTTCTACTTCTTGGTTTTCTTCTTTTATTTCTAATTTCTGGAGTTCTTCTCTTGCTTGTAGTACATTTTGTAATCTTCTTTATATTTTCTGGATCGTATTCCAATTGGTCGTCTACATTCTTTATTATTCTTGTCTTCAACTTGTGTCCAGTGTTTGTCTTTTAATCTTTTTAGTTGTTATTCTTTTTTATTATTCATTTATTTTTAAGTCATCATTGGTGTTTAAACCCAGCCACTTCAGTCTTGTTTATCTCTGGAGTCTGTTAACCTCTGCGCGTTCATCATCAAACCACTCTGATCGTACTCTCCTTTCTTCGTATCCCATCACTTGTTTGTTCATAATCATGTCAATTTCTTGATCCATGATGCTACTTCTTTCTTTGATTTCCATTTCTTGCTTTAGTTACTATGTCTTTATAACGTTTTCTTGTTGCCTATCGTCAAGTTTCTCTGTTGCTATTCTTTTATTCTCCTTGTTGTTTCTTTTGTTTGTTACTGCCTTTTGCTGAAGTTTTGCCATCACCAAGTAATGATCCGTGTCTGCATTGGTTCCCCTATACGAACTAACGTTCTTGACTAACGATTTCTTCTTTCTCGAGATCAATATATGGTCAATTTGATTGCCATCGTCGCTACTTCTTCCCGGCCACACCCTAGTTATTTTGTGCATCTTCCTGTGTATAAATTTAGTGCTACTGATGTCCATGCCTGTTGCTGCCGCCAGTTTACCCAATCTAGTCCCATTATCGTTCGTTATTTCATGTATCGCTTGCTTTCCTGCTAATTCCCCGATGTAAGTATCTTTTCCTACTTGCGCATTGAAATCTCCTAATATTAATAAGGTGTCGCTTTTGGGAGTTATTTCGCATATTATCTTTTCTATCTTGCCATAGAACTCTTTTTTTTCTGTATCATTGCCATCTTTCGTTGGCGCGTATGCGTTGATAATTGACATGTTCAATGGTTTTGCTATTATTCTTAGGTATGCCAATCTGGCACTAATTGGTTTAAACTGCAATATATTTCTACGTAGTCTTGCTGACACCATAAAACATGTGCCCTTCTTTCCTTGTATAGCATCGAAAAATCCCCCTTGACAACTTCTCCTTATCTTCCTCATCTAATTTTCTGAAGAGCGGTCACATCTGCTTATCTTAATAATTCCTCTGCTACCTCTCTCATCATTCCCGGTCTTAGCAGATTCCTTACATTCCATGTCGCTATTCTAATTGTTTCATTTTCTCTACCATGTATTTTCTTTCTCATCTTACGGCTTTTTTATCCGCTTGTTCCATTCCAATTGTTTTTGTTCCGTATTCCATCCGTGCATTTTCCCTAGCTATTCCTTTCTGTAGTATGTGTCTGGAAAAGGTCAGACACTCCTTCCCCCATCTGTATTAGTTTCTTGTAGGTTGCTCTTGATCATTTTTCGGCTTCAGAACATTATTATCTTTGTCCCAAATATATAGGTTATTCTGCTTGATCACTTTTGATACCCGAAGTTTTCCTTCGCTCCATTTCCCATTTCAATTTTAGCCAAGGACCATATTTTATTTTGTATATTCTTTTCTCTGTTGGTCATGTTATTTTCAATATAACTGTTAGTATCCTTAAGCTTGCTTTTGCTTTGCATTATCATCCGCTTCTGTGCATTGTTTTTTAATTTTGCAACAAGGAAAATACAGTAACTTAAAAACCGTTTTTATCTGATTTTTAGTTACATTATTATACAATTTATCAGCAATATAATATTCTTTATTAAAATACATTAGATTACATTAAAATAATCAAAAACCATAGACCAAAAATTACGCCAAACCCAATATGAAACGTGGGTATTATCATTTGAAGGATAGCCGGTGGCCACATCTGAAACTAATCATCAATACTTTTTATTCCAAAAAATAATCATTATTGCACTCTGAATCGTTCGATTGGGTTTCTAAACCATTATAATCCATTAAATTGGCTATACCTTGATACTTCATTAAATGATATATCCAATGAAGATCTCACGAAAAGTACCAAATATTATTGCTACAATTGTCCAAATTAGTCAACAATAAACTACTATCAGTATCAATCAATATTCGATTGTGGATTAGAATCATGTTCTATCTCATTTGAACTAAAATGCGCTAATCTAGTATGACCTGTAATATCGGACAGAGTACTTTATAGTAATTCCTTCTCTGCCATATTATAATGATAGGTTTCTTTCTGCTTAGAGTTTCAACAACGCATTGCCGACATAAACTGGTAAATTTTTTTTCAAAATCTATTTCTAAACAATTAAATTTCAAAATATTTTAATGTAATTTTTAACTCTTCTCTCTTGATTGCTAGAATCCGCTTTTTGTGCATTACGTAATATTTATCAGTTTAATATAAATCCAAGTATATTAAATTAAAACGGATTTTGTTCTCATTATAAATAATAAAAATTTGGAAAAGATTATCAGTGCAAGTAATTAATACCTAATAATGCTAAATTATTTGAGACACGGTACTTAGACTGCACTTTTCCTAAGAGTAACTGCTCCACCTAGTAATTGTAAGGCGTATTTTTTCGGCTTTCAGAATCACCCAGTGGTTACAAACAATAATATTGTGACTTCATACGGAATGTGCATGATAGTGAAAATGCATGAATCTGTTGATATTGCATGGATGGATTGTGTTTGGAAAACGGTGCAATCTAAATATATAGTTGGGCTCATGAAGGATGAAGCTTCGTCACAATCGTTTGAATTTAAAACCGAACTTATGTTTCTTAAATTATTTATTATTTTAAATTACAATAGTGCGACAAGGATATCTACAAAATATATGTTATTCGCGTTTGAATTTAGAATCGTTATACGAAATAAATTACAACATGTCAAATGTATGCAATAGAAAAAGATGGCTGCAATAGTTATTGAGATGCATAGTAATTTTTATTAAAGTAGTTTTTCTTTTGACTTGATGTATGTACTTGTGTTATTTTGTGTCCAACTTAACCTCAACGTAATAATTAAATTGACAGGCATGTTGAATTTAGCGCTTTTAATTTATGATTTAAATTTATGTGATAATAAATAATATAATTATTTTAGAACATTATTTCATCCTATACTTAATCTCTTCATAATTATTATATTGACACTGTTGAATTTAGCGCTTTAATGCTATGATTTAAATTTTTAAATAGAGCACTCATTTGACTAATAATTATCAACTCATTTCATGCTACTATCGAAAATGACAAAGTTTCATCTTTCCTGAGCCCGACTAGACATAGATGCATTCTAAGCAAACGCGGATCTTGGCTTTTCTAGAAAAATTGGATTTTCCCAATAAGTTTTACAGAAACATATTGCCATATTGGATTTAATTTCAAATAAAAAACAAATTTATTTTGAAAATTTTATAAAAAAAAGAAACCTTAAATAAATAAACACAAAATTATTTTTCAAAATTTAAATTTTATGTTCAATTTTAGTGACAAGGTCATCGAACATCTTGTTTTTAAAATAAAAGAAATTTCTGCCAGCTCGCTCAAATTCTTTGAGTATTCAAAATTGTAAAATCTATTATATAAAATTGAATGTTTGTTTGTTCGTTCGTCTTCTAATAACTCCTAAACCGTTCGACCGATCCCAACCAAAATTTGCACAGTTACTCTAGGACCCTAAAGAGGTTTTCCGCTAAAAACCGGGACCGAAAAGCTTAATTTAAAAAAGTGAAAAATTGCGGACGAGCATGAATGGATTAACGAGATTCCCATCGCCAATACCTGTAATTGATATATGGTAATTTTACGTTGGTATATTCACATTCAGTACCTACACTATTATAAGTGATTTGAAATACTGGAGAAGAAAAGCTGTAGAGAAAATTGTAAAGTACAATATAAACCGTTCTGAAACACTCGACAACGGAACACTAAAATCATTCTGAAACGCTCTAGTTATTAATATTTATCAGTTCACAATATTTAGTTTGCAACAAACAAGAATTTTACGAAAACAAAATTTATGACAAGAGTTTTAATTAAATAATAAATAACAAAGTAGATGTCACCAACAGCAGGTTTCCCAAATTTTTATGTACAAGAAGGTAAAATAAATTATAAAATATTTAAACAATGTTAGTAAAACAAATTTTAACTTCAAATTATTGTTAATATTTAAGGCATCTTTATGATTAATTTGCCAGTGTTTAAAAAAAAGATTTCAAAATTTAAAAAGTGAAATAAAATAGTTCAGACGGATAAGCAATAAAATTTAAAAATTAAAAAGGCAGGAAAATGTAACTAATCGCAAATTTACAAGTTTCCAAGAAGGGACGACTAAAGCTCGCCTCACACGAGGCTTGATTTGCTTGATGGGTTTTCTGCTGGCTTTAAAGCGGCTGGATATTCGGGATGGTTTTCAGTGCGTTGGCTACACACGGTAGTTTTAATGCAAGGTAGTTTTAACGCGCACGCGGTTTAGTGATTTCATTGTCATAGTGACAGTTTGTAGAAATGGACGCGGTTATAATATAAATTTACTTGACAGCAAACAACAACAGGTTAGCCTTGTCGTAACCTAGTAGCGCCCGTATTTACGAAGACGACGCGACTTTGTCATTGGTTAGCGCTTAAAACCAGCAGAAAAACCAACAAGAAAAATAGCACCCGTTTTATCACAAAAACAAGCACGAAAACCCAGCACGTGACGTCACTTTCCAGCACGGCCGGCCATTACAGCGGCCAGCAAGCAATCCATCAGCAAAACAAGCATCGTGTGAGGCGAGCTTTAGTAGGACGAAGGAGAAGGATTTCCATCTTAAATTTTAAATTGGCATGAACCAACAACGTTTGGAAGTCGTTATAAAAAAGTAAAGTTATAAGTTACATTTTGATAAAGTTTCGTGAAAGAAAATATAAGGAAAGTGAAGATTACACTTACCAATGAAAACTACAAGAAACTTACACAAAAAGTCAGTTATTTAAGTAAGCATCGTGTGCAACATTGGAAAACTATAAAAACTAGGTGGATACCCGGCTTCGCCCGGGGTCTCTTAGATTTATGAATGAAACTGTTTTACCAACGTAATATGAATCTCATTAATCCATTCATGCGCGTCACCGAATTTCCCTAATTATGTGAAATTTTTCCTGTATTTGTAAATCTAAACCATTCTCGAATCTACCTGAAAAGACACACAAAATTTTATTAAAATCGGTTTAGCCGTTTAGGAGGAGTTTAATCACATACACACGCACAGAAGAAATATATACATATATATAAATAAAGATAGGCATCGACTGTCAGATTGACAAAATAAATGAATGCAAACAACAACGATACAGTATTAAACGTTAAAAGGAAAAGCACTGAAGAATACTTACCAGGAAATTTGGATGTTTAAAATTGAAATTTTTAGATCACATGGTAACTTTTTTAATGATGACTCATCGCAGCTTTACATTCAACAATATAAACAAACGCGATGTGCGCAAAGACAATTTCAAATAAAATTTTAGACAATAAAATGGTTACATTTTACATATTAGGATAGTAGTTATTCGGGTCTATTATGTATCACAAAACGTTATTTTAACGTGATCCTTATGAAATAACATCAAGGTTTACGTCAAACTATACTTTATACTTTAACTTTGTTACAAAAACTATATTTTACCATTGAGAGATTAATAAAGTGGATAAATGTAGTGGATCATGTATTTTCAAAAATCACCAATAACAATATTTTTATAAACTTAGTCCACATGCATTATTATTTTAAAAGTTGCTTTAAAATCTAATTTCAACAAAAATTTCAAATTTCTTTTGATAACAAAATGCGTAGGTACTGGTAGCTCAAGCATCTGCCGTCATAAAATTTATATTGTGACTTGCCGCTTGGT
The DNA here is from genome assembly GCA_036346125.1 of Lycocerus yunnanus. Lineage (NCBI taxonomy): Eukaryota > Metazoa > Arthropoda > Insecta > Coleoptera > Cantharidae > Lycocerus > Lycocerus yunnanus. Next base: position 1,819,642 of record JARFIX010000017.1, read on the forward strand.
GCCAAATAAGCTAGCCCTGCTCTGTAGTCTCGAGCGAGGACGTGAACCCTGAAAGTATAAACAAGGTGGAACTCGGATGACCGCAGTTCTTAGGCTTCTATACAGCTACCTTTTGGTTTACAATTATATAATATTTTGTAATTATTTTTAATTTAAATTTATAATTTTTTTTTTATCTGCACGATCATCAGATTATCTTAATTTTTTTAGTTGGTAACAAAAATTTTTTATATAAGAAATTGATTTGCATTTTGTAAGTGTTATTTTTACGTTTTACGTAATTTTTACTTTCACTCTTTCGCACCTTTAATTGGTTAGTTCATTTATTACCAACCCAAAAAAAAGTGTAAAATGAATAAAATAATCTCATAAACAATTGAAAAAGCGTCCACAACTCTGTGTGTTTGATCTCAATTAATTATTTTGAATCTTGTTAATCCATTCACGCGTTTGTCCATCCACCCACAAAAAGTAAAATTTAGTGACAAAGGTTTTTTGTCACTAATTTAGTGACTTTGAATTATGCGGACGGACGGACGGATGGACAGACGGACAGACGGACAGACGGACGGCACGAAGCCAGATCATAAGGCTTCTTTCTATACTATGTATAGAAGCCTAAAAGGTGCTCTCTTGGTTTGTTCAACAAAATAACAAGATTGATCTGTGTTAAATTAATTTTATCAAAATAAATGGTACTATAAAGAGGTAGGCAGCCGCGTATTAAGAATTATAAATAATATGCAGTGAATCTATATAAATTTGTTTTCCTGAATAAGGTAAAGTTGCTAATAAGGACGAGAAAAAATTGCCTTTAACACAATACTGATATAGCAGTTGTTAAAAATATTAAAATTTCTTACCCCTCTGGCCAGAACGGAAGTTACAAGTTTCACTATATACAGTTGGTTTTTAATAACTGAATCAGTAGCAATTTGCACTTTACACGAAACTATCACTACACTGATTGTTGTGGACCAAGATAGCTTTCGTTGTGGGTGGCGGATGACGTTAGACGTGAAGACGAAACCAACGATCAATTGAGATTCGTGTTCTTCTATTATTTGAACGATGGTCGTTGTAAAAGACTTGTGATTGATCCGGAGACTTATCAAGAAGAGATCATAAACTAACTGTGATTTATTACCGAATTTAAAAGAGTCGATTGATGATTGTTGTTTGTTTATGAACCCAAAATAATCAAGAGCAGGAGTACCAACTTCAACTACACGCTTTGACTTAAAAATTTTAAGCAAGAAACACAATTAACCTTGAAAGATGTTCGAATTTTCTAAGGTTAAAACCGAAATTGTATTAAAGTGAAATCCACCTGAAAGATCTATAAAACGGTGAATTTGCACTGTTCACCAACTGAGCATGCGAAACAAAAAAATAATCCTGCTGTTTAATATATTCGGATTAATCAAAACCAAAAACTAAATTTTCACCGTTTTCATGTGCATTTCGCCTAAACGCTAAATTGGACTCCCCCTTCCTATAAAATCTTGTACGCGCGTTGACCTACGCAGGTAGATTTACACTTATCATAGAAAATATACGAGACAGGGCAGTGTATAACTCGATATTTGGAAATAAATGAATAATTTCCGTAACACTTTTAAAAAATAATATTTAAGTCGGCTATTTTCAGGCTCCCTTCATCCTGGGTCTGATGCAGCTAAACCTGCTGCACCCTAACTGTTTAAGGTTAGGGTGCAGTAGGTTTAACGGGGACTAAGTATTATTGATGTAATCATCCAAATAAGTATCTAGACATGAACCATTGTTGTTATCATCTCTTTTTGCACGGTGGCACGGAGCTTAGTCGTCTTGAAATATGCAATTCTTAGTTGATATAATGGCTTTTTAATAAATGGCAGTAAATGCTCATTTAAAATTTTTAAATAACCAACTGCCTTAAGAGTCTTCTCTATAAAGTACAAGAGACTAACTTGTTACTTGTATGCATCCCCATACCATTACACTTGTAGGAAATTTAACAGTACTTTTAAACACTGATTCTTACATTCTTCACCTTGTTTTCGCCGTACATATTTAATGCCATCCGTGCCACTTAAATTAAATTTTGATTCATCTGTGAAGATGACTTCATCCATCATTTTTTCAGTCCACTTTGAATGCTCTTGTGCCCATTTAAGCCGCGCTGATCGCATTTTTTTGGAAAGCAATGGCTTTTTTCTAGGTCGTCTAGCATTAACTCCAGTGAAAATAAGCCTCTTAGGTACTATTGAAAAAATTTTTTACCCCAATTGCTTCCAACCACTCACAGCACAACTTTAATGATGTCAACGCCCTATTGTTTAGACACATTCGTACTAAAAGACGATCGTCTCTTGCTGTTGTTGCACTTTTTTTCCACTACCCCGTTTTCTTTCAGTGGATCTAATTTCTCAAATTTTTTAATAATCCACTTACTGTTGAAACACTAGACTTAACTCGTTTACTTATTTCACGTATTCGAAAGATTTTCTTCTCTGAAAGCGAGAATAACTGCTGCTTTTCTCGTTTAGTAATTTAGATATTTTACTCAAATTTTTATAACAAGTACTATTTAACTGACCACCAGTTTTAAAATAACAAAAGGGATCTATGCGGTTGTAAGGAAGTACTTAAACACCCCTACTTAGAAAAACCAAAAATAATTTCAGGTAAAATAAATTTTGTCAATTATAGGTATAAATCTTTAGTGTTCGGATTTCATTTCACACTACTGTATAGTTGGGCTCATGAAAGATGAAGCTTCGTCACAATCGTTTGAATTTAGAACCGAACCTATGTTTCTTAAATTATTTTAAATTACATTAGTGCGACAAGGATATACTATATAAAAAAACATGTTATTCGCGTCTGAATTTAGAATCGTTATACGAAATAAATTACAACATGTCAAATGTATGCAATAGAAAAGATAGCTGCAATAGTTATTGAGATGCATAGTAATTCTTATTAAAGTAGTTTTTCCTTTGACTTGATGTATGTACTTGTGTTATTTTGTGTTCAACTTAACCTCAACGTAACTTTACTGCTTTTATTTTATCATTTAAATATTTTATATAGAGTATTCAATTGACTAATAATTCTCATCTCATTTCATACAACTATCGAAAATGTTAAAGCTTCATCTTTCCTGAACCCGACTAGACATAGATGCATTCTAAGCAAACGCGGATCTTTGCAAATTTTCTAGATAAATTGGATTTTCCCGAATAAGGCTCACAAGAACATAAAATATGTATGTACATAAGTAAAAACAACTACATGAAATTCGAATCCGAATAGGAGCGGACTTCAAAAGCATCTCATGTTATGCTTCAGTAGAATATTGAATGAAACTTCTAAACCACGAGCTATTGATAATTTCCTTATTTCGATTATACAATCAACCTACATACTTACTACATAATATCTTCCCCGGGTAGCGTTTAAAATTGATGTTTCGAATAGCAAATGCTATAAAGTACATATATTTAAAGAATAGTTAGTAGATAGTCCCATTGTCACTAAATAGATTACTCTGTTGTACTCCAGGTTTAGTTATGTTGTGGTGTTTTATATAAACATTTTTATTCCAAGTTATTAATTTTACCAATTAAAAACTATTTACATTAGAGCAAAATAAGAAAACTACATTATTAAATAGTTTACAAAGGAGTACAGCAGGTGATCTTATGTATATATACTCAAAGCAATTGTGTCGATTAACTTTCTGATAGAAAGTGATGTACATATCTTCAGCAGTTCAAAGGTTTCTGTAAAATTGTTATAATCTTTTCTAAATGCTCCGTTCTTGTTCTCATATGCATAATAATAGCTATTGTACCACTATTGGTGTGACATAAAATTATTAAGATTGGTCCCCAGTATCAGTCTACATCAGTGCAGCAACTATAGTTTTTCGTGTGCCCTGTGCAAGATTTTTAATTTAACTTTTACAAAACTATATTTTACCATTGATAGACTAATAAAGTGAATAAATGTAATAGATCATGTATTTTTCAAAAATCACCAATAACAATTTTTCCATAAGCTTACTCCACGTGCATTATTATTTTAGAAATTTCTTTAAAATCTAATTTCAACAAAAAGTGTTAAATAAGCTAGCCCTGCTCTGTAGTCTCGAGCGAGGACGTGGATCTCTGAAAGTATAAAAGATGCTTTCTTGAGTTGTTCAATAAAACTACTAAATTTAACAAAATAACAAAATTAATCTTTGTTAAATTAATTTTATCAAAATTAAATGGTACAATAAAGAGGTAGACAGCCGCGTATATAAAAATTTTTTCTGTATAAGGTAAAGTTGTAAATATGCACAAAAAATTGCCTTTAAAACAATACTGATATGGCAGCTGTTAAAAATATTAAAATTTCTTACCCCTCTGGCCAAAACGGAAGTTACAAGTTTCACCATATACAGTTGGTTTTTAATAGCTGAACCAGTAGCAATTTGCACTTTACACAAAACCTTCACTACACTGATTGTTGTGGACCAAGACAGCTTTCGTTGTGGGTAGCGGATTGCGTTGGATGTGGATGCAAAACCGACGATCAATTGAAATTCGTGTTCCTCTAGTATTTGGACTATGGTCGTTATCAAAGATTTGTGATTGATCCGGAGGCTTATCAAGAAGAGATCATAAACTAACTGTGATTTATTACCGGATTTAAAAGAGTCGATTGATGTTTGTTTACGAACACAAAATAATCAAAAGCAGGATTACCAACTTCAACTCCGCGCTTCGACTTAAAATTTTAAGCAAGGAATACAATTAACCTTGAAAGACGTTTGAATTTTCCAAAATTAAAACCGAAATTGTATTAAAGTGAAATCCACCTGAAAGTTCCGTAAAACGGTGAATTTACACTCTTCAGCAACTGAGCATGCGAAACAAAAAATAATCCTACTGTTTAATATATTCGGATTAATCAAAACCAAAAACTAAATTTTCACGGGTTTCATGTGCATTTTGCCTAAACACAAAATTGGAATCCCCCTTCCTATAAAATCTCTTGCGCGCGTCGACCTACGTAGGTAGATTTACACTTATCATGGAAAATATACAAGACAGGGCAGTGTATAACTCTATATTCGGAAGTAAATGAACAATTTCCGTAACACTTTTAAAAATTTTTCAGGCCCCTTCATCCTGGGTCTGATGCAGCTAAACCTGCTGCACCCTAACCTTAAACAGTTAGGGTGCAGCAGGTTTAACGGAGGACTAAGTATTATTGATGTAATCATCCAAATAAGTATCTAGACATGAACCACTGTTGTTATCATCACAAGTAGGTATTCATATTAGTAGTACCTACTCAGTATAATCTATTTCAATTACACAAATACACAGAAAAATTATTTTAGTTGGTAATACATTGAGGATTTTATGTTTTTGTTCTAATACAAGGCAACAATTTGAGACATTGATCAAAATGTTGAGCTACTTTTAGATTACCTAGAAAGTTGAAATTTTGCAGGTTTATACGTAGGATTATGCTTTAAAATATACTAGAACAATCAGAAAGCATCAAAATTATAATTACAAAGCACATGATGGAATATCATTACGACGAGAAAATAATTAAGCTTTAAAGTAATTAACTACAAACCAATAATTGATGAGCCCAAGTGTAATATGTGAATAATTTTTTTAGCAACAACAAAGAGGCCTGATAAATTATATCCTTTTGCATTTCTATTAAATCGGAGTGGTCTAACGGATTTCTTTATAAAATTTTCGATTTTACTTGAATTACTGATGATATCTATTGCTAAAATCATATCCGAGAAAAGCCAATAACTTCTTCTGTAATTAAATGATTAATGCACAATATAACATACAAATAATGTAGAAAATGTTGTTAACTGATAGCGCCAAAATAGAAAAACACAAAACTACAAAAAACCAAAATATTGTTGCTATAATTCGAAAGTTCTAGAATTAAATTTAATATTTAGTAAAACATAGAATTACATAGTTTTGTTAAAATCTGTTAATTACTTTTATCAGAAGTTTTGGATAAGTATTTACATTCTTGTGTTTCCCATAATATTCATCATTAAAAAGCTTAAACAACCTCATTTTGCAAATAAATTATCACCTATGAATGCATATTAATTTTATCTTGGCAAAAAGATTTTCATCTACAAAACCTCTACACCACCTGTTGGCGACATTTTTCCTCTTTGAAAAAATGTCCTACTTAAGAAAATGCCTATAAAATATTAATTTTTCAGTAATTGGTAGTTCATTAGCAATTACCAGTGAGGGTAGCTGCTATTCCCATACTTGAAGAAACTACGGTTACATCAATATTCAACAGAATACCAAATAAGGTATGGAAGACAAAAATAGTAGAAAAAAGAAAAAAGGTACACTACAAAATGATTTTTAATTAGTGTTCATTGCAAGATGGCAGGAAGAAACGATATACAAGAGAAAAAAGCAAAAAATTTCCATAAAAGCCATGGGACCTCAGGACTACAACTACTTATGAATAATAATAAAACTTTTAATTAAAAATTAAAAAGTCCGAAAAATAAGCGTAGAACATTTTCGGAGCTAACTGTGCTTTTATTATAATTATATTATGTAAACAATCAATTAAAACTGCATGCACTTTTAATAACAAAAAAATTAAGCAATGTCAATTTTTAATAGCGGAAGTCGTTTCATGTGCCTTGTTATATAGTATATTCTGCTTGTCACAATTTCTATAAAGAAGATAATCATGCAAATTTATGAACGCAAGAAATTGGAACAAAAGAGAAAAGAAGGGTTATAAACAATAAGGGTTGAAAAAAAAAAATAAAATAAATTGCTAAATAATAACTGAAACGAAGATGATTATCTTATTGGAACATTTTGTACATTCCTGTAGGTCATCCTGGGTGATCTCATGACCCTCGCACCTCTACTCTTGGGGTTAGAAAATGAGCATGTATTTTTTGTAAACATTAGGTAGTATGACTTAAAAACAAACCCAATGCTTTTTCTCCAAAATTCAAATGAATATAGTGGAATCCTTATTCAAAGTAATTTGAGTCCAGGAAAGTTTAACTTTCTTATGAGTGTCTTCGTGGTGCATCTGTGTTTATCAATTGCTATCATTAACAATAAAAATCAGGTTCACAGGTATATCTGATGTCGACTTTACATTTGAACTGATTGCGATTTTAATACACCGATCGCCAAGGTTTCTGATGGTAAGGCATAGGTCCCAAACTTCATGTATTAAGATGACGAAAAAAATGATAGCAAGCAAAAAATAAATATTAAGCTGTAAAATGTTTCTTGAAGCAAATTCTAATTATAGAAATAGCCAATAGCTGAATGCTCATGCAAATAATTTTATTTTCACTGTTTAATTTTCCAATCTAACCTGAAATGTGCATATTTGAAAAGCTATAAATATATATATTTTAATATCTTTATACCTCTCGTCTTCCTCCTACTAAAAACTTAGCAAAACCAAAAGAGAGTTTTAAGATAAATAATGTGAAAGTACGCTGGACAGTTGTTATAGTTTCTTAATAATTGAAAAATTTTTAAATAATTTGAAACATTTCATGTGCAAAGTGCAACCCACTTTTTTTGAATTTATGCAGCATCAATTAAATTCATACTTGAAGTATAACTTGCGGCCAAGTCGCGAAATATGAAATAAAATTTTAAAATTGATAAAAAACATATTTTTATTTAAAAGATATGTATATCATTCTTTAAGGGAAGGTTCTAGTTTAAAGATATGAAAAAATGGTTTTGTTTTTTTAACATGTAATAAAGCATTTAAAACATTTTGATCCTTCTACTATACTCACTCATAATTAGAAAATAAAACGCAAATTCTATTATAAAAGTCAAAAAGAGTATTTTCCGGTAAATTAAATCTTGAAATTAGTTTCTCTTAAATCCGTAATATTTTGAGATTGTGTACCTGATTGAAAAATCCAGGAATCGATTAACTAGAACTTTTTTCTTAAAAAAATTTGCACACATTGGGTTAGAAAAAAACCTCAATCCCGTAAATAAATAAAAAAATTTAGTTGTTTTGTTTGTTAATTTTTTGGTTTTGCTTAATGGGTAACATCCCATTTAGTTTGATTTTTTACATCAAGTTAAAGTTATTTATTAGTTATTCATTAAATAATAAAAACTTAAATTTCGGTTTATTCTATAAAACAAAACTTTGTTGGAGTTACTCACAATCAGTGACAAAGTCACATTTTTGCAAAACTTTTGCAAGATTCGAAACTGACCGAGCCCAAAGAATATTCGTTAACGCAAATTTGATTTAAATTAAGAGAGCTTAGCTTGCAATAGTAGAATGTAATCTACAAAACGGGTATGTTTTTCACACCCGTCTGTCATGAGATATACTATCTATATATATGTATATATATGTTGAATAAATTTTTTAATTTTTACAAGCTAAGTGAAATTTTAAAATTTTCCCACTTATTTTCTACTCTAACACGCCGTTGTACAATGCTGTTTTGCCTTATCAATGACTCATCAGTTAAACTATCTCTAAATGAGTGAAAATGGATTAAAATCCATTATCTCTTCTTCTTCGTTGTTTTTGCTTCTTGTTTGAAGCCAAGATGAATTTTCATGGGAGTATAATATATGGAGCGGTTTCCGTTGCCTTCCCCATGGTCTACAGATTGATATTGGATCTTTGACCACAGCAGTGTATCAGACGCGACTAGGATGCGAACCGCGGTCTACCGCTTTCCAGTCGGCCGGTGTATGTTTTACGCTATACTGCTGGTTCATTATAACAAAATCCATTGTACTATGTATAATATACAGGAATGTCTTCAGAAACGTTATCGAATAAAATAGTAGCAACGAATATTATAAATTTAATAAAAAGCTTACCGATAACCGCTGTTTTGACCTTGTCCACGACAATCATGACATTCATGTTTTTATACCCAGATTGACATAAAGACAACGCAAATTAAATTCATCGTTTTCAATCTACTCCAAAACTAAAATCAACCACAATCATCTATGTAATACCTCGTCGATATTATGTACCTAATATGGATATTATGTATCGTATGTAGGTTATTATTTTATTTTCAAGTTTTCCCACCTCAATCAAATTTAAAAAATTCTTGAAAATTTTGAATTTCAAGAAATTCGAAAATTTCGGCTATATCCAGTTAACCATGAACCTAATTCACATCAAATAAAACCTAATTGTTTTAAAAGATACGAGAAAGTACAGAGATGCATTAAATTTACAAGGAAAATACAAGGATTTACCAGATTTTATGAGAATTTACGTAAAATTACAGTTTGCAAACAAATATTAGATTTATAGAAAATTCTGATAAACTTTTACTAAAAACTATTTAAAGGCAAAAGTTTTTGGAAGTTTCTAAAACTTACAGTTTTGGAAGTGTATTGTGACCCTACAGTGACCCTGGTAATACATGCAGTACTTGGTACACAATGTAGCAAACGGAAGCGAGTAAAGCTAAGCGTTCACTTGTCCGCAACGCCGTCACCGCCCGCAACGCCGTCCTCAAGTTTTCAGTTGCTTTACATTGTTTTAAATGAAGATGCGTTCATTAGATCGCATACTCATCCACGGGCCGACGGAAATGCGGCCGCTTCTCATATAGCAACAAAGTCTTGAAGTATAGTACTGACGTCATCAGGATATCTAATGTCACACGATAGCAAACAGGGAACTTATCGCATTTTATGCACTTATTTACTTATTATTCAGTTATAATATATTTATTATGGATGACCACTTGCTAATTTCGTTAGTGCAAAATTATGAAGAAATTTATAATTTAAAACATTGTGAATATGCAAATCAATAACGAATTCTAGATCATTAAACAAAGTTTGAAATTTCCCAAAATATGGTCTTTTTTTAGATATACTATATCAGGTTCTATGTATCCAAAAACTTTTTCGGTTTTTATTCCTTGATTTTTCCTCTTCTTACATTAATAAGCAGCTAATAATCGCTACTTTTATTTACTTTCGCAGTCGCACATCAAGTCTCGCCAAGCAGTAAAAGATACCAACTATTAATTTCGTTGATGCGATTCGAACAAGTGGACGCACTCGATTAAAATACGCAGATTTAGCCGGTGCGGACGGTGACGGCGTTTCGGACAAGTGAACGCTTACCTTAAAAGGCGAGTATCCGGCTATCTAAAACTGCGTCGTTTTGACTAAGGGAGTAAACCCTAACAGAAAATCTCGGCTCTTCAGATCGGGAGTCGGATCGTCGGGCCAGCTTCTCGGCACCCAGAAAAAACTAAATTAATTTGTTAAACTTACCATTACAAGCCTCGGAACAAACAAAGATTTTAACAATAGACTTGTGGTACAAACCACAAAAACTAAACGTGATCTTAAAACACCTCTTTCAGCAATACGTAAGTGGGGAACATACACCAAAGCAATAGAGAAGATCAATTATGACACCGATCTTTAAAAAAGAATGTAGACAAGACCCATTAAATTATTGAAGTATTTCAGTAATATCCTCCATTAGAAGGCAATATTCAAAAATATTAAAAACGTACATTGAAGAGGAGATAGAGGAGAAGAGGTTAAAGAATAAGCTGGCTGTCGAGCAGGTAGATCCACGATGGATAATATTTTTACCTTGAAAATGATCGTGGAAAAAAGGACTCAGCGGGCTAGAGATTCACATAGACGTAAAGAAGGCATATAACAGTATCCCAATTAACTAACTGTGGACAGCAATGGAATAAAGCCGGATAAATAAAACGTTGATATGTGCTACACAAAACCTATGTGCAGAAAATACAGCAAGAATTAAATCTCACAATATCGTATAGGAGGAATTTACAATTGAAAAAGATTTAAGACAGTTATGTTACCTTTGTACAGTCCTATTATAGTAAGAATATGGGGATACAAATAAATGACAATACGCTGTTCACCTTTTATTTTGCAGATAATCAGGTAGTGATCGCAGAAGACGAAATTGATCTCAGCTACATGGTGCAAAAACTCTAGGAACAATATAAAAATGTCTAAATATAAATACGAAAAAATCAGAGCACCTGAGCGTGGGTACAGAAGATATACAAGATCTGGACACGGAAGACGAGACAATAAAGAGCACTAAAGTATTCACATACTTAGGAGTTATATTTGACAAAACGGGTAGCAGCGGAAAAAAAATTGAAAAAAATCCGCAAAGGAAAGTACAGCAATATACGGGGCTGAAGTATGGAATATTACTACAAAAACAAACAAAGATTTGTAGCAAATTAAGATTCGATAAAGTGAGAAACGACGAGATCTGAAGAATGATAAAAGTACGATCGACTATAGTAGAAGAAATTGAACAAAAGCAATTGATATGGTTTGGACACATGAATAGAATACCTGAAGAGAGATGGCCAAAAAAGATGCTACGAGGCAATGTCAGCAAGAGATCTGGAAAAGGAACTTTGTCTGGACAAACAAGAATAGAAGCTAGGGACGGAGAGACGGTGACAGCTGTAGAAATAATTAAAATAGAAATGAAATGAAAGATATAAATGAAAAAATAGAAACGACATTAATAGAGAATATAAGGTGCATAACGAAAAACAATACCCAGAAGTAAACGAGATGTGACCCAAGCTGAAGCAGGCTAATAGGCCTAAGTTGTGAAGTAGATGATGACGATCTTTTACAAGGATCCATAATTTATTTCCTTATAAATGCTTATTGCAGTGAAATACTTCATGCAATTGTATGTAAACTTAAAATTTTGCGAGGATACACTAGAAATTATCAAGAATTTTTGAGATTTATTGAATTTTAAGTGATTACGATTTGGTACAGTAATAAACATAGTAAAGTTTAAGATCAATACGAGAAAACATTAACATTAGACAAATAACTAAAAAAATAGAATGTGGCCATGCTCATGACTTTATTATACTTTTATTAAATATTAAAAAAATAATTTTTAATGGTTAAAAAGAAAATACTTTCCATGAACCAATTTTAACCAAAATTTAATCAGCTCTAACTCCTACTATGAATACCTATATTTATTATCACTTCATTTTTGTTTGTCGATTGTAATTTTACCATCGACTTAAAATGAATTGAGTCTTACTTTAAAAGATAATGAAATTGTTTTAATAAGAATTCTTTTAAAAATTAGGACAGGAAATAAAAACCTAAAATAAGATCTCCCGAAATTAAATGCGTAGCGATTAAAATCTGTAAGTATTACTCGTAACTCATTTGAAATTAACCATAAATTACATTATGCAAAATTTTACATGCAAAATTTATGGTAAATAAATGAAATTATAACGATTTACTTTACTTTTAAAACATTTTTTTATGTAATCCAAAATTCAAATTAAAAAATAACCCAAAATCATTGGACGTTTTATTAAACGAACCATTCAGTGTTTTTCGGTGCGGTGTCAAATTAAAATTTTATAATTATCTAAGTCCACTCTTTAAACTTAATTTGAAATTATGATTTATCCACCTCCTATTATAAACCTACATAACTAGAACAACTATAAATTGGTAAAAAAATTTAGCAAGTAGTCATTAGAACTTTTGTTATTGCGTGTAGAAATTAGAAAAAATGTTAGCGAAGTTGAGTGTGATAAAGTTTCTTTTTATTATTAAAATCGTCTCTGGATTAGAAATAGATAATTTTAATAATTATTTGAAGCAGTACCAAAGGGAATGTATTTTATCTCAAAATATTTATTCGTGCATCAAGTACAAAGCTTTAAGTCAGGTGACAAAGTTTGGAGATGAAATTGGTGTCATTAGAAATGGAAGTGAGACGTTTAAATTTGTCGATATTAATGGGACCGGAGATGAAATTAACGAAGTTTTCACGTCTAGAAAAATGAACTCCAATTTTGGTTTTTTGGATTATTTGAAAAGTCAAGTCGTGGGTTTCTTGTCTAAGAAAGCTATATCACTTCAAGTTCCCGAGGGAGTTCAACTTATCACCGACGATAACGATAGTGGTGAGTTATATAGGCTTTAGATTAAAAAAAATATATAATTAGTAATTCTACAGTAAAATAATGAAGTTTTTGTTTTTTTACTTTTAAAACTTACTAAAACGTTCACTATCAACACTCGGGTGTTGAACCTCATTTAGTATTAATATTTATTATTAAAATAGTTAATTAGCCTTACACTTTAGAAGCGTAGTAATGAAAACCTTAATTAACTCCCAAAAGTTAAGAGGCCGAAACAATTCCCGTTGCTCAATAAATTTCTGCTTGACAGATTTGGAATCGGCTTATAGTATTTTTTTTAATTGTCAAATATGTCACATTATTACTTGAGTTAACAATTAATTAAGTAATAAAATTAGAATCAAAACTTGACCTATATTTTATGTTATAATCAAAAAATCTAAAACATAATTTTTATTAATCAGAGTGAATCGCATTTATTATGAAATTTGATGCTTGTAATAAAAATGCACCTAAAATAATTATGCAAATTAATATATGTAATTTAATGGCTTCATTTACATACTTAAAATATTAATTTATTTTTGCAAATTTAATTTTAATAATTGAATTAAACATTTTGTTTGCGATACGGTAGAGAAATGCGACGCTACAAGTAGGAAACTTATTAATTAAAAATTTGTAAATGCGACATAGTAAATAGAATTTATTGTTTAAGTGAAGTTGCAATATGAATGAATGCTGAACAATGAGATTATAGTACATTTTCATTCACTTATTTAACTTACAACAAATATTTCAAAAATACGTAGGGCGTCTACAACTCTGCTTTCTCATTTCAATACTTCAGGTATTTCATTTATAAATTTCCTAATGTGTGACAATTTTAAAATTAAGAATTTAAAGAATTTTTAGTATTTTATTGAAAATAAAATAAAAATAGAAATTTTTAGTAAAATTTATGAACTTCTTCTTTCTTTCAGGGTTTATAATTTATTGCCGGCTTATTAAACTAAAAATACATGAAATTTTCACTTTCATTACCAATTAACTATAAAAATTTATATTTTCTATTCGCAAACTAAAATTTAAACTTAAAAAAAAATTTAATTTTTATACCTTGTGTATCAAGGTTGGTTTATTAAAAATTAATTAAGTTTAATTGAAAGATTAGTTGTTTCTTTTATTTCATTGGTTCAAAGAGATATATTATACCGCTAAATTCAAACTTTTATTTTATTTAAAATTTTATTTTTTATTTGATCTTCGCTAAAAAAGCAAATGTGGCAAATCTTAAAAATGAAATAAAATTTAATAATTTATCGAGTAACTGATCGTTTAAAATTCTATTAATTAAAATTTCATAAACACAATTATTTAACAATTTACTTAAAACTTCAAAAAGCTAAGTAAGTGTTGTTTTCATTAAGAAGTAGCATAAACAAAAGTCTTCATGTAATTATTTTGTTTAATGTAATATGTAGTTTGCATCTATTAATAAATTTTAATAAAACTTTGCATAAATATTCACGAAAACTGCGATATTTGTAGATCTATTAAATAGAGTTTAGTGAAGTAATTAAATATAAATGAATTGTAGTTACGTGCGAGACTGCTATATTAATATTATTTTTACATATTTATTATATTGCAATTATTTGGAGTCCAATTTACGATTCACTTAATTTGTTCATTTTATAAAAAAGGTCCTGTTGATGTTTGTTGGACTTGGGGGGACTCAGGTGCTTCCATGTTGTCACTTCTCTGACCACCAATTGAGATTATGGACTTAAACTCTTACAAATGTAATTAGACGCTATCACGGAAAAACGCAACCGACCTTGTTTGGAGTCATCACAAAGGTCAGGCCTCTGGTTTTGACACCAAACTCATGTTTTAGCAACAATAGGAGATTTACGAGTAACTGCCTTAAAATCGTTCAGTGGGGTAATAACCAAAACCTATTATTGAATTAGTTCACGGTTTGTTTTCGATTGAGTGAATTGTACAAGGTGGTGGCCACAATGAACAATTATATTAGAACTATAAGTAAAAGACAATCATAGTAGATATAAGTAACAAAATAAAACAGTGTTTTAAGGAATGTTATGTAGTTGTGTTATACATACGTGATGAAATTTGTGAATAAACGTTTAAAAACGCAAACAAGACAATAGTTGAGTAGTGGAAAATCATAATGAAATGGATAGAATCAGAATTTTCCAAAACAAAAATTCAAAAGCAATTGGTTTACAAAATTTTAAATGTTCATCAAAGGTCGTACGATGGTCAAGATGAAAAAATTCGTTGTACATTATTGAGACAAAAACGCTAAGTTTCATTAATTGTGATCTAAATCATTTTTGAATTACTGGAAAATTTAAATGTTTTGTCGAATACGTTTTTAAGAAGAAAAAACCATAAAAGAGCATAAAAATCGCAAAAAAGTTTGTAATTTTTCTTGAGCAGTCCATCGAATTTAATTTCACAATTTTATTAAACAAATTGAATAGTTTTTCAAATCAACGCATATACAATTTATTCGGTCAAGATTAAAGAAATCTTGGCAAGAACTTTATTTTCTAAGAAATTCAAGCAACGAATCTCCACAAAAAGAACAACATTCAACCGCTACGAAAACAAATAAAAATGCACATAATTATAGTATGACCATTTTGATTAAAAGATACCAATAACTTTAAGGTTTTATGCATTCATTTTAAGGGGTAATGACACTCTTGAGACACTAAAAATAGCATAATTTTAACAATTTTTATGGCCTTATAGTAAATGCAATAGAAAATCTGTTTAAAAGATTTATTGTACATATTTTCAAGAATAGTTTATAATTTTTTATTTAAAGTTTGTTACAAAATTGCAGCGGAAAATCTCAGCAAAGAAAACCTTCTCTTTATAAATAGAGTTCCACGACCGGCAAGTTTTCTTCTTCAATTTTTGACCTTGAACAAAAACCAAAAACTTTTCAGTTCTAAGTAAGATTATCTTGAGAAGTACGTAGGGAAATTAAAAAATATTTTTTTTTTAAAATAGTGCACAATTGATTTCAAATTTCATTTTGTTGAAAAATTACGTGAAAAATTGTTTATAACAAGAAAAGTTTACGATGTAACGTCAAATCTCTACGTACCGAATAATTTAATTTTATAGCTACAGTTAAAATTTCAAGGAAATCGGTTAAGATCTGTTAAAATTATGTTGCCGGCCAATTTACAAATTGTAGTTTTGAGATAAAGCGTTTTAAAGTTTTATATATTTATCATCATTTGATGAAATCTTTTATTTGCCTCTAATTTGCAATATCTGCGCCATAAAATTAACCTTCTATATTAATGTACTGCTTTTCTTTTTCCATTCTGACTGATTTTAACGACAACCGACCCTCTTTTGCAGCGTCAGGCAGTGATCGCTCCGAGAACTTATTGCGGCATTCATCAGCTTCCGCACAAAAATTAAAACAATTGTACACGATTGTCATACCAAAAATTTTTAAATACTACACATCCTACAGTAAAATGTACATACAGGAATTTTTGTTGCTAGATCAACGATAACTTTGACACTTAAAACAGCTTTCGTGATCGAAGTCTACGCTAATACACAATTGCAGAGGGATGCTACCCACATATAAAAAATTTAAATTTTTTAACTTTTACATGTGGAATTTTGAATTTTTAAAAGTAATAAAGATGAATTTTAGTTTATTGTGTTTTACCGACAATTAAATCTAATATCATAAACTTGAGTATGTTATTACCACGTCTTATTGCGCTTTAAATGCTATAGTTCTGAAAATATTTGAAATATTAATATAAAATTTAACACATAAATTTTAAGATATATTAAACTATAAACTAATGCAAAAAATTTTGCCACCTTTAAAAATCCTAGAATATCATTACCCTTAAGTAACCAAATTTTTATGACTATTTCAATTTAAAATTTATGTTTTAGTAATAAAAAAATTCGCTATCACTATTATTTCTTTAATTTGCAATAGCATAATTCGTGGAACAATGTAGGCCGATTATAGAAAAGTTGTGTACTATTTTCTTTTAGCTGATTATTCTCCAGATAACCGAATGTCTAGGTAGAGATCTGTGCAGCCATTCAGGTTGCTAGAACGGTACTTGGTAGATTACACGAACTTGGTGTGGATTCTTGGTTGGTGTGAATTCTGGAGAAGTGTTCAGTTATTATGTGGAACTTGGACACCAGGGAAAGGAAATTTACATCGGAGTACTGAGTGATTTTTTCGCCCAACAAATATTAATGTCCAATTGCACCAAAGCATTACTGAAGCATTAGTAAAGTTAAAATTGAGTTAAAGTTGAGACGGTCATTGGCTTGATTGTCAGGGCAATCGACTGCCAACGTAAGGCGCTTCGGTTGGAATCCTGGTAGAAGCTGATTTTGTATGGGCTTCTCCGTGCTTCAAAAGGCACGTTAAAAACAGTGGTTCTCCTATGTTAATGAATTGTCAACATTAACAATAAAAAATAGGGTAACAGGCACATCTGAGGCAAGCCTAGTAAACTACTTCAGATGTAAAGCAAGTAATGTTCACGGTACTAACAATGACTTTGGAATATCGTCGATGCTACTGTCAAGTAAACAGATCAACGGATATTGGCATACAAGGTTAGCCCTAGCCAAAAGTAGTAGTAGAAGAAGAAGAAGAAAGTTAAAATGTGATTTGACGTTTTCATATTGCCGGAATTGGCATTGTCAGTACGGCTTAAACTTAACTAATCTTAAATAATTTGGTGCAATTGAGCATAAATTAACTAATTGACAAAACAGAGATACTATTTCACAAAAACCGAAATAGTTTATCGTTTACAGCTAGTAATTGAGAGTTGCAAAAAAGAGGTTGACATTGTCTCTTTGTCCTCTCCGCTGTCTTCCAAATTTCTTGTCGACATTGCATATTTTTGTCAATTGTGTAACATTTTTGTAATAATTAGAATATCAAGTATTAGCTAAATAAACAGTTTAATTTTTATAATTTATTATTATTATTATTTTACAGTTATAGTGCTGTAAACTCGTCAAACTTTGCTCATGAGAGGTAACTTGGCACCAAAAAACGTAACGAAATAATATAACCCCGTTGGCGCCTGAACAGCGTCAGCTGATGAGGAAGGTTGTATTGTTAGTTATTAACTCAAAACCAAGGCTCAAAAATTTCCATTCTTCGCTTATTACGTCACCGAGAAGCTTATACTTTTTTGGTGCAAAGTTATCCCTTGTGGGCTAAGTTTAATGGTTTTGCTACTTTCTAAGCTTTGAATTCAAATTTTGAAACGTGTTTTCAGTGTAATCTCATTCTATACTATCATCACCAGAGGTTGAATTTAAAATTTCTATTACATATTTGGTCCCTTATGTTATAAGTGAAAAAATTATAAATGTTTTAAATCGGGTATAAAAAAAGTTAAAAGAAAGCGTTAAACAACACTTTAAAATTGTTTTGCACTATGCGAATAGGTTGAAATGTATTGCGGATAGATAGAAAATGATTATATTTATGTACATATTGGCAAGATTATGCGGCATCAAGGTAGCGCTTATGAGAGTAATTTTGAATTCACTTAATATGTGACACAGCTAGATTTAGGCTATTACATTGAGATTCTTCTTCATTTCAAGGATTAGGTTCATATGACTTGTTCCGCGTTCATTATATTGAGAAATATTAATAATTAATCTTAATGCACTTATAGAGCATTATTATTACCTATATTCGATAATGATAGTCATGTGTTGGTATCAAATATTTATTTTAGAGTTTTTAGTGTAATATTTAATAATATAATAAAAGAAATATTTATAAAGCGCAGGTTTATGTAATGTTCTTGTTGGAAAACAAAATCGATAGATTAAAAACTTTTTGGATTACAACTAAACAACAATATTGTATGACATTCTAAACTAATATATTTTCCGTTTTATTCACCTAGAGTAACAAAATGAGTGTGTAAGTAAACCAAACAGAGAGATTATAAATTTTTAAAATAAAACAAAAACTGAGTTAGTTACTGTACTATCGCTTTTCTGCTACTAACCATTTGTTATTCCGTGCAATATAATTATGTATAAAGTTTACTTATGAGAGTGCACATGCGGTAAAATGAATCTACCATATTAATGTGATTTTGCTATTTGCTTACAATTAAAAAAATTTATATCTTGTTTCTGCATCTAGGAATTAAACACTGTAACGTATTATTTTTTCTAGGTGATGAAAGTAGAAGACGCAAAAATAGACTTAGACATATCGTAATTCCTGTTCTAATGCTAATTGGTTTAATTAAAGTTAAAATGCTTGCTGGTATTATGTTGGCAACAATGTTTGCGTTTAAAAACATAGTTTTGGTTGGGGGAATGCTTTATCCCACACATAATAAATGTTACGGTTCTGTCTCTGCACATCACTATTCACCACATAGCCATTCGTCAGACAATTACGATTACAATGATTCAACAAATGAACATTATGGCCATTATGACCCTTATGACCATTATGACCACCAACATGATCATTTAAAAAGTTCAGAAAAATCATACATTATAAAAAGATACCATGACGGATATTAAAATAATTATTTTGTAAAATTTTATTTATTTATTTTTAATATAGCAACCTTAATTATAGTGAATTTGTTTTATTTCTTAGGCAAATTGTTAATCTTAATAAATTATTTATGATATTTAACAAATTCAAAATAAAAATCAAATATATAGAAATGATGTTATCAAGTAGTGAAAAATATAATTTACAATAAAAAATTTACCGTATGTGCATTTTACGAACAAGTATGTCAGTTTTTATTGTTAGTTACTTATTTATGTATTTACTATGTTAATTTGTTTAACTTCATTTTTTGTTATAGATCTAGAGTCACGTAAAAAAAGAAGAAGGACTAGGTTTCTAATTCCTCTTATTTCGCTCTTGTTGTTTTTTAAAATTAAGGTCCTCGCTAGTTTAATTTTCGGAAGTTTATTGTTCATAAAGAAGCTATTCTTCTTGGGCTATGTTGTTTTACCACCTCTTGTTAATAATTATAAGTGTCCACCGGCATATCACACACCTGTTCATTATTACCCCCACCACCATTACCGTAAACAATCTGTGGATGAACCCATTGCATCGAGTACCAATAATGAATATCAAGGAGATGTAAATTACCAACAACAGTATCGGAAATATTTGAAATTGTACACAACGTAAAATTTTAATTAGAATTATGACCGGTTTCATGAAACTTTTAACACGGCGTTATATTTAACTAACCAATAGAAGATGTCCGTTAGTACTGCCAAGCCAATAGAAATTAGCGGTTAGTTTTAAAGGCTTGTTAAAAATTTTATGAAACCGAGCATTGATGTTTTATTTATTTATTTATTTATTTATTTACATTTTATAAAACGGATTTTAATAAATTAGCTAGTATGTGTGGGTGTTTTAATTATTATGGTATTCGTAACAGCAACTTATTTATAAATTAAACTAAAAATTTCTTCTGAGACCGTTATTAAGTCCACAAAATTTTTGCAACTGCAAATAGGAACTGAAATACTTCATATGGCGTTTTTAAAATAAACAAATCACTTTGTCAATGTCAATTAATGGTAATTTAAAATTTGTATGCCGCCTTCATCTTAAATACCCATGAAGAGAACAAATGGTAAGTATAAACCTCCAAAAGAATATTCCTGGATTACAGGTGTAAAATTTGGTTAAAATTCTACTTCAGTTATGATTTCTAACACATTTGAAAATTGGTAGCAGGTAAGTGACGAAGAGCTAATATAATGGAGTAAGTTACTAATGCCCGGCTGCATCGCACTATTTAAGAAAAACTTAAATTTAAGAAAATCTCTCATGTCAAATTTAATATTATAAAACTTTAAAATTTTTAATTAATTTGCCTCTTTATATCGCACTATTTTAGAAAAGTTGAAGTTTTACAAAGTCGCACCTCTAATAAAATGTTTAAATTATACAACATAAAAGCAAAAAGTTAATTATTTTGTATCAATAATTTATAGTTCTTACGTCAAAACAATACTCGTATTCGTTTGTAAACACGAACAACATATGATGGCTAAAAATCTTAGATTTAAGAATTTTTTCAAATTTGTTCTCATGCAACTTAAGTATTGTGCTCAAATATAAGATTTTAGCGTTCGCATTTTGTTCGTCTTTACGAACGACTATGAGTATATTTTGACGTAAGAATAATTAATTTTTGCTTTTTATTGTATAATTTATTAGCGTGAGCTAATATTCTTACAGAGAATGGACTCTTCAAGAATTCCCAGAAAACTGCTCCACTACAAACCCAGAGGCAGGAGAGACGTGGGAAGACCCCTGTCAAGATGGCGACTTGAGTCGGAACAGGCCAACAGGCCTAATCCATGAAGTAATGATGATGATGATTAGCGCGTGCGACTTTGTAAAACTTTTGTTTTTCTTAAATAATGCGATGCAAACGGGAAAATTAATTAAAAGTTTTTAAATTTCTGTAATATTAAATTTGGCACTGTCAAAGAAAACTTAAGTTTTACTTAAGTCAAAAGCGGTGCAATCGGGCATAACTTACCAACTTAACTTAACTACTTAATTTAACTTAAACAGTCAAAATGCAAAAAAACTGAATTTTATAATTTTGTACCAATGTTAATTTAATGCCCTAGATTAAATACTCAATTTCTCCGTCGGCCAATATTCCTTTTAGATTGTAAGAGAGAATTTTCTTTGGAATTCTTTTTCTATTTAGTGTTCCATTCTATTTAGATGCAATTTCCCATTTGCAATTTTCCTGTTAATTGTTATCATTAAAAAAGTTCAGTGATTTCATTGGAAGTAATTTTCATCACCATTAGTCCATATACTTACATGTGCAATAGGACAGTTAGTAGATGTTGTATGTCCCGGTTTACAGATTAAAAAACACCTAGCAAAATCTCATCCATTGAGAAACAAAAATTTGTAATAATGCAATATCTCAATCACAAAAAGGCTTCTTATCAAAAAGTTGTATTATAATACCCAGGTGTATTGAAAATAATTTTTCTGTGATATGTACAAAACACCTCTATCAGCTTGACGACGCTTTCCTGATATCAGGGAGAGATTTCAAGATTTTTGAAGAGTTTAAATAGAAGGATATTATATTAAGCAAGTAAACCTCTAGCGGCTTTCCAGGTGTGGTAGGTAATACAATTACATATCTTTTGAAATGTAAATCTTAAAAATTATTACAAAACTGAAAATGAAAAACAAACAAAGAAAAATTTCAACTAATATTTGATTTTATATTTTATAAATAAATGAATAAATGCTGTTGTGGAAAAATGATATTATGTTGTTCTATAGCTATACAAATAAATAAATAGTTTAGCACAAGGCACTTTCCTTAGTAATTCAAAATGCAAATAACTTGATTTCAATATTTGGTGTTACTGCGAGAATACCTGAATACTCCCCTGCTTAAATAAATGTTCACAATAATTTTGTATATTTTCCAAGTGAGAAATGTTTGTCTTCAATCTTGCGTTATACACTGACAATAACTTTAAGTAAATTGTTGAAATAAATCTTTTAAGCTAACACAGTGTAGGTACTTTCGAGGAAAATTATAATATCTTAAGCATACATTGGTATTATTATTATTATTTATCTTGCATAGTTTCTTGTTTATTATGATTAATGTACATATCTACTTATTACACATGAAAACTAGACTGTCTTCCAAAATTATTCTAAAAATATATATGTAACTATACTTAAATATTGTCCACTTTTATAGACAAACATAAAAACGCAAAAGTTGAAAAGAAAATTGTCACTACTAAAACCCTTTGTGTATTGCGCCAAATCGCTTTTGAACAAGCATAGAAGATTTAAAAGCTTTAAAATAAAAGTTCGTTTTTAAAATAAATATTGCAAGTTGCTACTATTGTGTAAAGCACTTTAATGTACTTGAGTAGCGTTGCATCGTGTAAATGTTATTATTTTATATTTAGATAATATACAGTGGCAGCAGAGCGCAAAACTTGAACAAAAGAAAATAAGCTTTTGTTCACGATCCATGCATCTTTGCAATTCGTCAAGTAATTCCGGCGAGGCTTATGTGAAAGTTTCAGTTTATATGAAAACTAAAAAAGCAAATAATGCTGTGTCAAATGACTGCTCGCCGCAGTTTTTACCAAGCTTATATTATAAGTGGAATTGCATCTTGATTCATTTTTACAAAAAGTTAGGTATTTTTAAAAAACCATTAGGAAATGATATAGTCAAAACCATCACATCGTATTGACAAATTTCAAAAATTCATTAACTGCGCACATCGCAACTTTACTAAACTTTACCAGCATCCAGAAAAGGTTAACAAATAGCGAAACATGTGATTTGGTTGACAGAAAAGGGAAACATCTATTGGAAAAATGTCAAGATTTTTATCAAAGTTTATCGTATAAAATAACGCAAAATCGATATGCAAACTCTGTTACATTAAAAATTCTTTAACATTATAAAATGAAATAAGTTGGAAATACAATTTTGTATTTTTTTAAATATTAAATTTTGTTTCCATGATCTAATAAAATAGGTTAAATGAACTGGATTGATGATGATTTATGCTGAGAACTAAATTCGATAAGAGTCATCTTTGAAGCATTACTATCAGATAGCTCTAAAATCTACGAAAGAACAGCTTATTTTTTTGTGATTGGGTATTGTATTTTTGGAAACTTGAAATCTTATTGACCGAAATTTAAATTTCATCGTTTCTTTCAAATAATGTAATTTTTAATACTTACTTAATTCCACTGGGAACTTTAGATAAAATTTTAGAAACGTTAAAATGTTCATTTCTAGCAATTTGACTCTTATTGTTAACTACAGAACTTCATCGGTGTCATTGCTTTGGCGTCATAGGTTCAACATTTGATGAGAGAATATAGGTCCATCTGGTATACCTACAGAGTTAATTGATTTATTGTTTTCTAAACTAAACTCAGAATACTTTGAAAACGTAAAGAGGTGAAATGGTTATTGAAATATTCGAGTTCAAAGATTATTTCAAACTGTTAAATTGGTTGGTTACTTCATTTGCTCTTTTACGCCGTCAAATATAATAAAACTTGATAGTTTTTAAATCTACAACAGTGTTTTCAAAACTTCCATACGATTTACCTGTTTGATATTATAATAAATTAATTATATCAATAGCAGCGCCAAAATTTGAATTTAAAGAAATTAAAATTAATTTAAAAAAATTTTGGCCCGTGTTTTAGACGTGGTCATTAGGTTTTACGTGAATACGTCATTGCAGTACATCAATTTTTCCAGTTTCACCGATTAGATAAAATTCTAGTAACTATTGACAAACATTAACATTTTTGAACATGCTACCGATTTTATAGACGTGTTCACATAAAAATATACCCGCTTTGGGTATACTTCGTATATTGGGTAAACATACCCGATTTGAGTATATTTTTTTATGGATCCGTTTATTAGAATTTTTGGACGCTTGTTGGTTCCCGTATGGGAATGTGCTGCGCTGATTAACTATGTATTGGAAATTTATTTTGATGCCAGCAAGTTTTAATTTGACGCCACATGTGGAGTGGCGTGATTTGATTGCGAGTGGTGGAATTTGGTAGAAGTCGATATATGGGATGTTAGGGGTGAGTCGATTGTGGATGTTTGAGTTGGTTGGATGAAGCTGATGGTAGCTGTTGCTTGTGTGAAAGTTGGGCCATGGTAGTTTGACGGATTTTTATTTTCGTTTCTGTATGAGGAAACCAATATCCTTATTAAAATACCAAAATCCTGTAGGCATTTTGCTATTTGTTTTAGTGTCGACTGCATTTTATTTAGTTTTTAGCATTTAGCTGCATTGCAAGCTGCATTTAGCATTTCATTGTCGTAGCGCAGCTTACTTCAATTGTTTGTTTTTCTTCTTCAAGGAAACCAAACTGTATTTTGTTGTTGTTTGAACATGTAAACTTCAGGTCTTCAACCTGAGTTTACTTTTACTTGCTTTGTTATTTATGTTTGTATGTCTTATATCTCCATAAGTACACACGTTTTCTACTTTTTTAGGGAGAATAAATTAAAACTTTCGAATTTTGTGTTTTATTATTTGTCCTCTAAATTACCTGTATGGATTCACGACTCTCGCATACCGTCGGAGCTTAGCCATTGCTAGGGTAAGAGGTAAACGTATGTTTTCAAACAAGAGGACCCACCTCTTGGTTAAGCATTTATCTCCCCGACTACCTTTTGGTTGGAAAAGGGTAAAACTGATTGAAGCGGCTCATAAAATGTACTTATTTTTTCACTTTGCTGTGGTGCTTTTCTTCAATATTTTTGTGCTCTATCATATCTAATTTTACTAATACAGGTAACCCCCGTATAACGCGGTAGTTAGGTTCCTAAAAAACGCCGTGTTGTGCAAATTTATGTTATACGAAGCAAAAAGCTAATACAAACAACAGGGTGAGGTGTAAGAAACTCGTTGCACGTTATTGAAACGTGCAATTCAAATATAAATTTACTTAGTACTGCCCTGTTGCCCAAAGAATAATGTATTGTTCAAGTTAATGCGGCGCTCAGCAACAATAGGCCTGTCTGGCCTGGGTTATCTGGTTCTGGGAATTTACCTAATCATCTTTTCTTTGAGTTTTTCTTTTTCCAAAAACCCATTAATATTCATTTAGTGGGAACATTAACTCTTTTGTACTGAGCTTATCTTTTGCTTTGGGGAAAAACCCAATATTATCTAACAAAAGGATGGCAGCACCAGGCTGTCGAGGAAAGCTATATAAGCGGTGTTTTTTGGAAAAAGAAGGGAGTCTTGTCTTGTCGGTACCTTCGTGGAGTCTTGTCTTGTCGTGGCCTTTGTGAGTTTTAGTTTTACTTTTGAACGAGTTATCTTTATCTTTGAATAATTTAGTGCAATATTAGCCTTTGGCACGTTTTGGTTAATAATAAGTTTCTTCGTGATAAATGAAGATAAGTATCAGACTAGTACTTTATCGTAAAACGGTGATTGGTGATCAATTGTAATTATCTGTCTTAATACCTGAGGGTTATCCTCATTACTACCACAACTCAAGAAATCATCAAGGTCAACCTAAGGACCGCATCAAGTGCAAGGACCATTAACGGGTAATTGGCGGTAAGCCGTTTAGTTGTTGTAAAAAGGATTGTCTTTGTGATTTATTTAATTTAGACTAAGTTATTGTTTGTTACAATTTAATTAAGGTTGGGTTTTGTAAATATAGTTTAAATAAACCCTGTTCAACATATCGTTGATTATTTAATTATACTTATTAGCATTAGTCTAGAACATCGCTTGGCTCACGACCTTTGTACATCTCCGAATGCTAGCGGTACCCAGTTTGTTTCAGAGGTTCCAAATTTACAAAAAATTAAACTAATTTAATTTTACAACTAAAGAAGTTTTTATTTTATTTATTTCAGCAATGATTAATAGCAAGTTATACATATTAGATAATGTTTTTTTCATTACTGCTATGTATTTATCACAATAGTCGGTTTTTATTAAAACGAAATATCCTCATCTTCTGATCTTTGTTTAACACATCTTTAGTTTCATTCTTTATTTATTCCAAAAAATCTGTTATTTTAGGTTGTTTGCGTTTAGCTGAGAGATTTCGATAAATTTCGATGTATGCAGCCAATCATTTGTAAAGTTCTTTTAAAATTTTTGTTTCAGTGAAACCATCTTGTAAGAATGCCGTGTACATGAGGATTTTCCATAATTCTTGAACCGTGTTAGAACGAAATGTGTTATATGGGGATTACCTGTACATCTGATTTAAATTTAATAAACTCCTTTATCAACGTTTTTGAACATAATTTAAAAATTTTATATTGTAATCCACATCATTAATGAGTTTTTTATTATACTGTCTTTTATTGTTTTGGGCGACTGTAAACAAATATTTAAACCTAAAATTGATACTAAACTTTGAAGATTTTTGAAATGGTTGAACTAATCATACAATGTATTAGCAATGAGATATTTGTAAAGAATTTAGTGGGAGTATTGAGATCTATTATTTATAATTACATTTTAAATCCTTTATAGATAAAATATATTTTCAAAATTTTACATATGAACTCTTTTGTATAAAATTTTCATTTTGCTTATTTCTTCGTTGGGTAAATAAATTATTTGAAAGGTTTTCTATAACTTCATATAGTATACTTATCTCGAGTTTACACACGAGTCAATTCTTTCTAATATAGAATTCCGTTTGTAATAATCGGATAAACTTTTCATTCATAATTTATGTTGCTAGTAACCGGAAATTAGTATTTATAAAGGAATTATAAAATATAAATGTTATACATTGAAATATGTATAATTATTGTATAATTTATAATATAAAAATTTGCAGTATAAAAATATCTAAAAATTTTGTAATGTGTAGTATAATAAAATATTAAATTGTATATTTATAAATATTATATGATTTAAAATATAACATTTTTGAAATTATATGTATTATTAACCTTTGAAATTAATATTTGGTTCAAATTTTTTTGAATCCAAAACGTCTGATGACAACAGTAACCATTGCTGAAAGCTTACAAATAATGTTTCGTTTTATTGTTCATTTAACCTTCTAATTTAAAAAAATTTGAATCAAATATAAGATTTTTGAGCTATCAGAAATCTGAAGTTGCAATGCCAATATTTTCTGATTTATAATTTTTATAATTACTGCATATTTTAAAGTACAAAAAATTGCTTATATAGTATAATATATTTACAAATATTATAAATTTCTACTTACAGAACATTTATATTATGTTATAGTTACAATAATTATATTATAAGTTTTGGTTATAAATTAGAAATATTACACATTACTGATCAAACTTATATGTACATTACAAAAAATGTTGACTGAGTACTACTACTTAAAATAACTAGGTACAAATATGTATGAAAATTACACAATTTTTTAGTGAAAATATTTCTTTTGCTAAGCATCACTTCTAACAGTGTTGTTAAAAGTTACCTAATTTTGTTCTAAAACGTTTAGAACATTTTATTTCAAGATATACATAATTATTGTATCTACAAATTGCATAACATTTGCTTATTTTAAAGAAAATTTTGGGATTAACCTATATACCATTTATGGTAGCTAAAATTACACAATTGGGTTGAAAAACTCCTTGACTTCAAGATTTGCATCTTTGTAACACAATGTTGGGTTTAACCAATCTAATCATAAATTGTTCAAAAATATTACAATTGTGTAAACTTTTAGTTAGTTTCTTTTCTGTGATATGGGTATACTTTCTATTGACATCGAAGATAGGTACATAAAAATATTCTTCCTATACACATTTTCTTGAAACATATTCTTATTTACTAAAAGGAAAATGAATATAAGGCTGGTAAAAGAACGTAAACTGGGTATAGGCTTGGCATAGAAAACACATAATTATAATACAAGAATATTTTAATTCATTTTTATGTAATACACAACAAAATAAAAATTTTCAATATAGAAAAATTTTAACAAACACCACCAAAATACAATTATTAATCAATTTGTACTGTTGATTAATATATTTATCATAGTAATCATACCAATTTCATTTTTTTGGATATGTAATTGGAGTATATACTTCAATAAAAGCGTCAATCTCAGCTATTTTTTATCCTCATACAGATATTTTATGTGAAGTTTAAATCTACCATTAGGAATAAGGGGAGGAAGCTTGGTTTCATCGATAACAAAATTGCAGGCAATATATGTAACACCCTTAAAGCACAGAACTTTAGATATATTTTATTATTAAAAATTACTTGCCAAACCGGTTTTAAGTTCATAGTTGTAATGTTACCACAATACCTAACATCTTTAACACCTAATATGTCTGAATTGAAAGCATCTTTTGCACCGATTTGAAGACGGATTGGAAAGCGTCGATATTCGTTACTCAAAAACTTATAAACTTGTGTGAATATCTACAAATTTAGTAATATAATTTCATAATTATTTTTTCTGTGCATCATAACAAAATAGGAACATCAATAAATAAAAACTAGCTTACGTACTATAGCTGTATATTTGGTGGTACATGACACTTCGTCGGTGGAATAATTTATATTTTAATTTAATTTTTCTATTAGCTTCGCGAGAAAAATCAGAATAAAATTATATAATTACTTCTGGCTAAACCAGTTAGCAAAAATGTTCTTATCGACAGCTAGAGCGTCTAGATAGTTTTCTACTGAAGTTGAGTTCTAGTTGGGGTGTTTTAATTTATTAAGATTAGAACACCTCAGAAATAACAGTTCTTAAATTGTTGTTGAATAAGAAACAAGATTACCTGGACTTTGTCTAGCGGGAAAACTTTTAAGTTCAATGAAATATTGAGAGCAGGAGTACTGCGATTATATTTAAATGTTTTAATTTCCAAGTTATTGAAATACTTTTTACTATAATTCAATAGTGTCACTCGCATGTCTTTAAGTTTGTATCCATGTTGATGAAACTGAAATAAAATTGATTTAAGTAATTTTTCCTAATTTGATCAAGCGATATTGCCTAAATTGTAAACCATTTATAATTTTTTAATAGGTTTAATTTAAACTTTATGCTTTAACTTTTGTACCTGAACACCAGCGCCGTAACGAGGGTATGAAGCGCCTATGGCAAGTGTCTAACTTGCGGTTTTCCGTAATCCATCAATAATAAGAAAAAAATTAAAAAATTTAATGTAACAAGTTAAATTTTACTAAATGCAATATATTAAACACTATTAACCCCACCAAGTAAGTTGCCTGTATACACAATAATGTATTTGTCAAAGTATTTGTATGAATAAATAATCTATAATCTAAACAAGAAAAATTTTTTATTCATATTCAATGACGACAGTCGGTGTTGATTCATATAGGTTAATGATCATGATTCAGAATAGTCAAGTAAAATAAAAACCACGTGCAATTTTCAACCGGGTCGGTAGTTTTGCAACGCCTTCGTTACGGTACTGTTGGACACTTTTACAATTTGGATACTATTATCTGGGGGTCAAAAATCAAAGAAAATCTCGGTGTTAAAAGTCCGGTTCTGACCAAGTTCTTGTGTAGGTACAACACAAATTATATTTAATTATACATACGTAATGTAATTATAGGTAATAATACTGAGTCTTTCAAGTTCGAGTTTCTTTTTCAATAGTGTTTACTACTATTTTTACAGATTTTTCTTTGTTTTTATTTTGTCAGATGTCAGGTAGAAAGTGTACAATTTACTAAAATGAATTCAATTTCACTCGAGAACCATATAAAAATATTTAAAATCTACTACGAAAGTGGTGGACCACATTTCGCTAACTTGTGGATATTTTTGGTCGTTACAATCGTCCAACTGAGACTGGAATAAGAAAGTTAATCAAAAAATTTGAGTCTACTGGTTTGATGCAAGACATTAACACACCAGTGCATATTCGTCCCGGTCGTTCGACGGTGCAACATGCCATACATCCCACGAAACAATGAATTTATTGCAAACAAAATTCCCGGGAAGAATAATTTTACGAAATTCTGAAACAATTTGGCCGCCAAGATCACCAGATTTAACAACTACGGACTATTTTCTATGGGGCTATCTCAAATATAGAGTTTATTCAAATAAACCAAATAAATCAGAAACAATTGAAGTCTTGAAAGACATTAGACGTGAAATTGCCAAGATAGAGCCACAATTATGTCGAAATGTCATCAAAAATTTCACCAAAAGAATCAACATGTGTAAGCGTGCACACGGGAGACATTTGCAAGATATCATTTATCATTCATAAATTGCAGACCCTCTAGTACATTATAATATTAATAACATGATAAATTTCCATTCAAAATGTATCTTTAATTTGCATTTGAAAACGAAACTCTAACTTGAAAAACCCTGTATATATCGGTAATAATAATATAATATAGGTAATATAATAATAGGTAAGTTTTCTGTGATGTTTTCGGTAATGTTTTGGACGTGTCAATGTTTGGGTTAATTTGGGTATGCTGATTAAATTAAGCTAGAAATTAGTAACTTATATTGAGTGATTGACTTATATGTATTACAATTGAATATTTTACCTTATCATTTATTTAATAATTTTGTTTTTAGTTTTATAGCTGAAATACGAAAATGTACAATGTTATTGACGGAACTCAGTTCAGCTAGTGAACTTTGCTTTTTTACATTTGTTATGTTTTTGTGATCACCAAGTCAATAAATAATTTAGGGAAACATAATAATATGTATTATTCATAGGATAATTCGTGTGTGTGTTTGTGTAGAGAAGCAGAATTATAAAGTTTTTAGTTATGCGGTGATTTAAAAAGTTTCCGTATGTATTGAAGGCCTAGTGCGTTTCGAATTTAAGTCTCCTGCTACTTAAATTTTATTGATCAAATTAAAAAGTTTGTCTGAATTGCTCTCATTGTATTTATTTTTTGCTCAATTTTGTGAAATTATAATAAATTGTCGACTTTTTATAGTTTACTGGTAAGCTACTCCCCCATTTTTTTTTGTAAAATCGATATACCTAAAATTAAAAAAAAACAATTTTTGAAAAATAGCAGATATTTTCTTTTCAATAACCTCTAATTTTTAATGTTTTAGATATTTCAGAAAGTCCTTTAGATATCACTATAAACTTTTGATGTAATATTTTTAAATTTATTTAGTAAAACATTTGCTACTTTTCAATCTTTTTTTATCAATTTAAAAAAAGATAGGGGGAACCCATATATCGATAAGTTCATTACATTAGAGTTGTTATTTTTGATTATAGTTGCAATACCGTCTGCTGCAGTATCACCGATTCTGTCTATTCATATTATGTATATGATGTGTACATCCAGAAAATGCAATGGATTTGTTTTTATTTACTTTTGTTTCCGTGATCAACAAAATATCAATTTTATTTTTTATTAGAACATTTTAGACTTTGAAAACTCTTTAGATTATTCTATAAACGTCCTATAATTTTATTTTAAATATATTTTATTTTATTTATTTAAAAATATTTTTTATTTTAAATATATTTATTTTAGCTGTCACAATTCTCAATGTAACTGAAAAAATCAAGTGTTAATTAAAATTTTTGTTATTTCGTTCTAACAACCACTTAGTAAAATGGTAAAGTCTAAACATTTTAGTGAATTTTCGCACTGTTTTAAGCCTTACCCCATAGCCTATGTGCTTCATAATTAAATTAGGTTGTGGACTTTAGTTTTTAATAAACCTTGCGTTCGTTAGTTCACACAACATTTATTTTTAAAAATTTATTAGTTTTAGTTCTATAAGAATAAACCATTATTAGATTGGCAAACTAATTTGAAAAAATCTAAAAAAGTAACCTACACAAATTAAATAATTAAAAACAACATTTTTGAGGCTATTTCAATTTTGCCCGTAGCTTTACTTTAGGTTACACAATAGCATTCCTACAAATTAACACGTTTTTCTTTATCAAAAAACTACCTGTTCAAATTTGAGACATAAGTGTTAATGAACAATAAAGGGAATAGATTTGAAATTTGATGACAAAATCAAATTATTGTAATCAATAAATTATTTTAGGGCTTTTGCTACAGTTTTTGTTAACCTTTAATATAAAGTTTAATATAAGTTCTAAAATACTCGATCTATTCTTTAAATACATTTTTAACAATATTGTTTTATTAAATTTGAAACTAACATAGAATTGGATGAAAAAACTTGCGCAGAATCTTTGCTTTAAAGAAAAAAGTTTAGTATTTTATTCACCAAGAACCCGATAATTTATTTTTACATAAAATATGTATGTATACACAAAATAAAATATAGTATAATTTTAACCAATACTATCAATAGGTTCAATCTGTTTCTAAACGTATACTGTTATTTAACATATTATAATAATTCTCCTTTCTGAAGGAAGAAGGGCTTAAATTAAAAATTGGAAAATTTTGTTAGCTACTGATCTTATGTCCAATTTATGCTCTTTAGATTAGTCTTAAAGACTTAAGTGTATTTCCTTTCATTTAAAAATAAAGAAAAAATACACTTAGATACATAAAAAATACAGCAGCTAACAAATTTTCCAATTTTGACTTAGCCTTTAGTTTTTTGGATACTCAATTGGAGTATATATTTCACCATACAAATCTCCTGTTCCTATTTCTTCCTCCAAGTACAAATAAGTTAGTTCCAATTTATATCTTCCATTAGGAATAAGCGGGGGAAAATGCGTTTCATCGAGAATAAAATTGCAAAAGGAATATGTAACACCCTAGAAGTACAAAACTTTAGATTTATTTTATTAGCAGAACGTATTTGCCAAACCGTTTTGAGGTACGGATCTGTAAAATTTCCACAATTTCTGATTGTTTGAATACCTCCGGCGTTTGAATTATAACCCTTAAGTGCATTAACTCTACAACGTATTGGAAAGTGTCGATATTCATTACTCAAAAACTTATAAACTTGTGCGACAATCTAAAAATTATAATTTCATTTTTATCATTTTACTTTATCATAATATGAAATATAAGAAGGTATTGTTTTCGTGCAGAAAAAAAAATTGAGATTTTGATGGATTTACACTTTTTAAGGTCCCATGAATTAAGTAAGATGATTTCCAAAAAATGTCTGTGTGCGTGTGTGTGGTCAAATTTTGTGTGTACTCTACAAAAAATTAATAGGAATTTTGAAGCTAAATTTGGGATTTTGTATCCTTATATTGAGACTTAGAGCTGATTAAATTTTATTTAGAATTGGTTCATGGAAACTACTTTTTTTTTAAATGTTATTATTTTAAAACTAATAGGAATTTCAAAACCAAATTTAAGATTTTGTATTTTTATTGTAGGAATTAGGGATGATCAAATTTTGGTCAAAATTGGTGTATGGAAACAATTTTTTCCTTTAATATTAGTTTTATTAAATATTTCCAAAACAGCTAAGAATTTCAAAATTAAATTTATTATTTTGTATCTTTGTATTGAGATTAGATTTTGAGTTAAATTGATTAACGAAAATGTTGTTTTTATTATTTAAAATTATTTTTTAAATAAATAATTAAAGTATGATCAAGTCCTTCTATTAACATCCTATTTTTAACTTTAACGTCATATTAGTTTAGCGAGAGAAAACATAATAAATAATTTAAAAAAAAACAGTATAACCAAATACTATTGATCAAGAAATTTTCAAAATAAAATTTTACCACATTTTTAATTCATTTTATAAAATGGTATTTACACTAACCTAATAATTTGTGTAATTGAATAAAATCTAATGAAAACGTAATAATTGAATAACTTCAACCTGTCATTGTCCATTAGTATCTATTTGTTAACCAAATTATAAAACTTAATATAAAATTATGATTGAATAATAATTATAATTGTCACAAAAATAATTTTTCCATTAAAAATTTAAATTAATTCGTACTTGCTGATGTAAATTGGGCTTTCAGCATGTCAGTGATGGCAACACGTTCAGTGATGGTAGATGGTTTTCAGCAAAAGAGATGATTTGATTTGAAAGAACAACAGGTTTGACATTACATTTGAACAAAAACAAAGATTACCTCAACTTTCTTTACTATATTAACTTTCAGGTTTACGGTAACATTCAATGCAGGAGTGCTGCGATTGTATTTAAATGTTTTTATTTCGAACTTATTGATATACTTTTTACTATAATTCAATACTGTCACTCGCATGTCTTTAATTTTGAATCCATTTTGATGAAACTGAAATGCAATTAATTAAAGAAATATTTCTGAATTAGATTAAATTATATTATGTCATTTTCAAAATAATGTAAATTTCAAGCTGTGGGCAGTCTATCTAGAGCAGTGTTTTCTTGACTAAGAAAACACTGACAGACAGACAGATTAGTATAGCCATCGATAAAAGAAAAGTAGAAAAATTCTAAAAGAACCGCTAATCTTCATTTTTGTGATTATTTATTTAATAGTCAATTCATTTTTATTTGATTTACTTGATTTTTAAGTTCCAAAACTGAACACAATGAAACAATCTTAGAATTAAAACTACTCCTTTCAAACTAACAAAACTTGACATTGTAGAATACATTCCTGGTCAAGGCTGCTAACGTCATTCCAAAATAAATACTTCATAGGGTTGAAAGGCTCGTAAACATAGCTTTGGATTTTTTGTTTAAACAAATTTTGAAGCCAAAATCTACAGATTGACTACTTGATTTCTTATATCAGTGGTCATCAGTGGTTCTTTTGAATTTTACTTTTATGTGAGACTCTTTTGATTGTTTTAAACTTGGCTGAAAATTATAATAAAAACAACTCGTTTTTGCAATTAAACAAATTGATAAATTTAGTTTCTGACTACTTTTACAAGCTAGTATGTAAATTTAAAATAATATAAATTATAAAAAGGTTTGATTGCTAATTTGATTTAAATGCGCAAAATTTCAAATTGTTCAAATTATTACCTTATTAAGATTGATAATAATTATGTTATGTCAAACTGATAGTTATCAGTTGCAGTGCACATCTGTTTAAAGTTGAAATTTTCCTGCTTCATGCAACCAATCTTCTAATATTGCGGGATAAGTGTTTGCCTTTCGAATATTTCCAATTTAGTTTTATTATTTTATCTATTATTCTGAAGTCTAAGGCTCTAAACATTGCATTCATGTTGGTAAATTTTCCCATTGTTTTTATTAAGCCATATTTTTTGCGCATGTACGATATAATTGAGTTGGGTTGTGTACTTAGTTTTAGCGCAAACTTTGAGTTTGTTAGTTTACACAACGCTTATTTTTCTGGAAATTGATTAGTGAACATAAATGTTATTCGATAAGAATGACCATCAGGTTGCAAAACCATTTTTAAAAAAATTTAAAAATTGATGTGGTTCATATTTATTTAAATACCTAATAAATTTCTTTGTCTTTGCTGCTTTATCTTGCAGTAATAATCTTCGTTTTCTTCATCGTTTGCTTCTTGTCAGAAGCGTCGTGACCCAACATGGCCGAAGCCAGGATAAATTTTCTAGGGAGTACAATTTGTGGGGCGATTTTCCATTGTCTATAGTCCACAGATCGATATTGGACTTTTAGATCACAGCAGTGTATCTAACGCGAGCAGAATTCGAACCGCGAGTTTACGCTTCTTAGTCAACCCGTGTATGCTTCACGCCATACTGCTAGTATATCTAAAATTTATATTTACTATTTACTTCCCAGTTGACCAATTTCCCAGTTTAGTTGAGATCGTAGGAAGTTTTTAATTGTTAATAAATTGTTTGATTAAAAACAACATTTTGGGGCTACATCGATTTTGTTCGTAGCTTTACTTTAGGTAACGTATTGGCATTCCTACAATTTAATTAACATGTTTTCTGTTATCTGAAGCCATGAACACAGTAATTCCAAAAATTTTTTCTTTATCAAAGAGTTAACAGTATAAAGTTAAGTCCTGAGTGCCAATGATTAATAATGGGAATAGATTTGCAAATTTGATGACATGAACAAATGATTGTAATCAATAATTATTTTATAACTTTTGTTTCAGTTTGTGTTAATCTTTAATATAAAGCTTAATATAACTTCTAAAGTAATCGATCTAATTTTTAAATATAGTTTTTATCAATACTATTTAATTATGAGATTAAATATGAGATTAATATAAATCTAAAAAATTTATACGGGATCTTTGATTTAAAGAAGACAAGTTTACTATTTGCACCAAAAGAACACTTTAATTAATTTTTACGTAAAATGTGTACAACACAACATAAAATATTTAATTTAAAACTTTAATCCACATCATCAATAGGTCCATTCTATTTCTGAGCGTATACTACTGTTATTTAACATACATATTATAATAATTCTCCTGTGTTAAGTAAGAAGGGCTTAAGTTATTGTGCGTGAAGTTAAATTTTCTTTTTTCCAAAAATCATTTTTGTGTTGTTGTTCTCGATTGTTCTCCATTTGTTCACAAGTGTTTTGTTATTTGTTTTTTAAATTTGCAATAAATCATCATCAACATTGAAAAAAACTTCTTTTTTACAGCCTCTTTTTTCTCAAATGAAAATGTTTTTTGTTGTTTTTAACAGTTCTGCAAAAATAAATCATAATCATCACCTAGATGTATTTCTTAGATAATCTATCTATTATATAAATTAACAAAGTAACCAATCAGGCAGCAGCAAACAAAAAAAAACATAAATATAAATATTAACTTCGTTAATTTATCTTATAGATAAATTATCTAAGAGATATCTTCTAGTAAAGAAATCGGGTATAACTATAATATTAACTGCTAAAACGGCTAAATAAGATTTTGCACCAGCCCTTTTTTTAAATTTTAATTCATTTTGATTGTTCTCAATTATTCTTCATTTTTTCTCAATTTTTATGTAAAAATAAATCGTCTAAATCTAATAATACCCTCGAAAATCGCGAAATAAGATTTTGAAATTTTTTTATTTTTATTGTTTTAATTGCTTTTGAATTATTCTCTTCTATTTAATTGTTTATGTGTAACATAGTAGAATTACTGAATACGATATATTGCAAATCGTATATTAAACCCACCATCTGTTAGAAAATTTCCGCGGCTTCTGATGAACAGAGGTGACAATAATTATTATCATTATCACATTAATTCGCTGGGACGCTATACGACCTGGGTAAAGAAAGTAAAGAAATGCATTTATTACTTAAGAAAAAGAAGTTATAAAGAAACAGAAAGCAACGTCGTAAAACTTAAGATTTAAAAACGCTGAATTGCCACAAAACAAATAAAGAACAATAAATTATTAAAAATAATCAGAGAGAATAAATATTTTAATAAAAGGGGCTGGCATGAAAATATTATTTCGCGGTTTTCGCGTTTAATATTAGACTTAGGCCATTTATTTTACAAAACACTTATGAACAAATGGAAAACCATCTAGAACAACAGAGAAAATTAATTTTTTAAAAAATGGGGATCTAACTTCACGCACGTTTTAAGTTAAAGATTGGAAAGCTTTTTAGCTACTGAACCAAAGTCTATTTTGCATACCCTTTGGATTAGTATTAAGGACTTAAGTGTATTTCCTTTCATTAAAATTAAGAAATAAATACACATCGGTATATAAAAAGTACAGCATCTAACAAAATTTTCCAATTTTTGACTTAACCTCTTTTACAGAACACTGGAGAATTAGAAGTCAAATTTTATTTTTTTGAGTACTCAATTGGAGTATATATTTCAGTGTAAACATTTCCTTGACCTATATCTTCTTCCAAGTACAGATAAGTTAGTTCCAATTTATATCTTCCATTAGGAATAAGCGGAGGAAAATGGGTCTCATCGAGAATAACATTACAGATGTAATATGTAACACCCTAGAAGTACAAAACGTTAGATTTATTTTATTACCAGAAAGTGTTTGCCAAACCGTTTTCATGTACGGAGATGTAATATTCCCACAATTTAACATTGATTTAACACCTCCTACGTTTGCATAATAACCCTTAAGTGCATTCACTCTAAAACGGATTGGAAAGTGCCGATATTCATTACTCGAAAACTTATAAACTTGTGCGACTATCTAAAAATTTTAATTTTATAATTTTTTTCTTTTTTTGGGCAACATAACAAAGTAGGTGTATTAATAGCTGATAACTGGGGTTTGAGTTGTAGTTATTTGGCAGCTGATAACTTGGAAAATTTATTTTCTTTTAATTTTATCTATATATTATTTTTGTAAGAGAAAGCATAATAAATTAAAAGAAAAACAGTATAAAACAAAAAACTTTCTGAGCCAGTGTTAGTGAAAATGTTCCTAAATGACAACCGTTAATTTTAGATAAGGTTGCTCAAGAAATTTTCGAAATAAAATTTGATCACATTTTTGGTTCATTCTTATAAAATGGCATAAAAAGCTTACCATAACCTAGTAATTTGTGCAATTGAATAAAATCTAATGAAAACGTAATAATTAAATGACCTCAACCGGTTATTGTGCATTAGTATCTATTTGTTTAGCCAAATTATAAGAATTAATGTAAAATTATGATTGAATAATTATAATTATCTCAAAAATAATTTTGACGTTAACAAATTTAAATTGATCCGTACTTGTTAGTGTAAATTGGTTTTTTTGAATGGTAAAGTGACGCCAAAAAGTATACATATAGACTATATTATACTATAATACTCTATGGTAGCCCAAATACTCTTTGGTGACGCCATACTTTGGTGCAGTGTGCATAGGTGGTTTTCAGTAAAAGAAGTGGGTTGATTTGAAATAATAAGAGGTTTGATATTACATTTGAACAAAAAAAAAGATTACCTCGAGCTTGTCTATAATGTAAACTTTCAGGTTTATGGAAGCATTCGCGGCAGGAGTAGTGCGATTGTATTTAAATGTTTTAATTTCAAGGTGATTCACATACTTTTTACTATAACGTATTAATTCCGCTCGACATTCTTTAATTTTGAAACCATTTTGATGAAACTGAAATGCAATTGATTAAATAAAGGTTTTCAATTACATAAAATTATATTATATTTTATGTCAAAAGTATAATTAGAAATTTCAAACTGAAGACAACCTATCTAAAGCAGTGTTTCTTGCCTGCAAGCAACTTTTAATAAAAAAAAATAGAAAAATTCTAAATTACCCCTGATCTACCTTTCTGCGGTTATTTTTTTAAATAATCAAATGAAATATAACTTCACTTTTTAAGTTCTGAAACTGAACTCAATCAAACCATCTTAAGATTTTACATCAGCATTTTAAACTAACAAAACTTGATATTCTTGGTCAATGTTGCTATCGTTATTTCGAAATGAATACTGTATGGGGTTAACAGACACGTAAATATTGCTGTGGATTTTTTTATATAAACGAATTTGGAAGCCAACATTCACAAACCGACTACATACTTTTTCATCTAACTAAATCAGTGTTTTTTTTAAATTTTAATTTTATGTGAAATCTTTTGATTGTTTTAAACTCGGTTAAAAATTTTAATAATACCCGCTTTTCTTATTGTCAAATTGAGAATTTAATTTATAAGTACTTTTCAAATCACGTAAATTTAAAATTTTTAATGCTTGAATCGATTTTAGGAAAATTAAGTATATTAAAGTTTTGTCTAGACAAAAAAACTTAACATAACTTTTCTATTAAAAATATTTCTTAAAACTACCCAAATACAAATTTTACTCAAAATAAAATGAATTATACAAAAGTTTCATTACTAATTTTATTTAAACGCACAACATTTCAAATCGTTTATACTATTTATTATTTAACGAATCAAGTTGAATCTTGAGGTGATGAAATGTTTCTGCTTCATAATACCAATCTTCAAATATTGCGGTAAATGTTCACATTTCGAATATTTCCAATTTAGTTTTCTAATTATATCCATTATTAATTTAATCTTCTGTTATAAAAATGCTATTAATTTGAAATTTAACTTATATTTTTATACGTCCATTTTAACAATTTTTTATATTGATTCTTATGTAATTATACATATTGTTTACTTCCATTAAAATTTATTTTTGATTGATTTGAACTTAAATTTTTGGGACCTTTCTTTACTACATCGAGTGTAAGACTGACTTTATAATTTATATTCTTTCATTTTCTGCAAATTCATACTGTACATAGCAAAAGAATATTTCTATAAATCAAATTTGTAACTTTTCTTCCTTTTAACGTAAATATCACTCTAAGTAATTAATACTTAGCACTTTAATTAATTTACAGTTATTTGTTTACATTTTAAAATCTAATTTATTAATTAATTTTTGGTTGAACAAAACTAATAATCAGCGCAGTTTTACAAATCAAGGAAGTCTTCACCTGCTACTTTGCAACTTTATTAATTATATTTGTTTAAGATTTTTAATTAAACAACAAGAAGAAGACTTGGAAAACAAATTTCTATCACATTTTAAGTTTTTAAATTTAACCAATATTTTTATATTTATTTTGAACCATGGCAATATATACCAAAGTACATGTTTTTGTAGTCTAAAAAAAAATTAATAATAAAACTAATCTCAAATTAAGACTTACTTTGGACAAAAGATCGTCATTACAGGTCACGTCTTGAATCAATGGATATAGGAGCAGCAAAATTACAATTTTCATTACGAGATTATTATTGCAACAATTGTCAACTTAAGGATAACGTGTACTGACAAAACCTTATACGAGCCTACGCTTTTATAATATTATATTATAT
Organism: Lycocerus yunnanus; assembly: GCA_036346125.1. NCBI lineage: Eukaryota > Metazoa > Arthropoda > Insecta > Coleoptera > Cantharidae > Lycocerus > Lycocerus yunnanus. Next base: position 1,860,956 of record JARFIX010000017.1, read on the forward strand.
ATATATTTATAATAGACAGGATATCGCTTAATGGAGCATAATAAAAATGCAACTATAGATCGTCATTGTTATTTAAAAATAACATAGACTAGAAATATATTTTCTATTTAAACTTATCCATTTAAAGATATATCCTGTTTATAATATTTTATTCATAAAAAACATGCTATACATCATAGTCCATCGGGAAAACCTTCAATATAGCCCATTAAAAGTAATTTCTTCAGAAATTTCTGTTATACTGATTATTCTGTAATGGAAATCATTGTTATGTTTATTATTTTATAAAATCGACCAGCTACAGGATGCCTCTAATAAACATTTCCTCCTTTAAAGGATATTAGAATTTTTCTAACCAATCCCAGGATTAAAAATTTAAGCACATGTTATAAACACACAAGAACAATTCTACGAGGGAGAGTAGAAGTACGTGTAATATTTTAATATAATAATCAATGTGACATAAAATGCTGAAAAAATTTAAATAGTAAACTAATGGGCTTTATTGAAGGTTTTTCCAAAGTATGGCATATTTTTTATAAACATAATGTTGCAAACAGGAAATCCCCGTAAATAAATAAATTTAAATAAAAATATATTTCCAACCTATGTTGTTTTTAAACAATAATGCTGGTCTATAGTTGCATTTTTATTATACTCCATTAAATGATATCCTGCCTACATACTATTATAAAAGCGTTGATTTGTGTCCAAGTTTGTCAGTATTCTTAAGTTTAAAATAGTAGATTGAATAATAAAGTCGCAATGAAAAGTGTAATTGTGTGGCTTCTATTCCAATTCTTTTTTTCAGACATATCCTGTGATGACATTATATTGTCCAAGGTAAGATTTAATTTGTGATTAGTCAAATTATGAATTTTATTAAAAATCTGAAACCATAAAAGTTATGAGCTTCTGTTAAAATTGTTTGTAGCTCAAGCATGCGAATTATTATTAGTGAACACTTTTATGAGAAATTCTAGAATAGTGGCTGCACCCTCTTTGCAATTTTTTTAATTAAATTGGTGTCATTGTAGTATATTATCTACTAATATAGTATTTTTTAAATTTATAAATACACATAATTCTTGAAAATATTTATATAAATTCGGATGATGGTGTTTCCGAAATTTATAGAGATATTTGATTGTTCAAGTTGTACACGTTTGTCCAAGTACAAGTTGTACACCGTTGTTTCGATTTTTAAAATCTCTTCAGTTAAACTCAGCCCTAAATGATTGAATATGGATTAAAATCCACTAAAAATTGAAATCGAAAACTATTGAATAAGAGAATCTACTGTGTCGATGTGGGTTTGTCAAAACATATATCAATTAATTAGTATTAAATTTTTCCATATACATAGTTTTTTATTTCAAATTTTAATGGATTTGAATCCCTATTTAATTATTTAGAACTCAGTTTAACTAAGAAGATTTTAAAAATCAAAACAACAGTGTACAACGGTGTCTTAAAGTAAAAATGTAAGTGAAATTTTTTTTAACAATTTAATAAAAACATGTTTACTAAAATTTTACTTCGATTGTAAAAAGTTAAAAAATTTTGAAAACATAATTTCACATGTTAATGAACGATTTAAAAATAATATTTTTTTAACAATAACATAGAATCAAATTAGGAAATATTATTTTAATCAATTGTTTCAGTTTCATCAAAATGGTTATAAAATTAAAGACTTTCGAGCGGAATTAATAAGTTACAATAAAATGTATGTCAATAACTTGGAAATAAAAACATTTAAATACAATCGCAGTACACCTGCCGTGAATGCTACTGGGAGCCTGAATATTTCCATGCCGGAGAAAGTAGAGGTAATCTTGTTAGAGATTCAACAAGTTTAATGTCAAATTATCCACGCTCACTAGTTTTAAAAACAATTTTGAGCAGTGGCTCAGCTAGGATTTAATTGTTTTTACCTTTTTAATTTTGTTATTTTTTCTCTCGCAAAGCTATTACAAAGATGAAATTAAAACCAACCAAGGGCTTAATCAGGACACTTCTGTTTGTGCAAGTTGTATAATAGTAAGCAGTAGAGGCGGTTATTGGTCTGATGCTATGGTATCCGGTTCGAGTTCGAGAGGACTCTACATAAAAAGTTTTCTCTCTGATTCTCTTTCTATGACCGTTTTTGTGCTGCAGAGGGCACGTCAAGCCGGCGATCCCTTGAAGGGAGAAAATCTTTCCCTTCTACAGCGCAACGCTTGGGTTTGTTTACACTGCTAACACTGTCCTGCAAATTTACCTTGCCCTCTTCTAAAATTACACGTATCACAGTAATAAGCAGTAGATATGCAATAGTTGTGCAATTGTTGTTCATGTAGGACGTCAAAATTAGAAGCGATTGATCTTTTGAAATCAATTTAATTGCTCAACGAAAAGCTATGTACTTCCAAATATCTGCGTCGAAATGTATTTTATTTTTTTCTATTTGATTTTATGGTATTTACACTATTTAAGCGAGAGAAAATTATTTAAAAAAAAATTTCTTGAGAAAAAACCTATAAATATAAATCTAAAACATATAAATTATAAACCAATTTTACCTAATCAAATCTAAGCTATTTTTCTTAAGATTTATTTTTACGGTCGTAATTAATTAGTCCCTGTATCAAAACGTTTCGTGCCATCCCTCTAATTGAAACGTGCCATCTCTCTAATTTAGATAATACTAATAATCTTCTTCTTCTTTATCGTAATTTAGGAGTAAATCCTGTATCATCTAATCTATTGTGCCGTGCTAGGAGTTATCTTGAGATCCAGAGGTAGAACTCTCGTACCACCTCTTTGGTGACCGTCTTGGAAGTCTTCTGGAAACGGGTTTGCCTGTCATTGCTATTTTGGCCAGTCTGCTTTTGTTCATTATCTTTACGTGGTGTCTCCATTGTCTCCTTCTTTCCCTTATCCATCTTACTACGTTTTGGATATCGCATGTTTGTTGTATTTTTTCGCTTTGCATTTTATCCATTAGGTAGACTCCTACTATTGAACCTAACGTTCACATTTCCGTGCTCCAAAGGATTGGTTTTGTTTTGGAATTTTCCGTTCTTGTCTCAGCAGCATATGATAATACATATGTATATGTTGGTCTAACAAATGTTTTATATATTCGTGTTTTGCTGACTGTCGCCATATAATTGCTGTTCCATATGATATCTCGCAAATAGCCTGATACCGCAGCTGCTTTTGCGGTTTGAATACGTACTTCATGTTGGGTATCTCTATTACTGGACAGATTGGCCCAGTGGTTTGAAACTTGTACAAAAAAACATTATACACCGTCTTCATTTTCTGCTAATAGGACTGCGTCATCAGTATAGCAAATAATTTTTATTGTGCCATTTCCCATTCTGAATCCAGCATTCACAGTCTTTACATACTCTATAATTTCGTCCATGATGATGTTAATCAATGTGGGACTGAGACTATCTCTTTGTCTTATTCCAGATGATTCATTAATTTCTTCTGTTAATTTTCCATTTACCTTTATTTTGGCCTTGCATTTCCAGTTTAGTTCAGCAATAATTCTGATTATATTTGGGTCAATGCGGGTTCTTTGTAATACGTTCAGAGTGTCCTCCGGATGAACTCGATTAAATGCCTGCGTCAGATCGACAAAACACAACATGAAAGCCAGTTTGTTGTACTTCTTGGCTGTTTTCGTCGTTTTCGTACGATATTTGCATAATACTAGGTTGTATGTGTATGTGTATGTGTATTGTATGTGCCTACGTTTGCTGATCCAAGTACTCTGACATCCAACATTTGCTTGGGGTGTGTATTTCTGTTGGTGATGATATAGTTCAGGGTTGACCTTTGTCTACTTGAGTTTGTCCATGTATATTTATACTGTTCTTTATGTGGGTAGAAGGTGTTATTGATCCTTAGCTCGTTCTGTGTCCATAAATGTATTATAAAGTTTCCATTATCATTCTGTATATCTTTGTTATTTTCCGTTGATTATACCGTTACCGACTCTTGCATTCATGTCTCCCATTATGAATGTTCCCGCCCATGCTGGTATGCCATCTAATATCCGCTGCAGATTCTCATAGAAAGCCTTCTTTTTTTGCACTTAGTTTATTAACGTCAGGTGCATAGACAGGTTTTTCTGTTCCAGGCTGCAAGGTCAAATGTAGCAATCTGTCGTCGATGTACTGTATTTTGTCTATATTTTGTTCCATCTTTTTGTGTAGTAATAGACCTATGCCTGCTTGAGCTCTTTTGTTCTTTTCTCTTCTACTGTAGATGAGAATGTAATTCTGGTATCTAGCAGACCTTTTTCCCTTCCTTTTGGTTTCAGAAAGAGCGCTATCCATGATGTTATATTCCAATATTCTATTTGTAGAACTTTTGATCTCCATTCTCGTGTTTTTACCGTGTTTATCATTAAAGTCATCTGTTCAGCATCCGAGGCATTGTTATTGGTTCTGTGAGAAATTCTTCATTTATGTCGGCAGGTAGGATGCTATCTATGGCCCTCTTTTGAAGGAGTGATTCTCTCGCTCTCGTTTGTCCTGACCTTACTTTCCACCTGGATTGGTTACCCGATCTCCAGTTCAGTTACTGAGGTTTCCGGTGTTCGCCAACGTAGAGGTGAGAGTCGAGATTGAGTAGGAAAGTCTAGGTGACATTAACAGTAAGCAGTGCCATATTTTGCGCATTAACTACCCCTTCAAGCCTTTGAATAATAGATTTAGTTATTATTAATTTAATTTTTCAATAGAGGTAAACACTCGTGAGCACGTGGCAATGTCAAATGTTGTGTGAAAACGTAGTTTTGTTCCAATCTTTATAAATATTGCATCCAGATAAGCGCACGTTTTGCAAAATTCAGGTGTTTTTCATGTGTATGCTATACCGATGACGTCTAACGAGACAGATACATAATATGTATGTCTATATAGCTCACCTTATTTTGCGCAATATTTTCAATTAAATTTAAAGCATTCCTTTTAATAAGTTAATTTGTTTTAACTATATAATAATAAATTTTTAGATATTGATACAAGTTTATAAATTTTTGAGTAACGAATATCGACACTTTCCAATACGTTATCAAGTTAATGCAATTAAAAATATAGATGCAAACGTAGTAGGTATTAAGGCAGCAAAGAATTGTGGCAACGTAACAGATTTGAACTTTAAAAAGGTCCCGCAAATAGTTTCTGGTAATAAAATTCATAATATATCTGTTCTATTTTTCTAGGGTGTTACATATTACATCTGTAATTTTGTTATCGATGAAACCCATCTACCTCCACTTATTCCTAATGGTAGATATAAATTCGATGTGTTTTTTCTGTATATAGATGAAGAAATGGCCAAAATGAATCTGTATGCAGAAGTATATACTCCAATTAAATATTCAAAATAAAAAAGTGTATAATATGATAATTAATAAACAATAAGCAGATTGAACCTATGAATAACGTTTCTTAAAATTGCACTATATTTTGATGTTGGGCATCACATTTTATTTTATCTGCCGGAAAGGTTTAGGTGTATTTTTCCGTTTTATTATGTGGAAATTTTAGTTTATATTAGAACTAGGAACTTGAATCTTAAAACTTGACATAATATGTTACACTTTAAAGTTTTTTACTTTGTCAAAATTTATGAATATGAATATTAGCACTGTAGCACTAGCAGACCCATGGCTTTCTTTGTCGCCGTACTATATTTTTTTCTCTCACGAATATATTACTTCCAGTCATCCAATTCAATCTCATTCTAGTCTTTTGCACTTCGTCTTTCCAACAGCTGCTTGATCTGCCTCTTCTGTTTGTGCCTCCAAATTTAAATTTTAATATATCATTTTCCTGTTTATCCTCACCAGGTGCCCCACCAATAAATTACTTTAGAACAATTCGTTAGAATTGTTGCATTTTGACTCGTTCTTGAATTCATGGGTTTGCCACTAATATCTCCTTGTTAGTACAACCCAAAAAAAGTGCACTAAGGTACTGGTCTACGTTTCCGCTAATTAATGGTTATTAAAAGTTGCAGTAATATGAAGCTTAAATGTATATTATGTAATATTATGAAGGTTAAATATATATTTATTATGTAATAAATTTGTTTTCTTTAAATATAAATAAGTACCCTGTATAAGTTCTTTTTACCATTTATATTTTTTATATCGATTTCCCCTTAACTTTATTATTATATTTTGAGCATAAATTTGTCAATTTTATAAGTTTAGTGAAAATTTTAATTGAATTAGTGAATTTTTTTCCAACTTACTTATTTAATTAGTCCCTGAAAGAGATGATTATTTATATTTCGTTCTATCGGAACTCTTCAGATAAATCTGGATTGATAATTGATTTTCAAATAAAATTATGGGAAAAATGTATTTATTAACCGAGATATCAATAAATTATTTGACTCATTTACAAAACTTTTTGTTTTTTACATTTTTTCCATAATTTATAGTTTAAAATTAATTATCAATTAAATTATTAGGCTCATCTAAAAAGTTTCAATAAAACGAAATGTAAATGATCATCTTCAATCAGTTTCTAAACAAAAAAACAACTGTGTTTCGGTGCAAACTGTGCAATTTCTTTCAATATTTTGTTCTGCTATGATGCCCTCGTTTGATTACTCCGAACAAAAAATAACAATCGCATTCGCTCTTTAAGAGTTACAGAGATCATTCCTTATCCGGTAGTATGGAAAACTCCCGCTTCAGCCTAAGAGATTTTATTCTGGTAGATCTTCATGTGAAAGTGTTTTGCTCTACGATTTGAACACAAGGCAGGTACGCTTGAGTAAAGTTTTGAAATTAATTATACAGGCCATTAAAACTATATAAAAGAAAATATGATGATACTTAGAAACAGCTCTACATTATGAATTTTATAAAGCATCAGCGTTATCTTATTGGCTTAACGAATCACCGAATCACCGAGAAGAGTAGAAGAATTAATAGATATATCAGTATGATCTTGAAAATATCGGAAATTAATATTTAAGAGAGTAAGACGGTCATTGGCTTAGTTGTTAGCCCGATCGACTGCTAACGTAAGGTGCCCCGGTTTGAATCCGGTAGAGGCTCACTTTGTATGGCTGTCTCCGTGCTTCGGAAAACACGTAAAAACAGTAGTCCTTCTATGTTAATGAATTACTATTATTAACAATATAAAGTAGGGTAACAGACATATCTGAGGCCAGTTTACTACTTCAAATGCAAAAATACTAGCAGTGGTTTCGGAACTTCGCCGAGGTTACGGTTCGATATTACAGGATCTAGTCTTAAATTAAGAGGAAGATAAAGGAGAAGAATATTTGAGAGTGACTCCAGACCCGTCTAACAAGTCTCGTATTTATATTAGAAACCTGTCGGACATAATATGAAATACATTGAACATAGGAAGAAACTAGTTTTCTTTGAATTTGTTTTGTAACAAGTTCCGTTTTAAACAGTTTTACTCGTAAAAGTAGGGTAAAGTTATCAAAAATATTTTTTAAATTTAAAGTTAAATAAATTTTTGAAGCTTTTAATTATATATTTCTACTTTTAGGAAATTTCTATTAAATAAATGTAATATTTACAAGATTATAAACTTTTCAAATAATTTAGTTCAAATTCTTTATAATTAATTGGAATTTTATGAGTCTCCGTATTTTATTTGTCACCTTGTAGATGTAGAGTCAGTCTCTTAATATTTTGCGTTTGCAAAACGCTCGTCTATTTAAGGTCTTACAATAAAAAGTGAAAAAAGTGTTTGACTCAAACTTTGACTAAATCAACAAACTTTGACAGCTTTGCAGTATCCAAGGATAGCATTGAAAAGGTGAGAAAATTCCTGAGTAACTACTCTGTCAAAGTGTCATTATTTTAACTGACATTTACAATGTAAGTTCGTCAAAGTGACGAACGACAAAATTTTAAAGTATCAACTGAAATGAAACTGTAAAGAACCGATGTAGAAAACTAAAATTAAAAATTTTCCGTGTGAATGAAAAACACAAACTTATTAAGTATATTAAAATGCGAGGTTGCTGCATGACAGTTGGATTTATTTTACTATCAATTGCCACAATTAAAACTTTCGTTAGGGTGATCACCGGATGGGATAGAAGTCCAACGTGTTTAGTTGGAAAAACTTGTTTGGTTACAGGAGCAAATTCAGGTAAGTTTGTGTATAAATAATTTTAAATTGTTTCACTTTTGTTGCATTTGTAGGAATTGGATTTTATACTGCCCAAGATTTTGCAAAACGGGGAGCACGTGTAATTTTGGCATGCAAAAGTTCAGAAAATGGAGAAAAGGCTAAAACAAAGATTATTCAGTCAACTGAAAATCCTAATGTCGTGATTAAAATATTAAATTTAGCTTCGTTGCAATCTGTCAGAGACTTCGCATACGATATTAATAAATCTGAAGAGAGATTAGATATTCTAGTGAATAATGCAGCAGTTGCTGGATTGGAAGATGTTAAGACATGTGATGGATTAAACATGATAATGCAAGTGAATCATTTAAGCCCATTCTTGTTAACGAATTTATTAATGGGTGAGTTTTTATTGTACAAAAAAAATAAATTTTACCTATCGAAGCGAAACAATATGCTTAGCGAAATGTTTCAATAATGATAACAGAAATCTAGAAAGCACTTGTTAGAACCGGCTTTCGTTAAAATAAAAATAATACTTCTATTCTGTTATTTCTTCAATTATATCCCTATAATATGAAATGAGGGTTATTTTCTCAATTTTAAGCTCAATTTATATGATAGACACGTAACATCTTGAAAAAGTTATCTCGGAGCTTATATGTGGCTTTTAAGCTCACTGTCGACTCTCTTTAAACTGTAATAGATAATCGGAAATTATTATTTTAGACAGTTGTTGTTTCCTCGGGTTTATATAAAACATTTTCAGATTTTGTAAAATAACAACGTTAAAAACAATACCGAAAAAATACTTTCGTTTGCAATATTATTTTAGACATTTCGAAAAATGTGTAAGCTTTGTTCGCTAAGGTCTCATTTATTTAAGAATTTTGTCGTCCAAGTCATATTTCAAACGTGTGTTTCTGATGTGAAATTTATGCAATCTCTTATTCTCGGTCAAGTATTTCGATCTTTCATAGATGTTCATTTCCATATTTTCTTTTAATTGAATTCAAGAAGAATTTTTTGATACGAAAGAGGAATATTATCGAGACTTGTCACATTTCTCCCTTCCTTACCTAACCGAAAGGTCATTTGTAAGATATGATGCAATACCATTATTTAATAAAATGACACATAAAATTGAAACCTCAGAAATTTCTATGTTTACGGTGAAATACATTCGCCGCTTCTTCATCGCAAATTTGTTAGTGAAATTAGTCGCGAACGTTAGAGCATTGCTCGAGCTTGAATGAAGTTCCATTTTAATTGTGGATTATTCTCAAAATTAGAAATTGGAAATAAGTTAATTATTTTTAAATTAATACTTACCTAATTAAATTGCTTTTAGATTTATTAAAAAAATCAGCTCCAAGTCGAGTAATAATCGTAACGTGCAGCGCAGCTCACATGGCCCAGGTTGACCCCAACAACCTAAGTGAATATCCTAGTGAATCAAAGCTACCAAATGCAATCAACTACGCAAATTCAAAATTTTGCAATATTCTTTTTGCTAATGAATTGGCCAGGAAACTTAAGGGAACTCAAGTGATGGTTAACTCAACCAATCCGGGGTTTACAAATACGAACATCTATAGAGCAATGAATTCACTCTTAAAGCCGTTCATTCAAATGGCGGGAATAATTTTGTTCAAGGTCAGTCGGTACACAAAAAGTATTTGAATATTCATTTTGATTTTAGACGTCCGAAGAAGGAGCTCAAACAATAATTTACGCCGCAACCTCACAAGAAGTGGAAGGAATAAGCGGGGAATATTTTGATAACTGTCGAATAGCGTGGCTTCCATCCATGCCCAGATTAGCCACAAATGTGTGTCTTGCCAAGAAAGTTTGGGATAAAAGTGAAGAGTTAGTTCAGATGACCACCACCGAACGCCACTTCTGCCGTTGCAAAAGCGTTAAGCCATCCAAGTAATAATTAAAATGTCAATATTTACTGTTTTCAAATTTTTTTTTAATTTAAATTTTAGACTAAGCCGAATATGTAAACCGTTCGGTTTGATTTTTAGAAATAAGCATTTACCTCAGTGAAAAGTTTTGGATAATGCAATTCAATCTAAAAATTCAATTATTCTTTGTTTGTTTTATCGATGTAGTTCGCTAAAGCACTTCTTTCATATATTTTTTGTTGTATAAAGTAAATATGTAATTATTTGACCATGTTTGTATTTATAAATTTTGATTTGTTTTAGTAATCGACTGCGCCAAGCGACAACACTACATCCTGCTCGCCTTTAATGTTTCAATAGTGAGTGTCATGCAGAATATAATTCCGATTTATTTGTGTATTGTTTTATTAAATAAAAAAATATTATGCGAATCTATTTTATTACATTTATTATGTATTAATTTCACCGAAATCGCAATTTTCATCATGCTTTTGTTTTCTTATATTATTATTTAATTGGAATCCATTATATATGTTTATTTGTAAAGAAAACAAAACATTTTATGCTATTAAAATTTTTTTATATTTTAAAAATGTAAAATTCAAAAAATTCCAATAAAATTAAGCTAACAATAAGAGGGACTACAAAATTACGTGCTTCCTTTGTACCTGTATTATACCGCGCGGAACTAAAGTGCCACTTTTTATTCCGAAAGCGGAGATTTATTAATCTCCTGAAGCATATGGGATAAGTAGAAGCATGAGAGATAAAAAGTGCACTTATAAGTTCAGTGGAGGATACTCTGTTTTCGCTCTTTAAAAAGCAAAAAATTTTGTAAATAAGTTTGCTACAAAATAGAAGCCCCTAGGGGGATTTAATTTTTTCTTTTTTAAATTGCGGTGTGTAAAGTAACAGTAAACTTGATTGCAACAAAAATTAAATTAGTTCTTATTCGTGTGTGGCAAGGAGTACAACCAATTAAATTCCAACCCTGTATTTCTTTGTATTTATTTCCAAAATTAAAATATTTGAATTATCCAGACAGACCGCCCGACGGACACGGTGGTAGATGTGTATGTAAGTATAAACACTATTTTTTTAAAATTTAATTTTTCGTACAGATTTGAATAAATAGCACGAAGGTTTGTAGTCTCCTTTATGGCTGTGTACTCATACAAAGCTTACATGAACATAATCATAAATTACAGAAATGGGCTTGTTATTTCTAAATTTAATTTTTTTTTCATTTATAAAAAAAATGGTTAAGTGGAAGCGTTATTATGATAAAGTCAACTTTGAGCTAAACGGCTTACGAACCAGTTTCACACAATTTCAAATAATTGTGTTACTACTTCAAGATTACCTAACTTTGTTATTATTTTGATAAAAAATACTAAAAATCCTGAAGATGAAGTAAAGTAATTTTGATACAAGCCTGCAGCTAAATAAATCTGCACAAAGACGAGGTCGAAATTCAAATTTCAAATTCAAATACTTGCTTACTTTAGAAACAAAATTAAGTTATGTGCTCATTTTGTGAACCAATTTTTTATAATTTACTTGGCTTTCTGCGTATCGATTTTAAATTACGCAGTGGGTACCATTTATATTTAGTAGAGTCATCAGAAAACCAGTTTACATTTTATTACAAACATTTGTTTTGTTCCATAATCTACTAATTAGTTTCTTTATTGCGGAAAATATTTCAGTACATCGTCGTAGGTAATCATAAACTGCTTCTACTTTTTATTATTTATGTTCATAACATATTCTGCGAAGTAGAGTTGATTTTGGTTGAATGGAACAATTAACAATGATTTTATTTTTTTACACAGATTTACCCTGGGGTATTACTTCCACGATATTGTGTAGCTAGCACTATACTATATGCTTACTAGCAGATGTTATTACAAAAAGCAGCTAGTTTTGCCAATTAAAACACAGCGTCGAGAGTTGCGTTGCTCGAAAATATTCGTGGGCTCTTAAAAATTAGATTTTTGTTACATTTGGATGCAGTTGATTTACCAAATGGAAAAATAATAACGTTAAAAAAGATGACAGATTATACACATAAAACTAAAGAATAATCGAATATTATTGCAAATGAAAAGTGAGAACATATTATTAAGAACTGCAGTCAGCAGTTTCCCTTTCAAAATTAGCATTGAATGCTTGCTGTGAGTTATCGTCGTATTGATACGTTAGAATTTAAATTTTTTAAATTTTATCATTTATTCTTTCATAAGTACTTGCAATTATATGTATTAAGTGACACTTGAAAAGAGAAAAACCGAAAATGTAAAAGACTGAATTACTGACGAAATTATGTCACTTATGAACACAAGGAGAACACTGAAAGATAGAAACAAAGAACAATATAAAGAAATCAATAGAGCGATTAGAAACAAAATGCAAAAAGAATTGCTCGAGGAGAAGTGCAAGGAAATCGAATAGCTTGGAGCGAAATGTGATTCATTCAACATGCACAAGAGAGTAAAGAAATTCAGTGACAGAAGACAAAAACAAACATCTATACTCACGAACCGACAGGGAAACATTGTCGCAGACATAAAAATAAACTTAAAACGTGGAAAAAATATGTGGAAGAGGTTTTGAAGATGATAGACAACAACCGTCTCTCGAAAAATTGCAAAATGAGACTGGTCCAAGAATAACGGAAGAAGAAGTGAATCACGCTATCAGATCATCAAAGAATAGAAAATCTCCAGGATCAGATGAGATACCAGCAGAGCTACTCAAGTTGATACCAGAAGACCAGATCCATGTACTAGTGAGACTGTTGAACAAGATATACAAATCCGGCAGAATTGTTCGAGTGGAAAACGACACGACCGACAAAATCCAAATTAAAGGAGGAGTTAGGCAGGGATGCGTGTTGTTGCCCCTACTTTTTAATATCTACTTAGAAAAGATCGTAAGAAAAGCGTTGGAGGGTGAGGAGATAGGGATAAAATTAATGGACAGTCTATAAAAAATATTAGATACGCCGATGACACCGTCCTAATAGCGGAAAATATAAAAGATATACAACATATTTTAAACAAGATAGCAGCAGCTAGCGAAGAAAAAGGTCTGATACTAAACGACAAGAAGGCGCAATTCATGATTATCTCGAAGTCACATTGAATGGATGAGAATATTTGCATTCACGGCTGCTCCATTGATTGAGTATACAAATACAAATATCTGGAAACAAAAATGTCAATAACAACAATGACTTGACTTAAGAGATAAGAATAAGGATTGAAAAAGCACGTGCAGCATTCGTGAGCATGAAGAGCGTTTTCTGTAGCCACGAAATAAATCTACACCTTAAAATTCGACTGGCTAGATGCTATGTTTTTCCATACTGCTCTATGGTGTAGAGACATTGAATTAAAACAACACCAATAAAGTGGAAGCCTTTGAAATGTAGGTATATCGAAGAATACTTGGGGTGTCGTGGGAGGATAGGGTGGCGAATGCTGAGATCCCCAGAAGAATGGGGAAAGAACGGAAAATTCTGATGACCATCAAAAGACGCAAATTTAAATACTTCGGCCACGCGATGAGAAGGCAGAAATATAAACTAACTGCAGGTGATTATGCATGCAGAGCAAAATTCAGGGAAAAAGAAGCACTGGGTGCCGACGTACATCTTGGCTACAAAATCTGAGAGATTGGTATAAATGTACATCTACCCAATTGTTCAGAACAAGTGTTTCAAAGATAAGAATAGCAATGATGATTGCCAAACTCCGTAACGGAGACGGCACTTAAAGAAGAAAAAGAAGAAGAAGACGTAGAAGTCTCGTGTAATTTGAGTTTTTAGTGCAAATTTTCTTCGGTAACGTTCTTATTCTTTTCTTTTTTACAGTGTACAGCATGTATGATTGGTCGAGTATTTAATGAAAATACAAAAACATTCGGAGCTACAACCGCAATGTTCAATCCTCCCGGCTACTTTTATAATAGAAAAATCAGTTTACCTAAATAATTAATTTTAAATATTAACTTGTTCCAAATTAAATTACATTTTATTTAAGACCAATCCCATTTAATTGTTTGGTAAAATACAAATTTAAAGTACTGCGTTTTGCAATTTGCTTTATTTTAAAGAGGAAGCAGGGGTTAACTAAACCAAGTGTTTATAGGGGACGAAAAGTTATATAACTGATTATATAAAGATAGTTGAGGTCACAAGTAATAGATCTTGATTGAGCTCTAATAAAAGTTTATAATATGTTGTATACTGCTCCTATTATTTTTTTATATTGTAAACATCGCAGATGCACGGAAAACATTAGCGAATCGATACCCGTTTCTATTACGTAAGGTATTGACTTTTGAATTGATATTTTTTGTAATAGCTCATTTACTGTAACAAATTGTCTTAATTTTAATTCTTATCTTTGTTATTTGACTATAATTTTAAGTTCAGTTTTTAAAGAAAAACTTAAAATTTATTGAATGGATAATTAAAGTCACACTACCATAGGAACATTGCTTTTATTAGGAAATAGTGAAAAGCAATTAAGTGTAAGAAAGAAATAAAAAGACAACAAAAAAACTTGAGAGAAAACTAACTCAATTAAAAATTGTACGCGCAATACAAAGTACCTAACTTAACAACCCATGTAGCCGGGTTCTTACCTACTTATAGTACGTAGTATATAACTACTACTTACAAAATTACCTATTGAATGATTAAATTTTAGAATCGCTTGATTCTCAACACGTAGTATCGGTGAAATTCACATATTATTTGATTATATTTTGGTCGTGTACTATCAGTGGATATTGCAATTATCTAGATAAACAGCAATAATTATAGTTAGTTCTATTCTGTAAGCGAAACGCTTAACGATCGTCAAGTTTGGTTTTTAGCTTATTTTTATAATATTTTTAATTTAACTTTAGTAGTATGCCGTACTTTACGGTCATTAAGCGATCGTTACGCTTAACGATCTGCTTACAGAATATCAGAATAGCATGTCTGTATCCTATGTTTATTTTAAACGTTCAATTGTTTTGCTGAAGTTGCATTTAGATGCTCAAGTATAACATTTAACATAATCAAAATTGCATGAAAGCTTTTTTAGTCGATCGTTGATGGATATAACTTTCAGTCAGTAGCGTAGCGTGGTTTGAAAAGCAGAAGGGACAGTATTTTTCGAAGTTCTGTGCTTCGGCTGCTTCCGTTTCAAATTGTGGCTGTAGGGCAAATATCTCTCCGGTTCTCGTGAGGTGCTACGCTACTGCGTTTAGCAGTACATAATATTAAAATTCATCAATTTGTTATTTTACTTGCACACGGACGTTAACACGTATGCTAATTACACTAACCTATGAGATACATCTGCGGAATTGTTTAATTAATGCTTTAATTAATTGTTGAAATAATATAATTACGTAATATAATCGTTATAAAGAATTAATTTGGCTACGATCTACAAGCTAAATATAAATCTATGGTCCTACAGCCATAAAAAGAAATAAACGAGCTTAGACAGCATCCAAATGCAGTTTCGTAATCAATAAAAAATTTTAAATTGGAATTTACAGAAGTTTTATATATTATTGTAGCTTTTTAAATGTTCTTAGATCCAGAGCAGCCGCTTAAAAAAATTGTTGCATGTTTATATTCACAAAAACTCTTAATATCATTTTTATGAATTAAATTTATTGTGGAAATTATAGTCCTAAAGTGTTCCAATTTTTAAACGATTGTGTCTATTTACAGCAACTAATTTTTACATGATGAATTTATACGTCAAAACCTATTTAGTTTTTTTAGCAAATCTATTTTATATTTTGTCACCTTTCGCCAAAGGAGGTTTACAATTCACGAAAAACTTGTGTTTTGCATCTGAAAGTCAAAATCGAAAATTGTTTTGATATAAAAACACGATAAGACTTACTCTGCATTAGCTATTCATTATTAAACTTCTCATTTTTAGTCAAAAATTTGTAAAAATTTGTAAAATTAAAAGTAAATTTACATCAAACTACTCAGGGCTCTAGACAAACATTAAAATAAATAATTAACATAAGTGGAATAGACATGTCGCTTCAGAAAAATCGAAATACACTTGCATTATTAAGAATGCTACGTATTGTCGTATTGTCAATAATAATGTTTTAGCTTTCGAGCTACGTAGGTTTTTATTGTTTTAAACTTTAATTTGGTTGCAAATGATTCTACGAAGGAAACATCAGTCGTACTTATCTCTTATAATTTCAATGATGTGAGTTTAGTAATTTACTGTCAGAAGGATGTCTTTTAGGTATTTGTGTTAATATTGTGCTTATTACCACAGAGCCATTTGTCGTGATTTTTGTCAAATATTAGTTAATTGATATTAAATAATTATTTATTAGTAAATTGAATTGTTATTATTTTGAACGATGTTGTAATCAATTATTTGTTATAAATCATAAGTAATATTTGAAATGCCGGGTTACTAGTGATTGATATTTGTTTTTATTTGTAATTCTTTTTGTCCTTATTATATACAGTTAGGCTAAAAAGTATCCGTACAGTGTTGTTTTAAAATAATAATTAGCAGCATTGCAGTTTTTAGATAAAAAATTAAAAAATTATTGCATTAAGCATATTAATAACAATATTGTACTTGAACTTACAGAGTAGTGCCAAACAGTACTTAAAGCTCATATTTAAAGTGTAGAAAAAATATTAAGAAGTCCTAATTCCAGATATGATCGTTATAATTATCTCAGTTGCTTAATTAATGATATTTCTAAACCATCTGGAAATATTTCATACTCGAAAAATTATTTATTACATGATGCCAATACTGATTTTATCTTTTCTATGTTAAAATTAATAATAATATGATAAGTGCGATATCTCATTATTACCACCGCTATGTTTCGAGTTTTTCAGATAATGCTCAAAATTTCCAGTTCTGATACTAAACTTCCGTCTAATAAACGGATTTCTAGTAATTTTCTATTGTTTTACGTTATTTAAATTTATCAAATTTAGAATATAAATTATCAATTTTACTGATTATGTGGAAGAGACCAGTCCACATTCTTGAATGCATCCCATATTCTTTACATTTATTTAAAATCTGCTTTATTTTGAAGCAATCAACAGAAAACAAAACTATATAATTAATTGAACAATGCTTTACAGGCATTTCCTGTAACAAAGAAATTCGTTTAATGATCTCTATATTTATATTATATTAACCTATCATGTTAAAAATAAAGTTGTGCAGTTCTTGTAAGGTCATGAAATTAAACAAAAATAAATAACTGATGTTGTATTATTATATTTAGACGCGTTTCGGTTTATTCAACCATCTTTAATAATTATAACTGTAAAAAACCACACAAGTCAATCTTTTAAAATTATCTATATGCAAGACAAAAACTTAAACCTGCTAATATTAATATTAACAATCTTTAACTCTAATTAAAATACTTAACTATCGCAACGCATTATAGCCCTCACTCAGCGTGTGATATCTATTATGGCAGTGTGCCCAGCTGTCTAATTCGTTTAAGCATCTTACGTTTTCATTTTGCATGGCTTCTTGAATTTGTGGGCTTCCAATATGTTTAAAAGCCTTCCTTTCCGGGCTTGGTAAAGCTCGAAAAGCAAATACTTAGTGAATAAGGGTTAATGCTATTATTGCTATTGCAATTATTGCTGTTATTGATGTCTTAAATTTCGTCCTAGTTGTATTGGAGCCGCTTCAGATCGAATGTGTGATCTTTTATCCACTGCACCAGCCTTCTTTTCATTTGACAAACGGGATTTATTTGGCCGTTGCTGAAGTACATGGAGTTTGCAAATTTCCTATTACTCAACGCATTGCTGATTTTTTTGTGTAGCACATCTATTGTGCTGGACGTGTTGTACTGCAACCTGTTGTTATTGGCTATATCCTTCATTATTTGTATCTCTGGTTTGATGTGTACCTTTTTCGTAGAGATGGATAGTGCTCGGTGTATCGTGGTTTTAAAAACCATAAACTTACAGGCCGATGGGTGGTGGGAATCCGCTTGGACGACTGAATGTACTAGGTGGACTTTCTGTAGATTTTGAATTCATACATACTGTCGGTGTTGCCAATCTCCAAGTTGAAGTGTGCAATATTCTGTTTTCTTTGTAAACTGGATGTTCGGATCTAGTGTCTTCAGGATCTTAAAAATAGTATTCCGGTTTACAAGCCTAAGACATTGTCCACGTAACGCCACCAATACCCCCGCTGCTCAATAGACCAGAGTGAAATCCGAACAATAGTTCAGTAGTCCATGTAAATGTCAGCCAAAAAGGTGACAGAAGTGATTGCATAGTTATACCATCCTGTTGGGAATAATTATACACACTCATTAAAATGAAAATAGTTTTGCTGTACTACCATTTCCAGAAGAGTTATAATTTCGTATATTTCTTAATCTCCCATAAGTGACTCTTCCAATCTCGCTTCAACAACCTTTAGAAACCTGTTTCTAGGAACATTTGTAAATAAACTTTCGATATCAAAGGAAAGAAGTACGGCTCTATATGGAATTTTTGGGTTTTTTAAAATTTTGTTTAAATCCAAGTTTACCGAGTACTTAATTTTTCGCATGAGTAACAATTTTTTCAGCTTTTCTTGAAGTATGTTCAGCAATTTTTTTGATAACTTATACGATGGAGTATCGTAGTTTGCTACGACCGGTCTAATAAGGTAGCCAATTTTATAAATTATTTTATCATCACATATTATATTATCCATAGAATCCATGTAAATAAGTGCTAAAAAGTACAATTGCGTTCAATCAAGTCAATGGCATTGGAATAATCAAGAAGTTTCAATAAAGTGATTTCAGAAAGGTCATCTGATGCCGAAATATTCAAGGTAATCCGCATCAAAGCTGTGGTAATGTAGTGGTTGTGTCTAGATCTACATTCTCACAAAGTCTGCAGCCTAATATTTTCCAAAAGGTTTCTCAAAATTTATGGTAAATGATAAAATATTATACAACAGCACTAGAAAAATAAAATTTCAAAATTTATCTTTGGAATATTTTCTTAAATCGAATTAATGATTTAACTTTTACTGCATCAGTCAATACTCGAGTTTGAACTGGAAAATTGTAAATACAAAAATAAATTAATATGTACGAATTTCGGTAGTTTACTGGAAAATATAGCAATTTTTAATTTTAAAGGAAAAATATAAAAGTTTAAAGTTGTTTATTCGGGGTCTTCTGCCTGTACATAGTTTTACATTTTTGAAATTTTCAACTAGTAGCAGGTGTTTTTCTTTTAAACATGAAAACTAAAATAAAAAACACCAAGTTTCAAGTGTTTTAAAAACAATAAAAGTTCTCGTTTTAACTATATTAAATGCTTTATTAAATTAACACCGAAAAAGATACAGAAAAGCGAAAAATACTTATCATACTGGAAGGGCATGAGATTGCGCCCCGATGCGTATTACAACTTATAAACTGTTGAACAGACGGCAAGTATTGCAGTCACCGGGACGCTGTGCGTCGGTATTATCGAAATAATAACGAAATACACGTCGTGAGTAATATAACATATATTTTAGCTGTGTTTCGTGATAACGTAATAATAAAAATTTTATAAAATAATTTTTACTTTTTTTACATATTATCTAAAAGTGAAGTTTTAAGAAAAAATTTAATTAAAAAATTAATTACTACGTTTTCACGTGAAAATTAATTTAGCTAATACCAGTAATTTAAAACAAATTAATTACCATTATTTTGTAACATTTAGGTCGTAAAAAAATTTAAATTTTTATGAATTACTTCGGCTTATAATTAAAATAACAGTAAAAAATGTACCCGAGCCGACGTTATTTACAAATTAGCGTAACTTAGGCTATTTAATTAAAAAAATATCCTCCAGATATGTATAATTAATATTCAATCAATTATGATGGTCAAAATGTGACGTGTTAAACACTAAATAATTGGTTTTAATCAATTTTCTACAAATGCGATTTTCCGAAAATTCCATTCATGTAAAGAAAATTTATTTCAAATTAACGCTACAATCGGTTTAGAAAAAAGTAATTTGAAATTGAACCAGTATCGGAATTTATTTCGTAAAATATGCACTAACACTATTTTTTAATTTATTTGTATTTGTTTGGTAACGATGTCCCTTTTATCTCGCAAAACAACACACTTTATTTCATTTACTTTTCAACTTTTGTGCGACAAAAATTATCCAACTCGGTTTAAATCCGCTATTTTACCCTCGAGAATTTTTAACTTTTCGTCAAGTAAAAAAATTAAATTAAAATTAAATCTGAAAGTTATACAAAATTTGAATAAATTCAATTTGATATGTTTGGTGTAAATCACTGACGGAAAATTAATACCAAATTCAGAATTTCAGGTTTAATAGACACCTTAATCTAATTATTCTCCAGAATTTGATTTTAATCACTGCGTTACAAAACCGAAAGATGAAATTAAGGGTTTACCTAGAGATGGATGGGTTCGTGTAAGTTATGGTGAACCGTAACTCAAATTTTTTTGTACCTACATAATTTGGCCGTTTAACCTTTGTTACTTTATTGTTAATAAAATTGGAAACACAAGTTCAACTTTAATACATGAAATTTTTAGAACTTAAGTTTTAAACTGAGTAAACAGCTTCAACGTTAGACAAGACGTTTTAATCCGATTTAAAGTTTCACTAAGTTACTAGGAGACTCGTTTAGCTATATTGAGCGTTAAACCTTAAGGCACATGTAACTAATGCCTTAGTAAACAATTCCAAACCATAATAATAAATTTGCAGTTTACACGGTTTAGTTAAAAAAAGTTTGCATATTTTAAATATTAAGTTTTTTAGAACCCTAACTAATCTATAGGCTTATTTTATCTTCGGCGTTTAAACCGCAGTTTTTTATTATCCCAGTTTTTTTGAGTATCATAGAAACACTCCAGATTCTTGAATTTAAGTGCCACACAGATATGCTTTATCTACGTGTAAACCTGCTTTTTTTCCATCAGAGAAGATACTTGAGAGCCTATGAAATTTATTTCATTTTGTATAGCAGCCACTCTTCTACCTTTTAGGTAAAAGGAATAAAACTAATTCGACATTTTTTATAGCACTTAGAAGGATTTTAAGGAGGAATAAAATGTTAACTTAGAAAATAAAATATCATAATAATTACTTATTACGTAACATAAATGAAAGAAAAAGCTTAAAAATTTCTTTTAAACTTTTTATGCCGCTTTCAAGTAGGAAAATTGCTTTTAATCATTTTTTTGAAAAGAATTTTTGTGTTGAACTTCTATTCAAGAAACTGTCGCTTTTATTTGTTTATTATTTTGAGATCAAGCGAAGGAAATTTTGTAAAAATTTCAATAAAAAAGGCTTAAAAAAGTAAACCTTAAAATTTTTTTTATTCGAAACTAATTAATATGAAGAATCGAAAATTTGTTTGGGTTTTATAATTAAATGTTGGAACTTGACAAAAGACAAATTAGTTGATTTTCCAGTGTTTGTCAACGTTCGCATTTCCACTTCTGATACAAATTATTAATAGCTTCAACTAATAATAAATTAAGCTTTTATGATTTAAACAATGTGACCACATAAATAACATAATAGCTAAACTAATAAATGTTACAACTTTAATAAAAGTAGACACCGTATAATGATAAAGCTAAATAAAATTAATTACAATCCATACAGCCATATAATAACAAATGGCTCATCGTAACTTTCAGAAATTTATTACGTTTTTATTTCTTGCACGCAATATTTCCTCTTGAGATTTCATTACAAATGTGTAAAACATAATCAACACATAAAACATATTACTCGCGAACTGCAATAATCCACTACAGAAATTATATCTTATTACAAAAAATTAGATTTGTCAAAGAAAAAACTTTAGTATGGAGACATTTGAAAATAACATGAAAATAAAAATATAAATTTTTAAATCGAAATCGGGAATAACGACTTTTTTGTCGATTAAATTTTTACTAGACAATCCTTTCGTATTTCGTAACGATAAAGGATATTTAAACTATTAGAAATTACACTTCGGATAATTGATACAAATAGTAATGCCGTTAATGCTAATTTATTACACTAAAAACAAAATAAATCATACCAAATGTTTTTTCAAGCGAGAGAAGATATAAAGGCAAGCGACCACAAAAAATAAGTTACACAAATATTTCAGGTGTGGAAATACGTGGAAATATTTTTGGAATTTTATTAATAATAAAATTGTAGAACTTTTAACAGATTTGTATATTTAACGATAACAGTACCGACGGAAAGATAATTTTATGAATAGATAAATCGCTTAAAACATTTCTATATTAAAGACTATCTACACGAAGCAAACTCGGTTGGGAGTTTTAATATAAAAATAAGGAATAAGCATAAGATAGACAGAAAGCAAAACAAATGCAACAATGAGCGTGATCGAGACATCGCGCGTCTTATCTATAAGTTCGGCAAACCGTGACTAAAACTCCCAACCAAGTTTGCTTCGTGTGAAGAATCCTTTACATAACAATTATTTTTTTTAATGGATAAATTGAACTTGTTCATTATAATTAATTTAATTTAATTATGTTATATTATTATATCAACCAAGTAAAATTGAAAAAGAACGTAATATAAACAACAATAAATAATTAAGATTAAACAGAAATTTTTATTAAAATATAAATTAAAAGTTAAGGTTAATTTATTAAATTAAATGGATTAGAATATAACTTAACAGAACTAATTCAGTTTTATTTTTAGTGTACGTCAAAAGTAAAATTTAAATGTTTATGCGAATTTATTTTCTGAAAAAATGGAACCAATACCAAATTTATATTTGAATTCGAGTGAAAGTGAAATAGTAAGAAGAAGTAAAGATGTTGATCCTGAACTTTTTGATCGTTACATTTACAATCGGGCAGTGGATGAACCAGCCTATACTATCCTTATAGTAGTCTACAGTATCCTGATAGTCGTGGGAGCTTTAGGAAATACTCTAGTGGTATGTACAAAAAATTCTTTCTTATTTGTTTTTATTTACTGTAAATCTTTTCTAAAGCTTCTTTTCTCACAAAACTCGGAACGCATTATGAAAATGTTTTCGCATTTAACACGATCTCGAGTATGCTAATAAAAAATTTAAATAAAGAATACAAAATGTGATACTAATATTTATATTTTTAAATGTGATATCACAAGCACTGTTAGTCCTGTAAGATTTCTACAATATAGACAGGTAAAACAGGGCCTGTTATGATCAAAGTTGGTTATGCAATAAAAATTTCACAAGAGACACAATTAATTATTAAGGGTTCTTTATTTTTATTATTGTTGCTGATTAGCATACAGATGGTTTCACAAAGCAGCAAGGCTGCTGATGTAAAAGCCGTGAGTTTATCTCCTTTGTACCCAAATTATTTCCGCCGTAGTTCAAAATCCACTATAAATTGGGAGTCCAATATTTCTTTCAACATGGCCCATGTTATAGGAAAAAATAGGTAATTGGAGTTATTATTAAAAAAAATATCTGATTTTTGGGAATTTTTTTATTATGAAATATAAGACTTTTCTTTTAAATATTAGTTTTTACTCAAATAATATAATTTTTGTAATAAAGAATTTAATAAACAAAAAATATATGTCCATTCACCTGAAAATCGTTTTAAAAAAAGTTGCTTTGCAGTGACCACTGATGCTCGGACCTGGATCATTTGATATACAAATTTCAAAAATAAGTATTTAATATACTTAATTATTTAGTCCTTAACCAAAGAATTTTTCCAATATTGACTTAGAACAAAATGGCACACGATCAAAATTTCGATTTTTGATGAAAAAAAAAGCAAGGCCTAAAAAGAAATTTTTTAGGTTAAGAACTAGTTTTTTATATCTAAAATAAGTCTGCAAAAAAAAACAAATCCATACATTAATTTTTGATTTATAGTGGCTATTAGGGCTAGCCCTGTTAGTTAAGCTTAGTTTGCCTTCTTGGGATTCAGACCTCCAGCTGTCTTTCTACCTCTTTGGATGTCTTCCGGGGAGCCTCTTGGAGTTGCGTCTTTACATCATAGAAATTTTTGCTATTCTCCCGTCGTCCATTCTGCTCACGTAGTCTTTTCAGAATCTTTTCCTCGCTCTAGTCTACTCGATGACGTCTTGGATTTACCTTTTGTGCATTACCTCACTTCTCAATCTGTCCCACAGCGTCACTCCCGCTATCGATCTCAGCGTTCTCATCTTTGTAGTTCTCATTATATGCTTTGTTCTTGATGTCGCTGCTCTTGCCTCTTTTGCGTATGTCAGGACTAGTCGTACGCATATTTTATATATTCTTGCCTTATTCTAGAATGACATGTGTTTGATGAGACATATGATATTGCGTAAACATCCCGAGATCATGGCTGATTTAGATGATTGCCCGCGCTCTTTCGATATGGTGTTTCGGTCATTGGTTATATCCACGCCTAGGTATGTAAATTTGCTGACCTGCTCGATGATTTCCTCTCGGCCATCAGTTTGCAGCATATGAGATATTTCGCGATCACCATAAATTTTGTTTTTGAGTTTAAATCTTCAAATTAAATTCTTTTGCTAGATTGTTGAGTCGAAACAGGAGTTGCTGTAGATTGTCTTCATTTTCGGCCGTTAAGACCATGTCATCCGCGTAGCACACGATCTGGATCCTACTACCCCTATTTTGTAGCCAATGTCATTGTCTCCGATACACTGGATTATTTGTTCCATAATCAGGTTGAACAGTGTTGGGCTCAGGCTATTTCCCTGTCTAATTGCAGTTGTGATTGGTACCTCTTCTGTAAGTGCGCCTGCAATTTTTATTTTGTTCTCGTATGCGTGTTCAATTCTTTGATTATGTTAATTATTTTTCTATTGATGTTGTAATTACCCAGGGTTGCGAGTACATCGTTTAGTCGTACTCTGTCGAAGGCTTGTCGTATTTAATCGATACCTCTATTAGTTGCCGTATTATGAATATTTTGTCGATAGTAGATCTTTTCGACGGAAACCTTGTTGTACATCACTTATTCCTAACGCATCAATTACTTTCTGAGAGAGGATCTTTGTGAATAGTTTAAATAGGTTGCTCAGCAGGGTTATGCCTCTGTAATTTTTCAGTCATTCTTTGATCTCGTTTTGAATATGGGCACCGTAACTCTTATACGTTACTTTTCGGGTTCATTTTCGGATGATATTATCTTTTGAAACAGTTTTGTTAGCTCTTTGATAGTTCCGTACCTCCGTATTTAATCATATCGTTGGTGATATGATCTATTCCTGGCGATTTTCTGTTTTAACTTTGTTTTATCCACTTTGCTTTGTGATATAATTATTTCGTGGATGATCTCTCTCCACATTCGGCGTCGCTATGTTGTCTGATGGTGTGCTATCAGTTATTTTGTAGAGCATTTTGAAAAGGTTGATCCATTCGTTTTTCAAAATGTTTGTGAGCAGTGTACATTCTGTTACAGGTCTTTTTGCATTACGGATCATTTGCCAGACTCTCTTTTGGCCACCATACATGTCGTGTTCCATGTCTGCTGAAAATTTCGCCCAGTATTCTCGTTTCAGCATTGTTATTTGGTTGTTCCAGGTCTTTTACTTCTCTTGTAAACCACGATTTGATGTTTTCTTTATCTGTTATTTAGTCAAGTATATCTAGTAACCTGTTAAAAGCGATTCTCCTTCTTTCGGCTTCATCATATTGGGCGCATAAACGATTTTTAGATGGATTTTGGCGTTATCCATAAATAATGCGACATGCAGCAGCTTTTTATCTTTTCTACTGTAGACGAGCATATAATTTTGATACCTACTATTCCTCTTACCCTTTCTTTTCGTTTCTGAGATGACGCATATGACTGTTTTATGTCTTGTTAATTCTAATCTTTGTTATTCCACGATGATATGTTCCAACTGCGAAATCTAATTTCGATTTCCAGGTACGTTTATTCCCTTTCCGTGCAGTACCCTTTATATTGTTTATCCGTCCGCTATCCAAGGCATTTATCATGATTCTTTAAGCGATATAAACATTTGCTGCTTACCTTGCCTGTAAATCCTCCTTTTTATCCGGGCTTGGGTCCGGTAGCGTCAACTGTTGAGCTAATCAATCCACTCAGCAGTCTTCTCAGACGGAGTATTTGAATTTAATTGAGTGTATTCAGCTAAAGTTGTAGCCTCCAAACAAAAAACACACAAACAAAAAATTAAATCAAATTGTTCTAAAAGAAAAGAAATGTGTCTATAAGAAAACCATGAATGATTTTATTGAAATTAAGCAAGGTAAGTGTTAACAAATGCAAGTAAATAATTTTGCAAATTGGATTGCTGGTCTATTCTAAGTAAAATTATAAAATTGAATTTATCAGACGAAAATGGTGTAGAAATAAATTTTTTACAGGTAAACCTTGTAAAAAATAGGTTTTAAAGAAGTTATTTTTAGTCGAGTTCCTAGGGGAATTAAAGTTTCTAAAAAGAAAGAAATTGTCAATACACTTTTCCAGAAAGTCGCCAATATTTTTAGAAAAGTATGCCAGTAAATTTACATTTGAGTGATTTTTCGACAGATTTTGAATAGTTTTTTGTTATGTTTTCATTATATGTTTAATTTTATTTATGAAAAGTTGATATTTTAAATGCATAAACAATGTTAAAATTTATTAATATGATTCCTTGCGCCAAAACTGTAATATATTCAAAACGTTTGTTTGAGCATCTTCAAAATGATTAAAAAACAAAATAAAATCTTCGTCCTTCTGACGGCAGAAATGTATTAACTACTTCTCCGTTTTGCAATCGACCATGTAAAAATAATTCATGTTACGTAGGTCGGTTTTCCGCAATACGTTTTATATACACAACGGATGCGGACAGGAAAAATCAGAATAATTTTCAAGTGATATAATTTTTATCTACTTAAAAAATTGAGCAAAAACTGAAGGATTTTAATTAAAATTTTATTAGGTTATTCGCTGTATACATTTCCAAAATGTGACTATTTTCACTACTGTCAAAAATTTTTTCCATTAAAAACTACTTCTCGTTAAATTGCAATCACCATGGTAAAAAAATCTGTAGAGTCGGTTTTCCGCAATCGTTTATTTACCACAACGGATGCGGACAGGATAAAATCAGAATAATTTTCAATGTGATATAATTTTTATCTACTTATAATACAGGTTGAGCATTTATAAACTGAAGGATTTTAATTAAAATTTTATTAGGTTATTCGCTGTATAGCGATTTTCCAATTAATGTGACTATTTTCACTAACTGTCCCAACAAAAATTTAATCCATTTAAAAAAAGTCTTCTTCTTCTTCTTTAACTTTTAAATTAAAAATCCTGTTTTATACCAAAAGTATTGGCTGATTTGATTAATGATTTTATTGTTTATTAATTTAAATTTTTCCCCTTTTTGGAATTTTTTTTCTCGGACCTAAACCTGGTTTATTAATACGAAAAAAGTTTCATTTTCAGGGAAAAATTTAATTTTTAGTTTAAAGTTTATAAATTTTGTTTTTCATATTTAAGTTATAAAATTATCAAATTAAGCAAGGTAAGTGTTAACAAATGCAAGTAAATCATTTTGCAAATTGACTGCTGGTGTATTCAAGTAAATTAATAAAACTGGATTTATCAGACGAATTTAGAAATAAATTTTTACAGGTAACCTTGTAAAAATAGGTTTTAAAGAGTTATTTTAGTCGAGTTCTAGAATTAAAGTTTTAAAAGAAAGAAATTGTAATACACTTTTCCAGAAAGTCATATTTTTAAAAAGTATGCCAGTAAATTTACATTTATGATCAAGATTTTTGTTATGTTTTCGTTATATGTTTAAATTTATGAAAAGTTGATATTTTAAATGCATAAACAATGTTAAAATTTATTAATTGATTCCTTGCGTAAACTGTAATATTAAAACGTTTTAACATCTTTAAAATGACTAAAAACAAAATAGAAAGGCATTAACTTCATATTATGCTACTAGCTGCCTTTTTGCGTAGTAATCGTAGTATTTAACATACTTCTACAAACCTAACTACAAAAATTTGCATAAAGCATTTATGGTTTTTTTCTTTTTTTGTTTTGATTAGTTTTTTGCGTTTTACTTAAAACTATCAAAAGTGTACTTATTGTCTTCGTCCTTCTGACGACAGAAATGTATTAACTACTTTTCCGTTTTGCAATCGACCATGTAAAAATAATTCATGTTACGTAGGTCGGTTTTCCGTAATACGTTTTATATACACAACGGATGCGGACAGGAAAAATCAGAATAATTTTCAAATATTTAGATATACATAATAATACATTTTCTAGCGTGTTATCAAATTATACTTCAAAGATTTAGTGAGCCAAGTATATTGTAAAAAATATCCTTTAAATCTGTTTAAAAATGTGCTATCGCAAAGGTGGTATCAGTTGTTACACATGGGTATTCCAGTAAAAGCTACTAAATTACCGAACGGAGTCAACTTGAAATTTTATTTGCATGGAGTCTCCTATATTACAGAATTCCCAGGTTGTTTAGGGCCAGTGGCGTATCATTATGGCGTATCACCGTCAAAATAAATTTTTTAGTTCAAGTATATTAATAATACATATTTTTGACCTAATTTTGATTGTCGCGTGGAATCTTTGTATGTAAATCTACGACAATTCGATTTAAGATGGCAAATATCAAAGTAACGACATTTAAAATCAGAGTACAGATAACCTATCGTATTTAAATTTGCGATATGATATTAGTTGAACAGTATATTACAATTACATAGAAGTAAAAAGCATTTATACTGTAGTAGTGAAAGTAGTGAAATAATCGTGCTGTATTTACAATATGCCATTAAAGAACACCTATGAAGAAGGTTACATTTTGAAAATTTAAATTAATTGAGGTTTTCCAGTCCTATATTATTAATGTTATTTTCAGTTTTGAAAATGTTGCATAGATGGCATACAAACTTATTTATCTGTTTATTTAGTTTTTTTTACAAAATGGTCAAACTATATAAATTATTAATCCGTGCAATAACATTAATTGCAAGATTTTGAATTGTACTGTTAATATTTTTTCAATTAATAATCCCACTTTGTTCAAAAACAAGTTTGAAATGTTTAAGTAATACATAAGTTATGTATGCAGTACCTACATCACACCTACCTGGCATATGTTACTTTGTAGTTAAATCTCGAAAATGGCTATCCATCCGTTTAAAGAATATATTCTATACTTGATTCCATTTAGAGTTTATTCTGAAACTACAAGTTAAAAGTTTTACGGGCACATAATTTGAACCAAAACCTTAAGTTCCTTTAGTATTCTTTTGTAATAAAAGCGATGGTTAGTACCTTTTAACTTCTTATTAAATTAAATTTATGCAAATTATTGCTCTCTACGTCTTTTTTTTAAATATACTATATATTTTTATATAAAATATAAAGGTTGAGTACGGATATCTACAGTTTATTGTTATCGTTACTTCCAAATACCTAAATGCTAAGAAAATAATTTCTTCATAAAAAATCGTTATTGAATTCAACTGCACCATAATTATTATTCCTTTTTTTTCAAGAGCAAATTGTGTTTGCTAGCTGACTAAATTATGTTTGTTAGTTGAGCAAATTGTATTTGCTGCTTAAATAAGTTTTATTTGGTAATTGAATAAATTCTGTTTGCTGTACACAAAATTTGATTTACTAGTAGAATAAATGATTTTTGCTGGTACAGTAATTTTTGTTTGCTATAAGCCGATTACATTTTAACAAAACCATACACATGTAAACAACTGATAATAAACTAATTTAAACCCTCAGTTAGTGGTTGGTATATTTATGACTTTAAATATTTATCATTAGAGTTTAGTCGTATACACAATTAGCATACATTATGCATCTACAGTTTTTGTGTTAGTGTAACCCTATTAAGGATAGTACGAAACATCAGTGGCGTTTTGAATCTCACATTTTTTAAAACCAAAAATTTTAGCAGTCTGGTGCAAAAATAAAGCTTTATATTAATTTCAAGACCAGTTTCCTGAAGCACTTTATTTTAACTTTGTCTTTAAAACCTTTTTTCAAATCTCATAAATTCAATTTGACCTAACAAGATTTGTTTTTAAATTCTTTGTAAAGAAAAAGCAATGTGGTCCCTATCAACAAGCTTACGTTTTTCCTAACCGACCGATATACTTTAGGTTGCTTGAAATATATTTAATTTAAGAAGGCTCGCTAAAACTGGTGTAATTAAAATAATTTAACTCAGTGCAATTAAAAAATAGCCTCCCTTTAACGTAACTCTTGGCACCCTACTCAGGTCTTTAATATTCCCCGGCAAATTAAACAACTTTTAGAAGTTTTTAAAATAAATTATTTAAAGAAATTGTGCACCTTTACCTACATATTAAAAATATTAAAAAACTTTTCTAATTAAACCATTCGAACAGGAACATAAAATTGAAAAATTCAAAGTTACAAAAATTATAAAATTAAAATTACCATTTACTGCGACAACATTCATAAACTGTTTGTATTATACAAGAATATTAACTTTTCCTATGTTGGCAATATGCTACGGAAATGAATATTAAATTTCTTCTTTTTGTAATATTAAGCAACTGCTTGTAATTTTTTTTTTTCAGTTTTTTACATATTGTCGCTGTTAAGTCAAAACCTCGCAACTCAATTTCGTATCAACATCAACTCATATCTTAATATTTTTTTACAAAATAATTTCAAAAATAAATGAATAAATGAGAATGTCGCGCTATACTGTGTTTTTTCTCCTAGTATAACATTCTGCGAAACAGTTTAAAAAATGTTTAAATTTACAAAGTTTTTAAGTTTTTTTTATTTCTTGAAAATTTGTACTTTTTGAGATACGAGGTTTTGACTTAACAGCGACGATATTATTCAAGTTTTTTAAACAATACCTAACTAATTCTATACATCTTAAGTGAAAATACAATTAGTGTATATGGTTGAATTTGAAAATAAATATTATAACAGCTTAATTTAAGAAGTTGTCAGGTAGGTAGGTAGATGAACAAGATCTTGACAAAATAATAAGATTCTGAAAGATGGATTACCGTCTGTCATAAATTTTTAATCATTTAAAATTTTAAATTCATTAAAAGGCACTTATTGAGTTAAATGTTTTTATGGTGGCGTAAAAAATTTGAAATAATTAAAATATTTGATATTAGAGACGAAAGTCGCTTGGCTACCTTCAGTTTTGTGTATTTACAGAGTTAGATAATATGAAAATTTTAAGCGACATTGTTTTTTGAAACTTCTGCAAGATGATGAAAATTTTAAGCATTTATATTAAATATCTTACGTTAATATTCACCGAAAGGAAAGAAAATTTAAATTCAAAGTGATGGAGAAAATATTTAATATCATCACATCACACAACACCAAAACTAACAATAGCTAAGATGCTATTGTGTCGTGAACTTATTGTGCAAGATAAGTAAGTCAAATAAGTTATGACATTTAAATAAATATTCTAGCAGCAGTTACTGCGAAAGATGCAAAAGTTAACTTAAGGTGCTGAGAAGTATGGAAAAGTTACATTCAGATTAAATTATTAGGTAGAGAAACAATGGATAAGTTGTTTCGTTTTTTAAAACTTTTGCTGAAACTAAAATTTATAAATTGGAAAATAAAAATGTGTTACTTGATCGTGTAAATTATTTAGTAAAACTTCAAGTTACTTTGCATTCCGAAGCCAAACTTCACCTCTAGACATCATTAATATTATATTTGAGTTTCATTTTCAAAGACCAGAGCAAATTTCATATAAAATAGTAGTAATCGAGTTTTTTATATACATCAAATTTTTTTCTTCAGATATACAATTTTCTATTTTATTATGTAATTTCTCTTTGAAGTGCTCCAGCAAATTTACAAAGGCATTAGATGAAATTGAAACAATTTTTATATATTTCTTCATATCTCCAGAATTGTTTACAATGACGAGGAGCCAAGTAGCAAAAAATGATGCACTTGTATCAATCAATTACATGACTCACAAATTAAACAACATGAAACAAAAGCTTAATTGAGCTTTTAGCATAATATGATAATAAACTTGTTTTCCTGATATTTTGTCGAAAACCTTGAGTGTGTTGTTATCTCAGATTATATCAACATGCACTAACTTTATCCCATAAAGCTATGACTAACATTCATTACTATGTTCTAGATAAAAGATGAGAAATAATTGACATTAATATTATCATCTGGATAACTTGTTTTACTGAGGTTTCTCTAGCATAAATATGCAAGTATAGTCAACTTCCACATAACGCGAATTCCTACAACGCGTTATGCATTAACCGCGTTATGCTAGAGTCTATCGTATACAAAAAAAATAGTATAAATAAAAGAAACACTTGCCCATTCAAAATGAAAGCTCTGGTGGTTCATTGAGAAGTGACTGTAAATAATTCCAATTTCGTTTTAAAGCAACTGAACCATTTTGATAACTTAAACTTATCTTAATTATTTATGAAATATCGTCTCAAAGAAAGTGTTAAATTAGCTTCCATTAGGACATTTAATCTCTAAAATAAATTATTCCTGCCATACATCGTAACTCATTCAAGTTATTCAAGATTCTGGCTTCTACGTACCTGATAAATTATTAAATTATTTCCAAGCAAAATACAATCAAATTAATTATTAGGAATCTAATGATATCACGTTTTAGTGACCTACATTTTCGTTAGGAACATAAATTTGTAATAAATAAATCACAAGTAAAATAAATAATAGAAATATAAATTTCTAATTAAAAATCCAATCGAGTTAGATGATCTAATATCACATATCATGCACTAGCAGTACACCAGTAAAAATGGAATTAATGAAAAAAGAAAATTTAATCAAAAAGTTTCTTTTGATATTTTTCCAAATTGAAAAACTTTTATTTCGGATTTAGCTCAGACTTCATTAATTGATTTCTAGATTTAATTGCTTGAAGAATTGAACATAATTAAATTATATGATTCTTTTACACTTTCATTCATTCAGACTTTTTGTAATCGATTTTGCAAATAATCATTCGCTCTTATATTTCCCATAGTTGTGTATTCCTAATACAGAATGGCAATACAATAATCGGTTGTTTTTAAGATAACCGAGAAAGGTCAGATACACATACTACGTACATTTGTATTTCGTGTTAAAATAGGTTTGTTTGTTAGATGCTTTGAAACTGCTCTGAACAGTTCTAGATTACGTCACACTAAGTTTGTTCGTTATGTGTTCTGAATTGTTCCGAAAAGTTTCCGATTATTTTAGTATATCGATATTTTTCCAAATTGAAAATATGGAAATTATTCATATTAAACACCACAATAACAACTTATTTATAAAATATTTTGCGGTTGGGTTACTCTCTAGGATAAGTTGTTTCAAAAGCGTTCGTCGAATATTGCTCTGCACAACTGTCAGTGTGACGTAATCTGGAACTGTTCAGAACAGTTTCAAAGACATCCAACGAACAAACCTATTGTAACAAAAAATTAACTTGAAAAATGAAACAGTGGGAAATGTATCGTCCTGAAGTCAAACCAAGAGGTGCTCTTGCCTTGGCTAAGCTCCGACGATATGCGAGGGTTGTTAATTCCATCAAGTAATTATAGAGGATGAATAATAAAACAAAAGAACTACTAATTTTATTAATTTTACCCAAAATATTCGCTAGAGTGTGTATAAATGTCAAGATAAGAGATAAATGCAAAACATTTAACATTAAACAAAACAAGTAAAAGTAAACCCAGATTAAAGACCTGAAGTCCACATATGTTAAATAATAATTGTCGCTTTCCATTGAACATAAAAAGCGACTTAAATCCAAAAATACAGTTTAGTTTTCCAGAAGGAGAAAAACAAACGAGTACAGTAAGCTACGCTGCTGCAATGAAACCAGCGCAGCTTGACGATAATCAAAAACTATATTTCTTTTTATTTGTTTGGATGAAATAAAAAATTTTACTATAATTAATATAATAAGTTTCAATAATTCTATTCATCAATTATTTATATTTGATTGATTGCAATGTTTAATTTTATAATTTAAGTGTATAGCTGCAGAAGAAGACGAAAGAGCTTTTTGTGGATTAAAGAATATTCCAAACTTCAGTATCTAAAAATAGCTTATTTAACGAAAGATTATTTTTTGGTTTTTCCAAAATTAATATGGTCTTGCCTTTGGTTCATGGAGGTTCTAGTTTAGTCACACGATAAGTAAAACAAATCGTTAGATTAATCCCTGAATCCGACTCATCAGAAGTGGTCCTTCAGCAAAAGCTTATATGAGCCAATCTTTAAAATGAAAATAAATAATTTGAACGACTTAATAAGTATAAATTTTGGGCAAGTAAAGATTTCAACGCCAATTAGAAATTTTATTTGGCAGAAAAAAGTGTTTGTATTACAGTATACTTCCGATAATGTATAAATTTACTTTAAATGAACTCATTTCTCGCTCGGCTCTCTTTGAATATGTAAAATATTTTAAAAAGTATAAAAACATGAAAGGATTTTTGTCAAGCTTAAAAGTATATATAGAATAAAAAATATGTGACAAATATTTTTTATTAATTAGTATAATAGAAATATAATAATTGGTCTTTTATAAAATATAGCGGTGGATCACAAAGCTATAGGTGATAAAAATAACAATGTAAATTAAAAACACACCTAAACTATAAAAGTCATTGTTATATTATTTTTATCAACCAAGTAATATATTATCAAAACATAAAAATTAATTACCACACCTTATTTAGATTGTGTCGTTGTATTCATTAATGCATCAACCCTTTATAACTTTAATTTACATAATTCATTACATGCTTAACTGCCATTCTACATGTAAAATAGATGTTAGTGTGTAAGCAAACGCTTAAAAAGTTTTCTTTATAAAGCCAAAAAGATGTCTAACTTTAATGGATCTTAAGGACTTCATTCAAAATAGTTCGACCGGAATAATTGATATTGATGAGTTTATAACGTCAAACTTAATTTTTAAAACGAATAATACAATTTAT
Source organism: Lycocerus yunnanus (assembly GCA_036346125.1). Classification (NCBI taxonomy): domain Eukaryota; kingdom Metazoa; phylum Arthropoda; class Insecta; order Coleoptera; family Cantharidae; genus Lycocerus; species Lycocerus yunnanus. The sequence goes on from JARFIX010000017.1 coordinate 1,896,110, forward strand.
ATCAATTTTCTAAAAGAAATCAATCATTATGCGATTTAGAAAATTTGTATTAAAATTTGTTGTTTTTGTTTTTCAGATCTTGTCTGTTGTGCGAAAACCTGCAATGCGAACTCCTCGAAACATGTTTATAGTCAATTTAGCCGTTTCGGATTTCCTCTTGTGCACAGTGACAATGCCTCTCACTTTGATGGAAATTCTGACCAAGCATTGGCCCTTGGGGAATCATTCCTTTATATGCAGAATGATAGGAGCCTTACAAGCTACAAGCATCTTTGTGTCTACTATTTCAATAACTGCAATAGCGTTGGATCGATATCAAGTAAGTTCCTGTATTATCGTTATTTTGAAAGACAAATTTTATTAGTTTCTTGAGTTGGTATTTTATTTTTCAGCTTTGTTTCACAGTTAATTCTCATATTTGGAAAATATATTTTTTGAGATTTATCAAATTTTAAAGTTTTAAAACTTTGTTCGCAAAATACCTGCTTGTTCCTAGTTTTATTACAAGAACGACGTTTAGCTGAATTTTTTTAAAATACTACGGTTATCTCTTCAGATATCTTGAAAAATACCGCTTAAAATTAGTTTTTAATATGTCAATATTGATCGGTTGTCGTATATCGGTTGATAGGACGTCCGGTTGACAATCCATTAATTAAAAATTTGAAGTGAAACGATATTAAATGTAAATCGGACGGGTAATTAAATAATGTGTGCCATTATTGCAATGCGATGGATCTGATTGTAGATCTGATAATGCACGGTGGAAATATTTTAATATATTGAAAAAAGAGAATTGTAATATTTGGGTCATGTGGTCAATGGCAGTAGTATCAAGAGAAGAAAAAGAAGGATTCTACTTGATGATAAACACTATGAACAACTAGACATGATTAGCAATAAATAGTTGATTATGGCAGGAGATCTCAATGCCGGTATAGAAACTCAAAACGGTCATTTTTAGACAAATTTTTTCAGAAAAAGAAATTAACAAGTAGATACTAAACAAAAGAAAGAAACTAACAGGGGCAATGCCGATTAGTTCACGCGAGGTTTTGGGCTTATAGATAAAAAAAAGGGGGGAAGGAATGTAGATTACAGGATATTTTACAGGATATTCCTATAATAATAGTATATTAAGGTATATCACAAATCATGAATTAAATCCCCATCACAAGTGTCACATAGTAAAGCTTCACTTAGAGTTCTCGTAGTAACCTGAGAGCTAAAATATTAAATTAAGTAAATTTCAAAACAAAATTAAGTTTGTAGTCTTACGTTGTTCTGTGCAAATTTATAGCCTTGCTATACGAGAGTTAAATATATATGTGAATTAATCAAAATGAAGCAAAGTCAGTTGATAAACAAACATAATAGTGAATTAATAACCATATTTTAAAATTTTTTCAAAAGAATAAGATAAAATGCATTTCTTAAAACTAATCCAACCAATTTTTTTTTATTTTAAACTGTAAACATTAATGTTAAAAGCTGCAGTGTTTTTTTTTTAATTATATTGTTTTTACAACTTCGTATCTGCTTAATTAAAAACTTGGACATGGGTATAAGAACACGAAGTCAAAAATTCCCTATAGGAATGGTATAAAATCATGAAAAGGAACATAATAATTAGAAAGATTATAAACTATGGATGATTCAAACATTTTCACATTTAGGCATTAAAAATCTAAAAATTGAAATACGTATCTATGATAGACTAAATTTGAACCTCAAGCCCCGCTCATTTGGAATTTTTTTCAATTTTACTTAAAATCATGTATTTTATCACTTTTTAGATGCTGCCGTTACATATTATGTGTACTGTTATTTGAATAAAACATTGAATCGCGTCGATTTAAGAAGGATTTTGAGGAAAATAATTTTTTAGAGTAAATTTGAGTTTTGATGTAGTTGCGTTTATCAAAACCCAACTTTGATAAGCGCTTTATTTACTAAAAACATTCCCGAGACGATCCAACTCGAAAAAGTGTGAAGTTGATCCGACCCGAAAACTTTATTCTGTATATGTATTACAGTATTTGCTAATTTTTTTTTTATTTGACTCACATTTATGTCACAATCTGTCCGAAGACAATAAGCAATATTGTTTGACAATAGGTAATTGGCATAGTAGAGAGCATGCCCATCGGCAAACCTCCATAGTCTACAGCAATTGCATTTTACAAAATAACGTTATGTACATAATAATATTCTTAACTGTCAACTACACTCATCTGCGTTGAGGTAGGTTCATCGGATTATACCGCTTAAGCCTGTAGCCGAACGAGTAGGTCACTCACTAAAGCGTTGGGATGATCTTCGAGTCGCACCTGATATTTTTGCTCGTGGAAATGATTACTTCTTTTACACTGCTGATTTGTAAGCTTTACTAATAATATTGTTAGGAATGTACCAGGGTGCATTACAGATGCTACGTAGCACTTTTGATTGGAAGCGTTGTATCTTTGCAATGTTGGAATTGCTTGCTGATCCCCACAACTCAATACCGTATGTCCATATGGGCTTCAGGATTGCTTTATTAAAGAATCATAATTTTTTTTGCTATAAATTTCAGATTTATATAATGAAGTAAAGAAATTATAATACATTGTAATTAGTATACCATACAATTATATCCAGTTAAGCAGCGGTTTAATTTAATGTACATAGATTCCTCAAACAGGTACGTGCTTTCAAGCATCGATGCTCAAAGCGAATATTGTTTTGTTGTTTGATTAGCGAATGGAGCGCTTATGAATGTTACAAATTACATAACGTTTCAACACTATGACGTCTATAACTACAATTATTTAATAAAAAATTGACATAAATTTTACATTTTTTGAAATTATTAATTTAATTGAAATTTTTGCGACTACTCTTTCATCATCATCATCAATTCCATCATGGATTAGGTCTTCGACCTGTTCCGGGCCCATCTCTTCCTCGGCGACTACTCTTTCTGAAAACTAATTAAATATCTCTAGCACAAAAAGTTACATGTTACGTAACTAAAATTGAAATTAAATTTGACGGTGACGATCATAGATAGAAAGAAAATTTTTTCTTTCTATACTCTTCCCGGGATCGAACCGGGTGCATTTGCATCATAAGTATAATACTGTAGGTGAATTTTAATTATGCGGACAGATGGACGGACATGGAACCAGATCATAAAGCTTCATAAGGATCATAAACTGACTTCAGTTCTTAGGTTTCTACACAGCTACCTTTCTGGTTTACAATTACAATAATTGGTGTTAGTAGTATTTTCTAACGGAAGATATCTTAATAATCTACGATACGCGGACCCGAAAATCTAGAGAACCTCCAGGAAATGCTAACTCAGTTGAACAACGAGTCAAAAAAGGTTGGTTTGAAAATCAATATCAGAAAATCGACAACCACGCTTGATGGAGATGGGGTTTGTTATGATTGACAAGCAGGTGATTAAGCGGGTAGTTATAAATATTTTGGTCAGGCGTTTACTTTGGGTAAAGAGAACCAATATGTGGAAAGCTATATTTTGAAGAACAAGAAGGTCCCATTACATCTAAACACAAAAGTGTTTGACATGAAAACAAGAAAAATATGAATACCCTGCGAGTAACACAACATACTATGGAGCAAACCATGATGGAAATTTCACTGCGACCCCGAAAAACCAATGAATGGATACGAAGCTACAGAAAAGTAAAAGATTAAGCGGAAAAAGCAGCATCAATAAAATTGAAATACTCTGGACATGTAGCAAGAGTCACATGTACAATTAACATGTTCATAGGATCAAAGAACAAACACTTACAATATGACGAATTTTTTTTTAAATCTTACAGAATTGACTCCAACGTACATTATATTTATGGATTTTGTCATTGAATATACGTTTTTGGATTTATTTATCTATTATATTTCTATATAATTGTTTATTAACTTGTGAAAATATATTTTAAGTATAAGCAATTATTACAAACCAAATGAATAAGTGAAAAAATTTTTGTAATTTTAATTCATAGTTCAAACATATTTATGAAATTTTTAATAATTATATTTTAAAAAACTCCTACTAATGTTTGATTTTCCTCTACTTCATAGCAGCTATAAAACTGTTGGGGAAAGGAGGTTAGCCCTCTACAAAAGAAATTTTTTCAAATGTCTATTACATCAAAACTACGAATTTTTTTCAGTATACAATTATATACTATTTTAAAGAAAGTGAAATTTTGTTATGTTTATTTTGAGTTCAACATATTGTTGTTTTAAATTAGAAATAAATTTTGTTAAAAATTTCAATTCAGGAAGTTAATTGTTTTGTTGATTTAAACTTTTGTATTGTAACAATTATTTTAAAATTTATGTATTTGCAAAATTTAATTAAGAAGTATTCATTGCCGTCATACAACACTCGTATAACTTGATTTCTAAACGTTTCATGTGCTTTATAAGTAAGGCAAAATATTTTCTGTATGAAATGGCAAATACAACTGCATAATATTTACCTTGTTTACAACTTTGCACCGATTTTATTATTTTTTTTTGTATTTAACCTGATTTTTTATTAAAAAATATAAAATTAAATTTTTACAAAAAAAAAATTTGGTCTCATGAAATCTGTATGAATAGCATTTTAAACTATGAAGCCACTCTGAAAATAATACTATTAGTTTTACGAAAGAAATAAATGGAGTATTTGGAAAATTTGATTTACTTCATTATTTCACAATAACTTTTTGGAAACTCAAATACTCATCAGAAGCAATCAAAAATCAATCAAACAAATTTTGTTATAAAACTAACAAGTAGTAGTAGTATAAACTAGTGGACAGAAGTGATTACTCTGAGAAAATTTCTTTTTTTGTAGTAGATGTTAAAGTGTGGTTTGTTCGATTGAAAACAATAAAACAAGTGACACTTTAGACACAAGAGTAGATAAAGTAGCATTTTAACAGCAACGGTGAATAAAATATTTTATTTTTATTGAAATTAAATACATTTTGTTTTTACTGCAATTAAAATCAAAACGTGTTTGATGTCAAATAATAATTTAAATTGAAATTAGAAGTTTTTATATTTCTTCATAATTGGAATTTTCTTAAAGATCTACTCTAGAAAAAAATTAAACTTTATATACGACGATAAAATTTAATTATCGGATCGAGAAAAATTATTAACTAGCGACTTCGTCGCTGGTTAATTAACACTTTCCGGTCGTCGATAAAATTGAATTTATCGTCTTATATTCAAAATAACTATTAGGCTTTGATTGTTGTTTGTAATTATGTTCAGTTAATTAAAATCTAAGAATCTAAATATTTGTTTTAATTTTGAAATAAAAAGAAGCTATTGTTTGTAATTATTACAAGTATAAGAACTCAACTCACTCTTTGTTTTAAATTAAAACAAATATTTAAATCACTAAATTTCAATTCATTAAACAAAATAACGAAAAAAAACACAATAAAAATGAAACCTTTCTTTGATTCAGGGAATACAAAATAAAAAAACATTTATTTGGGTCTCATAATAGGGAGGAGATTTATTTATAACTTAAGTACACGGGGTAAATATAAATTTGTGCCAAATATTATTCCTCCGTCCACCCACCCTCACCAAAATTATCAAGGCGATTATGGAGTTCGGACGGGTAGTAGCTGAAGTGTCATCACATGGATACCTTGTAACAACGCTTGTTTCGCTTCATTTTAAGTCATAATTTTAATATTTGATTCAAATTTTTAAATTATAAGTTTTAAAACCGTTTAAAGACGTTTTAAAACGTGTGATGGCAGCAGTAACCATTGCTGAAAGCTCACAAATAATGTTTCGTTTATTGTTCATTTAACCTTATAATTAAAAAATTTGAATCAAATATTAATTTCAAGGTTAATAATATATATAATGTCATAATTTTAATTAAATAAATTTCATGATTACGGCCCTGTGGTGAAATGTAAAATTTAATTTTTAAGATTTCAAAAAGCGCCAACCGACAATAAGACCATGTCTGGTGCCATTTACTTAAATGTCTTTTTCCTTAAGTCTTTCCGCCCTAATTTTAAATGCACTTTGGCATCTTTAATATCTTTTGTCGCCGCTTTTATACTTCTGCGGCGTAAATTGAAAAACTCATTTTATCTGATAGAAATATGGCACGGCATTCTGTCTGCCAAAAAACACCTAAGCAGTATTTTGCCGAAACTAGAAGAGTCTTGTCTGTACCGTTATCGGAGTCTTATCTTACCTTTTCGAAAAGTTTTATCTGTGTTTTGTCTTACTGTAACTTTTGAAGAAACTAGTAAACTTATCTGTTTGTGATAGTTTTAACGTACCTGTGCGAAGAGTTGTGAGTTAACTTCGGTGCCAGAGTAAGTGACTTAACGCGTTATCTTTTTAAGTTTTATCTTTTATCGCAAAGTTTGCATTAACATTATTTTTTTAAATTACCTGTAACGATCTAAAAGTAAGCCACGTTCTAAAAAAATTACATTATCGGATCGGAAAAATTTAGTTAAGCTTTAGTATTGCTAGTACACGGTAACTGATGAAATATATTCATTTTTAAATTTTGTTGTGTCGTATTAATTACCTAATGGTAAACCAACCTAGAAACCATTGCATGGTCCACGCCCGTTAGAGCTCTTCAATAGCTAGCCGGAAAAGTTGTACCTTTCAGCTTGTCACAACCCGGTATTTTAAACTTTTGCCAGTTTTTTTAAAAAATGTTTACGCAATTTTTCTGTTATGTAAAACTTAAACTTAATACTCTATCAATCTTAATAATAATAATTCTGTTAAACTTAATACAAAAATTTTTTTAAATACTTGGCGTGCTATCCACTACCTAAAGAACCCAGTTTAGAAATTAGGTATAAAAAGCTATTGTGTATCTACAGTTGTTGTTAACTACCGTTTTATAATTTTTTTATTGTGAATATTTTAGAAAAAAACTGGAATCTGATGGAAATCAAAAGTTTGTAATGATATGAAACAAAAATAACATATACTTTAAATTTTAATAAAGCGAAAATAAGACGGCTCTGTATTATTATATCAAAGTTATGAAACGTTAATAAATTATTAATTAACATAGCTCCCGGAGCGTTTGAGTTAATCTGAAAGTCTAAAGTCAAAACAATGCATAATTACGGAAATATTTTTAACTTAAATAAATCGAATCTAAGTAATTACCTTAATTAAGCGTAAAAACTTGGCGAAAGGGTTAATATGCTATTTTGCAATTACAACAAATCTTTAGCAACTGTTTATAGGGTACAGTGATAATGTGATAAAGCAGCATTGTGTGAAATGAATAATGTAATTTACCACCGTGGTGTATACAGGGTGCATCAATGAAATCTGAACATTGTTTACCAATCAAAACCATTTAACTTTGGAATGAAGTTTATTTATTTAAATTGCCGAAGTACAAAATGCTGGTTTTCAAAATGTTGTCTAAAGGGAAATTGACAAAAAATTGAATTAGTGATTAATTCATCCCCTGTCTGGTAGAATCGAATAAATTTTCAGATCAGGTGATGAATGAATTATTGCTCACATACATTTATTTCGAGGTTGCACTTCAAGATTTCATTGATTTATGAGAGCAAAAATTCTGTTGCAAAAATATAATAAAATTTAAAATAATGAAAATAAATTGAAATGAAATAATAATTTTAGTTAGAAAAGAGCGTTTCCATGTCGAAAATAGTATAGACACAGGGGTATTCCATACTTGAGATTAATCGAGTCTAATTTTATTTCAGGTAATCGTCTACCCGACAAAAGAAAATCTACAACTATTTGGTGCCGCTATAATCTTATTGATTATATGGATGATAGCAATGGTATTGGCTTCCCCGATATTCGTTTATAAACGATTAGCACATCACGACTTCAAATTAAATGGAACTGAGCTAGATGGATTAAATTTTTGCATAGAAGATTGGCCTATTGCACACGGCAGAGCGTACTATTCGATTTTTTCACTTGTAGTGCAATATATTTTGCCAATCATAATCGTATCGGTAAGTTTATTTTTCATTACATTATTCTGTCAGTTATGAAACCAATTTAGCGGATCGGTTGAAAGTAAACACGGATCCGTTATTAAAAATTGAAATTAATTTCTAATTTTAAAATGTCGAACAATAAATATTGATGTTAGGAGTTTACGATCAATATTGATGGGTGGAAACGCAAAATATATCACATGCCAAAAATCGACATTTTTCATCAATCAGAAAGTAATAATTGAAATTTGAAAAAATGCTTCCGCTTCCGTTGAATTGTTACAAGACCGCGATTCGAATTTAGAATTTCCGCACTGCAACTAAAGCAACAGTCACACCAAACCAATGCCGATGTAACTTCTACATTTCATTATAATATTTATTGGTTTGGATTGCCAAAATTTGCATTGAAAGTATTCCATAAAATTGTATTTTTAAATGTCTCACATTTATCGTTCTCTTTCGTCCGTATTCTCTCTAAGCGTCTTGAATTTTAACATTTTAACCAGCTTTTTTAGTTTTAAAGTTGACACAGCACAAATCTGATATTTATCTTGCCCGAACCTTAGGGTTAAAGCTTTTCCTGAAAATTACTAAAAAATTCGTGATGTTTCAAATTTTAGAAACGAAGTTTCTCCGAAAAAAATAAAACTTTTTTCTTAAGTTTTCTCTTTCTTAATATTGTCTGCATAATATATTATAGGTACGTTAATACTGTATGTATACCTTGTGTAATTCCCTAATCACTTAAAAATTAATTATTTAAATTTTGTATTGGTGAAATTTGTTCTCCTCTTTTCTTCTTTTATTTGCTACGGGCGAAACTCGAAGTTTATTGCACACTCGGAGTTCACTCTATAATTTCTCTCTTTGAACATCTTTTTCTTCCATCACAAAACTGTTCAACAAGTGAAAAGGCTTAACAAAGTCATAACTAGGTTCTAAATAATATTTCGTATTAGTTTTTTTCTTTCGCATCATGTAAATATTTTCAGAACATGGTTGAGCTTGGTGCTTGTTACCCTAGTCATTAACGTAATTGGTTCACAACAGATAAGAGTTAATTATTATTATCGTTGAAAAAATATAAAATAATAAAATTGTAGCTAAAATTATCAGCTGTAACTTTTATCTAAACAATATTGACATATTTACTATACATTTTTCATCACCTTTCATCCGTTTTCTGAAGAGGGCCTATTCTAACGTTGAGCTTTGGTGTATTTTTTGTTGTGAAAATTTTCACTAATAAATGTAGCAAAGCTTTCCCTTATTATTTATATTTTGGGACATTAATATAAATTTTATAAATTGCACTAATTTTACAAAAAATAATTCGTGAACTGCTAATTTGCGATCATTTTTAGTAAAATTTATAAAATTAGGGGAATTTATATTACTGTAATCTTGGACCAAATGGACTGTAGTCATTTTTATACGGATGTCGGTTATACTTTAAGAGTAGCGTATTTTATTTAATTATTTTATTCGCCAGCGAATAAGTGTAAAAATATTCACTCGAACAAATTTAAATAGATAACATTCTGTAATATACTATATGATTTTATATTAACATTTTTGAAACTTTTGTATAAGTCATAAAACAATTCAAGTGTGTCATAAAATTAATGGTCAATAAATTCGGGTGAATTATTAAAAGATCATGAGTTTAAAAATTTATGGTTGTGTTTATTGAAGTATTTTCACTTGTAAATTATTATTTGACTGTATTTTATTACGTACATGCACATTAATTTTTAATCCCAAATAATTTTTTAAACTTCCGTAATTTTATTTCTGTGCCTTAAATTAAATTAAGTGGTAATTAAATTGAGGGGGAGCTTTAACAACCTAAATATTTGTCTTGTGTTATCTCCCTAATCACATAAGTGTAACAATAAATTAGTAGAATGAACACATAACAAGTCCGTGTTCCTAATTCTATTTTCTGGAATTTCACTTTGCATGCAAAATACTAACTTAATGCCGCGACATGTTTTGCTAATCTATACTACTACGTTATGTTTCAATAGATAAACATAAAATTACTTCAATTGGTAATTCACTAGAAAATTTCTAATACTACCGTTTCAGTATAATTTTTCGATTTACTGAATAAATATACAGTATACTGCAAAACATGGGTGTCACTTCTTGAGTAATGCCGATTTAATTGATTCAATAAAATGATACTATTGATTTAGAACGTTTTAAAAATGAGGTCTTCATTTCAGATAACTTCAAATTAATCAAGAAATGCAAAAATTTGTGCTTGAGTATTTCCTTCTGAAAATTTCTACCAATGAAATCACTGTATTTTTTTAACTTTAACAAATGACGGAGAAGTATTAACGGGTATTTGCACTACTGCAGATAATCGTTTATGTTGCTTAGTATAAATTTATGTTGTTAAAATTAGAAATATCAAACTAACAATTATTAAAAAAATTTAATGTTTACTTCACTCCACAATTCGGAAAGAATTTAGCAATTTTCATATTCGGCGTGCACTCGGGATATAACTATTGACTATTTCATTTTTACAAGCAGTCGAAGAAATAGAAACTTTAAAATTTAAACACATCCTTTGATATAGCAGAGGATATTTTGATTAAACAAAATCAAGACGCTTGGCTATTACTTTCTGACGTAATAAAAATTTCTATAAATTTAACATATTAGTAAAATTAAATTAAAATGAATCGATTTTGTGTATTTATTTATGACTTTTCAAAATATAACGCTAGAATCATAAAAAAGTCTGTATAGTTATTTTTAAATTCATTTTGACTATGTGTACATTGACATTTCATCATCAGAGCAATTACAAATTTTTATAATATTTTATAAGGCACTGGTAGATTTTTAAATAAAACATGCAATATATAAATCAGCAGAGAAAGCTTTAAGGACCGTATTTTAATTGAAAGTCTTTTTCTATTCAACTCTAACTTAAAGTAACTCACTCTATCTCACGTTCAGAAGTTCCCTCTATCGTTAAAAATTTTCATTTGATATGTTCAGCAGAAGCTGGCCTTGCTTTTTCATCACCGATGTCTTCATTTTCATAAGTGATCAGTGCATGTTAAACATGTTATGTATAACTATAGCCTTCCTGATCTAAAAATTGAGAAATTTCTATATCTAAATTTTTTACGAAGTATTTTCTTAATGCTACTACTGTTCTGTTAAACATTAGTTTAATAAAGTTTCTTTGCAAGGCATATACCGACTAATTATTTTAATCTTCCGAACTTATGGTTTATCGCTTTCGGATTAGTTTGGCCACTTGATCAACTCAATTAGTTTGTGAATCCATCAGTTCATCGTTAATTACAAATATTGACCGACATGAATTTGTGGACATTTCAATTTAATTTAATTAGAAGTTCAAATTTGAAGGTTTACTTTTAAGAACCTGAGTCAAATTAATGTCTGCAACAGTTCCGTAATTTAAAAAACGCATGTTTAGTGTGTTTTTATATAATATGTTTGTTTGTTATCATAAGTGAATTGAATTAAAACTGTGTAATTATGTTTACAGCATAATAGGTTTTGAAGTTACCAGGAAGCTAAGGAATTACAACAGAAATTATATCCCACTCTACCAAAAAAAAAAAAAGAATCAGATCGGCCAACGGAAAATGCCAATAAACAGAAAACTTATCAACAAACATCAAATTATGAAAATGCTTTTCCTAGCCTACCAAATCAACAAGTAATACCCTACGTTGAAGTAGCAAGAGGCAGTGCACAACAGTCCTACACAAACTACAAACAAAACCAACAACCTAGTGAAATAAGCGAACTAAAAGACCTATTAAAGGAACTTATTGAACAAAATAGAGAAAATGCCAGAAATATGAGTACCATGTTAAACCTACTCACCGTCCTCGTCAACAAAAACCAATTATGCCACTAAACCTCAAGTACAAAATATGCATTTGGAACGCTAACGGACTGAATCAACACCTACTCGAAGTAAAAGCCTTCTTGGCAGATCAAGAAATTGATATCCTACTAATATCAGAAGCCAAAATTACTGATAAACATAATATAAAAATTCCCAATTATAAAATATACTTTACTAAACACCCCAAAGAGGGTAAAGCCCACGGTGGCACAGCCATAATTATCCGCAATATCATAAAACACCACGAAGTGGAAAAATATGATAAAGAATATTTACAGGCAACAAGCGTAATCCTGGAAGATAGAAATGGCGAATGCCTTATATCCTCCATATACTGTCCACCTGGATGCACAATTAAACAAAGCGAATACGACCAATTCTTTGACACATTGGGCAGGAAGTTCATTGCTGGCGGCGACTACAACGCTAAACACCCTAGTTGGGGCTCCAAATTAACAACCACCAGAGGAAGAGAACTGCTCAAAACAATAAAAACCAAAACTCTAAAAACTATATCCACGAGCGACCCAACTCACTGGCCATATGACGACACAAGAGCCCCTGATGTAATCGACTTTTTTGTCACAAAGGGCATTGATATAAAAAAAACCAATATACAAACCTGCTTAGATCTCTCTTCCGATCACTCACCGGTGATCCTCTCTATTCACTCTCAGATTGCTAAGAAAGAAAAACAACCTACTCTCAGCAGCAGTAAAACTGATTGGAACATCTTCAGAGAAGAATTGAACAATCTCATTTCCTTAAAAATATCACTGAGGTCAGAGGATGAACTGGAAATTGCAGTAAATGAATTAACAACTAGTATCCAGCAAGCTGCATGGAGATCTACCCCTGATATCAATGATAAGGAAATTAAAGAAGTAACGCCATACATAATCCAACAAAAAATAGCAGAGAAACGTGTATTGCGAAGAAGATGGCAACAAACAAAATTTCCAGCGGACAAAACCAAACTCAATAAGGCTGCCAGAGAGTTGAAACAAATATTATCGGAAAACAGAAACCAAGGAATAAAAAACTACCTTGAAAACCTAAGCGCGTCAAAAGCTTCCGATTATTCCCTCTGGAAAGCCACAAGAAAGCTTAAAGCACCGCAGCAAATAAATCCCCCAATCAAGGACTGCAATAATAAGTGGACTAGAAATGACAAACAGAAGGCTGATGTCTTTGCAAAACACTTGTCCAACACCTTTCTACCTAATCCATCACTAACTTCATTGGAGGAGGAAAATATAATTCTTGAATATCTGAAAGCACCATTCCAGTTAGATTTTCCAATTGCAAAATTTAAGATTAAGGAAATCAAGAAAATTATCAAAAACGCAATCAACCCTAAAAAAGCTCCTGGTTTCGATCTGATCACCGGAAAAGTACTACAACAACTGTCAGAGAAAGGTTATAAGGCTGTAACACAAATATTCAATGCAATAACATCCCTTAACCATTTCCCAAACCAGTGGAAAGTGGCTCAGATCATAATGATCCCGAAACCTGGGAAAAACATCGAGGACGTAAAATCATATAGGCCAATTAGCTTGTTGCCGACACTATCGAAGGTATTTGAGAAGGCATTAATCGCGAGACTAAAACCTATATTAGAGCAAAGAAAATCATACCAAACCATCAATTCGGCTTCCGCCAACATCATAGTACGATAGAACAGGTACATCGGTTAGTTCAGAAAATAAACAGTGATTTGAACAACAAGCGCTATTGTTCGGCCGCCTTTTTGGACATCAGTCAGGCCTTTGATAAGGTCTGGCACGAGGGACTATTGTACAAAATTAAATCCAAACTTCCCTATCACTATTATCTAGTCCTTAAATCCTATCTTGATAACAGACATTTCCTTGTGAAGATGAATAACGATTACACCAACTTGTATCAAATTAATTCTGAGTTCCCCAAGGAAGTGCCCTCGGACCTCTCCTATACCTGTTGTACACATATGATCTACCGACAACAAAATGGGTCACTCTTGGGACCTTCGCTGATGATACAGCTATTCTCGCCTCACACGAAAATGCATTAATGGCATCTCGTAACTTACAAAATTCCCTCAACAAGATACAAGACTGGATGAAAAATGGCGAATAAAAGCTAACGAAACGAAGTCTATACAAGTGACCTTCACTATGAAAAGAGACACCTGCCCACCTGTAATACTTAATGGCTGCCAACTACCACAGGGTGATAACACGAAATACCTTGGTATGCACTTGGACCGTCGATTGACTTGGAGGAAGCACATCATTACAAAGAGACTGCAATTGGGACACAAATTAAGGCAGATGTATTGGCTCATGGGTCGAAAATCACAACTCTCTGTCGAGAATAAGGTGCTGCTGTACAAGACAATCTTGAAGCCCATATGGACTTATGGAGTCCAGCTCTGGGGTACAGCCGCCAAATCGAACATAGAAATACTGCAGCGTTTTCAGAATAAGGTTCTTCGATCTGTTGTGGATGCGCCGTACTATGTACCAAACTCTGTGATACAGAGATATTCCATTGCCTTCGATTATGGAGGAGATAAGAAGATACAGCCTAAAACATGAAGAAAAACTTTCAAGTCACCCAAACGTGTTTGCTACCCAACTGTTGGAACGAGCTAATGGAGAGCGCAGGTTAAAAAGATATCAACCAGCTGATTTAGTGAACAGACATTGAATAGCTCCAGAACCTCACAAATTGAATTGTAAATGAATATAACCGATTAAAATACTTGTAAAGAGATTGTTCAATGGAACAATACTCTCCATGTTAAAATTAATTTGTTAACAAATAAGCTTATTATCCCTGGATAGATTGCTGTAGTAAAGGAGTTTTAATAAAAAAAAAAAAAACCAGGAAGCTGTCTTTTAACTATTAAATGTGAAAATAATCTGAATTTGAAAATACCCCATTCATTTAGTTATTAATTGGAATTAAATTAGGCATTTAGGCATATAAGTGGTCTCTATAATTGCAGCATTAAAGATACATAATGCACATATTATGTAGTACATACACATTAATGCGGTATCACATCGGAATCACATGATATATTTTACACAACTTTGTGAAAAGGTAACTTTTTGATTGAAAAAGTAATTTTGAGATCAAAGGATTTCATTGACTAAGGCCAATTTGTACGAAATATCTCTGTAAATAAGCTGGTTCATCACTCATAATGATATACATAAATATGTAAGCTACTGAAACTATAATAATCAAAGTGGTCGGATGTAAACAGTAATATAAAGTTGCTTATTAAATTCCCCATGCTTAATATAATATTCTTACATTTTAATTCAATTTATCAAGTCGTTTTTAACCTCTTTACGTGTTTTGTGTTTTCTACATCTTTCTAACTGCCCATCTTCTGAAAGTACGTTCTCCTTGCAAGAGTATCTTAGCTAAAAATCCATGGTAATCAAAAAATAATACAAAAGGCATTGATTCTAAAATAAAACAATTTTGGCAGCACTGGTTTCTAATTATTGTAAATCAGTTTTATTTCTTTTATATTTTCTTTTATTATTGAAAATTTTTTGCACTAACTTATGTATTATGTTACGTATTATACGTACATGACAACACAAATTACAAACTTTAATGTAGTTACTTGAAGTAATTACCTTTTCAATTTCCGATTCGTGCTTTCAATATATTATCATATTATGTTCTTTTCATAAAATAAAGAGTTTCCTAACTTTCAAAAAGTTAGAATGAGCGAAGCTGACAATTTATTAATAATACTCGTTGATAGTAGAAGACCTTCATGCATATTGATAAAAATTTGAATATTTAAAATAAGCTTAAATTTTGAACAATTTAATTAAAATAGCTAATTTAGTCAACCTGATTTTACAAAAATAAAATTAATTAAGAAGTTGCAATCATCACAAGGAGAAAATAACAAAGCTTTAATTATTTGCTTGGTAACAGTCCTTGTAGCTAACATAATTGAAAATAATATGCCTAAAGGAACTCATACACTGAATATCCTTATAATGGATTTTAAAGTTTGAAAAATTTCAAATTACGATACTTGCATTATATTAAAACCGGGAACTACGTATATACTATAATAATTCAACTTAGCTGTTATAAGTCAGCACAAATCTAATAGGTATTTGACTTGAAAGGTGAAAACTGTGCAACGTATGACCACCTTAGTGGAAAATTCTACCTTCTTGACGATAAAGCACATAATCATACCTCGGTATTACACCATCAAGAAGGAAAGTAGTTATGAATACTAACACTACCTTTGTATACCCTGATATTAATTTTCTAAAGGAGAGGGTAATTAATTTAAGTTGAAATTTTGATAAACTTCTCTAAAACGCTAAGGTGCACTTAATATTATAAAGTAAATATTTTAAAACTGAAATTTTTAAACTGTATAAATAATAATTACTAGTTTGTGAAAATTATTATTACAAAAAATTAGAAATATGCGAAGACTGCAAGTTAAATTAGATTAATTAAAACTAATGATCTGTGGGTTTTAATTGTTAAAATTCCACTCATTTGTATGAAAAATAAATCCTGGACAATTTCATCAATTTATGCACATCCTGTGAAATCTTATGTGGAATAATTACCTTATTTACGTTTTGGATTCACTTTTATTATTGATACGTTGTTATAAGAACAGTTTTCTACTGCGAAAAGCTACATTAACAAAAAATACTTAAACGTCACTTATACATATATTCAACTCAAATTGTCCCTAAACTGTGTGGGTTTGGTATAAATAAAATGCTACATTTCAAAGCCATAGGAAGGAACAAATAACCTAATGCAAAATTCTACAAACCGCCAGATTTAATCTAGAAAACATCGAATTTTAATTTGCAGCCTAGAAATTACCTAAAATAAACTTTCAATTTTGATTTCAAACGCATAGTACAGAGAGGTGCAAAAGAAAATATACAATCGTTTTGATAAATGGTAATATGCAAATTGCTGGGCGCTTACGAAATAGTTTGATATAGTTTTGTTGAGTTTGTTCCTATAACAGTTCCGAATTTAAATCAATTTTGAAAATATTCTTTTCTCATAAGAATGCAATTACTAGTTAGCCAAATTGTTCCGTCAGTTCTGCTCTGAAACGCTTTGTTAGAAACCAGATTGAATCTTTTGAGTAAATTTTAAATCGCATTGTTTCTCGATTTTTTGCAATTTTACGATAAATGATCCAACTTGATCCGTTTAATTAACGTTTTTCTTCCAGAAATGTTTCAATTTCTCTTAGCTATTTCAAATCAAGATTGATATCTTATTTCTCTAGTTACCGTTTCGATATATTTTTATATTTAAAAATAATTGCAAATCATTGAAACGTAAATTGGAAATCAACTTCCTATTATTTCTATCAAAGCTTCTTGTCGACTCGGAAAATTCCAATCTCGTTATTATGATACAACTTTTAAATGCAACAAAAAAGTCTGTATATTGCCATTTTCACGGAAATCCTCTGAAAATGTTTTAATTGAAAAGCACTAAAGCCTTATTTATTAGTAAACAGCAAATTTAATGAATTTTCTCGAATTTTCTGCAGCGTTATCCGTCAATAACACGTTATATATTTTGCGTTTCTTTTAACTTTAAACCACATTATAAAGTTTTAAAATTGTCTGTAAAATAATAAAGTTAAGTTGATAAGGAAATAAAAACTGATTATAAAAACTTCACCATTAAATTAGCGCCATTGAAAAACTTTTCTATTTGTTTTCCAATACTTGCTGATTTCTTCTGGGTCAATAGTACTATTGCTTTGAATTTAAAGACTGTTCATTAATTTCCAGACGCTTTCAAGCTATTTTATTTTATTTTAGTTTTCATAAAACTGAATGGAAAATCTCCAAACTAAAAAATAAAATAAAAACATAAATTTTTTTATTGCTTTGCTCTAATTTTATATTATCGATCTTCAATCCATGTTGAAGTGGTTCTTAATTACCTGTACCACTCGGTTTTTGAAACTAGAGCGCATTAAGAGAGTCTGGTGTACACTATAATTTAATTGAAACAATCTGTGCTTCAACTGTCGTAGACAAATTAATCGAACTCATATTTTTTTGTAAATCGTTTGAAGGTTTCAGTCAAGACATTATTGTGTCTTGAATTTTGAGATAAAATATGTTTTAGGAATGTTCTACATTCTATTATATGAAACTTATTTTTATCTCGTGCTTCACCTACATTAGATCTTTCATTCAAAATCACTTCTATATCTCCAGTCACTTGAAATTCTCTAGGTATTGAAAGCGTTCAGTCGCTTGTGACATGCATTGTCGTAATGCAATTTCCTTTAATTTTATCAGACTCCAAGCGTTCGACTATTAATTCATAAGAAAAGTAAAATGTTAAACTTGTACGCAAATTATTCAAGTTTAACGAAAATAACAAATAACGCAGTGAGCATGTAAATTTCTATTCAACTATGTCAATCAAACTACCGGTATATCTTTGACTTTTGCTTTCATTGTGTGCAGAATGGTGTCTAATATTGATTCTGTTAAATTGCTAAATTCGTAAATTCTCTTCCAGCAAACTTCCTCACAGGTATGTATGTTTGTACGTACATAATACAGCAGCAATAACAATTTTAAATTTTCCTACAATTCCATGTCACTTTCTGTTTGATTAATAAAGGAGACAAAAAAGTTCAAAAGTTGAAAACTTGTCAAAGAAATTTAGAAGTGGAAAACGACGGAAAAGTTTGCAAACCGATAATGAAAAACTCAATAATTTAAACAACTCTTAAAGTTGTAAATATTTAAATATACAATACACAATAAAGATTGAAATTTTCTGTAATTCACAGCGCTCAAAGAAAATGACTTGAAGAAAAAAGTTATATTGTTGATTAAATCTTAAAAGTTGTCGTTAATACAAGTTATATTTTTTCGTATTACTTTATTAATTATTTTTAAAGGAATACTTTTTTATTTTTGACTACTAAATAGTTTAACAAATTTCACCTGCTTAAAGCTGAAATCCTCACTTCTTCACCGCTTGGGATTTACAGGTTTATTACTAGTATGTTTACAACATTTCAGCAATTTAAAATTATATTTTTTCCACCCTTAAACGAATATTTAGAGTTGGTTTATGTCCAATTTCTTTACCTATTACCTAGCTTATCTTAATTAATAGATAACTATATAGGTTAAGAAATCGAGCATTAAAGATTTATAAATATTCGGCTTCCTAAATTTTTAAAATAAAATTTAAAATAGATATCCATATTCGTATTCTTTGAAAGCGATGCAACCCTGTGTCGACTTTATGACCTTCTCCTGTCCTTCTTTATTTCTAAAGATTTGATTTCGCAAAATGTATTCACCATCCTAAAGCTTATCTCTAGTTAATATAAACAACATCATCAAAGGATGAATTAGAAAATTTTGCATTAAGAATCTGAAAGCTTTCTTGACCATCACTATTGTCTTTCTGATGAGAGTACTATCTACCATCTATTCCCGAAATATAAGATCTTATTTTTTTTTATAACTTTAGTTTATCAATAAGGTAGGCGTAGAGTACATTTGGTGTGTTGAATTTCAAGAATTTATTATAAAATGCAGTATTTTTTGTTATTACGTAATTTTAAAGAAAAATTAGAAAACATGCGAGGCTAATTATATTTTCCGCTGCAGTCAAGCGATTTGACGCCAAAATAATTATTATTTGTGTGCATTACCTTTCTATTAATAGTATGATAAATAATTATGAGTTGATGTTTTTGATATAAATTGATGAAAAACAGACGATGTTAATTCTATTCTCTGCAGTGTCGATTTAATATAAAATTTAATAAATCAAGTAATTAACATCTAAACGGAATTTAACCAAGGAAATATTAAATATTCGAACCAAGTGGTGAATTGTCCAGGAATGCGTTTTTAATATTTACGTGAAATTATGCATAATGCGATTTTCTGCTCTTTTGATAAATTTAGAGTGTAAATGTAAATAGGTAATACTTTTAACAATTAGTTATGTGATTAATTAGAAAATGAAAAAATAATTAGTGGAAATAGTCAGGTTTTTGAATTTGTAGAAACAAGGTTTACCTGAACTTGAAATTCTTATTATTTCAGTTACATGTAGGTTGTTTTTTAAAGTAACCAATAAAAATCAATAGTTTTATTTTAAAGCAATGCCAAAATGAAACCGTTAATTTATATTAGTTAGGTTGAACAAACCGATTAAACTTTGAAGATTTAAAAGAATTGCCTTTTATACGAGTAAAAGGTACAATCTGCAGTAAAAGTTGCTTTATCCGGCATTGGATTATTACTATTTCAGATTTAACATAATTCGTTTCGAAAAAGTACCGTCATCAAAAATTAAAATTGCATAATTTTAAATTAATTAAGGGATGTATGCAATAGTTCAGTTAGGGTGGTGAGAAAAATTGGCAACACTTCATGAACAAAATCAATGCAATTTTTGGGTATAATTAATATATATCTAAATAAATTTTAATAATCCGTAGGAATCAAAATTTACATAATATTAGATTACTTAATTTAGTACCTATCATATGAAAATTTTTTGAGAGGGAGCTACCTTGTTAAACTTAAAAATTTAGATTAACTCAAATTCTTAAAGTTAAACTAACAACTTGCAACCGAAAATCGGGACTAAATGACTTCTTTCCACTTCAATATTATTATATTTGTTTTGACTTCCAAATGTGCAAAACTCATTTAAAAAGTTTATTTTCATACAAATTTCGGAAGTAATATTGCCTGAAACGAAAATTATTTATTATTATACTTCTCACTGATTTTGAATAACAAATCCTTCCAAGTTTAAAATTCCATTAACCTGAAAAATTTAACAACTTCAATTTTAAATTTTTAATTATTATCTCATCAGATGACCATGTTTACCTTTAGAAGCTTATTATCCCATCTCATTAATTGTTGATCGTTTAACTCTGAAACATTTTCAATATTTAACTTTCGTAATGCCTATCTGTGCATAAGAAAATACATCGCATTCCATTTTAAATAAAATATTAAATTTTCTGTTTATTGCTCTTTCAGGTTGCATATTTGAGAATCTACTTTAAGTTACGTTATCGTTTCGCCGCGGGATTTGTGAATAAGGACGAATCTTCTCAAAATAATACGCGTCGGCAGATACGAGGACGTCGTCTGCAGAGAACGAATTTATTATTGGTTTCTATAGCCGTTATTTTTTGCATAAGTTGGTTACCTTTAAATTTATACAACTTAATAGCAGACGTATTAAGTTCCATGGAGTTCACGTCGCAGCCGATGATAGTTTGCTACGCGGTTTGCCACATGATGGGAATGTCGTCTGCGTGCTCCAATCCTGTACTTTACGGTTGGCTAAACGAAAATTTTTGGAAGGAATTTAAAGATATCATGTGCATTTCGAGATCTTCTAGTAGTAACAACGAAATTGAATGTCGTAGGTTAAGTAAAAGAAAACCGTCCCAAAAATCAATTGCACGTGGTGGCCGACCGGATCTGGTAACAGTCGCTACGGATCTACAACAAGGAACAACTATTGCAACGGAAATGTCAATGCTTACGAAATGCTAGCTGTGGAAATTTTCGTTTCGAAAGAAAAGCTACAAAAATTCTAATGTACAGAAAACTTCTATTTAATGTTAATTTTTGACTTAACAATGTGATAACCAAAAAGTGATGTTCCTCTATTAATACGTTTTTATAATGACACGAATTATGACTGTTAGAAGTGTGTGAAAAAAGACTGAACGATGTCGCAGAAATTATACTCATAAATTTTTTGGAAATTAAATTGTTGTTAATTTTTATATTTGGTCAATTTAAAAAAAATGCCTCGTTGTTGATGTTCTTGTTCAAATTTAATGTGACCAACGAAACGTGCTGTATTAATTGAAAATTCGTGTTATATCGATGTAAGAGTTTTTAAAATTTGTACAATTTGTAAACGTTTAACGTGAAAAGTGTAATAATAGTTCGATGTAAAAGCTTTCAATAAAACAGGTTCGTCAGGATAGGCCCCACCACCGAAGAGTCCACGGTGTTAAACGGCCTATAGTGATCAACTTAGAGGTTGAAAGTTATTACATACTGGGTGTTAATTTAATTATGAGACTCAAAATTGTGGACTATAACTTCTAGTTTTGAAGACAATTAGTGTGTGGTAAATGGTTTACCATCATTTTGTCTAAAAGTTTCATCCGATTGTGCGTTAACCAAAAACGCATTAACGTATTAAGCTTCCATGTTCGCACTTTAATCGTCATCATAAGTGACATTTCTGTTATAATAGTGTGAAGCACTTAGAATGTTAAGTGCTCTTTTAATTTTCATGATAAAAATAAATCAATTAAGGCAATAAATGATTTTTTAATTTATAAATTAAGTTGTACTAATACAAAAAATTAATAAATTTTAAAATCAAAATTAAATTCAATTAAAAAATGAAAACAGTAAAACTCCGCTTAAAAAAATTATCAAACCTAAACGATAAAGCGGGTAAGAAAGCGGTAACGTTTCCTGTTCTGGCGTCTTTTTTTTAATTCACTTATGTACAACGCTGGTTTTAATGTAAATTAATGCTCGGATATTCGGCAGCATACTTTCGTAACAAATCTCATAATAAGTATAAGTCAAAACCACAACAATTCCTACTCTGGTTTTTGTTCATAATGTGCTTTTGTAGTGTTGAACTGGAATACACTATCTGATGTTGACTAAACAAAGGTTATTTTATACTACATAAAATATAAGATAGCTGATATGTGTTATAAATGTTTTAAAAATTTTCAGTTAATCTCTCAAACCATTGTTAAGATGAAACATTTTTAACTCTAACCTTAATCCTGCTACGTTTCTAACAACAACGACCAGTTCAACCTTGTAACTTTTTTGGCACAGGTGTTGTCATGCAGCTAATTGTAGAGAAAACGAAGGTGGTTGCTGAGTGCCAGGTAAAGGAAAATTAAAAGAAACTAAATTATTCAAAAGCATATAAATTAAAGTTGAGACCGCATTAAAGGTAGGTACATTTCTACACTGAGCAGCATTAAGACTTGCAATTTAACGACAAAAAAACAGCATCACAGTCTGTTACATGCAGTTCTATGATATGGTTTAAACGCACTTGAAATAATTCACCAACATGTAAGCAGTCATTGCAAAAATTTGAATATAATAACGAAATCACCAGCATCTTACAAAAGTTTTTTATCAAAAAAAAATTGTAAATATTATTTCCCACAGATGTTAAACAAACAGGTACGATTCATCACCACATTTCGATGGAGGTCTTCACTGTTCTGTGAGATTCCTCGTTACAATACAAAACATAGATGCGAAACGTAATTAATTGGAATGACAATCGAGGCAAGATAATATTATAATTTATGGTAAGTAAAGCAATAAAAGAAAATGTTAGATACTTAAATAAAAAATTTTTGGAAAAGTAAGAAAACCTAGCAGTAAAAGCAAATTTTGCGTTTTGCTCAAGAAACAAAAATGGGATCGCGACATATTAAACATGTGATCAGAAAATATAATAAAAAGTGAAGTTATTTTTATGATATTGATAGGATTTGCAACACAAGAATACTCAAACAACAATTTTTAAATTCACTTACCAAATTTATTTGTGAAGTTGAAAAATTTATGGTGTAATTTATATTATTTTTTACAACATTACGGTTGATTCTTGAAATTTATATTTACTCAAATTAAAGTCATTGTTGAATTTAATTTCTTTGTTTGAAATCTCTCGTTATTGATCTGAAACATAAGTTCGTATATTGCAGTTGAAGTTGATTTATTACAGGAGTGTAGCTGTGTTTCTGTTGATAACCGTTGTAGCGGGATAGTAACGTTCAGCTAACAGGTAAAGTGGCATTTTCATTATCATGGTGATAATTGAGTACATAATAATTAATTATGATATATTTTATATGACAAACTGCATTGTCTTATGTGTGCTATTAGCTTTCAGAAGCTACGTCACGTGTCAGATTTAAATTTTAAAGTTAAATTTTATGGTACCTAATGCAATGCAGTCATTTAAGTTTCTTTTATATTTCTTTCGCTATTTTTAGTAAAAAAATTTAGTTTAAGAATCTACTGTGTCGATATGGGTTTGTCAAAACACATGTCAATTAATTTTAGTGCAAAATTTTCCAATATAATTTTTGATTTCAGTTTTAATGGATTTTAATCCATTTTTATTCATTTAGGGATAGTTTAACTGACGAGTTCTTGAAAAGACTAAACCACATTGCGCAACGGGGTCTTATTAATCTAAAATGTAAGTTGGAAAATTTTTATATTTCACTAAATTTGTAATTTTTAAAATATATTATTCAACATAAAATTTCACAAGTTAATAAACATTTACAATTGAAAATTTATTACATATTGACCGTACAATCTGGATTTGTTTAAATAGAAATAATAAAAAATCGGCTCAAAGTCAGTTTAGCCTTTAGGCAGTTGGACTATTACAGTCTTGAACCTGCTGGATGAAAGTTGCGGTTTTACAGCATAAATCAGCCCAGTCTTTACAAAATTTAACTAAACACAAATTTTTAATGCTGCAAATAAAAATACATTGACTGTATCTTTCAATTAACAACAAGATTATAAAATATCGCACTGTAGCAAAGCGATTATAACCCCTAAACCATGGGTCTATTTTAACTCTGCACCCACTGGCTAAATTGCGGTTGTAGAACATAAATTGGCCCAGGTTTTACAAAATTTATCTAAATCCACATTTTTAATGCTATTATAACCGCAGCCTAAAACAATAACAAAATTATTGTAAAATACCAGCAGTTCTTAAACTTCAGGCATGTCTGGTGTTAAAAGCACGAATAAAAAAAATTGATATAAACGTCCCTTGAGAATGCAAAAATTGAAGAGCGAACCAAAAGCAGGTATGTGCCAACTATATTATGTTAGCAATGATTTATGTTCAGTTGCCATCGATGTAAAAAATTAATTCTTTACATTAGTTCTTCATTATTCGATTTCATCTCATTTTGTTCTTGAAATTACTATTTATTTACTAAAACCAATTAATCTTTTGTAATGAAATCTAATAATATCGAAATAATTATAATAATACTACAAATATCGTGTTCGAATTTTAATTATATTTATTTTATTAATTAATTTTAATTGATTTGAACTTCTTCCCTATTTTTATATCCGTTTTTCGTTGTTTTAAATTTAATTTTTGAAAAATTGGTGATAATTTGAACAACATACTAATAGTTTCAATATTAAGTTATTGCAGCAATTCAGTTAAGTTGTTTTGAAAATCTATATAAATGTGTTAATTTAGCAACAAGGTAGAGCTTTAAAGGAAACCAATTATGTTCACTTTAACGCAATTGACGTTTTTAAATTAGTTCTTCAAAGCTTTTAAAAAAACTGTTTAAACTGCATTTACCCTTGTAAGATTTATTTAGGTTTTTCCGTGGATTTTCTTTTCAATGCGAAACTGATAAATTAAAATCGATTTACTCGCGATTGCTTGTACTAAATCACTTAAAAGAAAACAAATTGGAGTATGCTTTGTCGAACGCTTTGATTATCCTATTTCAATTTAAATTAAAAGTAAACTTGATTTTGTTACCTAAATACCTAATTAAATTTTTCAAGCCGTAGTTTTTCACTTTTGCAGCGGCTAGTCAACATCTTTTGCTGTCTAATTAATTTTTTAAACAGGCACAATTAAAACGTAAGAGAATAATAATAAATTTTGGATAATTAAAATTTAACTTGATATGTTTCATACCTGTTCGAAA
This sequence comes from Lycocerus yunnanus, assembly GCA_036346125.1. Lineage (NCBI taxonomy): Eukaryota > Metazoa > Arthropoda > Insecta > Coleoptera > Cantharidae > Lycocerus > Lycocerus yunnanus. Next base: position 1,921,860 of record JARFIX010000017.1, read on the forward strand.
ACAACATTAACGGCATGATATAAAGGTAAGTTTAAACCTTAATATTTTTTCAACACAACAAAAACTGTTCATTTATTTAAAATAAAAATAATATAATGGAATTTAGTATCTACACATTTACAAACATTTTACTAATGTATATGCTGAATAATAAGAATAACATAGAATTGAAAACGCAATATTTAATGAAAACCTATTTAAGGATAACGTGAAAATTACGGAACGTGATGAAGTAATTTTAATTATTACAATGAAAATTTGTTACTTCAAAAAGTTGTTTTATAGCGGTAGGAATAATATTGGAAAAAATATATTTAATGAAATTTTCTTCTGTTACGTGGCAAAGGGTTAGTTCAAGTCGTCAATAGTAATTAATTTTGAAACTTTATACTTTATACTCAAAGCAAAAAGTTTGATTGAAAAGTTTACTTTTATAAGTTGGCTCATATTTTGTGTGCCTAAATTTTTCTTGTAATAATTTTCACCTAGTTCAAAAACATAATTATAAAAAGGTTATTAAATAATTCCGACTGAACAAAATGTTTGCTTTAAAAATACAATAACAAACAAAATATAAAATTATTTAAAATTGAAATATTAATTCAATAATATTTTATATTTCAATAAAATTGAAATATAATAGAAAATCAAAATTCGAATTAAGCGCAATCTCAAGTTGCTTTTATAAACTTGACCTGAAACTTTGTTTTACAAATCTAATGCAGGTTATCAAAACTATCCAAGTTTATTTAAAATAAGCTATTTGTAATATGAATAAGTATTACAGTACACAGTAATCTTAAATCCAATTTTAAAACGCCTGAAAGTATGCAACTTATATTACATTTAATTATATTACCATAAAGTTTATTTTTCCTACAATCAATATGGAAAGTAGTAGGCTTTCCCGCGCACCTTAGCTCGCAATTTGGCACCGCAAAATTAACGTTTTTTAAGGACTGTCACTTTGAGCTTAAAAAGCAGTAAAGTAAAAATTTACGAGCGCCTAACCCAATTATCAATCAAACTAACAAATACACTTGTTATTAATATCTCTGACAATGTGCAAACAACCTTCAATTTGTTTACATATGAATGTAAAAATTAGTGTGAAGTGTAAATATTTAGAACAAAATTATTTTTTTGTATTAGATACGCAAAATGGTTACTATTGAAACTGTTTTAAGTCTGAAAAATGTTATTTTAGCACATCAGTGTATCTAACGCGAACAGGGTTCGAACCGCAAGCTTACCGCTTCGTAGCCGACCCGTGTATGCATCGCGCTATATTGCTTTAGCTGCTACTGCTAATTAATGCATTATTACAATCAAAAATACGTTTTATTCTTGCAAGTTTTCCTCCAACATCGGCGTTTGAGGGGAGGTATAATAATTACTTTTAGAGCACTCAACCATCTGTTTCCATTAGATTTATCTTACCTCTTTGCTGTTAACTTGGATAAGCGACTGTACGGTCAACGTCTAAAGTTGATTCGTGAAAATTTCAAGTCTAGAGCCAGGGAAAATTTCTTGCCCAATCGCATTTTCAGTATTAGAAATGGTCTTCCGGAAGATACGGTGTCGGGTCCGACTGTGAATTCGTTGAAGAATCGTTGTGATTTCCTGCCTTTGTAAAGTTTGTGAGTTTTAATTTTATAATAGAGTTTATAAGATACGTCCTCAACTTTCTTAATGTATTATTGGGATAGTTTAGCTGATGATATCTTGATAAGACGAAACCACTTTTACGCAAAGGGAGGTCCTAAACTTTAATGTGAGTTGGAAATTTTTAAATTTGATTAGAATTGTAAAAAAATAATACATTTTTTCAAATTTCATATACTTGAAACCTTTTAAATATTTTATTTAACATATAATAATAATAAACTGTAATAAATAGAAAAGATTTGTCAATAAATTTATTGTTATACGAAGTGCTCCAGAAAAGAGAGTATATGATTATGTAAATAAATTTGAATTTGTTTTTATAAAATTAACATGTAATCAAGCAGGCTGAAAAGGTACAATTTCTCCGGCTAGCTATCGGGGAGCTTTATCGGGTGTGGACCATGCAATGGCTTCTAGGTTTCTAGGTTGGTTTACAATTATTAGGTAATTAATATGACACGATAAAATTAAAGTTGAATATATTTAAAATTATATTTACAACCCTTAAACTATTAACATAAAACCCGCTTAATGGTATTCAGTTCTGTCTCACTATCAGAAAATTCAACTGCTTACCGCTAATTAAAAGTTAATTGTACATGCACTTTCCTGAGGGATATCTAGAAGTTACGGTAGATAACGATGATAACACTCAGGTATTGAGACCGACAATGTATACCTTGAACAGATACACAAATTTATACTACTAAATAAACGACGATACAAGTACATTCTAATAAATTTTACGCTAGAAGTAATTATACTTATTATTAACACATAAACGTGCCAATGGTTAATATTGCACCAAATGTTTGTTGAAATTAACTGTGGTGTTTATAATGCAATAACTAACTTTAAGTTAAGTTTATTTTTTTTATAGATTGACAGTAATTGAATGAAGCCGTTCCAGTAATATTGCAAGAATTGCACTTAGTAAATTAATAATATTCACCAATAGATACCCACTAGCGGTATAATTAACAATTATGGATACAAGATTGGCTATTATTTGAAGTTAACGATAATGTACACTGTAATATTGTAGTTGTTCCTGTTACTAGATCGCGATTTTTTAAAATAACGCACACCTCTACTGTTAGTATTTTTATTTTACAGAAAAAAATACAGATAAAGAAACGTTCACTTAGGTACTTTTTCCACCAAGCCAAAATAAGACTGTCTCGAACAAAGGTAAAAAAAAAACTCTTCACGAAAGTAAATCTAGACTGTTACGTGGTAAAGATAAACAACTCCTACAAAGATATAGCGAAGACTCCCACAAAGGTATAAACAAGACTTTATTTTGGTAAAACACCGCTTATATGCCTTTTGCAGACAGAATGTCGTTTTATGTTTTATGTATATCAAATATGCAAATATGAAATCCAAATTTCTTGTTTAAGCATTAGTAAGTACTAATACCAATTTTATACTAAATAACGCTAGTACTAACGGAATGGGACACTTCGCCGTGGCCGTTTCGCCGTGGCCGTTTCGCCGTGGCCGTTTCGCCGTGACCACATCGCCACAAAGTGGGATGTTCGACGCCTAATTCCGCCTGTAACCGACGGTGGGCTGCTTCGGCATGGTTGTTTGTACGATCTTCACCATTTATAGTTCTTTCGTACAAGTTCCACATGGCCACTTGGGAAAAACGGATCTCGCCGACCATCTCTTCCCGGTTTAATCTGCCTACGTAATTATCTTCGAACCATCCTAACAAAGGCTCCAATTCTGCACCTATAACGTAACCAAGCGCATCAATAGCTTGATCCAAATGTTGCGGTGGTACAAACGCTAAAGCAATTACCATCTTCGCGTTTAAGGCAAATTCTGCGTTTTGATTGTAGGTGTCTATTGATCCCAACCCGGAAAACTTTCTTCTCATGTTTTGAGCATGGTGAAAAAAGCAACCCTTGATTGAAACATTTGGAAAGCATTCCTGCATTGCCAGAAACGCAGCTTGCTCGTAATCGCAATTTATGATTCTTAAAATAAAATTTTAAAAAATAAGTTTTTTTTGTTTTATCGCACTCTACTAAATGCTACTGTGTTTGAACACGTGCGCTGTGTACACATCTCACGGGGAATCCCGAGCTTATGTGCTGACTTGCTGCACATGCACACTGTGTCTGTATTTCTTCGCATAAAATTAAAGTTTTATCTACGGAAAATTGTATTTGAATGAAAGTTTCACAGTTTCAGAAAGATTTAATTTTCCATATTCGTAAATTACAAGTGAGTGCATAATTTAGATTATTATAAATTAACATAAATTAAAAAAAAATTATAGGCTTATGCATTTTCTGCAAGCTTTTCGATTTACACGGTTTTGACTTGAAAATTTTTAATTTTCGATTTACACGTTTTTCTCAGGAACGTATCTACCGTGTAAATCGGGGGATAGGTGTATTTGTAAGCCTTTTTAAACTGTCAATGTTTGCATCATTGTCGATTTTTTTATAAACATTTAACAGCGTGGCCCAAGCAACCCTCTTCTTGTTTCTGTTTTTAAAAATATCCGATTTAATCTTCCACAGTTCGGGCAAATCCTTGTAAGTATCAAAAAATTCAACCCAAGAATCACACTGTGGGACGGTAGCCATAATATTATAATTAATTATAAATTGCTGGAAGTCGCACGTCAATAGAATGGAGAATGACATAATTCCAAAGAAGATCCTCTCGTATAGCCCGAAGGGGAGAAGAAACGTCGGCCGCCCAAGAAAAAGATGGCGCGATCTGTGAAGTCGGAACAGGCAAACGCTGCCTATACCTTGAAAGGAAGAAGAAGATTATAAATTGCTTTAACTCTCGGTTTAACTATTTAACGCTTCGATGAAAACTGCAAACAGAGACTAATGTTGACGATTGCATTGATAACATACCCACACACGTTTCAACTCGGTCACCAACATCGGGCTCCGCCCACAAAATATCCAAAGCATTTGATTTTATTCAACCTGATCGTCAACTTGTACTTTCAACCTTCAACTAGCCTACACACGGTCAACTTTGTCGTCAACATGGCAAGTTGATGATTAGGTTGACGACCAAGTTTAACGTCTATAGACCGCTTTATGTTGCTAAAACCGCAACGCGGTGTCTATCATGTAAATGCAAAGTGAAACTGATATTTCGTCCGATTTCTGACCAACAATTAAATCGCAAGTTCATTCGGATCCACTGTTTGCCCTACATAGGGTTTCAATGTTATGGGATCGTTCGCAGTTGTCAGAATTCTGACGAACGCCGTTCGTCCGAATTCGGATCCACTGTACGCGCAGCCTAAATGACAATAAATTCTCACTGTTATTTAGGCGTTGTTAGCAATAAAACATTCTCTGGAACAATAAATACAAAATGGATTGTTCACAATTCACAATGTTCTTGTTATTCTGCTTATATGGTTTTGCATAAATTTTAGGAGACCGGTAAGAATCCCGTCTTTCGATTTTGACTATTTTTAAAGTGGATTATAAAAGATGAGAGTCTAATTAGCGTATACAAAAATAAAATTTTGGACGGCTCACACATTTTGAAAGAAAAACGACTTTAAAAATTTATTAACAATGCAATTTACCCATTGGCTCTTTTGAACTATAACCCCGCCAATCTAAATTAAAATAGGTTGTGGCGACAGTAAAAATACCAGAATCTCGTTTTATACAACGAATTATGAAGGATGAGAGTCTAATCAACTAATAAAAAAATTAAATTTGTGATCGGACAACAAATTTCGGAAAAAATTCACTTTTTGTGTGAATCCGACTCTTAACATAGTTGAGTTTATCGAAACCCACTTTCCGCACCCTGCGCTCCGCTCGCCAATCTCAATGAGATTAAAGTTAAATACAAAAATTTCTTGGTCTATCTTACCTGAAAGCAACTATAAATACCTATTTATTTTTAAAATAATGAAAAAGTGTAATTTGTTTTTAAACAAAAACAAATTCAAACTCCTGAAAACTTCCAGTTTCTACACAAACAGGTTTACTAATATTTTTTGTTACAAAAAAATGTATGTTGGATAATGAAAATAATTTCCTAGCATTTATTTATTTAAGCATTAGTTAAATTCACCTTTAATCAAACTATAATTTTATTCTAAATTGACATTTAGACGTAAATATCCTTTTCTCAATTTTCGGCCAAAGCCTCGTGCAAAAACTCTCACACGCGGGATTAAAAGTGGGACCTTGGTCCCTTGATGTACAGTGGGTCAATAAATTATTCGTACACCATAGAAAATATTCAAAATCTTACAAAATTTCTTACTAATGACTTTTCAATTTTTTATTTCAATTTTATTATATGCACTGATACATTAGAATTGATATCATTAGTAAAAATAACTAATAAACTTGATTTGTATTTGTAGAAATAAGAAAACAGAATGATAACACAAATTCATGACAAAGTATTATTCGTACACCACAAAGACAAGTACAATTTTTGCTTTGTTTTTATAATAAATACTTTGTGGGATATTTCTTTGCATTTATCACCATTTGTAATTGCCTTGGTATAAATTTGACTAATTTTTGAGCAGCCGATTTGGCAATTTTGTCTCATTCTTCTACTAATATAGTTTTCAGTACTTTTTTTAGTGGAAATTGGTCTTTGTGTTATTTTTCTTTCTAGTTTTGCAACAAATTCTCTATAGAATTGAGATCGAGCGATTGGAGTTGTGTATGAAGTTGTTTTGGAATATGATAGAGTAGCCATTCTTTCAAAATATAAGCCCTGGACGTGGAGACCTCGTCTTACTGGAACTGATATTCATCTTGCAAACCCGATTTATCGACACTAGCTTGAAAATTATTTTGTAATATCTTTAAATATTGAAATTTTTCTATTGTAGTGTCAATAAATTGATATTTTCAACCCCACTTCTGCAGCCATACCACCCTAAACCACCACTTTACCATCCGCATATTTTATAGTTCTTTATAGTTCTACATAAATTTTCTTTGTTTGATTGCATATTTTTTTCTTCAAACTATTTGTCTACCATCTGAATTAAAACTGTGTTTTATATCACCGAATATTACTTTTTTTCAAAAATCTGTATTTTTACCAATATATTTTCCGGTAATTCAGGTCTTTTACGTCTGTTTTCTTTAAATACTATATGTAAAAGGCTTTTTTGAGAGAAACTTGGCCATTATGCCCTTCTTGTGGTAAAATATTGAAAACATTTTTGGTACATATTGATTTGCTAATTATTGTAGAAACCTTAGCTGTTAATTTTTGTACACTTGTTTTCAGATTAGACTTCATTTGTCTCATAATATAGTTTTTAGTTTTTGGTTACAGAATACAATTTCATACTCACCCGGGCTTATTTACAAAAGTGGATGCATTTTTATATTTATTTATTTTTGCTCGTACCGTTGAATGTGTTCTCCTAATATACTTTCGGTTTCACGAAGGATTTTTTTTAACACACCAATTTTAGCACTAGTTTCCTTTCTTCAATTGTTGATTAGCTTTGTTTACGGCCTATTGTCACATAATAGTAAATAAAACCCAACTAATGTACTTGATTTTGTTTTGATTTAATGCTGAATAAGCTACTGCATAAGTAATAATCAAAATTGCAACTTTTTATATTATGAAATCATACTTACTAACGTGTATTATGTTACTGTACGAATAATACTTTGTCATGAATTTGCGTTATCATTCTGTTTTTCTTATTTCTACGAATGCAGATCAAGTTTATTAGTTATTTTTACTTGATGATATCAATTCTAATGTATCAGTGCATATAATAAAATTGAAATAAAAAAAATTGAAAAGGTATTAGTAAGAAATTTTGTAAGATTTTGAATATTTTCTATAGTGTACGAATAATTTATTGACCCACTGTATGTACTAACTATATATTATTCTGCTTTGTAATTACAAGAAATTTTGTGGATATATTTTGTAACGAAGTAAGTTAATTGAAATATTTACATTAATATAAAATGTATTATTAAAAAATTGCATTAACCCTGTTTATTATATTATGTATACACATAAATTGGTAATTTGACAACCTTTATAACTTGGAATAAATGGTAAGTTTTTATTTGTTTGCTTTTGAGGTAGTTTTATCTATAAAGGCATGCAAATTCTCTGATTGCTGATATTTAATCAGTCAGTATTTGATGCTAACATGGAACTTGGCTAATATGTCAAACTTTTTATTAGCAAATATAATAGAATATTTAAAGTTGTAGGAATAACCAAATTTCTTAAGGAAATTTTGGACGGCCCTGTCTAGCAAAAGCCGGAGAACATTAATTTTCTGAAGACCCTGCCGGGGAAGGAGGTTCACTAATACCTTGACCTGCCATCCTTTGCAAAATAAAAGACCAATTTAAGTATTAGATTTTAATAAAAAAATTAAAAATAAATTTAATTAATTACGTGGATAATTATTCTCTCTTAAGAGAATAACTAACCAAGTACTAAGGAAACTAAAATTACCTAGCTAATAACTTACAGACTAATATTTAAAATTTACAATAATTAAATCTACGGCAATAAAAATATAATTAAACTACTTAAACTAACCAAACAAAAATATACTGTAGTCTATAATTTAATGTGGCTTACCAACTTTGGGGGTAATCACTATGTTTAATTGTTGTCTGCACTATAAGGGCCCTTTGTGGGGGGTTCACTTCACTGTCTTTCACTTATTGATGAGTTGAAGAACGATGATGGGATTGCTGATTGAGGGACGATATAGTTGGTTATGGGTGAGGGTATATTAGTCACTAAATTTAACACCTTAGGACTACCCTTTAATTTAATTTTCTAATATTAGATAGCTATTATACTGTACATTCATTTAATAGCACATCAAAAACAATTGTTTAATTGTTGCATCGCACCTAAATTTAATGTTCATCTTACTTTTACAATGTTGCGATTTGCGGCACCAACTTTAGTTTTACTTGAAATTTAAATTTAACTCAAATCGACCGACAGGCGAACTTAGGTAATCTATACAAATCTAACTCTTTTCACTAATTTACTTTAATCTAATATCTAAATTAATCTACACAAAATCTATCGAAGCTGACCACTTCGGCCTATCTACGTGACTGACTTATTTTTTTCTTGAAAAGTTGTTATTAGCAAATGAAGGGGAAAATGGTCAAACAATTCTCACGAAAACCACCTAAAATATTAAAATTTATTACTTTAATGTTTTAGGGCACAAATCTACTGATATATGATACCCGAGTAATTGATACAAGGTCTTTCAGAGTTGCCGATGCAACTGTGATACTCAGATACCGCCAATGCAGCTGTGATACTCAGAAATCTTAAGATTTAAATTATCACGTGCACCCTAAAACCAGTTCAAAGCACTACTCTGAAAAAGTTAATTTACTTCCACCATCTTGAAAAAATTTTTCACAATTTTATTTCCGGGCTCGAAAACAAAGAAATGACTAATCGCGAAAACTCTTTGCGATCACGCCGGCTTTGCTCAGTAGGGCGTGAGTCGCATCGCAGCTATACTACGCGGTATATAGAAAAGACCTACGAATAAATCGTAGGGACGGGAAATTGATTTGGGCGCCACCACGTTATGTAAGGGGATATAAAACAAAGGGGGCAGAGTTATCACCACAAGAGACCTAACGTGGAATGCCTCCGGTGGGATCTTCTTTTTCTCCTCGGCGAATCGCAATCAGGCGTTCCTCAATCGACCTTCCACTTCTTGGTTCGCCTAAGCCTCCACACAAAAATAATGAACAGCTTATGGTTACAAAGTTGAATTTACTGACAGAATAAAACAAAACTGACAACAAACATAAATTTCGGGAACTCCAACATCACCCGAACTACCTAAAATTATTACAAAAAAGAACACAACCTTACAGCTAAAAACACAAAAAAAACTAACCTAAACAAATACTTAAATCAATAAAAAAACTAACGACTATTAAACTTTAAGAAAAAGTCTTTGGTGCCCGCCAATTAAGACTAGGGACTTCACAAAACGACCGCACTTTCTCGCACAGCAGGTCGTTTCAAATTATCCAACACTCACTAACTTAAATAGTATCAAAGAAAACAAAACAAAAGTATAATGGTTAAAGAGTACTTAGCTCACAAGTTGAAGTTGGGAACTGCTGGTCAGCGAACCTCCTGATTGCGGGGCCGGCGATTTAGTTAACTGCCGCTGCCTTTGCTTTTCACCAAGTTGGGCTTGACACTACGCGAGCCGGTTTACTTGTACCGCTGCGCTACTTTGCTGTGAGCCTAATATTGAACCGTTTTTCTTTTTGTAAACGCTGCGTCAGCTCCGTTCGCTAATCTTCTCCAACAACCACCTAACACGAATCCCGTTCTTTCTCTGTGAGCTCTTTAACTTATTCCACGCAACTGCTCAAAAGAACCACATAGTTCAAACAACGGGCCCGTGGATAATTTTCTGCGTCAGAACCCAGTATTTTTCAGCCTGACCTGCTTATTTTTAAGAAAAGCCAACCGTTCGCACAAGACGGCAGACCCCTAAAGTCGGCATTAATTTTAGCTGTCGGACACCCAAGTACAAAGAACATACCTGTTACCTTTCTTAAAATAAGCCACACCGCTCGCTAAAAGACATGAACCCACCCTTAATAAAACCATTAAGTTTATGAGTCGGCTATAACTAAGTACACCTTCCTAGAAAATGCCCTTTAGAAATAAAATTGTTACAAATTGTGCCCGAAATTGACATTTTACAATTATCACGTCAACCTACACAGGTTCAATATAATATTATGTACATATTATGTATAATTTTTATTTGTGATGCTGTTAAATATATTATGTACATACGTTGTTAAACAGTATCTACACTCACAAATTTTATCTTCAGAAGATAATCTCAAACTTTACAAGATAAAATTCAAGCGGTGGTTGTCCGAACAATAAGCGCGTTGATCAAGATTTGACAGCTTTCAGGTATCTGCCGATTGCCTTTACTCGAGAACAATGAACTTTTGTTTGGCCACTAATGTATGAATTTAATCATCTGATAAGGAGATTGTTAAAATGTTTGCCAACACGGTGACCTTTGCCTAAGTAAATGAGTTAGCAACGCCGTTGGTGATGAAGTTTGTCCATGTAGCGAAGCTTTTATACCCCATTCTTAAAGGGAGATATACACCTAGCATGGAGAAAAAATCGATTTTTTTTTTACATTTTCTTGAAGCTTGAGGTCTCAAGAATATCTGGTAAAACGCCAAGTCAACATTTCGATAAATAAGCCTGGAATCCGGCGGCAAAAACAAACTGACGGCAAAGTTTATAGATAAACTGAGCGTTTACTATAGCTTAGCTATTCGCAGAAACTGTAATTCCAAGGATGACATGAAAAACTATATGGGAACATTCTACCATTACGGCTCAACAGACAGCAACTCTTAAAATCATTTCTGTCTCGAAGACCAACTTATTTGGAAGATAGCTCCAAAACGATGAACAAGGAGGCGAAAATTGTTAACATTGCAGTATTTCTTGCAACATGCACATTCATCAATGGTGTCACCTCATTGTTGGAAGTCATAAACGTGTTAGGAATATCGGTCGGATCGGGAGCGCATTTGTACGCTGCCCAAGAAGACGAAACTCGCTTAGCAAAAGCTGCAAGCGCAAGAACAGACGAAAGAAGGTCGAATAGGTCATCGACAACAAAATTTAGAAGTTATGAACATTCCGTCGACCGTAGAAGATTTACACTATGGGCCTGGTATCAATGATTCCATGTAAATTAACAAATTTCATGATTTATTCATTCTCAAATTTTCAAACGCGTTTTACTCAAAACTACGTTTTCAAATCGGTACCCAAAATTGCAAGAAAACCAATGAACCGATTGCATTGAATTTTTTGTGGTTATTCTACACACCATTATCTAGTACTTGTCATAGGATTTTTCTTTTCGTTACTTAGTTTTTGCTTTATAGGCAAAATAATTACTAATTCTTGGTCTAAAATGACTTTTATGTTCAAACGTCTCCTATTTTGTCATAAATCAATATTTTCAAAATCGGCTATGACAAGTACTAGATTATAGTATCTAATTTAATAATTTTTTGTTTTGTTTTTCTCAGATGATTTTTGAAGAAACGCCAGTGGTTACCGTTAACGCAAATTTTTACGATGCTCCAAGGATCGTACAATATCCTTGTTTATTTTTGATATTTTTAAATAAAAAATTATAAATATTCCTGAATGTGTATACTTATAGATAGTTAAACTCACAATCCAAAATTTCAAATAGTTTTCCTAGAAAAATTCACAAAATGATCTTTTTTCCGGCTCCTAGGTGTATATCTGCCCTTAAGCAGTCAAGTGATTAGCAATATTATCATCTTAATTTCAGATATTATCAATGGCATTCCGAAGACCAGTTCTGGAAATACGACATTTTTTCCCTCTATTACAAATTGCAAGATATGAGCTGTATGAGTTAACTAGAGTTGGATTCAATGCTTTTATATTCTCATTAAACAACTGCATATTTTCTGATTTCAGAAGGAGCTATGCGAGCAAGAACTGGTAGCCAAGGTAAGGGTGTAAATTTTATTACTCAGGAAATCAACAATTTAACATGAAATTATCTTGGGGAATATAGAAGCTTTACCAATTTTACTGTAAAATATAATACACTAATGCCAAAGTCGACATTCTTAGTATTGTAGCAAGTACGTTTCGTGATGTACCTTTATCAGTTATTATCTAAATAATGTTTGTTTCTCGTTTTACTTTGATACGTAAATTCATTAGGAGCCACTAGTAAAATACACATTGTCCATTGTCATACTAAAATATTTTGCAGTAAAATTGTACGGAACAGTGGTTTTACCAAATTCAGCAGTTGTAGTACTGCAATAATTTTTATTTAAGGGTGCAGGGAGTAAAAAGAGTTTTTGGGTTTATCAACTAATATAATTATTGAGAACTACAATAACTAGTTGGGACTATTTCAAGCTATGCTCTTTCAGAAACATTAACCCTACAGGGACATATTAAGATATACCACAGGTACTGGTACCACTTGAATCTATAATATTTTCTTCAACAAAGTGATTCAGTTAGTCAGTGATTGATTTTAAACCAAGTTTTTCTCAAAATCATTGATTTAATGAGTTTAATCTTCGGAGTGGATATAAATCGTTTTTCGACCCCACGTTGGGTCCCAAAATGTAGTCTGCTTTTAATTTTTCTAGTAGATCTGACTGCAACTAGTTGCCAATAATTGTAGTGATTGGTATCGAAAGGATCAAACCCTCAGTTGTGATAAAAATAATCGTGGTCATGCTAAATAGTACTTTAAACTACATAATGCTGCGTAGTAGTACTACATAATAATAATTTCGGAAGTTGAACATGTAAACCAGAAATGGCATACACATATGTTTCTACCTTAGCTTTTGTTACCATCTGATAATCAAAATTACCAGCTTATTTCATCGGCTAACTACAAGATTCATTTATTGAATTTCCCTAGCGCCACTTTTAATTGAATTTAAAAATAGAAATGATTGACCATAACTCCAGTTGCACGTTTTTATAAAAAAGTTTAAGTGTAAAACAATCTCAATTAAAGTTAAATAGTCATTTACTTGAACTAATTTTGAAGCAATTAGTTGACATCGCCAATGTAAAACCAATTGACGTTGTTAGTGAAAATCAAATTATTTATAAATGCTTTTACTATCATCTATATAAAAAAAACATTGATTATAAATTCTTCACGTAAGAATATGATATCTGACAGCATAAGTGTAATTAGAAACATAAAATTAAAAACATAACCTAATTTATCGATAAATCAATTAAAATTAAACTTAAAAACTAAAATAAATCTACAGCGAATCTATAAATTTACAACAATTAAGTAGGCGAATTATCATCTTAACATTTCATTTCACAATATGAAAATAATAAGATTAAAAATTTTTTAAGTACCCCCCCATAGTTGTATTTTATATTTTCAGTGCGTACCCTTATTTTTAAAGAGTAACTTTATTATTACAACTATTACTTTGTCAATTTTCCCTAATTTATGAGAAATTAACCTTCTAACCTGAAAAACATGGTATTAAACTAATTACCATATAGTACTAATTTAATATTATTAGAGATTATAACTAATTGCCTAATTTGTAATAATATGCACAAACTATTTATACAAATCACCTTGCAAAACTTCTCAACTTAGTAATTATTCTAATTAACATTATTATTTAATTACCTAATTTAATTTATTTATAAACTTCTTAAATGTGCGAAGAGCTATCTTAATTACTTTAAAACTATAATTTTTTAATTATAATAATAATCGCTGATTTGCCTATATAAAATATTAAAAGTGCACTGTACGTAATTTATAAGATAATTTTAAACCTTTTGATACTTTTAGCCTAAATAATACATACCGAATTATTTTCTTTTATTGATGTCACTCTCAATGCATAATCCCCACTATAAATGATCAAGGCATATTTAAACAATGATTAAGAAGCTTTGTAAGAAATTTACCCAAATATAAACTTCCATAATTTGTTCATAGATACCTTCGTGCTATTCGTGGTATATTATTTTGAATAAATGTGGGTCTAACATTATTACTACACGGGATAATTTAATTTCCAGTGCCACTTAAGCTACTATATTTTCAGTGTAAGTTATTGAATACTGATCAGTCGTAGCAGACATTTGCTCTCTAATTACTGTTGAGTATTACATTAATAGCAGCCTTTATCATTTACGCATAATTAAATTCATTCATTAGCTGTAAATTGGGAGCTCATTGATTGGGAGCAAACAAATTTTCAAATTAAAGTTTACTATATAGGGTGGTCACATTTTGCTTTGCTTGATTCGAATTTTTAGCAACATCTGTGTTTATTTTAAATATTCTAGATGACGCTCGTATTAACGAAATCACCAGTACAAAACTTTTAAATGAATACAATTTTTCTAAAACAATTTATTTAAAACAATAAAAAAATAGTATTTATTTTTAAATTTTGTTTAAGAATTTAATTTAAATCTTATTGTTATTGTTTATAAAATAACTGTATAAGTAATTGCTGAGAGAATGACTTGAAATTAAAGTTTTCTTTTGCAGACAACAAAAAATGTTTAAATCGGTCGATGTAATAATATTAAAAAAAAATTTTAAATTATTATATTTATATACCAACGAAAATATTTTTTCAAAAAAAGAAAAACATTAATTGTTTTTTTTATTTTATTATTTTACAATTACTTATTATATTGAAATAAATTGCTTCTATTTTATTTTAAATATAAATAACTAATAGGCATTGCTGTGTTCTGTACATATTTTCGTTATTTTATTTTTTTTTGTTTCTTTATTATTTGGTTATAACCAAAAACTAAATAATTGAAGTTCCAATAAAAAATTTTGTATAGTGAACAACAATAATACTTATGAATAAATGCAACTGATGATTTGTAAAAACAATTTATTAAATTATTGTTATTATTTTTAGTATTATGTTTTTCTACTATTTCTAGTTTTACTCTGTCGCCAAGTGCTGCCAAAAAATAACTTGAAAGTATTTCTTAATTGAAAATTTAAATATTTTACGATTTTTTCTGGTTTTGTTAAAATTTAGATTTTTACATTTTTATTTGACTATAAATGAGTTTTATTAAAGTGGTATTTTGATATAAAGGCTGAAAATAATAAACATTGTTTGTAAAACGCTTTTGTTTGCATTTAGGCACCCAAGTACAGCTTGAACTCATTGTCAGTGTCGCTTTGTCAATCAAACATCAAAACACAATTAAATTTTGTTGAAAAGAAGTGTTTTGCATAGAATACTTCTAAGTACTATGTATTATATAAAATTGACTAAGAGATCTCGGTGGGAGAATAAAATTGAAAGTTCCATAAGGAGAAGAGGGAGTCCTACAAAGCAAAAAATAAAGTTGTGTGCATTTTTTAAATGTGTTTCTATTTTTAGGTTGCTTTTAGTTCAATGGGCTACAAGTACGACAAACACAACTTGCAACTTGAAGTTAGTGGATGTTTTGTGGTTTGACATTCTAAAACTAACAAATAGTCCTGCTTCGTAATGTAAAACTTATTTGATCCAAACATTTTGAACCAATTCTAGTATGTATAAATTGCAGAGAAGTTGTTTATATATTGTTAGCAAAACTTTGTACATGCATATTATATACTGTATTATGTAATCAAAATATTAATATTATTATTAAAAGCAAATCATGTTACGAAAATCTAACGCTTTCGACAAATTTCTTATTTTCATATTCAATAATTTTTCAAAAATTATTTGAGTTTAAATTGAATATTTAGGATTTTTATCGTTGATCCTTGAGAATTTTCGATATTGTTATCACATGTGCGCACTAGACCCCCGAGCGCAGGCGTAGTAGAGATAACACGGGTCGGAAATGAGCTTATCGGGAGTCTAGCTTTAGCCCTCAAGTAGTGCTGACGTATATTCAAAAATTGCGAGTGCAATTTATCAGCGCTAGAGTATTGGTAGTGTCATCAACCTACAGTAGTGGGTAATTAAATAGTTAGACAACATTTTGGGTTTCCGATCGCGTGAGCGGATTTATTTTCTATATGATAATTGGGAAACGGATGGTGGAGAAGTTTGATTTTGGTTACACACGCCATATTGACAGCTGTTTATTTCGTCGTGCGCAAATCGCTGCGAAACCCTGTTCGTGTTGCGCAGTCAATGGTACCAACCTACGTCACAGTAAATTATTTACACCAAGTTTTCCTGTTACGATCGCGGTAGTAATATTTATTTGGATTTTACCACGACGGCTATTGATGGGTGTTTGCCATCAGTACACTCGATCTTTCCTTTGTTTTCACCGAGGTTCCAAGGAAGAACATTCAAGTGCACCTTCGTCTAGAGGAGATCGTCTGGCAGCTCGTACCATCTCGATTGGAAGTGTCCTTCTGGTGTGCGTAGTGTGTAGTGCATTAAATTGTGCGGTGTTCAGATCCCTAAGGATTAGTAAGCAGTTTTTAAGGGCCCAACCTGTCGATTCCAGCTACTGTAAACTTACGTTTGTACAAACGGGTAAGTCATTTTTTTTAACCCTTATTAACTGCATTGAATTCGATTCAGTACTTTTTGAGGATCCGAAAGATTCGGATGATAACTTATGAGTACGTACTGCGTGACACTGTCACTTTCAGTCCGGCCAATTGCAAGGTTGGTGTTGTAATTTTTTGATCTCAACGATAAGCTGTTAAATTTTTTTAATAAAACTTTATTGATTGTTCGACTGGGTTTTTTTGGAGAGTTCCCGGGAATCTACGACTCTAGCATCCGCTGGAAAAAGTTGGTTTTAACATCGAGGCTTTTCACAAAAATAAATTTGTGAGAAAAGGTTCTTGGCCCTTCCGGCAACTAATCTTTTCTTCAATCAACGTATAATTAAAGCTAAATATTTAGAAGAAGTTTTTTTGTCTAAAAGATGTTTCCAAAATCAATATAAGCAAAATTAACAGAAGAAAATCCCTGTCATTTATAGTTTTCTGCTCGATTTAATGGCAAAAGTCGCAACATTCGGTTGATCAAACCATAATTATCATTTATAATGATTTAATATTTATTACATTTAAGTAATTTTTTAATTTTGGAACTGTTTACTTTGGGGATTTAGTAGCATTGGATTAATAATTATAATATTATATTTTTTAATTAACCAGAATTTATTAGAAACTTGTTTAATCGCCTTTCTTTGAGACAGTTTCGATACACTATTGTTGTTGATATAAATTTTTATTTTATTTTGAAATTTTCTATTTTCAAAATACGTCAAAAATGCATTATTAATTTATAAATACACAGTCGCATGTTACATTTGAAGGGTACACGGGAGTAACAATCAAAATGACTAATTAGTAATTAGCAATAAATTTAATTTTAATGTTTAAACTGTATAAGCACAAAATGTAATAATATAAAACAAAATTGTTTTCTTAAATAATATCGTCAAATAATTGAGTAAGATTATATTAAATAACATCTTATAGTAGTTAAAAAATGAATTGAGGAAATTAAATTAAAGGAAATTAAGATAATATGTAACCCGATAATTCATTATTACGTTCTAGAACATAGATTGGTTCTTCCGTTTTTAAATTTATTCTTGCTGGATAGGGTAGTTTCAATTATAGAGACTCCTCTGCGACTACTGATTTATTTGACATCAATTATTTAATGTTTGAAGCACCCTGTACATTTTTAATAAAATTCAAATGTCGTTACATTTTTAATAATATTAATTTGCAATGCTGGCGACTTTTATAGCTGCACATTAGAGACTTGTTATATCTTACGAAAGTACAAACGTGGTTGAACCAGAAGTTAACCTAAAATTAAGATTTAAGTTAGATTGTATGATTTTTCTTTTGAAAAATGTGAATTTTCTAATATATTTTTTTTCCATAACATTATTAATTTAGTAGTCGCTTAAATTATATCACAAGTAACCCTCAGATATTTTTTATTCTTTTTAATTACAACTTTAATTACAATACTGTATTATAATACATTTTTATAATTGTTACTTTCAACTTTCTTTATTTTTCAAATTAGTATTTAAATTCTAATTCTTCTTGGGCATATAAAATAAACCTAAATTATTAATACCCTTTCCAGTATGTGTATGTATAACAATTCCATAGCTGGCTACGTATTTGGCTATATCATTTAGATTTTCAAAATCTGAAAAGCATAATTATTACAATATTTTTTTTTAAATTTTATGTAATCTTTACTTTTATTATTTTGGGGTTTATCCATGAATTGAAATAACCCGGCAAAAGAGTTCCAACATTTCATATCAACTTCTATAAGTAATTTTATTGCTTCTTCAGCATCGGCAAATCTTCCTTCTATCAATAAGAAAGGACTAGCTGCAGTATTAACCAACATAGCGGACTCTAATATTTTATGTTGAATTTCAATATCGTGATAGTTGCTTGCCTGTAAATTAAAACTGTGGTTATCAACATTATACTCCTATTGGTTTATTGAAACCTTAGTACTAATTCATTCGTATTTGATTTTTTGGTGATTTCAAAATACTGATAAAGTAAACTAAATGGTAGTAAATCATCATAATAATTTATGAGCTCACCACTTTATTAAGATGGTAAGCTATTTCAGTACCGCGTTTAGCACTATACAGTGAATGGAGGGCCACCGCTTTTAAGACATCTGGACTACATTTTTCAATTGTAGATAAATCTTTTACATAATCTTTTAGAACATCTACAATTACATTTTGTATATCTTGTGCCTTGTAATTTTCAACTTGAATTCTAGTTTGGATTCTTTGAATTGCGAACATCATGTCTTTCAAAGTTTCCACCAATTCATGCTTGAAATCTTAATAACAAAGTTAAAAACATCTAGTTAAACAGAATTATAGCTCTACACAGCAAAACTCACCATGAAGTTCATTTTTTTTAATAACGTTTAGTAACCCTTCAGCGCAAACCAAAATATTTTCAACAAATTCTGTAAATTTTTGTTTAAGGGTATTTGAATCGCTATCATATTCTTGTATAATTTCATTGCTAAACTGGCTCAATTTTTTTATTACAGCTTTTAAATCATCGATATTTTCTTTCTCGTTACTCTTAATCTGTAAATTTTTACAAAAAGTTACAATTAAATCTTTTTAACTTATCTTTGGGACGTACTACAATTTCTTGCAATGCCGGAATTATAGCACATATAGTACCGATAGAACCATTTATTACTTTGATAAGCATTTTATCAACCGTTTTCTTGTCGACATTAATAATTTGCTGTAGTACATCTTGCCCAGATTTCTGAAGCTCGTCGGCTAGTTCTTCAGAAAGCTTGATATGCTGGTTATGATTTCTATGAAAAGTTAATGCCTAGAATTTTTAAATTTATTAGAAAGTATTAAATAACGGGTAATTGTAGTCAACTTACAGACATAATCTTTAAAAAATTGTATAGCTGTAAAGACGAGTTTAGTATTGCAACGAAGATTTCGGTTTTACTGTATTAAGCCAATCATCAATGCACATATGTATATATACCATCAATGATAATTTTTTGTATTTTATTTACTTCCTTAATATTTTGAAAATATAAAATATTATTAATTATTATGAAAAATATAGATCTGTGTTTCTGGCTACAAGATCCGAGTCTTAAATTAAGCAGAAGAAAATTGTAGCTGTTCTAGAATTAGTGATTAATCTACGCAATACAATACCAATGACTTGGGTTGCACCATTGCTGTCATGCCCTCAGCAACCTAACTTAAACCTTCTGTAACATTTTAGTGCTTCTAGTATAAACGATGAAATTTGCGCTGAATTTTTTTTTATTGTAGAGAAGCTAGGCTCATAAACTTCAAAAATTAATTTGATTAACTTTTGTTACAGCCTTCTCCGCTCACTTTTGGGTATTATCCTCTTTCTCTAAGAGAAAGGTTCAAGCATTAGGTTGGGGAATGTGCCTGTAACCCTTTTCATTGTTGATGCTGGCAGTCATCAACTCAGGAGCACCGCCGGCTTTACGTGCCCTCCGAAGCACGGGAGACCGTCATAGATAGAAAGAGAGTCAAAAAGAAATTTTTTTCTTTCTAGACTTCTCGGGATCGAACCAGGTGCCTTTGCATCAGTAGTTGATCGCTATAACTATCAAGCCGACCGTTTCTTTGATTTTGTTGTTGATTAACTTAATAAGATTAATTTGATTAATCCAAGACGTTATTTGTTATTTACCCCATTTTATAAATAAACAGTATATTTATTTATTATATTATAACAAATTATTATTTTTAAATAATTTGCTTTTATTTTTTAAATTTTAAAAGTACAAGTTTCGAACCGAAAGATATTTCATTCAAAAATTTCAAACAAAAATTACTACTCATGAAGTTGTGATTTGATCAAAATTCGATTTAAATTATTAAACAAACAGAAATAATTTAAATTAAATACAATATAAGTACCTAATCAGCTGTTAGTTGAAATTCACTAATGGTGATGACCGTAAAAGGTTTTTGGATATTGCTGAATTTTTTTCTATAGAAAACCCCGATAAAAAATTATTAAGGGTAGGCTTCATAAATCTCCCGCATCTTTCTTTAAAATTGATATTACACCTATAAATTTAAAACAACATTTTTTGAAAAATTGCTGTTGCTTTTCTAAATATCTTCAAAAATATAACCTCTAAATTCCATGGTGATAAGAGTATCTTACAGGGTTTCTTAAAGGACTATGAAAAATAAAGACACGCTCTTTATTTATATACTCGTCATTTAGCATTTAAGGCTTAAGAGGATTAAAATTGGTTTTAACCAATGGTTGCACATTTCTATTCCTATTGTTAATTTTCTTAAGTGTTAAAATCTAAGTGTTAAAGACGGAAAATCGACCACAAGAAACCCTTAAGATATATCAAACCATGAAAGTATTAGAGGTAAATTGGAGGTTTTAGTCAATATTTTTTAATTTTACAAGTTTATTGTTTTTTATAGACTAATGTTGGACATTGTGGAGTCAAAATTTTGGGAAGGTAACGGGAAACCACCCCATAAATTATACTCCTTGATAAATTCATCTTGGCTTCAACCAAGTTGAATCGTCAACGTTCGGGGGACCGGATATGGCACATGGAGATGAAGAAGTAGTAATTAAGAAACAAAATTCTAAATGTTACATATCTTTAGACGCACAAAGAAAATATTTTTCGATTGATATTTTTTCATTAAAATCGGTTGTAATGAGAAGCAGGAATTTAAAAAATCAATTTCTTATGCTAATTACGCATTTGACTACGTCAAATCTGATATAGTTTGCAATTAAATTTATTAATTCATTAATAATAATTAATTTTTACAGTCCTCATCTTAAACATAAAAAGCACAACAATATAATATTAAAGCTTACAAAAAATATTATAAGCTTTAAATTAAAATATTTTTTAGAGTAAATTTAAAATATTTTATTTTTATTACATATAATTATCTTGTGGGTTGTCGATAATATTGCTTTTGCAAATTCTTGAAAAATATTTGTATTTTGCAATCATACTTCGATAGCGTGATTGCACTGTATCTATAAAGAAAATAAAACATTCAAAATTGGATAAATCAAAATAATTTTTATTTTATTTTCTACCATTATCACTAAGGTATTAGTTATTTTGAAATTCCATTCAAAATTAAATTAAGTTTTGTAATAATTATTATCATTACTAATTGGGAATAACTGAAGTTTTTCAACATTATCAGCGGTATATCTCAAGCTGTTAGAATAAAACTCAAATAGAACCTATGTATACTAATGGAATAGAAAAATTTATCTAAAGTTTGCGACTTGAAAAACATTAAACAGCAATTTTTATCGATTTTTATTAAAAATAGTAATTT
This sequence comes from Lycocerus yunnanus, assembly GCA_036346125.1. Taxonomy (NCBI): domain Eukaryota; kingdom Metazoa; phylum Arthropoda; class Insecta; order Coleoptera; family Cantharidae; genus Lycocerus; species Lycocerus yunnanus. Next base: position 1,943,994 of record JARFIX010000017.1, read on the forward strand.
ACAATTTAGCCCACGAAAATAAGAGAAAAAAGAGGTCAATCTGCGAAAAAAATTCTGGTAAAATTTTTCTTCAGGATTATCTATATTTTGACATCAGAAATAGTATCTCAAAAGTCCATTGCGAAATCGTGTACGCTAAAAAAATTATTGAAGGTTAAAGGTCGAGACAATCAGTTTCTCACAAGTATCTCATAAACTATTAATTTTACGTCTATTTAGATTATTATATATTTTATTTATTACTTAAATTGGCATAAAAAAGACTAATAGTTCTTGAGATATATGAGATTCGCTGCTACTGTTTATAACTATGAAGGCTGCATTTACAATAATTAAAATATAACGTATTTTCTGTGACATGTTTCTACACGGACTGAACGAAAATGGTCACACAAAGTTAAACTACACCTAACTTTTTTGTGCGCGCAAAATTTTTGTTTGCGTACATCTCTTGCACATGCATAGCTTTTCCCCACTCACAGCTTTCGTGCGCGAATAACATTTGTGTGCGCACATAGTTGTACTCGTCTGAGCTTTTTGCGCGTACGGCTTAGCTTTCGGGCTTGTAAAAATGCTCAGATGTGTACGTGTTTTAAGATGGGCAGAATGCTAGACAGTTGCAGAAAGAAGGAATTATGAATATGTATATTAAAAGATCATCCTAAACATAAAGATCAGATATTATCAGTATCAGGCGTAAACTACATGATTGTAAGTATTTAATTGAGCATAAATGCACCTTACTTTAATTTTTCTGAACTGTAAATCTCGAGCACTATTAGTCTTACATAAATGTATAAAATATTTTTTATGCACAATTAAATAATAAATAAAATCTGTAATAACCTAAATTGACGTGAAACTAATAGTTTACAAGATATTCGTGAAAAACTGATTTTTGCGACCTTTGATCTGAAAATGAGACAAAATCGGTACACGTGACGTAACTGCCACAAGCGGAAGATAAAAGTACTTGGGTGTGGATCTGGATAGACGTCTGACGTAGGAAAGCATATTTTAACCAAACGGAAACAGCTAGGGTTGTAGCTAAGCAGCATGTATTGGATCGTTAGCAGAAAATCCCAACTCTTGATGGAAAACAAAGTTCTCATCTACAAAACTACTACACTAAAACTAGTCTGGACCTACGGAATCCAGCTCTGGAAATCGGCTGCAAAGGTCTCAGAACAAGGTACTTCGTATGATAATGGGCATACAGTGGTATGTGCAAAATATCGTCATCCAAATAGACTTTCAAATGTCTACCATAACAGACAAAATCAGAAGATTTAGCGCAAGATATCAAGAAAGACTGGAAGCACATCCCAATCCAAATGCAAATCAATTAGCAGTACCAAGCTGCGAGGCACGTAGGCTGAAAAGACCGAAAGATCTTACCAAGAAATACTGCTAATCATTTATAAGCTTCGGCTAATGTAAATAATGCATAGTGCTCACTGGAGCACTTTGTCCATGCAAAGTTATCGCATTATGTCATATAGTTGACTTATTATCCTATGTAGACAGATTGCTTAATAAATTGAGACAAGAAAAATTTAAGTACATTGTTTAATTTTGAAGGCGTTTACTTTGTAGTTTTAGTAGGGTTTACTAATGCAAGCTTGATTCAAGCTTAACGGCTTGACATGACAAGCTTGAATTAAGCTTGACTTGCTATCTGGGACGTTGTTTTAATGTTAAACTCAACGATTATTGTAATTTGGTTACGAGATTAATATAGTTTACATTGTCGTAATTCACTTTCGATCTATACTGTATAAAGTCAAATTTTAAATGATAATAATTATTTTAAATAACACCTGTTTCGGATTAACTATTATTCTAAACTAAATAATATGTATGTACTATTTAAATCCTTTTTTGATCAATAAGTCATAATTTAAATTAGCCAAAATACCTATAGTATATCAACGTATTTTCTGTGGCGGAAAATAATGCTGACTTCGCCATAGACTTCATGACACCGACGGGAGCCGTTTGAAAATGTGTCAATTTTCTATTTTATTTACTACATAAATTTGTTAGTATACGTAAATTCAATTATGATTTTTCTTTCGCAAAATTTATAATATACGATACTTCTTTCCATAACATTATGAAGTAGTCGCTTAAATTATATCACAAGTAACAATCAATTTTTTTAATTTTTATAATTTCTATTTCAATTACAATTTTGAATTATAATAATTTTTTATAATCGTTATCTTCAACCTTTTTATATTTCTAATTAAAATTTTAATTTTAATTCTTTTTGGGCGTATAAAATAGACCTAGATTATTAACACCCTTTCCAGTATGTTCTTGTATAACAATAGCATAGCTGGCTACGTATTTGGCTATATCATTTAGATTTTCAAAATCTGAAAAGTATAATTAATACTTTTTTTTTAATTTTATATAATTTTACTTTTATTATTTTGAGGCTTGTCCATGAACTGAAATAACTCGGCAAAGGCGTTCCAACATTTTAGACTAACTTCTATAAGTAATTTTTTTGCTTCCTCAGTATCGGTCAACCTTCCTTCTATCAATAAGTAAGGACTGGCTACAGCATTAAGCAACATAGCGGATTCTAATATTTTATGTTGAATCTCAATATCGTGATAGTTGCTTGCCTGTAAATTAAAACTATGCTTATCAACATTATATTGGTGTATTAGAAACTGACTACTAATTCATCAGTATTTAATTTTTTAGTAATTTCAAAATACTGATACAGTTAACTGACTGGGAGTAAGAAAGCACAATAATTTATGAGCTCACCACTTTATTAAGATAGTAAGCTATTTGGGTACCGTGTTTAACACTATACTGTAAATGGAGGGCCACAGCTTTTAAAACATCTGGATTGCATTTTTCAATTGTAGATAAATCTTTCACATATTTTTTTTGAACATCTATAATTACATTTTGTATATCTTGTGTCTTATAATTTTCAACTTGGATTCTGGTTTGGATTCTTTGAATTGCGAACATTATGTCCCTCAAAGTAACCACCAATTCATGCTTGAAATCTAAATAACAAAGTTAAAAACATCAATTTAACCGGAAATATAGCTCTATACCGCAAAACTATTATAAAATTTATTTTTCAATTTACTCACCATGAAGGTCATCTTTTTTAATAACGTTTAGTAACCCTTCAGCGCAAATCAAAATATTTTCAACAAATTCTATAAATTTTTGTTTAAGGGTGTTTGAATCGCTACCATATCCTTGTATAATTTCATTGCTATACTGGCTCAATTTTTTTATTACCGCTTTTAGATCAGCGTTATTTTCTTTCTCAATATTACTCTTAATCTGTAAATTTTTACAAAAAAATTACAATTAAATCGTTTTAACTTATTTCTGGGACGTACTACAATTTCTTGCAAAGCGGGAATTACAGCACATATAGTACCAATAGATCCATTTATTACTTTGATAAGCACTTGATCAGCGGTTTTCTGGTCCATATTGTTAATTTGTTTCAGTACATCTTGCCCAGATATCTTAAGCTCGTCGGCTAGTTCTTCAGAAAGCTTGATATGCTGGTTATGATTTCTATGAAAAGTTAATGCCTAGAATTTTCAAATTTATTAGAAAGTATTAAATAACGGGTAATTGTAGTCAACTTACAGACATAATCTTTAAAAAATTGGATAGCCGTAAAGGCGAGTTTAGTATTGCAACGAAGATTTCGGTTTTACTGTATTAAGCCAATCACTAATGCCCATATATATATATACCATCAATGATAATTTCTTGTATATTATTTACTTCCTTAATATTTTAAAAATATAAAATATTATTATTATTGTGATGTCGCAACTTTCAGATATTACTGACAAGACTGCCTCTTACGTCTTTGATGGTAAGGCGGCGTAGCTGATTCTTTTCGAATCACAGTCTGAGAGCGCGGGTGATTCGAAAATCTTCGTGGGTTCTTAATTGGTTTCTATTTGCTTCTTGAATACGGCAATACTTAACTGAAATGAAAAAATTGCTTGGCGGCGAGAGGCCTGAATAAAACTCGCTAAAAAGATTGAAGGGGGGTTTATTCAGAACCAAAAGAATAGCAAAGTGGTAGTTATGCAAATTACAACACAAAATACAGTGGCGAGTTCGCTTCTAACAGACCTTATGGTCCCAAACAAAAAAAGGCAGAAGGCGCTGTGGTAAAAACAACAGTATTAAATTTTGGCAGTTATATGGATCGAGACGATAACTACATTCACCGGCTGTCGATAATAGCATTAATTACTAAAGGTAATTAATTCAATAAACTGCTTATTAATGCTGGATATAGCCGATAATGCAAACAAACGTGTAACTTACCCAGTATACGATGTAGCTACTGTTAATTGTTAGGTCTCAACACTTTATAAATGAACTGGGAATCCTCGGCAGATCTCTCCTTCAGATCCTCAATTTTATAATTTATTGATGAATTGAATTCAATTGATAATTGATAAATCTTTAAACCCAATTTACGATGGTGTAAGTTTCCTGTTTTTTGCGTTGAAAGTTAATTTTGGGCTTTTATAAAGTAATTTGGATACCACCGTCCTATATTGATTTCCAACGTAACGTAAAGATTCCAAAAAGGCACCAATTTCCAGATTTCAAAAACTAATCGATCTTTCTCCACACCAAAATCTAGGACAGGCTTATCGATATCGAAATTTATCTTGAAGATCCAGACTATCGCCCAAATAATAAGCAATACCATTCACTTAATTCACAATACAGGAGTTAATCTTGGCTTCACAAAATATTCAATTATTAATAAATTGATAATCTTCCAAAACTATTAAATTTCTCGCAATTTTTAAAATATGCGTGCTATCATTTTGAAATCCAAACCAAAAAGCCTCGGTCAGTCGTTTTGAAATTATCTCCTTATACTTTATACTGAGTACGTCGTTGTTTTACTCAATATAAACAATTAAAATTAATTATTTGATAAAATCGTATAAGGGAAATTGTACATGGAGGTTTATAAAAAATGTAACGGCAAAGTTAACGTTACAGTGAAAATATAAATCTGTCTTCTTGGCTTCCCCAGAAAGTATTGCAATCAAGTCCATTGCAATCGTTTGTATCATACTGTGTACCAATTTGAACATCAAATTTCTAATATCAAAGAAATAGGACTACATCACATCTGATGCCATTTCAGCAATGACCTTACAGTACTAATAGTAGTTTTAAATTACCGAGGTTACTAATGCAACAACCAAGTCTTAAATTAAGCAGACGAAGAATTATAGCTGTTCTAAAATTTGTGATTAATCTAGCAGATCTACGTAATAAAATACGAATGGCTTTGGTTGCACCATTGCTGTCATCCCCTCAGCAGCCCAACTTACACCTTTTGTAAAATTTTTGTGCTTTTAGTATAAACGATGAAACTTGAATTTTTTGTTGTAAAGGAGCTACGGTCATGAACATCAAAAATTAATTTGACTAACTTAATAAGATTAATTTGAATAATCCAAGACGTTATTTGCCATTTCCATATCATATTTATATAAACATTAAATTTATTATAATATGTATTATATAACATTTTATTATTTTTAAATAATTTCCTTTTGTTTTCTTTAAATTTTAAAAGTACAAGCCGAAAGATACTTTCAAACAAAAATTACGACTAATGAAGTTGTGATTTGATCAAAATTCGATTTAAATTTTAAACAAAAAAATAATTTAAATTAAATACAATATAAGTACCTAATCGGCTGTTAGTTAAAATTCACCGATGGTGATTACCGTAAAAGGTTTTCCGATATTGTTAATATTTTCTATTGAAAATTCTATAAAAGATATTAAAAATTATTAACTTAAAAGTACACTTATAACTAAAATTAGCAAGTTTACAGCATATATTTTTAATTCATAAGTTTGTTTTGCTTTTTTAAATTTTTAACAATTATTGTTAAATTTTAAACTTTTTCTAATATTTTTTGTGCCCAAGCATCTTGTAACAAAACTATTAGAATCTTGGGTTGGGACAGAAACCCCATAGGTTCTTTTAATTAAAATTTATTTATATAATATATACATATTGCTGTTTTTATTTGTTTATAAAAATTTGATAAGCTTTAAAATTTTCCCTCGAATGTTTAAATTTTCTTGGTACGGCACTTACCTGTCAGCGAACTAAAATTTAAATTTTGGTGCCCATAAAATCGCTTCTCTTTTCTAAAGCTTGGGTTCTCTTAGTTGAATTGATTTTTGAAAATAAAACTTGTGACTTGAAAATTATTTACTATTGATAAAACTTTTGTAACACTTGTACACAAAAACTTATTACCTAACATGCAAAAACTTAATGTAATTGTTTATACTCTTATCTAAATAAATCTTTAAAATTAACGATGATTGTTTGTCTACCTTATTATTAAGTTCAAATGTTTTATATCTCGCCACAAATATAAAATGCTAATTGTTTAAAATTTCTTTCCGCCTACGCACGTATAGTTAGTTTTAATTAACGACGGAAGATTTGTTCGTTATTCACTTTTATAACCTTGCATTGCTAGCACGTTGTAAAATTTACATTTATCCGTCGAAATATCGTCCATCGGTGAAATTATTACTATAAATTTTTTTGTTACCTTTAATTTGGTGTTCTTTATGTGTTGTCTCGTTCTTTTGAATATTGATGGAATTGTAGAAAATTGTTCCACATTCCTTTTTGATAACGTTTTTAAATTCAAATTTTCACTAATTGGTAAGTAATTCTTCTTTCCTGTTGTTATTCACCATATGCTGATTGAATATTCTTTTATTATTGTTGAAATTAATTAATTTTTATAGGTCATCGCCATTTGATGATCGTTGTTACCGATTTTAATTTTATCGAATTTATCGATACAAATATTTTCTATTTTGACAAGTAAGTTAAACGTTGCACTTTATATTTTAATTATTTAATCCAATTTATTTCAGATTATTATTCGTCAACTGTGTATTAAGTGCAAAATTTAGCACTTAAATTTTACTACATTCTTGCTCCAGATCTTCAATCCAAGAGAGTTTTTCGTCGCTTTTCCTTATCATACCCTACTTTTTCTCCGAAAATTCGCCATTGGCTGCTTAATTTAATCTCAGTTTTATCTAAAAATATAGGGTAAACAAAATTTTGTACACGTTATTTTAAACTGTTGATTTTATTTTACCACATTTAATGTTTTAAAACTGATTATTGTTATTCCGTCACCTGCACTTTTATTATTGATCACTGGTTTTACCTTAATAACTAATTTACAATTATTCAAATTAGAGTTAACAAAATTGGATCTAAATTCTTTCTCAACTGTACCTACATACAATAGTGGTTTACAACAAGTTGAAATTTACAGTGGTTTTCAAAAGTTTTATTTTACTTGTAATAATTTGTGTAATTTATTATTAATTTAATTTTGTTTTAGGTTTATTCATGATTAGAATAATTAGAAAATTTGTTGGATGATCGACCTTTGTATCGTAACTGAAGATTTGAATTGAAATTATGTAAATATGGAAATCGGCAAGATTATTTATTTTAATTTATTTTAATTTAATTTTAATATTTTTGAAATTGAAGGTCACATGTCAATATATATTGTAATGTCACCATTACATAAATTCTTGATTTAATCACTTCATGACAAATTTTTGTATTAAGTAAACCTTCAGCAAGAATCGGAAAAGCCTGTAAAATGTACCTACATACAATAGTGGTTTACAACAAGTTGAAATTTAAAAGTGGTTTTCAAAAGTTTTATTTTACTTGTAATAATTTGTGTAAAATTTATTATTAATTTAATTTTGTTTTTAGGTTTTATTCATGATTTTTTAATAATTAGAAAATTTGTTGGATGATCGACCTTTGTATCGTAACTGAAGATTTGAATTGAAATTATGTAAATATGGAAATCGGCAAGATTATTTATTTTTAATTTATTTTAATTTAATTTTAATATTTTTGAAATTGAAGGTCACATGTCAATATATATTGTAATGTCACCATTACATAAATTCCTGATTTAATCACTTCATGACAAATTTTTGTATTAAGTAAGCCTTCAGCAAGAATCGGAAAAGCCTGTAAAATTAAAACTCAATTTTTTGCAATTAATAGGTAACGTAACTTATCAGAAATTGTTGTCAAGTCAATTTTATTATAACATTTTTAGCAGATACAATTTAATTTATCAATGAACGGCCAAAATTGCATTGTTCGATTGTTTCCGCAAAGCAGTAAATGAACCTTCGCATCACAAAATTTCCATTCTTAGGAAAATATGAAAGTTCAAATGTTTAATTGTAAATTATATAAATATTTAGTTTTAATTTAGATAAGTAAGTTGAGTTTGCAAAGACGATTAGTGCTACAGTAGATAAATAATATTTTGGGTTAATCAAAGTGCCGCGACTCGTTTCAAACAATTTTGGCGATCGTGATTTATGAAAAGTGTAACGATCAGCGAATTAAGTAACAACGCATTTATGACTAAAACATTAGATAATTTAGCAATAAAATCATCAATTAAAAGAAATAACAAAATCAAATAATCAAAATTTTCGGAAAAATTAAAGTTTCACGACACATGTTAATGTGAAGAGATAACCGCGATAAAATAACGACCTTTATTGCTGCCTGCATTCTCATTGGTCACCATATACTTTTCTTCTTCAGGTGCCTATCCGTTACCGGATGTTAGATCATAAACTTGGCCGAAGCCAAGATGACTTTTCTTGGGAGTGTAATTCATGGGGTGGTTTCGTTGCCTTCCCCATAGTCCACAGATCGATATTGGACTTTTGATCACAGCAGTGTATCTAGCGCCAGCAGGGTTGCGAACCTTGCAGTGACCTGCATGCTTGGTATACTGCTGGTCTGGACTATATACAACGTGAGAATTTGAAGCAAAAAAGCCTAATAAAGACGCGAAAGATTAATATTATGATTAATAATCGCGTCGCAGTAGTAGGAGGCCGACAGAAATTGATATGAAAGAAGCATATTTTGCAAAATTAAAAAGTGAATTACTAACAGCTCAACGCAGGAAGACGCAGAATAGGAACAATGAACAGTAATTGTGAATAAAAGTGCAATATAAATTAACTTCAAAGTTGAACAAATGCAATAATAGTTGGAAATATTCTTGAAGAAAGAATATTATTAAACATTTAATAAAAACGTGAACACGTCGGCGAGCTCAACAAACAAGGTTTTTTTAATTTTAATTAGTTTTTAAGTTGTAAATTTTTTATTATTAGTTGTTTTATCATTATACTTAATACGAATCATCCTGTAGGTGATGAGTTTATATATGTATTGTCATGTTATCAACTTAAAAACTAAGATAAATAACCTTAATAAAGTAAATTGCATCTTCCGGTTAAAAACCGCAGCTTCGATAGATAAAGTGTAACCTCGGATGGAACTTTTTGTTGTAACGGGTTGTTAATATTTGGCATGTAGCATTTATAGAAGGTTCATGGCATACCATTAGAGCCATTTTAATTACAAAATTTCATTTCATAAGCTGGCCAGAGCAGTTAGCATTCTAAAAATTAAAATTTATCCTACGGGCACACAGATAAAAGTTGGAATTGTTTTGCATATCCAATAGCAGCGTCCGCATTTCTTGGCACTATTGTAAGTGAATCCAAAATCCAAAAGATTCAAATAAGGCTAAAATGAGCAAAAGAAAATTTCATCCTTCGGAAAATCTAAAAAAGAGAGATTTAGATAACATAAAAAATTGTAATTAGATCATAAGGCATACCAAAAGGTGAGGATTAATTTGTAGAACGATTTGCTATCCAAGTGAGGATGGTAGATGCAAAATTGAATCTTCTACATTGAAAAATGTGAAATTGTAACCTGAAAATATGTCAGATTTTTAGTTTTAGTAATAGATTTGTTAATAGGATAAGGATTTAAGTGAGATTAGTATTGTAAGATGAGGAATTAAAAACTAAGTGTTACGCAAGTGGTTAGAATAGGCAAATTGTGTGAAAATAAACATGGGGTGCAAAGAAAGAATTCGTACTTTGACAGTCGATTGTAGAACGACCAGTGTAATTAGAATTTTTCTAACAATTTTGTGCGGGACGGTTTTGAAGACTTTAATTTTCGTGAAAGTTTCAAGAAGATCCGGTAGATAAGTTCACCCAGCCAATTGGAATCGAGTTTTTTGGAAAACCCAGATGTAAAGTAGAATTTTCAATTTAATATGCTTCGCGATGCGAAAATACGTTTAGAGGTCCATTTCACTTGCCGAGTGAACATGTGAAAATTTCGTTCCTGAAAAATTTAAAATATGAACGATAACCTATAATATAATTTTGTCGACATGCAACATATAACTATTAGTGACGTCATGGATATTTAACGTAACAAAAAGTGATTTTCAAGAAAATACAACGAAGAAAAAGTTAATAATAAAAAAATTTCGTATTTACCTGTGTAAATGTTACACGAAACCACGACGATCCTGCATTTTTGGAACCACTGTCTGCGAGAGGAATCAATGACCTGGTAACAGCTGTTAACATCGGTTAGTGTTCTTTGATTTAAACTCGTAACAACAATGAACGATTTTCAAGGGCTACTGTTAATTGTTAGGTCTCAACACTTTATAAATGAACTGGGAATCCTCGGCAGATCTCTCCTTCAGATCCTCAATTAGGTGTTGAAAAAATAGATTATTACTAAAAAAAGCAAGCACACATAAGTTTACAACACCAACAAATATCCAACAAGCAAATATTTTAAAAACAATATAGCAAGTCCGTGAACGAATCAACGCTTCAATCAAAGATAACCAGTAGCCAACAATCTACAAAATTTTATTTTATAAAAATGGATATAGCAATATCCTGCTAAGTGATAAAGTAATAAAGCTGATTGATAAATCTTTATCCCAATTTACGATGGTGTAAGTTTCCTGTTTATTTGCGTTGAAGGTTAATTTTGGGCTTTTTATAAAGTAATTTGGATACCACCGTCCTATATTGATTTCCAACGTAACGTAAAGATTCCAAAAAAAAGGCACCAATTTCCAGATTTCAAAAACTAATCGATCTTTCTCCACACCAAAATCTAGGACAGGCTTATCGATATCGAAATTTATCTTCACGATCCAGACTATCACCCAAATAACCAGCAATACCATTTACTTAATTCACTATACAGTACAGTAAAAGCTCCTTATTCGCGGGGTATACGTTCCAAAATTATGCCGCGAATAAGGAAACCGTGAATATGGAATAGTGATTTGTATGGAAATGCAAGGGTTGGGTTCCAAGGTACGAAAATAAAATAAAATAGATAAAAATAAAATCAGTTTAATCACATACCTATCATTATTATTAATTATTATTGTTTGAATTATTTGGTTTAAAATATTTAGTAATTTTTTCTTGCTTTGCCGTCTTTAAAATGCCTTTTAATTCCGCATGGTATTCAGCTGTGGCAACTTCAATTTTCCTTTTAAAAGGAAGGTTTCTTTCCAAAACGGGTCAATTTTAATGAAGTGATCTCACAGTTCATTTGCCATTTGAAACCTGCGGTCTGGTTTTTAAGGTGATTGTCATCGTATCATTGTAAGATGTTGAAGCTTGAAGGGTTTTAACATTTCCTGCAAGTCGGCTTCACTTAAATCTTCATCGTGTGATTGAAGCAGCTCTTGAACGTCACTCGAATCTATCTGTTCAAAACCATCATGTCCTATTCCATTAGCAATTTGTACAATTGTGTCAGTTAATGTTTTAATTTGTTTAAATCCTCACTTTCACAGACTGTTAGATCAACCTATAGTTTTTCCAATATGATTGCAATGTGTATCAATGCTTGAGCTCTTGTAACGATTCCTTTATGTTAACAATGCACATTGCTATGTTAAATTTTTCCAGAATTCCATAAAACTCACGTCAGAATCACATTCCATGATATCCAGAATGATTTTAAAGGTTCGCCTAATGTAAAAGAACTTCAAAGCTTGAATTATTCCCTGGTTCATTGGTTGAAGTAAAGTCGTCGTGTTCGGAGGCAAAAATATCACCTTAATATTCGGATGCATAGTTTCAAGCTCACAAGGGTGACCCGGAGCATTGTCCAAAACAAGAACCTCCTTGAAGTCTAAATTTTTTTCGTTTAAATATTATTATTTAGTTTTGAGTTTTGAATATAAATTTTAATATTCAAAATCGTAAATTATTAATCCGCGAATAATGAAATTTTCGGCCGCGAATACAGAAAGTGGTCTCAATTTTTTCTTCCGCGAATACTGAAACCGCGAATAACGGAACCGCGGATAAGGAGCTTTTACTGTAGTTAATCTTGGCTTCACAAAATATTCAAATATTCAATTATTATTAATAAATTGATAATCTTCCAAAACTATTAACTTTCTCGCAATTTTTAAAATATGCGTGCTATCATTTTGCAATCCAAACCAAAAAGCCTCGGTCAGTCGCCTTGAAATTATCTCCCTTATACTTTATACCGAGTACGTCGTTGTTTTACTCAATATAAACAATTAAAATTAATTATTAATTAACCCAGAGGGAAAAGATCCGTAGGTCGCCCCAAGAAGAGATGGCGAGATCAATTATGAGTGACGTAACGGACCGCGGTCTTACACATGTAGTTGATGATGGTGATGATGAATTAATTATTTGGTAAAATCGTATAAGGGAAATAGTACATGGAGGTTTATAAAAAATGTAACGGCAAAGTTAACGTTACAGTGAAAAATATAAATCTGTCTTTTTGGCTTCCCCACCAGAAAGTATTGCAATCAAGTCCATTGCAATCGTTTGTACTGTGTACCAATTTGAACATCAAATTTCTAATATCAAAGAAATAGGACTACATCACATCTGATGCCATTTTAGCAATGACCTTACAGTACTAATAGTAGTTTTAAATTACCGAGGTTACTAATGCAACAACCAAGTCTTAAATTAAGCAGACGAAGAATTATAGCTGTTCTAAAATTTGTGATTAATCTAGCAGATCTACGTAATAAAATACGAATGGCTTTGGTTGCACCATTGCTGTCATCCCCTCAGCAGCCCAACTTACACCTTTTGTAAAATTTTTGTGCTTTTAGTATAAACGATGAAACTTGAATTTTTTGTTGTAAAGGAGCTACGGTCATGAACATCAAAAATTAATTTGACTAACTTAATAAGATTAATTTGAATAATCCAAGACGGTATTTGCCATTTACCATATCATATTTATATAAACATTAAATTTATTATAATATGTATTATATAACATTTTATTATTTTTAAATAATTTCTTTTTGTTTTCTTTAAATTTTAAAAGTACAAGCCGAAAGATACTTTCAAACAAAAATTACGACTAATGAAGTTGTGATTTGATCAAAATTCGATTAAAATTTTAAACAAAATAAAATAATTTAAATTAAATACAATATAAGTACCTAATCGGCTGTTAGTTAAAATTCACCGATGGTGATTACCGTAAAAAGGTTTTCCGATATTGCTTAATATTTTCTATTGAAAAATTCTATAAAAAGATATTAAAAAAATTATTAACTTAAAAAAGTACACTTATAACTAAAATTAGCAGGTTTACAGCATATATTTTTTAATTCATAAGTTTGTTTTGCTTTTTTTTAAATTTTTTAACAATTATTGTTAAATTTTTAAACTTTTTTCAAATATTTTTTTTGTGCCCAAGCATCTTGTAACACAACTATTAGAATCTTGGGTTGGGACAGAAACCCCCATAGGTTCTTTTAATTAAAAATTTATTTATATAATATATACATATTGCTGTGGGTTTTATTTGTTTATAAAAATTTGATAAGCTTTAAAATTTTCCCCTCGGAATGTTTAAATTTCCTTGGTACGGCACTTACCTGTCAGCGAACTAAAATTTAAATTTTGGTGGCCCATAAAATCGGCTTCTCTCTTTCTCAAAGCTTGGGTTCTTTTAGTTGAATTGATTTTTGAAAATAAAACTTGTGACTTGAAAATTATTTACTATTGATAAAACTTTTGTAACACTCTGTACACAAAAAAACTTATTACCTAACATGCAAAAAAACTGTAATGTAATTGTTTATACTCTTATCTAAATAAATCTTAAAATTAACAATGATTGTTTGTCTACCTTATTATTAAGTTTAAATGTTTTATATCTCGCGCACAAATATAAAAATGCTAATTGTTTAAAATTTCTTTCCCGCCTACGCACATATAGTTAGTTTTAATTAACGACGAAAGATTTGTCTCGTTATTCACTTTTATAACCTTGAGCATTGCCCTAGGCACGTTGTAAAAATTTACATTTATCCGTCGAAATATCGTCCATCGGTGAAATTATTACTATAAATTTTTAAATTGTTACCTTTAATTTGGTGTTCTTTACTGTGTTGTCTCGTTCTTTTTGAATATTGATGGAATTGTAGAAGATTGTTCCACATTCCTTTGTTCGATATTCACGTTTTGTGAAATTCCAAATTTTCACTAATTGGTAAGTAGATTCTTCTTTTCCTGTTGTTATATTCACCATATGCTGAGTTGAATATTCTCCTATTAGTTGTTGATTTAATTAATTTAATTTTTTATAGGTCATCGCCATATTGGATGATCGTTGTTACCGATTTTTAATTTTATCGACCCCATTTATCGATACAAAATATTTTCTATTTTGACAAGTAAGTTAAACGTTGCACTTTATATTTTAATTATTTAATCCAATTTATTTCAGATTATTATTCGTCAACTGTGTATTAAGTGCAAAAATTTAGCACTTCCAAATATTCTTACTACATTCTTGCTCCAGATCTTCAATCCAAGAGAGGGTCTTTTTCGTCGCTTTTCCTTATCATACCCTACTTTTTTCTCCAAAAATTCGCCATTGGCTGCTTAATTTAATCTACAGTTTTATCTAAAAATATAGGGTAAGACAAAATTTTCGTACACGTTATTTTAAACTATTGATTTTATTTTACCACACTTTAATGTTTGAAAACTGATTATTGTTATTCCGTCACCTGCACTTTTATTATTGATCACTGGTTTTTACCTTAATAACTAATTTACAATTATTCAAATTAGAAGTTAACAAAATTGGATCTAAATTCATTTCTCAACTGTACCTACATACAATAGTGGTTTACAACAAGTTGAAATTTACAGTGGTTTTCAAAAGTTTTATTTTACTTGTAATAATTTGTGTAATTTATTATTAATTTAATTTTGTTTTTAGGTTTATTCACAATTAGAATAATTTGAAAATTTGTTGGATGATCGACCTTTGTATCGTAACTGAAGATTTGAATTGAAATTATGTAAATATGGAAATCGGCAAGATTATTTATTTTTAATTTATTTTAATTTAATTTTAATATTTTTGAAATTGAAGGTCACATGTCAATATATATTGTAATGTCACCATTACATAAATTCCTGATTTAATCACTTCATGACAAATTTTTGTATTAAGTAAGCCTTCAGCAAGAATCGGAAAAGCCTGTAAAATTAAAACTCAATTTTTTGCAATTAATAGGTAACGTAACTTATCAGAAATTGTTGTCAAGTCAATTTTATTATAACATTTTTAGCAGATACAATTTAATTTATCAATGAACGGCCAAAATTGCATTGTTCGATTGTTTCCGCAAAGCAGTAAATGAACCTTCGCATCACAAAATTTCCATTCTTAGGAAAATATGAAAGTTCAAATGTTTAATTGTAAATTATATAAATATTTAGTTTTAATTTAGATAAGTAAGTTGAGTTTGCAAAGACGATTAGTGCTACAGGTAGATAAATAATATTTCGGGTTAATCAAAATGCCGCGACTCGTTTCAAACAATTTTGGCGATCGTGATTTATAAAAAAGTGTAACGATCAGCGAATCAAGTAACAACGCATTTATGACTAAAAACATTAGATAATTTAGCAATAAAATCATCAATTAAAAGAAATAACAAAAATCAAATAATCAAAATTTTCGGAAAAATTAAAGTTTCACGACACATGTTAATGTAAAGAGATAAATCCGCGATAAAATAACGACCTTTATTGCTGCCTGCATTCTCATTGCTCACTCATATACTAACGTGAGAATTTAAAGCAATAAAAAGCCAAAGAAAAGACGCGCGAAATAAATATTATGATTAATATCGCGTGGCAGTAGTAGGAGGCCGACAGAAATTGATATAAAAAAAGCATATTTTTGCAAAATTAAAAAAGTGAATTACAACAGCTCAACGCAGGAAGACGCAGAATAGGAACGATAAACAGTAATTGTGAATAAAAAGTGCAATATAAATTAACTTCAAAGTTGAACAAATGCAATAATAGTTGGAAATATTCTTGAAGAAAGAATATTATTAAACATTTAATAACAACGTGAACATGTCGGCGAGCTCAACAAACAAGGTTTTTTTTTTTTAATTTTAACTAGCTTTTAAGTTGTAAAAATTTTTATTATTAGTTGTTTCATTATTATACTTAATATGAATCATCCTGTAGGTGATGAGTTTATATGTATGTTGAAATACTTACCATTAACTTTATTTAGACGAAGTTGATTTGGTGGTGCCTAAGTCAATTAACTCAAAACAATTATTTTTTTTTTCAAGCCATTATAGTTATTTTATTAGTAAAACTTGAATCAAATTGTGATATTTTATTTTTTAAAATGAAAATTTTAAAGCATCATGATTAATTTAAATAAACCTTGTTTCAGATTAGCTGTTATTCTAAAAGACCATCCACATGAAGCAAACTTTGTTTAGAGATTTTATCACAGCTTTTATGTAAAGAAAAGGGATAAGCATAGGTAAGTAAGACAGAAAGCAAAACAGCTTCAAAAACGAGCGTGACAGAGACATCGCGATTCCAACTCCCAACCAAGTTTACTTTATGTGGATACTCTTTAAACTAAATTTTTTCTTACTATTTAAATCTTATGATCAATAAGTCATAATTTAAATTAAATTTATTAAAATATGTGTATTATATGTTATGGCACTGACGGGAACCATTTGAAAATGTGTCAATGTGTTTTTATTTTATTAATTTATGATATTTCCTTCGCAAGTTTTGCAATGTACCTACTTCTTTCCATAATATTATTTAGTAGTCGTTTAAATTATATCACCAATAACCTTATATTTTTTTATTCTTAATTTTAATTACAATTTTAAATTAAAATAATTAAATAAAAATGTTTATTAACTTGTGAAATTACATTATAATTATAACATTTTCAAATATTACAATTTTTTCAAAAATTAAAAAATTTATTTTAAAATTTTTTTTATAATTATTGGTAAATTATATTTTTTCTAAACGTACTTATTAGTCCATAATATATGAATATTCCCATATTTCAGGCAATCGGCAGATGGACCCGGATGATAGTTGAATAACGAAATTGTAAATAATTTTGGAAATTGTAATTTAAACTGAATGTTATAAAAATTATATTTGACGTTTGACATAACAATGATTATACAAGTACTTGAAAAAATAAATTGTATGACTTTATATTAAATATTGCAAACCAAAAGTTTATTTCTAAGACAAAAAAAAGACATCTAACAATTGCCAGTTAAGTATGGTTAAGTTAAGTTTGGAAAAAAATTTTTTGCAATTCTGCAGCGAAATACTGCTATCATTTCATACACATTACATGGCATTGAAAGCGGCTTGTTTTCTGCACGTAAGATTACTCATGTTATTTGATCTTTTTTCGTAATCTTATTTTTCGCGAGATGACTTTACCTTCACTTTTCCGCACTACTGGAGAGTTATTTTCATTTCAGCATTGTTCAGATTGAGCAACTTTGTTAAAATATTCTTTATTTACTGAATTGCAGATTTGCAAAAAATATTGTTCGCAACACGTACACGTTAAGATAGTTACTTTCAACTTTTCTTTTTTTAATTAATATTTGAACCAAATTTAAAATTAATAAACATTCAAGCTACCCCCAATAATATTATACAATATAATGTTTTTATACTTAAAATTAACTAAAAACGTGACGATAAAATATGTAGGTACCTAGCCTATTATATTAATGTATTCAATTAATTATTACTTCTTTTTGGGTGCATAAAATAAATCAAAACTATTAATACCCTTTCCAGTATGTACATATATAACACTCCCATAGCTGACTACGTATTTGACCATATCAGTTAGATTTTCAAAATCTGAAATGCACAGTTACAATTTTTTTTTTTTTTATATATCAATTTTATATAATTCTTACCTTTATTATTTTGAGGTTTATCCATAAACTGAAATAACCCGGCGAAGGAGTTCCAAGATTTTATACCATCTTCTATAAGTAATTTTATAGCTTCCTTAGTATCGGTTAATCTTCCTTCTATCAATAAGTAAGGACTGGCTGAAGTATTAAGCAACATAGCGGACTCCAATATTTTATCTTGAATCTCAATATCGCGATAGTTGCTTGCCTGTAAATTAAAACTGTGCTTATCAACATTATGTTGGTTTATAGAAATCTTAGTACTAATTCATCCGTATTTGATGATTTCAAAATATTGATAAAGTAAACTACTAAATGGGAGGAAATCATCAAAATAAATAAATAATTCATGAGCTCACCACTTTATTAAGATGGTAAGCTAGTTGAGTACCGTGTTTAACATTATACTGTACATGGAGGGCCACCGCTTTTAAGACATCTAGACTACATTTTTCAATTGTAGATAAATATTTCTCATATTCTTTATGAACATCTGCAATTACATTATGTACATCTTGTGCCTTGTAATTTTCAACTTGGATTCTGGTTTGGATTATTTGCATTGCGAACATCATGTCCCTCAAAGTTTCCACCAATTCATGCTTGAAATCTAAATAACGAAGTTAAAAACATCAAGTTAACCGGAACTGTATTATAGTAGGGCATTGTAAAAAAATTGTGCGTTTTGTGATAAAAGCATAAAACTTTTATCAGTATTACTAATACAACATTATAATTATTAAAATGATTTTTAGATATTGGGGCACTTTATATTGCGCATGTGTGAGATTTAGGAGCTATTTTAAATTTTTTATATGGGTTATTCTACGCCAAATCGGTCAAGTTTAGAATATCCCTCACGATTTGGCTCAAAAATTTTTTTCACATTCTACATAAAAACTAAAAATATCCGTATTTTTTTTGTTAGTCAATTTAGTTACTTTTGACGAGTTACTTTTGATGATATTTTAAATTTTAGGGTTGCGTCAAAATCAATAATGTTCGTATAAAAATGTAAAAAAGGTTTGTCTTACAAAACAATTTTCAATAGACAAAATCTTCGCAATAAATTGGGCTTACGAAAAAATATTTTGTTTCTGAAAATAATTACGAAAATCAAAAAATTTTCATAAAAATGCATTTTTGACGTGGTCAATGTCCACCCTGTATATAAAATAAAATTTAATTAATATTTACTTACGTGCTATTTAAATACCTTCACCTCAAGCAACCTTAGAGGTTGCATAGTCTTACGGCTCACTTACATCTACGTCCCTCGACTTACAAATTTCGACTTCCCCTTTCGACTTTTGACTCTCGACCCCTGACTTTCGACTTTCCAATTCGGACTGTCGACTATCGACTACCTTATTTTTTACATCATTCATTCGTTGATATAACCATTTTGATTACAACACATTTTTTCATGAAAATTTTCCATTTCCGTTCTTACTTGAAGGTACCACCTTAAGCTATTTGATGACGGTGTTCCTGTTCAATACATTATTCAGTTTATTTTAATTTATTTTATATACAGGGTAGACATATGTGACAATGATTTAAACAAAAGTTACATTAAATAAAATATTGAGATAGCTGTAAAAATCGTCGATAATCTGAAAAATTGAAAATATCTTAAAAACAGTTTGTCCTACAAAAACATCAAATATTTGTCGTATAATTTTGCTTTAAAAAATATTTTGTTAAAAAATTCAGAGGTTAATAATATATATAATTTCAATAAAACATATTTCCAAAATTTTTTTTTTTAACAATGAATTCTGGTTTTGCAACTGCTGTCTGAATGTTTGCTGTCTGGTCATAATGGCGCGTTTGCAATTGTTTCCCTCTGGGTTTGAGTGTTTCCTCCAACTCGTTAATTACTCTGGCAATCTCAGAACCTGCTACCATCCATCGATGAAGGGCATTAGCATTATCTGGGATTTCTATAGCATCTCCTTCTCTTTAGAAACGGAACTTTGCAAAATGGAAAAAATCATATAAACCCTTGGAGATGGAATATAAAATGCCCCAATATCTCAAAATCAAGATAACATTTTATGCTTTGATCATCAAATGCACAATTGTTATACATTTTCTTACTATGTATGCCGCTCCAATAATAGCTCTACACCGCAAAATCATTATAAAATTTGTTTTTCAGTTTACTCACCATGAAGGTCATTTGTTTTAATTATATTTAGTAAACCTTCGGCGCAAGTAAGAATATTTTCAACAAATAGTGTAAATTTTTGTTTAAGGGTACTTGAATCGCTACCATACTCTTGTATCATTTCATTGCTATACTGGCTCAATTTTTTTATTACCGCTTTTAGATTAGCGTTATTTTCTTTCTCAATATTACTCTTAATCTGTAAATTTTTACAAAAAAATTACAATTAAATCGTTTTAACTTATTTCTGGAACGTACTACAATTTCTTGCAAAGCCGGAATTACAGCACATATAGCACGAATAGATCCATTAATTACTTTGATAAGCATTTGTTCAGCGGTTTTCTGGTCCATATTATTAATTTGTTTTAGTACATCTTGCCCAGATTTCCTAAGATCCTCGGCTAGTTCTTCAGAAAGTTTGATATGCTGGTTATGATTTCTATGAAAGGTTAATGCCTAGAATTATCAGATTTATTAGAAAGTGTTAATAACGGTTAATTGTCATCAACTTACAGACATAATCTTGTAAAAATTGTATAGCTGTAAATAGTAGATCAGTATTGTAACAAAGATTTAGATTTCTACTGTATTAAGGCTATCATCAATGCACATATATGTATATATACCATCAATGATAATTTTTTGTATTTTATTTACTTACCTAATATTTTGAAAATATAAAATATTATTTATACATCTATAAATACTGTGTTCCCGGCTTCCCCACCAAAAAGTATTGCAATCAAACCCATTGCAATCGTTTGTACTATGTATCGATTTGTACCGCAAATGTCGAATATCATTATCAATAAAAAGGACCACATCACATCTGATGTCATTTTAGCCATGGTTTACAGGACGAATAGTAGTTTTGAAATTACCAGGTTACTAATGCAAGAACCAAGTTTTAAATTAAGCAGATGAAGAATTGTAGCTATTATAGAATTAGTGATTAATCTAGTAGATCTACGCAATATACATAATACCAATACCCTTTGTTGTACAATTGCTGTCATTCCTTCAGCAGCCCACCTTAAACCTTTTGAAACATTTTTATACTTCTAGTATTTACGATGAAACTTTAATTTTTTGTTGTAGAGAAGATACGGTAATGAATCTCAAAAAGTAATTTGATTAAGATTAATTTGATTAATAGGTACAAGACGGTACTTGTTATTTGGCATATTTTATATATAAACATTTAATTTATTATAATATAACAATTTATTATTTTTAAATAATTTTTTTTTTTTAATTTTAAAAGTATAAGTTTCGAGCCGAAAAATAATTTCAAACAAAAATTACGACTGATGAAGTTGTCATTTGATCAAAATTCGATTTAAATATTTAAACAAAATGAAATAATTTAAATTAAACATATGGTAATTACCCAATCAGCTGTTAGTTGAAATTCACTATGTATTTTTTTTGGGAAAGATTTCGGAAAATCGATTTGATTGTAGGTCTTCATTTTTGAAAAATTTGCTGTTTGATGCAAAACATTGTACCAGAGTTCTGAATGTGTTCTTAAAATTACAGTTTAACATTATAAACCAATTGGATTTAATTTAATTACCTATAGCCTTTCATTAAAAAAAAAATTTTTTTTTTAATCCAATAGGCTCTATGTTTTTGATGAATGTTTCTAATTTCATTATAATATTGCAATTAAACTTAGAGAAATCCAAAAAATGTAGTTTTAGTAATTTTACTTCTATAAAATCTTTACTGTGGAGTCAAAATTTTCTAGTTAATCACTTCGCGCTAACGATAATTTAAAATAAATTATGATTAACAAATCTTTAACAAGTAGATGTTTAATGGCCTAGTAGCAAGGGCATCAACTGATAATATCAAAGTTCTAGTTGAGATAGAGTTGAGAGGTTTCAGGTTTTGAGATAGCTTAACTTTCACCTAAAGCAGGTAGTTTACTTGGATGGACGAATTTTAATAATTAATAAAAAGCAAGTTCACAGTCACATCTGAAACCATCCTGACAAGCTACCTCAAATGTAAACGACCAACTAAGTCTACTTATTGTGGCTTCAATAGTAAACTTTGATAAACTTCTCTAGTAAACTGTATAATTTGACATTACAAAACTATAAAATAAATATAATGTGTCGAATATATTAGATAATATGTATAACTAATTACAAGCTGCATATTACGTGTAAGGGTTATTTTCAAAAATATTTAAAGTAACGGCATATTTTAAATTAATTAAGATAAGTACATGAACAATACCTACATTAATTGTTAACAAATTGAACACTCTAAATAAATCATTTATCATTGTTTAAAAAGCACGACTTGGCGGTATTTTTGTGATGCAAAAATTTATATAAAAAATTTTTTTTTTTAAACAGGGTTTTAAAAACCATTATTTAACATTTTACATTAGTATTTTTAATAATAATTAAGAACAAAAATATTAGTAATTACATATCCTTAGAAGTTGAAAGAAACTATATCTTTCGATTGATATTTTCTCATTAAAATTGGTTATAAAGAGGAGGAATTAAAAAAGGAAGCAATTTCCTATCTAATTCCCTATGTTCGGGTGGCTAGCCGGCCATCCGGTACAGGTACGCATTTGACGACGTCAAATCTGATATAGTTTACAATGAAATTTATTAATCCATTAACAATAATTATCTTACATAGTCTTCACCTTGAACATAAAAAACACAACAAAATAATAAAAGATTTAAATTAAAATATTTTTTTAGAGTAAATTTAAAATAATTTTGTTTTTTATCATCTTGTGAGTTATCGATGAATATTTTTTACGTAGTATCCCAAATGTTGTAAATATAGCTTTTGCATGTTTTTGAAATATATTTGTATTTTGTAATCATAACTCGATAGCGTGGTTGTACTTATTCCAGTATCTACCAAAACATTCAAAATGGGATAAATTAAAATAGTTCTTTTATTTGTTTTATTTTCTACAATTATCACTAGGTGTTAGTCATTTTGAAATTACCTTCAAAATTAAATTAAGTTTTGAAATTATTATCATTAATTATTGTGCAATAATTAAAATTTTTTTAAATTATCAGCGGCATACCTGAAGCTGTTTGAATGAAACTCAAGTAAAATCTATATTAATGAAATAGAAAAATTAATCTAAAGCTTACGACTTGAGAAACACTAAAAATCAATGAAAAATATTGAAAAATAATAATTTACAATTTTTATGATTTAAAAAATAAGTTTTCATGACTTAAAAATAGCATATTATAAAACTTTCTACGCATATGAAAATTAAACACAGGGAGTTTTTATGTTGGGAACATAGTAGGTACATATGGAGCATTCCACGTCAATTCGACCACTTTTGAATCCGACCCTTTTTATTTGATTGAAATTTTGACATGTTATACTAAAACCACATCTCGTTTTACTGAAAATTTTTATAAAATATGAATTTGTATATTATTTGTATTTTTTTCTAAAAAGTGCGTTTGAAAATGAAAAGTTAATAAAAAACGTCTCAATTGGTTAATTTTGAAATAGTTATGAGCGTTTGAAAAAACACAATTTTTCGAACAACTAAAAATTTGAAAAGATTCACAAAATTGTTTTAGTGCGGTAGTATGCGATAGTATAGTGGAAGGCCCCACATACACTCAGATTAGTTTGGATACAGCGAAAGATTCACTTTGTGTGAAATACGATTCTATTTCGATATTGTTTACATCTACTAAAATAGCTTGATAGGAAGAAATTGTTGCATTTTGTAAGAATAAAAAGGAAATACATAATAATTATTATGTTAATAGTGAGAAAGCTCAAAAATCTCTTGTACTTAGAGGTTTTAGGATAAGGCGTACAGAGGTATTTTATTTTGGAGTTTTAGTTTAGAATTGGTACGATCCTATTTCAAGTCAGTTCATGACACTAATTTGTATAAAGTCAGCCTTCAGCGAGAACCGAAAAGCCCAAAAAACAATTAAAATTTAATTATTTGCTTGGTAACATAACTTACCAGGAATCATTGTCGATTCAATTCCATCAGGAAAACTCATGTAAATACATTTGACATCATAAGGACAGACAAATTTGCATCACTAATCTGGACTCTTCGCAAAGATACACCGATAAGCTCAATATGGTTTTGCAAAACGATAAAAAATTTTATACAAATAGTTAAATTTGAAAATGCATAAAGTAGCTTTTAACAAAAATAGAATCCATCAATTGCGCTGTCTATACGGGTAGTAGACCAGAGTGAAATTAAAAATAGATTCTAAGTTTATTTATTTCGATATAAGAAGTATAACTGTATTGAACTAAATTATACATAAACAGTTGTACTGTAATAATTTCTTAAAATCGTTACTTTCAGCTTCTTTGTTATTCAGAATAATATTTGAACTAAACTTTAAATTAGTAAACATTCAGGTTACACCATATACTTATATAATATAAATATTTTTATACCACCTACTATGTATGTACCTATATCTTACACAAAAAAACATGACAAAGTACATTTTACATAGGCGTATTCGAATAATTTTTAATTCTTTGCTGGCACATAAAATAAATGAAAATTATTAATACCCTTTCCCGTGTATGCATATATAACAATCCCATAGCTGGCTACGTATTTAGCCATATCATTTAAATTTTCAAAATCTGAAAAGTATAATTATAGAATTTTTTTTTATTTTATAAAATCTTTACTTTTATTATTTTGAGGCTTATCCATGAACTGAAATAACCTG
Source organism: Lycocerus yunnanus (assembly GCA_036346125.1). Lineage (NCBI taxonomy): Eukaryota > Metazoa > Arthropoda > Insecta > Coleoptera > Cantharidae > Lycocerus > Lycocerus yunnanus. The sequence goes on from JARFIX010000017.1 coordinate 1,969,184, forward strand.
GCAATCGAGTTCCAACATTTTATACCAGCTTCTGTAAGTAATTTTATTGCTTCCCCAGTATCAGTCAATTTTCCTTCTACCAATAAGTATGAACTGGCTGAAGTATTAAGCAACAATGCGGACTCTAATATTTCATTTTGAATCTTAATATCGTGATAGTTGCTTGCCTGTAAATAAAAACTTTACTTATAAACATTATATTGGTTTATTGGAAACTAAGTACTAATTCATCCATATTTCATTTTTACGTGATTTCAAAATACTGATACAGTAAACTGACTGAGAGTAAATCAGCACAATAATTTATGAGCTCACCACTTTATTAAGATAGTAAGCTAGTTGAGTACCATGTTTAGCATTATACTGTACATGGAAGGCCACAGCTTTTAAGACATCTGTACCACATTTTTCAATTGTAGATAAATCTTTCACATAATTATTCTTTTTGAACATCTACAATTACATTTTGTATATCTTGCTGCTTATAATTTTCAACTTGTATTCTGGTTTGGATTCTTTGAATTGCAAACATCATGTCCCTCAAAGATTCTACCAATTCATGTTTGAAATCTAAATAACAAACGTTAAAAACGTCAAGTTAAATGGAACTAGAACCCAACGCCGAAAATTCTTATAAAATTTATTTTTCAGTTTACTCACCATGAAGGTCGTCTATTTTAATTATATTTAGTAAACCTTCGGCGCAAGTATGAATATTTTCAACGAATAATATAAATTTTTCTCTAAGGGCGTTTGAATCGCTGTCATATTCTTGTATCATTTCATTGCTAAACTGGCTCAATTTTTTTATCACGATTTTTAGATCAGCGTTATTTTTTTTCTCAATATTACTCTTAATCTGTAAATTTTGACAAAATATTACATTTAAATCTTTTTACCTTTTCTCGGGGACGTACTACAATTTCTTGCAAAGCAGGAATTACAGCACATATAGCACCAATAGATTCATTTATTACTTTGATAAGCATTTTATCAACCGTTTTCTTGTCGATATTATTAATTTGTCTTAGTACATCTTGCCCAGATTTCTTAAGCTCGTCGGCTAGTTCTTTAGAAAGTTTGACATGATGGTTATGATTTCTATGAAAAGTTGTTGGCTGTAATTATCAACTTTATTAGAAAGTGTTAATAACAGTTAATTGTAGTCAACTTACAGACATAATCTTCAAAAACTTGTATAACTGTAAGAAGTTCAGTATTGCAACAAAGATTTCGGTTTCTACTAATTAAGCCTATCATCAGTGCACACATATATACCATCAATGATAATTTTTTGTATTTTATTTACTTCCTTAATATTTTGAAAATATATAATATTATTAATTATTATAAAAAATTATGAGTTCCTGGCTTCCCTACCAGAAAGTATTGCAATCATGCCCATTGCAATCGTTTGTACTGTGTATCGATTTGTACCTCAAATTTCTAATATAATTATCAATGAAACAGGACTACAAGTCCTTCTGATGCCATTTTAGCGATGACCTCACAGTACTAATAGTAGTTTTGTAATTACCGAGGTTACTATGTATTGCTTAGACCAACTCTTAAATTAAGCAGAAGAAGATTTGCAGCTGTTCTAGAATTAGGGATTAATCTAGCAGATCTAAGCAATATAATACCCATAGTATTGGTTATACCATTGCTGTCATGTCATCAGCAGCCCAACTTAAACATTTTGTGCTTTTAGAAATAAAAACGATGAAACTTGAAGTTTTTGCTGTAGAGAAGAGCTGCGGTCATGGGCCTAAAAATTAATTTGTTTTACTTAATTTGATTAATCCAAGACGATATTGGTTATTTACCATATTTTATTTATATAAACATTAAATTTATTATAATATAACAATTTATTATTTTTAAATAATTTGTTTTTGTTTTTTTTTAATTTTAAAAGTCAAAATTTCGAGCCAAAAGATAATTTTAAGCAAAAATTACAACTGATCAAATTGTGATTTAATCAAAATTCGATTTAAATTATTAAACGATGAAACTTGTGATGAAACTTCAATTTTTTGCTGCAGAGGAGCTACGATCATGAGCCTAAAAAATTAATCTGATTAACTAAATAAGATTAATTTGATCAATCCAAGACGTTATTCGTTATTTACTATATTTTATATATATAAATATTAAATTTATTATAATATAACAATTATTTATTATTTTTAAATAATTTGTTTTTGTTTATTTGTTTAATTTTAAAAGTCAAAATTTCGAGCCAAAAGATAATTTCAAGCAAAAATTACAACTCATCAAATTGTGATTTGATCAAAATTCGATTTAAATTATTAAATTCTTCTTCATGTGCTATAACCGGTCATCCGGACGTTGGCGATTCAACGGCCGAAGCCAAGATGAACTTACCAGGAGTATAATTCATGGGTGGTTTCCGTTGCCTTCCCCACAGTCCACAGATCGATATTGGACTTTTGATCACAGCAGTGTATCTAACGCGAGCAGGGTTTGAACCGCGACTTACCGCGTCGTAGTCAACCCGTGTATGCTTCGCGCTATACTGCTAGTCTAGCGGTCTATTTAAATTATTAAATAGAAATAAATAATTAAGAAATAAACAAGTTAAAACAATATTGAAAATTAACTTAAAATACACTTTAAACTAAGATTAGCAGGTTTATAACATAAATTTTTTTAATTTTACATTGTTTCAGCAGTTTCTAATATGTTTTAAAATTCCAGTTTAACATTACAATCTAATTAAAAGAATATCCGGTCTGAGTCGATAAACCCGAACTGACATTTTTTCCAATTTTTGTTAAATTGTGATAGTTAATAACGCATTAGACATCTAAAAATATGTAATTTACGGTCGGTTCGATAAATTTTAGAAAAAAGGCTTTCAAAATTAATTAAAAATGAAAATAAATATTTAGCGCTAAAAGGAATTATTCTAAATATTTGTTTTTATATTTGTAATTTTTAAACATATTTCAGAGCGCGGCAGAAATTGAAATTTTTCAAATTGACCCGTCAAATCCTAGGACAAATATATCGGAGCCAAAAGAAACTTAGAAAATAATAAATTTTTGAGCCAAGGGATCCTGGAAGAGGTTAATCTTTTTAAAAATATTTTTGTACCAATATGCTCTTTTCATTGATTTTGATGCATTTTTCTAATTTCAGTTCGATATTGCAATCAAATTTGGAGAAAACAAAAAATGCGGTTTGTGTGATTATACTTCTTCTTAAATTTAAAGTTTTTATTGCGTGGTCAAAATTTTTAAGTTGATCACCGTTAACGTTAAAGACAATTTAAAATAATTGTTTTTATTGATTTAAATAATTTTACTATCTGTGTAATGCAATAAGTAAATGACCTATACAAATTATAAATAAACATTTAGGGGGTATTGCATTGAACACTCTCAAAATTGATACAACAATAAATAGGTAACTGTTATTTAAACTAAACGAATTTTACAATTTATATACTAATTTATTAAATACAAAGGTTACTTGAGTTAGTTTGATCTCGTTTGTCTTCACTTTCCATGTTTTCAACCATTTTATTAGGCAGTATGGAAGTATCGTCGGAAAATGTAGCTTGTTGGTATAGCTGCGATGTAAAGCAAGTATAGAATTAGTTAGACTCAGTACGCTACCCTGTAGCACACCTGAGTAGATTTTTGATGTTTCATTAAGAAGTATTTCTATTGTAATTGTAAATATGATTTGAATACTTGGTAGTAGGTATGTGGTAGTTTAGTCCAACGTGCCAAATCTTGTCAAACGCTTGACTTATATCCAATAATACCGCGGAACAGTATCTTTTACCTTCTAAGTTTTAGTTAATCTTTTAACTATTTTGTGGACTTGCTTTACTGTTCCTTATTTACTCCTAAATTTGAATTGGTGGTCTGGTATGAGCTTACTTCCTATCAGGATGTGCTACAGTCTTTTATTGAATAATATTTCTAAGACCTTCGACAAAACGGATAAGAGGCTTATAGGCCTGTAAGATTCGACTTTATCTGTTTTTTTCCAGGTTTTGATATTAGAATAATTTGCGTTACTTTACATTGGTTTAGAAAGTATGCCATTCTAAGCATCGCATTGCAAATTTTGTGTTATAGCTGTTACAGTTTTCTCAGCTGACTCTTGCAATATTTTTCCAGTGATTAAACCGATTCCAGGAGCTTTCTTCGGGTGTATCTTTTTATTGATGACTTATTTTTGCCTTTTTTAACTTAAATGATTTAATAGGTAAGTTAATTTCATATGGTTCTTCAAGATATTTGTATATGTTTTCGTCTTCAGTTCAGAATTCGTCTGAAAGGAGTGAATGGAATACATTTCTTAGATAATTTGCAAATGTTTCGGCGTTTTTTAATTATTTATAGCCTATATTTTATTGGCATTTTTAAATGACAGATTTTGTTGCTGGGTTTCTTAATGAACCCTGTTGCCTTCTAATAATAGTAGTTGCTTACTTCTGAATGTAAAAAGTTATTTAGGTATTCTTGAGTTGTCTGTTTTTTTAAATGAAGTAGCAATTATTTCAGTTCTTTATATGCATTGCTTAATTTTTTCTTATAATCTTTATCTTTATGGTTATTTTCTCCTTTACTATAACTGGACATCTTTCTTTTACTTGTGTTTGTTTAATCATTAAAATAAATCATAATCATTAAATCATTAATACGAAGATGTTTTTTAAACATAATTTAGAAAATTTTTAGAAATGCAAAAAAGGACACATAGTCGACCTAAATTATAAATTGAAAAGAAAATATAGTTGAGGTGATAGGCCAATGTAAATCTAATAAGTAGATACCTTTTTCACAACACATCCCCAACAATATTTTCCTTTATGTAAAAGTTCAAAATTAAGACAAAGGTGAAAAGTTCCAGGTTCCGGAGAGAGTTTAACTTTCTTATGAACGTATTCGTGCTTCGAAGTCACCTAAAGTAGGTAGTTTATTTGTGTGGACAAATTGCCATCATGAACAGTAAAAACAAATTCACAGGCTCATCTGAGACTATCCTGGAAAACTTAGCAATAATCAAGAAAAAATACTAAATGTTGCTTATCTTTAGACGGAGAAAGAAAATATCTTTAGATTGATATTTTTCATTAAAATCGGTTATAATGAATGTAGGAATTTAAAACAAGAAGCATTCCTTATGTATCTACAACAAATCTTATATTATTTGCAATGAAATTTATTAATAATAATAATTAACTTTTATAGTCTTCATCTTAAACATAAAAACACAACAATGTAATATTAATGCTTACAAATATAAGTTTTAAATTAAAATATTTTTTAAGTAAATTTAAAACAATTTTGTTTTTATTACATTTAATATCTTGTGAGTTATCGGTGAATATTTTTACGTAATATCCAAAATGTAATAAATATTGCTTTTGCATGTTTGTGTAATATATTTGTGTGTTGCAATCATAACTCTATAGCGTAGTAGTACTTATCCTAGTATCTACTATAAGGAAACCAAAGCATTCAAAATTGGATAAATTGAAATACGTAGTTTTTGTTATCTGTTTTATTTTCTACAATTATCACTATCGGTCATTATTAACATTAATTGAGCAATAATTGAAATTTTTTACAATATCAGCTGAAGCTGTTAGAATGGAACGTCAATAGAACCTATACTAATGAAATAGAAAAATTAACCAAAGTTTAGCCATTTTTCATTGATTTTTATTAAAAAATAATAATTTACCATTTTTAAGTTTCCCAAAATATATTTTCATGGCTTAAAAACAGCAGTCGGATTAGTTTGCGTACAGTGAGTGAGAGGTTTACTTTGCGTGAAATATGATTCCAGTTCAATATTATCTACATCTACAAAAATAGGTTGATAGGGGAAAATGTTGCATTTTCTAAGAATAACAATGTACTAATGCATAATATTTATGTTAAGGTAAGGCGGCTCAAAAAACTTTTGTACCCAGAGACTTTAAAACTAGGCAAACAAGTGTATTTGCAAGAATTAACGGAAGTCCCACGGTTTCCGTTAATCCTTGTTTCAAGATCTTTCATAAAAGAAGAAAACGGTCAGACAAGGAGACAGGTTACGTGTAAAAAATAAATAATAATAAAATAAATGCAATTCTCCTAATTTGTTCCTTTAATAAGTGGGTTAATAATTTAAGCAGATATTTTAATATACATAATAATAAAAATATTATATAATAAAGCGCATTTAATAATGTATTCTTATAGTTTTAAGCCAACTAAATAAATAATAATTCTTAATCAGTTTTCCGGTATATGGTATATTCATTTAGAGTAATCCTTTAACTGGTTCTTTATTTTGCGAAATTATGGCATAAATCGTAAATCTTAGCACCCCTTCCGGTATGTGCACATAGAACAATCCCATAGCTAGTTCCGTATTTAACAACATCGCTCAGATTTTCAGATTCTAAAAAATAGTTAAAATATTTTAGATAAATATTTATTGTAATAGTTAAAAATTAGTAAAAAATAATTTACCTTTATTATTTTCAGCAGAATTCATGAACTTGTACAACTCCTCATAAGCTATCCAACAATTTGCAGGAATTGGTGTCAATGTTTTTAATGCCTCTTTGGTATCGGGAAGATTATCGTGTACGAATAAGTAACGAGTGGTCCCACTATTAAGCAACTTAGCAGCATCCAATAGTGCATGCTGAATTTCAACATCATGGTAGTTGCTTGCCTTTAAAATAAAAGAAAACTAACATCAGATAGAGTTAGAAAATATACAAGAATGGCTTAAAGAATTCCTTGTGCTAGGAAGTGTTTCTTGATATTTTTACAATTTAGATTGTACTTGCACCGTCACGTCTTTGTTTGCAAATGTAAACAAAATAAAAAATGTATAAAAATATTACCAAAAAATTACGTTTATTAACAATGTTATTTATTAATAACTTTTTAATTCGCAAAAAGAGGTGGTACATATACGTCACAATAAAGATAGTATCTTGACAAGAACATTTCAAAACATTTCTTAAAACGGCACGTTTTACAATGGTAAGGAATTAGTGTCAGTTAATCACTAACTTGATGATGCCAAAATAAAGTAAGCGTTTGCTAAATTTTGACAATCCTGAAATACAGCCATGAGAACATAATCTTACCGCTTTGTTGAATTGGTAAGCGATTCTCATACCATGCTGAACGATAAATTTTGTATTGTCTCCAACAATTCTTAAAACATCTGCATTACAATTTTCAATTACGGCAATATCTTTCGTACATTCGTTTTTCGTATTTTCAATTAAATCTATTATATCTTGTGGGCTGTAATTTTCTATTTGGATTCTGTACTGAATACTTTGCATGGCCATCATTAACTCTTTCAAATTTTCTATTAACTCGTGCTTGAAATCTAAATTAATTCAATTGTTAAAAAAATTCTCAAAACCAGGTAAATCGTAATCAACTTCAAAGGCAGAGTTGTAAAGGAGAATGGTTTATATTTTACTTACCATGAAGACTATCTTTTCTAATTATGTCTAATAAATTTTCGGCATCTGCAATTACATTTTTAAGAAAAACGAGAAATTTTTGTTTAAGGGTGCCGGGATCGCTATCGTATTCTTGCACAATTTCATCGCAATATTGGCTCAATTTTTTAACCACATTTTTTAGATCAGCGTTACATTCTTTTTCAGTATTTACCTTAATCTGTAAGTTTTGATAAAAAATTTTTATTACTTTTTTTTTACATTTTCTTAACGACTTACCACAATTTCTTGCAAATCAGGAATTATCCAAGATATATAACGAACAGCATCGTTAACAACTTTGATAAGCATTTTCTGGGTCATTTTCTCTTCCATAACACTAACTTGTTGAAGTACATCTTTCCCAGAATTTTTAAGTTCCTCAGATAGTTTTTCGGAAAGGCTGGTATGATGAGCATGATTTCTATGGAAGTTTGAATCCTAAAATTATTTTTTCTATAACAGTTGTTTGTTCGACTGAAAATAGTAAAACAAATGATACTTTAATCACAAGAGAAGATAAAGTAGCACTTAACAAGCAAGGGCAGATAATAGTTTACATAACGTGTGGGAAAAAAGCAGATTATTGAACAAGCAGACAAATTTGGGCACGAGCTGCTAGGCGAGTTCGTAAAGTCGATGAGTTCAATTATCTGATTTTCCCGCAAATTATATATGTACAACATAATTTTTTGTGGGAAAGTTGTTTATTATAGCAATAAAAAATCGATTTAAATTATATACACTTTTATAATCTAGCTACTAAAATTATTAAACTACAACGGGTTTCTATAAAAATCGTTGTATAATGAAAACTCCATGACAATAAGTCGGTTTTCTCAAGAGATTTGATCCGGAAAACGATTTTTCACACTAGATTTTGTTTTTCCTGCAATTAAAATCAAAGTGCATTTATGCCCAATTTTGTCACTCATAGTTATCTTCAAGTTAGCAAACTTCAGGTTAAATTGACGAAATAACCAATCAGATGATTTATTTATTTTTTAATTGTCATCTGATTGGTTATTTTGTCAATTTAACCTGAAGTTTGCTAACTTGAAGATAACTGCAAGTGAAAAAATCGAGCATTAATGATAAATAATAATTTAATTTAAAATCGGAATTTTTCATATTGTATAAAAATGAAGATGATGAAGAAGTAAATTTGATACAACTACTATAAAATTTAATTATCGACTTGCAATAAATAATTAACAATTAATGGGTTACATAACTTACTGACATGATCGCCAAAAAAAGATAAAGAACAAAACAGAAGTTAATCACCTAAACGAAATACATACATATATTGGTATCTATTGTGTTACTCAATCATCGGTATATTTATACCACCAAAGATAACAAATTGTTTTTAATTTGTTTAGATAAGTACGAGTATTTAAAAATGTTTAATATTTTCTTGCCAATTTTTTGTACAATACAAAATTTGATCAAAAAGAACGACCGTTTGTTTATTTAAAATATATTTATTTATTGATCACCTTGAATTTTGTCTTTTTAAGATCGTCTCTTTTTGATGTTGTTTTTGCAAATATTATTATTGCGAAAATCAGAGCGCGAGGCATGCAACCGTGGAGTTTGAGGGATACGGAGTGAAATAAATCTTTTTTAAAAATTAGTGTTAAGAACTCTATTTTTATTTAATTTTTAATTAATTCTATTTAAATCGCAGCAGCAGAGTGGCGTGTTGGGAGACGTACAGTGAATCACAAAGGTTTCGCCTACCCCATAAAATTACAACGAATTTCTCATTTATTATTGATTTACTCAGTTATTTTGGAAAAAATAGTGTTTTTAAAACTGTATTAAAGAACCAACAATTATAATTACATAAAACACAAAAATTAGATAAAATTGTTTATAATATTAAAATAATCGAGATTATTTTATTCACTTTGCATTTAATATAATTTCATAGTGTTACAAAAGGTTTCGCCTAGATACTCAATATTATAAGAAAGGGATTTTAGAATCTGAATCTGCATTTTGCTTACGTATGACAAGTAAGGATCAGTTTCAGTGTTACATTTAATGTGATTATTTGTTATTTCATTGCGTTACTTATATTAAAATGAACGAAAAACATAAAATATGTTTTGTTTACGTCAACTGGTGTTTTTAATTGACACCGTGGTAAATCATACGACAAAATTGAAAATTTATTGAATTTACCAAGAAGTACAGTAAGAAGTATCATATAGAGGTTTAAAACGAGGATTGAATTGATGATTTGAAACCAACAGTGCATCCAAAATTGTTCAGTACCCGAAAAGAAACAAACATCACTAGAAAAGTAAAAAAATCCACGTTGTAGTGGTCTAAAAGTTTCAAATGAAGTGCAAGTAGAAACAGGAAAGCATGCAGGCCCACAAACCATAAGTAGAATTTTTAAAAATTTGAATAAAACGGGCGTTTGGCCAGAGAAAATCTTTTATTAATAACGTTAATAGGATTAAACTTTAAAATTTGCTTCAGAAGGAATCTACGTGGTAGAATGGCGTAATTTTGTTGATGATAGCAAATTTAACTTGATAAATTCGGATAGGCGAGTAATGGTGTGGCAAAACCTAACATGTAGTTAAGAAACGAAAATTTGTGTGGGACAGTAAATCATGGGCAAGGAATGTTTTAGTTTAGGGTGCCATTTCGGCTGTGGTAGGGGGAAGTTTGGTATTTATAGACGATATAATGGATTGCTACAAATATCTAGACAATCTACAACAAAATTTATTTCAAAATTCTGAAAAATTAGGTATAAAAAACACTTTTAAATTCCATCAAGACAATAACCCCAAACATAAATCATCTTTAATTTAGGAATATCTTTTATACAAATGCCCCAAAGTAATCCTTAATCCTCCCTAATCACCAGACTTAAATCTCATTGAGAATTTATGGGACGTTTTGGACAAAAAAATCCGTGAAACTCCGATCAATCCAATACAAGAATTGAAACAAAGATTCCAACAAAAAAGTGTCCTAATAACGCTCGATTATTTATCGAAAATTATTAGTAACATGTCAAAACGGCTAAGGTGTGTTAAATAACAGAAGGGCTATGCAAAAAAATATTAAAAAACCTACAAAAATACTTTATTAAGGCGTATGTGTGCACCTTTTTGTTAAGTGGGCGAAACCTTTTGTAACTATATACAATTGGTAAGTGGATGACTTTTCTTGATTATTTTAATATTATAAATAAATTTTACCTACTTTTTGTATGTTATGTAATTATAATTGTTGGTTCTTTAATATAATTTAAAAAATATTGTTTTTCCCAAAATAACTGAGTAAAACAATAATAAATGAGCAATTCCATGTAATTTTACGGGTAGGCGAAACCTTTTGTGACTCACTGTATGTGACTACGAATAAGTAGTCGCAAGTTCGAATTCCATACGCGCCTGTTGTCTAAAGTAAAACAGAGGAGTAATCCACCTCATAAAACGGATTCTGAAGACTTCCAGAATGGAAGTGGTTATATTCCGACAGGAATGGAAAGCCGCTGATGATTTAAATCGCATCGAAATCTTTTTTTTTTGATCTTCCCAAAGATTTAAAATTTTTAATTGTTCAAGATTAAAGATATTTAATAATTTAAACAGTAGTTATATATTAATTATTGTTTTTGTGAAATTTGGCTTGGTGGTTTGATGAAGCACTGTCTTTCTTACTTATCCGCGGAAGCCGTCACTGAGTCATACCCTTGATTTATTTTAACCCTTAGGTTATGACCTTCGAGAGTATTGGATGATAGCCGCTCAGTGGGTAACCCCGAGGTATATTTCTAGCACGTTACGTCATAGATCATACTACTCCATACGAAATCGGAACATACTCCCTTCTTCAAAATATTGTATTTGTCCATTTTCTTAATAAGTTAATTATTGTTAGGGACATCTCAAATAATCAAGGGCACAAAAAAATTAATAAAAAATTCACATAAAAAGTGTCAGAAACGTGTGACATAGTTAACTATTTTTTTAAATTTTTGGAAAAAATCATGATGTAGTACTTTAATATCTGCAAAAATAGCAATGGATAGATTTTTTTGCAATTTTCTACTTTCCGTGTTATTTATTTATCTGTTGGTTAAATACGAGCAACTTATACAAAAATTAAACAAATACTTACATTTATAACAGTTTGAAGATCCAATTTTGCAAAGGCTCAATTTCTTTGATAATTTCAACTTCTCTTATGCTTGTGTTTTCAGACTTTCCCGGAGATGAATAAAATTTTATTTTGTACATTGAAATCTCTATAATTAGCTGTGAAAATTTCAACTGCTGGTAACCCATGCGTACACCACAGTATTTTTACTGAGATGTGTCAGTTAAAACGTTTTACGTTTTTTAAGATAATCGGATTTTGGCGGATTTTGAGTATCAATTGGCGACTTATCGTTTAATTTTAAATATGAGCTACAATTAACAATAGTTGATGAAAAAGTTTGTAATGCATTAACAGGAATTAAATCGGCTTCTATTTGTAATATTTGTTAAGCAACATCGAAGACGATGAACAACTTGGAAGTTCTTGTTTTTAAAGAATGTAATGAAAATTTTTATCAATTTGGATTGTCAAGTTTATATTGTTGGATTAGATTTATGGAACGTATTCTTCATATTGGATATAATCTTCCCATGCAAAAAGGTGTGTTATGAAGTCAATATTATCACCATAAACTGTAAAATTATTGGAACACTAGAATTAGGATTCTGAGGAAGATTAGTAATATACAATAATATTTCAAATTTTACTAAACATAATATTTTAATAAATTTCACTGAGCTTGTAAAAATTTAAATAATGTTTATGAAAACATTTAATTTCACAAGCAATAATAAACAATTTTAAATAAAATAATTTTTCCACTACTAGCCATAAACACTATCATTTCAACGTAAGTGATCGAACTGTGAACCACGCCTTCTGTCACCTGAGGTGAATAATATTTTATTATTCACCTGAGGTTAATAATGAACATAAATGCGTTTTCCGGAAACTTCGGGCCATTTTGAAAGAAAATTTATGTGTAAAACGAATTAGCATAACCAAGAAATGCTATCAATAGTGTTTAAATAATTAAAGTCGGTCTATAAATAAGATTAATTTGATATTTAAAATGTTGATTAAATTGGAATTTTGTGACGTTTAGCAATTAGGCGAAATGAGAAAACAAATTAATTATGACAGCTGAAACTGGAAACTTTATAAATCGATTATTAATAATTATTATTACAATCAATTATCGTTACAAATAGTACATTTTTTGACAAAATAGTTTTCGTCAACATCTATATACTTTGTATTCCACGTTCACTAGTTTTTATTCGATATTTAATGTAACCTTTATGTCAAAATTAATTAAACATTTTCAAGCAAGTGTCAACATCAAAACAAAAAACTATCATTTGTTTTATAATTTGAAATAAATAATTAAAACGATTTACTTTATTCATTAACAATTATTATTATAAGAGTAAACAATCCTAGTAGTGGAAAAATTGTATATAAACACGGTAGTGAAGCGTGTTATAACCGCGCGTTTTAAATCCCGCGGTGCTACGCACCTTGGGATTTAATCTGGCGCTAGGGTTATAACACTATGCTTCACTACCTTGGTGTATAATATACTATTAATAGGTACATAATTGTATAAATAAACATTATAGAAGTAAATAATAATAGTATAATTAAAAGTATAAAATTAGTATAATAAAAGTATAAAATAAAAGTATAAATAAATAGTAAAATAATTTTAAAGCAAATTTTTTTTTCACTTTCTAGAATAAACTTTTCTTACCTCTTTATCTTTTATTATATTTGAGAAATAGTATGACATATTCAAAACTTTTTCAGAGTTTTTGCAATTACATTTAAGGCTGGAAAACTGTTTTCCTAAAAAAAGCACCATTTGGCCACTCTGGGGGCCTTTTAATACTGGAATGATTAATATGTGATGTCGCATATTTGTTACCAGTATTCCAGTATGACATATAACCCATGGTTACCAGTTACTATATCATTTTATTTATTTATGTACTTAAGAAAAAATTAGCGCAATAAAATATTTGATAAAATTTCAATAAACATTTTTCTTTCTTTAATTTTAATACAAGATGCATGGGGAAAGCAACGGAAAACCACCCCATGAATTAAACTCATTTTGTCTTCGGCCAAGTTGAGTCACGATGTTTCTGATAGAAAGAAAACAATGAAAAAAATGAATTTTAATACAATTGGTATTACAACAGTGAAATTATCTATCCAAATATAGAACTACATACAAACATATACAGCCGTGCTCAAATTGTAGTAAGCCACCCCTACATTTCCCGAAAAGTATCATGTCGGTCCAAATTTATAAAGAAATGTTACCTGTACATGTTAACTGTACAAATTAGAACCAAAGAGCTGTAAGATAAAGCACATTTTTGTAAAAATGCAAATTTTTAATGTTATGGTTTACTAGTACCTGTTCATAACGATATTTTTATTTTCTGTAAAAGGTCAAAATTTTACAAAATCAATTTTTAATTTAGTTTAGTGAAGCGATAGTAACAACATCATGCTAAAACGACCGCATTTACGTGTCGCTGTTTGGAACCAAATCATCGTGTTGAATTCGGTGGATATGGCGCAACTATAAATTGCCAAAAATTTAAAGTGTTTGCGATTAGCGGTTCAAACTACCCTAAAGCGAAAGGCTAAGACTGTTTCTATAAAAAAATAAACCTAAAAGTGGACAAAAACGAATGACAACTTCCAGGCAGGATCGACTTTCTTCAAAATTGCCGGAAAACGTCGAAAGACTTAAAAATTGATTTTCAACAGGCATGTGGTGTCCAAATATCTTTACAAATAGTTAGACATCAGTGACAGGAAAAGAGATTACATGGTCGCAAATCTTGGAAGAAGCCTCTTTTTAATGAGAAACAAATTAGAAAACAGCTTCAACTTGCGAAAAAGTATGAAAAGTGTTGCTGATTGGTTAATGGAAATTTGGTCAGACAAAAGCAACATAGAGGTACGTATTTTGAAATGCATTTAACTAATATTTATTCATAACTAGACCTAAAATTTTTATTTTAACAATTTTTATTAATTACTATTATGTATTGTTAATTTTAATGTTAATTTTTCAGCTTTTCGGTCAGCCTGGATCAACGTACGTAAAAAAGAGTGGGGAAAAGTTTTATCCAGATTGTATTGTACCCACCGTCAAATTTGGCGGTAGTAATATAATGATTTGGGGTTCAATGTCTGCCAATGGCGTCGGGGAAGTAAAATTTTGCGAGAAACGAATAAACTCGAGCACCTATATCGCAACCTTACAAGACCATTTAGAGGCTACTGTGGTAAAACTTTACCAAGAGTTTTTTAACGGGACAATGCTTCATGAATTTGTTTAACGGAAAACAAGATTAGTAGGATGTGTAAAATGCATTAGGTCATGTCATAGGAGAGCTCACGGCTTCCGCTAATCCTTGTTTGAAGATCTTTCATAAAAGAAGAAAAAGGTCAGACAAGGAGACAGGTTACGTGTAAAAAATAAATAATAATAAAATAAATGCAATTCTCCTAATTTGTTCCTTTAATAAGTGGGTTAATAATTTAAGTAGATATTTTAATATACATAATAATAAAAATATTATATGATAAAGCGCATTTAATAAAGTATTCTTATAGTTTTAAGCCAACTAAATAAATCATAATTTTAGATTATTTTTCCGGTATATGGTCCATTATTTAGAGCAATCCTTTAACTGGTTCTTTATTTTACGAAATTATGGCATAAATCGTAAATCTTGGCACCTTTTCCGGTATGTGCATTTAGAACAATCCCATAGCTGGTTGCGTATTTTACAACATCGCTCAGATTTTCAGATTCTATAAAAATAGTTAATAGTTATTTATGGTACTAGTGTGTTATATTGCAAATAAGTCACGCAAGAATTCTATTAGCCTGCGACCCGTAGTAAGGGCGAGTGGGGTAATTTTCTTAGGTGACTTATGTAATTAACACACGAATGCTAAACTAGATTTTGTCCAATACCTCTTAATAACGCTTCAAAATATGTTTAACAATTTTTGAATTTTATAATTTGCTAGTG
Source organism: Lycocerus yunnanus (assembly GCA_036346125.1). Classification (NCBI taxonomy): domain Eukaryota; kingdom Metazoa; phylum Arthropoda; class Insecta; order Coleoptera; family Cantharidae; genus Lycocerus; species Lycocerus yunnanus. Next base: position 1,984,832 of record JARFIX010000017.1, read on the forward strand.
ATTAATTATCAACCAATAGGAATGAGTTAAAACGATTTAGCTTACTGAAGGATTTATGTGTTAGTTTATTGGTTTAAAATCTCCATAGTTATAGCGCTATTATTATCAGGTATTTGATAACAGTATATTATACATCATGGGACTAAGGTGAGACTTTTTTATCCTGCATGTGATGGTTTTTGCACTGGCAAAAACAGCACCCGGAATGAAAAGTCACTTTAGTCCAAAGGTATACATATTATTTTTCACAATTTGTCTGCAAATGATAAATTACATTGGTCAATAACTAAATTGGAGACTTTGAATTTGAAATAATTTAAAACGGCGCTAGATATCGAAAAACCTAGTCAAAAAGGGATTCCTCTTACTCATATTAACGTAATTTTAATGTTAATTAAATTAATTATTTGTTTCCAATAAAAACGATTGGAAAAAAGTAGTTTTTTACTCCCACAAAAGTAGGAGTACAGTAACTACTTTACACCCAAAATTGTGAAAAATAATTTAATTAAATATTTATTGTAATTGCAAAAAATTATTAAAAAATAATTTACCTTTATTATTTTCAGCGGAATTCATGAACTTGTACAACCCCTCATAAGCTATCCAACAATTTGAAGGAATTGGTGTCATTGTTTTTAATGCCTCCTTGGTATTGGGAAGGTTATCGTGTACGAATAAGTAACGAGTGGTGCCACTATTAAGCAACTTAGCAGCATCCAATAGTGCATGCTGAATTTCAACATCATGATAGTTGGTTGCCTGTAAAATAATAGAAAAAAAACTAATATCAGATAGCGTTAGAAATATGAAATGTTTTCATGAAATACACAAGAATGGCTTAAAGAATTTCTTGTGCTAGGAAGTGCTTCTTGATATTTTTCACAATTTAAATTGTATTTGCACCGTCACGTCGTTGTTTGCAAATGTAAACAAAATAACAAAGTGTAAAAATATTACCAAAAAATTACGTTTATTAACAATATTATAATAACTTTTTAATTTGTGAAGAAAGGTGGTACATACGCCACAATAAAGATAGTATCTTGACAAGAAAATTTCCAAACTTGATAATGCCAAAATAAAGTAAAAGCATTTGCTAAATTTTGACAATCCTGAAATACTGCCATGAGAACATAAACTTACCGCTTTGTTGAATTGGTAAGCGATTCTCATACCATGCTGAACCATAAATTTTGTATTGTCTCCAACAATTCTTAAAACATCTGCATTACAATTTTCAATTACGGCAATATTTTTCTTATATTCGTTTTTTGTATTTTCAATTAAATCTATTACATTTTGTGGGCTGTAATTTTCTATTTGAATTCTGTACTGAATACCTTGCATGGCCATCATTAACTCTTTCAAATTTTCGATTAACTCGTGCTTGAAATCTAAATTAATCCAATTGGTAAAAAAATTCTCAAAACCAGGAAAATCGTAATTAGCTTTAAAGGTAGAGCTGTAAAGGAGAATGGTTTATATTTTACTTACCATGAAGACTATCTTTTCTTATTATGTCTAATAAATTTTCGGCGTCAGCAATTACATTTTTAAGAAAAACGAGAAATTTTTGTTTAAGGGTACCAGGATCGCTATCGTATTCTTGTACAATTTCATTGCAATATTGGCTCAATTTTTTAACCACATTTTTTAGATCGGCATTACATTCCTTTTCAGTATTTACCTTAATCTGTAAGTTTTGATAAAGGATTTATATTACATTTTTTTTAAATTTTCTTAACAACTTACCACAATTTCTTGCAAATCAGGAATTATCCATGATATATAACGAACAGCATCGTTAACAACTTTGATAAGCATTTTCTGGGTCATTTTCTCTTCCATGACACTAACTTGTTCAAGTACATCTTTTCCAGAATTTTTAAGTTCCTCAGATAGTTTTTCGGAAAGGCTGATATGATGAGCATGATCCCTATGGAAGTTTGATACCTAAAATTATTTTTTCTATAGCAGATGTTTGTTCGACTGATGATGATTTAACAAATGACACTTGAACCACAAGAGTAGATAAAGTAGCAGTTAAACACCAAGGGTATAATAGTAGGGTACATAATGTGTGGGGGAAAAACAGATTACACAAATTTGGGCACAAGCTGCTAGGCAAGTTTGTAAAGTCTAAGGAATCAATTATCTGTCTTTCCCACAAATTATATATGTACAACATTTGATCTAATTTTGATTTGGAGTCGTTTATTAGAGCAATAAAAAATCAGTTTAAATTTATGCACTTTTATAATCATCTTATTAAAATTATTAAAACACAACGGTTTTCTATAAAAATCATTGTATAATGGAAACTCTATGACAATAGGCCGGTTTGGTCACGAGTTTTGATCCCGGAAAAAAGATTTTTCCTACAAAATTTTGTTTTTCCTGCAATTAAAATCAAAATCTATTTGATGTCAAATAATAATGTATTTTGAAATCGAAATTTTATAAATTATATAAAAATAATAAATTATATACACTACGATAAAATTTAATTTTCGACTTGCTAAAAATAATTAACAATTAATGAGTTGCATAACTTACAGACATGATCGTCTAGATAATATTATAAGCACTAAACAGATGTTAAACGCTTAAACGAAATATATTGGTATCTATTGCGTTAGTCCATCATCAGTATATTTATACCCCAAGATAACCAATTCTTTTTAATTTGTTTAGATAATCATTTGGAAATATTTAATATTTTTGCCAATTTTTTTGAACAATTCAAAATTTGATCAAAAGGAACGAAACTGTTTGTTTATTTAAAATATATTATTTATTGATCGCCTTCGATTTTGTTCTTTTAAGATCGTCTCGATTTTGTTTTTTATGCAAATATTTTGTTTTTTGTTTTTTGATGCAAATACTTTTATTACAAATAATGCAAATTTTTTATTGTAAATATTGTTATAATAACTCGATAAGAATCATGTAATTTACAACCATTATTGTTTACGGTGGATTGTAAGAAAAGAAAATGGCGACGCAGGGAGCCGAGGGTATGGGGGTACAGAGTAAAATAAAAAATTTTGAGAAATAAGTGTTAAGAATTCTACTTTTATCTAATTTTTTTATTAAATTTATCTAAACCGCATTGAAATCTTTTTTCTCTGTTTTTTCCAAAGATTTAAAATTTTTAATTTTCCAAAATTAAAGATGTTTAGTAATATTTAAACATTATATTTTAGTTATTTTTTTGTGAAATTTGGCTTGGTGGTTTTGCGAAGCACTGATTTATTTGACCGTTGATTTATTTTAACCCTTAGGCCACGACCTTTGAGAGTATTGAAAAATAGTCGATAAGTAGGTAAGCCTACTACTTAGCAGTTAGCTTGTAAAAATTTTAAAAATATTTATGAAAGCATTTTATTTCACAAGTTAATAAACAATTTATAAATAAATTAATTTTATTAGGTACTTATAAATAAATATTATACGAGTAAATAATTAAAATAATTTTAAAGCAAATTTTTTTTTCATTTTCCACAATAAAGTTTTCCCACCGTTTTATCTTGTATTATATTTGAGAAATCGTAAGACATATTCCAAATTTCTTTCCGAGTTTTTGCAATTAAATGTGTACTGGTAAACCATTATTCCTAAAAAAGCACCACTTAGCCACACTGTGAGACGTTGTAATACTGCAATGGTAATATGTGGTGTCACACATTTGTTACCAGTTATTATTAAAGTACCATTAAAGTGTATTATTTATATGGTCAAATAACCTTTTTTTTGGGAATATGGGCTCAAAGGAGTTAAACATTTTTCCTCGGTAAAACTAAGATATTTTGGAATCAATAACTTTTATAACAAGTGAGATATCTTACGGCTGTATTCATTGACAAGAACTGGTACTTAAAAATACAAGCTCCGAATTTGAATTTCATAATCGAATATTTCGATGTTGATAAAACTGAAAAACTTGAAGTAATGCAAGTTTTAGACAAATTTTAGCCTAAATTCTAAAAAATTAAGTATTTGAAAAGTAATATTTTTGCGAAGTATTATTTCTCCTTAAGTACTGAATTTGTGACTATGAATTCAAATCCGGTGCTTAAGCATTAGTAAGTCCTAATCCGATCGTTAATTTATCCGGGGACTTGAGAGCCGTCTACATTTTAGAAAACAAATAAATAGGCAATAGTTAAGATTCCCGAACTCCAAAATACACTTTTCCTATAGAAATTTTAAAGCTCGCTTCGCATGTAACTTAAATTACTGCTACAAAATAGGATTGTTTTAAGGCTCATGGTTTGCTGGTCTTTACGAATGACTACCGAGTATACTTTGACGTAAGAATAATTAATTTATTTTTAAGAATAATTAATTTTTTGCTTTTATATCATATAATTCAAACGTTTTTATTAGCAGTGCGGCTTTTTGAAACTTCAGGTTGTCTTAAATAGTGTGTAATTTTTGTAAATTTTAATTTGACACTGTCATAGGAAACTTAACTTGTATGCTTAAAGTTGGTTTAAGTCAAATGCGGTGCAACCGGGCCTAAGTGTGTTATTGCGTAATATTAAATATGGTCAACATTTAAATTAAAAAATGAATTTCTTTTGCTATGTTCTACTGCGGCACTACACTATGCTATAGTTCAAGATGAATTTTTAGTGTCGAAAATTGATATTAATAGCGGATATGATAATCTATTTGTTCTTTAATTTGTAATGCCATCATATAACATAGTATGTATATAAAATACACTACTTGTTTTTAATTTTTTATTTATTTGTTGATAATGAAATTTTGATTGTTTTCGCTACTCAACAAAAATATTTTATTTACATTATTCATACAATTAGATTATTTCCAAACGGTAACATTTGAACTTAACGAAAAGACTTAATAATTTCAAATCTAAATATTTTGAAAAATGTAAGTGAAAAACAATTTATTTAATTTTTAGCTTAACTTTATTAATATTATAAATTCTTTCTTATAACATTTTACAGGTATAGTATTGAATTAATATGGAAATTATATATCTTATAAATCTCTGAAATTAATATTGGATTAAAATTTTCAAAATGAATTGATTAAATAGCTCACACACAATTTTGTTTTATTGTTTATTTAACCTATTCATTTTGAAAATCTTAATCTAAAATTTAAATTAATATATTAAGCAAATAAACCGTCATTCTTGACACCATTTCCAGTATGTGAATTGATAATAAATCCGTAACTGCTTATGAACTTGGGTATATCACTCAGATTTTCAGAATCTAAAAAACACCATTACAATACTTTTACAAGAGATTTTATAAATTTTTTACTTTTATCATTTTGAACGCTATCGATAAACTGGAATATCTTATCAACAGAACTCCAACAATTTACAGAAACTTCTGCCAGTACTTTTACTGCTTCTTTACTATCGGTAAGTTTTTCATTTTTCACTAAGTAAGAAGCAGCTGCAATATTGAGCAATTTAGCAGCTTCTAATATTTTGTGTTGAATTTCAATATCGGAAAAGTTACTTGCCTGTAAAGTAAAAATTAACTTATTGAAATAGTTTATAGTAAATTACCACCACATCCTACCACTTGGTTAAAATAGTAAGCTATTTTTATAGCGTGTTTAAGTTTATACTGGATATGGGTGTGGACAGTTTTTACAACATCCGAACTACAATTTTCAATTGTGGAAATATTTTTCAAATACTCCTTCTGTATATTTGCAAGCGAATTTTTAGATCTTGATAGCTGTAATTTTCTACTTTGATTCTGGATGGGATTCTTTGAACCGCGCACATTATTTCTTTCAAATTTTCTACTAACTCGAGCTTAAAATCTAAATTAACAAAGATGTTAAAGATTTCTGTAGCATACCTTATCGTAACTTTACTTACCATGAAGTTGATCTTTTTTAATTATATTTAATAAACTTTCTGCGCAAGCTAAAATATTTTAAACAAAAATGATAAAATCTTGTTTCATATGTTGCGATCGCTATCATATTTTTGTACCATTTCACAGCAGTATTGGTTTAATTTTTTGAAAACGTCTTTTAGATCAGCATTGTTTTCTTTTTTAGTGGTACTCTTAATCTGTAATATTTCCAGCAAATTTATTTTAGGTTTTTTAAGTTTTCACTAACTTACCACAATTTCTTGCAAATCAGGAATTACTTACTCCATATATACAACCAACCATTGCATTTATTATTTTAATAAGTATTTTATCGGACACTTTCTGGTCCATATTACTAATTTGTTTTAGTGCATCTTCCCCTGATTTCTTAATTTCGTAACTTAGATGTTCAGAAAGACTGATATGCTGCTTATGATTTCTGTGAAATTGTGATTCCTAAAATTAGTCAATTTTTAGGAAGTATTGAAAATATTATTGAGTTTACTTACTGACATGGTGATTTGACAAATTGTGTAGCAACAAAGAGAGAATAACTATAAAAGCAAAATAATTTACTTTCTAACATGCTAAGATCGACGGCATCGTATTTATAATGTCAACTATCTCACAGTTTTTATTTTGTTTTCATAATTCTAAAAATGTTTGAAATGTGTCTATTGCTTGTTATTGAACAATATTATGGTTTATTGGTACAATGGCAATTTGATCGGCGTGCTTGTAGTAATGCCGATATAGTCCTGTTAGGAAAAGTAAACCATATTTATAATTAGATTAATCTGGATGAGTTTTTGTTATCTGTCATATTGTGTAGCTCTACCAAGTATTTAATAGTTTCGGATAGAATTATGAACTGATTTAATAAAATTTTAATGAAGAAATGAACGTATCTACATTTATTTCTAAAGTACATTCACTGGAAAAGTCACAAATAATTGCCAATTTTTACAATTTATGTTAGTTGTTTGTGTCTCGTTATATTTAAATTTGCTTATTTAATTTTATTTGTCATTTTTTACGTGATTGATGACTACCATTTGATAAAATAATTTATAAATTTTAAATATTCTCTCCAAAATATTTGGAGTGTACATTTTGCGTACGTCCCTGCAAAATTATTGTATGTTGTTTGTTGGTTCTGTACCTAGAGCGTCATTATTTCTATCAGGTTGTTCGGAAAGTCATTTCGTTTTTTCCCGACAGAGGATTTAATTGTATTTTGCACCCAACTTCACATGTAAACCGTATAATTTTTATATGCTTTGAGAACTCATATAGCAAGGCTTGTGTGTGAAAAATTCCAATTAATTCTACGCAGTAGTTTTTGGTTGGTGCCCTTTTAAATATGGAGAGCGATAAGCAGCATTTTTGACATATCTTACTGTTTTACTACAGAAAGGGTAAAAATGCTGTTCAAGCCAGAAAGAAATTGACTGATGTGTATGGAGAAGGTGTGTTGACAGTACGCCAGTGCCAGAACTGGTTCGCTAAATTTCAATTCGGCAATTTTAATTTCGAAGATGCACCACGTTCGGGAAGGCCGGTTGAAGCTGATAAAGACGCGATAAAGGCATTAGTTGATGTGAACCGGCGAATAACAGCACGTGAGATCGGATTGAGGTTAAATTTATTAAATTCAACAGTTTATGTTCACTTGAAAGGGCTGGGATTATCCTCGAAGCTCGATTTCCACAAAAAAAACGAAATGACTTTCCGAACAACCAATAATTTAAAAAAAATTTTGCACACTTTTAGTTTTAGACCATAATCTATAATAGTTGCAAAACTACTATTTATTATTGAAGATTAGGTTATAGTAATCTATCTCACAGATACCTAAGGTGTAAGAGCCCTTTTTAAAAACATCGATAATTTAATCAAAATTATAAATTCCAAAATTTTACTATTTCTACCTCGCTTATGAATTTATATGTGACATTGATCTCCTCAGATATATAAAATTCTCAATCTAAATTTTCAACTGTTGTTATCACTCTAGCTCAACTTTTCTTCAGTAAAGATCTGAGGAGATCAATTTTATAAGTATCTAAATTCGTAGATGACGTCAAACCACAACTCTCCACGTAGGCTCTTTTGAAATGTATAATTGTGATTGGTAGGTTTTGATTACATTTGTAGTACGTAGAATCTCTCTTTGAAAAGCGTGTGTAGAAACGGGGTATTGTAATTTTTCTCCGATGGGCTTAAAATTTTTAAAAACCAAATTGTAGTTTATCTTCATAAGCTTTAATTAATTGTTATTAATTTTTATATTTCAAATTTTTCAATAGCAATTTTTGATATTTGCTATAGATTTCGAGTTGTTTACTAAAAAAATGTGTTTTGTTCAATGTTTTGCTTTTACGCTCAGTTTCACAAACGTTTAAATTGCGATGAAATTATTTAAGCCTATAATATTTAAGCCTAAATTCAAGTCGAAATTGTAGTTTAAATGTTTGTGAAACCGGGCATTAGTGACCTCGACAAAAATATAGCAAATCTTAAAATTTAAAATAACGAAATTGTTTAAGCCACTTTATTTAATAAATATGTAAAATTTCCGTTAATACTAATCATTATTTTATATTATTAAAACAATTTGTTTTAAATAAACACTATTATGTAATATTACTGATAAAATCGTTTACAGTCAATCCGACAAAAAGATAGCACACAATGTTTACATTTTTTAATTTTTTTACAAGATACATTTTTGTTTTGTTTGTGTTTTAATTTTTATTATTAAAAAAAAACTCATTTTACAATAAATAATGCACCGGAACAATTTCAGGTAGAATAGCAAAGGTACTACACAAGTACCCAAGTACTACACAAAGAAAAACAACCAACTGGGAACTTTTCCCAGTCAGATTATACGAAAAAATTAATTTAAATGTGACATTGAAATTGAAAGAAGATTTGAAAAATGCCGTCAAACACTTAACTAAACCCATCCAGAGATGGCAATCTACTCCTGACCAAAATACAACAAGCGTTAAGGAATGTAACGAAACTTGTTTCACATAATTTTAAGTTATACTTTTAATTATTAAGTTTTCTGATTACGCCCCTGTCACCATGTAATGTCAAAACTATTAGATATCTCAACTTATCGGGCCATCTCTTTGTTGGCAATAGAAACTTACTCTAAAACTTGTTAGCTCAGTGCTGACTTACCTATACCTTATTATGTTAGTTTATTGGTTTAAAATCTCCATAGTTATAGCTCTATTATTATGAGGTATTGGAAAAATAAACTTAATTTGGTTATTCTTTTGAGTTCTAAACTTTATTTATATTTTTCTCGTTCAAACAAAAATATTGAAATCTTTATGAATATTATTAAAGTATTGTTATACTATAATATATGTAATTATTATATTTTATTGTATCAGCTGAAGTCATTTCCGTTTAAACGATGTAATCCTTTGAATATCTTATGTAAGTGAATGAACTGTCCTTGAAATGTGATCTTACTCTTGCTGAAGCTGAAGAGCATGAAAGTTGAAACTTTTAAAATTTTCGAAAAAATATTTAATTTGGCAAACAATTTGTTCTTGTGGATTAAAATCAAAACTGTTCGTAGCTACAGGTTCAATAAATGCGAAAATTTATTTATCTGAATGCGTTGAAAAGCGATTACTGCCCTTTCTGAAGTGGCATAATACCCCACATTAAACTGGCGCGATTTAGTTACCTGTTATTACAGCAAAGGCTGTCCGCATTTTATGAAGACAATGTAATAGGCATTGTACCTAAAAATGCAAATCAAAGGTGTAACAAGGGACATTGATATGTTTAAAAAAAAAAAGTATAAGAAAACCGCAGATTTTTCAGCGTTAATGTATTATATGCATGTATACTTTATACTTAGTTTATAAAATTTTGTTTTTATTTTTTTTTCTCCAAAATAATATTGCAAACATCTACCTGTTTTTGACATACTATAACAACTACATTATACACATTACATTATGATAACTATGTTTTCCTCAAACAAAATACATTCGTTTAAATAATAACTTTGATAATTTGAATTCGTATTTGTATAAATTAAGGTTACTTATCCGCTTACTACTTAATTTTTTTTTTTTAGTAAAGGTTATTTTACTCAGTAAATAGAGCACGTCTAAAACTAATAAGAATTAAAGACATCCCAGCTCATTCATTTTATTAAGTAGTTACAAAATTTAAACACTTACTATCATAATACCATAACACATATTGATTAATTATAATTGGTCATGTATTCTTGACCATACATGACCATACAATGTAACAACTATTAAGCGAATAAAGCGTCGTTTTTGGCACCCTTTCCAGTATGAGTATTTAAAATAATTCCGTAGCTAACTACATATTTAGCGATATCGCTCAGATTCAGCAGTAACTAAAAGCATAAAAATTATAACATTTTTTGAGGAACTTTAAGTAATCTGTACTTATATTGTTTTGAGAACTATAAACGAACTCATATAATCCGATACAGAAGTTCCAACAATTTAGAGACACTTCTGGGACTATTTTCATTGTTTCCTTAGTGTTGAAAAATTTCTTGTTTTGCACCAAGTAGGAAGTGGTTGCAATTTTCATCAACTTAGCAGCCTCTAATATTGTATGTGGAATTTCAAAATTTTGATAGTTGCTTGTCTATATATTTAAAATTAACTTCTATTATTAATTATTGTTCGCCGTTTATTAGTGAACGTTCATTAGTCATTTTTTAGTACAGCCACGCTGGCGAACTATTAAATTCACATTTAAAATTTTATTTTCAACGAATAATTTTTAACAACTGTTGAAGTTCGGCCATGCTGGTGAACGAAAACATCGTATTAAGGGATCAAATATTATCAATAGTAATGTATTAAGTGCATAGCAAGTTGCCGATAATTCTGGCTAAAATGCACGACAGCTTATTACGACGAAAATTTGCACGACGCGAAGCGGAGGGCAAATTTTCTCAAGAAATAAGCTGGAGTGCATATTTAGGCAGAATTATCGATGGCAACTTGCTATGCACATAATACATTTTGTCAGACTATTGCATAAGTAATAAGAAAAATTTATAAACTTATCGATAAGTGCACTTGTGCAAACTTATCGTTTAATTGCCATGGGATTGGTTCTAATTTTGACATTTGAGTTATTCCGAATTTTTCTATTGGTTCATAGGTAACTGTGTACATACGCGTGCAATAGTCAGTTGAACCTAAATTTTTGAGTATTAATTGCGATAAATTTAAATGTAACAACTGTGAACTTTAGATATTTAAAAAGGCATAATTAAAGCATTTATTTAATATCGTTCATTTGCAATACATCGCTTGCATACTTAAATTTCTCACCACCTGGCCGACCCCCATTATTTTAGAATTACTAAAGAACACATTTTATAATTAATTAAAATGTACCAAATTTTAACAAATAATATGCATATTCTGTAAGTATAAATTTTACAAACCATACTATTAGAATAATAGTGCAATCCATCAACATTAATACATTGCCTGAAAACGTTGGCGAAATTTAAGTACAGCGTATTTTATGCTCATGTACAAACTTTGTGCTTTTATTCCAACAAGCGTATGACGCATTTTTAGTAAAAACTTAATTAACGCTAAAAAAGTACCATACATTTTATAACCTTACCATTTTATTGAAATAGTAAGCTCTTTCAAAGCGTGTTTACACTTATACTTGTGATGGGCGTCTGCAGTTTTTAAAATATCCGGACCACAATTTTCAATTATAGAAAGATCTATTACATATTGTTTTTGTATTTTTTCAATCACATTTTTTAAATTACGTTGGTTATAATTTTCTACTAGGATTCTGAATGAGATTCTTTGAATCGCTAACATTATTTCTTTTAATAATAATAATAATAATAATCTTTATTGCTCCTCAATGAATTTACAACTTTTAATATAAAAATAATAAAATTAGTATCATAAACAGTACGCAATACGTGGAGATCAACTAGTGCTGATTTTCATCTCTACGTTGAAAAGTTGTCGCCGATCAGTCGGGTATTTTAAAGTTGATGTGAAAGTATTCTTCCACGCTATACAGCGGATTGTTGACTAACGTCTTTCGCAGTTTCTTTTTTAGGACTTGTATTGGAAGTTCACGCATCGGTACCGGTAAGTTGTTAAAGATCTTAATTATACTCGCCTCGGCGTTTCTTTGTATTCTACTTGAATGAGTGCTAGGTTGAACCAAGTCTGTATAGTTTCTGGTGTGATAAGTGTGACTCCGACGGGCATTCACGAAAAGATCCATATTGTTTTATAGAACAATACGCTTTCGATTATATATATCGCAAAGACTGTGAGTATTTGTTTTCTTTAAAAAATGGTTTACATGTCTCAGTTGATGTCATCTTAAACATGTTTCGGATGATCCTTTTTTGTGCCGTGAAGATTCTAGGTACTTCCACCGAGTCACCCCAGAAGATCACTCCATATCTTAGGATAGATTCAACGTATCCGAAGTATCCCGTTAGTGCTGCTCTTGTAGACACCAAGTAGGCTATACTTTTCAAGGCAAATGCCATGCTGTTTAATTTGTTTGCAAGTACTTCCGTATGCACTTTCCAGTCCAGGCGAGAGTCGATCCTTACTCCCAGGAAATTTGTGGTGTAGCTGCAGTTTACTTCTTGGGTACCTGTTAGTTTGATTCTTGATTTATCATCTTTCCTTGCAGTAAGCGAGAATTTCATGATTTCTGTTTTATCCATATTTAATTTGAGGTCATTCGACGAGTACCATTGAACCAATCGGGTGAACATTTGTATTAGTTTGTCTTCAAGTTTGTATTTGTCATCGTCGTGTAGGATAATCGAGGTATCATCTGCATAAAGAACAGAAAAGTAGTCGATCCATTTGGGCATGTCGTTTATGTATAGCAGAAAGAGTAGAGGTCCCAGAATTGATCCTTGCGGCACTCCCCCCTTTTCACCTCTGATAATTGCGATTTAATCATGGATTCACTTGTTTTGTCGTAATAGGTGGTACATTGTTTTCTTCCGTGCATATAGGAACGGATCAGGTCCAACGTCACTCCCCTTATTCCATATCGATATAATTTGTTGAATAATGTCTCGTGATTTATTGCATCAAATGCCTTACTTAGATCTAGAAACACTCCCATTGTGTGCAATTTCCTGTTAATTCCTTCGGTTATTTTCTGTAGACCCTGAAATATAGCTCTTGAGGTGGATTTTTTTGCTCTGAAACCGTTTTGAACGTTAGATAACACTTTGTTTTTTTTCCAGGAAATTTGTCAGACGTTCATAAAGAATTCTCTCAAATACCTTGGATATGTTTGGTAAGATGGCAATTGGTCTATAATTTGAGCAACTCATTTCATCTCCTTTCTTGTACACTGGTTTTAATTCGGCTATTTTTAATCTTGTTGGAAACGTGCCCGAGCCCATGCTACCGTTTATTAGGTGTGCCAGGGGGTTTACTAATTAAGTCTGCTACTTCTTTTAGAATTACAACTGGTATTCCGTCTGCCCCTGTTGCTTTGGTGCGTTTTAATTTCATTATCGTGTTGTATACTTCAACGGGATCGGTATCATTAAGGCACATCGAGCTAATCTGTGCACTAATATTGCAGTAATCCGGTGTTCCTCCATGTACATCCGGACAGCAGTTTATGAAAAAGTCATTGAGTTCATTAAGTGTTACCATTTTTTCTGTTGAATTATCTAGTATTTTTGGAGAATTTCTATTTTACCATCTTTGCCCGATTTAGAGTGTGCTTTTATTATTTCCCACATTTTGCTTGGCTTGTTATTTGCTGTTTGAATATCTTCTTCGTATGATGCTTTTTTGCGGCAACAATGACTTTTTAAAATGTTTTATATTTGTTATACGATTCTGCAGTTATTTCTCCCAATTTCGCCTGTTGGTACAATTTTCGTTTCTTCTTGCATGATGTTTTAATTCCTCGGGTTATCCAGTTCATTGGGCATTTTTTGTGAATTTTGTAACTTTTATATGGAAAAACACTTTCCAAATTGGTGGAAAGTATTTCTTCAAAGTTATCGTATGCTTGATTTGTATCCATTTCTTGGTAAACTGCGAGCCAGTCCTGTTCTGATATCAGTTTTCTATATTCTGTCAGTTTTTCTTTGGTAAATATCCTTTTCTTAATTACATCCTTACGTATGGGTTTTTACTGCAGGAATGGTGGCTAGCAATCCATAATGATCTGAAAGTGCAGTTAACTTTACTTCGCTTGTCAATCTTTGATGGTTCGTGAATATGTTATCAATAACAGTGTAGGTTTGATTTTGTATTCTTGTTGCATCGTAGACGGTTTGTTTCAGGTTGTATGATTTCATTATGTCTAGAAGGTGTATCGAGTTGTTATTAATTACGTTTAGGTTTATGTTGAAATCTCCAGCAATAATAACATCATTGGTTACAATCTTTGGATGGATGCTGTCCAGGATATCTGTCAAGATGTTGAAAAAATTCTGCACGTTTCCCAGTGGTGATCTATATATTGAAATAATTATTAGGTTCAGGTCAGACATGTTGATTGCACTGCATTCAAGATCTTGTTCCATACTTTTCAATTTTATTTCAGTCATTTCATCAAATTTTGATCTTGCCTCACATAAATACATGATCCGCCGTGCTGTAGTTGCGACCTGCTGAAGACCGATGCCATTGTGTAATTAGCGATGTTTGCACATTCGTTTGTTTGTAACCAGTGTTCGTTGAGGCACAAGGCAACTGGAGTTTTAGTAGTAATGTCTTACTTCTTAGGCTTTGTATATTCTGAAACAAGATACAGTTTGTGGTAGATTTATTTTGTTTTCTGAGTATTGTTTTGATTTGGGGTCACCTTTGAATGAGTTCCATGCGAATTTTGAATTTGATTGAGAGTTCTGTTGATGGTGTTTAAATAACGATTGACGTTACTTATGTTGTGGCCTTTTCGTGCTGGGTTTTTCTTAAAAAATGCCCACCTTTTTGAAAGCTAAAGCGGGTGTACATTATACCTGGTGGCCAAAAGCTATTTTCATAAACTTTTTCTTTATTTTCCATGTCGACTCCTATCATAAAGCATTTCCGATTACCCATATTTGCTGTTTCGAGTTGATCCACTTGTACTTCTGCACCGTTTAAGTTATCGGAGATGTATTTTTGTAATTGCTCGGTCTTTACATGTTCTCTTACTTTCGAAACGAAAAGCCACAGTTTTGGTTTTTCCTTGCCTACAAATTCGAGAGCACGTGAATCAGTATTATTACCTACCGCTAGAGACTTTGGTTTCTCCTTTTCCTGTTAGTAACAGTCTTGAAGCCATCGTTTTCCTTTGGTTGCATTGCATCATTCGATTGGTTTTGAATTTCATTAATACAACGTTCCACATGTTCTTTGGTTATGTTTTGCGGCTTCTTGTTTCTATGAGTGTAAGCGATGGATTTGGTTGTGTCGTTATTATTTACCTTGTTGGAGTTGTGATTTTGGCGATTTGCATAGATAACTTTTTCAATGCCATCATCAATATTAACATTTCTGTGGTTAACATTAGCACTTGGTTCATTGACACAATCAGCCGCGTTAGCAGGCGAGCCGTTAGCAGTGTGTATGCTATTGGTGGCGTTCACCCATTTATTATTAGGCGCGTTCACTAGTTTTGATGTAATGCAAGTCTAGATATAGACTTTAAGCAAGTCTAGCAAACTACTTCAGATGTAAAACAAATAAGATGCTCCAAGTACCAGCAGTAGCTTTGGATCTTTGTCGAGGTTACTGTTGGATACAACAGGACCTAGTCCTAATTTAAGAGGAAGAAGGATAAATTAACTTACCGACATGATGGTCAAAAGAATTGTATGGAAAAAAACAGAAGTTAAATATTGAGTATTTCGGTTGTTACTTTTTAGTCATTGCATTTATATCATCAGTTATCAAAATTTTTCTGTAGCTTAATTTTTTATTGTTTAGGAACTGATTTTTATCACTTTTATTAACAAAATTTATGTATTTTTTTTTATATTTTATTATAAATTTTTACTCATGTAATTAAAGATAGAAATAAAAAGTTTTAACATTTTTTTATTTAGTTTAATTATGTAATAATTTAGAGAACTCGAAACTAAAAAATATATTTATTTTATGTTAACTTTATGCCACTTATAAATATTTTCCTCGTGCAAAACTGTTAAAAAACTCAACTTGTTACAGAAAATTTGAAGAATTAATTTTTCTCTAAGTTCAATTTATTTCATAATAATATTATTGTTACGTCGTCTGACGGGTCTCTAATTTAAATACGAAATCTTTCCGACGAGTCTGAAGTAACTTTCTTAAAAAATTAAAAATTTGTAAAATTCCAATATGTTTAATTTTTTAAAATGTCGGAAACTTTAATACATACTTTACTTTAACACATACTTAATACATACTTTAAATACAAACTTTAATAATCATTGCATACATTGCTAGTTAAGTTTTGTATGATTTCGATAGCAAATTTGATCTAATTTGTATTTGAATGATCGTCAAATTTGCTTATTAGCTACATATAATAAAATTAAACGAAAAGATTCTGGATTAAGATTTTCGGATTTGAAAAAGTATAGAAAATTGGTAATTAATCCATTAACGCACAGATGAATGACAAAATTGTAATGCATTTACTTGCAGAATTGTGCAGCTACGTGGCGCTCTCGGGCAGACGCAATTTTGCTTATTGTTCAAGTTTTGTTTTGTTTATGTCACGTGCGATATTAGATTTCCTTAATCTAATAAGTTAGGCTTGTATTTCCATTACTTTGCTAATTTTTTTACATCAAATTTTTAAAAATTAACTAAAATTAACATTTTCAGCAAGAAAAAAAATTGTGTTTTTACCCAAAATTAATTAAGATATTGTGTATTAAGAGGTTAAACATTTACAACCTTAATTATTATTTTTTCATTAATTGATTGCTCCAAAATCCCTACTAAAAGTTCCTAATATAACCCTTTTCTATGACTTTAATTAGAATTGTTAGTAATTTCAGCGCTTTTAATTTTCATGATCAGGATTTGTTTAGACATAAAGTTTCACTTTAAGGTTCTTGGTACATATTTCAAATTCATCACAATTAACATATTATTTGTATAATCTACGATTTTATAAGTTTATAAATTTAACGATAAACGAACTAATAAAGTTGGACGATAATAAATTCATAATTTTTAAATTCCTTTAACCTCGCTTTATTACTACTTGTAGTGTAGCAAAAATAAAATAAGTTGTATGATTTGAAATAATTAAACCGCTTAGTTGTTAGACAATCAGCTAATTGGGAGTACTATTTTATATAGTATTTCTAAAAAATCCTGAAAATGGTAATATTGCTAATGTCAGACCTTGTACATTAATTATGTAGACTCTTAATGAGGCGAAGACTCGTCATTTGAATTATTACAACTTATATAGAATGTAACGAGAAATTTGATATCTTCTTTTGAAAGTTTTAATCAAAAGTTATCAATATGACTTCTATATAATGCATAGTATAGCTGTTATATTTAGCAGAATGTAGTATATCCATAAAGAACCATCTTGTTGAGCAATATGTATTTGAGCCACCACCATCGCCAGAAAAAGACCTGTGCTACAAGTAATAAAAAATGCCTAGTAGTAAACCTAGTACTAAAATTAAATGTTGCCAAGGTTTTAGTTTTAAATCTGAAGAAAATTTTACTTTCACTTAAGTGTCTACGTGCTTTGGAGGCCGATGGTTTACCTGCTTTGGAGGCCGATGGTTTACCGGTGTTGGTAAATCTCTAATAAAAAAAATAGAGTGGTAGCTACATCTAAGACCGGCCTAGCAAGCTACCACAGATGTAAAACAGCTATGCTTAATAATATGTTTTTTGTACTATATTATTATGATACATATTTTACTAAACTTTTTATTTGTTACAATGTAATTTAAATAATAATCAAATTTAGTTGAAATTTAATTTGTACTAAAGATACGAAAAACCACCAAATCTATAAAAATTGTGTCTTAGTCAATTTTTTAATAATTGAGAAGATGAAACTTAAATAATAAAAGGTGATTTGTTTATAATAATTTTTGTGCAAAACGGAAGAGATGAATATTATGTAGAACTATAATCTGAAATGATGAGTGCATTACTTTTAAACCGCGGATACATGCGGTCGTTAGTTCGAACTAACCTTAGTTCGATCTAAACTAGTTTGCTTTAAATTTTATTGCACAGGAGTATACATGTTCTTTTTTTAGTTCAAACTGAAAGCAATGATATAGCTCGATCTAACTAAGGTCGATCCAGCGGATTAGGGCGCTTTATCTAAGTGTACACATGTAAGGACTAGCCAGGTCGAGCTGACTTAGTTCGAACTAACGACCACATGTATCCGCGGTAAATAAAAATTTTTTAATTTTAATTTATTTGGGTTTTTCAATTCTTGTGAAACGATACTCAGGCAAATTTTGTAGGGTATTGGGATACTTGAGTTACCATGATGTCCTTATGGTGGAGTAAACGTAGTAACGGAACCTAATGAATAAAAATAAAAAAGATGACAATGGAACTCCTCAACGGCTAAAAAAAGTAAAAAGATGTTTACTATCACCAGATTTCTAACTGATTGTAATCAAATTGATATTATTTTAAGTCACTATTGTTAACATCACTAAACAGAGAAAAATAAAATTTATTAAAAAAAAAAAAACAACTTTAAAAAAATAAACGCAAGAATTAAAAAAAAAATGTAAAATTGCACCGAAATAAAGACTGTTCCAGATGAAATCCAACCACTTTGTATTGTCCATTAAATGAAAACTAATCAATATTTTTTTGAAATTTTTTTTTTATTGTTTTAAATTACAACATTACCCGACAACCTGGAAACTAGGACTCGTCATACCAATACACAAACCAAATAAAGGCACTACGCAACCGACGAGCTACCGACCGATCAGTCTGCTCAACACAATACCGAAACTGACAGAAAAAATCATACTTAACAGAATACAAGACAAAGAAAATGACTTAAAAATATCAAACAAACGCAAATTTGGATTTACTAAGGGGCACACTACAACCCTACAAATTGTAAGAATAGTTAACGACATATCAAAAATTTACCTAGTATATTCAGTCAAGAACAAGACAAGAGTACCGACGACTAAGATCTCTTTAACATATAAAATTGTTCAGAAACAGAATATCTATTTTTAAACCATTTTATTCGAAGAAGTTTTTTGGTATACTACTTTTTCCTGCAAATTCTTTTTCTTAAACTTCCTCTAAATCAAACTAACGACGATAGCAACCCAACCTTTCATATATTATAATAATAATAAGAAATGCGCTCATTTTATGTGAAACATGGCAACCTCTTTGAGGTGTTTGTAATCCTTTTTAAGAGGTGGATTAGTCCTCATCCTACTTCTACATTTACAAAATTTACAAACTAGCGTGGGATTTAGTCTCTAATACTATATTCTTCCATATCGTCCTGTAGCTACACTTTTCTCTCCAATTGTTTATTTTTAATTTTCCCAAATCCCCAGTTACTCCATCTATCCATCTTATTCTGGGTCTACCTCTCTCTCTTTCTTCACTTGATCGCAAACTTAATACACTTTTTATTGCACTAGAGTTTTCTTTTCTTTCCAGGTGTCCCAACCATCTTAACCTCTCTAATTTAATAAATTTTACAATATCCTCTCCATTAAATTTTTCCATTAATTTATTGTTTGTTTTTTTCCATATACGTTCTGCGCAATCATTTCAGGCACCATTATTTTCCTTAATATTTTTCGTTCAAACACTCGAAGCTGATTTTCTTCTCTCTTTGTCATGCATAACACTTCAGACACATAGGTCACTGTTGGTCTTATCAAAGTTTTGCACACTTTTATCTTTGTATTCAAACTTATTTTTCTATTCCTCAGCAGTTTTTTATTTGCGTAAAATGCCCTATATCCGCTTTGTATTTTTCTTTAATTTCCTCGCTTCCTACACCGATGCCACTTATTTGTACTCGTAGCTATTTGTAAGCTTTTACTTTTTCAAAGCATAAGTTATCAATTTTAGCTCCTCCATTTTATGATTTTTTCCACACTTCATGTATTTAGTCTTGTTCTCATTTATTTTAGCCCGATCTTATTAGTTTCGTCATTAATTTTTCTAAACATTTCTTCCAACTTTTTTCTTGTTTTTGTCACAATCACAATATCATCAGCCTTAGTTAGCCTTCCTTCGTAGCTAGTGTTCCTCGCAACTCATCCTTTTCGCCACTCGGTCGATCATGATGTTAAATAATGTCGCTGACAGCGCATTGCCTTGTCTAACTCCTACTGTTACATCGAAACATTGCTTCTCTCCCTCTCTACTTGTTGGTTCTTTTCAATGTTGCTTGTACTAATTTTATCAGTTTTTGTGGTATCTTTAGATCGTCTATTATATCATACAGCTTCATCCTATTCACTGTATCAAAAGCCTGTTTAAAGTCCACAAAGAAAAGATGCAAATCGATGCTGTGTTCATGGCATTTCTCTTACAATTGTTTTACTATATGGATAGCATCGACTGTCAATCTTCCATGTCTAAAGCCGTATTGGCAATCGCCTGTAACATTACAATTTCACTTGTATTGTTACATAAATTTTATTTTATTTAATATTAAATTATACCAGGGTTTTCGATCCTCTAAGTTGGCACTATGTTTTCATACTTAGATATCTTGCTTTCTGATAAACCCAGTGCTCAACTAACACCTCAATAGTACGCATATATTTTTATTTTGGTGCAAATTTTTATTTGTTTTAAACCTTCGTTCATTTAACTTTTAAATGGATTTCATATGGAAATTCATTTTTTTGATTTTAGACTGTTGTGTTTCGAGAATGATGAGATTCTTGCATTTTTTGGACGATAGCATTTTTTGAAGCTTTGAGAGAGATTTTATACTCCGGATCAAGATGTCAGTTGTCCTTTGGCAGGCCTATTGTTTTACCACGAGGGCAACGGTTCCTTCCATTTATTCTCACCTCCGTTTGAAGTTGGACGAAGCGTTTGTAACGAGCCATTGCTAGGAATTTGTGTAGTTTGCTAATCAGTTTTCAACATTGGTAGTTGACGTTGTCAACCTGAAGTTATGTTTAACCCATTCTTGTGTTCTTTATTTGATTTTAGTAAACTGCCGGAGATAACCTGATGTGGGACGATGACATGATTTACTCTAAAATTGAAGGTAATCCAAAATGGAAGGTATTTTAAAGAGTCGATTCATAATTTTGGAAGTCTCTAGGTAAGTAAGCTATGTCAGTAAAGATGCAGGGGTGCGTGTTTTAACTGCGCTTCAGGTGGGACTTTTTCTTTAACGTCAACGATATCTCAACTAGAATTCAATTGTTGAACAATTCATAGTAATGAAGAGTCGACTTGAACCATCATTTAGCTTTGAGCTAGTGTGGTTGTATTTTGCTCTGAGAAGTTTACCCCTTAGGTAAACTTATTTATTTAACCTTTGTGTTTTTATTATTTTAGCCTGTAGCCTTCAGCTACTTGCTAATGTTACTTGCTTTGTTTTTTTAATTTTTATTCTAATAATTCAGATAATTTTCTCTTCTCATTGTATATCTTTAAGTCTTTCTCTTTTCCTGTTTTTATCCATATTTTTATTGCTTTTCTTTTTTTTTCGGTATAGTTCACACATTCTTCATCATATCACATTTTTTTACTGTACCCTATGACTTTCTTTGTGCATGACTAGACAGTGGTCTCGATACTTTTCCGTTCTTCGTTAATATCTTCTTCTCTCATCGTGTAACGTATTTTATTATCTGTTTCCTCCATGTATTTTTCTATTACTTGCTTATTATCTAGCCTTTTCGTCGCCCATCTTTCCCCTTTATGTTTCTTTATTGCATTTGCTGTCAGCGTTTTTTTTTTGTCTCGGCTATCACCAAGAGATGGTCTGTATCTGTGTTTGCTCCTCTATATGATCTTACGTCTGTTATTATTGTCTCGTTTTTCTTTGATATGAGTACGTGATCGATTTGATTTCCAAGACGCACCTAGTGTCATCCATGTTACTTTATGCAATTTCTTGTGTTGAAACTTAGTGGTGCTCACAGCTAGGTTTGTTGCCGCCGTCATATTGCACATTCTGCTTCCGTTATTATTTGTTTTCTCATGAACAGTGTGCCTTTCTCAGACATCTTTCAAATAGTTTTCCGTCTCTACTTGAGCATTAAAATCCCCCCATCACCATCAGCGTGTCGTATTTAGGTATCATATTTAATAGTTCTTCCACAGATTCATAGAACGCTTTCTTTCCATTTTCTTCCTTTTCCTCAGTAGGTGCGTATACGTTTATAATCAATAGGTTTGATGGTTTCGATTTTATTCATATATTATATCATACTTTAATGTTCACGCAAAACTAAATGATAATGAAAGGTACTCCAAAACAGGAACTTTTAGCAACGTTTTCTATTATTATCATTGAGATGTATGTTTTCAGATTCCGTTTAGAATTTTGGATACAAAATAGTTTAAATAGGTTGTGCATTGTTATACATCCTTTATTTACGATTGTATCATAGGTGTTTTTAAGTTATTTAAAAAATTAGTTGGAAGAGGTGAGCTGAAAACGTACTAAAAAACTTATACATATATATTTCGGATTAGTAAAGTGAAAGCCTAAACGAGTTTTCAATGAGTACCACCCGGAAAGAAGAAACGGGGAAGACCGAGAAGATCATGGAATGATGGAACCGTAAATCAATGTCAGATAGAAATAACAGATAGGAATGGCGAAGGATAACGGGAAAACGGTTTTTAGCTGTATAGTGAGATACAATGTAACAGTTGTCTATTGTTGTACTAAAAAACTTTATATTTGGAATCTAAAATAGTTCAAATTATTTGTTCTTTGTTTTGAAATTAGAAGTGGGAGGGGGGGGGAGGACTGAAGACGTCCAATTTTATCACCGTTAATTTTGAACTATTATTTTAGAATAAAAATAACGACTTAGAAAAACTTGTGCAGATAAAATATGAATTAATAGTATATTATATACCTAGGGTGTGAAGCTAGGTGTTATAACCCTAGCTCCAAAATTTAATCACGAGATGCGGAACGGACGAAAGCGGAAGCGGACGAGTCACTTATTCCAAGAAAAGGTTGGGAGCTCACCATAACAAGACAATGTCGATACAGTCGTATATATTAGAGGAGAAGGTGCAAATATGGAATACCATTTTGTTTGGTATATAAAAAAATTTTTTTTAGCGAATAGAATTAAGCCAAATTTAGGTAAAAGTTACCTCAGACAAGTAGACACCATAATCTAAAAACAAATGTGTAATTAACTAAAACATTTTTACAAAAAAAGTTTGAAAAAAACTACAAAATGCCCGCCTAAGAAAAGGTGGTGCAAATATGGAATACATTAAATATCTAAGAAATAATTAAATAACTTATTGTTCCTAAAACTTAAACTAACTATAAGGTTAGATTAACATATTACTTGCACCAGTCGCAAATATACTCGTCTTTTTCGGCGCCTGCACTGGTACTGGTACATATAATACTGGTATTCCATATTACCGACAACCAATGTCATCAATATTTTAGGTTAGATCTAGCCTATTATAATAAAAAACTAAACAAATACAAAGTTATCTTAAACTTTAGTTTATATAAAATGGCATCGTAACAAATATTTGAAATAAAACATGCAAATAAAAAATTAGGCTTGCATATTCACTTACGTGTTAAAATTATCAATGTACGAAATTCACATGTACACATGTGGTAAACTAAAATCATACTAAAACGGTACGTGGTGGATCGCCTCCAATAAAGATGGTAAGCGTTCACAAATTTAGCCGATTTTCGACCGAGGACCTTACTTGGTTTAGTCAAAACCGATGTATTCCATATTACAAGCATATTCCATATTTGCACCTTCTCCTCTATAAACTCCGCCATACGCTGATGATGGTAACAAATATACCACGTAAAAATAAAATAAATTTACCCATTGAAACAATGACAACTTTCACTAACAAGACGCGTTTATGAAACGTACAATACCGACATGTCGGTATCGTACCCACAATCAAAATTTACTTTAACCTTGCAGATAACATTCAAATGTTCGAACAAATTACATTTATGTATATTAAATATAAATGTAAAATAACATTTAAATGGAGGGCGTTTCAAAAGAAGATGTTGTTACAAGTAGTAGGTAACAGAAATTGGTTTTAACAAATTTCTGTAAGATAACTTAATTTTTTTTTAATTTTTAATAAAATTTTCTTTACTCAGCAAATACGTACGCCTAAAATTAAAAGTAAGAATAATAAAAATAAATGAAATCCCCAGTTAATGCGTTTTATTAAATAGTTAATTTAAACACATATATATTATATATATATAGTACTATCGTACTATAATACCGTAAAACATAATGATTAATTATAATGTATGGTCCTGTATTCATATAACTATTAAGCGAATAAAGCGTCGTTCTTGATTCCTTTTCCAGTATGAGCATTTAAAACAATTCCATAGCTAACTACATATTTAGCGGTATCGCTCAGATTTTCTGTAACTAAAAACATAAAAATTATAGAGTAACATATTTTGAAGAACTTTAAGTAATTTTTACTTTTATTATTTTGAGGACTATCAACAAGCTCATATAAACCGATACAGGAGTTCCAACAATTTAGAGACACTTCTGCGACTATTTTCATTGCTTCCTTAGTATTGGAAAATTTCTCGTTTTGCACCAAGTGGGAAGTGGATGCAATATTCACCATCTTAGCAACCTCTAATAATTTATGTTGAATTTCTATATCATGATAGTTGCTTGCCTATAAATTTAAGATTAACATCTATTATTAATTATTGTTTGCCATTTATTAATAAAAGTTTATCAGTCATTCATTAGTACGGCCGCGTTGGCGAACTTTTAATTTCACACTTAAAATTCTATTTTCAACTAATAATTTTTATCAACCTTTGAGGTTTGGCGAGAACGGCTAGATTGGTGAACCATTACATGTAATCGTATCAAGCGACCAAAATATTATTTGTTGAAACTAAAATTTTAAACGTCAATTTTGATAAATTTAAATGTTATTGTAAATTTTAGATATTTAAAAACGCATACTTGAAGCTTTAATTTAATATCGTTCACTTGCAACAAATCGCTCGCATACTCAAATTTCTCGCCACCGTGGTCGAACCTTCATTATTTTAGAATTACCAAAAAACACTTTTTATAATTAAAATGCACCAAATTTACACAAATAATATGAACATTCTGTAAGAATAAATTTTACAAATGATTTTACCATACTATTATAATGATGGTGTCATCCATAAACACTAATACATCGCATGATAATGCTATTATGACATAATATAAAGTACAGTGTATTTTATGCCCGTGTACAAACTCTGTGCATTTTAATTCCAACAAGCATATAACGCATTTTTAGTTAAAACTTAATTGACGGTAAAAAAGTACCATACATTTTATAATCTTACCACTTTATTGAAATAGTAAGCTATTTTCATGGCGTGCTTACACTTAAACTTGAGATGGGCGTCTGCAGTTTTTAAAATATCCGGACCACAATTTTCAATTATAGAAATATCTTTTACATATTCTTTTTGTATTTTTTCAATTAAATTTTTTATATCATGTTGCTTATAATTTTCCACTAGGATTCTGGATTGGATTCTTTGAATCGCTAACATTATTTCTTTTAAATTTTCTACCAAATCGTGCTTGAAATCTAAATTAATAGTCGTTAGCAATTTGTTTGCAAATAATAAAAAAAATACAAAATTTATTCAATTTACTTACCATGGAGATCATCTTTTTTAATTATATTTAATAAGCCTTCGGCATTAGCAAGAATATTTTGAACAAAATTTATAAAATTTTGTTTAAGGTTACTGGAATCGCTATCATATCCTTGAACTAATTCATAGCAATACTGGCTTAATTTTTTAACCAAATCTTTTAGATCAGCGTTATTTTCTTTTTCAGTGGTACTTTTAATCTGTAAGTTTTTTATTAAAAATATGTATTATGTATTTTAACTTTCTCTGAAGAACCTACCACAATATCTTCCAAATCAGGAATTATATCCAATATACATTTAACAGTTATATTTACCACTTTTATAAGCAGTCGATCGGACATTTCCTTGTTCATATTACTAATTTCTTTTAATGCATCTTGCCCAGAATTTTTAATTTCGTCGCTCAGATGTTCAGAAAGGCTGACATGCTGGTTATGGTTTCTATGGAATTGTGATTCCTAAAATTATTTAATTTTTAGATAGAGTTGTAAATACTTAATGAATTATCTTACCGACATGATGGTCAAAAGAATTGTATAGAAGCAAACAGAAGATAAATATTGAGTATTTCGGTTGTTACCTTTTAGTCATCGTATTTATATGATCAGTTATCAAAGTTTTCCTGTTACTATTATTATTATGATAACCAAAAAATGTTCACAGGAAACAAAATATTGAAGTTTATTTTAAACAAAGAAACATTTAGTTTACTGTTATTATTGTGATAATCGGGAAATGTTTAGCCTTTAAATCTTCTTATTAAAGGAAGAAATACATTTAGAATCTTCAAAATAAAAAAAAAATTTTTCATAAAATGTTTGTAGAACATTACAAGCATATGACACCAAAGTTTCAAAACTAAATTCACACTATGATGTTGTCATAGCCTGTTTTATTCTGATGTTCTAGCCTATGAACGTATCTCATCTAACAGTAATCTTGTAAGCTTGACGTCCATCATCCTGTAGGTGTAGTAGTGCGGTCGGTGTTTTGGCTACTTGCTCTTTAAACATTTTACACTAAAACCCTTCTATTGTTAGATAAAGTTGGCCATATGTATTAGAAAAAGTATTTATGACGTACTTTTAAAAAAAAGACCGGCCAGAACCGGTGTCGTAATTAGTTTAATTCTGTTTGGTTTTGAAATTTCAATAGTAACTGTAACTTTGGTAAAAAATTTTCGGTGTTTTCTATGTGTTTTTGTTTTTGGTATACTGATGACATCGTAAGATAGAAACAATATTTAATATTGTTTATAGCTCACCGTAATTTTGGAAATTTTTTGGAATTTAGTAATTAATTCCTTAACGCACAGCTGAATGATATACATGTAATGCATTTATTTGCAGAATTGTGCATGTGGCGGTCTCGGGTACACATAATTTTGCTTATTATTCAAATGTTTTTTGTTTAGGTCACGGTTGATATTGGATTTCTTTATCTAATACTAATTAAGGTGGCAAAAAGTATCAATTATTTTAAAACACTGCTAGTAGATGACTCTGATATCGATTGATCACTAGATAATGCGAACAGCAAAATTTATCAACGTATGAGTATGTGTTAGTTCGTATTTTTTTTCCGCTTACCTATTCAGAAAATAGTTTTGAGCACAAAAAATGCTTATATTGACACCTTAAATTTAAAATCTTCAGGTATGTCATGTATCTGAAAGTGGCCCATTTTTTCTGAGACAGTGATCAGTAGGTAGAAGAATAAAAAACCAGTACTTTCCTGGCAAAACCAGTACGAATGGTCACCGTACTTATGGACTATTTCATTATTATTCAGTAGTCGTGCTTTAACCATTTTGTAAAAAAATTTTTCCACTACTAGCCATAAACACTATCATTTCAACGTAAGTGATCGAACTGTGAACCACGCCTTCTATCACCTGAGGTGAATAATATTTTATTATTCACTAGTAGTTAATAATGAACATAAATGCGTAGTCCGGAAACTTCGGGCCATTTTGAAAGAAAATTTATGTGTAAAACGAATTAGCATAACCAAGAAATTCTATTAATAGTGTTTAAATAATTAAAATCGGTCTATAAATAAGATTAATTTGATATTTAAAATGTTGATTAAATTGGAATTTTGTGACGTTTAGCAATTAGGCGAAATGAGAATTATGAACACAGATTATGACTTATATGACAGCTGAAACTAGAAACTTTATAAATCGATTATTAATAATTATTACAATCAATTATCGTTACAAATAGTACATTTTTTGACAAAATAGTTTTCGTCAACATCTATTTACTTGTATTCCACGTTCACTAGTTTTTATTCGATATAGAATTTTTTTGTTTGGTAAGTGTTTTTGTTACATTAATATTATTAAAAAACTGTATATTTTCAATTGTAGGATAACTGGATTGTGAAGATATTAAAGAAATTAGTGGTCGAAACAGAATCATGAAAAATTTATGCGCTTCGATGTGCAAATTTATTCTATCGTTAGAAGTAGTCGTTCGCAAACTTGTATAACCTTTACTCCATTAGAAAATTTACAATCTCCGTGCTATTGTAACTACAGTTTAAAACACTTCAAAACGCTCAAAATTTCTTATTTGATTAATTGATGTTGATTGGCTTTGGACCATACGAGCTATGCTCGTTTTAACCGAGAGTGAGTCAGCTATATAGCCCTCGGCTACCGTAGATGACTTCCAACCCCCATGTTGTTTCAACTGCAGGATATTTCCACCGCTAGCAGCTAATATTGTGGCTGAAGTTCTTCGAAGCTATGACCCGTGTAAGACGCAGGGTTTTGCAAATTTAAATACATTGCAATTTTGTTTGGTACTTGCCCTATTGTATTATGACCAATATTTTGCTTTGTAGCTTTTCCATTGCGTATACTAATAAATAATTTTTGCATGTCGGAAGTTGGTCTAATTTTTAAATATGTTTTTACAATTTTCATCCAAAGGGGTTCCATAACAACAAATTTTCTAGATGAACCATTTTACTATTACGAATGTTTATAATAATCATATCATCTTTTATGATAACATCAGAAAGAAGCAAATTGCAAAGCTCATCGCATCTGACTGAAAACGGAAGACTTCTTAGCACGGTAATTCACATTTTGGCGTTTTAAGAACGCAACTAATTTGAAAAACTTTGAAATGTCTATGTTGTCCTTTAAAGAAAGAGTTGATTTTAACATAGAATAATGTGCCCATAAAGTGGAAGCTTTTTTATCATTGGCATAACTTTGGAAATATGCTAACAGTACATTTTCAGATATTATAACCACACTTCGCGCACTGCACCAATTTTTAAATGTTACATAAGCTTTCATATAAAGAGTCTTGGATTTTTCCGGCAGTAGCTTGTCTGCCACTGATTCAGCAATCTCTCTCATTTCGGGTGGTGTACAACTTTCACTCATTTTTAAAAACACTCGCAAAAACTTATAAATATCAAAATATTTAATGTAACCTTTATGTCAAAATTAATTAAACATTTTCAAGCAAGTGTCAACATCAAAACAAAAAACTATCATTTGTTTTATAATTTGAAATAAATAATTAAAACGATTTACTTTATTCATTAACAATTATTATTATAAGAGTAAACAATCCTAGTAGTGGAAAAAATTGTATATAAACCACGGTAGTGAAGTGTAGTGTGTTTTAGATATAAGTAGGTTGTAAATAAATAATAAGCATAGTAAGCATAATAAGCTTCCTCATAGGTAAGGTTATTCCGCATAACTAAGTAGGTTAGTAATAATTGTCTAGGTTAAGATTTAGTATAAATATGCCGAACAGCAATCAGTAAGAGAACAATAATCACATGTCGGTGCTCCTGCGAGAGTAACGTTGTTACTCTTGCAGGAGAACAATTCAGTATTACGTAAAGTAAAAATAAAGTGTTAGTTCAAAATCCAAGTAGTGTTTTACTAAATGATGATTTCAATAAAAGTACTATACGACAACAAGTAAACAATGAAAGTACTATAGTGAAGCGTGTTATAACCCGCGCGCTTTAAATCCCGCGGTGCTCACCTTGGGATTTAATCTGGCGCTAGGGTTATAACACTATGCTTCACTACCTTGGTGTATAATATACTATTATTTAAATACATAAAATCGTTTAATTGTTGTCAACAGTTTCCAAGTAACCAATGATTATTTTTTATACAAAACGAGCACAAATTGTTAATTATTTTTCGCCAGTCGATAATTTATTAAATTTTATCGTAGTGCATAAAATTTAATTTTTTTCTATAGTAGATGTTGAAGAAAAATGTTATACAAAAAATCGCAATTTCTAATTAAATTATTATTTGACATCAAAAACACTTTGATTTTTATTCCATTAATATCAAAATGTATTTAATTTTAGTAAAAATAAAATATTTATCTAATTTTTTAGAGAATTCCACAAAAACCGTTGTGTTTTAATAATTTTAGTAACTAGATTATAAAAGTGTATAAATTTGAATTGATTTTTTTTTGCTGTAATAAACGACTTTCCCACGCAAAATTAGTTAAAACGTTATATATAACTTGTGAGAAAAATAGATAATTGAACTCTTAGACTTCACGCACTCGCCTAACGGCTCGTGCTCAAATTTGTCTACTTGTTCAAAAACTGGGGATGTGAGGATCTTATTACCATTCAAAGAATAAACCAAGGCGGACGTCGAGGTTTGTGTTACCTTCCAAGACTATTAATAGTCCTAACATGCCGTGTAGCCTATTATATTTTTTCCGCTACCCCTATGTACCAGTTTAATATAATTAATTTAAAAACAATACTGATGATTTGACTTCGATTGTCAGAACTTTAATTTTGAATTTTGATTTCATTATTTTTACTTTCTAAATTTGCTTTATTTGCTGCTTAGTGATAAACGAATAATTACAAATAAAATTAATTATAAAATATTATTATTATTTTAAATTATATTATTTTCTTATTAACTTATCAAATAAATATAAATGTTATGATCAACTTACGCTTATTGTAATCATATTGTTAGCAGCCAATTATCATTGGGTGACGATTATGTCTGTATGGTTTTTTAATTTTAATTTGTTATTGTTATTGCTAACTTAATTTCAATAATTTGTTATTAATAGTCTGTTATTGTTGTTGTATATAATTTAATTTTAAGAATAATTATAAACTTCACAACCTTATAAATCGAAAAACAAGCGATACATATTACCTGTAAATTTAAACTTTATGGTTCTTAACGATTGTTACGCTTAACGAATAAGTAAGTAGTGAACAGGGGTGTAATTATTAGTTTACGGTCAACTACATTGCTAAAATTTTATGTCAACTTCAGAACTGTTGCCCGAAAAAATTCTATACCTAATATAGCTTCTGAGAAAAGCAAGAATTTTCTGAAAAAAATTAGCCTATATTTGTCTTCCGATGTTTCCGATCAATTTAAAATTAAAAGAACAATACGATAATACCGATTATTGCCTTTATACTACAGCGTAGTTGTGTATGTAGGTAGGTATAAGTATTATATAATCAATACTTTTGTTAAGTTTAAATCTATTGTTGAGTACTTTAGGACTCAGGCCACAAGAAGAGAAGCAAATAATTTTCCAGAAATGGTTTGCATATAGGTACCCCTTAGTATGTTGCAGTTATTTGCGAAATTTGCAGAGGGAAACTGTGGAAATACTTGGTATCATAACCCAATTATAATTTTAAGTAGAATTATTGTCAACTCTTTGAGTACAATTTGATCTTCAACTTTCATCGATTAAGCCTTGGCCGTTTTAATACCAATGTTACCCAAAAGATTTTGCAAAAGAGTTTGCTACTCTAACTCCACCCGATTTCCAGCTATGTGAAAAATAGAACTTATGGTAGGTGGGGATTATAGTATACCTACAGATTATTTCTTTGCAGATTTCCCAGCTGTATGTGAATGAAAGCTGAATTTTTACTCCAAAATGTTGGTGAATTACGTACATAGCCTCTATCTTTACAGATTTCGCCAAAAATTTATGTTTTTGTTTTAATTGAAAACATTTATCTTAAAAACGATTTAGCAGATTTACTTAAAATTTTGTTGGGAATACAATAAATAATTTAAAATTTTTGTATTGTAAAAAATACTTATTTTATGTCGAAATGATAGGTCTGAGATCAAGCTTGTGGCATTTTTCCCGATAGATAGAATCAATTGCAAACAACTCAGGAAACACAGATTTCAGTGACACTACTATACGCTTGTTGGAAAGGTGAGCAAAAGTCCGTTAACTATGACTTGAAATGACACTTTTTGCTATAAAAATGGCTTTACCAAACGCAAGAACAAAAAATACAAACTCTATAAAGGCAAGAGAAACTTAGTCGAAGTTGTAATAAGGCTACAATTTAATTTCAAAAATTACAGTTTTCTCATAAGAAATATCTTCCACATACCAAAAATACATCCACTTTTTGCCGAGTTGAACCGCTCTTGGGGGATGTTTTAATGAGTAAACCATCATGAGTTACTTCCAGTTGGTCAGACCCAACTCTACTGTAGACAACTAGAGAGATTACGCCATGCAATTTAAAAAAAAACGCCCGATTTGAATAATAGGAAAGGCGTTGTCTTCCATCATGACAACGCTCGACCACATACTTTTTTGATGGCCCGTCAAAAATTGCGAGAGCTTATTTGGGAAGTTTTGATGCATTTATAGTATAGTCCAGATATTGCACCCTCTGACTATTACTTGTTTCGATCTTTGCAGAATTCTCTCAATGAAATTCAGCTGGTTTCAAAAGAAGTCTGTGAAAGCTTAAACGATTGGTAGAGTATATACACAAAAATAGGAAGTGGAATAAAATAGGAAATCATCTCTACTCCGTAGCAATTGAAGCTCAGCGGATTGAAATAGAGAATGTTGTTGTTTTTTAGTCCTTAACGAGAATTATGCTACGACTAAATACTTACGGCCAGTTTTCGTAACAGTTAACATACTTCTACTTGTATTGATACATAAAAAATATATTTTAATAAAAATAAGATCTAAACTTTTATTGTTTTGTTCATATAAATATTTAAAGTTTGTATAATTAACAAACGGATTTCAATAACTACTAAAGATTTCGTGTGAACTTTGCCATGAGGTGCGTTAAACTATGTACATGTATGTTAGATATATTTGGTTAGATTAGTACGTGAGTATTTTCTATAAAAAGTACTCAGGAGTGATAAAATCGGGCAATTCATCTTCAAAAAACTGAATACAAGTTTCCCACATTTGAAAACTGCCTTCCGACCGTACATGACCTTACGACTTAATCCCAAGATCTTATCCTGCAAGCTAATCTCAGAACGACATTTTTGGATTATAGACTGCTAAAAGAAGTAATGAAATATTTAAGTATTTGATCCTGTCAGGATCAGGAAAATTGTTTTTTATTTATGAAATCGTAACTCTTTCGATAAATGTCTTAACGGTATTGTAAAATCATAAAAGTGAAATACGTACATTCATATACTGAAGTCAAAATTTTTCTCGACGAGATTGGAATTTATTTATAAAAGTGGTACAAGGTTAAAGCAAGAGCAGTTAAGGTCAGGTTCAACAAACTTCCATTTCGACAGACAAAATGGCTCAGTTAAAAATCTATATGATTTATACTTTTCTAAATAACAGGTTAAATACAACATAATGCATTAGGAATGTTACATCTACGCGAATATAAAGTAAAAATTAAAATTAAGAAATCTCACATTAAGTAAAAAAAATGTTGTCTGACAAAATAGAATAACATAACATTTCTTTCAGTGATGTAATTAAATTTTTAATTCAAGTACAATTTGTGTAAAATTAAAATGCACAGCTTAATTACTTTATTTTTATTTAAATTCAGCATGTTCGTGCATTTAATTTTTTTACGACTAACTATTAAAGTTTAAGTTTTCTTTAATTGTTGGAAACTTGACTTACAAGTTGATTCATTGTTTTCATAATTGGTATGGTAAAAATTTCTGTTTGCAAAAATTTAGTATGTAACAGACAATTGTGGGTTCCAGTAAGAATTGCGTAACCCAAATTATAAAAAAAACCAGTTCGAAATATGTAAATAATTGTAAAAAAATACAAATTTCCAAATTATATCACCGTTACACTGAAGATGATGACAAGGTAAAACAATCATTTTGACGGTACCAGAGAAAATTTAAATTTTAGGTTAATCGCCTCAAATGGTACGTTAAACGAAACTACTCCTAATATAGAAACTATTTCTAAGATTTACCAAACAAAGCCTATCGGAAGGAAATCGTTGTGCGAGGGAGTTCAAATAGGAGAACTGATTTAGAGAAATTATTATGCAGGACAAAATAATTGATAAAAATGTGAAAAAACTGGGTCATTTTTTTATTTCTTTTACTTTTTAATTACAATGTGTGACGATCAAATTGTTTACTTTTACTTAAAATTTCCTTTCAAATTCTTTTAGTATTCGTGTGCTAAGAGATTTTGAGTAGACGAACCTTATAGATTGCAAAAACCCAATAACCTTAATAACTGTTAACTTTATTAAAGAATCGTTAAATTTCTTTTAGCGACTAAAACCATCAATTAGCAACTTGAAAGTGTACAATTTTTATCGCATCAAAGTCTACTCCAATTTTTTGATAACGAAAATGCACATTATATTGCTTTAACTGCATCGGCGGCGTATTATATATTATAAAATGAAATTGCAAATTTTTTGGGACGATTGTGTAGCTTTTTAAACTGAACTTTTTAACCGCAAAGCTTGCCTAAATACCTTCAGGGCTAAGAATGGCAATAAAAAAATTAAATTTTTAACAACGTTTTAAAATTGCAGTAATAATAAATTATTGTAATCTCGATGCATTTGGTAAACAGATTTAATCTGGAGATTTTCTTTTACCCAATTACATTGCCGATAGAAAATTGTATTTACCTCCTTAACTTCAAAATTCTACAGTTTAATTTGATTACATCCAAGAAAATTTAATATTACGCTTGTTTCTGTGTATAATAGTTAATACTTGGGATATTACATTTTTAAAACGCCTTATATTTTAATCAAAATTGCTATTAATTTAAAAACGGAAATTAACTTAAAATAACTTATAAAACTCCCTTTGAAAATTATGTTTAAAAAGTCGTTAAATCTAAATATTTTAAATTTTTTCGCTTTTCCTCTATGTAGAAGCTCTCGTGTTATACATTTTTCACTTTTATGTCGGTCGTTTAATTATCTCACATGATAGACTAAAGGCAATGGCATAACCAAAAGGATATTTCTTAAAACATTTCAGTTTTAATACTTTTCAACTTTAGATTCCTAAAAGTTATGCCAACAAAAACTAATTAAAGTGCCTAAAATGAACCATGTTTATGAAGGGGTTGTTCAAATTATTTCTTATAAACCATTACCAAAATTCTGATATATGGATTAAAGATAAATATGTGGTTATCATTAATTTGTTGTTTTACATGACATGGTTTTTAATGAACCATGCGTGATTTACGAGTATATCTTTTATTCGGACATTTTCAAGCCGTCATTTTGTATTTTCAATTTTTAAAGTTAAAATAATAACCGATGATCCTAAAAATTCTAGTAGTATAATATTATTTATATTTTAAACTTAAGTAAATGTACATATAAATGATTTTATTAGGAAAGAAAATACAATTTTATTAGCGTGTAAAAAAATGGCTAACTCTTTCATTTATGATTATAGAAATCCATTAAAAGCGTTTTTAGTTAAATGATTGAATCCACTACTTTTTGTATACGAGGTAAGTTATTACTGACCCATAGATAACATTCCACTCTGTAAACCGCGTTATGGTAATCGTCATATCTAATCATCAGTATGACAATGCTATCTGAATATCGTAGGTTTGTGATTTTCTTTCCCGTGACCAAGATATTTGCAGTTTTCCAAACTTTTTTGCATTGTCTATTCTATGTAGGTACATATCAGGCCAGTATAGAGAAAATCATCGGAAAATATTGGGATAAGTCAAATCCCACCTAGGAGAAAAGAGATATTAGATGATGTGCCTCCTACAGTTTGTTTGGCTAAAGATTAATTTGTCTCTCTCAAAGCAAACTTATGATACCTTTCAATATTTGTTATGATTGTTGTTAATAATTTCGCAACCAATATCGGTGGTTCTAGAACTTCTGCAAAGTTCTAGAATCAGTTGGTTTCCGCATATTACGTATTCATAACTAATACACCAGATTTCGAATCCAGATCGAGCATCTGGATGTTACATTTTCTTCTAGAAAGTTTTGAAAGATTCTGTAACACGTGCAATAAGAAATAGTTATTTCTTAAAATTTTACGGTTGCGAGCCGACGATTGTCCCTGTTATTTAAAATCGCTTAAGGAAACCCTTTAGCGTTACCAATTGATTGTAAAATATTCGGTTTGTCCCAAGATAATTACCAATTTTATAAACTAATTTGGCATATTAGCCGGTAGTATAGCGTCACTAATTATGTGGTGATTGACAAAGTATCGAGCCTTGTTAGTCGAACTCATTTACGGACCATAAACTTGACCGCCCGCCACCTTCATACGTATGTCTGGTAAGTAAATGTGGTGGACACCGTCACCGTTGCGGACGAGCGGCCTCGTGACCCGGATTCTTCAAGCCAGCAGACCCACTGATATTTGAAGAGTTGCTTGTTTGCAGCACTACGTGAAGTTTAAACAGTGTCTCCGATATTTACTACAATTTATAAGTGCACGTGAAATTGTTGTTTTATTTAAATGTACTCTATGTTTTGGAAGTGTTGCTCATCATACTTGTCTTCATTGTTGGATCATAACAAAACAGGATAAAAAAATTCTTTGATGTAAGTTTATCGATACTATCCACTTTCATTAACAAGATAATTGGATCACCTTCATTAAACCACCTACCTTATTTCTCAAAATTAAGATCAAATTTAATCAATTAATTTATTCTAAGCCTGATAAATTAAGTAACCAATTAATTTATGTATAGTATAATATTAAACAAATTAATGTAAACTTAAAAGTTTAAATTTGACGCAATATTGCTTAGGTAACGAAAGAAAAATTCTATAGTCGAAAATCAAAAATGATGACAGGAAAACTTAAACGATTGATATGCTTTCAATGCTGTTAATTAATTTCGTAAATTTATGTCAATACATAAGTCATCTACAGCTGGAAATTACAAAATGAAACATTTAATTAATTATAAATTTGAGTTGTGTAAATAGTAAGTGATTAATTTATTTCAAGTTTTAATTAAACTTGTAGAATATAACTGCCACAATTAATACGTTCTTAGTTTAATTACATCTCGACAAACATTTGTCAACAACTACAAAATGAATTAAAAGTTTGTTGAAAAAAATTAATGCAACTTAAAAAATTTTCATAAGCAATCGTCATAATTAAATAAGTATGCTTATATTTGTATGTACTCGCTAAATAAGAACTATGTATAAGTTGTTCTAGTTTGATGATTAGAAATCGTGTCAGTAGTGTTTATATAGAAAATGGTTTATTGACATTTTTAGTACCGCCGTTGCATGAAGTTACACATTTAAATTCATTCAAGTTATTTAACTTCGTAATTTGTATAAATTATTCAAGTGTTCCAGCGATGTTACTTTTGAAATCACACTAAATTTTTTCTACAACCTTGATTTTGCACGAGGCTGCTCATTTTTAGAAGTAATTTGAAAGGGAAGTGAACAAATAATGATCGCAAAACAATTTTCTCACGAAGCGTAAGAAAGAATAAAATGAAAAATGTAAAACCTAAAAAGGGCGAATAAGACTGTCCGAGAAGAGTTTTAGCAGTATCTTTCAAATTTAGGGAAATATTCAAGCATTTTAGGTTCATGTATTCAAAAATTGTAAAGCAAGAGTAACATCCTCGTTTCTTCATTTGGTATTACCTAATACAAACTTTACCCAAATATTTTTATTTTACTCATTATAGAACAATTTGCATATTAAGCACTTCCAAAAATTAATGGCAGTTTATAATCGTTATTAGTATACTACCGTTTAACACAATTTAATAATCTTGCTGTAAAAATATCAATGCTTATCCCGATATTTTATCAATAAATTTTATAATAATTTGTTTTTAAGTCACTAATTTTACAAATTATTACGGTAGTGTAAGTTATTTTATTATATAAACTAATCCTGAGCAAGCTGAATTTTGATATAAAATTGTCTTGAACATAATAAATTGAAAGCAACTATAGGTTGCTTTTTAAGTAATGAACCTATTAGAGACAAAACCTTGAATGCCCTACTTTTTGCTGGCGACCAGCTTATAATAAATTAATATTAGTCGACGATAGTAGTTACATGTCAATAAGAAAACTGCAAGATGAGTAAGACAAAAAATTGGAAATTAATTTAAAAAGACTGAATATATTGGTAAGAAAGGATAATTAAATGACCTTGACATTGGAATGGCATTATAGATAATCATAACACCTAATTTAAATATTAACATTCAACGGCCGAAGCAGTGAAGAAGACACATCACATAAATTCGGTCAAGGTAAACTAGTAATACCTCATTTGAACTCGCTATTATAAAAGGACAAAATAACAAAAATGGTACTAAACCATTATTTATATAAGACAATTTTGAAGGGCATATATACATATAGGAAAGAAAAAAGATAAAGAAAGGT
Source organism: Lycocerus yunnanus (assembly GCA_036346125.1). Taxonomy (NCBI): domain Eukaryota; kingdom Metazoa; phylum Arthropoda; class Insecta; order Coleoptera; family Cantharidae; genus Lycocerus; species Lycocerus yunnanus. The sequence continues at coordinate 2,023,317 of JARFIX010000017.1, forward strand.
TGGTAAGAAATGTGTTATGGAAGAAGAAGCAGCAGCCTATCTGGGTTAGACTACTTCAGCAATAATACTATAAAAGAACTAAAGAATTTAAAATAATAAACACAATTACTAAAAAGAGAATACAAACATCTTCAAGGCATGGAAGAAAACAGGTGGTCGAGAGACTTCAGGTGGTGACTTTTAACTTAAAAACGTAATGTATCTCAAATTAAAATCTAAGAAGATTTTCCACAGTTGAGGAACAACCTCTCAAATGAATCAAATAAAATTATTAATTCAAATAAAAATTTGACAAGATGACAGAGTTATGGCGACACCTGAAATTATTAATTAAAATTGAAGTTGTAAGTGGCTGGAATATCATAAAGAGCAGAGAAGAAAATGTGTTTATAAGAACCTCGATAGAATGAAGGCCTAGTAAAGGCAAGCTCGTAAACTGAACTCGATATAAATAGAAGATATGTAACGTGATTTAATAATAGTTAGATAGGGAAAAGGGTGGATAGTTAAACTATAAGGAGTGACGGGCATAATTTTTGGATTGGATTTGCCAATTAGAATGGCATAAAAATATTTTCTTCCTTGAGTTTTTGTGTTTTAGGTAAATTTAACTTGGGAATTGATAATATTACCTAAAAACAAGTGATCACATTATAGTTAATTGGATATTTCCTGGTCCGTCTATCCTCTTGTTTGGGGAGAAAATATATAGAAGAGATGGACCTACAGTTTTTGTTACAGAATGCCTAGTATATACATATATACCCAAAAAGAATGCAATACCGATATAAACGTAAACAAAGCTGCATTGTCATTTTATCTTCCAAAAACAACTTTAAAAACGTAGACTTTCAACAAATTATTTAGAGAATGAGATCCGGCAACACAACCACTGTGTGGAAAAATCTCTGCAGTCTAATTTCTCTGTGAGTCACCATAAACACATTTTGCCAATATACATTTCCCCCAACCTGATTCCTCTGGAATGCTGCAAAAACACCAGACTGAAAAAAGACTCAATGATGGAAAGGATATAACACCAGGGAAGGCACTTGACGACATTTTACTTGTACCTGTGATAACGCCAGCTATGAAAAAAGCACGTATCAATCTGGCAAGCAATATAACTTGATCAGAAAACATACGAAAGAGGAAAGAAACAGACACAAGAAAGAAAATGCCAAACCTAAAAAAGAAGCAATTCAAATGCAAGTCGTCTTCTTCAGACTCGTATGAAATAGTTTGAAAAACAACTGGATCAAGTGTTTATTGTGTTACCGAGGTTTGCATAAAGGTACGACAAACAAAAATTCAAGAAAAGTGTAGGGACATCTTTCCTATCATAATGTGGTCCATCTCTCCTATGCTGGGTTGGAAAGATGGGCCAATTTAAACATCCCTTTGAGTTTTTTAAGTTTATTTAAAGGATAAACAATGCTTAATGTATGTGCTATGTTTAGAACACAGTTTTATTTTGATTAATAAAGAAAATATTAATAGAGTTTTAACAGGTGGTCCAACTATACTCCCTTTATCCTAGTTACTTTTTTAGGAACCAACGAGTCTATCTCGAATTTAACGGGTTTTATAGTTTTAGGAGTTGTTAAACGGCTGAAAAAAAATGTTGTGTATATAATTATGAACAAAACGCGTAATTTTATTGAAAAATAACTAAAGATTCTTTTTAAAATAAATAAATTATATTTAAATTATTTTATTTTTTTTTTAAGATAAAAATTTACCGATTTATGATTTTTTAAGTGTTGTGTTAACAATTATGAATAATTTACACACTACTTATTTATTGCATGATAAGCAAACAACAAGAAGGCGTAGAAATGTTTCTACGGAAGAAAACATCGCTCTTCTTATTAAAAGTGCAAGTGAAGAAGAAAAAATGTTAATTTTCTGTCGTTCACAATAACACGGACTTTGTCCGTTCACTTCATGAAAATGCAAGGATCAAAATTTCTTCTACTTCTATTTACAAGTCGTTGATTCAAAACTGAAACCAAATGATAATCCAAAAAAGTAAATACCATCCATCAATTTTTGAAAATAAAAACAAAAACAATTTAATTCTATTCAACAGTTATGCCCGGTTTTACCAACGTTTAAACTGCAATTAAATTATTTAAGCCTATAATATTTAAGCCGAAATCGCAGTTTAAATGTTTGTGAAACCGGGCATTAGTGTTTTCTTAAAATTTGAGGTTCTATCACGCTTAAAAACACCCATTATTACTATTGCTTACTAATTATTATTAATTTTTATTTCTAAGCTCAATATTTTAATTTTCAAAAACTCATGCGTATTATGCAATTCCGTTCTTTCAGGAAAATACTTTGCACTATGTATGTATTATGTGACATACGTATTATACCGGACCGCTCACATATTTTCACTGTCAATTTCTCCAATTTTTCTTTTAACCAATTTTAGCAATTTACTATTTATAAAATAGAACCACCTTATTCATCCCATTAACATTTTATTTTCAAATTATTTATTATCAAAATTATTACATTCCCTAAAACCGTGGTAACCTAATAAAGAATGGTGGCAGTGTATGAAGAAAATAAACCGTTCTATTTACAAGTCAAATATAGGTATTAATGCAAACGGTTCAAATGGGGCAGAGAATCCGTTCATAATAACCCAAAGTGAGAAAGATCTCTGGAGAACGAACTAACAAAACTATCAACAAAGCTGAAGATTTGGTGTTGATTGACCGTCGAATAAAAGTTTCAGTTATTGCTATAGAAATAGGAATATTAGAAACAAGTGTTTTTAAAGTTCTACATGCAGATTTGGGGATGAACTTTTGGTTGAATAAATTTCCAAGATTCTCAGTTCCAAACAAAAACTGTGTAAACAACATATTTGCGAGGAGAATTTGACTGCCTTATTGCAAGATGAAGACTTCTGTAGAATTGTATAAGACGTGCGTATACCATTGAGACTATCCCACCAAACAAGAGTTCATTCAATAGGTTCATAAGGTTTCTCCACCACCAAAGTAACGCAATCACTACAGTTTTCTGGGACGCGCCGAAAATACCCTTAAGTGAATTAATGCCAAAAACTACAATAACGGGGAATGCCTGGAAAGACTCACTTAAGAATTATAAATAATTTTAATTAAATTCAAACCATTTCAACATTTATTTGTCTTTTGAAATGGAACAGTTGATAACTACTATTATTTACGCGATGATCTCCAATCACACACCAATGTCATATACTATCTTATATTTAACATAAATTTAACATTAGCGTATTTAAAAAGTTATTAAATTAAATAATTAAGAAATTTATTTGTACTTAACCGACATCAAAATTCTTTTTGAAATTGTCGAACATCTCCCAATTTTTCTAGTCGATTCTCTAATCCAAGATTAACAGCATAAGGGTAAACTAACTGCTTATCTCAAATTCAAATTCCTAAAACTACAATTTAAAAATAATTTTCTTTTTCTCTGTGAAAAATACAGTATATTAGTAACCGATGAAATGATATTTATATTAAAATTTATAGGTTAATTGAACAATAAAAATGTAATTCTTTCATCAGCTTTCGGCAGTGGCTGATTGATACATAAATATGTAAATTCCAAACTTAATATATTATATAAGAAAGAACTTGCGGGGCTGCAGAATCGCGGGGCTCCGAGCAGTTGCTTTGCTTGCTACCTCCGAGTTTTGGTCCTGACTACTCGGTATGAAATTCTGCATTTGATCGAGAGTCTGTCTAGTTTATTAGTATTTTAACTATTTTAGTAGTATTATAAATTATTAGCTAGTATAAATAATCTGAAATTAAAATTAATAAATTAAATTAGCAATACAATTTAGTACGAGTAGATAATTGCAACATACAATGTACTTTTAGTTATTTACGCATTTACACGTACCTAACTACGCAGGTAATTAGGCACCTGATTGTATTTATATCCGCTTTTAAATACACGTATCTTGATTTTTTCCTTTAAGCCATTTTAATTAAAAGGCGACTACCCTTAAATAGTTCCATATATTTTAATATAAAATTACTATATTATCTACTATTTTAATATAAAAATTTTAAGGATGGAAAATAATGCAAACATTTTAGTAATTTAGTGTTAATGCAAATTTTATATAGTGGGTTGTAAAGTATCAATGAAGTATATTTTTTAAAGACATGGTGAATGTTAAAATATAATTTTTATTAGTCGTTTGAATTATTACAAGTTACAACTTAAGTTTTCTTCTTTGTTGCGAGATATTAAGCATGAAAAATTTGATTTCGTACTTTTAAGAGTAAAGTGACTTCGTAATGACTCCTTATTTCGAAGGAGTGAAGCGCCATATTCCACTCGAAACTCAAATGCGGGAGGAAAATTGGAGTGCAAACACAAAGACATTTAATTCTTTTTAAATTTAGATTTATCTTCTAATCTAAATAAAAGTGTGTACTTGAATAAAAAAGTTTTAGACAATTCAATTATTGTTTCTGGAGTAGTAATAATGTAAACAATTATTCTTAAAACAAGCACATTTTAAGCATTTTCAAGATGCAAAAAATATATTTTTCTAAATTCTTGGCACCAAAACTCCTTCTGTGATTTCCTGTGTTCGGTACGATCTTTAATGCAACGGATGCATGCAGGGAAAACCGGAAACTGTGCAGACGGTACGAAACTGGAGATATATAATATACTCAAAGATTTGGAAAGGAAGGCATTTAATAACAGCAGCTATTTTCCGAAGAATCTGAGTAAGTTTCCCTGGAGCAAATCCTAAATAATCAAATGAAATACAATAGTCAGCAATGTTTGGATTAACTTAACTATTAAATAAACATTTTACTAACGTAGACTGCAATTAAATCATTTTGCATATTATATTATTTTCCCAAGCATAAACTCACATTATTGCTAACTATGTATGGCAATAAATTTTTAATTGGAAATTTATTCTACTAATAACAAAATCCTTTTAAACTTTCTTTTTAAAAATTTTTTCCTTGGTATGGAACATGTGATCAATATATTATAATATTTTGTACTTTTAATCAATTTGGAACGAATATTAAATTTAAACTTTTGTACAGGTAATACAAAATAAAATATGTTTGAGTTATATTTTTATATCTTCACCTGGGTATGAGTATAACTATTGATCTATAAGATGTAAGTCGTTAAGTACATAAAAAATGGTCACGTATTTAGTATCGCGGTCGTTTAGCTGACATTTTGAAAATTGCCTACATAAATTGTAATTCTATTTTCACGTTCGTACTTAAATTCACTTCAGAGATTTACGTGTTTTCCGCTTCACAGTTTTTTTAATTTAGCGTTAAATAGTTTTTTTATTTTCAAGTTGCAATTAGAAGTAGGATCATTATTTATTCTGGCAACAGATCTACCACGTTAAGCACTTGACCGTTTTTAGGTTCTGAGTGCTTGTAACTTGAATCCAAAATCAATGAGTGGTTTATAAATGTGACTGCGATGGATGGAAAACACTTGACTTGGGATCAATTTGAGAGTCAATCCATTCCTTAGTTAAGCAATTTCTATTGTAATCAAGGAAATAGATTAATTCAAACACCTAACCAAACGACTATTGACATAAGAGTTTAGAATATACAATATCCTATGTGTTCCTCTAATTGTTTTATTAAATATTACATAACTTTATAAATACTATAAAACATCCTTATTGGCATGTGCATGTTTAATTAGCAAACTTTGAATATAGTTTCCAGGATCAGCATTACAAATTGCATAATTGGATAATTTCATTGTTATAACATGTCATAATACTTATATTATCAAAGTTTTGTTAGATTGATAAGCAAACACTGCAAAACCAGTAACCTGCAGTCATTACATGTCATAAATTCTATGTAATGTAGCTTATAGAATTTGTAAGAGCTGGGTGCGTTTTCCTACTAACAGCAGGCTTGGAAAAATTATTTTTTAACAGTAGCTATAGTTTCAAGTTATTTTTTAGCATACAAAATGAGCTTTAAGCTAAAGCGCAATGCAAAAAAATTAACGCTTATGTAATATTAAACGTGATTAAAATTTTGTTGACCTTTCATAATAATTATTAATAACTAATCCGACGTTTTATTTTTATCAACGCTAGAAATAAACCAAAATATACAGAATAAAGATGACGAAAAGAAGGGGATGCAATAAAATACAGAAAAATTACAAAAAGAAAAATTAAATAAAAATAAAATATTGTAAACTTTTTACATACTAATATACCAACCTGTTGATAAAAAATACCGTTTAACTCAGCGAAGAATAACACGTAGCGACCGTGTAGGAGGTGAAAAAATGTGACAGCAACCAAATACAAAAATGGAAAAACTACAAGTTCATGAATGTGCAATAAACTAAGAATTTATAAGGTGGAAAACCCAACAACCGTTAGGTGTAAAATAAAAATATACAAAAAAAGTAACGGTCCTGAACCAACGGTAAAGAAAGTGTCCGTATAAAGGAACATTCCAGTGATATGAGACAGGCTCAGATCCAAAGGAATATCGAGAAAGAAGAGGACAGGAGCAAATTACTTACGGCTTTATGCAGACACATGGTGGACTTAAACTATATTATCGATCATGATAGTATCGGTGTGCTTGATCGAGAACGTAATTTTCGTAAGAGAAAGGTTAGAGAGTCACTTCATATCTATCAGAAGCGCACGCCGATGAACGACAAAAGAGATATTGGAAACTTTGATGAGGATTATAAGTGCATCTTGGAAATGATCAGTGCAAAACTAAATAGTTTCACGATGGTGAGGGAAATTACCGTTTGATCAGGATCCTTATTCTTTTCGTTTCTTTCTGAGTTTTTATAATATACACCTAATGGTTGTTGGGTTTTTCATATTATAAATTTCTAATTTACTTGCACATTCATACACTTGTAGTTATTCAAATTTTGTACATTGGCTGCTGTCACGTTTTTTCATCACCGTCGCAACGTGTTATGGTTAGTCAAGTTTAAAAGCATTTATCACTATTCTGTACATTTTTGTTTATTTTTAGCCTTGATAATGAATAATAAACCCGGAAAAGTCACACAATTTATAAATTGTTTTATTCATGACCAATATCCAATATGTGGACTATATATATATCATATTCTGAAATAACCTTTATAAAAAATAAATAAAATAATCTTTAACTGAAATAATGGAATTTCTTTTGAGAACAGCTTTGACCAAACTATAAACGAGAGTGTTTAGAGAGCAAGTCTAAACAACAGGAAGGATGGCGAACAAATTAAATCGAAGTGTTCAAATCCCTAAATTCCGGCTTTAATTTTTTTAATTAAAATTGATTACATTTTCGTAAATTTAATAATCGTAGGTGTCATTGAGAGAACAGGTACTATTATGACAAAATTTAAATCTTAAATTATATTCTTTTATTTAATAATTGTTATATAGAACATATTTAAAAGAGTTAATTATTTACTCGATTCAATCGTTTTAATATTGCAATGTGTAATTAAAAGCAATGAATTTGTTTTCTTACTTTGAAAAAATCCTAATTGCAATTATCGAATAATAGTTAGAGTTTTTACGGTAGGCGAGAATATCAAATCCACGACCCACGGTACTGAAAAAATTTTACATCTTATACCTAACTGCTATGAAATCTATAATAAAATAAATAATGCTCAATACAATTATTAAACCACTTATAAAAAGAAAGTGCATAATGACCTGTTCAGATTTATTAACCGATAAATTATTGATGGTAATGGTCGGGGTTTTCCAATAACTTACCGTTACAAACCAAAATATTTGACGTTCAAAGAAGTATATACATAAGCTTTTGCAGTAAGACAATCAACTTGGACCCAAAGACACCCCCTTCACGCTAAATCCTTTATTACGTTGTTATCCCGAACAAATTTAACAGTGGTAAACTTGCATTCTTGGCTAACAAGAACATTTGAAATTGAAACTTTGTCGATTATCAAGCACAACACTAAATGCCATATATTAATCTCATCCCGACCTCCAGCCGTACCATCCGGTCTCCAATACATTCTACATGGGAAATGCAGAAACAAAGAGCACAATCGCAGTATTCTTCAGAAAAGTAATTAATTACAAGATAGAAAGTGTGATAATGACATAAAACAAGATTTGCACTAAATATCTTGTTAATTGTGTAATTGCAACGCAAATCCACTTCACTTGCTATGACTTAAACTAAATAGGAACAGAGGCCAACACCAACTGCAAAAACAAAATAATTTTGTAACGTAACCACAATTTGGAAATTTCCGGTTACTAAAAATTTGTAACGTCCAGTACAATGTAAAATTGCCTTATGTAAAATTTCTTCGCTTCGTGTAAGTTTAAAAATTAATTAATCCAACTTTTCATGTAAATGTGAAAGAATTTCGATTTTACAACTTTAATCCAGAAAAAATATATTATATTCCTAGGGCAAAACCCTTTTAGTACTGTATATATTTCAACTTTAATATTATTAATTTCATAAATAAACATGTGAGTCAAGTAAAAAGTTTCAAGTAGTTACCTACAAAATTTAAATTTAAATTCAGTTTGTATTACAAAATAAGTAATAAAGATTATAAAATTTTAGGAATAAAAATAATCAAGAGCGTACGTGGTGAAGAAAAGCAGCATAACTACGAAATCTATTCTGTTAAGCTTGTAATTTATTTAAATTAAAGCTTAAAAATATCCGGTTAGATAATATTTTCAGAGAATTTAAATGAGAATTACCTTTTTTTAATTAAATCCTAATTAATTCCTTATCCAATATCAGATTTACCTATAATTTATTTTTCTCCTAAAAATAAATTTAAAAATAAATCCAGCTTAATGAAAAACACCAAGGCAATAAAAAACATGTAAATATCTAAATTTTCATCATTAAACAAGAGCAAATTAAGGTTCAATAGCTGGAAAAGCTTCATCTGAAATTATTTTCCAGCGTTGGAAAATATTTTTGTTTCATTGAAAGCTCGTTGATTACGTAATTTATCACCTCAGTTAGTGTTTTATTCAAATTTTGTCCAAATATTTCTATTTTATTATAAACCAACCGTTAATTAGGTACTTTTGTGTGTTTGCTGTAAAAAAAACAAACTGAAGGTAAAATATATAAATAAGTAACTTTATTTGGGTAAATGAAATGAAAGTTCCTAAATTTTCTTTCTTTAATAGAATTTTTTTAATTTCGAAAACAAAATTAATTCATCGCATCGGTTGTTTTGAAAATTTTTACCTTAAGAGATAAATTTATAACTAAATTTGATTTGTCTTAAAAACTGAAAAAGTATGTGATTTTCCAGAACTTATAATCGCAATTACTTTCAAGAGTTGAAAAACTATAACCTTATAGATGTTTTTCACGATTGTGTCTTAGGGAGCGAATATAAACAATAGGTGTTATGCAAGTGCCATGTTAGATCTCGTATTGTTTGCAATCTTGTTGACGTTCTCTTTGACGACGTCGCTAGTAAGTTAACTTTAATATAATACTAAACGGACGTTATGAAACATTTAGGTGCCCACTGAATCTCAGACTTATTAAGCTTATCTTTTATTTTATATTTGGGTTCCGAGCGACATTCTTCAAAGTTTAGTCTACATAAAACTTTAACGTAGATAGTCCCTACTTTAAAATATTATACTTATTTTTTGGAGTTATTTTGTTAAAAATAAGCAAGTGTCTACATTTTGCTACGCTACGCTTTGCTATGGATATGTAAGGATTGCTTGTCAAACGGAGTTGTAGTTTTATCTAAATGGTACAAAGATTAAGAGAATCAACAAACGGTGACAATAATATAATTGCAGATCTATAGAAGGTATCTATTATTAAACCAGGTCACAGTTATTTCGAGTTTATTTGTAACTACAATTTTTGCTCTTAGGGAATGGGTAGACAATTTTAATGGTATCTTGTCCCTCTAAGGCGTCTAAAATAATAAATTTATATAAAATTTAATGAAACTGTAGCTTTAAATCCTGAAGAATTAAAAAAATCAATTTTGTTTTTTATTTACTTTTGTATCTTTAGAAATTCTTAAAATAGTATTTTTGTTGATTCATTCATTTATTCAAGTTTTAAAGGCATTTTTTAATCATTTTAAACAGAAATTTACTTTTAATTTTTAAAGATTATACTTAGGCCGGTATTCTCTAAATTGTCTTTTACGTAAAGATCCTTTAAAAAATGCTAAAACTTTGTTTACACTCCAAAATGTTGACGCATTTTTGACATAATTTTACATGGAAACTAGGCTTTTCCTTTCGTGAAAGGATCATTTTATAAGGGATTAGTTACAAAATACCGGCCTTAGTGTTTATGATCAGGATATTCATGTGTTTATTATGAGGTTTTGATCACTAAAACAGATCTAAAACCGTATTTGAGTCAATTTTATTATTTAATTTTTTATGTTTAAATGCCCTTGTTTTGCTGTTTTTGACTAAAGTCACTTTTATTGGATTCATTTTGCTGGATCAAATTTTTCACAATTGTTTATATTTAGCGTTTTAGCGACGTCAAATTTTTTTATTTCAAGCATTTACTTAATTACAAGATGTCGCTAAAAATATTAAAGATTACGATTTTTCATCGACAAGTCGAGCAAGAAACTGGGTTTTCAGAAAGTCACATATTTCGCGATTGTGTACCGGATTGCTCTCAATACAAGAAAGCGATTGACTATTTTTTTTTAATAAAACCTAATTAATATTTCGCGTCATTTTTGAATAACAAAAGAATGAGTTTCGAAAAGGATGTTTCATATTTACAAATTAAAAATAACTGTTCAACTTAAATTGAAATGTGATGTAAAACTTTGGTTAGATGATTATAAGCTGTAAACAAGAAATGCACAGATTACGCTGTTTTTGTTATTAAATATTCAGTTGAACTTGTGTGGTAAATATTGTTGGAAGGAGTAAACATTGCTTCTCAACTTAGGTTTAAATAATAGATTACTGCTGGAACTAGAAGTTGCAACGTGAAACAGTGCTCTTCAGAAATTTAATTGTTTCAAAACTGTCGCAAAAAGTGGAATGAATTTCATACAAATCGTAGTGTATAATCCCGCATTCCTAAAGCGCTTCCGCTTCCGCTAAAAAATTAAAATTGAAAACGATCTCACACTAGAAAAACGAATCAACAAAGGCGGCAATTAGAAAGTTATTATAGTATTAATTTTGGTTACTGTAATAAATCAAAATCTGTCGAGGAATTATTTAATTAGACTTGTATTAATTTTATTGTTAATTTAACCTACTTACAGCTTAAGTATGATCCGTCAATGAGGTCAAAAATATTTCAGGTGAATTGCACCTCCTTAATTACATGCAATGACTGGTTTGTCTACGTTTATATCCGATACACAAACTGGTTTTTCCAATACAGAAATATGTATATTATGGTTAACTAAAATTTATTTTTAGCTTGTAACGGAAAATAGCTTTCTACTATAAAGTAATTATTTTTTCGCACTAAATGTGACATAAACGAAGCTGCATAGTTTTTCATTATGCAAAAACAATAAAACAGCATCAATAATGAGCTATTTCGTTTGCAATAAAAGCATAAATTTTTACTGGTGTTAATTATTGCTGATTTGGTAATCCTGTTAAATAATGGATTCGAAAATAGCATAGCATTGTTTAGTTTAGTAATGCATGCCATTAGAATCATAAATTTAAATAAATTTTCATAAATATTTGCGTAATCTTTTGCCGGATTGAACTGTTCTGTTTGTTATTTTTGGCTTGGGTGTTCCATAAAATAAATTAAAACTTTCCAACAATGAGTTGCTGCCACCAGGCCACCAGGAAATGGAAAGGAAATAATGGTCAACGCAGTTCTTTTAAACCTACTTTATTCTCGATGAATTTATAAAGCTCGCGATAGTATTGTTAATCGTTTTTCAATTTAATTCTAATTTGAAAGTCATAAATTTGACGAATTGAATAATTTTGGGAATTTATAGTAACATATAATTCTTCCGAAAATATGTGTTATTGATCCTCACTTTGACATATACCCTTGCCTGGAGAAACCATGCTCTGTTTTAATATTTCGTATACGAACAACACCATCTGCTACTGTATGCTGTGCTCAACTCTAATGAATTACATTTTTTGTGACGGTTTCAAGAAAATGATCAAAATGTACAACTTGCTAATAAATGGGTTAGAAACAAATTACTTCTACAACTTGTTTACATTCATAAATCTATCAAAATGTAATCTTCTAAATATGAAACAAAATTTGCCTAATTAAGAGATTTCTATGCAAGTGCAGGAATTTCACAATTAGCAAAACTTCCTTCAAAATTTAATGAAATGGTTCACAGTGCAGTTTGTATTAAGAGGTATAATACGGAAGATACTTTTATAAAAAAACATTATAATAACAATGCATCGAAAGTAAAAAAGATGAATTTTAAATTTTAGAATTATTATAACGTTATAACGACATTTTTATAACGTTATTATGACGTTATGTTCAAGTTCCTACATATGTACTAATGTGGTACATACATAATATGTATGTATGTGGTCAATACATACTCTGTTATCCGCAAAGAGGGTTTAAAAGCAAATTTTTTTGTAATCTGTAAAATTCAGTTGATGTTCACCGACATTTATCGTACTACTCTCGTATTAAAGCATTATAAGTACCTGCCAGTTCGTACAAGACTGATAATTGCTGTCATTTATTGATTGGAGTAAATGTCATCTTATATGGCTTTCGTATGGAATCTGTATGATTGGGCGTGTAATCTTTGACGATCAATGTAGGTCATTAAGGTCTTAAATTTGTTAGTGTAACGTTTCTGATAAATAAGAAGGAATATTTGGATCCACTGGTCAACGAAAGCTTTTCCAATTTCCTTCCATCTTTCTCTGCTTTCTACATATCTATCTTTTCATCTTGCTCCAAGCTTTCCATTGAAATGTTTTTCTCATTCATCTACTATCTCTTATTTTGATCTAGTGCCACCCAATTTTATTTTGGTAGTATGTCGTCTCATTTACTAATTATTTGTAATTTCCAAAAACTGCTTAAAATGACAGAGTCGTGATACCTCTGCCAAAAGGTGAAACGACAAGAGAGAGATAATAATAAATTTATTATTTCCAATATTAAAGAAAATTGTGTCATTTCTGCTAGCTAATTAATTATAAAGTTAGAAGTATTTTTATAAAAATCTTATTTAATCATAAAGATTAGATTGTTTTATTGGAAATGGTTCATCTTGTCGTTGGACCAAAATTTATCAACAAAGGATTTTTTAATTTTATTGTTTTCGTGAAGCGAGCAGATTGGTATTACAACGTGCAGAATTTGTTGTCGTATGCTGATGGTGAATAAGTGAGCGTTAGTATTTGACGGCGTTGTGCATCAACTAGGCTTAACATGTAGCGCAATTTTAAGAGCGCTTTCGGTTTTCAATGCATGAATTACTTTTAGGTTTCATTTTTCTAATCTTGTCATGCAAGTTGTACTTAGTATACCAGTAAAATATTCTTTAGTGCTTAAGCGTTAGTTATTATTACAGTGTATTTACCCAAATGGAACACACACTGTATAACTGTAAATGTAAATTTACATAAATTTAAATATAACCGGTGTAATCTTTAAATGCTAATTAATTAAATTGTTGATTTGTAAATGTGCAATTATTATTGATTAGCAATTGTTTCATTACATAAGCTTTACGGGAATAGTTAGAATTGCAAACCAAACTTTTCAAGCATCAACGAATATACGAACAAAAATAAATACTAAAGAATTTTATTTAAACCAGCACTAAGGAATAATATTAAAACTTTCTTATAACTTTTGTTATTTTTATTGAGATGTAAAAACATCAGATTTAATTACTAATGTACGAAAATATATTGTAATATATGTAATTATTGAACTATAGTCATTTGATATAACAATGCTGTAAAAATTTGTACTAGAAATATGACTTTGCAACGTGATTGATTAAAATGTATGCATGTTTACACTGTTGAAATTTCATTTGCGATTGTCATTTTACAAATTGGATATCAAAGAAATAAGATTTTTACAATTTTATTATAAATCATGCATTTTCAAGTTGTATTTTAAAATTATTACAAATTCTATGTAATCTCTTGGTTTTAGTGAAACAGTTTTCTTAACATGTTTAATAAAATTTTTAAGTTGCTTATTCTTTTAATTTATACTTTCTTCGAATCTGTTTGTAATCATGAAGCTCTCTACAGAAATTAGTTACAGCCAATTTAGTTATAAAAATATGAGTGTATTATTAAATCTAAACCAATATTTAAACAGTAAAGTTATATGAACTATCACAATATTTTGTAAAATTGTTTATAACTTCGTTTGAGACATCTTCAATTAATTTTAATTAATAATATTATTGTAGTAAAATATGAATATTAATGCAGAATAACATCTGGACTTAACATGTTTAAATGAGCTGACGATTTAAATCTTAGATTAGCAGTCTACAGATACGTACTAAAATTATTTAAAATTTTCAATTTTTAGTAATTAATAGATGATAACTCAAATTAATATAATTTAATTTTAATTAATAAAGAATAATTTGAAATTAGTTGTAAGCTGAATTTATCAGAACATTAACGTAAGATTATATTAATTAATTTAGCTATATGAGTACCATTTGAAATTAATAATAATTTAATTTTAATTATTTATATAGCTTTCAATTTTGATAAATTTTAACTGAATTAAACTTACTTAATAATCACGTGGCTAATCCTGATAAATGAAAATTTTAACAATTAGATGAAGTATTATATTGGATTATATTTCGTCGAATTTTAGAATGTGTCAGTTTTTTAAATTAAAATAAATTTAATTTTTAATTATTTAAAATCAGCTTTCTTCGAATAACTAAGTTTGTAACGGTGCAGTTAAACGACTCCTAAAAACAGGGTTACACAGAAACAAGCCGATAGGGTACGTTAAAAAATTAGCAATAATCCCAGTTTGTTGATTTTATTAAATCAATAATTTAACCCCACACGATAATACCAAAGCATATAATATAATAATCACAATTGTTCAATTTTGTAAAGTTTATAGGACTTCGTTCTCAACTTTCTCAAAATTTAATAATAGATAATAATAATGTATAGCAAAGTACTGAAATCTAAGCGAATAACCCATCGATTTTGGGACCCTTTCCAACATGTGTATTTAAAACAGCTCCGTAGCTGACTACGTATTTAGAAATATCCTTTAAATTTTCAGCATCTAAAACGATACGTATATACTAAATTTTTAGAAAAATTAAAAAATCTTTTACTGAAATTATATATATTATTAACTTTGAAATTAATATTAGATTTAATTTTTTAAATTAAAAGGTTAAATAAAGAATAAAACGAAATTATTCGTAAGCTTTCAGAATTGGTTTAGAAACACTTTAGTAAGCATTTATTTTATTATTTGACGTCTGATGACTGCAGTAACCATTGCTGAAAGCTTACTAATAATTTCGTTTTATTGTTTATTTAACCTTTTAATTTTAAAAATTTTAATCTAATAAAAATCTTTTACCTTTAGTATTTTGGAAATTGTTGGTGAAATCGAATAACCCAATAACAGCTTTCCAACAAGTTAAGGGAATTTGTGCCAATGCTGTTACCGCTTCCTTAGTGTCGGTAAGTCTTTCGTCTATTGTGAAGTTAGAAAAGACTGCTATGTTAAGCAATTTAGCAGCCTCTAATATTGTACGTTAAATTTCAACATCATGATAATTGCTTGCCTGTAAGTTGAAAATTAAGTCATAAGCTGGTGGTAGAAAAGGTAATAATTTATAATCTCACCACTTTATTAAAATAGTAAGCCATTAGAATACCATGTTTAACGTTAAACTTGATATGAACAGCCACAGCTTTCAGAACATTTGGACTACATTTTTCAATAGTAGAAATATCTTCCAAAAATTCTTTTCTATACTGCAACCATATTTTTTAAATCTTGTTGGTTGTAATTTTCCACTTGAATCCGGGTTTTGATTCTTTGAATTGCAATCATCATTTCTTTCAAATTTTCTACTAATTCGAGCTTAAATTCTAAACGAGTAAAATTATTAAAAATCATTTCCTACAAGCTGGTAATTATGAATCATATGTTAAAAGATAAGCTGAAAAATTATAAACGAACATATTCTTCAATTTAACTACTTACCATGAAGATCATCTTTTTTAATTACATTTAAAAGACTGTCAGTATCAGCAACAATATTTTGAACAAATGTAATAAATTTTTGTTTAAGGGTTCCGGGGTCGCTATCATATTCTTCAATCATTGCGTGGCAATATTGGCTTAATTTTTTTATCACATCTTTCAGATCGGCGTTTTCTGTTTTTTCAGTAGTACTCTTAATCTGTAAGTTTACATAAAAAATATAATTTAAGTATTTCAGCTTTGTTTTGGGACCCACCACAATTTCTTGCAAATCGGGAATTACACCTAATATACCACCCACGGCTGTATTTATTACTTTGATAAGCATTCCATCGGACATTTTCTGGTCCATATTATCGATTTGTTTTAGTACATCTTGCCCAGATTTTTTAAGTTCATCACTAAGATGTTCAGAAAGGCCGATATGTTGCACATGATTTCTATGGAATTGTGACGTCTAAAATTATCTAATTTTCAGCAAGTGGTTCAAATAATAATTATTGAGTTAACTAACAGACATGATGATTTAACAACAAAGCAAAAACGAATATGTATTAAAGCAAACTAATTTACTTTTTAACATGGTAAGTTCGACGGCATTGTATTTATACGGTCAACTATGTCACAGTGTTTATTTTGTTTACATAATATTTAGAGATGTTTGAAATGTATGTATTGTTTGTTATTGAACAATATTTGGTTTATTGGTACAATGGCAACTCAATCGGCATGCTTGCAATAATGCCGAAATAATATTGTTAGGAAAACTAAAATATTTATAATTAGATTAATCTATAGTTATTTTTGTTTATCTGTCATATTATAATAATTTTTAGATCTACTACAGCTCTACCAAGTTTACAATAGTTTTGAATAAATAGGACTTAATTACTACGAACTATATGAATAATATACAAAATCATAATTATTTTGTGTTTAGTGGTACTGTAACTAGAACGTCAGTATTTTTAATTTCAAGAAATTTGAACACTTTTAGTTTTAGACCATAAACTATAATAGTTGCAAACCTAAAATTAATTATTAAATATTAGGTTATAGGAATCTATTTCGGAGAAACCCAACGTGCAAGGCTCTGTGTAAAAACATTGTTGAACGAATCAAAATTATAAATTCTACAGTCTTACTATTTTTAGTTTGTTAATGAATTTATATCTGACATTGAACTTCTGAGATATATAAAATGCTCAATCCAAATCTTCATTATTGTAGTTATCACTGTAGCTCAGCTTTTTTTCAGTAAGGACCTGAAGAGACAATTTAATTTTTAACTATCAACTTATTTTTAAGGCCGATATGCTGCTCATGATTTCTATTAAAGATTGATGCCTAAAAATTTGCAAGTCTTTCAAAAGCATGGAGAACTGTTGGAATATTAATAATTTGTTTTTCTATTAATTAAGCGGTCTTACAACTTTTGCAATGGGCAGTGGGTGGCGGAGATGTGTATATGTAATAGTATGCTCTGTGACAGAATGTGATTGAAACATACTTCGCGGGTTATTTAGCGGCTATCTCTCAAGTACTCTCGAAGGTCGTAGCCTAAGGTTATTTACAAGATATACTATTAAATCGAGGGTATGACTTAAACATTAATGGTTATTATTTCCATGATTTTTATCGAGTTACTTTAACAATATTTGTAATAAAAATATTTGCAATATTTTCAAGAAAAACAAAATTATCAATCAATATTGACTTGATCAATAAATAAATATTTTTTAAATAAACAAACATTGTCGTTCTTTTTGATCAAATTTCGTATTGTTCAAAAAATCGAAAAGAAAATATTAAACATTTTAATTACTTATCTATACAAATTAAAAACAATTTGTTATTTTTGGTAGTATAAATGCCCTGATTATGAACTAATACATTAGATACCAATAAATTAGATACCAAGATAGGAATATCGTTTAAGTGTTTAACTTATGTAACTCAATAATCGTTTAATTGTTGTCAACAGTTTCCAAGTAATTAATAATTATTTTTTATACAAGACGAGCGGAAATTGTTAATTATTTTTTGGCAGTCGATAATTAAATTTTATCGTAGTTCATAAAATTTAATTTTTTTCTATAGTAGATGTTGGCGAAAAATGTTATACAATAAATCGTAACTTCAAATTAAATTATTATTTTACATCAAAAACACTTTTATTTTTATTCCATTAATATCAAAATGTATTTAATTTTAGTAAAAATAAAATATTTTATCTAATTTTTTAGAGAATTCCACAAAAACCGTTGTGTTTTAGTAATTTTAGTAACTAGATTATAAAAGTGTATAAATTTGAATTGATTTTTTTTACTCTAATAAACGACTTTCCCGCGCAAAATTAGTCAAAACGTTATAGTATATAACTTGTGAGAAAGATAGATAATTGAACTCTTGGGCTTCACGCACTCGCCTAAATTTGTCTACTTGTTCAAAAACTGAGGATGTGATGCCCGTTTTCACCAACTAATTTCTAACCTTATGAATTCCATACTTTGACATAAGAACTTTTATGTCAAATTTGGTTTTACTAAGCGCTAGGAATTCCTTAAGGTTTTAAGAACTACCTAAGGTTAGATTTCCTTACGCCTTAAGGAATTCCTAGCGCTTGGTGAAACTAAATTTGACATAAAAGTTTCTTATGTCCCAGGGTCCTGACGTAACCGTCCAACGAAAAACGCCCTTATTCGCCTCACTGAAGTAAATTTGACCAAGAAATTATGTTTAATATGATATTATATTGTACAAATTAATGGGAGCGGTTAAGATTCCCGGATCGCGATTTTTACCATTTTTGAAGTGGATTATGAAAGATGAGGGTCTTATTAGCGTATAAAAAAAATAAAATTTGCAGAATATTCACACAATTTTGAAAAAACGGCTTTAAAGTTAATTTGGAATGCAATTTTATCATTGGCTCTTTTCAACTATAACCCCGCCCCAAAATTGAAAGAGGCTGTGGCGACAGTAAATATACCAGAATCTCGGTTTTCACGACGAATTATGATAGATAATGGTGTAATTAGCTAATAAAAAATTAAAGTTGTGATCGGACAACAAATTTTCGAAAAAATCACTTTTGTGTGAATTCGTTTCGAGGTGGTTCGCTGTCAAAACCATTCACTACGCGACCCTCCGGGCGCTCCGGGGCTCCGAGCGGTTTTGACACGGCTAAACTCATTAAAACATCCCTTAAGCGGCTCCAACTCGAAAATTTTGAAAGTTGACGCGACGGATCTCTGAGAGCGACTGGTATCACCCACCACTAGTCACTGTCGACCCAGGTACAGCACACGTACCGCCAACAGAATGACCGCCAATTGAAATTTTACTACAAATACACTTACATGTATTTCTTATGGAAAATTGCAATTTTCAAAATTAAATTGTGGCCTTATTACAACTCCGACAAGATTGATCCTCACCTTAAAGAGCTTGTATTTTTGTGTTCTTTCGTTTGGTATAGCCATTTCTATAGGAAAAGTGAGCTCGAACCGGGAAATTTTAACTCTACCCCAAATTAATCAATATGCCATAGTAATATATTGAAATATTGAACAGAAAGTTAATTAAAGAATATAATTAAAACTTGGTTCTAAAGCAAATTTTCTTGTGGGCTATCTTCGATGTTGATTGAAGGAAATCTGAAATCAAATAAAACAATAAAACATTTTATTGCTATGTTAGCATTTCAAAAACTTACCTCTATTTAAATCTCATTCAACTTGTTACCATTAGAAAAACAGGAAACAATTTAACCATCGACGAAGTGTACAGAATTTTGTTGTGAAATTTGGAAATGTATCAATGTAGAAAGCCGATTATGAATTTAAGTGTGTTAAAAGTTGTTTGTATTGAATAAAAATATGTAAAATTGAAAAAAGGAGTAAGAATTATGGTCGATTTTTGAAAATTTAGTGTGCCATAAAAGATTAAATCGGTAAAAAATTAACCAAACAGTGATGTAGTGATAAATCGGTATTGGAAGCTAATTGGAAAATTGTTAATGATTGGTAGTAAAATTTAAAGAAATTTAAAAGTATTTAACATAGACGATTTATAATAAAGGCATACCTATATTGTTTTAATTAAATAATTTTTAAGAAAAATTATTGTACTGTAACGAATTACGTTAGATAAGAGGCAGACTAATTATTTAAAAGGTTAATATTAGATGGGTTTTGGATAAATTGAGTCCTTACCTATACAATAGCTAACAAGAAAAACCCCAAATAACAATGAAACAAGATGAAATCAAAGAAAATAAACTTTAAATCTAAAATGATACAATAACGAATTTAAAACCATTAACTAATAAAATTTAAAAGCAGTGGACACAAAGTTTTGAATTTATTTAAAGTAATTTTATATAAATTTGGGGTTAGATTTTGTGATGTTTATTTTTCTTAAACTTAAACTCTAAACTTTAAAATAAGTAATTTTTAATTATATCTTGTAAACTGCTTCGCATTAAAATTAAATTTATTTTCTACACAATTTTAAATGAAAACAAATTGTAAAAAATTTTTGAATGAAGTGGTTAATTTGTATCATTTTGAAAAGAAACTTACCCTTTTGTTCAACAATCTCAGTAACTTTTAAAATTAGATAAGAAAATAAAATTCATGCCACTGGAAAGCGATAAACCATGAAAAATTTTAATTAATATGAAATAATAAATTAAGTTTAACATAAGATTATGGTTTATGACGCCGAAATTCACACAAAGTAATCAAAAATCAAATTGGTCCATAGCAATACATGTATTTCTTGGTTGAATTAGCTTGAATATGGGGCGAATTCGAGACGTTTAGAAACTATTGTTGTCACTTTCTCTAAAAGTTGCTGTGAAGCCTACCGGTGGTGAGCACCACCAGGTAGTTACATAAATTAATTGTAGATTAACATAAACATAATTATAATCAATATGTAATCTACTTAATAATCAATATTTTGAGTGGGGAAATTATTTACATTCTGGAATTTATAGGTCCAATTTTTTGATAATAATATAAACATATATGTAGGTGGTTAAACGAGAATGTAATTCGAATGAATTAGAATTTAATTAAACCACTTTTACTTGGTTTTTTAAGAGAATCAGTATAGTTCCATATTATTAAAAAAAATTATAGTAGATTCTAATTGAGTGCTTTAAAATTTACACGCTAAACGCGAATACTTACATCAATCATTATAATATTATGATGCTCTTAATGATAGGTTTCTATATATATTGGTTGGTATAAATTGCTCCATGTAGTATTTTAACAGCTACCATACTAAAAAAGTTAATTCACTGAGCACTTTTTGTACAAAAAAATTTTATTTGCAAATTAAATTTAATATTTAATTGCCATCTGATTGCATTAATTGCTAGAGAAATTCTTACGAGCTAATTTCAGTTCTAATTTTGTTTTCAATAAATTTCACAAACCCAACCTTATAAATCTTCCACTAAACGACAAGTTCTCGTGATACTGGTAATTTCCAACAAATTTTCCAAACTTTTTGTTTATTGGACAATTTCGTACAGGAGATGTTAGTTCATGAAAATCAATATATTCCAGTATTCAATTTATTCAATGTTTGGGTAGTAAAAACCTTCCACACTTGTAGATCAAAATTAATATAATTTTGTGAACCAATAAAATTCTGCTATATGATCACATTTCACATATGTATTGTATTTCTAATAAAATAAGGTTTATTTAGGGGAGACCGGCACCAGTTGGCTAGAGGGGTAAATTAACATGCCAAACCGTGTGCTACTGAATGTCATTATACGAAATTTAAGCGGAATTGCCTCACACGCCGAATAGAATAGCAAACTTTTTTTCATTTAAAGTTTTACAGACTTTTTGAACATAAAACTATTTTCAAAGAAGAATTTATTTAGCAAACTTTTAATTTTTAAAAAATTTTTATTTTTAAAGATTTTATTATAATATTTACACCTACCTTAACATAACTGTGTTATTATTTACATTTCCTACTTACAAAAATGATTATATTTATCTTCACAATCAAAAGTATTACAGATGTAAACGCTTAAAAAACAGTTAACAAGAAATTTACATTAAAAGTATTTTTGTTTACTTTTATAAATTAACTAAAATTTCTAAAGTTGTTAAAACTTATTTGAATCATAAACAAGCTTTTCCTATATAGCAGCACCTTAATTTTTGTTTTTAATTTCGAGAAAAATTTGCTAAATTAAATTTCTAATCGATTTTAGTAAGAATAGTAAATATTTTGACAAGATAAATTGACTAAATCATAAAAACAGTAATTACTTATGAAGTTTTCACTAAGAAATTTTAATTGTCGACTGTTCCATATTCCAAGCTTTTAGGTTTGATATAATTAAAGTGACGTAAATTTATGCTACATAATTTGTGAATAAATATAATACAAAATACAAAAATTTCTTATAGTTGAAAAAAGCTTTTCATTTTATTTAATCATAATTAATCGCATTAAAATTAATGTGCCTAATTTGCAACGGGAAGTAAAACCTTGAATTTTAAAAGGGTTTATTTAAATTTTTGAATAGCTATTTTATTGCCAAACCAATTAAAAATATTTTTTTAAATAATCGTTTTCATTTATAATTATATAGGAAAAATTTCTGTCATAATTTTCGATACGTTTATTAAAATGTACTAATAATTTTAAATTTATTATTTTCGATTACTTTTGAAATGAATTGCTTTTAAACTAAAGTTGTTTAAAAGCTTCATTAACTTAAAGTTGTAGCCCCTTAAATTTGTGAAGCGGCTATTTTTTGTGCAATATTTTATTTCCAAGGTTTGTAAGAAAATTAACAATAACGAACCTTTGAATATTTTTAACAGTTTAAGAGTTTGTTAGCGGTAATCTTCGTTTTAACGTTTAAGATGTCTGTCTATTGCGATTAGAAGAATTGTTCACCGTTTATATAATTATTATTATTAGAAATTATTTAATAAACACATTTTTATATAAATCTTTTATTGGATATGTACTTACAACAAATACCTAAAACATAACAAATCTTCGACGAAAAATAAGTCGCTCAAATAAAAGATGTATTAAAATTGGCAACATCAATTCTATGGTTTTACAATAATATATCGGAAATGTTTGTTTCTGTGATTGACTTTATTGACGTTTAAATTTTGAAAAGCAATAATCGTTTACATATTTTCATATTTTGGTTATCATTGGAATGAGGATTTTTATCATTCCGTCGAAGCTCAATAGAAATGTAATTGGTTTATTTTATTACATCATAAATAAAATTTTGAAATTTTGTTTGAGGATTGAATAAATTTTATTTTAATGTCGATATTATCTCTAATACTCTTAAAATCTTGTTGCAAACTTAAGATTTTAACGCCAGAGAAAGTAAGAAAGTAGCAGTGGATTTATCAAATTGAGAGTATAGGGCAGTTTGGGTCGAGTTAAAATACCCGGAATCGTAAATACACCTTTCCTATAGAAATGGCTATACCAAACGAAAGAACACAAAAATACAAGCTCTTTAAGGTGAGGATCAATCTTGTCGGAGTTGTAATAAGGCCACAATTTAATTTTGAAAATTGCAATTTTCCCATAAGAAATACATGTAAGTGTATTAAAATGAAAAGGTATCATTCATTCTGTTGGCGGTACGTGTGCTGTGCCTGGGTCGACAGTGACTAGTGGTGGGAGATAACGGTCGCTCTCAAGATCCGTCGCGTCAACTTTCAAAATTTTCGAGTTGGAGCCGCTTAAGGATGTTTTTAATGAGTTTAGCACGTGCCAAAACCGCTCGAAGCCCCGGAGGGCGAGGGCGGGTGCGAGAGTAGGTTTTGACAGTGCAACCACCTCAGAAATGAATTCACACAAAAGTGATTTTTTCGAAAATTTGTTGTCCGATCACAACTTTAATTTTTTTTAGCTAATTACACCATTATCTATCATAATTCGTCGTGAAAACCGAGATTCTGGTATATTTACTGTCGCCACAGCCTCTTTCAATTTTGGGGCGGGTTACAGTTGAAAAGAGCCAATGATAAAATTGCATTCCAAATTAACTTTAAAGCCGTTTTTTCAAAATTGTGTGAAAATTCCGCAAATTTTATTTTTTTATACGCTAATTAGACCTCATCTTTCATAATCCACTTCAAAATGGTAAAATCGCGATCCGGGAATCTTAACCGTACGGGCAGTTTGCTCCAACGTCAATTATATATTAACAGACATAAATTAAATAAAAATTTATAATTATTGTTCTGTTGTAATACCAATTTTCAAAATCCGTTTAATTTATATATTTGCTAAATCCTTAAATGATGTTGATGCAATCGGCCCTTCATTTCCCAAGTAGCAAGAAACAAAAAAGCTATTAAAACCGAATTGGAATTTTTACTCAAGTTGGATAAATCGAAAGCGAAAGCAACCGTGTTACCAGCATCTAATTTTTGGCTATTTATTTTTTGTTATTTGCCAACAGCCACAGCAATCGTTGAAAGTAATGAAGACATACATACTTTTTTACGCTGTAGGGAAAAAATGTAAAGATTCGTGATCTTTAATTAGCTTATATCGTGCGTAAACGCAAAAGCTAACAAAAAAGTTTTAAAACCTCAACTTAATAAAAGTTTATTGCTATTGATTATTATTGCGGTAGAAAGAATAAATTGAGAATTTTTTTGTGAACAACTGACTCTTAAATTCAAAAGTTATAATAATAATAATTAACAAGTACCTATGTAGGTAGTATTGAAAATTTTTTGACCACAAATCAATACGCAAATATAATTTTCTGACATTTGTTTCACGTATTTAGTAGTACAAGTCAATAGAGACATTCTACCTTGCAAAAGGTCAGGGAAAGTTCCAATTTGGAAAGCATGTAGAGTGGCATATCCTGATCATCATAAGTACTAAGTTGGCGACCTTAAGCGGGCCCGCTCGCACGGTCATCTTGCCAAAAAGGTACCGAAAAGCAGTTTTTCGTATATATTATCTCCTTTCTGCTCCGATGTAAGCTGAAAATAATTATTACAGGAATTGTAGAAAACAACATTGCCTACAACTTTTTTCTCCCAGATGAATAGTTCATGAGTTATACCGAAGTAAGACAGAGCAAATTTTTGTTAAAAATCTCCGAAAAAGCTTCACATTTTGTCGAAATTACAGTTAATATGTATTAATTATTGCATAATTTCACTTTTTACTTATTTCCACACCAGCATGAGGTAGAGTAAGCGGTGTTTTTTTATGAGGTATCCCCAGTAGAACTAATACACAACTTGATTTTAACTTATCCTTTTTAGTTCTTTTAGATGCCCTAGATAGTCCAGACTAACCAATGTCAGAAATTTTTTTTTTCAGAAAGAGAAAATTTGCTCCGCCTTACTTGACTGTAACTCATGAACTATTCCTCCGGGAGAAAAAAGTTTTAGTTAAAAGTTGTAGGCAATTTTGTTTCATACAATGTTTCTAATGACCAATGCCAAATTAAAACTTTCCATGACCTTTTGCAAGGTAAACCCTAAATTATATCTTTATTGACTGAACTGTAAACGGTTTCATGAAACCAAGCATAGGTACTAAATTTTACAAAATTTATCAATATGTGGATACCTATGTTTACTGAATCAATTAATTTCTTGGATTGTTTAATAAAAATTTTATTTTTACTTATCGATATTTTAATTATTCTTCGACTTTTAAGATCTAATAATGTCTAAACATTTGGAGCAAGTTATAGTTTTAGTTTAATTCCTGGTTATATTAAACTAATTATGCCATGATTTAGATTCCACGTTAAGCTCATTGTGGTGAGTACAGGCCTTTTTGAATATGGAAACGTTTAGAAGTTAAAACTTATATTTATACCAATATTAATTCTTATTTTTGAATAAAAACTTAAAACAAGGACAATAGAGTAAAGTACCGAACCAATAATTCATTGATTACTAACTTAACCTTATAAAACCTTAGTGCCATAATTTGTCCCGAGAACTAGATGGTGTTTGAAGTTTTTTGTCCCGAAATCGTAGCGTAGTTTTTATTCAATAGTAATCTGCTTAATCTAGTATTTATATTTTTTCTTTAAATATTTTCAATGTTTCTAAATACTTAAGAGGCGGTTATAGAACTGGGTGTTAGCGCGATCAACTGCTAACGTAAGACGCCCCGGTTGGAATGCGGGTAGAGCTCTTTTTGCAATGCCGTCTTCGTGCTTCGGAAGGCACGTAAAGACAATGGTCCTTCTATGTTAATGAATTGGCAACACTAACAATAAAAATAGGGTAACAGGCACATCTGAAGCAAACGTAGCAAGCTACTTCAGATGTAAAGCAAGTAATACTCACGATACTGACAGTGTATATTTTGCGTTGTGAATAATTAACAATATTGTTGTTGTGACGAGTCGACGACATAAGAAGATGAGCAAACAAGCAATCATGGCGCTGACACGCTTAAGGTAGAGATGAGTAGAATATATAAAAGGAGCTTACGTTTAACAGTTGATGGTGGATAGAGAGAGTTACTGTTGAATGCCAATATATTTACTAATGTTGTAAGTCGTGAAGCGTTTTGGAATATAATATTTAAATTATGTTCTATTGTTGTGTTTCATTAACAATAAGTATTTTATTCCTACCTGGAAACCAAATAATTAATTATATCAAATAACAATACGTAATAATTCAGTTTCATTGTATTTATATTAATTTATTGTTAATAATGTCTGATGACCATTGTTAAAAGCTTATGAAAAATAAATTTGTTTAATCATTCAGTTAACCTGTTGTAAATTTTAATTTCAAATTCGAATATAATGATACATTTTAAGCTATCCCTCTCCGATCTCGCGGTCTTTAATAGGGAAACGGAAAATGGTCAGTCTATACTAATTAAAAAAGTTCTAATTAGCTAAAATGTAAACAAGCATTATTATGGAAGTAAGATGGGTACGTCTTTGTCGTGCCATCTTTTAGCAATAGTAATTAGTAAAGATGGTAAATAGTACTTCCTCTGTTCGAAAATAGTTGCTACATTTCAGTTTCACGTCCAGATTATTGTAAAAAGTCCACTTAATTAATTTCTTTTAACATATTTATCAGATTTTTAATAAATCTAAGTGTGCAATTGCCAAACTTTGTTTAAATTCATTACACTTTTCGTTTTACACTGCTGTTGTAAAACGTAAATTTTTTTACATATTATTTATTCAACCGCTGTAACAACCAAAACTTCAAAATTTCTAGAAAACATCCAATCGAGACAAAAAAAAGTGTGTAGAAGTTAATAATGGCAGTAGACAGGCAAACTTCGCTGCCAACGCCGTTATAAACTCAACGCTCTTCAGAAGATCAAGCGGTTGGATCTTTCCTTATCAGAACATAAAATTCAAGCGCTCGTTGTCTAACAAAGTGCTTGTTGTCTATTAATTCGAATGACAACAAAAACAAGCTCATAAAATAGTCAGCCGACAGCTTGACTTAGAAAGATCATCAAATTTACAACGGAGTTGGCAACCGGATTTTTGTATCTGACGAGCACTTAATGATGATTGCAAGCTAATTTTGCATTATTTATTTCAAAATGTCAATAAAGATAACAAACTCAAACGGGGTGCGATAAATACCGCTGCGAAAATGTATTGCTGTTAAAATATGAAATGTGATGAAAACGCCGTTAAAACAGCTCAAGAATTTTTGCAAGATAATGTTTAAAATGTGTTAAACTGCTGTGTCTATAATTTATCTATGTTTCCTCTTTGAATTAAAAACTTTTGTTCAGGGATACCTCGTTTTCTTTCCTTGTCGTTCCAGACAAACATTGAAGGGAAATGAGCAACTATTTTTGGACAGAGGAAGCTATTATTATAGCTATTAATTAATAAAAGTTTTTGAGTCTGAATTCGGAATTTATTTGTAATAGATTTGTACATAATACACTTTAGTATGCACCTCGCACTAGAATGTATGTGTCTGACAGATTTCGATTGCTTATCCTTTGGCAAATAATTGAGCAAGAAATTCTAAAATGCTTATTCACGAAAACACGAGTGTAAATTGTGTTGTTATCGCGTTGTGAATACACAACTATCCAAATTTCACAGCTATTGCTCATCTGGTTTTGATTGAAAGATCGATTACAAAATAAGCTTATTAAAAGCTTCAGTTTCCCGATAAAACTATTACACTTTTTTTTTCAATTTAGGACTTCCAGTGGAGGAGTTTTGATTAATTTATTTTTTGTCAAAACAGTTCAAGGTTTTGAACAGCTGACTGATGTGGTTGTTAGAAATTCACAGATTGTTTCTTATCAAAATATTTTTGAAAATATAAAATAAGCGTAGTTTTGGGAGATCTAAACTTTTTAAGGTAGTAGAATTTTTTTAATTAAGGTCAAAACAAATCTTGTTTTATTTTAGACGGCCCCTGTAGCTAAAACACACATCTAGGTGGGGATGATAAACTTTTGTAAGACAAAATTTGAATTTTTTGGTTTTTATTTTTTTTCGTTTTCTTGCAAACCCTGCATCTTTAAGCTAAATGTTTTATAATTAATAAAACATCTTGATAACATATTTAACCCGACACAACTGAACGTTTCTGAAAAATTAATTTTTTACACAAAAATGGAATTTTTGTTTCCATTTGCTAGTCGGAAAGAATTTGTCAAAGTTAAATCTTTGAACTCATTTGATTTATTTTTGATTAAATAACAATTATTAGGACGATTAATAAATGGAAGTTCCAAAAACCACAGTAAACAATTTGGATTATTCTAATTTGAAATAGGAACTTTTAACGGCTATACAAAAAGTCTATGGCTTAATCACATACATAGCCTGCTGACTATTAAAATTATCAATTTGAAATGATCTCAATTACTTTAATTGGCCGTTTATGAAAGTTTTATTATCTTCGCATTAAACTTTTTCAGATTTTAGGTAATTTAGCTAATAAAACTTAATTGCTTAATAGCTTAATTACTCAATAAAACTAAAAACTTAACTTGATATTGTCTTCTTTAAGTTTATATCTTGATTATTAATGTAACTTTCAAATCGTATAATAAGTGAAGCCTACGTGTTTTGGATTTCTTTTGTAACAAATTGACGTGGTTCCGCAAGCGGAATAATAGAATGTTTTATATTTGCATGCAAAATAAAGCGTTTTTATTTATCCAATAAAAAAATGTTACTAGTTTTTTACCAGAACGAAAGGAATGAAAGGAAATGAGAAAATTCGGCATAGTAAAAAAAATGACAGATGAGTTTCGATTTAAATAAATCAATGTTGACAAAAATTAACATTTCGGAGATTTTGAAAAATTAGAGCAATAGAAATAACCTTTGCTGCGCTGACAATACAAGGATTAAACCGGGTTTGAATCTTCAAGTTTTCTTCCCAATTAATTTGTATATTTTTGAAAGTTTATGAACGATGCAAAAACAGTTAAACAGGTTTTACCTGACTATTTCAGTAGCCCATGTTCTGATTTGTAAAAAAATGAAGTTGATTGCTGCGATACTTTTTGACTTACGAGGTCACAAATTATGCCATACAAACGTATTGAATGACACCCTAAACTCATTTATTGCTTTGAAAAAAAAAAGTTAACTAAACTCAATAGCCGTGTAAAATAAATTTACATTCATCAAGTTCGTATTTGAAAGTACAAAATATATTAGTTTCATCTCGGCTCAGCCCGAATTTTTAATTTGGGGTAACGCCAAATAGAACTTGGGTTGGACAAACTGATCAAATATAATAAAGAAAATATTTTTATTTTAATTAAACCAAGGCATTTTATTTATGGAGTGTCGAACATGATAAGTTATAAATGAGGTTGTAACGGCCTACTGACCGTGAATTTCTCGGATTAAATGACAGTAAAGAAGTAATATATCAGAATATTTTAATTAGTGTATTTAAGTTTCATAAATGCAGTTTTATAAATATTATTAGTAATTAGCAAATTACAATGATATACAATTTACTATTAATTATTATAGAAATTATAAAAATAATCTATTTCAAATGTAAACTAAATCAATGATTTGCAATAAATTTTAAGTTTTAAATAATTTCAAATTTGTGCTCTGTTAAAAAAATAGGGAAAGATAATGATTTCTAAAGTAACTACCAAATTTGGCAGAATTTTTTTAGTCCTGTCTGGCAGAACCTATTAGTAGTTATGCGTAGACAGAATTGTTATTACACGGGCAAGATCTGATAGTACATAGGTAGAATCGATAGTACTCAGGCATAATTTATTGATAGTACATATGCAGAATCTATAGTACGTAGGCAGAATCAATAGTTTATAGGCAGAATCAAGAGTACATAGATACTGCCAGGCAGGACTAAAACACTGCATGCAAATTCGATGTTGGATGTGATATCCGCAGGAACAAAGTTTCCGCCATTGTCCAGAAACCCTTTATCGAGGCCTATTAAAGACGAAGCAGGTTGCAATCCTCTATCACTAGCCAATGTACATCATCGGCACCATAAGTACATCTCAAATGATTAAAAGTTTGCATGATTTTCTCATTTTTCTGCACTAGACTTCCAGAGTAGATAGTTATAACCATTAAATGCCAGAACTTCTCTCGTATCCCCAAACTAATCAATTCCAATTCCTCAGCAATACTTGAAGCTTCCATTGAGAAATATGACATTTTACATTTTACTGCAACAAAGAACACCATCACCATACTTCTTGTGAAAGTTTTACTGTTTCTATCCACCCGATAGACATTACAGACCGCTTGATTATTCATTAAAACAGATTCGTTTAATTTAGTTTCCACAATTAATAATTACATAAGTAATGCAAGTATTAAATAGAAAAATTATAATTTTTATTTCTCTTTTAAAAATGTCTATTTTATGGTGATCTTAATCACTCAAATACATTCATTTTGGTAGTTTACAGTTTCATGAACACAGAACAACATTTGAAAAGAAAGCATTGAAAAGGACAGTTATTTTGTTACTAATTGGATAAAATTTCAATTTTTAAACTAAACAAATTTTTCATATTGAAAAATGATAAACCTGAAATACTTATCACCCTGTTTAGGGGCTGTCACGATGTGGATGCCATTCAAGAGTAAATAAATGAATTAAAATATCCGATAAAATAACATTTTTAGGCGACAGTTTCCGGTTACTAGGGTGTCGTGTCAATAGGTCGATGAAGAGTAGGATATGAAACCAATAAGCTACTGGTTGAGACTTGCCAAAAGCTTTTTTAATAAAATTTTTACTACACAAAAGAATGCCAAACCATATTTTATAATTTGCTAGCAAAATACGAAATTTAAATTTAAGGTGACTTATTTTTTTGGTTGATTTAGAAATTATGGGAGGCATTTCTGATGTTAAAATGATAAATGATACTTGAATACACCCCGACATTGTAATTTTATGATAAATTTTAAAATAAGTAATCTTTCAAACCTGATAAGTTTGGCTGTTTTTTATCTTTTACGTCTCACTTTATTAATTCTTGCTTTTCTTATTTTAGGTGATGCCTGATGTGACGTTAAAGTCAACATGGTTAAAATGTGGGACGATCTCGAACGCTGGGGTTTCATAAAATTGTTGTTAATAATTCATATATCACACTTGGTTCTTTCGTGCTCAACAAACAACGTAAATAAAATTAGTTCATTAGATAGAGAATTAAAGACTTACATAGATAAAGTTGTAAAACTGAAAATTATAATATATTTCCCGGAGTAAGTATAAGGAAGCTAGACAATTATACTGTTAACGAAACCGAAGACACAAATTGTAATAATAAAAATGGAGAAAGTTTGGAGGTCTACTTCAAAACGATGATGAAGAAATATGCGGACAGCCATTATGTCACAATCACAGTTCCCCAAACTTCGAGATTTTTTAGAAGTAAGTAAATAAAAAATTCTTTTCAAAAATTTGCAAATTTCAAGTGAGTTACATTTTTGAAAGTATAAAATTTGTAACGTTTAATTTTCAGCTTTTGATTTTGGAAAAAGTACGTTTCTAACTGGTTTTGGAATGGGATTTTTAGCAAAGTTACTTCTTCCGGTGTTCCTTGGTGCACAGATTATAAAATCTGTACTTTTAGCTCTTTTTCTACCATCAATTATTGGTAATGTGGGTAAACTATTAGGAAAAGGATTATCATCATTTTCTGGTAATTCGGGGTCGTCGGGTTTCGGTCACGGACAGGATCAAATGGAAGATTTTGAATTTAAGGATACTAGCCCTTATAACGAAGCTGGAATGCAAGAAGCTTACGCAGCCGATTCGATAAGATTAAATGTAGGCTCATCAACGGAAAGCTCGGAAGCTGCCAGCAGGTAATTGATTTAACAGTGTAAGTTTTATTAACATGCGATCCTTACAATTTTATTGTTTTAGATTTGGATACGAATACAAACGTATTTATCAAGCCGAACCATTCAATTCGGAAAACTACTATTATAAAAAACCACAAACTAAATCGGACTATAAAGTTTTTCACCAAATTCCATCGTCGTCGCTACTATTAACATCTTACGATCCCTTCTATAGTCCACTTTTATCTAGATTAGATGTCGTTTTTCAACAGTTAGGTTTGGGAAATGATAAGTCGCCACAAACTGAACGTTGTCGAGAACGCCTAGTATGCATGATGTATGCTAACCCTGCCAAATATGCTCCTTACAGCAATTTAGTTTCGGCACAGCTCAGCAGGTAAACTTATTTAAGAAAGATAGTCAAAATACGTGACCCGTTTTATTATTTCCATCATACGTTGAACAAAGTAACCGTTAGAGCTGCTTTCAAGAGTGTTTTCTCACATTCTAAATTAAAAACGCTCGAAATTTGATAAAACTTAGTTTTCTGCAGCAAAATAGAAGTTTGTTTATAAAACTTTTGAAACTTGAATTAATATTTTTTTACGACAAATAACCTAAGATATAAAGGCTTAATCAATATTACTGTTGACCAGTACATAATATGTACATACATAATTATGTGAACTCCTTCGGTAGCTCGCGTACCAGTTAAAATATCACAGAAAATTTTAATTAAAAGATGCATCTGCTTGCTACTATATAGGTGTGCAGAACACTTAAAATTATTTTTACGATCTTATAATATTAACATACATCTTGCTTTCCTGAGGCGCATAATGCATTTCTCATTTTCAAGAAAATTTTCTGCTTGAGGTGTCGATTTAAAATATCATCTTCTCGTTTTTAGAACAATATTTTGCAATATTTTCATCTGAAGAATTAGATATCTTCTCATAATAATAATAAAACGGTAATATAGTGCGTAGTTCTATTCTATATTATGCGCTGAGCGCCAAGTAAAATTAATAAAATAAAAGAAAAGGAAAACACTTGCTTTATTTAGGAAGAAATGGGTATTAAACTTATGAATCAAACCTAAGGGAAATTGCAATTTTACTAATTTGAAAAACTAGTCCGCCTAGAAAAGTAATAATTGAATTTTCTAATTTACCTACAGAAGATCCAGCTGAAATGTTGAGTTAAATATGTGAGGAAAAATTTCAGAAAAGGTGAAAACCTCAGAAATGGTACTTAGTCAACTTTATTATCAAAAATTGATGCTGCCAAAGCTCTCTGCCTTTTCTTAAAGATATTTTGAAGCAATTGAGTTGGGAAAAAATGGCCATAAAAATAATATTAATAGAATTTATATAAGTCACCTACGTTAGGATCATAATTAGTAACATGGCCGAGGATTAGAGAATATGCTCGTAAACTTTAATTAAACAGCACATCACATAGGATTGTAAATAAACTTTCTTTGAATATACTATACTTATATCAAAAACTTGTCAAATAGATAATATATAAAAGAAAATAATAGGATCTAGTGGTCAATAAAGTGTATTCAAATTTTTAAACAAGTCTTTTTTCAATATCAAGAAGATCTATTGGGCAACACTTTCAGTAGTATACATACACCCATGATGTGATGACTAAAGCTCTAAGACAGAATTTACACAGTCAGTTTGGCATCAGTTCAGTCTGTCATTCCAGACTGATAAAAATTATTAAGTATTTAATAATCCGTCAGTCTGGTATATCAATCCATCGGTCTACTCACTACACGATCAGTTTCTGACCACAACCATGGAATAAACTGATCCGAAACTGATCGTGCAACTTTTGTCTAAGGGCCAGTTGTATAACAGAAGTCAATTTTTGGATCTAATTGGTTGGTTTTTAAATGTTCAACTAATCACCAAACTTGATCCACGGATCAGCGTGATCCGAGAATTAACTTCTGTTATACAGCTGATCCTCAGCGTCTAAGTTATCCTGATAGCAGTTCTTTTGGATCTACATAAAGACTTTGCAGCCTCTGCCTATACTGGCGTACCGTAAATTATAATTAATAGAACATCCGTAGCAAGGACTTTGAATACTTTATTAGATTCGCTAAATTGAGTAGCGGTCTATTCAATGCAGATGTATTCATTAGCGTTCTCTCCTCTGTAAGGAATAAATGTGGCATCAAAGAGGGGTTTTTAACAATATATCTCCCTAATTAAATATGCTTTGTACATTTAAATATATGTATATGTTTATTGTAGCTACTTATAAAGCTCGTGGCATTCTTGTATGAAATAAATAATTTTAGATTTAATAATCAAGGAAATAATTATAAGCATAATATTGAATTCATTTTTTTGTTACTTTTACTGATAAAGAAATATTTGAAAATAATTTTAAAATTTATTCAGACTATAAAATTATTAGTCAGGAAAATTAATAAATTAGTAATTAACATCTTTTAAGCTTTCCACAGCAGTTAGTGTCTTCATATTATGATTTTATTTGTAAAAAAGTACTAATTCAGACCAAAGCAGATAAACAAATATTAATAATTGCTATTGAATTCTATTAAGTTTATTTAACTTGTTCATTTTTAAATTTTAGTTATGCGCTAATCTAAGTTTTCAAAAAATATATTTAACTGATACTTAATAAAATGTTTTTTTAGAGAATTGAATGAGCTGCGGAGACCGTCTTCGGATAATCCGGAAATATTGCGATTTTTCCGATACATGAAAGCTGCAAGAGACGGCCAAGACGGGGAAGAATGCCTTTTACATGGTGGTTGTCCTTCCTTAACGGCTCATCGTACTAGTCCTGCTATGCTCAATACGTTTAACGATATCAATAAGCTAGTGCAAGCCAGAAAATTAAAGTAAAGCCACTTTGTGTTAGTTTTAAGTTTATTTATTTGTAGATAGTAACTTAATTTATTTTAATTTATTTATTTATTTATTTAATGCCCTTTGAGTAAAGGCTTACTCTAATTATACCTGTAAAGTGTTTTAATAATAAATTAAGGCTCACAAATGTATGAAAAATGACAACTCCTAATCTTTACAAAGCTTTTCTCAACCGTAATAATTTTGCGGTTACACGTAAAAGAGTTCCTTCGAATCCTGTAAGCCTGAACCATAACAAAAAGCTTTTATTGTTGTAAAACGTGAAAGCATTAATTTTCTATTGTACATAATGTTTACTTATTTATTCTAGATATTAGATTAATTAAATTTTATAATGAGTTTTTGTAAAAATGTCAAAATTTTATAAAATTTTCTGTGCCCAGTTTATTGTAAAAATAAAAGTACAATAAAAGTTTTTTGAGCGAAATGTTTGCAGTCATAGCAGTAGTACGATTATTATGAAGAAAGTTAATAAAGCAAAAATGTGCTTTATTTTATTTAATGTTTCAAAACAGTCGAGTTTATTAAAAAAATAGGGTTGAAACTTCTACAGCGAAGGAGTATGAAAAAGCTTTTCTTTAATGGCAAGGTGAATTGAAAATTAGGTAATTACGCAATACATCTTTGATAAACTAAATTCAATTTATATGCCGGTAGGCTGTTTTAGAATTTGTGTGAGACAATACACAATTTATTCTGATAAATGGTGAGTCAAGATTTGTTCAAGATTTCAACCCTCTCCGGCATAATACAAGGAAAACAAAAGAAAATTTAGAGTAAGCAAAGTATAAATTTGGCAGTTTTGATTTTACGAAATTGTGGGTATTAGTAAACTTTTCTTGCGTGTCTTTTACGGTTATGAGGGAATTTTCCGCAATTCTTTTGTAACTAATGTAATAAAAATTAAACCAGACTTTCCCGGTACGGAAAATCTTATAAACATGGATAATTTCGCATTTAGTGAGGAAATATTAATATTCATGGAGTTCACGTTTAGGGTGCATCCTACATCATCCGATCAAACTTCAAAATCCCACTATAGATCTTATTTAAGCCTACTAAAGGTATCTGTAATGGTATTACTAAGTTCAACACTAAATCTTAGTTACAAATAATTTTTGAATTATGCAGTGCTGCACCAAATTTTTTCACTGCTGGATATAATGCAACAAAACTGAAATCAATCCACTGATTACTGATTATAGAGGAAACTAGCTTGAGATTTACTAATACAAATCCATCTGAGCATTAGCGGAAAGCAGAAAAGAAATAGAAACTGTCGGGATAACTTTACGAATAGGGATTTGAAATAACTAAGAATCTTACAAAAGGAACTGTAAAACTGTGATAAGAAATGGAAGAATAATTCAAATTAAAGTTACAGCTTTGTCGCAATGTTTTGTGGTAACATAACATTCATTTTTTAGTTTCCTTTCTTAGAAGGTGAATCACAAAGAAACGCTTAGGTCAAATTGAAATATTTTGACGTTAAGATGGGCGATTGCAAAATGCGTCTTCGTTTTTCTAACCCAGCACTAGCAGTATTTTTAAATTTAAAAAAGATGATATCGTGACTATATTCCGTATTTTACATTCTGAAGAAGTATGTACATATACCTAACAAGTTGAATTTACGATCATAAATTATTATAAAAATGAAAATCGAGACAGTCTCGTCACAGCTATTGTAACATTGTAAAATTTAATAGCATTTTTATGATATCTTTTATGACAGCCTCGGCCTTTAATTTTTTCAAATTTAGTCTGACAATGCACTCTTTTCATAACCGAAAATTCATCAAGAATATGTGGCGCGGTAGTCTACTCTACAACTTGTTGAGATAAATGCGGAAATCAGAGAGCTCTGAGGAAGGTACATAAATTGATATGGTAACCAGTAACCATGGGGTTATTGATTACCATATTAGGGGCAGTACCACAACATCATTGCAAGTAAACAGAAGTATTCGTATTCGGTATTTAACATTAAAGTATATCATGCATTAAAGATTGCAAAATTTTTAGAAACTTAAGGAAAGAGTATTTATTTGTTTAAACCTTTGTAATTTGTACTTAACATGTGCTAAGCATGACCCACCGTTAGGTCGTGTATTATTGAACGTACTTGGGGAAGTGAGAAGTTCAAACAAATACAAATTCACCCAGGTAGAATAAATAATGTAACGTAAAATATATAGTAATGTCGGCGTCGAGCGTCATATTATATTAAATATTATGTTACACAATACAGAAAATAGTCACCAAAATGAACTTGTGCACAGCTTGTTAATACATAAGCTTTGAATACTTGCAAGTTCCTGAAATGAAGTTGTGTGTTACAAAGTTTGACTAAATTTGTATAGAACAATCTTTCAGTTGCTACAGTTGTAAAATTAATATAGCATGACATGTTTGTCATGTTCAAAAGCGGCCTTACAGTGCTGGAAATGTTTTTTTCCTCCAAGGGCTGGTTATTATTATTAAATTTATGTCCGTGCATCCATTTCCCAGATTATATTCGATTCTTATATTATATAAATACAGAATAGAGTAAAATTAGAAGTAATTGTAAAATTTGTATTCACAAAATCTTAAATATCAAGAAGAAAATTATCGCTCTACCGTTCTGCATCCTGCTATTGATAATAACATTATTAATAATTAATAATTTACACGTTGGCATGTGAGTTCTAACAAATCTATTTTTGTTTTTATGAAAAATTTATTTTATAAATCAAATTTTAAGTCAAATTTTGAGCAAGAAAATTTTATTATTCAAGTAAGTTTTGACTTTGAATTGATTAAGAAGATTTTAATAATTCCATTGAATTACAGGTAAAAGAACAATAATGGAAAACTGCGTGATAAATGCCATAAACAACTTGAATGAAAGGCAAGGTGCAACAGCATTTGAAATATTTTCGTATATAAAAGCAAATAAAGAAACTCTACCTTCACATTCTCGAATACATAACTTGGTTCTACATATCCGTCGGCATATTTTGCGTGCCTTAAGTTCTAGTACAATTTCGGAAAGCAATGGTAAATATCGCATTGTAGATAGAGAAAAATCACACAAAGCACAATCAGTTACAAAATCAAATGATCAATCGTTAATGGAACCTGAAAATAAACGAAGTAGTCAACGCAAAAGTGTATTAAAAACAAAATCTTCCACTAAGTTTCTCAAGCGAAGTTTTTCGCAAACATCTCATCACTCCTCCAATGGACACTCCACAAATGAACAGTCCTCCGGACAAATAAATTCGCCACCGGACTTTCCTAATACTGACATGGATTATTATACTGTTTAAAATGATTTTTTGTAGTGTAACTAATTTTGATTTGTCAATCATTTATTATTTAAATTTCAATAGTAATAATTATTATAAACCAAAGGAGTTATTATTTCTGACTTATCCAAGGTAAAATAGCCTATGGTGTTTTGCGAACATTAAAGTTTTATTTTGATGCTGTAGTTAGAAAATCTATGAAGTCGGAACAGGCAAACACTGCTTATACCTTGAAAGGAAGAAGAAGAAGAAGTTAGAAAAACGCAAATATCACACATTTTAAAATAAACGAGATGCGTTCTGTAATCATCACAAAATTTTTTCATAATGGTAATAAAATCACATGTTATAGTATCAATAAATCAATAATTTATTTCCAGAAAATAAAAATTTAAGAATCGTAAATAAAATTATTGTTTAAAATAATTCTCCAACGTTAGATGTCTTGAATTTTGTTTATTTTTCGGATTCTCTTTAATATGAGAAATCGAGGCCCTGGTATATAATACGATATATAAAAGCACAAAGACTCTTGGAGCATGGAATTTAATATTGTGAGAGAATATAAAGAAATAAACGAAGAAAATATTTATATATTCAAACTTCAGAGTTATATGTA
This sequence comes from Lycocerus yunnanus, assembly GCA_036346125.1. NCBI lineage: Eukaryota > Metazoa > Arthropoda > Insecta > Coleoptera > Cantharidae > Lycocerus > Lycocerus yunnanus. The sequence continues at coordinate 2,062,748 of JARFIX010000017.1, forward strand.
TGTAAGGCGCAGGAGTGCGAGAAGAAATTACAGAAGATCGAAAGTAGAAAGGAGCCAAAATGGGAGTATTAGAGAAAAGAATTTACATAAAAATTACATCAAAAATATCAAAAGAATAAGTTGGATAGATGGCTGCTAAGCAGACGAAAAAAAAGATGATTTCCTCAGAGAATTTTTGAAGTTTGTTAATTTTAAATTTTAAATTAATAAATCGGCGCAAAGATTTTATTATAAAAGTTGGGTATGGATTTTGCTGTCCTGAGAAGCTACGCTACAATTTCCCAGTCTTAGATATTTGTAATGTGACCCTCTAGGTAAAGAAAAACCCCAAATGAAAAATGTACTAACTTTAAAATTTTTAATGCAAAAATAGTATCAATATGAAAAAATTTAGGCATTTATCTTAAGAAAAACGTGCACTAGTGTTGAAAATACTCAATGAATGTGGGAAAACCATTCGTGAAATCAAGGAATTATTGGGGAAACCTTCGACGTAACACAAACGATTAAAAAGTAAGACAGAACAACGCTATCTACTATAAAAGGATACAAATTTAGCAGAAATAAACAAAGTCAACTGATAAAAATGCGCTAAACTTCAATACAGTCGATAGAACAGTGGATAATAATTTGGGAATTCAATTGCTTGACAGGAGTTTAAAATATTTGGATCCTGCAAATTTTTGCAGTTAAGCCTAAACTAAATCTGAATTTTTTTCAAAACGAGTTTATTATACCAGAAGGTTAAAAATTAATTAAGGGAAGATTTAGGCTAAAATTGTCAGAGACTATTTTAAAGACTACCAATATTAATATTATGGAATGGCCACCGCATAATCCAGATTCTTTTACTTATTGAAAATCTATGGGCTCTTCTAAAAATGAGAATTTGGCATATCTTAAAATTTTAATTAAAGAAATATGGCCCAAAATTACTCTAAATGAATGTGGAAAGCATGTGAGAAGTGCGTATCAGAACATTTAATAGTTACTTTTTTAACAAAAGAGGAAATCATGGTAGTCAAGTCTCCGATTCATAATATTAATGATTTTTTATGTTTTTAGGAAAATTAAACATAGTTAATTTTTTTCTAATTTAGACGTTATATCTGACGAATAACCTTGAAGTTAAAAATTGCTATTATACCAATAAAAGTTGACAATGCACACATTTAACGGTAAGTTAGTCCATGTCATACTTTCCCCGCAATAATTTTACAGTAAAATTATACAGGCGACTAATAAGAAAACTTTGTAGTTGGTGATCTTTCAAAATCCAAATAAATATGAGTTAAAAAACAATAAACAAAAATCTTCACACAATAAAAATTAATCTCTAAACAACAAATCTCTAAATCTGAATTATGCTGAAGGGATAATCTAACGAAATAACTGAGCCAGAAATCACTGGCAGAATAAATTCATTTTTATAACTATTTTACCTTAAAATTTATATATTTTTTATACTAGAAGGATCTTAACATGCCGATAATTTTTCCTTTGCTAAAATATTTTTTCGGAAACAATGATTAAAACGTTGGTAATTTTTCAAAATCCAACATAAAATATTATGCACTACTCCAAAATTACAAACATTTAAAATATAAATAAACCGAATTAATTTTGTTTACCTTTGAAAACTTCAAATTTTAAATTTAAAAATTAAATTTTTTATATAGAGAAGTTACCAAAACTTGCAACAGGTTATCTATTTTCTATTACATAAATGTATTTATTATAATAATAATTTAACTATAAAATAATTTCATTCTTTGACAATGAATATACAAAACGGAATATTTCAACTTATTCTAAATAACAAATCATTTAATAAACAAAATTTAAAAATTTTCAACTTCAATAAAATTAAAAAGATGAAAATGTGCTCTTTATAATAAATTAGGATTTTTTATGAAAATAGACGAAAAACTGGAAATTTAGACTATGAAGACGCTACCCAGTTTTACAACGCAATTCAAAATTAAGAAATCAAACATTATAAAAATATTAATTAATCAATGCTAAAAATGTATGAATAGAATTGAATGATATTATTAACATCTTAGAATAATGATGACAAATATAAAATTAATATATTTTAAATTTATATGATCAAACCAGCTAATACTAAAAAAATTAAATTTTAAAAGAATACAACCGATGATGCTAAATTGGCCAAGGTTTATACTTGATATTTTTATGAAATAATTTTATACAAAATTTATGGACCGATTGCAAATTTTATTTTTGTTGTGCGTTGCATTATTAACTTTCATGATTGCTTGTAAAAATTATCAAAATCGGAGTTCAGGTATCTTACCTGTTCTCACTTTTTGTACTATAAGAAAACTAAAATAACTATCATTGCTCTGTTATGTTTTTAGGTTCATGATAATAACAAGTTTATACTATGCATATTTTATTTCACAGGTGCAACACAATATAAGAATATAATAAAAAATCACTTAGCTTGCAAAATTTGAAAATATTTTTATTCAACATAAATTTATTTCCAACATATACCATCACCAAATTCAATCTCTTTGTGACCACACTGCTAACTAATTATTAGCTACAAAATTTTTAATTATTAGGATATACTATTGGAGTGTATATTTCAGTAAAAGCATATACGTTTGCTATTTCGACATTTAAATATAGATATTTTAGATCAACTTTATATCTACCATTGGGAATAAGTGGAGGAAATTGGGTCTCATCAATAACAAAATTGCAGATATAATATTTTACATCCTAAAAGAGAAAAAAATTAGAAACATTTTACCCCAAAATTTATTTTCAAAACCTTTTCAAAATACATAGATGTGAGGTTGCCACAATTTCTTAAACCTCTTATACCAGCCGTGTTTGATTCAAAAGCTTTTTTGAGACTAATTTGAAAACGAACTGGAAAGTGTCGGTATTCGTTACTCAAAAATTTATAACCTTGGACGAGTATCTAAAAATTAATACCTACGTTTAATTTGGTAGCATTTTATTTTTCCGTTTGCTACGACTCGCTACGAAATTGTCGTAGCTACTTTGCAACATATAACTTTTTGTAATTCTTATTATAAGGTAAAAGTTCGAATTTAGGGGTTCGTAAATACACTTTTCCCTATAGAAATGGCTATACCAAACGAAAGAACACAAAAATACAAGCTTTTTAAGGTGAGGATCAATCTTGTCGGAGTTGTAATAAGGCCACAATTTAATTTTGAAAATTGCAAATTTCCCATAAGAAATACATGAAAGTGTAAAAAAATTAAAAATATGGCAACCATTCTGTTGGCGGTACGTGTGCTGTGCCTGGGTTGACAGTGACTAGTGGTGGGGAGATACCAGTCGCTCTCAGAGATCCGTCGCGTCAACTTTCAAAATTTTCGAGTTGGAGCCGCTTAAGGGATGTTTTTAATGAGTTTAGCGCGTGTCAAAACCGCTCGAAGCCCCGTACGAGCCCCGGAGGGGCGAGGGCGGGTGCGGAGAGTAAGTTTTGACAGCGCAACCACCTCCGAAACGAATTCACGCTAAAAGTAAAAAAAACACCATTCAAAATTAATTGTTGCCCTAAAAAGAGCCTAAAAAGGGCCGAAATGGTTAAAAATCATAATTTCACTCGCTTTTACTCGAGCAAATGCAGGTGGGCGGGGTCATGGTTTCTACGAGCCAATGGGAGTACCCCATTACATGTAAACTTTAAAGCCGTTTTTTCAAAATTGTGTGAATTTTCCGCAAATTTAATTTTTATTTATGCTATTGGGACCCTCATCTTTCATAATCCACTTCAAAAATGGTAAAAATCGTGATCAGGGAATTCGAACCGTCACCTTATTATAATAATTATCAATTTCAATTTTTTCATTTTTTATTTATTGCTTTTGAACCAGTAAAAGCATATATTATTATTATAAGCTTTACATTTCCGTAGGAATATTACTCTCCTATTTCTAGGATTTACAAATCGTTTTAATGAGGAGGATTAGTCCCCGTATAACATACATTACAATTGTCTTTTCAAGATTCGCTTTTTTGGTATGCTGTCTAGAGTTTCGCGTGGATCAGCGCTTCTTTCACTATTTCCCTCCATGAAGTCCTGTCCTGTACTTTCTCCCGCCACTCGTTAACTTTCATCGCCTTCAAGTCGCACAATACCTGGTCCCACCATCTAGTTCTTGGTCTTCCTCTCGTTCTGTTGTCAATCGGTTTCCATAGGGTTATCTTTTTCACCACATTGTCGTCGTCACCTCTCATGACGTGACCCATCCATCTCAGTCTCTGCGATTTAATGAACTTGACTATGTTTTCACCCTTCATCTCGTCTTTGATTTCGTGGTTCATCATCTGTCTAGATTCGCCCATTTCGTCTTTTTTAGTGCCAAGTATGGTACGTAATATCTTTCTTTCAAGAACCAATAGTGTTTCCGCCTCCATCTGCGACATGCAAATCGTCTCAGCCGCATACGTAATTACCGGCCTGATCAGCGTCTTATAGATCTTCAGTTTCGTCGCTCTCGTTAACATCTTGTCTTTAAGTAGGGGTTTGTTAGTGTAGTACGCTCTATTACCTAATTGGACTCTTCTTCTGACTTCCTTCATTCTATTGTCATTTCTGTCAATATTTATTCCAAGGTAGTTGAAAATCTTTCACTTCTTCGAATGAGTAATCGCTATCTCTAGATCCTTCGTACTATCTGGTGGATCCTTTGTGCACCGCATATATTTTGTTTTCTTCTCACTAATCTTAAGACCCATTCGTTTTGCGGCTTTCTCCATTTCTTTAAATATTTCTATCAATCTCTTGGGTGCTCTTGCTATGATCAAGATGTCATCCGCATAGGCAAGTATCTGTCCTCTCTAGTAGTAATCGATCCTTTGATGTCCATTCTTTGTGTTATTTTCTCTAGGACAATGTTAAAGAGCAAAGCCGATAGAGCGTCGCCCTGTCTCACCCCGTTGTTTATCTCAAAACTCTCCGTTTCACCTTTCGCTGTTCTTACGCTTGCCATTGTTTGTCTCATTGTCATTTGGGTCAATCTTATTAGTTTGCTAGGGATCTCCATTTCTTCCATTGCTTTAAACAGTTTCTTTCTGTCCACCTTGTCAAATGCCTGTTGGAAGTCTACAAATAGCATATGCAGGTCGATATCATGTTCCTTCGCTTTCTCTATCGTACGCTTTACAGTGTGTATCGCACCTACTGTTGACTTTCCTTCCATGAAGCCAAATTGGTACTCTCCTATTATATCCTTCGCATATTCTTTCAGTCTTCTATATATCATTGTTGACAGTATTTTATATGTGGAATTGAGAAGAGTTATGCCTCTATAATTTGCACATTGTTCAGGATCTCCTTTCTTTTTTATAGGTATTATGACACCATCTCTCCATTTTGTTGGCATTCTCTCTTCGGTCCACACCTGCTGAACCAGATCACACATTCTATCCTGAAGTTCTACCCCTCCGTACTTAACAAGTTCTATACCTATTTCGTCTTTTCCGGGTGATTTTCCATTTTTCATTTTATGTATTACTCCCATTATTTCTTCGTGTGTTGGTGGGGGCACTTCGCCTTTATCGTCTTTCGCTATTACTTCTGTTACTATCTCTTCCTCTTGTTCATTTAGCAGTTTTTGAAAGTGGTCGATCCAGATCCGCTTAACTCTATCGGTATTGTGTTGTACTCTGCCTTCTTCGTCTTTCATCCCTCTTGGTTTTACTTTATTTACTTGTTTTTGGTTTTTTAACAATTGATAGAAAGTTTTTGTGTTGTTGAATTTGTTACTATTTTCAATTTCTTCCATTTTTTTCATAAACCATGTGTTCTTTTTTTGTTTATATTTTTTGTTTGCTAGTTTAGTATATTCTTTGTAGTTGTCCAAGTCTTCCTGTGTTCCCGTTTTCAACCATTTACGTCTTCTCTCTGATTTCATTCTGTTGTATTCCATGCACTCGCTGTCGAACCATTCCTTGTTTTTCTTCACTGTTCTGTAACCCAGCGTTGTGCTCGCGGCCTCGTGCATACTTGTTATGATGTAGTTTAGTTCTTCTTCCATATCACTACTCTTTCCTTTATTAAGTAGATTCTCTCTAAGTCTTTCTTCGTAATGCTCTCTTTCTTCAGTGTTTTTAAGTTCTTCAGTCGCAATTCTTCTGTTAAATACTCTTGTTCTGCTATGTTCCGTTGTTTTCTGTCTTATTTTCGCAATCACCAAGTAGTGGTCGGAGTCCGCGTTTGCCCCTCTAAATGATCGTACATCTCTCACCATATTTTCTCTGTTTTTGATATTAATATATGTGGTGATATTTTGAAGTTAGACTTCAAAATACTATAAAATGGTTTTTACCAGTTTCTTACCAGTAGTGTTGGGTTTGTCGCCACTGCGAGAAAGAATAAATGTTTTTTTTTAAGAATTTCGATTTGTTGATCAATTTGAAGATCGACAGGGTTGATTTGCTTTATTTTGCCAACAAGAATGCCAAAAAATTGTTACTTTCAACACCTTTTTACACAAAATTATGATTTATTTTGATGAATTTGACAGTGTGATTATTTGACATTAGTGTTATTTGCGCGCCTTGTTTATGGCAAGATAAAATTTAAAATTTGGAAACGAAAATAATGTTTTTGAATGTTGGCAATTTTGAAAAAGAAGGAAAAAGGAGGAGAGCGGAAAGCAAAAGTCAGTTGGTCTGGGAACTCAAGACTGAACGCACGTCAGTTGAAGGACGTGAATTTTGAGATTTTTGATTTGCGTTGCCGTGAAAGCGGTAAATTTTTGAGTTTGTGATAGTGCCTTCTGAAGACGGGGTCGTCTGTTTTAATTTTGCGAATTGATCAAAGTTTTTGGTTGGATTTATCGAATCTGCAAAGAGAGCAAATGAAAAATTTTATAGAGGAGCCATTTTTGAAGTTATTCAAGTTTGATTTGTGCAGCGAGTCATTAAGTTTGTATTGGAGTCGAAAAGAGAAGCTATTTTGGAATTGTCAAAGTTTTATTGGTACGAGTCAACGAGTTTTGGATTTGAATTGGATAATTGAAGGCGTCAGCATTAGGCCAACACCTGGAATATTGATAAGGTCAGTCGTTGAGAACATTTGTGCGCTAGTTTGATAAAATTTTATTTGCGTTAAAACATTTTTGAATAATTACTTTAAAAATTATTACCATTGTAAAGATTTACACAAGACACAGAATTGTTTGGTGGTTTAAATTTCAGCAAATGATTTCCAATTTTAAATTTAAATTTCAATTACCAAGCAAAAAAACACAATTACACCACCTGGCATATTTGGAATTTTGTCCCAAAATCGGTTTGACAATAAAGCAAATTTTTGAAATCACGTTTCAATATTCGAATTTATTCATTTTCGAGCTGCGAACCTTTGAACTCACTACTGGGTAAGTCTCATAGCTCTCCGCTGATTAACACTAGATAACTGGGTTGAATTCCTTTTATAGTGGTTCATAAAAAACCACAATAATATGGTCTATTTGGTTTCCGTCTTCTCCTTTTCCGCCTGGCCACACCCATGTGATCTTATGTAACTTCTTGTGTTTAAATTTTGTACTGCATATCATGGTATTCGTCGCTGCTGCCAGGTTGCATAGTCTGTCTCCATTGTTGTTCGTTTTATCATGTAGTGTTTGTTTTCCAGCAACCGAGCCTATATGATCTTCTTTGCCGATCTTCGCATTGAAGTCTCCCAGTATTATCAATATGTCATTTTTGGGTGTTGTTTCGGATAGGTTTTCTATTTCATTATAAAATTCTTCTTTCTCTTTTTCGTTTGCTTCTTCTGTTGGTGCATATCCATTTATGATCGACATATTTGTTTTCGCTGCGATTCTCAGGTACGATATTCTTCCACTTATTGCTCTGAAAGACAGTATTTTGTTGGTCATCTTTCGGGTTACAATGAATCCCGTTCCATTTCTTCCCTGTTTGTTTTCGCCAGCGTAGAGCAGAGTATAGTTTTCTTCTCAATCTCGCCACTGTTCCCCATCTTAGTTCTTGCAATGCCCCACATCGATTCCGTATCTCATGATCTCATTTGCCACCTCGTTCATTTTTCCAGGTTTCAGCATTGTTCTAACATTCCACGTTCCAATTCTTATTATTTCCTTTCTCCTGTTCCTTCTACATCTCCACTCTTCATCACTATTTCATTCATCTCTGTTTTCGATTCCGTTTGCCGTCTCGTTTTCCTTGATCGTTGCTTGGGTCTTTTTGGAGCAGTCCTGTTTTCTTGCTGTTAGTTTTTTGAATCGACTTGCCCCTCAATCTCTACTTGGGCACTTAAGGACTGCTGGATTAGCCGCCATTCATATGGTTTGCCGTTTATAGTTAGCTTTCTATATCCCACTCTAACCTTGTTTCCCTTTTCAAATTCTCTTCTTGCAACTTCCTTTATCTTGTTTTGTATTTGAAGTTCATTCCTGGTCAGATCACTGTCTATTCGGACCCGGTCGCCCTTCAGTTTGTTTTTGTTTCTCATAATCATCGTCTTATCTTCCCAGGTCTGGAGTTTTACCACTATTGCCTTGTTTTCCCTTTCTCTTCCTATTTCAAAGATTTCCGTTGGTTGAACTTCCGCTTCTAATCTAGTTTTCAGGAAGGTAGTCACTTCTTGTTTCAGATTGGTCCTATTTTCAATCTGTAGTCCTTTTATTATTATGTTGTTACGTTTTCTAGCTCTTTCCTGCGCCTCACCGTATTCTTCCATTTCATCGATTCTTTTCTTCAGAATTTCGTTCTGGTTTTTCCAGGTTTCTTCCTTTTTCTTTAGTGTGGCTTCTAGCATCTCTATTTTATCAACAGTCTGTTCCGCTCCTTCCTGAATTTGTGTTACATCGTTCTTTAGCTTGCTAACGTCCCGTTTGGTTTCGTTTAGGCTTGATTTCATATCCGTCATGAAGTTCATCAATATTTCTGTGAGTCGATCTATTTTCTCTTCCATTCTTGCGCTGTTTTCTGTTGCTTCTCCTTTTTTGGCGAAAACCCCTTCTTCGCTTTCAGTTTTTTCTCTGTCTGAGTCGTCTGACTTACGTTGTTTCGTTAAGATTGGTGATCTATTGGTTCTCTTGCTTCTCCTGAATATATCGTATGGAGCTTGTCTTTTTCTGCTATTATCGTCTGTTGCTGAATCGTCGCTTTCTACGTTGTATTGCCCTGGTTTTGGTTTTTGTGATTCCACACTCATTCCACTCTCTCAGCTTGTCGACTTTTATGGTTCTTCTCTTATGTGTGTTTTGTTGCGCCACCAGTTTTTTGATGCTGGGAGTTGGTATAACTCCAGTTTCTAATCTGATCAAGTATCTTCCACAGAATCTACAAGCGTTCAGGGGTATTTCGTCTGTCGAAAGTTCTTGTTCTTAAAATTTAAAATCAGCTTCGTGAATGGTTTCTCTTTCGAGTATCAGTTATTGATATACCCTTTGTTCTTTGTTCTCTTTTTTTTGTTTATTTGTGCGTCAATACATGCACCCGTGTCGTACCCCAGGAGACCTGTGTATTACTCAAAGTCTCTACTTTTACCACCAAAATATGCAATCTTATCTCTAACCTCCAAATTATTTGTCGACTCGTATTTTTATAGAAACAAACAAACAAAACAACAAACAAAATCGAAGTAAATAGTTAAAAACGATATTTCTTAATAGCTATTGCGCATGAATAATTTACAGCCAATCAGGCGATCCCTTTCATAGCGCCGATGTTAGGGTAATTTAAAACTTACAACATTACCTCGATCTTGTCTTTCATAGTAACTTTCATATTCATAGTACAATTCACAGCAGGGGTCGTGCGATTGTATTTATAAGTTTTAATTTCAAAAATAAAAATAATTTTATTATAACTCTTTACTTCCATGCGAAAGTCTCGCATTTTGTAGTCCTTTTGATGGAACTAAAATGCAGAAAAAATGGTTATTTATATAGATTATAGGCGGACAGAATTGAAACTTAGGTCATATTTAGGTATGACGGTCTATTTAGAACGTTGCCTCTTTCGGTACTTATTATCTCGTAAGAGAAATAATAAATCTGTAACTACCAAACTTGATAAATGTATTTGCAAACATTTAGACTTTTTGTAAACTGGATATGGTTTATTTTTCAAAACTGTACATTTTCAAAACTATCTTGAGATTAAGTACCACTGCTGTACCAATACCAATTTACATTGTTCATATTCATACAGCAAAAGTCATTGTAACCGGTTGATTTGATTGCAATAGATTAAAAACACAAAGTTTCAAACTCAATGTAAGAGTGATTTTTTTGTCTAAAAAACTACATGATTTTACACTGAACTTAACTTAGATCTTACCTTCGATAAAATACTATCATCACAGGATGCATTTTGAACTGTTAATTGGAGAAGTAGCAGCAAAATTATATTTTTCACTGTGGCCATATTATTTGTACAGTTTTAAACTATAAAAGAACGTGTACTGACAACAATATACATGCATCATGAATAATATTTTATTCACAAGGTAATATTTAATGCAGCGTAACAAATAGGACTATAAAGTACATAAATCATTATCATTTAAAAATAAATTTGTTTGCTATAGATTAGAATATTCATTCAAATTTTAACGCATAACTAATTTTCCAATTAGCTGCAAAAATGTAGATACAAATATAATAAAATCGATTGTAAAATTGAAATAATTACACAATCTAAAATCGAGAACAATTGGTTAATAAAATAACTACTTAATAGGAAGCCAGAATGATGTTTGGATTTTGAAGCAATCGTTTTAATTAAGCAGGATTTTCATGTAGTATCTAGAAAGATCTTTGTTTGAACGCAGGACGTCTAAACGCAAGGACGTTTGAACCCAAAGACGTTTGAATGCGGGGAATGAAGATTATCCTGCTCTTGGGGAAGGACTCTTTTTATCACTTCTATAAAAATATAAAAATCTATCTATAACCTATGGTCCGATCTATCTTTGTTTTAATAAGTTGACATTTTTAATTAGTTGAATGTAGTTCATTGTAAATATTTATTTCTTCTTTCTCCGCATCTCGGAAGGTTATCTTTTTGGTGTCAGTTTTAAAAAAATACATATAATAGTTATATGTACATATAACCCAAGATCCAATCTACTTTTTCGTGCAGATTCCACCTACTTGAAATGAATTCTAAAGAAAAATCAAAATTTAAAAATATCTTTCGGTTAAAACGTCCTTGCGTTAGAACGGCCTTGCATACAAACGGCTTGCTTCCATGTGACAAGCATGGACGTAAGAGATAATGTGTGGATTAGAAGTCGTAGTCGGATGGAAAACGCAGCGCAGAAAACACCGTCACGATCATGCGAAAAAAATGCATAAAAGATTGAAAAAAGATAATGGAATTTTCCTTAAAGATTGATAAGCATTATTTTTATATTGGTAGTGGAGAACAAGAATCGATAAGCTGATTGATTAATGTTAATAAATTAGCCGTGCCTTAGCTACCGGTGTATATGATTGCATCCAAAGGCTATAAAATTTTAAGAAGATATAAGTAATTTGTAGTATTATATTTTGGAAGAATGAGGTTAGAAAGAATGAATAGATTTGTAAATTTATTTAACATATTGTTACCCAAGGTTCTATTATAAGTTATTATATGTTACCTCGGTTGTTACCCAAACTGTATTTTAGGCATATATACAAGCGTCGATTACAACGATACTTGTGGTTCGCTAATTTGGCATTATTGTGTTCTTCCCACTGTAATCCGTATACAATAAAATACAAAAACTTAATTATTACTGGATGTTAGGTTATGTTTCTCAAATTTAATACGTAAAATTATATTAACAAATTATAACTTTAGTTAGTTGGTAGTGACGAAAATGTCGACTTTTATGGTTCTTCTCTTATGTGTGTTTTGTTGAGCAACCAGTTTTTTGATGCTGGCGAGTTGGTATAACTCCAGTTTCTGATCTGATCAAGTATCTTCCACAGAATCCTAGAAGCGTTCAGGGGTATTTCGTCTGTCGAAAGTTCTTGTTCTTGAAATTTAAAATCAGCTCCGTGAATGGTTTCTCTTTCGAGTATCAGTTATTGATATACCCTTTGTTCTTTGTTTTTTTTTCTGTTTATTTCTGCGTCAATACATGCACCCGTATCGTACCCCCAGGAGACCTGTGTATTACTCAAAGTCTCTACTTTTACCACCAAAATATGTAATCTTATCTCTAACCTCCAAATTATTTGTCGACTCGTATTTTTATAGAAACAAACAAACAAAACAACAAACAAAATCGAAGTAAATAGTTAAAAACGATATTTCTTAATAGCTATTGCGCATGAATAATTTACAGCCAATCAGGCGATCCCTTTCATAGCGCCGATGTTAGGGTAATTTAAAACTTACAACATTACCTCGATCTTGTCTTTCATAGTAACTTTCATATTCATAGTACAATTCACAGCAGGGGTCGTGCGATTGTATTTATAAGTTTTAATTTCCAAAAAATAAAAATAATTTTTATTATAACTCTTTACTTCCATGCGAAAGTCTCGCATTTTGTAGTCCTTTTGATGGAACTAAAATGCAGAAAAAATGGTTATTTATATAGATTATAGGCGGACAGAATTGAAACTTAGGTCATATTTAGGTATGACGGTCTATTTAGAACGTTGCCTCTTTCGGTACTTATTATCTCGTAAGAGAAATAATAAATCTGTAACTACCAAACTTGATAAATGTATTTGCAAACATTTAGACTTTTTGTAAACTGGATATGGTTTATTTTTCAAAACTGTACATTTTCAAAACTATCTTGAGATTAAGTACCACTGCTGTACCAATACCAATTTACATTGTTCATATTCATACAGCAAAAGTCATTGTAACCGGTTGATTTGATTGCAATAGATTAAAAACACAAAGTTTCAAACTCAATATAAGAGTGATTTTTTTGTCTAAAAAACTACATGATTTTACACTGAACTTAACTTAGATCTTACCTTCGATAAAATACTATCATCACAGGATGCATTTTGAACTGTTAATTGGAGAAGTAGCAGCAAAATTATATTTTTCACTGTGGCCATATTATTTGTACAGTTTTAAACTATAAAAGAACGTGTACTGACAACAATATACATGCATCATGAATAATATTTTATTCACAAGGTAATATTTAATGCAGCGTAACAAATAGGACTATAAAGTACATAAATCATTATCATTTAAAAATAAATTTGTTTGCTATAGATTAGAATATTCATTCAAATTTTAACGCATAACTAATTTTCCAATTAGCTGCAAAAATGTGGATACAAATATAATAAAATCGATTGTAAAATTGAAATAATTACACAATCTAAAATCGAGAACAATTGGTTAATAAAATAACTACTTCTTAGAGAAGCCAGAATGACGTTTGGATTTTGAAGCAATCGTTTTAATTAAGCAGGATTTTCATGTAGTATCTAGGAAGATCTTTGTTTGAACGCAGGACGTCTAAACGCAAGGACGTTTGAACCCAAAGACGTTTGAATGCGGGGAATGAAGATTATCCTGCTCTTGGGGAAGGTTTTTATCACTTCTATAAAAATATAAAAATCTATCTATAACCTATGGTCCGATCTATCTTTGTTTTAATAAGTTGACATTTTTAATTAGTTGAATGTAGTTCATTGTAAATATTTATTTCTTCTTTCTCCGCATCTCGGAAGGTTATCTTTTTGGTGTCAGTTTTAAAAAACTACATATAATAGTATTATACATATATACATATAACCTATGGTACAATCTACTTTTTCGTGCAGATTCCACCTACTTGAAATGAATTCTAAAGAAAAATCAAAATTTAAAAATATCTTTCGGTTAAAACGTCCTTGCGTTAGAACGGCCTTGCATACAAACGGCTTGCTTCCATGTGACAAGCATGGACGTAAGAGATATGTGTGGATTAGAAGTCGTAGTCGGATGGAAAACGCAGCGCAGAAAACACCGTCACGAGCATGCGAAAAAATGCATAAAGATTGGAAAATTCTGAAATCCTTTCATTTCATTCTGAATTGCATTTGACGATTTCTGAATATCAACTGACAAATCTGAATTACAATTGACTATTTCTGAATAGCATTTGACCTTTTCCAAATTACTGCTGAAAAAGATATAAAAAACTTTAGAGGGAGAATGAATGGTAGCCCAGATTTGGCTTGGTTTACATTAAAATGTACCCTCGTACAGTCCTACTCGGAAAAGTGTAGATGTTAACCCGACAGGTTGCAAGGAGCGACTGGTAGCTCCCACCACTTGTGACTGACCACCTACAACGCACGTACTGGTGATAGAATGTTTTCTATATTTGGCTTAATATTACGTAACTTACTTGTTGTGTTTTTTATGAAAAAGTTGTAATTTTTAAAATTAGTCTGACTAAATTCATGTTTGCCTTAATAAGCTTGTACTTTTCTGCGCTTTCGTTTGATGAAGCAATTTTTGACACTTGTCCCTATTTCTAGCACACATTTACGAAACTGCATAATATATTTAATGAAATTGCAAAATTCAAACAAAAAACATTCAAAAGAAAACTTCATAAAAGAGCTAAAAAGGCCGAATTCGATTAATTAACGTGAATAAATATAATTAATTAACTGCAAAAAATGTACAGCTACATTTAAACCAAAAAGTAATAAACAATAACATAAAAATCAAAACGAAAAATGAAGATGCAACTTAACTTTCTCATTCTAGCCAAGCAAAAATTTCGAAGCAACTAAGTTTGAATGCACAGAGCGTTGCAAAATAAACTGTGCGCTTTAAAATCATATAACATGAGATGGACGTTTGTTAACAAATAGTAACGCAGGTTTAAATGCAAACTGCCCGTAACAAAACGAAGTCGATAATTATGTTGCCTTGTTTAATAGCAAACTTAGTTAAATTTAGTTAAATGAAGTGACAAACCAATCAGATGCATAATTTAGGGTTAGAAATCGCAATTGGTAATTTTGAATAGAAAGTCAAAATCCGCCAAAATCGTTCTGATAAATTTTTAGTTATGGGAAACGTGTTCCTATTAAATTTAGTACTTGGTCAATTATCAGTAGAAAGTATTCTAATTGTCTCCATTTTTTTCTTGGTCATCATTCATCAGTATTCCTATTCAACAATACTTTACTTGAAATTAATACGAGTAGGTAATACATAAAAGGATAAAAAATTAAAATTATTAAACCTTGGAACATTTTAATATTTTTTTATTTTAAATGTGCAATACATTTATATTATGCAAAGTTTAATTCAAATAAACACACTCAACAGGCTTCAGCCGATTGTGACTGTACTGTTGCTTAATAATTAATTTTAATTGTGCAATTATGGTTTTTTTGGATAATCTATTAGAGTATATATTTCAGTAAAAGCATATGCGTTAGCTATTTCTTCATTTAAATACAGATATTTTAGGTCCACTTTATATCTACCATTGGGAACAAGTGGAGGAAACTGGGTTTCATCGATAACAAAATTACAGACATGATATGTAATATCCTAAAAGTAAAAAAAAACTTTAAATGCACTTTTAAGTAAATCATTTGATAAACCTTTTCAAAGTAAGCGGCTGTAATGTTTCCACAATTCCTTATGGTTTTTAAACCAACTGCGTTTGATTCAAATGCTTTCTTTAAATTGACTTGAAAACGGATTGGAAAGTGACGATACTCGTTACTTAAAAACTTATAGACTTGCAGTAGTACCTAAAAATTAATTCATTTCATTTCTTAATCTGTTATTTTCCCGCTTACCATAACAATCCGAATACGTGGTTAACATAAATCTAACGCTATATTAGCTGTAGCTACTTAGCAGCATGATTATGTATGTGTAGCTTTTTGGATCCCATTTGGATATACTATTTTCATAAAATATTAGCTTTGCGTGAGCGGAAGCATAATAATATTAAAAAGCACTAATAAAAGCAAATAAAATCAAAGTGAATTCTTACAAAAAATATTTTTTACTAACTACTGCGCGTGAATAATTTTCATCCAATCACCCGTTTCAATTTCGAGAATTATTAAGCACGGTTTTAGGTAAAAGAAAAACAAGTACTATATTACCTCAAGTTTGTCTTTTATGGTTACTTTCATCTTCGCAGTACAATTCACGGCAGGAGTAGTTCGATTGTATTTAAATGTTTTAATTTGGAAAGTATAGAAGTAAGTTTTACTGTAACTTATGATGTCCATCCGAAAGTCTCGAAGTTTGTACTCATTTTGATGAAACTGAAATACAGTTACTTATAAAAACGTTTCCCATTTTAGTTACATTATTTATTTAAGGTTTAAGAATGGCAATCTATTTCAAACCAGTGAACAGTGTTTATTACCCATTAGCAGCTTTAGATATCTACTATAACCACCCAATGAGATCCGCAACTCTATAACTCTATTTGTAATTATATTTTTTGGAAAGATTGGATGTAGTTAATTTTTTGTTAAAATTTGATATTATTAAAACTACCAGAGGTTAAGATCTACTGCTAAATCAACAAATGTTAACATTCTATTATATTCTTAGCAAAGGATGCATCAACCCGATTCGTGCGTTGCAACGACTTCAAAATATAAAAGCTGCACTTTGAAAGTCATTAAATGTGCGAAAATTGTGTACATCTTACCTTGGACAAAATACTTTCATTACAAGATGCAGTTTTAATTATTAATTCAAGAAAGAGCAAGAAAATTATATATTTCATTTTGACCTTGTATTATTCGAAGACTTTTCAACTAGAACGTGACATGTACTGGCACAAATTTTCATGAACGTGTAATTTTATAACAAGCAGGATATTATTTAATGAAGTATATTATGAACTACCATTACCATATAAAAAACAACAAAATATAACCTTTTCCGCAGTAGATTTAAAAATTCAAAAACTTGGTTTCAATTTTAACGTAAGACTAATTAATTGACCGATTATTCGAAAATATACGCAGACAATAAAAAATTAAAATTAATGCAAAATAAAATAAATTATAATATTAATAAAATAACTACTTCTAATCAAGAATTTTTTGATTTTAATAGATTTAACTAGAGCTCAGAAAAAACATATAAAACTATATAGTATGATTACCCCCGAGGTCGACAACTATCATTAATTTTATATATTATGATTTGGTTTTTTAGTTA
This sequence comes from Lycocerus yunnanus, assembly GCA_036346125.1. NCBI lineage: Eukaryota > Metazoa > Arthropoda > Insecta > Coleoptera > Cantharidae > Lycocerus > Lycocerus yunnanus. The sequence goes on from JARFIX010000017.1 coordinate 2,079,917, forward strand.
TAATTTGCTTTTTGTGCGGTAATTCGTTTTTATCAACGCAACGCCCGAAATTAGAGTATGCAAAATTAAAGATGAATTAAATCGTCCATAAAAAAGAAAGAAAATAAAATTGTTTTTTTGTTATATATTTTTCCAGAAGTTAATATTTTTATATTTTAGAGTGAGACAAAAATTTTTCTTTTGTATATTTTCTTTTATATAAATGCATTTTTTCTTTGAGTACTTACTTTGCAAACAGGACCCGTGCGAAGAGTTTTAAAATGTTTCAAGTATTTAATAAATTTTTTTATGATCATTAGTCTAATACAAGTTTATATACATAATATAACAAAATTTCCTGCTATGGCTAAAACTGACTGAAGTTTCTAATTCTAAATAAGGATTATAACACTTTAATATTCCCTAATTTTGTTAATGATTATTGGATTCTTATTAATGACAAATAAACTGTTTGAATTGTTCACTAGGTATAAAATCGTACTTAAAGCGATAAACAATGAAAACTATAAAGACTGAGCTTTACTTTGCAGTAATTTTATAAAACTGTATCTCTACAAATATTTATTTGAGCTGTAAAATCTTATTTTTACGCTATAATTTGCTTCTCTATAGCATTGTTTTTCAAACTATTTTCGTTCATAACTCCTTTTTATTATCGAAAATTATTCGCGACCCCAGATATATCTTACATAAAAGTGAATGGTTGTATGTCCGTGTTATAAAATTCTTCCCAACAAAAAGCTCGAACGAAGTGAGATTTTAACTAGTGATTCTGATACGAATTATTAGGTCAACGCCGCTATTCCCATCGCAAAATATATTTCCAAAATTTTTTATTAATAAACCCATCAATTTCATTGCAAATGTTTTTACCTAAGTGCCAAAAAATCTATAAAATTTTCGTAAAAATTTAAATTGCAATAAAATGCAATTTCGTAAAATATGTTAATAATTTCTAAAACAGAAAATTTGCTTTCTTATTATCTTACTAAAACAAACATCGATGTCTACAAACATCGAAATTGGAATTTTGTAACTACTCTCTTTTTGGTTAAGGTTTTGACAGGCGCAACTACATCAAGAGTCGGATTTACACAAAAAGTGATTTTTTTCCGAAATTTATTGTTCGATCACAAATTTAATTTTTTTATTTACTAATTACAACATTATCTTTTATAATTTGCTGTAAAAACCGAGATTCTGGTATATTTACTGTCGCCACAACCTATTTTAATTATGGTGGGCGGGGTTACTGTTCAAAAAAGCCAATGAGTAAATTACATTGTTAATAAATGTTTAAAGCCGTTTTTTTTCAAAAATGTGTAAATAGTGTGCAATTAGTGTAATTAGACCCTCACATTTCATATTCCACCTTTAAAAATTGTGAAAATCGGAATTCGGTTTTCTTAACCGTCCCAGACGTTTTCTTTGCGATGTCTACAACATCAAAATTGAAATTCTGAAACTACTCTCTATTGGTTAAGTTTTTGAACTTAAAATTGTACTGCCAATCGGCCACCCTTAGTTAGCTAAAGTGTATCATATATACGTTACCCGTTTAAGATATGTAATTATAAGGTAGAAATGAATCAAAATTGAACCCACACCTAGATAGAATTTCTTATAAATTTAAACCCCGGGCGTAGCCGAAAATATAAAAGAAATATTTCCCATAAATAATTTCTTTGGTAAATAATATACATATAAAATGGAGTTGATTTGGGATTTGTTTTAAGTATACAAAAAGTAATCCAAGAAAATCATATTTTTATGAGACGAAGTGAGTTGCTTTCAGATTAGGTTTCTAAAAGTGGGTCGAAATGCATAAAAGTTTGGGAACCGCTGATATAGACTATTTATGCCAGATTTCTTCACTCATAGTTATCATCAAGTCAGTGAACTTCAGGTTAAATTGACTAAATAACCAATCAAACGACAACAAAACAAATAAATCAATCATCTGATTGGTTATTTTGTCAATTTAACTTGAAGTTTGTTAACTTGAAGAAAACTATGAGAGAAGAAATTGGGCGTTAGTCTAATAAAGTCTAAGTGCAAACTAACGTATTACTGTGATTTTAAAGTCTCTTTTTGACAAAATTAGATATCTTGCGAATGTCTTAAAAATAAAAACTTCAAAATTAAGATGTACGCTTTCTAGCGGAAATGGTAACATTTCAGGGTGTAGGGCAAAATTTTGGAGAGGGTGCAATACTAGCGCCGCGGTGGTATTGTTAGTTGTTCCCAATACACTAAAATAGAATACCCAATTAGTTTTTTGATTAAAAAAAGGACCGATTTGTTTCATGTACATAAATATGTATTATTATAATACCTTAAATTAAAGGTTATTGTATGCCATAACACCCTAACTTACTTTATTATAAATTTAACTATTGAATATCTAAAGAAACCTAGAAAAGTTAACATTTGCCTAACCTAACGACTAAACCTTTTAAACCGAGATCTTTGGTTCAAGTCCGAGCAGAGAACTATATCATTCTGGCTGTTTTCTCTCGGAAAGCAAAGACAAACCACCGAGACAGTTTACCAAGAAATTCTTTCTAAACATTGAAATTCTCTTTCAGTTAGCCTTAAGAATGAGGAACATTCTCTTTAGGATAACAGGACAGAGAGGAAAGATACGGTTTGATAAGGACAAGGAATAAAACTACCGTTAGGTTGTTTCGATCTATTTGCACCCCTGCCTGGTGCACACATGAAATATAGCAGGCATTAGCAGCGTGGGCGCTGTTATGCAACAATGAAGAAATCAGCGTACATTAGCTTCACAACACGGACGGTTTATATATTTTTAAACAGTATTGCACTGCAATGAAGTAACCTCGGTAAAACCAGCACCATCGTCTAAGTTATAAAGTTATTTATTACTGGGCCAGAAAAAAACTCGATGAGTAGTTTTATTATAATATCCGTTTCACTTTCAATTTCTTAAGCGCAATACTTAAAATCCGGCTAAATTTACTTTCACTGGGCATTGCCCGTTGTACAAACTTTATTATATAATCTCGGGAATAACCAACACCACGCATTGTTAAATCATCATTGTGCCCTCAACTCGAAGTGGTATAAAATGATTTTCAAATCCGAATTCAGTCAGTTCACGTTTCGAGCGTCTTAAACATTAAAACTTGATATGCAAAATGTATGTTTTGAATTATTAAAATTGTTATAATACGCTGAGCTTAGTCACGTATCTACACCTCAGAATCACGTTATAAAATTTACAGTTACTTGCTAACCCACCTTTACTCGCCGCGTCTTTCTGCACAATAGATTATTCGAACGCAGCTTTATACATCCTAAATTTGAAGTTATTTTTCGTGTAAAACATCATAATGTTGGGTTGTGCGAAATGGTTGTTTTTATGTTCAGCCGTGTCTCTTGTGATACTGCAGTCTAGTGGCCAAAACCAAAACAATTTTGCCCCAGAGGAAAATAGTAGAATAGGTAAGTAGAGTGACATGCTAACATCAATATACCGGTTGTTCAGTTCTTGTTGTAGACCAACTATTCATTTATTTTTGATGTGTGTTAATTGCACAAGCACACCATTTTGAAATTTTATTTTCGATTTCTTTTGCTGCTGTGTGTGACTTCATCTTACGTGACTTTTATTGGTAATAAAAGTTTTTCGAAACATAAACAACGACTCCGTCGATTGTACAATTTCAAAATTAAAATTTTTTCTAATCATTAAAGAATATAAAAATAAAATTTCTTTCAATATTTTTAGATCCACAGTAAATTCGGATAATTTCACCCTTTGTGTATTTTGGTCTTCATAAATATTTGAGATCCGATGCTTTTAACTCGGTTGTATAAAAAAATACCAATCCCGTTTTCATTGTAACGTAATGACGAAAGAGATAACAGTATAACTGTTCTGTATTTTGATTACTTGCTAATGTCACGAATTTGTAACTTGTCCGTTTTTTGAATTAAAATTCTTGTGTTGACATAAATTACAAATTATTCATGCAAAGTAGAATAAACTGATAAGAAATCACTAAACACCGCTAAATATGTAAGCGAAAAACTTTTTATTAATTCCAAAAAACGATAAAATTTTGTATTTGTCTATAAAACAGAACGTAAGTAGAGCAGTTCGGTCTTATTCACGCGATCGTTAAAAGGTGTGATTTTTGCGAAGAAATTGATTAGTGTCATTAAAAAGAGACATCTATTTGGAGATTTCACCGGCAAGCCCGTAGATATGCTCTTGTTAAAGGGGAGGGACCAAACAAAATTTAATATTGGGAAGAATTCGATTTAAAAAAACACTGCTGTAAATAGAAATTGATGGAAATTACATTACCTGCATGAGAGATCCCCCTCTTCCATTAAAAACGGCACAGTTTTTTTCATTATTTGGCTGCCACTGATCTACTCGAGACAGAATAGGGAAAATAGGAAATTATCATAGACCGAATTTTAAATTGAAATTTTTAATTTTTGGATCCATCAATTCCGTGTTATTCTTAAACTTTATTGAATGAAAAATATTAATCAGATCAGAGTAACTTTCATTTGTTACTTTCCTATACAACACATTTCCGTGTATAATAATGCATTGACCTGAGATTCGAGATGTTGAAGGTTGCTGGTAAAGACATTGACTTCTGTGGGAAGTCATGCATGCATGTAGCATGCGCACGAAGACAACTGAAATTAAAAGATATAATTTTATAGGAAAGGACCTGTTAGACTGGATTGGTTTGGGAACCGGACCTGATATTGATCCATATTTGGCTAGATCTAACTCAGGCTGCCTTAATGGAGATCTTGCCGAGTGTTTCAAATCCAGAGCCCTTCAATCACTTGACGATTTTTTTGATAAGGTAAAAAACTACTTATTTATAATATACTACTTAATATAAATTTAAATACTCACTGCCACGTAAAGCATCTTATCCTGTCAAAATTTTAAATTTAGCTTTTATTATGCTTTTAGAATAAAAGCATATAGGAATATAATGGTTTTAGTGTCGCAAGATGTATTTTATACTACTATATTGTATAACACGTGAAAAAATGTCAACTTAATGTAAAGTTAATAAATTTCCACGCCAACACACCGCAGTAAATTATTAAATTTTGTTATGTTTCTACTTTTATTGAATATTAAATTATTATTTGTGCAAAATTCACTTCAAAAGTTGTAAGGTTAGTACTAACTTCATTTAAACTGCTGTTTCAGAGTGAATCGAAATTTTACTGGTTAATATAGTTAACTCACATTATGTATAACCCTGTATGGGTTTGCCTATTCAAATCAAATTTTAAAATTAAAGAAAATTGAAATTTAAGGATTATGCAAGTACATCAAAATAAAAGAAGTATTGTCAAACTGATTTGACATGTTTAGAACACGCCCCAGTACATTTTTTGACAAATAGGAAAATACTTGATTTGCCAAACCATGACCATATTTACCTGACGTGTTTGTTACAAAATTTTATTTTATTTCGTGCATCCATTTGCCGAAAACAATTAAACGTTTAATAAATAAGCAAATAATGTAAAATTTTTATGAAAAAGAAAAAATAAAGAGATACACAGATAGCTAGAAAGAAGTAGACAGACCCGTAGTCAGGGCACGTGCCCCCAAATGACCCACCCGCAGAAATGCAAAAAAAATTCTTTTGAAAGTAAAAATTAATTAATAAAAAATTAAATTTTGAAAATAAAATAGGTGTAGGTATTTTCAATATTTCAAAAATGAAATCCTGGCTACGGGCCTGGAAGTAGATAAATTGTAAGGTAGGTGGGTCCCCTCCTCCACTTTTTTAAGTTAATATTATACCTAGAAATTAAAAAAAAAACACTTTCGGAAAATAGCAGGTATTTTTCTATATAACTTCAAAAATATTACCTCTAAATTCTATAATATTATTTTAAGGGGTTTCTTAAATAAATTAGAAAAACAAGAAAAAAGCCAGTATTTTAGATTATAGTAAATTAACTAATAATGAATCACTTTTCAAATAATTTTAATTTAAATTTCAAGATGGCGACTGATGCTATCTATCGTCTTGACTGCATTTACACAGTAATAAGGCTATGAATTCACTGTTACAAGACAATCGTAGAAAGAACCGTAGCAAAGCTTTAAGCCGTTCTTTCTCACATCATACGCTCTAATACTTATTAGGAAGATGGGGAATATTTTTTAATTTTATTCAGAAACATTTATATCATAAGAACCAAAATAATGTTGTTTGGAAAAACTGTTCTACATACTTTTGTTTGTTTCGGCATGCAAAAAAAGTATTCTTTAAGAAAAAGAAAATTTAAGAAAAAAATTTTGCCTTGCAAAATATGTAGATGCGGATTCAAATATTAATTTTTTATCTGTTTTATCTGAATTTCTTTATAATAAATTGTAATGCTCATGCTTATTATATGAGAGCGCTTATGGTCTGTGTCATTTATAAATTTTTTAAATCTTAATTTGATTTGTACATTTTTTGTTAACTTAATGAATTCCCCCCCCCCAATCTAGTTGCTGGTTAATCAAGTTACACAACAAACCAGCTTTATATCCACCGATTTGCAATCATCAATCGAGTTTCACATTATTGGAGTAGCATAAATATTATATTTATTAATTTACATCAGGTTTACTTATCTGATACTATGCAATCAAAATAAGAACCAAGTATTAAACTTTTTTTCATTAAGGGAGGGCTCTATGAGCCCCCCCCCCATCTTTAAATTTGATATTATGCTTATAAATTAAAAAAAAACAACTCTTGAAAGATATCACTATAAAATTAAAGGTAAAATTTTTAAAGTTATTTAGAATAGCACCTACTATTTTCCAAAAATTTCTTTTTAATTTTTAGTTATAATATCAATTTTAAAGACAGATAAGGGGGGGGGGGCACATATGAAGCGTACTGTTAAGGTTGTATAATATAATAATTTATTAAATTTTTTAATTTACATAATATTTACTAATTTACATGAAAAAACTTGAAAAACATTTTACTATCTTTTTAATTCTTAAATTTATTTTATAACACTGTTTACATTTAATTTTCCTTTCGAGGAGGTGGAGGCGGAGGTAGTGGTAAAGAAGCGAAGAAGTTGTTTACGTTGATAGGTTGTAGTGGAGGTGCTGGAGTCAAGTAGTTACAACCATCAGTCCAAGGAAATTGATTTCCAATCCACGATTCTTGCATATTTGGCATATGCCAAGGCATAGCCATTTGTGCTGGATTGAAACTTGTCTGGTTCCACGTTGTACTAGCGTTGGGCATTGAATACGTTACCAGTTCAGTTGAGGAATTTGCCGCATCGGAAACTTGAGAAGGAAATATGGGATTCAACTTATGTGCAGTTTTTTTATTTGTTTCAATTTTTACACTCGGTTTATTTTGCGTCATAAAAGCTGCTCCTTCAATTGGTGCTTCTCCAAGTTCGGCCATTAAGGCCAAATATTCCGACTCAATTTTAACTTTTTCGACAGAATTTTCCGAATCGACTTGGGAAGTTGGTTCTTGCTTACAATCTTTTGCAATGTGTCCAGCAGAACCACATGTGTTGCACAAAATACTACTTGTTATGTTAGGTTTATCTGGGCATAACCATGACCTGTGATCAATTGCACCACAGTTGCTACACCTGGTATCACAACCATCACGTAATGTGCCGTTTAAAACCGCCAATTCACGTAGCTGCATTTTTCTTAAATCATTTTCACTTTCAGGAACTTCGATGCCTTGTTTAATAATTTTATTTATCTTATCGATGGCGTTCTTCATACTTTCGGGCGTTGTGGCAGAAATATAAGCGTGTAAAGGCTCATTCTCACCAGGTAATGGTTCTCCATTTTTGTTATTTCCAGTTTTGCCTTCTTTAACGCTTCCTTTACCACGAATTATTATTTTTGCACCGGTTTCTTGCTGCATTCTTTTTAACGTATTTCCTCTAGGTCCGATTAAAAGCCCAATAAAATTAGTTTCTGGGTATTCTTCTTGCGGTATCATAATTTTATCTTTGAACCGTATTGTTGGTGGTTTGTAGTCGGGAGGAGGTATGTAACTGGGATTAAGAGTTTTTAAGTGAAGCACCATATTATGACGTTGTTCTTCCAATTTACTACGTATTCTAAATTCCCTGGTATTGAGACGAGTTCCATTGCTGTTGTAGATTGGTTCTGGAGAGGGTGATCTTTCTTTTGGATTTTCTGGAATCTCCCAATTACCAGACCGTAACTTACAAGTAATTTCTCCAATATTCAACTGCAGCAAATATGCTTCTTGTTGCTCTTTGTTTAGGTTGCTCGGTATAATTGAAGGTATTCCGGGAACAAAAACTTTATCGTTTACAGTACCTGCCCATCTCGATTTCCTTCTAGCTTTTCGTTCTTCATCTTGCGATGTTACACTGTCATTTAGAAAGTTTTGAGTCGTTTCTGCAATTAATTTATTACCACTAATTTTTTTGGGTGTTTGCGAACGATGTCTACTAACACTTCTTTCGTGTCTTCTACGACTACGACTTCGTGCACGTTTGTGATCTTTTCTTTTGCGTTCTCCATTTTTTTCTTCACTATCACTACTTTGATGACGATGGCGACGATCTCTGCTATAATCACGTTTTTGTTTCCTACGCCGTTCTTTACTTCTTTCTCGACGACTTGAACTTTCCATATTTCATTAAATTATTAAAGAATCAGAAGCTTTCCACTTATATAAGCAAAATTTGTATGTATAATGTAACTGCAATAATTATCAACTGAAGAAAGAAATTCAAAATGAACGTAATCCGATAATGGCAGGGCAGGTAAGTTTTGAATAATTATCCTACCGTTAATGCTAAAAGCTTTTTAAGTGTTCAGTTTCTTGCAGTTAAATTTTTGTAATAATTTTGTGGTTAAGCCGAAAAATAATATTAATACCAACTTGAAAATCTATTAGTAAAGTAATTTTACGGTTACCACTATAGTTGGTACAATGGACTTAGATATCCATGGTTTGTACATACATTCAAATTCTTACAAATGCTCAATATCTAAGAAATCATACATTCCTAAAATCGTTTTCAACAGCTAAAAAACATGAATTTTGTATTTTTCAGTGCCTTACCGCAAAATTGGAAAACCGCAAAACGCTTTTTTTTAACTTTACGTTTATTTGTGATTAAAATTAGATAGAGTATTTCGGGAATAAAATTTAATTTCCCGTCAGTTAACGAGTATTTTCTGGCTAAATTAATCGGGAATATGTATTAATCATACTGTATCATACTTTACTATCTATAATAGTAAGGTGATGGCCAGCCAGATGAAAATGTTTAGGAAACATTGCTCCAAAACACCACGCTGTTATGATTAATTCAAAACGGCAAAGATATTATGGCATAAAAATTTAAAATTTTTTGGGAATTAAGAGTAGCAGTAGAATAAATTATTATAACGAAATTAACCATGAACGTACTCCATGGACGAAGGAAAGATTAATGACTTTAAAATATAAAATAGGGGGGTTATAGAAATTAAATCCCTCTCCCCCTCTATATCTTAAGGTCGATCTATCATCATCATCATCACTTCCTTCATGGTTTAGGTCGTTGACCTGTTCCGGCCCATCTCTTTTTCGGTCGTCCTATGTCTCTGCGTCCTTGAGGTTGATATTTGTAGATTTGTAGGGGGATTCTATGATTTTCCATTCTCTGGAGGTGTTCTTCCCATTTTGTTTGATTTCAAACTATTCTGTCGTTCAGGTTAAAGACTTGTAGGTCGTCTCTTATATGGTCGTTTCTTATTCGATCCGTTCTTTGTATGTTCTTAATTCCTCTAAGGAACTGCATTTCGGCGGATTGGATTTGAGTTTTGTGTTTGTTAGTGGTAACCCATACTTCACTGCCGTATAATAATGTCGGTACAGCTGTCGTCTTGTACAATTTCACTTGGGTTTCCGTTTTGGATTTATTTTTCAGTGCTTTTCTAATTGTGCCACACATATATTGGAAGCGGTTTAATTTATTTTGTATATCATTATTGTAGTCATAAGTGATATCACATCCGAGGTATTGGAAGTGTCGAACTTGTTCTATCGGTTCGTTGTTTATTGTTATTTTGGATCTTATTGTATCTTTACCTAGAAACGCCATCACCTTCGATCTATACTCGTCATTTAACATTTAAGACTTAAGAGGATTAAAATTGGTTTTAACTAATGGGTACACAATTCTATGCACAATTGTTAATTTGTTTAAGTGTTAGATGCTAAATGTTAAATGACGGCTATAAATCGACCAATAGAAATAAAGTGAATTAAATTCATTTGAGCATAGAAATTCTAAAATATTAAATAATTTTGTATTGAATTTGTAACTGAAGTGTTTCTTATTATTTATGATAGGTTTTTATATTACGTTAAGCAATGGATTTTTTAAATTTTAATAATTATAATTTTATCGACCCCCTCCTTGAGTTGATCTTAGATTCGTCAATGACCACAGTTCAACATTACAATATTCACAATAACACTGTTTGAATACAATAAATTGTATCAGATATTTAAAAAATTTATTACAATGCAGTAACCTTATACTTAATTGTGAAAATAAAATAGGTGTAGATATTTTCAAGTTAGAAAATTTTTACAAATGCCCCTCCCCTCCAAATGAAATCCTGACTGCGGATCTGGCGTAAATAAATATTATACATCTGTCGTTCTTGTTATCTATCATTACACTACCTTTTCAGAAGGAACTCTTAAACTTATTTACAAAAATTGACGTAAGGAATTATTCACTCCCCCCCTCCGCTTCGCTTATTAAGAATTTCTATATTTTTTATACTCCCATTTTCAAACCGTCTATGTAGTTAATACATAACGTTGACAAAGAAAATAATGAGACTATAAAGTAAAAAGAGGAAATTTAAAACCACCACACGAAGCTATGTAGCAGGTATACATTTGTCAGGTTGCAATTGATTATTTCATTGGAATGATAAAAACACGCACGTATTAAGCTACTTTCAGTTTGTTTTAACGATAAAGGCCAATTTTATACAGAAAATAATATTGATGGTCAGAACGAAGCCACGAACTGAAACATATTTCAACGGTATCATTTTAGATAAAAATTTTTTGAACGTGCTTATTTTAAATGTCTTTTGTAGAAAAGTTAAATTTTTTTATTATTTAAATTTTACTTTATTCTTTTTTCAGCCTCTATATCATCTGACTGAAAATGCACGTATACTACGTATGCCTGAAACTCAACTGCGTCAATTGTCACGTGAACCCTTCGAATACTCGGAAGTACCCAGGGCAGACGAACCGGAATGGGATCAGTTAGTAAAATTCGCAATGAGAAGGGTTAGCTAATTTTATATACATAACTCAACAAATTATTTTATAAAGTTGTCATCAATTTCAACTTAGGAGAATCTCTTAATCCATTCTAAAAGTTTAAATTTCGTTTTAGGTTGAAAAGTTTCTGAAATCTACAATTATGGAAATTACTCTAGACGACAGCGTTACCGAACATGGGCGTTATTCCCCTCGATTTGTTGATGAAATTGCTGATGAAATAGACATTATTGAAGATAAGAAAGACTCATTTTTCAGTAAGTATATGGGACGATGTAATTTAAGCATTCAAAATTACTTTAATTACAGAAGATTTTCTACATACCTCTTAGATTATCTGTTTTTGACACACTACTACCTATAGTTGGCGTAAGACATGCTTTAGTGTTTTATCTACTATCTGTACATATTGTTACATATAAAGTGGATTCAAAAAAACATTTATAATTCTCGGCGGATATTGTATAAAGTCGCTAATAAAAACCATTACAGATTCAATAACTATCACAAAATTATGCTACCAAGTCCAATTCTTACATTTTTTAAGTCACAACTCTTAGTTGTCCATGGTCACTTATGTGCAATATTTCAAAGCATAGCTGTCCGAGTCCTAAAGTACAAATTTATACCGTCACATTTATGTTTGTATATTATAAATATTCAACATATCAGTTAAATAAAAGCCAAATGGTTTTGACAGATTTAAAAAATTTAAACAGTTTATTCAGAAACTTGCAGTTGCCCACATGATCAAAAATAACTTTATGTTTTTAAAATTTCTAACAGGAAATTAAAAAGATGTAACATGTACTTGTCATTTACAGAAACTAAAACAGGATTCTGTGAATGACAAATGCATGTAAAATTACACAAATTTTCATTTGTCGCTTGGTTGTACAACATTGAAAGCTTATTATGTACATTGAATGTTCATTAATATAACAAATAATGCAATAAAAGCAACTGCAAAATGCATTAATTTATATGTATATTGAGCAATTGGTGACACGAAGGTTATAAATACAGAGTGTCTATAATATAATTAATTTAACATAGTATTATGAAAAATTTTATTTAGGGAATCCACAAAAGCATTCTTTTAATTTTTATTATGTATACATTTGCAGTTTATTTGTGTTGTTCTGTTCTAGCGTTCTTTAATTTTGTTAATACACAAATCTCAACTTAAATAATTTTAGATTTAAATAGCTTAACGTCAACAAAACCTAAACTTCATCAAAATCTGTCCTAGCATTAAACCATTTGTTATTTATTATTTTTAATTAAATAATTAATTTTTTCTAATTTGTGATTTTTTTTGCAGAACGCAAGCAATTGAAGAAATTATTCATCCCACTTCTGATTATTCTGAAACTGTTCAAGCTAAAGCTTCTATTATTCTTGCCTTTGATACTTGGAATCGCATCTTTCAAGAAGTTACTAGGATTTCTAGCAATAATTATTCCAGGGGTAATTGGATTCTTCAAATTATGTAAACCCGATTTACAATCAAGTTTTGGGCATAGTAACTATTACAACGGACCACATTATTCACCAGCTGGAATTGGATATCAAACGCATTTTCCTCAACCAAACTTTGCACAAGGGCATGGACATTCGTTCCAAGGAAATCCCAGTAGTGAAATCGCTTTTCATGATAATCAAAATCATGCCCACAATTTAGCTTATTCGGGATATTACAATTACAGAAACTCGGATGGTAAAATTCAGGCTGAAAAAGAAACGACTTCCAAAAAATCAATTCTTCCAGATTCGTAATTTAAAATTTAGTCAATTAAATTAAGAAAATTGAAGACTGCATATTTTAGATAACTTGTAGGCGTAGTCCTTATCAATTCATTCTTAATTTTAGAAAGATGCCAAATTAGCGTTTAAGATTTATTTTAAAGTGTCGACATAACACAAACCACTGTATATTTTATAGTTTGTATATAAAATTTAAATTCATTAATTACTTGTAAGAATACTTTAGCCTTTTGTAATATAAAATTTAAGATTTTAATTATACATTTGTTCTGAAAGTACCTTCTTTTATTCAGTTATAGGATTATGTTATACAGGGTGCAACGTTTTTAATTTAAACGCAACTTGAATTAATTTTAAATGCAAATTGGTAGCGCAAAATTATAAACAAACACTTTTTTCAAATTATCATTGTTTAATTGTTGCCTGTTGTGTAACAACTAATCAGAAATGTCTGTTTTAAAAACCCTACAAATTAGTTTTTTTAATATTTTGAAAACTGTGAAAAGCCAAAAATTTTCTGAAGCACCCTGTATATTATTATGTGCAACTATGTAGGATAATTATTGTTTTCTATATCGAGAACAAGTTCTAGGGTTAATCATGAATGCAATGACTTTTCTGTTGTAAGATTAGCTACCGATACACCTCTAATGTTTCCTTATGTTTTCTTGAACTTGGTAATTTGATAGAATATTATAAAAATGAATCATGCCACGTAGTATAATGTATATATTCAAAAACAGCTTTTTGGAGACTGGAGCCTATTAAAGGGAAAATTAAAATACCAGGTATTATTATTTTAAAATTTTTATATTTATAACATCTGCACTTTCGACAAAATCATTTTTGTACAACCTTTTTTGTAATAATTTATATTACTTAGGTTATACTTCCAATGCCAATCAATACAATCTAAAAACCGTGTATTTCAATTACCATCAATCTCTTCCAAGTGATCCTTTCTGATTAATCCTCCCCACGACAGCGTAATGAAAATTTTATGCTTTCTATAATATCGAGTACATTACTTTGGAAATAAGAAATTTAGTAATGTAAATTTTAAATTACCCCATCCGATGAAAATTTAATAACTTCAAATAAAAGTAATTTAGCAGTAAATTAGAACCGATTTAAAATTTTTTTATTTTTCTCGTTTATTTGGCAGATTACACATCGGTGATTAGACTTCCGAAGAGAGACAATAAAAATTAAAATTTGCTAGGAGTTAACTGCCAGCTCTATAAAAGATTTGTTGGTAAATACATCAAAGTTCCTTAATTTATTTTTCTTTAATTTTTTTTAAATTATTCCGTATTTAGTTTGGTTCTGTAAAATACTTTTAAAAGAAAAACCGCTTATTACTTTGCAGTTACTAGTTATATAAAAATTGTCAAATAGAACAGTCAAATTAATCAGTTGTACAAAAGTTGAAATAATCAAAAATACTCTGTTCTGCTAGAAGTTTTCAGTCAGAAAATGATAGCTAAGATGGTTGATGTATTCTGATTGTGGGAAAATTTGTGTATCTCGCAAGTTGTGTTATATAGACGGGGTATAATCTGACATGTCTTAGTGCAGAGCTGTATCTTTAGATTTCATGCCTAATTTACAACCCTATTTAGAACTTGAGATGTTAGCGTATTCGGACGGAAGCCATACGACTCCTGGCTTTGAAATTTGACTATAAAAAATAATCAATAAACAATGAGTCCATTATTCTAGTTGCATCGTTAGTTGAGCTTAAAGTCTTAGGAGGGGAAGGAAATCTTGTGTAGTTATTTTTACATAATATACGATTATTATTGGTGTTAGCAAATAAGTCACGTTTCTGATGTGAAACCTTAAAAGTACAACATTTTATTAACACATCTAATAAAAATTTCTCCTTGTGATAAAAAAAACAAGTAAAGTTGACTCCCCCTGCTGTGATATATGTAGGTAAATATATTATAAGAATAAAAGGACAACTGTAACTATTTTTTTTACTTTCTCGCTCGATAAGGAAAATTGCACGTTAAATTTTACAACGCACGACGAGAATATATTTTTTCAAAGGAAAACTTTAATATTTTTCAAGTTTCGTAAAAGTTCTAAAACAAAAAGTTTAAAAAGTCCTGTTCGGGTAGAGAAAATGATGTTAACGAATTTTGTAGTCTAATGCCATGATACTCAAGTTGAAATTTATAACGTTGACATGCAATTTATGTAATTATAATTAATTTAAGTTTCAGTGTTGCGAAAACTTCGTCATGCAGTAATTTGATTAAGTTCCAACAAATATTTATTTAAAACCGAAAACAAGATCAAAAGTAAATAATATGAGAATCGAATAGGAAAGACGAAATTATATTTATTTTTCCGACACGAAAAAGTAAAGGTTTTTCATTTCGTTTTACATATTATCTTTTGCTGTATTCATTTTAATGCAAAATGTTTTAAGGATCAAATTTCGTACGTTGAGGCAATCGAGTATTGTGTTCTGAAATTTATTTTGTAGGAATTTAAAAACAAGAAATATATTTCAATTGTATAGATTCAAATTATATTATCTTGGAGAATTACAAAATTTCTATATCAAAAGCATAAATTTGAAGTGTAACCTACACTTTACAAGAATTGGAATGTAAAAGAAAGCTGCAATACCGGTGCCAATATAAGATGATCGGGTTTATCAGCTTTCTATTGATTCGTTATTCGTATTCCATTAATTTAATTAAAATAACAATAAAATTATAATTTTAAATTTGAATTCGCACTTTCTCAAAAGCAATTGTTGCTCGCTAGTCATCCTAATTCTTTTATTTTGGCACAAGACATTTTTTCCTTTTGAAAAAGCGTCTATGTGTAACCTATTTATCGCAAAATTAAAAAAAAATTTTTAAATAAATTTTGAATGCTAATGCTAATAATTCTTATAGTATATTGAAGTTTCATCCAAAGCACAAACAATATTTTTAAAAACAGCCAATTTAATAATAGTGTTTAAGATTTGACAATTGAGTTAAACATTGAACTAACTTTTGTTATAAATAATCTCAAATCATAATTTATTTCTTTATTCAATTATAACCGATTGTGGTTCATTGTTTTGCAGACCAATTTTAACTCTGCTTTATTTCGTTCGAATGTGTTTCAATCTCGCCTATTTGTCTTATCTAAGATACTGTTTTTTTGTTTCATAACTTCAGTATCAACTACTACATTAATTGGATTTTTGCTTCATAACTACCAACTTATAAAATTAACCAGTTAATCGTACCTGGCGTGACGATATCGATCAGATTCGGCTCCTGGTAGGCAGATCCGAACTTTATTATTTCACAATTTCTAACATGTACATATCACAATATTTTGCTTTAAAAATTGTTTTTTTCTAATTAGTCACCTATCAAATAATTAAATTTTGCTAGGAGCTTTCGTTACAGGGAATTGCTTTAAAATTTTATCGCCAATCCAACAATTCATTCTTGGGAAGTATATTTTGCTAATAACGAAATTAACATTAAAATTATTACCACATATAATAAATTAAAGTATTAGATTTTTTTTTATTAATTAAAGATTAAATTTATTAATTATTAAATTATTAAATTAATAATTAAAGATATTTAATATCAAGTAAGTTAATATTAAAATTACCAATCTGTTAATTGATTAATAATTGTAAATAATTATTAACTTGTGAAATTGTAGTTGAATAAAATATTTTAAAAATTTTAAGTTTAGTGAAATTTGAAAATTTCTTGAATGAATGATGAGTTCTTAAAAAATCAAAAGCACTTATGCGCAACGGGGTCTCAGACTAAAATGTAAGTTGGAAAATTTTCAAATTTCACAAAACTTGTAATTTTAAAAATAATTGATGAATAATCTGTACAGTAGTTAATTTTCAGACGAGCAGATAATCCTCTTCTTCTTTCAAGTGCCATACTGTGTCCCCCCGATGTAAGCAACCTTCTCTCCTAGATAATATAACAACTAAATACAATAAATCGCTAACAATTAATAGATTTCCTAAAATTAAATTGATTAATTTGTAAAGCTATTATTCCAGCTGTGTATAAACTTGGATTTGTTAAATTGAACATTTTTACATCGCTAACAAGATGGCGTAATTATGTGGTCACGTCCTATAATTTTAACTGTGTAATTAATTTTTCGAAAATTGCAAACCAATTTTAATTAAACAGAAATCTTTCAGTGTAACTTATTTTACTATCCCCTAACGTACATCGAAGCCCCCCTCTTCTTTTATACAAATATAAAAATAATTGCAATATCTGAATCAAATAAATTCACGCAATAACGAGAGTTTATTAATTTCTAAATTCTTAGGGAAAAAAAACTAAAATTTTCTGCACGATTCTTTTAATAAAAATAAAAGTTGCTATTTAAAAATCAAAAGTTGATATAGTGGAAGATAGCTTTGTAACGGAAACCTAAATTGTACTAAAGAATTGTGCATCTTGACACGGTTAATTGATTTGCCTTACTAAAAATAGTACCTAAAATATTATCCTTTTTTAGTCGGCACTACTATTGAATCATTTTAAAATTCCATTTGAGCTTTCAAGTTCGATTTCCTCCTAGGGCTACTACATACTACATTAGTCATCCTTTTGAGTATTTCCGCTTAAAAAAATTGTTTAGATCATAATTGTTCACTTGATAAGTTTTAAAACTAAAACTAGTTATGTGGTCCGGTATGTAGGTTAGAAGCTGCACCCCAGTGCACGGTCAAGGCCGATATCGCTGTCCCTAACTGGCCTCAATTGACCCACATAACCTATAACGGACGTATTGCCCTAAAGGACCATACTATCAAATTTTGTATGTATATTTAAAAGCATGCTTTTCTTTATTGTTTAAAATTATTTTTTAATCAAGTCTACATGTCAACTCTCTAATAATTTAAAAGAGCTATCGGTAAAATAAAGTTTTAATCTCGTTAAAATTTTCATCAATCGTTTGAAGTTTTAAAATCGGCAATGAGAGAATTATAAAATAAAAAATGAAATTAAAAATTGTTGACGAGTACTAAATTTTTTTTTAAGCTTGTTAAATGAAAATTTATTATATTTACGAAATTATAACATACAATTATTTAACGTAGACACCGAGATATGGCATAATCAATTTGGCATTAATTGAAGTATATTTATCTGTGTCCCTTTATGTCCTTAAAATCGCTCTGCGGTTTCATTAAACTTTTATTTCAAACGTGCCATGTGATTTTGATTATTAATTGTGTAAGCAAACATAATGTGATTTTAATCAAAATATTAAATCAAAATGAAACCGAGGCTTGGACAAATTTGATTATGGTTGAATTATTGTTAACCGGCATAATACCTTTTTGCGGTGACCGGATTAATAGACAGAATCGGAAATTAATATAGCTGCATCATTTGGCTTTTCATTATTGCGAGTGAATAGTAGTATTATTGTACATATTATACTATTCTCTGCTGTATTTTCTATGTCGGTATGCAACAATACTATCGGGATCTGGAATCAGGATTCTTGAAATTTACGAGGAAAATTTAGCAGAGCAACCGCCTCCACCTTAATTGTACGATGTCATTATAATACGATATATATATAGCTAAACATTAAATTGAAATACGTCTAATCCCATATTTTTAGCAAAAAAACGATTCAGGAGATATAATATACATCTTGGTATACTCATATAAAAAGAGTTTCTTGGTTTTGAATGAAACCCACGTTAAAGATAGTCATTTTAAAACCAATAAAAAAATTAAATGCCACTATCACTTAATATTCTGAAGCACTCTCAAAATTTTAATCAAGTTGACTTGTCTGTAAGATAACATAAAAGCCAATGGTCGAGGCAAAGGTAAATTTAAAAAAAATTTAATAATATTTCCCGGGCATGAAAATATAAATTAATTACAAATTTAGACACTTAAAACTTAATAATGCAAGCAGGAGAGTTACGTACACCTTAAGTACACAACTGCATTTTAAAATACATACAAATTGAAGTTCAAATATTTTAATTGCTCTTATAAAACTTGAAATGCATATCAATTTCCTCTTACGCATGAATGCTTGTTAAACTTAACACACTTTCTGTAATAAGGCAGTTAATATGCAACATATTTATAAAATAATAATAGATATGCCTAGATTAACATAATGAGCGGTCAATTTCTTTACTTTTTTTTTATTAACCCAAAAAAAAACTATTACAAAACCGGTGAGAAGCATATAATTGGATGATGTTTAGGAAACAACTAAAAAATCTGAATCCAACCATAATGACACCTAATAACAGATTTGACTAATTTCGAAGCGAAAGAAATCAAAAGGAAAAAAGTGGGTCACACACTTTAATAAGCCTACACCGTATTGTTTCATAAATTTTCACACCGTAATTTTCTTCAAAATTAACAAGTGCTCGAAGTAAGTTTTCAACTTTGATCTCTGTTTCTTTCAGAGAAAAAAAATTGATATCAATAAAAAAACTTCTTTACTATTCACGTCGCACTAAAAATTGTGGCTATAAAATTCAAAAATAAAATTGAGATTTAAAAACACGAACAAGATAGATACGAGTCATAAAATGCTCAACATAAAAATTCACATCCAGCTTTCTTTGGTACAAAACTTTAGAAAAGTTAATAAAAATATCTTGGTGGATTTAAAATTAATAATTTTTCTATTTTGTCGATAGTTTCATAGGCTATCAAATTGTTGTTAAATGATCAATATTATAAAAGTTGTAACTCTACATATGTACGTAAATGCGGTTCTATGAGGGAAACTCGAGTTTTCGTTCATTGATGCGCAGGTATTTAATTTTCACTTGGCACACGAAATATATGGTAGTTCGTAAATAATTATATACAATTAAATAGTTAAAAGTTACTAATTCCTTTTAGATTAATACCTACGGAAGAAAACGCACGAAGATTACAACTAATAAGATTCAAGACATAAAATTAATTAACCAATAAAATAATGGATATACTTTCGCCCTTTTTATGATTAATAATCACGAGATTGTAATAGCTGTTTGGGTGGCATTGCTAAGTTATAACCACAAGTGTGAAGCCAGAACACTTATTTTAACAAAAAGTCTTAAATTGCTTTTTTAAAGTTTCAAATTAAAATTAAGTACTACGAGGTGGTAAAATTTATTGTAACGATTCTTAAAGTAAATGCATAATATATCATCTACCATCTACGGAGAAAGATGTAGTCTGTAAGAATTAATAACTCGGAAAATGAAAATAAATCATAATAAGTGCCACTTACAGGAAAATTTACTAAAACTATTGTACCGAAATAATTCTTTTGGAGTTTTGAGAGAGCCTGTTTACAATTTACTTAAGAATCGATACAGTTGGTTGGTTTAAACAAACATACATATATAATATACATAATTTGTAAGTTGTGTCAACTACACCGTAATAAAGGATTGTTGATTAATAGTGGAGTAGTGTGGGTTAGCTTGGCATACGGGCCAAAGCTAGAACTTAATTTTTCCACATAATTGAAATTTATCGTTAATAATATTATACTCTTGTATAATTAATAATAATATAAACCAACTACAAATTTAACTGGTGTGTATCTCATGCTTTTTATGTGGTAGCCAAAGTAATTACTAAACAATACCTATTTAAACCAGAAAGGTAGCTGTATAAAAGCATATAGGAACTGCAGTTAACCGAGTTTCATTTTCCTTGAAATTATTTTTCTTTCAATTTTAAAAATTTAAGGACATAAAGCTGTTTGTAAATTTTCAAAATATAATAAATGTTCTAATAACCTCACAACAAAAAATTATAATTATTAATACTGTGATATTTAAACGAATTAATCAATAAATAAAATACGTATATCTTAATAATGTAGATAATAGATATACCTAGTAATGTAATAATGTAAAGTATTATCTAATAATAAATCAGTTTTTTTTATTTATAAAAAATTATAAACCAATTCTAAACAGAATTGTATATTTAAAATTAGTAATCCTCGGTTTGAATTCTATAACCACCTACCTGGTGGGCGTAATACGTTATAAACGTTTAATTAAATAATAAAATAAATTATAAGTAATTTCAAGTACCTATAATGTTTTATTTTGATTAGCTGTTTTCTAACTTCAATTAAGTTTAGTATAACATAGCTAGCTTGCGAAAGCAAAGTGTGCAAATTGCTCACAGTACATAATATTTAAGTACAATTAACTCATCGTAGGTCTGCTGAGGCAGATGGGAAATTGTTACGTTAGAAGAAAGAAAATGTATACCGTGTGTTGCTTTCAAAACAATGCATCCTAAATGTTTCCTCACGCGGAAAAATATTAATATTATTTATTAAAAAATGAAAACGCATTATTATTTAAATTCATAAGAATAAATAGCAAAAAATTATATCAAATATTCCATTAATTAATTTACGTGTACAAATTACACGAAGACTACGGAATTATAAAAATTTAATAAGGATTTTCCACCTTAACTAAAATTATTAAAATAATCTACATATTGAAGTTATAAAGCAATTTTAATTGCGTTGTATTGCTTTTTCAAGTACACTATAATACATAAACCCGGTCTTTCTAGAGTTTTGGGGGTTGGGACTTTGAAATATGCCTCAATTTTTGACCAAGTTTGGCGACGTTCAGACTGCACCTGTGCAG
The DNA here is from genome assembly GCA_036346125.1 of Lycocerus yunnanus. Taxonomy (NCBI): domain Eukaryota; kingdom Metazoa; phylum Arthropoda; class Insecta; order Coleoptera; family Cantharidae; genus Lycocerus; species Lycocerus yunnanus. The sequence continues at coordinate 2,101,718 of JARFIX010000017.1, forward strand.
CTAATCGTATCCATCCTAAGAGGTAGACTATTAATAATTAAAATTGAGTACGTTTTCTCATCTGTACTGTTTCTCACAACTGATGTCCATCAAGGACCTGTATGTGCATGACCTATCACTGCAAAGCGCCTCCGGGCTAGTCTGGGGCTAGGCGTTCAATCGCTTCGAGATTTTCGAAAAACTATTAATCCAAGAGCTCAGTAGCTGTTAGCTTGAAAATTTCTTGGAGTACAGGAAATCCAAGGGAATCCGCATACACCATCTTTATGGATTTCAAGCGTTTTCTTTCAAATCATACCTTAACCAATAGTTACTTTCACAGGTCAGTAATGCGAGCTTAGAGGTTCCAGCAAATACAGAAGCAAACGCATATTAAGCTGGATTAAAAACGACTGCACCGATCTTAAATTCGGTCGTTCGCGCAAACAGAGGAATTATCTCCATATAATCAACTATAAATTTTTATTTACAGCATTATCAAACATGATCAAAAGTGTACGAATACAAAACGTTTTCCAGTATTTTCTTTAGAATTGACTTTCTTGAACGACATTTCACCGACAAGTGAATTTTAAGCGAGTACCAACTTTGATTTATAAATTGGGCATACAGAGTAGTGCAACATAAAAGGTGGAATGTAGTATAGAAAGTTCAAGTGTATTAGTTCGGCACATTTAGTTTGTTATTGTTACCTTTTTATAGACCCCTAACCGACCTAAATGTTGAAATGTTAATAAATTGGGCTATTATCCTTCTGCTGATCGATAACTTCAACCGATCTAACAACTCAAAAAGTTAATTTGATGAAAGTCCTTAAATTAACAAATTGTTGAACACTTACTGAAAATTTGACGTGTAATATTTAACTTGCAACATGCAAAGCGTAAATTAATAATAGAAGTGTGTTAGGTATAATTAATTATATTAAAAAAGGCGAATTAAAACACAAGTTGGATTATAATTAATTTGACAAGTACTGTAATAATTACATTCGAAAAAAAACAGATTGTAAAAACTTTTCAATTTAATGAACTTGGATTTTTAAATTTCTATAAAACAAATTACAGTTTTAGTGTTAATTGGCCAAATCACTTTATTTTCAAAAGTTGTGAGCTAGACATCTTCACAAAGCAATTATTAAAAATGTTGTAACTTATTATTATAACAAGAACGAGACAAACTAATGATTCAATTTAATAAACCCAAATTACAACTTACTTCTGCACTATGAACACGATTGTGAGTTAACTACTAATTGAAGTTGTTAAGTTTCAAGTCAAATACTTCAAATAAGATCCTAAGTAGGTATTTGAGCAAAACTGTCAAACAAATTTGCTACTTCAAGTTATCGATTGACACCTTATTGAAAAATATTTGAAAATAATGAAGTAAATTTGAGCAAAATTTGTAAAGAAGTGATTCATAAAAAACAACATTAAGTTCACTGGCACAAATTTTTCACAAAATTACCTAAAAATATGAAAAGCAGCTTTTTCAAGCAGTGATGGATTCACGTTAAGACAAAATGGGAGTACTTACATCTCTGATTAACTTTATAGCACTTTTCAGCTCAAAACTTTATTCTTCGCAACGTAAAAAGTAGCTAACTTAAAGTTTGTTAAAAATCGCCTATGGCAATTTTAACAGAGATTAGAATTGCAAATCATTCTATCGTTCACAACTTTTATACGTTCATGTTTTATTGTACCTTAAAGGTAATCCAGGTATACCACCCACACAAGAACATGAAACTTGATCTCACAATTATTATAAAAAGGTTATATGACATTTTATATTATATGATATTGCTTAGTTAGCCCATTTTGATTAAAACCAAGATTAAACCCTCTAGGATCTTTTAAGTGTAAATTATGATAAAGTTAAATAAAGCATTGGTTTGGAAAAGCAAAATAACATAGGAAGTTCAAATATTTTTGAATGGAAATTTTCTAGGTAGTTATTAGGTAAATACAAACACAAAATTTTGCATAGTGCCCTTATCCGGCGGAAAACTGTACTAGAACTAAAAAGAATCAAGTCCGAATTTCTAGCACATCAACCGTGATGCTGCCTTTGTTATTATAAATTTCACTACGCTTGCAAATTTCTAAAACTATAAAGAAAATTACGAATTTTGATTAATTAAAAGAAAAATAATACTTCAAAAGAAATTACACAATGAGTACATAAAAGTTTGTTTGGATAAATGAATCTCTTGAAACCTACAAAAGAGTGAAAGTACCCACACATACGCATATGGTAAAGCTGGTTCACACCATACAAACAAATTTAAAAACAAAAGCTTCTAAATTAATTTAAGTTTTAACAAAAGTGAGCAGGTCGTTACTGTAAATAAAACTTTATTGCTCGTTTGTTACCTTTAACTTCAGTTGTATTCATTTTAAATAATAAGAACAAAAAACAGATATATAAAATTATATTCGCTTATGCATAACGGATTTAATTATTTTGAGGCTTAAAGATTCATAATTTTATTCAGCCAGTACGGATCTTATGAGATGAATAATGTCAAATCGTGTCATGCGAGAGGATATTTGCCTGATTTTTGTGGGTTTTATTAATTTGCATCTGTAACATAAATTTGATGTTTTTTACTTTTTGTACTATTCGCGTGGTTCAATTAAAAAATAGTTGCCACTATTACGATTCTATTTGTAATCTACGTACACATAACCTCAAATTTGTTATTTTAAAAATAATCAGTCAATATAATTAATAAACTGTTTTTATTTTAAAGAATTTGGGCAGTTGTTTCTCTCTTAATGCTGTTGCATTTACAAATTTACGTTGTTATCTCGTGGATTGCTTTTATTCAGGTGCATGTTGAACAACTAACTGGGAAAAACTACAATGGTTTTCTTGAAAAGGGCGCCAGATATAATAAATAAACAACATAAGAAAACAAGTGACCATTTTATTATCACACCCAAGAATAGCAGAACAGGTGACGTAGTATGTAATTTTAAATTCCAGAATATAAGACAAACATGCTACAAATAACATAAAGGATAAGTTAAGATGGTGATTATGGACTGAAGATTCTCACCCCTCATTAAGACAAGAAAAAGGTGCAAGTAAAAGTTGAAATCATTTTCACCAAATTTAAAAATTAAAATTTGACTAAAATTATGAAAGATGGAAGTTTGTTAACAAATCGTAACGCAGGTTAAAATGCAAACCGCCCGTTACAAGTTGTAAAAGTAACAATTTTGATTAAATTCTTTTTCATCGAAAATATTGGCTATGGATGCACGCCCACTTGTTGCGACGAAAATTTGTATAATTGGGAGTCAGCAAATTGCTTGATAATTACAATACTTTGCATTACCTTCAGGCAAATTTTTTTCCTTCAATTCGATTAAATTTTTATCGTTATTACTTTTGTTAATAAAATAATCGCAGAGCGGTTAGTATTTACTTTCAATTTGATTGAAGCTATTAAATTAATCGAGCTGATCCTTAAAACTTAATGTTTTACGATGATTAAAAAGAGAAAACTGAATGCAAGTGTTATGATGAACAATTATAACAATGAATATATTAACGCCAGCAAAATGTAATTTTTTTAACTAAGCGGTATTAACTATTATTTATTACAAATCTGAGAATTAGCACGAGACCTAATTCACTTAAAATGAATTATCAATGAAATCGAGGCGTACTACTTCTCAACACCAGATGGTTCATCTCCGTTATAAAATTTCTTTTAAAATACTTAAATAAATTATTTAAAAATTAGAAATTAAAGCAAAAATCAAAAAAATAGCCGCTCCATAATAAACCGTCCTCGTAGCAGTTTGCGGCTGCAATTTTCACCTCGTCAATTTAATTTTAAAATTATGGGAAGATTACAAACAATGACGTCATGTTTATTAAAATAATATTACGCTAGGCAAACTATTTCACTTTCAGTAACACAAACAATTTGTAATTGTAGTAGTAAATATAACGCGGAGCTTTTTAACTAATACGTCGGTCAATATTATACGAACAAATATTTAACAACAAAGTTATTATCGTTAGTGCACTTATTTTTTAATTTGAAAAGCAAATGTTAATTTTTGTTATATTACTCCAGGATCTTTAAAAACGGCGTAATAAAAATTCAAGCAAGATTTTAAACATAAATCACTTAAATTCAACGTCCCCTTGTAGCAATAAACTACACTTGTAAAAGTTTTCCCGATATAATTGTGAAATATATGAAGAACTACTGTTTTTAAGTTTACGTCGTCCATATTAAACTATAGAATCATAAACAACATAAATAAAACATATCCTCGCATGAAATATTGAAATTACTGCCGATTCAAAATTAAAAAAGTTGGGGAGATACACGGTTATTCTTAATTAATTATTCTTGTAACGTCAGCCACCATTTTATGATGGCAATTTAAAAAATCTGCAAGACAACCTTAATTAACAAATATGTGGATGTAAAAAATTAAAACTCAAATTCTTCCATAAACGAGTGCTACTAATGTCCACTTAAATTAAAAAATAATGTGATGTCACTAAGCATGAAAGTCGCAAGCAACAAAAGTTACATTCGTGCGGTGATTATACCTAAAAAAAAGCTCGTTAAATTTGTTAATTATCGCTTTAAATTAATTTTAATTAACGTACCACATGTTTAGGTAAAATTGTTGCAAATGAATCTTTTGCCCCAAAACCTATATTATAGCCTTACTGACATGAATAGGTAACCTCTTGTTTAGAAAAGAAACTATATGGAATTTCACTGTCGGTATTCAATATGACCGTTGACCTCTCCATCTAACTTGCAGAAAAGCACGCTAACCAACCGCGATTCCCAGATCCCACCATCGCCATTTCCATCGTTCTTAAACTGTAACCCTGATTCTTGTATCAAACTGGTCCATTCGACATACATTATACAAGGCGTATCCTGATGATATAAAATCATACCGCTTCTTGTTCATCTTCACTCGTTTTGCACACACGGTCATGTAACAATATATTTCTTAAAAATATAAGAAGATACTAAATTTTAGAAAATTTAAAATTGTTTGCGAATTTTGGTAGCAGTTAAATTAAAATAACAGTGATCATGAACTCGAAAGTGTTTTGTGCAGTGCTTGGACTCAGTTTTCTAGCCTTAGCTTTGGCCGGACCTATGGTCGATGATGGACATATTAAAAATTCGGTAAGGGTGCATATTTTTATATTTTTGTTTGGTTAAGCTAAATTTTTTACCTTAATTTAGGTTCACGCTAATGAATTCAACAGCGTCGAAGATGCACTTATGGGAAAATTGAACACGAAATGTTCGTCCCATGATGTAAGCTCTTGCATGATGCTCAAATTAGTTACCTACTTCAACAAACTCATGAAAAAATCTTCGCTTCAATTTGGAGACATTGAAATTACTCAAACGTCAACCGACTTTGTAGCCAAAGATGCTTCCAGTTCAAGAAGCTTGAGCGATTTTGAAAAATTGCCAGAAGAATCGCAAATCAACGAAGTAGTTACTGACAAATTGTGGAGTTTCATTGGATCCCGATCGTTAAAATGGAAGGTAAATAAACCGACAATTACACAGGTACATGCAAAACTTTGTAATTTCGTTTTAGGCAACCGAAGACACCAGCGTAGTTCTTTCCCAAAATGGATTTTCTGTAGAGCAAAACCCCAACTCTGTAGGTGATGCCAGAAAGAAGAAGGACCAAGCTATGAGTGCAATTATTGCTGCAGCTGTACTTAAAATTGGTTTGTTAAAAGCTTTAGCATTCAAAGCTTTAGTACTTCTCGTAGGAAAGGCCGTTCTCGTCAGCAAGGTAATATAGATTTGCATAAATTTGCGATCAGATGCCTAAAATTTATTCTTTTAGCTCGCTCTTGTTTTGGCTTTAATTTTGGGATTGAAAAAACTCCTCAGTCATGAGAAACACGTAACCTACGAAGTTGTAGCACACCCACACCATGAACACCACGAGCATTCATTCAGCGCCGGAGGTCACGATTCCTTCGGAGGTGGTGGCGGCGGTGGTGGACACGGAGGATGGGGAAGAAACTTAGATGCTGGTGACCTTGCATACAGCGCACAAAAACCAGCATTGTAAATGTAGCAAGAAGAAAAATTAGCAAAAAGTAATTAACTTAATTACCATATTGGTGATTACCTGATATTAATTTATTTCTTATTTATTAGATTGTGTTCTTTATTTAACTTTTGTACAATTTTTTTGTCAAATTTTAATATTGTTTTTCCATAAAAAAATTTTTATTGTTAATAGAGGCTTTTATTATTTCTTTACATTCTGGAAAGTGAATCAGAAACTAATATCGCAAAACAAACAAACATACAAAAGCATTGTGTGAAAATTGCAACGGTAATTTACACGTGATAGAACTCATCAACCTGTAGAATTCGCCTTGTTACGTGCTATTTTATCAATTATTGCTGATTATATACCATATGTTTTGAGAATCATCGTTGTGCATTGATATCCTACAATTTAGATTGTTCAAGTTTTATACCTTATTTCGAGTTTTGTAATTTTTTACTTTCTATTCTTACTTTCTTTCTTTATTGGCCTGATTGGGTTTAACAAAAACCAAATTTGATTATTTTTTGCAGATTGAAATTTCCAAATTATAACTTAAAATTTGAAGAAAATAAATTCTAAATTAATAAAAAGTAAAATAAGAGCAAAATATTTTTAATTAAATTATTGTTCTTCTAGCGGTTCTACCACGTTGACCAAGTGCGAGTTAGTAGGAAAACAGCAACAGGTCACCTTCGTAAATCGGTCAAACTGTGGGCACCTATCCAAACGCTAGCACTAGTCGATACTTCTTTTTATGAACTTTCACTATAAAACTTACCTGTATGGGTTTTGAATATTTTTACTTATTTAATTGGGCGATATCAAAGGATCCGTAAATACATTCTCCGGAGTTCAAATGTTAACACTCACGACTGCACGAGTACCAGTTTTATATCACGAGAAAGCAGTTCTTCAAAACAGTTTAGTTTTCACATAGTATCTTAACTAGGATCGCTACAGAACAAATTACTTTTTACTTTAAATCTTACTCTAAATCTACGCAAACAGTTTATAACTTAGCATAAGGTGGTTTAACGATAGAAGCACCATGGATATGTTTTAAAGGGCTTTGTTTGAGTTTACCCATTTAAAAATTTGTGTCCATGGTGCATCGCATAAACATAATTGTGGATATTTATAGATTTCTTTAAAGAGATTAACAGACGACAGAAGACGGTTGCGTTCTAGCTCTTAAGTGCGTTAACTATTAAGCCAAGCTTCCCGGTTCGAATCCAGGCGGAACAAGTTTTTATTCTGACCGTCTTTTGCGCGAAGCGTGTAAATGACAAAATCTCAGAAAAACCAAACCAATCCTTTAGGGAGAGATTTAGGGGAGAATTGGAGAGGCCTATGTCTAGGTGTGGACAAATACAGACTAACTCTTGACAGACATAAGACAAACAGATGCCAGTGCAGTGAAGCTGTGTGCCAAATTCTCCAGATGTACTTACTTGTAAAGTGCTACTACATCAGCGAGGTTCCACTATACAAAAATTTGTTCACAATTTTAACCCCAAGTTCTCTGTATATGAAGATTTCAAGAAACTTATCAGAACTGTAATCCAAGAAAGCGTGTAGGTTTAGTTCAGTGATTTTAGTCCTTTGCATTAGATTACAATAAATTGGTAAAAATAGCAAAATCGGGCAGTACTATTCAGTTAACCATAAGTTTGTTATAAGCAAACCTTGCATGGCCTGACTATGCAAAGGTTTATTGTCCTTGAAGCGAAATGTTTACCCTGTGTTGATAATGTATTGGCATCATATGCTTAAAGGAGTGTACGTAAAGGAAAGAAAATGAAGATGAAGATGATAATTATCATTAAGATTTTTTTAGACACATTTATTTGAAATAGGGATGACTTAGGAGTAAGTTCAATAAGTTCGCCGATCACATCATTCCCGGATGAGCTGTTAAAAAAAGACTTCAGAATGAAAACCTTTTAAAACCGAATTCTTTATGTCTTTTGTTAGCATTCAGAATCATAGAAGTTCTAAGGAATCGAAAATGAAGTGCTACACCCCAACAATAGCAAGAAAGTAAACGTTTTCACATTTATGAGAGTTTATTAGCTATCGCCGCTTGCAGCCTGTTATTTTCTCTGAAAATCAAATGTTCGTTCATCTCTTCTTTGGATTTCGTGGTGGCCAGGCAGTATGCTGTTCTCGAATTATTCGCTCGTAAAAATTTTCCCTACAGTGGTTTCACACTATCCCGTACAAGATCTCTGTTCAGAGCCACAGGTAATAAAGTTGAAATCGTCATGATGATGGCCAACCTCCAATGTGGAGCAAAACTATGAAGAAGAAGAGCAAAAATCCCATGTTCCTCAGAAAATAGCAAACGCTTGTCTTGTTATTCACAAACCACACATTAGATGGTGACTTACTCTTTGTCCATACTGTTTTTTCCGAAGAAACAGTAAGTAATTATCTCACGGATTACATTATTGGAGAAGTTGTAAGTCCATTGTAAATGTGACTAAAAGAATAAATTTAACAATAGGTCACAAATTTAAAATAATTTAGAATATCAAAAAGCTGGAACCTGCCCAACTTTCATGTGACGAATGATCTTCTTATCGTCAGGTTTTCAAAATTATCAAAAACATTGATAATTCCGTAATTCCGCAGACAGCATTGAAGCAATTATTCAATATAAATGTTGAAATTTTAGTAATAAAATGTCCAATCGCTCTTACAGAATAAAGGATTTAGTAAAAATTTAGATATTTGAATTTCTGAATACAAACAAATTGCGAGTGTAAATATTAACTTTGCAATTTCTTCTGTCCAGTACCTCAAAAGCTAAACAACTTTTCACCGGACCGAATAAATCAAATAAATTCAAGATCATCTGGTCAAGGTTATGACCTCGATGACCAAATGAAACTAAAACAATCATTATGTAAAAATATTTAAAAAATTTGTTCTTAATGGATTGAAAATTTAAAATTATTTAATTTTTAAAGTAATTAAAATCTTATTTCTCGCATTTTAATGCGATTTTTTTGTCAATTTATCAACTTCTTTTATTATTTATAATTTTGTGGTTTATTGAACAAACAACTTGATTTTACTTTCTTCAATTATTGTTTTTTAGGTAATAAAATTGAAACGTATCCAATATTGAAAATAAATTAATTACGAGAAAGTTTCATGTTACCATTTGGAGCTTTAAATTGTTCGACTTTGCTTGATCATGATGATTGAATGAAAATAACTGCTATTGAATTTCTTTCAGTGCTAAGAAGAATGAATATTTATTGTGAATTAATATTAGCGCCAAATTTAAATTTGGAGAAATTTAAAAATATTTAATTTAACATTTTTAGAAATTTTTAAAAATGCAAAAATTGACTTAATTAAGTGACTTTAATTCTAAATTAAAAATTGAAAAAAATACTGTCACCTATCACCTCAATTAATTTTTTTAAATTTTTAATTGTGAATTAACTTAAAAGAAACAAAAATATAGTTGAGGTGATAAGCCAGTGTAAATCTAACAAGTACGTGGATTTGTTTTTTTAACTTGTTAGATTTACATTGGCCTATCACCTCAACTATATATTTTTAAATTTATTATTTAGGTCCACTATGTTTATCTTTTTTGCATTTCTAAAAATTATTTATAAAAATTTTATTTTTTAATTAATTTTTAATTTCTTCAAATTCAAATTTTGCCGCTACTATTTAAATAATAGAACTATGAGATTAAAGCAACAACCCAATATCGGTCTAAGAATAACGATTATTTGTTTTAACATTCGGCCATCCTGACTGTTTCCTATCCTAGTTCAGATTTACTCTAAGTTTACTAGAACAAATCTAAAAACATTAAATTATGAATCTATTGGACAACAATAATAATTATTGATCAAAGTTTGTTTTTCCTTATTTTTCCAATATTAGTTTTGTAATAATTCGTTATCAAATAGCCAACTCCGGTGTTGGTAAAAGGGGGGACTTAAAAATTACCTCCGACCATCAATAACAAAACTCAGTCTACTCACCAGTGCCAGATGATTGGCAGTCTATGTAACTGCCCCCCCGTTCGTAATGAAATTTGACTTACCGACCATCATTGTCATCAGGAAAGAAAATTTGATCTATTGCCAACCGTCAAATTTACAGTGCAAATATAACTGTCTACTAATTTTGTTACTTAACGGTTGGCCAGCTGAAATATCGTTTATCAATTTTTATCAACCCGTGAAACTCAAAAATTACCACCGTAATCATAAATAATTATTACGTGTCAGGATCAAAATATTTTTTTTTATTTCTTTCATGAAATATAGTCTTCTGTACGAAATCAGAACCTTAATGACTTTGTTTCATATTGCTCGAAACGATAAAAATGATAAAATAATCACTTTCTTGTCTAAATTTTATGTATTCCAACAAGAAAAATCGATTGATAATATATTAATTAATTATTCGTTTCTAAGATTCAGTTGGAATACGATTATCGATAAACGAAAAGTTATAGGTACGTAAAATTATTTAGTAAAAAATTGTTGTTAAGTTTAATGATGGGCACATTTGCTTAAAACAAAAATAATTTAAAGGTGAGGTAAAGCAATTACTAAAAAAAACTTTCTACACAGCTGATGAGAAAGATTAATTTCTAAAAAAGCTAAGATTATTTTCATGGTAATTTCATGATATGCGTAATAAATCTTTGCCCACTAAATGTATAAATTTTTACATTACAACCATTGTTTACGCGGCGTAAATAACACAGCTCACTGCCGCATTGTTACAATTTTCACAACAAATTAAAATTTAAATTATTGTGTATAATTAAACAACCGATATGGAAAACACAAATTAGTACAAAATTTTTTGTTAAAGATTTGTAATTATTGTTTAATTACTATGTGGGCTAACTATTTAATCAGTACCTATAATAAACAAAATAAACTGTAAAGTAAATTTCAGTCAACACTCGATTTTTTTCATATTTTAATATATAAATAAATAATTATATCAATAAATAAATAAGTTAACAAAAACGTCTAAAATATTATTAAGTTTAATGATGAACTGTGTATTTTCGAACAGATAGGTATGGAATGGGAGAATATTTACGTTTCTTCATATCGTTTCGTTTAGAAGCGGTTACATTGGAGTTACGTGATGCTGATTCAGGAACCGCCGAGTATTGTCCTTGCGATCCCTCTTGTTCGCTGTCGTAATTAGCGTAGGTGAGATAGTTTCCTGAAGCTGTGAGCCCTGTTAAATCATTTTATTTTACTATCAATATTCCAGTATCTACCAAGTTGACCACACAAACGTAAAACTAAATAATAAAATATAAAAGCATTTAATATACCTGAATCTGCTGGATATTCTGCTAATATAACAGGTTGAGCATGATAGGCTGGATATTGTTCTACTTCAACGTGCGGTTTTGGAGCAAAATATTTTGCAATTGCTAATCCGATGGAAACTACGGCGGCTATTTTTGCAAGACCTAATGCTTTAAAAACAAAAAGAGTTGCACCGGTGAGTATGAGCGCAGTAATACCAGTAAGTTTTATTCCAAGTATGAGTGGGATCAAAAACATCCCAGCATTTTTTTTCCTCCCTGCATGTAAATTAAAACGTTTAAAGGTTGTCATTTTACAAAAATGATAGTACAAACCTTCAAATTCTCCCTTGGTATAAAGTTCGATTTTTAACGCATTTTCATCTAAATCTTTTTCCAGACTAATCCCATTTCCAGCATAATCCAATCTTAGAGCGTGATTTTCCAAAAAGCTTGCATTCTCTCTGCTTAAATTATCTAAATGTACACTAACACCATCTCCTAATTCAATACCTCTTCCTAAATTTAATTCCTCAAGCCATTCCGCATTAACAGAAAACAAAAAACACAGCACTAATACTCTTCGAAGATACATTATCACAAATGAACAGAAAAATTATTGGAGAGCAGCTTTTATGCTTTACAGTAGGTAACCAACCCTAACGATACATACAATTAAAAAAAGAATTCACTCGCATTTTTTCTTAATCATAGAAAATTAATTTTACGCTGACCTAATTGCATACAAATAAGTTTTAATTCTTCTTACTTAAAAAACGTAAACAAATCCTGACATTTTGCAAACATTACCAAATAATTTTAATTCAAACTGATGGCGATCAGCAATCATTTTTCAATTAAAACGTAATAAGCAAGATTTGTGCGTGAAAGTAATGCACTATTAAATATCGGGCCAAGTTCCTTTTCTATTGTGTCTTGTCAAGTTATAGCGACATGCTATTACCAGAAGTGCTAATGAAGTTGTTATTTCTATATAAACAAATCTGGTTGGATCCGAACCGAAAATTATACCGAAATGCAGCCATTGCAATTTAAAACATTAAAAAGTGTGAAAATCAGGAGCGTGACTAATTTATAAAATTAGATGTTTATAATAACAAAGTACCAATTAAAATGGAAATTTACCTTGTGAGGATGTTCAAAAACGTGACTTTTTTTCGGAGATTGGAATTGCAGTACAAATGTGGATCAAAGCCACCGGAATTTACGCTTCAATTTACAATTTTCCGTGCATAATCTACTATTGCATTTTTCAAATACTTTAATGCGCTTAGCAAAAGCGCAGTTATTTATATTTTTGACGAAAACTGGGTCTCGGATAGAGTAATTAATTTAGGTTTAGTAAATCAGTTAATTTGAGGCTCGATGAACTTTAAGATATTTGATAAACAAAATAAGATTCAAGTAAAATAAACAAGTTGGCGTAAACAATACTAATGTAAAACGGAGAAAAAAGTACACCACGGTATTTTAATCGAAACGCTGGAAAAACCGCCAGAAAGGGCGATTAATTAATTATATTTTTGCTTTGCTTTAAGAAAATTAAATTTAAATTTTTAGTTACTGTTGCCATTGTCCTTTTCAATAAACTTGATAAGAAACACAGCTACAATGGAATTATAGTATGTGATGTGCGTAGTTTGGATTCTACAATAAACTGTAGACATTATTCTGTGTACCTACACGAATTTCATAATATATATTTCGGACTTCCAATGATACAACTTACGTCGTTTACCCGTTCCCCTAAGAGGACACTACTAATACCTCAACGATGTTGCTAGCACCTTGTGGGAGGAGCACCGTCTTTACGTGCCATCCGAAGCACGGAAACGGCTACATAAATTGAGCTTCTACTCGGATTCGAATAGAGGCACCTTACGTTAGCAGTTGATTGCGCTAACAACTAGATCAATGATCGTCTTTAAATTTTATAATCAGTATGTAAAAACTGCTGACTTTAATTTCGTTAAAGTGGGTTTACATCTAAATGAAGACGGTCGCGGCCTGGTATTTAGTACATTAGCTACTAAGCCTTACGTTCCGGTTGAAATCTCCTCGGATGAGAATTTTATTTTGACCGTTTTCCCTCGGTAGGCAATGGCAAACCGTCGAGGTAGAGTGCCAAGAGAATACTATGGGTACACGATTCCTCAGTCATGAAGATGTGACTAGAGAGAGACAATTACAAGAAGGCGATTAAAAACCCGGTGACCGAGTATGCGAACTACCATGCTGACATTTTCAGTTCTAACTTTTTTCAAAACTTCTTCGTAGTGATGACGGACATCAAACACAGCACCTGTTCTTATTATTTTCTAAAATTTAAGAATTGCAGTTAGCAGCATTCAACATCGACTGCTAAGTTGAGATCCTTGGTTAGTGCACTGGCGGAATAAAAACTTTATTCTGGTCATCTTTTTTGACAGTTCGTTGGAAACCACCAAAGTAATCTGCGATAAAAATGCTTTTTGAAATGAAGTCAACACTTCTAGTGGTTTGGAGCCCAAGTTGAAGAGTAGGTCCTCTGAGTATGTAAAAACACTTTAAACGCACACTTTGGTCAAATTATTCTAGCAGTAGTATGTTAAATTTATATAAAACAATAATTTTTGTTACCTACTTCTCTTGGAATGAAAAAAAATTAAAGGAAAGCTCTTTTAGAAACTTTGGTTTTTGTAAAATCAAATTTATTATTTATTTGGATTTAAATACAACAAATTATCTTCACTGTCTTAATTTAAAACCATTCATTAATGGTTGCTTAAATGATTTTATTAAATAAATTAAAAAATTTGTTTACAAATTTTAACATAATTTTTATTCTGGTTTTTTTAAGATGTGTTTCAAAAGTTTTCTTAGTGTTTTCTGATCTTGTAGGGAAAAGGTTGAAAAACTTTGCAAAAGTTCAATAAAGGGTTATTTTTTCCTCAGCATTTCTCACCTGGTCTCCATTAGATTTTCTATTTAGAAAAAAAAAGAAAATAACTGTTTTAGCTTTCTTGTAGCTTTCCATAGCTAGTAATTACTAATTAGTCCCTTATAAAGTTGTACGGTTTTCTAATTTGAATTGAATTATATTTTAGCTTTGCGTTATTACCATTTCGTGTTTTTTTTTCAGGTTCTTGATAAAATACGCTTTCTGGCAACTGCTTTTCTTATGGAAACTGATCCGAACTTCTCTTAAAAAAATAGTTTCTTAATACATTTCAATGCGATTCTCGGAGTTACATACTTGATGCTCTATTGTCGTTTCATTACAATAGAAAACGAAAACCTTGTTAATAATTAAATACTGAATTATAATATTTATTCATTTGGCGAATAAACATTTTTGCAACGGTCATAAATTAATTACAAATAAATTTAAAGCGCATATTATTTACAACTTATCTTCTCTCCGTGACGGAATTGACATAACCTCACTTATCCGTGACAATATCCTCATATTTTAAACAATGTAGGTACGTATTTATAGAACGAACATCCAAATTGTTTATTTCTGAAGACGCTGTGAACGTTAACTTAATCTAATCTCGATTTCCAAGTGATTAAAATGATCCTTGTAATGGAATGTTAAGGAATATTTCAAGTTTTATTGGCAATTTTTGAGAAGATCGCAGATCGGTGATAAACCAAATTTTTGTTTTAAAGAAATACGAAAAAAAGGGCAGTTTGAACGGAAAAGCTATATAAAAAGTAGAAATACAGATACCTACCTGTATTTGTATCCTGCGCAGGAGGTGTATCGTGCTACTGTTTTGGATATGTTGTGTAAAGGATATATTTGTATTTGTCTAAATTTATCTACAACCAATAATTCGACGTAAGCCATTTGATTTTTAATATTTTTAAATGGGATATTTATAAAACCTAAGTTATAAATACCTATGGGTGTAAAATGTGGACCCTGACATAACAAGAATAAACGCAACTGTAAGTGTGGGCAAGGAAAATATCAAGAAGGATTTTCGAGTAAAATGAAGAAAGTGAACAGTATAAGGAGAATTCACCAAAAGTGATATGGGGAACGAAAATTATCAAATATACAAAAGTTTCGCCGTAACATTATTTGTTCCTGTGATTTTTAAACAAAGCAAACGAAACCTGATGATATCGTAGGTGTGCTGATTCATGTTTGCCCAGATAAGAAATATTTTATTAAATTTAAAAATGTTTGTGCTGCATTAATTGCGTTTTATTCTCCTCTGCCTTTATATAAATTTTCATAAGTATAGGTATTTCAAAAACATTGACAGCGTTTATACTTTCTGGTTCCAATATTTTAAAGCTTATTGATACAACGCAGTTTGAATGGTTAAGTATGTATGTAGTACGTACATTTATTATTCCAGAAATCAATATAACCTATAGAGTATTATTATGAAATATACATAATTCAAATTAGAACCTGTCAAACAGCGTCACAAATTAATTAAGTCAAATTTTCAATTCAATTATGTTTTTTACATAAAATATAAACACTGTTGAAAAATGAAATGTTAACTCAAATTGCGTGAATGCACAACTCGGCTAAATGATTTCCTTTCAATACAGATTTCACAAACTACTATGTTGCAATAATGATGTTAAAAGTCATGTTTTAAAATAAAACATGACAAGTACACTCAAATTTAAAGTTAAACATGATTATAAATTGTGTTAAAAGTAGAGAATATGTCATATCCACTTTTAACACTAGTTTTCAAATTTAACTGATGAGTGGCTGCCCCACTCTCCACCTCCTAAGCCGGAAATTCGATTTTAAACGTGTGGTAGCCCCCCCTTCCCACAATAAAGTTTTTTTGGCTAATTACCTGGGTAGATAATCACTACATTATAAGAACAAGTTGTTAAAATAAAGATTTTACTCCAATCGGGCTGAACCGGGTACCTTGGCTTATTAGTAGTCGACACCCTCAAGTGCCGTATTATAAATAGTCCATGGTCTGGACCCATTCTAGAATAATAAAATTTATTTTGCTTTGTAACATAGTTTTTCACTTAAAACAAGTTTCTATGTACATATAACAAGAGAAGAAAATTTTCCTAACAGTTTTATTTCATAAATTTTCTACTTTTTTAACACGAAATAAAAAATTTACGTTTTCATAATATCTAACAGCTTGATTTTAGCCCTTAGTTCATTAAAGATTAAAATAATGTGTCATGGAAACCGCACCCTTACAATTGAATTGTCTTTTATGGAAAATGTTGGTTATTTTCACAGTTAGCGATAAACGAGGGTAGAGTATGGGTTTATTACTATAGTGTTTTAGAAATATTTGTAAGCTCAAAAGCGAAGCCATTCTAAATTTCAATTACATCACTAAATTAAATATTTTTTTAGATTATTCAGCAATTGTTTTTATTAGTATCTTCCCAATCGTTTTGCAATTATCGAAAGTCGTTTAGAAAACATGGAGTGCCTTCTTTTTAATTATACAGAATCATGGTATTCATAAATTTAAGCGCTTCGTTTTAAACGAGAAATGTTTATGAATAATATAACTGAATAATTGCAGTCCTTTATGAAAACCTGCATTTAGAAAGAAAACGTTTAAATTGTAGAACAAGTGCGTAAAACATTCACTTATTACTTCAATATTGTTCTTAATTTTTTCTTATAGAATAATATAGTTTTTAATAATGCAGGTGTTTTAAAATGGTAATTAGAAAGATTTTTATCAGTTTTATTTAAGAAAGTGATTAATTTGATCGTTTTTAATTCACCCTGTATACGGATAGATCGAACTTCTTTTTAATCCATAATTTACGTTAGATGCATAGCAAGAATTAAAAATAGGAGAAATTAGATCAATAGCCTATGCTTATAAACGGATGTACTAAACGATTTCCAAAGAAAATACACAAGCTTTTAATACCGGATGTTCAATCTTTATACATTGAACATAGCGAAGACACATTAACTTATTTTCTCTTGTTAATATGTAGAGCAACAAGTAGTAATTACAAATACTTTATTTAATTAAATTAATACCACAATAAATTTATGCAAACCATTAAACCGTGTTGTTAAATTAACCTTTATTAAAAGTAAAACTAGAAAATCACGCCCAAAATATAATGCATTTTATATTAATAATAATAGTTCCGCATTTATCCAGGGTGCTTTAGAAAAGAGCAAATATTAATGGCAATACATTTTAATCTATCCATGACTTTTTACTCCAAAAACCAAATAATTTAAAATCTTAATATTTACTATAAATCATCCTTCCAATCGCATTATAAAAATTTATGTATTTACATAACATAAAAAGTGATTTCAAATTTAAATTGATTTGAACAAAAAAAATGTATTCTTCTAGAATAACAAATTAAATCTAATCATGTACTCGCGGTTCTACAACTTTTATTAGTTTAACGCTAAATTGTTTATTGCTGCAATAAAGTGCTCACTTGAGTAAATAAATTTAAGAGTAAAAGTCGCGACGACCTCAAAAGGTTGCAATTTGGTTAAGTTGAAAACGATTTGATTTGCATAATTTAAAAGTTTTAAAATTAGCGTTAAGCTCGACAAAGGAGATTTAAAAATAGTTAGCAGTACCACTCCACGGACGCAGTCATCAAATTAAAAAATTTATTCAACGATTTTCATAATATCGGCATTTTCAAAAAGCTAACGGAGCACAGTTGAACAAAATCGGTTTTTTGATGACCAAAAATATATTCTCTAAACCGATTTATACTCTAAACCAGTGTTATATATTTATTAAAATACTAAAAGTATAATAAAAAAAAAACAATCAGCGTACTATGGAGTTGTTTCTAAAAAAGAAATGAAAAATATTATATTTTCTTTAATACTTTTACAAGTTTATAAATACATATAACCATTCTATAACTAATCTCAAACTTCTGAATAGCCAAAAATAAATTTCTTGAGTAGAAAGAAAATATTATATTTTTATTAAAAGTTCTGAAGCAAAATCAAAAATAAATTATTAATTTTCTTCTAGGACTGCCAATGACCGCTAGTAAACTTCATTTAAACAACACTTAATTATCCCTAAATTTAAGATATTTTATACATGTTTTACATCTCGATCTTCACAGAAAATCTTTAATCAATTTAACAATAAAATTTAACAATTCAGTTAGACCATCCCCTTTTTTATATTTTTACAATACACAATCTTTTACGGCACACGTTAGAAAAAATAAAATTAGATTTGGAATATATGAAAAAATCAATTGTAATTTGATTGCTTATATTTTCTCTTATCTTATTTTCTCATTTTATTTTATATTTATAGTTTATCTTTTATTTATATTAATTATTTTATAATATTTATCTTATATTTTCTTATATGTAGTTTCAAAATTATGTTTTCGTTTGTGGATAATCGAATCAAAATTCGTTTGTGGTAATCGAAAAGTATAATTATATAATTTATTAAAATAATGCTAAATTTAAATTAAAAAAGTTAGAAAAATTTGTGCAAGATAAACTACCACTTGCCTCTTTGCCTTTGGCTTTAAGGGGCTAAAGAAGATATCATCGGGGTTAAAATATTTGCATAAAAAATATATATTTACTTTATGAAACATTTAAATTTCTTCTGTTTTTTTTTTATTTTTTGACTTCCGGTTCTGTTGGACTTCCAATTTCAGGCTTTTTGGTCAACTAAAAGTCAAATCTGTATATTACTGAGCAAGATTATCACCTGACAGGATTGCGATATAATGATAATGATGATGATAAATATTCAAATATTATCGGTAAATTTAAAACTACCATAGTCGGAGAGCTGTTTTTCTTGTGGTTTACTTCCTTCCTCCATCTTCCTCTCGATCTTCTTTTCATCTACCTTCATCTGGTCTCCAGTTTATTATTTTAGTTGTTATTCTTGTATCTTGTACTTTCAGCACATGCCACATCTACCAATTCTCTGGAAACTGATTTATCTTATCTTTTCTTTTTTATCAGCCCTTTCCGCCCACTTCTGAGCATCAGCCTCTTTCTCTAGGAGAAAGGTAAACAGCATTAAGACCCCACGGCTGCTTAAGTCCGGGTTGGGGAATTTGCCTGTAACCCTTTGTTATTGTTGATGTTGGCAGTCATCAACTAATCTTATCTTTTAGTATTTTTGATATTCTTATATTCTTTTTCTTCTGTACTGTTCTTCTTTTGTTCCTACTTTCATTACTTCCCATCTTTGCATTATTT
Organism: Lycocerus yunnanus; assembly: GCA_036346125.1. Classification (NCBI taxonomy): domain Eukaryota; kingdom Metazoa; phylum Arthropoda; class Insecta; order Coleoptera; family Cantharidae; genus Lycocerus; species Lycocerus yunnanus. Next base: position 2,121,339 of record JARFIX010000017.1, read on the forward strand.
CTCCCTTAAAATTCTTATAATCTCTCTTCTTCTGTTTTTGTGATAAACAGTACTTCCATACCATATTCTACTAGTGATCTTATTTAGGTATATCTTGTACATTTTGACTTAATTAATTTTTTTAAATATCTTTTGGATTCTGAAACATTTTCTATGAAGAACATATGAAAGCATGATGATTCATCTATTAGAAGACGTGTTCTCAGACATTTTAACTCCTTATAATTTGTTTGGATGTAACGGGCGTTTTGCGTTTAAATCTGCGTTACTATTTTTTGATAACAAAACTTCCACCTTTCATATTTTATAATTTTGAATTGCATGGTTTACTTTGCAGCGCAGTATTTAGTCGAAAGGCGGGGGTGCTTAAAAACCGTCGTGGATTCGTAATTAAAAATGCACTGCTTAGTATGAGGAAAAACATGATGTAAAAGGGGCGCCAGCTAAGAAAGGAAGAGTTGTTTAATTTATCTAAAGCAAAAATTGAATAAAGATGTGGTAACATTTACTCTCAATTCTTTATCAAAACAAACGCAATAGAAAAACAAAAGCAAGTAACATTAGCAAGTAGCTACAGGCTACAGGCAAAACGAGTATAAAAAAAATTAAATAAGTAAGTTTACTTGATGGGTAAACTTCCCAGAGCAAAATATAACCTCACTAGCTGAAAACTGGATAATTCAAGTCGACTCCCCATTACTATGAATTGTTCAACAATTGAATTCTTGCTGGGAAATCGTTGACGTTAAAGCAAAAGTCCCACCTGAAGCGCAGTTAAAACACACACCCCTGCATCTTTACTGACATAACTCACTAACTTAGAGATTTCCAAAATGATGGATCGAGTATTTAAAATACTTTCTGTTTTGGCTTACCTTCAATTTCAGAGTAAATTATGTCATTGTTTCACATCAGGTTATCTCCAACAGTTTACTAAAATCAAATAAAGAACACAAAAATGGATTAAACATAACTTCAGGTCGATAAAGTCAACAGTCAATGTTGAAAAATGATTAACAAACTACAAAAATTACAATAGTATCTTGATCCGGAGCATAACAGCTCTCTCGAAACTTCAAGAATACCAACGTCCAAAAATGCAAAGATTTTATCATCCCCGAAATACAACAGTCCAAAATCCAAAAAAAAACAAGAAAACAGATTTTCGAAATAGCTTTAATTTAAAAGTTAATAAGGCGAAGACTTTCTTCTCTCGGTGGGCTAAATTTTCCATATCAGTTCAGGTGTAAAAATGTCCAAAGAGGTAATGTACTGGACGCCATTGTAAAAATATAACCTTGCAACAAAATAGGCAATAAATCGAAATCGAACAGATTGAATCAGTTCCATCTTCCCATAAACCGCATCATAGATGAAATAGATTATTTTTTTTATTTTTATAACAATGATAGTTCTGGTTATTTGAGGATGTATCGAGCTTTGTAACTGATAGACTTTATTTTTTGTCTGTAATCATTATTGTTAGTTTTAGCTTATTTTTACATTTCAACTGGTCGACGAAATCTAGCTCTCAATTCTCAAGAGAGACTTGAGTGGAACGCCTGATTAAATCACTCCGAATTGAGTAATTTGTATGATAAGTTGGTATTTGCAGTTAATTACTTAGATAATATGTTATTTGCAATTGCTAATTTTCTAGTGAGACTTTTTAACGTTTATATTATATCCGTTGTGGAACCATTCAATTGCTTGATTGTATTTTTGTTTTATTTATCCCTTCAGGATTCTTCAACTTATTGTTAATTTTTTTGAATCATTTCTTCAAAATGATTTCAAATTTAACTTGCATTCTGTTTCTTTCAATGTGGGGCGAGAACCTTCAGTTCTTATCATCATTTTAACTTGTTTTTTTGTTGTTTGTTATATGTTTTCCTTGTATTCTGGAATTTTAAATTACATGCCACCCCATCTTTTTGTTTTCGATTCTTTGATATAATAATAAAACAGCCTCTTATTTTCTTATTTCTTTTATTTATTTTATCTGGCGCTCTATACATCAAAATTTTTTAGTTTTCCCAGTTAGTTGTTCTACATGCACCTGAGCAAAAGAACTCACGGGATCTTGGATCACCCGGCACTCCGAACTGACAAAGCTAGTCACTGCTTGCACAAGAGGTATAGGGTAGTACAAAAAAAAATACGACATGAGTCTTTGATGAAGTCTTTTTGATATTATACCTTATATTATTCTAACTTATGTTATTATAAAGTAACAGATAAAATTTTGCTATCTCTTAAAAGGTAATTGTGGGAGTTAATTAAACTTTATTTTACCGAATGAATTAAAAGAAATTCTTGCAGCTCATTGTTTTGAGATTAGAGCAACGAAGAACATTTTTGGTAGGTAATTGTCAACGACTTGGTGATGGTTTCAACATCCTCACGGTTTTTTATTTAATTTTTATTTGACGTTTGCATTTTTAAAATAAATTTAGTTTCCCAAGTTAAAAAATTTTCAGCATTTTTTGGGAAATTGAGCAAAAGAACTTTTGGGGAATTTCCCTTGGGATTTTAAACTTCGGTTCAATAATAGTCGCTGCTTGCACAAGAGGTATAGGGTAGTACAAAAAATACGACATGAGTCTTTGATGAAGTCTTTTTGATATTATACCTTATATTATTCTAACTTATGTTATTATAAAGTAACAGATAAAATTTCGCTATTTTTTATAAGGTAATTGGGAAGTTAAATAAACTTTATTTTACCGAATGAATTAAAGAAATTCTTGCAGCTTATTGTTTTGAGATTAGAGCAACGAAGAACATTTTTGGTAGGTAATTGTCAACGACTTGGTGATGGTTTCAACATCCTCACGGTTTTTTTAACACATTTGATTTAAACATCAATACAAATTTTTTCCTTAACTGTAATAAAACACTTGTAACCCAAAATAATACTTTTCCAAATTTTTAGGATCTTTTTCTTTAAATTGCAATACAAAGTCGTCACCTACGATATACAATGTTAATTGCTACTGTACTGACTACAAGATAACCAACTGGCTTTAACCATTTAGCTAAAATGTAAGTAGTAAAAGTAATTTTAACAATGAGAGCAGAAGTCTTGGATATAAAAATAATTATAATATATTATTGTGGTTTTCGTGAAAGGACCCTTTCCGAAATTCCGTTGCAACACCATAAAAAATTTAACCCAGTTGTCTAGGATTAATCAGCGGAGAGCTATGAGACTTACCCAGTAGTGAGTTCTAGGTTCGCAGCTCTGAAAATGAATAAATGTTCGGCGACCACAGCGCAATTAAAACTCGAATATTGAAACGTGATTTCAAAATTTGCTTTATTGTCAAACCGATTTTGGGACAAAATTCCAAATATGCCAGGTGGTGTAATTGTGTTTTGCTTGGCAATTGAAATTTAAATTTAAAATTGGAAATCATTTGCTGAAATTTAAACCACCAAACAATTCTGTGTCTTGTGTAAATCTTTACAATGGTAATAATTTTTTAAAATAATTATTCAAAATGTTTTAACACAAATAAAATTTTATTAACTTAGCGCACAAATGTTCAACGACTGACCTTATTGACACTCCAGGTGTTGGCCTAATGCTGCCTTCAATTATCCAATTCAAATCCAAAACTCGTTGACTCGTACAAGTAAAACTTTGATAATTCCAAAATAGCTCCTCTTTTCGACTCCAATACAAACTTAATGCCTCGCTGCACAAATCAAACTTGAATAATCCCAAAATGGCTCCTCTATCAAAATTATTCATTTGCTATCTTAGCAGATTCGATAAATCCAACCAAAAACTTTGATCAATTCGCAAAAATAAAACAGACGACCCCGTCTTCAGAAGGCACTATCACAAACTCAAAAATTTACCGCTTTTACGGCAACGCAAATCAAAAATCTCAAAATTCACGTCCTCCAACTGACGTGCGTTCAGTCTTGAGTTCCCAGACCAACTCTCCTCCTTTTTCTTTCTTTTTCAAAATTGCCAACATTCAAAAACATCTTTTCGTTTCCAAATTTTAAATTTTATCCTGCCATAAACAAACGGCGCACAAAACACACTAATGTCAAATAATCACACTGTCAAATTCATCAAAACAAATCATGATTTTGTGTAAAAGGTGTTGAAAGTAACAATTTTTGGCATTCTTGTTGGCAAATAAAGCAAATTAATTTTGTTGATCTTCAAATTGATCAACAAATCGAAATTCTTAAAAAAACATTTATTCTTTCTCGCAGTGACGAGAAACCCAACACTACTGGTAAGAAACTAGTAAAAAACCATTTTATTGTATTTTTGAAATCTAATTTCAAAAATATCACCACAATATAGAAATTAACTTGACTATAGGCTTTCGGCTTCACATGAATGTTTCTAAACATGAAACCTAGAGATTTGGCGTTTGGTCTCGCATGGAAGTCTGCAGCTTGATGCTTGCATAAAAACAATTTTTTTAATGAGATTTTTATATTGATAATGTTTTAGTAAGGATTAAAAAATTTAATTTTATTAATCGATTCATTTTAAAGTAATCGACGATAATTTATAAGTGAGTGGTAACAAAATAAGATTGAAAAATTGTTATTACAGATAAAATTCAAGAATTTGTTATTGGTTTTTAAAATGACTAAATATATAGGTTTCGTTGTGTTCGAGTTTTGATTTTTATGTGTACTTATGTATTGTTTTCGCTTGATAGCTATAGAAGATATTTGAGACTTTTATTTCAAAGTAATTTAAAATTTTCATTTGATAATATACAGTCAGCTAGACGTTGAATCGTGTAAGGATTCACTCATACCAAGCAAATCAAAATTATAATGACTATAATTTTTGTAAATGTTATTGTTTCATGTTTTATTTATTTTTTAAATGAATGTATGACCTTGGTGTTCTCTCTTTTTGCACTCTTTCGGTGTGAGAGGTCTATTGAAAGCTCTGCACAGGATAATTTCTAGCTTGAGGATGAATATTGCTTCCTTAAACACAACCACTGCAATAAGTACGCTTACACTTTTGTTTAGAAATAATGTGAGTAAGAAAATCTACAACGTTCAAATGGATAGTAGGTTTCAACAAGACTGTATTTTTAGTTAATTTGTTACAGACGATAAATTTTTAATAAGCCTAAATTTAGTTTTTCGTGTTGTAATAGTAATGTTATTCTCTTGTTTAGGAAGTTACGCCATCTCACAACTCAAAATGCTATCATCTATTGGGTTGCTTGTTACTTCTGGCCCAGATTAGCAAATTTACGGATCCGTGTCCATGGATCGTTAACTTACTGTCTGATTAGAATACCTCACGCAAAGTTTTAACAACATTGTTGACTAAAAATTAAAACCTGTACATATTGTGGATAAAAGTTATTTAATAATTAAAGAAATTATGTTTTCTCTTTTTGGCATATTAACAACAAAAACTATTTAATAGAAAAAATTCATAAACAGAAGAAATAGCAAAATTAAAAAATTTTTGACTTTCGGAATATTATGAATACATAAATATTCCGGTTTATTAAACTACATAGATTTTAGCAACGAATAGCGAATTTTTTAAAAAACTTATGGACTTTAGAAGATTTACTAAAAAATACCTATCAATAATGAAACGATTATTGCTATTTATACGTTCGGTATACGAATCGAACGAGCACGTATTGGTATTTTTTTATTCAAAAAAAACCAAAAAATAATTAATTGAGATCAGACAGACAGAGTTATGGAGGCTTTTTAATTGTTTATGAGATTTCATTTATCGTACACTTGTTTTTGGGTAGGTAATTAATGAACAAACCAATCAGAGGTGTGAGGCTTTAAAAACTACACATACAAAATGCAATGAAAAAATTAAAAATTATCTAAGATGATCGTGTTGGCTTAGCAAATTATAAAGAATAATCCTGAGATTCCTGTTCTGAAAGATTTGCATATTAAATCAGACTTTTCGGGTTCCTATTAGTACTAATAAAAAATTATAAATTTAAATAAATAATTTTTACACAATATAATTTAATTGTAAACAAAAAAAGTAGCTATAGAGATTCACCTTGTTATCAGTAATATTTATTTAATGCTCTTATTTCATTTGGGTTTTTTAACATGTGATTCTTTTAATTATTGTTAATTAACTATAAACTCCTAACGATGCGTGGACTAAAATTTAATAACATTCTACATTTAAACTGGACAATTTTTATCTAATGGATAAAATTATTTTAAAATGATAATACAGGGTAATAATACTTTGTATTTTCATTAGTTATATTTCATTAAATAAGACCCTGGGTGTTATAAAATTTGACGTTCATAGAAATTTTAATAGTACAACATGTCAGCGTAAAGTTTAAAATTGTTATAAAATCACAATGAAAATTATATATTTTTTGCTATTACTGCAATTAGTTTTTCAAGATATCTTCTGTAATGACAGTTTTCTATCTAAAGTAAGTTTGAATTTTAAATCAGTCAAATTATGCATTTTTAACACAAAAAAATGTATACCTTGCATAGTTGCTTGTTTTTAAACCAGTAGCTTTGTGGACTAGAATTTTGGGAATCCCAAAAGCTAAGGTGGATTTAGGCATGCCAATAATATGTGCAACGTCAACTCTTTAGTCCAATGCAGTGGTTTTAAGCAATAAACTGCTGGGATACTTTTAATATTATCTAATTTTGAAACAAATATCAAATTTTCCAATCAAAAATTATAACTTGACTGCGTTTAAAAAATAATTACTTTAATTATCTACATTTTAGTTTCATCAAAATGTCTATAAAGTAAGAGACTCACGGGCAGATGTTATAAGTTATAGCAAAGAGTATTTTAATAGATTTGAAATTAAAACATATAAATACAATCGCACCACTCCTGCTATGAATATCACGGCAAACATGAAAATTGCATTTGAAGGGAAAATTGAGGTAATATTGTTTTTATTTTTTTGGTCCCATCAATTATAAAAAGGAATAATAAACCTATTGCTTGCTTTTTCTTGAAATTCCTAATTGACTGAAAATTATTACCGTGAAGTATTATAATAGTATTATACAGTATTATTGTGCAATTTTATACAATGCATTTGTAATATTTTCACCAATTTTCATCAACCTTTTTATGATTAAAATTTCCAGTCGGTCTACATTAGATTTTGATTTATTTTATGTCTTTATTTGTGAACTTTTTTGTAAACTTTTTATTCTACCAAGTAGGTACCGCGCAGGACTAGCAGCAGGCTTCTAATTTCTTATAATGTGCAGTATTAGAAAAATTTGCGTAATTAAATTAGTAATTTTTAGTTTGTTGTGCAAGGATATAAGTTTATGAGTAACGAGTATCGACACTTTCCAATCCGTTTTCAAGTCAATGCAAGAAAGGCCGCACATGCAAACGTAGCAGGTGTTACCAAAATATTAAAGAATTGTGGCAATGTTACCAAGTTTCACTTTGAAAAGGTTTTGCTAATAAATTTCACTGAAAAAAGCTATTTATTAACGTTTTTCACTTCTAGGATGTTACATACCATGTCTGCAATTTTGTTGTGGATGCAACTCATCTTCCACCACTTATTCCCAATGGTAGATATAAAGCTGAAGTAAAAGTTTTGTATATAGATGAAGAAATAGCGTGCGTACATGCTTTTGGAGAAATATACACTCCAATGGAATATCCAAAAAATTAAACAAAGCATAATAATCAAAGAATGCGGGCAGAAATAATGTTATTAGTTTGATAAATTTGCACTTGATTTTACTAGTTATGTAAAAAACATTTTAAAACTATTTTTTAAAATTTGGAAAATACTGTCATCAGTTACTCCAATCATTTCTTCTTCATATTAACTATTTTATGAATAAATTGTAATTGATTAATTTGTGACTTGATTGCATTTTACCACCGACCAACGCTTACTGTTTTAGTTTTCATATTTTATATTGACAGAAAATAGATTTATTACCCAAGCGCGTCACAGAAACAAGAACCAAAAAATTTCTAAGAAATTGTTATTAATGGAATGATTTTTTGTTGGTTTCTTTATAATACTGCAGGTTTGTTAATCAGGGGATAAGCAAGACAAGCAAATTCTGGAGAAACCCGTGAAAATTTCTTTTTTAAAGTCAGAAAAAATATGTATTTTAATTAAAATTGTTTAATGATAATAATCATCCAATTTGAATTAAAATAGCTTCAATCATTTATCGAAGCATTTTTTGCTTTAAAATCAAACTTTTAGGAAATATCACTTAATTAAGCCCCTTTTTTCAATATCAAGTGAATCACGTTCACCCGTGGAAAACCAAAACGATTTATATTATTTTTAATATAAGTTACAGTTTTATTTGTTACATTTCATTAAACAATATTTTTCCTGTTATAAATAGGCACATTCGAAAAAATTTTCATCAGTACACGTCAGCGTGAATATGAAAAGTATTATTTTTCTGCTGCTTTTCCAATTGTGTATTTCATCTGTCTCTTGTAATGATAATCTTTTGTCCAAGGTAAGATTTAGTTGTAAATCAGTAAAATTATGGATATTTTGAACACAAAAACTGTATGATTATTTGAAATCTTCGCCAAAAAATTTTAAGGCTGACGTGGCCTTTACAAAAAATTTCTACTACGTCAGTCTTCGATATTTTTAACTTTAGAAATTTATTGCATTTGAACTAAATTTTAGTTTCATCAAAATGCATTCAAAATTAGGGATATTCGAGTGGACGTAATGAGTTACAGTGAAAAGTATTTTAATAAATTTGAAATTAAAACATTTAAATACAATCGCACTACCCCTGCCATAAATGGTACTGTAAATGTGAAAATTGCTATGAAAGGAAAAGTCGAGGTAAAGTTGCTTTAATATTTATTATTATTTTAAATAAAAGCACTTTATTAGCTGAGAGCTAATAGGACGTCTAAAAATTTTTTAAAATTGCGAAATTAATAAATTAAAAAGTAAAAAAAAAAATGCTAGTAGCTTATTTCGTTGTGCTGATAGTTCCAGATAGTTACAGCGTACTGCTAGCTTTCAGTTAATTTTGCTCATATTTAATGATTCTGCATAAGAGAAGAATAAAGAAGAAATTAAATTGTTACTTTGTAGGTAGTTTTACAAGTTTATAAGTTTTTGAGTAACGAATATCGACACTTTCCTATTCGCTTTCAAGTCAATGTTAAAAAGGCTGCTGACTCAAATGCAGCAGGTATTAAGGCAATAAGGAACTGTGGCAACATTACAAATTTTTCCTTAGAGAAGGTTGTGTAAATCATTTCTGGTCATATGATATTATAATTGTAAAAATGTTTATTAACTTGTGAAATTATATGCTGAATAAAATATTTTAAAAATTACAAGTTGAATGACATTTGAAAATTTTCCAACTTACATTTTAATCTAGGACTTATGCGACACGGAGTTTCGAATTTCATTCAACTTGTAATTTTTAAAATATTTTATTCAACATATGATATTATAATATTATCTAAAGTTTTTTTACTTCCAGGATGTTACATATTATACCTGCAATTTTGTTGTCGATGAAACCCATTTTCCTCCACTCATTCCCAATGGTAGGTATAAAGTTGATCTGCAACTACTGTATTCCAGTGAAGAAATAGCACTCGTAAGTGGTTGTGGAGAAATATATACTCCAATTATTATCCAAATTAATAATTATTGTAAAAAAACTAATTAAACTAAGGTTAAAAAAAAATGGTCGTTGCTCCTATCGTTTATTAAAATTGCTCTTTATTGTACCTTGTACTGCATATTATGCTTATAAAAATGAATTAAAATATTCCTGCATGAACATTTTTTATAAAATTAATAAGAGATTAATAAAGATCTTGTTCATTTATAAATTGTGATATCATGTACAAGAAAATTATTGTTTTAGAATTAATTTAATATTTTGATGACATACTTATATTAGTGAAAATTTTGAATCTGGTAAGATATTGTTTTGTTTAGAGACAAAATTCAAAATGTTCTAGCCTGAGTTTTTCTTTAATAGCTTGATTAGAATTATAGAAGTTCTTAATTTTATAAAATAATTTTGTTAATTTGTGTCGGGTGTTTTTTGTGGGAATTTTTAGGTTAAAAGAAATTTACATTTGCATTGCATTTGGTTATATAAAAGTAACAGTAACAGTAATATTTTGAGGTAACTCAATAATAACATTTTGTAACTATTTGATTTAATTAATAGAACTAATAAAGATTTGCAGTGATAGAGTGTAGTATTAATTTTGAAGAGTGAGAAAATTGGATGTAATTATTCCAAATAGTGTAGGTATAACAACGGAAGCCAATATAGTAGGTAAAACGAGGTATAAAAGTTTAATTCGTAACAGTAGCAATTGAATAGAAAAACAGTAATTAAAAAAAAATTATATTTTATCAAATACAAAAATTCAAACTTAAAATTTATTATAACATATATTAAATAATTTATTTGCGTGGTAATCCAAATTTTGTCTGGTTGGAAAACATATCGCTCGTTTTTTAAATATTTGCTTGTCCAGCTATCCGACTAATACACCAATTATTATTGTTGATAGGGGTCAGAAGTGGAATACAAACTTTTACAGCTATTTGGGTCCATGCCATTAGCGAAGCTATTTTTTGCTTCCAATAAGTCTACTGTAGTAAATTAGTGCGATTCCTGATTGAGTTGCAAAGCAAAAAGCGTTAACAATTAATAATACAAAATGACGACATAAAAATTGCCGAATTCAAGATAAAAATCGTCCTTTCATGAAATAAATAATTTTTATTTTCGTTGTATTAATATAGTGGCAGTTCATAATTAACTAAATATTGGATAAAAACACCAAAAAAAATCGGAACAAAGTATTTAATTTTTTATTAATTATTTATAATTAAATACTTCATAGCTCAAGTTTTAATTAAAAGTTTACTAAAGCTCAAGTATTGTAAATAACACAGACATTTTTAAGATCGCTAAACAATTTGTAGACATTATAAAATAATAATTCAAAATTTAAGATGAAATGCATTTCAAAATTTTGTTGAAAATTTGGGGTTGCAAAAGATAATACCATTTAAACATAGTAAAAAATCATAACTCAATAAAATTTTTATGAAATTAGTTAAACCAAGATTGTTTATTATTGCTACTTATAAGTTTCTCGGAATTCTCAATAATTACAATTATTTAATTATTTAAAAAATTAAGCTCATCAGGAAGTAAGTTCAAACAATACCCTATAAATTTATATTGTGTTTGCAAAAATATTTAACATGCCCTCTTTTTAAAAAAAGTTTATTTAAAATAAGTTTCCAAAAAATTCGTCACGATAAAACGATATAAAACGGTAAAAATGACAGCTCAGTGAAGGTTAAACGAATGCGAAATAAAGTTTTAGCGGAATAATCGTAATAGTTAATGCAAATTTAATATTTTAATCCAAAAAAACATTTTTGTAAAACTTATACAAAAAACCTTTGTATATGCAACACGTACACAAAATGCTTTAGCAACGAATTCATCTTTATGTTAAGGACTCAGCTCTCGCGTCTTTAAGAAATATTACGATACATCTATTGAAACTTTATTTTGGATACTTCTTATACCTAATACACTATATTTGTTTACAATAAAAAAAATTTTAGATCAATTTTAGTTTCTAGTTCATAATAGGTATCAGCTTCCCATTATTATAAACGTAGTATGTGAAGGACGAGGAAATCGTTTTGTTGTTTTCAAACTGTAGGTAATGATAGCATCGTATCATTAGCGAGATAGCCAGTATTATTTTCATAGTCCATTAAGTAATGCTATTCCTCTTGCTAAATTCCAATTTTTCCGAATAATAAACTTTATCTCCCACTTTTAAATTCCTGACTTCCTTTTTTTTCTCCACGTTTGTAAAGACTTATTATCTGGCTTAGTTAAATCCAAAAGGCGACCGAATTTTCCTACAAAACTATAATTTGAAGGAGTATTTTCTATAAGGGAATAATAATTGTAATAATAATTGTCTCAGTTCCGTATTTTGACTGTTATCCTCGAATCTCATTGATCCTAATAATCAGTTTGAAATTCCTATGTAACATTGCACCTGACCATTTAATGCAAAATAAAAAGGCTCTGTTTTTCAATTTATTATAATACATTGCATTAACTGCGTGTTAGTCATTTCATCCTTACCAAGGATTCCAATTCCAAAATAAAAATAAACTCTTGTAAAAATTCACACGTAAATCTTTTCAGAAATAAATTTAGTTCTTTTAGGTTATAATGCACCCATGATTGAAATATTAATGCTTTTTATTCGTACACAAAAAAAATTGAGATTTTGATGGATTTGCACTGTTTGAGGCACACATTTTTTGTGCGCTCTACAGCAAAAACGAATAGAAATTTTTAAACCAAATTTGGGATTTTATATTCTTATATTGAGACTTAGAGCTGATTAGATTTTGGTTAAAATTCGTTCCTGTAAAAAATTTTTTATTAATCTTATTATTTAATTTTAGCTTTTATTTAATATTTAAAAAACTAATAGGAATTTCAAAACCCAATGTACGATTTCGCATACTCATATCGATGTTTAGAACTGATTTTTTAGTTAAAATTGGTTTATAAGAACTATTGTTTTTTTATTTTTTTAAATTTTATTATTTAATATTAGTTCTTATTTAATACTAGTAGGATATTTGGCTTTGCCCGAGTTTTAAATTTAGTTATTATATAAAATTCTATTTTAATTTTGATTCATTTCCACCTTATAAATAGCTAACGTATAAAAACTTAACCAATAAGAGAATGGTTCCAAAATTGCAATTTTGATGTTTGTAGATATCACGAAAAGAACGTTTTGGTACATTGTAAATAGCGATGATGTTTTAATAATCATATGAAAAAAAAACTTTCTGTTTTATAAACTATTAACATATTTGAAACATAGCATTTTAACGCAATTTAAATTTTTATAAACTTTAGGTACTTATGTAAAAAAATTTGCAATGAAATTTATGGATTTGTTAATACAATTTTTTTGGGAATATGTTAAGAGCTGGGAATAGCGGCGTTGACCTAAGAATTTGTATAAAAATCACCAGTTAAAATTTCACTTCGTTAGAGCTTTCCGTTGAGGAGAATTTCATGGGACAGACATACAAACTTTCACTTTTATAGTATATTAAAATTTTAAAAACTAATATGAGTTTCAAAACCAAATTTATCTTTTATGCTACTACCATTAGAGCTGATTAAATTTTGGTTAAAATTGGTTCATGGAAACAATTTTTTTTTAATCCTTTTATGGGCAGGGTACGCGAACTGGGACTTTAAAATCGCCAATTCCCTATAGAAATAGTATAATATTATAAAAAAGAACCTAATTAGAAATATTATAAACTATGGATGATTTAAAAAATTTTACGTTTAGGCATTAAAAACTCAAAAATTGAAATACGTATCCATGATAGGATACATTTTAATCCCAAGCCCCGCCCATTTTGAATTGTTTGTAGCAATTATACTAAAAATTACGTATTTTATCACATTTTTGATGCAGGCGTCACATATGTATACTGTTATTTAAATAAAACATGGAATTACATCGATTTAAGGGGTATTTTCGAAAAAAAATCATTTTTTGTGTGAATTCGTTTCTGATGTGATTGCACTGTCAAAACCTATTCTCCGCAACGGAGGGAGGAAGGGCTCTCGGGAAGGGCTGCCCGGAAGGGCTCTCCAAACGGTTTTGACACGCGCTAAACTTATTAAAACCATCCCCCAAGCGGCTGCAACTCGAAAAGTTTGGAAGTTGACGCCGCAGATCTCAGGGAGCGACTGAATCCCTCCTAACGCTGCTCTAGTAGGCCTCGCCCCATTACCAATTCATACATATTGAAATGCACGGACTGTTAACAAAAAGAATATTTTGCCCGTATTTCGTGATTTTTTAAAATCGATTTTTAGCGTTATTATTGGAAATATCGACTTCATTCATAGTACATTCCACTCGCATTAACGTTCTCTACCTAATTCTAAATAAACATTTGTAAAATAATCACAGCAAAAAGTCCCAGTTAGCGTACTCCAACCCTTTTTATTTTATATTAGTTTTTATTAAATATTTCAAAAACTAATGGAAATTTCTAAACTAAATTAGAATTTTGTAGCTCTGTCTGTGCTGATTAGATTTTGGGTAAAATTACTTAATGGAGAATATATATTTCGTTTTATTATTAATATTTTTAATAATTATCATGCCATGACAAAGTCATGGGCATGGTCACATTCGATTTTTTTTATACATTAAAAATTCGCAAAGGTTGAGCAAATTCTTATTATTTAAAAAACAGTTACACATCAAAATAAATATTATAAATAAACCATGCTATAAACAACATGGATCCTATTTTTTTTATGTTTTCAAAGGTTCGTTAATTTTTTAAGTTTCTTAAAACAGGCGCGTAAACTAATTTGAACCAAATTTTCCACTGTTATTATGTTTGATTTTTTGCACTCATATCGTACATAATACATAATAGTATCTAAGTATGTATGCATAGAAAAGAATAAACGAAAAAACAAAAATTCTTACGAAGAGGATGACCACGTGAAATTACGGAAGAGCATAAATAGATTAATAAGATCTCTACTTGGGGCAAAAATGAACTCAGGGAATTAATACTTAATTAATAAAATTGCTTTTCCAGTAATGTCGGGTAATTTTCAATAAACTTAGGCGACTTCGTCAGGTATTATTAAGAAAATATTTTAATTTTATATATTTTTTTTTATAAAAATCACGTTGTTGAAAGCTTCCTTCGGTTTTTTTTGTTTAGTTGTAATTTCGTAGGGTCTTAACATCATGGGAACAAGTTGATTCAGTCGCACCGACCACACAGGAATAGGCACCCTACTATAGTTTTTCACAAAATTTTGATGACTTTGGCAAATACTTCTATGGTTGGTTTCAATAATAAGTCAAAACGGAAAATTACCAAACAACCAAGTTCCTATTTTAGATGAAGAAAGGTGGTTAGTTATAATGATTGTTAACCGTCTTTCAAGATGAATGCATCTCCAACCATCGAAATTACGTACAGTAAGTAATATTAAAACAGAGGAACTCACTCGACTCAAAAGATGCAAGAGTACACTTGGGTACATTGCACCTATTTAAAAATAATTATTTTAATTAAATTAAATTTATTGTAAATAGTGCAAAAATTAGATTCGAGTACTATAAAAAAATACATATATAAACTTTTATTATAATTACTCACCAAGAGCATCAAATCTAATAATTACAAGTTGTTGATTATTACATAACTTCATCATTATTTTATTAATAAATATCAAAAAATACGCTATCAGATTATCATACTAATTATTTTAGAACTACATGTTTCAAATTATTACTTGAAACTTTAACTGATCTAATATCTGCCTGCTGGTCCAATCACCAAATTATTTATTTACCCTATGGAAGTGAGATGATAAAATACTTACATATAATGGAAGTGTTTATTAGAACTAATTTTACATAATTAAAAAAATTTGTTATTAAATCAATAAAAACCTGTGCCCAGTATGGTACAACTACTTTCGTTTCTATTCAACTGATTCTGATTTACTTAAAACCAGCTTCCTTCATTTTTTTCAATAACTTCTGTAATATTTAGTACTGTAATTATACTGTAATCAGATTAAGCTAACTCCAGATGTGTTCGTGGCTCTATTGGTGATGGTAATTTGTAAGCACAAAATTCGTTATTAAAATTAACAAACTTTTCTAGACTCATCGTAGATGGCATGACCTACTCGTATCTTGCATATCAACAGCGATCTAAAAGCGATATTGGTTTGAAAATATATATGTAAGTAATGAATCTTTTTCAAGACCAGTGTGATCAGCAAACTGCAGAAAATAACCAGGACCAAGATGATATAATCCATCTAGTCCAGGTGATTGATCCGGAGACCATCAGGAATCAACCAGGCAAATCATCAAAAGCCAGACCAATTAACCTAATTTTACTGTTTTTAATAAATTACCCAATCTTGTTATTATCATATCGTTGCTGCATTATCTCTAATTGCTAGTTCCCATGCAGGTAGCGGTAACAAGTTAGGTGTAAAATTCTAAAAATAAAGTGTGCCATAAGTTGATCAGAATAAATTAGCAAAAATTAAATATAAAATTTAAGTGGCAAAAAACAAAGCATTTTAACTAAACGGTCGAGAAATCCCGTTAAATGAAATTTACACGTTTAATTTAATTATTCAAGTTTGATTTGTTTTGCAGAATTATTTACTTGGTTTTGCTTGCACAGGAAATTACAATATTTTTAAGGTCTGTTCATCCTCTTTAGGTGACTACAGATTGAATATAATCCATAGGTACCTACCGAATTTAATACCAAATTTAGAAGACGATACAATGGTCAGACAATAGCTTTGCACAGTTTGGGAGTTGGTCGAATTTTAAACATAAATGGTGTGACGGCTGCTATTATATTGTAATCCCCACTGAGTGTAGCCATTCACCTTGCACTCTTGGTGTTCATCCGTTCGTATCGACTGAAAAACCGGAAGTATGCCAACACTTCGTTAAATAAAAAGTAATTGTATCGTGGAAGCGGTTAGTTTATATTAAAAAAGCGCTCTTGTCGCAATTTGTAGCACGTAAAAAAAGGATCACTAAATTAAGTCCTCTTTCTGCTGACCGTAACTTGCTCCAGTTTATTCACATCTAAAATTAAGGATCAAAATTACAATCGCTCGGTAATTGTATAGAAAAATAACACTTCTAACACGTAAGAGTAAAGAGTTGATTTTGCCAGTCACTTGATTACTGATCTCGTTACATTTTTGTTTTTACATAAAGAACTGCTCCATTAACTCATAATAATTGTTCCAAGTGACAGTCTTTTCGGATTCTTGTATATAAGAGAATGATGGAAAGAAATGGATTCACTTTAGGTTTGTACAATACAAAACAAAGATGATTAAGTTATTAGTGATTACCAGTGTCTTAAGCATCGTGTCGGTAGTTGATTCCAAATACGATGGACCCATTTATAATCAAGCAATATTATCATTAGGAAAAGCCGTCCGGCATTTTGTTACATCTCAAACAAACGACTTTAAAATTAGTGATGGTGTACGTTTAGTCAGCACGGCTAATGATAGTGACGATAACAACGACAGCTCAATTTTTGGAACCGTTTCCAACTACTTACAAACTCACGAAATCAAAATCGACTTGCCCGAATTACTACCCAATGGACAAGATGTCGGAAGGGCCTTCAGGGAATCCATCACTGATATCGGTAAAAACTGATTTTATTTTCCAAAACTGATGCTTTTTATTATATAATGCCAAATTACACAATCCAGGCTAAACAAAAAGTGTAAACTTTTCAAAATTTGGAAACCCAATGCAATTTTATATTTTATCTAGAATACCCTGTATTGCTTTGCATTTTCAGATAATTTATTGAATTTTTTTATTTAATTTTAAAAAGTTAACAATATAACTAAATTTTATTTTTAATAGCACACTCACCCCCCTATATTTTATCAAGCTATTTATATATTTTTACATTTCTTTCAATTCCAAAGAACCCTATTTGATGGAGATTAATTGCAAAATTGAAAGAAATGTATAAACTAGCTTACTAAAATAGGGATTTTAGCTTAACTAAATACAAAATAAGATTTAATATTATAAAGAAGCATTGAATATGTGAAATAGTACAGGGTGTTCGATTTAATTTAATTTACAAGATGCGCATATAGATGAAGCTTATCCAATTCGTTTGCTTCGTGTGCATGGTTGCATGTTAATTTTGGAACTGTTACGCCCCTAATCCCCCTTCCCTCTTGCACATCACATTAATTTCCAACTTTGGTAAGTTATGCAAAAAAAGCGTTAACCGGAATGAATTTAAAAATTGAATCAATTAAGTTTAACAAAGTATAACAATGAAACTTTGAAAAAAAATTAATGATGCAGAGAAATAAAAAATAACCCACATTCTTAATAAACTTAATGTGCCTTAAGGCAAAAAGTAAAGAATTTTTAAATTGTAATTACGTTCGCATATTAAATTAACTTTTTTCGTGTTGTAGAGCTTAAAATTTAAATATAAAAGAAAAATAATGTTTCAATTTGGAAAAATGATGAAAATGTGCAAAGTAAACCACCACTCCTATTTCGTCATACAAATTATTAAGAAGTGCTACTTCTTGTGCTTACATTTAACAGACATTAACATCATTATTTTCATGCAAATTAATGGTTTGTGCTTATTATCTTATGCGATCTTTTGACTAATTATAGCTTCAGAAGTGAGTGCTTTAAATTATCTTGGCGTTAAACAAATCGTGAATCACCCACCATTGCAATTAAAACTTAGTTAACTCGAAAACAATTAACTCGCCGTTTTGTTCTAGGTACTGGAAGAGGTAAAAATAAGGGAGCTGGTGGAGCACTTCTATTGTTGGGATCCATGTTTGCTTCCATGTTGGGAGCCTTAGGTATCGGTGGAGTTGGTTTATTGGCCATGAAGGCTCTTACCGTATCAGCTATGGCACTTCTTTTAGCCGCCGTAGTTGGAGTGAAAAAATTAGCTTCCGGTCATGACGATGGTGGTGGTCACCATGTAATTCATGCCGACCACAGAAGAAAACGTGAAGCCACAAATATCGCTTACGATGCATGGAATCCATCTAACTCAAGTTAATGCCAAATAATTTATTAATTTAATTTAATTTATTTAATCTGTTGTATAAAAACTTCTTTCACTTCTGCCTTCCCTACCACTCCTTTTGTAAACCTTATTTTCTAATAATAAAATTTCATGTTATAAATTTCTTTTTAATTTGATTGACCTAACATTTAAAAAAGGCTAATGACCCACAAATGTTGTTTTGGTTTTATTGGAAAACAAAGCTGTATAGAAAGCTATTCAAGATCAAGTTCGATGTGAATGGCCATAACCTAGAAACACACTGACACGAATTCCAAGCACAGGTTTTAAAGAATGAGGAAGTTGTGAAAGGCAGGGAATAACATTAACAGTGGTTTCTAAAAGATGAAAGATTCTTGTTGTTAATAAAAGACAAGGACAGGAGAGTGAATGAATCGACAGGTGGAAAAGGTAAAACGGCGGATGATCGGATACATTTTTTTACGATCGTGATGAGAAAAGAAAGTGCTGTATCGAAACCAGTCGATTGACCCCAATTAAATGAAAAATAAGAACATTTAAATAATTAAGATTAAAAAAAAAAACGAAACCGTCGTGCTTGAAATTTATTAAGTTTTTTATAATCTACTCTTTCTGATAATCTAAAAAATTTTACTTACCTCGAATACAAGTTTTGTATTAAAATGCAGCAAACATGAAAGTAAAAAAATACAAAAGAACAAGAAGATGTGAATGAATTTATATGATAAATTTTTGGTTAAGCTATGAAACGAGGTATCCTACGGACAAAGCAAATCTGACTTGGAAGATATAGAAACGGCCTGCTTTATAAGGATATGCTCAAGACCCACAGACCTAGTTTTGGTGAACGGAACTAATGTCAGGTGTGAAATGAGGAAAGTATGAAATTTTCTAAATCAACTTAAAGAACGAAAAATTATTATTTTAAAAATAATTCTTTTTCATTAAACCACATTTTTTAAGTTCTTACCTTTTATGGAACTTTTTAAACATTCCACATTGAAAACCGTCCCTGCCCCATTTAGCTATTTCTACATACCAAATAAATCAAATTGTAGAGAAATGTTTTTACGCCGCGTCACCTCTAAAACGGAATTAAATGTCTTAAAGTTTTAAGAAAAAGAAAATTTGTTGGAAAGTGCATCCACTTAAGTTCAAGTTCTTAGGTTGTTTTTTATCTACAATATCCATTACTGACTCGTGTATAAGTAACGAAATTTAACGCAGTAATGGATCTTCGTCAAATCTATCACATAAACGACAAAAACTATTAAACTTGATGAAATTATGCTTCGATGAAATAAGGGAGGATGAAAGCATTCAACCCATCTTACATAATATCGAACGGTATTTTACAATTCAAACTAAATTTATATTTTCATTACTTTGTAATATAAGTTACTGTATGTTATAAATATGATAAATTATTTATTATTAAATAAACATTTTAAAAGATTATCAGATTAAACCAACAATTAAACAAATTTTTTCGTTAGCTTTCAGCAATGGGTTTTTGCTCTCATTAGTGTTGTGTTATTAACCTGCCAATCTTTTAAAATTTTAATTTAATATTAATTTTACAGGTTAAAATTATTCTATCCAATATAGATATTTTATTTATGTTCTAGTATTATAAATATTAGAATATCGATGTACAGTAGACGCTCGATAGTGTGAACGATATCAAACCAAGCGAATTTACATTATCGAAATGTTTACATTAGCGAACGGGATTTTTATTAATAAGAAAATTATTAAAAGAAACGCTTAATAACACAATACATAAAACAAAACATATTCCAACATTCCTATAAGTATTATACATTTTTATTGAGAAGAAAAATAAGCTGATAATTTAGTCTGCGTAAATTTACGCTTAGCAATGTCTTCCAATGCCTTTGTACGTAATTTACGCAGAACTAAAATATCCGTGTATGATACTTCTTTTCCTTCAGCCCAATCCAAAGCTTGGTTAAAGCTTCTATAGCTTGCGCGTCAGTCACTACACTTCTAACTTCAATGGGAATGTCATCATCACTGCCTTCGTCTTCCTCTTCATTGAACGGTTGTATTAATTGTGGTTGTGCTGATAATTTTTCACCCGATATAGACAGCAGTCGAATTCCATATCTTGTTTTAAATCGTTGTAGCCAACCATCACTGGCTACGAAATGTTCAGTCTCCTTCAGTTTTTCATTTAACAGTTTAGCCCTCTCTTTAATTATCTCGCCGCTAATTGGGACATGGTTTTCCCGTTGTTTTATAAACCATTTATACAGGCAATTTTCCATTCTAGGTGCCTTCGCATTTTTAAAGTTTTCGATTTCCCAAGGCTCCAAATGTGTGGCACGTTCTTCGCAAAATTTGTGTCTTCAAGCGCTTAATTTTACAGATTGTTGATTTCGATACTCCATATTTCTTTGCTAATTGTGTCACTCCTGCACCTAGAGCAACCTCGTCTATGATTTTCACTTTGTCACTCAATCTTAAACACTTTCTTTTATTGGATGTGGACGCCATAGTAATAATGCATAAACACATGTAATATGCCTGGCGTAAGTTCACGGACTAAACACCCATCTAACTGAAATAGCTGAATTGCAGAGAATTTCTTACAAATATTGGCGACGCGACGTCGCCCAGAGACTAATAACCGATATGACACGTTCGCAAGAACTGTTTACAATATCGAATTGCACAGGTTGTTTACATTATAGGGCGGTCCATTTGATCCCATAGTGTGAATTTTGTGTGTACATTAGCGCGATGTTTTCATTATCCGGTGTGTACATTATCGAGCGTCTACTGTAGTTCCTTTAAACTATTTTTGTCTGAAATCTAATCATTTCGTTGCTTATCTTCTGTGTTACTTTTATGAGGGTAAATACAATTTCGGAGTTTGAAATTTGTGTTCAAATAAATCTTCAAATTATTTGCATTTATTATTATTTTTTATTATTAATGTTTATATTTATCATAGATGATACTATTCTTGAGCCGGGCCTAAAAACAGTACCGTAACTAATCGAAAATAAAATTAGTATTTTGGAGAGGAGAGCAAAACTCGTTTCTAAACAACATAATAATAATAATAATAATAAGTCCTTTATTCTCATTAGAATTTTGACTACCTCTTGTAAAACTTTACAAATCCATTTCTTGAGGTGGATTAGTGCTCTTGACAATGCATTCTATAAATTTACATCTGTTTTTGCATCTGATACTATTTTTCTTCATAATTGTTTGTCTTTGCCTTTTCTTTCCATCCATTGACCTTCATGTTCTTCTAGTCCTCCGCTACCGAGTCGTTCCATCTTAGACTGGATCTGCCTCTTACTCGGTCTTCTGTGGGTTTCCATTCCTTAATCCACTTTACCATTGCACCCTCTCCCTTCTTTATCATGCGGCCAAGCCAATCTATTCCGGTCTAGGACAAATAGGCGCAGCCGAATAGGCGCAGCCAAATAGGCGCGGCCGAATAGGCGCAAGACATATAGGCGCGGAGCCGTTTAGGCGCGGGACATATAGGCGCAGGGCCATTTAGGCGCGATGCCATTTAGGCGCAACCCATTTAGGCGCGACCCATTTAGGCGCCGAGACATATAGGCGCCGAGACATATAGGCGCGATCCGTTTAGGCGCAAAGCCATTTAGGCGCAATAAAAAATATTTATTTATTTTGTACATAAAAGTAATTATTTATTTTTATTTTATACCTCACAATATACATACGTAATAGAACATTTATGAAAATCACATAATATAGTTATGGGATACTCCACGAAGAAAGTCTAAAATATTTCTATTGTCATAATCATTCAATATAGTTTTGATGCGGTCATCGGCCTCAATATATTTTTTTTCTTAGGTGGTAGACCTCCGGCAGTTAACTGTTCTAAAAAAACATCTCTACCACGCTGAATTTGTTTCAAACTATCAATCAGCTTCCAAATCGTGGGATGATCCATCGACAGCTCACTTTGTAAACGCCGGTGAGCTGCTTCAGCGTGGTTGTTAGTCCGATCCGTGTTGCTTAAAATCCTTTCGTGGACTGACCATATTTCAGGAGGAAATATAGCACGGCCTCTTCCATTACCTCTACGCTGTGGCCTCCCTAAATAGAAGTCTTTGTGGATTTGGTTTTTACTTTATTGAGGGAAAAAAATAATAATCGTAATCGTAAATAAATATGGATGCTGTCGAAGTCCCCGATCGCGGGGTGCTGGTGTTGTGCTTCCTATCTGTGTGTTTGTCCACTTCTATTTCTGTTTTCTTGTATCCGTGTTCCTTTGATCTTCGCTACTTATATACGTGTTTTAAGGTTGGAGTACCAACCTAATGGATTAAAATCATAATTATGCGTCGGGAATGGCGCGACAGGTCCAACTCCTGAAAATAGCATCCGCGTGGTCAGGGTCGCCACACTACTCCCCCTCCAGTGGCGAAGTCACGATGAATGTGTGTACCGCTTTGGAGTTTTAATGATGCGTCCGAATCGTGATTGGATTGCTGGCTGGTGTTGAACGGGTTGTTCCTGAAAGGTAACCTTTTTGTGTTTGGTTGGTGTGGATGGAACGCTGGGTGGCGGCGAGATTTTTTCTGAGTAGTCGTCGTTCGGGTCTTCTGTAAAGGCAGCTTTTAATCTGCTGATTGAAACTTCTTGATTGCGTCCTTTTACTTGTATTATGAAGGTTGCCTCCTTGCGTTGGATTACTTGATATGGGCCGTCGTAGGGAGGTGTTAATGGTGGCGAGACGGCATCGTTTCGAATGAAAACATACTTGCACTTTGATAATTCCTTTTGAACGAATATGGTCCTCTTGGTTGCGTGGTTTGAGGTTTGTGATGGTTGCAAATTGCGCATAATGTTGTTTAGGTGAGTTGCATATTCGCTTTGCGGTGGATTGTTGCAAGTGTTTTCGAGAAATTCTCCGGGTAGCCTTAGTGTGGTGCCATAAACCAGTTCTGCGGGTGTTGCCCCAATGTCTTCTTTTATGGCGGTGCGATAGCCAAGTAGAACGGTTGGGAGAATGTCGACCCAGTTGCTGGAACGGTAACATTTGATAGATGTTTTGATTGATCGGTGTAAACGTTCGATCAATCCGTTCGCTTGAGGATGGTATGAAGTAGTCTTTAGGTGCTTGATGCCTAGGGTTCTGGCAAGTTCGTTGAATAGTGTTGACTCGAATTGTCTCCCCCTGTCTGTCGTAATCCTTAATGGAATGCCAAACCTGGATATCCAGCCGCTGACTAAGGCTTTGGCTACGGTTTCGGCAGTGATGTCCTGGATGGGGATTACTTCTGGCCAACGGGTGAATCTGTCCACGCATGTTAGGCAATAGTTAAAGCCGTTAGATGGTGGGAGTGGTCCGATTAGGTCAATATTGATGTGGCTGAATCGTTCGTCTGGAACCAGAAATGTTGACAGCGGTGGTTTGTTGTGTCGTTGAATTTTTGATTGTTGGCAAGCGATGCAATTCTGTGCCATATTTTCGTGTCGCGGCGGATGGATGGCCAAACAAATCTATCGGTTATGAGTTTTGTTGTAGATTTGATGCTGGGGTGTGATAAATTGTGTATTGTGTTGAAAATTTTTTGTCTGAAAGGCTTTGTTATGAACGGTCTTATTTTTCCTGTTGAAGTATCGCAATAGATTGGTGAGATGATGTTTGGGAAAAACGCCGTTTTAGTTGCAAGGATACTTTTGGGTTGTTGCCTTTTAAGATCGTTTTAAGTTCTTCGTCGCTTTCTTGTTGCTGGGCTAACGATTCGTAATCTATTGCATCGTGATGTTGGCTTACGGACTCGACTCTTGACATCATATCGGCTACTATGTTTTCTGAACCGGCAACGTGACGAATATCTGTGGTAAATTGGCTGATAAAGTCTATTTGGCGCAGTTGACGAGGTGAAGCTTGTTCAGGTTTTTTATTGAACATGAAAACCAGTGGCTTGTGGTCGCTATAAATGGTGAAATGTCTTCCTTCCAATGATGATCGAAAGTGTTTTACCGATTGATAGATTCCGAGTAGCTCCCGGTCGTAAGTGCTGTAGCGCTTCTGAGTGTCTGTGAGTCGTTTAGAGTAAAAACCGAGTGGTTGCAGTTTTCCATCTTTTGCTTGTTGAAGCACGGAGCCCACGGATGTGTCGGATGCGTCTACGTAAAGGCATAGGTCGGCGTTGGCAGATGGGTGTGCTAGCAGTACAGCATTAGCTAATTCCCGTTTGCATTGTTCGAAAGCGGCTGAGGCCTCGGTGTTCCATTCGATTGGTGTGGTGTCGTTCTTTTTGTTTCCTTTAATTAGTTTTGAAGAACGCCTTGAGCGATAACCGCGTTAGGAATGCATCGCCTGTAAAATTGGTGGATGCCAGAATCGACGTAGTTCTTGGGCATTTTTGGGTTGCGGAAGGTTGGAAATCGTTTCGACCTTTTCGGGGGCCGGGCGGATACCATCTTTGTTGATTACGTGACCTAAAAAGTTAATTTGGGTTTGAAAAAACTCGCATTTGGATATGTTGATCTTTAGGCCATGTTCTCGGAATCTTTGGAATACGATGCGAAGGTGTTCAGTGTGTTGTTTGTGGTCCTTTGATGCTACCACAATGTCGTCGATGTATTTGAACACGAATGGGAGGCTCTTCAAAACTTGGTCGATATATCTCTGGAACGTCTGGCCAGCGTTGCGGAGGCCGAAGGTCATTACCACGAATTCGAACAGGCCAAAAGGTGTGATGATTGCGGTTTTTGGGACGTCTTGCGGATGTACCGGTATTTGGTTGTATGCCCGGGTTAAATCGATTTTTGAAAATACCTGTGACTCGGCTAAGTTGATTGTTGCGTCCTGGATATGAGGAACAGGGTATCTATCGGGGATTGTTATTGCGTTTAAACGTCGGTAATCGCCGCATGGCCGCCAATCACCGTTTTTCTTTGGGACCAGATGTAATGGGCTCGCCCATGGTGAATTTGAGGGGCGGCAGATTCCTTGTTGGACCATGAATTCGAATTCTTTCTTCGCAATCTCGTATTTTTCTGGTGGCAGCCTTCGGGCTCTGGCGAAAACGGGTGGTCCTTGTGTTTCAATGTGGTGAAATATACTTGATTGGGTTGGTGGGTTAGAAACAACGTTGGTTTGGGTTAGGTCGCTGAATTCCTGAATAAGTTTGTCGTGCTCGGAACCAGTCGGAATGAAGTGATGTTGACTTCCGAATTGTTGACCATTTCGACTTTTCCAAGGGTTTTTATTTGTGTTTTGTGTCGATGATTTTCTTTCTGCTTATGTCTACCAGTAGTTCGAATTTCTCTAGAAAGTCTGCGCCTATTATTGGTTTAGTTACGTTGGCAATAATAAAAGGCCATGCAAACGTTCGGCGGAGACCAAGGTCTACTGTTAGTAACTTTTGTCCATAAGTTGATATTAATGAACCGTTTGCTGCATATAGTTTGATATCGTTGGGACTATTTTTCTTTTCCTTTGGGGTTGGAGGTATTAGTGAGATGTCTGATCCAGTGTCGATTAAGAATTTTTGGTTTAAGGCTCTGTCGAATATGAATAACCGACTGGAATGTGTGCGCAATACCTCATCTGTTTCGGGAGATGGGTATTGCTCCGCTAGTTTTTTTTGATTGTTGGTATTGTATTTGCACCATTCGGTACATTTTCTTGCGTTTGATTTGAATTTGTAATGGTACCAACATATGTCATATGTTTTCCTAACTGATGGGCTTTGGGCTCTTGCTGGACTATGATTTCTTGAAAACGAATTTCTACGTTCTAATTTAGTTGCTAGTATATCCACTTGTTCGGTTAATTGACAAACCTGCCTTTGTAGCGTATCTTCCCTGTTGTCGATTCTCGTAGCTGTTGCCGATGTTTCGAAGTTCGCTATTTCCGTTATTTTGTCGGCTGTCTCTGCTTTTTGTTTTAGGTCAACACTCAGGGCACTTACAATTGAACGTGTTGTTTCGTTTAATTTGGAAAGCCATAACGATTCTATTACTTCTTCCTTCATAGATGTTCCTGCCAATTCTCTCATTTTACGAAGCAAGGTGGATGGTTTAGTGTCGCCTAAATCGATGCCTTGTATTAGCTTGCGGAGTTTTTTCTCTTGTGATTCGGCGTATTCCTGTATTAACTGTTTTTTTAGGGTTTCGTATTGTTCAGTTTTCGGGGGGTTTCGGATGATGTCGGCCACGATGTCTAAGTATTGCGGTTCAAGTGCGGCTATGACGATGTCGAATTTTGTTTGATCGGATTTAATGCTATTATTTCGAAATTGTGCTTCGATTTGATAAAACCATAGATCCGGTTTGTTTACGTGAAACGGTGGAATTTTTGTGGAAACTTTACATGTTTCGCCCTCGGTACGATATTTTGTTGCCATTTGCTGTATTTTTAATTCTTCGATTTGCTGCATTAATGCGGTTATTTTGTTGTTTAATTCCGTATTTTCCATTTTATCAGTTTGCGTTCGTTATTTTGCGGGGTCACCAGTGTGGATTTGGTTTTCACTTTATTGAGGAAAAAATAATAATCGTAATCGTAAATAAATATGGATGCTGTCGAAGTCCCCGATCGCGGGGTGCTGGTGTTGTGCTTCCTATCTGTGTGTTTGTCCACTTCTATTTCTGTTTTCTTGTATCCGTGTTCCTTTGATCTTCGCTACTTATATACGTGTTTTAAGGTTGGAGTACCAACCTAATGGATTAAAATCATAATTATGCGTCGGGAATGGCGCGACAGGTCCAACTCCTGAAAATAGCATCCGCGTGGTCAGGGTCGCCACATCTTCAAACCATTGAAGTAATGGTTGCAACTCAGACAAAGTTCATTAGATAACGCATCGACAGCAATGTCTAGATCTTTAATGCGTACAAATGCTAACGATGTCACCATTCGCGCTTCCAAAGCAAAATCGCCTTCTGTATTGTAACGCCTGAAGTAGGTGAAGATCACTTAAGTGTTTACGCATATTTTTCACGAGATGAAAAAGCATCCTAAAATTTGTGAGTTAGGAAATGCTTCTCTAAATGCATTCATCGCGGCTAGCTCGTAATCACACGAAATTTTGTGGGGTTCAAATTTGGTTCCACTCCTTTTAGAAGACCTATCATTTTTATTCGCATATTAAATGCCAACCTCCAAAAACTAATTTTTTTTAAATTTTTTAATTTAAGTTTTCAATATTTTCCAGTGTTCTTTTGTTCTTGAAATTTTATTTTCATTAAAATGAAATGAAATTAAATTAATTTAAATGATAAACCAAATAATAATTTTTGTTCGCCCGTGGTGCTTCCCAACATTTTTTATATTATTTTTAAATTAAAAACATTGACTAATGCCCGATTTCTTCACCTAGAGATATCTCTGAGATAATCTATCTATTAGATAAATAAATGAAGTAACCAATCATATTTCTGATTCTTCATTTTGCTGTTGTCTGATTGGTTACTTTTTTATTTATCTAATAAATAGATTATATCAAAGATATCTCTAGGTGAAGAAATCGGGTATTATGTATGCGAAAATAATTGAGATGAAACTATGTTCTAAATATATTCCTAATAGCACTGAACCCATTCTATACAATTAATTCTTTATTCGAAGCCCTGTATGCCTAGATAAATAAAAATCAAATGCTCTTAGTTGGTAAGTGCATCACTTGAGAACAGCTGCACCGTAAAAATTCAAAACAGTAAGAAATCAGACAATTATTTAGATAGATATTTCATTAGATATAAAATATGAAAATCTTTTTCGCAAAATTTAAGAAAGCAAACAAACATCGGTTCACTCTTTACGGTTTTTTTCCGTTACTTAGCAAACCTTTCAATGGTTTTAATAAGTTAGTGAACCTATTATACTATTGCATAATAAATAATAATATAATGAATAAGAACATAAATAAAAAAAATACTGTAATAGCTTTACGACTAAACGGATCGCGCCTATATGTCTCGGCGCCTAAATGGGTCGCGCCTAAATGGGCCGCGCCTATATGGGTCGCGCCTAAATGGCACCGCGCCTAAACGGCTCTGCGCCTATATGTCCCGCGCCTAAACGGCTTTGCGCCTATATGTCCCGCGCCTAAATGGCTCTGCGCCTATATGTCTTGCGCCTATTCGGCTGCGCCTATTCGGCCGCGCCTATTCGGCTGCGCCTAATTGTCCGGGTCCGAATCTATTCTTCTTGACTTGATCGTCTTCACTACGTCTTCTTCTTCCATTGCTGTTAGTATTTCTCTATTCGATCTTGGTCTTTTTAGTTGTTTCTTATCTCTTGTTGGGCCCAATATCGTTCTTAAAACCATTCTCTCAAAGATTCTCATCTCCTCTTCCTTTCCTCTGTTCATGCAAATTGTTTCTGCCACATATGTTATCACAGGGCATATTGATAGTTTGTAAATCTTTATCTTGTATTCTTTAATAAATTCCCACTTGTTAAGAGTTGTCTGTTTGCAAAATACGCTCGATTTCCTTGTCGTATTCTTCTTTTAAGTCCTGCTGTCTTTCACTTTTATTGTTTATTTGGACTCCCAGGTATGTAAATAAAATTATGAACCTCTTCATACGTTTTACCGTCAACTCCAGATCTGTTTTTCTTTCTGTGTTTTCTCTCCGACATCTCATATATTTGGTCTTCTGCTGGTTTATCTTTCTATCAGCGTTCTTTATTTCTTTAATCGTTTCCTTTGCCTTCTTTGCCGTTCTGGACATGATCAGAACCACGTCGTCGGGATATGCTATTATTTGCACTTTTCTGTTAATTATTGTGCCTTGAATTTTTATCTTCCTTATTACTGTTTCCAATACTATGATAAACCGAATTGAGAACATTGCGTCTCTTTGTCTAAGCCCCGTGTTTCGTCATGTTTTGACTACTTTTATGACAAATTTATGTTATTTTTATGTTTGAGTTTCCTTTTGGTTAAGAGAATGTTGCGCCATACATAAAATTGATTTAACAATACTCTCAGAAGATCCAGTTCTAATCTTCATGGTTAGATTTGCCCATTATATTGCATCGTTGTTTTGGGATTAAATCGAGTCAGTACATTGGAATTTTTTCAACCGTGTTTTCCTTACCATCGGCTGGAGATAATCTAGAAAATAAATTTAGTGATATGTATACGATTAAATTGTCTACAGATAGATAACAAGAAACCACAGCATTACTATTCTTCAAGAAAATTATTATGGACGAAAAAACGATCCCTAGTTGCAAGCACTCTTTAATTTGCGAAGGGGTGCTAAGTACCTCCCGTTGAGCCTGAAAACTCAACGTGCCACTTGGAATGTGCATGCTTTATACCTACAAAGCAATATACAAAATTCATACAGACATTATGGAAATAAAAAACTGAATAATATATTCAGTAAGTACTCCTTTTCGGTGTATCATTAATGCAACGTTGGTGCTGTATGCTGAGATTGCATATTATAAAATCGCTGTGCCCGCGATGTTTTCCAGCACATGAATCTGGTATTATGCTGATAAAATTTGAGTGCATATTGAAGTGAAACTGCGAATTAGATGTTATGTATTCAACATTTTTGCCCCTCATCATGTGAATCAACTGCAAAGCTGTTTTTTTAAATTCATATTTATTATTCATTCTTAAGTCGACGAAAAAACTTAATGAAACATTTTCTAGGAATTACGATCAAAAATACTCATTTTAATATAATAAAGTTAGTATATCAGTTTTTATAATGAAAAGCTTTTTGCAATTTTGGGTTAGAAATTGTTATACAAAGTGGATTCTTAAATGAAATTTAAAAATATGTTTTAATATTACTGACAGGTTGATAAAAAATTTGAGAAATTTTAATCTTTTTAACGACTTCAAAGTCCTTGCAAAGGAAATTATTAAGATATTAAAAAATTTAATTAAGCAGATTAATAAATAAAACTTCAAAGAGATCTTAGAAAATGAAAAACCCTTTAATATTTAAATTGCCATAGCGCCTTATGCAATCTTGTTTTATTTATCTGTATTATGTGGATGAGCAGAGCGCTAGCAATCGGTAAAAAATGATAAATTTAAACTAATACTTTACATGCGGGATACGTCGAAGGATTGAAAACCGCGAGTTTTCTTTTATGCAATTGGTTTTAAAAAGGTATATTATACCACGGCAACGATTATGTAGATTTTCTAATCTAAGGAAAAGTTAAGATTTTCTAATTATTGAATGCAGTCATCTATGTAATTATTATAGCACAAGAAATGCATCAATGATGCATTGAATGAATGTAAACTAAAGATCGATTCACGCTACACAATTAATAAATTACATGTTGGAATATTTTATTTATTAATTTACAATTCTTTGCAATTGCTGAAAATTGATTTGAAAAGACTGGGTTCGTTAAATTTTTATTTAGAATTAAAATATTTATATTTGGCATAAACGTCAATTTAAAAATAAATTATTATTATTAAAAAGAAGTTAATTTTATTTAATGTAATTAATTGTATGTGTATATTAAATAAATTAATAAGAAAATCTACCTGTTCATATTTTACAAAAATAACTTCATGGAATAAATATATTAATTTAACAAAAGTTGTTTTCAAATTGCTGAAAAAAATAAAAGTGTAGGTACATACAATTGATTTAGTAAGATTACAGTATTATTTCAACATAAATCGTTGTGCAGTTCCTATTCTCTATTCAATCGCTTTGCATATTCCACACAAAGACCAACTCTCTCGTTACCCGAATTAAAATTAAATTAGATTTAAGCTCCGATCAAGTAACTAAAAAGTGTAAAACTTAACTGAAACAAAAACTAAAAAAATAATGTAATTGTCGGTTTCGAGTGCAGTTAATACACCGAAAACTTGGTCACAGAAATGAATTAGTTCAGTAAAAAAAGTTTCAGAACCAAAATCTTGGAGTAAGCATAAAAATTCATATAAATAATATAGACTATTGCTCGATCACACAAAACAAATAAAAGAAGGTAAAAAGATAAAGGAAGGGAGTGAACACGGCTTAAAAGAAGCTTAAAAAGAAGTTAAGTTATACTGCGATAGAAAAAGATGAGGATCATCCAAAATAATTTTTTTAATATCTACTTCCATATTGGTTTTAAGACATTGAAATTTGTTTTCCCAAGACAGAATAATAAACCTTTCAAAAATCCGGAGTTGTACAAGCCCTTGTATTTACTGAATCACATTGACAAATTATTTGGAAGAATACTAGTGGGTGGGTTAACCGTTAGTAGTGGAAAGAGTATAACAACGTTAATCAAATTCAGAAACTGAAAATTCAAAAAAAAATTTAATTTTTACAGTTAAATTAATTTATGCAAATGTATAAAAAAGCTCAAAACCGAAAAAATCAAATATTGTGTGAATTAATTTCAAAAAGCATATGTTAAAATTGATTAGCCAGGAAATTCATGAGATGATTTTTTTAAGGGCACAATAAGTTGACTATTAATTTATTATTTGTAGTTTATTCTAAAATTGTATTTTTTGAAGATCAATTATTTAAAATAATATAGATTTCTAACATAACATTGTAAATTGTTCTGAAATTGTTTGCCAAGTTAATTTGTGGAACAATGATATTATTATCATAACTGCTGGGAATAGACACTCTTAAAGTGCCTAGTAAATTTAATTTGATTTATCTAAGAAATAATAAGATTAGCAAGAAAAAAATCTTGCAATGGATTATAGAATTATTTTGAAACTAAATAATATATAGGTCTCTCGTGACAAAATTTAGGGTTCTCTTTGTTACAATTCTGCACCAAAAATGTAATCTAGTCTAACAGAGTAATTCATAATTCCTATTGAACTCTCAGTGGAAACAAGGCTATGCTCATTTTAGGATTTACATAATATCGCATGTCAGTAATGTCATGTCATCTACATTTAATACATAGTATTGTATATCGGAGCATACATGTTGTGGTGAGTAATTTTAATAGAAATAATTCAATTGGTTAATAAGTAATAAAAAATATAAAAGTGTTCTGGCATTACACTAGAAAACTTGTAAAAACCATAAAGTATATGAAATATCATTAGGATCCAATTTTGAATAGAATACAATTTGCTGCAAACAATTGAGTCGTGAAGAGACAACAAGCCAATCTTACATTGAAATATTAATTAAGAGATCTTCTAAAACTTCTCTACTCATTCGGAGTTGCACACTAGAGACCCTCTTTACCTACATGCTTCAGTGGAGACTTGTATATTAATATTTTTAGAATTTCAAAAATCTATTAAGGAAATACAATAAAAAATCTGCAGTTTTAAGACCTGAAATCTAAATAAATCAATAAATTAGTCCAAATCGCTAAATTTTGAGATTATTATTGAAATGAAAGTTATAAATAGATAAAAGATTGCTTGTAAGTAATTATACATCTATCAAAAGCAATTAATAGCTGCTTTAATCTCAATGTTTACGCAGAACTTGTAACAAATTTGACATGGAAAATCAAACGTTAGAAGCCTGAAATTACCTGATCAATTAGTATTTAACTAGAAAATGATTACATTTCCACATATTTTCAAAGAGTAATACTTGTCAACCACATATGTACATATGTATATGATGGGTTCATGACTTCGACATATCCGATAGGTTGGCAAATTAAAATCAACAATACATTATTTTATAATGAAACTTAATTTTCTTAATTAGCAATTATAATTTTCTTCAAAGCCTAACTGTAAAAAGGGAAATTTAAAAAAATTACTTAAGTAAACATGTTTAAAAAAAGTTTATCCAAATTTGTGGTATCAGTTCCAGCTCGTTAATCATTCAATGGACCAGAAAGTAAAATATAAGCAAAAAGTTATTATTTGTAATTCAATATTATTAAAAACCAATAAAACTTTCGTTTTATGTGAATTTAATTTAATGTTACAAGTACATGATATACGATACAAAAAGTTGCAGACAATGATGAGCATGGAAGCTTTTAAAATACTTTCATGGTGATGCCCGAAGCATCCATTTGAATTTGAATGAGTTGAAAATTATAATATTGTGTAGATTAAATAATATCTTGCGGTTCGACCTTTCCAGCAATATTTTTAAAACCAAACCTTGAGGAAGAAACTAAATAGAAGTAATATTTTTCCATTTAAATAGTTGTAAAATATTTTTAATTTATTGTCATTCAAATTTTTTTTATAAAACTTGCTGAATTATTATTTTGCATGGAATCTATAGCGTCGTCCGTCGGGTAAAATTAAACTTTTATGAAAAGTATTATAAAAACTCCAAACCATGACTTATAGAGAAATTCAATGTTAAATAAATTGTAGAGATGTTATAAATTTTAGTTCACGCCGCGCCACAAACCCACGATCACCAATTGATGATAGCTTTTCCCTATTCAGGCTAACCAACCCAGATTATATGCATTACTAACATTCCAATTCCACATACATTATTCTTTAATAGTATTTAGCTGGCAAAATATGCATTGAGTCTTTTTAATTGCACTGTCCTTTGCCTTCGGCATAACAACCCAATAAATCATAATTTTATAAAAAGATAAGTCAACAATCTTTTGTGTTACAATTCCACTTACGTTAACAACTAACGTTAATTTAAAATTTCGTTATGGCATTTACATACGATACATACAATTCACCGTATTTATTTTAAAAGTAGAAGATTTTGAAAGTTAAACAAGATATTGAGATGAAGTTGGGAGTGAGTTTCAGACAGATCACTCCCAGATAATCTACCTATATATAGTCGGTCAGGGAAAAATTTCGAGGTGTTTTTTTAGTAAAATTCAACTGGTTTAAAGTGTGAAAATAAATTTATTTAAACCGAATATGCTCCATTATTATCGATAATGTTTCGCCATTTATCGGGTAGGACCATGATGCCATCGGTAAAGAACTTCTGGGGCTTCGGTTGAAAAACTAAATCAAGTGCTTTTCACAGACTTTTTTTGAAACCAACTTAATTCCATTTAAACAGTTTTGCAGATATCGGAACAAGTGATAGTCAGCGGGTGGTATGTCTGAACTATGCATCAAAACTTCTCAACCAAGCTCTAGAAATTTTTGACGAGTCATCAAAGAAGTGTGTGGTCGGGCGTTGACAACACCTTTCCTCTTATTCAATTCGGGTTGTTTTCTTTCAGTTGCCTGGCAAAATCTTTCTAGTTGTTCACGGTAGAGTTAAGAATAAATCGTCTGACCAACTGGAAGTAGCTCATGGTGGACGATTCCCTTCCAGTCCCTCCAGCAGAAAACGAGCAAATCAGATTTTGATAAACGACCTTTAATTTTATTTTTTCTATGTATGTGTTACCTTTAGCCGTTATACTTAGAAATAGGCATATAAAGTTACATTTAAAAAAGTGAGTTTGGGATATGTGTATACTAGAGCAGAAAACTGCATCATGACTCAGAAAAACATTCACATACTCTAAGTGTCACAACGCGCTTCGCAGCGCGCAATGTTGGACATATCTCTGAAAGAGAGAAAAATTAATGTCTGGATAAGATAACCAACGAAGGTTACCGAAATAATCAAAAGAACAGCAAAATTGAAGTGGTCATACGGGGGACACGTAGCAAGGCACGAGATGGAGCAAAGCAATATTGGTATGGAAACTATACGCGTTTACGAGACAAAGAGGAAGACCCCGAATGAGATGGACAAACGATATAAAGCTTGTGGCTTTTCTCTAGGATTCAGGTAAAGTAATTTTTATTTAAATTACAAAAACAAAAATTACAGTGTGTACCAACATAAAGGTGACAATGTCAAAGTTGGTCATTCTGTTTCAAAATCTGTCTGTCTGTTCAGTTTGTGGATGCCAGTTTACTATTGCTTTTCGGTTCGTTATTGGATTTTAGATTTTGGATTTCCTCCTATTGCGGGGTGTGCTCAAGCGTTGATTGTTTGTTCTGGTCTATGGTTGATAAATTCATTTGTAATCCAAAAGCTTGGTCATCGACTACTAATGAGACTAGTTGCCTGACGATTGTCTGGGTTTGTATAAAGGGTGGCGGAGAAATTAATGATTCAAGTGTTTGACGAATTGCATAACTGGACGAGAAAAGAAACGAGAAATTAAGAACGGCCGGTGAAGAGAAAAAAGAAAAGAAAAGAAAAATAAAGAAAAAAGAGAGAATGATACTATGAAGATTATTTGAGAAAGAATTTAATGCAAGATGTCGTCGTTTACCGGGGACTTGGGTTTCAGAAACTTATGAAAAAGTTCAGGTGGTGTTAAGCTGACCAGTTCGTAGAGGTTGACTGGTTGGTGGAACCCGAAATGGGTTTTCACTGCCAACCACCGCCAAAAACGCTAACAACGCTTTACAGAACACAGCACAAATTTCTTTAGAAGCCCACTCAGCGTTCTTCTTTTGTCGTAATATTGCGAAATATAGCCTAATTTTTTATTACTTTTCTCCATTTTCAAACGCTAACAACTTTCTAACCACTGCCCCAATTTTGATGTTTGCACACTCAAAATAACACTAGAAGTGTCACCTTTTGAACAAGTGTTTAGTGGTGTCCCTGCGATCTGTGTTTCCCAAGTTATTTCCCAGGCCAAATATAATATTACATAATTGTATATTCTGTGAGCTAACAATTTTGGTTTAAAGTAAAGTTACCTTGTAGACCTTTTATGTAAAAGGCGGTTAACTTTTACCAACGTTGAGAACTGGGATATTGCAAACCCTTTTACTGATAAAGAGTTTATCCTGCAGCTCACTGTAAAAGAAATTACTAGTATTAATAGACGCCAGATGAAATTAATAAAACATAATAAAGTTGAAAAGGCTGCTTTATTATGACACCAAAATAAGTTAAATTAACATATAAATTATTTTGAACTTACATAATTGTCTAAAAATTAGAATATTAAAAAATTATTAGTATATAATAATATAAGCAGATGAAATTAATTACCTGCATTAAGAACTTATTATATTATAATTTTTTGTGTTATAACTATTATGTTAACACAAATAATTAAGTGATGTACAAACAACGTACCTACATATGCAATACCAACTGCAAATTAGAAAAATCACTGCGCATGAAGTTCATAGTAATATTATTTTAAGTTAATAAGAGGTATTTGAGAGTGATTTCTATATGTGTAAGCAGACTGTAAATAATAACAGGTTTTCAATAGATGGTGCTTTTTTCCAAATACAGAAACTGTCAACTGAAGTAAATGTAGATGCTTCTTTTGATCATGATTCCTAAAACACTGCCGGTGGAACTATGAGAGTGAAATACCTACAAATAAATAATGTTAACCAAAACTGTTTGCTTGAAAATTTTCACTTAGAAAAGATTTTTGACTATTATAATCACAATTTTTAGGGATCATAGCCCAAGAAAACTATTGTACATATGACTAATAAGGCTTAATAATTTTATTCCAAATACAAATTATAACAAATTTTACTTTAACTTACAGCAGTGCATTGGTGTTATCGTTGTTGGTTGAGTTACAGAACGAAAATTCCGAGTTCGAATAACGAACTTCGCGGAATTTCTTAGCTCACCCTCCTGCGAACATCGATATACTGATGTGAATCAATCGCATAAACTTTAGTCGTCAAAACTATATAAAAAATTCAAAAGTGATGACATTTTGTAATTAAAGTACTAACATTAATTTTTAAAAAATTTTACCTTGATTCATAACAGTAATAATATTTTTTATAAGTACGTACATCAAAATATAAAACTTACCAAAATATTGAATGAATGCCAAAATAATGACTATTATATAAACCTGCCAGTTTCCAAGTGGAAAAATAAAAATTGGTACTAAATAACTTACCAATTAGATACCAATTAAGTACTAATTAGGTACCAAAAGCAAAAATTAGGTGCTTTTGTAGTTTTACGGAAAATCTAAAAATTGTGAATACACATATTTAGTGCATATCAAATTTAAAAGTATATCTAAAATACAATAAAGATCAAATTTCACCACCTCTTACAATTAGACAAAAACGCACACCCTTACTTATCAAAACGCATGTGAACATTTTGGTAATTTATTTATTTCGACATTCAGCCTTCAAGCGAAAAAAAATAGCAAGAATTAGTAACAACAATTAGTAGGTACATATCAAAATTATGCGCTAACTAGGTGCTAATTAGGTGCTAAAACAATAAATTAGGAGTTCTTCCGGTTTCGCGGCAAATCAAAAAAATATATATAAAAACAAATATAAATTAAAATATTAACTTATATGTTTTCCCCAAATTAGAAAAAGGTATATTTATACGAGAATTGTTCTGTTTTTCTGATTCTAAAGTTTTTAAGAAAAACCTTGCTGTTCTGACAAGAAGGTGGGCTTTTGATTGCTGGAGTCACAAAAAGGCCAAACCATTTTTCAGTTGTGTATTTATATAAATACACTTTTACAATTAGGAAATTCTGATATTATAAACAGAATTTAATCATAGGGGAACTTCTAATAAATTTAATAAATCTTTAGTAAAAAGCCTTTTTTGACAACCATCAGTGAAAATAATCTCTCGTGCTATCTCACAGAGCAGAAAGTGAGCATTTTCCGGTATAGTTCACCAAATTGTCAATTTTGTATACTTGTAGTTGACAAAATGCAAAATTATTATGGCTACAAATACTATTTACTGCTAACCAGCAGTATACCGCAAAGTATACACCGGCCGACTAGGAAGCGAGAAATCGCGGTTCAAGTCCTGGTCGCGTCGGATACGCTGCTATGATCAAAGGTCCGATATCAATCTTTGGACTGTGGGGAAGGCAACGGGAAACCACCCCATTAATTATAATCTTTAGTAAGGTCACCTTG
Organism: Lycocerus yunnanus; assembly: GCA_036346125.1. Classification (NCBI taxonomy): domain Eukaryota; kingdom Metazoa; phylum Arthropoda; class Insecta; order Coleoptera; family Cantharidae; genus Lycocerus; species Lycocerus yunnanus. The sequence continues at coordinate 2,159,881 of JARFIX010000017.1, forward strand.
GCTTCGGCTAAGTTGATCGCCTACGCACTGTAAAGTGTATGGCACTCGAAGAAGAAGACTAATACTATAATCCATTATTTAACAGATCATATTTCTTCAATTTTCTCTTTTAGCTTTTTTAACTTTCAGCTTTAGATACACAAACTACTATTCCATATTTTATTTGAACATATCAAGAGAAAAGCGATCAAGGGAAGCTAAAATTAAACATATAAAATATCTATCTACTGACAAGTGAAACTGTTCTGAATTACTTTGTTCCATCCATCCCCCACATGTTAATTTACGCATCATCTCGCCCAACATTAAATCTCTATTTGTGTCACTGTTCACAATAATTTACAGATTATAATCCATTTTTTGCCGTTTTCTTTATGCAAATTTCAACTGCTGTGCATAATATTTTATTCCAACTTCGAGTATACTGGTACTGGTACTAGTATATTGAACGATACCAAAAATCATCCTAAATACCATCAGTATTACAACCTTTTGAAAAAATTTTTAAGTAAGTGAAAACTAACCGAATGTTGCATTATTACTCAAGTTAATGTTAGAAAAATATTAGTTATGTACTTAACGCTTCTTGAAACAATATTTAACAAATATTAACACGCCATTCACCACTATAGTAAGAACAATTATTTAAACAACGAGTACACATCTTCTATTTCCGAAGTAACGTCCAGACTTCCTAAAGCAAATCAGTTCTTTACCAGGAAAGTTTTGCAATAATTCTTCAGTGTTCAACAGCTTGGGGTAAGCAAATCGTTGTTCTATTGAGAAGTATTCCTCCCAAAGCCTTTATTAGCTTTTGTACTAATGAGTTTTTAAAACGATGCTCAAAATATTTAGCGGTCGTCCGTAAAGGACGTCCTTGTCTAGGGCATTTTGTCTGGTCACAAAATTAGACGGTCGCGGGTTGGAGCTTAAATTCGTCAACTACTAAGCCCGGAGACTCTGGTTCAAACCCGGGCGGAGTAAAAACTTTATTCTGACTGTCTTGCCTAGCAGTAGGTACTCACCAAGACGCTTGGCCAGCGTGGTGTTTTATGGCTAAATACTCCCCAAAGGGAAAGCCTTTATCCATCAGTGAATAGAAATAGGCATACAGTGAGAAAATATGACTAAATGTGACAAGAAAGAGGGGGTTTCGCCAATGTAACGTTCGCATAAAAATTTAATTTTTGGAATTTGTAAAAAATTGTTTTTGAGTAGTTTTTTCTCATAATTTTAAAATATTATGATAATAAATGAGGGGGGTCTTTGATTTGTGACCATTGGACGTTCCGGAGAGGGAAGGATAAAATATTGTGACCAACTGTGGCAAAGGGAGAGAGGGGTCAACAATTTGAAAAAATGTCCGTTAACTCTAACTCTATGTGAAGATATGTCAAAATATTATATTCAATTGGAGCTGTGACAAGGTTTGACATAAAAAATGTAAACGATTTTTCCAATCAATGCTCACTTGTTGTAAAAATCTGGTATTCTTGTGCCTATTAGGCCCCAGTGATGTAAATCTTTGAAATAACGGATATAAGAATAATGTTTTGTGTATCAAATTGGTTGGCCAAAAAGGCGCCAACATTACTTCTACATTACACAAATTTTAATAAAAATCCATTTTGCTCTCGGGGCTTTCTCCATAGCATCTCATGAATTTCTTCTCGGCTTTCCTCTATTATTTTTACTTTTCTTGCATTTAGTAACCTGTTTCGTACAAGGCTTCATCAAAATACAAGTCTATAATTTTTCCATTATCGAATTATCCGCTCTTTTGTAACTCTAATGGTAATGTCTATTCTATGTTAGAAAGTTTTTTTTCTTTTCAAACGTTCTGCTTGTTCTACAGATTCACTGCCTAAAAGTCCACTTCTTTGCTCCTAGATTACTGGTGTATTTTTCTAAATCTTCTTACCTTTGGAGATATATTATTATTAAGTTGCCCAGTATATAAACTAATTAGTCTAGACGTCATTCACGTTACTACACAATCATCAGACACCAGATTAAAAAAAAAATACAAGAAAAATTCAGAATTTTTTATTTACTCGTGTGAATAACTAAAAGTTAATGAATTACTTCGAAGTTGGTCGGAGATAAAATAAGTGGTGGAGTTGATATGAAATGCTGCTCCCCCCCCATATACTACGATTAAAAATCTATATTCTATTATGGTTTATTAATAGGGTTTCTTTTATAGGAGTTTAGAGATCGTCTAATGAAGAGTTATAGTTTAACGTTGCTCTGAACCGCGGAAATTGGATACAGTTTAATTGCAGAAAAATTAAATTGGTGTACTGCTAGTACGTTATGAGGAGGACACGGTTGAAAATATTTATGCATACTTGAGTGCTCTAGTCTCCAGCTCACGATTGTTTTCCTGATTGAAATCCAATCTTAAGATGTCCACACAACATGATCATATCAGTTTATGCCTATCAGATATCAAAGATGTAGAACCAGGTTTGTTGGATAGGCATGGATGATTATATATGTGAATACATTTAATTACTAACTTTGTAATAGGCATAAACTATTAGCTCAGAAGCAAAAATGGCTCTTTCAGAAATAATCCAAATAAAGAACGTGTAGGAATTATCTACTTTGCGCCTTTAAAATCTTGGCACTGATATTCAAACGAATCTTTCCTGATCTGTTTAATTGTCCTGTTAATTCATCACTCGACTGACCGGCTTTGTCGATGTCAACTCGCAACTAGGAAACACAGTGCTACCTCCAAAGTCAAAGCACAACTCATCTCATTGCTTTTTCATGTAGCACGCCGGAACAGTTTTCACAATTATCTAGAAAAATATAAGAAATGGGTCAGGTTAATCAGTTAAGGTATTTTTGGAACTAGAACGACCTGAAAGCATATATTTTTGATAAGAATAATTGATTGGAAAACACCTTATGCTAATTTTATTAACTTATTTTAGATTTATTTAAATTCTTATTTAAATATTTCAGCTATATTAGAGCTTTAAGTGAATTTTCGTATAATTAAAATTATGGTAATTTCATTACATTTGCAATCGATTTTGCACGTTAAAGAGAAAGTTATCAATTTCTAATTTTGAAAGTAAACAGCTTTTAAATATTATGCGTTTCGAGTCATGGTCATACAAATAATACTTGTCAAACATTTTCGAAAATCAAAAAAAGTAGAATAAACGTCCATTAATTTCTAAAATTATACCACAAGTCGTAAACCAACAATCGACCGTTATTTTTCAAAAAGTGAGAACTTGATTAATGGTAATTAATTATACCAGAAGCCGAAAATTATCATATAATAACCAATAATTTAATTAAATTATGTCGTAATTACAAAAATCTCGAGTTAACGTTGCATGTAATTACATTATCTTCTAACATCACGAAAACTTTTACTTAAATGCAAAAACTATCGGAAACATCTCCATCGAGTTCAAACGTTTTAAAGAAATTACATTAACTGCGAAATAACTTTAAAAGCTCCTTTTAAAATTTTAACGCGTCTCGTTCAAAAAAGGTAAAATATGTAGATTTATGCACGTTCTTTTAGTTATAATAAATTAATTTAACTCCCACACACTTAATAATTTTTTAAGAACTGTTATTATATGGGAAGACCATTGAATGTAAATTTATGGTTTATCTAAATTTCCTCTTCGAACTTATTTGGGTTAGCGTAATTTTTAAATACAAAGGCAAAGAAAACTAAGCATAATTTTTTACAGTCCTATTGTAAAAAATGTGTTTTTATATTGTCGGCGTTTTAAAGCACTGGCTTATTATTACATTCCGTGACACACATGAGAGTTGTTAATAAAAGCAATAAAGGTCACAATTTCCAATTTTATTTGTTATTCAAACTAACCAAATTTTTAATTTTGAATAAACCGTATAATTATAATATAAACTTACATATAATTAATATATTAACAAAAAAGAAAGTAACGTTAATTTTTTTCAAAGTAAACCAAAGGCAAAAGTGAATTTAAATCGTTAAATAATTCGCGTTTGTGGGTCGCCTTAACACAAACTTTTCTTATCGTTCAATACAAATCAAAATAATAAAAAAAATAAATTATTTAGATGTAGGTGTAATAAATATAATAATATTTTATTAAAAGTCTAGACAATAATTTTGCTTTCTCATGCCGTAACAGACCAATCAGCTTCGCTACACTTTTTGTTTTTTTGCAAAGCGGTGCTCTTTGTAGCGTAGGTGTCCCACGTCGAATGTTTTTTTTTGGATTCATTAATAAAAATTCCAGCAAATTTAATAAGGCATGCTCTTCTTTCTTTTAATAATTGTGAGAAGTAGAGTACGCGTACATTATTCTTCTGGTGACCTAGACCATGTTTACCTTGTTCGTGTGCGAATCTTTTTTAACAATGACTTATCAAAAAATACGTTATAATTCAAATAAAAATTCATGTGATATATTTCAATTAGAAATAACAAAAATTGGAAATATAAGTGGGCCGTTTATTTAGTATCAACAGGATCACGTTGCACTCTCTCTTATAACCTTCAATGATGACCTAGTCAGCCCTCGAGCGTTTCCGAACCGGTCGTCCGTACTTACTGGTCAACCAACCCAACACCCATAAAATTATTGGCATTGAACTTGCTAAGAATTTTTGCTATGATTAAGCTGTTTAATGTATAGAAATGCATATTTGCAGTATACGGGAGGTGCATATCGCACAGGGATACTAAAAACGAGGTTATTGCGAGTTTTCTGTGAGAAAGCGGTCCAAGAGATTGCCCCGCGGCCGTTATTATAGTATCTGGACCCAAATTGTTCTCAAAGTACTAGAAGGAGAAGGGAGCGTAACATATATACACATGCGGAGCATCTTCTCGACATCATACTACGATCAACTAGTTAACGATCATGGCTTCAATTAAAGTAGTTGGATTACTGTGCCTAGTGGTTGCTACATATGGTCTTCCTGCTCAAGACGAAACCAGGACCTCAAGAAATGTAGTACAAACTGAAAACGACCTTTTGGATAGTATTTACGCGGACTGCCTTAACAAGGATTCGATGTCGTGTGTGAAATACAAGTTGTTCTCGTTTGTGGATAAAATGCTCGGCCACAAGGACACAATTACAATTACCGACGGTTTAACCATAGTGAAGACTTCAGATGGTGAACCAGAAGGTGCTCCACGTGCCCTCAATGGTGACGACAGTATCGAATCTTTAATTTTCAATCGCGTACAAGGATTCCTCAACACACACACCATCAAGTTAAACCTTAAGGGTAGTGAAATCGTCGACAGCGTCAGCTCGGCCGCTCGTTCCTTCGGAGACGTCATGGAAGATATCAGTGAAGACAATTCCGTCGGTGTTGAAGAAAGCAGAGGTAAAAAGAAGAAGGCTGCCAAAATCCTTGGACCACTGTTAGCTGCTGCTGCACTCAAAGCTGCCATCATTGGAAAAATTGCTTTAGCCACCATTGCCTTAATCGCTGGCAAAGCCCTCATCATCGGTAAACTTGCTCTAGTCCTTTCAGCCATCATCGGTCTTAAGAAACTTTTGGGCGGTGGAAAACACGTAACCTACGAAGTAGTCGCCCACCCACATCACAGCTCGAGCCACGTTCAAACCCACGAATCTGCTTATGGTGGAAGCGGTGGTGGATACGGAGATATCGGAGGTGGTTATGGCGGTGGCGGCGGCGGTGGTTCCTCAGGACACGGTGGATGGGGAAGATCTTTGGACGAGCAACAACTCGCCTACCGCGGCCAAGCACAAGCCAACCAAAAGCAGTAAAGTTTCCGGAAGTTCCGGCCCTGTACCTGCCAATTCTCAGCGAGCTATTTAGTTCCGTTTTTTGGACTCTAGGCCGCTAAACTTTAATTTATGTATTTATTATAAATTTATTAAATAACTATTTAATTTAATTGTAACACAACCGACAACCGACATGACAGAAACGACGCTTGATTATTTTGTACACCGACTATGACAAAAAATTGTGTTATTATTATACGAGTCAATAAAATAAGATTTTACATAAAATTTGTCTTTGTTTTACTATTAGAAATTAATTCCATTAGAAAAGAGTTATGGGTTTTGTTGAGCTTGAATAGTTTGAAGTTAATTAATTTTAAAAGGATGTCATTTAACAGCAGGCATTTCCATGTAAAATGCATTACCCTACATTAAAAAAATTTCCACTGCTTACAAGGTGCATGATTGGTGACTCATTGGCACATAAGGAAACTTGAAAACCACTTTGTTTACAAACACGAACTTGATTAAGAACAAAAAGCATTTCTCTGTTATTTAAAAAGTAAATATATGAGGTGAAAATTAAACCTTGTAAAGTAAAACAGACCATTGCCGGTCGCGTTGGTCGTCGCGCGCCGGTGAAAAACCAATCCTTATATTGGATTAATTTACCACATTACAGGTTACAAAATTTCCGTTACTATTATAATTATTATTATAATAAATTAAGTAGCACGTGGACAATAACTTGATTCGCATAATTATAATCACGATTTTCTTTAAATATGAATTCCTTAACAATGAGACTAATTACATAATTTACATTAAAATTACATTCATCATAATACGATTTTTAATTGAATTTTTCCATTATACTTATATATTTTACACCATTTACCTAGCTCTCAACCTGTTTTAAGTAATACAAATACCTCGGTAATTAATTAATTATATTCCAACGTGTTAATTTAAAATTTACAACTTGAAAACTATAAATCTGCCATAAAAACAATTAATTATTGCAGAATAACATAACAATAAAGTAGTAGAGCGTTTCAACCATTAACACGTTAAATGTTATTACAATTAATTAAAAAGTTTATTTTTTTAAAGTGTGCGTGTAATTACTAATATTATCTATTATTATTATCATCATTATTTAGGAAAATCTTAGGTTAAGTTTATTGTTTACTAATCTAAACGCGTTAAACGCTCTTGTTTTATTGTCGTAATTGTACAATTTAAGTAGCTACTCTTTTTCTTTTAAATTAGTGTCCCAAATTACCGGCATTACGCAAAGATCTGAAAAATGCAGCATTTCATTCTAAATTATATTTTAATTTAAAAATTTTACTTTTAAAACAATTTTTTGATTTAAAATTTATAGTTTGGTAAGTAGGTACATACTTTTATTGAAAGTGAAAATTTAGTAACGGTAAATGGTTTTTCAAATAGTTAATCAGTGAAATAGCAGTGCGGTTGAACCTTAAACTTCCTGAGCATTGATCGGCATTTAATCTCTATTATTTTAGCAATGCAAATTTTGAATTTTCTTTTAAGTATGAATTTTTAATTGAATTTTTAAATTAGTAATTGGATTGTTGAATTCTTATTTTGTCACAAGTTAATAAACAATATGTTGAATGATATTTAATTTCACGTATATTTACATGTAAATTAATCTAGTGGAGTAATTCTGATTATTTTTTAAATTAAATAAAGATTTAAAAAATTTAAATTTACCAATAAAAATCATCAGTTTTGTTACAGTTGCTCATAATATAATTGCATAGTTTCATTTGAACATAAATCTGTGCATTAATTATATCTGGAAGTAGTCAGCTTTTTTGTATTATGCGTAAACCCTAATATTCTTTCTTATTTTAGAAAGAAGATAAGATGATATTTTTCATCGAAAGCTATATGATTTATTGTGGATAACTAGCAAATCCGTCTAATCATATATGAAGTTTTTATTCTTTTGGTCATAAAATAAATAAACCCCAAACAAATATAAATATTTTAAAAATATGTGTTAAGACTATACATTATGTTGTCATTTCACAGTTTCTTAACCTACAACCTCGTGTTTGTTAAAGTTTGTTAAGGTAAAGTAAGTTATTTTTATTTTATTTTTGAACATGTTTTTATAAAGTTCCTACTATTTTAAAAATTTAAACTGCCTAATAAGTTTTTAAATTGTACTGTAGTTTGGTGCTGCAGCAAATACGTCATTTATGGCATGGTCTCTTAAAAATAAATGCCTCGTGTAAAGTGAACATGGGATAAGTCGCGGCAACTTTGCGCCTGCCAAAAAATTCCCGCAAGTAATCGTAGCGATCGATTGCATAAAAACATCCCCCCGGTGTAGTAAAGTGCACTTAAGAAGCAGCTTAAAGACAGGGAGGAGATTGAACCTCATCTCAAATCTGTATCACGGGAGTAACTGCCTGATGGAAGCAAAGACATCATTCGTATCGAGAGCAAATCATTGGTATGCAGCTGAACAGGCGAATAAAATACGATAAGGTCTAACGGAAAAAATGATCTTATCTAAAAGGGCTACTCTATCTTAATAAGAACCACACCCAGGCAAAGAAAATATTAAAAAATGACTAAAGTGGGAGAAAAACTCCAAAGTTAGGTAGGTTTTATAGAGAACGACATATATAGTAGGATAATCTAATCTTCCTAATAATTGATCTAAACAACTCAAATTCCATCGCTATAACTCCCATCAAATCGCAAAAGAATCTAATCAAAACGTTACTTCAAACAATAATCCCCGATCTAACTGACTTATCTTTCTTTGATGATAAGGTTGAAGAATCGATTGCTGAGATGAAAGAAGAGAAGCTCAACGAAATCTTAAATAATCTAAAGAAAAATAAAGAATGATGATCGTATCAAGTCAATTTAGGTAGTACTCTTAAGATAAAATTTAAATTATTTACAAAAATCAAAGACGAACAATTAAGCACGTGATTGTCAAAATTTTATACTATAAGTTCTCACTTACTAAACTTACTAATATAAAGTTTTCACTTACTAAAGAGGGAGATTTTTTAGATAAAAATTTTCAGTATTTTACCATTAGAATAAGAAATCTTACGTTTTGATACAAATTATTATTTTTTGATATAAAGCAAGATTTAACTTCCGAAGAGCTTAAATTAAAGCGATACACGTATCACATCAGCTTCCTATCAACAATTTTAATTTAAAAAAAATTTAATATCCTTAATTCTTAAGCTTCTGAAAATTTTTGATTTATAATATTTTAATATTACATTTTTAAAATTATTATAAACTCTTATTAAATGAGAATAAATTGAAATAAAAATTATTTTAAACTTACATCGAGGTCCAACAGTAAACAATGTAATTATTTAAATTACTGTGTTCTATAATTTTTTACTGCAATTTAAAAAAATATTTATGTTTAATTATGTAATGAAACTACGTGTTTCGCTTTTACAAAAATCATCAGAGAGGTCACCACAAATAAATTGATTAAATATTGCTATTAGTTTGAAAATAATTGACAGTAAAAGTGAATACATAATAATAATTTCTTTAATAAAATTACATCAGCCTACTGGGTATCATGTACATAAATAACCAAAATACATATTTTTTTCTATTCGATTAAATTTTTAAAATTAAAAGGTTAAATAAACAATAAAACGAAATATTATTCGTAAACTTTCAGCTTTATATTTTTTTCATTACAAAATAAAATTGAAATTTAAAATAAACGCTAACTTTTTGACTTAATTTATTAAAAATGCTTCTATTTCACGTCCATCTAAGTTTATAATTTGACTCAATCACATTTTAATTAATTTTTTTTAAAACAACTACTATTTCAACATAATTAATCAATTTAAAAACTAGCGCCGATGTTCTTTATAATGTAAAATGTATGTATATTTTATTTACTCATATTAAAATATAATAATTTTTTATTATTTTCTTTGAACTAAAAATAAATTTATTAATAGAGAAACTTTAATAATTACCATATTTATTTTTAGTTCCACGAGATATCGTTATTAGAAAATTAAAATTATAATTTTTGATTTCTGAAATGTTTTCACTGTTTATGATATGTGGCAGGGAGTATGCGACAGTGTATTTTCCTGAATTTATTTTCTGCATTACAAAAAGTTTTGAAAACTCTATAGAAAAATAATGTTTTCTTTTATAACGTGAGACAGAAACCTAAATTCTGCCATTCTAAGTTATGAAATTTTATTACATCTTACGTCTGAAAAGTTTAAAAAAATTTTAAACATTTATTTGATATAATCGAATATTGCTTGCAAAAAATTATTACTTAATAAAACAATTGCAGATGTCTATCAAAGTTTTTTGGACATTATCGATAATAAAATTGCCGACTTTTGTGACAGTGCTAAGCTAATTTTAATGAGTTTTCTTTAATTACAGTAATTAAAGAACTCGACTTTTGATTGCTTTGAGCTTAAGCTGTCCCGGGAGAGCAAAGTAATTAAATAAAGGTTTAAAAAAAACTTTATGTAAAGCATGGAACCTACAAAATTATTTAAAAAGTTTCAAATTACTTTTACGTAAAGAATTTATAAATAATTCTAACCTATATACAGTTTTCTTGAATTAATCCCCAATGTACTCGGGAATTATGCCGAAGTGAAAATTTATGTTCAAAAAAGTATTAATGTCATACCTTGAACTTGATCTCTAAAATTGTTTATATATTAAAAAGACCGGTTGTGCTATCTCCGCTTATTCATTCACAATCGTCGTTAAATTAGGCACTGACCTGATTATGTAATTATACGGCATGTCATGTAATCCGTAGAACCGAATAAAAAATTTGTGTACGCTATAGTAAAACTGTAATTAAAAGCAATTTTCATATTAAAGAATTAATTAAAAACTGCCGGAGAGAGTTTTCAAAATTTTCCCGATTTTCCTGTGAAAAAGCCCGTTGCATTAATTAAACTTCCGAATAAAGTGGTTAAATTATAAAATGGTAAATTAAACGATAAAGATTTAAAAATGTTATTGTTAATATATAATTCACTTACAACAAAGAAAACGTTCCTGTAATTAAGGTTTAATCAAGGTGTAAATTTTAAACGAATTTGTTCATAATTATTTAATACAATTACCGGATAATTTGATACGTACGTACCGCAAAATTAATTAAGCACTTAAAAATAACTTAATTATTTCCTATTAAGGATGTATTAGTTGAATTCGCGATTTATTGCATTATCGTGTTTTGCGTTAATCAAATTTAAATTTAAATTTCGAAATTGAATAAAATGAAAATCTTAAATTATATTATTAGGTCAGTTAATTTAAATTTGTTTTTTAAATTAAATATGTAAAAATATAAAATTAAAAGTAGTAAGAGAAGTTGATATTAAGCTTAATGTTTGCAAATTAATTGGTCTGAATCACTATAAGCAAAAGTGAAAAGTGTAAAATTTTTAATATGAACCTGGTTGTTTGTGCCCAATCACAACCTAAATTAACATTCACTGTGACGGTTTTATAAAAAGTATCATCAAGAACAGCGTAGTTTATTTTCAGGATAAATCTGCTGAAAAAAATCATTAATCGGTTGGAATTACTTACTAAATACGCTAAAGCCTACAGTTTGAAGTGAAAATTAAACAAATAGTTTGGTAATCGTGAATCGAACCTAAGACTATACGCTGTGACTTCGCATGCACTACATCGCCGCTTTAAATTTAATAATATGATAATTAATTGTAATTATTATTGTAGTTATAAAAAAAGCGTAAAAAGCGTAAACAACGCTGCACATCCGTGAGAGTCGATAGCTATAGAAAGTGAAAACTAAACTAAAGCATTGATTCTACATTTGACTTTGATTTGGAAAGAAAAACCGATTTAATTGTTATTCAATTGAGCAAATTTAATTAGAAACTGTGCTAACTGCTTAAAAAAACTACTACATCTCAACCGCAAGCGTGTCTCAGGAGACGGCTTTGTAATTAATTTTTACAAAATGCTTTATATTTTAATTAATTTTTAAAGCTTTCCTTTCAGTTAACTAGACGGACAGGGCAGCCTTCGGCGTGTGTCAATATATAAACTTTGGATCTACAAACATTGCGCAATATTTACAATGCTTGAAGCGGAACCCCAAAGGTATAATGATTAGATAAACAAATATCTGCATTATTCGCTAACTATTAAGTAAGTTTGTTGCTTCGTTGATAATGGTAAATACATGTACATAAGTGCAAAAAGCAAAACGCTTAATGATATAATGTTCAAAATAAAATTCTTAGCTTTCTCTGAAATAATCAAAATCAAATTACATTAAAACGAATTAAATACGACTTCCGATGTGGAGAATAAAAACGTTTATTCAGTCCTTTCTGGCCATCCAAACTTGACATTTTTAAATGTCACCATATTATTTAAAATCTTTAAGTTAAAGTTTTACCGGAAGGTAGCTTTTAAAACAAAGATAATTAAAATCGCATTAGTAGAAATATTAACAAAACATTTTTAAATTAAACTTCCGCCTAACCCCAAAATGCTTAAACGCATCAAAATTAAAACAAGGACCAATAATTTAAGCTATGGTCCCAAGAAGGAATCAATTAATTTTATACAGTAATGCCCGATTTCTTCACCTAGAGATATCTCTTAGATGATCTATCTATTCGATAAATTAACGAAGTAACTAATCAGAGTGCAACAAAACAAAACGACCAGAAATATGATTGGCAACCTCGTTAATTTTACTTATAGATATATTAATATTTAAGAGATATCTGAAATCGAGCATTGGGATGGATCTAAGTCTCTCCTAAACTCGCCGTAAACTGTAAAGTAAATAAATAAAACCCTAATTTTTTGTAATATAATCTTTGATAGAAAACTAATTGGCAGATTGGTAGAATTATTTGTTGCAGTTGCAGTAAACAAGCAGTTCCAGGGAGTTTTCTTAATTATATCGGGCATATTTAATATTTAAATATAATTTTTTTATACACTTCTACACTATTTTAATTTTTTCCCTCGACAGGCAATGCCAAACTACAAAAGTTGTCTGCAACAGGAACCCTTCTGAAGACTGAAATAATCACTTACCCTTACTATAGTTACCTTCCTCAAACCCAAACTATATCCCAGATAAAACTAAACATTTTCCTAATAGATTCCGAAACTTGAACTTGAGCTTAACCAACAAATGTGCAGTGTAGAAGCAGGTGTAATAAGCCGCTTAAAAAACTTTTGCATACAAAACCATAAAGCATTATCTGTCAGATTGAGTTGGTTCGAGTTTCGGAATCCATCAGAAAAACTAATATTTTCTTTTTGTCAGATATAGTAATTTTACGTATATAATAACTGGACATACTATAATGAATATATAATAACTTGAAAAAACAAAATGAATAAGCATCTCCAATTCATAGATCTTCCAACACACTCTGTCTATGAAAAAAAAAACCCGAAGAGACGACTGTAACAAGCTCTGGAGCAGTGGAGAAAAATTAATAAAGGAGACAGCCCGGAAAAGCTCGAAATCGATGACCAGAGAGAAAAGAAAGCAAATGGTAAAAGAGGAAAAAAGATTAAGATAATCAACATGAACCCAAGAGAAAAGCTATAAAACTATGACAAATTGGCATGGAAATCAAATTAAAGTCACGAAGAGACAAGAACCAACACATAAATCAAATCTATGTAGAAGTGGAACAATATGCTACACAAAATAATACAAATTAAAGTAATCCAGAGAATTCAAACGAAAAACTCAACTCATAAAAAATAAAAACGGAAAAACAACAATCAATATAAGAAAAATAGCCGAAGTCTGGCAAGAGTATCAAAGCATTATAATAACGACGATAATGTAACATCTGATGGTAGAAAAGAAAAGTAAAGACGTTACGAACAAGAACCATCAATCCTAAGGAATGAAGTGAAAAGAGTCAATGACAAACTCAGAAATTAAAAAGCACCTGGACCAGATGAAATCACGACAGAGACAGTAAAGGCAATGGGTAAAATAGGAATAGACGCAATGACAAAGATATGCAACTGTGTATCTAAACATACAGGATGGCCGTAGCAATGAACTTCGTCTGTTATGATCCTAATACACAAAATGAATTAACTGCCTTATGCAATAATTACAAAACAATTGCATTAATTGTCCAGAATAAAGGCTTTCCTGCTACCTACCACAAATAGCCGAAAAACAGTCAGGATTTGTACCGAGAAAAAGCACTCGAGAGCAAATACTAAATGTGAGACAAATAATCGAAAAAGTAAGAGAATTCCAGGTGAGAGTCCTTATTATGTTTCCTGAACTACATCAAAGCATTTGACAAGGTAAAATGGAACAAGCTGTAGAGAATAATGGAATGGAATAAATATATGTGAAACCCGATCGAAACCTTTTAAAATTATGACTGGAGTCAGGCAAGGATTCATATTATCTCTATACTTTTGAACATCTGCACGAAATATATCATGCAAAGAGTTTTGGATGACCGAGATAGCAGTCTCTCGATAGGGGGAAAAAGAAATTCCAAGCTGCGATACGCGGATGATGGACACTACTGTTTCAGTACAGTACTGAAACGGAAACAATACTGTACAGTATTTCCTCTTCAGAGGAAGAGGAAATGAGGACAATTATGACACGACTTATACACGAGAGTAGACTTTTTGGACTGAAAATAAATAGAAACAAAACAAAAATAATGTTCATAGATAGGGCAAATAACAAACTAACACAAATGCAAAGAGTTACGAACTTTGAGGTAGTCAACAGCTTTCAATATCTTGGTTCTAGAATAAACAACATGGGTGGATGCGAACAAGAAATAAGAAGACGATTGGGGATAGCCAGAAAATCCCTGACAAACAATACATGACTGACTGACAATACGATTTTGGTCACAAAAATTTTATTTTTTAAAATACAATTTTTTATTTACGGCACAAAGCAGCACAAATCAGACCCAACTCAGCACAACTTTATTTTTTTTTATTTTTGGATATAATCCATCGATAAAATACATTTTTATTACAAGAATTTTATTTTTCAAAATACAATTTTTATATTTACGGCACAATGCAGCACAAATTGAGCACAACTTGGCACATCTTTATTATTTTTATTTTTGAAAATAATCCATCGATAAAATACATTTTTACTACAAGAATTTTATTTTTCAAAATCCAATTTTTTTATTTACGGCACAATGCAGCACAAATTGCGCACAACTTGGCACATCTTTATTATTTTATTTTTATTTTAAAAAATAGGGCGGTCACTGGCCTAGTAGTTAGAGCGATCGACTACTAATGCTAAGGCACCCGGTTCAAACCCGGAGGAGTCTACAAAGGAAAATTTTCTTTCTGACTCTCTTTCTATCTATGACCGTCCCCGTGCTTCGGAAGACACGTAAAGCCGGTGGTCCTCCTATGTTAATGAATTGCCATCATTAACAATAATATAGGTAACAGGCACATCTGAAGCCAGTCTAGCAAACTACTTCAGATGTAAAACAAATAATATGCTCACAGTTCTAGCAGTGACTTCGGATCTTATCCGAGGCTGCTACTGGAAAACACAGGTCGCAGACCTCACGTAAGAAGAAGAAGAAGAGATTTTGAAAATAATCCATCGATAAAATACATTTTTACTACAAAAATTTTATTTTTCAAAATACAATTTTTATATTTACGGCACAATGCAGCACAAATTGCGCACAACTTGGCACATCTTTATTATTTTTATTTTTGAAAATAATCCATCAATAAAATACATTTTTACTATAAAAATTTTATTTTTCAAAATACAAATTTTTTATTTACGGCACAAAACAGTATAAATCGGGCACAACTCATTACAATTTTAATTTTTTATTTTTCCAAAATGGCGCAGCATAATATACATTGGTGTAACTGGCTCGCTGATGAGAAGTGTAAAATTACCAAATAGCCAATGACCAAACTTCCATCGATAAAATACATTTTTGGTCACAAAAATTTTATTTCTCAATGTACAATTTTTTTATTTGCGGCACAAAGCAGCACAAATCGAGCACAAAACTCGGCACAACTTTAATTTTTTTATTTTTCAAAAATGGGACGCCTAACTTCACGCACATAAATAATTAGTGCTCAGAGAACCACAGTTGTAAATAAAATAAAATTTAATAAAAACATTAATTGTTAATGTAGTTTAGCTTTTGCAGCTAGTTTAGTAGCTATATGCAGCAGCCTTCTTTAAAATAATATTTGGACATTTAAACTTTCAAAACAAAATAAAAATTTTAAGCATGAGAATATTCGAACTAATACGGATATTAACTCTTTGTTATCGGATATGAAAAATTGCTGACAAAGTATATATCGTTAAGATAGACCCTGCGGATCATTTTTGTAGCACAAACCACTGCATCTCTTGTATCGGTGCATTGAACCATTAGTATGTTCTTTGCAGGGAGCAATTTTTTACTTTTTATCTAAAAAATTTGTATTTAGAAAGCACTCGTAAAAACACAACCTCAAATTGGATGCTCTTTAAAATAATACAAAAAAAACCATGTTGTAGTAAATATTAATTTTCTTTGCAAAATGTGTTTTCGAACATTTAGGAATTATTCTGCTAAGTCAATAAGAGATAAGATTATGACAACCTTATTAAGCGAATGTTTTTAATTTTTTTACTACCCTTCGTACCGAGTAAAAATAATCCCGCAAAGAAGTTTACTGTTTGCTCAAGCCAAAAGAAATCTTTGAGTGTACTTTAGAAAATTTTTTGCTCGTTCCTAATGATAAAGCTAATATTGCATATTTTCCACTTGGCGAGTGCTCAGTTAAGCAGCACGCAGCTCAAACGTTGCGAAACAAAACACCGAATTTTTTTGTTATTCCCTAATTAAATTAACGTTTCACGAGTTGCATAAAAAATTAATTAATGAACTTGTTAAGTGTGAAGCGAAGGAAATCGATACGTTACTCAGGATTCATTAACAAATTTTACTGTAATTAAATATCTTGATTAATTTTCACTTATATCGTATTCGATTTACATTTTAGAAAATGAGTATGAAGAGCAGTAATGACCACTTTCGGTTATTTTCACTACAAATCATCGAGATTAAGCTTAATGCAAAGTTGTAGCAGATGAATTAAAATTGGAGAGGATACGCATCGTCAGATAAGTGAAATTAAGTTAATAGTAGAGTTAAATGTAACAACCGTTGTGTGGACGCAACTAATCGAGAAAAGAAATTTTTAATACGGTTAGTGGAACAATCGTCGCCGATGTAAGAAAAAGACATATATTGAAACATCAAAGTCCTTACCAAGCTGTTCGGGTGCAACGGAAATAACTTGCGTAGTAGCCACTTTGGTTACTTTACTTTCCAATGAGAAAGTTAACAGATCACGGATCTAAACTTGGTAGTGCAATGTCCGAACAAAATCGTACCTCGTTTTGGCATTCCAATGAAATCGAGAAGACGCTTAATGATAGGTTTAAATGTTCTATCGAAAAATGTTACATTATTATTAGATAATAGTAAATTGGGTGTTGTCTTATGGAGTTACGAAAGTTTATAACCTACAAGTAGGTCGGGAATGCAGTTCACGTACACAAATTAGGTGGACCTAACTCAAGACGAGTTTCTCTTGTCGTCCTTGGTACTACTGATCTCCCTTATATCATCGAATAATCACATATCTAATCATTTCTTTAAAATTAAAAAACCCGACTTTTCGATTAACTTTAGTTTTGGTCTACTTAGAAAATGTGCGTTGCATGTTAACTTTAAGTGCATAAATTGTGAGTACCCATAAGCTGTGTCGACACGCGCTTTACATATAGGATATGACCTAAGAAATTAGATCTTTATTTTTTGTTTCGGTCAATGTCACGAAGACAGTTAAGGCGTTTCGTTTAGAACGGGGTAAGAAGGGAGCTTAATACAATTGTTTACAACATTGAAGATAAGGAGGGGATAAATGTTTTCCGTCATGAAAGAAGTTAAATTTCTTAGGAGGGACAAATCTTTGTATAAAAGTTAGTGGTGCAAGTGAATTTGTATCAGTAAACAAGATGATCTTCAAGTGCTTTATTTTATCGTTGGTTGCGTCCACGGCGTGGGCCAGAACCACATCTTCCAATTTAAATGAAGTTGTGCCTCAAGATGAATCGCGTTCTGCCGAAACGCCGAGTTCGTACCTTAGTGATTTTCGACATGTTTATAAAGTGTATCAAGAGTGTTCTGCTACCGATTTTTCATCATGCTTAAAACTTAAATTGGTTAGCGCTTTGGATCGTGCGGTTAGGTCATACAATGAAGTTCCCATCATCGATGGTGTTACTTTCGTTAAAGACCCAGCAGCCAAAGTCGATCCAACACCTAAAACGGAAGCCGAATTTGAAGCCAATTTACCACGTGCCGCAGCCGATCGTGAAGATGCTCTCAACTCCTTAATCGGCGAAAAAATTGTCAACTTTTTCGATTCTCACTCTCTCCAGGTTAATATGGCAATTTGAATAATTTTCAATTTGATTTACAATATTTACATTTTTTAGGTTAAATTCCCAGCGACAAGCGAATTAGCCGAAGAAAGCAGAGGAAAGAAGAAGAAGATGGGAAGTTTACTTTTAATTCCTTTACTTTTAGGTGGCACCTTAGTCCCAATTGCTCTAGGAGCACTTGCACTTTTAGCCGGTAAAGCACTCATCATCTCAAAATTAGCTTTGGTCCTCGCTGGTATCATCGGTCTCAAAAAATTGTTAGGCGGAGGTCATGGAGGTGGACACGAATCTGGACACGAAGTCGTCGTAGGTGGACATGGCGGTGGTGGTGGCGGCTCCGGATGGGGACGATCGTATGAAAAGGAACAAGCACAAAAATTAGCATACAATGCTTACCAACCTCAATCGACACAATAGTTTTAATTAATAGTACAATTAAATAATTTATTTTCTTATTTAATAATTTATTTATGTTTATATATTTTTGTAAAATAAATAAAATTGCCAAATGATCCATTCGTGTTGTTCTTGTTATTAAAACCACCAAAGGAAAACAAATTTGTAAGCAGTTTAAAATTTGACTTACTTCGAGCTCGAACGTTTTAAACTGAGCGAGAAAACGCCGTTCAACATAATTTTTATGGTTTCATGTAAAAGTAGAAATCTACTAATGATTTACAGTTATGAAGTCAAACACTTTTCAAACGGTGCTTAACATTTCAATTTACAGATGAGCTAAATTGAAAACATCAAGTTTAATGAAGTATGAAGTTTAAACTTTAAACACAATTTTCTTACAATAATACCATGACGAATTTTTTTTTTCGATGCACTTGATCGATTTTCCTTCAGTATGCCATCAACGACGTGCGCTTCTAAATCAGTTGAACCAAAATATAACTTGAAATGGAAAAATCCCAATTTAATTAATTTGTTCTGTTGTATTAACCCAATTTTTGGATATTTTATAAATAAAAATTAGAAATCACAAATTCTTGGTCAATTTAAAAATCAATTTACTAATTTCTAATACAATCATTAACTGTCTGGTACGAAACAAATCTGAACAATAGAAGGATTATCTTAATATACATTTAAATCTGTTTAACGACAGCAAATCATTGGGCTTCCCAAATGCACCAAAAACCCCAGAATAGATTTGAAATACATTATTCACGTCAAAAATATTTATTATAGTGCTAGCATGCAGATAACGGTCATAGGAGATTAAAAATAGCCGCTAAAATAAACCTCAATGTTTTCGTAGCATTTTTCGCTGTCCTTAAAGGATAGGCTCATGGCCTTTTAAAAAAAAAGGAATTAACATAAATGGATAGTTTATAAATTGTCTTTGTTTTTCAGATGATATAATCTTAATAGGCTCTGATATAGAGCAGCGATATTCAAAAAAAATTAAGTTAAAGCATCTATCAGATGAGACATGTTTGCAGATAGCCTTTTTTGCGTTATGGGGAAAAATACCATTTTGTCCACCAATACTTCTCATGATGGCAAATATAGGCTATAGGTGTGGTATAATTATTATCCAAGATATTTGTTTCCTTTCTGGAATTTCTATCGCTTATCTTCGAAGTTTTTTGAGAACTTCCTTTATGTTTCCGGAATTTTTGTCTTGGTGTTTAACAACCATTGTCTATAACATCAAGGTATGATCTACTTACATTCGACAGGATGTTTGAACTTTTTCTGACATTTTACTAACTGTTTTATCTATTCCTAATAATTGTTGTCATCTATTTCAATAAAATTCTGGAACACGCAAAATAATCGTGCCTCTAATCTCCCAATAAAAAGTACTCTCTTATTTACCAAAGCAAAATTACTTCTTGAGAAGGTTCAAATATTTAATTTAGGTGCTTTTCCAATTCAATATTTTTGAAATTTGTATCATTAAAATGTTAAACTATACACTTATTAAGATAGAAACTGTTAGAAGTTTTAATGATGTCCACAACCAGTGGTTGTAGACAAAGACAAGAGAAATGGGTCAGATGTTAATCAGTTACACGTGCCACGCATGGGTACTGGAAAGCATATGTTGACAACTTCAGATCAAATCTATACAATATTCCGCATGGTAGCTGATTTTTAGCATCGTCAACAATTAGGATAATTTCCTATATCTTACCATATAGGATCAGGACCATCGTATACAGGATAATATCCTATATACAATATTATTGTAAGTTCTTTTATTCAATAGTTATTTTAGCTAAATTATAAATGAAATTTTGGTTTTACTGAGCACCAAGTAAAATTATTTAAAAAAAACACGTTAGAAAAACTGTATCTTTACAATAAAATACACATTAAAGAGTTAGTTGCATGTAAACCGAGTTTTGGCATTTTTAAAGGATCTTTACATAAAGAACGAGTTAGGAATAACTGCCTAAATATCCAACTGCACTTGTTCAGTGCTTTAACAGTTGAAAATGTTCAGTAGAAATTTTAAAAGCAATTTAATCAAGAACTATTTCCCAACAATATAAACCAAATATTACAAATTATAAATTCATAGTATTTTAAATCATAATTGAAAAGTTTAATTATAATAATTTTATTTGACACTAACTTTTGCCAATGCAAGTAAAGAAAATTTTAGAATTTTCGCGCTGCAAACAGTCAAACAAAATTAGTTTGCAGTATAAAATAATTATTGTTATTTAAATAAATTTGGAAAGCAGTAAAGTACAGTGATTTTGTCCAGTACAAAGAAATTTACCAAAAATGTATAAATAGCTGAAAGGTGCAGTGTCCTTATTTTTATCCAGTTAATCGATAAACTGAGATTGCTGGATGGTAGTGAAGGAGCTGAACTATCTTGCCTTCCGCATTCATGAAAAGCTGTGCAGTACGCTTGCATTTCCTATTTGTCTTATTTTCAACGAGTTCTTTAAACTAATAATATTTTCACCAATATTGCTGCCAAATTGTTAGGAGAATTGTCAACAATCGGGGTTGGCGGCACTGTATAGTAGTGGTTCGGTTCATCTTTGAGATCTTTGGTTGTTACAATTTATACGATACCTTTTATAGGCACTTCCGAAGTACTGCCACGGTAAAGGTGGTATCAAAAGGGGTTGATGGTATTTTTCCAAATCTCAGGGTTTTGGCATATGCTCCTATGGCTAGCTCAATTGGAGCAAGAAAAAAACTTAATTGGCGACTTCTTTTCAAGCAAAAAACTAAGGAAAGTAACTCAAATTGCCCTAGGCGCCACGTGATTATAAAATATTACTCTCAAAAATACTCTACTACCCAAATCACGAAGAGTAGCTTTTAGAAAAGAAGTCACCCGATATAAAAAAAAAAATTGCAAGAGCTGCAAGAGATACGCTTGAACTGTAAACAAATGAATTTATTGTAAATTACAACGGCACCAAAGTTTGATTCGAGCAAAAAATAAGTAATATATAATCTCGTTTGTGTTTCTTGCAAAAGCAAGATTTCCCCGCGTATAGCTATATTTAGGGTTACAGTATGATGGTAAAAAAAATATTATATATCTACACAAAGTATAAAATTGAATAACAACAAATTAACTCGAAATCAAAATTTTAGCGCAATATCTACGCAATATTATCACAAACAACAAAAAGACAGCACAAAACACTTATCTCATGTAACAGACTTCGATGTTGATTGTCCGCAGATTAGATATTAATGTTCTTCCAAATGAAGTTTCCAAATAAAATAGCTTGACAAAACATATACGGCACCAATAATAATCCACAGAAAAAAACAAAAATTCGTAAAACCACAATGGTACTCCAAAGCGAAAGGTACCAAATCTCATATCCACAAGATCGAACAGTCCCAAAAAAAAAGGAAACTTGGTTAATATTGACCTATGGAAGGACCCTAAAAGAATTTTCTCTTTGAGAAAATATATTAGCAAAAAATAGAACTTTACCTCGTAGATGGTGTAATCGAGGGTATAATTTAAACGAAGGCAAATACTTGGCTAATGCTGAGTCAAAAAAATATCCAAAAATCCACGTTGTACAAAATAATCCCAATTATGGAGCGGCAAAAAAATATACCAAAATTTCCGTACAAACGGCACATCTAGAAATTCTTACAACCAACAATCACCAGCGAAAAATACCTTCTAATAATTTTCGTAGTGGATCATGTGCTTTCTGGTCTCAAGATAGCAACTATCTAAAGAACAGAGCCGCACTTCAATATTTCGATATTCAAAATTCCATTTTCAACCGTGACAGTACCCCATGATTCTTAAATTGTTTCTTTATTATTTAGTGAAGAATTCGACGCGTTCTTAACGTCGGAAAATGTTAATATATTTGTTTCATTTGTTATCAATGTGGTGCTGTCAGCAGCTATAAAATAAATTAAATTTTTTTAGAATACGCTTTTAGCATTACAGATTTCCTTTACTGATCATGTAAATTAAATACCTAAAATAAAGCCTTGACAGCCTTGGGATTTATTAATATAAGTGGTCTACTTCTTTTTCTTCACGTGCTGATCCGTTACCGGATGTTGGCGATCATTCTGGCTATCATTATTTTGATTGCTGTAGCCCGAAATAGTCCTGTTGTGGTTGTCAAAAACCACGTTCTTAAGTTTTTCAGCCACAATATCCTTCTTCTCCCAGGCCCCCTTTTTCCATACACCTTTTCCAGGAGTATCAGTTGTAACAATCCGTAACGCTTTTCATGCCTTATGATATGACCGAGATACTCTAATTTTCTTCTTTTGACAATGTTCACGATTCCTTTTCCTTGTCCATCCGTTCTAATACCTCTCTGTTTGTCATGTGTGCAGTCCATGGGATTCTCAACATGCGCCTATACAGCCACAGTTCGAATGCTTCAAGTTTCTTATTGGAGGCCTCTGTCACTGTCTAGGATTCCACGACATAAAAGAGCACTAAAGAGACATACTAGCTTTTTTATGATCTGTTTACTCTAAACTGTTTGAATGATTTCTTTTTGGATTTCTTCTGAACTAACTGGTTGCCTTACTGTCAATCTGGTATTGATAGAGGTAGTATAGTAAATTCCTCAGGTACATTACGTGTAAGTTGAGACTTCACATCGTTAAATCGGGTACAACCATTTATTGCAAAAACAATGTCTTGCCACGCTTGCGGAGAGAAGAAAACAAACAGATGCTACATTCTTGGGTAAACTGGGGTAAGCTTTCGTCCAAAGTAAATATTTATATTCCTCCAAGAGTATTGAGGAGTTTAATTACCACATCGAGATTATTTCAAGACTATACGTAATATTCTCGGCAATCAACAGAATGGCTCGCAATGCTAAGGAATGCGGTTACATGCTTTTTTCCCATTTTTCTTTGCGTAACAAGAATTTGATCCATATTATTCCCTAATTAAACTTACGGTCCTCGTCTTCAGGAGAGCGAGTCTATTCTCCGCGGTCGGTGCATGTCTAGGGAGTTCCCAAATTAAAAAAAATTATGTCAAAATATACAAATACGACCTTATTACTTTCGTTGATTTCTTCAGTTTTGCTTTTCATAAAATAATTTTTTGAAAATAAGCATTTTATTGGTTCTTCAATGTTTCTCACGTCTATGTAAATCGATTAATAAATAATCAGCAATAAGCAAGTAAAACACTTTGTCTAATTAATGTGGATTAAAAGCTTTGTTTCTTTTACTTCAGGATCTTCTGGATCCGGATCTATAGGATAAACGTTTTATTGTTTAAAATTTTTACACAGTTTGGTCCTGTTAAGATTGTCACATTTAGTATGGACTAATTTTTATTACCACGTTTAAATAATTATTATTATCTGTTCATAAGGTGTGTAATTTAACATTTCCTCATTATTTAGAAATTGAAATAATAATAATAAGTTAATTTTTACTCAAAAGTACACGTCACTTAACTGTATTTTGGTGACTTATTATTCTATGGAAAATTATTTAAATTAATACAAAGCGTTATTCATAATATTAATTAATTATTTCAAAATTTCACTAAATTTCAATTTTTAAAATTGTACCAAATAATTTTGACGTATAAAACTTAACACAATTTTAACAATTAAATACAAACTTTCTTGTAGAAGTTTAATTAAATAACTTATAGTGTCAATTTTAGTTAGGTTTATTTAAATTCATCAAAAGTTGTCGTTTATAACGTTTTGTTTGAGTTTTTCAGTGCGAAACTTTATTAACATATAATTAATACGAACACATCCTAGCTCTTCAAGTTATTTAGTTTTACAGTTTCGGGAACCAACAATAGGAGTTGAGGAGTGAAGAGGTACTTTGCCGTCTTTTGTTTGGGTTTCGAAATTTATAAAGTGAAAATGTGGAAAAACAAAGCTCCGTTAGAAATAATTTGATCTCGTTACGATAAAAGTGAAATTAAACGAAATGTGCGTCTATACGCAGCCAATAAGTGCTACATACCCACTCATATCCAATTCCGGTTGTCAGTTTCAAGGTAACGACTTCCGGACCTAAATAAACTCAAGATTGGGCAATCAAACCTGGACGAGAGAAATGAAAACTAGAATTAAAAAGTGCGTAGGCAGTATAAAAATATAACGAGGACAAAATGTATAGGAACAATTTTTAATAAAATTATAACGAATCTTCTATTGTTATTCGTGGTTCAGAAAATTAACTAAAAGACGAAACATGCATAACAATATAACAATTACGCCATTATATTTATTTCATAAGAAAAGTCAGTTTAGAAGAGTGAACAAAAAAATTTATTAAAGCATGAATAAATATCTCATTGAAGAAGTTCTACTTTTAAGATAATTTCTTTAAAATAATGTTAATTGCAGTTTTTGTGTATGCAAAAAATAAGTAGGTTTGCAGCCAAATGAAGTGCATTTTTGACATTAATTTCATGAAAAGTACGTGAAACTTTTGATTGTCCTTTTTAACGAGTAATCTAATAAATGACCCATAAATAATAGTACCAAAATAATTCTTACTTTGCTGACAGCCATAGAATTCGTATTTAAAAACTGTATTTATTATATCACTCTCCTCTTTTTGGGTAAAAAATATGTTTACATAAAATATTAAAATATTGGAGACAATATTTTGTTTCACAATTTTTTAGAAAATGATGATACGAAGAAAATTGTTTTAGTCGATCTGGAGGCGCTAAATATTTCAACGTGTTACTTCGCTATTTATGTATTGCTAATTCTAGGACCGCCACAAGCAATTTATACTGTAACCGTTTATTACATACTGAATAAATAATGTAATTATTTTTATTGTATAATGTAATTAACGTCTAACGTTACTTCAATTATGTAGTATGTAAATAAAGTCTAGCATATATTCCTTTTTTCTTATTGTAGTAGAGAGAAAATAAAAAAGAATCAATTTCTAAATTTAAAAAAGGATCTTTTTTTAACTTGAATGAACAGGATCGTTAAATCTTTTTAAATTATAATAAGGTCATGCTTGATGCAATTGAAAAGCTATTGCCAGATTTAAATTTTCTGCATCTCTAGTAGACGGATATGATTAAATTTCACTTAGAGTAATAATGAATTAATTTAAAAATGAAATTATCAACAGTAACATAATAAGTGCATGCAAGCGATACTGAAATCTTCTTTCTTATATCAAAATCTTCTTGATTTTCTTTGCTCTAGACCAAACAAAAAGAACATTATACTTTCTTAACTTTATTATTTTTGCAAAGGTTAATTTTGTAAAACTTCAAAAATAGATCTAGATTAGTTGAATAGTACTTATAATCGTACTACAGTAGCATGACTTCTACGGGATTTCCAGTCTCATGGTTTGAACAATTCTTATCTCTCGCCCAAGTTTGGCCAATTAGATATTCCCACCATTTTCAGCTCCTTCTCCACAGCTTCCAACCATATTTTTTTTGGTAATCCATTTTTTAGCATGTTGAGATAGCCTAAACAACTGACCATTTGTACGTTAATTACTTTTGCTACTTCTAATGGTTTGCCATGCATACTTTTGACTATATGTTTTTCATTTATTTTTTGCAGTGTTTTGTTACCCGTTTGATTTAGCTTTTACAATTTGCGTTTATGTAATTTAATAATTATTATTACTAAGGGCTTTTTAGTTTTTAACTACGATTTTGTTTTTATTGGAAAATTTTTTTGATCTAATGACAGTTTTGTAATGTGTGTTTTTCACTTATTAAAATAGTAAATCTACCATTTATCATGTCTTCAATTTCAATCAAAAATCACATAAAAGTAATTAAAATGCACTAAGAAAATGGTGGATCTGTGAAAACTACTCGTACATATTCGAAAACTATTGAAATTTTCAGTCGTTATAATCGTTCATCTAAAACCACTATTGAAAGTTTGGTAGTTCAATTTGAGTCCAGTGGGGTTCGGTCCATGACATACCAAGAACAATCCGTGTTTGTTTAAGTTATTCAACTAACAATATTGCTGCTATGAATGAAGTGTTAAAAAGATCCTAATTTATTAATTCCACGGCGTTCTCAGCAATTGGACTCATTTACGACTACCACATGGCAAATTTTGCCTAAAGATTTGGGTCTAAAACCTTAAAGGGTCAGTTAAAGAATTAAAGACAGCTGGCCAGCTGTTCATCGAAAATTAACTAATTTTATCATTGAACGAGGGGATGGATTTCCTGAAAAAATCATCTTTTCATATGAAGCTCATTTTCATTTAAATGTCAATAAGTAAAATTGCCGCATTTGTAAAACGAATTTTGAAAATTCTGTTACTGTTAATTGATTATGTTATCAGAACATGTTAAAAAATTTCTGCAGGACGACGCCACGTACCACATAGTTACTAAAACAAGTAATTTATTATAAACAAAATTTCCTAATCGAATAATGTCTAGTAATTCTGCAGTTCATTGGCCCCCTAGATCGTGTGATCTAACGCCGTCAGACTATTTCATGTGAAGCTATGTGAAAGATCAAGTCTATGCACTTAATCCACGTTCTATTGAAACCTTGAAAACCAACATCCGACACGTAATTGGTGATACAGAGCTGCAACTAAACCAAAACCTAAAAATAACTTTGACAAAAGAATCGATCTCTATATGTTTGCTTCGACATTTTTCCGATATTATTTTTCATTCATACATGATAGACTTTGTACATTATAAATTAATAAACAAAATACAAAACTTCAATACAAAAGGTGTGTTTTATTTAAAATTTGAAAACAAAGTTATTGCTGAAAAGCTCTTTGTTACGTGTATTCAAATTTTTACTCTTTGGAATACTTATTAATTATTTATTATTGCACTTAGGTTACTGCACATTTCTATTTTTGCTTCAATCTCTTCGTTTGTTATTAAAGAGTTTAAATAATTCTGAAACATGTATTTGTTAGTTTTTTTGGCATTAACCATTATTTCCAAACAACTTAAGTTTGCTTTTGTTTCTTGGCATTGTTTGTGATTTTTCAATGAGGATTCTTACAATCTTCCAAAGCTTTTTTATACTTTTTGTAAACACCGGCCACCCAATCTGTGTATGTTATGCACTAATAATTAGTGATGTGATTGATTGAAATGAACATAATTTTTTTTTATAGCACCCATTTATTTATTTATCGAAATGGAGTTTTAAAATATTGTTTTTGGAACAATCCTAGTAATCGCGGACTTCTGTTAAGTTCAACTGTGTGTTATATTTCCTATAAAATAGAGAATAATTTGGGTGAATTCTAATTAATGTCCAGATGCAAAAAGGCAACAAAGCAATCTTTATCTCTTGTATATAATTAAATATTACGTTGTGAGAAACAGAGAGGGGTTTCTAGTGCCGCATCGGAAGCTATTTATAATGTCACGTTATATATGTACGTTTACCTATAAATGTTTATTAACTTGTGAAAATATATTTTAAGTATTAAGTTATAATAAAATTTTAATTCAAGAAATTATTCATTAATAAATAAATACATTTTTTTCATAATATGCCTTTTAAAATTTAATTATCAGTCCACGTCTATCTGACGAGTATCCTTTAGAACGAAATATATATGATCCTGGATCTATATTAATGAGTTAAATAAGTAAGTGTAGAAAAAATTGTCAAATTCGATTAAAATTTTATTATAACTTATAATAATTAATACTTTAAATACTTATAATATCACTTTAGTTATGGCTAGACAAGTTAATCTCTTAATCTTGTGTAAGAAAAACTCAGCTGTTGCCTGTTCGGATTTGGATTACTAAATACGAAACATGGATGTGACAGGGTTATTTTACAGAAAAGCCCAAACAGCCACTCCCGATTTTCTACGTTTTCCGGTTCAGCTGCGCGTTGAGTTGCTGCTTGACCTTATTCAAAAATAAAACAACAGGCTTCAGGTTAATTAAGACCAAATATTTGATGAATAAATCATCTAATATTCATTCTTAATGTTATTTATTTTTCGTATTTATAATTCTTCTTTGTTTGCGTTTTTTATATGCATTTTTAGATATACCTCTCTTCAAGTTCTCTCCATTTGTCTCTATTTCCCGCCTGCCTGATCCAATTGAGTCCTGCCACAAGCATTATATCGTCTCCTTAGTCGACCCGTGTATGCTTCACGCTATACAGCTGGCCATTACTTTGGTCTTATTTAGATTCATTTGTAACCCAACTTTTTTTGAGGTTTTGTTTAATTCCATTATCTTTCCCTGTAATTCTTGTTGGTTATTTTTTACTATTAGCACTACATCATCAGTATACTGCAGATAGCTTAAGTATTTCATTTATTTTAATACCTCTTTCTAAGCAGTCTATGTTTTAAAGACGTCTTCTAAGATGAGGATAAACAGTTTGGGTGACAAGCTATTCTTTTGTCTTACTCTTCTCGCCAAAAGTATCAGGTTTGTTCGTGATGCTGGTATATTGCTGTAGCTTTATCTGCTATTTGTTGCGACAGCTGACTGTAACTACTGTTTATTTTACAGTTGTTTAGTGCTCGTTGTATAGTCCACGTCTCGATTGTATCAATAGACTTTTCTTAGTCAATGAATCCATTATATACATATAGGAATGTTATATTCATTACATTTCTCGATCAAAAGTTTCATTGTTAGTAGATAATCTGTGATCTTATAGAGAGTTCTTTTCTAAATCCACCCTGTACGTTGAGTTGGTGGTCGCTCATTTTTTTGGTTAAGCGGTTTGTAATTATTTTTGTTAATAATTTACATGTGTGATACCAGGCTTATTGGTCCATAGTTTTGGAGTTTTCAGGTGTCTCTTTTGAATATTAGTACCATTTTAGCGTTGTTTCATGATTTAGGGATTCTACCCTAATGTAAACATTCATTTAGAAGTCTTAGTAAAGCAGTGGTTAACTTTTCCCCTCCTTCAACTATCACGCCTGTAGTCACCTCATTTATTCCGGGTGTTTTATTTCTTTTCGTGTCTTTTAAAAGCATTTTCCATTTCTTCCCCATTTATCTCTGGCATGTTTTCTAATTCCACATTGATTCATATAAGTCTAGTAAAATCTTTCTACTACTATCAACATTTCTTTATTTCTCCGCCTTTGTTCATTATGGAAAGTATATTCTTCCGTCCCAACTATGATTGCAGACACTTCATTTTTTTGTTTTTCTTTTTTACTTTGTTTATCAGACATTTCGTTTCTGTATTTCTAAAGTCTCTTAGTTTTCTTCTAATTAGTTTATTCAGTTCTGTGCATTCAACCGATCCTTTTTCGTGTCTTTTGTTGAGTAGCCTTCTTTTTTCGATTAGTTTCTTTGTATCTTAGTCTATCGCGGGTTTTGTGAGTTTGGGTGAATTTATATATACTTCTCTAACACTTTCTGTTATTATCTTTGTTATATCTTCATTAAGATGATCTATATTTATGAGTTGTTTCTCGTCGTATGATTTCTCCAATCTTTTTCTTTGGCGTCTATTATTTTCTGACTCCTTTCTTTAATTTATTAATTTGATAGGCGTTCCTAACTTCTTCTATTCAATTTCAGTCGTTCTAATTTCTTATTTGTAACAAATCTTGCTCTGACCATTCTATGGTCACTACCTGCGTCGAATGAGTTCAGTACGTTGACGTCGTGAACAGTTTGTGTATTAGTTATCAGTTAGAATATAGTCTATTTTGTTACTAGTTGATCTACTTGGACTAATCCACTTCCATCTCCTACTTGGGTTCATTTTAAAGGAGTTCATCATAGTATAGATTGAACTCACTCATGAAATTCAACAGTCTTTTTCCACGTTCATTTCGATCGTTGTATCCATAGTTTCTTTCCCAATTTTTGTATTGAAGTCGTCTATTATCATTTTGAGAGTTGCCACTTGATCATTGATTGTCTTTTAATCTCTTCACAGAACATTTGAATTTCTTCGCCTGGGTGTGTGCTGGTACCTGGATTATCTTTAGTTTTGTACTCTTATTTATTTTGCTGATGATATACGCTACATAATATGTATATGTACGTCTATATATATTGTAATGAATTGCTTCGACGTAAAATAATACTTAATATTTTGTAAGATAAATAAACTTGTATTTGAAAAATAAATATTGCTAATGGTAGATAAAATGTTACCTGGGATGTACTTACTTTTACTGCTTGAGCTGCAATCTTGAATAAAACCTTTGTCCTGTTAGTGAAATAATTTGTTTTGAAATTTTAAATAAACTGCCACAATTCTTGACCTTTTTGTACCAACTTTGTATTAGATTTAACATTTACAAGTGATTATAGATGTCACCAACATAGCCAAAGTTACAATGAGTTTATTCTTTGTTGGTGCATTATACTGTAGGTGTGGATGCTTGAACAGTGTATTCTGTGACTTAAAACTAAAATATGCAAGTGATCATTTGAAATTAAATTACTTAAACTAAATAAATCTAAATGGTGCAAAACAATGTTTTTGGTTCGAGTTTAAATTATAATAACTAACCGGTGCAACATCACAGCTGTTCTAAAGTAGGTCATCAATCCTTCTTCGATATCCAGTGGCACCAAAAGTAGTGTCGTTAGAGTTTTGTACCATTTTCCCAGGTAAATACGAAAATTTTATTTTATTTTCTTTTTCTCCAATGCACTTTCTTGAAATTCACTTTTTATTACATTAAATATCCATAGCGTCACTAATAGTTGTACATTGCATGTCGACAAAATTATTTTATAGGTTATCGTTCATTTTATAATTTTCAGGAGCAAAATTTTTACGTCTTCACTGGACTAGTGAAATGGGTCGACTAAACGTATTTTTCGCATCGCGAGGCACATAAATTTGGAAATTCCAACTTTTTTATTATGGGTTTTTCCACAAATGCCCGATTCCTATTGGCTGGGTAATCTTATCAAACGGAAGTCCATGAAACTTTCACAAAAATTAAAGTCTTCAAAGCCGTCCCGCACAAAATTATTAGAAAAATTCTAATTACACCGGTCGTTCTACAATCGTCCGTCAAAGTACGAATTCTTTCTTTACACTTCATGTTAATTTCCACACACTTTGTTTATCCTAACCACTTGCGTAACACTTAGTTTTTAATTCCTCATCCCTCAATACTAATCTCACTCAAATCCTTATCCTATTAACAATTTTATTACTAAATCTAAAAATCTGACATATTTGCAGGTTACAATTTCACATTTTTCAATGTAGAAGATTCAATTTTGCATCTACCATCCTCACTTGGATAGCAAATCGTTCTACAAATTAATACGCATCTTTTGGTATGCCTCATGATCCAAATACAATTTTTTATGTGACCTAAATCTCTCTTTTTTTAGGTTTTCCGAAGGATGAAATTTTCTTTTGCTCATTTTAGCCTTATTTGAATCTTTTGGATTTTGGATTCATTTGCAAAAGTGCCAAGAAATGTGGACGCTGCTATTGGATATGCAAAACAATTCCAACTTTGATCTGTGATACCCGTAGGATGAAATTTAATTTTAGAATGCTAACTGCTCTCGACAGCTTATGAAATGAAATTTTGTATTTAAAATGGCTCTAATGGCATTCCATGAACCTATTATAACTGCTACATGCCAAATATTATCAACCCGTTACACAAAAATTTCCATCCGAGGTTACAACTTTATCTACCGTAGCTACTGGCTTTCATCCGAGGATGCTACTTTCTTTATTGAGGTTATTTATCTTAGTTTTTAAGTTGCCGACATGACAATATATATATTATATAGAGCCATAAGTCTAAGAACCATAAAAACCACTATACTGTAGGTGTCTCCTCCGTACATGACGTGGTTACCCGATCTTAGATTTATATATTCTTCTTTCTTTCTTCTGATTTGTGACGGACCAACAATGCCATATTAAATTTTTTCACTTCGTGTAATTTATTATCGTCAACCAGAGTTCGAACGTTGTAAGTTCCTACCTAAATCGTCGTCAATTGATAGCCAGGTGTAACCCAGGGATTTTTAGCACCCTCTCTCTTTTCGGGTTTCCGATTGCTATCGCAATCGGGGTTTCTGAGAGTGTTAGAGACTGAGAACCGTTGTGCAATTTATACAGAAATAAATTTGTAGAATTATGCATTTACTATTTTACACATAATTGGGGCTAGAAATGGATCCTATTTATTATCAAGATAATTGGTTTTGCAATAGCTTTATAATATTATTTATTATGCTTATACGATTTATTGAATTTTAGTTTTTGAGCAACCTTTCCTGAAAGCAACTATAGAATATCTTATGAACATATAACGTAACGTTTAAAGAGTCCAAATAAAACCAAGAAGTAGAACATCAATTGGGAAATAATACAAAGATAGACAAAAGATGAGATGGTTGTAAATTAAGTACGTGAGTTCTGATGTCAATTATCTAGATAGACTTGATCAAGTAAAACCTACTTTTGACTATCTCTCATCAGAAGGCAAGTAAATAGAAATATTTAGTATATGAGAAAGTAACCTGTGCAAGGTTTTCCTATGACGTCCTACCCTAAGTCAAACTTATAACTAAACAAATAAAAGATAAAAATTAATAAAATAGATATAATATAACAATAATTGTAATGGAAATAACAGTTTGGCTGAAAAATTCGTATCGTTTTGAAGAAAAAAACATTTTTTTGGCAAGATTCAATTTTATTATTCAATATAGTTGCTTTCGAGGGCGATACACCAATTAGAGCGATCTTCCAACTTTTCAATACAATTTTTGTAGTACGATTTGTCTTTAGCCTTAAAATAGGCCTCTGTTTTGGCGATTACTTCTTCATTGGTGCTAAATTTCTTTCCAGCGAGCATTCCCATGAGGCCTGCAAACAGGAAATAGTCGCTGGGAGCTAAATCTAGAAAAACGGTGGGTTGGGAAGCAATTTGTAGCCGAATTTATTGAATTTGACCATCGTTTCTATCGACATGCGACACGGTGCATTGTTTTGGTAAAACAACACTCTTTTTCTTCAAATGGGGCCGTTTTTTTGCAATTACATCCTTCAAACGCTCCAACAATGCTATATAATAGTAGCTGTTGAAATAAATTCTAGTGTCGCTCTCTCTTAGAAACGATACGAACTTTTTAGCCGATCTCGTACAATGAAAAATTCAAATTTTCTGTATTATTAAACTAATTCATTCATTAACATTAATTAGAATAAGGAAAGGATAAGTCTGTTGATCTTCGAGAAAAACGATGAACATTAAACGACAAAAATAATCATAAAGCTTTCGCAATATTCTGCGGATGTAACGCACTTTGCATTTATCATTTCATTATTACCATAACTTTTATCAACACAAAAAACAGTGCAAAATTAAGTTTTTATTATTTTACTACAGAAAATCTTGGTTATCATAAACTTACTATTATATTTTTATTTATAGAGGTATTTCTTACTACTTATGTATTTATCTTCACCTAAACATTGGATTAGCCATTTATTGGAAAATTCAAGAAAAAGAATATAAAAATTTTCAAGATAAAATTTTAAGTGGTCTACGCTGAAGCTGTTCGGAAGTTGTTAGGGTAAGGTTTGGAACGATTCGGGTAAACAGTTGGATAAAGCGAAACATTGAGAAATAAATACTAAGATAATTTGCTACACTACAGTGGATGTAGTACTATTATTAAAAAACATTTTTTGTCATTTAATACAAAACAGTAAAAACAAAGTCTCCATTAGTTATACATTTAAAATTGACCATTTGAAATTTAAATTTTCTTATGTTTTACATTTCGGGCATCCCTCGTCACTAAAATTGGATTACGGCAAATCGACCCTCAAAATATTTTGATTTAATACAAAACACAACACAATTTTTTCAATATCTTTCGAATCTTTGCATTCAATATATAAAAGTAAACTTAACGTGATATTTCAATCGAACCTGGATATTTCCAGCTTCTTCAACTGTAGGTGAATGTGTTTTTTCTCCTTTTCTCTGAAAATGCAATTGCATGATCGTTAAAATGCTATTTAAAACCAGCTTTATGTATTCGCATTAAAAAGATTTACGAAACCTTTTATATTTAATGATGTAAACATATCTCTAAACCCTGCGTATTTGTAATAATTTTTTTTATCCTTAAAATTAAATAACATGGCAAATATCAACATCTCTAAGCATCCCTTAAATAACTGGTTAGGGTAATTGTGCGCCACTTCATGAGTTGTCGTGAAAAATGTGCTCATGTCTACTAGTAAATATTGGATCATTTTTAACCCTGCATGCACTTAATTTTGTTTATTTATCATCAATTTAATTGACTCTATATAATGTAATCTAAAATTCCTATTGTTAACAATAATTTATGCCAAGAAGTTATAAATTTTAAACGTTTAAACTCACTCCATCTGCATTTTTTTACTAACATTCACTTTAGTCCCACTCTTTTTTAAAGTTATTTTACTCACTAACTTTAAAGTTCAACCATGGTGCATCCATTAACGTTAAATGTATGCTAGCATCGGAAGCAGGTAGTATGTGAAATTTAATTTTCGTCGTTGAAATCAAAGCTTGTTTTTCACTTGCTGTATTTTTATTTTACTTTTAAATTTCTACATTTTGATGGATTTCCGATATCCTGCACGGTAAAGGCATTTCAGAAGCTTTTATAATATAAAAAGTAGTTCATGAATACAAAACAATAAAATTCAAATACAAAAAAAGTCGTTAAAAATTTCCCGGCGGAGTTATCTTTGCAATAAAGCAAATATTCCCATACCCTTTTTAAGGATAGTATAAGGCGTAACAAGGCACTTTGATTGCGACGATATAAAAAATACACCAGATTCGATTTACGATAAAGGTAGGGACGGACTGGGTACATGGACAATGCGGAAAATTCCATGTCTTTAAGGCCGAATTTACTACCTCATTTTAGTTCTGAAAAAAATTCGAAGTTATCAAATTAATTTGTTAGTAGCATTCGACAAATAAAGTATTTACATTGCTCTAAACTTCCAAAGCAAATAGTGTATTTACAGAGGAAGTATTTTCTAGATTAAATTAATTTTTTAAACAAAGAAAATTTATAAAAATTGAATAATATAACATTTATAGTCGACCGTAAATTACAATTAAAAAGAATTATAATTCAGGCTTGATCCTTAAAATCTACCGGGTAAGAAAGGTCGTTTTGAAAACCAAGGTTTAATGGAAAACCAGCAAGCAAAACTGATAAATTTTAAAATGGTCGTAGCGTATGTATTAAGCCCCTATTATCGCAACTTTAATTTTTTTTGAATTGATAGGACGCTAAGCATGTTTAACGCATTTTAGAATTACCTTAAAAAATAATAAAAATATGTGGTAGGACCTACATTATATGTAATATATATAAATAGCCTAGAACGGACTGGATTACAAAATGCCATTAAATAATAGTTATTTATGCACCAAGGTGCGTAAGTGCCAGGTTTCTGTAGTTGAGAATGAATCAAATGAAATCAAAACCTAAGTTGAAGACTTGAATGTCAAAGATGGTAATTATTATTTTCATTACTTCTCAATGAAGATTGAAAAGAAACCCTATCGAAATACATTTAGTAATCTCTGAAAAGAAGAACACTTATGCAATGCTGAGAAAATTAACTCAAAATGCAATCTATTAAAATTAAAAACTGGTCCCAAAATCCAACTCGTAAAAGAAATAATAAATTATCACGAATAGACCATAAGCATAAATACTTTTATTTACAATGCGATTTTTTTATTAATTGTACATAATTATTTACATAGTACTGCTATTTTTTATGTGAACCTAGTAATCTTAAAAAAAACATCAAAAATCATATTCGGTCGGACTCAAATGTCAAAAAATCTGGTACTAAGACTGAATAATTCTACGAGCCGCCACTAAGCTCAATCACTACTTGAACTTTTGAGGTTTTGCTTAGACTTGCAGCAATTCTTTCTCAGATCTTTTCATAATAACAATGATGTTTATACAACTCAAATTTTTGTGTAAAAAGGTTTCTTTTATACGTGCGTTCCAATTAAATCCAAGTTTTATTAAAATGAAGAATGAGATTCGCTTGATTAAAAACCACTTAACCTTGAAATTTACGTTTTTTTGTATTTCAATTCAACAATGCTCTTCTTCTGAAGTCGTTACGTTTTTATTTTCCACAATTGATTGCATTAGATTTGATTATAAGTACGTGATCTGATAAACTTGAAGAGAAATAAATAAACCAATGCGACTTTTATTTCTTCGCGGTCAAGGTGGGAAAGTTGTTTATCCACAATCACACTGTTTTGTTGGAAATCGTTCTAAGATTTTCCCAATTATAGAAAAACGAAAAATAATTTTAACTGTATTAAACTTTGAGTTATAAATTACTCAGCGGTCGGAATGATTGTGTGGTTGAACTGTAGACTTTTTGAAAGACCGTCATAATTTCATTTTATTAAATATTTTAAAATTTATTGAGAAAATAAATTTTGAGCGATACAAGTTAAGTTAAACCAATAAAGGGAGAAAAGTGAAAACGATAAAAAATATAATGAAACAAGAATTACTTACAAATTCATACGTTAAGATTTACGAAATCTTCTTTACTTTCGTAGAAAAATGAAGTTTATTGGATAATAAAGCCCTCAAATTTCTTTGTGGTAAAATAATTACGCAGCATGGGGTTGCAAAATTGCATCTTGCATTATCTATGCTTTAGTAGAATTTACTGCGTTTTATTTAACCTGGGCGCTTTAAATATTTTTGTTTGTGGACCCCCTTCCTTCAATTTTTTTTAACGTTTTTTTTTCTATATTTATGATTTTACAATTTATGTCAGTTTTATACCTTTTAGGCATATAATACGCTAATTATGCAAAATTTAGCACCGCTGATCTAATCTGAATAAGAAACGGAATTAAATAACCATTTTTGTTATGCAAGATTTGTCATTCTGGTGTACCATAAACCTAATACTTAAAAATGCGTGTTTGGTATGTAGGTAAATAAATCGGTAGACTTCCAAACCTGAATTGAGCAGAAAGAAATTCAGACAGAATTAAATAATGTTAAAGATTTAAATCGAATTTAAACTTGTAAAGCATGTAAAGGATTGTCACTTTAAATTAGTGTCGAAAATATGACAGCGAGGTGGTCCAAAAATCTAATATCATTATCAGATGATTTAAATAAAATATTGCTTCGTGTGGGTGCGCCGGATGCATATATTTGCAAACTGTTTAATAAATGTAGGCAAAAATACCGTTTCATTCGTGGCCACTGATAAAAGTCAAGATTATAGGAAGGAACATATGTTACCTTAATTATTGAAAGAATCTTAACTGTTCTCATAAAGTAGATTTTTTAATAAACTGCTTACCTATAAGCACACTAATACTAATTTTAGGTTAAAAGTTAAGAGGAAGATTGACTAATATGAATTTTAATATAGGTTAATTGCTGTGGAAATATATCCCGTGGCAATTAACGAGATCTTTATGGAAGTGTAAGTCGACTTTGAAAGTATGAATGAATCTTTCTAGAGTGTACGAGAGACCGGAGCTAGTGGGTACATTTTGCAGGATTAGTTTTTAAATTATTTATTTTAAAAATGATTTTTTTACATAACTTCTCTAGATCGAAAGTATAAATTTTTGCCTAAAATATATTCACAATTAAATATATTTTACTGCAAAACAAAAAAAAAGTATGCCAACCTATTGCTACACCGATGTGAATTATACGAGGTATTGGTAATATACGAGGGGGTAGTGGCGAGATAATAGTTTAAGCAGTATTCTTCCACTCAACTGCATCTTCACAACATTGGATTTTTTGAAATAATAAAACTGTGAAACAAAATACATTGAGCAGTTCGGTTTATATTAAATATTTAGATGGAAACAGTCCCTGAAGTATAAACCTCTGACGAAATCTGTACTACCTTTACAGAGCAAAGAAAAGCTATATTAATTCAATCGGAAAATTGACAAAAAGTAAATGAAAATAACGAAATAAAAAGCAGCATCACTACGATTAAAGATTTTTTTAAGCTAATAATATACATAAATATATATTTCAAAATAAGCAACTTTAAACAAATTTTTTTTTAAACTATCAACTTTCACTTAAAGATCTATACTTTGGTTATCGCTGGAAGTTTTCACCCTAATTATAAAACAGATTTGAGAAAGATGCATTTTGTTAGGGGATAATTATTTCTAAAAGAATTAAACTGTGCCAACTACGTCATTAACAGCAACTAGCCCCGGTCTCTCCTATTTATTTCTAATGTGAGAACCCCTTATAGGAAAATAACTTAATTGGATTTCAATAAAAAAGCTCTATTTTCCGAAAATAAATCTATAAATATCAAAATGAGAAAATTTGAAAAAATGAAACCAATAATTATAGTATTAGATTACATGATTATTTAGGAGCAGACAAAATTATAAAAAATAACATTAAAAAATAATGAAGCATCGGAACTTATCAATTAATACGATTTGAATTATTCATGTCATTAAGACCTCAATTATTAATGATCGTCTATCATCTCACGCATAATAACATTTGTTTGTTACATCGTGTTAATATTTATATAATTTTCTTCATGGTTAGTGTGTTTATCCTATATATTGAAAATACGCATAAAGTTATCTAGCGCACAGGTGGAACGTAAACTAGTACGGATA
Organism: Lycocerus yunnanus; assembly: GCA_036346125.1. Taxonomy (NCBI): domain Eukaryota; kingdom Metazoa; phylum Arthropoda; class Insecta; order Coleoptera; family Cantharidae; genus Lycocerus; species Lycocerus yunnanus. The sequence continues at coordinate 2,199,276 of JARFIX010000017.1, forward strand.
ACGTAAACTGTCTATAATTTGCCTTCATCATCGGTTAACTCCTTCCTGATAAAACCAGAACGCAAGAAGTTAACAAGTCACAGTTGTCAAAGTCCAGTGTGCGAACAACATCATGAAATTTTTAATTTTAGTGTGTTTGTTAGTGTTAGGTACTTACGCCCAAGAGAATGAAGGAAAAGATGAACAAAACTATGTGCAAGATGCTGTCAATTTCTTGGATACTTGCGGCGCTAAAGATTTCTCGCTCTGCTTTAAAGTAAGTAATTTTTTTTTTTTTTTTTAATTTTAAAAATAATTCGCGGAACTTCGAATCTAACAATGGACACAAATTTTAATTTTAGGAAAGGGCCCTACACTACATTGAAAACTTACCAAGCGATGTAGTAATCGGTGGAGGATTAAGCATAAAGCAAACGAGAATAAGATTAGTCGTGCAGCTAGGGAATACAAAGAGGTAGAATTACCAGAAGAGCCAAGAGCGAGAGAAGAAACAATCGAACAAGTTTTGTTGGACAAAATCGTTGGCTACTTCACCACCCACGACTTTGAATTCAAAGTACCCGATGGAGCAATCAATGAGGTCCAAAGATCACTCGAAGAAGGTAAAATTGAATTATAAGCAACATTAAAATTTAATTTTGTTTTCGTTTCAGGTCGCAAGAAGAGCAAAAAGAGCATCATGCCCCTGTTACTTTTATTGAAACTGAAGTTGGGCATGTTCGGCGCAATTGCTCTCAAGACTTTGGCCATTATTTCGTTCAAAGCTCTAGTTATCGCTAAAATTGCACTAACGATATCTTTGATTATAGCATTAAAAAGTTGACTGATTCCGGTCATCAGCATGCATCTTATGAAGTTGTCGCACACGACGACCATCACAGATCGTTCAAACAGGAACTTCCATATAGAGGATATGCTGAGAAATTCGAAGAACCCATCGTTTCTTAATACCTCAAGTTCAGGTTAACAAACTCACAGTCTCACCTTAAACGCTCTTACAGCATCATTTTTTGTATATAAAAAAAAGTAATTTATTATCAAAGTTTACATTCCTATGTACAAATTATTTATATATTTATTTATTTATTTATTTATTAAATAAAACGCTTTTGTGGTGTTAATCTTCACAGCTATTTTCTTTAATTCCCGAAGTTTTTATTCCACTTTTCACTGCGCACAAATCATTCGATCCATAAATTTGCTCATTAATAATTAATTTTGTGTTACTTATCAAATCGTCTTGGTCTTAATTATGCAACCATTTCATTAGAAATAACGGTTAATTTAAATATTTGGGTAATCGAATAAATTTGTTCCCACAAAATCGTTATAGCAAAAACTCGAGAGTTCAGTTACGGTTTTGAAAAATTTTAATGTTGTATATCCAAGTTTATTGTTTATGACAACAATTACGTTCATGATTAACAAAATAATTATCTCTAGCATAACGAAAAAAGAAAGTGCTACAGGAAAATTCATTGTTCGATTTGACTCATGGTAAAATATTCCATGTGTTTACATCAGGAGTAACAACGTAATTTTATAGCATATAATTTCGGACTGTTCAGTAAATTTATGATTCTTGCGATATATTTTATTGTAAAACAATAATTATGTGAAGCAGCCGGTAGATATCGATCGTCTTGAGTTTTAATTTAAAATTGATTTACAAAAGTAATTATTATAACGATTAATTTTATTTAATATAAAATAATTCAATTTTAATTAGATATTATAGAAGTTTTAATATTTATATAAAATATTATATAAATCTCTGTTTAATCATAAGCTTAAGTAATATGTACTTAAAATTTCTTGATTTATTATTAGAAAACCTAATTATAAATCAAAACAATTAAAAGTTATAAACTTTATAACTAAATTAAGCTGGCGTAAAGGTAACAGATGCAAATCCTTCTCAGAGTTGATTAAATCAACTAATTGGAAATGCACTACTAATTAACAACGAACACATAAAGTAAGTAAAATTATTTTGAAAAGCAGTAGATTTTTCAAATTTTCGTATTCAGTCGGTCACGTACGCCACTGTTATTTTATTACCTGATGTAATTCAATAGGGAGTAATAATTTCGAGCAGAAAGCTTTAAGTAAGACAAACAAACTCGAGACATAATTTCATTAAATAACAAATCTTATACATTTAATTTAATTTAATTCTAAATTTATAATTAATCTGGTGCTTTAATTCAAGTTGCATCAATACGAATAAAAAGCAAAAGAGAAATAAAATGTTTATTAACTGCTAGCAGTATAACGATGTAAACGGAAAATAGCAGAAAATTTCTTATTATAGAAAAACCACTTTTTTTGTGGAGAAACTAAAGAAAGCTGAACCATTTCGATGTAGGATGTACTGACGCCAAGTGACGCCTTGCTCGACTCGAATTCAGGTTTGATCAATAAAGCTTTTAATTGGAATATAATTTTCATATCAATTTTGATTGGTTAGTGTCAACTTTTAAGCGTCAATTCATTCTTTCAATGAGATAAGTATAAATTATAAAAGTAGAAGTCGAAAACGATAAAATATATTTACTTACTAAATTTTACACTTGACACTTGCACTTTTTTCAACACTTACACTTGAGTATTAGTAAAAGCAGTTTATTTTTGACCTCCTCCCCGGCGCGAGTTCTTTCAAAACAGTTTAGAAAAAAATAAATAAAATATTTTAATTTTGAATGTTTACAATGTTCTTCTAGCAAATAATTAGTATACTATTTAATTAAATTATACATGGTATGGTCTGTAGGTCTGCATAATGCAAATATTTTATGATTGATTTTATACTATAATAATTATAAAACGTAATTATAATTACCGACTGAAAACTTAATTAGTGCTTATCGAAGTATCATTACATAACGGTCAAAAATTACTAGTCAACAACAACTATCAAACCAGAAGGGTAGCTGTTTGAAAGTTTGGGAACTGTAGTCATTCAAGTTCCACCGTGTTTGAACGGTCAGCCGTAATATTTTATCGCTTGTTAAAAGAACTTCCATAACAAAATACCCACTTCGATGTTTAACCCCAATATGCTAACCCCAAAATACCGTAAAATAGGTATATTAAGTTTTTCAAAGACTACAACATCATGTTGTTTTTCCAAATACTTATCACAACAAAAATTCAAGGCGCTCCGCCTAAATCTCATGCGCTTTCATGTACAGCATTAAAATCTAAGAAATAGGAAATCTAAAACATTAAAAAATAAAATTTAATTTCTCCCATCTTTCCATTTAAAACCCGCAGTGAGTTTCTCATCTTTGTTCTTGTAAATGTTTTCTAATAAGTCATAAAAGCAAGAACGAAGAAATTACGTATACTTCTCAAATTACTAACAAAAAGCTTTTAATGAACAAATTAAAATATTATTTATTTTATATTATTATTTAATTTGTATTATAATACGAAAAGTTTACACATTTGAAAGCATAAAACTTGTGTACAAATATGATTCAACTATTGCAAATAATAATGCATTATTCTTAATATAACACAAATCATGAGGGAATCCTTTTCATGAAACTAATTGCAACTTTCCGAACAACTCACATTATAAAAATGCAATTTAATCCAAATATTATACAGTTTTCTAATAGTTTTAAGTCAGTGGTAAGGGATTGCATTATGCAGGGCTAACTTTAGCTGCAAATTAATCACCAAGGATATACGTGTTTAGAATTTATGCAGAAATTATCGCAACTCTTATGTATGTCTTTGTAAGTTTAGCAAACTAACTTGATTCCAATGTTAGTCTGGAATTTAAATAAAACATGGATTTAAAGTAAAAGTAGCTTAGTTTGTTGCGGTTGTGTTATTATAAGGTAAAGTTAAACAAATTTGGTACTTCATTATAACCAACATGAAAACTCCACATATTGAAAGTAAAAAAACTTTTAAAGACAAAGAAGCCACGGATTTACTTGGCGTATCGAAATTAACGTAAATACACAACGGGTAAAGTAATAAAAAAATTCCCAAAGATGTGAATACCCAAATTAAAGCAATACAATTGATGCAATTAACAAAGTACTTTCACTACCGTCAAAAATTACTGGTTCATGACGATATATATAAGACAATATGTGGAAGTCAAAAAGTTTCAATGTTAAAAAAATGTTGTTCCTTATATCTTGTGTTGTGATGTTTGGTGTAGTTAAGAGTTCAATAGTGAATCCCAGATCGGAAGCTGTTTCGTTTAAACAATGTCTGATAAGCTCTCCAACATCTTTCGGTTATTGTGTGGGGATGGAAGCATTATCGAAATTGCAAACCATAGACAACGAATCAGAATTTGACATTGTCGATGGGGTGACTTTCTCTAGGGACGATCAACAAGTTAGGAGTCATATAATTTTATTGACAGAAATCCAGGAGATTTTAGGTAAAAAGCTTTTTCTCTGGAAAATTGAGAAAATTTAATACTAAATAATTTCCCATCGGTAACATTGAGACGATGGCTTTGCTAATATTAAAAATTATGTTGTCAGTTTTAAATTGAACTGTTTACATTTTTTGCGTGGTGCAGATGCAACACAACACTGAGTTATTTGGCCATTTATTGTACAGCACAAAAACTCATTAACTTATTCATTTTATAAATTACTTCGTTTAATGTACACGGCGCCTTATTAAATCTTAGACAATAAAGCCAATTTAGTAGCTGTGATAAATTTTTTACTATTAAGAAGATTTATTGCACCAAAGCGCAGTGGATTGTTTGAAATCATGCCATGGTTTTTAAATAAACCAACAAATAATTAGCATGTCCTTGTGCTTGAACTTCAGCAAGTGAACAATAATTTTCATAATAATAATTCATGTTACGGTTTGCGAAGAACAACAATTACAAATTCTCTTTCCGATTCGGAAGGAAAATGATTCACTTAGTGAAAGTTTTTATTAAATCTTTTAAGATTAATTTTATTGTGTACGAGAAGAAAACTTTTTTGAATATGGAAATTTTGAGTGTAATTTATGATATTCGATATAAAGCAAACAAAACTAAAGTTTGAAAATTGTAAGATGTATTGCTGATCAACTGTAATAATAGGATATTGGATTTTCAGTAGTTCATCAATGCTGCAAGCTTTCCTAAATGTCATTGATGGATTACGAAGTTTACTATTGGATGATTACTTGCAAACTTGTTTCGGGTTGTAACGTATAATATTAATAATTGGTGGCTGTTCAACTCTTGTATTATTAACTGCCTTAAAATTACTGATAAACATGGGCGGACTGGCTGCTGCAAAACAGTCATGCCATCACAAAGTAGCATACACATGGAAATTAGTTTTAAACTTTAAAGTGTATATCAGTGACTTTCTGTTTTTTAAATGTTGCCAAAAGTTGAGCCACATATTCAAGTTTACGTGTATTATTTAATTTGATTTTTCAGTACTTAAGATGTCGTTGGAGTTCACGTATATCTAAAATAGTTTAGTTGCTATCTGAGCGTAGAACAAGAGTACTTACAGAGCCCATATTTGTTTTTTCTAATTTCGGTATTTCATTGAAGAGCTTCAGCGTCGACATAGAATTTTGGGGAACATCTGCGTTAACTTCTTTCCCGTCGATGTCCTATTGCTAATTGCGCCGATAATTTTATTTAAGTTAAATTGTAAGATTACCTACTGCCAATTCTGCAAATACCACTACAAGATTCGGAAGTTGCAATTAGTTATGTACGTCTGAAGGGATGTAGGTACAATGCCTAGCTTGTTCTTGCTGATACTGTCAAAGTTATAACCAAAATTTAGGATAGGTCTTACTAAGTGACGTAGTAATCGGTTGGTTTCTGATCCTGGTTAGCCTGAAGAAATTTGCTTGTTTTTGTGATTTTGTAAGCTCGATTGCATTATATCTTACGTAGCAGTAAGATAAATAGCCAAGTTTAGAAAGTTTGCGATCTTTTAGTTACGTTAAAAAGCAATTTTTAAAAATTCTAACCGAACTATCTAACCAAATGAAAATTTCACAGATAGGTACGTTCAACTTATCATTGTCGAGCTTAGGCCTCCTGATTTATTGCGTGGTGCACAATAAAAAATATAAGCAAATTTATACTACACAAAATCGCATTTAAAAACCTGATAAAATAGAAGTAAAAACTTTTTAAATTTACTGTAAGTTCTTAAATGTGGCGAATAAATTCGAGCAAATAACGTTAATCTTTTTTTATGGTTATAAATCGAGTTTTCAATTTTTAAAATTAATTCAGCGTTTCGTCTTCGTATTTGTACAAGTCCATAATGCAGACTGATTTAAACAAAGTGTTATTTTTGGTTTCGCTGTTTGTTTAAACCAGGTAAGATTATTTTAGAGAAATTCAAAACGAAATCTACTATTTAATAGTCCGATTAACGCGAATTAATTATTATTAATCAATCACCAGTTGACACGAAAAATTTTATTTCGATTACTTACTTTGAATGTCAACTGACGACAGCTGTGAACACGAAAGCAAATAAAAAGGCATCAGTCAATATTGCGAAGTACGTGAAAAATCAGCTATATAGGAAGTTTATTTATGGATGCTACCAAAAGCTCCAACAAGCGATTGCTTCTGCAAAGGAAATACCTATCACTGATGTGGTGTTTGTAGTATCAATAAATCACTCAAAAGCGCACATTTTGAGCTTTCAATTTAAACAAACAGATTTTCTACAGGGTGGTTCGCGGTAATGTAAAGCGCTTGTTTAAATATTGTTGCCTTATACAGAGATAAAATAATTTTGGAAATGTCAGGCAATTTGAATATTTAAAATTTTCTGTTGATATTCAATATTTCATGTTAAAATATTTTAATATTTTCTGATTTACATACATTGTTATACGGTGCATAAATTATATCCGGGGCTACCATTTTGAATTATTTTAGGTTTAAATTTGTAGGTAGGTATTTTCTGAATAAAATGAAAATGGAAAATACACAAAATTTTAATTTTCTTTACAAAAATATTACGGTAAGGTATCTTTGAGGATTTGATCTCTTACGAGTATGACAAAAAACCAATATAGAGCTTGCAATATTTATATAGTATGTTTTAATAATACAGGATTTAATAAATCCCTGAACGTACAAAATCAGAAATATTTAATATTTTCAATTTAACTGTTCGTTACTCGATACCTTTGGCTTTAATTTTTATTAAATTTAATAAAGTAAAAATAATTTGATAAAACAAGTAACTGGTGCATTTCAAAACATTAATGTCCGTTTTCATCAACCGATTCCTAACGTTAGGAATTCCCTAACTTTGACATAAGAAACTTTTTTGTCAAATTTGGTTTTCACCAAGCGCTAAGAATTCCTTAAGGTGTTAAGAATCATCTTAGGTTAGGGATTTCTTAACACCAAGGAATTCTTAGCGCTTGGTAAAAACCAAATTTGACAAAAAAGTTTCTTATGTCAAAGTTAAGGAATTCCTAATATTAGGAATAAAATGGGCATAACTGTTTTACCCAATAAAGTAATTTATTGCCTTTTTAAATTTTATATTTCATCCGCTGCGCGTTACAGAAAAAAACTTTGTACGAAATTCAGAGATTACTAAATAATATAAAATGAAAATATAAAATTAAAGGATAAGAAATTATGTTGACTATTCAATTCACATGTCATCTGTTAAAACTGGACTAATCAAAAGCAACATTCGCAATTTCAGTGCCAACTGAAATGAATTATAGTGACAATTGCACTAGTGGTTCAAGTGACAATTTTATATATAAATACAAAACTTTGCGAATGACAAAAGTTTGTTTACTGGTTGTAATGGAAATGAAATCATGTGCAGCTCAATTTTTTAAATTATAATTTTTTGAAAAATGAAATTTGTGAATTGAATAGTCTCTCGAATACCATTCGTAGTCAAAGTTTAAGTAGACTATTTTTGAGGTGGTATCACTCATGTTCATTGCGCTTGTGAATAGCACTCGTGCTAACGCACTCGTGCTATTTGTACACAAGCGCAATAAATATTCGTGTACCACCTCAAAAATAATCGACATAACTTTGACTACTTGTGGTATTATAAATAAAAATTGAACTTTTCAGAATTTCTCTTTTGAATACATTCATCATCTTTCTTAAAAAAAATTAGGTACACCTCACAGAAGAGTGCCATATTTTGTTTCCTCAAGACTTTGTTTCAGCTTTAAAAATTAGTAAAATAAGGATTAGATCGGTTTAGTTGGGATAATCCTCTCCACTGTTTATGGAAATCAAGCTCTTATAGATAGGAGTGTAGCTTTAATAGAAGAGAATTCCGCATAACTTCCTCTTTCTTTTTCCTGTAAGTCAATTGTAGCTTGGTGCTTATCACTATGACACGCCATGATTTCAGTGTTTTCTGCAAAGGTAGCGGTTTTCGTGAACCCAGTTGTGGGCAAGTCCGCTGTAAACAACAGGTATAGTACCGGGCCCAGTATTCTACCTTGAGGTACACATAAGTTGATTGGGTGTTTCTTGAATACGTCTTTACACACTTAACATGAAACATTGTGTCCGTAAGATACGATTTGAGTAACTTTTTAAGCCTAATTTTTATTAGGAGACCCTCGTGCCAAATTTTGTCAAAAGCCTAGGACACGTCAATTAATGCAGTTGTGCAGTAGGTTTTATTTTCTAAGTTTTTGCTTATCTCTTCGACGACATGGTGAACTTGTTGGATGGTAGAATGCCGCTGCCTGAACCCAAATTGATGTTTTGGAATTTAGTTATTCGTTATTAATATTTGTTGAATTCACTGAAGTAACATACTCCCAAACAACTTAAAAAGTATGGACAAAAGGATAATAGATCTCTATGACGTAGATTGTTGGGGTGGTTTTCCAGGTTTGGACACCTAGATTATCTGTGCCAGCTTTCATTGATCCGGAAAAACGTTTAGGCGAAGGGCACAATAAAAACCATAAGTGATGAAAGTTAATGCTTTTTTAGATAGCTCTCTTAGGACACTTCCAGTGATGAGGTCATACCCCAGCGCTATTTTGGGCTTTAGGTGTGTTTAATTGATTTCTTGAGAACATTCAATTTAAAAGGTTTGAACACTATTTATTCCGAGCTTTACTTGAAATTTAGGCGGGAAAAGTGTATATATGTTGGTAAGGTGTGCGGCAAAAACGTCCACCTTTTCTTGATCGCTTTTTACCCATCCACCGTTTGCGACAAAAGTTGCTTGGTTTAATTTGGTTTTGTCGCTTGGGTGTCTACTTCTTTGCCAAATACTTCAAAGTTTCCTCTTCAGTGCGACTGCTGTCTTCACTTTGTCAGTGCAGCTTTCGTACTTTGTAGTGGAATGTAAGGAGTGGACCGGTAGGACGCATACTGGATAGTAGTAGTTAGATGTTCAACTGCCTCAATAAGATCCATTTCTGATTTGAGAATCATTGACAAATGAATATATTCGTTTATAAGTGTTTTGAACGAGTTCCAATCGGTATATTTATTACACAAGTTCATTAAGAACTGGTGAATGGTCCAACGACAAGTCCAGGCAAGATTTCGCTACACATAGTCTGCTGCAATACCTTTTGTGATACAAATGTTCAAAACATCTGGGACTTTATTCTTGTCTGTGGGCCAGTACGTTGGGTGACCCGAGAATAGATAATTTAGGATTATTTTTGACAATGTCTTGATTAGTTTTCTGCCAGGGGGGTAGCAATTGTGGATTGCCATTGTTGGTGTTTAGCGTTGTAGTCGCCTGTCGCAATAAATCGGCAACCAAATGTCTCAAAGAGCTCCGTAAAGTTGGCTTCCTTAATTTTATGTTTTAGTGGACAATAGATAACTTTAAAGGGGCACCCTGCCTCTCAACTAAGATGCTCGTATCTTGAATGTACTTGCGTTAAAATTTAGGCAATTCGTGGGATTTCAAGGAATTATCAACGATAATCGAAGTACCGCCATGAGCAGTACGATTGGGATGGCGGGTGTAATATATTAAGTACTTTCGTATTTCTAGGTAACTCCTGTTAGAGAAATGGGTTTCAGACATCAGCATAATGTCAATTTTTTGGTTTATAATAAAAGTTTGCAACTCTTTTCCATGCTGTGACAAGCGATTAGCATTCCATAATGCTAATTTTACTGTGAGGGCATTACACGATTATGTTTGAACATAATTTTTCCATAGAATTTGAATTTTGGTTTGGTCTTGGCTGCATTACTTGTTGGTTATTATTTATGCTCTTCTGCTTAGGTTCGCTTACAATGTAAAAGAAAATTTTGCTTTTTGTGGAGGAAGATTGGGTGTTGTTGAAGGAGTTTGTGGGCTGTATTGCTGTTTAGGGCTCAAAGTTGGAAACTTTCTTTCACGAATTTCCTTATATACTGTGCACCTCTTGTAATTGGCAGGGTGATTTTGACGCATTTGAGACATATCAGGCATTGGACAACTTCGCGCTTCTGGTGGGGTGCTTCTACAACAACAATTGAATTTAACAAGCGTTTTATTTTATATTTTTCTTCTTGCTGTTAACTTAGACTACGTCCTGTAAACAGTAACCTCGGCGAAGTTCTAAAGCCACTGTGAACTGTGAGCTGTTACCCTATTTCATATTTTATATTAATGATGGAAGTAGACTGTTCTTCAGCAGTAATTAAGAAAGTATAATATATATTTAATTGTAATTCAGATTAGTCAATTGTAATTTAGATTTGCCAAGTGTGATTATAATTCAATTATCGATTATAATTCGGAAAGCATCAATTGTAATTCAGAAAATTATAATTTATCTTAAATCAGCCCGAATAATAGTTTGTAAAACTAAATTACAATTATTATTATTTTCTGAATTATAATAAATTGATACTTCCTGAATTATATTAAATTAAAATTTTTAAAATTAATAGGTTAATTGAACAATTATTTAATAATTATTTTTGTTATTTCTGTCATCAGATCTTTAATTTTAGTATGTATTAATTTAACAGATATTAAATATATACAATTTAAATAATTTTCTGAATTACAATTGACTAAACTGAATTATATTATTAATTTTGTCATTATATTCTGTTTACTGATTACTTAAAAACATGTGCTTAAAAAGGTTATGTGACATGCATGTTCAAATTTCACCCAAATAAATTTTGTATAACTAGGTACTTATTTCTAATATAAAAAAAAATATTTTCTCATCTTTTTTTATATCAAAAATATGTAAGTAATAAACATACTACATAGTATTGGGAATTCACAAATTTTTCCAATTTAAAAGTTAATTTTATTATATTGTCATACATACAGTTTTCTCTTCATTATAAGTTATAATGACTATGTAGGTATTAATTTCAAAATGACTTGTTCAACCGTTTTTCAAATGACGTAAAAAACTTTTATTTTAATTGGTACCTGCTAGGTAACATTAATTTTTCAATGGTTTAAATTTTGTTAAAGCAGTTAAACATAAAATAAGACAATTTGAAAGTAACACAATAGTAAAAATTAAGACTTTTTTTAAAAAAATGGTACATAAAATCATAAATAAAAGTTGTAGTACCCTAAAGGGGTTAATTAAACAAAAAATCAATTCAAGCACTTGAATGACTCCCGGGTGGATGCCATAAACTTGTAAAATTGACAAGCAAAAGACATTTTTACAACCTTTAGTATCAATTTCTGTAAACAACACTGTACATTCAATTTAATCTTTTTTGGCAAACAAAAATTCCCAGAAAATTTTTAAGTAAAAATATTGTGTTCATCAAGTATACTCTATTATTCAATGCAGAATCCTTAAAAAGCTAATCCGCTTAAATTTTAATTGTATAGAGTAAAAAAATCAAAATTTTCGAAAATTTTTAAGTATTCAGAATTTTTTATTACAGAACTATTGTGGATTCAGTTGGAGATGTATTTTCACGAAAAAATTTAAAATGGGATATGGGTTTTATTTATCCTGGCCTAACCATGCGAGTGGCGCCATCCGTAAGTCCAGCAGGTGTATTAGAATTTGTTATGGATCCACTTCGAGAAGCCCACTCTAAACACACCTTGAAAGAAGCTAGCACAGGTAAATATAGAAACCTTGAACTTGACAATGAATGGTTTGTAGCTTGCATAGTATCGAAAATCAAGGACACTGTAAAAAATCGATTTACTTTAATTAATTAAGAAATATTATATGAACTACAAAAATTTTTTGCACCTGTAAGTTATCGAATTTAAAACTCAAAGTTCAAGGAAATTCCGTACGAGCGCTAGCAATCTCTGTTAAAATGAGGTGAATGTACCTACCAATAAGTTTAGATAAAATTCCGCAATTAATCGAGCGCTAAACCTTGCTCCGGTATTCTCGAAGAAATGCCAAGTTCAAATTACTTAACTAGGAAGTTTTAATGTTTAGGTCAGGGTTAGAAACATGTATTTGTTTTTAAAATGATTTCACTTATTTCAGTCAAACTCAAAATAATTATCAATCTCAACAATCTTGATTAGATTAAAATGCATTGTTTTACTTTCTCATGCAAGAAGACACTATTCGTATTTTTTTCTAGGACAATTACTTGCCAGGCAATTTTTATTACCTTTTCTGGCCGGATTTAAATTTAATGTTGCTGCTTTAATTCCAATTATATTTGGATTAATTGCTCTGGTTATAAAGAAGGCGTTGTTCTTAAGCAAGCTTGGGTTGGTCATTTCGACTGCTATTGGATTGAGTTCGTTGTTGTTTGGAAACAAATACCCACCTGCTCCTGTACATGGAGGATTTGCTGGTGGTCCTTACGGAAATGGTGTCTATGGGGGTGGAAATTATGGTTATGCTCAACATAACAGGTTAGTGTAAAATTCTGTTAAAAAAACTAATTAAAGTCAAATTTTAGATATCCTGAAGAAGAATACTACAGGGATTCTTTATACAGAGCGGGTGATAGTAATACTGTAGAAAATCAAGTGAGGTTTGTTACCAACGACGATGAAACTTACTCAAGGGTTGATAAAACAGCAGGAAGAAATTTTGCATGGAATGATGACGAAATTAAAAAGAAAACCAAAATAACCAAAAGTTAGCTATTTCAGTTTTAGATTATGTAAATTAATATTTTTTTAATCAGAAAATAAAAATGATCTGTTAGGTTTAGTTTTATTATTTTATTGCAGGCAATAAGCAATTGCTAAAGTTTTGTTTCTAATTCTTCAGATGTATATAATTGAATCAAATCAACAAATTGAAAGTAAAATTGAAGTAAACTAAGTAAATAAAATTATGCATTACTATGCATGTTTCTGTTGAAAATCTACCGTAGCCGGTTAAAGGTGCTCTAGTAATCCATTTGAAAGTTTTTCTAATTTTCTTAGGCAGGTTTGCTTGACAAGTTAATGTCTGCTTGCTCTTTTGAATCGCTATAATGATTTCCATGTTGCTCTACCATCCAATTCTTTATTTAAAAAAAATGGCAACGTCTTGAGGTTTTTTGGCTTTTATCGCTTCTTTGAAAACTAGTAATCCGTTTTAGTAGAGTGCTAATCTTGATAGCACTTAGAAAACGGATGGCAAAGAATTCACATTGTTTTCTGCGAACAAAAACACCTAGTTTATTTTGTAGACCCAAGTGACTCCTTAACGAAGAGCAAAACTATAAAGAAATAAAGAACAATGAAGCTGTTTATTTTTATCTACAGAGATCTCATGTGAATAATAAATGGGACGATGAAATCTTTGGCAATGGTAAAAAAAGAGCCCAGATATTATAGCAGCACAATCGTCGTTATATTACTCATCCTGAAAATTATTAATAAATAATAATCTCTAATCAATAATTATTGAATCCGCAATAAATTGAATCAAATCTTTTATACCGAATTTTATGCAGAGAGCCTGTTTTGTCTAATTTCTTTGATCTCTATATTGCTTATCCTTTGCATAGGGTGGTTCTTCTCTAGCCTTTTTCTCTAGCCCTCTGCAAAGCCTACTTACATACAAACATAAAACTTGGTCAAATTAGCGCGGGTACCAGTTTATTTTAGAGGATGGGCTGATATGAACAGAGAAAATAATTACCGGGACAAGTAAAGATGTACTTCCTCCTTCCGAATAAAAGAATCCCATTTTAATTTAACAGTGTTATTGGAGACTAAAGAATAATGTTAGAGATTGAAGGATATTAAAAACAAAAAAACAAAATAAAATTTTACTAACCATTGCAAAAAACCAAAATTTTATTACTCACATAATTACTTAAATTAATCATTTTAACAAAATATTCTCATTGTTTCTTTTGAACATTTTGAAGATATTGCCATTTGGATTTTCTTATTTTTCTTTTTTAAATGAAATAATTCATAGTTATTATTCGCCCCATTTTTTCATCTAATTATCTACTTCTAATGAAAATTCTAGTTTTTCAAATGGGACTCTTTTATTTTCAAACTTGGAGATATTTATGCCATATTGTTTATAACAAAAATTAGAAATTGAAAATTTTTTTTCTGGGCGATATATAAGGTAGCGGAATAATTTTTAAAACCAGCCCACCCTTAAATTTTTAGATAGGGATAGTATCATTTGCAATTCTTAATAATTTTAAATGTTTTAGCTATTTTTGGGCATCATTCGTCACTTGAAGTATAGGCGGTCTGTAGAAAGGAATAATAACGTTCTCTTTTTTTGTGTGTGCGTATCTTCCCAATATTAAATGTAACATTCACTGATGTTGCGATAACTTTCTCCCAACTGCGATATAAAAATCAAAAATTGGGAGCAATAATAATAATTATAATAGTTAATATTTTTTTAATCGCCAGAAGTAAAATGTTTCGAATTCTTAACCCTTTTATACTAAAATATAGTTCCATTTTTGTTGAAAATGGGAACAACAAAATCAAAGTCATGGATGAAAGTGCTTGCATAATCTCTTATCTATTTTATTTTTGCAGCAACGTGTAATAAAACGTAAACGTAATATAATTCGTCCATTTTGAAGAAATGCTTCCTGTGCAATAAACAGTTACGTATAAGAAAAAGTAATACAATGATTATATATGATTATAAATGCTCCAGAAATTATTAAAATATCACTTGACCAGTTTTGACTTGTAAATTAGATTAAATAAAAGTAATGATAAGGTAGAACACCTTCAAGTAAAAACCGACAACAACAAAACTCAAAAATAACAAGAGCAAGTGCATACAAGAAAATACGGTATTAGTAACAAATACGACCCAAATTCTTGGTTTTAAAACAACTTTTTTTACATAGGTTCATATCTACTTTCGACATGTCTAAAAATACCGTTTAAAAATCCTGTCTCGATATTACCGATACAAAAGTTGCATTATAATTTCAATTATTAATAGGCCTAATAAAATTTAGTTAAATTTAAAAAACTAAATTTTTTTTTACCGAAAAAACTAGCCATTTGGTTGGCACAACCTACTTTAATCAAGATTTTGCTATTTAAATAAGTAAAAGCGTTAAACTTTAATAAAATTATTTTATTAACAGCTAACGAAAGCAGTGGGTTAATTAATTTATTTTTTAAATTAATACTATGCGTTATTCATACAAAACCATTATCGATCTATGCCTAACCAATTAACACACAAATACAAATATTTGATCGGCTTAGGCTCAATATTTTTATTTACTATTTGATTTTACCAAACCACTTTAACTGATAGTGCGATTACTTGGTTCGATTCTGGATAAAATCTGAAGACACTATTTGTCATAACAAAAGGGATTAGTGGGTATACCGGAGAGAGTTGCCTATAACAGGAAGACCGCAAGGGGAACTAATCAGAAGAAAGACATCTGAAGGCAGATTTCTCCATCAAATCTTGGTTTAATTAAAACGGAAAATAAAGAGTATACAAGGTTTGTATCCTGCGTTAACCTGTAGAGGTTTCCTGTGTTTGTGACTTAATGGGGACATGGCCAGAAGTACGAGAAAATTCTTGTAGCCGTAGAGCTAATTACGACGAGAAAAAGGCTTTCATTATTTTATTTTATTAACTCCAAAATTGGAAAAATGAGTTTTGATATCTTAAAAATATTATTACAATAAATTGAAATAAGAGATAAGGAATGAGTTGGAGTAAATAGTAATGTCTTTATTTAAAGAAAAAGTACAAATCCAAAAATAGATTTTACATACATACAGTTTTATAAACTTTAAATACTAAGAACGGCAAAAGTTACGTAACTGATTAATATTGGTAAATTGAGATGTGATTCAACTAATCATAACGTGAATTCAAAATGTCTAAGACATCTTGTGAGATATAATTAGAATCGACGAGGTTTTACGAATACAGTAGTCGAAGGTTTTGTTGTTATATAAGTACAAAGGTTTCGAAAAATAGCAGATTTATTTTCAATTAGTTTAAATCAATTCAGAGGCCGAGATAACCCATCTCCCAAACCATCTCTGCTACAATAGCAGAAAATTGCCTCTTGCCTCTGGTCTACCACATAACTCTTGGTTTATATTTTTTTATGTAATTACAGACGAATCTTCCCACGGCAAAATAAATTATACACCTACCTTGGCAGACGACACCATAGTTATAGCTGCAAATCCCACTCATACTGTAGCAAGATACTCAAGCTAACCTACATAGTATTATCATAAAAAATATAAAAATATCTCCAAATAAGGCTCATCAATATGAACAAAATAACATTTGTTTGGAAAGAAAATATTTGAACAGTTATCCCAACTATTTAAAATTTGGATGCTTCACAATAATTTTTACCATGGTCACATCAAATTAATAATTTTTACGATGTGTTTCCTACTACAGTGAGCATTTCGTGTCTGTCTCAACTGCTAATAGCCATCTATCGTCACTGCAAATTGGGTTCGCATTCAAGTAAAGTATCGTCTATCTCTTTTGCTAGTTCCGGTATATGCCTCTTCTTCTGCTTTTGGTAGTAGATTTGGTCAAATTTTTTGCATTATTTGGTGTTTACAATCTTCAAAACTGTGTTTAACAATGAATGGATGTTAAGTAGCTGTTGTGAGGAAGTTATGGCAGACGTGATTTTCTAAGACAACATCTATTTGCTGAATCATTACTTAATGAAGCAAGCAGATGCAAAGTAAACAATTATCAAATAGTGGCTCGGAGTGGAATGCCTGTATAGGTTTTTATGTTTTATCTTAAACTTTCTTTAAAAGAAAAACAGAAACTTGTAATTCCCGGCAACACACTTCCCATCAAAAATTAAACTGAAAGTTTCGAATAAGGACGATAAGTAAAACCATAATTACAGCATACACGCTCATTAAAAAAAGTAAAACAAGAAAGCTTCAAAATGAATACCGAATACCCATAATGTAAACAATTTACTCGTAGCTTTTGGTTTTAAAATACGTAAAGCATGTTAAATTGCGTATGGCTAAAAACCTAAAAATGAGCTAACACAGCAACGATATGCTCTAAATGATATTTTAAAAATTTGCATTATTTTTTTTTTAATCAGAACAGTACGCATTATGTAAATTTATTTTTTAACAGTTTATCTGATTTATTGAAAGTGTAACATTAAATTGATACACAGAAGCAGTGATTTTCAAATTATCAGCTTTTATACAATTAAGAAGCAACTTCAATTTGCATTATTTTCATCCTAATGGCTTTCTCTTATTATATAACTTTATAAGTATGTGGTAAAGATGTTGTATGTGAGGCACTTGACCCACTGACACTTAACAAAATTTTAAAGCTCAAGTAGGTTCGATATGTAATGAAATTCCGCAAATAATTGCAAATTAATCGCAGCAGATTTTTGTGGAATACGGAAACGCAATTTTTTGCAACATACACTAAAATTATAATGTTTTATAATGAATAACTGGCAAACATAAATTTTCAAAAACGTTATCTTTACAATTTTTCTTTAATTACTTCGTAAGCATTATTCTATAATTACATTAAAATTTACTTTTAAAAAACGAATTTGTATTTTGAATCAACTCGAGTATTGAACTTGACCCCAATAGCTCACTCTACAAATAATTACTTAAGTACGTTATCATTAATTTAGTTACAAGTGCCTAATTTTCGCAATTTAACTAAAAAAAATTTATTACATAGTAAATTAAAATTTTGAATTTAATTAAACTGAAAATTTCCATTCGGTGATTAACGGTCTACATTATAAACTAAATTATGTTAGCTTACAAATAATTAAATGCCGTCATTAAGACAGAAAATTAATTTTTATGGCAATTAAGTTATCAAATTAAAAATTGTAAATAAAAAATGTGTAGAATAAGTGCGAATTAATTGGTTTAATGTTAAAATAAGTGAATTTACAGTTGCAGATCATTAAAACATATTGTTAACTCAATTTAAATAAATTTAACAGTTGTAAAGGATATCATGACACCAAATAAAAACATAATTACAAATTTGAATACTCAATAGTTTACTTATTTAAAATATTTTTAAAATTAACCTGAAAAGAATTTGTTCAAATTAGAACGCCAATAATTTACGTAAAAATTATAGTGTAGAGCAAAATTGTTTGACTGTGGGGTATAACGTAAGTTGAAGGATTCTTGTCTGTGGGATTATAGAATATTTCCGGGAACATAATAATTATATAATTTTAACTAGGTTTCTTCTACAAATCACCTCCTATTGTCCACTCAATAGGTTTAAAATATTTCTCGGGTGTGTTTCCTGACTGTTCCTTGCCTGTTTTGGTATATTTATGAAGAAAACTGATTCATGCATAATGCCAATGGAAACTTTCTATTCGTTCCAATGCGAAGAAATAAAAGTGAGATTTAAAAAAACGAAATTTAGAACATAAGATCGCACCTATGTAAATAAGAGAAAATTAGGAATTAACATTGAAATGTGAACATTTGGATTGAAGAATTATGCCAGAGAGGTACAAATTTGGTGATTTTTGCACTACAGGTTTTCAATAACACCTAAGCTAACGTTTTTCAAGCAGAGATGTATAATTTGAAATTACAAGTAGATTTATTCCGTTCTTAATAGTTCAACGAGTTTAATAAAATTGATGTGCCATGCTGGACCGCTACATTCAACTCTTTGATTTATAATCTCCTGGGCAATTATTAGTCACAGCCATTGCGTCTACCAGATGCATATAAGATAATAAAATTCCTAAAAATTAGGTGATTTTTCCCTGTCGTTTTTATAATTTATTAAAATTTCATATCAAATGTCAAGTTTAAGTATGCCAAATTTGTAATTTTTGATCATATATATGGTATTGGGCGGGAAATTTTGTGGAAACGAAATAGCATTCTTAAATTTTATTCCAATAGAAGACCCCGGGCAGTAGGCTTCATTATGAATGTCTAAATTTCTTACTGACCATCAAACATTCAATATTTTAATTTTTTTAAATTTGGAATTTTTTTTAATTATTATTTTTAACATTTGATCTGTTAGCATGAGATCTAGAGGATGAATTTTGTCTGAATAGAGGAGAGTGGAAACTAGGGACCAAAGGCGACGTCAGCCGTAGGAATGATCCGTTTATGTAAAACAAAATTATTTTTAATTTTTCATTAGTAAAATTAAAGAAAAAAGAATACATTTTTGCTTTTAAATTATCTTGCCTTTGTTCTTTTATAAATAAACCACTATTATTATGGAAATTATATAATAATATATTTTATTTTTATTAAAATTCCCACCTGCTCTCATGTAACTGCGTTATATGAGAATTTTTAGCAAACTTATTTTACATTCTTCTTCAGCTTTTGATGCTTATTGAAAGCAAGTTTTTCATCTGGATAAAAAATACATAAATTAAAAGTAGTCATTTATACTTTTGCCAAAAGTACATTCTACTGCCTGAGTGTAATATTTTATTTATTGATTTATTAACTTATGAAATTACGTATTTATCTTTTAAAAATGAATTTAATAATTTTTAAATTAAATTTATAAATTGCTAATTTTTTCCATTTACATATTCTAAACAAATTTTTTAGTCTAGATAGTATTGATCAACCCTATTTTAATTTTAAATAAATTTTAACAGTTAAATCTCCATCGATAATTGAAATCAAAGATCAACTTGTACAAAATATTTTTACAAGTTTTTTGTATTTTGCTAAATGTCACGAGTTATTTTGCATATGAACAAAAAGCTTTCTACTACAATACATTAAATTATAAAATATTTTAGTTTAAAATTATCAAGTTGTATTTTTATGAACTTGAAACTATGCAAATAAACGCTCGAAACGTCGGATAACATTTTATTAACTTTTCTTTAACCGGTCACATGATCACTAACCTCAACTAATTTTTTAGACAATTAAAATTAAACGGTTATTTTTTAGTAAACAGTTTAGCCTAATTTAATTGTTGAGATTTCAATAACGACAATAAATTGTTCCAAACAAATATTACTACAATTTAAAATTTTACTAATCTAAAATTGATTTTGGCGTATGACCCATTCTTTTCGGTTTGTAAATTTTTTTCATAATCTATTAATAAGTAATTTTTTAAGTTATTAACAGAATTACTGTTATGTACAATATTATGATTAATACCGACAGTCTAGCGTAAAGTATAGGTACACCGGCAGACTTGGAAACAGAAGACTACAGTTTAAATCCCGAGCGCGTCGGATACACTGCTGAAATATAAAGGCCAATATCGATCTGTGGGCTTTGGGAAAACAATAAAAATCCATCACATTAATTAATTATTATACTTCCTAGTAACGTTATCTTGGTTTTATTTCATTTTTTTTGCTAATAGGATGCCTAATCGTTACAACCAAAAGAGGACTTTGTTCGACTGATTTGTAATGTAGGAACATCCCCAAAAAACAAAGTATATTCAACATTTGACATTGGTAGGTATGGATTAACGCGGTCGAGTCAGAAAAAACGAACTCGAAAATACACTTTTTCCTATAAAAATAGCTTATCAAACAAAAAAGTATTAAAATACAAGACTTTTAAGGTAAGGTAGGTTCTTTAATAAGCCCACATTTTAAATTTGAAGTTAACCTATTCCCATAAAAAACACATATACATGTATTACGTCATAATTGAACACATTCTATCACCAGTACATGCGTTGTAGGTGGGTAGACACCCACAACCGGTAATCGTTCCCTGCTGTCTGTTAGGTTAACATCCCTAATTTGCCGATTGGGGGTGGTCTAGAAAGATATTTTTAGTTAGGAAAGCGTTTGTCAAAACGCCTCGTAGCGGCCGGAGCGGAGAGGACCGAAACGGAGGGTACGGATGGTCTGTTTTGACTAACGCTACCACAACAAATCTCAGATTTTTAAAGTCGTTTTTTAAATTGGTGGTTCAACCGCAATTTTTTTTATATGCACAGAACGATGCCCTCTTTCATAATTCGCTTCAATACTCATGAAAATCTGAAGTAGGAATTGGTGACCGTCTCCGGATAACGTATTATTTACAAAATAAAGTTACGAAACTGGCTTAATCAGAAAATGCATCTTATTAATTGTTCTTGACAATCAGCAAATTACTTGTAAATCAAATGCAAAAAACTAACTAACTTTAACTAAAACCTTGCTCAATTATACTCATATACCCTAGGAGGATGGTAATGGAGTGGCTTTGCGCAATCTAGGTGAGAATGTACATAGTAAAAAAATCTTATTTTCAATATGAATTATTAATCACCGTTTAGAAACAAGAAATGCTATCAAACACTAATGTGAAAGGAATTCAGGGAATCACAGTACTGCTTTCAGTTTTGAATGTATGTAAGTTTGAACTTCTCTAATTGTTTTCTGACATATACTTATTTAATGGTTAAGATACACTTTTATTGTGTAAAAAACGCCATAATATAAATACAAATTGACGACGTAACGAGCTCATTAAAAATTCCTATAAGAAGAGGCGTAAGACAAGGGGACAGCATATACCCGAAACTATTTACACCAGCACTGGAGAATATATTCAAGAAATTGCACTGGGAAAACAAGGGAATTAACAATTGACGGAAAGTTCCTGAGCCACCTACGGTTGTAATCATAAGTTCAGATGAAGATGAACTAGAAGAGATGCTAATAGAAATTGGAAAGACCGCCCAAAACATCGGCCTGGAAATAAATATAAAAAAAAGAAAGATTATGACCGAAAGCAACATACAATAGTCTATTAACCACAAAAAAAATAGAAAAGGTAGAATAATACATAATTATACCTAGGACATTTCATAAAATTAGGAAAACAAAACCAAACTGCCGAAGTAACAAGAAGAATTAGAATAGGATGAGCAGCATTTGGGAAGCAGGGGTGGATTCTGAAGATCAAATAAATACTAACTTGTTTAAAAACAAAGACTTTTGACTTGTGTATTCTATCAGTAATGACATGTGGTGTTGACACCTTTGCGTTAACAGGAAAAAGCGTGAACAGACTATGTATTGCACAACGAGCGATGGAAAGGGCTATGCTAGGAGTTAGCTTGAGAGATAGGATCAGAAATACGGAAATAAGAAAAACAACAAAAGTGACAGACGTAGTCAGAAGAATAGCAAGTCTGAAGTAGAGTTGGATGAGATATGTAGCAAGAAAACCATACGAAGAGTGTCCAATTCGCATTTCCCAGTGGCACCCAAGACTAACAAAACGAAGTGTAGCGAGACCACAAAAAAGATGGCTTGATAATATAAAACAAAAGAATGCAAGACAATGGCATCAAATGGCTAAAGATAGAAAGGCTTGGAAGAAATTAGGGAAGGCCTATGTCCAGCAGTGGGCGAAACACGGCTGAGAAGAAGAAGAAGATTGATATATTGCGCAAAGTATAACAATGCCGAATACAACGGAATACAAAATACAGAACATAACTACTGACAAGGAAAACGGCGTCCCAGATGTTGAAACTCGCCAGATAGTCGGTGTTAGACAAAGTGTTTCTTAGAAAAATCCGCCATATCCGCCCACAAAGTACTCGCAAGTTTATACAGCATAAGTTAATTCTACTAGAAATCTTAGCTGACGCTTCCATCAGATGTTGTCTAAACGTGAGTCCTCTGTCGAGAGTAATTCTCAAATATCTTGGGCTTGGGTTGTGGCTCAGCTCTCTTCTCCCCCTCCCCATTCTGATATCAAGCTTCACGTTTGCCAATCTATTGGCCAAATGGAAGCAGCAAACCTCTGTCCTGGACTAGTTGGGTCGCAGTCTCCATTTGTCGCAATAGTCGTTGAGGAGCGCGAGGTTGGCACCCAGAGTAGCTCCATAGTATTAATCTGCTAATTTTGCGTAATTTACATAACAACGTGGGAGTAAGGTCACTGATATACAAGTTAAACAGTAATGGGACCCAGAGAAAACCCTGGGGAGTCCATTATTCACCACTTTCCTCCTACTCAATTTATCTCCAATATAAACCTGAAAATATTTGTTGCTGAGCATGATGTTAACTAACCTTGATATCTTCTGGCATAGGACGAGCTTCATCAGTTTAAATATGATGCCGTGTCTCCAGTACCGTGTAATAGGCCGCTGTTAGGTCTATAAAGGCAACAGAAGTCTCTAGTTTACGCTGGAAATGACGCTCTATGAACGCCATAAGGAAGAGCACCTGGCCCGTACAGCCTCTGTTTCTTCTGAATCCCGCCTGCTCTGGAAGTACCACAAAGTCTATCTTAGGGTCGATTCTATTAAACAGGAGCCGATCCGTCAGTTTGAGGCTGAAGCTAAGAAGTGCGATCGGCCAGTAGCTTTCTGCTTGGTTGGCCGGCTCTCCCGGCTTTAATATCGCTATTGCTTTCGATCTCTTAAAACTTTGGGGTATATTTCCCGACGATATAATGTCAAAATAAAATTCGCATTACCACTTTTTGGCGTTTTTTCCCATATTATTATTGAATTATGAGTAACTATTCTTAAAGATAAACTATTTATTATACAATTTCCCATAGTATTGGTGTAAAACCGGTGTTTAAAAAGAAGAAAAGAACTAATGAGCTGTCAGTTATTAAACATCATTTTATAAAAGGAAAGCAGTTGTCACTCATAGAGCACTTTAAAATATCAGTAATATACCCTTGGCTCTTGAAAGTTCAACGAATAATGGCGATCACCCTACTACCCTATACGCTAGCGCCGAAATTCTAGAATAACTATCAAGATCCATCCTGAAAATTACAGATATATTATGAAAAAGAAGATGGAAAACGCATAATGGAGAATTGAGGTACAAGGCCATCGAAGCTATTAAGAACAGGAAATACGCTTTATGATAACTGTAAATATCGTGAAAAGATTTTCATCAACAAATATAGTGACAAACAGAGATACCACACGCCAAATTGGCCATAGATATAGTTCCGACCTTAGTAAATACTGAAAATGTTATAGTGGAAAGCATCACCAAATGAATCATCATAGTGGTCTTGATTGGTAAAATAACGAAAACCATCAATGTGACGAAAGGATTTACCAACGTTAAAGTGATGGAACAGAAGCAGAAATCTCATCGACGAAAAACCGAATCCCAAAAGGGTGAAATTCGAGAGTTATTTCTTTAGCCCTTAGTCTAAAAAACCATGTCATTGTAAGGTGGCAAGGTGGAATTTTCTATTCAGAAAATTTGTAGCTAATATTTTTAATGGATGCTAATAAACAAATTTGTTTTAGATTTTTATTTGGTCGGCATATAAATATAATTTTTAAAATGATAACAAGCTTTCAGAAGAGGAAAATTTAAAAATCCACCCATTCAATTTGCGTGGGATCTTATTGTGCTCTAATTTAGATAATAAGAAGATAAGCTGCAATAAAGATAACGGAATAGTGCACTTCTCAAGCTTTACAAACCAAGCCGTTTGTGAAGATGGGCAGGACAGAGAATACAAGAGTCCGTACAAAAACATTATAATTAAAATTATGATTTTCAAAATGCATATCTACCTAGTTACCTACCAAAATAATTGTTGTTGTTTAAAAATTATAACAAAGATGAAACTTAATCTTTCATCTTACTAATTTGTTTATAAGAATTTCTATTGTTAAATTTAATTCGTTTTTTAAATTTTATTGCAAATCCGAAATTTGTTTTTGTTGTAGTTTAACATTAGTAAATCTATTTGACTGAACTAATTTGGCAATTTTTTGTCCAACTTTATGTCAAACGTGACAAAAAACCAATAATACCTGTTGTTGTCGCAAATTATCTGTACTTTGTGTGAGTTAAAAATTACCGTACTTGCATTTAAAATAAATTCACTTACAGTTATGAACTATAAATCTGTAATTACTAATATTACAAATTTTTTTCAATTAAAATCAAAAAACATAAAAACGTATATTTTTCATACCTAATTGTCTGAAAAAATATTAATTGATGCCTATACACAAGAAAAAAATAGAACATAAAATAAGCCTAAATTTATGTGCTCTATTTGATTTGGAATTAATAAATATATAAATAATCTGCTTTGACTTGAATTGTTAGTAGTATAAAGGCGAAGAATTGTCACAAATTTGTCGTTACTCTTCGACAAAACATTACTTTTTATTGTTTTTGCGTGTTTTTAATAAGTGAAATATAGAAAAGAAAAAGAAGAAAAAGTATGAATGTTTAATGCATAAGAACGTACAGTGCTCCATTTACTAATTAAAATTATTCGTATTTAGTATAATTCAACCTACGTAAATATTAAAGTACTATGTAAGATCAAAAACCGTATCAAATTTTAGCTGCATAAAGCATAAAAAATTGCTCTAAAGACCTAATTGTAACACATATTTTGTAACATCGTGGCTAAGTCTTTATCCCAACCGCTGAATATCACGCTTCATAGTGTCTGACTTTATATAAAACTACATTACTTGCACGTAAAAAAGATCATTACTGTATTACATTCCTAGCAAAATCATGTATCGTATTAGTGCACTCAAATCTGTATCACTCGCTATAATATTTATCGTTGTTTTACAAAAATGCACGGCGCAGGGTGGACCGATGACCCTTAAACGCGTACGGGAGTGTTTTTCAAAACCAGCAGCCATATTATGTTTAAAGGAGGAAGCTCTGGACGCTTTAAATCAAACCATCATGAGTGATAAGCCAATGACAATTTTAAATATGATCAACGTCGAAAAAGATCCCAACTTTGTTCCCGAAATTGTTAGCAACGAGTTGCCCAGTGACACCAACGAAAGAAACATCAGACTTAACAGTCTGCTCTACAACAAAGTGGAAGAATTTTTTGAATCCAGGATGGTGAAGTTTAGTTTGGCTAACGTTATCGAGGGTAAGTCAAAATATTATTTGTATGTTTCGATTAAAATATCCATCTTGAAATTTTAAATTTTAGGAAGAAAGAAAAAAAATAGAACTGGAACTATGTTGATGATGGGTGGTTTAGCAATGGCCGGTATGATGGGCCAAATGTTTTTGGGAAAAATCGCTTTTTTGGCAGGTGCAGCACTACTTGTTGCAAAAATGGCTTTAATGTTGTCAACGATAAGTGCTCTCAAGAAAGGAGGTGGCGGTGGCGGCGGAGGTGAATCGTCTCACATTGTCTACGCCAGCGAAGGTCATGGCGGTGGTGGTGGTGGTGGATGGCACAGAAGTATAAATTCACCGGAAGCTCAGAATATGGCATATTCTAATTATTCACCTCCAGATAACAATAATAACAATTATGGTTATTAAAATTAATTCTTATTTATTTAATAAAATTATTTATTTGTATTTATTTGCGCTTTAACGTACCTAGTAATTAGAAATGTAAAAAGTAGGAACAAAATAATTTTTGTCCTTAGGCCGGAATAGTGCATTACACAAAGGGGGTGAAACAAAAGTTAAGAACACGAGCTTTTTAAATATGACCTCTTCAGCTTTTGTTTCTTTCTAAACAAAATCAACATTCAAAGTTTTCGGGTTCCTCGTTTGAGAAGCTCGTTTCAATTTTTGTAAAGTTGAATTTAAAATTTCGTTAATTTTTATAATAAAAACAATTAAATTTAATTTTGCTAATACACAGTTTTTGTACATATTTTATATTTTTAATTATTAATTATTTAGTTTTAAAACTGTAATGTTAATTATTGGCAATTTGAAAATAACGGAATGTGATCATTATTTATTATAATTCTGTAATACATATTTAATTGTTAGAGTACCTACCGGCAAGATTTCCTTTCGGTTGGCCTTAAAAGTGTAAATCTTGTAATTGCCAAATCATCACAAAAAGTGAAATGCATTATGCATAAAATCAATACAATGAAAGTGTAGTGAAAATGTAAATTATATCACACTCCGTGAAGTAATTCAACCATTTCTTGATTTTGAACTTGGATTAGATTTTGTGTCAGCGTTTTCAAAACTACTCCGACAGACATAAATAAAAGAAGAAATTAACATTTTCTCTTGATTGAAAGTTAAAGATAATATTAGTAAATGAGTAAGAAGTTGTAAGTTTGTGAAAGCTATTGACTTAATGAATCGAGTTGTTTAGAAAAGTCGTCTCGTATATGCTCTTATTTTATCCAAGTTCATGTCGATTTCGTAATAATGAAAATTTTCAAAAATTCAAAGCCCCAGCAATTTTGGTTTACTTATTTTATTAAATTGCGTGTAAAAAGGATAAAATATAATGTATAACGCAGCATACTTTTAACAATACGTGCGTGTTCTCATACAGATAACCGATGAAGATGTTCTTCTGTAGGTCGCACACTTCTCACAGTCTTAACTTTCACTTAGATATAGCGCATCGTCTGCATAAGTGACCCATTTATTCCAAATATTCGATATCATGAAATACTCGATAAAAATCTTAAGAACAAATTTAATTTCACTTTAGTTTTTTAAATTTTAATCTCGTTTGTTCCAAACATTTCGTCCAACGATGAAAGCTTCACCAGAAGTAATGTAGCTTAACTTTTGACCTCAACTTCTAGCAATCGCGTGACCTTTATAGTATATAAACATACCATACCATCAAGTAATAACAACATAAACTACCTTCTGATTTAGTTTAGAAAAATGATGACTTTGAAAGAGAATGTACTTTATTGGAAAATATAAAACAAAGGACGCAAATTTTAACCTTCACAAAAATGAAACTTAAATTTGTTCTAAAATTTATTACAATTTTAAAGATGTTAATCGTGACTGGTATAAATTTTTTGTTATAAATCAATGAAGATGGAAAGTTTATGAGTATATTGATTAGAGAACCCGCAAAGATTGGTATTTTAATTGCTCTGTAGAATTTCTTCTACCCTCCGTTATGTTCCTTATTAGTAAATTACTGATCCTCTACAATAAACTAAATTAGATAAACCGGAACATTCATAAAAACCTAAATCCCTTATGAAAAAAGTTCTCAATAACTCTTCTAAATTTTAGAATTAGTTTAAAAGAAACCAATCAATGAAATTTAATGAGATGTGACATATTTGGATGTTAAATTTATAGACCAAAACATGGCAGGATTTAAAGACAAATTTCTATTTAATTCGATAGAATCGGTGGTTACCACGGAAAAGCATCATCTGTGAAACCAATCATTAAGAAGCTATGTTAGGCTACCTGTTTAGCTTGAAAGGCTTCGTGATTGTGGTCATTATTTATGAAGAACCTAAAAACTTTCTAACCTAAGATGCTAGTTTGCAGACCAGTTGCTTACCAAGTATTGTAATTTCATGGGTCAACTATAAAATTTAGCAAGATAATGCTTACCTACCGAAAAACCTAACCAATTACTTTTTCTTCATCGTTTACCTTTTGTCAGAAGCGTCGTGACCTAACTTAACCGAAGCCAAGATAAATTTTCACAGAAGTATAATTCATGGGGTTGTTTCCATTGCCTTCCTCGTAGTGCACAGATGGATATTGTACATTTTGTTCACTGCAGTGTATTTAACGCGAGCAGCTTCGGAAGCTTCCTAGCAGCTAAGGAACTAATTACTAAACCATTGACAAATAAAATTAACCCAAAAGATTGGGAACCAGGTCGATAAGCCAGCTGGCATGGAAAACGAAATGCATTGCAGATTATTGCCACGTATTTTAACAAAATCTGCACAACAAATGACTGATGGTTTCATGATCTTTATGACACGAAACGGAGCTAACCTAACCTACTGACAATATTACTAAAGATTTTTTTATTACCACGTTTACATGCATCCGTTAGTTTGTTTTAACTCAGTTCGACCTGGTTAGTCTTTTCATGTATACACTCAGGTAAAGCGACCTACCTGAAATACCTGGGCTAGTGGCTTAGGTCGATCTAAACGGTTTAGGCTAACCTCGGTCTTCTCTAACACATATACATCCAGATCAATGCACCTTTTTCTAACCTATATGTGGACCTTCACTAACGCCACTTCGCATGTGGTATCAAAATAAACTTGAAAAAAATTCCCAATCTGGCAATAATATACTTCCATGAGTTCATGTGGTATAAAAATTGACGGAAAATATAATAATAATAATAGTATTTATTACATCTGTAGAATAATAACAACAATCATAAGTATTAACTAATGTAACAGGTAAATGTTCAGCAAAGCTGATTTTTGATAGATACCAATGGCAAAGAGGAAGAATCATTAACCTCTCTGAAAAGTTTCACTAAATTTGTTTTAAAAGTGGCCTTAGTTTTAGACTTCAAGAATAATTTAAGGTATCTTCTCTGGCTTTAAAAGTGGTTTTGTTACAGCTACCGAATTTTGTTTTGATATAGATCGAAGACCAGCAGTATAGCGCGAAGCATACACGGGTTGACTACGACGCGGTAAGTCGCGGTTCAAACCCTGCTCGCGTTAGATACACTGCTGCGATCAAAAAGTCCAATATCGATCTGTGGACTATTACTTGAAAAAGACAAAATTGTAATGTATGTTATACGGGGACTAATCCTTCTCATTAAAACGATTTGTAAATCCTAAAAATAGGAAGAAGAGTAATATTCCTACGGAATGTAAAGCTTATAATAATAATAGATCGAAGAACCAGTTTTGCAACCAAAACACAGTAAGTATGTTGAATAATTGTATTTACAAATATTTACATGCAACAGATGGCCCATTTAAGATTTGGAATTTGAATCGGCTATAAAAACACTAATGAATATTTTTTCAAAGTTATGAGTTTATTAGAAAGATTGAGCCTTTCCATTTAGGAATGGAAGACAACATCATTCAAATGACTGGCACCGCTACCCTTACAATACCCTATTCCATCAGTCCAATTTTTCAGTACATTCTCGATTGTTTGGGCCTCTATTTCGTCAATGGAGTAGCACTACTGAACTCCACTTTATTCAAGTACTTAATTCATGGGTTCCAATGATGCCGTTTATGTTACTAGGATAGTTGGATACGTATAGTTGAGTATCATCTGCATATATGTAGAAGCTGCACTCTTGGAAGAACAAAAGAAAGATCCGCAGTGTAAATTGAAAATAGCAAATAATCTAGTACACTACCTTGCAGAACACCTTTGCTAAACGAAAGTTGATCAGAGAGATAGTTATTCTATTTAACACCTTGAGTTCTATCTAACAAATAGTTAGATAAATATCTAAGTCACTTACATTTTGTGGACGATATAGTCATAATTAGCAGTACGGCCGACTGTAATAGTGAGATAAGAAAAATAACGGGAGTTGTGGACGTGTTGAAAGATGTGGCATGTCTGAAATGGAATTGAATCGGGTATGCAGCAAGGCAGGACTACAACAGGTGAACGGTATAGATAATTAATTGGAAGAGCCAAGAACGACGAAAAGGAACAGAAGTAGACCTAAAAATGATGGCTCGACGATGTCAAGAATGTGGCGGGACGGGAGTGGTTAAGAAGAGCCATGTTGAGAGAGGTTTGGAGAAGATTGGAAGAGGCTTATGTTCAAGAGTTGACCGTGAAAGATACAAGCTAAAACTGAAAAAGAAGAACAAGATGTGGAAAACGGCAAGTCAATAAACAAATCCATAAAAATATGATATTTCCAATAGCAAATAAATTTAAACAAATTCAAAACGACACATCAGAAGACAACTTGCGAAATCTAAGTTTTCATCTTAAAACCTAGTAACAAAAGTAATTTATTAATCTTTACGGGTGTGGCTCTAAGCTTTACTTGTACTGAAGCTTAAGCTTCTTGTGACCCGTTTTTGCTCATCCCCAGACTCGCAATCGAACTCGCATTATGTTAGGTATACAGCCGTTATGTGACCAGTCTGACTTCCCCATCGACTCATGCCCCTAACAGCTGCAGGTGTTCCGAACAAAAGACTCCCCGCCTCGCAACACACCAATGATCACACCAAGCTAATGCTGTGAATTAAACTGGAGCATGTCAATGTTCACCAGAGGACCGAGTCAAGAAGCCGCACGATTTGCACCCCACCAGTGTCAGGTCCCTCCATAGTCGCTGGGTATAGTCATCTTACCACGAACTTGACTGAACGTCCCAACCAGCCAGGTGTCGCGCAGCCAATGGGTGATTTGCCCTCAAAGCATGGGGACCGCCGGCTTTACGTGCTCTCCAAAGCACGGAGACGGTCATAGATAGAAAGAGAGTTAGAAAAAAAAATTTTCTTACTAGACTCTTCCCGGGATAGAACCGGGTGCCTTTGCATTCGTAGTTGATCGCTCTAACTACTAAGCCAAGACCAAGAAGTAACAAAAGTAATGCAACATTACACTTTCACTTGTGTTGTTACATAAATTTTATTTCATTTAATTTCAAATTTTACCAGGGTTTTTGATAATCTAAGTTGGCATTATGTTTTCCTATTTAGATAATCTTACTTTCTGATAACCCCAGTGCTCAACTAAGACCTCAAGAGCACGCATATATTTTTATTTTGGTGCAAATTTTCATCTGATTTAAACCTACTGTGATTTATTCCATCCTTCATATCACAGGTAAATTACATTTAATTTTATTTTAACGATTCTGACCACTTATTTTTAGTGGGTTTTAATGCCAGGTTTAAGAATCTGTTTGGTTGCATTTACATCACATATTTTATTTAAATTTTTGCTATGCCGCCAAGACGTGATATGCCAATCGTGACACCTGGATTGATAAGGAAAATTTAGCCCACCGATAAAAGTCGACCTTCGTCAATTAACTTTTATATTGGAGCTGTTACGGAAAATTATTTTTCATATTTTCTTGGATTTTGGACTGTTGCGTTTAGTGGATGATGGGGTCCTCGCATTTTTTAGACGATGGTATTCTTGAAGCTTTGTGAGAGCTTCTATGCTCCTGATCAAGATGCCAGTTGTTCCTTGGCAGGCCTTTTGATTTACCACGAAGACAGCTGTTCCTTCCTTTTTTTACCTCCGTTTGAAGTTGGACGAAGCGTTTGTAACGAGCCATTGCTATGAATTTGTGTAGTTTTTTAATCATTTTTCAACATTGGTAGTTGACGTTGTCGACCTGAAGTTATGTTTAATCCATTCTTGTGTCTTTATTTGATTTTAGTAAGCTTCCGGAGATAACCTGATGTGGGACGATGACGTGATTTACTCTGAAATTGAAGGTAACCCAAAATGGAAGGTATTTTAAAGAATCGATCCATCATTTTGGAAGTCTCTAGGTAAGTGAGCTATGTCAATGAAGATTCGGGATGTGTGTTTTAACTGCGCTTCAGGTGGGACTTTTGCTTTAACGTCAACGTTTTCTCAACAAGAATTCAATTGTTGAACAATTCATAGTAATGGGGAGTCGACTTGAACCATCACTAGCCTTCAGCTGGTGTGGTTGTATTTTGCTTTAAGAAGTTTACCCCTCAGGTAAACTTACTTACTTAACCCTTGTTTTTTTATTATTTTAGCCTGTAGCCTTCAGCTACTTGCTAATGTTACTTGCTTTGTTTTTTATTTTTATTATGTGTTTGTTCTGATAAGGAATTGAGAAATAAATGTCACAACAACTGTTTACTATCTTTGCTTTTGTTAAATTAAACAATTCTTCCTTTCTTGTACGTTTTATTTACTTTAGCTGGCGCCTCATTTACATCATTTTTCCAATCCACGACGGTTTTCGAACCACCCCCGCACTTCGACTAAATACTTAAATGTATAAGAGTTAGCCGATCGTGTAATAAGAGCTACGATCAAGCAAGTGGCTAGCGTGGCAAAATTAATATTTATGCAATTATTGCTACAGTAAATATGCTGAAAGAAAAATTACAGTGTAAGAATAATTTTTGAATGAGTAACTACTCTAATTGACCCGTTCGTGGTATCACAGTAATAATTTATACATTCAATAAAACTTACACACGAGGGTAGTCCCAGAAGCACTTGGCCTAACAAAGAAAGCCCAAAAATTAAAAAATTGTTTATTTCTCAACATAGTGTCCTTTGAGCTCTATACATTTTCCCGGTTATGTTCTATAGCTTCGATACTCTGTTTATAGTGAGAATTGTCTTGCTCCTCAAAATAGCTACCAACTGCAGACTTTATATCTTCAGGGTTGGGAAAACCTTTTACCACCGAGCCATTTTTAAGTTTGAAAGAGCAAATATTCCGAGGGGCTAAATCTGGCATTAGGGTACGTGAGGAAGCAATTCAGCGTAATTCATTGATTTTGGCCACCGCGATAGAGGATGTGTTTACTGGTGCGTTGTCTTGATGAAACAACACCCTTTTTTGCCAAATGTGGCCGTTTTTCTTAATTTCTTCACTCAAACGTTGCAAACTGAGAGTTTACTGTTAAATCTTCAAGTTGTAATTTATTGTTAATGATAAAAAAAAAATTTAAAAATAGTTAAAAAGGAAATCCGTACAAATAAAAAAACTGTAAGCCGGGTAAGATTGCCAAAACAAACTTTTGTACGTACACTTTACCTGAAAAATAAAAATCCAGAATCTGAAATGAAAAAAATTTAAAAAATAAAGAATAAGTTTCGAAAGACTTGATTATTTTAAAGCTTTTTTAAAATATCTGTTTAATTTGTGTTAGAAGTTTATTCGTGTACCTTTTTGAATAAAAAGTTAGAAATAACTTATCCAGTCAAAAAAAGTTTAATAGCCGTTCGGTAAAAAATTGCTTAATTTGATTTTCAGTGTTACCCTTTTTTTCAGTATTTCAGAACGGTTTCTCTTGCCCGTTGCCTTGGTTTAATTTTATTTACAATAACATATATGTAGGTGATTGATTCCACGTAAATCTTACAATACAGTTGGCGATGGAATGTTCATTCGCGCGCCCAATTTCACTTTTTAATAATTTGTCCGTTTTAGAAAACTTTTGGTCTGTACGGCAAAATTGGTGGACGTAAGCAGGAGTATAGAACAAAACACAAAAACAAATCCATTTTAATAAAGTCTATTTTCACTTGAAGAACCATGGTGAAGTAATGCAGAGTTGTAACATAATTACATAACAGAAAGTTCCACTTGATTCAGATGTGCAAAAGGCTCTTAAATTTATACAGATTTTATTTAAAAACATTTCTTAAAATTTTGCAATGTGATATAAAGAGAAATGGTGTAAAGTACTGCAATTTACATTTTGACAGATAGTTCATATTGAGTTTATTTGACTCTTCTATAAGATGGCTGGCTTGAATCTCACTGGACTACCAAACAGTGCTTAGGCTTTGTGAGTTAAACAGCCGTTTTATTGATATTTATCTGAATCAAGATTGGGTTTTGTTAAGAACCTGTTATATGTTATAGAAGTTGGGTACTTAGTTGAGTTCACTGAGTAATGTGAAAGTGCATTTGGTAACGAAAATAGAAGATCGCAGTGTAAATTGAAAATACAAATAAGTATTAAAAACGACCTCAGAACCTGTAAGAGATTATAAGATTAGGTATTTATTTAACCGTGGCTTCAAAATTGATAAATTAAGTCAACATTTTTGACAAGCATAATTATTAATGTATAATAGTAAGATTAACATAAGACGGAGTTGTGATGTAAAAGTTGCAGTAAATAATTAAACTGGGTTCAATTAGCGACTACAAGCAGTTACGGTTATATATTATATTGGAGATGCAAGAATGACGAAAAGCAACAGAATGTGCTAAAAAATGCCTCGACGATTCAAATGGCGGGCGCGTACTGCTTCAAAGAGCACATTTAGAAAGAGGTTTGAAAGATTGAAGAGCTTATGTTCAAGAGTTGCCGTGAAAGGTACAAGCTTAACTGAAAAGAAAACAAGATGTAAAAAAGTAAATACAAACCCAAAAAAAATTAATTTAAAGAAAAAAATTTAAAAAATTAAAAAACCTAAAAACAAATTGGAAAACAAGTTTTCATCATTAAAACCTAAAAGAACAAAATAATTTTTAAATTTTTACGGGTGTGGCTCTAACTTTACTTGTACTAAGCTTAACCTTGTTTTTTGCTTCCCCAGACTCCAAACAACTCGCATTATTTAGGTTAAGCCTTTTGACCAGTCTGTTCCCATCGATCATAGCCCTAACAGTGCAGGTGTTCCGAACATAAGCTCCCCGCCTCGAAATTTCACCAATGATCACTACCAAGCTAATGCTGTGAATTAAACTGGGCATGTTCTAATGTTCACCGTGAGGATCTCTTGAGTCAAGAATGCCGCACGATTCGCACCCCACCAGTGTCAGGATCCTCCATAGCTCGCTGGGTTGTTCTCTGTTATCCACGAACTTGATGAACTGTTCCTTCAACCAGCCAGGTGTCGCGCAGCCAATGGGGGATTGCTTCCTCATAAGCTGGGGACCGCCCAGCTTTAGTGTTCAAACTACGGAGACGTTTGTTAGATAAAAGAGAGTTTAGACATAATAATTTTCTTACTAGACTTCTTCCGGGTATCGAACCGGGTGCCTTTGCATTCGTAGTTGATCGCTCTAACTACTAAGCCAAGACCAAGAAGTAACAAAAGTAAATCTGCTAAAAGTCACAAAAAAATTACAGTGTAAAAATAATTTTTAAACCAGTAACTACCCTAATCGACCCGTTCGTGATATCACAGTAATAATTTATACATTCAACAAAACTTACACACGAGGGTAGTCCCAGAAGCACTTGGCCTAACAAAGAAAGCCCAAAAATTAAAAAATTGTTTATTTCTCAACATAGTGTCCTTTGAGCTCTATACATTTTCCCGGTTATGTTCTATAGCTTCGATACTCTGTTTATAGTGAGAATTGTCTTGCTCCTCAAAATAGCTACCAACTGCAGACTTTATATCTTCAGGGTTGGGAAAACCTTTTACAACCGAGCCATTTTTAAGTTTGAAAGAGCAAATATTCCGAGGGGCTAAATCTGGCATTAGGGTACGTGAGGAAGCAATTCAGCGTAATTCATTGATTTTGGCCACCGCGATAGAGGATGCATGCACTGGTGCGTTGTCTTGATGAAACAACACTTCCTTTTTTGCCAAATGTGGCCGTTTTTTCTTAATATCTTTACTCAAATGTTGCAAGAAGTTTACATAATACTCGCCGTTGATTTTTTTTTTTTTTGAAGATAATCGATAAAAATTATCCCACACGCATCCCAAAAAACTGACGCCATGACTTTGCCTGCAGATGGAAAAGTCTTCGCCTTCTTTGGAGCCGATTCTCTCCTTTCCGTCTATTGCTTTGACTGTGCCTTTATTTCAGGTGTAAAGTGATGAACTTATGTTTTATCAATGGTTATAAATCGACGCAAAAACTCGGATTTATTGCTGTGAAACAGCGCCAAACACTTAGTTGAAACACCCTCACGACTCTGTTTTTGGTCCATTTTGAGCTAACGTGGCACCCATCTTGCGCATAGCTTTTTCATATCCAAATTATCAGTTAATATTCGATGTACAACACTTTTTGAAATGCCTACAATGTCTGCTAGCTCGTGCATTTTCAGTCGACGCGACGGTCATCTAATATTATTTCGTGAATTTTTTCCACTACTTCGAGCGTAGTCACTTTATTTGGTTGACCACTACGATGTTCATCTTGGCAGCTCGTACGGCTTTGTTTAAACTTGGCAACCCAATATTTATTGTTGTAAACGAAAGAGCAGACTCCCTCAGAGTAGAATCTAGCTCAGTTAGAGTCTAGCAAAATATCGGTTGAACTGAGACCTTTCCAATGAAAGTATTGTATCACATAACGATGACCAATTTTTTCCATATTTGTAAATTCACTAAGAGTGTTCGCTATTGATGGCTGTCAAACAATTACTAAACAACACAGCGTCTTCAAACTTGAAACTTAAGCTTTATAATGTTGGTACTTTCTAAAATAGTAAATTTTTAAACAATTACCGCCATCTATACATCAGGTTAGGTACCTCTGAGACTACCCTCGTAGGTCGATTCGATTCCAGCAAAACGAAGAACGAAAATTCATTTCCGTGACAGAATTGACAAAATTCTGTTACAAGTAACGCTATATTAGTTACGCTAACATCTCTTCGTCTTCTTCAGCCTGTATCCGTCGACTCCTGGACATAAGCTTCTTCCAGTTTCCCCCAAGCCTCTCTGTAAAGGATTGATTTGGTTCTTCTGAGAGGTTCTGGCAGTTACACATGCCTCGCTTGCCAAACGTGTTGCCGTGGAAGACGATCAGAATAAATTTCTGTCCCCGGCCCGGATTCCCAAATCCAAATAATGAAGCCAATTTAAACTCAAAATTACCAACAACTAAAATAATTACCCAATAATACGTCCTAATGAAAATTATGTAATGTTCGCACAAAATACAGCTACATGATTTGCATAATTAACAAAGTAAATCAAAACATACATTTTTTAGACCTTCTGATAATTTCTCAACGTAGATAAAGTAAATGATCAGAATGACGTGGGTGCTGAACCAAAATAAAACTAAAGAAGGTTCTTCAGGTAATATCAATAAAAGTCAACTACAAGAGGGAGGGAAAATAATGCAAAGCAAACTTGCAAAATCTTTTACGATTTTAACAACCCAACTAAATACTTTGGATCCTACAAACACAAACGTTGTCAAACAATTTTCAAAATAAATTTTGTGTGCAATACCCATTAAAACTCAAATAAAAAAAGGACGATAAGCTATCACCATAATGCACACAATTTCCTCTTCAGCAGTAAATTTAAACACATATGTAGAAAAGGTAAATTTATCTTATAGTTAGCGCAAAACCCAACTATCTGATGTCCCAAATTACAAATCATGTGTCCAAAACCAAATAAATAAATAAAGACAACTATATTAACATCATTAGTGTGATCGAAATTGCGTTACCTACATGAAATTTGTATTGTCACAATCGCTACGCCATGAATTCCTTATCAAAATATATTTTCTTAAAATTGAACAATAAAACTCGCATTCAAACTTAATAAATTTAAATTCAAAATTGAATTTTGAGCATACAACAAAAATATTTGTTTAAAAATTTAATAAGCTCTCTTCAGAGAGATAAAAATTTAATGGACTAAACGTCTAAATGGAATCATAATATCACAAATCGTTGGAATATTCATTTTAACTATAAGCTCAGTTAATTAATTTACAATTTCCACGGTTATTAAAAATATGAATGGGGATAGATATCATTTTCTCTTAAGTCTGAGGAAATTTGGCAAATGCTTTTATAAATTTAAATTCCAACCATACTTTATAGTTCAAATTCAAACTAAAATGGCTACTTGCAAAAGGAAACTGGGACCATGCAATCCTTCCAAATGAGTTACAGTTTTTATCTAGAAAAATGTACAAGTTTCTATTGTGCATATTAATACACTCAATATGTTTTGCATTCCACTCGTTATTTTGTTCAATTTTGTTAAGATTACAAAGTAGACAAGATAATTAAAGTTTAATGTTAATCTACTTGCATTCCATGATATAATAATTAATTTCGTAGTGGCGGCCGCCCGTATCTGGCGAATTGAGGATAATTTATAGTTTTCTTACGTTTCATTGACAGCAAAATAACGACAATAAAAGTTTTGTATTCACATGAATACAATTAGTGAAAATATTTGAAAGTTTAATGATTGTTATTTACGGAAAAATTAACCAAATCCGCACCACACCAACTAATACCTGTAATAATGTTATAGTATCAGATCACTAATTATTAAGTGTAACTGCGAGTTTAGTTTGCTTTAGGATCAAATTCAAAATTTATTTAGATTGAAATGGAATAACTTGATCGTGGTTGAGAGGAAATCCCAGTAAAGCAAGTAAACTTGAATATATTGAAAAGTAAAAGTTACAAGGATCTTATTTTTGAATAGAGACAAGATCTTTTTAACTTTAAAAAAGCACAATATGCGTTTTTTTATCAAAAGCTTTTATATTTCTACTTACTTTGAAAACAAATTCTGATAAAGCTGCTTTCTGGTTTACTTTGCAGGATTCACTGATGTATGTAATAATATAAAATTTATATAATGTTAATAAATAAATAATTTAATAAAACGTAAAAATAAATTACAATTTATAATACTGGTAAGGTAAGGGTGCTTTGTATGTTTTATCTTGCATCATCATTTCTTCTGCTGAATTGAGATTTTTATAAAAATGACCCCCGGAGAACTCGTCATGAGAAGACGAATGTGAATGTTTATGTGAATGATGTGGATGTTTAACAATTTCCACTGTCGTTTTGTCGTTCTCGTGGTGAAATAACGTTTTTAATCCTAAAATCGTCGCTAAAACAAGAGCCATTTTGCCGATTAGAAGTGCGGTACCAGCTAAAACAGCGATTCCTTTGTAAGCTAATGATAAAAGCGCGCCCTTAAACCCAAGTCCTGCAATTAATGGTCCTATGTACTTTTGGTTCTTGTTCTTTCTGCCTTCGGCTATTAATCTTGGTGTATTTATTTGTAAACGATGGGTCGATAAAAATTGATCAACCATTTCGATTAAAACTTCGTCCACTTGTCCAGAATGTAGTTTTTCAAAATTTTTCTCATAATCAGGTAAATTTGTAAAACTTCTGGAATAGTTTCCAACTTTTACTAGTTCGAAATTTTCGTCGATTTTAATCGAAGGTAAGAGGTTTGCACGATTGACAACTTTCAACACTTGCACTTTGAGGCACTTGAGTGGACTTGCGTCTTTTTGGCACTGCTCATACACTTTTTCGATTAATTCTAATTTGCTGTTTTCGGAGCTTACTAGGACGGACAGAAAAACAACTAAGATTGAACTAGACAGAATCATATTTACGCGTTTACGCATTACGTTTCGCACTGGAACTGAGCAAATCGATGTTCGACTGCAATTTATTAAATGCACTTGAGGTTTCAGAGCGTAAAGTTATTGCATGTGATGCATCATCCCTTCATCTTGAATTGGATTAAAAAATTTCTAATCAATTAAAATACATTGTATTGCGTTAATGATAAAACTAGAAAAGGAATTGCGTGTGTCCAAGCTGTAATCTCGACATGGTTTACAACGCAAAGAGGTTCATCCTGATACTTATTATGCCATTGTCACAATTAATTAAATAGTTTTAACTATTAATTGATTCTATATATTATTATAAAGAGCTACACGACATTAGTAAGTTTTCTCTGGCATACTTGTAAAATTACAACCGGATTTGTAACAATACAAACTAATTAATTATCAAACTAATTAACTCTGATCTATATATCGCCAGAATTCTTTACATAACTTAAATTAAACCAAACACGCTCTTAATTGAGTGTTAGAACTTATCAGAAAATATACTTAAACATTACATTATTTTTATTTTCAAGTGGGATATGTTCATAAATGACCGGCCATAAAAAATTTCACTGGTATTGCACAACTTGAAAGTTCAATTATTTAAAATTTGGACCCAATAATTTTATGGCTGATTGATTTTGAACTAATTTTTAGAAAAATTATGTTAATTGAAAAGAAATTTTTTCTCATGAAGTCTGATAACCGCACTCCATAACAGTACAATGACAATAAAAACATTTTTAAGTACGTAATAAATTTAAAAAATTACAATTGACCAATTTAACCCAATTTTTAAAATTAACTGTAAAAAATTAACAATTAAAAGGAATTTTAGTGTAAAATTGTTCTGTGTTGCTTCGACAAAATCAAATTCAGTGAGAACTAAATTTTAAAAACATTTAATTTATAAATGCAAGAATTTTCATAACGGATCTAAGTTACTTAAACGAAAGTTTTAAAACAACTAGAAAACTAGAAAAAGATCTATAGAACTTATTAATTCATGAGAAAGTCATTTTCCATTTTATTCTTAACCCTAAATGGATCGTTAACACTTTGCTGCTTCAAGAAAGAACCGAGTTAGCATATTTTTGATTTAATTAGTTTAAGTAATGCATAATTTGGTAATTCAAAATACTAAAGTAGATAACTATAACTATTAAGGTCCTTGTTGTAAACCAGACCGATCCCAATTTACACTAAAATTAACACACAATAAAAGTTGATAAAGTGTACTTATTAATTACCTAATAATTATTACAGCATGCTACTTATTTAACACAGAAAAGATTTAATTGAGGTTTTAATAGTTCAACATTATTCATAGAGATACACATGCATAGCTTTTTATCAATTTTTACCAGGACCAGGTCGAAATCAACATAATTGATCAAATTTGAATAAGATTTGGTTGAAAATTACAAAAACTGTTTGATTTTTGAAAGATCCATTTAGTGAAAGAGAATTAAGAATTGTTTACGACACAATAATTATGCAAATATTTAGGACAAATTAATAGTACGGCCGTAAATCATAACTGAGCAGGCGTGTAATTTATGGTAATCTTAAGCAATTAATAGGTAAAGATCCAATTATGTTTTTATAATTTGTTATTGTTTAGGTGTTTAACGATTTGTTTATTTTATTGAGCGGAATCCTCTTTTATTGTTTCGATAGTTTTTTTGGTATTTTAAATAAGTAATAAAATTAAAATTGCTGAGTGTTTTTGTTGACCTACAAGTCGAAATGTTGCTCCGTCTGGTTTTAAAATCGAACGTTTTTTTCACTCTATAGGCAGTCGTCACTTTTTTCAGCAATTTTGTTGCCTCGGTTTCTCATCAAAGCACCCAGTACCTGGATATAGAGATAGTTTAAATAGAACAAGGATTGGGAATTTCCGTAATTGTTTCATGTAGTTTATTCTGTATAATATAGTCACAATATTTTTTGTTTGTTGTTTTTTTTTCCAAGAAGTGGGAGGGTGGAAAATATTCTAGGAAAATAATCCACCCAACTAAATGAGTTGTTCCCTTTTACTATAGATCTACCCAATCTTATTCTTAAGATGTTTTCAAAGAGATATAGCTAAGTATGAAAATGTTTCTCAATTTTCATTTTTTTTTGAGATTGTTAACACAGAAGTAATTGACTTTAGTTCTGATTCGTTTCTACTCTTCCTCTGCTTGCTACAAATTCCTGTAGCAATATCGGTAGTAATGACTTTATCAATGGATGCAAATTTTAAACATAATCATGAAGAAACAATGAATTTAAATTCAAAATTCCTAGCTTTAGGTTACAATTAATAGTAAATAAAAGAAGCCAACAATAAGAAATTGAACAACATTAACTCAGTACTAACTACAAATGTTGATGTTATCGGGGTGAGATAATTCAAACTCAATGGAGTTAAATCAGCCATTGTAGACGACAAGGATTTGATTTATGTGTCTTCTTAACTCATTTTGCTATGGTATAATCAAATTTAATTTGATAATCAATGCTTTTGAGATTGTGAAAACTTTGTGAAACATGGCATCAAAGCGCACATGCAATTATTTATCTGTACATCTAATAAATACAATGTTGGTGGTATCACTAAATGGTAGTTAACGTGTGATATTTTTGTAGTTCAAAGTTTTTTCTGGTACATATCGGTAAATAGTAAACCTTGCAGCTATTGGGGTTTCAAAGCAAGGATGCGTTCTTTTCGCTCGGGGTCTTCAAACGTTTCAGCTTGAACCTTAGTTTTAATGCATCTGTATGCATTTTGTATCATTTATTATTTCAAAATGCGGTATTCCTGTTTCGTTTTGTAAATTCATATTCAGTTTACATTCTATCAGATACCTACTTCATATAATGCGCTAAAGTTTTTCTTTTAAAAGAAATTTGGGCATGAATAAGAAACTTGAATTCTAATTTTAAGCGAAACTGAATATTTAGCGAAGCTTTCAGCTTTGCAACAATTAAATAAGAAATATGCCGGAGTACGACAGATCTCGGAATTACGCAACTTAAGCGACCGGATCGAGGGTCAACAGGTAAAACTTTTTAAAGATATTTTGTAGACAAAATTAATCTAGAAAATAATAAAACTTTGAGCCACAGGGTTCTAGTAGAGATTAAAAGCATCCTTGCGCGCGAAAATACTAGAGTCGACCGGTAGTTCATCTAGCGATAAGTTTAAGACCAAGGCAAGATGCACGAACGGACACCAAAATAAATATTATTACATAATATTTTATAGGAAAAAGTGAGAATATTAACTGTACCCTGAAATTTAAATTAAATAATGGTGTTACTTGCTTGATGATAGAAAATTTTAATACTATTAATTATAATGCCTCTCCCAATATACATATCTTTAGTAGTTAATTTTGGGTTATATAATGCCATATTATAATCTATTATATAAAATTGAATGTTTGTTCGTGTTTGTTTGTTTGTTTGCTTGTTTGTTTGTTTGTTCGTCTTTAATAACTCCTAAACCGTTCGACCGATTCCAACCAAATTTTGCACAGTTACTTAGGACCCTAAAGAGGTTTTCCGCAAAAACCGGGACCGAAAAGCTTAATTTAAAAAAGTGAAAAATTGCGGACGAGCATGAATGGATTAACGAGATTCCCATTGCCAATACCTGTAATTGATATACAGCCTTGTGCGAAAGTATTAGCTTTATTCAGGTAATT
This sequence comes from Lycocerus yunnanus, assembly GCA_036346125.1. Taxonomy (NCBI): domain Eukaryota; kingdom Metazoa; phylum Arthropoda; class Insecta; order Coleoptera; family Cantharidae; genus Lycocerus; species Lycocerus yunnanus. Next base: position 2,243,086 of record JARFIX010000017.1, read on the forward strand.
TCATAAACCATATCTTACAATCCTTTGTATCCTGTGCTATTATTTTACGTTGAAGTTTTCTTAAAAATTTAAGGAGACGGTACCTGTTTTTAAGGGACAATAAAACATTAAGGACCTATTTGTGTAAAATTTGAAGTTTTAGAAATAATTCTCATTCTGTTATAATTACTTGAATTTGAACTACACGTGATATACTTGTAAAAAAAATTTTAAATTAAGTGTTATTATAGTGTTTGCAAATTAATTATGCACAAAAAAGTAAACTTAGTTTGGAAAAACAAAAACTCATACAGCTTTTACACAAAAATGGTAAATCACAAGTTGTAATTGGAAGACGAGTAAAATATTCGCGTTGTAAGGTGTAAACCACCCTTAATCGCTTTAAACAAACCGGATCTCATCAAAACAAGTATAAAACGGGCAAAAAGAGTGACAAGTTCTCGTAAAGATGGACAATTCATTCGTGCCTCTATAAAAACCGCAAAAGCATCTACCCAGCTCGCTGCTGACTTATCGAAGCAAAAGGAAAAGTTGTACATCCAAGTACGGTGAGAAGAAGGTGAACTAATGCTGGACTGAGAGGATGCAAAGCCAGAAAAATCCATGGCTCTCAGAAAACATAAGATAGCGCGGTTAGAATGGGCTGAAAACATAAATATTTTACCATTGAGAATTGGTCAAATATAATGTGGTCTGACGAATCCAACTATGAGGTACGTTTATTATGTTTCTACTTTTGTAAAAAAAATTAATTTATTAAGAAGTTGCCGTTTTAACACTTATAGTATCGATTAATACGTAACGATATTTTACAGGTGTTTCTAACTCCTGGAGCAACGTTTGTAAGACGAAGGGTAGGTGAAGCGTACAACCCTGACTGTGTGGTGTCTACAGTAAAACATGGAGGAGGTAGTGTGATGATCTGGGGATATGGCAGCCAGTGGCGTAGGAAAATGTTTTCTGTGAGGGTCGTATGGACAGTAAAAGTACATCGAAGTCCTAGAAACTACCATTGAGCCATCATTTAACCAAGTTTTGGTAATACCAATATGAGGGAGGTTAAATTTACGCAAAACAACGCGCTTTGTCATAAATCAAAACATAGCATGAAGTGGATTAGCGATGTTGGGATAGAACTGCTAGACTGGCCAGCGCAGTCTCCAGATCTCAATTCCATCGAACATTTGTGGGTTATATTAAAGCAAAGGGTACGGCAACAACTAATTACTACAAAAAAAAACTTATAACTTCGTTAAAAAAAAATTGGGACAAAATAAGTGACAAGGATTGTGAGAAACTGGTAGCGAGTATGCCTAAAAGGGTTGCTGCAGTTATAAAAGCCAAGGGTGGACCCACCAAATATTAATATTATTAATAATTAATGCTTTTTATAAAAAATATCGAGTTTGATTTCCCCTAAAACAACCCCTTTTTAAAATAATTTGAAAACTGTAGGGTGCCTAATACTTTTGCACAAGGCTGTATGGTAATTTTACGTTGGTATATTCACATTCAGTACCTACACTATTATAAGTGATTTGAAATACTGGAGAAGAAAAGCTGTAGAGAAAATTGTAGAGTACAATATAAACCGTTCTGAAACACTCGACAACGGGAACACTAAAATCATTCTGAAACGCTCTAGCAACGGGAAGCAAGATTTCCGTCGAGAAAAAACCTAAGCGAAGCAGGATACTCGGAAAAATCTAAATACTTCACACAAAGGCAAAATATTTTAATTATAGGAGACCCCGGGCGAAGCCGGGTATCCAGCTATTCAATCATTCAGACAAAGGCAGAGTTCCACGTTTTAATGAGACCCCGGGCGAAGCCGGGTATCCAGCTAGTGTTCTATATAATTCTTGTACAATTTCTCAAAATTGACAAAGGTGATTTTATATTTTCGTATACATAATACATGCCTTATTCTCATATCTCCTTTGCAGCATAACTTTATGGTTCGCTACCCAACTGTGACTAACTTGGATAGCTTCATGCAGTTTGTCTCAAAAGTGCTTAACGCTTGACACCCACTATTTGGATTATAAAAATTGGAGAGTACTCGTCGGAGAAATAAATTACGAATTGACTAGAACCCTAACTGATCATCAACGTTTTAGTGTATATCTTCATAGGAATTAATCTAGTTTAATATGGAAAATAATTAACAGAAAAAAGATAAATATACTAAATAATACCAACTAAAAAGAAGAAATAAATAATTACCTATTTTTTAATAAATAAACCAGTCTGAAAATATTATGAAAGTAAGAAAAGAATTGGAAATTGTAAGTGACCACTACTTAAAAAGCAAACTGAAAAGATAAAAACGAGCTGCCCTAGGAATATAGTAGAAATCCTTTATCCTTAAATTAAAATAGTAATTGTTAATATCTGTCTTAAGCTTGCCAATTAAAAGGTAATGTGAAAGGTGAATATTTGATAATTATCTTCAGGCGGAGGCACCAGATTCATATTATTTTACTTGCTGCAACTCCTGCCAAATGCACTATGCCTCCGACTGAGATTAATTATCATATTCACCTTTCACATCACCGTTTAATTGGCAGGCTCAAAACGCGGATAATAATAATCACTATTTTAATTTAAGGATAAAGGATTTCTACTATGTTCTTCGGTCTGCTTGTTTCCATCTCTTTAGTTTGCTTTTTATCGAGTCGGGTTTTTTAATTTTTCGATATATTATTTTATTAACGACTTTTTAGTTTTGTTTTATTATTATATATTATTACCTCCTGTCTATAAATGCTGTTTTGATAAGAAATTTTACGTAACATTTGTTTTGACACATCCTTTAATTTTTAAGTTAACCTAATTATTACGAATTTGAACTATTTTTATTTTAATTTAATGCAAAACAAAACCTATTCTACAAGCATCGCACGACTTAGACAAATCGATAGATATCTCATTGATTAAAATCAATCGAGCCATTGGGATGCTTCAAGGGTATAAAGAATACCACATACATACATAGATACATATCCAGTTACGCGTGAAAAACATAACTATGTCTTTGCTGTCGCACAGTAGAGTGAAAATAAAGTTATAAGAATATACCCTAAATAGATTGAGACAAAAAAATATCAAGAAGCAGTAGAAAGAAATAATCAAGACTTAGAAACTCTTAACTAAATTCAAAAACATATTATTTGATTCAGTAAAAGACTACGGAGAAATAAAACTTATATACAAATTTACAAAAAACAAACTATATAGTGGTTAGAAGAAATAAAAAAAATTATAAAACGGAACTAACAAAACTGGAATTGAGAGGTAGAAGAATACATTACTAAGTTGAATATAAAAGAAGAATTACGGAAAGATGACAAAAAAATAAGTACTTCAAAGAATGCGAATACAGAAAACCGGCAAAACAGATCCGAAAGAGTAACACAGAAAAAATTTTATTTACAGAAGAAAAGTTGAAAAAGAAAATAAAAGAAATGAAAACAAGAAAATCTGCGGGTTATGATGATATTATTCTGGAGAAATAGGACAAGAGAAATTGCTAAAAATCTGGAAAAAAATATTGAAGTATACAAATTTTCCTATACAAACATATGAAAGCATGTCTTCCAAATTCTCTCCGAAATCTAAGATGGTAAACATCCACCTTCGAGTTTTGTCTTCGCTCAAAATGTCTTTTAAGCATTTCAAATTTTAAACGAATCACATATCATATGACGGTCACTGGTCTAGTAGTTAGAGCGATCGACTACTGATGCTATGGCATCCGGTTCGAACCCGGGAGAAGTCTACAAAGGAAAGTTTCTTTCTGACTCTCATTCTATCTATGATCGTCTCAGTGCTTCGAAAGGCACGTAGTGCCGGTGGTCCTCCTATGTTAATGAATTGCCATCATTAACAATAATATAGGGTCACATGCGTATCTGAAGCAAGTCTAGCAAACTACTTCAGATGTAAAACAAATAATATGCTAACAGTAGAGGAGAAGGTGCAAATATGGAATACCATTTTGTTTGGTATATAAAAATTTTTTTATTAGCGAATAGAATTAAGCCAAATTTAGGTAAAAGTTACTTCAGACAAGTAGACACCATAATCTAAAAACAAATGTGTAATTAACTAAAACATTTTTACAAAAAAAAAGTTTGAAAAAAAAACTACAAAATGTCTGCCTAAGAAAAGGTGGTGCAAATATGGAATACATTAAATATCTAAGAAATAATTAAATAACTTATTGTTTCTAAAAACTTAAACTAACTATAAGGTCCTAGATTAACATATTACTTGCACCAGTCGCAAATATACTCGTCTTTTTCGGCGCCTGCACTGGTACTGGTACATACAATACTGGTATTCCATATTACCGACAACCAATGTCATCAATATTTTAGGTTAGATCTAGCCTATTATAATAAAAAACTAAACAAATACAACGTTATCTTAAACTTTAGTTTATATAAATGGCATCGTAACAAATATTTGAATAAAAACATGCAAATAAAAAAATTAGGCTTGCATATTCACTTACGTGTTAAAATTATCAATGTACGAAATTCACATGTACACATGTGGTAAACTAAAATCATACTAAAACGGTACAGGGTGGATCGCTTCCAATAAAGATGGCAAGCGTTCACAAATTTAGCCGATTTTCGACCGAGGACCTTACTTGGTTTAGCCAAAACCGATGTATTCCATATTACAAGCATATTCCATATTTGCACCTTCTCCTCTACTAGCCGTAGCTTTTGAGCTTTGCCAAGATTGCTGTTGGATATTATGGTACCTAGTCCTAATTTAAGAGGAAGAAGAAGAAGACATTTCAAATGAATTCTTAATATCTAGTTTTTCAGAATTTGTTAACAGACTACAAATTTTATTTTTATTGTGCATTTTATGGTACATTATTATCTTTCATAGTTTCTTGAGAAAATTTTGTAAATCCCAACCTGGGTTGAGTAACTCTTATCTATTCGTATATTATAATCATGCACAAATAGTGCGCACGAATCTTGCACTCAAAAAGACAGTCGTTTGCTTGGTTGTTAACGCGATCAACTGCTAACATTAAAGCGCCCAGTTTGAATCTAGATAAGGGCTGACTTTGTTATGGCCATCTCAGTGCTTCGAAAGACCCTTAAATCCGGTTGACCTCTCACAAGGTGCTAATAATATCTTTAACGTATTAAATGCTAGAGCACTTTCTTAGGGGAACGATTAAGCGATTTCGGTTGCATCCTTACATAATGAAGCCCAAAATACCAGAAGGCAGTGGTGCATGTACTACCGCCTTAGTGCCAGTTAAAGATTGCAACGAAAAACCAAGAAAGTACGATTTATAATACAGAATTGTAATTCCTTAGAAAGAATTGATAGGAAAATAAGACCCCTAAAAGCTTCCTAAGCAGCATTTTGATGCTAAAAAGTAACTAATAGCTAGCTCATTTATAGGAGAGAGAATTGAGATGGCTTAGAGATGTCTATCGAATGTAGGGAGGGCGACTCACAAGTAGAATATTAGAAGCTAGACCATGAGGAACAAAAACGAGAAAGGTCGGAAAAATTTGGAGATATGAAATGATTTTAAGAAAACCGTAGAAGAAACAGGTAACTTCAGACGGAAAGTTAAGAAAAAAACTCCAAAAAAATATGAAAATTAAAACTCATTCTGATATCGATAAATAAATGGTTTACTCCATTATTACGTATTTGGATGGATCTTTGCAGACCTTGCAAAATTAAAAGAGGAAACTTTTCTAAGTACTCTTCCCAATTGATGTACAATTGATGATAGGAAAAGAGATAACCATAGTACCATTCAATACCGAAGAGGAAATTTTATAAACCAAAAGGTCAACATACTACATAAACACAGGTATATGCTGAAAAAATACTTAAAAACGATAAAAGTAATAATATTGAATCACTTAAAGAATGCTAAATTTTACGTTATAAATTAAAGAATTTGCCCACGAGTGGTCTCAAAAAGTATGGATCTGACTATACATATTTCTATTAAGATGTCATCAAATCTTCTTTTTCTGAAAATTTTGAAATTTTTGTGTTTTCTAATATTATCACATTCCTCTTATTTATTATTACATTTATTTTCTCTTTCGAGTACTTCGCTTTTGCACCAAAGTTGTGAAAATTGGCTTTTCCCCAAAAAATATTGAAGGTTTAGAGATAAAACGTATCGAGAGAAAATCCGTATAAGGAGGGTCCAAAGATTTTATGCATATTTCAGAGCAGATCTGTAACTAATATAAATAATAACCAACCCCTAAACATAATTTTTACCTTCATACAATCTAAGGGTGGTTATAACGTGTCGAATAATAGATCCCTTTAGTCCAGAATATAAAAGTATTATTGCCATCGAAGTACTAATATATTCTTCATTATTTTAGTTACGCCCTCCCTCTTCAAAATTAGACTTAATCAATATGACTGTCCGTGGTTCAATCTGTTGATGATCTTATAAAATAAGGTAGTTCATATTTCTAAAATTTTCTTGCAAATCTGTAATCCTTATTTTTTACTGCTGTGCAAACATAGTCATGTAACAATTCCGGCTTTGTTAATATTTAACAAAAAAGTTTTAAATCGAAAATATTTGAATAAAAATTGTATACTTACAAAGAACAAACATTTTTTTTTAGCAATTTGCATCAATAAATAAAGTAAGTAAATGTTTAAAATGTAATTAGTCATTGAGAAGTTTAGTATTGCATAATTAAGACGTTGGTGCTAAAAGTCGGATGCTTGAATGAACACATTTACTTTAGTAGTTTACTTATATATAGAATTTGTAATGTAAATCTTCTCAATTAAACAAACGGTACATTTTGTTACAACGATGTAAATTTGAAATTTCGCTTTCTTAATTTTCAATACTCGGATCAATAAGTAAGGCACAACCGAGATGTATTATTAACCTCGATAATTGAAACTAATAAGTTCATGCATGCAGTCTAAGCAACGAAAGTAAAAAGTAAAACACACAAACACAATTTTATATAATTATCTTCGTTCTTCGAGTATATAGCATGATTTTGCCTACTTTTAATGTTGCAAAAAAGGCGATTTAGATTTTGAAAAACTGTAACAAAATTAAGAGTGACAGTACAATATGGAAACTTAACTGTAATTACGATATAAACTAATTTCTATGTGAAATCCTGAAGAAAATGAAGTCATAGTGTTTTTAAGTCTTGGGAATTAGTTATAATGAAACGACCTCCTTTGAAGATTTTGATTTAATAATAAAATCGCATATGCCACAAATATGTAGTACAAATGCTATTTAAATTAATGGTTTCATTTGAATGTGGCCAAGTGAAAGAATAAATTATCAAATTAAAATTAAAGATAATTTAATTATTTAAACATAAGGCGTAATAATTTAATTTCTTCTTATTTTATTATTATTAGCACTGTTTATTGGAGAAACTAAAGTTTTTATTAGAAATTTTCTAAAATGAAAATCTATTAATTTATTAAAATTAAATCAATTTTGGGACAAATGAGGCTGACCGGCGGTAATATTCAATTAATTTTAAGTACAAAGTTTTCTTGTGGGTAGCCTACTTTGAAGAATTCCTGCATGAATAATTAAACAACGTTTATCGTTATTTTACTCTCAAAATTACAAAAATTACCCCATATGTACCCCATAAACGATCGTAATAAAACAGGTTTTAAAAAGCAAACTGCAAAAAAATTGACACATCGCGTGCAATTTCATTTTCAAATGCCACTTTTTCAAAACGTTTCGCTGTCAATTAAAAGTACGTGAGATGCTAGAAAATTGTCTTACGAATATGTTTACAATGAAATGTTGAAAATATAGAGAAATCTAAACAAGGTGTGTGAGACAGGTGATACGAGCATTACCGTATTGAAAGGCCAATGGAGCCCCGAGATTTCTATTCTAGGTCAATCTCAACCAATGACGGTTCTGGGGTAGTCGGCAAATGTGTCAATGAAACCGGGTGTGGGCGACTGTTCATCTCTCTCTGAGATCGTCTACAGGGTCAAGATAAAGAAAGGTCACCGGGTCCAGAAGATGTGGTATAAAATAGGCACAATGGCTACGATCGGCATCAGTTTGCAGTTAACAGTGAAGTGTAATCAGTGTAATGGCAGTGCGTAGTGTAACGTGTGTATTTGTTGTGCTCCTTGCAGTGGCGGCTTTAGCCCAGGATTTTGATAATGCTGGATTTAAAGTGGCATTGAAAGTGTTCGAAGAATGTAGCAAATCGGACGGATTATCGCCATGCCTTAAGAAAAAAGCCATTACATTTTTGGATCGGTTAGGACGTGCCGAAAAATTCGCAATTTCGGACGAAATTACAATTGTTCAAGACCCTGAAGCTGGTAACGCAACAAGTGTTGTCGAAGAAAACATCGAAGAAACCTTGCCAAGAGATTTGCAAGCACGTGATGCAGCTTTAAGCACCCTGCTGTGGGATAAAGTTACATCTGTAGTTAGAAACAAAAATATCGAATTCAACATGCCAACTTTGTCGGAAATCGGCGCCGAAGAAGGTAATTAAAATAATTAAAAAATTTAAAAATTTAATTTTCATAATCTCGAAATATTGCAGGTCGCGTTTTGGATCCCAAAAAGGTTAAGAAAGTTACCAAAAAGAGTGGCGGACTTATTATGGGATTGATGATGGGAATTATTGGAAAATTGATTTCTTTGATCCCTATTGGTATTGCCGGTCTCTTCCTCTTGGCTGGAAAAGCCCTTATCACTTCCAAGATCGCTTTGTTGATTTCCGGTATCATCGCCCTTAAGAAATTGATTGCTGCTAAACATAGCGGTGGTGGTGGTGGACACGGAGGTGGTCACGGTGGATGGTCATCCGGAGGTGGCGGTGGATGGGACAAGAGATCCATTGATGAAAGCCAAAAGCTTGCATACAACTCCTACGTACCCCAATAACGACCAGTACCTGACTAAAATTATATTAAAAGAAATTGCATAATTTCTTTCTCCCTGTACAAAGATATTTGACCAGTTTTTTGGTTAATTCATTTTTAAATGACGAATTAATTTATTTAGACCTTCAATAACAGGACAGACAAAACGACCGATACTTCTAATTATTTATTGAAATATTTATAATATTTATTTTATTTTTGTACGTTGTTATTAAAAAAAATGTATTTACTGCTGAAAATGCAGCTTTTTTGTTGACAATAAAATCCACTTGAAAAAAAATGTATTTGTTATCCATGCATATTATAATTTTAAATGCTGTTAACTTTAACAGTAGTGGTGTGAGAAAGTTCGTATAATTAATTAAAAAAATGGAGTAGTAGTTCATGTTCAAATTTGAATACTATCAGAGAACAAACATATGGAAAGCGTAACTTTAACATGCATCCACTTAAAATAAATTATTAAATTAATTTTTAGAAAAATGTAAGCAAATTTTAATAACTGTTAAAATTTAAAGCGACACGGTTAATATTCGCATTTATTTAAATTAAAAAAAATTGTCTTTCGCGAGTCGCAACCAATAATTTATAAAACAATATTCATTTTTCTGCCATATTTTTTAACTTTTTAATAATAGGGACAAAAATTCGACGCTGTGAATTGGAAAAAAATAATATCCATGTAATTTCATAATATTACAAAAAGCTTGAAAGCAAGAAGCCACTTTTGATTACACGGACTTGTGATTACTTAAAGAGATACACGGTCTTCTAATTTTAAGTGGTTTCCAATAATTTTAACGATAAATATTATGATTTATAAATTTTTATAATTCAATGAGCAATATGGCCTAAATCACAATCCAACAATAAAGTTCATTGTATTATAAACATTAAAAAAATTAATTAATGAAACAAGTTCGAGGTGCTAAAGTGCACAAAACCGGAAATTACAAGCATTTATGTGGGTATTTAAATTAACACTAAAGCTGAGCGAACACCGGATATCAAAATTTGATGTTTACTTGGCCCTCGGAAAGTTCCCCTGTGGTTAATTTTTAAAAATAATAATTTTTAAAGATCTCATGTGCCTATAATCATAAGAAGATAAATAGTAAGTGAGTAGTTTAACTCATCCTGAAAGACTTGGATCCGTATTAATCCGGATTGATGTTCTTGTCTATTGGTCAGGTCAGTTCCGGCATTATTAATATTTGATTACATATTTATATAGTGTGTATATATGTAATTTAGTTAGTAATGGCCAACTTTGGTAAACAAAATTAGTGAAAAACGTGAGCGATTGGAGCTTATCGTTAAATCCAAACTAATATTACGAAAGGACACAGTTCGTACTGTTGTCCTAACTATGCCGTTAATGTCATTTAATGCACTTTTTACCGATTAATTCTTAAAATGTTAGAAGTAACACGCATAATATGCTAGTAATTAAATAGATCGTTTAAGTGTTTTTGAAACTTGATCTACAGCTTAATGTAGAATGAAAACCACGGTATACATACATAATTTAGTAGCAAATAATTGCACGTGGAAACTATAGTCCTGCAGCTTTTAAAATCAACTCCAAAAACACTACACCAGCTACCTCTATACTACGATGCGTCAGTTTCATCATAGTGGCCGCTCACCTTTATTTCTTCCTTATTAGAAGTAATATTTTAGCAACAAGTTGGTATAAAATAGTGCATGAATAAACCAGCGTTACTTGCCTATTACGTTATCAACATAATTTCGTAATATGCGAAGTAAATTTTTTATTCAGCCATTTTTGAATAAATTTAAAAAACTTTAACATTCTTCGAATACCCATCCTTACGATTTGTTGTAGTAATGAAAAGTTCTTTCGTTTCTCTTCTATCAGTTACTTTAGATTTATACGAAACACAAGTATCATTGTTTGTCTACCTAACTGGGGTTTTTGTTCAAGTTTTTATAGCGGTGCAAAAAATTATTGCTAATAATTGAAGAATTTAATCATTATTCAGTTGAAAATAAAATAATATAAAGTTATTGTAATAATTTCATTTTTAACACTAAACGGAATTAATATTAAGCACTGTTGGTGTAGTGGTAGCATACGAGATTCCCATTCTTAGGGGTCGGGTTCGATTCCCGGACAGTGCAAATTTGTTTTAGTTAACACTAATTTTACAAAATACCTCAAAATTAATTGCGTACTTTATTATGACATTATTTATTATCTAAAAAATAAAATAATTTGTAAGTATTTTTAAAAGAATGATTGCTTATTCTCAGATCACATACAAACTTAAAATTTTGCAGGGGCATTCAGCAAGCTTGTTGGCTTACTTATTTGTTGTTAAAATAATTTTTAATTTATTAATCATTTTTGTAGTAATTACTTATACACAATTTACTTCATTCACCACTTCTGAAAGGTAAGTGTCAACTTTACTTTTCCGATTGTAGAAGTTTAGTGTCCACTTACTCGCTTCAACAACTAACTTCCATGGCAATTAATATAAAACTAATTTAAAATGCTCATAAATTTGTTTAATAAAACTCTTAAAATATATTGCTTGCAATATAAATAATATCTTTAATTCTTACTTAAGAGCTATTCGTTTTAAGTTTTCCCTTTCAGCTGGGTAAGAAAAGTGTATATGCAAATGTGTGCCAAAAAAACACCAAGTACTTTACAGATCACAAGGATAAGCAGATTTGAAATCATTCTCCAAATCTGGTGAAATTTAAATGATAAAAGCATTTAAGTTGTAAAAATTAAATAAATCAAATAAAAATTTAATAGTATTGAACATAAGTTACACTTTAATTCACACCGCTTTGATGGTGTTCGCCGGTTAAAAAGCTAATAAATTCTACCAAGTCCACGTTTTGAACCCAGAATTTCCGCTCTGTAACACAAATAGCCATCACATCAAGCCATATACAAATAATGTTTTTTTTAATGAATTTAAAATTATATATTTGTATCTATTTTTATTTATTGTTTTTAATTCAATGGATTAAAATAAAATTGTCATCTTGTCTATAATGCCTATTTTTGCAAAGGTGAATTTATTATTTTTAAATCAATTAAATTGCATTATTGCATATTATTGATAACAGTAAATTAAATTTTAACTTATTAGTAAAACCGTGCAATATAATGAAGCAATTGATTAAATTAAATTATTAATGTACATATTTATATCAATCTAAGATTACAATTCGAATTAAAGTTGTTGATTTAAGAAAAAAATGAATAAAATATCAAATATTAGGTCTGAGAAAAAGTTTGCGGTGTTTTTCCCGATAGATGGTCTCAATTGTAAATAACTCAGAAAACATTAATCTCAGCACTGCATATCAGCAGTGTCGATATTGGTATGGAGCTAGGCATTGATCACAAAACTGTTTTGAAGCATTTATACAAAGCTGGTTACAAAAAAAAGCTCGATGTATGGATTTCTCATAACAGGCCAAATTAACATCTGCAGTGCGCTGCTAAAACGCAATGAAATCGAGCCATTTCTGAAATCTGTCATAACCGGTGATAAAAAATGGGTCACGTACCACAATCGGAAGCTTAAAAAATTGTGGACAAGGGATTGTGAGCCGTCACATGCGTTTGCAAAGCCATGATTGACGTCGAACAAGATGATGTTGTATGTGTGGTGGGACTGGAAGAGAATCGTCCACCATGAGCTACTTCCAGTTGGTCAGACGATTGATTTTCATCTCTACTGTGGACAACTAGAGAGATTACTCCAGGAAATTAAAAGAAAACGACCCGAATTGAATAACAGGAAAGGTGTTGTTTAGTTTCATGACAGAGCCCGATCACAGACTTCTTTGATAACCCGTCAAAGTTTTGATGGATTCACCATATAGTCCAGATATAGCAACTCTCACTATCACTTGTTCCGTTCTCGACAAAGCTCTCTCAATAAAATTAAGCTGGTTTCAAAAAAACCTGTAAAATCCACTTCATTCAGTTTTTCAACCAGAAACCACCGAAGTTGTTCACCGATGGCATCATGGCTTTACCCGAAAAATGGTGAAACATTGTCCATAATAATGAAGCATAAATGTTTGGTTTAATTTTATTAAAAACACCACTAACTTTTTCTCAGGCCAATAAATAAATTAATATGTACACTTGGACATAAGTTTCTTTGGTGCAAAAATTTATATAGTAATCTTTTTAGTTTAGTTACCACCAAGCTATACTGACTAAATTATTGAAAAATTTTGTTTTTCAATTTTCTTCATCCCTTCATTGTGGTCAAGAAACTTTTCCTTGTCGTATGTCTCTTTACATTGTCTAAACATCTTTTTTAGTATAAGTTTGAAGCAGAAACTTTTGCCTTTGTATGATATTGCTCTCATTGATGTATTTTTTTTTGCTTAAGTTTGTGGCTTCTCCCCAAAATCCATAAGGCACACTGATTGACTAATAGCTTTTATGATGCTGATGCAATTACAATTTTATTTAATTTCTTAGTCCAAGATTATTTAAGTCAATTAGTCCTTCCATTGCTTTACAATACGTAGTACATATTGGCTCTCAAGTTTTAGGTAGCCCATTTCACTTTTCTTTGAACCTGTAGAAAAACGATTACAAAATGTTTGTTATAATATTACATTGCATAGAAATATTAAAATAAAACTTAGAATCGGCAGTTTAAGTTTCCACAGGGTACCAAAAAGTGTATTTAACGTTTACGTAGAAAATTGCAATAAACAGTCTGCAATTTTATTTAGATTAGAATTTTTCCTATGGAGGTCTTTTCTAAAATCATTTTATAGAGCACTGAACATGTTTATGATATACATATAACTTTTATTGTTTCTTTCATTTTTATGTTGACAATGTTAATTACAATTTTTGTTGTTGAATAGATAACGTGAACGGTTTTCGGTTTTACCAAATACTCCAAAACAACAAAGACGTAGAAAAACTAAATGAAAAAGAAAGAAGTTTTAAAAAATAATAAAGGTTCAGGTTTGGAAAAAATACGAGTTATAAATATTACGGTATAAGGATGAAACATTATATGAAGAGATGTATTAGTTTGTGTAAGTTCTTCAATGTATTTATGTTGGAATTTCAATAGTCTTTGATGATAACTGGAAGATAGCTATAGTTGTTTCATTGTTAAAAAATAAGAAAGTAAAAATTATAAATCGTGCATTAGGATGAATGCTTTTCCAGATTCCATCTATTTTGTTTCAACTCCTAAAAGTTTAAAAACTAACTCTAAGCTACAGTTCAATCTACCTTTTCACGCAGATTCCATCTATTTGGTATCAACTAAAAAATATATAATAAACACACTCTAATCTACAGCCTAATCTACCTATTTGTGGATATTTTACCTATTTGGTATTAATTTTAAAAATATATAATAAAATAACTTGGCGCCCAGTTGGCCTGGCGCCGAGTAATGCCATCCCGAACAGAGACTTGTGAACAAGGGTAGACGCTTTTTAGGCTAATTTGGTGAAGAAGAAGTGCTCGGGTAAACAAATTTAGTCTTGAAGTAACGTGATAATTGTTAATTTCCCTGTTCATTAACCCTGAAGCGGAAATTACGCTTTTAAAATTATAGAAATTAATGCAATTGCGAAGTTAACGTTTATTTATCTCATTCTTTTAACTTTTGCTATATCCAATTAATTTTAGAATTTTCCAAGTAAAAATCCTTGGTCCTCTTCTCTTTGTACACGTGTGGCTTATTTTCAAGAGAACCCATTCAAACTCCGAACTATGCTGACGATAGAGCGATATACATATATGTAATAATTACAACTGGAAATTTACAAATTTCATTCAACATATTTTCATTTTAGTCTCTTTTTTAAGTTGTTGACCTCTAAGCACTGTTTTATTCATATGGAAAGCTCTGTTTCCAACTTGTAATCTTTTCCTCATTTCTTCCTCTCTGTTGCGATTCCTGTCAATGTTTATCCCGAAGTAGTTGAAATTATTTATTATTTATATTATTTATTATTATTTATTCTGTCCGTGCGTGTTGTAGTTGTTGTATCTCATTTTGTATTAGTATTTTGCTTTTCCATGTTGACCAGTAATCCCATATTTTTTGCGGCTATTCTTGTTTTCTTAAAAGTCACTTCCAATTTCCTTTGTGACCTTGCCAGGATGACGATGTCGTCAGCATATGACATTATCTGCCCTTTTTGTAGTTAATGGTTCTTTAAGATCCAACTCTTTAAGGTTTCTTATAGTGCTATGTTGAACAGGGCTGCCGAAAGAGCGTCTCATTGTCTCATGCCACTGTTTATTTTAAAACTCTCTGTTTTTCCTTCTTCTGTTCTGACGTAAGCTGTGGTATTTTTCATCTTCATCCTTATCAGTCTGATTAGTTTTTAGAGTATTCTTATTCTTTCCATTGCTTTGTATAATTTCTCTCTTTACTTTATCGAGTGCCTGTTCAAAATCTATAAACAGCATGTGGAGCCCAATGTTGTATAATTTTGTTTTCTGCTTCACAATATTCCTTCCGAGGATTATCGTATAGAGTATTTTGTAAGCAGGGTTAAGAAGCATTATGACTCGGTAGTTCTTGCAGATGACGACTTTCTCACGATTTTTGAACATTTTCTCTTCATTTCATACCTGTAATACTAGTTGCCTTAGTCTGTAGTACACTTCGTTTCTTCCGTACTGTATGAGCTCCATGCTTACGTCACCGTCGTTTCTTCCAGGAGCCTTACCATTTTCAATTTTTAGGCTTCTATACATAGTATAGAAAGAAGCCTTATGATCTGGCTTCGTGTCCGTCCGTCCGTCTGTCCGTCCGTCTGTCCGTCTGTCCGTCCGTCGTCCGTCCGTCCGTCCGTCCGTCCGTCCGCATAATTCAAAGTCACTAAATTAGTGACAAAAAAACCTTTTGTCACTAAATTTTACTTTTTTTGTGGGTAGATGGACAAACGCGTGAATGGATTAACAAGATTCAAAATAATTAATTGAGATCAAACACACAGAGTTGTGGACGCTTTTTCAATTGTTTATGAGATTATTTTATTCATCTTACACTTTTTTTTGGGTTGGTAATAAATGAACTAACCAATTAAAGGTGCGAAAGAGTGAAAGTAAAAATTACGTAAAACGTAAAAATAACACTTACAAAATGCAAATCAATTTCTTATATAGAAAATTTTAGTTACCAATTAAAAAAATTAAGATAATCTGATGATCGTGCAGATAAAGAAAAAATTATAAATTTAAATTAAAAATAATTACAAAATATTATATAATTGTAAACCAAAAAGGTAGCTGTATAGAAGCCTAAGAACTGCGGTCATCCGAGTTCCACCTTGTTTATTACTGTTACTATTTCTTGGGATGTGGGTGGCTCCAGTTCCTGGTTGTCGTTGATTGTTTTAGTATGGCGTTGCTTTTCTTGATCTAATTGTGTGTTTAGTAATTTTTAAAAATACCTTCTCCACGCTTGTTTCGCCTTTTCTGAGTCTTGTTCTGTTATTCTTTTCTCATTTGTTATTTCCCTTGGTTTTACTTTGCGTTATGTTTTCAACAACTGACAGAACGTTTTATGTTATTAAATTTATAGTTTTCTCGATCTTTGCCATTTTTCTGAATACCAGCCATTTTTCTTTTGTTTAAATATTCTGTTCGCTTCCCTTATACTTTCTAGTGACAGTTAAGATACCCAAATCTGATTTCTACCATTTTAAAGCGGTTTATGAAAGATGAAAGTCTAATTAGCAGATAAAATAATAAAATTTACTGTCGGTTAATAAAGTTTGGAAAAAACTGCTTAAAATTAATTTGGAATGCAATTTTTTATTGGTTCTTTAGAACTATAACCTCACCCAATGAAATTAAAATAGGTTGTGGTAACAGTTTAAGATACCTGAATCTAGAATTTTAAAGCAAATTATGAAAGATAAATTTGAGAAAATACACTTTTAGAGTGAATCCGAGTATTGCCGTAGTTGCGTTTGTCAAAACCGATTTTTGCAACCATCGCTCCGCTTTGCTACGGTTGCTACAAGCCGTTTTGACAAGCGCTTTACTCATTAAAACATCCCTCGTAGAATGGTCCAACTCGGCAAAGTGTGAATGTTTACCCGACAGATATCAAGAAGCGATTGGTAGCTCCCACCGCTAGTCACTATCGACCCACCTACTGGTGATAGAATGTAGACTATAATGACGTAATACCTCGCAACAATTCACTTACATGTATTTGAATGGAAATTCGTGATTTTCAAATTCAAATTGTGGCCTTATTAGAAGTACTACCAAATTCACCTTCACCTTAAAAGATTTCTAAAATAACCCTCGTTTGTTTGGTGAAGCCATTTCTCTGGGAAAATATGTTTTCGAGTTCGAAATCTTAACTTTAGCATACTTTCTGTATACATTATAAGGTTTTTCTGTTATTCTGTTTTTAATCATTTCAGATTATTATTTTACATTTTATATCCGGCCACTTCTGTTGTGGTTGTGTGGATGCTTGATATAATGTTGTCCAACTTTTGATCGACGTTTGTGCTTTGGGTCCTTTGGGTAAGTTCTAATTTGGTTCTTACATGTATCGGTTTTGTATTTCTAAATTATTTAGTTCTTCTGTAGCATTTCTGTTTTTCTTTTGTTTGGTTGGAATGTACTTTGTTGGTTTGTGATTTATTCTTGCAATTACCACGAAGTGATCTAAGTCAGCATTGGCGCCTCTATACGTCCGTACATCTGTTATCTTGTTTTTTGTCGTTTTGTTATCATAATATGATCGATTTGATTACAATCCTCGACACCTCCTCCTGGCCACCTACAAGTAATTTTGTGTAACTGTAGGTGTTCAAATATTGTGCTAGCTAATAATAATAATAATGCAAATTATTTCTTGACTAGTTTGTTCCTAAAAGCGAAAATTTTAGTGTAATTTAGTCAGTTGTTTTTCAAATATTAGATTCCCAAGATTTAGAAGTCTAAAAGCCGTAGTTAACTAATTTAAAATGAACTTTGATTTGAGAACTTTAAGAGCTTTAAAAAGTTTTTCGAAACCCACTGTACACTTGTATCAAATGTTTGTATTTTGATTTTCTTTTAGAAAGTATAAAAATATTTAAGTTTAGAAACTCAAACAACTAAAAAGTTGATTTTCCCACAAGTTGAATTATTTTTTATAATAAGGCTATATGAAAGTAGACTTCATAAAAAAGAACTCTCATACACCCATTTTGGTAATTTGATTTACTCGCATATCTTAAAAGATACTAATATTAGAAATTTTCTTCCCGATTTCCAAAATTTGCAAGTCAAAAAAATATAAGAAAAAGTAAGAATTTTCTACAGCTTCATATTGAAGATGGTCAGGGTCTATTCAATTTTAAATTAAAATTACGCCTTATAAAAAATTAGTACAAGAATTCATCATTAATTTTTAAAGTGATAATTAAAAGAATTTAGTGTATGACTTTATGCCCTAACATTAAGTGGGCCGATTTAGGCCAAAAAATTTTTTATATCCTGCTTGACGCTGCTCTTTTTAAACAATTAATTTAATTACTTGTTTGAGTAGTTTGTTCTCTTGCTTCCCGTATTGTAAGCCCATAAATTAAAGTGCATGTAAGCATGAAAGCAGAATACATGAGATCGTTTGAATATGGCGCCAGATATAATATGTATTATTGGTGTATACATAGGAAGACCTGTCACTATACGCCTATTAGTTTTATACAAATAAAAAGTGTTGAAACAAATGAATGGTGTGTATTTGGACAGAAAATTTAAAAAAATCGAAGAAAATATGGCAAAGTTAATGCATTTCAAAAGTAATTTTGAAAATAGTAAAGTAAAGTATGGTAAGGCCAATTTTGAATACGAAAAGTAGGTATGCGGATATAACGCAAATGCGGTTGGATATGGGTCATATGGAAAAACTCGCATGAGCACAATCAGTGTGAATGAGTGTTGAATGAGTACGTATAGTTTGAAAGTGAATCCAACAATATGTAGGTCAATGTGAAATAAGCGTCTGACATTAATTTAGATATTCTGGCAGAATTGGCCAGAAAGTGACGAAGCAAATGATAATAAGTTTCGGATGAAGGAATAAAATTAAAAAAATTTAAGGTTTTAAGAACTAATCGGGATAGACTAGGAGTATGGGTGTTATAGAAACGAATCAAGGATCTAAGAATTTTAGAAACGATGCAATTGAGTCTTACTAAATTGAGTATTCAGCATATTATTGAAACAGAATAGATCAAGTGCTTTTGCGGAAGTGGATTTCAAAATTAACCATATACAGCTTTCAGTAGACAGGAAGCTATGTACGTTATTAAGTGCTAATGTTTTAATTCCATATAATTAGTGCATTTGGCTTCCGAGAAACCCAATTTTTGAGTAGAATCGATATAATTTCAGTCTGGCATCAATCAAACGGTTGAAAAATTTGGTTACTTTTTTATTAAATTTTTGACCTTCAACTGTCCCACACTCCAATTAGTTTGACCACAATTTTATACCAAACATATAATTTACAATCCATTAAATGCTTCACTTAATAAATTTAAACAGGGTGGAACACAAAAATTATAGGTGCAGAAATGAATTGAAGCTGAAAGATTTTGAAAGTAGGCAGTAGTTTTCCAAAACTTTAGGCGAACAATTTTTTCTAAACAAAAAGAATATTTAAATTTAATTTACTTTTTGATTTTCCGCTTGGTCGATATTAAATTGGTACAATAAAGTTCTGCATGTGAAGTGTTCTCGCCAAACACACTCAGTAAGTGCATAATTGTAAGCCGGCTGCCTCCACATAAGTTTGACTAATTTTAATTTAATTTAAATAAAAGAAAAATATAATTTAGCTTTTGTAAAAATATAACACTCACGAATGTTATTATAATAGTACACGTTTCTTTGTGTCGTCCGTTAGTATCCATATACACTCGTCTTGGTAATGACATGGTTTAGAAGCTCTAATTTTCATTTTCGTAAAATCCTGTATAGTTTTACTGTTGTCTGCCTACTCTTTGTGTAAATATAACTCCTCCTCTCAGTGGCAGAGGATTTAAACAAAAATTAAGTAAATAAAGAAAAAAATTTAAATATCTGCACGCCCATGGAACGCTGCAATTTTGTACGGTTCGTCCGCCATATCAAAGAATTGAAGCGTATCTTGGATAATCTTTAGCATTAAGTCGACGTCATTAAACGAGTACAAGCAAAGCACTAGAAAATGTAAAACATGAAATAGTTCTGAAATTATAACAGTTATTTGCAAAGAGTGGTAGTGGTAGCAAAACAATAAACTTTATTAGAATTTATCAATACCAAATTTCATTCTTTTTTCGCCACTCCATCCAGACAATCATGTGTGTTTTATCCAAATTACATCACGACTTTTAATTTATAATTGATTATAATTATTTTTGTTCAGGGTGTTTAGTGCTGTGATAAACTAAAATGACTAATTGGTGCTTCGTTATTGCCCTCCTTTGTATTGTACTTTTGAGGGTGGTTTATGCGGAAAACGTTGAGAGTGATCAAAAAGATTCAATTTTACCATGGGAAAAATCTTTAGAAAATTTTCCGACTTCTTCTACGCCGTGGTTATTGGAGCAAAGGATACCAATGACAGAAGGTTTGTTTTCTTAAATTTTCACAAAATTAGGATACAGTAGAAACATTTTCAGAATTTGAGGATTACTCTGCAAGAAAGCAAGGAAATTTTAAAGTTAAGAAGAAATTGAAACAGTTCATAATGCCTTTGCTGTTAGCATACAAATTAAAGTTTTTCACACTCATACCAATTTTAGTTGGAGGACTTTTATTGTTATTGGGATCAACAGGAATGGCGGGATTCTTTTTCGCACTTTTTGCGGCATCTATGGGTTTAAAAACTGGCGGATACCACTGATTAGCAATTAGTTTTTTATTTATTTATTAATTTATTTATTTATTTAATTTATTTTAATATTTAGTCGTTTTATAAAGTTAATTTTTCACTTAGATTTTCATTTTTTCCAAAAAGTTAATTGCGATTCGTTCGAATTAACAAAAGCATTTATAATTATTCTAATCAATCCGTAAAGTTTTTACCAAAAATAATTACACATTTTAATGATTACCGAGTTATTGAAGTAAATCGAAGCTAATGGATATTTTACGCTTAAAAAAATAAATTTTAGATGTTAACCATTAGGCATATTATTGTATAAGTGAATGCTCACATGTAGAAGTGAAATTTTAACAAAATTTTAAATAAATTTTTATCTAAAATAAGGAAATTAATTCTATTATTAAAATTTTTATTATTTGTGATTACCACTTTCCTGAAGTAACGGTTTTGATAATCAATGAAGGATTAATCTACCACAATAAAATGAACTGTTACGGCGTATTGAAATCGCTTTTATTTTAAATCGATGATTTAGAAACCAAGAAACGTGAGAAAAAATTAACCAATTAAACTGATCGGTTACACTAAGCTTTTCAAGGACATCAAATTTTCAGAAAAGCTCATTTTAATAGTTTTAGTTTGTAATTTTATGGATAATTAATTTATTTCGATAACTCATGAGAAGTCGGCCAATTGTAAATTGGATCACAATATTAGAAATTATCGATGGTTTCTTCATATTGTGGAATAATTTAAATTTTTAAAGAAATGTGCTTTACCATCGGTTTTTTTGTGGCGGTTTCGTAACCTAAGTACGTGACAAACTTTGGTATTTTTATTCTCACTTAGTTTTACTTCATTTGCTTCGATAACCAATTAAAAAGGTTAATTTCGTTTAACGTATTTTTCATAACCTTGCTGTTTGTTCATAACTTTAAACTTTTTATTTCTTATAATCACACATTAGCAAAAACGTTAATCAAAGATCCACCTTGCAATTTTTTTTTGTTTATTTACCTGAAATGTTTTAAAAATTTTAAAAATTGATTTGCCGAGCCTTAATCTGAATTTACAACCTGTAATTAATTTTGAAAATATTTTTCGGTACTTTATAGCAAGATCATTGCCAAAGTTGACCTTAATTATAACAGTTTCGACACAAGTGTTGTCGATATTAAAGTAAAAATAATAGTTATTTTAATTTTTGTAATGAGAATTTTGATAGTGCAAGTTGTAGAGAAGGCAATGGAGATTTTTGACATAAAAAGGGTAAAATTGTAATCGTAATATTTTATAAATGATTTTCGTTTCCAGCTTCGTGCGAGGTTTTGATCCAGGCATTGCTTTCAGTTGTTTAATTGAAGTTTTATAATATGTTTATATCCTGAGTTCTAAACAGCATGGTGAGCTAAAAAAATTTTCTTTTCGTACACAATTTAATAGTTGCGTCGTTTTTTATATTGTTAGTGTATTCCATTCGATATTCTATTAAATATTTGTGCTGGTTTACTACTTACACCATTTTATCAGGCACTTTTTAAATGATGTTTTCTTTCAATCTAACATACATTTTTAATAATTAAAAATTAAAATGGAATGGAAATATATAACAAATGTAGTCAAATCTTTGTAGTTGAGCACAATGTACCTTGATCAATAGTAATAATATACAATAGAGCAAATACAAAATGCATTTGGTAATTTTTTAAATTATACTCTTAATTTAGAAATTTTAAGTAAAAGTTTTAATCTTCAAATAATTTTTCACATTTGAATATTTTTTAAAACACGTTTAGCCGTAGGGATAAGTTATATATCTAGGTTTAAATATTTTTTTCTTAGTTATGGGCTTAAATTCAAATAATTAAAGTGGCTTTTATAGTAATAGGTATCTTTTTCGCAATACATATCTGTAGCTTAACATGAGGCTACGGCCAAGGCAAGGTATCCAGCATAGGATATAAATGTAGATATCAGCTCAAAAATTAATCACATAATCAACATTCATTTTTTAAAGAAATCCCGTCTATTCAAATTTAACTTTTATGATGAATAATTTTGTTAAAATAATATAGGTGTAATATTTTTTAGTTCGCTTACATTTTTCTTTAAACTTATTTATTACTAAGAATGCACTAATTACTAACTTTTTAAGATGATTTAAAAAGTTTAGTATTTACGCCAATTGTTCGAGCATTAAGCTGAGTTCACATTAACCCGCTTACATTTTTCTTTTAATTGGTTTATTAAGTGCACTAATTTTTTTAGAGATTTTTGTGAATTATATACTTTGATTTTAATTCATTATTACTAAGAATGCACTAATTATTAATTTTTTAAGCTGTTTTTGGACTCAATATTTACGTTAATTATTTGAGCATTTAATTGAGTTCGCAATAACCTGCTTACATTTTTCTTTAAATTGATTTATAAATTCAGTAATTTTTAGTCATTATCATAAAATATATATTTTTATTTGAATGTTTTGTTGCGAAATATGAATTCATTCTTTAATTTTTTAAGTCTTTTAATTTTAATAATTACTATACATTAATTTAAAGTAAAATTTGAATGAATTTATTTATTTACAGTAAATAAATTGACCTAAAGTTGATTAGTAGAAGGAATAATATAAATCTTCAGGCTATTCGGTCCTGACAATTTTGTAAATCAGAAAGAATATTATATTATGACAATATCACATATTAACATAAACTTTTATATCATTTCGATGTACCCTCGGTATATAATACTTTACACAAGTTATATGAAAACACTTTGACTTTGCCGTAGTATTGTTCAGTTATAAGTTACAAACCATGTCCCAAGGATATCCCACGGATATTTTATTTATGTTGTATAAAATATTTTAAAAGGTTTCAAGTTTAATGAAATTGAAGAAATTTTATTACTTTTTACAATTCTAATGAAATTTGAAAATTTTCCAACTTACATTTTACTCTAGGTACTCTCCTTTGCGTAAAGTGGTTTCGTCTTTTCAAGATATCATCAGCTAAACTTGAAACCTTTTAAAATATTTTATTCAACATATAATTTCAATAAGTAATAATAAACATTTACAATTATTTTATTAATGATATTTATCACATTATATGTAAATAATGAATGCAATATAACACAGAAATTAGTCACCGCATTTATGACTATATTTAAATAAACTAACTAATAAAAATCTACAAATTTATTTAAAGGGCGGGATATGATCAAACTGCTGATTTTACTAGTTAATTCTAGCAACTTTTTTAAGGAAAAATTATTTTAAAGTTCTGAAAAAAACTAGAAATTATGTCAAGTTGTCCGATACAGATACCATGTCGAGGTTCTCATCAGCTGGATTTAATCATATATTACCACACTGACATAAAAAAATTTTTAAATTAATCAAAGATTTTATTTTATATTCAATATAGGTATTATTCTTATATTTTTGAACGAAATAGTTATTACATAAATTTGTTGCTATAGTATAAGATTATATTTAAAAAAAATATTAAATTGTTATTTTGGAACAATTGAAGTTAAATTTGACCGCAACGTAAAATTTATAATTATGATTTGAGGACGTCGACTTTAATAAATTAAAAAAGCAATTTTATGCGTTGTGCTTTTCGCGTACTGTGTCCTATAATAATAATTATTCCGTAGAGGATAAAAAATATCACCTACAAAATGAATTATAATAAATTTTGGTGCTTACTTTGATAAAATAAATTACCATGTATAAATTTATTACATGGAGTATTACTAAGTAGATGAATTAGCAACAAAGTTATACAACTTATATTAAATACCACGATCGTAATACCATGGATGATGAACTTATAGAATTAATTTCTCACCAAAATAATAATTTATGTAATAATTAAATTTTGCAAATCATGATGCAAATATGACCCGTTAAACCATGCTTAAAAAGTTATGATTATTATTTGAATGCACTGGATGTTCATTTAGCATTAACAAATAAGCAAAATTAAAATTTTTAGTACATCAAAACAAATTGTAAGCAGAGTGCACGAAAAAAGCTCACAACATGCAACCAAATAAGATAATGTTTTAATTTTACTAATTTTAAAGTACACGAAATAATACTAATAGCTTAAAATTATTCGTATGGAATTAATTTTCCAAAAATTGTCGTTTCTCACAATTTACTTGTCATAATTTAACTAAAATTTAAAGGATGTTTGCTTCATAAAATCATATAAAATTAAAAACTTATGTTCCACGACAAATAGGTGAAATGGTACAAATAAAAATCGTTTCGAGCAGGAAGTGTTAATTAATCGTAATTTGAAAAAATTTATGTCTCAAGTTCATAATTATTATAACGAAAAAAATTCTGGTATACGAATGCACTCAATAAACCAACTGAACAGTTTAATTAAACCCAGAAAGTTTTTCTCTTTATGAAGTATTTTAGTTTGAGTGGCTGAATTCAAGTGTTTCCCTATGTAGATTCATTAAATCTCTGTTTATTACTGCACAATGTAAGTTTGTATTCTGAAATTTAATTTTCTTTACTAGATTAACAGAAATGTTTAATTCAGCTCAATTTTTACTTATGTTTTGAAAAAGTGAGTTGATATAATTTGATGCTTCTGTATTTCCTCATCTCTAAAGTTTAAATGGAAAAATAGATGCGCTAATAAATCTTTTTGTGTCTTTGTGTTTCCTAACAATAATATTTTTTATTTGTGAAATATCATATGAGGAAAATCCAGAAAATCCAAGTATATCATGGGATCAAAAGATGGCGTGCAATTTTTTTGGAGAAGTTTAATTGTAATTAAAAAAACCCAAAATCTAAAAAATTACTTCTGTTTGAAATTTATTATTTTGTGATTTTGAAATCATTTCACATACCATTAATAAGATGATTATTTAAAATCCACGAAGGTATGAATCAAATAAAAGTTTAATGCCCGGTTTCACAAACTTTTAAACTGCAATTAAATTATTTAAGCCTATAAAATTTAAGCCAAAATCGTGGTTTAAATTTTTGTAAAACCGGGCATAACTGATTAGAACTTTTTAAACCTGATTTAGCCAAGAAACACTGTTTTGCCATGATTATATTACGAAACATCATGTATAAACACATATACGTCTCTTTTTCATTTTTAACATCTTTTAATATTTGTTTATTGGTCTCTTACTAATAAAAATTGCAATTAGTCATTTTATTTAAAAAGTTGCACAAGCCTGCTCTAGTTGCGCAATCTCCATGTTTCTTTACTTTTCCACTGAAGAAAATATAATTTCTTTTAAATGTTCTCGTTACCATGCCGCAATTCTCATAGTAAATACTCCATATTTGCTTGATACGAGTAATATTATTGAATTTTTGTAGATGCTGTTAAAAATACATAAAGCAGAACAAAAAATGGTCATACAATTCAACATAGCCAAATAAAAAACAGAAACAAAATTAAACAAATTTACGTAGAAAATAATAATTTATATAATTATTTTGTCATTTATTGTGTGACAATTTTTGAAATTAGTAGTTTAATCTAACAGTTAGTTTTGCTTTTTATTTGGCTATGTTGAATTATAAGAAATACCAACAGTACAGGACTAGAAAGCGGGAGACCGAGGTTCAAGTCCTGGTCGCGTCGGATACGTTGCTGTGATCAAAGGCTCGATAGCAATCCTTGGACTGTGGGGAAAGCAACGGAAACCACTCAATTAATTATATTCTCTAGTAAAGTCAGCTTGGCTTAGGCTAAGTTGATCGCCTACGTACTGTAAAGTGTATGGCACTTGAATAAGATGAATTATAAGACCATATTTTTTGTTTTGTTTTTCGTACTTTTACACATCAAGCAAATTATATTATTGGCCGACTCAGTTGCATGGTAATGTTCGCCGCTTCTTTCTAAAATAAAGAAAACAATTAATAAAATTTTAAACATAATTGAGTACACTAAAACAGTTTTATAAGAAAATCTGAATAACAGCAATTTGGTACATATATTAGCGGCTTTTCAAAAGTTTTGTTATCCTTTTTGACGGAATTATAACGTTTACATTCTTCAGATTTTTCTCTCTACTGTCTCAAATCCTATAAGATTTTGCATAGATTTTAGTTAGTCAAATATATAAAAATATCATGCCGCCGTATACTCCGCTCTCCTTAGGGGTTTGCGTTAATATAAAATACTTCAGATTTTAACAAGGAAATTTATTGCTTAAAAGAAATCCGTTGCTATTGAAAAACTAATAGTTTACTCAGTTGATCTCAGCGCCATAAATAGGTGAATGGGTGATTTCGGAAAATTGATGTTATCGTCACTTTCATGAAAAGGAGTATTCTACACCCTCGTCTGCCTAATATAATACATTAAAAACATTTTTGCTTTGTAAAAGAAAATTATGTATCGTCATCCAGATCCAGTTTTTCCATTTTCCAAATGATGCAATTAGAACCAGTCACATTTACAACTACACGAATAACACTATAATCGTTGAATTTCAAAAAAGTAAACAGTTTGCTTATGCCTATAATTTAAAAATCTGTTATAATATATTATTCTATTTTATAAACCATTATAATTTAAAATTTATAACAATGTTAACCATTTTTCTATATTTTAAATTTAAGCTCAAACAAATTTGCAAATATTTTAAAGTATTTTGCTTCCGCAATATATTAATTCATGAACTAATTATAAGATGTGGTTTAATTATCAATAAATAAAGTCAGCCAAGACCCACCCAGGGTTGTAGAGCCGCACGATTGATTGATTGTTTGATTTAATTACGAAACGTAGTTAGTATTAATTGGATTAAATAGTAAATTTGTTTGTTTTCACCTACATAAGTAAGTGCTGGTCCGTTCTTCTAATTTCAAGGGACCTCAAATATAGCTACCAACATAAAAATTATTGTAATTTTCAGTACAAAATAACTCGGTAAGCATAACCAATGGACTGGGGAGCCAAAATGTGCAATTGTATTTCTAAATGTTCCGTTACATTGATGTATCCTGTAAGATCCAACATGTTGCGAGAAATCGCCTGAAAACAACCCTATTAATTATATTTTCTTATTAAGTCATTTTAGTTTTCGCCAAGTTGATATAGTCAAGAGCTGGAAGAAGAACAACAGAGCTAAAAGATCTCAAGTTGAACTGCTTCATTATGGGTATTGCCAGGCGTTACTTTTGGAATCAATTATCACGGGCCGATTCTGTAAGTAAATAACCATCGATTAAGGATTACCTACAGCAAAGTCAATTGACTGAAGACTTCGAGAGAGAGAGAGAGACAGCAAAGTAGTTATGTTTCATAATAGAACTTAAAAATTAAAAAAGTTTCCAGCATTAAAATTGACCATTGTTTAGCAATTGTTACACTGAACGATTTCATTACCGAGTACACTAAACAATCTTATTCTGCCTTAAAAGTCCTAATTTGTTTGGACAATTAATTTTCAGTAAAATAGTTATAATGCAAATTGTAATATTATTTTATTTCATAATCTTATTAAAAATTATTAATATATTATGCAGAAAACTATAAACATTTTTATGATATTATTCATTATTATATCATTAAATTGTTGTTAAATAAGTAAGTCGTAATGCATATTTAAACAGATTTGCTTTACATCACAAGCTAATACTACTTTTAAGCTATTATTATTACTATATTAGTACTTTATAAATTTAATTATGTTGTTACAATTAACGGGAATAATAATAATTAATTGTATCGCTTTGTATTGATTGTAATGCATCTACATTATTTTTGGATCAAAAACTTCTTTGCCAAATTTAACATTGTTGTAACCATTCGATTAAAGTTAGGTTAGAATTATTTTAAATGAGCACTTATAAAACCAGAAACTAATTTTGTGTAATAATAATAATGAATCCACGTATGTTGATTATGTAGGAAAATTATCACCAATTTATGTCCCCTGGTAGATATGTAATTAATTAATTAATTTTTACCCATTAATTTTTTTATAGTATGTATTGATGCAAAATAACCTAACATTTATACATTGAATGGTAATTAAGTACGAAATAATTTACTAAAAAGCGTTCCACATCCACTAAAAAGGTAATGGAATACCTTAAATTGTGTTTCCTAAAGGTGCGGCGAAAAGTAATTTTTTGTCTTAATAACGGAACCGTTAGTCGTGTAGGGCAAATACACAAATTATTAATTTTCGTAAATACTCGCGTAGTTTTATTGTTTCACTCAAACCAATTAAGCTATAAATCAGAGCAAAATCAGTTAATTATAAGGTCCGAACGCATATCACTTTAAGTTTATAACCAAAACTATGTTAATATAATTTATCATTAATGTAAAAAGACTTAACGGTGAAAAATAATCTAGATGACTACGAAATGAGTAATTTAGGAAGCATTTACACTTTTTGAACATCATTAACGCACTGCAATTAAGTACGGTCAAACTTACTAGCTACAACAGTATTTTTTAGTAGATGGTACCAAAGAAAGTACAAACACGGTATTTTAAATTAAATAAGCAAATATCGTCAATGAAAACTAGTAGTTAGAAAGTGATCAAGAAAGTTAACTAACTACGTTAAATAAAGCCAAGTTTACATAAAATATTAAGCAATAAATGAATAAGGCTTACCAAAAATCGATTAAACGTGTTGGCCTGAAAATCCAAAAACATGAAGAAACCCACCTTGGATGCAAGCAGTTCTAATACTGATGCTATCTCTTCGGTCAAATTCGACTGTTTCAACTCTATCAAATTTCTACAAATTAAGAAAAGTCAATAAAAACAATGAAGTTCATTGTCAAGGCAAATACTTTATTCCGGGCCACATCCAAAAGCAAACATGATAAGTTATTTTACATTTGTTTCCAGTAGGTCAGTAGATAAAAAGAATGGGTTATGTTAACAATTAGAGTACACAAAAACATGTCAACTTCTTTTTCAAGTAACACCTTTTGATTACATAGGCTCGAAAAAAAAGGTGGTGGATCGAAATATAAGTAAAACCCTTTTTGGTAAGATCAATTCAGTTATCAACTCAGTCTTGTGTGATTAGCTTCCAAAAAGATGTTCAAGTACTGCATTTTTGTCTTCGTCGTAGCAGCGGTCCAAGGGGTAAGATCACTTAAAACTTTTGCTTAAACAATTCTAATTGCACTTTTAGAGTCCCACCGTCAGCCCAATTTCTAAGGACGATGGCGATAACTTCCTAAAAACATGTTCGTTCTCCGACGGTGCTCTTGGTTTTGCAAACTGTGCTGCAGAGAGATCACTCAAGATGATTAAAGAAATAAACGATGAATCTTCCATTGAAATTTTACCTGGAGTAGCTTTAATCAGGTATAATAAAACCAGAACCTTGTTTCACAAAATTAATTTTCATAACGCAGTGAGAATCCTCAACACGAAAGAACAGGAAAATCGATCGAAGAATCCAAGCTTCCATCGGATCCAAAAGACAAGATCGAAAAATTGTTGGACCTCATTTTCGATGCTGCCAGTCAGTTCTTTGAAGGACGTACTCTTCAGTTGAAATATTCTGATATCCCAACTAATGGAATTTCAAGAGCTTTGGAAGAAGGTAATTTTAATGGCGTGAATAAATAAAATTTTAATTCGTATATTTTAGGACGTAAAAAAATGAAGAAGGGTAAAATGTCTCCTTTAATCATTATATTGGCGTTGAAAGCAATTTTAGTCAAGGGACTCGCATTGATTGGATTGAAGTTTATGGCAATCAAAGCTGCAATTATTGCCAAGATTGCTTTAGTACTTGCTCTTGTTCTAGGATCGCAGACACTGTTTTCTGGTTTATTCAATAAGGTAATGTTTTTGTTAATAAACCGGTAGTTCAGGGCTGATCATTTATTTGTTTTTTGCAGAATACTCCATTCCTTGGAGGACTAGGTGGGGGACTAGGCGGAGGACTAGGTGGAGGATATGGATGGACTTCTGGTGGAGGGCATTCAAGTTACGGACCACCCGGATGGACAACCAATTCCATTGGTAGTTCTGGATGGAATTCCCAATATCCTTATGCTCGATCAATTGAGGAGGTGAAGGAAGATGAACTTTATGCAAAAAATGCTCAAGATTTGGCATATTCTGAACAAAAACCTTAAAAATGTTTTATATTTACAAAAATTAATTTATTATTATTTATAACAAATAAAGATGACCTTAGTACTTGAAATCTTCTTATATTTATTTAAAACGTGACCATAACAATGGGGAGAGCATTTATACTGCTAGTATAAGCATTAAAACATTAAAATTAATGAGCTATAGAAATGTTTGGTACATTTATCCATTGTAATATTTCATAAATGAACTTTGGATTAGATTTCTTGCATATAATGAAATGAGAAGAAAAATGCTGGAAATATATTTAAAACTAGGACCAAATACAATATCAATAAATATCTGAAAAAAGGAAAACCAATGGATTGAAAAGGTAAATTAATAAAATGAACTTCACAAGTTTAAATTAAAATTAAAAATTAATTGCAGGGATTTGGTCAAGTAATTACAATCCTACAGAGCAAAGGAATACTTACATTTTATAAAAATAAATATAAAAAATTATTTAGTCAGTCAGTTTGGTTATTATAAACACTACGGAAGTAAGGAAGTCTGCAGTTTAACTGCATGAATATGCTGAATATAATATATTAGGTAAGGGAAAAAGTTCGTAGCGTTTTTTTTAGTAAAATTCAACTGGTTTTTTTATAGTGTGAAAATGAATTTATTTAAACTAAATATTCTCGATTATCATAGTCAATGTGTCGCCATTTTTCGGATAAAGCCATGATGCCATCGGTGAACAACTTCTGTAGTTTCTGGTTGAAAAACTTAATCGAGTAGTTTTCACAGGCTTCTTTTGAAACCAGCTCGAAGTGTTACATTTACAACGAACGCTTAGTGGTGTCTCTGCAATCTGTATTTCGTGAATTATTTATAATTGATGTCATCTCTCGGGAAAAACACCACGAACATTTTCCCCGACCTAGTTGTATTAAGAAAATTTAGAGAAAAAGGAACAAAGCTATTAATTTATGTTAATTGTTTTTATAATAAAAAAAGCTTTAAAACTGTACTTCATCTGGATGCTACCAGCATCTGCTCCACCTCAAAATGTATTGTGCTATTCTGAAATACTGAAAAACTACATAATTTAATCTAAATGCTTGTATAGTTAACTACAATAATTCTTTTACTTTTAGAATAGAAAATCGTCAGTATGTTAGAAAAAATTATTATAAAGAATGTGTACCAAGTTATATGGATTAAATAAATTAAAAATGGAACAGCTTTAAACAGCATTTTTCAAGTATAGTGCAATTTTGAACTCCCATTTTAGCATAAAATGTTTCCAAATATTAACTGTGTTATGTCCTTATTAAACTTCATATAAAACTGCTGAAATGTCGGATTTAGTGATTGCAGATAAAGCGGGAAGGAAAGCTTGCCGTTCAAAAATATCTTGCCACCTTGGGACTAACTGGAATAAATAGTTTAAAGAATTCTAACCTAAAAGATAGAAGCATATTTTTTTATAGAAGCGAAAACTGCTTAAATTGTTTTAGATTTTAAAGATTTTGGATTCTAAAGAGATAGTGAGTGAATTCTGAGATTAAAGCTAAATTCTATTCATTTTAGGGTTCTTATGAACATTCACCGAGATGCACGGTATTGTTTCTTTGGCATTTAAGATTAATCGAGGAAATTATTCTTTGTATGCAGCTATTGCTTCTACTGTCGGATGTAGTTTTTAACAAACTTAGACTACTTTTTTTCCTGCAGTTTATCAAATTATAATCAGCGTATTACCTATTTATTTTTTATTATTTTATTTTAGACGTTCCTGTTCTACCAGTTTTGGAACGCACATCTTACTTTTTATATGTGCGACTTATGTTTTATTATATTTTTCCCTCAGAGAGTGTTACCAAACCTGTCAACAAATACTATAGTCTACCTTTCATTTACTATATAAAATTTGTAGTTCCCATTCATGCTTGTATTCAATGGCAAAATGTTTTTTCCATATATGGTTAAGTGTATTGATAAAAATTTTTAAAAGTAAAAAAAAAATTCGCGATGAGATGCAGAATCTATTATACAAGGATAAGCGCTATTTCCTTTTTCTTCATTAGCTTAATCTCAACCCGCTTTCTCTACAGATAGATTACAAAATGATGACCCCCTCCCTCACAATTTAGACCAGCTTGGGATTGTACCTTTGCACCTGATTTATTATTACTGGTCATAATCATCAGCACAACAACAGTTCTATAAGTGAGTGATAAAATACCAAAAACCAACAAAGAACAACGTAGACAATAATTGATAAACTTTGAGTTTATGCAAGAAATTCAAGGAAAATGTTCAGCAAATTTTATAAATAGAGATAAAGGGAAAAGTTACGTCATATTATTAAAAACAAAAAAATAAAATGTAGAATTAGGGAAAAACGTGCTGAAATACAAGGGATGTAAAGAACAATAATCAGCCTAACATAAATTATTACTGATTAATGGTTTTCAAGATAATATAAAAGGTTTTTAGAGAATATTCCGGCATGGAATGGATATATATTTATTTTATTTTAGTTAAAGCTTTACATTCAGATGAATATCGCTATCCCGTTGCAGGATTTACAGATGTGGATCAGTCCTCGCCAAAACATGTTTTCTTTTATTTTGTTTCTATTTTCTATTCACAATTTTTTATGCATTGTCATGACAATTTCCTTCTATCTCTGCCTGCTTTGTGTCTCTCTGCCATTCTTGTATTCCCATCGCCGCTATACCACTTATCACTTGGTCACACCACCTGATCTTCGATATTCCTTTTCTTCTGCCTTCTGTGGGTTTCCATAGAGTTATTTTCCTTACTATATCGCTATCGCTCTACCTCATGATGTGTCCTAGCCATCTAATTTTCAGAGACTTCATATCTTTTACAATATCTTCACCATTCATTTCTCTAACAATTTTCTGGTTTATTATGGGTCTGAATTCATCGTTTTTATTTTTTCTTGGTCCTAGAACGTTGTTCAATACTTTTCTTTCAAAAGTATTTAGTGTGTCAGCTTCTAGTTGTAAAAAATAATTTTTTTTTATTGTTTCTTTTCTTTCACAGATTGTATCATTGTGTACTCCTTAGTAGTCGAAGCTGCTTACTTCTTCGAAAAAAAAGTTATCTATGGTCATAGCTTATTGGAACTCATATACTTTGTTTTCTTCTTGTTGATCGATAATCCCATAGTTTTGGAACTGCTCTCATTTTGCTAAAAATCTCTTCTATTCTCCTTCAAGTTCTTGCTAGAATAAAGATGTCGCCGGTATAAGCAATTATCTGCCCTTCTTTTCTTGTTAGCAGTTTTTTTTAACCTTCAGCTCATTTAAAGTTTCCTTTAGAGCTACATTAAAAAGAGCGATCGACAGAGCGCCTTCTTGTCTTACGCCACTATTTATTTCAAATTGCTCTGTTTCGCCTACTTCTATTTGTGACGTATGCCGTGGTGCTCTCCATTGTCATCTTTATTAGTTTGATTAGTTTATGAAAAACCTTCATTAATTCCATTACCCTGTATAATTTTTCTCTCTTTGCTTGATCGTAAGCCTGTTCAAAATCTATAAACTATTTATTGCTGTATTCCTTCAGTCTTCTGTAAATCAATGTAGAGATCACTTTCTAGGCTGAATTGAAAAGCAGTAGTTTTCGGTAGATCTGTTGTCAAAACCTTTCTTTTTCAGTGGGATTATTACGCTCTTTTTCCGTTTTTTGGGCATTCTCTCTTATGTCACACTTGTAGTACTAGTTGACTTAGTCTCACACATATCTCGAATCCTCCGTACTTGATGAATTTCATATTTATATCAACTCTTCCAGAAGCTTTACTATTTTTAATTTTTTGCATTTCTGATATTATTTCTTCGATTGAGGGTGGCATCAGTTCCTGGTTATCGTTGGTTATTACGCTATAGTTTTGTTCTTCTTATTCCTGATGAGAGTTCATTAGCTTTTGAAAGTGATTCCTTTATATTATATGTTTTATTTTTTCTGAATCATGTTCTACTTTCCTTTCTTTGTTCTGCATGCCTATTAATTTTATATTATGAATTGCTCTCTACCATCTTACCCAACCAAAATAGCAAAAACTAACAAAGAGCAACGTGGGCAATAATTAATAAACTGTGAATTAATGCAAGGATTTCAAGGAAAATGTAAACGAATTTTATAAACATACTAGATAACAGATAACATTATTAAAAGAAGAGAATATAAAATGTAGAATTAGAGAAAAAGGTCCTGAATACAAGAGATGTGAAGAACAATATCCGGACTAACAAAAATTATTAATCCAAGGGTTTTAAGATTATATAAAAGGTTTTTTGGGAATATTCCGGCATGGAATAGATACATATGTAAATGATTGCAAAACCAAACAATAGTTTTTTAATATTTTAATTTGGTGCCTTTTTCTCTTATGCAGGAGATGTTTTTACTTCGTGACCTTTAGCTTCGATTTCCTTTTTGAGGGTTTTTTGGTCTGTAGTAGGATGTAAATTGCGCAATACTATACGGAATCCACGATCCTCTTTGAGTTGGTAGGTATGATAACTTGTTTTCTTTTCAGTAAGAGCCTTTATTATGTCTGAGTAGTTTGTAGGGGTGTTTGGTTGTACCTTTACTTGGTCATTGTATAGACACTTAAGAGTGTAACCGTTTGGAGCGCACACATTGAGTAGATCAATAAGAGGTTGTATAACTTCAGCACCCTCTATAAATATTGGTGGTGGTTTTTTTACCACTTCGACCTGATCGTTCTTATCGTTTATATCTTTTTCTACCTCCTGTAGGGCTTGGTAGGCATTGGAAGTCGTAATGGGTTTGCTAAGCCAGCCGCTAAGTTTGGTTTGCTTGTGCATACTTCTTGTTACATCAGGGCTATCATTTTGTCGTTGTCTTTTTCGATAAACAACTGTGTTCCATGCAGGTTCTTGAGATTGTAACGTTTGCGCTGCATCGGCCGACTGTCTCGCTTGTGTAGCGGTTATGGGGAATCCATAATTTTGATTTATAGGTTGTTGCAGGGGCAAGTGATGATTACCAGGCATAGACACTTGAGGCATAAACGGCCCTGTTTGCTGATAGCTTTGGTTGTAATGTACTGCCGGGATTATATGCATTGGTTGGGGCATGTACGTCCCTGCCTGATGTTGCATTGTTTACGATGGGTTATGAGGATTAAAGGTTTGAAAACTGTTTATCGATTGCATTACCTGACTTCAAGAATAGCCGATTAAGTTTCGATGAAATTGTATTGCTCGGGAAAAATATTGAGTAGGATAGTTTTTTTGCGTTTTCTGATTTTAAATTTCATACTCAGAATGTCTGAAGTCTGAACTATACGACCAATGTTGTCTGATTAAATTTTGAGTGGAACTTGTTCGGCTGAATTGCGATTATTTGATCTAGTTGCATTATTAAGAAAGTATAAAATTGTATGAAGGCCTAGTGTTGGTTTATTATTGACAAATCTTATAAGGTTTATTTTTAGGTGCATTTTTTTTCTCATAGCATAATAATTTTAGTTACTTGTATTTCGCTTTAGGGATTAAAGCTTTTTCGGTCTTAAATGGAAAAATGCTTGAAAATTGATGCAAGTTTTTAATTTGGGTTTTGTATTTATTTCTATTTTATGTTAAATTTTTAGAGTTTGTGTTGTATTTACCCTTATTTGCAAAATAAATAACAAAATTGGTTGTTTTTATTAATGTATTCGTTCTAGACGATATGCCGAATGAACTCATGACTCTCGTACACCGTCAGTGCTAGACTCTCTGGATGATCATTTAGTTAAATCGGAAAGGATAAAAGAAAGGGTATAACATCTTTACTTTTCTAAATATCGGTATAACGATATACCTTGTCGATCGGTAATCCGTTAGTAATAGCCATTATGGATGATAATTCAAACTATTCATGGAATATAGTGAACAAAACATCGAAATTCTTCCATAATATTTAACCAATGTGAAACCGAAACTACATTTCATACTGACTTTTTCACGCTGAATCTTAATGTTGAGAAATGTAAGTAGGATAGAAGCAAAATTACTATCAGCATTCTAAAAATAAATAACTGTTTTAAAAGAACAGCTTTAGCAGTAAGTCAAGATTTATAATTTATTATTCAGTGGTTGAGATGCCAGGTTTACCACAAATGCCACATTTACAAAGAAGCAAATTTTATTACATCAACTTACATCTAGGACTTTTACAACTTTTCGAAAATAAAAGCGATTTGAATGACGGTCAAACTAATATCATTATCCTATTTATAACACCAAGCGCCATCTAAATGGAATTTTCGTTAAAGTCGCTTTTCTTTCAGTTCAGTTTTAGCAAGACTATTATGTCTTATATTATTTTAATTGAAAGGTTTTGACTGTTTTTATATAATGCGATTTTGGCATTTTACAAGTAGTTAATTAATTAATTTGTGAGTTTTAATGGATGTTTATGGAGACTTTAAAAATGTTAGTTTCACGATGGATAAAGTTTTATCATATGAACTAACATTTGCTGTGCAGACTATTATGATGATTTAATAAAGGCATTTTAAACTAAATACTAAAGGCTTACACTCACCACTTCTTAAGATTATTTAGATTGCAATTTGTTTTTAAATATGTTTGTTTTAGAGAATTACAAACTAACAAATTCAATTTTAGGATATCCTGGACAGTGTGTTTAACCTGGCCGGATATCTTTTTCTAACTGCGGCATTTCCGTTGTAATCCTTTGCAACGCCACGCACACCTGTAACCTACTGTTCAATAAGGCGGCATCGGTTGGTTTGTTTGTTTTATCTACCTTTAGCGAAAAACAACTATTGTTTGACCATTAAATTGGCATATATAACTGTTAACAAATATTATTAATAATTGTGCTTCTGGCAAGCCTTGAACCCAATTAACATTTTTATATTTTGTAGCTTGGTATGTCTTTGTTAATGTATTACCCATCCTTTTACTTTTCTGTTCAAAGATAATTGTAAGCATTTAAGCAAAAAAACGATAGATTTTTTAAACTATTTTTTTGGAATAAAGGCAAGAGTACTCGCTCACTGCCTCATCATTTGATTTATAATGATTCAATTAACGAACTCGAATCAACTGTAACAGATTTTGATGTTACTTAATGTATAACAAGATGGTGGCAGAACAACATCAATAAATTTATAGATATAATTTTAATGTTAAATTGATAGTTTATAGGATGTAAATAGCGTAAAAAAACATTATTGATAAATTGCAAGACCAAGTAACTATAGCCGGAAATTTCTTGATATACCTAATTATTTACTATAAAAAATGCACGTTTTCAAATGACAGTTTCAACAACGCACTCCAGACCTACTGTCTCTCAAATTTGCATTTAACATCAAATCTAAAAGTTCTAATAATACATTTCGCACCTACAAATTAGATAAAAATATGTCACACGTAATTCAGGTTGCAATTAATATGTTCGATCTCGGTTTTAAACTAAAAATTGCAATTGAATTTTTGCTAAATTAAAAAATCCATGCACGTTGTCCCAACAATTGTATCTATGTTAGGTTAGTATATATTATTTAAGTTCCCCATATATAAGCATTTATATATCGAAAAAAATCAATTGTTTGTTTTTACGGTGCCCATCAATCATGTTGAAGCAAATAATTGTGGTGTTAATTTTGACAATTTTCAGTTGTTACTCGCAGGACATTTACGAAAACTGCGGAGAAAGTATAAATTGTGCGGAAAACAATCTAATTAAAGTTGTGAACGACTTCGACAGTAAACCGTCAGTTTCTTTAATTGGCGATTATGTAACAATTGAGAAGACCAACGAAGAAGCATTTCTTGCCAAATCTGAAGAAGGAATATTTGAACGATTAGTGCGGTACTTAGCAAATCATGAAATAAAATTACGCTTACCATCTTCACAAAGTGGACGAAGTTTGACCGAAGGTAAATTATAATTTTTTGATTAAGTTTATCACTTCAAAGTGTAATAAATTTGAACAAAAATGTGGACACCAATTAGTCGCATCAAACGAGTTTGCAATCAACAGTTGCATGATTGAAACGGTTTGCAGATTTGAATTAAAATTCTAATTAAATAAACCGGAGGTTTTAAATTTAAATTTTAATATAAAAAATTGACAAAATTATATTTGAATATATTTTAATTTTTATTGTATATTTTTCGCGATTGTGCTTTCAATTGTATCTCGGAAGAGAATGAAGATAATGGAATCATGGGAGAGGCTTTATACCAAACTTAACAAATGGTCCAGTGATTTTAGGACATGATGCTTATGGCTATAATTATCGTTGTTGTTTTATTTATCTTATGATAATGGCCTCCTTTCAAATACTAATTTCTAACAGTTTATGCTTCGAAAAGTATTTCAATATTTATGTATAAGTACATTTCCATAATTCATTATTAATATGTTTTTAGTCTTTAAAAAAAAAATTAACATTTCACTTCATTATTTGTAATGTTTTGTATCAAAGTAAAAAATTGAAATTTAAAATTTTTTTCTATATTCAAAATTTGAAAAACCATTTGTTTTGAATGCAAATTTGCAAGAAAATATTTCCAAAAAACTGCAATTGAAAAGTGGAATATAAACAGGAGGCACGACCGTCTTATTAACTTACTAACCTACTCAATAAGATATTTCCGGATGTCCATGACCCCATTGAAGGTTACATTTCACCATGAATAAAATCCCCACCTTAACACACCTGTCGCAGTTATAACATTCCTTTCGGGAAATTTCAATACATTCAGGTGTGCGCTCTTGACCACACATAACAGAAGCTTCTAATTAATCAAATTAATGAAAAATTTAACCATGGAGTAATTTCAGCAGTTTTTAAAAATTTCACTTTCTCAATTTATTTTAAATTAATTTCGTTGAAAGCCTTTTATAAATTTTTACGAATTTTCTTATTTACGATATTTATAATTTTTTATAGCCCTGAAGCCCTAATGAATTTAATTTGCTTCCAAATTCTAACTTTTATTTATAGGATTTAAAAATGTTTTATACCTATTTATGGAATACAATCAAAATCTTTAATAACTTTTTAAAAAATTAAAAGTTTATTCCAAAAATTTTGATTATTTTTCAGTTACACTAATTTTGTATATTTAATAATATATTCATTAGATCGAATCTAAATTCTCGTTGTTTGTAAATCAAGCTTAAGTTATTTTTAAATTAATAAAATGCTGTTTTAATAAAAAAAAATGAATATTTTTTAAACAAATTAGCTGTTCCAAGTTGAAAGTACATTTTTAAAATTCAACAAATATTATAAATATACTAATTTATGTAAATTAGATTCTTTGCGTCGAATTATTCTAAATTAAGATATATTTTACTGTAAATTCAGATTTTTTTTCCTACTAAAGGTAAATTTTGTGCCCCCCTTAAAATTTAATTGTTTTAAATTGTTCTCCAATTATTTATGCATCTGAATAGTTCTTGTTTTTTTATGCCAAAGTCCATTTACATTCTTTACAGGTGTAAATAAGAAAGTCTAAATAAAAACGTTAATAAATAGCAATTTTAACATTGCCGGGCTCATTTATTCTATTAGAAAGTTTCATTGTAGAATAAATTGAATTTACAAAAACTTACACGCGCAATTGAGGTTTACATTTTAAAAAAATTATGATCAACTTCAGTTTTATAGCAAACATGCAAAATTAACACTCTCGGATTGCATCAGAAGATTCACGCAATAAAATGCATTTTCATTCAATGAATTTTATCAGTTATAAACTACTTTCAATTAAATTAATTTCACACGTAAATTTATTGTTTCAGAATCACGCAAGAAAAAGCTACGACGCATGATTCTTCCAATTTTATTGCTGCTGAAACTGAAAGCGTTGATAATTATACCAGCAATTTTATTTGTTATTGCATTGATTGCTGTTAAAGGCGCAGGTGCCGGAATAATGGCACTTATAATTTCGCTAGGAGTTGCACTTAAGGCCATTTTGGAAAAGCATGGAAGTTCTTCCACACTGAGTTACGAAATTGTACCCCAAATTCCAACCACACACTGGAACCGAAACGGAGTCGACGCTTGGGCTGGACTAATGCAAGGATATCAAACAATTCCATAAAATAAACTTACGATTAATTTTATTTATTATTTAATTATTTATTTTAGTTTAACGAAAAAAATATTTGTACTTGATTTGTACTTTTAAATAACACGTGTAACTAAATTGTTATTTTTGTTATATTATTTCAATTTTGTCTTATGATCACGGTTTGATCACAAGTTTCTGTTTGACATGGCAACTGTTTTAAATATCAAATAATGCAATAAATTTTTAAATAACAGTTAACATGTTAATATTGTGAATTTTGTAGAATTTACAGTAAGAGCTATTGATTTGTTGATAATACAAAATAGATTACTGTCAAAGTGTTAAAAAATATTGATAAAATTTATTTTATTGGTCAAGCTTGTTGTGAATAAGTTGGGTGGTCTTAAAGAATTAATACGCATAAAGCTTGCTAATGCTGCATAGGTTTGGCTTTTTAAAAGAAAATGCCGAGACGGGATTGTGTTCGTCGAAAGTGTTAGTAGGTCATTCACGACTACAATTTACTAATGACCAAGACTATCAATCTTGATTCCTAAGAGTGACAAAGCAACAAATGAAAGTATGTTTTTAAACATCCAATTGTATCCTTTGGCAACCCTAGATAAAACAACAGGTTCTAATGTTCAATATTACACCAAGCTATTCAAAACAACTGAGCATAAGGCCTAACATAATTTTTTTGGGAATATGTACCTTATTATTACGGATATGTGATGGAAAAGCTTGCAGAAATGTTTACTAACTTTAATTCATTCCAATAAATGTTTGGTATATGGATGATTTCGTCCAGATTCATCTTGCTACCTATCATCAACATCGATGCATAGCGGGATTTTAGTTTTTCTTATTTCTTAATCTTCGATCTATGTATGAAGAAAATAGAAAAAATTATCTCTTTATAGACGGTTTCCTTATGTATATGTATAACCCCGTCTATTCTACTGTTAACGTATAATCCTTACATGTTGACACCATTTGATTCCTTTTTCATGTTAAATGTTAAAGTTTATACTTTCTTTATTTTTATTGATGGTTACTTTCCAGCCAATTCTTTGCATATTTTATTTAATATTACATCATGTTCAGTAGCTATACTCAGATCTAGCCAAAACGGAGCAATATCATCAATCCACAATAACTTTGAAGCAGGATATTAGTTAAAGAATTTCTCTACCCCACAAAGAAAGGAGAAAAGTTATGACTGCTTTCAAAACCATTAAGTTGGTTGGTATACTAAACACATAACTTAATAACTCGTTACAGGTGACAGCAGTGACATAGTCATTCTACACAGCTGGCCTAAGCCCGTACTTGTGCAAAGTTAATGCAAATTTAATATGAGGTTTAAAAAAAGCTATGGTTTCATCAACTTATCTTGATATAGCAAATTACATCTGTGGTTCATCTTCCTTCCGAGAGAGGACGATCAGAATAAAGTTTTTGCAGTCAACGCTTTCAAGCGCCACGATATAACC
This sequence comes from Lycocerus yunnanus, assembly GCA_036346125.1. Taxonomy (NCBI): domain Eukaryota; kingdom Metazoa; phylum Arthropoda; class Insecta; order Coleoptera; family Cantharidae; genus Lycocerus; species Lycocerus yunnanus. The sequence continues at coordinate 2,285,599 of JARFIX010000017.1, forward strand.
GTCTTCTAATTATTTGCCGTTTGCTAACTGTTTACTTTACTTAAAAAATTAACAAAATTATTTAAGAATATTTTAACATTATTATTTTAAATAATTAGCTTTACATTCGGATTTGAGAATTGAGCTGTCCTATGGACTTGCAAAATTCGTTTTCAGAAGGATCAGTCCTTGATTCATCATCAAATTATAAAATGCTACGTAATCTTGCCTCGTTTATAATGACTCTCCATTTTTCTTGTCGTTAACTGAGGCTATCAGACCAAACTGGCCTAATCAACCATCATACGAATTGGAGATAAATGCAAGATTGTTTTCCATAGAGCTTGAATTATGTTTCTTAGCAATATCATTTGGCCAATATACTACCATCCATCCGCCCAATTTAAAATTAATTTTTTTTATTTATTTAATGGCAACAGAATAAGCTGCAGATACTGAAATTAAAATTTTTTCAATTTTCATGGTGTTGTGAGTTAGGTCACTGTTGCTTTCATAGCCTCAACTAATAGACTACATTCTTTGTAACCCATACTTTTCAGGTCATCCGTCACGCAGTTCCACCAGGTTTTCTTAGGTCTTCCTCTATATAACTCTTCTATTTGATTCCATAAAGTCCAAATTTTCGATATTTCTTTATCACTCCTTTCCAATGTGACCCAATCATTTTATCCTCTAAGCTTTTATAAATTTGACGACATCTTTTCCGCTTATTCAGTTCTTTATATTTTTCTTTCAAAGATCATCATTACTTCTTCCTCTCGAAGTAACTGGCATAGAACCTCCGACACATATGCTCGTCGTTATTCTTCTATCTATCAATATACCCTATTTGCATAATATGCTCAACTTCCAGCTTTATCTTCATTCATATGTACTTCTTCTCTTCCTTATTTATATAAATCGTCCTTATTTATAATTAGTCCAATTTTCTCCACTTTATTTTTAGGGCCCCGAATAAGTTTGCTATTCTTTCCGTTGTTCTAGAGAATATCATATCATCTGCATATGTTATTATTTGTGTTTCTTTGCTTATATTATTCGTTCCTTTGCAACCTGTACTTTGAATTAATTTTTCCAGCACAATCTTAAATAGTGTTACAGACAGTTTGTCACATTGTCCCACTCCACAGTTTATCTCAAAGTTATCTATTTTTTGTTCTGTTAGTTTTATAGCAGCCGATGTTCACTCCAGCGTCATTCTAGCCAGTTCCACAAATTTAGTCGGTATTCCCATCTTTCTCTAACAATGTGTGTCTATTTACCTTGCCAAAGGTCTGCTTAAAGTCAACAAACAACATGTGGAGTCCATGCTATAATCGTAACTTCATTTTACCAATTTGCTGCTGAATGATATGCAAAGCGCCCTACCGTTAATTTTCCTCTTCTAAATGCATTCTGGTAATTTCCTACTCTCTCATCAGCGTATGTAGAGAGTCTGTTATGAACAAACATGGAATAACCAACTGAAAATCAAAATTAGAGAAACCAAAAATAATACACTTCGTGGCTATCTACACTTCGTGGCTATCTACAAAATCTTGAAAAAAAGATTACTTAATTTGAAGAGCTTCAAAAGGATTTAAATGACCCCAATGAGTGTTTCAAGTCATGATTCTTTCTTTTCCCAACTTTTATCAATCATGGGCGAGATCAAATGTAGATAAAGCAAATTTATTTGTACAAAACTTAGCAAAAGTATTTAAACCATATGAAGATTGCCCACATAAGGAAGTAGAACAATTTCCAGAAACACCATTGCAAATGTCTCTGTCAATCCTCAAAATTACCACAAAGTACCAAAACTAAAAGAAATGGCCAGCAGTATAGCGTACAGTATACACCTGCTGACTAGAAGGTGTCAGGAGACCGCGGTTCAAGTCCTGGTCTTGTCCTGGATCAAAGGTCCAATATCAATCTTTGGACTGTAGGGAAGGCAACAGGATTATCCATTCCAGGATTATCCATCCCGGGATTATCCATTCCATTAATTATCCATCCCATTAATTATATTTTCTAGTAAAGTCAGCTAGATTTCGGCTAAGTTGATCACCTACACACTGTAAAGTGTATGGCGCTCGAAGAAAAAGAAGTAGCAAATGAGATCAAAAAAATTAATGAAAAGAAAGCGTTCGGCTACGACTTAATAACTGGGGAAGTGCTCACTTGGATTTAGGCAATAACATTCGAGTATTCAACAAAGCCATCGCATAGTAAACAAAATCAGTAGAACTTTTGAATAAAAACAGTATTGTTGGGCGGTATTCTTTGACGTAAAACAAGCCTTTGATAAGATATGGCACAAAAGAGTTTTATTCAAAATCAATCAAGCTCTACTGTGCTATTACTACCACGTATTAAAGTCATACTTTGGAAAACCGATACTTCCAAGTACAACATGATGACAAAATTCCTGAAACCTATAGGATTACATTTGGGGTTCCTCAAGGCAGTGGTCTGGAACTGGTGCTTTATCTGTTATTTCCCTTAGAGTTGTCTACTACACCAAACACAAAAACAGCAACATTTGCTGCTAATACGTGCATATTAGAAACAAATGAATATGCAATTTAAGCATCAGAACAGGTACAAACACATTTAAATCTGCAAAAAGAATGGCTGAGAAAGTGGAAAATAAAAGTAAATAGGGCAAAGTCAGTTCACATCACATTTAGACTCAATCATACACAATGCCCGCCAGTACACATTAACGGCGTAGCAATACCACAGGAACAGGAAACTAGAAATCTCGGACTACACTTGGACATCAGACTCACGTAGAAGAAATATAGTACATTTCAAAAAAGAAAAAACAGATGGATCTACAACTTAAAAAAATAAACTGGCTAATCGGAAGAAAATATAAACTCTTACTGAAAAATAAACTAATAACTTACAAAGCTATCATCATGCCGATTTGGATGTACGGATTGGAACTCTAGGAATGTTCAAGTATGTCCAATATTAATATTCTACAAAGGTTCCAATTAAAGGTTCTACGAACGATATAGTGGATGCTCGGTGGTATGTAACCAATAAGTCTATACACACTGATTTAGGAATGGATAATGTGACACAAGAAATTCTAAACAAAGCAGAAAAACACCGTATAAGCCTGAAAGATCGTCCTAACCCAAATATGCAACAACTGCTCGAAGAAGAGGTTTACAAATGTTTAAAACGTTTAATGGCCCAACGAATAACGATTTAAGACACTATTAGCTCTCAAGAAATGAGTAACGCTGAAGGGCTTCTCGTGCATTTTTTAAAGATGGAAGTCACTACATCAGCTCATAAAACTCTATAATTATTATTATTGTAATTTTTAATTATGTTTTGATTGTTGATACAATGTAATATAGATAATAAAAGAAATTCATATAATGCTTCTCCTGTTTCCTTAATAATTTCTGTCATTATCTCATTCTTTCCCGGTACCTTCCAGTTATTCATTATTTCAATTACTTTCATGGCTTCTTCTTTTTATATTTATTATTCGTTTTAGGTCATCTCTCTGTTGTACATTCAGCATTGTTTTGAAGTGATCCATCCATATTTTCTTTATCTCGTATGCTTCACTTTTTAGTATGCTTTCTTTATTTCTCATTCCTCTTGTCTTATTTTATATATGTAACTTCTTTCTATTTTTATTTGGTTATAAAAACTTTTCATGTTATATGTGTCATGTTACTCTTCTCTATTTCTTTTAATTTTTTTATTTACTCACATATTTTTCGTTTGTTTGTATAGTTTATTAACTTCCTGTCTTCTCCTTTGTAGTTGTTTTTAGGTCTTTTCCATTATTAGTTGTCAGCCAAGCTAGGCTTGTTGTCATTTTCTCTATGTTCTTTTCTTGGCTCTTCATCAAACTATGTCTTCGATTTTGTTTTCTCTCTCCGTCCTATTTTGATGCTCTCCATTATACATATAATTCCATTTTTTATCTACATCAAATTTTAATGTACTCTTTGGTTAATAATGTACGCCATATTAACGTAACATAAAGTACAATTTTAGCAAAAACTATAGACTTATCAAATCAGTTCTTCAACACATAAATTATACAGCAATTATTTTAAATTGTTTGGATATGCAATTTGAGTGTACTCGTATATTACAGCATAAAAATGTATTAATGTCAATTCTTCATTCGATTACAGATATTTTAAATTATGTCTCTATCTACCATTAGAAATCATGGCGGATGGGGGGAGGGGGAGATGAGTTTCATCTGCTACAAAACTGCAGATGTTATATGTATCATCCTAGAATTCAAAATTTAAGATACGTTTTAACCAAAAACCATCATTTATAAGTATCAATTGATCAATTTGATTCACGTGAATTAAAAATCTATTGCATAGTGATTTTGTACAGAATTGGAAAACGGCGATACTTATTACTCAAAGATTTATAAACTTGTACAAGTTTAGTATTTAAAAATATAATAAGATTACTTTTACAATTCCCAGCTTCTAAGTTTGTAGATTTTTTTATTAAACTAAAAATTCAGTAAATTGCAATAACTTTTTCTAATTCAGTCAAACCATGTGTACTTACTAATTATAGCAATTATTATTATATTAATTGAATTATTAGATTGATGTCGTCAGAACTATTCCAAAATATTTAGTAAAAGCTTTAAAGTAGGTACATAATTTGATCGATTTAAATTTAAAACTTACCTTGGACAAAATAGTAGCATTACATGATATATCTTGAAGATGCAAAGTAGCAGAAAAATTATATTTTTCATAAGCTTTATGTAATCAAATAGTTTATTGTAAACAGTAAACCTAGGTAATAATAAAAATTTAAATAAACATACAATTTTAAAAAGCAGGATACTACTTAATGGAGTGTAACAAATGTAAGTATGAAATAACAATACAATAGGAACAAAGCGTTTATGTATGTAAAGCACAACATCAGATTAAACTCATAAAAATGTTTTGTTAACACTCTCATTTTTTTTAAGTGACTCATTTTGTTTATAGACAATCTTCATTGGCTTTTGTGGTAATGTTATTATAAAATAGTATATTCTTCTTCTTTTCCTTTCAAGATACAAGCAGTGTTTGCCTGTTTCAACTTTATACATAGATTGCGCCACCGTTAAAATAGTATATTGCCTATGCAAAAATAATCGTAAAATTGTAAAACTCGAATTTTTTTCAGTTATTTAACAATTTTCCATTAAAACTTTTTAATCAAAAAAATTTATTACTTTAACAGTTTTGTGATCATAACGTTTTACTTAAAAATAGTGCAATTTCTTCGGAATAAAAATAATTTTTCTTTCCATTATTTATTATCATTCTCATTGCCTAACAGGAAAACCAATCCAATCCTTGATCGTGGGAACCAATCAAGAGAGAAGTTTGGGGAAAATGGGAGATGCTTATCTCCAGGAGTGGACGAATACAGGCTTACTTAGGCTCAGACAGATTTATTTAGGAATATTTCAATGGCAACTGAAGATCATTAAGACAATATAAAATTGTAGATTTGAGAATTACGTTCGTTACTTCATTGGAATTTTCTCAACAATACTCTCATTATCACGATCTCTATGAATGTCTACCTGCTGACCTACGGCAATATTATAAGCAATTTTATAGCTTTCCTGTTATTTTTCAAATGTTTTCTGATAAGGTTAGAGCAATAAAATTATTTTATACTCACAAAACCAAATACTTCAAAATAATAATTTTTAAAATTGAATTAGTAATTTCGTCACGTGATTTATCAAAAATTTGTTCTTATCTGTAATGCAACTTTTAAACAACGATATAAGCGACCTAAAATGCTCTTAGTACCAGATAAAATTGACAAGTAGCAAATGAAACATAGATGACAACAAATACCTTACCAAACAAAACATTTCAATTTTATGCACGATTTATTTATGACATCCATCTCTTGAGGTCTACACATATAATTGGTGTAAAGATAAGATACAACATTACTCTGTTTATTACAATTTACAATTAGGAAATTGTTTCAACCCTTGTCAGGCGCAGGTACTGCTAATAAATTAAACACGTACTTAGAAAGCAGGAAAAGTTAGTATTATTATTATTTTAGGCTTCCTTTGTTAGGATATAACTTACGTCGTTTACACGTTCCCCAAGAGAGTACTCAACCATTTAATACCTCGAAGATGTTGCTAGCACCTTGTGAGAAGACCACCGTCTTCACGTGCCTTCCGAGGCACGGAGACGCTATACAAAGTGAGCCTCTACCCGAATACGAATACGATTAGAATATATGTATTAAATTCTCAAGTAGATTATCAATTATTATGTCAAGTTTATAGTCCTATTCAATTTTGGGGGACCCTCAATCTTCGCAGCCAGTGTTTAATAAAAAGATTAATTTATCGTAAATGATACCCTTATAATAAAAATTTTGCAAGAACCAATGGGATCAAAGGACGGGAAGGAAGGAGATTAATTATTTAAGTTAGATTGGCTATTACAAGCTCACAATACAAGATAAAGTAATTTATTAAAGCATTTACAATTGGAAGCTGGAATTTTTCAAGCTTTCATTTCAGTTTCGGAGTTTTCCACCTTGTCATTTTTGACCTGATTTTGACCGTATTTGTTAAAATATTTAGATAGCATCGATTGAAACCTACTTATGTACAAAGTTCAGTAGTGCGTTTGTAGTTTGACTTCTATCATTGGAAAATTTAAGTTTTGAAAATTGCGAAACCCATCTCTTTTAGAGAAGAGAAACTTCAGAAGCGTGTATGCAAATCGAACCTACGACTACTTATTCGTAATCACTTAAGTCTTCCAACTTGCCACTCTGCTTGCTTGTTACTCTCTTGGTAGCTATCTAGCTAAAATATATTGCAACATCTTTTGAGTTAAATCACAACATCAAGGGCAATTTTGAGAAAATTTGCAGTTAATTTTAACTGCGTTTATCTCAAAACTACATTTCTATTACGAAAATAATTCAATTACTTTAAAATTTTAAGGAAAACTACCCAATATGCATAACTATCATTAAGCCTACGAGATATTTTTGTTTTCAAAAGCATTTGGAAAAAATTAAAATTTGCCGATTTTTTAATGTAAAACTGAAATATTTCGTTACAGTAGCCACCATCTTGCCACTATAGTATTAAAGTCAATTAAAAGGTTTTTCAATTTTTTATTTTAGAGTACCGCAGAGAGCTTTCGGTTTCCATCATCAAGAACAAAATTCAATAAAATAATCGACCATTACGTCGAGAGTTTTAATTTTTTTTTAATTTTGCTGAAATTTGTATGTCAAAATGTGAATATATAAATAAGAAAAATTATAATTTAAATTATGATAATATAGCTTTTCGTCGATTATTCAATTAAAAACGTACTGTTTTTGAGATATCATTCAGGTGTTCTTTCTTAAAAGGAAAATCTGTAAATTCAACTGTCAATAAAGCTTAGATATGCAAAAGAGTTTTATTAATAGTGGGTTTTCATTCCGTACATTTGAAATTTTCTTTTAATAATAAATCGAATGAAATTGAAATTGTCCCTTCGGTGATTTTCTGTACTGGAACTTCGTCCTTCGTGTACGTGTTACGGCTGTTTTCAGTTTTATTTTTCTAATTTAAATTTTTTTATCTGATAAACTACAGCCAAACTTATTTTTTTACAATTACTTGTATTTAATCATATTTGCGAATAATTAAAATCAAAATTTATATATGCATTTCTGCAGACTATGTATTATTAATTTTCAAGCATGAATTATTTCAGATGCCGCTCCGGTTCAATTTCCCCATTTTAAGAAAATTATTCTGCATGGTTCTTTTTAACAGTAATTTAGATTAATTTACAATTACTTCTTTACACTTTGGTAACCAAAATCTTGAATAACATTAATTAATTTTGAAGAATACATTTATGGTAATAATTATAAAGTCCGGTTAATTAGATGATAATGTGTTTTAGGTGCAATTAGTGATTGTTAAAATAGATTTAATAATTTTAATTGCATTTAAAAATTACTACCGTAAAGTGTTTGTTATTCAGACAGAAACTAGGAAAAAGTTTAATTAGATGGATCCGCAAAATTTGGAAATGATATTTATTAGACCACTAATTATTTACATTTTCTTGTCCTCGAAAACGAAATAATAATGCAGAAGATTAATTTATTCTTTTTCTTAAACAAAAAATTGCAAAATAACTCAAATGTAGATCATTTCAAACGACATTTGTATTATTATATGGAGCACTTATTTCGTATTACTTTCTCGTTTTTTGTCAAGTATTGGTCAATTATTAACTTAGCGGTGTTAAGTTTTGATTCGCGCGCTAATCGAGTTTAAATGTCACTCGTCATGCAGTGGCCATCAAAACTTATCTTCCGCTAGTGCAGATAATAAAAAGTTATTTAAAAACAAACTAAAAAACGCTAGGTGATAGTAGTCCACGATTAAATCTACTGTCCTGCATGCTCATCTAGATTAACGCCCTAACAGACCGTCACTTACGCTCACAATTACTTCTTGCTCCACTAAATCCATTCAAAACTTAACTCCGACGTAATTTAAAAAAAGGGGATACGTTTCAATCTTTTTACTCTAGATGCTCTAGTATAAATAATACGACTTTAAATTTTATTATTCAGTGTCTTCGTTCATAGCAAAGCAATCCAACAACATGTTTGCTCAAAATTGTTACTTAGTGTTTGTGATTACCTTAGTGATTTTTGGATATGTTTCATCCGATGTCATTACACCAAAGCCCGATAGGAGTGAATATAAAAAATCATTATCACGAGATTGTTCAAATTCTTACAGTATTACATGCCTCAAATTGGATATAGTGTCGTGGGTTGATAAGCTCAGCGAAGAAGATAATTATAATGTGTTACCTGGAGTTAGTGTGGTACGAGAAGATACTGCTGCAAAAGCAAATACAGCCGAAATTGTAGCAGAACTAGCCAGAGACTTCCCCAACGACGCAGAAGCTCGTCTGGACGTATTCCTCTTAAAGAAAATTTCCGGATATCTCAACAGTCACTCCCTCAGATTAAAACTTTTCGAACAAGATTCAACTGAAGAAACCGGTCGTGCTAAGAACCCATTGAGCGGTGGCAAGAAAGGAGGCGGTTTGGGACTTTTATTGGCCGCAGCAGCAATGATGAAGAGTACTTTGGGTGCTTTAGCTTTGGGAGGTATTGCAGCCCTTGCCGGTAAAGCTCTCATGACCGGTCTGATGGCACTCATGCTTTCTGCTATCGTTGGACTCAAGGGACTCGGAGGCGGCGGCGGAAAAACCACCTACGAAATTGTTTCCAAACCAGTTTACAGTCACTCCAACACTCACTCAGTCTCCCACGAAGATCATGGACATGGCGGTGGACACGGGGCTATTCTTCTTACGGCCGCAGCTTTGATATGCCTCTACCTTTAGGACTCCAACCAACTTACAAACCATGAAGCTAACGAACCAAAAAATAACTTAATTTATCTGAACGCAATATTTATAAAAATTATTTATTACTTTGTTTAATAAAATTAAATTACATTTACAATTTTTATTACTAATTTCGTATTTAACCTCTAGAATTTTAAAAACGTAAAAAAAGTTTACCTTAAACCAACTTTCAGACCACCAGAGTGACCACCAAAACACCCTTTTTATAAAATTATATTCATTATTATATTATTGAGTAAAAACAAAGCCTCATTAATACTTTTTAGTTATTATTTCTCATTTACGTTTAAAAAAATAAACAGTACGTGCACAAATTATTTAGTAAAAAATGTATAATTTAGTTGGTAATAATTAAAGTAACATCAGCAAAGTGATTTCTAAGTTCCGAATTTTTTTGCAGATTAATATCAAAACTTATTTATTTTTATTTTACTTTCGTAGATGTTTCTACATACTGTACTATTTAGTATTTAGGAAGTGGAAAAGTAGGAAAACTATAAAGAAAGCAGTCAAAAAATATGTCGTATCCAACGATGTGCAAAATTTACGTGGCCTGTCTCTAGCTATTTAAATTATTTACACCTTCATTTTTTTAATAGTTTCTTGACAGTTTGAAGATATATTATTAGAAAATGACCAATTAGCCTAAAAATAAGTGACCGTACTTTCATTTTATTTATTGTCCTTTTGTCCGAAGATACCATTTCTATTGAATCGGCTAATATAGTGATAGGACACTTATAAAGGAATGTTGAAATAGAGAACCAGAATCCTAAGAGATGGTAGTGCCAAAGAAAATTATTTAGTCTCTATATTCATATTAAAATCGAGAAAAGAAAAGATAACAAGGAAAGACTGAAGAACATTTGGTGAAATGATGGAATAAAATTATTTGGATTATGCAGCACTACAGAAAATTTTTTTTAACTTTATGAAATATAAATCGGATGTACCTACGCTACCAAAGCATAAAATAGAAGCCGAATAATACCAAAATTTGAAGTTGGAAAAATATTGTGATAATGAAAACCTAATCAAAATTAAAGCAGCTGGTGGGTACTATTTAATTTCTTGTCCTGTTGTTTGTTTCCAATTGTAATTAGGTACTTTCTTATGTCGGTGATCTGTCTTTACATTGTTTTGGCATAAATACAAGATCTGTATTTTTCTAAGCTTTAAACCACAAACATTTAGAAGTCCCTGAAAATGATTCCTTGATGGTTTTACATCATTATTTCAATATTCTTACTCCGTTCAAGATCGAAACGCGTAGCTCAGAGTTATCGGTCAAACACCACTGGTGGCGGAGAATATTATACCAAGGGACGTCTGTTCGTTATCAGGCAGAAAGTATCGTAAGATAAGCTTGGTTTCTATTCCAGTATCTTCTTCGTCCATCTTTAGCCGTTTCCACGAACTAGTATGTATCTAGATCACTTCTATTTTATTTGAGAAATATTTGCCTTAATTTTTGACATTTCCTTATAAATGAACACGACCACAACATCGCTATGAGAAATTTTAATTTTAAAATACAAAATCAAAATGTTAAAATTTAACCACATTATAGGTATTTAAGGTCAAATGTGAATGTTTAAAGTAAAGTAAAAAGTTAATACATGTTTAGAAGCGCTGGTAATATAATTAATAGATTGCAACATTCCACCATTCTTTTCAATAGCCAATTTGACCTGAACAACTCAATATTCTGAAATTAATTTAACAAATAATTACATTCCCTCACTCTCAGTCTAGCTTCTCTTTTAACTCCACCTCTATTTTCAGTAATATTTAAATAAATCAGTCGATGAAGTTTGATGAACAACTGACCATTTAGTATTATAATTATAAGCTTGATTTTAGAAAAAATATTTGAGATGTGCGTAGTTCTAACAAATATCTAACAAATGTTGCAAAATTTATAATATGGCAATGTTCAACAGATGTAAAGAAAAGTTTTCCAATAATAAAAAATTCTCCAACAAACAGTTGTGCTATTAATTGGCTAGAACTTAAAATTACTCCTGTAGGTAATTAAAAAATTCAAGAAATTTTAATTTAATTTTATTAATTTATTATCAGCAAACGGCCAACAACGCATTACTAGGTGGTCTAGAAGTTAGTGTTACTGTTACAAGTATGTTACTAAACTCCATCAAAGTAAAAAAAATCAATCGCGTGACTATTATGAGATGTCTGAGATCCCAGACAAATAAAATTGCAATTAATTATTGTAAATTATTCAGTGTAATTAGCAATTACTGTTATTTATAATATATTATAGATCAATTTCCTTTTCTGTAGATTACTCAGGAATATTGAAATTTAAATTAAACGAATATTGCATTAGAAGATTATAACATGATCCAAAGTTTCACACTAACTTGTTGACATTTTCAGTACTTTTTCCACTAAGCATATATATATATATTATATAACATTAACATCGACATCATAATGCAGCTGACGTAAACGTAGTTTTAGGTTAAATAATACGTTGTTCTAACGTTTCTTGTGCACGATTAATCAACCGTCATATAAACGTGACATAGATGTTATTCTTTTACCTGTAATTTATACGTAATGTTGCCGTTACATTTTGATTGGATATTGGATTTTGGTTGTTTTGCAATGTGGATATGTCAATGTCGGAATAACACGTAATCTTCACAATGTTACCACCCCTATAATCAATACAGTATCCAAATCTGGTTATATTTTGATTGTTCGGTACCAGATTTTGATATGCCAACAATACATATGTTGTAAGGAATAAAACCTTACTTGGGTTAGAGTGTAGATGTTTGGTGTTAGTTAAATTTATTCGCTTCACAAAATATAGGTAGTTTCGGCTTTTTCGTTCGGGTGCTACTTTTGATAAGCCAGGCTTAATAACTCTGTATATAACCCTGTACAAAATCATTCAGATTAATTTATTAAAAATTAATGAATGGATGACAATGGATTAAAATCCATTAAAATTGAAATCAAAAACTATACCTATTGGAAATTATTTTTATTAAAATTAATTGATGTGTGTTTTCACAAACCCATATCTACTTAAAGATAGTTTAACTAATGAGTTCTTGAAAAGACGAAACCACTTATGCGCAACGGGGTCTTAGACTAAAATGTAGGTTGGAAAATTGTCAAATTTCACTGAACTTGTAATTGCTAAAATATTTTAGTCAACATATAATTTTACAAGTTAATAAGCATTTACAATTATTTTTATATCGTTTTCATCGTTTAATGTAAGAAAGACAAAGATGCAAAATTTTGCGTTGTCCTCATTAAATTCATTAATTTAATTTACTTAAATTTTTTTTTTTGCCATAAGCTTGACTCGGAAATTTTAAAAAATTGGAAAATGAGTAAAATTCACGAGTTAGAAAAGTGAAAATATTTTTCAACAATGCAGTTATAGTCGGTGTTCAAGTGGAAATAATACTTTTCCTGTGTCAATTAATAGCCAATTTTGGAGAAGACGATCTCATTCCGGAGCTTCCGAATCGATATCGAATAATTATTTACTTCGCTGCACTAAAAGACTGTTGCCCAATTTCTTCACCTAGAGATATCTCTTAGATAATCTATCTATTAGATAAATTAACGAAGTAATCAATCAGACAGCAGCAAAACAAAACAATAGGAAATGTGATTGGCTACTTCGTTAATTTATCTTATAGATAGATTATCTAAGAGATATTTCTATGAGAAGAAATCGGGCATAAGGCAAGTCAAATCTTTTGTAATTCATTTTGTTCTGGTGGGTATTTATTTGCTTGGTAAGTTTGCTTTAAAAAACTTGTAAAACTGTGGAAACTAGATGCTAATAATGTGGTAAATAGAGACGTAGTTCATGATACAAGCATTGCATATTTTTCTACCTTCCTGAAGTACCTTTAGACTTAGCAGCAGGTCTTGTAATTTTCACATTTTATAAAAATTGTTATTTTAAGACAATTTATGTCTACTGCCTGTAGATGCATTTATTTTCTTTTGTTTACAAGAACTGCCACAAATACAACTACCGAAAATTAAGTAAAGCAGTTCAACTACACTGACTTTGTTGTTTTAGTAGAACTAATTAGCATTTTAAAACCACCATTTTATTTTATAATATAATCTAAATTAAATTGATGTTTGCAATTATTGTCTATTTTGTAAGGTAGATTTGGTAATATTATTAAATAATATTACGCGTTTTCAGCATTGTTAAAAGCTCATAAAAAAATTGTTTCTCATTTTGAATTTTAATTTAAGGATTTTTTATAATATCAATTAAACTGTTTTACTACACTTTTAGGTTAAATGTGCAACATGTTAAGGTTAAATATAATAAAATTTTAACGGACACTATTAACTTGTAGTTGTACAATTTGTTCTTGACAACACAGTAATTAATTTATTACTAAAGCTGTTTCTACACTATCATAGTAGACACATGAGTCTGCTTGAAGTTTCGCTTACTTTTATAACGTTGTACTTTTATATTTGCACAGCATTAGATTACCGTTTTGTACTTACACCTTTTAAAATTAAGGAATCGGCAGAAGTTTCAGCAGACTTATGTGTGTACTACTATGATAGTATAGAAACCGCTTTGGCTGTTTTTAATCTTTCGGGTATGCAATTGGAGTGTATACTTCACCATAACCATATATCAACGCAATTTCTTTATTCAAATACAGCAATTTTTGATTTATTCTGTATTTACCAGTGGGAAACAGTGGAGGAAGATGTCTTTCATCTCTTACAAAATTGCAGGTATAATATGTAACATCCTAAAAATCAAAATATTTAGATGTTTAACTTTTTTACCTGATATAATTTTTAAAACCTTTTCAAAAGAAAGAGTTGTAATGTTACCACAATTCTTTACTGCTTGTAGACCTACTACGTTTGAATCAAAGGCCTTTTGCAGGTTTACTTGAAAACGCGCTGGAAAATGTCGATACTCGTTACTCAGAAACTTATAGGCTTGCACGACTACCTAAAAATATATAATAAATAATAAAGTAAATACTTAACAGCAACATAACGTTATTCTATAATAATAATTAACCGAACCATAGATTAGCCTTCAAAATTTAAAAAATAACAAAGGCAATAAAATCAACTTCTTGCAGAAATTAACTACTATGCACTATTAATGTTCAACTAATGCGGTGTTAAAGTCATAAAAACAATATTACCTCGATTTTGTCTTTCATGGCAACTTTCATGTTTACGGTAAGATTCACTGCAGCGGTGGTTCGATTGTATTTAAAATGTTTCATTTCAAAGAAATTTATATAGTCCTTATTATAACTGATTAATTCCGTACGCAGGTCTCTAAGTTTATAGTCAGTTTGATAAAACTGAAAGCATTTCATTAGAATAATTTATTTGTTTTAATTCAATCACACTGTATGTTATCGCTTGCACATATACATTAAAAACTTTAGGGGGGTTGGGAGTTGATATGGTAATCTATTATAACAGTATTTTTACCCAAGTTTATATCCCTTCAATAATTTGTAACCCTCGTATGTGAATTGCAGATTAGCATTTTATGATGCCAAGTTTAACAGATTTTATTTGTTTGTAAATTTAGAAACCAGACAAAATCAAAATTACTGCAATAATTTGAAAATAATCGCTGCTTTAAACCAATACAAATTGACATTGTGCACATTCTTAGCCAAATCCATATCGGTCAAATCCCAAAAGTTTCAAATGCAAGGTTGAATTAAATTAAAATTATGAAGTGCATAATTTGACTGCAACAAATTTAAAACTTACCTTGGAGAGAATACTGTCGTTACAGGAAACATCTTGAAGATACAGTTCAAGTAAAAGCAATACAATTATATATTTCATTGCCATCTTATTTTTCAAACAACTTTGAACCGCAAAGTGACGTGTACTGACAAAATTGTAAACAAACAAACAATGTTTATATAGCAGGCTACACTTAATGGTGTATAACTAATTATAAATAATATGAAATATCATTATTGTTTTAAATATTCAACTGATTTGGATTTCATTAAAATTGATCTAGATTTACTAGTTGATTAATTATTTTATTATTGATTTATTCTTGATGTTTTCATCGATTTATATAAACTCGATCCATGACGAGCTTAATTAGTAATTATGGTATTTAATCAGAACAATTATTTTTAAATATCAATGTCAATGGCTCCTTACAGCCATTTCCTTTGTACCCTCCAGTTAGTATCCCTCCAAAAACGTAAATGTAAAATAAACAGATATTGACTATATAACCATCGATAAAATTTTTCCAATTGTGCTGGTAGAATGTTTCAATTAAAGCATCCTGTTATTCTTACAGCTTGAAATGAAACAATCAATTTCCCTACTAATTAATCAGGCAAAAATTTATTTAAAAAATTTATAAATAATTAAAATAAATTTTTTTTTATTTAGGCCTTGGTACTGTAATATCCAAGCAATTTTGGTATTATTCCAGAGCCATCATTAATATTAATGAGCATATAATTGTTTTTACATCCGAGGTACATTAGTAGTCTTTTCGGATCTTAGTTTATTGTTAATGATGGCAGTTTATCAACACAAGCGGTACCGATGCCTTTATGTACTCACTAAATCATGGAGTAAGCCACAACAAAGTTCTGCCCGAATTTGAAATAAATACCTTAGCACTAGCAATTGATCGTACTAACTACAAGGCCAATTACCATCTTGAATAAATCTTCTTATATTGGCTTTAGCAAGCAAACAAAGATTTTTAACTTAGCACCTACGTCATCCTAGCCTAACCAACATGGTAACTGCTTTTGGTTAATAAACAATAGCAATGCTTACGCACGATGACGTAGGTGTCAAGTTATGTTAAACCTACTATTTTAATGAAAATTAAATACTTGTATTGTATTTATCAATAGTATTTTATGAATTTACTACAAGTAATAAATAATAAAGAGTTGACACAGCACTTTTCACATAATCGTAAAAAAAAAGAAATCATGAAAAATATTAATAGATATTAATAATTCTGATTGGATTAAAACCACATCGTATAAAATAATCAGAAGAAATTATAAATACATATGTAGTACTATTAGGAAGTTAATATAAAACTGTTAGTACTCAATAAATATTATAATTTTAGTTTTACCCACGGTTTAAATATTTAAATATTACAAATATTTAGAGTAAATTGTTAGTCTGACATCTCTTTGGTACATGAAGTACTATCAATGTGAACCGCTTGTGTCTTAACCGAGCGTTGAAGTCTCCTACTGTGTTATTACCATTAAAGTGTTCTACTACATTACAGATTCGAAAATATAGAAAATTATTATAATATTATAAGTTTTGGTCGTTTGCAGTATACTACAGTAAAATTTAATTTTGTAGAGATCTAGTTGGATTAAAACTATTTCAAATTTCAACTGCTGTAGGTATGTTAATGCATACATTTTAAGAAAACAAAATAAAAGCATAATACTATTTTTAAAGTTTGTAAACGTAAATTATCTCAAACAAATTTTGATTTGATAAAATACATGCCACGTATAGGATTGGAAGCCAGAATTGACTCTTGAGCACCCCAGTACCGTTGCGGCAGCTACGAGACCGTCTTTATTAAGGGTGAGAAATTGTGTCCTGTTGCTGCAAATTTCTAGTAGGTCGTGAGATTCAGTCAAATGCCTTTGTAAAGTCGTAAAAGTGCGTGTTTCATGCCCGGTTGCACCGCACTATTTAAGAAAATTTAAATTTAAGAAAATGTCTCATGTCAAATTTAATATTATAAAATTTAAAACTTTTAATTAATTCACCGTTTGTATCGCTTTATTTTAGAAAGTTGAAGTTTCACAAAGTCGCACCGTTAATAAAAAAGTTTGAATTATACAACATAAAGGCAAAAATTAATTATTTTGTATCATTAATTTATAATTCCTACGTCAAAACAATATTCGTATTCGTTCGTAAACACGAACAGCATATGATCGCTTAAAATCTTAGATTTAAGAATTTTTTCAAGTTTGTTCCGCATGCAACTTAAGTATTGTGCTCAAATATAAGATTTTTAGCACTCGCATTTTGTTCGTTTTTACGAACGACTAGGAGTATATTTTGACGTAAGAATAATTAATTTATTTTAAGAATAATTAATTATTTGCTTTTATATTGTATAATTTAAATGTTTTATTAGCGGGTGCGATTTGTGAAACTTTAGTTTTTCTTAAATAGTGCAATGCAAACGGGAAAATTTATTAAAATTTTAAAATTTCTTTAATACTAAATTTGGCGCTGTCAAAGAATACCTAAGTTTCACTTAAGCCAAAAGCGGTGCAACCGGGTATAAGTACCTATTCTCTATTTTCCAAAGCTTTTGACACCTCCCGGCACAAGCCACTGACAGTCAACGCAGACTGTCTCCTAAGACTTTTCTCCTAAAATGGAAAACCATTTGCCTTTTCTAAATTCTTTTAAACACCTTGCTCGGAGACTCCTTAAACCTGTCGTCTTTTTATAAATAAAAATAATTTTGGCTACCTTTAAGACGTCAGGAACTGTCGAGTTCTTTATATACATAATATGTATTCAATAAATCTGTAAGAAGTAATCGGATTTATAGTAAACTTCAAGATTTTGAAACCTTTTCTCTTCCATTTCATAGATTTTTCTGTAAGGCCTATTTTTCCTGTTCTAATAAATTTGAATTATGCAGCTCTTATCTCTGTCTATGAATTATTTTTTATTTTTAGCACTCATTTTGCTATTTCACCTCTTTAGTGTAATGTGTGTTGCGTTACCACCAGATTCGTAAATAAACAACTTCTGTAGTGCTGTTTTATTTTCGCCACCCATTCCGTCAGTTTATCTATTAGTTAGTTTTCTTCTTTCCTGTACTGTGCGTTGCGTAACCACCAGGCTGGCAAACTCTCTTGCGTTATAGCCTTCTTCGCAATTGACATATTTAGTGTAATCTTATTACTTATCAGAACACAAATCTCCTTTTTTCTAGATTTTTTTCTGCTGCTTTATACCACCATATCACTCTTCCCACCTCTTTCTGTATTCATCGTTTCAAAATAGAAAATCTTTTATTGCATAAAACGTTAGTAAATTATCTTAGAAATATATTTCTTAAGTTTCAAATCAAAATTCCAAATCAAATACTACATTTTGTTAAGACTCTACAGCCGCTTATACCGGGATGGGAAGTGGCCTATGATCCTTTCATCAACACAAGGGAACCTACAGCTTTACGTACCCTCTGAAGAACGGGGGCTGCCATAAGAAAGAAAGCAGTTAATTGCGCTGGTAGGTCATGACCATCGCTTTTTTAAGGCCCACACCTACCTAAACCGGATGCATCGAACAGTTTGAAGTACAAGTAATTAATATTATAATCAGTTGCGCTTCTAAATTTGTTCGAAATATAAAAATAATAGAAATAGGAATGGTCGTGCTGCTAGACCAAAAAAATTAACTTTTTACGCAAAAAGCCAACGAAAATTACAATTCTACGTTATGACGTTTAGCATGTTTCCTGCTGATATTTTAATGAATGCTAGAATTCTATATTAAAATTTATGAATATTCTGGATATAAGGATTGGCCAGCAATGCAAGATTTTCTCTTAAATTCAAGGTGCACGGCAATTAATACAACAGGAGCGGCAAACAAAAAATAGCCCAAAAGAGGGTCAAACTGCTCACATGCAACTTCAATTAATCAACAAAGTTTCTATAAGAAAACCGAGGGTTTGCTATGTGGACTAAGTATACCTGAGTAATCCAAAACTATTAAAAAATATTTACTTGCAATTACAATTTTAAAATTTATGGGTGTGATTACTTAAAACCAACACAAACAATTCAAGTGCACTTTGTAGATTTGAACTAAATTCTATCGTCGATGTATCGGTAAAATCTACAGTTTTATCCAGTAAAATAATGTTTATGATAAAATGCAATCAGAAATTATGCAGTAAAAATCTACTTTTCCATTACGCTTCAGCTAAAAATTGTACTCGCCAATTTTCAAGTGCGCAGCCTGTGGCAATAATGGTTGATGTTGCTCTGTAAATATAAGAGTAGTTACAGCATCCAAAATATTTTTTGTGATATTATACAATAAAAATGTATTATAATTAGTGATTTTTATGATATTGATATATACGTACAGGTATTCAAACTACGAAAGTAGTAAAGTTTCCTCGAATGAACTGTACTACGTTTTCCGTGTTTCGACTATAAAAGTGCACCACTGGCACAGAAAATAAGACTAGGTTACCAGCCATAATCAAAATAATCCCCGAGATCATAAGGTCACCATGAGCAATCTAGTAGGATTATAAAATATGCGTGAAAATGGCTCTGTCATTTTTGGAAATTAAGAACATAAAAATTGTGCCGAGTTCTGCTTAATTTAAGCTGCCTTTTTTTGAAAATTATAAAAATTTAAATTGTACTCAATTTGTGCTGCTGTGTGCCCTAAAAAAAAATTATTTAAAAAAATACAATTTTTGTGGACAAAAATTGATTTTATTGATAGAAGTTAGTTTGTTCTGCAATTTTTGAAAGTTACAAAAGTTAAAAGTGTGCTGAATTGTGCTCAATTTGTGCTGTTTTACGCCGCACATAAAAGAATTTCCTTTAAAAAATAAAAATTAATGATATCTTAAAGATTATATTTTTCCGCGCAAAAATGTATTTTTATATTAGAAAGCAATTTCATAAAAATCAGATAAAAACAAACGCCTTTTTTGAATAGTCGACTTGAGTTTTACCAGGTAGATAAGAAAGATAAAGAAAGATAAGAAAGTTTGCATTAAAGTATTTAAGCTCATCATTATCGAACTGCATGAAGTTGGAAATTTGTCAAAAAGCATAATTCAAAATCAAACTGATTGACAATCAATTTGAATTTAACTATAGCATTGCCACGAATACCTTACTTTAGTTTTAACAATTTAAAGTCTTTATCTTCAACGTTCAACAATTATGCTACAGTGCTCCTGGTTAAAAATTTACAACTAAGTTACCCAAAAAATTAAAATAAATTCTGACGCGTATTCTTCGGACCTTACAGACATTTCCAAATCTACCCAATATTGTTGAAAACATATTTTCTGGATATCTAGTCAAAGTCCTGCATAGATATATAATAATATACTTGGAAAATCCACAAGTTGTCCACTGTTTATCTTGTATAGACATTTATATACCGGTTTAACCATTAATTGGATATCTACTGGATATTGAATGCTGTGTGGGTTAATCCAAACAAATCCAAAACGTTCAAAAGAGATTAACCTTTTTCATCTACCTGGTATATGAAACTTTACTATACCTACTTAAGTCCTGACTATTCATTAGGAGTTTGCCTTTTGATGAAAATGCTTTCTAGCACAAAAATTTTAATTTTTCACCGATAAAATACATTTTTGCCTACAAAAATTTTATTTATCAAAATAAATTTTTTTTGTTTAGGGCCCAAAGCGAAACAAATTAAGCACAATTCAGAATATTTTTTATTTTTATAATTTTCAAAAATGGCAAGGTTAACTTCTAGCGATACAAAGCAATTTTGCTCTTAATTTTTTTTTTCAGTATAAAATTTCTTTATTTACAGCACAAAACAGAACAAATTGAGCACATCTCAGCACAATTTTAATTTTCAAAAATGGCAGAACTGACTTCTACCCTCAATATACGCAGTCACCATAAAAGCCATAATAAATAAAATAGAAAAAAAATTGCGGCACATATAGCAGCACAAATTGACCAGAACTTTCATTTTTTTAATTTTCAAAAATGGCAAGGCCGACTTTCCGCATATGTGACTACAAAACCCCAATTATAACGATAACCGAAAAAATGTTCTCAAGAGCCACCCGTTTAAATGCTTAACACGTGCATTTCCAAAATGCCAGAAGACTTGCTAAACATATTTTATTATTACTTAGCTAATAAATTAATAAATGGTACACTAAGCAATGCAGTTAAGTTGTAGACTTTTGTAGTGGTTTTGATAAAATTTCGATTTAAAAATTTTCATTTCAATATTCAACTTACTCTCTAAATAAAATCGCAACCGACTATAACTTTAAACTTTTAAATATAAGTGTATTAATAAATTACCCAAAATTTAGAACAATAACAAAATAATTTGTTATGCAAATTGCATCGTCACAACCCGTTTAATGCGCTTATGCTTGCTAATAATAATTTTTTTTATTATATAAAAATTCCAATCTTAATGATGTTCATACTGCATAATACATATAAACATTTGGATCAAAAAATTTGTTACACAAAAATAATATTAAATATGTAAATTAAATAGAACAAAATATGATTTAAATTATTTGTGCCCGTATTCGCAAAATTTATTCTAAACGTCAAAACTTTATGGCACAAAATTGCAACTTATGAATAACAAATTTTATAAACAGGCCGGAACAAAGGAAAATGGTTTGAATTATAGTAAAATAGTGTGTAATATTTTTTTAAATTCAAGTAATTTAAAAATTGTGTTATTAAAATTTCAATTTTATGCTTTTTTGAGTAGAGTAAAAAAACACAACATACAATTTACTTATCAACTCGATCTGTAACTCAACCAGCGATCACGCCAAGCCACCACTATGGAATCATTTTAATCTACAAGTTTTAACTTTGATTAATGCTTTCACTTTTGCTTTAAATATACTAAAGGCAGTATTCACATTTCCTTGTAAATATAACGTGATTTACTGTAATGAATAATAATTTGTTGTTAAATTGTTGAGCCGTTTTATTCTTTGTGTGCATTGTGCCACAAATTTCATTTTTAAACAATCTAATAATTTTATAATTCCAAAACCTTAAAGGCGTTCTCTTTTACTCTTCATAAACAATAACCTGATTGCATAAAAACGAATAAAATTCTTATCAACATTTTTATTATATTAACTTGAATAAGATTAATATAACTATATTAATATTTAAATAATTAAAAGTTTACAATATCTTGCCAAGAATAAATTATTTAAATAGGAAATTAATTTATTTTTGTAGTTCCTGAGTTCCATCAAACCATTTTATCCAGGGCAGCTATTTAGAAAAAGTGAAAAATGTAAAACAAAATTTTCCGCTTCTAGGATTGTATTTTTAAAAAATTTAAATGTTATTTACATTGCTTAATTTCCGTTTTAGCACTTATTCACAAAAATTAGTAGGTAACTTTTAGTAGGCTCTAAGCGTAAATATTGTAATGCTTTTAGGCATTTTATAAAATATGTTAAAGCTTACAAGGGTGTGACAAGAATTTTACCTAACCGTTATGTGTCGCACCTTTCCTTTTAAAATGTGTAGAAAAATTAAAAAAAATCAGTTTTTCCATGGTAAGATGCGTATTATTTTATTGCTAAGAAAATTAGACTAAGTAAAATCGGTCACATGAATTCAAAACAACGTTTGAAAACCACAAAATTCTTTATTTTACTTAATTTATATTTCACATAAGTCACATCTATTGACATGCAAATAATTCCGTGCACTTTCAAAGTATGTCGTGCCCTAATGACTGAAGAATTATGTTTACTTTACTATTTATTATTCTCACCTATGGATACGCAACGTTAAATAATTTAAACTAATTACAAGTAATGTAAATAAAGCACTAAAGTTGCGTTTTAACATAACAAATTGTTAAAATTTTATTTCTAAAAAACGACTTTTTTAGTAGTGAGTTCAGGCCAGTATGCCACTTACGCTTAAAATTATAATAACATCTATAAATAAAACAATTAGGTCTAATTAATTAAAATATAATTTTGTAATAATTATTATTTAAATACCTACTACGCGACAAGAGTAATTTGTGTTAAATTGATGTTATTATTGTCAAGAAAAGAACATAATTCATTTTCGTATCAGAAAATTTAATGGTGGCTATTTTGAGATTGAAACGGTCTGTTTATGTCACAATAATGAAAAGAAGAACAAAGATGGATTATTTTATAGCGCGATAAACGTCTACCACAATTTTCTTGTTGAATTCTATCAGGAAATAGATTAAATGAGGAAAACACGGTTTTAATGTTGCTCTGTTCTTATTGATAGAAGTACATTGAGCACAACCGCGATTATCGAAAATGGTAACTCTGTTCCAAGTTATAATGAAATCATTGGTTTTTACAAGCTATTTTCAAGGAAATTATTTAAAACCACTGCCACATTTTTGTGTCAGTTTTACAATCATAAGCTCTTCAGTTTAACTAAGTAAGTAACTAAAATTTGTATTAGTGCAAGTGTACTAGGAGTACATTAGCTCCAACGGAACCAGTCGTAAGAATTAAGTCGTCGGGCTTACTAATATTGTAGTTCGGTTTTAAAATGTTTATTCAATATAATTAAAAAAAAACAATTATTTTTATTTACTAAAAGAGAGAAATATAAATACAAGAAAAACAAAATTCAAAAAAACAGAACAAATACATTTCACAGACTTTTCATGGTACTGTGGTCTTGAATTTAACTTTTTTTATGTTGTTCGTCAAACTAAATATGTCTTGCATTATTTTGTGAAATAAAACTGTAAATTCAAAAAACGATTATTGACCTTCTAATGATTAGTACATAAACTGCGGTTTCAAACCCATTCACAATAAACATAAAATTGATTTCCTTAGATTTCATCCTAGAAAAATGAAACCGATTTTGTATGATAAACTTAATAAATAACAAAACCGTCTTAGATAGAAACTGACCAACAGAACAGAACAGAACAATATTTATTTTAAGAATTAACTTTTACAATTATTTTTAAAAACAGTATATATAATATAACATTTCTAAAATTTAAGATAAGCGAGATGTTGAGAGACCCTGCGTTAACGCGTAACTCTCATTGACTAAATTGTTAGTGCCTAAACAGTTGTAAATAATTGATAAATATATGACCTTTTGATAATTTGTCGTTTGCGTTGCAATTTTGTAGTAATTTGGAAATTTGCAGGAAAAAATCAAAAAACCTGCTCTTCATTTTTTTTTTAATTTTGAATTTGGAATAAAACTTACTTGCTAAACGATTAAAAAGAACTATTTACAATTTAAAAGATGTACACGGAATTTGAATGCCTAAGCACTCCGTGTCGGTGGCGTTGCAGATGTCAATTGTCGTGGTATGCATCGTCGTCGAGTCGAAGTCCGTGGGCAGAGTCTGTCGATGTTGGGTCTACTTGGTGAATTTAGGAATGGATTGAAAAGTAATTCTATGCTGCTTCATTAACCTCACAACTGATGTATTGCTGTTGTTGGAATTCGTGATATAACTTTTTGTAGGTTTTTGCTTTACATATAGCTCCACGTTTTTCTATCCGCACATTTCGATCTTCAGTTTTTAATCTCCATATCATTACGATCTTTTACCACTGCTTCCCACCATCTCATTCTCGCCCTTTCCCTATACCTCTCCTTATCCGGTTTCCACTTCATCGTCAATCTGGTTGGATCCTTCTCCTCTCTTCTCATAACATGGCCCAGCCAGCGTATTCTCTGCGCCTTATTAAACCTCTCAATATCTTTGCTCTTCTTCTATCGCATTGTTTTTCTTACTCTTACTTTGTTGTCTTCAGTTCTTTTAGGACCCATAATCGTTCTTACTATTCTTCTCTCAAAAACTCTCAAGCGCTCCTCTTCTTTGCATGCTATACACAATACCTCAGCTGTATACATTATTGTTTGTCTTATTAGGCTCTTGTAAAAGCTCATTTTCTTTTTTTACTTTTGTTTCTGTTTTTAATGTCTTCTTGTTTGCATAAAAAGCCTTGTTTCCTGCTTGCAGCTTTTCTTTTATTTCTTCCTCTCTGCTACCTTTGTTGTTCACTCTCACTCCAAGGTACGTAAAGGTATCAAGTTCTTCAAAATTGCAGTCTCCTATTCTCAGGTGTGATATTTACTGTTATTTCCTCTTCTGCTTTGCATGTACTTGGTTTTTCTTAATTTATCTTCAACCCTACTTCTGTAGCTTGATGTTCCATTTTTCTCGTATGTTTCTCTCAGTTTTTTCTCTATTCTAGATAATATTACTATATCGTCTGCATAGGTTATCACTTGTACCTCTTTGTTGATTAAAGTACCCGTGCAGTTTGTTCTTCCTGTATTTCGTCTCTGCCCGGCGTTTTGCAATTTTCATCCGTCAACAACTTTCATCACTTTTTCAAATGTCGGTTCTTCTGCCAGATGTTCACAATCACTCTTTGTGTCGTTTATCTTCTTATCTCGTTCTTCACTCTCTGTATTTAACAGTTTCTCAAAGTGAAGCGTGTTTTCATTATTTAGTTTTTCCAGATGACATCCTGTTTCTTTTCTGTTGTTTGTTTTTGTACTTATCTTTTACTTTAGTGTTGCAACCACTAAATATTTTTTTCCACTTAGATTTAAAACGAAACTTTTATAGTTTATGATGTGAATAATCGCGTACGATATCATATATTTCGTTAACGTATTTGGTTAATTTTCATAAAAACCAGGTAGTGAGATTGAAGTAAAGGCAAGATCGGCGGCGGGAACGAGAAGCGCTTTTGCGAGCAATCCAATACTAAGCTGTAAAATTTTCTCTCGGTCACTAAAGCTGAAACTACACAAGACTGTGATAGGACCAGCAGTGATTTAAGGTTGTGAAGTATGGACACTGAGAAAACAGGAAAAACTATGTTAAAGGCATCGAAGAGAAAGATCCTGAGAAAGATTTTTGGTGGAAAGCAAGTAGAGAACAACTGGATGCGGAGAACAAACAATGAACTAAAGGAACTGTACAGCGAACCAAGTATTGTGAGCATAGTGAAGACACAACGGATTAAATGGCTGGGCCATGTAGTGAGAATGAGTGACGGAAGAACTCCAAAGAGCGTCTGAAATCAGTTTTCGGTGGCGTAAGGAAAAGGAGAAAACCGAAAACCAGATGGCGTAGTAAAGTGCAAGAAGACCTGGCTGAAATAAACGTAAGCGAGTGAGAAGAAAAGACAATAGATAGAATAGAATGGAATCTGGTGATAAATCAAGCCATGGGCCTACTAGGCCTGTAGTGCAGTCATATACGTATATATGTATAATTTTCATCAGATAATCTCACTATTCAAGACTATCTAATGAAAATAAATACATTATACCGGTTATATTTAATTAGAAAGTAATTTTAAATTAATTTTGTATCTGATATTTAAATGAGTTATGTTTTTCCATGAAAAGATATTTTACAAAATTTTGAGAACAGTTTATCTTAGGTTGAAGTAAAGTACATTCCTACATAGGAATTTTTACTCATACAGGAAGTTAGCATAATATCCTGTACAAGATTTCAATTACAGCCTCGAGCTCTTCAGAAATTGCCATGAACGGTTTAATAAAATTCTGCCTTAAAAAAACTAGCCGTCAAACGAAGTAACGTGAATATATTTTTGTACTACAAATTTTCAAGCACTTTTTCTACTGATACTATGTTGTACTTTTAATTTTTAAGCAAAAAATTGAAGATTTAAATTAACAAGTCACCATATTCTTAATATTGCTTTGTATTTAATAAAAATAAAAATATTAAAAAAATAGCAAATATACTTATAATTTAGAAATGGTGTAGGGGGTCATGAAGAATTAGGATGTCATTGTGCAAAATAATAAATTTATAAGACTCTGGCAAACATGGCTTTACAAGAGTAACTATAATCAAAACTTGTTTTGCAGCAAAAGCAAAACAGATCTTTTGCAAGTCTTACGAGATTTTTATCCTATTAGAACTAGTTCTGTGCTCGCTTAGTTCTTAATTCATTTTAAATTATGTGAAATTAATATTAAATTATAATTTTAAAAATCAACAGTAGTTTAGCAAAATATTTAAATAATTTGTTTCATTAACACAATACTTAAGATGACAGAAAAAACCAATTGCGGAAAACTCACAACAAAATTCGTTTAATTGTTCAGTTACTTGTTAATTTTTTAAATTTTAATTTAATATGTTCGTTTAAGTGCTAATAACGGTAATTCTTAAATCACAACTCATTTTCTATATTATTTGAATTTAAAGGAATGCGGTATTCAAAGTAAGATTCAAAGCGTATTTTTTTTATTAAAATAAAGTTTTAAATAATTAGGTACGAACTTTTATCATTAAGATTATTGGAGGTTGATTGTAAAAAAAAATTTTTAATTTAAATTTAAAGTAAAAGCATTTGCTTGTACTTTATTCATACCACCCAATATGTAAATATCAAAACAACAACAAAATATCACCAATTTTTCATTTTTCTTCAAGAAAGTTACTTAATTTTAATTAATTTGAGTGTTTCCTATTAGAAAATTTTAAAATTATACCAGAATATTTACTTTATCCCGCTATTAGCCTCACCCTATTTAACGGACCCTCATCAAGTTTTATTCTGGATGAGCATTGCTGCAATTTTTCTAAACATTTTTTAATATTTTAGCTATCATCTATCAATGTTTTTTCTTAATTATTTTTTTGCTTTTCAATCAGGTAAATGCAGCAATTATAACAGTGCTTCATTGTATTATAATTAAAACCCTGATTTTATTTAATTAATTTATTCTGTTAAATTTGTGAAATTTTTCTTATAAATTATGTCAGGAAAAGTCGTAAAATTTATTGAATTGATTAAAATTTTTATGTTTGTATTACAACAGGCAGTTAAAATTGAAATGTTTTAACACATAGCTAAATGTAATAGTAGAATTATTCTGTAACCTGTTAGACAATATTATAAGATAATAGAAAATAAATTTAAATAAATAGTACCATTAAATTTGCATTCACAACTTCAAAATTAAAGATTAAAATTATCATTTATCTACAATTAAAGCATAACTTTTAATTGCTGCCATATTTTAACACAAATTACAGTCAGTAGCCGAAAAAGTGGCAACATTTTATAATTCAAATTTACACTACTTTAAATGCAACAATAATTACAAATTATGCTGTGTTAGTTTCTCTATGTTAATTGGTAAAATTAATTTTAGTCTTTAATTTTGAGTTTTTAAATGCAGTTTTACGAATTTAATTCTTTAAAGTACATACAACGATCAAAGGAAAGTGGATTAATGAAACATACACTATCAGCGAATTAGAAAATAATTGGTAGAAAATTGTCACTTAGAGCTGAAACGTTTTTAATGTTAAAACTGAAGACTACAATTATTACTAGCACTCAGTAATTAAACATTGCAATGGTGATATCCGGATTAATTCATAATAGTTAAATAGCTTCCAATTATTGCATTCTAGCTTAGTTTAATTATTGTCAGTGAAAACTAATTTATAACTCACACCTTTTCAAAATTTGTTTGAAAATTGGATTTATCAAAACTAGACCACCATAACTATAAAAATTATCAAGCGCATTAGAATTTCATAGAAATTAATTAAGAAGGCCAGTTTTAATTTGTATTAATTTATGAATGCATGTAATTTTAATTATACAATTTAAGGTTGTATAATTTTGTAATGTGAAGTGTCACCAATATGGTACGGAAGTAGTTAAAAATTACCCATCGATGCGATTAACTGAGTGATAAAGGAAGAGAAAATTAAAAAAATTATAATACAAATTGTTTATAATAATAGTCGTTAATATCGACGAATTAAGTATTACAATGGCATAATGAGGCTAACGTTTATACCTATTTTATAAATTGGATGCACGTTGTTTTAATTGTAATTATTTGTGATAGTATTTATTGCGATGTCATAGTTTTAATTAATTCAGATATTGTAATTATTTAATAAATTGCACTCCAATAATACCTTCGTTTTAATATAAGAAGCTGTAATTTATTATTAAACATTTTATAGTAAAATTCTATGGTTTTAACGAATAAAAGTGATTGAGGATCACCAAATTTTAATTATTTGCTTGTCAAAATAATTGAATATTAAATTGTAAACTGAGCGCCGGAGAGATCGGAGAAGAAATGTTAACATACGAAATGAACTAAACATATGCAGTATCAACAAAAATTAAAAATTATAGAGAAGCATGGAAGGGGCACTTGGACAGGATGGACCAGACCCGAGGCCAAAGCAAATGCTTCAATACAGACCAAGAGGAAGAAGATGTATGGGCCGCCCCAAAAAGAGATGGAGCGACCAATTCCAGTGACGTAACGGGCCACAGGCCTAAAACCTGAAGATGATGATGATGATGATTGAGCGCCGAGGTGAGGTGACTACAATGCTTCTGTAAATCTTTTAAAATAAGAAACTGTGCAATCTCTACAGGTATCAGCTACGGCCATTTCTATTTATATCACAATGAATCAATAGTATGATTTGGAGTATAGCAAATAGCATTGCTAAGGGATAAGAGATCAAAGCTAAATCTTTAAACCTTTTTCTTAGAGAAAGAAGCTAATGTCCAGCAGTGGGCGGAAAGGGCTGACGAAGAAGAAGAAGAGACTTTGAAATATGGAGTATTTCAGTTGCTAGCTAATACTCACAGCTAAACACCAAATATAAATGCACATATTCTTCAAGATTGAAATGGGATATCTCTCTGTCTCCATCTCCTCTTCGCCGTTTTACCGTCCCTAATTTTGTCGTCGCTGTCAAGGTTATGAAATGTTTTTCATCAAGTTATAAACAATATTAGATACAGAATTTGTTGTTGAAAATGGCAACGGCAAAATGATCAACGTCAAAAACACCACTGTGAAATACTCGCCGGAGAAACAATAATGGAAATCTCTGTAATCAGCCGTAATCATATTGGATATTATGCCATATCCAGTGTCATATTTAATGAAGATTCCCTGCTTTATCATATTACTGCTGTATTACTGTCGTTAATTACTGGCTGGAAATAATTATAGGCTGAGTCCAGCAGTTTTCATATTTTTTCAAAACCTTAATTCATAGTACTTATTCTGGATATCATCAACTTCATAGCATTTCAAAGTATGTATATCTTTTCTTATACTTTCTTCTGCGATCCATAGTTAACAAGATTTTGTCTATCGCCCAATATTTTTTTTGATACTTTCTTCCTACAATAACACCTGTCTGCATATCACTGATCGAACCTCTCACTTCTTTGTGCCTCTGATCTACTTCCCCATTTCTCAAATCCTCGTTCTTGGTTGTCACAAATCTTGCACGCAACTTCTCAGTTGCTTTGTCAAAGAAGACATGAGTTTATTGACACCCACTCTTGTTTTTTGCGTGGTTCAACTCTTCGGTTAATTTTTACTTTCAATGTCCATAACTGATTGCTTATGATCTGAAGCAATACCGCTGCCTGGATAAGGACTACCTTCGCGCTATTATAAAATGACTACGAATCCTAAGTTGTAAACTTTATTTTTGGGCTTATCTTCCGAAGATTAGTTTTAAAGTTCAACTTAGTCGATTTCCCATATTCGAACCCCGCCTACTTCAAAAACATTTTACACTCCTCAATTTTCCTTTAATTACATACTATTAACCAAATCTTCAACATCTATCATTATAAACCAATAATCATCCAATATGATGTTAAATGTTATTGCATTCTATCGGTGAAATTTGACCGAATCGTGTTATATCGAGCCGCAATAATATTCAAATTAAATTGTTTAATGATGTCTGAAAAACTATTTGTGTATCTAAAAGTAAAAATATAAAGTTCAACTGTTGAAAGTGAAGTAACCGTTACTTGAACAGCAGCCGCGCCGACGATAGGTTTCACATTGACACTTACCAATATTGATATACATAATTGTTTAACCTAGACCTATAAAATAAATTAAAGTAACTCAACGGGCAGATAAGAAACTTAAAATTAGTTGACGGGTAATTAAAAATTAAATAAATACCTAATTAACTAAATATCAACAAAATCATTCGTCAATGCACTTAGTTGGAGGGGACTTGTATGTACTTTTGAAGAAAGTGTGTCGTCTTTATGATAAGTTGATCGTTGGTTTAGTTCTTGTATTCACGTGGTGTTAGCCGGTAGAAGAACGTCGGATTATGCCCTGATTAACGCGGTCCAGTTTAATGTTTTTAATAGAATGCTGGAACTTCGGTTAAAGTGTATTTCTAATAATATAAGTTTAGTGTTTCGATTTATTATTTGCAAAACGTGTAATTTAAGTTAAGTATCATGAAGAGCTGGAAAATTTATCGATTGGGAGCTATCCTCTTAATATTAAGTGTAAATTCTGTGTTATCATATTTTAACGAGACTTTAGCCAAAAATTTCGAAGCAGCAAACAAAAATACCTTGTGGTTTTCCTTAATGAAAAATTGTCGAAGCCCTTCGACGGAATGTATCGCCAATACAACCTACGAGTACTTAAATAACATCCTTGAAACTACGAACAATTATCAAGTGACGAACTTTTTTAATTTTTCTAAAAATAATGTTAGCTACGCGTATAGTGCAAAGCCCAAAAGTAAAACATTCGAAAAGAGGAGCACCTTGGAGGGCATTACCAGTGATTTGCACGACAAGGCAGTAAAATTTTTTTTCACTCACGATATGCAGTTTGACATGCCGGAAATTATTTTCGAAGGAGCAAAGCTTCAAGTATCTCCTAGACAACTTGATGATAATGCATTAACCACAAAATTTGAGTTGATACCATCAACGCAATCATCAGATAAAGGGGTCGAAGCACCCCGTATATTTCTAAAGAAGATTAGTAAGTTATATGAATTAATCGATGTAATTTTGAATTAATTTAAATTTTTACAGAAAAAGTCATTGGAGAAAAGTTGCTGAATGCATTATTGGCGATCAGTTTGGTTCTGTCGTTATTGGGAATAAAATTTATGTTTTTAATGCCTTTGCTTATGGGAGTAGCGGCAGCCAAAAAATTGGTCTTAAAAATAGTTCTCTTCTTTTTCCCATTCATGTCGCATCTGTTCAAATTGTGTCCATACTATGAACCACCTGGTGGAACCAAACTCCATCATCATCAGCATCATATAGCACATTTGCATCACATTCCTCATCATCATGGTCCTCCACATCATGGTCCGCCAGTTCATGGTCCACCGATTGGTCATTTTCACGAATCGCCACACATAATATATCCTGACTCTCCTCCGCCAGAAATTGGAATTGAATATTTCTCGGATGGGCCTGAAATAACAAACGAGTAAGAAATTTTTAATGAAAAATTATGCAAACACATTTCAAGCATGTACATAATAATGGAATTATAATGTCGGTCATGCTCATGATTAACAAAATATTTAGATAACGTAGTAATTTAAAAAATTAAATGCATTAAGCTGAGTTTGTGTTAAAAGTTTTTAAAAATTTTATTTCTATGGTTGGTATTAAGCTAACTACGCGGTCCAATCATAAATTTGTTGGTCGGCTGCCTGTTCGAATTTCAAAAGAATAGATTTCGATTAAACAGTTACATCATCCGTGTTATTTGATGTTTTTATTCAATTCAAAATAATATTTAAAAGATTTATAACATATAATTTTTAACACCCAGAAAAATTTCTTTTGCGGTTTTCTGAATGATAACTATTATAAATTGTATAAAATTTAAATTTGTGGAAAGTTTCCATGCAAAAATGGCCTACTAATATTTAGCCTTGGAGAAAAGGCATAGTAATAATTAGGAAATGATCAATGAAATTTTGTCTGAATTAGCAATTTAAAAACCAACTTGCACTAAAATGAGTTAGGCCTAAAACCACAAACGGTAATTTTAAATTTAAAAATGACGTAAATATTAAGGGTTCTGCCCAATTAAAAAAAATAATTTGGTAATTATAAGTTATGTAACATTAAACACTGCAACAGTTAGAAAAACAATAATAAAGAGATGGATTCACACTTATGGGCACACTTAATTTGAGAAATTCGTAATTAAAAATGTAAAGTGTAAAATTATATTTTTGTGACAATTAATTTATCAGCAAAATATAGAAGGGTTGATATACGTTTCACGTCAAATTGAGTTCTTTATTATGGCGCTTCCGAACCGGAAAATCATATATGTGTCTGTTTATTAAATAATTTTAGATATTATATTATAATTACTTTATTTATGTAACGAAAAATGTTACTTTAATTTTTTCGTATGTTTACTTGCACAATTGCGACGGTTTCTACTACATTAAATTATTATTTAAATAATTCTTGAGAGTGAATCCCTTTTAAAGACCGATTATTAACAATGAGATTTTTGTAGGCCGAAATTATTCGGAAGAAAGTACATGAGAAAATATTTTTGATTATATTAATTGCTATAATTTACATTCGAATTGCTAAACAATAATTATTATTGAAAAGTGAAGCAGGAAATTTGAATTTTACTATCAATGTGTTACTACACAACTTTTATACGGTGCGAGAGATCAATTATGTGTATCTTTTCTGGAAGAGCTTTAAAATACAAAAATATTTTTAGCATGATTGAAAATATTTATTAACTTGTGAAATTATATGTTGAATAAAATATTTAAAAAATTATAAGTTGAATAAAGTTTCCAACTTACATTTTAGTCAGCCTAACTATCCATTTTCGTTCATTTAGGGATAGTTTGGCTGACGAGTTCTTAAAAAAACGAAACCATTTATACGCAACGGGGTCCTAGACTAAAATGTAAGTTAGAAAATTTTTTTCATTCAACTTGTAATTTTAAAATATTGTATTCAATATATTGAGCACATTTTAAATAGTAAATATGGTATCACTATTAGTCTTTTCAACATATTTTATATAATATGTCATCATTTTTGAGTTATCAGAGAAATTCTGGGTAGAGTCATATTTGAGTTCTCGTGCTTATGAAACCGTATGGATGTGAATTGCTCGCTTCCAAAAGGAAAAAAATCATCAATATTAAGTATCATACTACTATCATAGGCAAGGTTCTGTTTTTGAGTTCCAATCGATATCTGACTTATGTTCGATTTCTTCATCTAGGGATATCTATTAGATAAATTAACGAAGAAACCAATCAGACAGCAACAAAAAAATCAGAAATATGATTTCCTATTTCGCTAATTTATCTAATAGAAAGGTTATCTAATAGATATCTCTAAGAAATCGGGTAATGGCTATATAAATTAAGTTAAAGCAAGAGGTGCATCAAAAACAAAAATAAGGTTAAAACTTTCAGTCCGACGACTGATGTCAGACTGATTTTAACTCAATCTTATAATTACATTTTATCTGCATTATCTGAATTGAACCCAATATAAAATGCATTTGAAAAGGTGAACGTTATCAGCGTTGATCATGGTGAATGTACGTATTTTGATATAATACTATTTTTGAACAGATTAGGAAATGAGTGAACCTGGTCAAACAACATTAATGAGCAGATTCGCTTCGTGCGATTACAGATCTCTGCGATAAAAAAACACGATTACCACGTGTTTATTTGTTGTTATCAGAGCTTTATATACATAGAAGCATTTAAACATGCGATACGCCGTTGGCTTAACAGAACTTTTGAATGAATTTAACATTACAATGAGTGTACGTTTACATACATGGGTGTGAGACTTGAAATATTGAGATTTAACGTTATCGGACCGTTTTAAATATCAAGCGGACAGAGAGGCAGACCCATAAAGAAGTGTTGAAAATAATGCTGGAAGAAGAGGAAAAATGGATTCAGATAATAAAGAGAGGGGTTCAAATAGTAAGACATGTGTATATTAAACGCAAGAGGATATTGGAAGTATCTATTGAAGGAAAAGCCGTAGAAAAAGACCCTGCCTACAAAAATGTTTTGAAGATTCTGGAAACTAAATTATGTATTTAGAAACAAAATATTAGCTTCAATCGGAAAAAATTGATAGCTAGATCAATGTAGACAAACGAACAATAACTGAAGAAAAAGAAGAAACTCGGTTCTGTTATAAATAGTTAGTCTTAAACATTTTTTTATACTTAGACCATCTCTGGTAAAACGACATCGATTCAACATTAACCACACGACAATGGTAACGAAAACCGTTGCAAAATCGAGATATGATCAACAGAAGCAAATTATTCAATATTAGCAGCAATCATTCACCACGCATGTTTACTATTGCGTGATAAACACTGATCCACACCATCCTTATAAATACCAAAAATTCTGGTATATGAGGCTCGTCACTTCCTGAGTTCTACTGACTGTAAATCCGACGTATTATTGCATGATGTTTACCTCAATGGCAGTAGGTAGAGTAACCAACTGGAAATGGGTATAAATAACACCGATTGCACTGCTTCAATCAACCTACATATCGAGAAGATCAAATATTTCTATACGGAAACCCCATTAACTAGATACTACTCAAAACTATTTTATGATTGATTACCGCTGTATTTACCAACTTACCGATCTGGTTTTGTAGTTTTTGATGTGTTGTGTCCATTACGCAAATGTTAGATGTTTAATTTGATAGAATTCAAGATAATTTATTAGAGTTTACTTTACTTTTTTACTCTTACAACCTTTAGATCGATTTGTAAGACAGTGGTGTAACCATTGTGTAGATCTGGAATGGGCTAATTATGGAAAGCTAAGAAAATTCTTAGAAGAAGCATGTGGGTAATAAATACTTGTCTTAAACTTACTTAAATAAAGAGATAGATGGTGACTCAAAAAGCAAGAGCCAATTTTGGAGTAATCAAATCAAATAGAATATCTAACGCTACCATACGTCAGAGAATGAGAGTTGTTGATATTATAGAGCAAATCGCGTAGCTAAAATAGATATGGGCCAGATATGCATTACAAATAACAGACAAAGGCAGACCACCGACATCAAGAGACTCTTTATAAACTGAATGTCCATAGCTAAAAAAAGAAAAGAGTAGAAGATGGTCTAATTTGGCTAAATGATGATGATGATGAACATAAGAATACAAGGACGATCAAAACTAAATATATTTGCGCTTTATGCTTCCTGGCCTTCTGATGCATGCTTTCACCGTTATTCCTTCCGAGCTTCATACTATGAATTATATTGTGAACAAATACCATTTGCTTCTGTCGCTGTTTATGTTATCAGTAGTTCCGAAAAACGGTTCAAACAAATATTTCGAAACCCACTTCATAGTTGGGGTTGGTGGCCAATAATATTATGATACATGTACATAATTCAAAAACAACATAAAAAACTACAGAACAAACACTCTCATAGGCTGTAAATTCGATCTTAATTAGTGTGCTGTAATAATTGTGAGTTCATCATCCGGGGTGAAGTATAGATTCCGGTTTACAATAAATATTTTACAAGAATGGTTTTAGCTTAAATTATAATCCACTGCAGATAAAACTGCCAACTTGAATTGGTTCGTCTCACGTCTCAGGATATCTTGTCGCATAACGAATAAACCGCTTTCTGACCAGAAACAGAATAACAAAACTCTTTAGAGCATCGTAAACCAAACTTGTTGATACTCTATCTTCAACATGATTTTACAGACCAATCATAGTATTTCACATATCACAGCTTTCAGTATTTCAAATTTATTAAATTCGAGATTGTACATCAAAATGAGTTTTCAAAAAAGAAACAGGAATTTATTAAAATTAAATTTATGTTTTGTCCCAAATGTTCTATATAATAAAAATGTTTTCCTAAAATCCATCATCAAAAAAGTAGCCGGTTATAAAATATCATCTTAAAATAATAATCCAGTAGCTAAAGCGGTATTGGCACTTTATTGCAATCGCGAATTTTAAAGTTAAACAACAAAATAAACGATTTATAATGACATAACGATCTTATGCAGTCACGAAAAAAGTTCCAGAAGACAGGAAAAGTGTTCACATTAAGCTTTCAGAAAAACAATTGCATGATGTGAATTATGTACTTCTGCATTAATAAATCCGTGGGATGACAAGAATTACAATGTTTGGTAAACTAATTTGTTGTAGTAATTGAAACATTTAAAATTATAGGCCCATAACCTGCTAAATCACGCAATTTTTTTAAAATTATCTTTGAATAAATTGTTTGTTAAATTTCTTTACTTTCATGCAGTAGTACATATATGTATTCAAGTTTCTGTCATATAAAAAACCTAAATTATCCTATCACCTACATTGCACTAATAAATTGCTTTGCATGTCATCGTTTTCTCTTGTTAAAGTTTTTGCAATTTAAGCAATTTGTTACTTTCAATCAATTTTCATAATTGGATTAAGTTACTTTTATCCAGACATAATTAAAGCACCTTTAATTATTTGTACCTACTTCATTAAAATTAATTAGGGCTAGAAATTGAAATTACTTATAATTATAGATGCAGAGCATTTAAAATTATAATTCCGTAAAAAGTGTCAATTTAAGAAATTCAATTTTTTTGATAATTAATCATCTGCATAGCCGAAACTAAAAACTCTCCTCGAGCAAGCTAGTATACGCATTCTAATTCTGTTTTTCAATCATTTTTTTGGTTTTTCTAATACAGCATATTTTTTATAAAAATTATTCCTTCAGGTTATTTTGAATAAAACTTCCGAAGCAATTAAATTAAAATTTTGTTAATCGATATTGCTATTAGTTGTGGTTTTGCATGCAGAATAAAATTTGGTAAGCGGTCCCGCAGCATCTAATTATGGAGATAGTTCCCATTAGTTTAAGAATGAAAATTATATGTTCAAATCTTGACTGCATAAAAGATGACTTTTAATATTTATTGATGCAAGTTTAATTTTTAGGATTGTGAATCACCGTAAGACGGACGGTACAGGTGTCGTTGGTGAAGAGAATCAAATTAATTCTTGGGCTACTTTGGGTCAAGGCCAGAATCGAATTCGACCACACCAAGTAAACAAACCGTTAACGTCGGCTGAAATCGAAAATCTTGCATTAATTGCCGAAAAGGAAGCCGTTGTAAGTATTTTGCATTTTTAGAACTAATTTAGCAATTAATTGAAAACTCGATTACACCACAGAATTACCTATGCGTAATTTTATAATCAAACTAAGACATTCCTACATAAATTGAGCACAACTTTCTCAATAAGACACAATCATAAATTTTTTTAAAGGTTTTTTTGTACAGTTTAAGTCGTAACACTTTTTTTGAATATCATATTTGTCCCACGAAGTTTTACCATTTAGCAGTTTGTCGATATTGGGAAATTAAAAAAAATTTTAATTCCTTTTTGGTTACGAAAATCTGCATATTATTTAAATTTTATCTATCGAGTGGTCTTAAGCTCCACATTTCTTCATTCTAAAAGAAGCGGAAGATCTAAAAGTTCATAAAACATCCGCTTTGAATATTTTTCTCGCAATTCGTAATATCAGATGATTTATTTTCTATAATTTTTTTTCTCCTTACGCCTGGTTGCTTCACAAGATATTGAACCCTACTCTTCTTCTAGTATCTCCTAAATGTGTTAAAATAATGCTTATAATACCCGAATAGTACCTTTATATTTTTATAATTTTTTTCTCCTTACGCCTGGTTGCTTCACAAGATATTGAACCCTACTCTTCTTCTAGTATCTCCTAAATGTGTTAAAATAATGCTTATAATACCCGAATAGTACCAATACCCGAATATTGTAATTTTTGTTATCCAACTTTAAGAGCCAACTAAAATAAAGCTCTATGAAGTAACTTTTTGCTACTTCCATAATTAAACGCTATTTTGAAACTCTCTTCCGATTATTTTTTTATAAATCTGAAGTAAGAGTTATAAACCACTTCTTATAATTAATAATTTATTTTTTTTAATCTTTAAACGTCTTTAAATTCCAACCCATTATCCCAGATTAGTCAGTAAAGAAATTAATATTTTTCTTTCTAAGTATATTACATTTTAATCATAATTTTTCAATATTTCAGCTAAAAGTACGACTACAACAAGAGCACCAAAAAGTGCAGGCTCAAAATAAGCTCCTGCATGAACAAATTAAACAAGGTTTAAAATTACAAGAAAAACTTAAACTGCAAGCATTGCTAGTACAACAAAAGCGACGAAGCGAGCAAATACAAATACAGCAATCACTGTTAAGTGGAGGACTGAGAGCTCCGCCTGTAGTACCTGTTGCCGTACCGGTTCAAACTGGAGCTGCTCCAATTGCAATTGCAGGAGTAGTTGCCGGACCAGTTGGACCCTACACGAGAGGGTTATCCGATACAGGGGTCAAAATGTGGCATCAAACTTTGCACCTAGTTACTCGCCAGCAGTTCAATCTAATGAAATAGTGCTAAGTTCCCAACATACCGAAAATTCCCAAACTGAAAACCCGAAGCCCAGCGCTCCAGAAATAAATAGTTATGATGGGTTTTATAGTCCAATTTTGGAAAAAATTGATGGAATTTTAGCAGGAATTGGTTTTAAGGAGGAGCCTTGTAAGGAGCGATTAATTTGTAGCATGTACAAAAATCCAACCAAATTTAGCCCACACAGTAATTTCCTTTCGACACAATTAAGCAGGTATGTTGTTATTTTAGGATTTTATTATACTTACTATAAATAGTAAATGTTGCGAAGCAGTCAAGGCTTGGTGTGTTCGCCGTGTGAGCAACGAATTCAGTTTCTAGAATTTAAAACAAATATTAATACTCGAATTTGGAAACGTAATATGCAAATCATATTGTATTGTGGTAAAATATCCATTAGGAATTATGAAGTCAAAAATTATTTAATCAAAGAATTTTGTAATGTAATGAATATTTAAGAAAGCAAATCCTTTTCGAAGTTGGTCATTAAATAAAACTAGGTAACTATTATAAAACAAGAATATCAGATGTATTTTAAAAAAGGAAATCTTATTGGCGAAAAAATTATGTGGATGTTAAACAAAACCTAGATTTGTAGTATAAAAATTTACAAAGTGTGCAAACAACTTATTTTTTTGATCAAAATGTTGTGAGTTAATAAAATGGAATTGTAGATCAACGTAAGAAATATAAATGGTTATGGTCGATTACAATTCTTTTTGTGGATCGTGACTTTAAAATATTGATTATTATTAAGATCCCGCTTGCTCGAATTTTCAAAATTTAATGAATTAGATTAGAAAATTAATCGATTCTATTATTGGTTTGATTTTATTGTTGTTAGACATATTATATAAAATTGTAGTAATTCTACGGAATTGCCCATGACCGAAGTATAATTTACACTTTACCCATATCCCGGTCACCTACTGGTGTACCCACCTGAATGTTAAGTAAGTTAGTTTCTGATTCCTTCTGTCAACATGAAACTTTAACCGTTATTTAGAAAAGTTGACGAACAAATATGTATTAGTTTTGAAAATAATCTATTCTTTGTTAAATTGGCCATTCCAGTTGAAAGTCACTTTCATGGGAAATGAAATTAAAAGTAACTTAATTTTTATTAAATTATTTGTGTCACCGGAACTGTAAAACCAAGTCTTGTATTTTTTAAGTTACACAGTAAAAAAAGTTACTTGATATTTTATAAAAAGTATCTCTTATTATTAATTGTAAAAATGAATTCAAATTTGCAAAATACTGATCTTCAAAATATTCAATAAATTACAGAATTTTTATTGAATTGTAAAAACATAGCAATTGAAAACTCTGAGAATAAAAAATCCAGCTAAATGAGTTTAATAATTTAATAACGGACATATAGCTTTAAGCCGGTCCAACTGAAAATTTATTGCAGATTGCACAATCCGATGCGATTTATTTGTGTGAATTGCATTCACCCACTTTGAAATGTAGCACAAGACAAAATGAAAAACAAGTTAAATTTTAGATGGACACTATCAATTACCTATACTATAATTTCTATTAAATTTATTAACTTTAATTAATTTGAAGAAGTATTAAATACTTAAAATAAAACTTAAAATAACTTCGAATTTAATTACTCAACTAAATTTAGAAAATAAATTATGTCCTTGATCTTCACAAATGTATCATTTGGAATACAATTATTGATTAAAAATATCCACTTGAAAATCCTCATTTTCAAATATAAAATGTGATGATTGCATAACAAAACTAATCATTAACATTATGAAAACTTGGAATACTTAAAAACAAATATTGCGAATTTTAATCCATCGGAAGACATTAAAAATAATTTTTAAACAAATTAAATTAACTTGTAATAATAAATTCAATTACGTACTTCTGAAGGCACGTAAAAACGGTGGTCCTCCTATGTTAATGAATTGCCATCATTCACAATATAAAATAGGGTAACAGGCGCATCTAAAACCAACCTAGCAAGCTACTTCAGATGTAAAACAAATAATATGCTCACAATACTAGCAGTGCCTTCGGAACTTTGCCGAGGTTACTGTTGGATATTACAGGACGTAGTCCTAAGTTAGAGAGGAAAGAAAAATTATAATTGCGAAAAAAACGAAATGGCGTCTTAAAGATTGGAACGACTAAAATTTTCATTTTACCACTGGGATCTACCGTGGTAGGAACCGTACTAACTTTATCGAGTTAACATGATGTAACTTTGCAAAGGTTTGCAAAATTGCAAATGATGTTTAGGGGAGGCCTATATCCAACACTGGATGGGAAAAAAGGCTAATAAAGAAAACAGAAAGAAAGAAAGAAGAACTTTGCAAAACAGCAATTTGACCGTTATAATTAACATTTGAAATCAAGAAAAAACCATTCTTTTAACTCTACTGTTGACAAAGTAATCAGATGGCATTTCTGTCAAAATTAAACTCGACATAGAAAACTGAGAAGTGAAGTCAAACTATAACTATTATAGGCTACTGTTGGTTTCGGTATGAGGCACAATGTAAAATAATAAAAACAGAGATATGTTTTTAAACGGACGGAATAGGTCCGGATATAGGAATAGCTTTGTACAACTTCAATCAGTCATTTTCCAGGTTACTATTGCCTAACATTATGTATGTAGTGTGTGTTGTAGCTATGTCTATGGGAAAAACGTGCGTTTTAATAATACTTAATAATTATTATTATATTTTATTGTTATTGGAATATTTTCAACTACATGTAATAGCACACTTAATAATTATTAACAAGTGATTCATTGGATAAGCCATCATACAATAGATTTATTGTTGGTTCCAATTATCAGTTCATAACAAATTTAATAATTGGATAAATTCTATTAAGCAAAAGCTTAAAAAACTTGTAACATAAAGCAACAAAATTTTGTGGTACACTTTCACATTTTATCCCAATTAATCAGTAGTAAGCAAAGACCCTTCAACTTAACCTTCTCGATGACGACGAGTACGTGAAAGTTTTTAATGAAATAGGAGCTTGATACACACCGGAATACTTTTAAACAGGTTTTTAGAGTCATTTATGTAAATAAACGATTTTAACACAATATTCAATGTTAATGAACTTTAATTATTACAAAAAAATAACAAAGCTTAATCGCTTTCAATTCATGGGCAATAGGTCAGTTAATGAAACAATTGTTTGATTGTTTAGTTTCGATGATCAATATGTTGTAATTTCTAAGTGCCGGTGATAGCCACACCAACATTATTGAAGTTAAAAGACTTCAAAAAGTAAGGCTATAGCCGGGTAGACATGGGAAAGTGGTCTTAGCGTCGATTTGATTACATTCTTTCAAAAATTATTTTGAAATTTTGAATTTTTTTTTCTGGAACATTGAAATTTATTATAGATCTTATAAAACTTTTGAAAAAAAAGAAATATCTTGTACTCGGGGAGCAATAACCAATTTGTTGTCACAAATTGTTGTAACCCGAGTACAACAGATGTTTTAATTTTTGAAGTTATCATCGGATCATAAACCCGTTTTATCGACATTGCTTTCTCAAACATTCTATAAAAAGAAACAGCCCTGATTGTTTAGTAGAAATTCCGATCAGGAGATCTTCAAAATAACACAAATGAGCCAATTTATTTGAATTTGACTTTAAAATCTGAAGAAAATCTAAAAATGCAGTTGAAAACGGAATCGTTTTAAAATGCTGCACTCCAAACAACATTAATTGACGAGTTAATGTTAACGAACGAATGTTCAACAAAAACTGCATCTCTAAAAAATATTAAGATTTTAACAATATGTATAACCAATTAAAAGTGATAATGGAAAAAAGGCAAGAAACAACAAGAATAATGCTAACTTTTTTTCGGAGCATCTTTAAAAGGTATTGAAGCCATTCTCTTCTACTTTTACATTAGGAAAAACTTCTAAAAATCGGTAGTACTTAGAAACACCATTTCATATGGATTTTTCTAACACAAATTGTAATGTAAAGGAAGTTCAACGAGTCATTTTCAATGAAATCAATGCAAATCTTTATTTGACCTCAAAAATTACTAACAAAATGTTA
This sequence comes from Lycocerus yunnanus, assembly GCA_036346125.1. NCBI lineage: Eukaryota > Metazoa > Arthropoda > Insecta > Coleoptera > Cantharidae > Lycocerus > Lycocerus yunnanus. The sequence continues at coordinate 2,329,305 of JARFIX010000017.1, forward strand.
TAACAACTGTATCAAATTTTTAATATTTATCTATTTATAATACCATTGTACGATTTAACTGTTTTCTTAACCGATGCATAGTTGCTTAAATTATTCTTCTTCCAAAACTAGGAAAAAGTTGAAAGAGATAATCAAAAGTACACTTTTTCCTATAAAAATCGTTTCATGAAATGAAAGAGTACAAAAATACGAATCACTTAAGGTGTGGATGAATTTGATAGGACTTCTAATAAGGCCACAATTCAAATTTGAAAATCACGTATTTCCATAAGAAACCCATATAAGTGTATTATTGCGTAATATTACTTCACAATTGAACACATTCTATAACCAATACGTGGGTTGTAGGTGGGTCGGCGCTCACAACCGGCAATAACTGTCGGGTAAACATCCCCAATTTGCCGAGTAATACCGGTTTAGAAGACATTTTTAGTTAGTAAAGCGTTTGTTAAAAGCGGAGGTTACGACTAGTCGGTTTTGACTAACGTAACTACGGCCAATCTCGAATTTTTAAAGTCTTTTTTTCAAAATATGTAAACTGACCGCAAATTTTATTTTTTTATACGCTGATTAGACCCTCATCTTTCATAATCCACTTTGAAAATAATCAAAATCGAAGTTCAGGTTTATTACCTGTCCCCAAAAGTAGTAACATCCTACCGACTATTCAGTTTGCTTTCATAAATATTTGAGAAACTCTTAGATACATAAATGTCTGGTTGTATGGCTTAGTTTTCAAAGTCGACATGGTACAAAATCTATCCATGTAACGTTGGCAATGTAAAGAGAAACATGTTCATTAATTAAATAACTTCATTTTACTTGCTAGATATTTTGGTATCCATTTTTCGTTTACAAATACACGGGATTATGCCATAATGGTTTTGTTTTTAAACTTTAGATGTTTTCCGTTATATTGATCATCTTCAAGCGCCATACACTTCATTGTGCGTAGGCGATCAGCATAGCCGAAGCCAAGCTGACTTTACTAGGGAATATAATTATTGGGGTTGTTTTCCGTTGCCTTACGCACAGTCCAAAGATTGATACCTTTGATCGGTCTTCTGCTCTTTAGCCGTTCGGCGCATACTTTACGCAATACTGCTGGTCAGTGATATTGATAGCTACAGTATTTAGCAGTATACAAAGTTTAAACTCGGTACCTGTTCGGAAAATCGGTTTTGTTATCGAGACAAATTTAGTTACATCAGATTATTCTAGTTGAAAATTTGTATGCACGATATTCCTTAGATGTTGAATAAGTTTTCAAAACTCATTTTGCCATAATTATTGAGATCAGGAGCCAATTACACCAATTTCAGTTTATGTATCACTTTTCAGCTCAGCAAAAGTTTTGCCAGATTTTTTCAATTACCCTTTTCTTATTTTCCAGTAGATTTTTGACTTTTAGTTTAATTTTGGTTTTCCTCCCATTTTCAAAATAGAGATTCCATTTAAAATTTTCATGATTTAAAAGTTACAAAAGGAATATAATAAAAAAATAATTAACAATATACGATCTCACCAGATTAAAATTGTAAAATATTCAACTGGAATTTGCAAAACATTTTCAAAATATCCATTATTACATAAAGGGTGAAGCAATTATTTGATCTTAATAACAAAATAAATCAAAATTTGATTTGAATGATTTTTACGTATTTTTCACTGAAACAGGAAAAAATTCTTCCAATGTGTTTTAATACCATAATTTACCACAACAAATTTGAGTTAAATTTAATAAAAATAATCATATACAACGAGCAGATCAAGCGGTCTCTAACAGTCATAAGTTCCTAGTTATGGTAGATGTGCTGAAAACTATTTTTGACGGGATGCGAATGAAAATTTACTAAGAAATAATTACAGAAAAAAGTTAAAGATTAGATCAGCCTATAACCCACGGATCACCAAGGGGTTCATTTAATAATTATTTCAACTAAACCAATTAAAAATTTGCTTTGCCTTTTTGTCCGCATTCAGTTCTACTTGTAAATATCAGCAAATATTTAAAAAAAGAAAAGTCTAAAATAATTATAAATTTGAAAGATTCCCCGAAAGGCGAGGAAATTTTATCGTAAACGTTAAAATTGAAAATGGACACATTATCCGGTCTATTTTTTGTGAACATAAAATGTAAACAGGATCAACCTTAATTGCTCGCCGAAGGTCAATTGCTATGTTATAAGTAATAAACGAGTGAAAATAATTACATATATTGAGAAGAGATCGTTAGAACACACTTTTTTGTTTACTACAATGCAATATACTTTACAGCAGTACTAATAAAACAATCTATCGTAATATTCGTTTGTGATCAGATAACTCAAACTTTGCAATTAGGTTTATTATTTGTAAACAAATTATTTTAATTTTTTCTCATTGTAAAATGTAATAATCATAATTTTATTATTAACCTACATTATCCTTTCTTTACTTCTCTAATAAAATTTCTAATATTTTTAATTCTTAATTATTTTTAGGGACTCTTCGGAGCTCCAAAAGCCGACATCAACAAATTCAGCTGTAATAAGGTTCTACAGATACGTGCAAGCAGCGCGTGATGGACAGGATAGGAGAGAATGCCTTAGATTATATCCGGCGTGTTCTATTAATACAGAAATGTAATACCTTTCACATACTACACAGACTGCAGCATCCGTATTACAATTAATAATAAATTTATTTTAATTTGTTCGATCTTGCGTACAATTTTTATAGTATCAACTTTCGTGTCCCTAATTTATGTTGTAAAAGTAAAAAGACTTACGAACAATTTAAACCTTTTAATTTACAAAGGTAAAAATATTTTATAAACTATTAAATTATTGTAAATTATTTATTTATTACAAAAATTTAAATATAAGTGAAAATTAAATTAATTAGTGTTGGCAACTAGGTTTTGTATTTTAAATTGGTAATTTGAAAAACTGCATAAAAGTTAATCATTAGGTGCGGTTGCAAATTATCCATTTGAACTTATATTAGTGGCCTTGTTAAACGTTTTTTCAATAATAATTTATTTTTCTCATAATATAAATTTTTCACGTGGTAGGTTTCATGTTCTCTAGTCACTAGAAAAAAATGTTTAAAATGCTACTAATCATTTTTATTTATTTGTCGTACGTTTGTGTACAATGACAACTACAATTGACGATTTTAAATTATGAAACGACTTGAACTGAAAATGAAATACTGACTCTTGGTTAACGGATTTCAACCTATTGCACTTAATAATAAATTATTAATTGTAGTTGTAATTGAATAAATTAGCGTTAGGATTGTGTGTGTTTTTTTTTAAATCACTTATATATTTATTTATTGCAAAGAGTGTGATGTCTAGTTTTACATTTGTATGTTTAATGAAGCTCACTTAAATAGTAGCTTTCATTGTGTTGTATCAGATAGTCACACCTTATGGAAATCGTGGAAACTTTTGGTACAGGATTTTACACTTGGTAGATCAAAATAATTGTATTGAAGGATACTAGGTATTTTCAGATCCACCATAAGGTTTGTCTATTTGATACTATATGTTGAAAAGTAGTAGACAAGTTTCGTAAAATCGTTAATAGATTAATAATTAATTAAATTTGTTTAGCCCGATTAAATTTAATATTGTTTCGTCTCATTTTTATTTTAATACAAAATTTTTATTGCCCTGCTTAATTTTTTATTTTAAGTTTTGTAGAAATGTAATAATAATTTATGCTAATTTTAAGAATGATTTACCAAAAAATTATTTGTAATGATTATAAGTTTAAATAAAACGGAAGAAGTTTTCATTTTAATATAAAAAATTTGTGTACCTGGCGTATGACTAGGTAAATAATAATTCTCAATTTTTATTTTTTTACATATAACCGATTTTTCATATTTATTTAAAAAGAATTAACTTTTTGTAAGAAATAAAATGTATATTTTGCAATATTGTAAATTTTCACGTAAGAAATAATTACTTAAATTCGAGCAGTTCTTTGGATCAGTTACGAGTAAAAGATTTATTTTATTTTATGAATAAGAATAACTTTACTTGATTTTTCTTGTGTTTGTTGCTTGGTTTTTGTTTGTTTGTAGCCTGATCGATGCCTGTTCGTTACTTATAGTTCCATACCTGTTCGATGACTGTTCGTGACGATCTAAATAATATAACAATATTTTTAACAATTTCAATTAGAAGAAAGAAGTTTAAGGTGGTCTTAAAATTAATGAATGGAATGTTTTATTTTATAATTACATTAAACAAATCTGTAAATATGGGTTATGATGGTTGGAAAATCGCACAAAATAACCAATCAATGGCAACAAACTAATTATTCAACTAGTGATGAAATCTAAGAAAACCATGTATAATTAAACTTCAATTCTTTCTAGTCTATTTAGCGACGAAGAAATTCAGAATTTTGGTTTTTTCAGCCTTGTTTTTACTGGAAATGGTCTGTTGCTTCCTAAGCATATCTCAAGGTTCTCCACGGATCTACATCATTGCTATATGATACAAGAACCCCCGATTCCCATTTCCACTTACCAATTCCAACGGCTGAATTCACGAAAACTTTCATCTGCTACAATCTTAAAAAATTATTTAACCACCTACCGCTTCACATTTACCTATTTACATCACATTCCGAAAATTGATAAACACATATTTGAGCCAAAGACTATTTTATACCCTAAGTAAATTTTATACGTAGATAAATAATTGATGGTGGGTAACCTCATGGAAACCTCACGAGCAATAAATAACAGTGTCTTACAACTTATATTTTTTATATAAATTTTCTTCTGTTTGCTTTATTTTTAATCATTTATATATCCGGTTTTATACCGCCATATGCGGCTTTCCGGTTCTCAAACGCAAAATATCACGATTCAGTGCTTCCTTTTTTTCAAAATGGTAGGCCATTAATAATTCTTTCTTTTATTCCATCATTCAAGCTCTTCTTGGTTCATCTCTCAACTCTTCTCTAGAGGGATCTACCTAAAAATCATTCTCGGTCATCTCTGATCTTCCATCCTTAACAAGTGGCCAAGTTCTCTTCTATCTATCGTGTTTAGAACACTGTCTTAGGCTCCGATTCTGCGTCTTATCTCTTCATTTGTTATGTGTTTAAGTCTTGATATTCTTGAACTTCTTTACAGGTAGTCCATTTCAACTACTTGCAATTTTATCTTACGCTGAACGTTATCATTATATCAAAAAATTTATTTATGTTTTCATGTTTATAATTTTAATCAATTATCAACAAGTTTAAACAAATACTTTCCAAGTTTCCAAACAATTTATTTTATTGAAAACCACGAGTTACCCAAGCAACAACCAGACACGTCCTTTACATAAGTAAAAGTTTCTGAAAATCACTTCGTTGAAAGTCTAAGATGCTGCAAAAAGCCTTGCTGATACGATAACACTTCAACACGATTTCGAAATATTGAATGCCTGTTCGTTGATTGTATGATATCTTGCATGCTCCTTGCGTCTTTAAAAACTGTTCGTTGTGTGTTTAGTACTTATTTCTGCCTGTTTTATATTAATTGATTACTTTTTCATTACATATTTGATATCTAATTGTTACCTGTTTGTTATCTGTTTGATGCATATTCAATGCTTGTTCGTAGCCTGTTCGAGGCCTGTTTGTTGATTATTCGTTATCTGTTCTTTGCCTCTGCGATGTTTGTATTTTGTCACTTTTTGTTAGCTGTGCAATACTTGTTTCGTCCATTAACTGGACGTTACTTGTTTGTTGTACGCAAATTATAATTATTATTCAACATTAATACAGTTGTGGATGAATCCTATATATTCTACGAACAAAAACAAAACACATACTATAATCAAAATTAACAAATGAAGTTAACACAAACTCAGAAAAGCATAGGACTCTAAAGATCCCAGCGATTCCCATTCCAGATATTAAAATCTCGATTGGGCATTAATTACTCTGTTGTCCTAATTTCGAAATATTTACGTAGTAACTTCCAATAGTGTTCTCGCAGTTGACCATTTATCAGAGTTGACTATTAGAAGCAAGACAAATGGTAGAGTACTCTAAAAGTACTAACTCTCCTAAAACGCCAATGTCAGAGAGACGTCAAATTAAAGACTTTTGGAACGTTCTTTGCAAAATGGTTTATTATACAACTACAAAAAACTGCTGGTAAATTTGCTATCTGCTTAATGCTTGTTCGTAGCCTATTCAAAGCCTGTTTTTTTGTTTATTTGTTATCTATTCTTTGCCTGTGCGGTGCTTGTATTTTGTTACCCTTTTGTTGCCTGTACGATACTTGCTTAATCATAATTTTATGATTCTCTCATTTTTACAATTCTCTTGCCTTGATGATGTGCGCAAATAAAGCGTAGAAAACCTGTAGGCAATAATTAAAATTGTCCTACAGAAGAGTGTTTTTTAATATAAATTACAGTGTATTGTGATAAGGAAAGACCATTTGTGTTGTCGCTCTCTACACCTGCTCTACACCGATTGAAGAATGTTAATATTACGTAACAACTTAGCACATCAGATCGGGCTAGCAAACTGGATAAATCATCTTGTAGAACACTTCAAGAGGAATTAGGTTTATTACAAACTTTCGTGTATAGGCATAGGAGCAAATCGAGGGTGAGAGCAGAGATTGTAGATCAATACGTAAATAAGGAATAATAGCAAACCAAGCATGGATTTTTGAGGAACGCAATTAAGATCATGGGAAAAGTTTGTTCAATTCGTATTTAATTTGTATTCATATTAGCAACTAAGAATAAATGGAAAATTAACAGAAAAAATCAATATCCGAATCGGAGTTTGACAAGGCGACAGCTTAAGCCCAGTCTTATTTAACATGATTATGCATAATATATGAAATACAGAAAACCAAATTCGCAAATAACAGAGACTATCAACTTAGTACAGGTAAAGTAAAAATACTATATTGCGCGGATGACGCGGTTATAATATCAAAAAGCTTAGTCCGGGTTAGGGAATGTGCCCGTAACCCCTTTTATTGTTGATGTTGGCAGTCATCAACTCAGGGGGACCGCTTGTTTCACGTGCCTTCCAAAGCACGGGGGACGATCATACATTAAAAAAAAATCGGAAAAAAATTTCTTTTTGGGCTCCTCCCGGGATCGAACCGGGTGCCTTTGCATCAGTAGTTGATCGTTATAACTACTAGGCCAAGTCCGCTTCTTCCATTGTTATACCTGTAAAATTTTAGTGGTACAGATTTTGGACTTTAGAACTAATACCTCCAGATTTAAAATTCAGGAGTTTTTAAAAAAATGTGCAAGGTATTTAGGTCACAAGGGTGTATTTTGCGCATCCGAATCCAGTGTGATAAATATTTGCAGGTTTAATATTTGCAATAGTTTGGTTAATCCGTAGAAACTAAAGTAATTATTTTGTGGTAATCCAATTGAAGGGTTCAGTGAAAAACGATAAGGTTCCATTTTTGTCAAAATCGATATTTTAACGGAATCTCTTGGCTTGTAACATAAGGTATAAACATACCAATCCTTAAACAATTTCACTAAAAACTGCGGTTAAAATTTCACTTCACTATAAATTTGAATTTTTACATCTTTGAAACGAAAAATGTTGGGTATACATCATGTTTTTATTCGTGCCGGGATTCGAAATGTAGTTCTAATGAATTTTTGATAGAGAAAATTATTCAGAAAAAACTCTAAATGCCATTAAAATTGTTAGAAAAACTATTTCACCAGTAGTTGTGAAACTTGAAATATCGATTTTCTCAACTTTTTAACAAATGGAACTATGTCGTTTTTCCACTGGACCCTCCAAATGGTTTTATGTACGATGATGAAAATATAAAATTGTATAAATCTTTATTATAAATATAATAAATATTCAAATATTGCATTATACGTATGTACGTATGTTGCAGGGATCGAGCTCATGATCTGTTATATCATAAAATTAAAGTACATAGTTCTAACAGCTTAATCTAATTATTATTTTTGATTATCAGTAGGAATTCTTCAATTAATAACATTACATGCGTGTGAACTTTGAAATACGATCTAAAACGAAAGAAATGTTCAGCCTAACCTCACGAGTAACCTAATACCTGATATTATAATAATTCATATTGCAGCAGTAATTTAAACATATCCAAAATAATAAGTTACCAATAATAGAATTGTAACAATTTTTTAAATACCACACTTGAAAATGAACACAAGATCGATCATTCAAATCACGTCCAACCCCAATCGGCTCATTTGGTTTCTATTTCCGTTACCACGTATATAAAGTAGCTTGTCTATCATCGAAGTTTTATTATTTTGTTTAATTAACGATATAGTCATGACCACTTTAAGGCTTCTTGTTATCGCTGCAATTTTAGAGATGTCGTATGCTCAACCCTCGGCTGTTGAAGTTTTCCACGACATTTACAGTTCCTGTTTAAGTCAATTTTCTGTTGGTTGTGTTAAGCCAAAAGCTTTAGCTTGGATTAGTAACGTCTCCAAGGATCCTGTTATCAAAATTACGGAAGATTTAGAAATTGTAAAAACCGATATGCAGGAAGTCGATACGGTAAGTTCAATCATTTATAATTCAAAAAATTTATTTATTATTTTAGGAACGTAGTGCCGTAACAGACGTTTTTGACATTTTTGAAGATTTTATTCAAAGCCATAAACTTGTAGCAAAGGTGCCAACCATTTTAAAATTCCGATGGACCTTTAGCCGAGTTACTTCCTCGTTCCTTTCGTCCTGAGGTTCTTTCTGTACCTATGGCTGCAACTGGTAAAACTGATTATAACTAAACTTAATTTAAATTTTTCTCAATTAAATTTTAGGTCGATCTAAGGCGGTAAAAAAAATTATAGTACCATTTTTGCTGGGTTTGAAATTTAAAACTGCTGTTTTGGTACCACTGGCTTTAGCTTTGATCGCACTCAAAACTTGGAAAGCTCTTACACTTGGATTGTTATCTTTAGTTTTAACGGGCGCTTTAGTTATTTTTAAAATATCGAAACCAAAGGTATTTAATTATTTAATACGCGTATTTTGTAACAAAATGTAAAAAACATGTTTTGTTTATTAGATTACTACCTATGAGGTAGTGCATTATCCTCATCATCATGCGGAACACCATGTTGAGCACCATCCTCCTCCTAGTACCGGCTGGGAACATCAAGGATACGGACGAGATCTATCGGCACAAGAGTTGGCCTATAGTGGATACGCAAATCAATAAATAATAAATTATAGATTATTAAAGTTATTTATTTATTTTTGTAAAATTTTAATATTTATTATTTGTTTTGTTTGATTATATAAATACACGAGCTAAACCAAAAATGTAATCGTATGATTATGTATAATATTGACAATTTTATGTCTTGTAACAGCAGTATGAATTTCGTTCAGTCTACATGTTTTATGAGCTATCGTACATACACAATCGCACTGTTACTGTTTACTCCTGATTTTTAAAAATGCCAGCTTGTTACCAGAGATGGTAACATAAACTGAGATTTAACCAGTAAATGGTATTTTGCTTTGATGCCAGGTAGAAATCATTTTTAAATAAATAAAAATAACCAAACAAATGTAGAGCTTTCGACTAGTGCCGATTTCCAAAACAAAAAGTTTAGAACAAGCAAAACTCAATGTTTACTCAAGAAAATAATTGGTTATACATACTACATATGTGGGGAAATACTAATAATATACCTTCGCACTATTTTTTTGAAAAAATGCCTCATCCCAAATTATTATTTCCAATAGCAAATTTTTATTTTTAGACGTTTTCTATTAAATCAACAAATTGTTTTCAAAAAAATTTTTACAATAAATGCTTTGCATTAAATGTAATTAATTCGCTTATAAAATCAATATGTGCGGTTACGGAGGTGTAAGTCCCATAATAGTTTGAATCATATGTTTTATTAAAAGTAAACTCATGTGTACTACGGATGCCTCTAACAAAGTATCGATCAGTTGATTCTTTTAGAAAGACTAACGGATCTCCCTTACCAGTGGAATATAACCTATGTTCTCTAAATGCAGCTGTAAAACTACAACCTTTAATAACTTATATTAACAACAGCATTGTTCGTACTAACCGATATCCGTGTATTTTCCACAAATTTTATCGTATGTTATGTATTTTCTAAATTCTCCGACCGCTTCATTTAAACATTTGTTCTGGGGTATGCACAAAACCGTAGCTTCTCTTAACACATCGTGAAAAATATTCCATCCTGTAACCTATACAAATGTTATTATACATTGCTTTTTTTAATTTTTTTACCTACTGTTCCATAACCACTGAATGGCTGTTCATATTTGCTCTCCAAATCGACACAAACAGGTAAAACATGTTTTGATAACTGGAATGGCATTGAAAGAATTATGATAGCTATGTCTGCTTCAAAATTGCTAACTTCTCCTCGATATTTTTCGGGAACATGAATAGAATCTATTTCGGAATATTGTCCGTTTTTGTCTCTTATATCGGAGTATTTATGATAATTCTGACCAGCTGCAATTATTAAGTTCTTATGTATTTTAATAATTCCCCGTCAGATGTGACAAAGCACCGGGCGGCTAAAAGTTATGATTCAGACAATTATTGTATAAAAATCCAATATAGACTAAGATACCAGATAAGACAATACGTTCATTTATTATGGAACCTCCACATTGATACAGCTTCAAGGGCTTAGTATATATACCAACTTGCCACGGGTAGACGTCTGACCCGACATCACTACCATTACCCATTTTAATAATGCCCGACGATCGCTTTTTGCCGCAAACTAAAACAATTGTTATGCATTGTTAAGATTTTGAGAAAGCAAATGCAGGTTTTTTTGCAAATTTACTTACTTGGATAACATTGAGGTATTGGATGATTCCAACTGCCATCTTTGCATAATCGTGTAGGAAATTGTTCCAAGTTTAATTCTTCATAAAATGGCGCACAAGATAATCGTGCTACTGTATTTTCTACTGCATTCGAACACGTGTCGAGGGGTTTACCCTTAAATTCACAAACTATTTTTGTTGTTTTTGTTGTAGTTAGTAAGGGACACGTACCTGAAATTATATCCAATACAGGTAAAAATAGAGTGCGTAGTGCAATTTTAAGCAAATTAATGTACGCGTTTGATTGCTACTGTAAGAAAAAAGTCGGCGCTCAATGCCAACAATGGTTTCAAATGATTGGAATAACAAGGTTCGCATAACAAGAAAAACATTTTAAATACTATAATACATACGTGCACAGGTTTTCGAAACAGGCATCCATTCACCTGTAGATAAACAATCGGATGAATTGTGACTTCCCGGTGGACTAACTGCATAACCCGCAATACAATTTATATACAATTTACTTTCGAACGGTACGAAATCTCCAGGATTATATACAGATATTGAGTGATTAATCACAAAATAATTACCATCTAATGGATTTTCTGGAAGTTGACAACCTTCCCCTCCATATCGCAAACGTAAACATGTTTTTGGAGCAGGACTCCATTCTCCTGTAGGTAAACAATGGGATAGCTGGTCATCTTCTGATAAACTCATTTCGTTTTGTTTCTCACAATTCACAGACAGTATTCCATTTACAGGTACAATATTTCCGGGACTATATTCAGTTGTGTTATTGATTAAAACATATTTACCATTTGAGGGATTACTCGGAAATTTACAACCTTTGCTAAAAAAGTGATTAAATATACATGTCTTTGGAGCAGGGCTCCATTGTTCTGTAGATAAACACGTAGATGGAATGAAATCCTTATCCTGTAATGAATCGACTATATATCTTTCGTTGCATTTTACAGATAATTGACCATGTACAGGTACAATGTCTCCAGGATTATATTCAGACGTCGAGTAATTTATTACATCATATTTGCCATTTGAAGGGTGACCAGGAAAATAACAACCTTTAATTTCACATGTTTTTGGAGCAGGACTCCATTGTCCTAGAGATGAACACTTGGAAGGTTTATTATCAACTGATGGCTTAACTCTATATCCATTATCACAATTTACAGATAATAATCCACCTACAGGTATAATATCTCCCGGATTATATTCCAAGTCATATGCAGGTTGTGACTTATCTTCGAGATAATACCTATCCCCATCGACGTATTGATAATCGTCTTCTTCTTCGTCACTTTTCGTATTATATTCAAAATCTGTAAAATATTTTTCCATCTCGTAATCAGTATCTATAGATTCAGATTGAGTGGATAAGTGATTGACAAGCAAATATTTTCCATGTAATGGATTACTAGGCAGTCGACATCCTTCGCTGACGACCGGCATAAGTTGACATGTTTTTGGAGCAGGATCCCATTCTTCTGTCGATAAACAATAGGAAGGGTTGTCATTTTCTAAAGGGCTTATTACATATCCACTGTTACAATTAAGAGTTAATAAACTAAATACCGGTACAATTTCTCCAGGCTTATATCTCGCTGCTATATGGTTAATAACTACATATTTACCATGTGATGGATTATTGGGGAGTCGACAACCTAAGCTAAATAATGACGTACGTGCACATGTTTTTGGAGCTGGCATCCATTCTTTGGTGGGTAAACAGTAGGATGGACTGTCATCTTCTGGTGGGTTGACTATATACCCTTTGTAACAATTCACAGACAATAAACTAAATACCGGTATAATATCTCCAGGATTATATTCAGCAGATAGGTTATTTAACACAACATATTCACCGTGTGGAGGATTATTAGGAAATTCACATCCTTCACTGAAAAGTCATACAGATGAATTTTAAGGTATGATACGACTCAATATGCATTAATTAACTTACATACCAAAAGTTGACCCTTTTGTAAGTGTATATACACAGAATTCTTCATCAGAACCATCAAAGCAATCTTTAAATCCATTACACCTACCATTTCTATGTATACATGCTCCATAGTTACACCGAAATGCTACATCTGGACATGTTTCTAAATTGCAAACTTTGGCATTTTCGTCTGAATTATCATCGCAATCACCATTTCCATCACATAATTTAATTTCATCTATACACTGACCAGAATCACATCCAAATTTACTAATTCTGTAATAAAAAATAGTAAAGTTTCTTTATGTTATTATAATAAAGTATCTACTAAATTTAAGATTTTAGAGCAATGTGTTGGAAAACTACAATATTATGGTAAATCCGAAGATTAGCAATTAATTGCTGTTTTATCCGAAGTATGCAAGAGGTTACACTTAAAGCGATATTTTTTCAATGGTAGAATATGTTACTTATGAATTTGAGATAGTATAAGTACAGTAGAACCCCGATTATCCGTGCGCGGATTATCCGTGAAGCGGTTTATCCGTGCTCGCGTTATACATTGATTACCGTGCGCGGTTTATCCGTGCGGCGGCTTATCCGTGTGGCGCCGGCGGTTTATCCGTGGGCGTTTGCAACTTCCGTAGTAACTAGTATGTAAAATCAAATGTATAGAATTTATGCTTACTTCAGAGTTGCACTTGGATTACATACAACGCTGTTTAGTGTATTTTTTTCCCTTATACATATGTACATACATATTATGTAATATGAAATTTCGGTGAATTTATTGTTTTGTACAAATGACTTAATGGTCGGTAGATATCGTAAAAGTAGTAATTCGTCTAAGTTTTCTGTTTGCCTACTTTAGTAGAAACTCGTGCTTTGTTTGATACACTTTGATTGCAAAAATATCGTTTAGTAGAAATTTTACCGAGTTATACACAGTATACAACTACAAGCATAATAAATCGCTAATCATGAATGTACGTAAGCGTTTAATATCTCATAATGAGGGAAGTTCTTCTATAAAACGTAAACGCAATGTGTTAACAATCGAGAAAAAAATTTGAAATTTTAAAAAAATTCGAAAAAGGTGCAAGTGTTGCGACATTAGCGAAAACTTATAATGTGGGAAAGCAGACCGTGCGTGACATTGTGAAAAGTAAATCAAAATTAGAAACATTTATTTCAAAAGCTGACAGTTCAAAATCTGTTATCGATCGAAAAACCTTGAAGAGTTCCCAATTTCAAATGTTAGATGATGCAATGGCAAAATGGTTTTTGCAAAGAAGATGTGAAGGTGTAGCAATTTCTGGGCCCATGTGTGTTCGTCAAGCACAGAATTTTCATTCAAAACTTCAAATCGAAGGCGAATTTAGTGCATCTAGTGGTTGGCTTTACAGATTCAAAAAAACGTCACGGAATTCGAGCATTAACAATTCAGGGCGAAAAATTGAGTGCAGATGAAGTAGCAATGGTTGAATTTTGTTATAAATTGGAAGAAATCATCAAAGAAAATGATCTAAAACCTGATCAAATATATAATGCGGACGAAACTGGGTTATATTGGAAATTTTATTTTCAAAATATTTGCAATAAACGTCATTAATTATTATCCGTGCTTTTCAATTATCCGTGCAGAGCTCGGTCCCAGTCGGCCCGGATAATCGAGGTTCTACTGTACTATTATATAAGGTACCAACTATTATTAGTGCATTGAAGTATGTAGTATTCCAAAAAAGAACAATAAATATAAGCAATACCGTAAAGCAAAAATAAGCAATAAAATTATGAATTAAAAACCTTTCCATGATCGCCAAGTGGGAGATGACCAAGCAAAACCAAAAAATATTAAACTAATGAAACAACTTGATTGAATCAAAGATAGATTCTATTCAGACAAAAAACTGATGCCGAAACCAAGTTGCACTTTGCGGATTCACCTTCGAAACCGGTGGTAATCAAACATGAGTACGTCAGAAGGATGCGAAGTAAATTCAGGGAATTGGCAGAACACCAGAACAAGAAACCATAAAATATAATAAAATAAATCAAGCTAAAAACGTTTTTATTGCAGTGCTCTGTGATAAGGCAAATCCCTAAAGAGCAGAGCTAGCACCCAACGAGTGGGTTAATCTAAGGGAGAAGCCAAACATTACAAAGTTGAGAAAACCTCTAGGTTAGTAATTATAAAAATTATTTTTTGCAGTTGTAAAGCTATTTCTGTATCAGCCAGAAATAAGGAGGGAAAAATTTCCTTACCAAGATAAAAACTGAAATGGTTTTATGAATAAAGTATCCGTTTTTGGTAACTTTTAGTTTTGGTAACGTTAATGCGACCCTCTACTTCTTTCTTTATTTTATTATTTGCAGAAAAGGTCCACAAATATAAAGGAAAATATCTGAAGAGTATAGAGTAAGAGTAGACGAAATACTTGATGGGTTTATCTTCTTAAAGAATTGTAATTTTTGTTGGGTACCTTTTCTAATGATTAAAATTAAAAATGGTTGATATTAAAAATTTTTCTAGATAATATAAATTAAAAAATGCTTTACTTACGGACAAGTAGTATTTTGAGTTTGTCGTTTATATCTGGTTACATTAAATTTATAGCTATCTAAAATTTCACCATTGGTGTTTTGAACTCCTATAGTTGCTAAAAGATATTGTTTTAATAATTTATTGTAATTTTTCAAATCCAAATTTATAATATTATAAGATCTTATTTATAATATATTATCAAAGCTCATTCACTCATACATATTTCAATATTATTAACAAAGCTATGCTATCAAATCTTACAGCGGTTATAATTAAGATGAGTAGTTAGTACCTACTTATTTTACCATTTCAAATTTTTAATATCACAATAATTTATTATCATATTATTTTCTAACCTTGAAGATGAATTAGTAATAAAATTAGCTACTTTGCAGAATTTAATAAATAAATTACGTTTGTGAATATAAACGTTCGCTTACCTTCGTTTTGTTACATAAATATTTGATAAAAGTATTATTTTACTAATTTCATATGGGTAATATTTTCAAAATATGAATTTTATAGGCGCAATCACCAATCCATGCAATGAGTTTCAATGAAAACAAAATTGCCAAGTTGGTTCTCTGGGGTTTAAAAATATTAACCGACATAATGATTCTTTATTTCTCTCAAAATTCATTTTTAACTAAAAAAAGGCAGATTATATTCCGCAATCCGTTTAACAAGATGATGTGCGCATATGTTTACGAGTACTCTAACCTTAACCTATACATATAGGATACCCTGTACTGTTTAAATACGGCGCAGGATAACCTAAGTAAAGACAGGATTCTCGACTAAGGTTCTTACGTGCAACTTCAAAGAACAAGCTTTTTTAAACTGTTTTAAAATTTTCGAGAAGTAAAGCTAATATATTTTGCAAACGTTTACCACATTAAAAATAAATTTTAATTCTACGCGCATTGTTTTCACGGATTTATTCGAGAAAAACCGGTTGTTCAACAAATTGATTATATACGATAATGACATTTTTAGCAATGGCCATCGACTTTTAACAATATAATTAAAAAAAAATGTTTTACTTACCTAGGAGAAAAATACAAAAACTAATTTGAAGTGTAATCACAGTCTGCAACATAATAAATTATGTCTTATTTTAAATTTTAAACCAACGATACTGGACAACCTTACAGAACAAACCAGTACAACATTTGTTTCTGACCATAAACATCAAATTGTGAATCCGTATTAACATTTTAGTATTGCAAGTGATTTCAACACTTCGAAATTTAATTAAATCGATTGCCTCGTAGTGCATTACATAACCTTGAAAGTTTGCTCTTGGGTCCTAAGGTAAAAAAAAATCGTCGATCTGTGAAGGTGAAAACACGCTAGAATTATTTTGTTCCGATTTAAAGGCGCACGAATAAGAAAACTACCGGTAGATTTTTGTTTGCAATTTACTAAAGAAATCTGAGTGAGAAGCTATAAGAAGTAGAAAAAACATTTCAATGTACTACCAAGGTATAATATTAAATTTACAGTTAAGAGAATTTTCCAATAAACATTTATTGGAAGTTATATGCGAAAAGAATGAAAACAAACGATCGCATAGAAAAAATTAGTGAAGAAAGCAATGAAAAATCTCCAAAGAAGCCATCCGAAGACCACATCGGTAGTGAACTTTATCAAGTATAGAAAAGAATATCATATAATGGAAATTATCTATACAAATCAACATTAATTAAAAATAAAATATTTTGTGTAACTAAGAGATTTTATTGCTTTGCGATACTAATATTGCAAATTATACATCATACAAGATGCGAAACCATGTTCTTTTACGCACTAGGCGTGAAACTTATCCAACGCTGTCTTGTATCAAGTAAGTCAACACGCCAAGTATGCAAAAGGCAAGTTTCGCATCGAATTTTACTCAAAATTTTTTTTTACAAACGTGAAATTCGTTCAAACATGATTTTTAAATAAATTTTCCCGCAAAACCAATTGAACTGATTCTCTTATGAAACCGATATGCGCAGCTATGGAGGTGTAAATTCCATAATACTTGGAAGAAATCACTCGGATCCCTTTAAGCAAATATTGATCGTTAGCTTCTTTTGGAAAGACTAAACCATCTCCAGCTCCAAATTTACTTCGACTGAATTCTACTGAACTTGTACCTATAAAATTATAAAAGTTAATTTCTGTTAACAACAAATTTATTCCGCCTAACCTCTATTCACATATTTTCCACAAATTTTATCTTGTGTTAAGAATTTTCTAGACTTTTCAGATACTGCTTTAATGCATTCATTGTGAGATACAAATGAAACTGTTTCGTCTTTTGCTAGGAACGAAATCTTATTATCTCCATCACTTGCTTTAACAATAGACCATCCTTTAACCTACTCAAATTATATTA
The DNA here is from genome assembly GCA_036346125.1 of Lycocerus yunnanus. Taxonomy (NCBI): domain Eukaryota; kingdom Metazoa; phylum Arthropoda; class Insecta; order Coleoptera; family Cantharidae; genus Lycocerus; species Lycocerus yunnanus. The sequence goes on from JARFIX010000017.1 coordinate 2,347,046, forward strand.
TGCTCTGATTTTTCAAAAATTGTTTACTTACTGTTCCATAACCGTTACGTTCTTGTTCATTTTCAGTTTCCAAATCAATACAAACAGGTTGAACGTTTGAAGATAATTGGAACGGCGTTGAAAGTATTATGATTGCAATGTCTGCTTCGTAAGAATTATTTTTTCCTTGAAACCTTTTAGGAACAAGAATTTTATTCACATCGGAATATTGAGCATTAATGTCACTTTTACCGTAGTCGAATATACTATAGATATACTTGCCAGCTACAATTAAAAACTTATTTTTGGGATATATTTGACCGTCCTTGTTGGCAAAACAGTGGGCCGCTAAAATATACAATTAAAACAATTATTTCTATTAATCTTCTAAAATTAGGTACCAGATAACACAATACGCTGATTTATTATGGAACCTCCACAGATATACTGGTTTTGAGAGTATATGCCAACTTGCCAAGAATGGTCGCTTGGAGTTGAATTCATGCCATTTGGAATGTTAACGCCTAAGGGGCGCTTTCTACCACAAACTAAAACAATTTTTAACAAAAAAATGTAAACGTTTTCTTTTGCAAATTTACTGACTTGGATAACATTGAGGTATTGGATATTGCCAACTTCCATTTTTACATAATCGTGTTGGATATCTTTTCATGTTAAATTCTTCATAAAATGGCGCACACGATAATCGTGCTAATGTATTTTCTGCTGCATTCGAGCATGCGTTTAGAGGTTTACCGTCGAACTCGCATAACACATTTGTTGTTCTTGTTGAAATGAGTGATGGACATGTTCCTAAAATTAACAAAATAGAAAACATTTTATATTATAACTTATATTTTAATACTCACGTGAACATGTTTTTGGTACAGGACTCCATTCTCCCGATATTAAACAATAAGATACATTTTCACTTTCTGATGGATCTGGTGCATATCCTGTTGTGCAATTCAGGGACAACACGCTTTTTAATGGTACAAAATCTCCAGCACTATATTCAGGTGATGTGTCACTAATCACGATATATTTACCATGTGGAGGATTACTGGGAATTTGACATGTTTTGCTAAGTAATGAAGAATGTGCGCAGGTTTTGGGTGCAGGATTCCATTCTCCTGTAGGTAAACAAGTGCTCTGTTTATCATCGGGTGATGAACTGGCATCGTATCCTTCAATGCACTTTAAGGACAATAAGGTGTTTACAGGTACTACAACATTATTTCCAGGATTATATTCCACCCCGTATACAGGTACCATATCTCCAAGATTATCTTCAGTGACATAATCATAATCTCTAAAATTTTCTACTGTTGCACGCGTAGGTAAGATATCTCCAAAATTAGATTCGGTAGATAATTGATTGTAAACAAAATATGTTCCATGTGGGGGATTATCGGGTACTCGACAGCCTATGTTAATTACTGAAATAAGTTCACATGTTTTAGGGGGAGCAGGATTCCAATCTCCTGTAGGTAAACAAGTGCTCTGCTTATTATCGGGTGGTGAACTGGCTTCGTATCCTTGATTGCACTTCAATGACAATAAGGTATTTACAGGTACTACAACATTATTTCGGGATTATATTCCATCCCGTATACAATTACCATATCTCCAAGGTTATCTTTAATTACATATTTATAATCTCCAAAATTTTCAACAGTTCCACGTGTAGGAAAGATATCTCCAAGACTAGATTTGGTAGATAATTGATTGTAAACAAAATATGTTCCATGTGGGGGATTATCGGGTACTCGACAGCCTTTGTTAATTGCTGAAATAAGTTCACAAGTTTTTGGAGCAGGATTCCATTCTCCTGTAGGTAAACAATACGATGGCTTGTCATTTGATAATGGATTTACTTCATATCTTATGTTACACTTCACGGACAATAAGCCATATACAGGTACATTGTCCCCAGGGTTATATCCAGCTGATATATGATTGATTACAACATATTTACCATGTGGGGGATCATTTGGAAGTCGACATCCTGATCTGAATAAACGTACACATGTTTTTGGAGCCGGAGTCCATTCTTTTGTCGGTAAACAATATGATGAAGTGTTGTTTTCTGGTGGATTGACAACAAAACCTTTATTGCAATTCACAGATAGTTCACTAAATACCGGTAGAACAATATTTCCAGGATTATGTGTAGATGATAAATGATTCTTCACAACATATTTACCATGTAAGGGATCGTTAGGAAGTCGACATCCTTCGCTAAAAATGTAATAAAACTGTAAAATATTTTAATGCAATTTTAAACCCGTCGCAGCAGGATGATAGAAAAATATGTACAGGGTGTTGCAATATATATGCAAACTACAGAAAACTAACTATTTTCACTAATTCAATTAGATACTTTTTTTTAATTGATCATATTGGTACAGGTGATAATATAAACTCTGCAAAGAACATATTATAATACAGAAGCAAGAGAAACTATAATGTTTGCTACATTTCATAGCAACAAGAAACTTTTACGTACGATCAATATGGTCAAAGCAGTCAAAATCATGGTCAAAATGTAGAAGGATTAGACTTCATTAAGCTTGACTTCAACATTCACCATATCTATGCTTCGATTGACTAATACATTCAAATATTTATCAAGTAATCTGTATTACATGGCAGCATATTGGTATTTTATTCTTGTTCTGTTGTGCATAGTACATTACCAAAATTTTGGAAACGTCTGCCAAAGTTATATTAACAACTTACTTAAAAAGAAATGTTACATTATTTGTAACTTGATATGTACAAGATTCTTCATCAGAACCATCGAAGCAGTCCTTCAGCCCGTTACATCTACCATTTATATGTATACATGCGCCATAGTTACATGTAAATGCAAAGTTTGGGCATTTTTCTAAATTGCAAACTTTGATATTCTCGTCTGAATTATCATCGCAATCTCCGTTTCCATCGCATAATTTAATTTCACTTATACACTGCCCAGAATCACATCTAAATGTATTGATTCTAAAATACAAAATACTAAACTTATAATTAAAAACAAAACAATACTATTTTATTAAATCAAATTTTTGTTTTGTATCCTTTGTAAGGATTAATAATAAATTAGTTACAAGAAATTAAAAACGTCATCCTTCGACTACCTTGGTGTTATAGTACATCAATGATATGGAAACTACTTTCGATGAAACATTAAAGTGGTTTAAGATTTTGTAATCAATTTATTTGTAATTACAGGAGTATATATTATGTATGAATTTTCAATTTTATTAAATTAATTTAAAAAAAAATTTAATGAAAAATAAATGTAAACGTTAAAAATAATAATTAAACTTACGCGCAAGTAGTACTTTGAATTTGCTTTCCATATCTGCTTATATTAAACTTGTAGATATCTACATTTGCACAATTAGTACTATGAAAATAAGTAGTACTACCTGAAAATAAAATTATAATATATTTTTTTAATTTTAATAATATTAATTATATAATTTTATTATAGTTTACAATAGTATTAAAGTAGCGCAGGCAAAATAGGTGAAATTTTTAACAAACCCATAAAAGAATATTGTAAATTTAAAAATTGACCCATTGTCTCAACTTACCTAACAGAAAAATGTAAAATTTAATTTTAAACATAATTTGTTACACTATGCAACATAATAAATTTTGTTCTACATAAAATTTTTCGTACGATTGTTTATTTTTAACTTGCATATATAAATTTTCAAAGGTATTTAAAATTAAAATGCTAAATTATATAACAATAAGGAAACAGGATGTGGTTTCAGTGATAAAAATAAATGAAACTCAATTAAATGGGCTATAATTGTATTGTTTCACTTGCCTATTTTCATTTAATTTTAAATAATAGAAAAGCAAACAAAATTTGTGATTTTCGTGTCAGTTTTTCGTTTGACCCTGATTTTAAAGAAGATCCTGACCGTTGACGTTTTTGAGGTCTAATATTTTAATTAATGGAATGTATGTAAATAATTGTACTTCCAAAATTAATAAAAATTAGAAAATGTTAACTTATTAATATATAACAATAATTAATTTATAATAACTATTTATTTCAATTTCTTTAAGATTATTTCTCTAAATTTTATTATGAACTTTCTTAATTATATTTGAATGAATGTTCAGAATGTTCCTTTTTTTCTATTCAAATTTCTTTGCTTGCCATGCTATATTTTCATACTCACGCATAGTTTTAATTGCGGTTTAGACAACATTTTTTATACTTCATGTAAGCTGCAATTAAAATTACATTATTATTTTTAAACTGCCATTTGAAAATGCATATTATCTACGCTATTTTTTCGTTACTCTGTTAAAACATGCCTTTTTGTATAAATTTTGCATTGCATTTGATGTAACTAATTCTCTCATAAAGTGGATATGCGCAGTTACAGATGTGTAAATTCCATAATAGTTTGAAGCATACGCCTTATCAGTCGAAAGCACATGTGTAGTTCGAATTCCTTTAACAAAATATCGATCTGTAGATTCTTTTGAATAAACTAAACCATCTCCAACTCCCAATTCGCGTCGTCTCAACTGTGTTATAGATTTAACTGAAAACAGCAATCATTAATGTTTGTTAACAACAAATATGTTTTTCCTAACCATCCTCACTGTATTCTCCACAAATTTTATCAGGAGTTAAGTATTTTTTATACCGTCTGAACAATTGTTTAAAACATTTATTATAATCAACGAATAAAACCGGTTCCTCATGCAATACTTCAGACGGTTCTGTATCATCAGTATCTTCATTATTCTCATAAACCGTACTCCATCCTATAACCTAATAAAATTTTATTTTATTCTGGTTTTTTAAAATACTTTACCTACTGTTCCATAACCGTTAAATTTGTTATTATATTCATCCTCCAAATTAATACAAACAGGTTGAAGATTTACCGATAACTGGAATGGTGTGGAAAGTATTATAATCGCAATGTCTGCTTCATAAGAAGTAATTTCCCTTGAAAATTTTCAGGAATATGAATTTCATTTACATCGGAATATTGGGCGTTAATGTCTCTTTTATCATCATATTTGCTATAATAATACTTTCCCGCTGCAATTAAGGAGTCCACGTTTTCATATATTACAATTTAAATAATTGCTATAAAATCAAACCATATCAAATAAGATACCTGATAATACAATACGTTGATTTATTAAAGAACCACCACAAACATACATTCTTTGGGAATCATATACACCAATTTGCCAAGGGTAGTTTTCTGGAGTGAGGGTGCTACCATTCACCGTGTCAAGAATACGTGATGGTCGTTTTTTTCCACAAACTAAAACAATTAATTGGTATTGTTATAATTTTATTCTTTATACAAATTCACATACTTGGATAACATTGAGGTATTGAATAACCCCAACTACCATCTTGACACAGTCGTGTTGGTGAGCGTTGCATGTTTACTTCTTCGTAGAAATCCGCACACGATAATCGTGCTAAAGTATTTTCCACTGCATTTAAGCATGTATTTAGTGGTATTCCGTTGAATTCGCATAATACATTTGTTGTTTCTGTTGATACCAGTGTAGGACATGCACCTAAAGTTAATAAAAAATTTCCGGCATAATTTAAAAACTTAGTTACTAAACTTTTTTAATACATACGTGCACATGTTTTTGGAGGAGGAAACCATTGTCCTGTAGATAAACAATAAGCTAAATTGTCGTTTTCTGGTGGACTAACTGCATATCCCATGGTGCAATTCACAGACAATACGCTTTCAAACGGTACAAAATCTCCAGAAATATATTTAAATGATAAGTTATTGATCACAACATATTTTCCATGTGGAGGATCATTTGGAATCTGACATTCTTTGATAATAACTGACAGAGGTATACATATTTTTGGAGTAGAAGTCCATTCACCATTAGGTAAACAATTAGTTGGTTTATAATCTGTTTCATAATTCACTTCGTAGCCTTTATTACATCTCACTGACAATGAGCTATGTACAGGCACAAGGTCACCAGGATTATATGTAAAAGATGACTGATTGATCACAGTATATTTTCCATATGGAATATTGTTAGGAAATCGACATCCATCTTTATAAAATCGCAAACTAGCACATTTTCCTGGTGCAGGATTCCATTCTCCCGAACGTAAGCAAAGGGATCGGTTTCCATTAGTTGTCGAGTTCCCTTTATTTTCTTTGCTGCAATTCACAAACAATATGCCATGTACAGGTACAATATCTCCAGGATTATATTCAGAGGATTGATTAACAACAACATATTTGCCATCTGAAGGATTCGTGGGAAATATACATCCTTCGTTATGAAGTGACATAATTTTGCAATTTTTTGGAGCACGAGTCCATTCTCCTGTCGGACCCGGACAATTAGGCGCAGCCGAATAGGCGCGGCCGAATAGGCGCAGCCGAATAGGCGCAAGACATATAGGCGCAGAGCCATTTAGGCGCGGGACATATAGGCGCAAAGCCGTTTAGGCGCGGGACATATAGGCGCAGAGCCGTTTAGGCGCGGTGCCATTTAGGCGCGACCCATATAGGCGCGACCCATTTAGGCGCGGCCCATTTAGGCGCCGAGACATATAGGCGCGATCCGTTTAGTCGTAAAGCTATTACAGTATTTTTTTTATTTATGTTCTTATTCATTATATTATTATTTATTATGCAATAGTATAATAGGTTCACTAACTTATTAAAACCATTGATAGATTTGCTAAGTAACGAAAAAAACCGTAAAGAGTGAACCGATGTTTGTTTGCTTTCTTAAATTTTGCGAAAAGATTTTCATATTTTATATCTAATGAAATATCTATCTAAATAATTGTCTGATTTCTTACTGTTTTGAATTTTTACGGTCCAGCTGTTCTCAAGTAATGCACTTACCAACTAAGAGCATTTGATTTTTATTTATCTAGGCATACAGGGCTTCGAATAAAGAATTAATTGTATAAAATGGGTTCAGTGCTATTAGGAATATATTTAGGACATAGTTTCGTCTCAATTATTTTCACATACATAATGCCGATTTCTTCACCTAGAGATATCTTTGATATAATCTATTTATTAGATAAATAAAAAGTAACCAATCAGACAACAGCAAAATGAAGAATCAGAAATATGATTGGTTACTTCATTTATTTATCTAATAGATAGATTATCTCAGAGATATCTCTAGGTGAAGAAATCGGCATTAGTCAATGTTTTAATTTAAAAAAAATATAAAAATGTTGGGAAGCGCCACGGGCGAACAAAAATTATTATTTGGTTTATCATTTAAATTAATTTAATTTCATTTCATTTTAATAAAAATAAAATTTAATATGCAGTAGAACCTCGATTGTCCGAGCCGACCGGGACCGTGCTCGGCACGGATAATTGAAAACACGGATAATAATTAACGTTTTTGTTAAATTATTACAAAAATACACTAAACAGCTTTGTATGTAATCCAAGTGCAGCTCTGAAGTAAGCATAAATTCTGTACATTTGATTTCACATAGTATACTGCTAAAGTTGCGAATGTCCACGGATAAACTGCTGGCGCCGAACGGATAATAATCTGACGGTAATCGATGTATAATGGACCCACGGATAAACCGCTTCACGGATAATCCGCGCACGGATAATCGGGGTTCTACTGTATATTCAAAATATTACCTATATAAAGAAAATAAGTACAAGTTAAAATCGAATTAAAAATACAATTAAAAAAATGGAAGTGGTTTCTCAAAAAGGAAATGAAAAATTTCACATTGAAGGGCATTGTTTTGTTTTCGATAGACTCAGTGCATGTGGGTTAAAAAAATTTTGGCGATGTGATCAAAAAAGCAATGGTTGCAAAGTGAGAATTCACACTATAAATGGTGAGGTTGTCAAAGAAATGCATCAACACTCCCACGACAGTAATGCGGCTAAAGTTGAAGCAAGCATTGTAATTAATGAGATGAAGAACCGTGCTGCAACTACTGTTGAGTCAACCGCACAAATTATTAATGCCTGCCTCAGTAGTGAAATGTCGCGGGCAGCACAAGTTGCATTACCGAATATGTTGGCATTAAAAAAAACTATTCGGAGAAAAAAAAATGAAGTTAATGCTGCACCTCCTGCACCGTTAAGCTTAGAAGATTTGGTTATTCCGGATACATATAAAACTTTTGAAGCGAACGGAGCAATAGAAAACTTTTTAGTGGCCGACAGTGGTCCAGAATTAGAGAGAATTTTAATTTTGGTCGGGAAACCAATGTGCATGGAATTTTACGTGAATCGGAGCATTGGTTCGTTGATGGAACATTTTCAACGGCGCCTCATCTTTTTTATCAAGTATATGTTATTATGGCAGAAAGATTTGGAGGCGTCCATCCAGTAATTTACGCATTACTACCGAATAAAAATGCACGGACTTATGAAAAAATGATAGGTCTTCTAAAAGGAGTGGAACCAAATTTGAACCCCACAAAAATTTCGTGTGATTACGAGCTAGCCGCGATGAATGCATTTAGAGAAGCATTTCCTAACTCACAAATTTTAGGATGCTTTTTTCATCTCGTGAAAAATATGCGTAAACACTTAAGTGATCTTCACCTACTCAGGCGTTACAATACAGAAGGCGATTTTGCTTTGGAAGCGCGAATGGTGACATCGTTAGCATTTGTACGCATTGAAGATCTAGACATTGCTGTCGATGCGTTATCTAATGAACTTTGTCTGGGGTTGCAACCATTACTTCAATGGTTTGAAGACTTCTATTTAGGGAGGCCACAGCGTAGAGGTAATGGAAGAGGCCGTGCTATATTTCCTCCTGAAATATGGTCAGTCCACGAAAGAATTTTAAGCAACACGGATCGGACTAACAACCACGCTGAAGCAGCTCACCGGCGTTTACAAAGTGAGCTGTCGATGGATCATCCCACGATTTGGAAGCTGATTGATAGCTTGAAACAAATTCAGCGTGGTAGAGATGTTTTTTTAGAACAGTTAACTGCCGGAGGTCTACCACCTAAGAAAAAAAAATATATTGAGGCCGATGACCGCATCAAAACTATAATGAATGATTATGACAATAGAAATATTTTAGACTTTCTTCGTGGAGTATCCCATAATTATATTATGTGATTTTCATAAATGTTCTATTACGTTAATATTGTGAGGTATAAAATAAAAATAAATAATTACTTTTATGTACAAAATAAATAAATATTTTTTATTGCGCCTAAATGGCTTTGCGCCTAAACGGATCGCGCCTATATGTCTCGGCGCCTATATGTCTCGGCGCCTAAATGGGTCGCGCCTAAATGGGTTGCGCCTAAATGGCATCGCGCCTAAATGGCCCTGCGCCTATATGTCCCGCGCCTAAACGGCTCCGCGCCTATATGTCCTGCGCCTATTCGGCCGCGCCTATTCGGCCGCGCCTATTCGGCTGCGCCTATTTGTCCTAGACCGTTCTCCTGTAGGTAAACAATTTGATAGATTGTCATCTGTTACTCGAGCATTTGAATTTACTTCATACCCTTTGTTACAAGTTAAAGACAACAAACTATGTACCGGTGCAATGTCACCAGAATTATATCCAAATGATAAGTGGTTGATCACGACATATTTACCATGAGGGGGATTTTTGGGGAGTCGGCATCCTTTGTTAAATTGCATAAGTGCACAATTTTTTGGTGCAGGACTCCATTCTTCTGTAGGTAAACAATACGATGGTTTGTAATCTTCTGATGGATTGATTACATATCCACTATTGCAATTGACTGACAATAAGCTATATACTGGTACAATATCTCCAGGTTTATATCCAGACGATAAATGATTGATCACAGTAAATTTACCATGTGAGGGATTATTTGGAAAGCGACAACCTGTGCTAAACAATGATATACGTGCACATACTTTTGGAGCTGGATTCCATTCTTTGGTAGGTAAACAATAGGATGGACTGTCATCTTCGGGCGGATTGCCTGCATACCCTTTGTTGCAATTTAGATACAATTTACTAAATACCGGTACAATATCTCCTGGATTATATTCATCTGATAAATGATTTATCAGAGCATACTTGCCATGTAAGGGATTATTTGGAAATGGACATCCTTCGCTAACAATATAATGCAGACACAGATTTAAATTATACAGATAAACAATATGGTAATAATATAATTCGTTAATTAACTTACGTAATAGGGGATGTTGCATTTGTAACTGAATGTGTACAATATTCTTCATCTGACCCATCGAAGCAATCCTCAATCCATTACACCTTCCATTTATATGTATACATGCACCATAGTTACATTTAAATGCTATATTTGGGCATTTTTCAAGATTGCATACGTTTATATTCTCGTCTGAATTATCAACACAATTTCCTTTGCCGTCGCATAATTCACTGTCTTCTATGCATTCACCAGAATCACATTTAAATTGGGTAATTCTATAATTTAAAAATTTTGTTGTTAAGAATTGAAGTTGAATATTTTAGATGTTTGGTTATTTTTTTATTCAGCTGCACTTTACTTGCATGGGTGCTTTAATTTTTGCTTCAAACGCATTATGCTGTTGAATAAAATTATTTTATTAATTTATTTAACTTGCAAGCTACCGCTAATTTTTAAGATAGCTGCAGAAATTATTTTAGCTTTCCATTTTGAAAATTTTAAATATTGTAAATTTATATTATTATCCTTTTACTACTATTGAATATTTTTTATTTTCCTTTTCTACTTTTACTTCTTTAATTTCTGACACTTAAAAACACTTTCAACTTGATTCATTCAATTACTCAACACCGAATTTTATGCTTTTTGAATTATTATTTTATGTTCTAAAGTAATTTTATAATGGCAATTAAATTTACTTATAATAGATTATTCAATATACGCGTTTCCACTGAGTTTTCGTGAGTGCAATCCTATAGTTCCTCCCAAAGCTTTGTACTTCAAATTAATTTTAAAACACATACATATTATTTTAAGGTAAATCACAAAAATGTGCTTTAAATTGTACTTTAAATAATTTTCAAACATTTTTAAATTATAAAAGTCGCATTAAATTTATAATTAATTAAAATTTTATATATTTATAACTTAATAATTAAATATTAAAATGTAATGATTAAACTTACGGACAAGCAGTAGTTTGAGTTTGCCGTCCATGTCTGCTTATATTAAACTTTTTGTTGTAGAAACTTGCACCATTTACATTTTGAATGCGAATAAAATCTAAAAATAAAGTTTTAATAATTTATTTTAAAAAATAAATAAAATAAATTATTTTAAAAAATTTGAATCAAATAATAATTTATTTTTATATTTAAAGTTAATATTATTGTTTTGGCGATGACCAATTATAATCAGAAAAAATCAGGAAAACTTACTTTCTTTTTGTTACCCGCCAATTGTTTTTCATACAATAAAAAAGAGGTTTTTATGGAAATTATTTTAAAAATATTTTAAAATAATCTAGGGATTTATGAAATTATTAATTACGTATCCAAAGTTTATAAAATTAAAATTACAAAATGGGTGTTTTAAAATGGCTAAATTTAGGATAAAAATTATATAAATTTAAAGTATGTACAACTATCATAACACTACGGTGCAGTTGAGAGTTTAATATTAGTCTGAGTTTAAATATTGAACGTACAAAATGGTCAAATTTTATTATAAAAATTATGTAAATTTTATTGAATGTTTACAAATATTTAATATTATCATTTAAGTCACTGCAGTACAGTATAGAAACCTTGGATCACTGGCATAAACGACTATTTTAAATTGCCAAGTACTTTAAAAATATAAATATTTATGACCACATAAACTCAAACCCGAAATTTTCACAAAATTAGGTTGTGATTTTCAGGAACTAAATAAAGCTTTAAAAGAAAATTATTTAATGATCTATAGCTTTTGACCTATAGAAAATATAGAAAACAGAAAATTTTAAAAGTTACCAAATATTTATGTTTTTCATAATTCAAAACCAAGATTCAAATGGTTACTTCTAAAAGTAATTAGGATATGTAAAAACAATTGGTTTGTTTGAAAGATATTTTAATAAACTTAATTGTGAGATAAAAAAATTTTCACATTTGCCCATTAGGTTGGGCAAATTAGGTTGTAATTATAATATTATTTCTAAGGAAATATCTCTTCACTTCATCTACTTTAGTTAGTTTCTGGCTCTACAAGCCTTCTCGAAGGCTACAAAACATGTTTTATGAATTTTTCCGTCAGAATGTAATTTGCTATTTAAATTAACTTAATTTTAATAGAAGTGTCCTTTTAATAACTATTAGCTTGTTATAACTTGGCCAACTTTTATCCTATGGAGAAAGAAAAATACATATTTAATTATAGAAAATTGAATAATTTTTCAACTTTATATTTAACACTTTTTTCCAAAACAAATCCTCTCGAGCAAATTAAACTTGTTTTCAGTTTTTTGCATAAATTAAAAAGTTGAATATTACCGCAATTTTAAGGTGTTGTATGAAACCAACTATTATCAGTAGCTGATAATGAATAAAATTATTTATAAATATAAAACTGGAACCCAGAAAGTTATCTAATTAAAATTTAAAACATTGCCCACCATCTCTGATGAAATCACAAAATAGATAATTAGTTGTAAAGTCGATTTGTTCTTAATGAGATGAATAATTAAAAAGAATAAAACCTAATTAACATTTACATACATTGTGACAACACTTTGAAATTAAATTCTAGTTTACTTAATTTTGTTGAATTTATGCAGTTGCATTTTTTACAATTAAATCGACAGAAGTACTTCAAAAAAGTAATGGCACAAATATTAGTTTGTATGGTTCTACCCTATTTTATTATCTATCTGTTATTATTGTTGATTTTAAGTTTATGAAAATATGTTTTTAAAGGTTTTGCTTTTGTTATTAAAATTTATTTAATTATTTAGAAATTTTTTCAGTAGATTTCATATATGTAGATACTATGCTCCATTGCAATTTAAAATTGAAATGTTGAATAATATTGATATTAAAAACTAAAAACTTTATTTCATTTTAAAAATCGAATATAACTAATCAGTTGTATTATTAATTTATAGGTTTAGTATAACTAATAATATTTTTAGCAGCGATGATCGATTTCTGAGAATGTAGTTATCCAAAATTTTGTTAACTTACCAAAAACAAATATCCAAAAACTGATTTGAAAAAAAATTACACCGTGCATCATAATAATTATTATTATTATTATTGTATTTATTTATTTTCAAAAATTTGTATAGTATGTAATCTATATTTTAAACTTTGAGTGCCCATTAATAATAATTGAATACTTGGTACCGACTGCAAGACTAAAGAAACTGGACAACCTTACTGAACACATCATTATAAGAATTTGTTCTTCTCTCGACCACAAAAACCAAATTGAATGCATATCTTTGCATAACTTAGATTTTATATAATTGACATATAATGTACATATATGAATAATATATATGTAACTACATTGGGAAATTGTTAGAGCAACCTTCTGGTTTAAATTTTACTCTCAGAGCCTCGGGTAAGATAATCGCAGACCCGTAAAGGTGAAGAAGCTTGTGAGAAATTATTATATTATGGAAACCACACTATAATAACTTTCTGTTCATTCTGTGTATTAAAATTTTACGCGTACATTATATTAGTAAATGGTATACAGGATGACAACATATTATAAAAGCACCTTAATTTTAAGTTTGTTTAAAATCTGCCAAAATCAAAATTACTACTTTGCCGGCAGATAATAATAAATTACTCCAGTAAAATTAACCCTTACATTTAAATTTTAATAACATAGTATTAAACTTGTGTTTATCCTAAACATTTTAAATTTCCACAAAAAGCAAAAAAAATTTTGTTTTAATGTATTATTGTGCTAATTGCTTTGAAGATTCGCTTCAGTTTAAATTTCAAATTATGAATAAATGTATGGAAAATCAAACAACTCTATTGAATGATTTGACTAGCATTGGATACTCGTAAAAAACCTGAACAAAATAAAAGTTGTGTTTGATTGGTTTTAAACTCTCTAAAGGAAGCTTTCGATATCAGCTTCTATGAATAAAGGCCATCGCCCTATCATGATTTTCAGTTCATTTGATTTATGGTTTTGAAAAAACTGTTATTATTAATTATTTAGAAAGATTTAATAGAATAATTTATCTTTTCATCAACTTATAATGTTGATGCTAACAATAATGCCTTTTGTAAAGGTACTGCAATGATGTTTGGTTTTTGGTAAAACTAGTCAGTACCTAACTCTTCATCATAAAGAATTTGCTGTTTTAATGACTACTTGTATTTTTTGTACTAATCTCAAATTATGCACAGCTTATAGATTGGAATTATGAATCAAGTTGATGATGTGAACATTTTAATATCAAGAAAATCCATTTATTACCAACCCAACTTGCTACTGTAAGAATTTACTATGAAATTCTCTTCAACTTTTAACATTTGCTATTTTTACCTAGTACCTATCCGTATTGGGATGTTTTAGATTTTAGAAAAGGGTATTTTAGAAAAAAAAATTTAGAATTAGCAGTCACGCACTTATATAACCGCCAACTAGCCCTCCGACTTTTGATAAAATATTAATAACCACATTTTAGGTGAAAACTTCTTTGTAACGCATTTGTAAAAATATTAAATTCGGGCTTCTACATGAATATAATTACACATCTCAATAATAAAATACTGTGAAGGTAGCTGATATAATAATAATATTACTTTCAAACTATTTCACATTACTTGTAAGTACGTAATTAGCGAAAAAATAATTTGAAGCAGTAGGAAAATGTTTCAAAAAGTAAGCGTTGTTTTCACCCACGTAAGGTTCACCCCAAATTTTTTATAACAAAAGAGAATTAACTTTAAAAATGAAAAAAAATCAGCAGATTTATAATGTTATATGCTTTAAATCTATTTCAGTTATCAATTATGTTATAAATTGTCTTTCTGGTCGATTTATAATTAATTAACAATAATGATCTCTATTTGATTAATAAAATTGGTAAACAACTTAACTAAAAATTTTATCCGCAAATAACAAAATAAATATTTGGGATATTTTGAAAAGACAGAAATAGAAAATAGAACAAACGAAAGCAAAATTGTACTGAATGCCTAAAATATTTTTGATTGCGCCCTGAATAATAAAATGTGTCCGTCATACCATCACACCGACTCAAAAGTATTTAAATTTTACAGTTATAAGAGAATTTTATTTATTTAAGTATTATATTCATTGATATTCGTGAAGGCATCTATAGAAACAAAGACCTCCGGTCTGTTTACAACAACGATTTGTTCTTCTATACCAAATTGGAATAAAGAAATGCGTCCACCAACTCACCATTCCGTCAACACTTCCGATAAATTTTACAATAAATAGCTAGGGTGTGTACCAATTGTTATCAGTTTTGAATAGTCTTTCAAACTACAAACAACAAAATGAGTTTGTTAAAAGTTTCGGTTAGCTTACTCCTTATTGCATTTGCAACTGCAACACCAACTTCTTCTCCGTCATTTTGGAAAGGTACGTTTTTGGATACGACGGTTGAAGAAATGAGATCGCTGTGTGCTAACGAAGATGCCGTTGCTTGTCTGAAATACAAATTCATGTCGTTACTTGATAACTTCTTCAAAAAGGATTCCTTCCAAGTAAGTTTTTGTATACAGGATACTAAATAATCTTAATCCTTTATTAAGATCACAGATAACGTTGAGGTTCAACGCAATTCGTACCAAATTAACGAGATTTCGAAGCGAGGCGCAGCAAATCTCGAAGAAAACGTTCAAGAATACATTCAAAGCCACGATGTTACTTTCAAAATTCCTATGGTGGATTCAACCGTAACGATCGGATCTCAAAATTTGGATCAAAACGAACTCGATTTGAAACTCCGCTTTTCAGGAAGCCCAGTTGAAGGTTAAATGTGTATAAACAAAATCATAAAAAACTAACTTCTTGTTTTCAGCACGTAAATCTAAATTGAAGAAAATTATTGTTCCAATCTTCATTTTCATTTTATTGAAAGCAATCACCTTGATTCCTTTGGCTTTGGGAGTGCTTGGGTTGAAAGCTTGGAACGCTCTTCAATTATCTTTCTTCTCATTCGTGGTTTCGATTGCTTTAGCAGTTTTCCAATTGTGCAAGAAAATTGCTGCCGATGGTGCTCATCCACAAATTGCAGCTCATGGTCCATGGGATGCAGCCTACGCTAGAGCGTTTGCTTACGAGCCAAACACTGTTAATGAAGAAGCGCAAAATTTGGCTTATTCGGCTTACGCATAAGTGATAAAATTTATTTATTTTTGTACTTAATTATTTATTGTAGGTAATTTTTTGAAAATAAATTATTAATTAAATTGTAATTTTCACTTTATTTGTTTATTCAATTTTAAAGAAAAATTATACATTTCGATTTAAGCTTCAGGCATTATCGACTCCTTGCTACATATGTTAAGAATAATTTAGAACAATAATCATGGAATTCCGGTTTTTATTTTATTTAAGTTGTAGATAGCACCTTAGCCTAATATAATAATTAAATTTTTATAATAAAAATATAATTAATATAACAAAATAATTAAATTAAACTTCTTAAAAAATTGATTCATTCGTAGTTTATTATCATCATCAGGGACTTTCCATTCCTGTCGGAATATAACCACTTCCATTCTGGAAGTCTTCACAATCCGTTTTACGAGGTGGATTACTCCTCTGTTTTACTTTAGACAACAGGCGCGTATGGAATTCGAACCTGCGACTACTTATTCGTAGTCACATACGTCTTCCAACACGCCACTCTGCTGCTGATAGTTCATAATAATATTTTATATAAGTACTACTTGAAGATGTAAATCCAAGAAGCCAGCATTGATAAATAATCTTTGGAATTTTATAGCTTGCTCAGAAAAACGATAAATATTATTATACTAATTTTCAAATTTACAATATTCTTTTTTAAATTAAAATTCATACTTAAAGTGCAGGCAAAGTAAATGAAGTAAAAAAGCCAAAAATTAAAAGTATTAGGCTTTTCATTGTTTCTACACTTTCCGAACTATCTTCTTTCATGTGAAATTTGTATTTACAATTCTTTCTCAGCAGTAATTATTTTATTTCCTCATCTTGTTATTTCTTTTTCATAACTTGGTGGATATAATTGGAGAAGAGCTTTTTTTGATCTTCTTTTTCTAACTTTAATAACTACGTGATGTTCATTGTCGTTCATTATGCCAACAAAGAATAAAACCTTGGTCTTTTTGGAGACGATTTATGCCCGATTTCTTCACTCATAATTATCTTTTAATTCTCTAATCTCTCCAAATGTTTTTTCTGTTGTTGCTTATAATATATTTAAAAATCGTCTGATTCAGACCCATCACACTCAGATCAGTCTCTTAGGTAAAATTATACTTTTCTTCAAGTCCACTATTCCGCCAATTAAGCTTATTTTACTGGAGCGTATGGTTTTGCTGCAGTTTGTTGGTGGTCAGGTTGATGTTCAACTGTCAAGCTGTTGTTGAAAAAACTTCTCCAGGTATCTGGCTCTACCACAATTTAGAGCAAAAGTGGAAATTTCCGTACTATGTAATACAAAATATCATGACTGCAAGCGTTCACTTCTTCTAGGCAGTACAATTATAATAGAATGAAGTTAGTTGCCATAAAACTACACGTTAAAACGTTTACAAGTTCATTTTACTACTAATCTGGAAAATCTTCACAAGAATGATTATAATAAACTTCGACATTTACCAAACTGATTGTACTACTATCAGATGCAAGAATTCTATGTTGGTATCTTAACTCAATGTCATGTTATGTGTTAAGTGGTACATGGTACATATATGTAAGTTAAAAAATTTACATATATTATAACATTTTATTGGTAATAAAATCTTGCAAAAACTTGATAAATAACATAAACAAACAAACATTGAAAAACATAAGCATAGTTTTGTTATTAAATAACTTGGGGAATTAGAAAAAAAGCTGTAAGAACATTAAAAATTGAATAATGTTTCATTCCTACACACTCTCATCTATTTAAGTTGAGCTTTCCCTGATGGGGTAATATCATTTACTTTAATTAATGATTTTTTGATTACTTCACACATTTTTTTACCGTTCCACAAACAATATTCTAATATCGTTATTTGTTTCTAAATTTGACTTGATTTTTTTAATTTTTTTAATAAAATATGAACTTAAGCTACGGATTACCTGATTTATTTTTTTAGGTGCTCAAAAATGTAAAGTAATTAATTATGTTTCTTGTTTTTCTAATTTTACAACATAATAAAGAACTAATTTTTCATGTCTGTATAACAATAACGTAATATTTACATTTTCAAATGATAAATTTTTAAAAAATTATGCTTTGATTTATTACTTCAGTAATTAAGATAAATTATGACAATGAGTAATGTAACAAAAAAATGTATACAGGGTGTTTTAATATCAATCACCTAAGTTTTAAAAAATAATTATTTAGAATAATTAATATGGCAAGAGTTTCCACAAAAGTTAAATTTTGTGTGTAATTGTCAAACACAACATTTTTTAAAAAAGAGTTCTGCTTACATTGATGTTGCATTGACAACAAAGTACAACAGGTATGTATATAGTAGGTATGTATAATTAGTTTAAACATATTACATAATATGTTTTTAATATGTGAGAGATAAATAAATGGGACATCGAACAGTACAAATTTCTTATAAGAAGATTTTCTACCAACATACAAAACGCGAAAATAGGTGTGACCTCTCAGGAAGTCTACGGTTTAATTGTATGACTAACCTGACCAGCTTAAAAATACTTATATTTTTCCTTCGAATTGCAACCCAACAATATTTTATTTTATTTATTATCTTTCCCTATTACCTTGTTAAAATGTTTGATGCAGGCATGGAAACAGTACTCTATTACCTATTCTTATGTTACATTATCCTGAAGGACAATTTCTTCTAGATAAATTTTGTTTAATAAAAGAGTAATAATTTGTCTGAAAAACTGTTTTACTTTTCATTTTACTTGTCGAATTTTACAGCAAAAGTTAATTAACCTATCAACAAGGCCATCTGCATCTTGAAACTTTCGATAACACAGTTTTTATCGCACGTGGTTTAAAAGTAAGACGCACGCCATGCCAGTGCGTAAAGAAGACAGCGGAACAGTATACGGAACCAAACCATAATGTTATTATTTTATTTGGGTATCAATTAAAATACAAGGCACACTCAATCCTCTGACCTGTTAAACCGATATATAACCGCACCCACACGTTATCGTTCATTAATTTATCAAACATCATGTGGAAGTTAACACTTCTAATCGTTACCACAGCTACCATAATTTCATTATCCAATGGGGTTGAAATCAAAACTGGTGAAGAGTTAGTGTCATCTGTAATTTCAGATTGTCTCGATATGGAATGTGTTAAACAAAACGTTTTGTCTTACTTGGATACTTACTTAGATAACAACGGAAGGAAAAGCAGGAAACTTAAGGTACTATATAAAAATAATTAAATTTCTCTTAAAATAAAAACTTTCAGAACCTCGATGCAACGATTTACAAAAGAATTTCCAAAATCCTAAAAACACACGAGATTCGAGTCACACTACCCGAAATCCTATTCGACAGAACCGAAATTGTCTATAATCCGAAAAGTGGATTTGATGTCGCAACTCCAGATGTAGAAAGTAAAAGGGATGGTTTTAGGGGTTTGCAAAAATAAAGTGTTCGTTTTTTAGGTCGTGGCTTACTAAAGAAAAAATTATTTTTGCCGATTCTCTTGTTACTCAAGTTAAAAATGAAAGCTTTGATGCCAATTTTCGTAGCTTTAATAGGACTGAAATCACTTAAAGCGTTAATTTTGAGTAAATTGGCTATAGCTATCGTATTAGGCTTCGTAATTTATCAATTTGTAAATAAAGCCGGTAAGTTGAAAGCATAATTTTGGTGCTTGCAGTACATCGATTCGTTTTAGGTATGGCAATGCCAATGAGCATCACTCCTTCACCAAGTGATCCTCCAATGTCTTTGTATGGAGCTCCGGTACCGTCGACTTCACCACCAAGCTCGTACGAACCTGGATGGGAACCCAATAATCCTGGAGGACCCTACTCTAGGGTTTGGAGTCCTAACAGCGATTCTCAAAATATAGCTTACTCGGCGTATTATCCAGGTGCCGGTAGTTCAAGCACTTCCAGACCGTAATAGACTAAAGCGTGATAATTTATTTAAATTCAACCAAATATTTATTTTTTCACAAAAACAGAAAACTTGAATTGTATAATTTATTGTTTTTTTTAATAAATTGTGTATTATTTTATCAAGAATTTAAACTACTAGAAAACTATTTTGCGTATGCAGTGAGAAATACTGGCAATAATTTATTATTTAAATAAAATTAAATGCAATGTCAACTCAAGTTGTTCTCGTTACTCGCACTAAAGACGGAAAAATATCTCAATTAAAAATGCAGTGTAAAAGAAACAGGGTTTCTGAGTATTTACGAATTTCCAGTACCCTTCCTCTTCAAAATCCAATTAAAGTGAATTGACATGACTTGATCAATCCTAGATCCAAGCTATCTTCAGATGTCGAATACCACAGAATGCATTAAAAAGCTTATTAAAAAAAAGCTGGAAAAAAAGAAATAGAAATTTTTGGGGACAGTTGAAACTGTTTCAAATTTGTTCAGAAGAAAGAGTGATAAGCGAAATTGATTATACTTATGCTGAGCACAGTTTACCATGTCAGAATTGACGGTGTCTTTAAATAATTTGTTCATGATTTTTAATTTTTGTTGTCAAATATGTATATACTGATTTTACTCATAGTTATCTTCAAGTTAGCGAACTTTAGGTTAAATTGACGAAATAACCAATCGGACAACAACAAAACAAATAAATCAATCATCTCATTGGTTATTTCGTCAATTTAACCAAAAGTTCGCTAACTTCAAGATAACTATAAGTAAAAAAATCGGGCATTATTAGTTAAAATGTCATTTAGCATTTCCCATTGGCGGAGGTACAATATTGGACTTTGGCTATTCAGCCAAATTATCCTTGATTGTTAAATCAAGTTTAGGGATCCAAACTGACGACAAAAATTAGGTTCAAACTGGAACACAACTAAATTGAATTGGTGAATTTAAATTTCAAGTATGCACGAAACGCTTAAAAATGTATTTCGTAGAATTAATTTCGTGGAATCACCGCTGGCGCCATCTAATAAAATTTAATGAAGTGAAAATTTGCAAATTCCCTTAAAACCTCAAATTCGTGGTTTGACCCCGGACTTTCAAAAGCTTGCCGACAACTACCGATTCCATGTTTCTGATAATACGATTCGCTATAAAAATACACTCCCACTCGTTTTGGTTTCTAATAAGTGCACCACCGCACCGGTTCCATCAACAAAACAATTTTTTGGTTTTTCCACATAGTAACATCAAAGTCATCAGCATGGGAACCAGTACAGAGTAAATATGATAGCCTTTGTTGTGTTATATTATATTAATAATGTTTTTAAGACTTCGTCTGGGTTCAATAAAAATCGTAGAAGAAAATAATTTGGACCATAATATTTACGATGGAATTCTTCTAGTAGCACCACCTGTAAAAGATATGAAATCTAGTAAATTTACGGATGTTATCTCGAAGGCTTTGAAATACGATCCTTCTATAGAATCGGAAACTATAATTTTACCGCTCGATAATTCGAATGCTAATCGTTTGGTTTATGCACCAACAGGAACTTTGAATTCTGATTACACTGATGTTAGAAGCTTTCAAGAAGCTGCAGCAAGAGGTGTGAAAAGAGCTGTGAAAGCAGGAATTCGTAAATTGCTTGTCGTCTTGGAAGATTATGCAAAATTTAAGAACACGCAATTGGTCACCTTGCTGGGGGTCTTCGAAGCTTTATATGCGGTGAGTTTTTCAAAATAATAAAAATCATTTTACGTCATGTATTACTGAACTTATCTAAGAACATTAACGCTTTTGTCTCTAATAATACTATTTATGTAACAAGATAAACAATTATTTAAAATAGTTTGATTATATGGGGCCTCGCAGGAAATTAACAAAAAAATATAATGATAATATTATTATATAACATATAAAATATAATATGATCTTTTTTGAATGCTAAAATGTTTTTAAAATATTTAAATTTGAAATATGTTTACGATTATTTCTTGTACATATTGACAGGAAAATTATTTATGTAGGTATATCATCGACCTTACAAATATGCAAAACCATTATTCAAGTTCACGTTTTGATTTACTTTTAAAATTATTTAACTAAATTGAAATTTTTGAAATTTATAAATACATTTTTTTTGTTATAAAAAGAAATAATGACATTGAACTTCACTTGGTAGTTATTTACGTATGCTTTTATAATCTGTTATCAATGTAGGAAAACTTTTGATTGTGTACTCAAAATCTGAATACTAATTGTGTATTTATCATAATTTAAAAATATTTATTAAGTATATAAAATATTGTGTGTATTTAACATGAAAAACAATTAGGTACAATTAAATAGTAGGTACTATATTATTTAATTAATGAATAAACCATTTTTACATATTAGGAATGAGCCCGTCCAACCACATTACAACTCAGTAGCCGTTATTTACTGATGGTTTAAATCAAAATGACTTACTAATGAATATAATTAATGACGTGGCCTTTTTAATAATTCTCAGATCGATTTAGACTTTAGATCACGGCGGTGAATCCGATGCAACCACAATTTGAATAGCGGTTTCTCGTTTTCTAATTCTTCTTCTTAAATTTTTAAAATTTGATTAACTTGGAAAATCTAAAAACACAATATTTTTTTATATCCTTGAAATAAATCGGCGGGTGTCCCCTGTCATCCTTAAAGTTAATTTAAATATTAAAAATCATTGTATGCAGATGTAATTATCGCGAATTCTTACAAATTCATAACTATAAATTTACGAGGAGTAAACTATGACCAATAAGTACATGCTGATTTTTTAAAAACTAAATTTTGAAAAAGTAATCAGAATCTACTAGAAGTTTTTCTAGAAAAGGCCTCGTGGAATATATCTCATTATTAGTATAAATAGAAGCTGTTATCCAAACCACGAAGTTCTTTTTAATCACTTGTTTAATCACATGTTCCTCTGGAATATATGATTCATTAAATTAATATACTACCGATGCTTAGTGTTATCAGACACTGATAACACATTTTTATAAGTATTAAAATGTTAAAATTATTACAATGTAATGCACACTCGGGTCAGCTGATGAACAAACAAGCTTATCATAAAATTTTCAGCTTTTGATTTTCATTTTAATTCGCATAAAAATCCATACGAGAAGGATAAGCAGGATATCTACTTCCCCTCCCCAAACATGGTGACAAAATCAAAGCAAAAATCAGTTAAGGCTAGGCTCCATAAGTTCCCCCATTTTTTAAAATTGAAATTATACCTAAAAATTAAAAAAAAACGACTTTTGAAAAATAGCTGTTGCTTTTTTAAATATCTTCAAAAATATTACCTCTAAATTCCATGGTGATATCTTAAGGGGTTTCTTAAATGACTACGAATAATAAAAATAAAGAGCGTATCTTTATTTTGTATAGTCATTTAAGAAACCCTTAAGGTATCACTATGGAATTTAGAAGTAATATTTTGAAGTGATTTAGAAAAGCAACAGCCATTTTTCAAAAAATGTTGTTTTAAATTTATAACTATAATATCAATTTTAAAGAAAGATGCGAGAGATTTATAAAGCCTTAAATGGTCTTACTAATCACTACAAATACAAACCACCTTGAACTTTTTTTGATTCCACGATTATTAATTTGAAAAATTTGAATCCGTTTAAAAACGTTCCCGTTTTGTTTCATTTTTTTCACACCAGAAAGATGTTCAACATTGTGCATCGGAAAAAAGTGATATTTATAGAAAGGAATACACCAATTGACTAAACAAAGTGGGCTTTTGCTTTCACTAGAAAATACTCACCTCAAAAACGACTGGACGAATTAACTTGCAATTTTGGAAGAATATAATATGAAAGAGCAAGGGGAATACATTATGCTTTTTGGCACTTTTGTATTTTATAAAATATGTATTTTATGTCAAAATAGGTAGTTTCAAAACTTAAAAAGCTGTAACCCATAAGTCTATACCGACTTAAGGACTATCGTGTATATCAAGAACTTATTTTTTAATGATAGTGTGGAGTTTCTGCCCATCAACCAGTACATTTTGCATGGTTTAAGTTGGCTTTGCTTGGTTTTTATATGGTGAGCTCATGTTAATCCACGATCGAGGTGTATTCCCAGATATTTTACTACCTCGGACTGAGGAATTGATTGGTTATTAAATGTGATTACAGGGCAAGTTCCTTTTCTCAGAGAGAAGGTAATGTGGACCGATTTACCTTTGCTTAATCCAATTCTCCACAGTTCAAATCAATTGCAGATTTTGTTTATGTGATTTTGTACCATTTTCGTGATTACTTCGATCTGTAAGTTGAATGCCATTATGGCCGTCAGTGAACGCTGCTAGAGTAGTGTTCACATCAGTCGGCATATCTGCTGTACACACGAGGTACATGATGGATCCCAAGACGCTTCCTGGGGTACACCAGGCTCTATGGAGAGCAAATCCGATGTAGAATCCATCTGCTTCAGAAAAAATTGTCGGTCTTTTAGATAGGGTTTCAGGATCAGAAAGTACGTGTATGGCAAAAGTTTTTTGAATTTATATAGGAGCCCATCATGCCAAACTCTATCGAAGGCCTGTAATACGTCCAAAAAACTGACAGACAATATCTTTTTAATTCTAGGTCAAATCGTATTTTGTTCGCAATTCTGTGGACCTGCTCGATGGTTGAATGACCCCGTCAAAAACAAAACTGATGATTCGGGAAGGTTTTGTTTTCAGAAAATATGGGTTGAAGTTTCTTTAATAGGATCTTCTCAAGCACATTAGAAAGTAGTGGGAGCAGGCTGATGGATCTATAGGATGAGACAGCATTCCCATCTATATCCGGTTTTTGAACCATAATAATTTGTAAAATTTGCCATTGTTGAGAAAGATATTATTATCATTCTTAGGCCAAGATCTGGTAGTTCTTGCAGTATTTCGCCCGTGATGACATCAAAACCTGGTGTTTTCTATTGTGAAATTTCGTGACAAATAACTCGACATATTTCTTTTTTTTTAATTGGTAAGGCTATTTGGTAGGGTGCGTTTAGGAATTGATGAACATGATTCTTTTAATTTAAATTGCACTTTCTAGGTAGGGGTGGAAACACATTTCTCAGATTTTGAGCAAAGGAGTCAGCTTTTTTTTACTGCTGTTCAACTTCCGCTGTTATGCTTGCGGTCTAGTAAGGTTGTTTGTGGCTTTCCAGAGAGAGAGTATTCCGTATTTTTTGTGGCTATCAAATTCTGTAGGTGATGTTGCACCTCTTCTTGTTTAAGATTTTTAAGAGTTTGTTTCAGTTCTCTAGCCGCTTGATTAAATTAAGTTTTATCCGCGGAATGGTGTATTAACTGCCATTTTTTAGCAATCTTCTTTTGTTAGCAATTAGTTCGTTTACAAAAATCGGGCATACGTTTTGTTTATGACTCTACCTTGTTGTATGTGTTAAATTCTAAGCAGCTTCCTGAATAACTCTCGTATACTTATCGACTGCTCGATCGAAATCTTTCTCAGTTTTGATGGGTATTGTAGCTTGTTGATTTAACGATTGCTAGATTATGTTTCTGAAAAGATTCAAGTTGGTACTTTTGTTAAGTAGCATTGGTGGTTTACTTTTGAGTTTGACTTGTGTTGAGAGAGTTACTAAAAATCCAGTGAATATCTGATGGAGATATACTTTGTTGCCATGCCGTTCTTTATGTAAAGGTTTAGTAGATTTGGGATTTTATTGTGGTCCGTATGCCAGTAGTTTCGTCATAATTCAGATTATTTAATTAATTCTTAAAAAGACTTACTGCTAAACTTGTTTGGTGTGAGAATAAAATGTATGTACAGTAGAACCTTGATTATCAGGGTTTCGTTGGGACCGAGGACTTTTGACGTCGAGTTGAAAACATGGATAATCGTGAATGGGTATAATATTTTTTAATAATTCAACATGCATAATATGTATAATTAACAAAATTTATTGAACTCAATAACAAATTTTTTTTCATTTACTACGGTTAGTAACTTTTTTTGAAGTAATCTGTGTTTGATTTATTTTTAACCTTTGTCTCATCAATTTAATCATATTTTTGTATTACATAGGTAACATATTGCTTTTTGGAGACAGAGTTATGCAAGTATTACATTGTCCGTCCGCAATCATTTGCCGTCCACAACAATAAATTTAATTATTTTTATTCGTGACTTATTATTCGTTTATTATCTGTGCCGGTCTGCTTCTTGAAGTTTTCAAAACACGCTTATTGGCAAATAATAATTTATTAAAATTTTGTACGGATAAAACTCTTTGGGAACAAATTATTGGGGTGGGGGGGGGGGGCATGAGTTCCCTGAACACTTTCAACATTTTCTAATGAAGTTGAATTTCTCCTTCTTTAGTATTTTACTGGTGGTAATTTTAATGCATTTGAAACCATTTTTATTTGCCTAACAGGCAATGAAGGGGTGAATTTTCTCGCCAGGATTGGCAAACCCTAAAACATTTGAAGTAAGTAAATGGATTTATGAGTAGCAGTGGTGTATTAATCATACATAGGCTAGCTATGGAGCTGAAAATCGCGATTTTATGCTAAAATCAAAGAAAAATTTTATATAAATTTTGATAACCACTGCTGCGCATCTTCATTTGTTTTCTAAAATATCTCGAAACCTCAAGAGTTTTGAAACAAAAATAAAAAATAGACAGACAAGCGCAAACTCTATTTTCAAATCCAACATTCAAAAAAAGGAAACTCGAGGTACGCGCCTGGTAACAACAAATATGATAAAAATATTTTTTTGATGATAAAACTTAAAACAAATCTTATGTTAAAACGATCGATAATATTTTGGATACCTCTGGATCAATATTCATAAAAATACTATTGATGTATTCACAATTATAATTATAAGCTATAATATTGCTATAGAAAATTTTTTGTTTTGTGGCATTAATAATTTGTCAATAAACACGATTTAATGGAAAGAAACCTAAATGAGAGAATGGAAAAGAGGTTGGGACAGGGTGCAGCTTGCCTGCCTGTGAGTTTAGTGTTGTAATAACGTTTTCTAGATCAAATTTCCCAAAATTGCAATATTCTTATAAATTATGGCACTTCTTCATCTCTCTTATACTACAAAACAGGAAGAAAATAAGAATAGGTACCTGTTAAATAAAAATAATAAACAAGAGCTCTAATTTATATTCATTTTTGCATTTAATCAGAATTTTAATTTTCGGTTTTTTTTACCTTTATCAATATTAATTAAAATTAATATTTATATAAAAGTAAAACTTGATAAATAATCAATGTAATAACAAAAAGTAGTTCAAAAGTTGTTGACGATCCCTGATTATGTGATAAGAAAAACTTGTTATCATTTTATTTATTTTAGCTCGATAAATGTAATCAAAATTTGATTTTATTAATTACAATAAACATGCTTTTGATCCCTTATCCTTGAGTTACAATGTATTTAAAAAAATAAATAATTATATTTTTGTAATTACACCTCAGCCTGTGCCTTGTAACCTTTCACTCACTTTCAATATAAGTTAGTTGTAATTTAAAGACCTTATATTAATCCCAATTGTATCTTTAAGATCTCATAATAAAATCAAATTATATTAATCATCTGCCGGTAAGAGTTCGAATTCCCAGAATCTAAAATACACTTTTTCCTGTAGATATGGCTTTACCAAACGAAAAAACAGAAAAATACAAGCTTTTTAGGGTTGTTGGACTTGTAATAAGGCCACAGTTTAATTTTGAAAATTGCAGTTTTTCCATAAGAAATACAACATGTAAGTGTACTATTGCGTAATATAAAATGCCAAATATGACATACATTGTGTTGTCGGTACGTGTACTGTGTCTGAATCGACAGTGGCAAACGGTAGGGAGATACCAGTCGCTCCCTGACATCCGTCAGGTCAACATTCACATTTTGCCGAGTTGGACCGTTCCTAGGAGATGTTTTTAATGACCTTAAAAGTGAATTTTCTCCGAAATTTATGAACCGATCGCAAATTTTGTTTTTTTTTATCTGCTAATTAGACCCTCATCTTTCATAAACCGCTTTAAAAATTGTAAAATCTCGATCTGAGAATTCCAACTGTCACCCATCTGTCTTATTCATAACTGCATGTCGCGTGAAACCTCTGTTGGATTTTTTCAAAATTTAAGGGTAATTAAAATTATAATTAAGAAATCTATTACTGTTACAATAAAGTAAACTGATAAAGAAAAGCGTCTCTGTTCGAATCCGAGTAAAGGCTCAGTTTGGAATAACGTCTCCGTCTTTGAGGTATTAAATGCTCGAGTACCTTCTTGAGGGAACGGGTAACGCCGTAAGTTGTATCCTTGCAAAAGGAAACCCAAAATAAATATACGTATATAAATTTTAACAATTTGTGTTCTATATATTCTTGTCTACTCTAAAATAATTAATATTTTCATATTTTTCAAAAATTTCGTATTTTTATTTCTATAATATTATTAATATACCGTACAATACAACTGTAATAATCCGAACAGATGTAGCGTGGTCAACTAAGAATTCCGATTTAAAGAGAAATAAAACAAAAACTTTCAAGTCAATTTTAATTTTTTTTACAAATAATGTTCAGCTCTTTGGAAATTCATTTCTTAAAATTACGCTCTCCAAATGTCCACCGTTTTCTGCTGGCACTCTTCGAGTCGAACCCCGAAATTTAGAAAAAAACGTCGCAAAGTTTCTGGACCGATGGCTTGAATTTCCTGGCGGATATTTTCCTTCAACGCAATTAGAGTGCGGGGATTGTTGCGGTAGACTACACTTTGAGGTATCCCCATAAGTAAAAGTCGCAAGGTGTCAAGTCCGGGCTTCTGGGGGCCATGGAAGGTCTCCACGCCGAGAAATCAATTTTTCAGGAAAAACAGGAAAAACAGGTGAATAACAGGTAAAGACCGATTTGAAGTGTGACAAGTGGCCCCGTCTTGCTGAAACCAAGTGTCCCGATTGTATCCATCAAAGTCTTGAAGGGCTGGTTCAAAAAAATTGTTCAACATGTCCACATAACGATCAGAATCCACTGTTACTGCTCGGCCGCGTCCGTCTTCGAAAAAGTACGGGCCAATAATGCCTTGTGCGTGTATTGCACACCAAACTGTGACCTTCAGACTATGCAATTGAGTTTCATGTTTCTGTTTGGGGTTTTCTGAAGACCAATACCGGCAATTCTGTTTGTTTACATAGCCGTTCAGATGAAAATGGGCTTCATCAGAGAAAAAAATGTTGTCGTACGCTTGAAATCGGTTCACCATTTCATTGGCGTAATCAAGGCGTTGTTGATGGTCCCCTGGCTTTAATTCCTGCACTAATTGGATCTTGTAGGGGTGCATGTGTAAATCTTTATGAAGAATGTTTATCAATGACGATCTCTTCACATTTAGAGCGGCCGCGCGCCGGCGTGTCGAGAGGCCCGGTTGGTTGCGAACAGATGCTCTCACTCGCTCTACGTTTGCATCGTTTCTCACAGACCGTCGACGGTTTATCACTCGCTGGGGCAATGTCGAACCAGTTTCTTCGAATGTTCTGACCCATTTCCGAATGAGTTGAGCACTCGGACATTGGTTAAGATTGTGCAAAGCATAATGTGCACGAAAACGACGACGCACAATAATGCAAGAATTTTGATTTTGGTAATAAGCGCGCACACAGAACGAACGCTCCTCACCCGTCCAGCGAACCATGGCGACTGAATTTCCATGAGCCCTCCTTCGTTTAAGACCAACTCCACTTCTCTATTCCTATTCAAAACAATTTTAGAGCGCTTGTAAATCGAAATTCCTTAGTTGACCACCCAGTAGTTTTAAACAGTATTAGGAAATGGTCATGTGACACTATTTTACTGATTATGGTGCCAATCATCAACCTAGGACGACTAACTATTTTAAGTTTTGTGTACTTTCTAAAACACAAAAACGATTGTGTAAGAAGATCTTCGTAAACATTTGCTTTCGATAGGTCATTCCGGCAAAAATCTTTTATTAAATTTTATAAATTGCAAGATCTTTATATTTGTTTTATAATTTAAATAAATTTTAAAAATAATAAACTACTTTAAAATAAAATCCCAACGCAAAGCCTTTTACAATTGGTTCTTAATTTATATGAGAACAAAGCTTTAAATCAACTTAACGAATTTTTAATTTTTGCAGCCCAAACACTTACGAGATCTTGATCATCCAAAGGCGAACAAACTAGACATTTTGGGAATCTACACAAACGACCTAGCAAAAACTAAAGAAATTGTCAAACTAGGTTTAACTCTTGAACATGGACGTCACGTAGCACGAGATATCGGTGGAGGTGATCCTGAGCGAATGTCTCCTGTTAACGTCCAAAAGTATGTGGAAGAACACTTTTCGGATCAAACATCAAGATTACTGTTGTAGACGATCTTGAAACGTTGGAATCCGAATATCCACTTTTTGCAGCTGTTAATAGGGCGGCTAGTGGAATTGAAAGACATCGTGGAAGAATTATGTATTTGGAATATAATCCACCCGCTGAAGTTACTAAAACCTTGCTGTTAGTCGGAAAAGGTGTGACTTATGATACCGGCGGTGCTGATATTAAGGCTGGAGGTATCATGAGCAGCATGTCGAGAGATAAATGCGGAGCTGCTGCAGTAGCAGGATTTTTGAAAATCGTTAGTTTGGTTAAACCACAGCACACCAAAGTCATAGGTGCCTTAAGTGTAGTTAGAAACAGCGTTGGATCAAACGCCTACGTTTCTGACGAACTTATTGTAAGCAGATCCAAAAATATCATCAGAATTGGAAACACTGATGCAGAAGGACGAATGATCATGGCCGATGTTTTATGCAAAGTAAGATATGTTTCATTTTGAATTATGCTTTCAACTTTTCTAAATTGGAAAGAATATAATTTTTGTATATTACTAATTTTTTTTTAGATGAAGGAAATTGCAGTTGATGCTATCAATCCGCACTTATTTACAATTGCAACTTTAACCGGGCATGCATGTCTTGCAGTCGGCGATGGTTATTCAATCGGTAACTGAACTATTCCAATGATTATTTTAAATTAAGAACATTTCGTATATTCATATGGCTATTGAAAATCTTTCTAGAAAAAAAAACATCAATTTTGCATACAAACATTTCTATAAATTATATAACGGAATGCGGAAAACTGTAATTTACAGACTTCTTTAAGATTCCACCACGGAGGTTTGTCTTCGTGCTAGACCAACCGGTCACAACCGGTTCTGCAGAACTTTAAATTTTCTTTGGCTTACTCGTTACCAGATGGCAGAAATTTTTTCTGCCTAAAACTTTTTATCAAATACCCACATTGTGAAATTTATACTAGGCGGATGTGAATCATTCTGTAGAATTTGATCAAACATTTAAAAAAAATCCAAAAAAAATTTATTTTGCAAAATATGAAAGCAAGTCAAATAGAAAAATTAAAAGAAGTAAATTTAAATATATAATTGGTTATTATCCCATTGCATTATTTTAGGAAATAATCAAAATTTAATTATGCCCAACACTTTTACTTGAGTCGGAATAATTTTTAATAGTATGACTTTGTAAAAAATTTACATTCGAAACTTGAAAAAGTTCGCGTAAAAAGAAGTTCAGATGTGAACTTTAATTACAAGTCAATTTTTTTTAATTTTGAAGATAATTATTGTGCGTACGTTATTTAACATCACGATTTTTATTGCCATGTAATAGCTTAACTGTAAAAATACAAACTACGAATGTATTTGCAATCAAAATTATCCACTTTTCCGTTACATGTCCCCATTTTCTTTGGAATTACCGTTTCATGTAATAATGAAGATGCTAAAAGTCGTTGCCATTCCTGAGCAACAATTTAAAATTTTTGTAGGTCATTTCCGCATATCAAATTTTAACAAGATTAATAATTATTTTAGTAATGGATAATGGGCCTGCCCGTAGTGCCAATAATGCTCAACTGTTGCAAGAGCATGGTGATTTAATTGGCGATCCTTTTGAAATATCAACATTGCGTAGGGAAGATTTTCGGTTCCACTGTGGGAAGACTGAAGGGGAGGATATTTTGCAAGCCAACAACTTGCCATCGAGCAGGACTCCAAGAGGTCACCAAGGTACGTTTATTTTCATTTGTTTTTACAGTTTATAACCCAAATTTTATAGGACCCGGAGCTTTTCTCATATTGGCGTCAGGATTGAACCAACATGGACTAGATTCTGAAAAACCACTGAAGTACAGTCACTTGGATATAGCTGCTTCAGCTGGAGACTTTCCTCACCCCGCTACTGGCGCCCCAATAGTTGCATTGGCGAGTGCGTTCTTATTATAAATTTTTTTTATTTTGTTCAAATAAAAATTATTTTGATAATATATCAAACTATGAGGTGTAGTAACGTACTTAAAAATATAATTTACTTATATTGATAAATATTGTTTAATTAATTGAAGGAAGAAAATATTAATTCAAAAGGTAACCCAGCTAGCTTCTTGCCGCGTCGACTTTTCATTGTAGATATGTTGGAAAATTTTTAGAAGCAATCTCTCTTTCATTAAAATTTTTGAAACGATCGGATAACAATCTCAAAATACAGTTATCATCGTAATTTTTCTTCAAATCTGGCGGTAATTTCTTTAATGTATGTATGCAAGTGCGCACCATAATCAATTCTTGTTTCCTGGTAGTGTGAATTGTCGATGCATCTAGCAAACACATTAACCTTTTCAATATTTTTGACGGAGGAGAGTATAAAAAGCCAATCTCTTCTAGGAAGATGATTTTCAACAGTCTGCATGGGATTAATTATTTGCAGTTGATTACGCTGAACCATTTGTTCTTCACTATGGATTTTTTTGTCTTATTTAAGTTGCTTGAAATTGTTTAAACCTTCAGTACATATTATGTACTATAGCGGCAACTTTGGGATAAAATTGTTATGCATTGCTGTTAATCTGTCTTCAAACTACTGCCCTTACTTCTGCATTTAAACATTGATTTCCAACTGGAGAAGGGTGTTCTGATTTTAAACAGCACAAAATAACTTGGTTTCTTTCTAATGAAAAATTAAACATTACTTTACATATTATCCGAAAGCGGCTTTAAGTTTTCTACTTGCTCTTATATTCTTTATACATTTCACTTATGGCGTTCCATATTTTCCAATGTTGGATTAAAAATGAATGTTTCTATGATGCGGGTGGAAGGGGTGTAATAAACTGACAAACAGTGCATGCTACAAGTAAATTAGCATTATTGTTAAACTGGAAGTATAGGTTACAATGAAAAACACCTCCGTTTTTCAAACGAAGAATTCTTTCTTTTCACAAACCATGGCATAGCGGCCGTTGCTGTAGCATTTTCAGCACTTGGTTGATCTGTCTTCTTTTGCATTGTTTCGTCTCATGATTTGATGCCCAAAACCTGTATTAATCTTAGGTTATCATATTTCTTGCATTTTGGTTTTCAGATTTTATTAATAATCCACCTACGACCTACCCATCCATCTCCACTTTTGATCTGTGCAATAATATCCTTTTCAGACACTGCAGATTTACATTGTTTCTGATTCCTGCTTATGGCTTGATCTCCATTCTTATCTCACGATTCGTTATCCAAAAAATTTATGGGGGTTTAAGCGTAACCAACTTAAATTTGATTCCTTCCTTTGGCTTTCTTTCCCATCAGTTTGTTCACTTCTGGTCCTATTTACTTTGAAATTTTTACATTGGTTTGTTCCTTTTATATTCCTTTTTATAAACGATTGCAATTTTTTCAAGTACATAAGTTTAAAATTATGGTATTAAGTTTGTAATATTTGTCTTCATTTGGGAAATTTTTTTAATTTATTTATAACTTGTTGGGATAAATTTTTTAGTGAAATTAAGTTAATGGTTTGTTTCTTAAATTTTTTTTATTAATTTTAAAAATAATAAAAATGTTTTTTACATTAGTACCCCTAAAACTTAATAATATTGGTTAGGTATGCAAATATTTTTTTATTTGCAATTTAATTTTAAATTTTTTTATAAATTTTGGGAAAATTTTAGTGCAAATTAAACAAATAAGATTTAAGCTTTACTTAAATTATTTTTTAAAATCAGTAAACTTATAATAATTTAATAAACATTACCCAATAATTTAATTTTTATATTTTAAAAACCCATTGGACCCTTTCTACTTTAAAAAATATTAAAGGTTGACTGATATGCAAATATTTTTAAAACAATTCTTGAGCTTTCTTTAAAACTTTGTTTTTATTTAAATAAACAAATCAGGGAATTTAAGGCGAAATTTCCTTAAAATAGTTATAATAAGTAATCAATTTTAAATTTGGCGCTAATCTTTTTGAATAAGATCGATTGCACTCGAATTAATTTTAATTTTTATGATTTTCAATTTAGCGCACACTTAGAAGAAATTTAAATTATTTAATTAAATTATGTAGATTATTAATTGACTGAAATGCTTTTTAATTTTAAAGTTTCAAGTAGAAGAATTTGCATAAATTCCTTAAAACCTGGGAATGATATGCTGAGAGCGTATAGGCGTCTGCTACTTTTATTTGTTTGGAAAAATGATATCTTCATATTTAGCGCATCACTTTAGAAGAAATTTAAATTATTTAATTAAATTATAGTAATTTTACTTGCACAAGTGAAAATGACGTCAAGATCCTTTAATTTTAGCGGAAGTTTCAAGTGAGAACTGGAATTTGTACATAAATTCTTAAAAACCTGTAATGATATGCTGTGTATAGATCGGCAATCCGTTTTATAAATTATAAAAGTAGCGCATATTTATAATATTTTTCTGTGTGGAAAATTATTCCAAATTTTAATTAATCGAAACTGAGTTTGTTGGCCAGAGAAAGTAAGTCAGTTTTTGTTGTTTTGTTTAAATTTTACTATGTGAAAATTTAACTCACCAAATATGAAAGCGATTTTTCTAAAATCAAAAACTGGAAAAAATTATAACTCAAAGTTTTTTAAAACAGGTTTAAAATTATCTAAGAGTTTTATTATTTCTGTGATCAGAATTTTATTAATTAAAAAAGGAGGATCGTCGCTGTGAGAATCAAAAACTCATTGTAGCCGATCAAGTTGCATAATCACGATGCAATTTCTTCCTATAGTTTTCAGAATTATAATGTAATTGAAATTTAGCACGGTACGACTTATTGAAATAAAGAATGGATTAGTGTAAATTCCATTCGGGAAAAAATAAAAAATACCTTGTAACTACGACACGGTCGATTTATTATTTTGAAAAAAGGAAGAAACTGCGTTTTTTAGAGCTTTTAAGGTTAGAAAATATTTATCTTGTGAAAAATATTGTAAACTAATAAAACTTCAAGCAGTAATTCAAGGTCGTGATTGTTCTAATGCATTTTAAACCGCAAGGATAAATGATATCAATAACTTGATAGAACCACATACCTCCTTGATCTTAACTTGTAATTGAAAATCCTGTTCCTGCTTCTAACAATTTCAATGCAAGTCAAGGATCTTACAAATTTTATTACAGTGCAAATCATTGGACAATGGTTATGTTTGGGTAACAATGTGGAACCAAAAAAATAAGTACATAATATGTAAGCGATAGTAGTGAGAAAATGAAAAATAAACGTAAGCTAATCTGAAAAAAATACAAAAAAAGTCTAATTTATTCGATTTCTAATTTTGCTTTCATTTTTTTCGACCAAGTGCGTCAGATTCGTCTCGCAGCCAAAGGAAAAAGTTACTTTGTAGGTTAACATTCTAATTTTAAATTTGCATCATGATTTATTTATAACAATAAGGAGTACCTAATTGTACGTGCGATTAATTGCATTGTTTTCAAAGTCACGGTTTTATGCGTTAAGGTGTGTGCGGATTGCGTGAGCGTGATACTGGTCCAATTGGCAATCAAACTAGGAAGTTCTAATACAATAAAAACGTGTTACTATTTTAGTAGTTTGTATGTTAAGGATGCATTTACGTATCCTTTAGAAAAAGTAAAAACGAGTTTGATGCACTTCACATGCACGCAACTCAATAGTGGAAACCTATAGAACAAAGTTTAGGTGTTCGATTTTATTTGTCCGAAAACGAGTATTTTTAAGAGTCAGGAAAATTTTTCAAATATTTTAATTTTTTCAAAGGATTCAATTGGACCATCTCGTATTTCAAAAAAAAAATAAATAAAAATAATCACAATTTTTAATTTTTATCGGCTCGAGCTTTAACATTATTTACAGCATAATTTATATTGAAAATTTTGCATAACATTACGAGATAAGGAATCTGAAAGGAAGTGAACATTTCCTTTTATTTTCAATGTTGACACATTTTATTGGTTTGAATTGTAATAAATAAAAATAGCATAAACTTGATATTGAAAGCACTGAGCATTTAATTCAGGTTTATGGTAACAAAAATGGATGCCTTACTCTATGTAATTATTTTAAACTCTCTGATTATATCTCACGCCTACAGGGGCGGACTGGCCATAAAATTTTAGTGCCAAAAATGTCGAAGCGGCGGCCCTTGATTACGACGACCCTAAGCTAATTAAGCAATTTGAGAAGATATATAAATTTTAAACTCAAATTCAAATCCAAATTGCCGTAGGAGATTTATCAAATTTATCAAAGCATGAATAAATAAGGTGAACGTCGCATCTTATCTCGACGACTAAGCAGCAAAAGAACTTAATGTAAGGACGAACCTGTGAGCAGAAAAAGAGGAAAGCCAATCAAGCATAGGGGACAATTCTCAACAGAGAAAGAATAACGCTATATAGAAATATCCTGCATAGTTAAACCAAACATCTGATTAATAATAACGCTACAAAATGTTTATGTTGCTGTTGGAAACAGAAATAACCGAAATAACTCTAATAACACAGGAACAGCAGAGCTTTACCCATTTTAGACCTATAGTTCAAAGAGTACACTAAAATGTCTTTTTTAGGGTGGAAAAACTTTCAACCAGTAATAGAACACCAATGATAATTGAAGTAGAAAACAATAATAAATACTGGAGAACCAGAAGAAAGTAGGTTTTTGATATATGAATTAAATAAAGAAGTTAAAACTAGGTTGCTTGTTTATCAAATTTATAGTTTAACGCCACCTGAATAGGATACATCAACTGTAATTAAAAATAAAGCAGTTGGTTTATAAAAGAGTTAATTACCCGTCAATAAAGAACTTCAAATGTGATGAATATTATATTATATCAGAAGCTAAATGGTGTGCAGTGCAACAGCAATGTTTTCACACACAAAAAAAGAAAATAATTAGTGGGTCCAAATAATAAAAGAAGGTTGGATATTAATTGGTTATAAGTTCATAGAAAGAAAAAGGGTGCCACTAAATATTGCCATGGTAGAAAGATAACAGAACATGGAACACACGATTAACATGCAATTAAAAAATGTTAACTTTTATATTATTTATTATTAGTTTTAATTAGGTGAGAATTGAGAAACTACAACCTCGAATGAAATACAACTTACTGTCATAATTGTATTTATTTGTTATTAAAAGTTCGTTTGTTATATAATTTTTAATTTTTCACGGAAAATTACTTGCAACCAAGATTTGGGAAAGCACGATCAAAAGTGTTATTTAAATATGCTTGAAATATAACCATTAGCTTATTAACTCTTAAACTGAGCAACAGCCGCCAGAGAGTGGGCCGGGTGAACCCTGGCCTACCTAAAATTTATCTGAGTTACCCTTCGACCCACCTTAGATTATTCGTACTAATTGAAAATATTATCTTATCTACTTGATAAACTTATCAATTATTATTTAAATTTACACTTGTTTATTACGGCCGTATTCACTCACGTCTAATTTATTGGATTATTCGCTTTGACCAAGCAATTTTATTATTAGCGGGTGCATTAGTATTAATTATCTAACGTCAAGTACAAACTTTTATGCACTAGTGCAAAATAGTAATGTAAATTAAAACTAATAATAATTCAACTAAAACTTAGCTATTATAATCATGATATTACTAAACTGTAATTGTAAATAGGTAATTTTAGTCACTATGCCGAAGAATGTAAAGACAATTTTAATTATAACAAAATTCAGTTTTAAATCATGTCCAGGATCATTGTAGTTCGTAAATCCGTAAATTCTTCATAGATGTCGGGTTTTAATATTTCAAAAAGCTTGAAAAAAAAGATTCTGTTTTATAAATAAAAATCTAAATTTTTTAATGTCAAATCGTCCTAAATTAATAGTTTAAAATTTATATAAAATTATATTGCCATCCAAAAAATTGTAGATTTAAATTTTTGGTTTTTCGATGCTGTATTTATTAAAAATTACGATATTAATACTAAATATTAAAGAAGAAAATGAACAGTAAACTGTAGATTGAAGTGAAATCTTTAGGCAGAACATAGCTTCCCAAAACTCTAGGGGGG
The DNA here is from genome assembly GCA_036346125.1 of Lycocerus yunnanus. Taxonomy (NCBI): domain Eukaryota; kingdom Metazoa; phylum Arthropoda; class Insecta; order Coleoptera; family Cantharidae; genus Lycocerus; species Lycocerus yunnanus. Next base: position 2,385,743 of record JARFIX010000017.1, read on the forward strand.
CCTATGTCCGCTCTCACTGTAAAGTAATATAATATAACCTTATCGAGATGATCACTGGTTTTTACTTGGAACCCATCCATACATGTAATCTATCGTTGCGAATCTAAAAGAGGGAAATAGGGCTTTAGCTTAACTTCGCCCTCCTCTTTTAATAATTTAAAATTAAACAAATTAAAAGTTTACAAAACATTGTTTTGCCTGTTTTGGAGTAGAAGGCCAGATTGCTTCCATTATATAGCAAATTATTTTAATTTCTCTAACTGTGCAACAACAAGTGTGAAGTTGAATGGTGTTACGCAACAGAAATCCTACCAACAAAATTGAAAAATTTGAGTTACCTCTTTTTTTACGCCTATGAGTAGTGATACCATATGTTAGTGTTATCGAGTCACTTTAAGATTTAATTTACCTTTTATTTGGATTACTCCACCTACTATAACTTCGTTATGTGCATTTTGGTCGTTGTCAATAAGGAACTGGGCAAGAAAAAGAACTCCACAAAGACATAACGCTTAAAGCCAACGATTTCTCCAAATACTTCAAAAATGCAACCAATAGTTTAAACGAGAAAATTCCAAAAGTAACCACAAGCCCATTGCAACATTTAAATTCAACTTTTCCAAGAACAGAAACATCCATATTCTTACACGATGTTACCGAGGCCGAAATAGAAAACGCAATATCGCAACTAAAAAATTCACCATCGTACGACATCTACAACTTAAACATAAAAATTATAAAATTCATCTATCAAGACATACTACCGGTACTATGTCACATTCTGAACACGTGCATGATACAAGGAATCTTTCCGGACACTCTCAAGATATCAAGAATTATTCCAATATACAAAAAGGGAAATAAAATGAAGCAGCCAATTACAGACCAATATCAATACTACCCATATTTTCAAAAATATTTGAAAAATTACTATGCGATCGTTTTCTGGACTTTTACACAAAAGGAAACTCTAACAAAACAGCAATTTGGATATCAAAAGGAAAAAGCACGATAGACGCAATTAGATATCTCACAACTCAAGTGTACGAGAAACTAGAAAACAAACAAAATGTCAAATTGTTTTTGCGATTTAACGAAAGCTTTTGATATGATGGACCATAAGATATTCCTCAATAAAATCCAACACTACGGATTCAGGGGAATTGCTTATGATCTAATAAAATCATACCTCAGCAGCAGGACGCAAGCAGTATCATGGAACGAACAATTAAGCAATGAAGAACCTGTAACATGTGGTATTCCGCAAGGCAGCATTTTAGGACCGCTCTTCTTCGTCGTGTATATAAACGATCTTCCAGGAATTATGGAATGCCCGACAATTCTATACGCGGATGACACAGCCATCATAGAAGAAAGCGACACGCAATCCAACAAACACAAGGAGACCGCAGCAAAATGGTTTACATCAAACAGATTATTGATGAATGATAATAAAACTTACGAGATAACTTTCACAACCAACAGAACCGATAAAAATCAGCAAAACACAGCAAAATACCTAGGCATAACACTGGACAGCTACCTCACCTGGAACGACCATACAACAAATCTAATGAGCTCACTAGGCACAGCTCTATATGCAATACGTAGAATAAAGGCAACCATTGGAAAAGAAGCTGCAAAACTTGTATATTTCTCGATGTTTCATGCCAAAATGGTGTACGGTCTTCAGATTTGGGGGCACTCGACACACCTGAACCGAATCTTTATAATGCAAAAAAGCCATACGAGAATTAGAAGGATCGCCTTGCAGAACACACTGCAAACCATTGTTTAAGTCTCTCAAAATCATGACCTTGCCCTCCGCATACGTATACGCCTCCATAGTGCATATTAAGACTGACAGTACAACACATACCACAGCTACTCATTCCTACGAAACAAGACGAAGGAACCAATTGCAGACAAAACGACTTCGACTCAAATGTAGCGAAGGCGACAACCTAGGCATTAAGTTGTATAACAAGCTGCCAGAAGAAATCAAGAGCCTTCCCTTAGTGCAGTTCAAACGGAAAACAAAAGAATTCCTGACGGAAAAGGCACTATACGAAGTCTCCGAATTTCTGTGTCAATAAGTTGAGATGAAAACCAGCACATGCTGATCTCCACTTTTTAAGTTATTTTATTATTCCGAATTTATTGTAATGCTAACTATAACTTAATAAAGATTATTATTATTATTATTATAAATCTCAATTCGGAACTAAAAGACTTGGATCCAAATTGCAAAAATAATTTGTTTTATATTAATGCTATTTAGTATTGCAGAAAATATCCAAGCGGATTTATATTCTCCGGAAGATTATATAAATATTATGAAGACCTGCAGGAGGAACAAGTTTTCCGTTAACAGAATAAAGAAAAACAATTTTTTGGAACGGTCAATTCCTGCAGACTCATTAAATTTCTACAAGAATTTCTCGACTAACTCAAATTTGGAGAATAATTTAGAAGGTTTTGATGGCCGTCTAGATTTGTATTTGGAAGAATTTCTTTAAGTTTCAATTTAATTTCTTTATGTTTAAGTTTAATAATATTATTCAAATAAGCAGGAAACCAGCAAGCAGAACGAAATAAGTAGGTGCCATAATAATAACAGAGAATTGAAGTGTGGTGGCGTTTAATTCACTTATTTATAGCAGAAAATCTAGTGTTTATATCATTGCCAATAAAACAGTAACAAAAAGCTATAGTAATTGGTGCGTGAGAGTTATGATCACTAACGAAGAAAAATTAATCGGTGCTCTAGGTGTAGGAAAAACAGTGTTAGGAAGAACTTATGATGGGAAACAAGATTAGAAAGAATAGCAAAGGTGAAATAATCAAGATTTAAGCAATTTGTGCTCAATTTCTTCGCTCAGAGATATCCTCTTAACTTAGGACTAGGTCCTGTAATATCCAACAGTAACCTCAGCGAAGTTCCGAAGCCATTGTTAGTACTGTGAGCATACTAATTAGATAAATTAACAATGTAACCAATCAGACAGCAGCAAAATCAAAAAATCAGATATATTATCTAATAGATATATTTAGGTGAAGAAACCGGGCATTATACGGAGAAAATGCAATAGCAAGGTTTGTGAGAGCACAAAGACTGGAATTGTTGGAGCACCTTATAAAGATGGAGGACAAGAGAGTGCCACTAAAAGTTTTGAATAGATGAAAGGAGAAGAATTGGAAGACCACTATCAAGATGGAGTCCACACCATCCAATTGTTACGCCTATCACAAAAGTTGCCAGTGTTCACAAGTTTAACCAAGAGAAAATCTTTGTTGGCTTTTAATGGGAGACTTACTTCTCCCAATTCAGTTGTATCTTAAGTTTACAAGCAATGTAGGTATCAAAACCTAGTTTGTGCAATTGTGTTTTATAAGTAATACTAGAGTTTTTAATACAGAAAATTCACTTGTTATTTTATTGACAAAGTACGAAAAAATTTTTTCTTAATAAACAATTTTAGCGTATACCTTTTGAGCTTAAAGGTCATTATTCGAATAAAAAGGGGCAAATATGTAAAACATCAGTGATTATATTTGAACGGAAGTTGTGCTTATGCACATTAACCATAAAAATTCAAACTAAAATCTAATATCCATATCATCAAAGTTGTCTATTCGTGCCACTACGCTACCCAGGTTTGGCGCTACCAGTGCTTTAAATCTTTATTTCTTTAGTCTTTCATCAGCAAGAATTCAAATTTTGAATCTTTATTTTTGCTAGATTTTTATTTTCTGCTAGCTTTCTAGATTAAACTGAATCAGATCTCTAAAAAGGCAATGCGTGCAGAATATCTAATCCGTACCTGTTCCTCTCTTAAAGAGAAGTTAAAAAAGAAAGTTTGCTAAAACTTTATTGGCGTTATAAATTTTTGCACCCTTTTCCTCTTTAAAAAACGTACTTTTGTTAAATTTTAAGGTATAAACTAATAAAAGAAATCATAAAAAAGTTTCCTTTATTGTACGCAAATAAAACTAAAACGAAATGGTCAAAAATAGCAAAGAGCGTTTATTTGCAAAGCGAATTTTTGAATGCGAAATTGTGGTAATAAAACCGAAAATTTCACCTTTAGGAAGAAGCAATAAAAACTTGGGTTTAACAAACTAATAGAATTGGCGCACTTTTTATTTTTTTGTCCGCCCGCCTTCTTTTTCCAATTAAATAAATATTTTTTTTAAACTTAACTTAATAACCCTTTTGGTTGAAGGTTGGGTAGGAAGTGCAGTTGCGAGATAGCAAAAAATTTACCTTTATTATAGCAACCCTTATTTTTTTCACGTTACCCTTTTTGGTTTTTACCTGAATCGTACACCTACACGAGAAGCATGCGAACAAAAAACTAATGGAGTCACTGAACTTTCTTCAAGTTAATAATCTAAAGAAGAACTTTTAGCATAAGTTGTTAGGAGTAACTAAAAAATTTTCTTATTAATAATTTATTTTGTTGAATTTGAAAATTTTTGAAACGTTAAAGGTCACCTTATTCGAGTTGTTGTGTGCATACAAAAGAATACTTCCCGAGTCAATAAACTGTTACCTAATTCAAATTTTCTTCTTTTATTTTTCTTCATCACCCAGTCGTATCAAACTATCAATGCTATTGTATCTCTATGTAAAGTGAATTTTTATGACGAGGCTGATGCAGCGAACCCACACAACGTCGCTTATGTTTTAAATGCCCCGCAACTACAATTCCCAAAAGTCCATCCAGAACAAACTCGACCAGTTATTTAGTTCCACCCAGCGTGATCTATACAACGCAATCTTACAAAAAGAAAAAAAATATAACAGAAACTTGCTTATTTTATTTCACCGACTTATTAAGAGGGTCTAAACTACCAATCATGTAGATGAGGTTGGGAAACATGTATTTGTTCGCCCAATCTACCGTTAGGTCATCAGGACTCTTCCGCATCTGAATGCACCCTGCGTTTTTTATACACATATTCCGTTCGTTTCTCAGAAAAGAACGGACACGAGGGTGGACCTTCGATGAATAACCACGAAACGAATCAGAAAAAAATACCTTTGTGTTTATGATATACAATACTTAAACAAAAAATATTTTTAAAACGGTAATATTATTTTATTGCTTTGGTTTTTATGAACACCTTGTAATTTAAAAATATTTGGTTAAAAAATTAAGTAGAAGAAATTTTAAACTCGTTTAATTTAAGTGACTCACGTTGAGCAATGCACTTTGTGATGCACATGAATATGGAAATTAGATGAAGTTGACACCTCCTTATTAATTTTTTTTTCGCCAAACCAGGATCTAGCCCCTTTACGGTTTCTAAACGCAGCAAGGGGCTATTTTAACCGAAATTCCTTATTTTTGAATATTTTTTATTTTAATCCGAAGAAATATAATACGAAAATCAAACAATGAAAGAAGACTAAAGAATATGTGGAATGACTGTCATAAAAAGAATGAATCGATGCCTATTTCACCACAGCTAAAAAATTGAGAGTGAGTGGTATAGAAATTTTGACTAATGATTTTCCACTTGAATCAAGTTTTAATTTCATTATTTTGTTTCATCAATTTAATTTTTTTAAAGGTCATCCGAAGCTTTAAAATAGGTATGTAGTTTCGTAATTTGCTGAATTTTTTTTCTGCATTTTTCTTTTTTCTACCAACCAACCTAACTAGACAAAAGTAAAAAAAACCGAAAGTAAAAATCGAACCTTCCAATTTAATAATAAGTAAAACTGAAAGCTTACTAATTTGAGCTCCTAAAAAAATTAATATCTAAAAATTATAAAGCGGCGTACGCTGTAAGCATAGAATAACACACAGAGTTTTGACATTTGAACGATTCTAGTTTGTCCCCTTCAAAATTCAAGCTGAACTCTCATTATGTATGCGTTTTTCGAGTCAAGTTCAACAGCAAGTGCTTGCTGTCAAAGAACCTGCTTGTGCATAGTGAAATCACCTCTTCTTTAATTGGATAAGATAAACATTCATCAAATCCAATTACTCCAGTCATAACCAAGTTTTCAGAGTTTTTCTAAAAGGTTTGGAAAGGTTTATAACATAACAATGTTGGTATTTTGGAATGTCCAGTCCAACTTATCCGGTTATTGGCATCCAGTGCATCGAGTGAAAAAAGCTAGACTATATTCAAAATTTATAAAGAAGAAGAAATTTTATAATGTAAACCATAACCTAACCCAAGGCAAACAAAGCACGCGAATGGACGAATAAATAAATATTAATTTATTCTAGTGCATTACATGGTTGCTTCTATGATGCTAGTCGTGCACGTCTTTCAGTAAAAGTGAAAGCACGCTTAGGAATTTCAAATTGGATGCATTACTTATGTGTGGGTACTTTTTGTTATGCATTTGAGCATTTTTTTTTAATTCAAAAAGACAGATGCGAAAATATTGGGTTACGGTATAAGGAAATCTTAAAACCATTTAGCAACTAACCCCTGCTGTCGTAAAAAGAAGCACGTGGGCTTTTACAAGTCCTGCACGCATAAAAAAATTTGTTGTTATACCTTTTTTTATTATAGACATAAGACCAGGAAGCGGAAGATAAAATAAATATCGCGTAGTATAACATATGGCACGTGGCAAAATTTTTGTACCTTCCAGATGATTAAAAAATATTGATTTTATAAAATACAAACACTTTTAAGAACATTGCAACTGCTGGCAGAGCGGAAGAGGAAATAAAACGATGGTATAAAAAAACTGCAATAAGATTAATGCACTCAACCTCCATTATCGTCGCTTCATTACCACCTGAACTGCTTTTCCTATTGTAAATTGTATATGCTTTATCTATTAAACATATTTAAAAACATTTTACGCCTTAATCTATTTTCAAAATGCCAGGGCCAATTTTATAATAAATTAATATTGCACTATATAATATTTTAATGGTAACATGGCTGCCTGTGTAGTCGGTGAATAATGAATACATTCTGACGTCGAATCTTAATACAGGGTGCATGAATAATGTAAACTTGCCGAATATGTCCTTTAAGGATCAAAATACCAAGAAAGTTTCAATCAAAGGTCGTATAAGTATTTAATGCGATTAACCGAAAATAGGGTGGTTTATTTTATTAACCGTAAAAGATCTTACACTTAATTATTGTATTTTATTATATTATACTTAACAATTTTTATTTTAAATTTATAATTACGAATCATTATTCAATCTTGTCTTTAGATATAGAGTAATGCAATACACACTTTAGACCGAATTACATTATTTAACCAAAAGCACACTAAATCTTCAGAAAAGTGTGAACCAAACCAAGCAAAAGAAATTCAAAGTTTAAAATTTATATTATTTAATTTAGACCTTACCTGTTTCTCTGTCATGTCTGTCTTCTGTGCTAATTTTGAGAATGAGGGGAGTTTTATTTCACCGACTTATTAAGAGGGTCTAAACTACCAATCATGTAGATGAGGTTGGGAAACATGTATTTGTTCGCCCAATCTACCGTTAGGTCATCAGGACTCTTCCGCATCTGAATGCACCCTGCGTTTTTTATACACATATTCCGTTCGTTTCTCAGAAAAGAACGGACACGAGGGTGGACCTTCGATGAATAACCACGAAACGAATCAGAAAAAAATACCTTTGTGTTTATGATATACAATACTTAAACAAAAAATATTTTTAAAACGGTAATATTATTTTATTGCTTTGGTTTTTATGAACACCTTGTAATTTAAAAATATTTGGTTAAAAAATTAAGTAGAAGAAATTTTAAACTCGTTTAATTTAAGTGACTCACGTTGAGCAATGCACTTTGTGATGCACATGAATATGGAAATTAGATGAAGTTGACACCTCCTTATTAATTTTTTTTTCGCCAAACCAGGATCTAGCCCCTTTACGGTTTCTAAACGCAGCAAGGGGCTATTTTAACCGAAATTCCTTATTTTTGAATATTTTTTATTTTAATCCGAAGAAATATAATACGAAAATCAAACAATGAAAGAAGACTAAAGAATATGTGGAATGACTGTCATAAAAAGAATGAATCGATGCCTATTTCACCACAGCTAAAAAATTGAGAGTGAGTGGTATAGAAATTTTTGACTAATGATCTCTCCACTTGAATCAAGTTTTAATTTCATTATTTTGTTTCATCAATTTAATTTTTTTAAAGGTCATCCGAAGCTTTAAAATAGGTATGTAGTTTCGTAATTTGCTGAATTTTTTTTCTGCATTTTTCTTTTTTCTACCAACCAACCTAACTAGACAAAAGTAAAAAAAACCGAAAGTAAAAATCGAACCTTCCAATTTAATAATAAGTAAAACTGAAAGCTTACTAATTTGAGCTCCTAAAAAAATTAATATCTAAAATTATAAAGCGGCGTACGCTGTAAGCATAGAATAACACACAGAGTTTTGACATTTGAACGATTCTAGTTTGTCCCCTTCAAAATTCAAGCTGAACTCTCATTATGTATGCGTTTTTCGAGTCAAGTTCAACAGCAAGTGCTTGCTGTCAAAGAACCTGCTTGTGCATAGTGAAATCACCTCTTCTTTAATTGGATAAGATAAACATTCATCAAATCCAATTACTCCAGTCATAACCAAGTTTTCAGAGTTTTTCTAAAAGGTTTGGAAAGGTTTATAACATAACAATGTTGGTATTTTGGAATGTCCAGTCCAACTTATCCGGTTATTGGCATCCAGTGCATCGAGTGAAAAAAGCTAGACTATATTCAAAATTTATAAAGAAGAAGAAATTTTATAATGTAAACCATAACCTAACCCAAGGCAAACAAAGCACGCGAATGGACGAATAAATAAATATTAATTTATTCTAGTGCATTACATGGTTGCTTCTATGATGCTAGTCGTGCACGTCTTTCAGTAAAAGTGAAAGCACGCTTAGGAATTTCAAATTGGATGCATTACTTATGTGTGGGTACTTTTTGTTATGCATTTGAGCATTTTTTTTTAATTCAAAAAGACAGATGCGAAAATATTGGGTTACGGTATAAGGAAATCTTAAAACCATTTAGCAACTAACCCCTGCTGTCGTAAAAAGAAGCACGTGGGCTTTTACAAGTCCTGCACGCATAAAAAAATTTGTTGTTATACCTTTTTTTATTATAGACATAAGACCAGGAAGCGGAAGATAAAATAAATATCGCGTAGTATAACATATGGCACGTGGCAAAATTTTTGTACCTTCCAGATGATTAAAAAATATTGATTTTATAAAATACAAACACTTTTAAGAACATTGCAACTGCTGGCAGAGCGGAAGAGGAAATAAAACGATGGTATAAAAAAACTGCAATAAGATTAATGCACTCAACCTCCATTATCGTCGCTTCATTACCACCTGAACTGCTTTTCCTATTGTAAATTGAATATGCTTTATCTATTAAACATATTTAAAAACATTTTACGCCTTAATCTATTTTCAAAATGCCAGGGCCAATTTTATAATAAATTAATATTGCACTATATAATATTTTAATGGTAACATGGCTGCCTGTGTAGTCGGTGAATAATGAATACATTCTGACGTCGAATCTTAATACAGGGTGCATGAATAATGTAAACTTGCCGAATATGTCCTTTAAGGATCAAAATACCAAGAAAGTTTCAATCAAAGGTCGTATAAGTATTTAATGCGATTAACCGAAAATAGGGTGGTTTATTTTATTAACCGTAAAAGATCTTACACTTAATTATTGTATTTTATTATATTATACTTAACAATTTTTATTTTAAATTTATAATTACGAATCATTATTCAATCTTGTCTTCAGATATAGGAGTAATGCAATACACACTTTAGGCCAATAACATTATTTAACCAAAAGCACACTAAATCTTCAGAAAAGTGTGAACCAAACCAAGCAAAAGAAATTCAAAGCTTAAAATTTATATTATTTAACTTAGAACTCACCTGCTTCTCTGTCATGTCTTTCTTCTGTGCTAATATCGAGAATGGGGGGGGGACATTTTAATATCGATTTCAAACAACATAAAGAAGCTATAAAAGGTGTTTACAGAATTTATTTACTGATTTTTATTTAAAATACTTCTATTTTAATTTTATTTAACTTGCAACGTTGAAGCGATAATAAAAATCGAAGACAACTGCATTCAAAAATTCCCATAAAATCTTAAGAGAACAAGCTTTTATAATTGAAAATGCATAATTTGTAGGCATACATGCATGCATTTTATCGATGTTACTATGCGGTGATAGGAGAAAGTAAAAACGAGTCTACATAGATGAATTAAAACTGAAAGCCCTGCCTAAATTTGAAGCAGCTGAAATTATGTTAGAACATATTTAGAAAAAAAAACTTTATTTATTAAAGTACAAAGTGAAACATAATAAATATCTTGGATATTATTAAACAGGTTATTAGCCTGTGAAATGATGGTTAAATAGAAGCATTAAGAAAATTCAAGTTTATAAAATTGATGAATCTATAGATAAGATGCGATCTATTAGTAAATAAATCGTTATGAACAAATTAAAATAATTATTATTAACTTTTTTTGCCACATAAAATTACAAAATCTAAAAATTTCAGTAGTACAAACAATTTATTTATCAGCATGATGCTGTAGAATTAAAGTTGTATATTAAATAAACCATAAAGTACACACATACAGGCAAATGTACAGATCCCAGCAGATACCTGAGGTTTGATTTTGTACTAATAAATTTAAAACCAATAAATTCTTATAATCAATAAAAAACATTTTTCGATATATTTTGGAGATAACAGAAAATCAGTTAGTAAATTTTAGTTTATCTTGATTAAAAGATGAGGTTATTAAAAACTGGTGCTGTTCATGTCATTTTAATTAAAAATCAAAAAAAATTACTTAGCGGATGTACTATACCAATAAATACCCTTGAGTAAGTATTTGTTAGAAAATAAAATTCACGGTTACAAGCATTTGCATTCTAATTTAAACTGAGAAACAATGGACTTCTAAGAAATTTTATTTTACATTCAAAAATGATCTACACTAAATATTTCCTGAATCAAAACAGATATCAATTTTAAGAATAGCAGATCATATGATTTTCACATTGGTTTTCTGCGCCAGGTCTGCATGAACTTAGCTTGAAATGGCAGAATGTCTCTTGCTAAACTTCAAATTAAAGCTCTTAGAAGATCCTTTTCAGTGAAAATTAAGTAAGAAACAATAGATAACGTATAGTCTACAAACTGCACGGTAAGCTTCTGAAACAGACGTAGCCAGGAAATAATGTATAACGGTTGGGAATTCGGAAGAAAAGCAGAATCACAAGAAATGCGATGAAAGAAAGACTTTTAGATATGAAACGCAGAGAATGACCAATGAATAAAGGGGGGATTTTAAGATAGAAAGGTGAGGCTTAGGATGAAAAAAATAGAGAAGAAATTGTGCAACGAAACCTACTCCTTCCAGTCCTGTTATGCTAAACTATTGCTTATTACTCGTTAAAGCTTTAATCGTTAATAGGAAACTCAAAATTCAAATTTTCATTTAAAACTCATAAAACTTGCGTAAAAGACCAAAAACTTAATTGGCTTAAGTATTACCTACAAAATTTGATAACTACGACAAAACCAGTGTAAGAATTATTTTCCTTCAGGTGTAGAGGAACTTCCTGATCAAGGAAGAATGTCCCGCTTCCAGTTTTTTCAACTTTTGGTTTTGGTTCAAAACTTTTGGTTCAAAAGTAACGAGATTGATTACAGTCTGAAACCATGCTTTTTAGATCAATTTGTTTATCAATTCCTCTAAAGTCGAATTCCAAAATGGCTGGCCGTATGTTAGAGTTCTAAAAAAATCCGATACTGCTGTTCTTTCTTCCGTCCTTTAAGCCAAACTACGCCATAATAATGTCCTTTTAGAATTTTTTCAAAAAAATGTATGACGATTTTTAAATTTAATTTTTGAATTAGCAAGAGTGTAGGTGCATTTTATAATAATTTAGTTTTTGTCTTGAAATTTCTGTTTTCTAAAATGATACTAAAATGAATACCAAAACCAGCAAAGCTGGATTATAAGCGATCATGAAAATAATTAATTACTCGAAACTAAACAGATAAAAATTTTATTAATGTAAATTCTCAGTGGTGGTAATTTTTTATAACAAAACCATACGGGCATATCCGCGATATTTAATTCGACACAATATTTAAGGTACTTAAGTCATCGACCGCTAAAGAAGTCTACGGCTTAACCGAATGACTAGTCTGGCAGCTAGACTAGAAACGCATATAATATAATTTTATGTATTATTTGTTACACTTACTGATAAACGCATCAGACAACGAAACCCAAATTTTTTAGTCCGAAAGCTTAATCATCCAAATTAAATCGCATCGCATCGTTTTAAAAGTTAAAAACTTTTCTAGTAATTAAGACATAAATTTATATATAAATAGATTTTATTTACTGCAGTCAAGTTGATGTGCATTTTTGATTTTACATATCTATTAATAGAATCTGAATGAAATTTAACCACACTGCAACGTTCTCAGTTTGCACTTTATGAAAATTCAATACCAGGACTCAAAAACAAGTTTTCTTCAATTTTTACTTCCAAGTTCAAACATCTAACAGCGAAGGGCATGACTGATTCTTGCTGAAAAAATTGATTGCAGTATAAATTTTGCCTTGTACCCAAATTTGAGAAAAAATGGATCGTGGTTTCAATAATATGATTTCGCACATGATGCACATGATGCACCTCAGTTGTAAAACAATTTTCTTGTCTTTTACTATTCCACGTGTGACGCTACAGGTGAATGATCCTTGACGTCAGTTAGTTCAATGGCAAATCGCGACCCATATCTTTTATAAACTTGTGTTTATTTTTAAAGTTTTGAATAAAACGCCTTCCATTAACAATAATCTCAGGTTTAAAATAGAATAGAAATATGACCATTTATGCGAGAGCTTAAGCTCCAACTGACTCGAGAAATTAGTCTCGTTGATTTTTTGATGAATTATTCTTTACTCAGAAGTCAGAGTAATAAGTGATCGTAAACTATGGGAGCATATCAAAATTTATGATCCACTACAAAGGGCCGTGCCGAAAAATTGAGATATAGATTGCCAAGTAAAGCATACTTAGCAAAAGTCACAGGAAAAGGCTTTACAGACAAATTACTTGTGAACATTTTATCATATCATAAAAGGACTTAACGGGTAGTTAAAACATAATTTAGCAGTAGCGTCCACAATAGAAGAATATTAAAACCTCAACTTACTGAATTTCACTTTGTGGTTTGCAGCGCTTGTATAAGTTTCATTGTTGTCAAATTAAACCATATTTTACCTACCTGTTAAAAGGGTTAGAAGGAAGAAAACGATTTTTCAATTTTATTACTGTAAATAACGTTTTGCAATGTGACATACTTTTTGGATAATAGAAATGTACAGTTAGAACCGAAATGCCGGGCCAGCAATAAATAATCATTGCACGTCAATCATTCCCAACCCTTTTTTGTTTGATCGGCATAAAAACATTGTAAACTACAGTTTTGCCATAAATTTTTGTTTCTTATCAAACGTTAAATTCATTTTTGACGCTGTAACGGTAAGAAGGAAAAATGACGAACTTCCATTGACAAGTTTTTGCTTGCAAAACCTTTCTCCAAGAATGCACTACTTTTGTAAACCCAGGGATACCCACACAAAAGTGATAAATCCGTTACCAATAGGATTAGTCATCTTTCTAGTATCTACGTAATAATTACGACAATTGGTGAAAGTTTAATTATTAATTTCCATTACATTGAAACCAACAAATTTATGTTGTCTTTAAATTAGGTCACTCAATTCGTCGCTTGACCGTGACCTAAAAAGTATCTTACAAACAGACGGACGTCGAACAAACAAGATAATTCTAGAAGATCTAATTACGAAACACCGCAAACACATGCACAGACAGACTGCCTTGTGCAATGCTTCCGTAAACGTATAAATTAGAGAATCGAATACAGGAAGTGGAAAATTTTATTATACTTAGGATGTTAACATAATATATTTTCTAATAAATTTATAGATTTTCTAATAAAATAACAAATGATAAATTTGAGAAATTTTTGTAGGCATTTCAAGATTTTTCAGCTTGATATTCTAACTCGTCATAACTTTTATTGCATTGAAATAGTTTAAATGAAACGCTTCCTTTATTCGGTAGTGGTGGATGGACGTTGGATTTCTAATGAAGTAAAGAAAACGTAAAGATGAAGTAAAGATGTAAAAAGTTTGATCAGCAGGTAATTTTCAGAAAAAATTTTAATCAAGGATGCCGTACAGCAGAATATTGTTATATTTAGTTGTTACAGAATAGATCCTAAAGAATATAAAAACTTTTGGTTTTTTTTTATTTATTGTTTTCATCAAATTTTTAAAATTGTGATAAATTTATAATTATTATTTTAATGAGAGAGTGTAACTAAATTTTTACATCAAATCTCATGCGACCTAAAAATTATTTTTAGATAGATTGAATCAAAGTTCGATAAAAATCGGATTTTGATGTCCGAATTTAATCTTTTATTTTGTATTTATGATATATTTTTAAATATCAGTATAATAATTAACTATCTGAAAATATTTCTGCTAGAATATTTGAACTGGGAGGAATTTGTAAGTATGTAATAAACTTTGCAGGATTTTAATCTTAAATTCAGCCATTTTGAAGCGATCATTTTGTATTTATAATTTTTGCGTTAGAATTGATAATAAGTAAAACATATAAAAACTCGAATGCAGTAATATTTAAGTTTTAAATTTAAATATTTGCAAATGATGTTACTAAAACTTTTTTAACTTTCGTCTTAGATTCGGGTTTTTAAATCCTCCATTTTGTATTCTTATTTTTATAACTTTAAATTTTATCCAGTATTCTCGACAACTTCTACTTAATGATTTTCATGACAAAATTACCGAAAATTTTTTGAATTATTATAGTTTCAAAATAATTTTTAATAAAAAAATTTTTTTTAATAATACAAAAATGAAGAAAACAATAATTAGCACACAAAAAAGTGTGTAACTAATTGTAGAAAGTCATCGAAACAGTTTTTAGATAAATCCGTACAAGTCAGATGGATTTGACTCTTTAGTCTAAATAATTGCACTTGTATAAGGGTGAGCAAAAGGGTAATTGCCCCCCCCCCCCAAAGATGACTCGGATAAACTTGGTACTCGATATTAATACTTATATGTAATATATTTAATTGTAAAGGTTTATTACAATTTCCATTCATTTAGTGATAGTTTAACTGATGAGCTTTTGAAAAAACAAAACCACTTATGCGCAACGAGGTCTTAGACTAAAATGTAAGTTGGAAAGTTCTCAAATTTCATTAAACTTGTAATCTTTAAAATATTTTATTCAACATGTAATATATTTATTACTCTTGGGTTTGTATATCCTTATAGTTCACATTTTTTTAAAATTACCGAAAGAGTATTTTCACCAAAAAATTGAAAAGCAAAAAATTTTAATTCCACAGTAGCCTACATCATTTGTGCATTCTTTATTTTTGTTTAAATCTCTTTAATTGCCTACTATTTCAAATTTTAAAATCAAAGTAATGTAAATCGTTTTTAAGCTTCGTTTGTGCATCTTAAATTTTTGATTAAACTTCGTTATCTTGCGTATTTCTTAATAACTTAAATTACATTAGCTTAATTCGTTAGTTTTTGAGAGACAAAAACATCGCATGATGTTGAAGCACGCATTTTGTATGTATTCTAAATTGTAACTAAAAACATCGATTATCAAAGTTCTAGCTTCAACACAATCATATCCTTTAGACTTGAAAATAGTTTAGATTGTTTGTACTTCACTTGTGTACGTTAGTATTTTTTATTATCCAATTACTAAAAAGGGGGAGGGGGAGCAATCTGCTCTTGAATTTCAAATTTTTGACTTTCTGCCGTAATAATTATTTCAGACAAAATCCTTCGAGTACTAGTTTTAATTTTGTTTAAAGTTTCGGAATTAAATACAAAAATTTCAAAGATTATCTCAGAAACAGCATTAGCCATGGAACCGAAACAAGCACTAAACAAATTAATGCTTAATATTAGGTTTCTCAAAATAATTTTTGAATATTTCGATAGTTAATTGTCAGTGTCAAGTTTATATAAATTATTAAAATAATTACACCTACTTTAAACCATTCTAAAAATTAATAATTTTCAAAATTTTTACATTAAATTAAATTTGTAAAAAAAACACGCTGGGACGTGAAAATTTTTTCAGAAAACAAAGATTTGGAACAAAATTCTACGCAATAAGTTTAATAATTTAAAATTTTCTAATCAGAGATTAGATCCGGTATCAATGTGATAATTTGATAATTAATGTGATAATAATAATATCACTCGTTTCCAGACATAATATTGAAAAAAAGTACTTAATCGGCTCCGCAGAAAAACGACTCTTTTAGAATTCTCAGCATTCTCAACGTTGGCAGTTCTGGTTTTATTTAAAAAGTTATTGCTAATTACAGATATGTCGTGACTGCCAATTTTCTTATTAAGTATAAAGTAAGTAGTTCTTCCTGATTGGTAAAGCATATTTCCTATTAATATAATATGTTAAAACAAATATTCCTAGTAGTGAAACATCAATATTATTTCCGTGTTTATATAAATTTAGCTGACAGTTAAAATTCCTGAACCTAAATTATGACAATTGTTAAAGCGAATTATAAAAGATGAGGGTCTAATTAGAATATTAAAGAAATAAAATTTGTGGTAGATACACAAATTTTGGAAAAAAACTGCTTTAAAATTAATTTGAAATACAATTTTTTCATTAGCTCTTTGAAATTAAAACGCGTTCATCAAATATTACAAAATTAAATTATATTTATAATTCATTTTCTAAAAATTGGCGCCGCTTTCGTTGTTAAAAAAACATCCCAGGGTACGAAAAAACTCAAAATTTTGTATTTTTGACGCGATAGATTGGAGAAGCCACTGGTACCTCCTCGACCGTTGTGTGTGACAACCTAGTCACTACGCAAGGACTGGTAACAGAATGTATTAGATTAACATGTAATATTACGCAATAATTCTCTTTTATGTATTTTTTATGTAAATTCGGTGAACTTAAAATGTAAAACGTGGGTTTAATATAGGACCCACCAAATTTATCCGCACTTTAAAAGTCTTGTAAAAATGTGCTCTTTTGTTTGGTGAAGCCATTACTATAGGTAAAAGTAAACTTTCAATTATGGGCATGTTAATTTAAAATATTACAAAGGCGAAAGTAACATCAATCATGACCGGCACCAGGAGCACGCAGAGCCTGCGTTCGAAAAAATTCAGGGGGCAATATTATCAATCAAATTAAACAAATAAATTAATTTAAAAATATTAATACAATTCCAGACTATTAAAAATTCAAATTAATATTATTTCGCACAGGAGATCTATTAACTAATATTATTTTAAAGAAAAATTGAGTTACTTCACTTAACAAAATTTCATTTTCTCTAAATGTCATGAAGAATTGACTTTATGCTGATTATCAAACTTCAAGTTTCATTTTCTTATGAAAGCAATAATAGTTTTACTTTTTTGCCGTCTACGAGCGGCACTCCGAAAGGAATCAGGGAACGGCAAATCCTCAATCTTGCTTGTATTGTATCGGCATAAAAGTGGCGCGGATCCTGAGATCAATCAACTGCGTTGGCGTGGAAAGTAAGAGAGCAGCTATATATTAATTTTTTCTTTATTTTGAAGCCAAGATATGCTTTATTTAATTCCATTATTTTAATAATTATAACTATTTCCGTGTGCGCGCAACCATGACAGGTTGTGTTTACTTTTTGCTTATCTTACATACAGAAGCCAAAACCACATCTAAAGAATGTTATTATTCTTATATAATATTTTGAAATGTATATATTTAATATTATTGTATTTTAAGGCGACTTATTTGGTCATTCGGCTTCTTGGTGTAGGCACTATAAAATATTTCAAAATTAGTGAAGGTAGGTGTACGGTCAGGCAATGTCGTAAAAGTAATCCCCATTGGGGCAGCTCTAAAGTGACTTTTTATTACAAAATAAAATTGAAAAAATTTAAAATTAATTTTTTGTATGTACGGCTGTCATATTTCTTTACACCATAAATTTTTTTTGATCAACTGGTGCTTTTCGACATTTCCAATATATAATACAAATTTAAATGTAATTCTTGAATTTTGAATTTCGGTAAATATACTTAAGTTGCAAAAGAATGTAACAGTTGATCGCAGCTCGCGATCGCATACTAAAAATTAAAATTATAGTTTCAAAAACAATTAGCAAAGCTTCTTTCTTTAATATTTGGGTACCACGGTAATTAGAACCTAAGATGTCCTCCATGATCTTCATAAATTAAGAGACCGATACAATTTTATTGTAGTTACTTGTTTGAATAATTTCATGTTGGACAGGTTTTGAAAATTGTATTTTACACTTAATTAAAAATTAAACTACGAGTGTACACCACAACCACATCGATTTTTCGAGTCATCAGGGGCAACGGCCCTTTAATTTTTTATGTTTAGCGGAAACCGGCGCGACTTGAACAGTAAGTAACCAAAAGTGGTCTCACCAATGAAAAATTAAAGGCACACCAATAATTTTTCTAAGAACACGCTAAAAAGGTTATCGGCCTGAAACATCAAGGGCGCAGATTAGGACGGCGCGTGGAGAGAATCATTTAAAAGTTCGCGGACGCGTCAACGCTCAGCAAAGGGAACGAAGTTTAGAAAGAATTGCTTAGGAAGAGCTATAACATTTTCAAGGACTTTAGCTAATTTTTCAATCATAAATTATTGGATACCACTTACGTCACCTGGTTGTAGAATCAAGTTCTCTAGCAAACGTTGAAAATTTATTTAAAAAAAAATATATTATATAAATTTTGCAACTAATTACGTTTATCACTGTGTAAATAATTAAGTCGCGAAGGACGTTACCTTGATTTATTTATTAATCTACACTTACCTGGTCTATTTGCAGAAAATTATTATTGAAAATTCTAAAATTTTTTTATTTTTAGAACTGTTATGCATATCAAGTATTTATAAAAAAGTAAACAGTTAATTGCTGTTTACAGTAACGAAATTTAGTAAGTGTTTCGATGGTAATTTCCACAACACGATTTATTAAAATATTAAACGCATGGTCGGTCAATCAAATGCGTTAAAAAACAAATATCAAACACGAAAGAATCGTTTTATATAGAAAGCTTTCGGTACCCCAGAATTAGCAAGTTGTTATTTTTATAACTTTCGTTATCTTCAACTTTTTTCGTTTCTCTCTTCTTTCGTAATTTTTAAATGTTTAAAAAACAATTCCAAAAATTTCTTTAGTAAATTTCCATAAGTTTCAGGAAGTGAACCGTTATAATTTTATCTGCCCCCCATTGTAATAAAATTATAAATACGGTTTAAAAATCGTAAAATTAATATTACTAGCTTAATACTAGAATAATAATTAAAATCGTTTTTAATTTTGAAAAATAAAGAAAATCTGCAAAAGGTAGTTAAAATCAGGCAAACACGTAAAGCTCCGTGTTGAGCAATGTACTGACGAATCACCTTCACAAAAATTCTAGAAGTACGTGATTAAAGCGACTACGATTGGAGTTACGTACGGTGAAATAATTTTAAAGATGTTATAATAGTTTTGATAATAGAAATTTCGTAATAAAAACATAATGCACCGTTAATCCAACAGTTAATATAACCGAAATATTTAATGATTTACATACGTACACATGCCTACAAAGCTCACTTATTTGACTAACGTTATAAATATGCTAACGCGTAATTTTCAACGCACAAAAACTCGTTTTCGAATTAACGCAACTCTTTTTTTATTATTTTTAATAGTTTGTAAATTTGATGGGCTTTTGGTTTGACCCTAAAGTAATCTTCAAAGTGACTTTGAAAGGAACTCAGTCAAACATGCGTGTGCCCCTCTACCTATATGTGCGTACGGAAAAAAATTTAATTTTATCTCCAACATTATCATCTTATAAAAAATGTTAACTCTTTTTTTTTATTTTCATTCAACAGAACTTAACTAATCACAAAATTTAAATTAAATAAATCTTGTATTACTTGATTTCTATATCGTGCAGTTAATATTCCAATATACATAAATACGGTTTAATATTTTTATTAAATAACAAGTTAAATATTAGCAATTCTGATTTTAAAAAATTTTTCAGTGCAAAAATATATAGGCTTAAAATTTTTGTCGCTTTTAACACCTTTCTGCTTTGCGGTGCACAATAAATAATAATTATTACTATTAAAATTGCTCTCAAGGTCATTTGCCTTACCTGAACATCACATACTATTATATTTCTTATTTAAAATTTTTGTTTAGTTGTTTGCTTTTTTTAAATTTAGATTTTCTGAATTTTTCAGAATGTGGAATTATAATTTCAAGGTCATATGTTTTGATTAAATGTCACGATTTGCTCTATTCTTCGACGTCAATATTTCCTTCGCGGTAAAAAAATTATAAAGGTCATCACTAATTACAAAATAAATAACTTGTAAATGTTTAATTTTGTTGAAGAGATTCCACATTCAGAGATCAAGATTGTAGATCCTGTGGAGTTGGAGGTATTATGTTAATTTTGCATAAAAACTACAACAAAGAAGGACTTATTTTGCCGAATTGATAGTTTACCAGTAGGTAATGTTAGCGTGTGCATTTTGATGGTCTAGGAACAGGGTCGTAGAAAGGCAAGTGCATTCGAGCGACCGCACCCAGCGCCGTGATTTTGAAAACTCTTTGTATTTTTAATATTCCTGAAAGCACCTTCATCATTTTAGAGCCATTAGCACATTTATTCTGTTTATGTTTATTACTAAATGTTCATTTAGAGTATTTTATTGTGAGACTTTCATAAATATATCATTTTTAGCTTTCCAACTCCCCTGTTATTTTTGTTTTCTTTTATTAAGATCTTACATGAAAGACGTAAACTGGTCTAAGAGGTTAATTAACAATTAATTGCTATTCGACGAACAGCGAAAATATAAAGCTATGCCCATAACGCTGCCCATTTTAGGATCTTACGAACTTGCAGAAAATCCACCTCGGCGGTTAAAACTCGGGCGAAGAAAAATTTTTATTTTGCCTGTCTAGTTTCCAAAGGCGATACTAAACTTGCATGATTGTAAAAAATTCTATTTTTTTATTTAAATATATGAAGTACCTTGAATCACCTGAACTAAGAAGTTTCATTTAACTACCAAGAAACCAGGAATAATAGTATTTTTAATCATCAAATGCTCTTTACGTCATGTACTACGTCTGCTGTTAGTTTTGGTAACACAAGGTAATGCACAATAATAACATCATAAAATTATAATTTAACAATCGCAATTTAACATAGCATTTCCTCTAAGGAGAGGGCATTTCAATATTGCACGTAAATCTGGTAGTATCAAGAAATTTTATCTAAAACAAAAAATTGATCTAACACAATTTACTGAATACCAATTCATCGAAACAGTAGTTTATGAAATAACCTTGGTGGCGAACCGCAATTTCTTTATATTAAGAGCTTTTCTATAGTTTATTCAGATGGAATACAAGTATATTTTATGGACATTAATCTACTAATCTTGGTGCAACTGATCTCTGGGGTAGTTGTCCCTCTTTTTGATGGAGCCATTTAATAATAAATTATTAGTTAAATAAAATTTGTATGTTATGTCTTGAAGCCCAGTCAGTGTAGGATCAAAACAGGGGGTATGTTGCAAAAGGTGGTGTAGAATATTTTATTTTTTTAACTTGTACATAATATGGGTGCAAAGATGTAAAAAACCAAAATGCTAACATGGGCGACCTCGGGAGAACTTTTGGCGGCCAAAGAAGCTCAAAATATTATGCCTTTTTTTGGTTTTTTTGCCAATAACTCCTAAACGGCATATTCTACTGAAAGGGTTGTGATATAACAAATTAAAGAACATTAAATTCTGCGTCGAATAAGTACCACAACATAATAAGTTGGTCAAGTGGTGTGGACCAAAGCCACAGTCAAAAAACGACGATTTTTCAACTTTCTCAAAAACTGAGATATAGTACTATATATGACTCTGCTGATTAGAAATAAGTACTCTAAAGAAAAACTCTCAAAATAAACGTTGTAGAGCATCAATTTTGCGTCCACTGAGTACCAACATTTTAAATTCGGTCAAGTATACTTTTAGAAATTGGCAATCTTTTGATGGCCGGCAGTTGAAATAAGGAACCCATGAATGTATCTTTTGATACCTGGGTTCCAGTACCTGAGTTGTAACTCAATGAACCAAACCAAAAGCATCCTTCTATCTCCTTTCTTACTAGAGTTTAAACAAATAATCATGATTGTAGACAAAAACGTGATGATATTGTAATTGGGGACAAAAGGTTCTCCACCAATTCTGTGTCGAAAAAGTACTACAACTTAATTAATTTGTCAAGTTGTATGGTCGAAAACTGCGTTCAAAAACGACAAGTTTTTCCAAATTTGCCAAAGACTGAGATATACAGACTATTTATTAGCTTGGCAATGTCTAAAAAAACTCATAAACTAAATGTTATATAACATCAAATTTTACGTCCACTGAGCACCAAAATTTTTAAATTCGGTCAAGTACATTTCTTGAAATTGGCCAAATCCTGATGTCTGGCAATTGGCATAATATGAAGATAACTATGAGTTGGAACGCTTCAACACTACCGGTGCATTTATCTTGCTGCTGTAGTATCATCAAATAATCATTCAACTCAGAATTCAGAAATTCCAAAATGACGGACTCAGCTTCGCCGAAAAATTTATCAGATGGCGGATATCTGTCAGACAAAATGATTTCAGCCGCAGCTTTAACCACACGTAGCCTTTCGTTTAGAGGATCACTTTTATGGTCACTGTACCATTTGTCACTGAAAATTCTATGGCCGATATTACGTAAGCAAATAACTGTTTTCTTTGTTGTTCTGACATCAGGTCAAAAGTCGTCATCTACTTTTGCAATCAACTCGTGTATGAAAAACTAACATTCGTCTGAGTTGTTTTCCAGATAAGAGTAAATTGATTCCATTGCCTCATCAACGTTTCTGCAAGAATACCTTTGTGTATGATCACTTTTCACGCGATTATACAGTTTTCTATAGCAAAACTTCTAATACCGCGCATGTATTGCTACCAAGTCTTTCACATGTCTGATCCGGTGGAGAACATTTTGACATCACTTATTATCATTACATTTTTGGCGTCAATCATGTTAGTTTGTTTAAACTCTAGTAACAATGAGACAGAAGGATACTTTTGGTTTGGTTGATTGAGTTGCTACTCAGGTACTGAAACCCAGGTACCAAAAAGACACATTCATGGGTTCCTTATTTCAACTGCCGGTCATCGAAAGATTGCCAATTTCTAGAAGTATACTTGACCGAATTTAAAAATGTTGGTCCTCAGAGTTTTTCTCTTAGAGGAGTTATTTCTAAGCAGCAGAGTCATATATAGTACTATATCTCAGTTTTTGACAAAGTTGAGAAAAATCGTCGTTTTTTGACTGTGGCTTTGGACCATACCACGTGACCAACTTATTAAGTTATAGTACTCATTCGACGCAGAATTTAATGTTCTTTAATTTGTTATACCGCAATCCTTTCAGTAGAATATACCGTTTAGGAGTTATTGGCAAAAAACAAAAAAGTCATAAAATCTTGAGATTCTTTGCCCGCCAAAAGTTCTCTCGAGGTCGCCCATGTTAGCATTTTTGTTTTTTACATCTTTGTACTCATATGTACAAGTTAAAAAAAATGAAAGCTTCTACACCACCTTTTGCAACATACAATACCTCTACTGACTGGGCTAATAAGTAATAGGGATAATTAAAAATAAAATTAATAAAATTATAGAATTTTTTTATATTATATAATTAAAAATCAATATCTCATTTAGAAATACATACTACTTATGGCTACATATATAGAAATAATTTTTGTTATATATAAATAATTTTGTTATATAGAAATAATAATTTTCGTATTATAAGAAGAAAATACTTCTTCTTCTACACTTTTCGCATTAGGCTCTAAGGCCTGTCACGGTGCCCATCTCTTTCTAGGTCGTCCGACATTTCTTTTCTTTTAATTATATATTAGAAAAAATCAAATAGATTAAATATGTACAGTAGGTTCAACAAAACATGCGTAAACAGTTGACGTTGATTGTATGAATTAAGATTATCATTGCTACTCAAATGAATGTCTGGGGATAATAAATTTTTCATCTAAAATTAAATCGTAAATACCAATAACTAAAAATAATATTTAATCAAAATAAATTAATCATATTTTATATAATTATGATTTCATAAAATTTATTATTAAATTACTTGGCTCGAGCTCGCGTGAAATAAAATCTATTCTGGCAGTTTCTCTCTAGAATTAGTTGTTGTAAAGTACGTAGGTAATAACTACGGTCAATTATTTTTTCCAAAGTATTAAACCCGTAATAAATTAGCAGATATAAATATTATTATATTAGCATGCTTATAAGTACAATTGCACCACAACTGCATAGTTCTTCTCGAAACAAGTAAATCTTAAAGTAGATTTACTTCTGCTATTATTCTTAGAAGAAATTTTTTATTTTCTTTTAAAAATTTCATTCATGTACAGGATGTATGATTGGTGATTGGAGAAGGTAAAATTGCACCAGTGTCCCCTTCTAACACGTTCTTAACATTAACTTCACGACAAGGGTGTCGTGGTCACTTTATCTTTTGAATGGTTCTCTTAGCATATTACCCCGGTGGCTTTAGAAGAAGTTGGTCAGAATCAAGATATTGTTCTCGGGCTCGAACCGGAGATCTAGATTTTAGCAGTCAACACACTTCAGCTCAGGATGTAATCGATTACTGATTTCGAATTACCTATAATGTATTTTTCTAAAAGTAAACAAACTTTCATAAACAAGGAGAATCTGTTGCCACCGATCCTTTGTAACCTGATAGACCAGCATCTTTGTTTGTCCTCATTAAAAGCTGAGCTTTCTGCAGCTTGCAAATTTTTTTAATAATTTTAAATGTATAATTATAATTATACCTACCCCAAAAGAATAAATTCTTCCATTTTCATTATGAAAACAATCTAGCGATCGTACCGTACACTGAAGAAGTAAGTTGTTAATCACCGGCTGCATTATTCAGCCGGTGGAAGTTTCATACCTATGATTCAACATGGTGGGTTTTCCAAAGTCAATTTAAATGCACATCTGAATTTTTATTTAAAAAAAAAATAAATTACAAAATTTACAAATAATAGAATTACATCAAGGAAACGTAAGCAGACAAAATAGTCCATCCAATGTGATCGGTCCATTTTTTAATTCGATTTTGTAAAAATTTAAGTTTACTAAAACCACTCCCTTTTATTTTGCAAAACATTTATATGTATAGCAGCACGGCAACCTTTTGCAAATGCTTTGCTTCGTTTGCACTTGGGTACTTATTAGTTGGTGGTTTATGAGTTAAGCACTTTGAAAACCAGTCCTAAAAACTCATAAAATGGTTCCTTATATCATAAAAGCTGCATTACATAATAAATGCAAGGCCATTAGATGCCATGATTGCTTACAAAAAAACTAAATCGCTATTACAGATGCACTTTTTAAAAAAATTGTCCCCATTTCAAGAAATCAGTGAAAAAAAGTTAAAAACCCCGGGACATAAAATAATACGATACACTTTTTCGTATAAGCGAACTCAAATTTTACTGGTACCATCATTTATAGTACGTTTTTGTAAAATATTTTCAAGTCGGGGCTACTGTAACAAAATTTTATTACATAAATGTAAATTTTTCTTTGATATTTGCCGTCGGTCGGCCTAAAAACCTTCAATATTTTGTCATTGTAAAAAAGTGCTCTACCTGTTTTGTTACAAATTTTAAAAATGGAAGGTGAGATTGAAAAAGCTAAATATTTTTATTTACGATTTGTGTTAATGAATGCAAATGAGCCAAGTGCGTTAACGATAAATTCACGATCATCCACTTCACGGCTACGAAAATTCACACATTATTAACATTTTTCCTTCCATTTTTCTCAGCGGTTAACGACTGTGGTGAGTTTCGAAACGTTATGTAATGAACTATCTGTGAGAAGCATTCCGAACACTGTGACGTAATAAGGAAGTACAAAATTTACTCGATTTTAATTCGAAAATCTTAGATGATCCTGAGATTGTGGTTGACATTGATCTTGTTCAATGCAACATTAAGTAGGCAACGCAAAATTTTTCGTAAAAACATTGCTAATTTGCAAATTTTTGCAAATATTGAATATTGCCTCCAAAAGTAAATATTTTGCGAATAAGTTGCAGATGAGCGTACGAACGTCAGGTCTTTGACCATCAAAAGCCCTGACCTACTAACTTCGCGAGGTCGATGATCCGCCATTCTAGTTTCACAGTTCTTTCGGTCATCCCAAATGCCAAATGCATTGCCTCCATGGATGTCCCGCGGCTATTAATGTACAAGGAAGTCCGGTGTGGGTTAAATGTGCAAAAAAACAGGGAACGTTTCCAGATGGTTTATTTATTTGCGAATAAGCGATGGGTCAGTCACGACGAAATTTTTAACAAATGGTTTTATAAAGATGTACAAATTGAGGTTTTTACCGAGCGGTCAATGGGGATTATGATGAATATGAAGTGACGAGCTTGTGTTAATTGGGGTGACAAGGGCCGAGGAAGGTGTGGGCTTGACTATTCAACATAGTACTTCCTAGTCAAGCTGCTTTATACGAGACGCGTTATACATATAGGTACAAGAAATGACCATGTGCACGTTGTGGACACCTTTGGTGACGGATTAGCCGCTGACCACTTCGTTAAAAGATCATTATTCGAAAGAAAATCTTCAGCTGCAACCCTTGCCGCTCGATTGATCTCATATGGACCAATGTCGATTTGCATGCGCCTAACCGAATGCCAAACCGAGACCCAGTTTGCACGTCCAAGTCAATGTCCTCCAATTCAGCTGATCTGCACAAGTTCGATGACACTACATCACGACACCGCGACGCACGGCTTCCTGGTGTCGAAGTAGGTCAGGTCGGGTATATGTCGCGGTTCCGCATTACAGGGAAGAGGGTGTGCGGGACGAGGCCGAGGTCGACCTAGAGCCGCGGTCAGTGTGCGAGTGGCCGACGGTTCACTGGGGTAAGGGTGACTAACCGAGGCTAACGACCCTTGCAAATAATTGCAAATTTAATTTGCAATAATATGTATCTAATTTTATTCGACGAACTGCAAACTTTCACCGCATTTCTCTTGCGCTTTCACATAAAAAAGCTTCCGTGAAAGTCGAACGAGGAGCGATCGCTTTGCATTCCAGTTTAATCAATAATAATTTTTATTTAATCGATTAAGTACATCGAAATCAATTGGCCGCAAGAGTATTTACAAACAAAATAATGTTGATACGAAAATGTTACTGCGACATGGTCGCTTCATTGTGTTTGCATTACCTGCTGCTTAAAATTCTAAAATCTCTTTTTAACAATGCGGTAGTTTTGTAAAGACGAAAATCGTAAATCCTCAAAAGACGCCGATATGTATTATTTTGCAAAGGGTTCAGTGGCAGCGTGAGTGGGTCACGGCTGGCGTCCCGGCGACACACGCCCCCACTCCAATCGTGCAGCTACATTTAAAGGAGACTCGCACCGCGTTTGCTTCATTCTCTGAACGCACGGTGTTCTATCATCTTCACTCGCGCTATAGCTATTTTTAGTCTGCACTATTTTGTGTGTTCTCGAAAACTTCTTTTTATTTAAAATTTTCGGTTTAAAATTTCAAAATGAACGGTGGAAAACAATTGGATCCAACCGGATTGTACTAAAGCCGTTTTGTTCGGGAACATTTCGAACTGCACAGTTTCGTGTATTTTCAATTTTTTCGATATCGACAGTGACCTTTGTATTAAAATTTTCAAAATGAACGGTGGAAAACAATTGGATCCGACTGGCTTGTACTAAGTAATTAGTGAAAATTGTTTTGAAGAACTGCAATCGTCTATCGTCTCAAGACCAACTCGAGGAGTTCAAATATCAAATTAATAGAAATCATCGATATGAAGTTCAACGGAGGCAAGACTTTGGATCCCACCGGGTTGTACTGATGTGGCACCGCGACGGAGGCGACGGTGGCCGCCAAGAAACATCCAGCTGTCGACGCAAAAGACTTCGGTAAGTACTTCCGTATGTTTAAACTCTTCGGTTGTTGACCGCAGTTTCAATCATGAACGCCTACTTCGAGAGATTGGTCCGCCCTCGTGTTACTTGCATATTGCACACGCATCTTAATTAGTGACAAACTTTTATCTTAAAATTACAAGATTCCGATTAGATCCATTAAATTTGCCAAATATGGAAAATTGCGCCGAAACAGGTGTTTTTGACACGTTTTCCCCTTTTGGAATTTAATTGGGTCCTATATTTGTCTAACGTCGTTTGCAAATTTTTATGTGGGAGAAATTCCCAAAAAAT
Source organism: Lycocerus yunnanus (assembly GCA_036346125.1). Lineage (NCBI taxonomy): Eukaryota > Metazoa > Arthropoda > Insecta > Coleoptera > Cantharidae > Lycocerus > Lycocerus yunnanus. Next base: position 2,414,308 of record JARFIX010000017.1, read on the forward strand.
TCTTAAGATTGCTTATTATAAAGAACGACTCTAGTAAAAATTCAAAACACACCTATAGTCGCCAAAATAATCTGGTGTTCTTTTATGGTATCGAGAGATCATTGACACCAAACTCATCAGAGATACGGCAACAAATTAAAAGCGCATAGTATTATCAAGCCGAGTGTAATGCAATTATAAAGACGTTTTTATTTATTTTGGAATCGGTGCAGCAAAAAACGATGGTTGCATTAATTTGTTGGGTTTAATAAACTTCCTTAACCTAGATACGGAAACCCTTATTGCACCCATTTCTTTTGAATGAAAATATTTAATAGGGCGAGTACAATGACCGGCGACTATTTTGGCAACCATTAAATATTAAAACCAAGAGTTGGAAGTATCATATAAACTTTCTTATTACCATATTTTACTAGTTGATTAAGATTCTTTAGTGTTAGTTTTAGTTGGTTGATCTTTGTTAAAGTTAAACGATATTTGTTTATCTTCCTGACTTCAAAACGTTGACCTTTCCGTAGGTAGACAACACCGATGTTTGTTTATAATCGCATTTCACTTTCTATGAGAGTTATAACGATCGTTAAAGTGATCGTAAATTTTTACTTTTATTTCAAATTGCACATTTTTAACAATTAATTGACTTGCTAATTTCCTTTAAATTATTAATGTCGATGCGATTTTAAGCTGCAATTCTTAGTTTCGGTTGCGCTTTATGCAGATTTATGCACGGAGACTTCAACGCTGCGTTAGACGACGAGCCCGCAACAGTCTCGTGCAAAATTCTCTAACTAAATTATAGGTTGGGTTAATTTGTGGATTTTTGTTTCACTTTTGTTTCAAGTGAAAGTGCGAAATGATTAAAATCGCATTTGAAATAAATTTGTCACTTGCACTTTTTACGATTTAAAATTTGCAATGCACCGATTCGTATTTGCATAATTAACTGGCTGCACATGGGCGTTATAAACAATTTTTTAAATACAAATTTATTAGAATGTCGACAAGTGACATTTAGAACTTATAGATTTATCAAAGGTCAATATAAACGCTCACCTAGGGCTAAATTAACTTTAATGAAGGTTTGATATTACGTACAAAAATTCTAAAACTAGAATTGAATTGGTGCAAAATGCAACTGAGATTAATTTCCGGATTTTGCGGATTTCAAGGTCGAATCTGTTAAATGTTTTAATTACAAACGAGAATTTAAAAATTTTAATTATTGACTGCCCGACTCTGTTGCTAATTAAAATTTAATCGATATCACAATTTGACCTAGTTGTTGGTAAGTTTTTCATAATTAAATGCATTGCTACAGATCATTCTAAGCTGATATTCAACATTTCAATGTCATCGAGAAGTGATTTTTCTCTGCACTATTAAAATTTTGACACTTAAACATGTTACCTTGATATTGTAACCACCTTCGCATTTTAATTAAACCTAGGTATAATAAATTTAAACTAAATTCATAAAATTTTGAATGAAATTTAAAAATGTCCTTGCAAAAAATTTGAATCGATTTAAAGTACCTAAGAATAATTCGAGGTCACAATTTGGACAAATGCATTTTATACCTTCCTCTATTGCCAAACATAGTCAGGGTCGTCCAATCTCTTATTTAAAATTGATTGATTTAAAATTCAATATTTTTATATTATATTTTATTTTTTGTTACAGATAACAACAACCATGTTGTCAAGAAAATTCAACACTGCCACTACAGTTACCACCCAAAAACAATTACTACTTTTAAAAAAGTGCCTCAAGACTGATCATTGTTGATTTTTATTTACTGATTGTACACATTCTTTTTGTTATTTTAAATTATATTTAGTTTTAGTCCTAAAATCAAGGAATCATGTTACTATTCTTTTAACTTATTGTAAATACTCGTTTTCTTATTATCTTTTTTAATGTAAGTAGATTTTATTTTATTAAAAAAATTTTTACACGATTCTTTTATTAACAACGCCGAAATTATTAACCGAGTGTAACTCCGCTCGCTTTATTAAGACGTTATGAGAAAAAGCTGGTCGGACAGACCAACTGTTGTCTAAAAATAAAAATACCGTCTTGGTTTTTATGCAATTAAAGCGCAAGTATATCCATAAATAAATCTCAAAAAATCAGTCAGACAAGATGGCAAACAAAAGTGGGAGACGGGGTCTGCATTTTCAAGGTCAAGGGTCGCGAAAATGCCCACTCTTGGATAGCACAACACAACATGTGCGACAACCACTGCATGCCTAACCATATTTGACGTTTGATAGTCGTCTCAAAACTGCATTTACTAATTTGGTTTCGATCCAAATTTGATACAATTCTTCGTTTGGTTTAAAACGAGACCAATAAAAGAGGTTATCCGATTGCGGCGTCTAAATAAGAAGTAGTTGCTTGACTATAATCTCAAACAAAGCCAATCCTTCCTTAGTTTGGATTTGTTATCTGACAACATGTGTCACCCATCAAGTCGACATGGGAATTTATTCCAACAGAAATAATTTTTAATGCTTGAATATTATAAGTGCACTTTTCGCCATTGTACCATGTTCAATATTTTGCTTCTTCCATTATTTATTAGCAAACACATTTGTTCGTTCAAATGCATGCCTTATAGGAAGAAAATTGGATTTTAAACTGAATCGTTAATTTGAATCGTAAATTTTATCTAACGCAACTCGTAAAGAGAAAATAGACCATGAAATCGGTAAATTGATTTAAATTAAATTAACTTCTTGTTCACATTATAATAATCGAGTGATATCCCAAACATATGTACGTACGTTGCTAATTTAAAAGTATTTTAATAATTTATTTGTACATAAAAATTATAATAAGCGCCGTAGGCGATTATTACAAAATTTTCAATGCCAGCCTTATTAACTTACAGGGTTTTCGGTTTTTATTATTTTTTATTTTTATACTTATTTTAATTATATATGTAGGTATTTCCGATTAAATATTTTCACAATTATTACTTCCGTTTAATTATTATTTTTAATTATTCAATGATTTATATTATTACGTTTTCCTGATTTAATCTTTTTAATTATATTTCTGATTTGTTTTTTATTTTATTTTTACCGTTGTTAAACTTTTATGTTCAAATTTGCTTGAAATTTGTTAATTTTACCTGTCTAATACTTTCGTGGCGTCAATGAACAGCCCCAAGTGAAAAACATTAATTATATATTGGCAGTAAAAATGAGAACTATGCGCATGTAACATTGTTAATTGTAAATATTGCACGCAAATCGTACAATTTGCAAGAGTAATTCTTTCTAATAAACAGTTCTAAGGGATGATTTTCTATGAAAAAGGTGATTTTTCACTTGTAGATTGTTTAGGAAGTCCAAAAGTTTAAGGAGAACAGCTTGCATACTCCAACTGAAAGCAAATAAGACAAAATGCATAGTAGCAGAACAGTACCTAATACTGAAACAGAACTTAATCATATTTCCAATAAAAAGTTACCCAGAAAGTACAAATGTACAATCAAGAAGTATTTTAACATATTTTAAAAAAATATGCTTATTACCTCTCCCACTAACAAGCTGTGATGGTACCGAAGTTGGGAGTGCACTCAAGATGGCATTCAGGAATGAATGAAAAACATAAATTAACAACAGTATAATTCACTTTCCCAAATATGAATTAATTTAAATTCCAGAATATTAAACAACTGTAAAAACTCAAACACTTAAAATTGAAACCAAACTTGAAGACTTGGATCTCAAATTCCCATTGAAGACGAAAGGGCAACCTAATCAAAAATACAGTTGGTATTCCCTAAAAGAAAAAGAAAATTATATGAACTTCAAATAAAAATTGCTTGGTAATGACTTGCAATTAACTGAACCGTATGAGAGTTATTGTTACAAAATTAGCATTTACATTCCTCTGCTGTACTCTGTACTGATTCTTAATCCAGTACCATCTAAATTTAGTAGAAAATAACTATTTAGTTGGTTTTTTTTAACAAAAAAACAAAATCACCACAAAAATTATAATAAAGAAAAAAAAATAAGTTTGAAAGTTTGCAACAAGCACTTGAGCTTCTTCATCATTAATTGGGATCAACCTTAAATCACAGAACAACGGTTGGAATCTGTATAGATTATACAGTTAATTGACTTCACACTCAATCTAATTCAAGCTTCATGTCCATTTAAATATCATTCAGATTCAGAAAATCTAATTGATGGAGGCGATCATGCTGAAAGATTAACAAATGTGGTGCTATTTCGTCATAAATTAATTCATATGTTCTTGTTCTACATGCTAAAATAATAATAAAATATTTTATTAATAACTTAATTTAAAAAAATCATTCGAGTGGTATTACAGCATTTGCTCTATGTTATTTCTAAAATGGATTGCAAATAAACAAAGGAAGAAAACTTAATTTTTTAGAATTAAAGAAAATGTAAAAACTGCTTACCCGAAAATTCAAACACTGTACAACAGCATAAATTACTTATTAAAAAACCAATCTCTTCGCTTAATGTGCTCTCTAGTTTCATTAAAAACTTATTAAGAATAAGAGAAACAAAATATGCATATTAAATATAATATAAAGACAATTAAATATAGTGTGGTCTATACAAAAACCTAAAATTGTATTACACTAAAAAAACCTAAAATATTTTTGGATTCAAGTGTGAACGTCATACAAATACACAAATTTTAAATTAAAATGTTGAACTCTAATGGAGATTATCGAAGAGTCCACACCATTAATTCACTCTATAAAGCAATCGACCCATGTCGACCCAGACGTAATATTATTACAATTATTATGCATATTATGTACCTATATACTTATTTAGATAATTATTAAATTAATTTTTTAAGAAGCAAAATAGCAAAACCTAATTTAAATAGATAATGTGCACTTTAACTTTTTATTTTAGGTGTGGGTAAATTTGTAATGTTTTGTCATTTAAATTTAAATAATTAGCTAAAATTAAAATCATTTTATTGTGTTCTTTACGATATAAATTCCAAAAAAGTCAAATTGTAGTCATTTATATTAAAATAAGTTGGAATATCAAGTAAATTAAATTCTTCTGGCAAAAACAATTTCAAGTTGATATAGAAATGCCAAATAATTAAAATAATATTGCATTTAATAAGTAGGTAATCGTTATTTATGTTTGTCCTTATATTATATCTCAGCAATAAATTATATATTTTAATTAGCTTATTACAATACATACAGAAACTACTAAATATTTTAATTTGTAAAAACTAATGAATTTTCATTTCGTTTCGCCAGTTTCTAACCTAATTTGTTATTACAAATATATCAAAATAATTTTTTAATTGAACCAGGAATCACATCACGTGAAAAAAATTATTAAATTTCAAGTTCTTACGTAACGCTATCAAAGTGCATCATGGTGCATCGAAGGAATGTAAATAAAAAAAAAGAAATTTGGTAATCATCTTACGAAATCATTTTACGGTTACTCAATAAGTTTTGGAATTGTGAAATGATGACCGTCTGCAGAATTTTGTAAAAAGTTGAACTTTTAAAGGACGACCCCGGAAATTTTGCCTATCCTTGAACTTCAAAAATTGTTAAAGTCAAGTTTGTTTCCTTTCTACCATCGTTATATTATTAAAGGATTCTCGCTAGTTCACCTTGAAAATTTGAAAACTACTGATGGAACGATGGTATATCTTAAATTCTCGTACTTAAATATAAAGTGAACATGCACTTAGAAAGAATTCAAAAGTGGGAGAAAAACGTGGGAGCACAACGTGCTCTACCACTTTACTCAAATGACCCATAGCGATCCAAGTAAATTTATTTTGGAAGAGAATTTAATGCATTTAAATTTGATTTGGATGAGGTTATGCAATTCAATTTACTTTTTGATAACTAAGGTTGCAAAATGTTTTATTTATAAAGTGGTTTAAAAAAGTGCATGTGCATGTCATTTAAATATATGAAATTTAAATTTTTATTGCATATTTTCCAGGATAAGTAACTTGCAACGTGGAGGAAGCATTAAAATCAAAAAGTTTATCATGCAGACTCAGTTTTTAATATTCCAATGAGAACGTGATTGGAAGTTCTACAAGTAATGCGCTCAATTAGAATGTAATAAAATTATAGTCAATAATCTGCAAACAACCAAGTATTAGGATGAAGAATTTTCACTATTCCATTAAAAACTAATTGATACTCATGCTTCATTACTAATACTTCGGTGTACGTGAAGTTCACATTGATTAATAATGGGATATCGTTTTAAAAAGTTAATCTCCTTTTTGTATTTTTTTGATTTCGGTCTCTTCTGGTTCTGGTTTTAAATTATGCGTTGTTTGGGAAAACAAGAAGTTATAAATAAGTTTTCCTTCACATTTGTCTAACAGCTTAAGCGGTTTTAAAATTGCGGCAAGTTTCAAACGACAAAACAGAAAATTGAAAAAAGAGCTTTTCGGCTTCATGCCTACACTAAAGAGTTAATTCTAAAACCAATTTTTGACTGATTTACTGCTGAAATACTAATTTTTTGTACTGGCATAGTGTACTCGATAGGATTACTTTGAACAAAATTAAGCGGTCAGGTAAACCTGAAGATGATAAGATTGCATATCAGAATTATTGAGGATTTGAATGGATTTAAAAAATTAAGCAATCTTTCTATTCAAAGAGACAATTGAGCGCTTTTAAAAAAGTAAATATTTAACAAATAGAACGGCTTAATAACAAGCTAATATACACAAATACACGCAAATTCTATTATGTCAGGACTTTTACGAGACGCTTAACTTGAATTCAAGACATTTACCTAATCACAGTTAAAGGTAGGGTATTCGGTGAGTCTTAAAATTACCTAATTTATTTTTAAAACGGAGAAGCGGGTTGGAATAAAATTTTGAAATTTATTGTTGTTCACGTAAAATTAAAAATAACATTAATAATTAGTAAAATTATCTATACTATAAGTTCCACACAAAAAACTCACTTTATGCCAAACACTTTTGACTTCTGTAATGTGTTTATTTTAAGTATTTAATTTAATAATATCACTAGTTTAGTGAATTTTACTATATATTTTACAAGTTACTAAACTATTATACATTTGATGTAACTGCCACCAAATGTATTAGGCAACGATATGTTTTGGCCAAAAGGGGACATACCTGGCAACCTTTAAAAAAATTAACATTCAAATTTGATCTAAATATTTAAGTTGTAAATGTGACTTTATTTAAAAATGATCATTTTTTCATTTGTTTGTTGGTATGTATTGCTATTATTTTTTTTCGGTTTAGTTTATAAGGAGAAAGAGGTGTTATAGAAATTCCAGATAATGCTAATGCCCTTTGTCAATGGATAGAAGCAGGTCCTGAGGTTACCAGAGTAATCAAAGCATTTGAGGAAACATTCAAACCCAGAGGAAAACAGATGGAAACACGCCATCGTGACTAGGAAGCAAGCATTCAGACAGCATTTGAAAAGATTCCACGTGAAAACACCAAAAACAAAAACGCCTAAAGTCAAAACACCAAAAACAAAAACATCGAAAAACAAAAACACCGAAAAACAAAAACACCGAAAACAAAAACGCCAAAAACAAAAACTCCGAAAGCAAAAACGCCGAAAGTTCTACTAATCTAAATAAGATGCCTCTTATAGAGTAAAATATGTTTGACGTTTTGACGTGCTACCATTTGCAAAACCAGAATTCAAAATTCTAGCAGAATGCAGAATTTTTTAGATTTTCGACGATTTTTACAACTTTTTCAATTTTTAATTTAATGTAACTTTTGTTTAAATCATTTTAATATCAATTTTTTGAACATTATCTCAATTTTGTCTAAGAAACATTGCAGAACAATTGAAATGTTCAAGATGTGCGATGTAAACCACCATCAGTCGACACGTTGAGAGTGGATCTTATGAAAATTATTCAAAATCGGTTTTTGCAGCATAAATCACTAAAACACCGTCAAAAAACACCAAAAAAACTTAGAGCAGATTTTAAAAAAGGAGTAGGTGTTGATATTTCTCAACGAACGGTATCACAAAGATTGCAGAGTTTGGACTACATGCAAGGCTCGGAAGAAACCCCTTCTCAACAAAAAATAAATTAAAAAGCGGTTAGATTTTGCAAAAAAATATAAAGGTTGAACAGTTGAAGACTGATCCAAGGTGATTTGGTCAGATCTAAGCAATGCAGAGGTACGTATTATATATTGTTTTTAACGTAGTAATTTTCATAATTTACCTAAAAAAACTTTCCTTTTTACTTAAAAAATGTTCAAAGTAAAATTATATCAATAATTATAATGTAAATTTTTAGCATTTTGGCTAACCTGGCGCTTAATATCTGAGAAGAAGAGTGGTGAATGAATACAGTCCTGATTGTATAACACTAACCGTCAAATTTGGTAGCAGTAGCATCATGATTTGGACTTGCATGTCGGCTAGGAGTGTAAGGGAAGCAACAATAGTATGAATTCCTCAACGTATATTGAAACTTCGAAGGACATTTAGAGACCTCCATAGCAAAACTTTTTGATGAAGATAATCCCGATTATATTTTCCAACAGGGCAATGCATAGTGTCATCGTTCAAAAGCTAGTGTGCAGTGGTTTTGTTATAATAACATTCCTTTTTTGGATTTACCACTACAGAGTCTGAACCTGCCGCCTATAGAAAATTTTTGGGAAGTATTGAAGAATTTAATAGGCCTTTATAAACAATAGTCAAAAAAGGACCTTAAACGAATAATTTTCAAGGAATGGAAGAATATTTCTGAAAATGTGTGTAGTACGTCAGTGGCTACTACCATGCCCAAATATATGATATTAAAAGCGTAATTAAAGCAAAAGATGGTCGGTCACACTAAATGTTTAAAATGGACATTTTCACTTTTAGTTCCAAAATATGCAAAAAAATCAAATTTTACCAAGAAATGTTTAATTTTTTTTTCTAATAAAATGAACAAAAGAATTTTTTTCTGATTTTGAGAAAAAACAATTAATCTTTAATTTAAAAATAATCTTGGCCTTCTCTGTTTTTGGATAAATATATGGGTTTGATTTACGGATTTCACACAAAAATTTCATGAATTTATGCGTTAAAAAAAGCGATGAAAATTTATAAAAAATTCAGGTTACAAATTAGCCGAAAAGAAGCCTTAAAAATTCCTTAAACAAATCCAAAGAGGTCAGGCAGATGACCACCTCATTTGACTCAGAAAGTAATTTTCTTTATTTAAAATGCTTTAAAAAATCAACTAGATCTTAAAATTGAAAGTTTTATAGGTGATCCAATATAGGGTGCGGTAAAATAGACCCAACCAAGTTTTTTTAAAATAAAAAAAATAAAAAAATTAAAAATGATTTCATATTTCATATGATAAAGTAAAAACAACATCGAGTTGTTTTTGGCCAACACAAGCTAGAAAATAATCAACTCTATTTTGAGCGCGTGGCATAACGTGGAGCAATTTTTCAGCTGGAATTGACACAATTTTCTCACGAATATTAGCATTTAGTCAGTCCGTCCGTCCGTCCGTCCGCATAATTCAAAGTCACTAAATTAGTGACAAAAAACCTTTGTCACTAAATTTTACTTTTTGTGGGTGGATGGACAAACGCGTGAATGGATTAACAAGATTCAAAATAATTAATTGAGATCAAACACAGAGTTGTGGACGCTTTTTAATTGTTTATGTGATTATTTTATTCATCTTACACTTTTTTTGTTGGTAATAAATGAACTAACCAATTAAAGGTGCGAAAGAATGAAAGTAAAGATTACGTAAAACGTAAAAATAACACTTACAAAATGCAAATAAATTTCTTATATAGAAAATTTTGTTACCAACTAAAAATTAAAAATAATCTGATGATCGTGCAGGTAAAAAAATTATAAATTTAAATTAAAAATAATTACAAAATATTATATAATTGTAAACCAAAAGGTAGCTGTATAGAAGCCTAAGAACTGCGGTCATCCGAGTTCCACCTTGTTTTTCAAGTATCCCCACAAGAAAAAATTTGGTGCCGTCAAATCAGGGGAACGAGGCAGCCACCCAATAAGCGCGTTGAGTTGAAATTATACAATTTTTTTGATTTTTGATCAATTTAAAAATTCTGCGCATTCTTGAGCCAAATAATGCTTTATAACAAAATTCTGTATGTTTCTACTTTAATATAAAACTTCACTTTTCACTGTTGTCAAAAGAATAACTAAATTATAACAATGTTCTACTTGGGTATATTTTACCGCACCCCATACATTTGACGACATTTGCATTTAACATTTTTTTTATCTTTTAAAATAATAAAATAATGTGAATATAATAATATGTTAATAATAATATGATTTTAATTTATGACTAACAATAACACGATTTTATTGAGTGCAATTTTTCCCCTTCCCACAGCCACAAGTTATTGTATATTAATTTTTATACAATTACTAGCAAGATACCGGGTTTCGCCCGGGGTTTAAATTTATATAAAATTTTATCCAGATGCATAACAAAAAAATTGGTAGGTTTTTCTAACTTTCAACAATTCATCGATTTCAACGTACATTTTCAATAAATCAATAATTTTGATTTGATTTTAAGTACGCACTTAGTTAGGTAAAACAATTTGTGATGAAATTTATGGATTTATTAATAAAAATTTTGGGAATATATTTAAAGCTGGGAATAGCGGCGTTGATTTAAGAATTCGTATCGTAAAATCACCAGTTAAAATTTCACTTTATTAGAGCTTTCCATTGGGGGGAATTTTATGGGACGGGCATACAAACTTTTAGTTTTATAATTTAAGTGATTAAAATTTTAGTTAAATTTTTACAATTTCAATGTAAATATTGCAACTGGGGAATTCAAAATAACATCACTATTTTCCTTACTAAGCTATTATCAAGAGGATTTACTTCTTTTGCTAGTCTTGCATGGAGGTCTTGGGAGGAGGTTTGATTTTACCACACTTAAAAGTGACATTAATATAATTTAATATTAAACCAATAGTGTCCAAATTCTTACTTAACTGGACCTGATCAAACCACTACCAAGTTTACCATTTTTAAGACTTTTTGATTTCAAACATTTAAACTTTACAATGCAATGATCTGTGACTACTTGGTACTTACAATTGTGCCGTTTCCGAATCGGCAGGGAGCCGAAATGGTTTTGCACGGATTAGGTTTATGATTTGCTAAAACAATCAAAGTTCTGCTTCAAAAAAGGATATCCTAATGTAAATAAATATTATCCATTTTAAGAGATTTTTAAGATTCAAAATTGGATTTTGTAGACCACTTTTTGCCGTACTCCAGAAGAGTAAAACCAAATTCTGATTATAGTAAATGTGCGATACCAGAATAATTTTTCCTTAAGTTGTTTAAATAATACTTTAAATTCCATGTACATATGTATGTATATAAGTGTTTTAGAATCACCAAAAAATGTACAAAACAGTTTCAGAACTAAAATGTTATAGTCCTCGTATGTAAACTACGCATTAAGTAATATTCGAAGAAATGCGAATACACTGTAGTTTTTTTTAATAACACACAGAACACAATAAATCTGTTATATACATGTTTAAGCAATTTATCAATATTTGAAAAATGATCTATGGGCGGGAATCAAACAGTGGACCTTCAGCGGCATATACTACATAGTACATACCTACATCTAATAATTTATGCCATACTGCGCTTATGAAATATCTAATAAATATGTTTAATGATTTAAATTAATGTAAATAAAATTGAAAACAAATTTATGCTCATTTGTATTCAAGATGGATACATGTACAATACATGATCAGAAACCTATTAAATAATACGATATGTAGGATTTACAGAAAACCTTAACAAAACTGAGTGGTGAAAGACGAAAGAGGAAATCTCAGATTTGGGAGTAAAACGATTCGAAGCATAACGGCATATAGATACTTGAGAACCATATTCACAGACGTAAGCAGCATGAAATCGAATGAGTCTAAAGTGGGAATACTGATAGGAAAAAGAACGTAACACAAACTAGTACAAAACGAGAGGTTGGGAGAATTCTTTATTCTAATTGGATATTTTTATGATTTTATCTACCATTGATTAAAGATAAAGGTTTTCGTAAACCGTGAATGCTATTTCCTTCGAAAAAAATCTTTAACCTGCGCCCACGAACATCGATCCCGGGAAGAGTCTAGAAAAGAAAAATTTTCTTTCTGACTCTCTTTCTATCTGTGACCGTCTCCCGTGCTTTGGAGGGCACGTAAAGCCGGCGGTCCCCTGAGTTGAACTAAAATTATTGTTGAGCAAAACTAGAAGAAGTGGAATTCAGAAAATAATGATTGAATATCATGGAAGAAAACAAAATTTGGTTAGGTGGTAAAATTGGCAATAATTTCACAAGTCAAAAATTAAAACTAATAGCAAAAGTTTTTATTTTATAATTAATAATAATTAATTAGGAGTTAGAGTAAAAATATTGGAACGATAGATCCTCATCGAACGAGTCATCATCATCATCATCTACTACTTCATGCATTAGGCCTGTTGGCCTGTTCCGACTTAAGTCGTCTTCTTGAAAGGGTCTTCCTCATCTCTTTCCTCTGGATTTGCAGAATAGTATTTTCTTGAGGATCGTTGAAAAGTCCATTCTGTGTAAGTGCTCTTCCACCTTTGTCTATGTTGGTTTATTCTTTCTTGCAGAGGTGTTGTTTTAGCTCTTTTGTCATCATCATGTCATCATTGCGGATTCTGTAAACTATTTTTAGGGTGTTTTATGATTTTGAACGCTCGTACCCGTTTTTCGTGTACATCTTTCTTGATTCTTTCAATATATTATTTCCCAGCTCTCTCTTTGCATTTTCCTCACCTCTCTCTTCGCTATGGCACGTTTCTGCTTATAGTTTATTTAGGCGTTTATTATTCTTTTTTGCTGTCAGAATTTGTACGCTATTGTTTTTTCTTATATAATCTGTGCTACATCTTTGTTCCACGTTTTCGTTGATTATAAAAGTTTTTTTTGCAAAAACAATTTTTATACATATTATAAACCTACCAGTTATATCAGTTAGTTCCTATTTTAAATATTTCGATTCACTCTATTTTCATTAAATTGGTGTTAACTGCTTTGTTAGCACCTTTATCAATTACTATTTACGTTAGCACATTCGATGTATACTATTAGTATTTACGACAAATCAAAAGCAGTTATTCTCTCATATGTTCATTATGTATTTAATACTTCCATGATAATGGTGTTAAGTAGCATTTTAAGTCCCAGTGAAAATATAAAAGTAATAAAAACTCCAAAATTTTAAAACATACAGTACTGGTATGGTGAAAGGATCTGTTTGATGCCAAATTCCGAATGTTGAATAAAAACTTTGAAAAGAATTTTGCAAGGACTCTCTCTCCTGTATATTTCCCTGTAGTCAAATAGTTCTTCTGTTTGACTTTATTTGTAGATGGATACAACTGGACTTAATTAATGTTCTCACTAGGTATTTTTATAAAAAATCCCAAACTTCAAAATCCCAAGAAAAAGTAAAATCGATATAATTACCTAATTATAAAATAATTAGGTCTATTTTGGGACCACAATGTGAGGTAATAAATAAATTAATTACTACGTTGTATGGAATTCGAAAAAAAATTAATGAAATTGAAAGTATGGACGTCGACGCATTCCTTTTTTTGAAATCCAACTCGCGTAATATAAAAATCGTATATTTACTACCAATTAATGGAGAAAATTAAACTGGGAATGAAGTGATAAGTAAGAATAATCGTTTGTATTTAAATTCAAAAATGCAGCCCGCTCTTTTTTCGAATTTTATTATTTGTATTATTTTCATTCAGTGTTGAGCTTTTTAAAAGAGAGTAGGCAGTAAAATTACAAAACCAGTTTAAGATGATAGTTAATATTTTTTTTTCTAGCAGTAAAAGTAATAAAAGGAAGAGTAAAATATTGAATGGACATTTTCCAGATTAAAAATTTTTCAAATCAAATATTTAAAAATTCCCAATAGTACCTACTTGGAGTGCTGAGAGTGTCAATCTCCTAATCATTTAAATTTAGGAGTTGCAATGAAAACGGTACTCCAAAATTATTTATAACGATGCTGCTTCGACAACGATGAAGACATTTACTTATACGTTTTTGGGTTTTCAATGTTAAGATCCTCTTTGCTAATTGGTTCGTAGAGTGGATACTCGAATGATCAAGTCGCATAAAGATAATTGCGATAAGATTACATGTCCCCGAGTCTTCTTCACCTTAATAATTATGAAAATGGTCGAAATTGGGATTCTTCGGTTAATTTCTTGAAATATTTGTAACGAGACTGAATAATTCAAAATTCGTAATTATGTGAAAATTATGTGGTCGCTTATATTTTAGTTTCAACTTCCATTAACATTGCTAAATTAAATCCACGTTAGAGCTAATTAATTTTATCGATTTAATTTACATTTTTCAACTTTCTCCTTTTTCATCTCCCATATCAAAAACACCAGTCACGAGCACCTGTAAATCACTTTCTTCATTTCTCTCATCTCAAACTCACTTTTTCTCATTTACATTTTTATTCTCTGAAATATTTGCACCATAAATTAATTCTGAAACTTAATTAACCTTGCCTGAATTAATTAAAAAGCAAGCAAGTTCAATTCCAATCCAGATGCGAAATTTTCGCCTAGCGATTTTTCAGTGATTATTAAATGTTTATGATTAAAAAGAAAATATTTACCAAATTTTATGTTGAGTAATACAAAAATTTAATTATGTGTTGAGCATGAGATAAAAAATACTTTAAAAAAGCGAAGGCTATGGTAGTGTTTTTTATAGCAGGCCAATGACCCACCTGGTCCAGGTTGCTTTATAATGCCCTTTACGTACCTAAGGGAGTTGCCGAATTTAAGGTAAGGTAAAAAGTTTTAGTGCGGTATTTTTAAATTCAATAATTAAAAACTGACGCACTAAATCATTGTGGATGAATTATTAATTATATTAATATTGCAATAACGATAATAATTAATAGGAAAAGTGTTTTATTGAAAGCGAATAATCCGCGTCACGTTTTAAATAATCCACCATTGATACTTGAAGGTTCAAAAATTCAAATGCTATTAGCTAGTTAATCTTGAAATGATGTAGATAAGAAATTATGCATCTACTATAAATAAAATGAACTTTTAATATATTATACTTCACCTACAGTTTATACAATGCTTGCCTAACCCATTGAAGCATCGGAATGCGGAAGGTTTTCCAATGATGGGGTACATCAAGAGGGTTGCCCGTTAGGGTAGGTTAGTACTACGTAACCCTTTTTAGACATTTGCTACCTCTCGCCGTTCGTTTCCTCGATAAATAACCTTGAGCAATTTTTTTATATTTCTTGTTTCAGTTTTTTTCTATTAGAACCGTGGGTTGAGTTTTTTGTGAAACGCTTTAGAAATACGATAGGGGAGGCGTGGGATGAATTCTATTACGATCAAATAATATACAGGGAGAATTCTGCGTTATTGCCATTTCATCGAATTTACATTTTATGCACATAACTGAAAATGTGCACAAGGAATAAAATTAACTAGAATAGATCGGTATTTATCCAAATAAGGTTAACATTTAATCGATTCATTTCATGACCTTATAAATAACCGATACTATTGCGAATATCCGGGAATTTTTTTAAAAATTAAATGTCAAAAAGTAACCAAAAGTGGAAAACCGCGTCATCTACATTTTAAATGATAATAAATCGATTTAGCCTAATCGACACTGCGGCTATACAAATTTGCTTCAGGGTCGTAGCAAAAACTGTTATTCCGCATAGGGCGCCACACTAAAAAAAATTATATTATTTTAATTCGAAAACTACGGTCACACCCAGCTGTTAATAAAAATTCAAAAATTTGAAATTCAATTATTATGTATCGACAATAAACGCCAATCCAATAAAAAATATGCAAACTCAAGACCTTAGAAAAGATTAGATTTTTTATAGTCATCTAATGTCCTTGTTTGTAAATATTTTACCTATTACTCTTTTAGAACAAGAAATGTGTCGATTTATATACTGAATTACTTTTATAGGTCAAGGTAATTTTACAATACAAAATTTTTGTTGATTCAAGAAAATTGAAGAAGAAGAAAACAACAAAAATGGCGTTTCGTAATCGCTTCTGTCGGTAAGGAAGTACACAAACCAATATAATAAATTCGACAGTTTAAGGTTATGTAATTTTACTACCCTATCTTAACATAACTTTAATATACTCTTCAGAATACCTTGATAACCTTGAATATCTTGGAATGGTCAAGGTAACCAACCGTTTGTTTATAACTCACAAGTGCATTGCTACTCAAATAAATTTACAAAATTTATTTTAAGCAATCAGGAAGTTACGCATATCACAAGGTGTTGCTCGGACTCTCATTAACCGGTCGATAAAAAAAGATTAACTCGCGATGTTTCAAAACCATAGCAGATGGATATACAAAATAAAAATTTCCCAATTCGATGTCGAGTTTATAAAATTTGACAATATAAGAAGTGAGAATTGCTCAAAAGATTATACGAATTTGGAATTTTGAGCACATTCAAATAAATTGCCAAAGAAAACCATTCAAAAATTTCGACCTTTAACCCGAAACCAGAATAGGTGTTACTACTCTTACTCTTGTCGCATTTTATTAAGGTTTGTTGACTTTTAAATTAATACGTGCGTTAAAAGTTAAAACATAGAGTACTTTTTTGCTGTTGGTTCAACATTTTAAATAAAACCTGCAGAACTGCGTTGCATAATAATTAAATTTTTAATTATTATGGATTACAAAACTATATCTATACAATTATTTTTTACTCACCTTGATAATACGACGGTAAGACTAAATCACCGTGAAATGATCTCCAAGAGAACTTGATCTACTGGGAAGTCTACTGCTTAATCGCAGGACTACAAACAATTCGACCGACAATTTAAAATATATATTTTTTAAATTGCGTGATGCAAGACAAGGCTAGTTAGTTTAGAATTATTTAAATCCCCCTCATTAGAAAAGCAGCGGAAAAAATTTAATTCGGCAATTAAAATTTCTTAATTAAGAGGATAAATGTTGAAATGAGATTGAAAAAATTTTTGAGTGAAAAAGAAATGTTTCCAGTGTGAGAACACCTAATCGATGCATTGTATTTCACTCCTGATTGCATACCTTCGTAATTATTCACACGTAATTAAAGGTTTATGACCCATTGTGTTTTCATAAGTTTTAACAAAGAACAAAATAAGCAATTAAAAATTATATAAATATCTCGGTCTTCCGGGTTGGCGCCGTGATCTGATTGTCAGTAATTTCACTTAACACGACGGCGCCATGACAGAAGGCCAAGGATAGAAAAACTTTGATATTTAAATTATTTTTCAAACAAATTATATAAAAACTGCTTACTAATTGATCAACTCGCTCATTAGTGCTAACTCCATATTTTTGATAACAAATAATCCAAAACACTCAGTATATTACGAAATTGTGAGAATAAAGCTTTTAATTTATATCGATCTGAATTCAAAAGCAAAAACCCTCCTATAAAATTTATCGTATCATCAAAAAAATCACTTTCTCCATCACTCTTGTTTGTTTTGTATACCAAGTTGGTCTCCTTCTAATGTACGATGGTATCTTATACTTCTCCAGGTCCCTTCTTTTGATTAATGTTAGGTTTATATCGAAACACTGTCAGGTGGGCACTGCAATGTTCCCAAATTTTGAAGTGGCTTATAATCAGATTTTCCTACTTCTGTGTGAAATTTCTAAAAATAATTAACAACAGTTTTTTTTGTGGTCGAAATTTGGGGCGGAAGCGATGGTTTGATAATTTTAATTTTATTTTAATTTAATTCTATATTCATAAAACCACAAAATACCAGGTATGCAATATGCCAAACTATCACGTTGCTAAATTATTAAACCAATGGGTTAATAGAGCTTCCAAAAGTCAGTTTTCCTGTTAAATGCAAGAACAACTTAAATATTTTAATACCCAATTATTATTTAGAGCAAAAAAAAACCAACTATGCTTTGCGGAAGCTTTGCTGTAAGGCCATTTCTTTTACTTGTCACACAAAAACGCCAAACTGCAATTCAGTTTCGCAACAGGAAAATTCCATCGTAATTAAATTGTAAAAAAATTTTCTACTAATATTTTGAAGAATTCGGTACTTATTAATTTTATCAAATCTTTGTTGCATCAATAAAAAATAATTTATTAATATGGCAACTAAAAATTTACATAACAAACTGGTTTGTGCAAAATATAATTTTTTGATTAATTTAACAAAACAAAATTCTCGTTTTGTTTCTTTGATGAAAACTAGAAAACTGGTTTAGATAATTTAACTATCAATTAAATTAAATTTATTAATAAGGTTAAATAATTTAACTTATTTGACGTGTATTATGCAATTTATTCCATTTATTGTGTATTAAACAACAATTTATTTTAATTATAGAAAAAAATCCAAAAATGCTGATCACATTGACTTGATTTCAATTTTGTACTCGAAGAAGAAGAAGAATCGTAATTGTAGCAACTTTACGATTGGCCGAGTAGTTGATTTTTGAATATTAAATTTTAATATTAAAAGCACCACATGATTTAAATTTCTTTTTTGAGTTTTCGCAATACCACGATACTTTGCATTTGTTTATTTTCTTAAAAAGTAAATTTGTAATTTAAATTTTGAAGGTTGAAATGTATGACGCGATTGTGCTATTTTGATGATTACAAAATTAGTCCAGACAGATTGACAAAAATTTGGAATTGATTAGTAGTCGGTGTTTTAAAGAAATAAAATGCAAGGTTACAAGATTTTCATCTACGTCAAGATTTGCTTTTGCACAAAATTGTGACTGATTATACAAAATTTGATTTATCGCTTCGAATTTTCCTGAAGGTTGTCTCAAGCCATTTAAGATTATTTAAAAATGAAGATTTGCTAACAACCCTCTACTTACCCAAGAAAAGTAATTGTTTAGGCAGTCATCCCGTATCATTGAACCTGCACATTTATTATTTTTTCCTGTTAAAGGTTTTCCATTTTCAACTTGTCACGATCTGTATAATAACACGAAGAATGATCCAATAAAGAAATCCATGAAATCGTTTAATGAGATATCATGATGGATTGCTAGAGCTGCTATCCAATGCAATGAAATGTCTGGGGAAAGAAATAATCAAAATAAATAAAACCTTGAATAAAATTTGTCTGATTTAATTATTGTAACGATTCCGATCGAAGCTTCTTAGAAATGGTTGCACAAGTACCTAATAGTTGGTATATTGGTACCCCATTGGTACCGTGGTTTAGATTCTATGTTGAACTTTCTTTTAATTTTTCCATTTTATAAATAAATAACAGCAAATAGTAGGTACACATCTTAGAATTTATTTTCACTGCTCCTGTTATGAACCTGCCACAGAAGCTTTTGCGATGAGTACCTTCGGGGTTTTCAATATTGAAAGTGTAATTTTACATTTGTACAAGCGGAAATCGTTTAGTTTAATTTTAAACTGCTTCGGTGGAATACAGAAACGATGCCTAATGGCGAATTCCGATATCTTGGATATGTGTATCGCACTTACAGCGAATCCACCACCATGCCATGAGTAAAAAAATGCGCCTCTGGAAAAATTAGGAAAATCAAGCTTTTCTGGCTTTCATACCAAATATTCACTTAATATTATAATCAAATTGTGTTAAATTTTTCTCGACCGAAAGTTCTAAAATTCTGAATTATCTAGATTCTGGAATAAATCGGCTACCAATTATCAAGATTTAGCTCTACTACAATTCATAAACGTACTACTAATGTTGCTGAGGGCATCCTAAAGTTGCGGGCTCATAACCAGTGTCTGAATTATCGATAATTTTACAACTGATCTCGAGATTATATAATATGTATGGTGTAAGTGAACTAATCGTAAGTCAAACTCAAGATTGCGAACGGTTCCTAGCATTGTTGTTCAAAACGTCTTAACAAACAAAATGAATTGTGTAATTAAAAAATAGTCGTCTTTCAGACCGCTACCAAATTCTCGTGTTGAACTACAAGATTTTTTGCAATCTTGCTCATCATGATCCTAAACCTCAACCATAATAATGCGTTGATATCGTAAATCCAAAACTGGAGTTTGTCAGTAGCGGAATGTTATGCTGCCAGCTTAATGGATTCTTAATGAACTTTTTCAAACTATTCACAATTTAAACAAGTAAATTACCTAGCACATGAAGAAACTCCAATTTTAAATCGAGTGCGTCCACTTGTCCGAATCGCATCAACCGAATTAATAGCCATCTTTTACTGCTTGGCGAGACATTTGTGCGCCGGCGAAAGTAAAGTTGCATACCCGATGACATCACGTACTCATCAAAAAATCGCATCAAAAAAATTAACATGCGAAAGTAAATAAAAATAGCAATTATTAGTGCTTATTCAAGGAATAAAAACCCAAAAAATTTTTTGGGTACATAGTCCCGATATACTATATTAAAAAATCCATATTTTGGGGAAATTTTATACTTTGTTTAATGATCTAGAATTCGTTATTGATTTGCATATTCACAATGTTTTAAATTATCATTTCTTCATAATTTTCACTAATGAAATTAGCAAGTGGTCATCCATGAATAAATATAATTTATTTATATCGCATAAAATGCGATAAGTTGCGGCATATCTTTTCTGACATTGGATATTTGATGACGTCACGTATGTTCAACGCCGTCCGCATTCGTTGCATATAGGCGGCCGCATTTCCGCAGCCCGTGGATGAGTATGCGGTCTAATGAACGCATCTCCATTTAAAACAATTTAAAATGCATAACTGAAAATTAGGCGGCGTTGTGCGGTAGCGGAAAAGTTTCTGACTTAAATGAAGGATCTTTAATGAACTTTTTCAAACTATTCACAATTTAAACAAGTAAATTACCTAGTACATGAAGAAACTCCAATTTTTAATTCTCTCCATAACTAATTTGTAAAACATTGCTAGTTCATCACAAGACTATCAAATCTCCATAAGAAAAATGCAATGCAATCCTGTACACATGAATAAAAATGATCGACATTCATAGTACATAATATGTATTTGCATAAAACCGTTTTATTTCATTTCTTTCTGTATATTATTGCATAGCATGTTTTTGTTTATTTTCAAAATTAACAAACAATTTAATATAAGAATGATGTTGCATTTCTACTCTTTTATTGCGAATGTTGCAACCATTTATCATGATTTGCTGGGCTGTGATGCCTTGTACGGTGCGGTGTGCGTATCTGCAACAATGTAAAGAAAATTTATGGAATTTACGATTTAGGTATTCGAATAGAGTAAACATTACGTCATAGAAAAATATTTGATAATAAACGTGGAACAAAATTATTTTTGATCGGCAATTTGCTTGAATGCAAAGTTGAAAAAGATAAAAAGAGGAAGGAAAAAAGAAGAAAGAAGGAAACCAGTATTTAAATTGAGTAAAAATGGAAAGTAAACACCATCTATGGTTTACCTACAAAATAGGACATAAAATAAAAAGTCAATATTTTTGTCAATTTAATTTAAAATTCAGGCGGTGAGTTTGTAGCACGTGGATATGTAGTAGAAAAACGAGCTTCTTTTTGATTTTTAAAAATGAATAATTCATGATTTAGAGAACAGATTTATGTTTGGTGTAAGTTTTAGATGGGAAATGTTAAATTTTACCAAAACCTTAATAAAAAAATGTCAATCCAGGTCGGTATTCTCTTATCTCGAATCTTTTTGTAATGCAAATATTTATCACTAATAAAAATAATGCGCTCCCTGAAATGAAATGATAGAAGTAACCAAATTTGGTTATGAACGAGGCACGCTTTGGCACGTTGTTCGAATTGAGTATCTTCCAATTTAAGTCTAGTTAGTGCTGGGGCAAAAACTGCAGCAAAAGTAAAAAAGTTTGCGATACTATTTTAGTAATATGCGCCATATATAGCACAATACCGATATATTCATTTTAATTGTGCCTTCTAAGAAAGAAGACAATGCATAGATTTAGCTCGTGTAGATTTCGTGTTTTGAGTTACAATAAATTGCCTATTGAGTTCACAAACCAAATTTGGATTTATCTGAAAAAATTAATAAAATAAGATTGATGTGTGTACAAAACTGGTAAGTTCAGTTTTAATACTCTCACTCTTTATATCCCTATACAGGGAGGAGAAAATTTAAATTTTTAATTTATAATTACAAGTTCCACTCTTGTTATGATACTACGCCATTAGCATCGCTTACATTCTACTCGTTTATTCCTTAAAAAGCTCGAAACCTAATTAGTTTAAAACCGTCTTCGTTTGGAGATATTTAAATTTTATAGTTTTTCCAAAAAATAAAAACGTGGACGCTGTTTATTTCACTTTTTTCATGTTGTGAATCTTTACGACTTACCCATTCATTTCCAAACTTTACTGGCAAAATTTAGCACCTTAATATTAAGTAGCACAACCACATTAATTTATGCTTCTCCAATTAGATCTTTTTGCTCTCCAAATTGGTTTTTGTTTATCTTGCTATAATAAATAAGTTGGCTTTCAGGCTAATATTTCATAAAAACCAATCAAGAATCTGCCATCTACCATATGGCCAAAAACTTGAGACCGAGCTATTTCCAAATTTTGCTTAGAGAATTAAAGTATGATATTCGCTCCAGCTGGCTACCCCTTGTCACATATTAATAAATTTGTGCTAAAAATCATTTTCGCGAAATCAACAGTTATTAATGTATTTTACGGTACCTTCAGTCCTATATTTTGTTGAGTTATTTCGTTTCCGAATTGAGGTGGTACTTCGATAAGGATTATATTTTCAAACGGTACTTATTTTGATATAGCTACCTAACGGTATTTGGGATAAAATTTAAATAGGTCTTTCACCCACTAAAAGTTACTTCTTTTTTTTTGTAATAGGTTAACGTGTGTAGAAAATAATAGAACAGGAATTCTTTAAACCATAATCCATTATATATGTATGTACCTTTGATCATTTAGAACCAGTATGAGGGTTCGTTTAAAATATTTCTTTAGGTTAATCAAAATACAGTTACTTGTATAAAAAATGTATACAAAAAAGATGAAAGAGTTTAAGGAACCCTGAACCCTTTCGAGTGTGCTTAGATAATATTATTGTTTCATTGGCAAATTACACCTAGAATATTTATATTATTTATTTTGCATCCAAATTATTATTTTTTTACTTTTGAAAATGTGTGAGAGAGAGGATTATGATGATGTCACAAAATGACAAAACCGTTTCAGCTACTGGCAACTAACTTGGTATACGCAGTTTGTTTTTTGTTTGTTGATACAATGATATGAACATGATTAGACATTTTTGTTTAAATTAATAATAATGATTTACAAATTACAATATAAAATGTCAAACCGCAAAACCATAATTTTGTCGTAAAAAAATTATATTTTTAATATTTACTTTATAGTTGAAGTTTTAAAAATAGATAGTAGAAATAAAAACCACATCGTATCGCTTGGTTTTTGTAGAATTCGTTACATAATCTACTGTAGTCATCTCCCCCAGATGGGATTTCCTTTTCCTATTTTAAATACAAACTCTTAAAAATTATTGAACTGCTGATTCAGCGCGAAGATGTGCTGAAAAATAATATTTCACTGTTTGGGCTTAAACCTTGGCTTATGTTATAACTGGGTTAAACTAACTTAGCTACGAAGTCAGTTGGTTTCACATTGAGCAGATTTGTTGCTAATTTTAGAAACACTAGGAACAAAATCTTAAATTTTATAATTTCTCATCTCGAATTATCGCAACCCAAAATTAAAAAATAAAAACTTAACTCTCTACTTATTCGTTATCGCATTGCACAGTAAATGGTACATAAAAGCAGAATGAAAAGAGAACATCGGCAAATACACCAATAGATACCAAGAATAGATACCTACCAAGAAGCTAGTGAACAAAAAATTGGAAAATAACACCAATTTTAGGTCTTACCCTATCAACATTAGGGCAAAGTTAAAATAAATATACAATTTCAATTCTAGACTAAAAATCTATGTGTTATTAAGAAATATGGTCAAAGAAACATGGATGAGTACGTAGAGGATCAGGAAAGGCATCTCATTATCACCTTACATAATAATATAAGAAACGCATCCGACTCGGCAGGTGAAAATAAAAAACCAAAAACTACAAAAAACATGTGTGACAGGCTACCTAAAAAGGGTAATCGCCAATTATCTTGTGAAAATATACTTTTTTATGTTAGCTCGGCAAAATGGTTACGTTTAAAAATGTTTTAAATCTGAAAGCTGTTATTTTAGCGGACTAATACTTAAATCGCCATAAGTCCACAAAATAAAGTTTTCGTTGTATGCAACACGTACGCAAATGTTTGAATTTTTACTTGAATTTATAAATTAGTAAATTCATTTTCTACACTAACTCAATTTTTTAGCCTCTGATGTAGATGATCATTTATATTTCGATTAAAATTCACTAAATTTGTAATTATTAAATTCATACTTAAAATAAAAATAGAAAAGGCACTGCTATGTGGGATCACAGAGGACACATGCGGAGTACCGCACAAAAAAAATTGGTTGCGATAATTCCACCCAACGTTGTGCACTTAAAATTATAAATTTTCTAAATCCAAATTGGGTTCTTTTTACTCCAGCGGTTGTAGAAAAAAATGCATATTTTTATACCTGGAAAATTGTGTTTAAAATTTAAGCTTAAACCTTAGAATCCCAAAATTGTACCCCAGTTTATTTACTTTTTTACGCATTTCAAAATTCGCAATTCTATTCTATCTTTGGAAATTTCATATTATATTCGAATCATGAATAAAATTGTCGTACATTTGGCAGGAATTTCTAACAAATTTTTATTAATTTTAATTAATTGCTTCTAACCTATTTTAAATGTTTAGCCTATTTGTGATTTTAGATTAAAACATTTATATTTATATTTAAAAACATTTTATATTTGTGCCATATTGCTGGATTGATCAAGGCCATTTTTATCGATTTTGAGATTTTTTCGGACATTTTTTATTAGCAGAAAGGACAATATCGTATCTGCTATGCTTACGCGTATTATTAGACCTCAGCAGGTCTAGGACAAACCGTTTTTGATGTTTTTGTATTAAAAAAACCAAAGTTAACATTGACCCGTTAGTAGTTTTTAACATTTTTGTGTTATAACGGCCGAAATCAATATTGATCCATTTAAAGTTTTTAACATTTTTGCGCGCAGGAGCTGAGTTCCATATTTTGGAATAAAATGGAATACAGTATTATAACAAAGTGGGAAGACGCTAGCAAGAGAAAACTGTAAACCAAACACTTCAAACAAACAAGCAAAATAGAATTAAATAGATCATGAATGTAAGGCATCATGGACACTACAATGATAAAGTATAAAATAATGAATAGTAAACTAGCTCATTGCCTAGAATCAGTAGATATAATAAGATTGAAACCACGGTCATCCAGTAAGATTTTGTAGAAATTATTATTTTTGTTTGCTAATTTTTTGTTGTTGAATGTTTTTATTGTGAAAAGATATCTACTTGTTAGATTACCCTGGCCTATCACCTCAACTATATTTTCATTTTCAATCCAGGTATAATATAACTTGGCACACACGTAATCGCGCGTAAACACTGCCAAAAATTTGTTTGCTTAATTTTAGTAATTTTTCATTCTGTGAAAATTTGACCCGATCTTAGACTTACTTAGTTTATAAAACTATTTAAAAATCTATTACTTTTCCATTTAATATTTTACAAGTAAATAATTTTTATTATCCAATTTTGCGCACTAAAATGTTGTAGTCAATCTACTCCTATCAACAAATATAGGAACCAGGTAAATTTAGAGTAGATAGAAGTTAAAATGGAATAATAGCGCCTAATATAAATGTTCAAATTATCATATTAATAACCTCTGAAATTAATCTCTTTATCAGCCCCTTCCGCCCACTCCTGAGCATCGGCCTCTTTCTCTAGGAGAAAGGTGAACAGCATTAAGACCCCACGGCTGCTTAAGTCCGGGTTGGGGAATTTGCCTGTAACCCTTTATTATTGTTGATGTTGGCAGTCATCAACTAAGGGGGACCGCCGGCTTTACGTGCCCTCCGAAGCACGGGAGACGGTCCTAGATAGAAAGAGAGTCAGAAAGAAAATTTTCCTTCCGAGACTCCTCCGGGATCGAACCGGGGGCCTTTGCATCAGTAGTTGATCGCTCTAACTACTAGGCCAAGACCGTCTCCTGAAATTAATCTTAGATTAAAATTTTTAAAATTAAAAGATTAAACGTCTGATGACATCAGTAACCATTGCTGAAAGCTTACGAATAATATTTCGTTTTATTCTTTATTTAACTTTTAATTTAAAAATTTTAATCTAATATAAATATACTATAATCAGGTATATTTAAAAAATATCTCTATTTTACAAAAAATTTAAAAAAATTCAAAAATCTTGAACTTGACGCGGACATCTAAAATTTATCTAATTTAAGCTTCCAATAATTATTATTAGAAGTGGCAGTTCCATTTAGCTTAGGCAACCACTTTAACAGAGGCTAAACTTTGAGAATTTTATTTTCTGTAATTTGAAGAGTTGAAATGTGAAAAATACAAATAATAAAAAAGCAAACCTTCTTTGGACAATTGGTTTTTTAAATTTTGAGCGCCAAATTGTAAAATGAGATCCGACAGTAAGATTTGAAACTAAACCGATCATTCAGTAAGTAAATTATGTTAAAATGTATCACGATCAGAGCAGAAACCAGACATAAAAATGATTTCAAGTAAAAAATTCAACTTTCAACAAAAAAATCTGTTCTACTATTGCAAGCAACTGAAATTTTATCAAACTGTTAATTGTGTAATATAATTTATTGCTGCCATTGTAAGAACGTCCTTAATTATAACCCCTAATTTACTGATTTTGAAAATTCCATCCTAAATATGCACACTTTTTGACGCACTCTATATACCAATTTAATTATTTCATACAACCATAGGTGACACTGCTAGTCAATCAAAATTTAAATATTTTAGGTTATGTTAATGTATGCGGCTTGTGAAGCACAAATTTGTTACAAACTGTAAAATTATAAGTGAAATAAAATGGATAACGATTTAAATAGATCGGTTCGTATGCTGGACGAATCTTTAAGCGTACATAATAACTTTCTGTTTGGTGGTACACCAAGAAGTCATGACAAGTCGAGAACAAACAAGCGTAGCGATTTAACCATGAATCTAACTTCACAACAACTATTCGACGAAGTAATGAGTGGTGACTATCACCATCAACCGAAGCATTCGAAAATTGATGTGCCTCTCAAGTCTTTTCTTGAATCGAACAGGAGCATAACCGGTTCGATTTTGAATACAACTCAACCGTGGCAAACAACTGCTAGTAGTTTATATGAAGAGTTTCACGAAGTCTTGCACGCACATTGCAATAATAACGACGTTTTTGAAGTTATTGCCGATTTAGCTCGTTGCTGTTCGGATGCATTACAAGTAATTCAAGGTTTGAAGTCAAAGGTTTTGGTGAACCAGTGCGATGATGAAGATCTATGGTTAGAAAACGAGCGCAATACTTGGCGTTTATTGTTGGTGTTGTACCGGGATCGTTTGAGTTGGAGTTTAAATGGACACGAAGACACTTCGACACCTTATTTTGGTACGAGTGAAAAGCTATGCATACTAAACTTGTTTAAGGTCGATAATCTTTTAAGAGAGAGCCAGTTGATTATTGATTGGCTTGAGTACAGCGCTGCTGAACGTGATAACGAAGCCTTCCACTTTTCTGATAGTTCTATTGGATGGGAGAACACCATGCATCAGCTGAAGGCTCCCGAAAGTATTGTTTTTCAGAGTACTAAAAAAATTGTGAGTTCTTTACATCCAGATGCACCCCAGTTTGAAAAGTTGGCTCTACATGATCTGGATGCGGACGATGAAATTAAGCTTTGTCGAAAAGTTTTCCAAGAAATTAGATGTGGAAATTGGAAGCTGCCCAAAAGGTAAGATTTTTGTAAATAAAATGAATTTACCTACCTAAAAACTGCTTTTTGGTTATAAATAATGCGACGTTGAATATTGGCAAGGTACAAAATGGAATTTAGCAAAGTTGATTGTGTAGACACATACTATTTTGTGGTTTCTCATATTAAAAGCAATAGGCAACTTGCAACTGTCAGTGAACTACATTATCCTTATTGTGCTTTGACCATGCTTTACATAGTTACAAGTATATTGGCTCGATGAATAAATTTACAATAAAGTCAAGTAAAAATTAAAATAAAATTTTGTTTTTGTTTACTTCAAATCACTATTACAGTTCAGTGCCTCTTTGTACCTCTCTTCTCATATTAATTTTGTAACTTAACTGGCAACTTAACAATACCAAAATAAAGTAGGATTTACGTGACGAATACTGGAGTTTTTATATTGGTCAGAATTGTAGTAAGAAAGTGCATTACTCGGAATAACGGGTTGATTTCTTGTTCTCAATTTTGAATGTTTTTATCAAAAATATACAGATCTGTTTTGTGAAATTTCTAGCTTTGCACCAGCTGTGGCCATACATGGAGAGCTGCTCTTCTAGAAGGTTGGCGTTTGTACCACAATCCAAATCTTTCATATGATGTGATTCCAACTGAAGCGATGGAAATGGACGCTGCATGTTCGGAAGAAACAAATATGACAGAGAAAGACCTGCAAGTAATTGAAGGTAACGCAACTCGTGATATATGGAAGAGAATTGCCTACAATTACTGCCAAAGAGTAAGATATTTTAATTTTTCTTGTAGTATTTTATTAACTAATTCTTTCAGAATGACCTCAATGCATATGAAAAAGCTGCCTTGGCTTCATACTGTGGCAATATACACGCCTTGTTGAGTGTTTGTAAAACTTGGGAAGACTTCCTTTGGGCTTACATGAGAGTTTTGGTAGACATTCGTGTGGAATCGGAAATTCGCGACAGTATCAGCAAAAAATACAAGGAACTCCCGGAAGAATATTGGGATCAAAGGTAAGGTTTGTAAGCTGTGAAATATATTTTTCAAAATTATCTTTCAGAATGTCGATCAACGACGTCTTTAAATATTTGGAGGCATCAGAAAATGCAAATGTTCGATTTGAGGCAAAAATCCATCACCATGTCATCCAAAAGTACATCATTCTTGATGAAATACCAAAATTGATGGAAGTTGTGGGAGAATGGATTGCACAACCAAATGTGACACCCCAATTTTTACGATTTTTAGCACATTTGGTCTTATTTTTAGAACAAATATGCCAGTCGTACCGAAGAGATGTATACGAAAAAGTTTTGGAAATGTACATCAATTCTCTGTGTGAAATGACGAAAACGCGCTTGGTTGCTTTCTATCTAAGTAAATTGGGTGTCCAGAAGCAAATCCAAATATATTCTTCTTACTTGGAAAAAATTTTGGAGAACGAAGAAAGGAGGGAAGCTTTGACTTTTGGGGAAGAAAGTGGATTAAACACTTTCCTCATCACAAAACAAATTGTAGAAAATATCAAAAATCGCCCTCACGAAGTTGGAAGCTTTGGTAATTTACAGCAAAAAATTACAGACACCGACATGTTGAAAATTTCGGCCATTGATTGGCTATTAATCTATGAATCTCAAATATTGGATGCAGTGGAGCAAACAAATTCGTTAATTTTTATATTTTTAACGCTTCAAAAGTTGGATGGTGCTCAGTTGGCCTTCAATAAAATTCCATCTAATGCATTGGATAAAATTCTTTCAGGAGGAGATTTGTCTCCACATGTCAATCAAATTGTGAAAGAATTTTTGTGCTACAGAGCATATTTGGACGCGCATGAAGCTTTTAACATTTGGTTTAAACATTTCAATTCAAAACCAATTCCACCTCCGATACTAGCTGAAAATGTGCCGTTTACAGAGAAGGTTGCACATCAACACAGAGAATCCCAATACCAACAAGAAGTTGCTAGATGGAAAATGTCGACTTCGCACTTGGCCAAAAATGCAAAAACAAAAATGTACAATGTTTTACTATTTCCGGAAGGTGGTTGGTTGAATGGTGCAAAGGACGCAGATTACTTGAAATCTACTTGCGTTTCTGAAATTGTCTTTTTATTGTATTCTGTCCTGCACCAGTCAGAAAATTATGAAGAGTGTATACAACTGGCAGATTTGATAGCAGATGAAAAACACTGTTTATACAAAGTAATTATTATTGATGACCAAATAATTTTGTATCTCAATTTTATAATTTTAGATCTTTACAAAAGAGAAGCTTGGTGAAGTTTTAATAAAGCTCTGTGAAAGTTCCATGGAATTGCTTAATGAACAGAAAGATCCATGGGGTAACTCTACCGATTAAGTTAGTTTGTACTATTTTTTATTATCTATAAATAAATTTTTTATTTTAAAGTTGTAATTTTTTTTCTCAGTTTTGCTATTAAAGATTTTTTCAAAGGCCAGTAGATTAAAAATATTGTTTTTTTTGTTTAAGATTGAAAAATGCGGAAAGTCGACTTAAAACATTTTTCAATTTAAAGGGAATTTTTATGACTTGCAGTTTAATTTAAAATATTATTATTTTTTTTCGTTTATGTGACAGTTTTGTGAAATTTTGAAAATTACGGATACATGAGGGTATAGAATCAAAAGCGGCTATATCCATTTTTGCGATTTTTCAGTATAGATGAAAAACTGTTTTCAGCTAATTGTGAGGATATTAGTCGCCCATAAATAAATTTTCTGTTGTATAATAACTAATAAAATAAAATTCGATAACCATTTTAAAACAAAATTCTACTGTTTCCGATATATTCGATAATCAATATTGGATATTGCCGTGTTTGAATATGAAAAGTGGATATTGCCGTGTTTGATTCTCAAAATCCATAATATTGAGTAACAGTAATCTTTATTTTGAATGAATGTATAAATAGGTATATATTTGAATATTAATTTGCCTTTAGAAGTTAAATTTTATTTAGAATAAAACAAAAAATAAGTAAGCAAAACCACAAAATTAAGATAAAAAGACTGTGATCCAAATCAAAATCAGATACCATATGACATCATGATGTTACCTGATTGGCTGTAATGGATATTGCCGTCTTTGATTCATTTGCTTCATTGGATATTGCCGACTTTGAAACTAAGGGCCAACTTTAAGTATAAAATTTGACTGGATGTAAGCGGTTTTGTTAGGGATGGATTATTGGGTTCCATAGAGAACAAAATTCTTGACAAAATGACGTATCTATCTCAATTTCACCAAAATGGATATAGCCGCCTTTGATACTATATCCCTCACATATTAGTTGAGAAAAACCTGTGGAAATTCGGAATAAAATTTTTGTTAGAAATTTAATCAAACTGAACAAAGACTAACAAGTTAAGGATGTGGGATGTTGAAGAAATAAAGGAGTTTTTTAATATTTGACAAAATATCAGGCTTGTTATCAATAGTAAAAACCCATAATTACTGCTTATATAGTCATGATAATTATATTGCAAGGAAGAGAAGAAATCTTCCAATGATTAATAATATAATCTTCAAAACAGCAAGAAACATTTACTTAAATTTCAATTTTTATCAAATTAGAGAGAAGCTCATAAAACAACCATAATATAACCAGAATAATATGTGTATCTTGTCTTATGGAAATGGCATCAAGGGACGGTTTCAATAAAGTCGAGTCGCATACAAGTAGAGCTTGTACCGCTGTATATAAATCCTATTTGTCCAGGGGCTAACTTAATTTTGTGAGTCATTGGATATATAAGCAGTGAGGATGTTTTCTCAGCTTTATTCACCTGGCTTTAATTCTAAAATAACCTAACGAACCAATCTAAATGTAAAGAGGGAAAGAACCCCTCCACAAATATTTAGAAGTAGTGGCATAAAATGGCTCTGTATAAAATAGTATAATTTAAGAATTTAATATAATATAAGATTATTATAGGTACACGGGGGCATTTATAATATTGTATTGAAAAATCTCAATTTTGTGTGAACGCCTTAGAGCATCACAGTCTTCAGTAGTATTTGATCTTGTTGAATCTTTCATTCTAAAATTTTACATAAAATGACTAATTTGATAATGGGATATGCCCTATGAAGAAAGTGCTACCCCTACTACGTCTTTATGTTAAGCTTTGCATATGCATTGTGAGGGAAGTATACATTGATCATAAAACTTTTTCTGAATTTTCGACGTGATGTATTTTGAAATATTGTTTATAATAAATTGAAATTTAATAACATTTAATATATATTAGTAAAAATCGAACAACGAACATAAATGAAAGTATAACTTATAATAGTTAATCTACAAATACACAAATTTTTCCTTAGACGGATATTTATATATTACAGAATAGTAATCCACCCATTTTCTCATCCTTTCATTATAACATATGTATTTTGAATTACTGTCTAACATTTCTTCCGTTACTTCTTCGTGTTTATCTTCAATACCATCAAACTTTGGTAGCATCCATAATGCATATATAATTCCATACGCAGTGAATCGATCTATTTCCTCTAGTAACCATTCGTAGGTTAATTTGGGATCAACTTGAACACCACAATCTTTAATATTCTTGATAAGGTAAAATAAATATCCATGTAAAAGATATTCCTTGTTCTCGATATAGTCTTCAGGTTTTAAATTAATAAAGAAGAGGTACACCAGATCACTGGCCGCAGAGCAGTAATGAACATTTTGAAAATCAATGAATTTTATGTCCATTTCTTCAATATTGACAGATTTCTTCGATTTTTTTTTATTTAGTTTAAACAAAAAATTTGTTAACAGCAAATTGCCGTGACAAAAAACGTAATTATATTGTTCTTTTTTTAACAAATCTTTAATACCATTTTTCGCAAATTTTATTAAATATTTCAATGCTTTTATTTTTCTTTCATTATTATTTGAATGTCTCCTGCTCTTGTGATCTGACAAAATTTTCTTTAAACGACTTTCCTGGCGTTTCAAAAGGTGTGAATCTGTATCATACAAAATATCCTTGGTAAGGTGTTTAATTTTTTTCAATACATCGTTATTCTTATATTTTAATACAATGGTTGCTGCATGAAATTTTGCCAATGCCTAAAAGCAACGAAATATGTAGTAAAATTCCTCCTGTGTGTTGAAAAAGAGTACCTGCAAAGTATACATACATTCTTTGGGTGTAATAAACCCTTTCTTCCTATCCAAAGTTTGGTAGTTGATTCCACACAAATCTTGAAGTATTATCTGCTGATCGTTGGCGAAAAAGCATATTGGAACTGGAAGGGTTGTATTTATACATGAATTTAAATGTGGAATTATTGTATTATATACAATT
The DNA here is from genome assembly GCA_036346125.1 of Lycocerus yunnanus. Classification (NCBI taxonomy): domain Eukaryota; kingdom Metazoa; phylum Arthropoda; class Insecta; order Coleoptera; family Cantharidae; genus Lycocerus; species Lycocerus yunnanus. The sequence goes on from JARFIX010000017.1 coordinate 2,447,780, forward strand.
TCTTCATTTTTAACTGCGATATGGGAGTTATATAACTGTTGGTGGTGTATTGATCGCACTTGTTTCACAATTACATCAAGTCGAAACTCTGGAATAAAGCAAATAGTAAAGATTATAGTATTAGTTATAATATTATATTACTTACTATTTTTGTTTTCCTTATAACCAATCAGTCTAAATTTTTTTACATTGCACGTAAATGATGGCAGGATTGAGGATTCGTCACCACCTTGACATTCATCGACTCCCAAAGTTTCAGTTTTGTAAAATCCATTTAAAACATATTCAAAGTATTCTCTGTCAAGTACGGTATTTGAATCATTTTCTTCAGGTAATTCCGCTTTATCACCACCATGTTTATACAATTTTGTTTTATTGGTGGACACATCTGCCTTTTCTTGCTCAGGTGGTTCGTAACGATCCATACTATACCAATCCGATACTATATCAATCGGATCACCCTTGTTTAGTTTTTCTGCAGTTAATTCGGCGTTCTTTCCATATTCTATTAATTCTTCGACGATTAATTTATTTCGAGAGTCTTCCGATTCGGATACTTTAGCTTGTTTTTGTTTTATAGCAGGTGATTTATCATCGCTTCCAAATTCTACCAACATCTCTTTGACAATTAATTCATCTTCTATTGCTTCTGATTTAGGTGACTCGGCATTGTCTTTATATTTCAGCACTTTTTCTTTATAACTTGGTTTATATTTCTTTTGTTCTTTTGTAGGTGATTCAAAAATTTTATCTGGCAATTCAGCAGTTGGTTCAAACATAAAAATGAGAAAACAGAACTTGGTTTGGAATTATCGGGACTAGGATCACGGATAATTTCTTGATTAATTGGATCATCATCAGTTGGCGGCGTGCAATCTGTCGATATTAATTCTGAATGAGAGCTTGCAAAGACACAACAAATTTTGTGGCTTGGTTTCAATACATTTAATATTAAAAATGTTGGTTTTAGGTTATAGCTGCCCAAAAATTGGGCCTAATTGCTTTATTATTTTACAGTTTTTATTAAATAGTTCTATCCATTACTAACATCAAATCATATCCAAGAAAGGGCCTATTTAAAAAATCTAAGGCAGTCATATTGAACCAAACCACAGAATTTTAAACGGATATATTTACACGATTAGAATTACCTTGAAAATTCTTGTTTGAAGATGCAGGAATATTTGGGGCATTAAATACGCCATCATCAGATAAATTGGAGCTTAAATTTTGGTACGTTTTCGCATCACGTTCAGGTAGATTTGAATTTGTCTCGACAGATGCAATAGTATCAGTAACAATGTCTTCCAATATAGAAAAACAAACTAACTCGGAATCGTGATCACTCATAATTATAAATATTTAATTTGCACACACACACAAAATAATAATCTTAAGAGCTTAAAATCAATTCAAAATATATTCGATGTAGCATATCATTCATTGTGGGGTATCGCAATATGAACATTTGTTGAGCTGATAAGGTCAAATATTTAAAATTTTAAATAAATTGTATTTATAAATTTTTGCAGTTCCTAAATTCAAATGGTACAATTGTTGACAGTAGAGGTCTAAATTTAGTATTTGGCCATATGGAAGTACCTCATAGTAGACGATTCCTTTCCAGTCCAAACCGGAACGGAATCGCCGAAATCAAATTTGCGCGTGATCGCCTATGATAGTATCGTGACCATAACCATTCACAGTTTCAGCCGCCCGATGGTTTGCATTTTTGCATTATCGAAGTTAAATTATAAAAATTTTTACGCGCTAAATCTCGTAACCGAATCGATGAATCGCAAAACTGTTAAAGAATTTATTTAGTACGGAATGTCATTTTTCCGAAGAGTATATTATGTATGAACCTATGCCATCAATACATCACAGGAAATGGTATCACTAGAGCATTCTAGCGAAAAAATAATGGATTTCTTTTGCCCAATCTATTATAACAATTTACCTGCAAAATATGGATACATTGTTTCAGCGTAATACATCTTTTTATTGACACAATTTTTATTACCGTCTTTGTCTAAATTACTCACCATTATTATCTCATCGTTGGCAAAAATAAAATGGCCCTGGAAATTTTCCATCCGCATGAAGATTAAAATATTACAAAACTGATACGCAATGTGATCATTTTGGACTTTTAGATTAGTCTTACACAATTTTTGATGTTTTTTTGTATTTAATCGTTTTACAATTACGTTAATTTCATTTACCATCAAATATTCTATAACAAATAAATTTGTACATAAATTAGGTACTATGAATCAGAAATTACTCACCTTTAGTTTTTATGGTAAGGAACAACCTATACAATTCTACTTGCCACATAAGTTGAAATAAAGAGGTACAATCTCTTACACATTTATTGACTATGATTTCATCATCCTGTGAAGATTCATTCAAAATGACTTCAAAAAATTTTCGTCAATTGATTTATTTAAGTTTTCATCTTGTGCTGACGATTCTGCATTGTCAAACGACAGTAAATTACGATTTTGTTAGATAAATGAGGTACAGATGAACTGGAACTTGAATTTTGATATTTATTTTTCTTCATATGTTCCAGTGGTATTGTATTTGGCTCAGCAGATATAGTCGTATCAGGAGGATACTCTTCGGAAGCGAATAAATCCAATGATTTGGATTCGTAATCACTCATAATATCAAATATTTAAAAAGCTACACATAAAATAATCCTAACTTGAAAATTGGCTATAAATATTTTATTAGAAAATGTTATCAATCAATCAATATGCGGCCACACGTTAAAACGATAGCGTTTTCATTTTTCTAAATTTTATTTGCTGAACTTAGTTTTAAACAAATTGTATCGAATATAAATGCATTTAGAAAAATAAAATTAAATTGAAAAATAAAATTACAAGGAAACAATGGACCGTAAATAAATAATAGAAACGATTCAATTGAATAAATAATACACAAGACTGAATTCAGATTTACATTGAATCACAAATATGATATAGGTGGTACATATTTTAAGTAACTAATAATTGTTGTGATCTTTTTAGAGAATTTGAAACAGTTATTTCACTCTGTTGTTAATCAACCAATGCAATTAAAAAACGATATTGGATTAAACCAATGCGTAACTATTTAAAAAAAGTTTTGTTTTACCGGACTTGAATTTGATTATGACTTCAGCCACATTTTACAAACAGAGTTCGAAATTTTCGGAAGGTTTCGATGATTGTACACTTTTCCAAAGAGTGTGAAGCAACATAATTTTGGGAAAGGTTTAATTCCCAAACAGCTGTTAGAAAGTTTTATTTCCACATCAACGTGGAAATCCCTGGGTAATTGTCACGGTTGAAAATGAAATTTTTATTTATTGAAATATTGAAGTGCGGCTCTGTTCTTTTGAGAGTTGCTATCTTGAGACCAGAAAGCACATGATCCACAACTAAAATTTTTAGAAGGTATTTTTCGCTGGTTGATTGTTGGTTGTAGAGATTCCTAGATGTGCCGTTTGTACGGAAATTTTGGTATATTTTTTTGCCGCTCCGTAATTGGGATTATTTTGTGCAACGTGGATATTTGGATATTTTTTGACTCAGCATTAACCAAGTACTTGCCTTCGTTTGAATTATACCCTCGATTACACCATCTACGAGGTAAAGTTCTTTTTTTTGCAAATATATTTTCTCAAAGGAAAATCCTTTTAGGGTCCTTCCATTGGCCAACATTAACCAAGTTTTTTTTTTTGGGACTGTTCGATCTGGTGGATATGAGATTTGGTACCTTTCGCTTTGGAGTACCATTGTGGTTTTACGAAGTTTTTTTTTGTGGATTATTATTGGTGCCGTATATGTTCTGTTAGGCTGTTTTATTTGGTAACTTCATTTGGAGAAAAATTAATATTTAATCTTCGGACAATCAACATCGAAGTCTGTTAAATGAGATAAGTGTTTTGTGCTGTCTTTTGTTTGTTGATAATATTGTGTAGATATTGCGCTAAAAATTTGATTGCGAGTTAGTTTAATTGTTATTTAATTTTATGCTTTATGCAGATATATAATATTTTTTTACCATTATATTGTAACCCTAAATATAGTTATACGCTGGGAAATCTTACTTTTGCAAGAAACACAAACGAGATTATATATTACTTATTTTTTTTTGTTCGAATCAAACTTTGGTGCCGTTGTAATTTTACAATAAATTTATTTGTTCACAGTTCAAGCGTATCTCTTGCAGTTCTTGCAATTTTTTATTTTATATCGTGACTTCTTTCTAAAAGCTACTCTTCGTGATTTGGGTAGTAGATTTTTTTTTGGGAGTAACGTTTTATAATCACGTGGCGCCTAGGGCAAATGAGTTACCTTCCTAAGTTTTTTTTTGCGCTAGTAAAGTAGTCGCCAATTAAGTTTTCTTTCTTGCTCCAATTGAGCTAGCCATAGGAACGTATGCCAATACCCTGAAATTTGGGAAAATTCCATCTAATCCTTTTGATACCACCTTTTACCGTGGCATAAAAACTTCGTCCTTAACATCAAACATCTTTTCTAGCTTTGTGTTTTATATTTCGTTAACTAAATTCAATTTTGTTGTTAATTTTTTAAATATCTAGAAAATGTCGGTTAGAAAAACAAGAAATTCGTCCCTCTCCAGAGATTCAAATAAAAAAAATTTGGTGAGATCCGTAAGTTCGGAAAAGAAAGTACGTCGATGGACCTTCAACTAGCAATACCCTGTCTGTCGGCAGCTCTTTAGGATAACCTTTAGATCTCTTTAGATCTCAAAGTTCCTCCTCTATTCCCGTACCTATGAGGGCTTCTAAATTACCCACAAGAAACTCAATAGAAAAACCCGGAGGACGAACGACGTTAACTCGTCTTGGTTTAGAAAAAAAATCTATCGACCGAAATGTAAAACGTTTGAATAGCAATTCAAATTTGTTTGAACTTCAGCGTTTAAGTCGTCAAAGTAACAATTCGTTATTACAACCAGGCGGCATTACACCTTTGTCACGTCACACTGCAATAAACGCAGGAAAGAAGTCGCCTAGATCGTCGATCAAGAAAGATAACCGCCCGATAAGTGGCAAAACCTGGCAGTTTGAACAGCTCGTGAAAGTGCGCACTTTTATTTCAAAAGAAATTCCTCATATAGAATACAACAGTATTAAAAATGGAATTACACTGGATAATTTTATTGAACTTACTCACAACTTGTTTCAACTTATTGACTCTCGAATTAATATCACGCGGGAAAATTATATTGTCGAGGTTGCAGTTAATTTGAATAGGTACCGCCACCCTACTGCCGTTAAACCATCTTTAATGAAAACAGTGAATACGCCACATTCGTGGTCTGCAGTATTAGCAATTCTCTCGTGGTTGGTTGATTTTATAAATAAAATAAATCACGAAGAACCGTGGACCGAAAGTTTACACGATATTGTAGATAAAGCGGCATTCGATTCATTCAATCTCTGGAATTTGGATTCTCAAAAGAACGGAATTGAGGGAACAATTTTACCACAATTGCAACAAAGAAGTTAGAAAAGATGTTTGATGTTAAGGACGAAGTTCTCAAAAATTTAGATAAACAGATTTCTCACCAAGAAGCAACTTCAAATGGACTTACTTTGAAAAAGAACAACCTTGTTGAAGAAATTGAATGTATTCAAAGCAACATTAATGTATTAAACCAAACATGTGATAATTATGTGAAAGAAAAAAACGAACTTGAAAAGGCTTTGTGTATGAATTTGACAGAATATACCGAAAAAGGAAAAATTATGGATGAGGAATTATCAACTGTAACAAAAACGGAAGAGCATTTGAAAAATTTAGAAGCAACACAGCCTTATTCGTATGCGGAAAAGCTACAACTATACGAAGAGATTAAAGCGTTACAGAACACCCAAGCGCTAAAGGGAAAAAAATGTAAACAGCATCGTGAACTCTCCAACATTTGTGATTATAAGCTTGTAAACTTAAAGCAAGAAATTGAATCGTCTGCGTACAAATATAACGGCATTATCGACGAATTGGAGCTCTTAAATGCTGAACTCAGGTGCCTTCATATAAGAGATACTGGTTTTGCCAGTGCCACAGTTAAACAAGAATTTGAGCAAGTGAGTGAAATACTCAAAAAATTTATAGAAACTTTAACAGAGAAGCATGGATCTTTACAAGAGTGGTTGAACGAAATGGTAAAAGAAAGTAATCAAGTCGATAATGTACTTGAATTAGGTCGAGCGCAACTAGAAGAATTATCAGATTTGGAAATGGAGTTGGTGCATACCATGAAACGTGACAAGAGAAATCATAACTTGGAAAAAGAGAGCTTACTTGAAAATCTTAAATTTGTTTGTGCTAAATCGGAAGAGTTGAAATATAAAAAATTAGAGAGTTTGACCGCTTTGCAAGAGGAATTTCAGGAGAAACAATTTATGCTACGGTAAAAGGTGGTATCAAAGGGATTTGATGGAATTTTTCTAAATCTCAGAGTATTGGCATACGTTCCTATGGCTAGCTCAATTGGAGCAAGAAAGAAAACTTAATTGGCGACTACTTTACTAGCACAAAAAAACTTAGGAAGGTAACTCATTTTGCCCTAGGCGCCACGTGATTATAAAACGTTACTCCCAAAAAAAAATCTACTACCCAAATCACGAAGAGTAGCTTTTAGAAAAGAAGTCACCCGATATAAAATAAAAAATTGCAAGAACTGCAAGAGATACGCTTGAACTGTGAACAAATAAATTTATTGTAAAATTACAACGGCACCAAAGTTTGATTCGAGCAAAAAAATAAGTAATATATAATCTCGTTTGTGTTTCTTGCAAAAGCAAGATTTCCCCGCGTATAGCTATATTTAGGGTTACAATATGATGGTAAAAAAATATTATATATCTGCACAAAGCATAAAATTGAATAACAATTAAACTAACTCGCAATCAAATTTTTAGCGCAATATCTACGCAATATTATCACAAACAACAAAAGACAGCACAAAACACTTATCTCATTTAACAGACTTCGATGTTGATTGTCCGAAGATTAAATATTAATTTTCTCCAAATGAAGTTTCCAAATAAAACAGCCTGACAGAACATATACGGCACCAATAATAATCCACAAAAAAAACAAAACTTCGTAAAACCACAATGGTACTCCAAGGCGAAAGGTACCAAATCTCATATCCACCAGATCGAACAGTCCCAAAAAAGGAAACTTGGTTAATATTGACCAATGGAAGGACCCTAAAAGGATTTTCTTTGAGAAAATATATTTGCAAAAAAGAACTTTACCTCGTAGATGGTGTAATCGAGGGTATAATTCAAACGAAGGCAAGTACTTGGTTAATGCTGAGTCAAAAAATATCCAAATATCCACGTTGCACAAAATAATCCCAATTACGGAGCGGCAAAAAAATATACCAAAATTTCCGTACAAACGGCACATCTAGAATCTCTACAACCAACAATCAACCAGCGAAAAATACCTTCTAAAAATTTTAGTTGTGGATCATGTGCTTTCTGGTCTCAAGATAGCAACTATCAAAAGAACAGAGCCGCACTTCAATATTTCAATAAATAAAAATTCCATTTTCAACCGTGACATAATGCAAACGGAAGAAGCCCTTAAAGGTTTTTAAAACTGGTACATTTTATCTAAAGAAATCTCTCTGGTTCTGTAGATTTGGGTTAAGGCAAACGAAAAAAGGAAGTAACAAAACAAATTCTTTAAATTAGCCTCGGATATTGGATATTGGAACCGAGGAACGTATCAAAACTTTTGTGTTAAAATCAATATTTTGAGAAAAAAATTTACTCCTCCGTGATAATAATGACAGATCTGTTTTTCTTTCAATTTGTAACACTGTTATAAGCACTGTCGTAAACAAGCAGTTTGAGTATTGGATTTCTATACCGTTATCGTAGATTTGATGCTTGGCCAAGCAACTGCATTGCATTTCTTCCGACTGTGTCTTCCTCAGTAGGTTCTAGCAACATCTTAGAAGTAGCATTCTATGCCAATATACCCTCTTGGAGATAGGCCAAACTAACTTTGCTCAAATCAAGGTAAACTAGTTTCTGGAAAGTTCTGATGAAGTTTTGGATGACGCAGCTGACGATAAAGAATTGGATCTTGAAGTAAGTGAACAGGTAACTGCTACTTATGAGACACAATTAAAAATTACAACGACCACAAGACAGGCAGCAAAATCGTTGCAAACTCAAGCAAAAAGGAAAAAAAAAATTAGTAATGTCAGAAGTTTTAGAAATCTGCTAGAAATATCAGGTCAAACTAGTTTGGCCTAGGCTAAATTAGTTTGGCCTGAAATCGGGTTTGGCATGTAATATGTTACATTAGATATGTCTAATGAATTGAAAATATACATACATACATGCGAGGTACATGGTTACATAATATAAAAACTATACACCATTTGAATACATTGAATGTATATTAATAGAAGAGATTTAGAAAAGTAGGAGGAACAAAAATTTCCTGCTTTGGTTATTCAATAACCCAACCTAAATAGCTTAATCGAATAATAAGCTGAAATTACCTCGTCAGTGATTCAAATATTCATTGGAAATGTTACTTCATTATTTTCTGTAGATTTCATGTTTAGAAACGCCCGTTTATTAAACTTATAGTAGTTCTAAAGAAATAAAGTCAAATTTAACAAAACATATAAAATTTATTGGTAGGTAATAATCAAGCAAAAAACATAACAAAAAATTATAAGTGCTAACAATTTCAAATTGAATTTCCATCACGAAAACTAAATTGAAAAATTATTAAAATATACCCGACATGCAACAACTTAATCTACAAATGTACAAATTACTACTTAGATTTTTCTTTAAATATTTTAGAATAATAATCTACCCATTTCTCCATCCTTTCATTGAAAAATATTTTTTTTGAATTTTCATCAAGCACCTCTTTTGTTACTTCTTCTCTTTTTTCCTTATTATTATCATCAGAAAACATGGGTAAAACCCATAAGGCATATATTATTCCATATTCAGTAAATCGATCAATTTCATTCAGTAGCCATTTGTAGGTTAATTTAGGATCAACGGTAACCCCACAATCTTCAATATTCTTAATAAGGTACAGGAAATATTGACTTAAAATTTCTTCCTTGTTGTTGATGTAATCCTCAGGGTTTAAATTAATAAACAAAAGATACACAAGATCGCTGGCCACAGAGCAGTAACGAACTTTTTGAAAATCAATGAATTTTACATCCATTTCTTCGGTGTCTGTATCTTCTTTTGTATTTACGTCATTTGGCTTATATAAAAAATTTGTTAGCACCAAATCACCATGACAAAAGGCATAATTATCCCGTTCTTCCCATAACAAATTTTTAATATCTTTTTAGCAACTTTTATTAAATTTTCCAATGCTTCAATTTTTGTTGCATTCTCTTCTGTGGATTTCCTGTTCTTGTAGATTGTTAAAATATTTTGTAAACAATCATGTTGGTGTTTCAAAAGAGGTGACTCTTTATCATTATATAAAACGTCCCGAGTAAGGTATTTAATTTTTTTCAAATCAACGCTGTTTCTATGTTGTAACACAATAGTTGCTGCATGAAATCTTGCCAAAGCCTAAAATAAAGAGGCAGTTAATAGTAAAATTTCTTCTGTTTATAAAAAAAAGCACCTCCAAAACGTAGATACATTCCTTCTGGGTTATAAACCCTTTCTTCATATCGAAAGGTTTGTAGTTGATTCCACACAAATCCTGTACTATTATCCTTTCATTGTTGGCGAAAAAGCATATTGGAACTGGAAGGGTAGCATCATGATAAACATTTAAATATGGAAAGATTGTATTATATACAACTGCTTCATTTTTAGCTGCGATGTGGGATTTATACAGTTCTTGGTGTTCTTTCGAATGCAATTGTTTCACAACTAAATCAAGGCGAAATTCTGGAAAAAAGCAAATGGTTAAAGCTAGGACCATTAGTTATAAATTATTTACTTTTGTTTTCCTTGAAACCATCTACTTGAAATTTTTTTACTTCACACATAAATGATGGTTGGATTGAAGACTTATCACCACCTTTACATTCATCAACTTGAATATTATCACGCTTGTAAAATCCTTTCAAAACGTTTTCAAAGTATGCCTTATCAAAAATTTGACTCTTTTTGAATAATTTCGCTTTATCACATTCTTGCTCAGATAAATTGGTATTATTGATTGGTACATCTGCCTGTTCATCTTTCTCAGATGATTTGTAATTATCCCACTCATTTTCAGCTGTTTCTGCTGAATCAATTAAACAGTTAATTATTTTATTGTTGATAGAAAAATTTACTTTTTTACTTACATTTACAGAAAAATGTAGACTTCAATTATTATTGTAATAAATGTTCAACGAAGCACGATTAATTTATTGTAACAAACACGATTGGCGTTACCTTGAGAAATTTTGCATGCAAATGCGGATAAAATATTTGATAAATCAGTTGTATATTATAAACGTTTATTAACTTATGAGAATGTACCTGTTAGAATATAAACCCCTGTAATTGTTTCTTAGGCAAAATGAAATCTACTATTCCTAAAATAAAACTGGTACTTACATAGTAAGAGATATATTCCTGTTCTCACCCTGGCATGTTTTTAGACCAAGATTTTTTGCAGACTTGCATTGATCTTAGAATAGTTTTACCATCTCGGACTATCATCTACAGGCCACTGCCCTTAAATAAATTATTAGATGATCTATTATCATTAGAAACATTTCCAGCATCATAGATGTCCTCGTTTAATTGTCTCCTTATTTATGTTATGATGACTTTCATGTTAAAAATAACTTTTGTTACAACAAAAGTTGTTTTTATCATAGATGTCATGAGGATTTTACATAATGGTGCAACGTACGTGAATACTCGGGTTCCCAGCTTGGTCAATCCGGCGGTTAAGGAAGCTGAAATTTTAAAACATAATTCATAAAAAGCACCAAAAGACAACTTTGATAGCTCAGTTTTTGCTGTGAAGACCATTGATGCGGAAGAATTGGCCATTTGGATCGGTCATATGCTTATTATAGATAGATGCGCAGAGTATTTTTTAATTCCTAAATACAGCTTGTGTATCCAACCAGATAATTCTGTTTCAGTGCTAGGATCGATACCTACACAAACTATTATGGACGAATTTCTTCATATCATTTTTGTTATTATAATTACTTATTGTTTTGTTAGACCCGATTTTATAACCAAATTTAATTTAGCATTAAAATTTCATGAGAGAATTAAAGTCAAACAAACCAATGAAATGCAACTATTTTGCCATTTTAATACGAGATTAAATTTTATTATGAAATCGGCTCTTATCGTTATTAAAAAAAAGCTAACATAACTAGAAAATTTAATAGTTTATTATGAAAATTAATAATAGGCTATAAAGTTTTTATATAACCCCCAAAATCCAATAATGCGTGTTTATTTATATTTACTTCTATTTTTTAAAGAAAATCAACAATTTATGGCATTAAAGTAATTTTGAAGTATGTAGCGTGCTTGAAGGGGATAACCATATTTTAGTATATCGTCTAGTGTGTTGTTAAAATCTAAACATTGTTTTATAGCTTCACATGTCAATTAAATCATCTATCTACGGGAAGAACTATTAAATTTATATTAATCCATATATTTTAGTAATATACTATAATAAAACAGTAGCTTCAACTTGCTTATTCACAAGTGTAGCGGACAGTACTTATCTATGATCTTTCCTGTTTATATAGAAATGATACTTTGCAAATATTTTCTGAAACAAAAAGTCTAAAGTAATCCGTCATCCATTACTTATTAGATACCTACAATATAATTTATTTTAAATTTGTAATCGTTAAAAATAAATGGGTTAAGATAAGGTTGGGGTAAATGCCCTCATTTCTAAGCCAAAATCATTAAAATACTATTAAAGTCTTCCTAAACTACAAGGTTTTGGTGGATATGCATGACTAACAAGGATGCCAATTAAATATCTACTAGGTACTTGTAAATTACTATGTTTCAAAAATTTCATATTTTCTGATTTTCTTTTTATTTTTTTCTTTCTATACTTTTATTTCAATACCTAAATAATAAAATAAAATTAACATAACGTGGCACAACATCAGTAACGAGGTTCTCAACTCAAAATATAAGAGTGATGTGGGTTATACTCCCCCCTCATCTACTAGGAATAAAACATTTCCCTGTGGAAATATTAAATTTATTTATTAATCCATTGTAATATAATATTTAATAAAAGTTTAGTTCATTTATAAAATTAAGTTTAAAGTTTAAATATAAGTTTTTTATGCTTCTTCTTCTCCATCGATAGCTTCACTTTCGTCATCGTCAGTTTCTTCATAAGCAACTACAGCGTCCTCATTAGTAGCTCCAATTTCTTTGTCGGTAGCTACAACTTCTTCATCGGTAGTTGGAAGTTCTTCTTCGGTAGCTACAAGTTCTTCATCGGTCACTACTATTTGCTCATGAAACGGTACTTGCTCTATATAATACAGTAACAGCGATTTAGATCTCTCGTAACATTCGGTTCCCAAATCTAATTTTTCACACTTATATTTACTTAAGTTGTGCAGAGTTTTCTTTTCCCTTCTGTTGTCAATGTAGAATTCTGCGATATGCCACAATCCGTACACAATTCCGTACACTTGATATCTCTTCATTTCTCGATCTAACCACTCTTCGGTTAATATGCTTTCATAATAAATTTCTTCTTGTTTTAAAAACGCATGAAGATGATTCCAATAATTTTTTAAATAATACTTCGTACAATTCCACAATTCGTTGGGTTGCAAATTTACATAAAATAATGTGACCAAATCCCTAGCAACTGATGAATGACAAATTTGTTGAAAATCTATAAATCTGGCATCTTGCAAATTGTCCTTGATTAAAACATTACACACCCGAAGATCACCATGGCAAAAGACGTCAAATTCACTTGGGTTGAAAACCAACTGCTTTATTTGTTTCACGAAACTACAACGTAAATTTGTTAAAGTTTGAAATATCCCATGAAACTCATCGCTCCAAGGTTGTTTTTGAAAAACTTCCTGTAGCTTATCCAAGTAGATCTCCATGTAATCCACAATATTTGCTTGTTTGTAGTAAAATAGAACCTCTCTCGGCAATTTTTTTATTTCTCGGAATTTTAAAGGATCTCTGAATTTGCAAACGAGCGAAGTGGAATGAAACTTGGCTAAAGACTTAAAAGAAATCAGAAATATAAAAATTACAAAATTGGGAATTTACCTTCAAAACTGGTTCACAATATTCATGCCGTAGACCTTGAACAGTTCTATGGATCGGGTAGTATTGTCGATTGCCCAAAAATTCCATTATGAAAGCATTTCTTCTTGCATAAAATATAAGCGGCGATGGAAACTGACCTTGACAAAATTTTTCTAAAATAGGTATTATTTTATTGTAAGCAATCATTTCATTTTCGTGTAGCAGTCCCATTCTAAATTTACTTCTGTCTGTTTCATCATATCGCAGCTTTACTATAATATCTCCTTCGTATTCTAAAAGGACTTTTTAGTATATTATCTTAAAAATTTGAAGGTTATAATTACCACTGCTCTCGTAAATTCCATGTAATTTATATCTGTGCACAATGGAAGCTGTAGGAGAATACATTCCATCATGATTATCGTTCAACGTACATTGATGAATTTCAAGTGTTTTATCGTTCGTAACATACCTCAGAAGCTTTTCGTAAAGTTTACTATCTCGGTAACACATCCAGCTGTCTTTATACACATTTTTACCATCTATATATCTTAATATTTCGTCCCATTCCTTTTTTTTCCGGATCTGGTTCCATTTTTAATATATACAAAATCAAAAGTTAAAACACTACTTTTATTACACCAACTAAAAATGGAACGAAAAATGTGTCGGGTTATAGCGATAAGACTTTAAATTTGATTAAAAATATAAATCAAGCTTTCCCAAATTGAAAATTAAATTTTAGTAAAAAAAACAATTCAATTCTAAAGTTTATTAATTTAACCCGTAAGTTGAACACAAATTTGAATATTTGTTTGGATAGTTTTCTTTAACTTTTCACTTAATCGTATTATATCTATTAAGGATTAAAGTTATTACAAAAATTTGAATAAACAACAGAGAAATTTGGCTCGAATTTAAAATTTAAATTAATGAACAGAAGTTGGCGGAAACTACAGTTGTACTTTTTAAGTCTGCGAAAAACTTATTAATTTTTTACAATACAAAACTTTGACATTCTGTTTAAAACGAAATTTTGCATTTCTTTGTGCGAGTTATCGTTCCAGTTTGTTGTATCACTTAATTGTGTGTGCAATTTACAAGCAGAAAATTAAAATTTTTTAACATGCATTTATTTATGTACAACCTGCTATTATAAAATTAATATGATCAAAGAGCACCACTGTAATTTCCCTTCCTATATTAGTCGGATAAATAAACATTTTATAAAATTAAATAAGAATAAATTTCTGAGCTGCCAAGGGAAAGCGAAATAACCAAATAAAATTATAAAAATTTTACTTGACTAATTTGTTTGCAATATTCTAAAAGCATTATTAAAATTATTACATGATAGTACACAAGTAGCTCATAATGTCTAGGAAAATTGAACACAATAGTGTATTTATACACACTTATTTTTGTTTGCTTTGTACGTATAATTATCTTTTTTTATCAAGGAAAATAGAAACTAAAAGTATATCAATTTTCTCTTTATAGGTATATTTAAATTATATGAATATATAGATTTCAATGAATCAAGCTAAATTAAAGTGAGAATTATATACTTATAACTTGCATATTAAAGGTTTTAAGATAACCAATTAAATTATTTGACTATTTTTGAAAAGAAAAACTTCTAAAAAGTTAAAACACACTTAATCAGAGTGCATGGTTTCTTATTTTAATTTATATATCCTCTCGTCTTTCACATTGTTCCATGTAATATCTAATTCCGGGCAGCATATTTCCTTTGCCATTTACTTCAAATCAATAATAATAATAATCTTGTTTTGCACTAATATTGGCAGATCTGTGTAGAGGGGGAGGATTATTAAATATGAGCGCACAAACTTCGTATCGCAAGGATGAAATAAATAGTTTTGAAAAATAAGCGCGTTTTACAAATTAAATTTACTTATTTTGAAGTGTGAATAACATATAACATATAAACAACATTTTTTACTTAAAGTTAAAGTACTAATAACGCACTTGGTATGCCGGAGTCTGATCGAAATGCGTTAAGAGCCTTATTTATAAATATTTAGATAGGATATTCTTTTTTTTTAACAATATTATTCCACTTTTCAAATTGCATTGGAAAACAAGTTATGTAACCTCTACACCAGAATGTGGGAGAAGTTATATGCGTAAGAAGTTTGTTTTCCTTTTCAAAGATACGAATTAAAAGTTAGATGGTTATAATATCACCTCTATAATGCACACCAACACAAAGTATGCAGGTTTCGTGTGCATTTTATTTAGCAAACTTTATTTTTAATTTATTTCCCGCCGATTTTTTGTTTGTTATACTTTCTCTGAGTATATTTCAAATAATTTGAAGGAGTTTATGAAAATTTACGCGAGGTTACAAAAAGGAAATCTCAACACCGACTCGCTTCTTTAAGAATTCTCAATGATGCTATACAATACTAAAAGCTTATAAACAACAAAAAGTACATACTTTTCTTTTTAAATTTACTAAAAAATTTAAATAATGGTTTAGTGAGCTCATTATTCATTTACAAATCGTCATCTTTTGAAATTTGAAGTGGCTATTATTCTTAAACCTTAATAAATAAAATTTCCATAATTTAAATTAGAAAGTCTTCTGTTTGCTCGAAAAATTACAGCCGGTAATATCTTATTAATTTTAATACAATTTGTCTTTCTCCATAATCTGTATTATTAAATCCAAATGTAAATTATGTAATCATACTACAAAGCATCAAAAGTAAAGGAGGTACATCTGCAACAAAGACAATTTACAAATTGAACATTGTTCATTGTAGCTTCTGTTACACTGTGGTACACAATTTTAAAATTATTACGATGTTAATTTTCATATTTACATAGCAATAATTTAAAACAAATAAATTTTCAAATTGCAGCAATTATTTGCTGTACTTGTGCGTTTAGCATAGTGCGGATATTTCAGATTTGTAAATAGGACATCATTGGAATGTTGATCTCCAGATGGAAAAAACTAAAGCTACTCACCCACGGAGCATAATTTACAATCACATTAAATTAGTTTTTCTCTTTGCTCGAGTCCCAATTAGGTGGTCAAATAAACATGCAAAATTACACGAAGAATAATATCGGTTTAATCAGTTAGTTACGGAATTTTGTTAGTTCCGCAACTGGAATTCACATTTGCTGTTCTATGTGCAATAAGAGTAATAGAAATTTGTTAAAAACTATTTCTATTATTATTTTTTCAACTCCATCCTCTTTTGGATCGATTTAAATGTATTTTACATAGAAATTATTTGATACATGCAATGTTATCAGCAAGGTCAAAACAAAGTTTGATTAGGAAGTCGGTTGGTACGTTTGGCGAGTGTAATGGTGTCCATATACTAGTCAGATTTTCTGCAGATATCCAACTTAAACTGAAGAACTTATCTGTTTTGGCCACACATTATTTAGATCGAATCTTCAAATTTTATCGTCAGCAAAAAACTAACAAATAAATATTTGCAGATAATCGTTAAGTGAATGGACACCACTATGATGTCCTATGTTTATGTTTGCGTGTCTCATATTCTGATAAGTACACGCGCCTTCCATTATTTTTGAAGAGAATAAATGAAAACGTTTAAATCTGTGTTTCATTATTTGTGCTCTAGACTACCCGTATGAATTCACAGCCCTCGCATACCATCGGAGCTTAGCCAATGCAAGGGTAGGGGTTAAACGTATTTTTTTTAAACAAGAGGACCCACCTCTTGGTGTAATATTTTCCTCCAGCACTACCTTATGGTTAGGAAAGAGGAAAAAGTGTTTTAAGTTTAGTCAGCATGTATGAAAATTATCTCCGATAACTTTGACCCACAACCAACTGACTGAAATTCGATTGAATTGGTTTTTTTTTATTATTGACATCCTAGTGTTTTACAATCTATCTATGTACATAGTACGATAATAAGTAAAAGGCATGACCTTGAATAACTGACACAGAAGAAGATTGCCCAGTGGCACGCTCCCTTTACACCCTAACACCCGGGAAGTGTTAAATTAAGTTACCATTTCAAAAGCGGTGAGGCAAGTCCAGTGGGTCGTAGCGCTTTAATCTCTTGGTTCGGTGAGAGAATAATAAGTCCACAGCGAGGGAGTTGGGATGGTCTCTGATACGATCTTGATATTTAGTGCTGAACGTTTTGATACATTCTTCAACTGTGGGTATTTGAAGATCACGATGAATGATATAATTTGGTACGAACCAGGGGGCGTCTGTGATAGTTCTCAGGGTTTTTGCTTGGAACCGTTGTATTTTGGCGATGTTGGAATTACTTGCTGCACCCCAGAGCTGGATGCCATACGTCCAGATTGGTTTTATTATGGTTTTATATATCAGCATTTTATTTTCCAAGGACAGTTGTGAGTTACGATTCAATAACCACTGGTGTTTCCTGAAGGAATGGCCGAGTTGTAGTCTCTTGTTCCATATGTGCTTAGCCCAGGTCAACCTCCTGTCCAGGTGCATTCCGAGGTACCTAACTACCTCACTTTGTGGTAGTATATTTCCATTGAGGCTAACGGTAGGACATGTGTCTCTTCTGGTAGTGAAGGTTACGTGCACAGATTTTTGAACGTTGGCTTTGATACGCCATTTGCTTAGCCATATTTCTAATTGATCCAGATGCCTTTGTAGGTTTGCAGATGCTATTATGGCATTAGGGTGAGAAGCCAGGATCGCCGTATCGTCTGCAAAGGTTGCAATGAATGTATTTGAAGTGGTCGGTAGATCGGCTGTATAGATAAGGTACAGAAGCGGGCCCAGGACGCTGCCCTGTGGAACTCAGAGTGGATTGGCAGGAGTGGTGATATCTCATCTTGGTATTTTACAAGGAAATGTCTATTTTTTTTTTTTTATTTAAATAGATTGAATTGGTGAAAAATATTACTTCATAAAGTTTCGAAACGCTCAGTACATTTTTTAAGAAAAACATATCATACATTATAATACGCAACCACTCCAAAATCGCCAAAAAAATCAATACTTTTCAAATACAAATTATTCAGCAAATTAATTATTCACAATGTTTATCCTATGGCGATTTCGGTAAAAAGTAACCAACATTATAAAATTTTACATTCCATTCATTTTGATACTTACTAAACATGTTAGATCGTATGTACAGGGGGTTGAAAATTTTTGGACAAAAAGTTATTAATAAAACTTTATAAAAACAAAATTCTTTTACAAGCTTTGCTAGAATTTTCGAGAGAATCTTATAAACGATGTTATATGTACGTATATACGTTGAACATTGTATATTCCTATTTAAAATCATTCCAATATAAATAAATAAGTAAGTACATTTGAATGACTTTTTGATATCATTTTTATATCCGGTTGGTTACGGACATGTTGGCACTAAAAGATAACTGAATTTAGATAATTTATGTTGTTGATTTGCTTTCTTAGCTTTTCTACTAGTATTCTTAACTATCATTGGGTTAGACAACTTTCTAGATAATCTTTAAGGTTGGAAAATTACTTAGGAGGAATTTATTTCACTTTGTTGATTTGTATAAGAGAAATTTTAAGAGTGAGTTTTATTACAGTTATATATTATTTTTATGTTGATGCCTGTACTCTATATTGTAATTTTTCATATTATTATTATTAATACAGGTTTATTATTGTATTGTTATTTCGCTTGTAAAACTACAACTGCTTTGCATTTTCATGTAGTATATTTTTCATACAAAATAATATATAAATGTACTTTATTTTCTGTGGGATAAAGCAATTACTGCATTGTTTGACCAGAATTAATGAAGAAATATACCTTGCAAACCGTAATATACGACTTTTTCTTGAATTAATCGATTAAATTTTAAAACACAATTCTTATTAACTTACACCAGCAAAATGTTTAATTTTTTATTTACAACAAAACGTGTAAACTAGAAAACTTCGAGTCACACTAATTACGATTTAAAATTTTAAATATCCACGATAAAGTTCATAATAGCATTTTCATCAAAATTTATTTTCTTGCAATTTCATTGTTTCATTCGGGCGTAATAATTGATTTATGAAAGGAAATGACCTACGAAAAATTTTACATTTTATTAAACAATAAAAATTTAATAATTAATTACGTTTGAGTAAGAAAAATGATTCTATCAATATAACTATTAAGTTAAAAGCTGGCAATTTGTGTTGAAAACTTGAAACCGTTAATAGAAATTGAGAAAATTGGGGTAATTCTTTTAATGTTCAATTTTAAAGTTTGTAACTCAAAGCCATAAAGAAATAATTATATTTTAAAATTATGTCGTTAATATTTGGAGTTTGTATTGTGAACAATTAATTAATTTACTGATACCGTAAATAACCTTTTAATTACATAGCATAATACAGATTAGCTAATTTTCTTAATTGAATCTGACGTTAACAGCTTCAAAATTAAAACTATTTAATACTTTAACTTCTCAATTAACAAGAAACTCGACTAAAAATTAATTTCAATTAAATATTGTTTACACAGATTGCAGTTTTAACGATTAAGCTACACAACAACTAGAACGGATAGTCTCGCACTGAAACTGAAGAATTATTTGATTTTGTTTATTATACATCAGGACAGACTTGGAAAACTGGATATAATTTCATGTCTAAGAGTAACCGATATCTTTCAGCTTCTGTTTCTTATTCTTTACAAACTATTTCGCCTCTTTAATAATAACAGAAGTTTTAAATCTATTATATTATTATTAGAGAACGTGTAAAAATGACAAAAAAATTATTACTGAGATTTTAATTTTATTGTGCGTGGTAACTATTTGAAATTATTATAGTATAATAATTATTTGAAACAATTTATAATGAATAATTTGGGAAACTAGAACTAAACTAAAAAACAATTGAATAGTACGGGAAGTTGTAAATTTTCGAGACCCCATGTTTTTGTCACATAATATCAACACAAGAGCGAAATCAAACTTATATTGCTACTTGATAATTGTCTCCCAAGAACTAATAATTTTGAGTAGTGCTCAAATTAAACTTGCAAGTTTGTAGTTTTGCTATAGCAGAACATTTTGATGAAGTTAATCAATCCACTGTTTATCAAATAAGAGCGAGACGTTGTTTCATTAAGCAACTGTTCGATTTTGTTGATTTTAATTTTACGTCTTTTATAAATAATTACGTAGATTTGAAGTAATCGTTTTAAAAGATAATGCCTTTTAAAGCTAAAGCATCTTTTAAACACTTTAATAGCCATTTTAATTGTTAAAGCTTGAAGAATTTACACAATGTCGGACTGGTTTAGGCATTAGTAAGCTCTCAAGTGCTAAGCTACTTACTAATAATTCGCGGTTGACCTCTATTACATATCAACAATTAATAGGCTGTTAATTAAGGTGGAATTATAAAGTAGTTTCGAGATTATGGCGCAGGGTGGCGGTGGCGATTTGAATGTCTAAATGTGTAAGTCTAATAAATTGTTCAATTTTGCGAGCAACAGTTTATAAATTGAAGTTTTAGTGTTGTTAACATATAAATAAATGATTGCAGTGCTTACAAACAATATCTTAGAATGAAGGCAAACTCGAAATAATTAAATTTGTAGCAATGGTGGCGCCTCTAGCGGTTAAATATTCTGCAACCGGAGCAAACCGTACCGCTTCGATACCGAATACAGAATTACAAGTGGTTCAAAATAATTCTCAACTCCAAGGAAACTTGCATAATATTTGAAATTTAATTATGCATTTCTACGCAATCAGCACAGATTTATTTATTTACTTAATACAAATTTTCATAAATTTGCACCTACGATAACCACATCGTATTCAAATACCTTCAAAGTCACAAAATAAATTACTTAACATTTGTAAATAATTATTTAATTAAAATATTCAAGTTTGATAAAATGACTTCAAAATTGATAACACTTGTGAAGCTAATGCAAATGACAAGCTTCACTTGGAGATATTAATTATTGAATTAAAAACGCTTTCGATCTTAAATTTTCTACAATTACACAAGAGGTGTGAACATTTACCCAATTAAGCAATTAACACGTTCCAAATTTTAGTAATTAATTCAATTATGTTCATAGCATTACGTGTTTCCTGTTGTCACTACCATAAACGTTTATTAAGCTGAGAGCATATTAGTGCACCTATCTGATTTTATGTCAAAAACCAGAATATAATTGGCCGATTTATGCAAAAATATTCTTTGAAAAGGAAGAAACAACCGATAAACTGTCGTAACAAAAAAACACAAACTTAAAAAAATTGGAGACCCCTAAAATTTTTACTATTAGTAAAAACAAGGTGACATAATTTTATGAGTCGGTTGTATAATATTCACATTTATTTTAACAACAAACTTGAAATATTATCTCACTTCCCTATTACAAGATGATCTAAGCACCCTCAACGAGGAAGTTCTATTTAATTGAAGACAAACACTGTCGTCGAGCATATTTCGTTTCCTTTTATATTATTTTCAACTTGGAATTTTTCAATATAAAATTTTCTATGCTTTTTATTAAAAGTACGTTTAAATAAATTATTCTGTTTATTAGTAATAACTTTTTTGTTTAAAAATTTATTTTCTTTGAACTTTATAGCTTCAATGCTGTTTGAATAACAATAAACATATTATACAGGGTGAACACTCGAACCTTATTGGAAAAGGCTGTTCTAGTAGTTTTTTGCCGAAAATTCTCTGATGAAACTTCACTAAAATCTATAATTACAACAAAAGAACAATATCTTTGTGATGTTTCGCTTAGTTCTGATTAAACGACACTATTGTTTAGCTGAAACACAGCTTCAATTGTCGATTCCATGTATTTTCTATAATGTGCTCCAAAAGTTATTCGTGTTTAAATTACGTTTCGGAAAGGAGACACCGCATTACCGATAATTTTATTTGTAACTACAAAATCAACCTTATTGAAACTTGATTCTCCAATATTCAATTTATTTATCAAATTTCCTCGTTTACTTCCAATAGTCAAAGTACAGTAGTTGGAATTGTATTTGGGTTTGAAGTGGAATCATATTTCTTGTGCAGGTAGGACCGAGCAATTTTTAACAAAGCAAATAAAGTATACGAAAGACGCCATATAATAGCTAGAAAAGTTTTTGAAATGTAATAATATTTAAGTTTTTCTTTTCGAAAGAAAATTACCAATCACCGGTCATGTATTGATTATCATATCAACTAAGAAAACTGACAGCTATTAATAAGTTTTGTGTTGTACTGTCCGTTATAGCTGCATTGTTAATAATGACATGCGAGAGATCGATTGAGTGAGTTTAATAGAATGTTAAAAGGGTGTAATTTATTATTTATTTACTTTATTTTTTTCTAAATAATGTATGTTTGAAAATAACTAGAAAACTAGACTTAATAACCATGAGTGATATTCTACCAACGCTTGTTATTCAAGTCGTTAAAATATGCTGCCACCAAAAAGACGCTTTTGGTCTTTCCATGCACGAAAAGGAATAAAATTTTCAACTGAACAAAACTATAAAAGTTGATATACGTGATATGCAAGAAATTAACTTTAATTAGCAAGAAGCTGATATACTATTACGTTTAATGTTTCGGATTGTACGGAAACACTATCAATCTTGGTTATAAAACATTTGAATTACAAACTTATAAAACTGCAACTTTTTATCGGAGTTTTATTACATTATTAAAAACATATAAAGCATATAAATGGTTACTAACAAGAGTAATGTTTAAAAAGAGTTATCTAAAGTTTATTGTGGAAAACCGTTTCCTCTGCCAAATTGAGAAGATTCCTTCTGACGGCGATGGGATTGCACTTGTCGATTTTGTCGGACGATAATTAGGACAGCTTAGTTTAACATCAACATCGGGATGTGCATTGTCTCTTTGTTTAATTAGCTCTCACCGGAGATCTATGGGTGGTATAAACACAAAATAAATTATGACAAGTTTTTATTTACAATTTTCTATTTAATTTAATTACATTTAAAACAATTTTATTCGTTAGATCTTATTAACAAAACAAATAGAATACATCTATTGGAAAACATTCAATCATTTATAGTATATCATTTATTTGTATATCAAAGGGTATTATTGTCCTCGTTTGTTATTACAAGTCTTTACATATTCCAAGTACTAATAAAAGACCTTTTTAGCTGTATTTTCATTTTATCAGGTAATCGGTGTTTTAGTATCTTCAAACCTTCATGTAAATATGTATATAAAACCTATCCCATTTAAAAAATTCAAATTATTAAATAACGAAAAATTAACATAAATAATAAGAGTTTTAACGAATTCGTTTTGATAACGAAGCAGTTACGGAATAAGGATGATGTTCATCTCGTTACTTTTCGTTAACTTTAGTAGTTAATTTTTGTGCGTTTACTTGATTTTAGGTTTTATAATTGAAGGTGGTGTAGCGGTTCATTTTCTAATGGCTCCTGAATTAAAATTATATATTTAAATTTTCGACAAGCTTACGCCATCGTTTGTGTGACGAACTAGGCTTTTTTAATAGATTTGGAAATTTTCCAGAACGATGGATATCTCGACATGACGCACACCAAACTAAGGTTTCTTGGTCTTACAATACTCTTTTGAAGCAGTCAGTTAGTCATTTGGAGAATTTTATAAAAACTATATAAAATCTTTTTTGTAATCTCCAGTGCATGCAAGTGAATTGATTGTAATAGCAATCACCGTTTTTGTTCCACCAGTGAAAACGTCACTCTTGATGGGGCAATTTTTAAATTCTTTTACTATTATTTAAAAAAACCTTATTCTTATTCATCCCATCTGAAGAGGCTGAGAAATTACAATTATGTACTAGTTGCATCGACGACCCAAGTACCTGTTCAACCGCTTTTGATTTCAAAAACTGCATTTTGTCCGTTTATTTAAATTTCAACGTGTGTTCAATTTTAGTTTCGTCGAGAATAATATATGATCGAATCATTCCGGAAAGAAACTCTTTTTCCGAAATCAAGTCAACCTTCACCGTTTGGAAACGGTCACAATACCCGAAATTAGATTTTCATGATTTTTGAACCGAATTATGAAAGAGGACATTGTTCTCTACATATTAAAAAAAATTTGCGGTCGGATCAGAAATTTTGGATAAAAACGGCTTTAAAAATTCTAAATTGAAAAACGCTTTACTCATTAAAAATATCCCTAGATCGGTTTTACTCCAAAAATTTGAGATGTTAACCCGCCAGATAACAGGAAACGATTGCCGTTTGTGGGTGTCGACTCACCTACAACGTATGCACTGGTAATAGAATGCGGTCAATTATGACGTAATATAGACTTACACGTATTCCTTTTGGGAATATGTTAATTTCAAATTTAAATTGTGGGCTTATTAAAGGGCCCACCAAAATCCGCCTCCCTTTAAAAGTATTTTAATGGTCTTATGTTTGGTGAAGCTATTTTTACAGGAAAAAGTATATTTTCGAGTTCGGATTTTCTGACTCTGGCCCACCGTTAATTTTTTATTGTAATTTGAGTAGAGGTAATTTTGCAAGAAGCCGCAGTCATTCTAGTAAACAGATTGTAAATTATATTGTTAGTAGTTTAAATCTTTTTAAAGTAAATTGTTACTTAGTGCTTGGCACACCGTTTGGTGTAATAGTTCGGGATACAACCATCAAACTAAAAGATTGCTTGAGTGAATTAAAATAGATTTAGTAGTTGTAAAGTATTCAGTGAAATATTTGTTATTATTATTAATTTCTGTATACCAGTTGTTATCAACATTTATGTCATTTTCTAAAAACATGTCAATAAATTCCTTTTACAAAGTTGTACATTTTGTAAATTACTGACTCTTATGATCTCCACAAATATACTTATTACCTTTTCTCGTAAGCCTAAATTCCTTTCTAAATAAACTAAGAAACCACCTTGCAACCCTCGCTGTTCGACTCAATAGGAAGACTATAAAAGTAAAAGCTTTAGTTACAGTTTACCAACGTACAACAAATACGGTCGGTGTATCCCTTTTTAGTAAAATTGTGGTATAATGGCTCGATTGCAATAGAATTATTAAGGTTGGTCATTGGGCTTTGTAGGAAACCGGGATAAAAACAGGCACTGATGAATCGTGCTTATATTGCTTGCTGCATTTGTGGGTGTGCTATGAAACCATAGGGGAGCACTGGAGCTGTATCAGTTGCTGTATTTTGCATCAGTTATTAACCGAACGATTGGTTCGGAATGCATTTACATTCTTATCAACGAGGATAATTCAGGTTATTTGTAGCTTTCGTTTAAGGATTACAAAATTACAAAATTTATATGTGGTAAAGAGGTAAAAAAAGAGGTAAAATGTTACTAAGAACATCTTCACACTTTGCTTTTTCATCGCTAGATGGGATGCAGGGTAAAATTCTTATCCATTAAAATCTTCTGCCACAAAGGATTTTGGTAACCGCTAGAGCTAGAAACTAAGATTTTACTATATCATTTTCCGGATTGTTTTCTTCTTTATGGACTTTTTTTTAAATTCTTAACTCTTTCACTAAAAAATTTATTTTCTCTGATATTTATAAATTTTTGCCTCATTTTCTTTTTTGCTAATGACGTTTCTACCAAATGCAAGTTGTTTAGTCATCTATCGTATAGGTGCTATGCAAAACTTGGAGTTTTTAAAGCAAACTTTGGAAACCGGTGGCTTAATAAAAACCGCTGATAACCCCTGGAAGTTTAGCTTTCAATGCAGGAAATGAGCTATTAAACTGCATCACGGAGGCAGTAAGCAATATTGTTGTAGACTTGTATAGCTAAAACTTTAGCTTGATGTGACTGCTCTTGTAGCAGCACATGGAGCTTGTTAATGAGGGATTGTCATCCGCTTCATAAAAACCTTAATACAAGGAAATAGTTAATCCAAGATGAGTAAAATCATCACTGCATTCAATGCCCCGCCCCAGCAGTCTATCTGAAAATGCGTGAGGCATGCCAAATTATAAAAATGTGTTTTGATAATTCTCCCAGTTTTCACACTCTAACTGAAGCAAACTATACAATCGAAGCACACAAATGTTAAGGAGGTTGCAATTGCCTATTAATAGTCGAGCAGATATGGGAAATGTCAGGATTACAATTTTGTTTTCTAACAATTTTTTTTCATCTTAAAATTCTTACAATTTGTTCCAAATTTAAAATTCGCTGCACTTATTCAAAACTTAAATTTTCAATTTAAAGCTATTTAGATTTTATTATTTTTATAATGTCGCCGAGAAACGAGAAATAAAACAAACTTGACTGAAGAGTTTCAGATCGATATTAAAATATCTGCTTATAAATTAACATAATTTGGAATTATTAATATTATATATATTATTTGAATTTGCAGGTTTGCAATTTGCATTAATTCTCATTCTTTGATCAGCAGCCTCGCCCGGAATAACACAGCTATAATGGAAGCTAATGCCTAAACGCTATTTAGTGATCTTATAGAAAAAAGTAAAACTTAGTTAACCGCAGTTCTTAGCATTCTATATTTATTATATTAATTATTTATTTTGTAGCTTACATAATTTTATTTTGTATTTTCAACTCGTTTTGCTATCACATCGCTGTCAATATCCTTCCTTTTAGTTTATTCTTGTTTTGAATCACTTGTAAATTTCTCTCTTCAGTTTTGGAATTACACAATTATTGGTACGTTTACTACGTCTTTCTCTATCTCAATATATCAAAGATATATTATATTATGTTGCTTTTTTCCTTGCTTTCTCCTGTTTCTCAATTAATTTTTCTATTTCCTCAATCCTTTTTATAATTGACTGCTTCTTCAGACTTCTGTCTTCTTCTGAATTTTCTTCTGATTTCCTCCATTTCGTTTTTTACTTTCTTTGTTTCATCTATATTCTGTTTAAAACCATTTCGCTTCTCATCTCCGCCGTTGCTTGCGTTTAGATTTTGTTGTACCAATCAAGTGAGGTTTTTTTAACAAAATATAACACGCTATAGGAGCAGAAACAAGTTGATGCTGATGATGATTTAATTTCTAGTCTTAAAGCAGAAATCTGTTCCTGCTGATCTTACACCGTGTTTTTTTTGATTATTAATCAAATAAAATTTTGATTATTAATCGTTATATCATAATCATAATCATAAAAAAAATTACACGTTGTAGCAGCAGTAGTTTCTTGTCTTTATTAAGATGGATAGATTCAGATTTTGATTAAATTGTAACATATTTTTTACTTTAGTAATTCGGGTATTTTTGGCACCCATCATTATTTAAAAGATCATTATTTCTTGGAATTTAAGATGAAGAATTTGAGCATTTGTTACCAGCGAAAGTGAATTTTATTCCTAAATTTTACGTATCCGTGAAAGTGCTGGTTACAAGTATAACTTGTAATAACCTCAGTTTCAGGATTAGAATTTTGGATTTTTGATGGGCTCTATGATAAGAATCAGAAGTACGGGTAATCCTGAAATTAGTAAAGTCCATTATCTACAGTTTATCTATTTTTTAATCATTATAACCTGTTTTTTTAAATTTGTAGTACAGATCTAAGATTATAATTTATTATAATTTCTCAAAATTCGCCGTTAGTGCAAATTATTTGTGTCGTCGTCATTTTGCTTTTTAGATTTAAAAATAAAATAATTATTCATGTAATGTCAGCTGCATACCGTTGGCGTCACAGTTTTTAATTTCAATGTACAAGGCAGTGCTTAATAAATGATTAACATAAAACAAAACATAAAAAAGAATATTAATATTAAGAGAGCCGGCGTTTAGTCTATGGGGCTAAAGCTAGCGTCAGTTAGTTTCTTGTTTGATAGTTATCGTCTTTTGGTGTTATCGTTGACCTGCGTGCTTTTGACATTTAACTGTTGATCTGAAAGTAAACTTAAACTGCTTGGGTTAAATTTAAGTTACAATTAGTTAAATCGAACTGTCATTAATCTGTGCAAAGCCAAGCACTTAGGATGATTTGATTTGTTTCACTGAAAGTATCGATTGTTATGGAAATATTTTAGACTGCTAGGATAGTTTTCAATCTGTTACAAATAATAACAACTTTATTAATTTTTTATAGTTGCTTCAGAAAGAACGAAAAATATTAAGTAATGGTCTGGTATTTTCTTAAAAGAATTTTACATTGTAATCCTCGCCTCTATAAACATTTTAATTTTAATTCCTAGTGAAGCATACTTGCTGTTTTTAATTGTTTTATTACACAAGCTACTTGTTCGCAATATAAATCCTTTAATCCACATTTACTGTAGACATTATTTATTATCTCACTTTATTACACCACCTTGAAGAAATTTACACACAATCGATTCTTATTGCAGCGTCAGTAAAACAAAATTATTAAACTGGTGCTAGAAATGTTTTTTTTACTCAATGAACTCCGAAAAGTTGGCTTTTTTCTTATCCGCAAACAGAAAAGCAACAAAATTTAAATCCCCTGTGCCGGTTGTCCGAAATATAACAAAACTTTAACTGTTTAGTTACTAAAATAAGCCATGCATCAACATTGTTTAAATATTTTCTTAACTTCATAGAAAAGTTTGAACTAGTCGTAATTTTAATGTTAATATGGCTGTTCTAACACTTCATTATTATCATGGGTACTGAAAAACTGCTAATTATGAAAACATTAGAAGCAAATTTTCGAGTTTGGCATTATAATTAAATTGATGTAAAATATCATTAGTTTTAGTCGGAAAATAATTACAAAGCGTCTGTTGTAAAAGCTGGTTAAATTTCATCGCATATGATGTTCTTATTTACATACATAGAGTAGCTCTTATGAAGCGTTCTCCATTTAAATAAATTAGGTGTGTCTGTGTATAAAATAATATCCTATTGCTATTCGATGTACCGAATAAAACAAAAAATTGAGAGTGTCATCTGTCGCTGAACGGAATCCTAAAACGCTACGAGTGGGCGCTAGATGGCGTCAGGCGCCAGCGTTTTAATTTTTTGTTGTCTGCTCCTCTATGCAAGATAGTCCTCGTTGACGTAGGTTACCTAATCAATATCTGAAATAAAATTGTAGAAACTAAAATAGAGGAAAATTTTGGGAAATAAAATAATTTAAGCCGCCCAATTGTATCGTCCCGTATCGATTATTAGCAACAAGTAGTTAAAGATAAAATGCAAATGTGTAGTAATGAAAAGGTTTCGAAAATTTTTAATTAAAATTGTATAGTGCTTTATTTTAAATTAATTGTACAATGTGGAGTTTATATTTAGATAAGTGAATTAAAGCTATTTTGTGCAGTACAAAATTTCTTATTAAACCAACCCTTACTCGTTTATTCATGCGTGCAAATTATTACGTTGCACTCGGGTTGATGTAATAATTGTTGCTCTTTGTTTCAAATCCTACCTGACATGTGCAGCCATATGTACTGTATTAAGTAGTACTAAACGTGTCTGAATTATTGAATCTCTTTAATTAGCACTGGGTTAATTTATAATAATGGCGGCATTATTTTCATTGTTGAGAATTTCGAACTGACGATTTCAAAACACATTGAAACCAGCTGCCAACTAAGCATTTTTAATTTTCGAGTGTGAAGCTTTGTGTTTAATGATATTTGAATTTTAAATTTATTACAATACGTAATTATATTTATTCAAAGATGCTTAAGGAACTACAATACAAATTTGTAATGTTAATCTGTTTTGCGACTTACCTTTTCCTTGCCAAGTTTGAGACGAGCTATCCCTTGAGGTTTTCTTAAGCAACGTTTAAGTAAAGCACTGTTGCACTCCATTAAAGAAGCGCATCCGTATATTGTCTCGGTCCATTAAAATTTACATTGTTCATAAAATGTTCACAACAATTTGAAAATTCCCTGTGCATTTATTTTATACGATTTAATAAAACAAGTTAGAAGTAAAAAGAAATTTTCCTTCCTGCTTTTGATGTTTTATTTTTAAATAAACGCAGGGCGTTATTGCGTTAAACTGACAAAGTTTAGAGTTACAAAACTTGTTAAAAACTAAACTGTTATAAAAAATTTAAATCAAACTTGGTATGCTGAAAACATGGGGTCTTACCATTTTTCAGTTTTAATATCCAATATAAAAATACATTTTCATGTGCCTGGCAGATCTATAAAGTTAGATTGAAGGTGGACCGAAATTGCAGGAAAAGCCTCGGGGAATCACGCAGAAACCAAAGTATTCCTAGCTGTGATTGGCTATCAATATCTGCAACTTTGTAGTAATAAAAACTTGATTTTATCATTACATTATGGTTTATATAGAATGTGTGCTTTTATGTTGAGAACTACCGACAAACCTGACGCTGTAGAAAACTAACTTAAGAAACTTAGGACAGGGTATGTCTAATGCAATTTTTCTTTCGGTTTGAAAGATGTGAAATATGTTTGAACACTTTAGTATCTAAAATACAATTTTTTATCGATTACTTTAAACCAATTTTATGTTTTCAGGTTACATTACGTCGTTTTAAATTTTATTAAAATAATTTTCATTCTAATTTTGAAAAATTAAAAATTTAAGCCGTTTTCTGGCAAGATGTATGATGATTAATGAATCAATTAATTTTAAAAAAAATTTTACTAACAAATTAAAACGTTTACCCTTTCTTTCAAAACGATAACTCGGTTCACGTTAAACCAAAACTAAGTACTATTCGTAGATTAAAAATTCCGCCAACCTCGATGAATTTTACCGAAAGACCAATTTGAGGTTTAGCTGTTAAAAGCGGGAAACCAGGACAGCGGATCGATGGTAAAATTGAAATCGACACACAAGAAATAAACAACAGCAAACTTATTTGCGAAAATAGCTACTCTATATTGAGGATGGTAAAAATATTGTTTAGGTAATGGGAAACGTCAAGGTGTAGATTGCACTACGATGACGGCAAAGTTCCGGCTTTGTAGGAGATTGTGGATTAAACCAAATAAATGTGTAGAAAAGTTCTATGAATTTTATATAGAGCATAATATGATTATCAAAAATTCATGATATAGGTTGTTTGGAAGGTATGGTTAAAGGAAGAATTTTTGTAAATTAGATAAGGTAAACCAAAGTTGGTTGTGTTTCCTTATATTTTTCAAATCTCCTATGACACGGTAATTTCATAATGTGGTATTTATATTTATATAAACGTGGTAAAAATGTTACTGCAGCTTTTTTATAACACGGTACTATTATAACGCCGTTGTTATATAATACGTCTTAATTAGATCAGTTGACTTGTAACGTACATTTTTCCTTTTTTGCTTTGCAGTATGTATTTTTAATTTTCGCTTAACGCGGTTTTCGCATAACACGATTTTAATTATTTACTTTATACGATGGTTTACTAATGATTAAGTAAACCCTTTAAACTTAAAAATATGATCAATCTGAAATTAGATCATCGATATTCGTAGATACATACCATGTAGAAAATATCGTAGAGCGAAAAGTGAGAACTTCAAATGACTTTTAAAAGTTATTATTTTGATTTCCATATCATTAAGATCTTTTACCATTACGTCCCACCATCTTATTTTTGGCCTTTCCCTATATCTCTCCTTATCCGACTTCTACTTCATTGTTGGATCCTTCTCCCCTCTTCTCAGACAGCGTATTCTCTGCGCCTAAATAAATCTCGCAATATCTTCGTCTTCCAGTTCTTCCTCTATCTTATCGTTTTTTCTTACTCTTACTTTGTTTTCTTCAGTTCTTTTAGAACCCATAATCGTTTGTACTATTCTCTTCTCAAAAACTCTCAAGCGCTCCTCCTCTTTCCATGTCACACACTATACTTCAGCTTCATATGTAATTGTTGGTCTTATTAAGCTCTTGTAAATTCTTATTTTTGTTTTACTGTTTTTCAATGTCTTTTTGTATGTTTAAAAAGTCTTTTATTCTTTCTCTCTGCTACCTTTGTTGTTGACTATCACTCTAAGGTACTTAAAGGTATCAACTTCTTCCAAATTGCAATCTCCTAGTCCCAGGTGTGATGTTTTACTGTTATTTCCTCTTCTGCTTTGCATGTACTTGGTTTTTCTTCGCATGTCTTCAGCCCTACTTCTATAGCTTGTTGTTTCATATTCCCTTATGTTTCTCTCAGTTTTTTCTCTATTCTAGATAATATTACTATATCGCTTGCATAGACTATCACCTGTACCTTTTGTTGATTAATGTACCCGAGCAGTTCGCTTTTCTGATCATATACTCAATCACCTGGTTGAATAACGTTGCGGACAAGGCATCTCCTGCCTTACTTCCGCGTGTATATCAAATTTCTCCGTTTCTCCTTTTTTAACTCGGACTGTACTCTTTGAGTTTTCTAGTGTCATGATTACCAATTTTATCACATTTTTAAGGATTTGAGGTTCTTTCATTATTCTTACTTAGTTGCTCTTTCTTACAGTATCAAAGCCCTACTGTAAATCGATGAACATTATATGCAGCCTCATCTCGTGTTCATAGAACTTTTCTGATACCTGTTTTGGAATGTATATCGCGTTTATCGTCGATATTCTCTTTTTAAATCCCCATTGGCACTCTCCTAGGACTTCTTCAGTATGTTCTTTCAATTTTCCTAGTATTATGGAGGACAATATTTTATATATTATGGGTACCAGGATTATTCCTCTGTAGTTCTTACACTCGCCTATATGTTACCTTTTTGTATATCGTTATTATTCTTCCTGTCTGCTACTACTTGGTCATCTTTTCTTCTCTCCAGATTGTTTTTATCATTTTGCAGATTTTCAGTTGTAGCTGATAGCCTCCATTTTCATCACTTTTGCCTGTATTTCGTCTCTGCCAGTCGCCCTACCATTTTTATCCCGCCAACAACTTCCATCATTTTTCAAATGTCGGTTATTCTGCCTGATGTTCACAATCACTCTTTGTGTCATTTATCCACTTATCTAGTTTTTCAATATCCGTATTTAACAGTTTCTTACAGTGATTTCTTTATATCTCTTTTATTTTCTTTATTATTCTCTAGGTTACCATGTTTAGTTCTCATTCCTTTAGGTTTTATATTGTTTTTCTTTGTTCGTTTGTTTTCTTGTAGCAAGCTCTTGCATTGTTTCTCTTACATTCTTGCTCCATTTCATTTACTATACTATTTAACTATACATTTTTTCTTAGTTTACACGTCTAGTGAGCTTCTCTCATCCTTTCTGTATATATTTTACTGTCCTCCTCTTTTCCTCTCTTTAATCATTTCTCTCTTGGCTTTTGTGTTAGCTCTATACTTTCTTTGCAGATTTCATCAAACCATTTCTTATTCATACCCTTCTCTATTCTTTTTCAACTGATGTCTGTATTATGCTCTTTATTTTTACCACTCTTCCTTTACATTATCATTTCCCCGTGTAATTTATCCGGTCTAGGACAAATAGGCGCAGCCAAATATTCGCGGTTGAATAGGCGCAGGACATATAGGCTCGGAGCCGTTTAGGCGCGGGACATATAGGCGCAGGGCCATTTAGGCGCGATGCCATTTAGGCGCAACCCATTTAGGCGCGACCCATTTAGGCGCCGAGACATATAGGCGCCGAGACATATAGGCGCGATCCGTTTAGGCGCAAAGCCATTTAGGCGCAATAAAAATATTTATTTATTTTGTACATAAAAGTAATTATTTATTTTATTTTATACCTCACAATATACATACGTAATAGAACATTTATGAAAATCACATAATATAGTTATGGGATACTCCACGAAGAAAGTCTAAAATATTTCTAAAAGTCTGTGGCGGCCAACGCCACAGCCTGTTTAAGAATAAATGTAGAGATCAGGAGCTCTAAAGAAGGTACACAAATTGATATGGTAACCAGTAACCATGAGGTTATTGTTTATTATATCAGACGGTACGAAAACAACGACATATCGAGTAGTGATTTGTAATCATATTTTGTTCGAAACAAAACCAGTTATTAAATTTGTAATTATAATATTTTAAATAAAATAAAATAGTTATTCCAACATCAACGCTACCTTCAAATTATAACGTGCGAGGATTCAAATACCCATCCTCCACAAGTCTATAATAAATAGATTATATCAAAGATATCTCTAGGTGAAGAAATCGGGCATTATGTATGTGAAAATAATTGAGACGAAACTATGCCCTAAATATATTCCTAATAGCACTGAACCCATTTTATACAATTAATTCTTTATTCGAAGCCCTGTATGCCTAGATAAATAAAAATCAAATGCTCTTAGTTGGTAAGTGCATTACTTGAGAACAGCTGGACCGTAAAATTCAAAACAGTAAGAAATCAGACAATTATTTAGATAGATATTTCATTAAATATAAAATATGAAAATCTTTTTCGCAAAATTTAAGAAAGCAAACAAACATCGGTTCACTCTTTACGGTTTTTTTTCGTTACTTAGCAAATCTATCAATGGTTTTAATAAGTTAGTGAACCTATTATACTATTGCATAATAAATAATAATATAATGAATAAGAACATAAATAAAAAAAATACTGTAATAGCTTTACGACTAAACGGATCGCGCCTATATGTCTCGGCGCCTAAATGGGCCGCGCCTAAATGGGTCGCGCCTATATGGGTCGCGCCTAAATGGCACCGCGCCTAAACGGCTCTGCGCCTATATGTCCCGCGCCTAAACGGCTTTGCGCCTATATGTCCCGCGCCTAAATGGCTCTGCGCCTATATGTCTTGCGCCTATTCGGCCGCGCCTATTCGGCTGCGCCTAATTGTCCGGGTCCCTAATTTATCTATTCTTTAACTTCTTCTATTCAATTTATTCTCGTGTTTTCATTAATTAGCTTTTACATGTGTCATCCTGTTTCTTTTCTGTTATTTATTCTTATATTTATTTTTTGTTTCAGTGTTGCAACCACTAGATAGTGGTCCGAGTCAGCAATCGCGCCTCGGTAAGTTTGTTTCCTTTCTTTAGCTGTTAGTATGTGTTTTATCTGTTTTCCTTGCTCGGCACTGCTTACTGGTTTTATTCATGTTATCTTATAAATTGGCTTATATCTATACTTTGTGCTGCTGATTGCCATACTTAGTGCGGCTGCAAGTTGATACATTCTATTACCATTGTCGTTTGTATTTTCATGTATCATTTAGCTTCCAGCCACTTCTCTTATATAATCCTCCTTTTCCACCTTTGCATTGAAGTACTCCACTATCATTAGCATCTCGTGCTTAGGTATCTCTTCCGCTATTTTTCCCTGTTGCGTATAAAATTCGTCTTTCTCGCTTGTATCATTTTTTTTAGTTGGTGCGTATATATTTAATATTGCTAGATTTAAGGGTTTTGAATTCACTCTTAAGTACGCTAATCTATTATTTATTGCTTCAAACTACTTTATATTATGTTCAATCCTCTTTGATACAAAAAAACCCATTCCGTTCCTGCCCTGTCTCTCTCCCCCAAATACAGCGAAACCTATCCATCGCTATGTATCTCTTCTTCTCTTTAAATCTCGATTCCTGTGCTGCTGTGATGTCCATGTTACACTTATTCAGTTCTCTCGCCATCTCAATAATTTTTTCCTGCTATAGCAGTGTTCTGATATTCCAAGTTCCAAACTTCATGTTTCTCTTGTATTTTTTTTCTTTGTTGTGTGGTTTCTAGTTAAATCATTTTGTCATTTCGTTTTCTTTGCTTGTGTCATTTCTGTTTTTCTATTCAGAGTATCTTCCCATGCTCTTAGTTTTTGAACGTTGGTCTTCTCCTTTTCTTCTGCTTATCGCTTTCTCTCTCTTATTGCACTCAAATAGGTTTTCATCTACTGTAAACTTTTGATATCCCACCCTAACTTTTTTTTTCATTTTCTTTTTCTCTTTTTGCAATGGCCCGTAGTTCGTTCTGCATTTTGAGTCCTTCCATCGTTGAATCGCTATCTATATAGTTTTTTTTACATCTAAGCTAGTATTTGTTTTTGTTATTATTTTGCTATTCGCTTCCCATATTTCTACCTGTACCTACACTGTGTCCATCCTGCCGCTCCTCAGTTTGCGTGCCTCCACCAGCTTTACCTTGACTAGTAGTTCCCTGTATATAAACCTTTCGAGATCTCTTATTATGTTGTTTTCAGTAGTTTTCACTCTCTTTGTAATAACATTATTCCTTCTTTGCCTGTTCTCATTTTTCTCGCGGTTCTTTTCTAGCATCTCTACTCCTTCAATCATCTCTCGCCTCTCCTCATTGCACTCCCTTTCCTTCTTAGAGAATACACCCTTCAAAACTTACATTTCCGCTTTAATTCGATTGTTGTCCTGTTGATGTCTTTGATCTCCTGTTTAATTTCTGCTGTACCTCTATTAGATTGCCTCATAAGCTCAGCAAACGTTTCCTTCACCTCGTCTACCTTTATTCTCTTTACAGTTTTTTTTCTCTTCCGTCTGTACTTCTTCTTTTATTGGGGATTTAAATTTAGAGCAAAAGTAAGAACTTAAAATGATTTTTTAAAAGTTTTTATGGATTTTACAGCAAATTTGCGCTTGTTTACAGTTTAAAGTTGTGGTCAGGTTTTGATACTTACACCTACGCTTTTTCTTGTTTCCCTGATATTCTACAATATTCAAAATATAATTAATAATCTCCATTTTGGCAATTCTAATTTTACATCAAGTGCAATCGCTTAGCTAAATGGTTTGGAATAAATAATGCAATGTAACTTTTAACAAGTAAAAAATTGATTACATTGACTTGTTTATGAAAAAAAAGATACCTACCTAGAAAATGAAACGGTGCTATTCATCTTAAGAGAAAACAGCAAACTTTTGACAAACCTTACACAGTTTCCACAACCTGCAAGATTTTCGCTTCCAGCCACCTACCAGTCTTTCTCCAGCTTGACAATGTTAATTGAGTTGACTTCCGGTTTTAGTGCATAAAGTTCTTAAAAATTGGAAGAGAATGTACAAAAATTGAATTTAACTGCAGTTTCCAATATATTTTGAGATTTGCAATAAATAACTCAATTCGCTGATTTAACTTACAGTACTTGAGATCAAGTCACAGAAAGATCGAAGAAAATACTTCAGCATAACCTTACTTTTCGGAAATACAGCAACACTTTTAAAATCTGAAGTATAATTTTCATTTCATTGAAAAAAACTTAGAATTTTCCTACTACATTTTGCAAGCTCTGTAAATTTCAAGTCATTACAATGGGAATTAATTCTTGCTAAATTAGATTTCGATTAATTAAATGTCAGAGTAGAGCTTCCAAGAGTTGAGGTAGATACTACTGTTATATTTTTAGAGCTAAAGCATTAATGAATAATTAAAGTACTTTCTGTTTGCATTTGAATTAAAATTTGGATTGTTTAAGGGGCTACTATCTTGGTAGATATCTAGAATTTAAAAAATTAGTAATTTTGTAAGCGAATGTTACTGTACTTAACTCCTTGAGGTCAATTACAGCTATCGAGAAGCAGGGGTAGTTTGTGGAGGTGTGGTACAACACAAATTACATACAATCGGAGCCAGCGTAGGAGGATTATAGTGCATGCATCATGAGCGTGAATAGTTTTCCAAAGCGCATTGTCTAGATTGACGTCTGACACGGTAGCTACTGTATAGTTTTTCACCATAACAAGGAAAATTTTGGATTTGAAAGAAGCAAGCTGCGTTGAAGGATTTGAACGTCCAGCAGGTAGTGAATAAGTTAATTTATAATATCTATTTAAAGTTTTATTCGACGAAGAGACCAAAATTTGATAGAAAAACATCAACCAAATGTAACTGTAAACACGCTATACATTTTTAGGATTACAAGAAGCTTTCCAAACCTTGAAAATTTGTCGAACATGCAAAAGTAGAAAAAGTAAAAGGAGTGTGTGCATATCCAGATGGACATGAGAAAAAATCAAGATAGAGAGTTATGAAAGACTTAAAACAAGAATAAATTAATAATTTTGTTTTATTGAATTTTATGCATTTAAATTTACAGTTCCATTTAAATTATTTTAGAATTTCAGTTAAATTTTGTAAATTATTATAAACCACACAAATAATCAAATTAGAAAAATGTAATTTGCGGCTTAATCTTGAGTAATTAAAAATCTAAACAATTACCTGCTAGGAAGCATGATCATCAATTAATCAATTAATTTTATGGCAAAACTTTACTCACAAATCACCTTGAAGATTATTTGGTTTCTGATTAATGTTAATTACAGTTTCCTAACTGCTCTTGTTTACAAAACTGGCTCCTGTTTGTTATATTTCAGGTATCAAAATTAAAATTAAATACAGCGTGTGCTCATATTTTTAAATACACAAAAAAGTTTAAGCGGTTTGACACAGAAAGATTTTTAATTTTAACTAAAAAAGTTTCTGTGAACTTACACTCGAAGTAAATATAATAAAATTTTATATGCTTAAAGATGTAACAAAAAGTAATAAGTCGGAAAAGCTACAAAAGTTTTTGACTTTAATCGTTATAGTATTAATTAACTTTCTTCCGTGTTCGGTTCACTGTAAATTCACTTATTAAATTCAAAAAATGAAAATGTAAAACTCAACAAATTTTATACACAAATCAGATCTGCACACCGGGCTGGTGAATAGTGTCGCCATCTAATCAAGCTTTTAAGTTTCAATCGAAGTTTTTCGGTAAGAAAATTTAAAATTATTAAAACTAACTGAGAGCTTCTTAACTTTCAGTTTAATCATTTTTTGGTATTAATAATTTACCATACGTTACAAAGGCTAACAATTAAAAATGGTTTAACTGTTTAAAAAGTAATTTGTAAAATTTTTCGCCCAACTTCTTCGTGATTACAAGTTAATGAAGAATCATCCTTTCATAATTATTTAAATTTGTTTTATAAACATGAAAACATTTCCTTTAACGTTTAATGAAGGACGACCACAGTGCCTTATTAATTTTTACAATTTGGTTTCCGCTTGTTAACAAGATGAACGGCATAATTTATTTAAGTAAAAAAGCAATTTTCTTTAATAATTCACTATTTCAACATAATTTATTATATTTTGACACATACATAACAATTTATCAAATTTCCGTTGTTAACAAAAATCAACTTCGACGCAACCAAATAAAATTTACTTTATTTAATGTATTAAGTGATGAATTAAAAAAGCACAACTTTATCTTACCTGACAAGGTAAAAGAGGTAAAACATTTTTGACCGAGTGATTCTATTAAAACCACAATGGAAAGTTGTTATGTCGTTTTATTTATTTTATTAATTCTTTTATTAAAGTAAATTTTGTTATTTAGGTTCTAATAGAATATCGTCAATCAACCGATACAAAACGCTCAAACGAAATAAAATGAAATTGAACATTGAAAATTTATATTCAATCTGGAATATCAATCATAACCTGATATATAAAAACGAGACAGATAGCATTGATAAAAATTTTTCTCTACCTACCGACTACCTACCTTCGAGTTTTTCGAATAAAAAGTTTTAATATTAAATAAAACACGAAGAACCGGAAGTTTTTGTGCAGTATAGCTTATCCGGAAACTTCATCCTATATCTATACAAATCATCAAAAGAGTTTATTATCTTACAATGTAAACAAGAGCAGCATCATCCATTATTTATCAATACAATGCTTCTCAAAATAAGAGCTTTGATGACGTACTTGCTATTGTGGCAACTTTTCAAAACTATGGAGTAGTTCAATAATTTAATTGTTCTCCTGTTATCTATTCTCAAGTATACTATAAAGTTAAGATAAAAAAGAACTTCTTCATAAATTAATATAAATTTTGTTTTAACAACCAATGCAAGAAAAACTAAATCTAATAATCTACTGGCGTTTGACTTCTTTCAATGTAGTTTAACCAAGCTGACTTGATCGTACAATGCGTAAGGAAAGATGAAAAATGTAGGAAATCAAAAGCACAACAATAATATTAATAAATCGTAATTTGTAGTAGCTAAAGGATAGTTTTAATTTCAGACAGATGAATGTTATTAAGTACTGCTGATGGTTCAAACACTTGAGAACATAATGACATGCCTCACAATAAAACATTTATTGTGCCTTCGAATATAAAGGGTAAACGATGTATTTTTACTATTGTTTTTATGGTTTTATGATCATTTTGTTTCCTTAGAGGCAGTTATATACATGGATACCAAATCAATCTTTGTTATAAAATTCAATATATTGTTTATTTGTACGTACAATTTGTTTCTCGATTTTGATAAAATGTGATTGGTAAAAGAGATTGAAATACTGACAGTTGACTTTACGACAGTTGACCT
Source organism: Lycocerus yunnanus (assembly GCA_036346125.1). Taxonomy (NCBI): domain Eukaryota; kingdom Metazoa; phylum Arthropoda; class Insecta; order Coleoptera; family Cantharidae; genus Lycocerus; species Lycocerus yunnanus. The sequence goes on from JARFIX010000017.1 coordinate 2,488,274, forward strand.
TACGACTACTGGTTTCTTTGCCAACTGGCCTTAGCGATAATTTATCACAATTACTCTTGAATTATAGTATTAATCTTCGGGCAATTAATCATTGCGCTAAACCTACGACTATGGCTTTGCGACAATAATAGAGCACTACGACTACTGGGCTTACGACTGGTTATATGACACTTGCGACTTTTTGTCTTATGACAATTGATCGCAACCACCGTTAGCCTTATGACAATTAGCCTTCAACTAAATCGTTTAGGGTATCAAAAACGTATTTTAAAATACATCGCTCAGAAAAAATGGATAACCTACATTTTATTGATATCATCAATTATGAAAATTAATGATATTATTTGAATCAAATCAATTTATAGATACGTCAAAATTTTAAGTTGGCAATACCTTGCAACTATATTTTAAACTTTTACATTCGCGCGCTTTTTTTTACTTTTATCTGACGTTACTCTAACACTTTGAACTCAGCTTGTTTCCTTTTCAGCTGGTTTGCAATCCGTTGGATGCAAATTTTGAGATTAACTTGATTAAAACCTAAAAATCAAAAGTTTGACAGATGTCAGACTTCTCATTACGATTAATAGACTCAATATCACCGATTTATAGACAACTTCCATCTGCCCGTGGTTCCTGCGTTATGTCCGGCTCATCTTCATTTTAATTTTGCCACAATTATTACTGCACGTTTTACTCGCGTGGTCTCTCTTATGGCTTCCTTGGTAATCCCTTAAGGATACTTCCACTATGGCTCTTTCCATCTCTCTTTGTACTTTGAGGATCTTGTTCACGTTTTTGTTTGTGAACACCCATGTTTGGACCTCGTACGTCAGTACAGGTAGCACACACATGTCAAAGGTTTTAGTTCTAAGATGCTGTACAATATTTTTATCCTTAAGGATGTGCCTCAATTTTCCAAATGTCGTCCAACCCATTCGCGGTCTTCTGTTAACTTCCGCTGTTTAATTTTATTTACCTGGCCGTATGTCTTGACCTAGGTAGATGTAGCTGTTCACTCTTTCGATTATTTCGTCGTCTACTCGCCAGTCTTTTGTTTTCTGTGTTGGTTATCATCTTCGTTTTGATTTTCTCAATCTTTAAGCTATATTTTTTTGATTGCATATTTAGTTCTTGAAGCATGTCTGGTAGGTATTTGTAATTATCTGCGATAATCACTATTCAGTTTTTCTCCATTGATGTTAATACCTTTGTTTTTTCATTTAAGCGCTCTAAACACATCTTGAAGAGTCGCTATAAAGAGCTTTGATGATATTATGTCATTTTGGCGTACTCCTTTACTAAATTGTATTGCGAATATTGTGACGTTGTGAACTCGGATTACTGTTGTACTCTGTGCATATATAGTATTTTAAATCAGTTAAATATATCAATAGTCGATCCTACCATTCTGTACAGCTTGCTTCACCGTCCAGGATTCGACACTATCAAAGGCATTTTAGTAATCCAAAATCCTAGATTATATGGTAAATTGTACTCAGTTACTTGTTCTATTTGGATTCTAATCGTGTGTATATGGTAGCAGGTACCGTATCCGGCTTTAAATCCGGCTTGTTCTTTTGGCTGGTAGTTATCCAGTTTATTTCTAAGTCAGTTAGTAATGATTTTAGACAGCAGCTTATACAGTTGGGATAGGAGTGAGATCAGTCTGTAGTTTTCCAATCTTGCGTTGTCGCCTTTTTAAAAAATAGTATTGTGATCGCGTTTTCTATTCTTTGGGAATATGTATTTTGTTTAGGCATTTGTTCATCAGATTAGTAATTTCTCTATGGGTTCGTTGGTCTCTATCTTTAATAATTTTTACTAGAATTCCACCTTCACCAGGTGCTTTGTTTTGTTTCACTTCCTTTACTGAACTTTCTACTTCTTGCTCATCTATTTTGGGCATTTTTTCCGAGTTTGCATTAATTATTTTTTTCTGGAGCTGTGTTTTTATTTTTTGTCGGCATCACTTTTTATTTCTTATAATTCTGTGAAAACTCTTTTATTGTTTTAAACATTTCTTTTCTATCTCCGATTTCTTTGTTTTGTTCATTTTCAGCACGTGAAATTGTGAAATTCCAGCTCTTCTTCAGAGACATTTTATATCTTTGTTTTTTTTATCACCATGTTTACCATTTCTTCTGCTCTATTCTATCTACTATGTTATGTATTTTCATGTTTATTAATCTGTGTTATTTCTTATCTGTTTGCTATATTGCTTGCCGTTTTTCTTGTCCGAACTTTATTAGTTTTCTAGTTTTCTCACTAAATATTTCCTATTTCGCATTTTTTCTTTTACAGATTTCAGTGCCGCTGCTTCCATGGCTAATTCCAGAGATTGGTTAATATCGTCAATGGTACTCGTTTTCAATGTTGCGTCGTGGTGATCTAGTTGATTTTTAGCTCCATTTGGTATTCTGTACTTTCTTCTTTAGCTTATGTCCATCTACGGGTATGATGCCCTTAGCAAATTTTCTTGTTCTTGCCAGGTTTTTGGTTATGAATATCTCTGCCCTGATCATCCTGTGGTCACTTCCGGTTAGTGAGTCTATTCAATACGTCTACAGTTTTGTCTCGGCTGAATGCTAGTCTGAATTCTATTTGATATTTTCTTCTTTTGTTAGAGCTAAGCCACGTCTACAGTCATAGCAAACAATTTTTTCTCTTAGAATCTCATAATATTTTGCCTCTGTCGTTCTTATGCCGAGGCCAAAGTTTTCTATTTTACTTTCTGCTTGTTTTGTTTTCATCCAATTTTAGCATTAAAGTCTCCGATCAGCATAGTTTATGTTGATGGATTCTCTTCTATTGCTCTTGATATCTCGTCGTGGAATTTGTCTACTTCGTCATCTTCATGTGTTATTGTAGGTGTATATATCTGCATACCTCCTCTTCCTTTGTTGGTGTCTTCGTTTTCTTTGTAATGTAAGATTGTTCCGGATTTTAGCTGTAGGTAGTTCTCGCCTTTTCTTCGTACTTCCGCTAATCCAACTATTATTATTGACAAGTACATATCCTAGTTTATAATATTTAATGTTTTCAATATAGACTTTTAATCTCAGGAAATATTTGCTGTTCGTTAGTTAAATTTAGAATTTTTGCAGTAGATAATGTGTACTTAAAAATTATTGTAATTGGGTAAAACCATAATTGTAAGTGATAGTTTTTATCGCAAATGATTAATGTGAATTCGTTAACTTTAGTTGTGCAAATTTTGCTATAACTTAAAATCTAATATAAAATTGTTCATCAAAAATTTTAATCGGCATATAAAAGCAATGCATATCAAATAATGAGAACTTTGTTTAAATTCTTGAAATTCCTTTTAGATTAACCAGCGTGCCATTTTATTTTAACGTTTCATTAAATTGTTGATTTTGAGAAAATGATTATATCTTCGGAAGGCACGTAAAAACGATAGTCTTCCTATGTTAATGAATTGCCAGCATTAACAATAAAAAATAGGGTAACAGGCACATCTGAGCCAAGCTACTTCAGATGTAAAGCAAGTAATGCTCACGGTACTGACAGTGGCTTCGGAATATCGTCGATGCTACTGTTAAGTAAAACAGATTAAAAGATCTGGGTATACAGGGTCATCCTTAGCCAAAAGTAGAAGAAGAAGATTATATTGTACATAAATGGTCCAATTTCTAATTTTAGAGAGGGAAGATTTCTCGTCCTTGCTAAAAATCATCATTATCAAACTTCCTGGATTAGGCTAAGCCTGTTCCGGCGTCCATCGTTTCCTCGGTCGCCCAACGTCTCTTTTTCCTTTAGGATGGTATTCCATTATTAGCTTAAAAATAATTACGCTAATGTTAAAAAAATATTACAAGCAGGATTGTGTAATTTTAAAGCATTGTTAAATACTATAACTTGGGAGGTAAGATTAATTTAAAGATTAGTTAGATAATATTAGGATTTTGATGCATTTCAGTTTTCGTTCTTGTTTAAGAAATTGCATCTTTTGAAGAGGCGTCTGTTCTAGTATCAGCAGCTTTAGAATTTTGACTTTTAGAATATAGCAATTTCAATCTTACGTCACCACAAAAGCGTCTGCAAAATTACATGAAAACTAAATAAAAAACTTTTCATTAATTATTAATCTTTAATTGTGTGCCACCGTAAAGCTTTATTATTGGCCACCTTTTCGAAGGTTGGAGTATGTAATTATAGACTGTAATTTTCAGCCCTTCGATATTTTTAGTTTTGACAATAATTATTAGACAGCAGTGTGAAATGCGATAAAATTGATTTTCAATAAAATGTATGTTTAAAGGCAAACAATTTTAAGAATTTAGGCATTATTGGTGGTCTTAAATTTGTATGCATGAAATAGAAACTACGTCAACAATGTAACTTTGCTCGATGTAAAATGTAAAAGCTTCTGTTGTTATTCTTCACAATATCAAGAAAATTTTTGTACATAAAATGCAGGATACCCTATGGTTAAAGTAAATAAGGTGTCAGATAAAGAAGTACGGGTGTACGTACTGGGTATGCTTATACAATATTTTCTAAACAAACGAGCATAATGGGGTCTGAAAACTTGAAAAACTTGAAAATTCAATTCGCGTGCTGGTGCAATTGGCGAGGGAAAAGTATCTAAATATTTTGTTTTAAAATAAATATTAGTTGCGGAACCTTTTGCGTTAACAGTTTTGCATACTAATTACAGTATAATAATTTCTCTAATTTGGTTGCGATTTGTATACACTTCGACATGACATAATTTGTCACAATTATTGATTTATCAGCACAACTACGCTACCATAAATTTTATTAGTACCGGTTTTCAGTGTAGCATTTTGATAACAAATTTTATTTAAGTGAAAATTATTGTGTAATTAATTAGGTAGTTATAAATAACTTTTAATTAGACATTAACAGATAAAGTGTATACCTATTGCGTGGATTAATAAATCTATCTTGAACTAAAGTACAAGTTTCACATAATAGTTCAGGTTAGAGGTATAAATTATGTAAGTAGTAAATAGATTTAGCATTATTGTCTTGTTAAATGAATAACTTGGGAATGAAATGGATAGTCTTCCGTAAGTCAACGTTTGCGATTAGTTATAATAAGCCCGACTTACCCGGCCGGCGATTGTAAATGTGGACAAGAAATATAGAAACTTGTAAGAAATAGCCTAGTTTCAACATCCCATGAAACTGTAATGCTGGCGTTACGATGTGAAATCCTGCATGACTCTAAGGTATTCTGTGAAGACTAGTAGAGCGGTGGAAGCTAAGAGCTTGTAGCTTTAACAAGGACGATAGGAATGTCGCCTGCAGGCTTTGGGACAATAGAACCGTGCGAAGTGGTCTTAGGGTGCCATATTCTAGATTATATAATTTAAACATAATACAGATGGTTTTGGCTTTCACATAATTCATATTGTTTTGAATGAAGTTACAAAACAACACCATTCAATATTGCTAAGTTCGATACAAAAAAACATGCATAAACGTACTAAATATTTATAGCTTTTCAAAAGCATCTTTTCTTTACCCGTGCCTTCTATATTTCAATTTTCTTTTTATCAAAGTATGCACTTAGAAGAAATATTTTTAAATCAAAGGAGATGTAAATCACATCAAAAACTTAAAAGCCGATCTAGTCGAGGATAACCGTGTGACAGCAAAATTGATGGCGAACCGAAGCAATCAATCGCTACATCAAGATAACTAAGCAAAATTTTTTCCTATTTTAGAATTCGATTTATCCCAAGATCGTTAACTTTTTTAATTTTTAACTACTCTCCATGGGTAACTTCAGGTTGATTGAAACCGGATGCCTGAACCTAGACCACTATTTAATTAGCCTTTCCTTTTATATTATTTTGTTACCCATATTTGCGCGGTTTCATTCAAAGAATATTTTACAAATATACAGCATAAATATACAATTTTTATATTTCTGACATTTCTCAGAAAAATATATGACAGTAAAAATGAAAGTGTATTGTGAATTTGGTAATCCGGAGAAAGTGTATGATTGAATGAATTAAAGTATATATATAAAATTTCGATTTTAATTGTAACAAAAATTTTATTTCATAAAATTCGTGCATTTATCTAAAAAGTAAAAAATGTGATGGTATCATGAAAGAAAGGACGTTAATGTGATTAGTTACAAATGACATACTGAAACAGAAGAATAACAAATAACATACGTAAAAATATTAAAAGATAAGAATCTTAAAAGATTAAAAAGTAAAGTGAATTCGGTAGCGTGATCTATCAGATATAAATACTTCCTTAACGATACCTCTCCAATGCTTACACATTAATATAGTTAGATGGGAAAACTTCAATTGGTCACGAAAAATTTACATCGGTATGCTGTTTTACATTTTATGGTGCTTTAAAGTGAAAACTTACGATTCTACTCTCGAAGGACTTTAGAGCGACTTTTGAGCCACTTTGCAAATTATATATCTCCGTTTCATCGCGTTGGTTCATGGGCTATGGTAAAGAGGTAAAATTGCATACACATTTAGAAAGGTTAGTTACCTGAAGCAATGGTTTACAAAATAATTAACTTTAATTTAATCTGTAAAATTTTGCGATATTCCAATCAAAATACGAAACTTTGAAGGACTCAAACATAGACAGCGATAATAACTTTGTGATAAAAAAAGTAATACTTGCAGGAGAGACAAAAAAACAAATCATTTCTAAGGAAAACCGGGGTAATTAGGGCTTTTCAACAAGGACTTTGTTTTTTAACTTTAAATAAAACACACCGTTTTCACCGTCAAAATGGCAATGGAAAAAGTAGAATTTTTTTTTTTTTTTTTGATGATTTTTGGTGGCTATATTTTAAAATAGCAAGTGAATCTGGCTCCAGTAGGATGGAGTTGGATTGTGGAAAGTGTGGTGGTAGTTTGAGAAAGGAGACATGTATTTTGATGTGTGCGGGCTTCTGCAGAAAGGCATTCCACGCCAGGAAGTGTTTTGGTATTGCTGAGAGAGATTTCAATATATTCAACCAGTTTTCAAACATTAAGTTTATTTGTGATTCGTGCATCAATGCCTTTGAAGTGTTAAAGTCTAATCAAGAAAATATCTTGGCAGAGATGAAACAATATGAAGTGGACATGAAAAAGTTAATAGATGAAAAATCGAGTAATATTCTTAAAAAAGTAGAAACTGTAATGAAGGAATTTAAAAATGAATTTAATTTGAAAGTGGAAGATAACAATGCGAGTGTTGAAAGTATTGGGACGATAGCGACATATGCGACCCAACTTAGATTACCAGTAATCGTTAAACCTAAGGAGAAATCTCAGAAAGTAGAAAAGACAATGGATGATATAAGAAAGAATATAAACCCTTCTGCAATATCTGCAAGAGTGAATAATATTGCGCAGTTAAGAAGGGATGGTGCAGTTTCGATAAATTGCAGCAGTATGCAGTCAGCTGAGAGAATCGAAAAAGAAATTGTCAGCAAGCTGGGAACGGATTACGATGTAAGGGTTTCTAATGTGAGAAAGCCAAAAATTTTGGTAGTTGGCATGAATGAAGAGATGAGCAAGGATGAGATAGTGAAGGCAGTTAAAGCTCAAAATGATATAAACTTTAATGAGTTAAATTGTGTTAAAATATACAGATCTTATAAGAACGATAAGATTTTTAACGCTATCTTAGAAATGGATGGTAAAGCATTCGAACAAGTATTAAAAAGTGGAAAAATTAATATAATGTGGGACAGATGTAGTGTGTACGAGAAAGTTGGAGTATTGCGGTGCTTGAAATGTGGTGGTTTTAACCACATGGCACGGAATTGTACGGTTGGTTCATTGTGCTACAAGTGTGGAGAAGAAGGACATATCTCCAAGAACTGTTCGGAGGTGGACACTAAATGTGTCAATTGTTCTAAAGCCAACAAGGAGCTAAATCTGCAACTTGATGTCAGCCATGGAACCTGGAGCACAGATTGTCCAGCATACAAGAGGAAGGTGAACATTGAAAAGCATAAAACAATGTATTAGCAATCAGCGATTGTAAAATGTGTATATCTAAACATTCAAGGTGTGATCAACAATTTTTGTGAATTGGAACTGTTAATTAACGAATATTGCTTGAGTTTGTATGCTTGAGTGAGACTCATTTATCGGAGATGGATGAGGACGGCCTGATTCAGATTGACGGTTACAATGTGGTGAGAGTCGATTCGGTATCTCGTCACACGGGCGGGGTAATGTTGTATATTAAAAAATCGTGGAAGTTTGAATTAATTAAGAATATTGCTATCGATTTGGATTTTTGGTGGTTAGTTGTAAAAGTAGATAATGGAAGCGATATTATTTACTTGGCAGTGCTTTACAGAGCGCCTAAGTATTTAAATGTGGCTTCTGAATTTTACGCGTATTTTGAAAACTTCATGGACGAATTAAGCGAAATAAATGGTCGTGTTATAGTAATGGGTGATTTCAATGTTGACTGGTTGGGTAACTCAAATTCTAGAGTTCGGCTGGGCGAGATTATCATAGATAGTGGTTTTAGCCAGATAGTGAACCAATACACTCGAGTTGCAAGTGAATCAAAGACGTTAATTGATTACATAATAGTTAATGCCGGATATAACATTAGCGCAAGTATTAATAGCGAAATGAAAATAAGTGATCATGAGACTATTGAAGTATCAATTAAACAAAATTCAAAGGTGGATAGTAAGAACAAGAAATATATTAATATTCTGAATTACAACAGGTCAAAATTTAGAAGCAGAGTTGTTAGGAGTGACATTGTGACCACTTACTACGGTGATTGTAATTATAAAGCAGAAACTTTCGATAAAAATTTACAGCGGCTTATTAAGGAATTCGTTAAGACTAAGAGGGTTTCGACTGGTGGTTGTATGTGGTTTTCGAGTGAGCTGAGTGATTTGAAGAATCAGAAATTGAATCAATTTTGTAGAGCGTCTCGAACAGGTAGTGCATTTGAGTGGGAGAAGTACAGGTGTATTAGAAATAAATACAAGATCAAAATTAACAAAGCCAAAGCAGATTACATAAGTAATAAAATTGATAGTTCTGTTAATCAAAAGCTGATGTGGAAATCTTTAAAAACATACGTTTTGAAGGAACAAAAGGGTGATATTAAGGAGGTAATTTTTGATAATGAGAAATGCACGGACACCTTGAAAATTGCGGATAAATTTAATAAATATTTTGTCGGTAGCATTGTTGAGATTAATAATAATATTCCGGTGAAACAATACGTGGACAGAATTGAGGATACCGGTTGTTCTTTCAAGTTTGAGTCGGTAACGCTCGATGAACTTCATAAGGTACTGAAATTGATGAACAACAAGAAAGATGTGAATTTTGCTAGTGCGGGTATGTTCCTAGATATATTTGACTTGATTGGTGAAAATTTGTTATCTATAGTTCGTGGATCTTTAGAATCTGGTGCTTTTCCCAATTCATGGAAAGAATCCATAGTGGTACCAATTGAAAAGGTAAAGAATTCGAGTAGGTGTGAGGACTTTCGACCGATTAATATGATATCAATTCAGTCGAAAATTCTGGAGAAGGTAGTGAACAACCAGTTAATTGATTACTTGGAAAATAATCATATGATTTCGGAATATCAGTCAGGCTTTAGGAAGGGACATAGCTGTGAATCGTTGATTTCTTATGTCATTGGAGAATGGAAAGTTGCTGTTCATGACAATGAGGTGATAGTGGCTGTGTTTTTGGACCTCCGTAGAGCATTTGAGACAGTGGACAGAGGTATATTGTTACAAAAGTTACTAAAATATGGAATAAGAGGAAACGAATGGCGTTGGTTTAAATCTTACTTGAGTGGCAGAAGACAGAAGACGAAAGTTCACGATCTTGAGTCAGAGGAAATAGATGTTTCTTTGGGAGTTCCGCAAGGATCTATCCTTGGTGTTTTACTTTTTTTGGTGTACATTAATGACATGAATAACATTTTGATAGGGCAAAATCACTTTTATTTGCAGATGATGGTTTAGTTTATGTCGTTGGAGATAGTATAGATTCATGTATAAAGATCATTAATCTGGAATTAAAGAATTTGTGTCACTGGTTTCAGATGAACAGACTTGCACTCAATCTGAATAAGACAAAATGCATGATTATTAATAGTAAAGGGTGTAATAATCTTGATGTAGTGATGGAGGGTTGTTCGGTTGAGGTGGTGACTCAAATTAAATATTTGGGTATTGTTTTGGACGATAAATTAAATTTTAAGGCACATTTTGATTACATTTGTAGAAAGATTGCAAAAAAATTGTACTTTTTTTTGAAAATTAGAAAGAATGTGTCAGTTTTAAGTGCTATAAAAATTTTCAATACTATGCTGAAGCCACATTTTGAATATTGTTCTTCTGTTTTGTTTGTGGGTAACAATAGTATGTTAAGTAGATTGCAAAAACTTCAAAATAGGGAATGAGAATTATTTTGAAAGTTAGTAGATTTGTGTCTAAGTTTGTATTGCTTGAGACTTTGCGGTGGCACAGTGTATATCAGAGAATTGTAATAAATGTTTTAATTTTGTATTCAAATTAAAAATAAGTTGTTACCTGAATATTTGTGCAATAACGTGTCATATGTTGGAGATTCTCATGGATACCTGGTGCGTAATGTGCATGACTTTAGGTTGAATCTTTACAGAAATAACAGGGCTCAGAATATGATTTTGTACAGTGGTTTGAGATTATTCAACGGTTTGCCGTTGGATCTTAAATTGGAGACTGAGCTGGTGTCCTTTAAAAGGAGAATTAAAAAATATGTAGCGTTCCAATTTATATAGATTTTTTATTTTGTAGCATTCTGTTGATTATGTTTATCTGTGTTGTAAATAGTGGTATTTATTACCAAATAAAGACTTCATTATTATTATTATTATTATTATTAACTAAACGGAATTACCGTTATAAAATGCATAGTGTGGGTGTGCTTAATTCCCATTGGTCATTTCGCATTTTTGAGTATATGAAACAGGCTAAAGATCGTATTTGTTGTCCAATCTGAAATCGAGAAACATTACGAGATAGAGAAAATATAGGAAAATAATTTGGTCGTTTTACATTTGAAAAACTAAATTTTCTTGACGCACCATGAGGAAAACCAAAAGAGCACCAATTTAAAACATGTTATTCGCAACATATTATGTGAATTGAAGGATTGAGAAGGATCAAGTGCCCGTACAGATAAGGGTAGTTTTAAAATTTTGAAAATTGGAAATATGAGTTAATCATGAGCGAAAACACCCTCTTCACTAGCACAATAACGGGCGGAATTTTATTAAATTTCGTCGCTCGCATTTTAACAAAAATTAGGATTGTCCAATAGCAGAGAAGCGAGCTGGAAAAATCGTATAAAAAGTGTTTATTTTTTTTATTTAGACAATTAATTCCAAGAGCTCAAGCCAAAAAGTTGTCCAAGATGAATAGTGAACAGTACCAAAAGAAGTGAATTAAAAACGAGTGTGCAGTAAACGAACTTGGCAAAAGTTGTAATAAATGCAATTATTGTTGCAAGTATCCGAAAGAGAATATTAACATACATATTAAAAGGTAGTGAAAATGGCGACTCAGCAGGTATGAGGTTTTTAAATTAGTTTTTAAGTTGTATAATTAAGGTCCATACTGTATGTAGGTGAACTTAAATATGTTATTTATACATTCACCATTTGTTTGTTTAAGCTAAGTCTGATTTTATTTTGTGGCCAAGTTAATTAACGTTGCACAATTGTTTTTTATGTATGTACATCAGGTGTACAGTTGGTTATTATATTTTTATTTTAGTAAACTTGAATTTTCTTTGTGTGAGCACATAAAATTTTAGGTTATACTAGTTTTATATTTGGTGAATGTGGTTGACGTACAGTCAAAAGACGAGTTTGAAGTTAACAGTTTCAGTTCATATACATTTTTTTATATTTAAAATTTGTTCAATATTTAAATTATTTTTATTCAGTATCTTTTATTATTTCGAAATTAAATTCAAAATTGGCGCCAGGCATATTAAAAGTTTCCACGTATTTGATACAGACTACACAAGGAGCTCGATCATTTGTTTATTATTTATTTAATCTATTCAAATCATATTCAATATATTAAAGATTATAATATCTCACACTCTTCTACAATATGCAATGTACAAAGTCTACCATTTATGAATAAAATATAACATCGAAATAAATATTCACCAAAAAGTGATAGAGGACACTTTTCTAAGACATATTTTTAAATAACATTATTGTCCAAGTTCAAACCCTTGGGGGGTACCTCACTTTAAAGCAATTTTTTCAATTTATGATTTCAAGCGGCCATTGCACCAATATTTTTAATTTTTTGGGTTTAATGGATTAGAGCTTTTCTATAGAACATTTGAATATCTACAAATTATGTTATAACTCCTTATCGCCTAGAATCAACAGATTTCGAGTTATGAATTAAATTAAGGAAAAATGTCAAAAAATTCCGAGTTTTATTTTTTTTACTTTTCTTGCCAACCCCGTATCTTTTAAACGAAACGTCTTAGAAAAAAACTAACGGCCCAAACCGGATAGGAAATTTAACGGGCTACAACGTTGGTCTAATAATTTTTTTTGGGAAACCAACCGTTTTCACATAAATTACGAAAATAATGAACAAGGTGTAGGTTAAAAAAACTAAATAAATTCACAAAATTCTAAAAATCTCAATTTGACTTGCAGCATGTGTTTTAATGTCAAAACGCATTGTAGCCTTTGACGTTTGAGTGACATTGTTAAAAAGCGCATTTGTAGAAATGAACATCGATGGGCAACAGAAAATCCCAGGGAAAAACTTGAGACAGGACATCAGCGACGTTTCAGTGTGAACTGTTGGTGTGGAATTTTAGGAAACCGAATTATAGGTCCTTATTTTTTTCCACAAAACATAAGACTTACAGCTGCCGGATACCTAACATTTTTAGAAAAAAATCTTCCATTATTGCTAGATGATGTTCCACTGGCATCGAGACAAGGAATGTGGTTCCAGCATGATGGTGCGCCGGTACATTTTGGACGCCAAGTACAAAATTTTTTAATTAATGCATATCCAGAAAATGGATAAGCAGAGGATTTATTAATTGGCCGGCACAATCCCCCGATTTAACACCTCTAAATTATTTTTTATGGAGTGCCCTTAAAGCTATAGTTTACAGCGATAGAAGAAAGCCCGAAACTAGAGAGGAATTAATGGAAAGAATACAGATAGGTGTGACAGAACTTAATGAAAGAAGCTCCATTATAAATAATACCGTGCAACACATTTTGAAAAGAGCACGTATGTGTGCTGAAAATGAGGGAGGCCATTTTGAAAATTTATTAAAATAAATTTTGTGAATTTATTTAGTTTTTTTAACCTACACCTTGTTCATTATTTTCGTAATTTATGTGAAAACGGTTGGTTTCCCAAAAAAAATTATTAGACCAACGTTGTAGCCCGTTAAATTTCCTATCCGGTTTGGGCCGTTAGTTTTTTTCTAAGACGTTTCGTTTAAAAGATACGGGGTTAGCAAGAAAAGTAAAAAAAATAAAACTCGGAATTTTTGAGATTAAGTTAGATCCCACGATCTAGCCGGCCAATGGACTGCAGAATTACACGAAATAATTTTTTTCAAAAAATATCCTTTGCCACATTAATTGTTTTAGTGGCTGTGTGACATGTGGTGCCGTCCTGCTGAAACTACACATATCACCCACATCTATTATCATCAATTATCATAATAGGCCAAAAAATCTTGTCAACATGTCCTGATAAATGATTTAAATGAAAATGAGCTTGATCTACAAAGAGATGATTTTTTCAGAAAAACCAACACCTGTTCAATGATAAAATTAGCGAATTGTCGACTAACAGCATAGTCAGCTGATTTTAATTCTTGCACTGACTGAACCTCATAAGATTTTTGATCAAAATAATTATGCAAAATCCTCCATGCGCTGATCGTTGATGGGACCAACTGCCGAGAACGCCCAGAAAATGATAAATTTGGTTCTTCTTCAACATTTTCACTTACAACAGCAATATTATTAGCTGAATAACCCAGACGAACACGTATTGTTGTTGGTATGTCATGTATCGAACCACCAGACACAAAATTAACTGTCAAATTTTTAATAGCGTCTCAAAAGGATGATTATAATAAATGAGAAAACTGCTACTTAGGATATCCGAAAAAACAAATGACAAAACAGCCACTAGATTAAAAATGGTCCCTTTTATAAAACAAATTCCAATCTCAAACAAAAATTTCCAAAAAGCTAAATAAATCATTTCTAGAAAAAAAATACGAAGATCAATGCAGCTCTCAGCACTATATCGTTTAGGTCTATAGGCTTATTAAAGGGTGTAAACAAAACCATCAGCAAAAAATCAGCAAAGATAAGATCGCGCTTGGAACTGGAACTGTTATATTATATGAAATTAGATTATTAGAATATTCTAAAATAAACATCAAAGTTTAAAATAACAAAAGCTACAATTACTTCAACAGACATTTAATATTTTATGCAAGAGTGTGTTTTAGTTCATTATATTATCTTGATTTATTTTAATTAATTACATTTACATTAATTAATTTGTCTATTTGTGACCAAGTTATTACTAGGTAAGCAGTATGTATTTTCTATATGGTTGTTTATTGTTTCCTCTATGATCCAAGATCCTCCATAACTTCTAATTCAATATCAGGGTGATTTTTTTACATCTCGCGCTTATTAACTACATCAAAAATGACAACATATTATACTATAAAGAGTCTTTTTTTAAAAACTAAGAACCTTAAGCTCTATTAAAACGATTTTTACCAAACAAAGTAGTCATAAAATAATAAAAATATTTGTAGATGAAAATTAAATATAAGGAAAATTAAAATAATAATTAAAAATAAATATAAATTTTATATGTATAAATTACATTGCTTCTGCAATTCTTCTACATGAAATTTGATATTTCCAAAAAATTTCTTGACCAACTACCCTCTAGATAATTTTATTTGTTACAAGAGGAGTGAAGTAATATTTTGGTAATACTAACAAAGTTAATTAAATTCTGGATGATAACAATAAAGAAAAAAATCTCTGTTGTAATAATAATTGTCTTTCGGCGTATACAATAAAATCTTAAATGGACAATTTTAAATTTTCATTTAAGAATTTGGATCGTTTTTCATTAGAGCAAATGGTTTAAGTAAAAATATATTAGGCACAGTAAGAAGCAGATGATATTGCTCGTTTTGAATTAAAATTCAAAACATGCTTGTAACCAAAAGAATATACTTAGTTAAAATTGGATTGAGAAAATTTTAAAACTTTCTACTATCCTTAAACGAGGTTACAGGGCCAGTTCTTCTTTATTTGTTCAAACTTCTGTTTATCGTTTTAATTAAAATAGCGAGGCAACAGTTTAGAAAAACAAAATTTCTGCATAATAATTTTATTAATTATCACAAGATTATCAACGCCTATTAAGACTGATGTCATCTGAAAGTAAAAGCTGTTAAGACGTCACTTCATTTAATAGGGGGTAGTTGTTTACACGCCCTTAAGTAATTTTGTAAAGTTAATTATTTGCGAAATCCTTATTTTAAATACCGAATTTCCGCTTTTAATCGAGATAACTGAATATTTATGTTTAGATCTGTTACGCTCTATCATTTCAGATAATTATCCAAGCATCTATTTCATAATCAGATTAATTCCGTTATCTACCACTAGTACATGGCGTATCAAATAAATATTGTACGCCTATTCAATTTTGTTATCGCATTTGTGATTAATCCGTTAGTATTGTAACTTACTGATAACGCTACTGAAACAACCAATTTTCCACTTTGCTTGCAGAACGGATAACCAAAATACAATAACTTTAAACTTTAATTAGTTTTTTACCAAATATTTAAACGTTCACTACAAATAAATTTCATTCTGTTGAGTGAGTGACGCTCACGATAAATTTTCTTCTTTATTAAGTGTTTAATAAAACAGGAATGCTCTCTAATTTTTAAATAAGTGGCATCTTGATATTTCTCGTTTAATTTAAAACGGTATCAAATTTTTAAAATCTGTTTATTGAATTATATTCTTAACACTCCATCTGTCGCGACAATTTTATAACACAAATGGTCGCGTATGTGTAAAATTTACACAATTAGATTCTTTCAGCCGTGACTTTTAACAGAGCGACCTACAGTCTCCGGACTTGCA
Organism: Lycocerus yunnanus; assembly: GCA_036346125.1. NCBI lineage: Eukaryota > Metazoa > Arthropoda > Insecta > Coleoptera > Cantharidae > Lycocerus > Lycocerus yunnanus. The sequence goes on from JARFIX010000017.1 coordinate 2,504,498, forward strand.
TATATTTTCTTAGGAACAATCTCTCTTACTGACCAATGCACAATATAAAATTTTTGGTGGAAGGGTGAAACTTTTTCTCGTGATCCAAAATACACAAAAAGTGGAAAAAATTTAAAACTTTTGATATATAAATTGCAGGAGGAACACAGTCGTTGGTAAAATAACTAAAATACTTATATTTCCAAAAGGTGAGTTCTAAGGGCCAAACATTTTGTTGTTTACTTAGAGCAAGTAAAATTTCGAAAGTTTTAATTTTTTGGCCACTTTTTGAGAATTACAGCAGGAAGTACAGTGGTGGGCGATATGTAATAAATTTTACTACAGTTTAAAAAGCTCTTACAATGTGAAAGTGTTTTGTTCAGATTTTGTGATGGATTTGCTTGGTATTGAGTATGTATCCACTCATCAATAAGTTTATGTAAAAACATCAGCCTAAAAAACGTTTGGCAAATTTTATAGTTCTAAGCTAATGAATTTTTTTTTAAATTTTAAATTGCTTAAATTGACAACAACTTATTTGTGATGAGAAAACTAGAATTTTAATTGCGGCGTGTCTTTCTAAATGTAAGAACATATTGTTTCCTTTAATCGAAAAGATTTTAAAAGCGGATATAAAATATATCTAAAGTTATAGTAATTTGGTTCGATTTTAGAGGTATTATTTATAGTAATGTCAAGTTTAAGTGTAGATGTGCCAGAATTATTAAAACTCTTGAAAATTATTGATAAAATATTGATTTCACCTTTGTTTAGCAATACATGTTAGTAGATGATATTATACAATGCAGCTAAGCTTCAATTTGTTGCTCTACAGTTCTAGGGTGGGAAAGCTTAAAAATATGAGAGGAAGTAATTAAAAATATAAATTATGATCCTGTTAATAAAAGTCTCTAGTCGCCAAAGAAGCAATACTTGCCATTTTTTTGGTTCTTTGGTGATGTGTTTTAATTAAAACGTTTCACTGGAAACTTCACGGATCGTCGAATCTTTGGGAAAAGTTAAAATTTTACAATTTTACGTTTTTTATTGTGTAGGTAGCTAAACTATAATAATAATAACACAGAAGCCGATGAAGGTCAAATTATGAAAAAAATGAGTCCCTTAAAACTAATAAAAATATTATAGTTTGGCAAAATATTTTGATGAGCTAGTAAGCCAATCAGGGATTGTGCTTCATATAAATGTTTGCTGTTTTTTTATTACTTTGATAATCTTTTTAAACAATAATGATAGTTCATAGTTACATTAGTTACGAGCTATTACGTAATACCTTGCTTTATAAAACTGTCAGTGCGTTAAAAATTTTATTACTACAGGTCGGTTTTTTGTCTACAATTGTTTAATTGTATTATGGTTTTAATGAAGTACTATATAATTTTACTGGTGTTACTTAAGTTGTATCTTCAAGATATCTCATGCAATGATAGTATTTTGTCCAAGGTAAGTTTTAAATTTTAATCGGTAAATTTATGCACTTAATAATTAAAACTAGAAATTTTGAATTTATGATATTATTTGTAAAAAATAGTTTTGCAATGTACAAAATATGATTTGGTAGTTGTAAATTTTATACTTACTTGAAGAGCCAAGAATATGAAAAAAGTTAATATCATATAGGAAGATTTCTAGTTTGACTGCATTAGAAACAATTATTAAAATTATATATATTATTAAGCTTTGAAATTAATATTTGATTCAAATTTTTTAAATTATAAGGTTAAATGAACAATAAAACGAAACATTATTTGTAAGCTTTCAGCAATGGTTACTGCTGCCATCAGACGTTTAATTTACAAATAATGTTTCGTTTTTTTTATTTAACCTTATAATTTAAAAATTGAATCAATATAAAACAAATTTTTCTAATTTACTAGATTTTAGTTTTATCAAAAGATTACAAACTTAGAGACCTGCGTACGGAATTAATACGTGATAATGAAAAGTATATAAACAAATTGGAATTGAAACATTTCAAACACAATCGCACCACCGCTGCTTTGAATATTACCGTAAACTTTAAAGTTACCATGAAAGACAAAATTGAGGTAATGTTGTTTTTATGTTTTTAGTTCAATATAAAATTCATAAATTGTTTATTCAAAACTATACATATTATATTATAATTGCTTTTGCTTTTCTTATTTTTTCTTTATTTCATTATGCTTCGTCTTACGAAACCAATTGTAAAATCCTAATAAGTATTTATCTGCTAAATAGAGCTAATTTTCAATTAATCATAATCCCATATTTTGACGAAGCATAAAAAAAGCTACGAGTTGCAAAAGTAATATTATTATATTTTTAGATACTTGTACAAGCTTACAAGTTTTTGAGTAACGAGTATCGCCGTTTTCCTATGCGTTTTCAAATCAATATGCAAAAGGCTTTTGATGCAAATGTAATAAGCGTACACGCATTAAAGAATTGTGGTAACATTACAACTCTTACCTTTGAAAAGGTTTTAATAATGATTTCTGATTAAAAAAGTAGAATGCTTAAATTTTGATTTCTAGGATGTTACATATTATGCCTGCAATTTTGTAACGGATGAAAATCATCTTCCTCCGCTGGTTCCCAATGGCAGATACAAAATTGATTTAAAATATCTATATTTGAATGAAGAAGCAGCATTAATATATTTTTATGGTAAAGTATACACACCAATCGTATATCCAAAAAATTAAAAATTTCTTAATAAATTATGTGATCAAGAACAGTTAATAGTGTTCGTTAAAATTATACTTTATATTACCATAATATGTAGCACATTATTAACCCAAAATTATATTAAAATATTCTTACATAATACTATGTTTATTTTTTAAGTAAAGCAAACAAAAGCAGGTTATGGTTTGACGCTTGAATACGCCGATTGCTAAGCTCAAATGTCTGAATCAATCCCGGGTGGAGTACAAACTTTATTCTGACCGTCTACTCAAAAAGACAATAGCAAACCACCGAGGTAATTTACCATGAGAACCTTTAAGGTAACAACGCTTCTGTCAAGAAGCATTATGGCAAAGATGCCTAGCTATAAGACTAACCACAGTGGGTTAGTAAGTTTAATGCGGTGTGCAGTACACCAACTTGATGGTTTTACTGGTGGAGTTCCCTGTGAGCCTTTGCAAGTATTTTTCAAAATATTTACGGCGTCAATAATATCATATAGGAGGACTTAAAATCGCTTAACTTTATATTCTTAAAAAATTTAAATGGGTTATGTTGTAATTTTTATTTTTATTCTTTTTAAAGATATTATGTTGAGTAATCCACCTCAACTCACATCTACCCACTAAATAATAGTTTTCTGTATAATATTTTATAATAAAGCTGCATTATATTCTTTATTTTACAACTAAATTTAGTAAAAATTCGACAATGTTAAATGAGGGAATATGTAAGTCACTCCAGAACTATTTGGTCGATTTTATTGATTTTATAAATCAGCAAAAATTATTTAGGATTATTAATTTATACGCAAAATTTCGTGTTAAGGAATCAAAAGTTTGGGTCGCAAAGTGGAAGAAGCTGATAGTAAGAAAAATTATTTAAAAATTAGCCAATTATGGGAAAAGTTAAATTTAATTCAAAAATATTTTGAACAACTTGAATTGAAAACAATGACAGTTGCTCAAGAAGTGCGATATTTACGCCAGTTATCTAAATATCTTGAAAAGCATCTACTCATTTTACTCATGTTAACATTTTACTTACCAGATAATAAAAAGGTGTATGAGACGGTCAACGCGGACTTTACGGATGACAAAAAGGAATTTCAAGTGCTTACAGCCAAGATTGATGGGTTGGCAGAGAAGACAGGGGAAGGACGGAAAATGAAAAGAGAATTAAATATTTAGAAAATAGAATCATGGGGCAGGAGGCTGCGATTGCATGACTTCAGGAAAGATTGAAAAAGTAGAAAAGAAGTGTAATGTTGTCATTAAGGAAGTCTGCACAGGAAAATCTATCACGGAAAAAAGGTCGAGGATTTGCTACAGAATGAGATTTCAGTAAGGGTAGACGTCGTTGAGGCCTTCGAAGTTGGAAGAACGCAGGAAGAGAAATAATAGTCTCGTAATTGGAAAACATGAGCCAAAAGTTGAAAGTCATGGAGAAAAAGTAATCTTAAAAGAACTAAGATATAGTTCATCAAAAATGACCTCTCGGAAAAAGAAAGAGCAATACAAAGCAAGATTCTGGAGTACGCTATGGAAGAAACCAAACAAGGAAAGAAAGTAAAGGTGGGTTACAAAAAGATAAATGTAGAGGGAAAGTTGTATACATGGAAAGAGAGTGGACTGGTACAAGTAAAAGAGTCAGATGGGGCAGCAAAAAATGATGCTAGAATTAGGTACGACTAACAAGCCTCAATCAGAAGCACCGAATACAGGGAGGAGAAACATATAAAACGACAAAGTAAGACAAAGGAAAAAATGATTATGAGGAATAGAAAGGAACAACAATTTGGCAATGATAAGGAAAAGACGAAGGGGTGAAGAAATTAAGATAGGAACGTAGAATATAAGAACTCTGCTTAATATTAGAAAAATGAATAAGATTGCAGGTGAGGCTATGAGATACGAAATGGAAATGCTGGCTCTGCAGGAAATAAGATGGAGCGGCAAAAATGCAAGGAAAGCACAAAGGAAGCGAATAAGTTATTCAAGAAAAAAAAGAACTGATGGACAATGAAAAAAATGAAAAAAAAAGAAAAAAAAATCTGAAGAAAACACTTCCAAAAACTGTTAACAGACTGAAGAAGAAGATGAGGAGTACTTACATGAGGAAATAGGCAATAACGAGTAAGAAATATCAGTCCAACACAAGAGGAAATAATTGATTTAATTCATAAAATGAGAAATGGAGAACCGCCAGGAAAAGATAAACTAAACAACAAATAAAGTAAAGTTTTATTTGTCAATGATTCTTTTGAATATAATTGATCCTTGATATCTTAGAACTTCACCCAAATGCATAATGTCAATATAGTTCTAATCGGATAAACGTCAAAAGTTAAAATTTTTAATTAAGAGCCCTGATTTTAATTGTTGTTCATTCAGAGATATTTAAGGTTTTTAAAGTTAATATTACAAGCCTTGATGGCATGGCAATATCTGATTATCCAAACCGGAAACATAAATGAACACTTTGTATAAATTCGCTTAATAATATGGTAGTATGTAATGTATTGGAATCCGTTCCCTTAGAACTGCAATATAAGAATGAAAAAAGAAACGCATTAGAAGCATCAGTTACTTCTGTTAGTGACATTTCACAACAAAACAATATTTACCAAAATAAGATTGAAGTCGGTAATAAGTTACATTTTGTTGGAAACGAAACACAAGAGCAACGATAACTTCAAACTTTTAGAGCCCATCAATATCGAGATCAGAGGATAAAACTTTTAAAATCTCAAGTACCTGTCGATGTTATTGTATTAACAAAAACATTTGCTACTTAAATTTCATTACCCAGTATATAACTTCTCAAAAGCTTTATTTGGTTTAATTTATTTTCACATTCTGTTTCAAATCATGCAAAGCGTAATAAAACCAAAATTAAATGCAACTGCTTTAATAATTAAATAATTTAAACAATTGACTAACCTGCTGTGTTTGGATTTTAAAACGATTATATTGCATCGACAGCAATTTTCAATTTACTTTTTAATTTGTTTTGTGTGATTAAAGAGAAATAATTGCAAATGATGTAAATTAAAATATTAATTAATAAACAGAGTGGCTTATCTACCCTACCTAGGGTATCAATGCTCAAGCAGTTATAATAGGACCTAACCCCTTTTAATATACTCAGATATAAAGATTTGAAAAATTAATCCCAAAAATCAAAATATTTTAGTAGCTTATAGCTAACAAGGATATATTGGGATTGCTATAGAGTATTTTCAATTTTATCCGTAAAACGTGTTTGCTTTCTACGTGTAAACCTAATAGTGTAAGAGAGCCCAGAGTCGGCAGACCTCTTAACTCTAAAACGGCCCAGTTTTCAAGTAATGAAATACTTGTACGTTTTTTACCAATTTTTTCTGAAAATTTTAGCCATGAGAAAATGACGTAGGTCTGGCGGTTCTAGGCTCTTGGACTATAAGTACAGTCTCTGCATGAGCTGTATACAACAGCTGTAGACATTGAAGATGTCACATTTTAAAAATCAATTTTTGGGACAAAATATATTTATAAAATTTCTATTAGACTACCTTTTGATACATACTTCAGCTTATTCAGAAATTCATAATCGATTTAACCTCCCACTATAAACCAGAACCCAAATATTTTCAAACTATGTTTTCGCCCCATAAATTTTTTGTTAGCTCTTTGGCGAAATTTAAATCGCAACTAAGGCTAGTGTTTACACCCTAGTTTGTTTTACATATTGTTGTTTTCTTTTGTTTGCATTTTGTTAATCTTTGTATTATGTATAGGTAAAAGGATAATTCCGTTAAATAAATATTATTATTATTATTATTATTATTATTATAAAGCAAGACTGATCAAACATATTATTTGATCATTCTTCTCCGTCTTCTAAATTTGAAATAATTTGATTTTATAGAACACAGCGTGGTCAATCTTAATTTGGCACGTTTAAGGTACATATTTTCAGTAATAAAATCACTCAAATGTTTAAATACTTCCATTTTCAATTTTGTCATCATCTATTTAAACCATCGCATCGACATGGTTCTTTCAGCTGAACACCATAAATGTTATTTTGTCTATATACGTTGCAAATTTTGACTCTCAAATAGAGTTCATTTAAAACTTGCTTGAAAACTCAGTCTTCTTATTATAGCTTTTTAATAATAGTGAAAAAAGTCGACCTTCCTGGCAAACTCTTCACTTCTGGCCTAACTTTGCCAATATCAAGTAGTTTTAGTAAATTTTTTCGAGTATCTTCAAATTTGCTGCAATTTGATAAGGATCAAGGAATATTCAGGATGGTAGGCTCTTTTAGGTAACACTACAGACCAGATTTCTGTGTTTTAGGTCCATGTGAATTTTTTTCCAAACTGTAATCAAATCTAGATATTGAATGTTTCAAAACTGATAATTTCTTAGAACACGGTGTAATTTCTCCGAATGATGATTAAGACATGCTGCCGAATAGATAACCTTCGATAAAGATGCAAACCCTAATGCACTGTGGCGTATTAAACTTACTGGGCCACGGAAACTATTTACATATTTTATTTAATTAATTAAACCATACCGTTCTCTATCAAATTCTATCTCAATGCAGTATGAATTCCTCGGTCTTACAGTTAAACCATCCTAAGATTTAAAATGGAAAAATAGAAAACGCACAAAAGATTCTCAGTAGTAAATCAAAGTTACGTAGGTATTAGTTCTGGTTTCATCAAAATGAAAAAATAATACAATCACAAAACATATTAACTTTTTCGCAGCGCCTTTATAGCAATTACATCTTCTATGCGAATGCAAACAACGTTTAAGATTCAAAATAGGATAACAAATTTTAATGCTTTCTTTTTGTGAGCCTAATACCCTTATTTAAAAAAATGTAAAAAGTTGTAGTTGAGCAATTGCTTCTTACTTTTAAACTCGAATTTCATTGCAGCAAAGTATTTGGAAGAGAAATTCGGTTAGCAAATGTCACAAAAGTTCGTTAGATGTTACTTGCACTTACGCATCGTTGTGTGTAGGTGCAGTTTTAAAGTTTCCAGTCAATAAATTTCAGAAAACGGGAGCTAAATTAAAGAAAATTAAAGTAATAGAAATATTTATAATTATTAATGCCAAAAACCCTTATTAATTACTAAAGAGAGCATCAAAATAAATTTTTAGTGCAGGTGTTTGATTTTCCCATCATTAAGGTGGTTACTTCCCAAATTTTTTAAAATTTTTACGTTATTTTGGGAATTATGTATTATGATAACCAAATAAAGCTTAAAAATGTTGAATTTTTTCAGTTCAACAATTTGTGAACAAACAAAACCATCGTGTTTGGTTGAGTGATCGCTGCTCTATCAATTTAGAACATTTGAAAACATATCGGAATATTTGCAATTATTCGTACTCCAATCCGTTGGACCTGGGTATACAAATCACATAAACAAAAGTATGGCTAAGAAAACACGTTTCAGCGTTTACTTTTCCATTACTTTGAAAATTTTTAAGGACACTTGAACGCAAAGTTAGCTCTGAAAAATCACCTACAAGATAAATGAAATACATTGTCACTCAATTAATTTGTTTAATAAATTTCTTTTATTTTAAAATCTCAATTTAAGTAAAATATTTGTTACAGTTGTAAATGAGATCTAATATGTGCAATAATTCTTTAGAAGTGAATAGTAATGTCAAGTCAAACCATCCCTAAATTCTAATCAAGTTGGTTTTAGAAACAAAAAGTCAATATCGCATGCTATTAGCGAACCTACTTATACAGATTTAGAAAGTCGACAGAAAATAAATTTAAAGTAAAATACAAATAATAGTTATTTATGATTCAAGTGATAAAAGCGTCATTTTGTCATTAATATTTTGTAGCTTCTCACAAAACTTGTGAGAAGCATTTAATGTTTCCTTTCCTTTGCATGTGTAAACACAATTTATTTTAAGTTCTGGCTTAAATAAATTTTACTCTTTCCATTATTATGTCTTCCATTTCTAAAACTATTCTATGCGTTTTAGAAACGTATAAACTGATTTTAATCTTTTTTATTCCAAAAAACCACACAGGTCAATATGATTTTATAAAATATTAAAATTGATTTAACTGGGGTCAACATTTTGCTATACTGGGTCGATGAATGCTGCATACAAGCATTTTAGTCACCAAGCTAACAGGAATTATGATATTACTCGCATTAAGAACGTGAGAATGTAGAATATAAAATAATTACAAAAACTATTTGATCTTTATATTAAATTATCATACAAAAATAAATAAGGGATTCGAACTAGCGACTACTTGGTTGTAGCGGATTAAATTTGCCACTATTCTCTGCTTTTCTAAGCTTATAAAAGATTAATTATTATTAGAACATAGTACGAAAGCTTCTAGGAGTTGCATAATTTTTTAAATTCTCGAACGTATCTATAGCGTTGCGTTTATGTGTTTTCATTTAATGGAATTATGAAGCACTCACTTTTACAAATTTATTACTGAAAAATTTAATCCATAAATAAAAAGTAAATTTTTAAATTAATACATAAATTTACATTCACCAGACACCAGCGTCATATCCCATTGTTTGGTTCAGCACAATATATCATAAAAAATATCGTTACACAAGTAATCCTCGGATTAATTAATATTCCACCATAAATGCATGCAAAATTCAATATTATTACAAGTTAGTCAGCAATGCAATTTAATAATTTAATAAATTATAATTCAATAAATTATTAAATAATCCAAAATTTACACCTTTAAACCCGACATTCACGTTTCTGTTAATATTATTTAAAAAAAGAATGCATGTGTGTAGGTGGCTTTACATTAATTTATTTCTTTAATCCTCCTTTTCTAGTTGTGTTACTGCGTTTAATATTTTCTTAACTGTTTGTTAATCCTCGCTATCTTGTCTAGGATGAATAGTTTGCAAGCTTTATGTATCATTTCGTGGATTAGCCTCGTTATCCTACCCTTTACAAAATAGCTCAGGATATTTTATTGCAAATAAAATAAACCAGTAAAAAAAGATAAATTTTTTATGACCTTGGAAAAATTTAATTCTCTTTTATTGTTTTCAATTTCATCATATAATCTAATACAGCAAATAAAAATTAATTAAAATTGGTCCATTTTTTATTTTAGGCCGCTTTCGCACTACAGATATGCTTTATTATACAGATGAGTAGTTTTTTTTTATAACATTCATACTTAATAATTTCAATAGTGCAGGTTATAAAGGAGGATTGGCAAATTTTGAGATGAAAAAAATTGATTAAAACTGTACCGGTAACATAAGGTAAGTGAATAATCAAGCATCCAAGGTAATTAAGTAATTATATTCTTATAATAAATCAAGTTGCTTGAGAATACTCGTGCGTGTTATAAAATTAAGGTTTTTATCTTTTTATCTCAGCCTATTATACACATATTAGAAGTAATTTTTGTGTCAGCTTATTTTAAATGTGAAAAGTAGGTCAGCGTTCAAGCAACACCAAAGTGAGTTGGGAGCGTGCAATTAAGGTAAGTAACAGCTTCTATTATTACAGTACTAATCGCATATGTATGGCGTATGTTACGTTCAGTTAGAAACATGTTCTGTATAACTACATCTACCTCTGTTGATTAGGTGAAGTCAGAAAGCGTACAACCTATGCGATCGACACACACGAAAAACAATCATGTGCTTACTTCAGCAACGTGGTACTAGCAAAAATTCGTCAATAATCTTAGAAATAGTCACGGTAGTATCATAAATAACTACGTATATTAATAATCATTAAATATTTAAATTCACTGCATAATTAACACAATAGCATTACGTGGAAGCTCGAGTGTAGTTTTACTTTTAAAGTATTTAGACGACGAACGTGTAAGTTTTATTATAGAGTCAAGTTTCATCTCAAGTTTTTAGTACCCAACTAAAGGACTTACGATTCATTCAAAGCAACACGGCATGTTTTAGGGGTCCAACGTGTAAACTTAATGTGTCATCTCAGTGCTTATTATCTTACTAATAGTAGATCAATTGTTGAACTTCTCAAGCATTCTCTTAATATGAACTATTGAAATGTCATTTTAAAATGTTAAAAAGTATTTTAAAAGAATTGTTACTTCTAGAAAAGACCCTGTATAAATAAGTTCGGTTAGTAAGGGGATAAGCAGCGCAACAAGTGAGCCTGAAAATACCTGAAACTAAAACATGTTTAAATATAAATTATTATTGTAAAATAAGAAAAACAAACTTAATATTGAATTTACACAAAGACAAGTTCTTACTCTACATTGAATAATTTAAATTTTCTGACAAAGTTTCTGCAACTACAAGTTTTATTTAAGTTTAAAATGTAATTGTGTTTAAAGAAGTATATGAAAATTCTCGGTTCATATTTTTATTTAGTTTTGCTTGTTTATTCTTTTATGTAAGGCAATTTCTTTTATAAAGTAAACCCTCATAAACCCTTTAGTATCTTAAAATGCCCGCATGAGTATCGTTTGATAAGAAAATCTTAAAGAAAGAAAATTGTTTTATCTTGTCAATTAGGGAGGAAAAATGTATTATATAATTTCTTATGTAGCTGAAAAGTGGTCGAAGATAGCAAATCAAATGCGTTACATGTCAGTTTGACACGAACTAATTCTCGCCTAGCATTATAGATGGTAATTTAATACGGCTTAGCCGTTTAATTCGATATCCGAGCAACACCTGTGCTCGACCACTGCTGTCAGTAGATTCACGACAGTTTAAATGGGGCGAATATCTATTGTAACATAGCTAATTTTGCATTTTGCTTAAGTTACTAATCCTTCTTGTTATTTAAATCAGATAATGTGTCCATTTTCGTCTTGGATTATTTTAGTTGTCTTAAGGAGTGGATATTGCAAATTTTCGTTCGATTAGAAACAAAAATTTTTATTAATAGATAACAAGGTTTTAAAAAATATTTCTCATTTATTAATTTCATTGTTATGTTCCTTACGAGATAAAGCTCTTAGTGATAAAGCCACAAAGCTTTTTCAAAGCTCTCCACACAATGCGAGTTCATTTTTATAGCAGTCCTTAATCTCTGCAGTAAGTTCAAATCTAGGGAATATTAATCACAATCAAATGCACAAGAAGCGTCAGACGTCAGTCAGAATCCGGGATGGAGATGAATATCCAGCGCGTGCGTGAATGATGAAAAACGAGCCATCTTGTGTTAGCCAGAGGCGGTGTTAATGAGAGCAAAGCTGCTGGAAGAAGATGAATATGGTGCATACATCATCATCAAACGGCTACCGCCTGGTCCTAGCGTAGAATGCGCTTTTACTTCAACAATTTCTCGACGTAATGCATTATTGCCCCTAAATAATCAGCCCCATTTTAGCTCACCATGTTACATTAGTACAAGTCTTGTAAATTATTACCGCCATATCTTTTCTTATTGCTTTTCTTGTTCTAAACATGTTTTCTAAATTACAGAACCCGCATTTGATGCATAAAAAACAAATAAGGCTGTAAAGATCCCCAGAAAACGTTCTATTTTTCTTACAAATCTCCTGCTTATCAGAGAGTCTGGCTTTCATCTATTTATATTGTATGGATTAGGCTATATCAAAAGCCAAATCAATTCGTTTTCAAACGATTTATTGACAACATCTACCTTGTTTATTTTATTTTCTCAACACCCCGCTTATTTACAAATTCAATAAAACTTCAACAACAAACCGGCATTTTTTTACTATAACTTTCAATTATTATAATTCTCATCGAAATAGTTTTTTCGCTTGCTCTCGAAAATATAGAGCACATATCCTGCTTAATATTTTATTATGATTTTATAAAAGGAAAAGCACATAAATAAGAACAAAGTATTTAATGATGTAACAGAGGCCTACATTTTTTCGAGTCGCTGCCAGACTCATGTGTCTACGTCATATCTATAATAAATCCTTACGGCATTAGCTAAGGTAAATTGATATACATATATTTTGGCTTAAACACGGTAACTTACTTAAGACAAACTTCTGTAAAAAAAATAATTTAGAATTCTTGTTTATATGGGACGAATAAAAAGTGTTAACATTGTAACCGCCAAGAAAAAATAAATAAGTGATCCCTACGTTATTTGGGATGTAATAAAACAATTAACTTTATGTTTTAGTGTTGGATTAAACAGTTCTCGTGAACTTTCACGCTCCTCAGAGAATTTTCAGACACATAATATTTACCATAACAGTTACGCCTGTAATCCTCATATAATGAGGAACATATCTGGTATTATCATTGTAGATTTTAATTACGATTGTGTAATTGGTTTTGATTTTAATCAGGGAATTGATTTAAGCGTGCATTCCGTTTAAAATTTTGACGTTAAAATGTGTCACGGTGTAATTGTTATTTTAATGCTCTCGGTTGCCCAATTAATATTATAATTGATGAGATTCCATTGATTGTATTTATATTTTATATACATTTTTAAAAGTTGCTGCTTTTAGAATGTCTCAAGACGTAGGTAACAACTTTGCAGACGCGGCATGAACTATTCATCCCAGGAGGTCGCCTAAAAAGAGTTCCTTAACACTGCAATGCATTTTCTTTTTCAGAATTCTTCAATATGAGAGCTGTTTCTAAAAACCCGATTGCGACCACCGATATTTTAAAACATATTTTATTCTATTTACTTATGTTGTCAAAAATATCTGCTTAATATACCTGATCCTGGCATAATCACATGAATTAATGAACATAACCTCGTTCATCCGTGAAGTTATTAACATAACCCCACTAACTTCTCATAACGACTGTCTAAATTGATGGCACTACTTTGCATCACATAATGAAAAATTTATTTCCTACCTAGCGATTTCCTCTAACCTATTAAAGCTAATTTCATATCCGGAGTACACATTACGTTAGGAAACTTTCAGAAGCCATGACAAATTGAAACCACGGCACAAATAACTTCGAAGCAGGTGGGAATCAAATCCACTCCAGTGAATCTCATAGTTTACTTACTTCTCTATTCACTATATAGTTTTTGAATCTTTCTTGTTTTACTTCTTTGTTGTGGTAAGAGATTTTTAGGTTGGTTCACACGGAGAAAGATCTTATTTTGTGTAAATTCATTGATCTGGAGACACGTGTCAGGGGCCATCATCAAGCAGTTGTCATCAATGAGAGTCACTAAAGTTGTAAAGAAAATAGAACAGATCAAGAATAACTTAATTTCAAAATATCTAATGATGAATCATATTTTAACAAGTGACTATGAAGACAAAAAAAACAGAACAAAATCAAAACATCGTAGCTTTTAACAGTGTAGCAGTCACCGAGGTACCAAGTATCGCAGTGCCCAAAATGTTTTAGTACAAAACTGTCCAGAACCAAAATTTGGTATAAACCTGTATTTTAATGTTATAGAAATGCTTCAACGTTTCCAATAGTGTTTTTACACGATGTTAATCTTTAATTTTATCAAAAATAATTTCCAGTTTTCCCACAAAGGAACTGATTAGAATCTGGATTCATATTTACTCTAAGTAACAGGTGTTTCTGGAGTGAAAGAATTACCTTTGATTATGCAGTACCACATGATAAACATGTAAGTGCTTTCGAATTATTATTCTTATTAAAATAATCCATACCTAATTTATTTCTGACTCATGTAATGAAAATTGATAATAACTAGAAGTACATGGTTCTCGTTAAAACCTGTTAATGGCCAATTCACTAACAGGCTTTTTCGATATACCAGAATAGAAAATATATAAAGAAATTTAATTTGTCACCGGCTCATTATCGATTATTTAATTATCATAGTGGGTTAGTATAATTGTTTTGGAAATTAACAATTGCGTGTTACAACTAAACCATTTTGATTTAAAACCAAGATTAAAGTTATTATGACTTTGTAAATTATTTTATCAACAAAGGTTTTATTACCAATGTAGGGAGCAATATTTTAGACGTAAAATGCTCTAATCTGATGTATCTGAAGTAATAACACAAATATTTCCTACAAAATAAAACATTTTCAAGGAAAATGTACTTCGTTTCGTAAAATACGAAAAGTATACCAACTTGATACTTTCACCTAATTATTTTTTTTCCACTTTAAATTTTTTCTTTGACAGAAAATCTGTACTTATTGTTAATTCGAAATTTCGAACCAAGAAGTTGCTGTGGCGTCTATCAATTAAATTGTCCTTTTTGTTGTGCTTTGTACTCTGATCAAAGTGGGAGATTCAATATTATCTATCGCATAAAAACAGCACACCGAGATGTTATTTTGATCAAAATATTGTTTAACATCATTAAAATTTAAGAAATTCATTAGTCGCTATTTTCTGAATAGAAATTTTTTTATAAAAAAACATCACTAACTTGTCATAATATATGAAAGTTTCCAAATGTACAGAATTTCTCAATGAGAATCAAAGACAAAAGTAGTGCTTTGAGGGAAATTGAAAACAACCGAGTATCTTCCTTACATTCACTTGTGTTTCTACAAATAATTACGGGCACGTGAGGAATTGTATTTATAATAACAATGGCTGGTTAAAACCAGCACAAAGTTGTATTTAAAACGGAATATCTTTTTTAGCAATAAAATCAAGTCAAGTATTACAAGTAGTAAATTAATGTTTCATTAAAATTTAATGCCAAACTTTGTTAAAAGTGGAATTAAGTAAAACTTTGCATAACAAGAGATTGAATATATCGAGGCTGCACGTTATCCATCCGTCACACGTAATCCTTCCCGCATTACAACACGCGACATCATATGATGGCGCCAAATCGTAGGGGTCGTATAGAAAATTAAAACAGTAAGTGTGACCAAAATGTATTCTGTGAATGTTTATCTGAGACAGAATTTTGGTTTACAAAAATGTTTACTTTTGCATTATATATTTGTCCAAATAATAAATACATTAATAATTATTTATTTGGTATAAATAAATAATTAAAATTGTTGTGTATATTTTAAATCATTGCAATGCATATGCTAGCCACTACGCGATTAATCTTCATGATCAATAAATCAATTGATTGATTCCAGTTAAGCTGTAAAATAATAAAAATTTATCTTTTGCCATAATCTTTTTTTCTTCAATTTTTTTTACATTTTATTAAATCTCGACAGTTTCGAGTTGCTATTTTTAAATATCGAGAAAGGTGGCGATTGTGGTAGGGGTGGAATAGAATGCATAATTTTGTGTCTTCTGCAATGCAGAATAATCAGTCTACATATTAAGCTTTTTGCATCGATCATTCCACAAAAGATTAAATTCAGCTACCAGAATCGCACATTTCGAACTTGGCAAAATTAAATTTTCATTTTCTTACTTGAAATAGCGTTAGTTTTCAAGTTATGTATAACAAAACTACAAAATAAAAAAATTTAAAATTTATTCTAGCTATTGTTGGAAGAAAATTGTTACTTGCAATGCGAAAACGTTAAGATCGACTTGTTTTATGTTCTTTGGAAATTACGTCATCTGTTTATGAAAGTTTCAGTAGAGGAACTGGGTGCATATTAATTTCGAAAAGCTTTTGATATTTCTACATTCTAGTTACGAAAATAAAATCAAACTTTAGCTGTGCCTTGCATAGTTAGTGCGGTTTCCGATTTATTTATGCAAATCTACACAAAATACGTATTTCCGCAGGCCTACCGAAATAATTTAATTGCCCGGTTTAAGAAAATAAAATTTTGTTATAATTAAATGATAACAATTTTAATTAAGAAAGTATTTTAAGGTGATTGTTTGTATATTTGTTCAAAGTAATAACCCTTCTACCGGGGTCAGCATTTAGAAATTAATTTGTTAAAATACACTTAAACTGAATTAAAGTGGGTGATTTATTATTGAGTGTAGATTTTTTATATACTAAACGTGTTGATCCCATATATCACACACGAGAAAGAAAATGCGTTAAAATGTAAAAATTCATGATGTCACTTTGTAAGTGATGTAAAATTCATTTTTCATAAAGATTTTCTTAAATATGAGTGCCTTTAGAATACTAATGAATCACCTATTGTAAGGCTGTTATAATAGCACAATGGAATTTAAGCTGGTTATTTGCTTTGTTGAAAATATTTTTTGTTGTATTATTGTATTATAAATTAGTCTAATTAAACAACGTCAAAAAAACGTAACAATCATGTTTATGTGCTCTATATGTCATATAAATATCTATGATATGTTGACCATATACAGCAATTCTTACAAACTTATGATTTATATTTCCTTAGAGAATTTTTTTATTGTATTTTTCTACGCTTATTGTATGCGTTTTATTCAACATGATTTATGAAATCGAAAAAATTAAATCAAAGTGCCCAGGGAAAATTCATTTAAAAATTTCACAACTCGGCACAGCTCTTTGCAATTTAAAAAATCGTGACGTAGCGCACTAAGTAAACAAACGGAAAAATTGTATATTATAACAAAATGCGTGTGATTTTTAGATGGCCTCAAGACATTTTATGTTGAAGCCACCGTAAGGATCGTAAGCACATTCAGGACAATATGTTTTGAAATAGCTTTAACTCTAATCGCGTTTCGTTGTCGCGCCTCGGGATGGCCCCATTCGGCTTTGTTGATAGTCCTTGGAAAAATAATCACAAACCATTTCCTTTTCATTCGATATTACTAAATCTGCAATTGTTTTTTTTTAAATTGGATGGTTACAATTTTTCCAACCAAAACTGTAATCAGGGCGCTGCAAAATTAACTCGCGGTTTATTTTTGCTCTTTGGTCGGTTCTCTAAGTGTACGCTAGGATTTCAACCAGAAACATTTTGTTCAGTTTAATCAAAACGTGTTAAACTTAATTAAAAGAGTTTATCTAGGCGAAAGAAGAGTTAAATTTATTTTAAATTATGCAGATAAAAGATTTTCCGATTTATTTTTATACAGAAAAGAACGCATCGAATATTTGAATTGTTAAGTGTACCAATACGAAACAATTCCTACTTTTAGCTTCTTTCAAATAGACGCAAATGCAAGTGTGATAAATGATGTGTAAATTGCTTCGAGAGTAGAGTTTTGCGAGATAACATTATTGTGTTTGGATTGAAATTGCCTGTAAAAAATAGCAAGACTTGCTCCAATTCTAGAAAACGCCACACAAATCAAGCAAGTCGAAAGAAGTTAGAGTAATCAGTAAATGTATACAAAATCTAACTAAAATGTAGGCTTATCTTACCGGGTGTTTTTCCTTTTAATCTCATACATAGAAACTTAATAACATTGTTTTGTGAATTCCAACTCGCCTATTCAATCTACTGGAAATGTTCTGTTAGTAATGAAATAGATGACCACCTCTAATAATTTCAATAAAGATTATTTTATAATTTTTTGTTTTAAGTGAGTTAAAATTTTTAAAGAAGTTGTAACTCAATTCTGTTATACTCTGCTTTTTTGCAAGCTGAAGTCAATTTATACGTTCGCAGTGTCATCGTTAGGGCTTTATTTTCTTTTCAAATACAAACCGAACGCATCCCGAATCACTTGCTTTGATTGCTACTACTTAGCTTCATAGGGGGTTGTTCGGTGTGGGTTTTAGCTATCGTAGAATTAAATTTAAAAAAATGGGTTGCCACAATTTACCAAAAAATAAAGTAATACATTATCGTTTCGGTAATAAATACCGGATATTTCCTGCTATACGATTGTTTTCTATTCTCTTCAGGATCGTCCAATAGAAATTAAATAATGTCTACTGTCCCAGAAATAAAAACTAAGTTTGAAAACTGAACACAACAAAACAAGAAATAGAACTTAAAAACAAAACCAATTTCCACGACGAATAGTGTTTGCATACTATCAACGAGTATATTATAGATAGAGTTCTTATAGACCCACCTGCTGTAAATATTTTTTGTACTTTTAAATGCAATAAGTGGCTTTTCTACGTCCCCTGGCGGAACACGGTGATCCTTACAAGTTTTATCTTACGGCCGGTCCTTATTTAATTTTTAAAGTGCTTCATTGACGTAATTCTTAACGCTTTCTACTTGTTTGTTTCGTTGAAATAACACATATTTTTTGAAAAAAGATAACGTAAATTTTTTGGTTTGACCTCTCCTCTCTCGTGCTTGACAATTAAATTCAACAAATATAATTTAAAGCTGACACATGCGTATCCAAATCATTTAACACTAAAATAATAAATATAATTTTCAAAAAAATATTGTTACAATTTAAATGCATAATAATCTATTCAAAAATATAAGCTCCACTTTAATATTATACAAAGCAGTTTCCCTTTGAACATTTTTAAATTGATGTTCAAGAAATTCTACTCCAAGTTCGATTTCAAGATTTTCATAAATCAGGTAATATTTTTTCATTCAAAATAATATTGATGAACATTTCTAGCTACTTTTATGTGCTAACAATTTACAAATTATAAATATTAAAATATCATCGGCATAAAATTAATTAAATTATCTTCACAATTAATTTCAGTTTCTAATCACACAATATACAGTGTAACATGTATGTATATTATATTCAAGGGTTACCCGCTAATGAAATTTTGTACACATCTCATGAAGTACATGACATTTCATGTGAAGTACATAAGTACTTGTGAAATACATAAAGTACTTGTGAAGTACACGAAGTAATGGCGGTCATTATATTACTAATTAAAAGTTTTGATAGTTGCTAGTTTAATAGTAATCAATTAATTAAATTAAACTTCAAATTAAACTATAATTTCTTTAGTTAATTTTGTAATTCTTTTTAGTTTATTATGTTCAATATGTCATAATTTTTTTAGAAAACTAAAACGGTAGGGGAGAGTTTATACAAAATTTTCAAATTTTAATATGTTTGCCTGCATTGTAATATTTATTTGGGTACTGAAGGGTGTTTCACACCCCCCAGACCTCCCGGATTAATTAGTTTATTTTTAATCAGAAGTAAACTGTAGATCTCCCGTTGCGGAGGCACTAGAGGGTGTTCCACACCCCCCAGACACACCGGTTTAAATAATTTATTTTTATTAAAAGTGAATTAAATATTTAAGCATATCCCAAGTTTTTTAAAATTATCTATAAACAAATACATGTGTGTAATTCATAATCTGACAATTAATCATTAACTGCATAATTATAAATTCCGCACCCCGGAGAGGTCGATCTTCGCAACAGGAGATCTTCAGTTTACTTCTGATAAAAAATAAACTACTCAATCCGGGGGTCTGGGGGGTGTGGAACACCCTCCAGTGCACAAATTTTGAAATAAAGAACATTGCAGAACATGCAGAACCCCCAGACTGAGTAGTTTACTTTTATCAGAAGTAAACTAAAATCTCTCGTTGCAGGGGCACTGGAGGGTGTTCCACATCCCCAAACCTCCCGGTTTAAATAATTTATTTTATTAAAAGTGAATTAAATATTTAAGCATATCCCAAGTTTTTAAAATTAACTATGGCCAAGTAAATGTGTTTAAATCTTAATCTGACAATTAATCATTAACTGCATAATTATAAATTCTGTACCCCTAGAGGTAGATCTCTGCAACAAGAGATCTTCAGTTTACTGATAAAAATAAACTGCTCGATCCGGGGGTCTGGGGTGTGGAACACCCTCCAGTGCACAAATTTTGGAATGAAGAACATTGCAGAACATGCAGAACCCCCAGACCGAGTAGTTTACTTTTTATCAGAAGTAAACTGAAAATCTCCCGTTGCAGAGGCACTGGAGGGTGTTCCACACCCCAGACCCCCGGTTTAAATAATTTATTTTTATTAAAAGTGAATTAAATATTTAAGCATATCCCAAGTTTTTATAATTAGCTATGGCCAAGTAAATGTGTTTAATTCGTAATCTGACAATTAATTATAAACTGCGTAATTATAAATTCCGTACACCCTGGGAGGTAGATCTTTGCAACGGGAGATCTTCAGTTTACCTTTGATAAAAAATAAGCTACTCAATCCGGGGTGTGGGGGATGTGGAACACCCTCCAGTGCTCAAATTTTGGAATCTCGGTAAGTCTCTAAAATACCGATGAAGTACGTGAAATACAACGAAGTATCGATGAATTAGGTGAAGTACCGTGAATTATTGATGAATTATATGAAGTACGAAGAAGTATGGAGAATTATGATGAAGTACGTGAAGTCTGAAGTTAATTGTACATGATTTCTTTCAGCGGTTGACCCTCGATTATATCGATACAAATGATTTAGTTACATTTTCAAGAGTTTATAACTAATTTAATTTTTTTTCCCTTTTAAATGAAACATTGGGATTATAAGTATGATATAACCAAGAATTCTTCTATTGCTACGACTTTTGTCTTAACAAAACTAATCGTAGTATTTTTTCAAAACCATTACAAGCCATATGCTCGATATCAAGTAATATTAATTCGCAAATTTTTGATATAAAGTGCTTAAGTTTTTGCCGATTTTAATATTTGTAATGCTTACATTGTTGTAGCATATATTATAATAATAATAATAGAAAAATCCAGCGTATTTAAGTCTGGTCAGTTAGATGGCCATTCATTCTTAGCTACAAAATATCTTCACTATATGTCATATAATATGAGGCTCCACCTTCCTGGAGGCAATAACATTGATTACCATACATTTGGTAGAGTGCTGGTAATGTAATTCTTTTTTGTAAAACGTCTTCTAAACATTCTTTGGTAGTATTCATCTTAACTTTTCTTGCAATGCATCGATTCGATGGTAGCATATAGTGTTTTGTGAACATATATGCAGCTACACTCGTGTGTTAAAATTGCATAGATTTTCTCAGAATAAATTGTTTCATTTGCAGTGCTAAAAGTAAAAAATTATAAAGAAAGGATTTACCTCCTAAACCAAGATAAATAGAAACACTTAACGTGTTTGCAACCAGCCCTGGAGTTAGTCATCGAATGAATTTTGTAACTTAAAAGTATCCTTGCTAGAGTTTTCTATTAGCTTTTGCAGGCCTTCGTAGTGGGTTCATAATCTACTTAGACAACTTTCGAAAAAACTCACACATAAATGAGATTTTAGTTAATCCTATCTAAAACAACCTTCCACCATTTTGTCCTTAACATAGTACAGTCACAAGATTTCTTCTGCAGTGGTGACTAAGCTTTTAAGAGTTTCCCATTTCTTCTTCTTCTTCGCTTCACGGATTAGGCTTATGTAGCCTGTTCCGGCACCCATCTTTACTCGGTCGACTTATGTTTTGCTTTCCTTGTGGCTTGTATCTTCGGCTGCCGGCAGCACTTTCATTCCAAACATATTATGTTTATTATGTCGCTGCTGTATTTTACCTTACCTTATCTTACCGAAGCTTGAATTGACCCCGCCATAAAACCAAAATCTATCCAGAACAATCATAGTATAAATGATAGATTGCATTGGGATTGGGCAGGATCAAGGGCAGGAAACTGGTAGTGATACAGAAACGGTTAGCATAAACAGCGGGTCTTGGTGAGTTTTTCCATTAGACTCAATAATGGAAAAAGAAGGAAAAACTAAATTTAAAGTAAATAGTACGAACGGTTTAGATAAACGCCAAGTTAAGGTTAAATCTGCAAAGATAATTTAACAGTTAACAAATAGCAGGTCAAGACATGTAACCAAATGTGTTGCACATTACGAAATTACATTAAAACGGTGAAACCGACCGGTTTTGAATAAAGTACTAGTTTCTGTTTCAATGACAGCAATAGCATCGAAACTAACAACACAGTATTGATGAAATTAAGAAAACTAAAACGAGATTATTAGATGGTTCTGCACGAGTGCGATAAACTAACAGTAAATTTATACTGTGGTAAAGGAAATCGGGCAAGTAAACACAATACTCGGCTTTCGTGATTTCTTATCCATTGTAATTACTCTTGGTAAACTTAAGAAAAATAAAAATTTACAAATAGTCGGAAAGCTGAGATTCGCATTATTTAACCAAGTCTAACTTTATTTAAAATTTGTTAGCGTCCAAAATAAAATCAAAAAATATTTTAACTTTATCCAAGTTTGGAACCATTGTTCGGTAAGTTACAAAAGCAAATTAAAATTAACTACCGACGAAGTTACATTTGAAGAATTATATTCTTCTTACTTTTCCGTTATCAGTTGCTTAATTTTTTATTAATGAAAACGTATTAGGTATCACTTGATGAATAAAATAGTTTCCAGATAAAATTAAATTAAATTTAGAAACGTTGAAAGATTATAAAGCACGCCGCACATCAAATGTATGGCGCGAGTAACTCACCAAGAATTGGATTACCACAAAGTCGAGCCATAATTACGAGATGTAATTAGTTTATCGTGATTGCTTCTTACATGTTATACTTATTGTCTTGTTTTTAAACAAATTAATTAAAATTGAACAATGTGAAAACCATTCGCTTTATCTCTTCCAAATAATATGTTTTGTTTCGCTGTCACCAAATTGTACTTTGATAAGTACAGCAAACATTAAGACAACATACAATGTATTTGAATGAAACAATACAAATATTTTAAGTTGTTAGAAGTTTAAAAGCTGACACCCGCATGAGGTTACATTTGCTGTTCAGACAAGCTCTTAAAGAGAAGTAAACCTTCTCGACTGAACAGAAATTGCACAAGACTTAGGAACTGAAATTTCTAATAAAAATACGAACATGAAGTTTTCCTCTAAAGTGAATATTCGACAAAATTTATAAAGAAGTTATTAAAGTTTTCAACCGATACATCTTAACGACCGCGCTATTATTATCACATCCGATTTAAGTATTCGGCACTTATCACTAAAAGTTTACTTTTAATATTTGAAAAATAAAACTCATTCACTCTATGGAATATTTGAATTTAGACGATGAGTTGAGGAAGTATACCACTTAACCGCATACTATCAGAACGAAGATAGTTTACAAGAAAATTTACATTTAACGACGACAAAATTGCATTAAATTGGTAATTTACACCAAAGTAAGTAACCAAATTGTTTTCATTTAAGTTGATAAATTTTGTGATTGAAGTCTAAGAAGTTGAACGTCTCTTTGATCTTTGACATTTGACAAAACGGTTACATATTCAAATTTATGTTATCACTGAACTTGTAAAGCTTTATTAAGGCTTAAACGACTTTAAACGTTGTGTTTCGTATTTCAATATAAATAAAAGCACATTCAAACTGATCGCAAAATTTTTTTTATTTTAAGATTGCAAAAAAAACATAAATGGATTGGGTCAAATTTTAAATATAATAGTCAAACTTGAATATTCCTACAATTAAAAAAGAAATTGCTAACTAACTAAGCTAAACTAACAGTAGGTAATTAAAACTTCTGTTTATATTATTTCGCGTAGAAAATAATTAAATAACGAAAGTAAATATTAGAAAAGTAGGTGACAATTACAATTCCCGGATCGCGATTTTTACCATTTTTAAAGTGGTTTATGAAAGATGCAGGTCTAATTAGCGTATAAAAATAAAAAAATTTGCAGTCGGTTCACAAATTTTGGAAAAAATGGCTAATTTGGAATGAAATTTTGTCATTGGCTCTATTGAACTGTAACCCCGCCCACCAAAATTAAAATAGGTTGTGAGGACAGCAAAGATACCAGAATCTCGTTTTTACAACGAATTATGAAGGATGAGGGTCTAATTAACTAATAAAAAAATTAAATTTGTGATCGGACAACAAATTTCGAAAAAAATTCACTTTTTGTGTGAATCCGACTCTTGACGTAGTTGCGTTTATCAAAACCGCTTGTAACGCCCGAAGCGACGCGACACATCCTCCAAGTACCTCTAACTCGAAAAAGTATGGATGTTCACGCGACGGATTTCAGGGAGCGATTGACTCTTTCCCATAGCGCTGCTCTAGTTATCCCCGCCGCATGTTTGATTCATGCAAATTATAGAACACGCACCGTTAATACAATGCATAAAATTATTGCGTAATATTGCGCAATTATACATTTACATTTATTTCTTATGGGAAAATTATAATTTTTAAAATGAAATTGTGGCCTTATTACAACTCCGACAAGATTGATTTCCACCTTAAAGAGCTTGTATTTTTCTGTTATTTCGTTTGGTAAAGCCATTTCTCTAGGAAAAAGTGTATTTTCGATTCCGGGAATCTAACTCTCACCGAAAAGTTTTCCTATATTTCTTCTTTTTCTTCATCGTGGTTTCTTGTTAGGAGCGTTGTGACTCAATGGCTGAAGCCGAGATAAACGTACAATTTATGGGGTGGTTTTCCGTTGCCTTCTCCATAATCCACAGATCGATATTGAACTTTTTGATTACAGCAGTATATACAGGGTGCCCCCGTGACCGTGGAAAACCTTTGAGATGGTGATAAAGGACACTTTTCTAAAAAAAAAGTTCAAATAAATTGTTTGTCCAAGTCCAAACCCATGGGAGGTACCACCCTTTTAAGTAATTTTTTTGAATTTCTGATTTCAAACTGCCATAGCTCCGATATTATTGATTTTTAGACTTACAATTAATGGATTAGACTTTTTTTTAAAGATCACTTGCTTGTCTACAAATTAGGTTATTACTTCCTATTGTCTAGGAAAATAGATTTCCAGTTATAAATTAAATTAGGAGAAGAAATGTAAAAAAATTGCAAGTTTTATTTTCTTATTTTTCTTTTAAACGAAACTAATTACAAAAAAACTAACGGCTCAATTCGGGTAGAAAATTGAATGGGCGTTAACTTACTAAAATTTTTGAGAAAACCAACCCATTTCACAGAAAATCCTAAAATAATGAACAAGGTCGGTACAAAAAATTTAATAGCCATACAGGGTGTCTCCATGTCCATGGTAAAACCTTTGATGTTGTGATAGAAGACACTTTTCTAAGAGCTATTTTTAAATAAAATTAGGTAGGTTGTTCTGCCTCCTCACCTTGAACTCTCTCATCCCTACATAAAATTCTTTTATTTTGAAAAACTAATTAATCAGAATAGTTGATTTTGTATTTAAGTTATACTTGACTATTGCTTCAGCGAATAAGTAA
This sequence comes from Lycocerus yunnanus, assembly GCA_036346125.1. Taxonomy (NCBI): domain Eukaryota; kingdom Metazoa; phylum Arthropoda; class Insecta; order Coleoptera; family Cantharidae; genus Lycocerus; species Lycocerus yunnanus. The sequence continues at coordinate 2,530,144 of JARFIX010000017.1, forward strand.
CTTGACTTTAGGGCAATTCAAATTTGATTAAAATATTGAAAAAAAACTACTTTGTTAGTAAAGCCCTGTCACCTAACTAAACTTTATTGATGTAATAAAAAAATAATTTACTCAGCGTACATGTATTTATATGTATATTTCGGGCTTCCTTTTTGCAAGGATACAACTTACGTCGTTTTACCCGTTCCCCTAAGAGGGTACTTTACATTTGATACTTTAAATATATTCCTAGCACCTTGTGCCAAAAGAATCAATACTTTTACTTTATCATATGTAATATGAGAAAGTATTGTTATCGTGCAGAAAAAAATTTGAGATTTTGATGGATTTACACTTTTGAGGTCCCCTGAGTAAAATCGTTTTTTCATTTTCAATTTTCAATTTTCAAAAATGTCTGTGTGTGTGTGTGTGCAGCAAAACTAATAGGAATTTTCAAACAAAATTTTGGATTTTGTATTCTTATATTAATACTTAGAACTGATTAGATTTTGGCTAAAATTGAGTCACGGAAACTATTTTTTAATTTTTTAAATTTTATTATTTAATATTCGTTTTTAATTAATATTTCAAAAACTAATAGGAATTTCAAAACGAAATTTAGGATTTAACATACTTATCTCGAGATTTAGAACTGATTAAATTTTAGTTAAAATTTTTCATGAAAACTATTGTTTTTATTTTTTAAGTTTTATTATTTAATATTATTCTTTATTTAATATTTTAAAACTAACAGAATTTTCAAAACCAAATTTGATATTTCTTATTTTTATAGATGGAGTTAAAGTTATTTAAATTTTGGTTGAAATTTGTTCATAAAAATTATTTTTTAAATGTTTTAAATCTTATTATTTAATATTAGTTTTAATTAATATTTTGAAAAGTAATACAATTTTAAACTAAATTTAGGTTTTCGCATATTTTAATCGATATTTAGAACTGATTAAATTTTAGTTAAAATTTGTTTATAAAAACTATTGTTTTTATTATTTTAAATTTTATTATTTAATATTAGTCTTTATTTAATATTTTAAAAACTAACAAGATTTTCAAAACTAAAGTTGAGATTTGTTATGTTTATGGCAGGAATTAGAGCTGATTAAATTTTGGATAAAATTGGTTCATGGAAGCAATTTTTTTAAATCTTTTTATTTAATATTAGTTTTATTAAATATTTTAAAACTAATAAAAATTTTAAAACTAAAGTTGGTATTTTGTATCTTTATATTTAGACTTAGAGCTGATTAGATTTTGAGTCACATTGGTTAATGGAAAATATTTTTTTTTTTTATTATTAAAAATTATTTTTTTAATATTTAATAAAAGTATGATAAAGTCATGGGCATGGCCACATCCGATTTTTTATGAAAATCAGCGAAATAATCTGCGATGAAAACTCTTCTAAAAAAGAGTGTATCCTGGTTCAAAACCCATGTTAAACAATAGGTTTTCTATGTCTGTAGAAACATATCTACATAGATTTAGTTGATGTCGGTTAAAAAAAATTTTAATTGAACTAAAAATTAAGTTCAAAAATTGTGAATTATTTGAGCGTTAATTTTAATATTCCGAGATGAAATACAAATATTTGGAGAACCAAATGTAACTTGCATTTAACAGCTTTTCAAGTTTTGAACCTACATTATACGGTTGGATTCCTCGTTTAAGCTAAACGTATTCATGAAATTGTTAATAATTTTGCAAGAAAATAGCAATTTTCCATGCTTTGTTAATTCCAAAATTGTTGTCATAAAATATTTACGTTTTCATCGTGTTTTGAACGTAAGTCGATTCCATCGTGACCTAAAATACAGAAACTAATTTCCCAACTACTTACCGATAACAACGTATATTTCCGTTCTTATGCTAAATGAATCCGGTTGTAACTGTGGTTTATAATCTTCTGCAGGCGAAAGCTCGTTCTAAGCTTCGACGAGCTTCTAAAACCTTTTTAAGCACTACCTGATGACAGCTTAGGTTCTTAATAATTTAGAACTAATTCTGATATATTGCAACCTCCATCGAACTACCGCAGTTATATTGACTACCTTTTTATTATGCTAAATTCAAATAAAGAGCAAAACCCGGGGATCAAATGCTACGAAAGGACTGGGCGGTAAGTTTAATCTGGCGGAGCTTTTCGTTTCTTAAAAATTTATATTTACTTATAATTTCAAAAAATATAGTTTTGTTTTATTTGGTTTGCAAACTAGAACGACTTGTTTTCTTAACATTTTGCAAAAAACAGAAAATATAAAATATTAAAAATTTTAAAATGCTTGGGGGGATCACCAAATTGAAAATTGAAGTGAAACAGATGATTAATTTTGTTTCACAGTTTAGATTAAATCGTACCTTATAATTTAATTCAATTTTAGTTAATTAGGATATAAGATATAACAACTACAAAGTTGAAAAACGTCGAATTAAGTTTAGAACATTTGTTGAAGTTTGAAAATTTAGGTTGGTAAAGTTATAAACTGTATAATTGCCTTCATTTTGAATAATTTTCTACTACTATAGAACAGTCTGTTCACCTTTATCATAAACAAACTAGCTTTGAATGTTTTACAAAATTTGCTGTATAAACCAGACAACTTCGTAGTTGTTTAATATTTTAGTTTTGTTAACACATAAACACATCATAATAATAAATTAATATTTTAAACACTTTTTTGCCGAAAGTCGTGAGAAACTACCATTAGCATTAAAATTAGACCAGGAAATTAAATTAGGATAAATTTCTGGTCATTATGTGTTGCTTTATTAAGGTAAGTTAATTTTATATTAAAATAGGAACAGAAATTAATTAATTTGTATACCTATGTGCTAAGAATAAACAAGTTTAGAACACAAAACAATTCAAATTATTTCATATAACTTTCAGCAATTTATTATTGCCTTATACAAATGCTTTTTAGCCTGAAATTTAAATAAAAATTAGTAATTTTTAAATATCGGTCCGTTTTTAAATTTTAGTTTAAATTAAGAGTTCCTGCTCATTCGCCCAATTAGATGTAATGGTGCAAATGCAGGTTTCCACTGTTAAGTATTTGTTTTTAATTATCTGATCGTTGCTGTTGATTAATTTTTGAAACATGGGAAAATAAATTTTAAAACGACTAGGTTAGTAGTCTAATTAAATTCTCTAAAATGTCAGTGCTTTAAGAACAATTTTTGACGGTGAAAAATTTAGATTTTATTTCAGTTTTTGCTTGTTGAAGAAAAGAAGTGATATAAACTCTTTATTTAATTTTCAATAATTTTATGTCTTTAAAACAGCCGTCTTGAATTTGACCACGTTTTTATGGTGCTCTACCATATAAATTGGTAGGTGTGGTTATAACATGGCATCTCCAGACGAAAGCAAAATCCACAGTTATTCCAAGAAACTTTGAATGGTCTACTGTATCTCGTAATATTTGTTATTTGATAAAGTCAATATTGAGGTTTTACTCCATCGTAAAGTTTCATAGTTGCCGTCAATATATTATGCTTTACTTCACATTCCCAGTGAACTTGTAAATATCAGTTGCAAAATGCATTAATAACATGTGCATTGAAATCGCCAAGAAATTTAAAGATCTATGTAAATTTTTAAAAATTAATTAAATTAAAACAAAATAAATTAAATGTAATATTTGTTAAAACAAATAAATATGTAGTAATTCGAACTTAAATTTGTGCCGTTACATAGTTTCAAACCCTGCATTTTTTTCACAACTAACCGAATGGAAAGTACCCAAGTTAAATAATTCACGAGTTTCCACGCTCTATAATCTCGACATCAAAGACTAGCTGCCTTTAACATCAAGATCAAATGTTATCAAAAAATACAATATTTATGACAAACCATAGCATTGAAATATGTCGTTTGTACGTATAAGTTTGTAAATAAATTGCATTGAAACCCATCTCGATTTTATATACAACCAACTTTCGTTGCGCATATTTGAAGAAAATAATATAATACTGTAATTGTTTAATAAGTATTAACACTATTTAAATACATTAATTTTTCTTAAATAATAGCATTAATTACAACAACAAAATTATTTCCAATTTGAGCTTGGTACAAACTGCTGACAGGTTATACAGATCATGGGTTATTTTTCAAAATGTCGACGGATTGGCTGCGGAAGAGAATAAAATATTATTCAAAGTATACATTGTAATGCAATTTTTATTACTTTTTAAAATTGCAACATTATACGTTGCAATTTGTTTTAACATGTGTACCTTAAAATCGTGAAAAATAATAATTACGAAATTGGATAGATCAATGGGTGAGTTATGTGAACCCGACTTTGGCTATTGACATTTATTGTAATTTGCAGCTGTGGAAATCACCATAATGGATAAATATGAAAAAATTAAAATATAACAGGCAGTTCCATGCAAGGCCTCTAGGAATTTAAGTTCGATCCGTGGTCGCTAACCACGACCCGATCTGCAAAACTTAATTCTGAGTAAATTCGTCAATACGCATGCTTGTGTATTTTTGGCCTAAAGTTTTGAATCGACAGCCTAAAATTTGTACGTTTGATAAACTAATATTATCAAAATAAAATTAGATTGCAAGGATGCCCAATTAAGTTAGAAGAGTGCCAGCGTAATTGATAACTATCCTGCAAAAAGTTACCAGAATAGAAGCATCAACAAAAACACGTTTTGATTGTGCGGTTTGGGAACGATTATCGAAACTTTATCGTCGTAATAGTAAACAAATAAAGATTTTTCTTAGGGTTTCGGCTTGAGTTAAAGTGCGGGTTCTACGAAGTGCGTCAAGTTTTATGAACCAATCAGAACAGCTAAGGTAAAATTGTTGTTAAAGAGATAGTATTTTTATTGTAAATCATAATTTTTTTTTGTATTTGTTAATTTTTTTATTTATTCAATAAATTAGCTGTTTATTTAGTATGGTAATTTATCTTTATAGTTGTTCATTTCCAAAAAACCAATCACGCCCGAGGTTAACTTGGAGTAATTAGCCAGAATAAGCAAAGAGTAAATAAAGATATGAAAATACCATTACGACATAGTTTGTTTAATATAAGTAAAAAAAATAATAACAATCCATAATATTAATTATTATTTTACAATATTGTTTCAAGCTTATTAGATATTATCGGGTATACTTAATCAGACCAACTTGATATTTATGAAGGTAAGTTCAAAATGAAATAGAAAAGTTAATTAAAATAACTGTAAAAATAAAAAATGAAAAAATAATTATAAAATGGTAAAACCAATTATAAAATTAGCAAAATAGAAGTAAAAGAAACTCTTACATAGAAAATTTCCCAAGTTAAAGCATAAGGTGTACTTAGAATAAATTAAATGACTGTTATGATTAAAACTTTTAAACTGATACTATCGATGAAAATTCAGAATAGACAATACTTTAACAAAACTTTTTGAAAATTACCACCAATTGCGACCATTGCCTGCGTACAAATTATTTTTGCTTTAACATTTAAATTATTTTGCAACTTTAAATTTGTAAATGCTTCAGCATCAAGTTAATATTTAAATGTTGAAAAAAACTATTTGCAATTAGTTAATACTTAATAGTATTTGTTTTAAAAGCTTTTCGTAATTGATTTTAGTTAATATCCACCAATCAAATTGTTTTAAATTTAGCAAAGTAGCAAATAGTATACAAAATACTTTTGTATTAGAAATATTCTCATTAAAATAATTAATTATTGTAAAAATATTTAAAAACCGGAAAATGAAAAAAATATGTAAAGGTGCACTTAAAATAGAAAATTAGCCATTTCATCAAATGTTCTACATCAAAATTTTGTTTTAAAACCGTAAGGCTTTGATGGTCTTATTTTTTTTCACATAATATTGAACTTGCACAATTCTAAAATAAAATTTTAATTTTAATGAAGAAACTATTTTTTAAGGAAAATTTTGAGGAAAGACGCAGTTGTATACTTTACTATACTTTATGAAGCTTTAATTTTAATTAAACAAAAAGTATAGTTGAGGTGATAGGCTATCATACCTTAATTTTTCTGCCTTTCACTCTTGATTTACTTCCATTTTATTAAATAAAAATTAGGCTAATTTAACCTATTCAGTCGTACAGTTCAAACATTTTTGTTCGTTATGTCTGTAGTAAAGAATATTATACAGAGTAGTAGATGCAAATATATACCTCCTTGTATGAAATTAAATTTTTATAGTTCAATCTAAATATTAATAAATAAATAAATTGAGTATGCTATATACCAGGTAACTGACGTCCTGCAGGATGATAAAAAAAGAGCTAATCTTTAATAAATATATTATGCAAAAGCTCTGTTAATCAGAATTTCATTATTTTATCTGTTTACTCGAGATTTTCATCTGATCTACCTTTTGTTTCCTGAAACATATTGCAAATATTTGCTATAAAAAGGAAAGTTTTAATAAAATCGTTTATATCAAGGAGTAAAAAAGTTTTACTTTTTAAGAGGATTTTCATTAAAATTTTCTCATGTTTAATGAAGTTTTTGTTTTCATTTTTACGTTCTTTCTAAATCAAGTAATTCATAAATATGGTAAGCGTTTGCTATATTTAATAAATGCAATAAAATTAAATTTTACGATATTAGCTATAAATTTATCAAGAAATTGCAAAGAGAAGCTAAAACAAAAGAGCGCTTAAGGAGTACAACGACAGTATTTTTTTCTATTTATAGACCGAATTCAATGGTAAAACAAATACGATAATTTTAAAATACTTTTATAATTGTAAGAGTAATAAAAGATTAGAACTCGAAATTTATGTGCAAATAATGACACTAATAGGGTTGGTTCCATGGCTTAGCTTTTCAAGCTAATATAATGTAGCATTCAAACACGTTCTATGTTAAGCTTTCTCAATTTTAAAAGGTTCTTTGAATTGCACCCTTTGCCTTAGTAATAGAACTTTAAGGGTTTAAAACGCTGCTGTCGTAAAAATGTGTACAACATGTTAATTCACCTTTTTTTTATATTAAAAATTACTTTTACTACTATTATAAAACAACACCGTGTATATGCGTAAGTATTTTAACCAAGAAAATAAGTGTGATATAGTATTTTATGAGTGGCGGGCAAACGAGAGACCAAGAAGGGGGGAGTGCCATTATTGTTACAAATATTTTTCGAGTTTAATTAACTCGGCTTGAAATTTTAACAGTAATATCTTGAGTAGGAATATTATAAATATATTATTAGGAAGTGCAAGGGATGTTATTTTCGTAAATTGCAAAGCGTTATTAATTTAAAAAAAACTCTCAGTATACAAAGGAAATCCTACTCTTAATTGAGCAAGATTGAAAAATAATAATGGGAAAGTTAACTGTGTTAAAATTGTAAAATATAAAAACAAATTTAAGTGGAAAAGAAGTAGCATCGTTGACTTAGTGCCCTATTTTGATGCTGCAACTGTGATCTGAGGTAATCTGACGTCAGAGGCGCGTATCGACGTCATTGGGATAGGTCGTCGCACGCGCCCCGCAAGAGCACTCCCTATGCCGTGCTTAGATGTGAAAAATAAAAAAATTTATAAATTTAATTAAAAAACTTATTAAAAAAGTGTTTTGTTAAAATTTTTGTTTACGAATGTTCTTTTATAAAACTAATTTAATATAGAGAACGCTTTATACCCATTTGTCGCTGTATTGTGATGCGAGTTTGTTGCTTAATTGAAAATAAGTTGAATTATAAAGAAATGTTTACAATTTTAATAATTGATTCAAAATATTCATTTACGATTAGGTGGTGGTAGAGCAAAAGCGCGAGAATCGCGTCGCGACGCATGCTCGCCTTCGGGAGAGGCTCACACAGTGTGCGATAGCGGAGCGAGGCGGTAACATGCCAAGCGAGCTCCGAGTAGAAAGCTCCGTCGACGACGACGACGAAGACGCCGACCCTCTTAAGAACTATCGCGGTGACACGATTCTATAATAAAATATTCTAAACTAGCTAGTGTATAATAGCCTCATTCTTTGGTACTTTTTTTGTTTTATCATTAATCGCCGATACGGGCTGCTTCGGATTAAAACGGGTATTGTAAATAGTGTGACTAGGGACCAAACACGAGTAACGTATTCTAATCGACGATTCTTCCATTTATCGGTTGTCTTGGACGGCGATGGCTTTGACCAACGTAACAGCACGCGTGGCCGTCGCCGTCGAAGATTACTTACTGGCACAAGAAAACGTCACCGCCAACGGCAGTTTTCACAATAACAGTATTAGTTTACCTCACTATCCTAGCGGTTACACGTTACCGCAGATTGTGCTGGCTTCTGTTGTAGTTACTGTACTTATGATTGCGGTAGTGGTAGGAAATATGTTAGTTATAATTGCAATTACCACAGAGAAAGCTCTAAAAAACATTCAAAATTGGTTTATTGCGTCATTGGCTGTGGCTGACTTTTTCCTAGGACTAGTGATCATGCCCTTTTCGTTAGCTAACGAATTAATGGGCTATTGGATTTTTGGCTCATGGTGGTGCGATATACATTCCGCGATGGACGTGCTCCTCAGTACGGCTTCTATCATGAACTTGTGTCTCATCTCTTTGGATAGATACTGGAGCATAACACAGGCTGTAGAATATTTGAAAAAACGAACTCCAGGTCGCGCTGTTGCGATGATTGCCATTGTATGGGTTGTATCGGCTCTTATTTGTATTCCACCCTTGCTAGGTTGGAAAGTTGAAAGTCAGCCAGACGAGCAATATCCAAAGTGCCAGGTAAGCACAGATTACTTACTGTTTTCCTTTAACAAATATTAAAATTTTGTACATTTTTCCATTTAATGTTTTTGTTGTGCTCGATTATGGTTCAAGAAATGTTTTGTCTGAAAAGTGATCAATAAGAATCGCCATAAAAAGCGAAGAACAGCAGTTTGCAGTAAAAAGTTTTGCTAAAAGCAGCTTCTTTTGACAGCGTGTAATCAATTTCGTACCGCAAAATATAAAATTTTTTTTTTCAAAAGTTACACAAACTAATAGAATTATTAATATTTGTAAAGAAAACTAATTTGAATACGTCATTTTAGACGAAACGATGCTTTAATTCAACGCAACGTTATAAATCACGCTGACTAGTAGATTCAATCGGTCCGCTGAAAAATCCTCTTTAATTTGCAGCAGCCTAACCTCAGTTGAGAGCCGAAGCTACCGAAGCTGTGCCCATAAATTACGTAGCTAACTCAATGCTCGCGGAAAAAGCTTCGCGGATCGAAGCGTCGTTTTCTACGGTAAAAAGCTTTCTATTGCTTCAGATGAGTCTGCTAATTCCGGCTATCGTGTGGCTGTTGAAATATGGTAGTTCCGGAGGACATGCCGTGCAATTTCAATCACACTTTAAATTTTCGAAATAGACAAAGAAAGATTGATCTAAACCGCTGCAGTGTAAGGGTTGATGAATTAACCATAGCCGACAGGGATATTCTGAGCATCAGGTGTGATACACTCGCGCTAATATTTTACAAACCCTCAGCCAATTCAGCTGATGATGGATGGTGGCCACCAATAACCATTCGATTCGACTGTACCTACTTCGATTCCAACTTTGTACTACGTAACAAACGCGAATATTATCGACTTCTATTTTATTTATTTCTTTTTCCCTCCCACTTTTAAGGGTTATTAATCAAATTACATGATAAAAAATTGCTCTCATTTATTTAAAATTAAAATATAAAGCGCTGGCAAAATAATGTTGCGTCATGTGAGTGTTTTAAATTGAGAATCCATCATCGGAATTTGTTATCTTAAATCGAAGAGCACACAAAATTTGGAATTCGTGTAATTCACTCCAATATTAACATATTATGAATACTGACGTGTTTCTCAAACCGGACACGTAAAAACATAATTATCTAGATAATCTGATAAACATGTAATGGAATAATTTACAAGTTGCAACGCGGAATGAATTATTCCTGAGACATTTCCAGGCTGCCTTTGATTTCGAATTATGCACAAACGACTGCACTGAAATAACTATGCAAATCTTGATCCACCAGCGGCTTTTTAATATGGAACAAGGTAACGAATCCAAAAAACTTTCGGCTTTGGTGTCGCTCCTAATTGTTCATACAAAATAATGGATTAAATTAACTACACGTGTCGTGGTAATAGATGACCAAATTAGGTCGTGTTGTTTTGAAATTAGGAAGGCTTAACAAGGACTGTGCATTGTTGGCAAACCCGTCGTCCACTTATTAAATATTTCGTCTTATTGTTCGAATTTTGAGTTAAATTTATTATGATTGTTTACAGACGACCTGTCCCCAGTTTACCCTTTCTTTATGTAATTAACTGTCGTAGAAATTGCAAACCTACATTCTATCAACTTTCAACCACACTCACAGTTCACTCATCCAAAAATGATATCCGACACTGACGTCCAATCACAAACAATCCGTTCAGTCGGGCGTAGAAAGCTCTCTCTATCCCATTTCTCATTCGCGAGCTGTATCTTATTGGAACACACAATTGCTTTACTGTTATTGTTTAGTTTCAAAACATTTAATTTAATAATGTGAAGTATATTTCCGAATCACTTTTGTAATTAACTGAACCATATAAAAAGGTTATTTTAAGATGATGCATCATATTCCGTCGATCCGAATACCTAATACACTCGAATATTAATCAAATATTGTTTTTTGTGCTTAAAATTATTATTTGGAACATTGCTTTAGTTTAGTTTTGATATTTGTCTTGACATACAATAAATCTTTGATAAATAAACAAGCTAAGAGCCTTTTGACAATATATTGCTGCAAAAACGTGTCTGGCTCTATTTTGTGTACACAATCCCTTACATAACATTATCTTGTTCACATTATTCAAACAAGTTCACATTTAATGTTTACTCTATTTTTTTTTTAATAAAACAAACAGGTAAAACCGCCAAAAAATGTTTCTGGTAAAATTTGATTAATATGCAAAATTTTAAACGATAAAGTTCCGACTTAACTTTCTGACAAAGTAGAAATCAGAAGTATAAAGAATGCTGAAATATGACACGTGAAAAAATAAAAAACTCTTTTTGTCTCGGAGACAGTCTAATCCTATCAGATTATATGTCAGAGGGAGAAAATTTAAAGAAAATATAATTTTTTTAAATTATAAGGGATTTTCTTTCAGATTTCTATTAGGCGTCGAGTGGAAAACTTTAAAATTACTCGAGTACATGCTAATAGTTTTAACGTAAAAATTTCTTAAACTAAACTACGTCGTAGAGTAAATACAATTTCTCATAACAGAAAATGCAAAATCTCGAGGATGCTAATTAAATTTTATATCTAAATATAGTAGTAATAAGTATGCACCCTGTATTGCTGCAAATAAAATATTAAGGGTAATGTACTACGTCAGATGTAACAAATAAAGGATAACAGAAACTAAAATTTATTACTTTAACAAAGTTTAAATGCATAAATTGAACGACATGCTAATGTGATTTTGAAATTCTGCATATAGCAGCGGAAATAGCGGATCTAGAACATCTAATCAAGAAAAATAAACTGTCGAAAAGATACACCATAAACGAATTTGTGATATTATTTTACCAAGCCGTTTTTAGTATACAACCTAGTTCTGAATTTCCTTTGTTGTAATTCATCTTCAAATTACATTATTTTAATGTAATAATTTTTATTTTTCTATATTAAAGTACCACTTGTTATAATCTCGTCAAAAGAAATATTTCAATCACAATTAAAATGTAACTAATAAATTGTATATAATAAAGCAAAAAAATATGCAATAATAAAATATATCTTGAAAGAAAACACAAAACAGAATTAATTTTCTTAATGCACCCGGAAAATTTTTGAGGTAACCATAACCCACTCCCAGGTAACGCCATTGGCTATACAGGTTGATAATAATGAAAGCCCAATATTATCTCCTAAACTAAAGCAAAATAAGTAAACGAATTTTTAATTAAAAGTATACTTTATTATCCAATTTAAAAGGTTGGGTGCTCGAAATTCAAGATATGACACGCTATATGTTTTATACGTGGAAATTAATTTTTCAATATTCACTTTGAACAGATTGCAAAAAGTATTCTACCGTAAATCTGATCTGTGTTAGATTTTAGTTTTATCATTTATATTGTTTACATGTTTTTTCAATATCTAGAAATATGTACGGTGAATTGTATATTCAGCAAGACGAATTTATAAAACGTCCTTTTAAATATGCATCAGAGACTGATCGTCAAGAAATGTGTCACAAAGAGAAATGTTTGTCAGAAAACATTAAATGTTTATACAAGAAAAACTTTTAAACCGATTTGCGACCGCTGATGGGAAGTAATCCAACAATCTTAGGTAATTATTTTTACGAATTTCACTCACATTTTCTATAATGGAAATAAAGTTTAATTTTTATTTACATCTTTTAGTTATAATTTATTTTATTTTTAAAGTTAGTTAACATCAATTTTAACCCAACTTATGATAGGAGTAACCATAAAAGATGTGACTTTAACCTTAAATTTAAATTATACCAGACGCAAGACCTTTAAATCTTAAAAATTCATCTAATAAGTAAAAATCAACAGTTATGTTTTAGCCCCGCCTTTGAAGTAAAAGTGTACACTTTCATTGGCGAGTTCAAAGCTTAATGCATTTAAATTTTAAAGGTGCTGACCTTAACAAATCCACATGTTACCAATAAATTGTGTTGAAACCTCGTTTAGCCCTCGTATAATAACAGTCGTATGGCAATAATACACATTTAAAACTCTTCGTTCAATCACGCATAGTAAACAATGTTGAGCGAAGTTAGCCCTTGAAAATAATGAGGGTAGCTGCTCACACACTGGCTATTCGTAGTATGAGTCAGGCTAAATCCCTGTAAAATTATGGAACATTAAAGTTTAGTAGAAAACTGGAAGAACATAAGTTGAGAAGAAAAAAAAAGACGAGGTAGAATACGTGGTTGCTTGTAACAGCATTGGGCAGCTTAACCCTATACTTTATCTTGAATGCTTTTGATACAAGCCCAGCTAGACATTATATTCATTTTTACAACTGGTGTTTCGTGAAATCTGTTTAATCGGAGTAGAATCTTGTCATGCAGTTAGTTTTAAAACACAGGCGCGGTAGTTTTAAGAGAATAAAACTTATAGGGTGAGTCAGCTTGACATGTGGGTCATAGTCAGGACTTATATTGCCGGTAGCTTATGCTCAGTTTCACAAACATTTAAACTGCGATTTCGGCTTAAATTTATACTTAAATATAATAGGTTTATATAATTTAATCGCAGTTTAAACGTTTGTTTAAACCAGTTTGAAACCGGGCATTATTTCCTTCACCTTAGGGGGAATTTTAACGGCTCTTGATGTTTGGGCGCCACTTTAACTTAGAAATAAGATTGATAATACAAATAAAACCATTTATACAAAAGTTTACACAATTAAAATTCATCGCATAATAAATTTATTATTTGTAAGGCAAATTAATGAAAGAGTAGATTTTTAATTTAAAATTTTTTTAAATATTTGCAGGTAAATCAAAATAAATAAATTAAAATAAAAACAATTCGGTGTTTACAATGAGTTACTTAGAAACAATAATAATAAATTACAAAGCATGAAAATAAGTTTCAGTTTCCCAATTTAAATTTAATCTACTAATAATATCTATATTCTTCTAGAGATGATAATGAACGTCAAGATAAAAGCGGTTAACTTTTGGTATATTTATTCAAATAATTCAAAACAATCTTTTATTAGATTTCAAACAATCTCGACAATGTTGAAACACAATACAAGCGGCACGGAAGAGTTTGAAACATTTATTCAGAATACTACAACTTCTTTGATTCCTTTAGAATTTAACTAATTTGTATTGCAAGACAAGATTCCATAATTTTACAATTTCCAATTTAGTAATAACGACACTCCTTGAAGAATTGATTGCAGTAGCGATTTTAGTATTTAACAATCGGATGAAGTTGACGCTTTCATCAAAAATCGTCTCTCTTCTGTATAATCGATAACCTATACAGTGCAAGATCGATTTGGTTCAATTAATTACGTGACGCAGAGACATCGCCGCTATCATATCTAGATCATGGTAGTTTTTAAATCAAACTTCGACAACCAGATAACAAATGCAATATTGTAATAAACATCGCCTACGGCAAATAACAAAACCAGCTGGAAACCCCAAAAAGTTTTATGAGAAGATGGGAAACTACGTCGCTATACGACTACTTTTGAAAGTTGTCAAGGTGTCAAGGTGTCGAGGAAGGATTATGAATATCTGCAGAAGCTAATGAGACACTTTGGGAATAAAATCATCAAGTTGGCGTACTATTTTAAAAGTGAGAATATCTATTCTAACATAATTTCCCCACCATTTGCGCTACAAATGTTTGCACCAACTAGAAAACAAACAACGGAAGCTAAAACATGAACGTCGAGGGAATTGCATGCATAGCAAGCTTATTTTTCTTTACATGGTATATCTGATCATCAGGTGAATTCAATAACGCAAACAAACAAAAAACTATTGTAATAAAAGTTTTGTTCCATATAATACAAATTTTTTAATTTAATCTTTTGCGTTAAATCTTCCGCATTGAAATCACGACAAAGCTTAACCATAACAGCAGGTAATTCCAACTTTCTTTCTTCCAGTCAATATTGGGATTCCACAAAGGTCTATTTTAGACTCAGTTCTCATTGTTCAAAAATTAGTGCAATAAACGATATTATTTTTTCTAAACCATGAAAGAGATGATTTTGTATTCAGCTAATTACCTTTCAAAATTTGTACGTAGCAAGGAAATCTACAAGATCACAAATGTAGTTCGTGAAAGTGCTTTTGCAAAATATTGCAGAACATCATTACCATTGTGCTTAGAGAGTAAGCCAATATAATAGGCTTAACGTTGCTCAAAATAAATAAAATCATTCGGGGACGAAAATTTGGGAAAGTGCATGTAAAGCAGGTCGAACTTCCTAGGGAAAAACAATATAAATGAACTTAAATATAAAAATGCTCGAAGCAGATTTGCTTCTAGAAAATGGCAATGCCATAAAGCGATTTTTAATAGCATTATATAAGGTATTACCGTAAAACAAAAACAAATTCAAATAACTTCTTTTCCTTAGAGAAAAAAAAATAAAAGGAATCTGCCGTTACAGTAAAATTTTATTAGTAGTTGAAAATGTATACGACAGTGTACTTACGCACTATGTAAAATTGTATTATTTGGAAAATTTTTTAAAGTTAAATTAGAATTTGAAGGCTTTCGGCAGTAGCATATTACCTTCTCGAAATCTTTTAATGCGGAAATAAGTATTTTCACAAGTTAATAATTTATATTATTATAAGCTAGAATAAAAACGACAAATATAAAATTGAACAAAAAATTGTAAATAAATTAAATAATCATTAGTACTTTGTGTTTTTCTTATTTTATCGTTAACATAAAAAAATATATCAATATTTTTATTTTTAACTTTTTTATTATAAGTTAAATGTTTGTTTAGCTTCACTAGGCAATTATATATTATATTACACAAGTTTAATTTTCTGTATCAAATTTGATTCAAGTTATAAAATGAGTCATTTTCATCGATGTTTTGGAGGGTGCAAAGTGTATTTTGTTGGCTGCTATGTTATAATGAATGATTGAGGTGGATGGGATGAATTCAAGAATTGTCAGAATGTGGAGAATGATAGGACGATGTTGTTCACTTGTATATGGACAATTATATATGGCGCGTCAATTCCATTATGGATAGCCCGTTAGTTATGTGATGTTTTAGAGATCCTAGATCCAGGTTAAGCATGTTCATTTTGCTCGTATACATTATAATGCAAATAATTAAACAATAATATGCTAATCGATATATCTCGTTAAACTCGTATTATGGGAGACAGACGTTGTTATGGAAGATTATTGTGCTTTTATTAGTTTGGAAAATTGTATCACAAACTTGCAACATGTTTGCCATAATTAACGTGCTAGAAATTCAGTATGTGAATTACTTGAATACTTGTGTTTTTTATGACATGTTAGGTACAGAAGTTATTTCCTCAACTCGGAGACTGAATTTTCGTTATCTACACTAACGTCACGTATTTCGACATTGCAAATGCTTATGCAAATTTAAGTACCTATACCAATGGTATCGTTTGTTTTTTTAGAAGAAATTAAGATTACTAAACTCAAGAAATGTACAGACACAAAACGATGGCGATACAATTGCACGACTACGCAGGTAAAAATTTCTTGATAGTAATACGAATAGTTAGTATAAAAACAACTATGGAACTTTAAGAAAATAAATACTGGGAGTATTAGATAAACTTTTCGGGATGGTAGTCTGCAGTTAACTACTATTAGAGCAACAAGGAGTGTAACTTTGGCGTCATACATTATGTTAACAGAAACTAAACAGCCGCAATACAGAGGGGGATATCTAAAATGAAATACCCTGACTCCAAATCCATATTATATGGATTTTCAATACTAGGGGACTTTACTAGTGTTGCATTTGGTTGTTGAAAGATCAAGAGAGCAATACGTCCTTCAGAAGCAGCTGGCCAATCAAAATGTTTTAGCATATATTTTAAATTAAAGTAAAACTTCTAGACCTTGCAAGTTCCAGACAGTACACGAATGCGAAAAGTTCCATCAAAGTAAACCTATTAATCTTAAAGTTCGCTTTGTTATTTCACACTTAATTTTAGAAATTACATTAACATTGGTTTGTAGGTCAAAATCAATTTATTTCGGTTATACAAAAGTTTTGTTGTTTGTATTTAGTTTAAAGCTTAGGCATCCTAATGATGAATGTTTATTTAATGATTTTAACAAAATATTTGTCACGAGGTTATACTGGTACAAAAATGGTGTCACATTTTTTGCTCTAAAAAAATGTTTTCGGTTCCCCGTTTTCTTGTGAAGGTACTAAAATTTAATTGAAAGAGTGAAGAACCTCTTAAAAAATAATGGTGATGATACAAACAGCACGTATCGTTCAGTTCCTAATATTGATGTTCGGCATATCAAAATATTTTAATTGATTAAATAAATGTAATTTTTTTTTGTAATACCCAGCACAAATGACGCGGTAAATACGAAGCGCGCGGTCATGAATTTTCAAACCACACGGTTAGATTCATACATAAAACACAAAGGAAGCACATTTAACATTCAAAGAATTTTCATACAATTCATTAAGCACCAATTTATTAATTTAACCAGTGTTAAGGTATAATCGACTCATAAATTTTAATCATTATTATATAGGCGGTACAGATAAGGTGTCTAATGATGAAATTTGATTTTACATTTTATGAAGTCATTTAATTAAGTAAAATTTGGCTACTTAAATAATGATTTATATTAATTACTTAAAAGCTGTTAATTGACACTTTTACGACGATTACATTAAGCAAACAAATTAACCCAAGTACGGTACCATTTTATGGTGTAATAACTATAAAATTTTATCTACCACTTTTACGTAATTTTGTTAAGTAATTATTAGACGTTATTATTGAAATGCAATTAATTTGATGGCTCACAACGGTGGTTTGGTGTGGCCACTGGTTGAATAACTGCGAAAATTCCCTTCCATGAACAGGAATAAATACATACGTTAATTATTTAGATGAAAACTTTATTTCACCACCGTTACTTGGTATAAATTATTAGGTTCCTAATGAATAAATTAGGAGGTTGTTTATTTCTTATGAGTTAAGGATGCGCAAAAAGCTCCCAATAAGAAATTTGCCTTACGCTTTACCTTCGCACCAAACATAAGGAGCAACAAGTACATAATAATATATACACCGGAAAAACAAATTATGAAAACCAAAACAAAATAATTTTTTGCACCACCTTGTACATGATAATAACACACAAGTAATCTCCGAACCGGAAAGACGTTGCAAATTTAAGCAAAACGGAAGATATAAAGGCAGTGTGGTACGGAAACCCGAATGCTATGTAGCGAAAAGACCAGGGTCGTCTTTGTCGATTTGTAATTCTCGCGCTCGTTAAACTAAAAATTTAAATTAAATGTTAACAAAAAACAAATACAAACATACACGCAGTTTGTGATAGTTTCAGCCTAAACGGTTAGAAATGGCTTGAAAAAACTTTTGCGGGTAATAAAATCCAACCTGAAATGTGAGTAAAGAAGAGTGAGATTTAGATGGGTCAAGAGTAAATGGAAATGGAAATTGGTAATGTACAGCTGTGGATTACATGTTTACATAAATTTCGTATAGAAAACTTTGACAGTACAAAAGTAAAGCACAATCAAAAGGAAACTAAAGTTTCAACAATTGGAAATTTATTTTTCAAGTAAAACATTAAATTTTCTTATGGAAATTTTAAAACATTAATCTATTAAATTTACATAATAAATAAGTTTTGGTATGCCATTGTAATAACCGGTAGTTATTACTTAGTTTTACCACCTAGTTCGGAGTTTTGAGATTCTCGAAACTTAGGAAAAGATGCGAACGTCCAGAACACTCATTGTAGCTGTAGAATTATTTATATTTTTTAATGCTGCCACCACCACAGATCTACAATTAATCGAGTGATCCTTTTGTTGCCCTTTGAATAAGGTATTTAACCAAAAAAACTCATTAAACTTGGTAGCTACTAATTTGTTTTTTGACACCAATCTCTAATTTTAAAGGAAGCGTGGGCCAACGGCTTACGGTAAATTTGAAAATTCTTCGCGTTGTAGTGACCTTTTGGATATTCCTAACAATAGTATTAAAATTCCAGATAACTTCAAATAGTAAGTTTATTTAATACCAAAATGTGACAAAATAAAACACACAAACATAAATGCATTATATCGTACACTCTTACATTAAGACGGCCCCTGTTTCTAGTGCCCCTATCCTCTTAACTTAGAACAAAAATACTTTACACCCCGAATCTGCATAAAATTATCAACAACCATAAAAGAAAGCAATATTTTTAAATTGACTTACCAGTAAAATGGAGTAAAAAAAATAGTCCCAGATGAAATTGAAAACAATTAAATAACGTACCGAGGACGTTCAAAATATTCCAGTTTTATTAAACTGAAATCACGCGTCTTATCACAAAGACAAATAGTGATCTTCCGCTAAGAAAATAACAACTCAGTTTTCAATAAACTGAGAAAAACAAACGTTTACCCTAAAACGCAAAAATTTAAGTCTCCCGTCAGAGACGCAAAAATGACAACTTTGAGGCACAAACAAAATCCCTCGACCGAGACTCTTGAACGCGATTCCGCGTAACGGTCTGAACTCAAAAGCGTGACTGACTTTTCAAAGTGCGTGTACCTATATTTATGTCCTCGGGTACAAAATTTTGCAAACTACGTCGCTTGGGCACCTGTTTCCTCCACAGCAACAATGGAGTTCCTATGGTCTGAATGCATAAATTTTTATCTCAATCTCACAGTAGCTTATCTGACAATTATTGCCCACATTTTTACATTGTAACAGAACAAAATATGGATTTTCTCCAAGAATCAATATCGATAACTAATTGTTGATTATTTCAGCAGACTGCCTATTTTACGCTCTATCGAATGAATTCCTTTTTAACCAAAATAAGTTTTGCTTATTATGCAATTCTCATAATACATCCCACTTTAGTAGATACTGAAATACATTAACAACAAAGTATTACAATGTAAGAGCACAAAACATAAATTTTCCTATTTAATATGTAACTAGTGTTTGACTATTTTAACCCATCGCCTATTTTACAGCTCTATCAGAGCTAAATCAAAATAAATCATTTTTGCTTAATATGCAATTTTCACAATCTCCTATCGAAATTTATCTTTCCTGCAATATACAGGGGTTCGTCTTAAGTAATTAACATATCGCCAATTTTACTTAAATGTACAGTAAACCTGTAAATGAAAATTACTTATTATCCTAAAATATCATGGAGATTTTTAGGTGTTACACCATCTGTCGCGTTATTACCGCTTGCTTCTGTAACCTAATGGTATAGTTCGTCTTTAAGAAGAACTTAGCGTGCAAAGTGACAATGTGACCAAAGTCTAAAAGGAATTACTATTTATACTTCGTATTGCTTATACAGTTATTAAATTAGATTTATTACGTTGGTAGACGGATAGTTAGATGTCAATTCCAAGCGCCAAAAGAGTGCTTAAAAGTTTACGAGTCTGTGCTAAAAGCAAAAAGTGAAAATGTAATTTAAAGACATTGCAACAGAACGGCAAATGTCACCTGTTGGCATTTTTTAGAATCGGTACCTTGTACCGGTACTTTAAGGTATCGGCTACCAAATTGTTTACATCGACATAATGGTTCTGAACGCCTGTTAAATGAAAAACTTACCTTGAGAGCACATATATACGTTAGGTTTTCTGAGTGGTCCATGTCTAACAGATGAACACTATATGATTAAATGACTACTCCCCCCCCCCCACC
Organism: Lycocerus yunnanus; assembly: GCA_036346125.1. Lineage (NCBI taxonomy): Eukaryota > Metazoa > Arthropoda > Insecta > Coleoptera > Cantharidae > Lycocerus > Lycocerus yunnanus. The sequence goes on from JARFIX010000017.1 coordinate 2,550,605, forward strand.
ACCATGCTTGCTGTATGGCAAAAAATATAGTCAATGAGATCTTGACGGCCAGAAGTCAGTTAAAGATTAGCACTACCATAAAATCACGCTTCTGTAAAATCTAAAAAGGGAATATAGGTCTTTGTTTTAGTACTTCGTGTCGCCATTAAGTTCACAGTTGGTTTGAAAGTCATTTGAATTCACCGCTACTATTTCATTAAAAAAAACATTATGATGATCAACACTCCTTGACTAAAGTTTTTAACTTCATTTACACCCTATGAAATAACATAAGTCCAGATTTGAAGATCACAACTTGGCTCAACTTAGAGTGCACCTAAATAATATTTTGCCATTAATCAAATTAGAAAAGCTACCCCAAGTTAATGTTAAACAAATTGGTAAACAAAGAAAAAAGAAGAACACTTCTTTTCTCTTTGGTATTAAATTAAATTGTTTCAAAATTAGCAACCACTTTAAAAAATGTGTCTTTTCTTTTTAAAGTTAAGTGGATCGTATTTTGCTATTGAATTTTCAAATGGTCACTAAAACAAACAAAAACATATACAACGTAATAGGTTGCAAGAATATTTACAATAGCCGCAGGTACCACAACGCTTGTTTGAATAAATGAAAAATTGTTTAGTAAACATTTTTGTTAAATATAAAAATTTAATTGGTGATGAATGGAATCTTATTGTAAAACAGCCGAGCAGTGGAGTTATCAAGTAATATAATATTACAAAGTTTTTCCAGATTTTTCCAGGGCCTTTTCTTAGGATTACCTGAACCTGGAGCACTAAGGTAATTTAATTTCAAGGTTTCCTTTTCTTAAGCTTTTAACTAATCAACGTCATAATGCAAGGCTTAAATCTAATTTTTTACGTTTATTGATGTTCTTCTGATTCTCCCTACCCACTCAACTTTATACAGCAGATATTACAAATATTTGAACGTAATTATATTTAAAAAGAAACTGCCGAAAGGTAGTAACCAACAGATAAAATCATCGAAAAACAGCCTACGCAAATGTTAATTACACTTTGTTGATCAAAATATTTAATAAAAATTACGAAAAAAAATAAATTGCATACATATTAAAAAGTATTTTCACCTATGTATGTATGTATCCTAAACATATGAAATACATATTTGAAAAGGAACTGGATTTCTTCAAACGAAGCTATTAGATGAGTAAAAGCTGCAACTCTTCCTAAAATGAGAAAATAAGATTAATTATAAAAATGAAAAACAAAATAACGAAAGAGACGCATAAAAAAAATTTTTTATTGTGGTTTGTATAAATGAGACAAACCCTGCTTCAAAAAATTTCCACAAAAGATAAGAATCTGGATTCTCTCGGAAGGAAGAAAACAAAACCATTAGCCAAGAAGATGGGATTATGATATACGTGAGGTCATGTTAAAGAGGCAGTTAGAAACAAATCGATTGCAAATATTGAAGCAAGTTGCCCAATTTCTGGTAATCCCTATCTTTAGACCTCTTTGAGCAGAGGGTGGCACTTGAGTACCCTGGAGTAAAAATTTTAAGTATTTTTACATTTTATTTTCTCAGTAGGAAGGAATAAAGAAAAAGGTTTTTATCACAAGTATCTTAGTTGAAAAATTAGTTCTAGCACTAAAGTTTTAGAAAATGTACTAGAAGTACAAGGTACTTGTAAGTACCTAGGTACTTTATTTGTTTGGAGCAAAATATTTAAGCTTTTTTACAATTTTCTGTTTCTTTGTTTTTATTTGAGTCGTCTCCGTTTATTCAATTACCTCGTAGTGGTAAAAAACGGTAATGAATTTACAAAACAGGACAATTGTCATAAAAGTTAATATTATTGATATATTTTGTCGCCATTACCATTATTATTTATCGTTTAAAAGCATTTGACCATTACGAAAAAATTAATATTACCTACTACATATTGTTGGATATTTATAACTAAATTGAACATTCTTTCGAAAGAAAAGGTGTAATTCGCTTAAGTAAGTAATAATTTATAAACTCGACTTGATTACTAATTCAATTTTTTTACAAAAACCAATAATTATCATCCTTTTTTTAGTTTACGCGATGAAGGTTATCAAAGCATTTTCGATAATAGAAAATGTGCGTAAATTATTGAAATTTTAACTTACTTAAACTTGAGCTTTATAGCCTACGTAGTCATTAATTATTATTAATCAACCCCAACAACAGATTTTTTAAATTTAGCACATAAAGTTTTGTGTTTGGAAAACGTAAATTAGATAAATCTTGATAATAAAAGTTTAAAAAATTAAAAATAACGAAAATATGAACCAAATAATTAACGTTAATCACTATCATTAACGTTTCTCGTTTGTCTTTTTAAAATTATCGCTTGGTGTCTTTTGTGTACAATAAAATAAAATAAATAAACAGAATGATTATTCCTCTACTCAAACTACAATTTAATAAAAAAATTTCTAAAAATTTATGATCGGGAATTATTTTTTCTTCCATATATCTACGAATATGCAAGAAACGAGGCCTAGAAAAGCCTTTTAAACGACTCCTAAGGGTATTGTCCCTTTAACGGGCCTCTCAATAAATTGAGAGCAATTCTTTACGAATTTAAATGAAGAAAAAATTTATTGCAACTCATGGTAAACAGTAAACTTCTGGGAATAATTTTATAATTAAATTTGGAAATGTAAACATAAAGAAAGATTAAATTATGTTTAGCGAGGGTATTATGGAACTGTTGAAAATTAAGGTTTTGGATGTTCAAATTTATTAAATGGTAAAACTAGACCAACAGTACTTGCTTTTTCTTAACGACAAACAGGAAATTGCAGGAAACAATCGATCGATCTCCGCATTTCTCTTATCCTTCTAATTTTTTTCAATTTTGTAGCTTGAACTTTTTAATTCTTCTTGCATAGCACAGAAGCTATTACAATTCTTAGAATTATTTAGATAAAACTTCGAAATTATAAAGCCTTATTTACAATGGTAATTTTAAACTGCTGCAGCATTTATTAAAGAATATCTTAAATTTTAATATACCTATTACGAACGTACTGACTGGTACATTACCTTTGTGGTAGCAATGCTTTGACCAATTTTAACATTGTCTCACCTAGCAATTGAAAAATAAGATATTTTGGAAATATAATAGTTGATAATAAAAAGTGCCGGAGAAAATTATTTTAAATGTAAGAACAAAATCTTAAACGTGTTCTTTTAATTCATAGCCAAATAAGCGCTCTTTGATTATTTGCCAACTCGCTGCTGTAGATATAGCTGCATTATCTTGCAATGATCAACTGCCAGCAGAATGTTATCAGAAGTTGCCTGCCGTCGTTGTGTCCGTGCTCTCTGGGCTTAATTCATTCAGTTACCTACCGAATTTAATATTTTTGAAATTACAATAACTGTATAACTTCATAATATGACCATAATTATATTTGAAGTATTTGACTTCCAGATACATTATATACTTTTCACAGAAGCAAAACAATATTCAATAAGAATAACAACTGAGAAATTTCTTCGATTTTACTTTCTCATATCATCAATGTATTTTCAATAACTTTTATCTTATTCATAAGATACAAAACTTTCCGAAGTTCAAGGACATCTAAAGACAAGCTTTACTATAAATCGACTATTTAGATTTCAAATTACATTTTTTTTTATCAAGAATAACAATTTGAAATAACTAAATATTTTCAGATAACTACGCCATTCATTTAGGTAGATTCGTGAAATATCAAAGAGATTGTGGGGATTAAGTAGCGTTTTTGCGGTTGCCGTTGAAGTAAATAATTACGTCGTGGTTTGAATTTCACGTTAATTACGTTTCACGAAGTCTTAAAGTAAAAACTACTAGCTTCTAATAGAGAATTAATAATTTAATTAACTATTCACACTACAATAAAATTATTTTAGTTCAATTAATTTCAGAATTATAAAAACCAAAAAGGATTGGTAGAAATCAATAATATTGTCGGCACGGTCAGGTTGCTCCTAGTAATAAACAAAGCAATCACGTTATAGCAATTACTTTAAAGTGTATATTATAAAGGACAGCAGCATCCCTTTAAAATACATTTCAACTGGATTATGACCAATGTACAACGCGAAATTAACAATTTCGACGTTGTAAATGAAGCTTAACTTTTGTTCTGTAAGCCAATACATTGTCCGCATGACTTCTTGCTCGATTATAAATTTGTTATTGGCTAAATTTTAAGCTCATCAAATCCTTTCATTGACAGTAGGTACAAGCTTTATTAATTCGACTCTGAAATTAACAAAAAATTTGTGATATACTTTTTTGTTATTTTGAACAATTTGTAATAAATAAAGATGACAACATTTTCCGAAACACATACTTAGTTGATAATTATGTACCTTTGTAAGTCCTGTGCAAATGTAGCATTGCGGTTATATTCCAGAGTAAAAGCATAAAACTATTACAACAGCTAATAGCGTTTCTATAAAGTTAATAGTTTGCAAAGCATTGTTATATGTTAATAAACATTAATGTGGTTTTTACAACCACCATTCGCTGACGTTAAAAGCGCGAACCCTGGTAGTGTCATTTAAATGATATTATGGTGATGTGTTATACAATATATGTCACTACTACTTTTCAGTGGTTCGCCTTCCTAAGATTGTGTTGGAGAAAAAGAAGAGATATAAGTGAATTAAAAATGTGAAGTAAAAAACCTGCAACAGTCACAGCTTGGTCAATTTTTATCATACGGAATTAAGGATAAAAGAACTTTTCTTATATAATTTTTTGTAAGATCCCTAAGTATCGATAAATTTGAAAAAACGGATTTTAAAATTTACTTTTTACAAGACAGGCGAAAAATCACCAAACTCGTCTAATATCATATTTTGGACAATTTTTACAGCATAAAAATAATAAAAAAAATCTAAATTTATAATATAGAATTTAGTCACCTTTAATTATTGTCTAAAGAATTTGTTTATATTTGCTAGAAATTTTGAGTTACTTTAAGAAAACCGATGTCTATTCCAACCTAGGGTGCTTCGAGTTTTGGTGATACAAAGTTTAGGTCATTCGAACTTCAACCTGAAGCTCTTGCGCATTCCTCCCGAATCCTGCCGAATGAAGAAGAACGCAGAACCAAAATTCGTTACAATTGTTGATGCAAAAATTATGCACGAATTCAGCAATGAACTAACTGAATGAAGCACATTTTTTGGTCCTAATTTCGAAATTTTAAATATTTGTGAAGTATTTTCTGGATGAATATTTTTGCAGTAGACCATGGTTATACAACGTTGTATATGTAATGCGATACGCCATGTTAAATTTTTTAATTTATTATGTCAGTTCCATAACATCGATGTGCAATTTACATTCAAATTATTGTTTAATTTACATGATTGTTTTCGTTATTAATTGTTTCGTAAAATTTGCAATCATCAAGTTTTAATGACATATGGTAATGAACTCTTATTACAAAAAAATTTGCATTGTAATTGGGTTGTAATATAATGATGGGCCTAATATTTTTATTTATTATATTATCGATAAATGGAGCAGGCTTTCTCAGTATCTAAATTGAGAAATCCTGATGAATTTATATAGATAATAAATAATGTAGTATATAACACATAATCCTTGGTATATTAACGTTGAAAGAAGTTTGGAAAAACACACAAAGATTAGAGGGAATTAAATCATGGCATTTATCTCAATTATAAACAATAATTAGAAGCGTTAAGATGCCATTAACGCAAAAAGAAATAAACAATTTATAAATTTTATTTATTTATCTCGTAAAAAAGTTTTCATCGATTTTACACTGACAGTTTAAAATTTATTTATTTACAGAAAGTTTATAGTAATCTAGGACACGTGTTTCGTGCTTATTTAAACGTAAAAAAATTGAAAATTTTAAACTTGGGATGGCGTAAATGAATACAAATTCTTTATCGGCTAAGTTTGTTGTTTAAAACTTTTTGTGAAGAGCTTTGTTTGTTGAAGGCTTTTCTGGTTTATAGACTATTTTTTTAGTATAAGAAAGACACCGCAGCACCCTGTACACCATTTAAGAGAATTTAAGCAAAACTTAATCAATTTTGTGCTGGTGCTGTTTTCGTCTGAAGAAGGAAGAAAGCAAATGAAAAGCATTAGTAAAAAGCTTTTATGTGAACATTTTTGGTCGGTGGATAATTTAATATCAATTTTTATGACATTAATGTGATGTGTCATAAAAAGTACAATTTAATTATATAAGAAAAGCGTAAACGAGTAATTCAAATTGGCCAACGAAATATGTTTCACTTAATTGCTCTAACTAAACAATAAGTTGCAGAAAATACATTTAAAAGTATTCAAGTGATGTCGTCTTAAGCCTCGCAAAACTTTCAGTGTTTATCAAAAGAACCCACAAGGGATATGATAATACAAAGCCTGACTGTTGGAAAACATCATGGCGCCAGCGCTTCACTTTTCTCTTTCTACAAATTTCAACAAAACTGAAAGCACACAAGAACCATAGAAATGCTTACTAAATTGTTTTAAGTATGAGAACGTGAAAGACTGTTGCTGTATGTGCATTAATTATTAAAATTCGGCCAACACCATAGGGTCTTATAAATAATTATTAAGTTCAAAGAAGTTTTTTAATTTAAAAATTAAAAATTCCAGTTAAAAGTAAAAAGTTTGGTTGATCTTGCAAGCTAAATTTTACAAGGCAAAAATAAACCCGTGGTTAACGTTTGTCGATAACATCCATCGTCACCAGGTTCGAAATTTTTTAGATAAAATAAACGAATTGAAAATATAAAATTAGGTTTTCTAATTTTAATAAAAGTTATAATTGCTCCAATTTGCCTTGCCACGAAAATTTCGCGTCCGTTATATTTTTCAGTTTAAAAAAATATTGGTTATCGAACAACGCTTGCAAAAATAATAAGTGAATGTTTGCTCAATTATAACTTTCTAATGTAAAAATTTTATTTAGTCGGTTGGTTCCAAACTTTTTCAAATGATACAGGAATAAATAATATGTCGTATAAAAATTTTAATAATTTACTATTTTTTAAGCGTATTCACCTTTAGCAGGGATTTAGTATCCTGTAGGTTATTTTGCATAATAACCTGGGTTCAGCAAGATCCTGTTTTTGTTGATGTACTAACTCGTAAAGTGTTTTATGACAGGCATTTTGAATTTATACCTCTCTTATCATATCCTGAAACGTAATAGGCAAACAAAGGATTAAATGAAATTTCCAATATCTAAAAATATCAAATTACGGTCGCTGGCGCAGTAAAGCTATAAATCTCGTCAGAACTTGAAAATTTTCACAAAATCAACATTTTCAATTAATTAAAATTAAATTGTTATTTTAATAAAACGGTGTACTACAAAAATATTCTTAATTAATTTTTAATTAATAATACTAAATTTTGATATAGCGATTATTTGCTTGTGTCGTGGTTCCAATTCCACGATATTATCATATAATTTATCTTTTATAATATTATGATTGTTCCGTAATGGAAATTAGGGGGTATCTCGCGTATTACATTTACGGGCTTCGCATTCAATGAAAATTATCTACATTTGGCTCAATCGATTACCTTGAAATTTAAGATATTTTTATATTTAGATGTTTTATTAAGACGCAACAAAGACAAGCGGAGAAAACTCTTCGAGGTCATATTAAAGAGTGAAATGTTCGTTCTTTAACTGTAACGAACAATCAACCAAGTTTTCTAGTCTTTCATATGACAATTTATTACAGGAAAGTTTTACTCGAAATTCTGTAAAATCTATGAAAAATTGTTTTAATAGTTTAGGCGTGGAAGATTATCCAAGTTGCGAAATAACTGCAAAAAAGTTTGAGTCTCGGACTTTGAATGTTTTGTAAATATTTTGTAAAAAAGTTTTTATATGAAGTTTAATTTCTTACAAAATTATTAATGTAATAATTTTCTCGTATTTGCGGTTTTTGCAGCACTTCCCAAATATTATTTTACCACATCTAGAATCTTGCAAAACTACTCAAGTATTTTTACATAAATAATATCGCCAGTACTAATAATATATTATATGCAATTGCTTCTTCACGTTTGGATGAGCTGGTAAGTCATTGTTTAGCTACTAATTCTAGTAATGTATTTCATACATAGTTCCGTTTATTTGATTAACCTCCCGCGGTTCGAATCCTACTCACTTTATTCTGATATGATAAATGAAAGTCTAATATCGATCTGTGGACCATGAGGAAGGCAACAGGAACCATCCATTAATTAATTATTAAATTATACTCCTTGTAAATTTATCTTGTAAAGAAGATATGCCACTAAGAAGAAAACGAATTCTAATGCCCAATTTTCTTCTAAAATGCTCTTAATTTTGCTCCTTCTCTACTTTTCATAATCCATAATCTGATGTACAACGTAAATGTTAGCCTTATTATAGTCAGGTACGAAAGTAACAATTATTTATTTATTTGAAGAAAGAAGATATTCCAATTATGTTTTGATCATCAGATTCCTCGATTATACTATTTACCTAAAGATAGTTTAACAGGATTAGATCAATTACTGTAAACTATTATTTTTCTTTAATTCTACCCCGCCCTTCCCATTAATATTCAAATAAAGATTATACATTTATTTTAATTTTTAGTTTCTAAAATGTCTTTAAGACGAAAGTTTAGCAGTCAAAAGTAGGCTGAAATCCATGCAATCATTTTACCAAATTTTGAAGTTATTTATTAAATTATTAATTTAGTTTTTTTATCGGGCATTGAAAAGATGTCATTGTAGCCGACTACGATGAAACATTTCTATTTCTTTAGAAAAGATTTAAAAAATTCACCAAGTTCATTAAAATATGTAGGATATGTTGAAAATGTTGTTGCACAAGCATTAATAAGAAATTAAAAATTTAGCTTTTTAGAACCTTTAACCAACAGGTAAAAAAACTTTATTTTTATCGATAACTTAATAATTACATAATTTATGTTAGAAAATGTCTTGTTTTAAAAATTACTTGCATTTTTAAAAATTCTTTCTTCTTAATTGCATTGTTTTGTTTTCGTTTCGTAATAATGTAAATAACGTTTTAAATTTAAAAATTTTAATTTAAAATTAAGGCATATGTATACCTTTAGTAGAGTGATTTGTCGTAGGTAAATCTAGACAAATCATAATAAATCCTTCACTATTCGTATCCAAAGCAGCAGCGTGGCACATTAGCCGAAACCGCGCCACCTGGTTGGCCTGATGTACTTCCCAAATTTCGATGTGTGCCAAAAAACAACTGATTCAATTATTAAAATGTGTAGAAAACCGCCAATTAGCTGAACTTACAAAATTGGAAATTTTGTAAGGTTAGTTTTCATGTTATAAATCGATAATTGATGTTTTATGCAAAGAGATAATTTATTAAAGGAGTAATTTTATTGTAAATAAAACTTATTATAGCAATAAATATTATAAATACCCCTTGTGTCTTAATTCTTGCGATTGGCTTCCGGTGAGCCTGTATACTTCTAGTTCAGGATATAGCCACTGATAAATTACTAGTGTTTACTGCTAGTTTAAACTGATCCCATATTTATTTATTGTAATAAGGAAAAAATGTTGACAATTTATTATTTTCATTTTAGCCTTCAAAATTAGAATTTTTACATATTATTTAATTTAAAATGATGTACATTTCCATTTATATTAGTTGTCGAGACACAAAACCCCCTACTGGGAATGACTAAAAGCTTTAAAAGGAATGTGTAGTGTTTAATGTAGTCCAAGACGATAAGATCATATCATCGATGATCAGATCTAATATTTTTACACAGTTTTAAAAAAGCGTTGTAAATTACTAATTAAATATTATTAATAAATTATTAACAAGTCGTTGGACGGCAGTTCCTCGCCTTGCGATGTATTTTATTTTATTTTTAGGTTTACAAATTTTTTAAATAAGTTTACGTTTGCTAAAGTAAATAATACAGTTGAAAGCTAATGAAATAAATGGAACGTTATTACATTCATTTAGCTTTTTTGTTATTAATTTACTAATGTATCAGTAATTCGATTATTGAACGTCATATTGCAACATTGCCCGATGCCTTGTTACCATCCGAGAATATTTCTAAAGTTTTTAATAAGTTGCTTTTTTACCGCCTTAATTCTTAATTTGGAAAGAAAGGGGGGGGGACAACAACAAATGGTTGTTCATTTAAATTTAAATTGTGCAAAATAATTTATAAAAATAATCTTTATTTTGCTATCCAAAAAACATTGCTTAGGTTTAATTTTTAAATAATTTTAAAAGTATTTACGCTTTATAGAAAAATAAAAAGTTTGGTTGCGTGGCCTTCAATTAGCCGTCGAACAACCAACCTCGTCAATATATAATTTTTATAATAATATATTTTTTATTACTGATGTCAAATCTGTCAGGATTAATTAGAAGGGTTAATCGTTAAAATGCATTTTGGCCGTGATAGATTAGTGCATTCTGAGTCTTCTCGCTTCTCTTCTATTTAAAGAAATTTGGAACATCAAATCTGGATCATGTTAAAGTCAAACATTAAATGTTACATAATATAATATTCTTTTTGACGTAATTAAACTTCGAATTTAAAATATTATTTTTAACAAACTTTTGGTTGTCAGATAATTTAAAATTAGTGCTTATGTTTTTCCAAAATATTTATATGAAACTAAATATACCTTGTATGAATGACTTGGTGAGGTTAACTGAAACTTTTTAATTTAAAATTTGTAATTTGACTCAATTTTGAATAAATAAAATTTTTGTTACAACATCGATTATTAAAATTTCCACATCTACTATTTAAAGTACATAGTATGAACTTGCTTTATGAGGAATAAACATCAAAAAATAAAAACACGGTATCGAATTAAACTAAAAAAGGTTTAAAAATTTTCAAAAGCTTTTTAAAATAAAGCTCATAAAACAGAAAAGTTGTTTTTCATATAATTAAAATAAAGCCGTAAGCATGTAAAAAATTTATCGAATTACGATTTAGTGGTTAAAAACCGTTTAAATATTTTTTTAAATTAAGTTTTATTTAAAAAAAATTTAAGCAATTTCAAACGCAGTGGAATATAAAAGTCTGAAGAAAATAATTTTTTTGTTATGATAATAATTGAAGTAAATATAAAATAAGGAATATACAGGGTGTCCCCGTGACCGTGGAGAACCTCTTAGGTGGTGATAGAGAACACTTTTCTAAGACATATTTTTAAATAAAATTTTTGTCCAAGTCCAAACCCTTGGGGGGTACCTCACTTTAAAGCAATTTTTTCAATTTATAATTTCAAGCGGCCATTGCACCAATATTTTTGATTTTTCGGGTTTAATGGATTAAAGCTTTTCTATAGAGAATTTGAATATCTACAAATTATGTTATAACCCCTTATCGCCTAGAATCAACAGATTTCGAGTTATGAATTAAATTAAAGGAAAAAATGTCAAAAAATTCCGAGTTTTATTTTTTTTACTTTTCTTGCCAACCCCGTATCTTTTAAACGAAACGTCTTAGAAAAAAACTAATGGCTCAAACCGGATAGGAAATTTAACGGGCTACAACGTTGGTCTAATAATTTTTTTTGGGAAACCAACCGTTTTCACATAAATTACGAAAATAATGAACAAGGTGTAGGTTAAAAAAACTAAATAAATTCACAAAATTTATTTTAATAAATTTTCAAAATGGCCTCCCTCATTTTCAGCACACATACGTGCTCTTTTCAAAATGTGTTGCACGGTATTATTTATAATGGAGCTTCTTTCATTAAGTTCTGTCACACCTATCTGTATTCTTTCCATTAATTCCTCTCTAGTTTCGGGCTTTCTTCTATCGCTGTAAATTATAGCTTTAAGGGCACTCCATAAAAATAATCTAAAGGTGTTAAATCGGGGGATCGTGCCGGCCAATTGATAAATCCTCCTGTGCCTATCCATTTTTCTGGAAATGCATTATTTAAAAAATTTTGTACTTGGCGTCCAAAATGTACCGGCGCACCATCATGCTGGAACCACATTCCTTGTCTCGATGCCAGTGGAACATCATCTAGCAATAATGGAAGATTTTCTTCTAAAAATGTTAGGTATCCGGCAGCTGTAAGTCTTATGTTTTGTGGAAAAAAATAAGGACCTATAATTCGGTTTCCTAAAGTTCCACACCAACAGTTCACACTGAAACGTCGCTAATGTCCTGTCTCAAGTTTTTCCCTGGGATTTTCTGTTGCCCATCGATGTTCATTTCTACAAATGCGCTTTTTAACAATGTCACTCAAACGTCAAAGGCTACAATGCGTTTTGACATTAAAACACATGCTGCAAGTCAAATTGAGATTTTAGAATTTTGTGAATTTATTTAGTTTTTTTAACCTACACCTTGTTCATTATTTTCGTAATTTATGTGAAAACGGTTGGTTTCCCAAAAAAAATTATTAGACCAACGTTGTAGCCCGTTAAATTTCCTATCCGGTTTGGGCCGTTAGTTTTTTTCTAAGACGTTTCGTTTAAAACATACGGGGTTGGCAAGAAAAGTAAAAAAAATAAAACTCGGAATTTTTTGACATTTTCTCCCTTAATTTAATTCATAACTCGAAATCTGTTGATTCAGGCGATAAGGGGTTATAACATAATTTGTAGATATTCAAATGCTCTATAGAAAAGCTTTAATTTATTAAACCCGAAAAAATCAAAAATATCGGTGCAATGGCCGCTTGAAATCATAAATTGAAAAAATTGCTTTAAAGTGAGGTACCCCCCAAGGGTTTGGACTTGAACAAAAATTTTATTTAAAAATATATAAAAAATATGTCTTAGAAAAGTGTCCTCTATCACCACCTAAAAGGTTCTCCACGGTCACGGGGACACTCTGTATAAAAAAATACTACAAGATACAGATGCGGTTAAAAACTGATTTTTGGCAATAAAAAGGCAAGTAAACCAATATAAATAAATATAAAATATTTTATTTGGTTAAAAAACTACAGTACAAATATATTTTCATTCTGTTTAAATTATATTTTCTATTTTCGAACGCAGACAAAGTTTTATTTACTAATGAACATTTGAATTACTTTGACTTAAAAATTGAAAGAATTTTTCAATATTTTAGACTTTCCCGATTCCGCTTGTTATTTGTGTAAAACACAGGCAAAATACTATAGCTGTTTTAAAGATCTGTTTTAATTAATTAACTAAACAACACTAAGTAAAAACTCATTTAAACACCAAAATGATTTTTAACTTGTTAAAAACCCCACCACGGTGGAGACAATCATGAGCTTTACAATAAAAAGAATTTTAAAATACACTTGGTCGAAATCAAATGTTTATAATATTTATATATATATTTTGTTTATTACTAGTTGTAAAACACCGTACAGTTTTATATTTATTTCTTTTTATAGAACTGTATCTAATTTAGACAAATTATTCAGTCTTTCCTATGTTAAAAACTACCATTATATTTATGTTCCATAATATAGGATCTGATAAGTAGAGTTGTCTAGGATAAAAAACAAATTAAAAAATACTGTTTTTTATTACGTAAATGAGAAAGTAATATAGTGTACACGGTATATTACTATATTAGGTTATAGTATGTATATCATAATACATAGTATACTATGCTACTATATGTATAGTAAATAATATAGTACGTATCTAGTAACTGTTTGGGAAAATTATATTTTTTACTAATTGAAAATACAAAATTAATAATAAACCATAATTTAAAATTAAGAATTGTACTAGATTATTTTGTATTAATATAGTATATTTATATGTACAGTAATATTATACTATACTATAATATAACATACTAACTATACCAGTAGTAACTACTATACATAAAGTAATAATTGAGTACATAATAATAATATATAAATTACTTTTTAAAAATTAAAAAAAATTTGAATTTCCAATAACTCAAAAATACATTTTCATACGTATTGATGGATACGTTTTCTAGAACATAGACAAACCGTCATTCTTTTAGAATATTATAATAGTAAACACATGTTCGAAAAGTTTCCGTTACATTGTGGTTCCAACAAATCACCAACTTGTGAAATATTCTGGCTCTTGCACTGATAAATGATAAACCCATCTTAATACAATTTTTAATTTTGGAAGCTTGACGGAAACAATTTTAATTGTTAGCATATCTTAGTAATTGATTATAATTTTCTGCAAAATTAGTTAAATTTTCCAAATTCTTGGCCGAAAAATGTTGAGCTAAGGTACGTAATTTTTAGCAATTACTTAAAACTTTTTCATAGCAGACAAAGAAAACCCGGTATAGAATTTTAGATTAGACAAGTCCCTTGAACTACATTATTAAGACAAATGTCTTTTTTTCATCTTTCTATTCTGTTTAATCGTTTAATATTCATGGTACGGTGGAAGGATTGGGAGTTTTATAAATTATTTTAACTGTGAGTAAATTTTAATCAACTTTAAATAGCAATGTGTATGTAATTAAGGTAATGAATAACTGAAAATATTAAATAATAAATTAACATTGTAACTTTAAGTGGAACATTAAATTCCAAGCTTTCCTGATGTTAAAATAATTTATATTCATTTTATACGCGAGCTGCTCAATCGGCATAATTAATGCTTTTACCGATGGATTTCCAAACTTTTTCTATAGTATTAGGTTTTTTTTTCGATTTCGTTTTTTTGCGGGTTGTTAAAACGGATAACAACGCTAGAAGATTTTAAAAAAAACTTTGTAAGTCAAATATTTTATTGAAACTTGACTTTATTTGCTTATCTATGCATAGAACAATGAGTAAATTATAGCTCGAAGCTCCTTCGCAAAACTTTAACCAGTGGAAAAGATTCAGGTTACTTTTCTACTCGTAAGCGTTCTGGTTAACAAAACACAAAACAAAGTATTTTCTATAGAATCCAATTCGCCCGGGTAGTTTCTATTTTTCTTTAAATTGAAATTTTAAACTATCAACCCAAATACGCACCGAAAATAATCTTAGTGCAAGCAAATATATTGTTTCATTTTTCTCTTTTTTCTTAATAAATTCATACATTCCAATTTTAGTTGTCGATGTCAACAACCCGAATTTTTTTTCCAGATTTATTAACGCGAGATTAGATGTTTTATAATAAAACTTTTTACAAAGTTTACTTTAAATTTCCTATGAGATTGCTTAAAACAAATTGAGTTTTTGTTTCAAATCGAGAATAAAATTTGAAAAAGAAACTTTTAAAAAAATAATGTAATGTAACATTTTAGAATCAAATAAAGAAGTAATGAAAACATAATTTTAAAAGAATAATAAGAAAAATATGGATTTTATTTATTTTTAAATCACGAAATACAATCGCGTCCGCTGGTAACGTAATTATGCTAACCAGAGCGAATCTTTTTTGTTCTTTCATGCACCCCTAGTGAATTCACTGACCGTGTCTATGCATATATTAGTTGAACCATCCACCAGTAGCTTATGTCCCACCACTCTTTCTGTCCACACATAGAAATCAATGCTCTGTTGCGTTTTTAGATAAAACTAACCTCACAATATTTTTCTTTGTTTATTAACTGTATTTAACCTCAAAAACACTCAAACCTTTTACAAAGAGAGTTACACGGCAAGCAGGTATTGCATCTGTAATGCTTGAAAAAGTATTTAGCCCATTTCCGAACAAATCTTTTTGAAAAGCCCACGTATAGATGACCACAATTTTCTATTAGCGCGGTAAATTCGATATTTTAATTATCACCTGCAAACTTCCTACTTAAACATTTACTTTGCCATAACAAAGAATTAAAATACAGTAAACATTCACACAACTAAAAATACACTATGCACACAAAATTGTTTAGCTTATGCTAACAAGTGCCAACTTAAGTGGGGACGTTCTTATTACACAACCAAGCTTGGACATAACATCGTTGTTTTATGTAAACAAAAACTTGTGAAAAATTAATAGTAAATATTAGAAGGTCAATTGTTGATGTTTCCTCAATTTGAAAATTTTGCGTTGCTACTTAGCCTAACAGAATGGAATAGTGGTGAACTGCGAAGTTAGCATTTGTATGTTTAAGCCACACATTTAAAAAAGGATGAATACTTTTTAATTTAAAAAAATAAAAATTTAAATGCTAAGAATACAAGGAACTGTTTGCGCCGAGCTTTCGGTCATTTACATTCGGCTCGGTCTACATATAAACTTTTATCCCTTGAGGTTACAACATTTTAAATTCTAAAAGCTGCCGTATCTTTAGAAAATGTTTACTTTCTTCCATTTTTAATACTTACAGGTCTTTGGGTAGTTCCTTGAAACTCAATTGAATCACAGCCAATGTTGCCATAGTTCATCCATTCCAAATTCTTTTAAAAGAAATTTGCAATTAATTTTTGATATAATTAAAAAAACATATGTTAAAGTGTTTCCTTGCTTGTTAACACTGATTATTGTGTTTTGATATTGCTTATTGGTGTCGGACACAGAATCCGCCTTCGCAAAATCTTTAATCCGGATTAAATATAGTAGCAAGCCAATGGAAAATGTCTGTTAGTACTAACAAGCTAATAGAAATTATCGCTTAACTTCAATGGCTTGTTAAAAGTTTTATGAAACCGGGAATAAGCTTGATTCATGGTTACATACATCGAACTACGCATGAATCAAACCCAACGTATTATAAATGATCACTTCTGTATTTCTCAATCGATTTTTAATTTTGTTCTTATTTGTATCTTTACAAGTAATTACATTACTTTCGTTCTTCTATGAAATAGATTGGTTTTTCAAGAAAGTTTACTAAACTAAAGTTTTAGCCCGTTAAATTTCCTATTCTTACTTGATTGTATATTTTCTGTAAAACATTTCGATTAAAGGATACAAGGTTTGCAAGAAAAAAAAGTAAAGTAAACTACCATTTGTTATTTTTATCTTATGTACAACTCAAAAGCCGTTGATTTGAATCAATTAATGCCTATAATATTACAGGGTTCACAGTTGACCGATCTTAATTTCTTAATATTAAAAAACTTACTGTTTAGGTTGGTTTCAACTAATATTGACGCTCTAGTTGCATATTTTGCTGTAAATAATTAATTATGTCAAAGTAATTAATTTCTTTTTCATATTAAATAGACCAACCTAACCTAAAAAATCTGCATTTTAATTGTTGCACCAGAATAGAAATACATTAAGTATATTAGCACTAAAACACGCAGACGTTTGTATTTTATAAAATTAATGAAGTATAACTTGGTGCATTATGTGTACGTCAAAAGATAATTCCAAAAATAGTTTCAAGAAATTAAAAAACCTTTAGTTATTCCACATGGGAAAACAAACTTAAACTTAAACAATTACTTAGTTAATTGCTCTAAATAAATAACATAAATTTAAGAAATTCAATTACATGATATTCGTAAATGGGTTGCTCTGTATAAATAAAATTTTTATAGTTGATCGCAATAATAGTGTAAGTATTGAATTT
The DNA here is from genome assembly GCA_036346125.1 of Lycocerus yunnanus. Lineage (NCBI taxonomy): Eukaryota > Metazoa > Arthropoda > Insecta > Coleoptera > Cantharidae > Lycocerus > Lycocerus yunnanus. Next base: position 2,568,086 of record JARFIX010000017.1, read on the forward strand.
TTGAATTATATGTTCGTGTCGACCATAAACGATATCCAAGTTAAGTAAGTGGAAAGTCTGTATAGCTTTAGCGACAATGTTGAATTTTGATTTGCAACAAATCACTTAACACCATTTTCTATTGCTTGAAAATCACTTTAGTCACAATTCTTTATTTAAAACAAACGAGAGTATTTCCAATATGGAAAATAAAAAAATTTGGATAGTTAAATTTAAGTACAAATGTTTTGAAAATAAAATTTAATTTTTAAAACTTCTAAATGTTTTTACTTGCGGCCCCAGTGGTTATGTTCGGGGTTTAATAGGGGTAATAACAAAATTGTTACTGAAAATATTACAAGCTTTGGTTTAAACTAAATAATTCATAGTAAAATAAATATTTAAAAATTAATAGGCTAAAAATACATAAATAAATTAAAATATCTGAAAAATTCAATAAATAAGTTATTACTGGAAGCTGATTGTAATGATACCTTTTAAGACCCTTTTGTAATATCTGAGCATTTACTAGTGCGTCTTTGATTAATGCTGATTCGATATAACACGGTCTACTCAAAACCTAAAAACAGCTCAAACTTTACGCCTATTCAAATTATCGGGTCACGTAATTGTCTTCATTTAGCGCTTTTTTGTTTAGCGCTTTGTAGTCTAGAACGCATCCTAAGCGCTAAACGAGGTCTTACTGTATTCGTAATCAATATTTCACAACAATGATTTCGATCCATGATCTCTTCATATCGACGACGATACCGCAAATGTATGAATTACAAGATAGTAATATTTACTTAACTGACCAAACGTTGTAGCAGAATTTATAGTTTAATGTGTAATTCCAACAACGCTAGGAATAATTGGGAGCGACAGGGATTCGAACCTACGACCACCAGGCTACTACTATACAATCTACTTTAAGAAATTGATTTTTAAATAAATTGCAACTGCACTAATCTTTTTTTTAGACCAAGCAGGAGGTGAGAATCTTGAAAAAGACTCCTAGCTGATCTTAGCACCCCGCGCATTTGAACGCGTTGCGCACGTCAAGAGTGACGACCAAGGCATACTTCCTCGTTCTCCATTTACCGCTGCGAGCTTCTTTTACTACCCTCACGATAGTATCGAGAGCGTGGATAGTGTATCGACTCTTGCAAAATCCGAACTGAGAGTCCGAGACCGCCGTTCAGCTCGATGTTTTTCTAAAGGCGATTAAATATTAGCCTCTCTAGTAGTTTGCCCGCATGGCCGAGGAGTCATGTGAGGCGGTAGGACTACGCTTCTTGTATTAATTAAGGACTTTAGGCCCTTGCAGATCAAAACTAACCTGGCCACCTTCGACCTTGCAGGAAACTCTCCCTTGGCAAGGCAATTGTTGAAGGCCAGTAGAAAGGCTCCCCCGCAAACGGCAACCGCCGCATTTATTGCTTTACCCAGGATCCCGTCTGGTCCCGGGGCTTTGACGAGTTTTTAGCTCGTCCATGGTGAAGGGGTTAGAGAGGAAATCTGGGGGGGGCTTAGGAGCGGCTCTTGAGTGACTTCATGTTCAAGAAACAAGATCACCGGTATTTCCCGAACTTCGTGTGAAGGTAGTCCATTGTTGTTTTTGCTCCTCAGCAACTGCACTAATGTATTTTGATTAATCGTAACCAAGGTTCGCTTCTTCTTCACTTTTCTTATTAGATATTTATAGTTGATTGTTATGGTTCCCATTTCTTAGCTCCATTAGCTAACAATAATAATATCAAAAAATTTCATATTAAGTTTTAACCATGAATATTGTTATGGACAATAGAGCCATTATAGTATGTTGTCTTCCAACACATAATGGCAACAACATAAATGACCAGCAGTGTAGCGTAAAACATACACCGGCCGACTTTAAAGCGGTAGACCATGGTTCGATTCCTAGTCGAGTCGGATACACTGCTGTGATCAAAGGTCCAATATCAATCTGTGGACCATGGGGAAGGCAACGGGAAACCACCCCATTAATTATATTCCCTAGTAATGTCAGCTTGGCTTCAGCTAAGTTGACTCCAACATCCGGATACGGATAGGCACCGAAAGAAGAAGATGTTGTCTTCGACGTGATGGGGCTGCTATCGAGCTATTCGTGATATAAGCATATACTGTGGTTAAATCTGGTCATGGTTCTCGCAAGTCTGTGTGGATCTGAAGATGGAGAATCGAAAAGTAATAAACACGTGCATTTCTAACAAAAACATTGTGTATAATAAAATTAAATAATTCAATTTATTGTAGCTTCTTATTTATGACGATTTGCTGTTTGAATCAACTTAGATGTAATGGGTTCGAGCATTCTTGTTGGTTAAATAAATTACACGTAGGTGGCTTGTCATTGACTTCTCAAGGGAGCTATCAGTTATCTAGCTTGTTAAATTTTTACAATTTAATTAATAGGATATTTATTTCTACAAAATTCCATGTATTCCAAAATTAAGCTGATGTATTAATTATAATGCAACAGCTTAATTTTCTTTGACCTTTAAAAAATTAATAGGATCCATTGCCGTGGGGGCTAAGAAAGGATTAAACCGCCACTGTTTTCCCATTAAGTTAATAGATTCGTTTTTCTGTGCTGTGCCTACGTTTAACAATGTAAAAAAATTAAACTTAATTAAACAAATTAACTTTGTTCGTTAAACTTCTTCAACTTAATTTGTTTGAAGATATTCGAACAGTACAAAATGATTTGCCACTTTTCTTTCAATCACCTCGCACTTAAAGTGCAAAGTTTATGAAAGATTTTAGGTTTTAAAATTTCTTAAAATAGGGTTTACACTAATAGGTTGTATAAACCCAAAAATTAAATACAAAATATTTCTGAATTATCGCAAAACATTATGGAACTTGCGTAAATGCAAAAGTTTATAAATTTTAATATTCATAAAATATATTACCCTACTGAACAAGTTTAATTTTACAACACATTTTGCACCAAATTTCAACTTTAGTTTCAATAACAAAATAATAAATTTTGTGCATAAATATTTAAATAAATTACTTTTTAATAGCAAACCTTGGGTCGTTTGGCACCGAAGACTTTTTCTACAAAATATTAAACTCCAAGAAAGTTTAATTTTCAGCAGTTCCATTCCTATGGGAAGCTATTCAACGTGAGGTGATTTTAATGAAAAATTATGTAATACTACAATATGTGGGTGCTTCAGAAAATAATTGAATTTAAAAATTTTAATTTGCGCAAAACTACCTTGGATTTTGAAGTGTGTTAGGTATATCAGCAGTTCAGCGTTTATAATTAATTAACCATTCATACAGCCGAACTAATTTTCAGGTTTGCGGAAGCGGTCATAACAAGTTCGAATTTTAAAGCGTAAATAATGGTGCTCACTTTTTCCATTTGCAAGTCCATATTTAATATTTTTATTAACCATTCGAAAGAATTTATTTCTGTAAAATAATTTATGTCTTCATCGATTTCTTACTAAATATTATTACTTATTTGCAAACCAAGAAATTTTATTAGGAAAGAATTTGTTACCGAATGGATTAAAATTATGCGATATTGAAAAATATTCGTTGTTTGGGGCGAATTACATATTTTCTTTCGCTTTGTTCGCTTTGTTTTAGTTCCTTCAGAGCAATTTATTAATTACGATAAAACATGCAAAAATTGTCGAATTTACGTCGAGAATTTTATTTTCTTCTTTCATATTTAGAAAAGTTTGTCTTGGTGAAATAGGAAGAACACAATAAAAGTAATACAATAAGTTTAGTGTAAATCTGAGGATGGGTATTACTAGCGCGATATAAATGAAGTGTCGGGTGCCGCGTCACTTGCCTGGACTAGTCAGGATACGCCCCGGAATGTGGATATTAAAATTCCTTGGCAGTCGCGGTACAGAGCCGGTTGCAGACTTCGAGAACTAAATGATTTTTAGAAGGAATTGTGAATTATTACACGATATAGGATCGTGAATACATTTAATATTTTAATGGAATATGAATTATGCAGGAGCACGCAAAAGAATATACAATAAATCAACAAACAAGAAGCGGACACTTCATTTGCGGTAAAACTTACATATCCTTTGATAATATTGAAGAAAAATTATTTTCCATTTCAATTTTCTTCCAATCGCTTATTTTTAAAATTTATTAGGTCAAAAATTTACGAAATTCGTTTCAGTTAGATTTAATTTCTTGCAATTATAATTTGACCTAAAGGATAAACGTTGTAGATTGCCAGCTTTAATTTTAAATCAAATTTTATGTGATGGCATTTAATAACTCATTAGATAACCTCTTTTATAACGTCTTTTTTGTAATTTATTACTACAGACAGTCAAAAAGTTTTAATTTGTCTAAATTTGTACCAACATCCGCAATTTTAAATATTAGGAGCATTCGGTAACGAATTAGGATGCTCAGGGAGTTGCTTTATTTCACTTTGAACTTTGTACAGTTTGACCACAAACCAAAACAGTACCTATCTACACAAGGTTTATCTTATTATTGCACAATACACCAATTGAATTAGCTGTTTAAATTAAACTTTAATTCAGCAAATCAGAGTTAAGTTCAGATTTGCAATTTAACTGTTCTACAGTCAACAGTAAAGTTATATATAGGTAATTATTATATGAAATCAACTCGATAAAAGTGATTACAAATTTAAACCATCAGGATTATATTAACTATAAACAATATAATGCATTGCTATGTCGATAACTTCTAAATTGATAGACACCATTCAAGATCTTCAAAAATTCTGTCATTGCATAAAATTTTTATTTCTCGAACTATCATTTTAAATTTTCGATTCACACAAACTTATCGCAAATCAATAATAACATGTCTGCCCACCCATCATCACATTATCTTTATAAAATCTCCCCCTACGTATCATAAAATTTACAAATTACCAATCATAGCTTAAATATTCATAAATCATTTTCAAATCCTTCATCAAACATACATTTATCATATTCAAATTCTTAATTATTATTCTTTAAATTTCTCATTATTTGCACAACATAAAATTCATCCTAACCTTCAGCGATTATTTCAATTATTTATATATCTTTCTGTTATTAAATCACACTTTTTAAAACTCAAATAAAATTTATTATTTGCATGTTAGATTAAAATTTTAAAAATTAATAGCTTAAATAAACAATAAAACAAAATTATTATTAAATTACATTTATCATAAATTTCAAAAACTTTATCTCTAAGACACTCAAATTTTTAAAAAACAACTAATTATAAATCAATCATTCAATACTTAATAAAAATTATAATTCCCATATCATTCATTCAAATAATTAATCAAATGCTTTATGAAATACGAATAATTTATCAATAAATTTATAAAATATAATTAAATATTTAGACCAATTTTTCTTTATGTCGTTGTTTCTTTCAAGATCCCTCGTCTACTTCCCCCTTCTCCGTCTACGCTAAATTCTCTTGGAGAACCCCACAACTTTGGAGTTTTTTGCCTTATTTCCTTTGTCCTTGTGCAAAATTCCAGTCTATACCCAAATCATCTATCCAATTGAGACTACAATCTTAAGTTTCATCGACCCTTTATGGGTGGAAATGTCACCACATGACATCTAACGTCATACGCCCGGAAAATATATTATCGACATGTGTCCTATACAAATAATAATAAATAGTAAACGTATTAAATGATGCCAAAAAATTATAATGTAGTACTTTTCTGTTCAAATGTCCTTTAGTTTCTATAAAAAAAACATAAATTAAGAAACTATTAACTCGTTGCTTTTTTGAAACATAACCCAAAATAAATGAATAGTATTGTCACGGCTAGTGAAAATTAATTATTTGATTATTCATTAATTGATGTATTAAATTCATATTGTTTATTTTACCTATGTAAATAAATGTTTGCTTCTGTAATTTTTATTTTTATTATTACTATCCTATTCACAAATTATTACAAGTAAGTGTATGTGTACCTGGCCGGTGTAATTACTTTTGTTCTTTCATTATTCATACATACAAAATATACAACTCTTAATCTAATATATGACCCTTACAAATTATACGTAGTTAATATTTTTCATACCTCCAATTTCAAATATCTACTGCTTATTGATTATAATCTTTAATATTAAATTATTGTAAAATTTTAATTTGTTACTTCAGGAAAGCAAACTTTAAATCTCTGGAATCCAGTTAAATTAAGAAGGATTTAAAATCAAGTTGTTCACGATAATAATAATCAATTATTAATATTAAATATAAAATTCTTCTGTTGAAATCTAAAATTTTCTGCTTATTTTACTATCGAAACTATAAAAATAAATTATTCATAAAAATTATTTAGTAATCATAATATTTTTCATATACATAAGTAATATTCGTGACTTAAATTCCGAGTTTTGAAGCTAAATTCAATTTTGACTAGAAATAACCATGTACTCTGTTTGTTGTAAAACAAACAGCAGTTTTTTTAAATATTGAAATTTTATAGGTATATTATGCTACGTATACGTAAAATTCGTCTCTATCTAATATGTTCATATATTATTTGTGCTATTTAAATTACATAATAGTAGTAGGTATTATATTAAAAATATAATATAAAACAATTAGCTGTTTTTACGATTCCAATAAAAATAAAAATATTTCATAGCGACAAGTATCCTATAACATCGTTGTACTTACAATAAACGTTTGTGATAGCAATTTATATTTTTATGTTTACCACAACTGCCACCATGTCAGGATATGAAATTTTTATTGAATTTTGTCATAATATTTTTCACAGGAAAAATAAATAAGAATAGGCTGCACGAAAATCCTTAATAAAAATTTTGTTGGTATTACAAGTTTTTAAATTTAAATAAAAGGCGACTTTTATAAAGTTAGACATATTAGACTCCAAATTTTAATTACTTTAAGGGTTTTCTTGCGTCATAAAATTTAATGTAATTAAAAGTTACATAACTAAGAAACTTTTGAGAAAGAGAAATCACTTTTATGGATAAGAAAGCAAAATTAGAATAAGTACACGCGTGGGCGCTTTTCGTGATGATAAAAGTAAATCAGGAGAGAATCTTCTCTACGATTGAATTTTCTTAGGCCAAAGCCTTGATTGCTGATTTCGTGGACACGAGCTACTTGGGAGTAACTATGCGTCGCACATACTTCGTGGTAAATGTGCGTTAACTTGAGGGTTTCATTATTTATTTGTACCCAACCGGAATTACCTAAATACTCTTCCAGTTTAATCAAAAATGACCCTGTTAAAATGGATGACAGAATATTATACTTGAATTATTTTGTTATTTCCATTCCGCCAGCATGTAACAACAACATTTTGATAAAACACAATTTTGTTAAAAACTTTTCTCTAGTTTTAATTAACACACACGCGCAAACAACTCTTGTAATAATTTATACACCAAAACCTGGTTTATTGTTTACCGTTTTTATTTATCTTGCGCAATTGGCAAATGCATTTAAATACTTAATAATCTAAATACGGAATTTATTGCGAAAATAAGCTCGTTCAGGTTCTGCTTTTAGAAAGGCGAAGCGAACCGCACAATAAGTAACAATTACAAAGAAGTAAACCATAATGTACTTTCCAGCATTTCGCAAAATGAGTTTAAGTAAAATAGCGGAACCCTTTATGTGATAGAGGTAATGTAAATTTGAACTGGAAACTTGCGTAGACAATATACAGTGCTTTTATTAGGATGCAGTGCAATATTAGGACGAGGTTGAAGAAGCTCCAAAACGCAAAATTATTACTTTCAGAAATCATCAAAATTGTCAAAGCATTTGAAATAAAACCAAAATGTAGTCACGAGCTTGAACATTTAAACCAGGTTTAGTATTAATCGGTAATAATAATAAGCAATTGAAATGAATTGTTGGAATATTATTTGTAAGTAATCTCATTGTCAGTGTGAATTTTAATTGAAATTAAATACATAAAACTAAATCATATTAGAAATAATAAACTAAAATTTTAAAAAATTTCATCAAAATGTGTTGGGCAGATAATAACTAAAACTCATTGCTCATGTTTATTTTAACCTGTTAATTTTTAATATTTTAACGAATACAAACAATAGCAGAATTTGTAACAAGCCTGTAAGATAATACAGAGCGTTGGATAATACACGTAATTTAAAAGTAATATTATAATTCACATTGTGTCGCAGATTGGAAATGCACCGATTAGGAAAAATAAAGAAAGCGGTAAAAAAGAGGTAGTGAATTAAAGTTAAGGTACAGTATACTATACGGCGACCAAGAGAAAAGTGTGTAAATGACAAAAAGGCAAGTGATTAGATAAAATAATATTTTTATTATTTTGAAATCTGGAAAGAAGCGAGAAGTGACGGAAAAGATATTGAGGTACACAGAAAATGTTAACAGCAGTATAGTTTCCAAAAGAAATTAATGAAAATGAAACAAGGGTAATGATGAATTATAAAGTATTAGAAGAAATGAGTAAAGAGAATGTGGTGCAAGTAATGAAGACATTTAGAATGGAAATCTTTGGAAATTTTGCATTCAGCTATGAAAATATAATAATACACAGAGAAGGACCCACGAAGAAGAAATTCCAAATTAATGTGATGAAATCTTATTTCCTAGATAAATAGTTGAGATGAAGTACAGGACTCGAAATGGAACTATTCACAAACCGTAACGGAATTTGTAAAATTATTTCGCTAATCTAGTCGTGCGCCTCACCAATTAGATTAATAATATTTGACGTATTACAATATGTATATATTATGGTGATTACAAAGCAGAAAAGACAGTTTCTCTACTTGCATTTATTAACCACAACGGATTTATATACTTTCTTCAAACCGGAACGGCTTTCCGGTGCGTTTCCATTTATTTCAAATCCATCAGCAACATATTAATCTTAATAAATAAAAGTGAATGTTCGTATGTCTATCCCCATAAAATTCTACCCAACGGAAGGCTCTAACTAAGTTAAATTTTAACTGGTGAATCCTTTACAAATTCTTAGGTCAACGCCGCTATCCCCAGCTCTAAACATATTCCCAAAACTATTTTATTAACAAATCCATAAATTTCATCGCAAATCTTTTTACCCAAGTACCTTAAATTTTAGAAATGTTCTTAAAAATTTAAATTCGATAAAATAAGATGTCGTCAAATATGTTAATAATTTATAAAACAGAAAGTTTGCTTTTTTATAATCTTACTAAAACAAACACCGCAATTTACATTGTACCATGACGTTCTTTTCTTGATGTCTACAAACATCAAAATTGGAATTCTGGAACTACTCTCTTGTTAGTTCGGTTTATTAAACTTAAAATTTAAATTGTACAGCCACCTAACGTATGTCATATATGCATTAGCTAACCATAGGCGATATTTAAGTGGTAGCTATTTAAAATATGTAATTATAAGGTGGAAATGATTCAAAATTAAAGCCATCCCTGAATAGATTTCGAATAAATTTAACCCCCCGGGCAAAGCCGGGTATCCTGCTAGTATTTGATAAATTATAACAAATCAAGTAATAGGCATTGCTTTACAATAAAGTAATATTACAAATATAATGTGACAAATGAGTAAGATTAATTTAGTTCACCTTACTGTCCTAGTGGATACCATGCCTGCGTAAAATAAACCGGATCGAAAGAATTTCATTGTGCTATAACCAAAAAGCTCATGTAATAACAGAAATACGAAATGAAGGAAGTATTTAAAAGTTTAATAAAAAAGTTTGACCTCTCAGGAAGTCCACGTTATATTTAGGATTTGAAGAACTTTTAGTAAAAGTAAAATCTGTGGATAATGAAACATTTAAAAAATAAGTAAGAAATTCATAAGAAGAGTAAGTAGTTGAAAATATTTTAGTTTTTGAACTTTCTGTATTTTGAAATATCATACATGTAATGTTACTTCTCGTAAGTATCAAAGTATTAACCACTTGCCAACGTTTATGCACTTTTTGATTTCTTTTTAGATTTGTTGACACAGCAGAATCGCTATATAACTGACGATAGCAAAATCGTAAAACGAACTTTTTATAATTTTTTATACCACGAGTTTTCTGGAAGATTTCAAAATATTATTTTTGTAAGAGAGCAATATTGCCATTTGTTATTGCAACACTAAAAAATTTAAATTTGTTAATACTACGCAATAACTTTTTTTATCATAACAAAATATTGGTTAAACAAAAAAAAATTAAATTATTTAAAGGATTATGAATAATTGTTTAAATCACATGGTAATTCTAGACTTTCAAGTACGGGATTTGTTTTAGCATAGTCAAAACAGTAAAACATTTACGCCGCGACCTTAGAGTCAAAACGCTATAAAAGCATAAGAAATACGAAAATTTATTTATGGACAATTTTTTGAGAATTAAATTTTAAAAAAATATGCTTAACAAGGAATACTTTTTTTTAACTTAAGGTAGTACAGGAAGCATTGAAAGTAGGATATTTGGACTTTTTTAAACTTACATATAAAGTTAAAAATATAAGTATGCCATCGGCGATATTTTTGAAGACTAATTGAACTGTTTAAAATCAGCAAAGAAAAACTTGTTTTATAACAGCGGTTAAACTTATTAAATTTTAAAAGTAAATTTAGTATTTATAAACTAATTTAGGTTAGTAATATAATTTATTTTTGTATTTTCTAAATTTCATTTTGCAATGTTGTACCTCTTTATATATAAGTAGTTACATATTGTATTCGGATTAACAAGGTTTTTTTTGCTCATTGTCTTTCGACGCTGGTTTAGGTACCTGAAGGCATAAATAAATACAAAAATGAGATTTACATTTGTTGAATTTTATAATTTCAAAGCTTGCGAGATGGTTTTGATTATTTCGAGCGAAATTGCTAAATAAACGGTTCAACTGATACACCGCTTTTATAAAATTTTAATTTTTTATGTTTTGTTAAAATACAATCCTTTCTTTGTGTTGATTATTAAAAATAAATTGTTATCTCTCTTACCAAGTTACCATCTTTATTGCTTTTGATTTGTGGAAAATGGAATATTTTACATAATCATTTGAATAATATTTTGCAGAGCGGAACGGCATAAACTTGTATTTTAATTTTTATGTATGTGCTTTATGACGACCGAATTAACTATTTGAGCAGATAGAAAAACTAAACCATTTGTTATGTAATTTTAAACTAAAAAGCACTCGACAATTATTCTAAACTAAAGTAAATTATCATAGACCCGACACTGTTGTATTCTCTTCATGATATAACAAAAATCTTTCTTCTTTTATGATTAAGCGAGGATTAATTTTTGCATGAACAATCGAACTGCATGAATCCAGAGTCGTAACCTTAATCTGTTAATCAACAAGGGTGACATAATTATGTAATACATACTTAACTTTGTTTGATAGGTTGACTTTTGTTGCCGAAACAGGAGTGTCACAGGGCAATGCAATATAAGGTGTAATTTTTGTATCTTTATAACTTCAAAACGAATACAAAAATTTGAATGCTATTTTCTATAAAATTAGACATAATTCTACAAAAGTTTTTATATTCTGGTCATAACAAGCGCTTCAGTGCCAGCATAACTTCATATTGAACGGGTTGAGATGGTGGTACAACCACTCCAAAAAGAAGCATCATAGGCTGTTTCTTTTTAATATCGAACTAGCACTAAATATTAAAGCCGTAAAGAAATTAAAAGCTTTGTTTAATATTTGAATTTGAATTAATTCCATAAAAATTGCAGACAAATTTTGTGACTGTTGTGGTCGTGTTTCAATAATTTTAAATCAATTTCCAAATTGCGTTAGTTGGTTGATTAATTTCTTTTCCATTTTTTAACTTTCCAATCAAAGAAGTGTTTTTCAATATAGTGGAAACTCTTAACATTTGTTCACCTTCCTTTCATGTTTATTTCGTTAGCAATAAATTAGAGTTATTTAATTACTAAAATAAAATAAAGAAAAAAAATTGGACGTTTATTAACTTTTTTCAAAAGGACTTTGATGGATAAAAGGGAAATAAAAAAATGTTTTGGTGATTTACCAGATAAAAATGTAATAAAAAAAGCTAAATAATGTGTTTCTCTAGGCGTTAATGTAATTGGTTTCTTAAAATATTGAATACATTGTTCTTTTAGTTTTGTTTTTGGCGCGGTTTCGACTTCTCTTATCAGAATTTATAAAATAAACTATTCGTGCGGTAATTAATTATGTTTGGATGCTCTACTATATATTGATAATACGAAACAACTTTTTTGAAATGTATCAGATTTTAATTATGATATCATATTTTAGTAATTTCGTGAGAATGGCTTGAATACCATGCACACGCTAGCCCACCACCAAAGCTCATTTTATTTTAATTATTGAGCGTTAAACAATGGGTATAATTACGTGTAATTTTCACGTTTTTATAACGATGTTGTCTATAAATTATTTGTGTAAAGTGTAATCATGTATAAATTAAGCCATTAGTTAAAGCATGTATCAAATAATCTCGTATGCGTGCACGAATGCACAAGTGTAGTAACCCACTAATTTATCTTAACATTCTATTGTTAGCTAATTTATTCCTAATCTTAAAGGATTTCCTTATGGATATAAGGATATTAGGAAAGGATATGAAATAGCACGCCCTTTATGGAGTAACCAGACTAAGTAAAATCAAGCGACTCATTTATTTTCATTAGTAAGTGTCATCTATAAATTTCTATTTGCTTAATTTGTTTGTGATAATTTACACCAAACTACAGTTAGATACTCGCTAAAGCGAGAATATATTGCTCGGCGGACCGAAAAGAAAACGTGATTTTTAGGTTAGAATATTTTTAATTATCTTCTCTTACGCGAACGCAGGTTTTAACGGTAGAAAAGATAATAAGAACATCGGAGATTAATAAATCAATTTAATAGTTCCCGTAATGCCTACTTTTGTATAAGTCATAGGCAGAAGACGTTAAAAAAGCATTATCTGCATCTGCTTCGCACTAGTATCACACACCTATTCCTCATGTTTTGCGAAAGTCGTAATCCATTCTAAATTTTATTGTATGAACGTGTATACAGTTTAACAGTAATTTTTATGGTTCTAAAATTTTCTGTTCCCAAACTAAAATATCTTGTATTAACAACAAATAGCTGTAATGTGACTAAGACGGTGCACATACATTATAAGAAGATTTGTCTAAAAATAATTTATAACTTGTTTACACAAGTTGCAACTTTATAAGAAGAATTATATACATCTCGGTACAAATTTTAGTGCACAGAGTAATACATTAAATTGCAGAAAATATATAACTCGAATTACACTCTTTGGAAACTGTAATTTAGTATCACAACTGCAAGGCTTTGTTTCGAGCTTAAAATATTGCATTAACATTTAAATACCATTTTTTTTGTTTATTTAATGTTGCGATACAAAACTGTTATTGATTACCTTTATGTCAGGTGTTGACACTTACATATCATCATGATTGCTTTAAAATGTAGCCCAGAGGTAAAATTATTTGGCAACACTTATAAGTTATGCAACATAGTGAAACCCTTGTTAAAATATTAACTATGATAACTAAATTATCACACCTTCTCTGTACGGGATTGAAACAAAACGAATTTCTTTATAAAACATCGCCACGTCATCGGATATGGATAAAGCCAGATTTTGACAAAAAAATGAATCACAGTTAATCATCTTTACCTGACCAATCCAGCAGCTTTGAAGCTTTTAAATCAAATAAAAATGTTGGTTCCTTGGTTCAAAACCCGACGATGCGATGTTTGTGGTATTTTTGTCTATTTTCTGTTGCGAACTAATCAAATCTATTCTCCTAAAAGATAAACTTGGTGATTTGATCCCTGCACGGAGTCACTGGTATGGAATAACGACCAGTTTCCAGTGTAAGCTGAAATCGACTCTCACAATTTCGTAAAAAATAATTGTTTAATTCAAAATGATTTTGTTTGTTTCAAATACGCATTGATGATGCGTGAACGCATGGTCGAGCATGCAAAACAACTAAATGGAGCGTTTATGCTAAACCCTTTCAATGAGTTTATTAATTACGGATCACAAATCTGAGGAAAACAATGGGAGTGTAGTGACCAAAGTTTAACGTTTTAACTGCATTTGTCTGAAGTTATTAATGACATCTCACGTGCTTAAATTATACATTAGCCAATTGCAATTTCACATTTGGGTTTTTCCTTTGCAAAATAATGACATTCATTTGGAATATGTTTAATGGAACGGTTGATATAAAAAAAGTAATGAAAGTCATTTATGGATATGTCGCGTCGTCGATGGAGTAGACTTACAAAAAGAAATGAACACTTGGATCCTATGAGTTACCGAAGTAAGACAGACATGAATTGTAAATAATTTCAATATGCGGTAGTCGATTCCTTTATATACCTCATTCATCCACCATTCTGGAGTTGCATTTAAGTTGAATAACTAAGTGTATAATTCAAATAATGCATTACGTTTCAGAGATATCATTAAAAGCTTTGTATGCATCCAACTATGCCACAAACTATCAAGTACACGAGAAAACGCGTACTTTGCATGTACACGATTTTACTTCACAAAAGCCGTGGTTATCTCGAGTCTTCTAGAAACTTTTTTAGTACTGCATTCAAATACGTGTAAGCAAACTTAGCGGCTACGATTTTAAATAAAAAAATTACAATATCATAGTGAAGTTTACCCGAGTCTGTATACCACCCTACAGCTTCAATTTATTCAGTACAAAAATAAACTCCAATTATCCGAACTAATGCGGGATGAAGTGTGTACCTCAGATTATCTAAAACTCTCATTACACGGAATTTTCGTTATAAAGTGTAACCATATTCTTAACTTTTCTTTGCTAACATTCAACTGACATCCAGAGTGACTAATGGCATCATCATCTTATTTGACAGATTGATAACCGGAGACAAAGAAGCTGATTTTTAAACATTACTGTGTGTTTTTAAATACTTACAAAAGATTTCCGTTATCGGCAGAACTCGGATAACGCGCACAGTTTTATATTGGCGTTTGGAATAATACGCAGGATTGTTTGAAGATGTTCGGTTCGTTTATCGGACAACTTGAATAATCGCAGTTTTACTGAAACAATTTTTATCATTATAATGACTACTTTCGTATACACTACTACGTTCTACTCTCGTATTCATAGACAAGTATTATTCTTTACTAATGCTTAAGTATCGGGTTTGAATTTCGTAGTCACAAATTCAGTACTTACTAAGCAAGAATACTTGGCGAAAGTGTTACCTTTGACCGACATTTGATTAAAATTTGTATTTTATCCAAGTTTTTCCATTCTATGAACGTAAAATATGCAATAATGAAATTTAAATTTGATTCTCAAGTATTAGTATATGCTTAAATACTTGTCCATGAATACGACCGTAAACCAATCTTTTAAAATCTATTATTTGACTTTAAACACATGAGAATGATCATGTATTGTTAAAAATAAAAGTTGCTTAAAATGATGTATACTTTACAAGAAAAAGTAAAAATAATATTTATTTTCGATAATTTGAAAATATAGACCACTAGTACGTGATAAAGTTAGTACAAAACTTTAAAAAGCCGTTTCCGTATGCAGCAAAATTAATAATCAATACAGAATTTTTTCGAAAAGTTGCTAAATAAATAGTTTCATTCATAATGTGCTAAAAGTCAAAAAAAATTATTAAAATTCCTGAAAATTCATGAAATTAAATTTTCAAAATGTTTTCCATTATTGGCCCAACAAAAGTACTACTTTTTTTGAGCTTTTTAAGATTTTCGGGAGAAGTTTTGTAAACTACTGTTTTCAAATTACTTCAGACAAAAAAATCTAGAAGCGTTAAACGGGGAGATCACGCCCTCCATTCTGTCGCACATTTAATGGGTAATGTGCGGGTGCTCCGTTTTGTTGAAAATGTAGATTTTCTTCGAGGGTCAACCGCTAGAGGAAATAGTGTACAATTAACTTCACACTTCACGTACTTCATCATAATTCTCTATACTTCTTCGTACTTCATATAATTCAGAAGTAATTCACGGGACCTTACGTAATTCGCCAGTAATTCACCGTACTTTACCAATAATTCACGGTACTTCACCTAATTCATCGATACTTCATTGTATTTCTCGTACTTCGTCGGTATTTCAGAGACTCACCGAGATTCCAAAATTTGAGCACTGGAAGGTGTTCCACACCTCCCAGACCCCTTGGATCGAACAGATTATTTTTAATCAGAATTAAACTGAGAACCTCCCGTTACAGAGATCTGCCTCCCAGAGAGTACGGAATTTATAATTAATTGCCAGATTACGAATTAAACACATTTATTTGGTCATAGCTCATTTTAAAAAACTTGGGATATGCTTAAATATTTAATTCGTTTTAATAAAACAAATTAATTAAATCGGTGGGTCTGGGGTGTGTCACACCTCAGTGCCTCTGCACAGGAGATCTTCAGTTTACTTCTGATTAAAAGTAAACTACACGGTCTAGGGTTTTGCATGTTCTGCAATTTTTTCATTCCAAAATTTGTGCACTGGAGGTGTTCCAGACCCCCAGATCCCCGGATCGAACAGATTATTTTTATTGCACCGAGAGATATTCAGTTTACTTCTGATAAAAATAAACTAATTAACCCGGGAGACTGGGAGGTGTGAAAACGCATTTACCAACTTTACACGTACTTCATATATTTTACCAGTCTTCGTGTACTTCACATGAGATGTCGTGTACTTCATGAGATGTGTACAAAAACTTCACCAGCGGTTAACCCCTCGATTTTCTTTATCTAACAGCTTATTTCCTTCTTCGTTAACTTGATTTTCTAAAGACTGATCGATTAGTGGAACAATTTCATTTTCTAATGGATTGTGATACCTATTTATCCGGTCAGGCTTCCTTAAAAAAAATTTGTCCAATGTCATTTCAAAGTATACCAGCCTACATATCTGGGTATGATCTTCTCAAAATACGTGCGGATTTTTATTGTCCTAATGCTACACATGCAATGATTTGGTGGCGCCAGTTGTCCATGGTGCGCCAGTAAAAAATAAATGCATGTGTGAACGTTTACTGGCGTGCAAATTTTAACAATGCAGGCATAGTTGGAAAAAGGTGATTCTTACAGCAGTGACTCATTCGCCACTACAAGTAAAATTTGCAAACGTAAACTAACTTATGCAAGCAGATTTGTCAGTCCTTATCGTTGTGACTTGTGATATGATTTATTTTATAGTACTTTCACGTGTTGTTAAACTTATATTGATAAAAAATTAGTCATAATTTATGTAAAAATAAGTTTGCAAGGGAAGAAGTATATTTAAAAATAGTAAAAATTGAAAACTTGATTTTTGCAAAAGTTACGGCCAAAATACGTTCCATACGAAACGCGTATGCATTGGAACTAACCAAAATTTCCAAAAGCAAGAAGTCTGGGGCAGGCGCCGACATTTTTACACATCAGCATGCACTTGCACTTGTGAAATAAGACTGGCGGATTAAAATTATATTTTATGTGCAAACCTTTACTGGTGCGCCACTGACGACTGGCGCCACCAAATCATTGCATGTGTAAACCTAGGATAATACCTATAATTGTGTTTTTTGACAAATCCGTTCAAAAGTAACTTGATTCGCCGTTTTAATTAATTTTTTTATCAAATTTCGATAATCTTGAATTCTTTAGGATATCAGTTCGCAAAACTTGATTATAAATATGAATAAAATTATTTTTAACTGTGGAACACACTCCTAAATTACAAAAACAAATATTACAATACTATTATAGTGTGTTGAAATAATTTTATTGCTTAATTTATACTGCCAACTAGTTTCGGGAAATCAATTTTCGCATTTTCAAGGAAGAACTGAAAAACAGAAGAGAATTAAAGATCCGACATCATCCAATAAATAAAACTACTTGTCAAAAATTCAATTAAAAACTCGAAACTTACAATTAGCATGACATGCAAGTAGTCGGCAGTATAAATTAAGCAATAAAATTACTTCAAGACGCTAAATTAATAGTGCATTATTTGTTTTTTAAATTATTTTTTGTTTTATCTTTCAGTATTTACCTCCAACTCATAAACGGATCCACTAAATATTTGTTTTATTGTGAATAAACGAGGATTTTTTCTTTGAAGGTAGGGGATGATATTTAAAATTTCAATAGGGGTAGTTGTTGGGAGGGCGTTAAAGTTAAAATTTAAATAGTATTGCTTTTGAACGTTCCTCTCGTCATCTCAATCGACGTTTTTTTTCAAATTTACTCAAAAACAAAAGTTATTTTGACTTGCTACTTTTGAAATGAACACCCG
The DNA here is from genome assembly GCA_036346125.1 of Lycocerus yunnanus. Classification (NCBI taxonomy): domain Eukaryota; kingdom Metazoa; phylum Arthropoda; class Insecta; order Coleoptera; family Cantharidae; genus Lycocerus; species Lycocerus yunnanus. The sequence goes on from JARFIX010000017.1 coordinate 2,586,428, forward strand.
GTATATTCTCAGTATTAAATAAAGAACTTTCTTGCTTCTATTTTTAGTATTTTGTTTTCATCGCCGGTTTTCCTGTTACAGGAACTTCAAATCCGACATATAGCTATATAAAAGTAGATCAATTAAGGAATCAAATTTTTTTTAAATTTAATTTTTTTTTTAATTTAATTTTACAAACAATAATTACTCACCGGCAAACGTTGTCAGAAACTGTAATGCTTTTACTAACATGTAACAGCAAAACCGGTTAAACAAACTAAATAAAAATAAAAAATTCAGCCAAAAATATCTCCTTTGAGGGAGGAACTAATTTTTAATTTTTTGGTTTAGTTATGTTTTATTCCAATTTTTCCGTACATTTCACTAAAAATAGCAGGGTCATCTTTTATTTTTAAAATGTTTCCTTTCTTTCAAAATGCACTTTAAAATTTAAAATATATAATTAAAACTGCGCAAAGAAAACAAGCAAATTTGAAAAACTTAAAAAGGCCGCTGTATCAGAGTTCCTAAAGCTTCACCATGTTTGTAAAGTTGCATGTTTGTAAGTAGTTCCATTATCCTTTATTTTATCATTTTCATTATTTTCTTCTTTTAATCCTCAAACATTAAATTATGTATTTCTATGAAATTTCACAATAAATTAAAAAACTAATAAACCATCGTTGAAACAAAAATTCAACCTGCAAGAATAGGTTTTTCTCAGAGATGTTTCTCAACACCGGTTAGAGTACGTATTTTCAAACTCTTGGTCTGCAGAGATTTTACAAAATGGATGAACCCAGTATTTCCAATAATAATGCTAAAAATCGATTTCAAAGAACAGGAAAATTTCAAACATTCTGTTGGCGGGAAGTGTATCCCGGGTTAGTATCACCATCTAGTAGGCGAAGCAAAACAGTGCATCGCGGGAAACGGTAGTACTCTCTAACCCCATGGAGATTCCAGTTAACACTCGGACTTCTGAACTCGAGTTTTTTATGACGTTTTTTTATTATCAATTAAGAACCTTAAATAATAACAATTTTACGACGATTTTTACATAATATGGAAATTCACTGCAAAGCACAGCTTAAGAGTATGACTGTGCTGGCTGCACCTTTGATAATAGCTAAATATACAATTTTAAAATCGCTTCATTGACTAATTGAAATTTGAAAAGAACTTGAATTAAATTCCGAAATATATACTTTTAAATGTTAAAAATTTAAATAATCATTTATAATACCACAAGTAGTCAAAGTTATGTCGATTATTTTGAGGTGGTACACGAATATTTATTGCGCTTGTGTACAAATAGCACGAGTGCGTTAGCACGAGTGCTATTCTAAGCGCAATGAACATGAGTGATACCACCTCAAAAATATCTATAAACTTTGACTACGAATGTATTCGAGAGACTATTCAATTCACAAATTTCATTTTTCAAAAAATTATAATTTAAAAAATTGAGCTGCACATGATTTCATTTCCATTACAACCAGTAAACAAACTTTTGTCATTCGCAAAGTTTTGTATTTATATATAAAATTGTCACTTGAACCACTAGTGGAATTGTCGATATAATTCCACTAGTGAAACTGTCACTATAATTCATTTCGGTTGGCTCTGAAATTGCGAATGTTGCTTTTTGATTAGTCCACTTTTAACAGATGACATGTGAATTGAATAGTCAATGAAAATCAACAGTTATACATCTGCCTTTAAAATTAAAATTTTGATTTTTTTAATTTAAATTAATGCTTAAAACGATTAACTTTTGCATCTACGTATTAGACCATAGAATTTATGATTTCTTTGAACCAACCCCATATTATACCCTCGTGTTTCCGTGAACTTGAAGTATTAAATAGAAAAGCGACAATGTATCTCCTTGAAATATTTACAAAAACTACTTGAATTTTCTGAACAAGGGTAGGCACTTGAAAAACGAAATTATTTTTTACAATTAAAAATTGCAACTTCTTTTTAGTGCAGATCGTTAGTAAATTGCTTGTAAGTATTTCTAAACCAAGGCTTCAAAACAAAAAAAGGATGATGTTTTATGACATACTCAAAGAATGTATTCGTGACCTGCTTAAATAAACTAAGCAATAAAACTTAACGTCAATTAGTCAGTTCTAAGCGTACACTATGCTTCTAAGAACATTGGATATTAACGACGACTAGCCTTTTACGTTCAGTTGTGGAGTGTGGTATGTCGTAAGCTCTTTTACCGAGGTACTTGCCGTTCGAGTAAGTGCAAGATAACGGGCACTTGATAATTCGATAAAACGATGAAGAAAGACCAGCAGTTTGTTTTGTTAAATTGTCAAAAGAAAACCTTTCTATTAAGCAAGTCAAACTGGGTACTAATCTGAAGGTTTAATCGCACAGAAAATAGCATTTTTAATAATAATTGTATTATTCTGAAAACGTAAACCTACAGCAAACTATAAATTTTTCAGAGAGAATACCATTTGAAATTTCAAGTTGTAGGTGTGTAGTCGCCCTAAAAACTAATAGACATAAATAAGTTTTTCTCACTAAAAGCAAAATTTTCGATTTCTTTTACGCTAATAATGCTTAACAAAAATCGCGATAATAATAACAAAGCACATTTTCGTTTCAAGTGCAATTATTCTACTTTTAAATTGATGACTGTCGTATCAACTATTGTTCGCGCTTTAGATTAGCTTCTTGTGCAATTTCGTATCTGCTTCGCTCCAACTGGTTTTATTTAAAAAAAGAAATCAGTAAAAGATAAAGTTTATTTGCTCAGAGAAAGTTTTCCAGCTCAAAATGAGCTTAAAAGAGCTTCTGTTATCGATATATTAATTTTTTTTTATTATATTACAATTTTCATGTAAATGTTAATCTAATATTTTCCTTTTACATTAGCTTAATTTCCTTATGGTTAGATGAACATCAAGAAACTTTTTCCAATCTTTGATTTCTGCTGATTTTCCAAAACTTGATTAAATCGCTAACCTTCAAGCGTAATTTTATCTTTAAAAATAGATGTAATCTTTGTAACTTGATTACTTACTTGTAGCTATTATCGATCAGAGGAAATAATTAAAATTATCCTGGGACAACAAATTTTGTATTTGAGATAAAATAGATTTTGAAATTTTAGCGACGTTTTATGTTTTACAAAATAGAAGCTTTGTGATGAATTTTTTGAAAAATTGTATTAGTAAAAATAAGATAATGTTTAATCTAGCAAATATAGTAAAAAGGATCTAAAAGCAACTACGCTTTCAGAGCTTTCTCTGAAAGAAATCATATAAAAATCTTCACACTTCTCCACTTAAAACTTTTACACTTTCGTGGCATTTTTAATGGAAACTAATAGAAAAGTAGCCATAAAACCACCGCTATTCATTTTAAATTTACTTTTCCAAGTGCATACCAAAAAATTATTAGCGCACTTCAGAAATTTTTTAGTTTCAGTAAACAAACCCTTTTGTAAAAGCAAACAGGGCACACAAATATTTTTATTATACAAAGCTAATTATAAAATGCTTAAGTAAATCAAAACTGAAATGTTTTTTATGCGAGTGTAATTTTTAACGATCTTGAACTTTTCCTCTGTATAAAGTCAACTCCTTTTTGATAAACTTTTTTTGAAAAGAATACTTTTAATGATGTTGAATTAAGTCTTCAATTTTGTAACCAAACAGCACGTTATTAAATATTTTTCAATTATTAATTTTCTAAATTATCCCAATTGATAAAAAATGCGTAGTCGTTTCCCTTTTACATCTCAGTTTGTGTTTTTTCTATAAGGAAAATGTTATCTTGGCTAACTTTCAATCATCTTTTGAAATGTAAAAAAGTTTCAATACTGTCATAAAAAGAAGTTGAATTAATTCATTACAAGCAGTTGTAAGGTTTTTATAATTTTTTTGTTGTGGAACTGAGGGGGGGCTGAATTTAATTATTAAATTGGAAGTAATAATGAAAAAATTGTTTTTCAAAAAGGTTTTTCTTAAATTTATAAATAACTTTAGAGATTACTTTAAGTACGTAGGGAGGGGAACACTTAAAATTAAAAAGCTTTGTTTAACTTACAAGATAATTATAGTTTACAATTCATTAATAATGTTTCTGAATATGTAAGCGGAAAAGAAATCAGAGAGGGTTAAACAATTTCGTAACTAAATAATTGCAAACTACATCTTGCACTCATTTTAAAAACTTATTGAAAATCAACAGGGTTAAAAGTTGTTGAGCTTTTAATATAAAAAAGTTAGAAAAGAACATCGCAGTTACAGCATTAAAAGTAAGGAATTTACTTGCTATTATTATAAATTAAATTTCAGAAATATTGATTATCTGAAAAAAACTTGAAAGGCATAAAAAATATTTGTTTTCATTTCATTAAAAGTAATCGTATGTTTGTAGTATGTTGTTAGTTCATGGATTTTGTAATATCTTTTGTAATATTTGTAATATATCAAACTTAAATTTTAATATAAAAATAATATTACTTTTTTTTTATCTACATTTACTTAAGAAATTTTGTAAATGTTTTGTTAAATAATAATTAAATTATAATAAATTACGATTATATTAAGTTAAATTAGACTTAGGTTTGTTATCAAAAAACACCAAATAGAGTAATTTAAAAAAGAAACTATCAGTTTTAGTGTTTTAAACTAAAGAGCACACTCGAAAACGTAGAACAGCACAAAGCTCAAGGGTAACTAAAGCGCTAAAAGTTTGACTTTTACGGTAGTACGGGTGGCACTTTGCACTGTGAAAAATTTTAAACATAAAATTTTTAACGAGATTAATTGAAAAAATTCTTATACTTCAATAAAGAATGTTAATGACTCTGCATTACACAAGATCATCAACGGATATTGTTAAAGAAAAGGGCGACGTGTTTAAATTCCAAAATGTATAGTACACTATCAAACATAAGACATTGTGAAAAATTTAAATTAGGAATTAAGTTGAAGACTTTGCACAAAATGCAAATAAAAAGTAAAAGTCAGAGTTACATTGAAGGTATATCTCAACATAAAATTAACAATTGGGTTGCCCTAAGGGAGCAAACCTACAAAAACAAAGTTTCTTATATCTAAATAACCTAGCAAAACTTAAACCTTAAAAATTATAAAATTATGAATGAAAAATAAACCATCTAGAAAGCGAGCACATTTTCATTCGAAATTAATATCTAAAAGATAGAGACGACGTGTTCAAATTCTGCAGTCTGAGACACTAGCAAACATAAAATATACTAAAAGTTAAATTAGGAAGTAAGTTTAGGATTTAACCTCAAATGCAAATCAAAAGTAAAAGTTGAGACTACATCGAACATATAGCACAACATAAAAATAACAATTGAATTGGTCTGAGGGAGTAAAACAACAGAATCAAAGTTTTACATATCGAAATGACCCGGTAACGCTGAAATCTTTGTAACAAAAATGATGATGAAAAAAAAGCTTTCGCAAAAACCAATTCCAATAATCCCAAAACCAATTGTATATTTAAATTATTCAAAAGACGATATTATCAAACCTGATGTATTTCTAAGCGAAACTTGCCTGTTGAAGTTCAGGAAAAAATTTTAAAAAAATTAGAATTGGTTTTAGTAGCAGAAGATTTAAAAAAATAATGTAGAACTTAAGATTCAAACCTAACGCCTTAAATTAACATGAAGAAATGAGAACTCTTAACTTTAATTTTAAAATAAAAGCAATTGTTTGTTGAATCTAAAATCCTTTATCCCTATACCTAGTCCGACTGATTCAAGAATACAAAACTATAAATTTTATAAATTTACCACAAAATTTTAAAAGTGATTCGTGAACTAATAATGGCAAATTCGCCGTTCACCAATCATTTATCATAAAATTTTGTAGTGAATTTCATATAATTTATATTACTATGTTCTTGGACCAAATGGACTATAAGTAAAAATAATTAACTGACAGTATGGACTTTAATTGTTACTCTGATGCAAACTAAACTAATTCAGCTTTAACTTACCAAGTTGTATACGACAATGTAAATTTTAAAATATAAAGTTATGTACTCGAAACGTGACCATACCCTACATTTTATGCCGAAACGTTTTATGGAATCACGTAGGTTAGGTTAGGATAAATCCTGCGACAGTTTTATTATTTTGCATTATACGAGGAGTAATCATAAACTAAATAAATTTATATTTTAAGTTTCTCATTTAGAAAAGCAGCTTTGGATTTCGATTTAAAATATTTTAAACCGAAAGCTCGTTTTATTACTCATGGACTAAGCTTTTTAAAAATCCTTATTTTAGTATCAGGCTTATTTGCTAACTTTATTTTAGATAACAATTTGGAATAGAAAATCTTTCTTTATCTCTAATCTAACGGAGCGCTTTAAAATTTAATTTAATTTTTTTTTAAAGTTTAGGTTAAAAGGATTCGGAATATTCGCTAAAATTTTTCAATAGTTTCGAATTTTATTAATCACTTAAAAGCTTAGCCATTCAGAGCAAGAAAGTCTCCAATTAAAGTACGACGCTATAATTTAAGTTAAGCGATAATTAACTATTTCAAATGGGCACTTGTAATTGGAAATGTGTCAATTATGACCATTACCACAAATAACAAACGTGCTCTATGGTTCAGATTGCTATCACCACTTTCAAGTAAGAGCACTTTAAAAATTTTCGTGAAAAGAATGCTCAAGTTTAGTTTTTACGATGAAAATCTTGGAATATTTAAATATTTAATGAAAATGATAATTTTGAATTAATTATTATGGGCAACTGTTGCTTTTCAATTTAGCAAGTGAGTGTAGATAATGTTTGGTAACATAAGCTTCATGTCGGAAGCTTTATACCTCGCGATTTTCGGTTCGGATGAACGGGATGCGCTTTGGGTTCCATTCGAGACGTATTAGGTCGAACAATTCCCTTCATTTTGTGCTTTCCTTACCGGTGCGCTATACGAACGTAGGGGAGAGAGATTGAGCTGACCCGTCCTTTCCCACATCCACTGACCACCAACACGAACTAAACCTGTGCTGAATTTTTGATCAGATTGTTGAAAGTTTCATTTAAACATTAATAATGAGATGATGTCCAACAAACTTTTATCAACTTTTTCGGTTTAATTTTAAATAAAAAAAAATGAATCAAAGAAAACGAAAGTCATTTAGATAAAATAAAAATGTGTTACGCTTCGATTAAAATTCTCTAATTTCCGTTTTGTCTGATTATACTTCCTTGGTAGCTCTGGTTTTTGTAATCAAGAAAATTAACAAAATAAATGTACTATTAAAAGGCAACGTTTAATTTTTGACGATGTATCGATTTAACTTTCAAAACCTTGCACAAAATTTTTTTAGTAACATTCTTTTCTTCCCAGAGCGATTAAACATATTTAACTCGTAGGAAATCTAATTTTATCGAAAGGATTAATTCTCCAAAAGCTCTAACTAGATTAGTTCTCCCCAAGGAAAATAAATGGGATTGGAAATTAAGAAAGAATTGAAGACTACAGATTTTTAGATAGTTTTGCTTTTTGATTTCGAATTTCTCAGCTACACCGAAATTCGATAAAAATTTATTTAAAATGCAATCCTTTTACATACGACCACAAAAATGCAGGTCTAGCAAGAAATGTAATCAATTTTTATTGAAACTTGGTGTTTGATCTTCCAGGAAAATTTCAAAAGTGTAATAACTAAAGGCTCTATGCTGGTGCTCATATAATACAGTGTGTTCAGACGAAGAAAAATAATATTTTAATGTGTTTAGTTATACCATACCATTTCTTAAATTCAGGTTCCAGGTGAACAATAGAATAGGCTTGAAATAGAATAGATTTTAAAAAAAAAAAAAAATTAAAATTAAATACTGCTTTAATTAAATGAATTAATTAAAATAATTAAAAAACGTAAAATGTTGAAAGATTTATAAGAAAACAAAATTGATGAAAAAGTAATTAATAAATGTAGCACAAATTATATTAGAAAATTAATTATAAACAAAAAAGCAGCATTAAATTTAAATTAACCTGTAAAATAATATAATGTCGGAAATTGAATGAAATTTTTAAATAAAGTAAATTTAAATTTTATAAATATTACGCAACTATTCTATGTGAAAAGTACAGCCACTTCCAGAAAACAAAATAGAAAAAAAGAAAAATTGAAAGAAAAGAAATTGAAAATCAAAATTAAATATGATGGGATAATTGGAAGATTTTCCTGGCCTGAATAAAACAAGAATTCTTTACACTAATTAACAGGCGCAGCATGGATATGATTATGATTACTTTCAAACAAACCAAAATGTAAAAGGAATTATCGAATGTAAATACAAATGCCTGATGTAGTACAAGGGAATAAATAATGAAAAGCAGGTTCAAACTGCAAAGTGACTAAACATAAAAAGCCCAAAGAAAATAAATAGTTGGGGGGTTTCTACATTGTCGGGTTGAAAAATAGAGTGTTTTGAAAAAAATTATAAAACAAAAATTTTTAATGCTAAATAATTGAAAATTTATATTATTGTGCATATTCCAGTAAAGCTGACTGATTTTTTGTAGTCTCATCAATAAATTTGTCACAGTTTAGTGATTTATTTCTATAGTTGTAGAACAGTATATCTTTCTTAGCTTCACAACACCAATTAACTGATGGAAATTTAAAGCAATAAGTCCAAATTAGTGTAGCTCTTTTAAACCACCGGCAAAACTTCTTAACGGATAATTACCAATTATGTGTCTTAATATTTGAATAGGGTCGCTACAGTTGCAATTTTCCGATTTGACTGGGGTCCACTTATGGATCATATTATAATTGGTACGAGCATAATTGGTTTTATTACGATTAATTTTCACCCAACGATTGCCAGGATGAGGAAAACCGGGTATTTGGCTGGTATCTGAGACTCCATTGTTTGATAGTTTTGATAGTGATAGTAGGTAGAAACGATTTTGATATATGTTATTTAGTTCCGCGTCCCGATTAAAAATCCTAGTTTTCGACCTAGGGAGGGATCGGCGCGGTCAGCATCTTGGATTAAAGGTACCGAAAATTGGTTGTTTCAAAATAATTCCCTAACGATTGATTTTAGAACAAAAATTTCTAATCCAAATTTAAAGAATACTAAATTTTCTATATTTTGTTTTTAAACACTTTTTTTGTAAGCTTAATGTATAACAAATTACAGCGGCGGAAACGTGAACAATTTTCTAAAAATTCTCCAACTTCTCGTTTTTCTCAATGAACCTGCAGAGTAAGTTTTGCAAAACAAAAATAACAGCATGCGAGAACGATTCGCATTTCTTATTCCATTTATTAAAACAACTGCGTTTTTTCTTCATAATTATTTCATGGAAGAATATCTGCAAAATTATGGAATCACAGAATTCACCTCATTTAAAAAACGGTCTGATGGCGGATATTTTGACATGTCGTAGTTCTTTGATCGAATATTTGCCAAAATAATAGCATCTGCTTTTGGCAACTCAGCCGTTTTCTTCGGATTTAAATTTTTGCCGTTCATCAATTTTCCGGAAAATTTGTATTTCATTCCCAAACAGACAACAGTTGACGTTTATTTGACGATGATATTGTTTCAACCTCTCCATATATCTTTGAAGACAGATTCGGTTTTCATATTTGCAGACAGAAAGTACTCCATTCTTTAGTCAACGTTCGTCCATGTCGATATCCGCTTTTTATCCAGACAGTCCGATTATACAGTGCATTCTGACAAGACAAATGGGACTTTACTTCCACAACTTTAAATCCGAATGTTAATCTCAATCCGCGATTTATCACGTTCATTCTGCATTTCAAAATCGTATCTTTTATTCCTAATTTTTCATCTCGATTATCCATCAGACATTTTTCCACAATTAAATCAACTCTCATTTCAGAGATTCGCAGGCACAAATCTCTTTTACGACCAACTTGACATTGTATTTAAATTTTATCACAAATAAAACAAAACTCCATTTAGGGATTCCTATGCGAAGCATTGAGATATAATACGTATCGACCAAACTTTTACAATAATTACAATTTTATAAAAATAATAATATTATTAACTACAATTTTAAGAATTTATGCCTAAGATACAAAGTTGGGGGAATTTTTAATGAATTTGTATCACGTTATGTCGCTGTAACTCGTTACAGATCAAATCAAAGGTTATAAACGAGATGTAGAAAATTTAGTCTTCTTCAAATTTGGATCAGAATTTTTGCCTAAGAATCAACATTGAGGAATTATTAAAAAAATTTGATACCTCAAGTCAAGATGGCGGACGCAACACCTCCTCTCCCTCAACCATCAAGGTACGAAAACTTTGAATTAAATAACATATACCAATATCGCTACTACCCCACCTTTTTTAGGGTAAAAGCCTTTTTTAATCCATATTGACTGAACTACAATGGCATTCTAGAGACCATTTTTACGGAAATAAGCCCATTTGGTCCTCTATTGTAGATATCAAAATGTGTGATTAAACTATTGTTAAATTTAATCTTTTTACATTCTCGTAGAAGAACTATTTGTAGTAGAAAATCCAAAGTATGGGTAGAAATTTTATTGCTCTAAAAATCAGTCACGATGCATACGCCGAACTACAAATAAATTGCCGGTATAAATACTGCAGCACAGTAATTTTTTACAAAATTCCAATTAAATATAAAAACTGTAAAAAATTGACACACAAAAGTAACTAAAACATCAAACCATAATGGAACTAATAATTAATTTGATGAAGTAAACAAAACATAATACAAATGGCATTATGAATTAGTTAAAATAATCGAATTATAAAATAACTAATTGAAAAACAATTAAATTTAAATATCGCAACCAATAAATCCATTAATGTGCTAATTTGCTAATTTTAGAGATAAATAATCACTAAAATGGCGCCCCAAAAATGTAATACAGTTGATTCCAGTTAATTGGAACATAGGCTAATTACGATAGCTGCTTATTTAAAAATCTCGAAGAACAGGAACCAAACCAAGGAAATAATGTCAAATTACATCGCTTAGTTGGAACGTGTTTCCGTTTAATCGGGACAGTAAATTAAAACTTAAATAATATGACTGTAATGTTGAAATAGTATATTATACAGTGTGACATAGTTTATAACCTAGGAGATTAAATCAAGGTGCGTAGCACCGATTTAAACGGGTTATAACATCGCTTACTACAACGTGGTTTATATAAATTTTTCCACTACTAGGATTGTTTACTCTTATAATAATAATTGTTAATGAATAAAGTAAATCGTTTTAATTATTTATTTCAAATTATAAAATATTATTCACCTCAGGTGACAGAAGGCGTGGTTCACAGTTCGATCACTTACGTTGAAATGATAGTGTTTATGGCTAGTAGTGGAAAAAAATTTTAAAATTTTATGATCATAAAAAATGTATTAGGAGTTTAAAGTTTCTGTACCCATTTTACAAAACGCAGATTCACGTTATACATAAACACGATTATGTTACGTTGCTACGACCGCAACGCGGCACCGGCGTCTGTGATTTACATACATACTAAATTGCAAAGAGTTTAATTTACTTACACTTAAGTTTTTAAACATAATTTCTATTCTACAACAGTACAGTATCAGGCGTGTATGTAAACTCGTGTGGTTTAAATTTTATTTAAAAATCAATTGTGTATAATCTCCATTGAAATTCCAAAAACTGAGTTAACTTTCGAGTAAAATTTCTTTACAGAACAATACATCACTGCTCTTGATGTATTTTTGTAAAATTAAATTTAATAGTTTTATTCTATTTTTCCAACATAATTCTTTTTTATTTACATAATATTGAAACAATTTTTCCCAAGTTTCGTAATCACTTGGTCGTCCGGAAGAAAAATGTTTAACCAAGAGATGGGTCCTTTTGTTTTAAATTATTCAACTAAAAGCGTGCGTGTAAGTATCATAATATGAGACAAATAAAAACATTAAACACTTAACAAATACAAATTAAAGTGAACCCAGGTTGAAGACCGAAGTCCATAAGGTAAACAATCATCGTCGCTTTCCGTTGAAGATGAAAAGCGACCTAAATTCGAAAATATAGAAGAAAACAAACAAAGTATACACTAACAATATTTTTGAGAATCCTTAAAAAATTTAAACAATTCCTAGAGAATTCTGAATGACAAAAAACTTTCGATTGATGCTCTTAATTGTATGGTTCTCGATAGAAGCATCATGAGCTTATAAGCTTTTAGGGCAAAAACTACCAAGTGGTTCGCAATAGCCTTTCGAGGAAAGACAATGGCTAAAACCACGTATTTAGCTTAGCAGTTAACGCGTTTAAACACCAAGCTTTAACTGTCTTCTAAAGTTGATAGTAAAATATACACAAAAGGCGATAAATCTTCACTTCAGACAAACATCTTAATTTACATAAATATGTATACTTTCACTTTACATAAATTCATGAACAGATCAAAGCTCCATGTTAAATTTACTTAATGTTATAACAAATCACGAATAAACACAGTTGACTTAAAAAACTAAATACAGATAACTACAGTTCTACAGTAACATGAATGCTATTTGATTAGGTTTAAATTCTTTAAAAGGAGCTCGTGATAGTAACTCTAAATAAATAAGGGCCATCTCTTAACTGTGATTATAATGACAATAATTTTAAACGGTACAATTATGCTGTGAAAAAAAGTAACTAACTAAAATCACGTTAAGGTGTCACAGATCGGTATCGTCATAATTGCTTTTATAGGAAATCAGAAATATCATAATCGGTAAACTCGTTCGTCATTTTGACGAGCCAGGAAATTATAACTGCAGCTCGAATAACAGTCAATACATAATTAACATTAAAAGTTCAATAATCCGGAAAGTAAAAATTAATAATACAAAATAAACCATTGAAAGAATTCTATTAATGAAAATGAGGATAAGAAACTGAAAATATAAATAAAAAAGGAAGGCATTTAAAAGTAAATTTAAAAATTAAAAAAAATTGTAAAATAAAACCGCAAACCAAACTTCCTATTTGAAAGATAAAATTCTCTTTACCAAAATAATTATGAAATGAAAAAATTACACAGGTGGTGGCATGAATACCAAATTGCATTGGGTCAAACTGAATAACTGGCACTGTCAGTGCAAATTCTGAATATATAATATTCTAAAGAGGTTTCTGAAAGCGATTATTAAATCCTTCTAATTTACCACCAATTCTTTGAATAGGGTGGTATTTGGTACGCACAACTTGAAAACATAAATTTATGAAAGTAACTTAACTGAAACTAAACTAAATGCATACAAATTCAAGCTTAAACGTTTTCTACCGATATGAGATAACCATGCAGTGCATTCTGATCCTGCGGGCATTGTGTGTCATAATATCAGAGCAGAATTTTGAGGTTGAGTTAATCTGGTAGATCTCATAACTTTTTATTTTCTTAAAATAGGCGTTTCCATTTTATGTAATCCAAGATATACATACTAATTCATATAATAATAAAAGTATATAAACATTTAGTAAGATAATGTTGGGTATTCTTTCCTTGAGATTTAGTTTTCTATTAAGTTTATACCACATTTTCCTTGTTGATCTTCTAAATCTTCTTTTAACCTACATTTTCAATAGCATTTTCTGAATATACGTAATGGTGTAGCTTAAATTGTGCTATAATGTGATAAACTGTTATTGCAAAGTGCTCAAACGCATTTCCTTCAACTTATATTAATAAATAAAGTGTAAGTAATATTCGGAAAAAAACTTCCAATTTAGCTTTTTTACAATTTCTTTAAATGTACGGATTATAGACTCACAAAAAAGTTTCTAAAGCTACACTTTTGTAGGTGCCATTATAAAAGCTTTGTAATAATGGGGCATCATTTATTATACCCACTCGAATTGATATTCAATGAAATTTTTATGTTACGATAACATAAAATTGTGTGTATTGCGCAGACACACACTATTAGGAAAGAACGTTGCTGTAATTTTCAGATTATTTCAATCATAATCGTTTTCGTGAGGTGTCTCTATTTTCCTTCAATTTATTACTTCTGGTTAATTTAATTCTGTTTTAACATATAAATGACACGAACTAACACCTTAAATGTTCGACGTAAGTCAAATTGCAGTTTTGGAAAGTTTTAATTGTTTTCACTTGTAAATAGTTGCTTTGCACTGTAGAAATGACAACACAGCTACATTACAATGTTTTGTGTACGTAAATTACAATAAACATTAAACTTGAAACATACGTACGCTTTGCCAACATAAAGCTTAATATTTTATTCAAAAAGTTGCTAATAAATTATTGTATCAGTGCTGAAAAATTTACATTCGCTACACCAAGAGCTCGAAGAAAATTTTAAAAACATTTTTAAATTATTGTACAATAAATAATGTACGCTTTAAAAGTTTACTTTTTGGGTAATCGTACACAAAGCGATTTTTTGTTAAGACTTTTCCGTTAGCTTTTATCAACAACATATCAATAGAGAAAAAAATGTTTTGAATTTAAAATAATATTTTCCTTTTTGATGTCACAAAGTAAGCTGACAAAATGACAAACATTTTTGTGCTTAGCAAGAATACATTTTTTTCAACCGCAGGGTGCATTGTATTGATAAATTTTAAGTTTTCTTGATATTATAACAAAACGAAATTTTTAAATTAATATTGCTATGTCTGAAAACCGCAGATTTATTGAAAAAAGCTTAACAAATATAACGTGTTTTATTTACTTCCTACCATTTATAAATTTATGGAGTGAAAACTGGATAAATAAAACTAATATTATTATTGTATTATCTCTTTCAAGAGAATGTTTGCACTGACGCTAGAAAATTGAAGTTTAAAGTTGACAAAAGTGATTATTTTCTTAAACAATTATTTGCGTTTTAGTTTAAAATATTAATTATGTACCTAATTTAAATAGGTACGCAAAGTGAAGAGTAAATAGAGGTTGTACAATTGCAATTTTTATTTCTTCATTTTAAATTTAAAAGAAAACCTTTTAATATTTGAGTAAATATTGAAAAATGGTTTTCGCGAGGGCTATAAAAACTCGAATTTAGACTTATTTTGAATCGAAATTGCGTATACGAAAGGTATATCACGTGGTGTATCGCAGAAAATGACAAAATGTATTAATAACAAATTAGCTCCAACAAAGTGTAAGTTCCTACCCCAGACAATAGAAATTCAAATTTAATTCTGTCCTGTTTCAAATTTTCAGTAATTACTGATTGTAGATTCCTACATCTTCTTTTGAAATAACAAAGCTTTATATTATAATTATTAAAAACCAATTAAATTTTTCTTTTAAATAGTTCACTAAACTGCTGTTAATTTTATGACAAGAAATGTATTATTAAATTAAAACTTACAGATTAGTTAGCTAGTCGGCAAGGACAAAAACATTTAATTTATTTTATATGCTTAAGTAAGAGGTTACTTTATAGTAACTTAATATTTTTTTATTTCAATTTTAAATTTTAATTTAAAATAGTTTTAACAATTTATATATTTTTAATGTAGAAACCCCACGTTAGGCGCCATTGTTGTATAGCTTTAATCAATAAATCCTACCCTAGACTACACCTTGCAACTCCTTACTCTTTGATATTACGGGTAACTAGCCTTAATAACTGACATCGAGAGCTCGGGAACTTGTGAATTATTTAATTCATCAGCTACCTATAATTAACCCATTAACTACGGCTGTCGTTAATAGACGACGGTACAAAACTTTCGTGAGATACGACTGTCGTCAATAGACGACGATACAAAACTTTCGGACGTATAATACAAAAAGGCGTAAGTTTGAGGAATACAACTAAATAGAAGTTGCAATAATACCAGCGGCCTGGTGTAAATGCATTATTACGTTTCGATGCCACAGAAGTTTAAACATTTGAATTTGTTATTGGGGTTTTATAACTTGAAGTATTTAAGTACTAAATTTAATAGTTTAACTTATAATCAATAAGTTTTGAATTGAGAAAAAAATTTTGTCCAAATATTTTTACTGCTTCACAAAGTTTTGTTCGTTCTATGACATTTTTTGTAACTTTTCTTCAAAGAACATCATTCTAATTTGATTTTCCATCACATTGCTACTTTTAACTGCTCAATGGTCGTAAGTTTATTCATATAGATATGTTTCTTTAGATATTCTGACAGAAGGAATCCGATGTTGTCAGATCTAACGATTGTGAATTCTGATAATATCTAAACTTCTTGAAATATTTCAATAAACAAAAATTGCTTTTAAATCTTAATAGTTCTATTAGAATTGTAATCCTGGAGTGTACTAAATTATATAAAGAAATGTGCATAATCAAATGAAAGTATAAGAGAGAGAAAAGCAATATGCAATCCAATACAACAAATTTACCCACAGTAAATTTTGGTCCGCACCATTGCTTTACCCTGTATCTTGATAAATATTTCAAGTAAGCTTTGTATATTTTAAACGAAATTCTGAACTTTTATGCAGTTATATTCTGATGTAAAATTTGATCCTTGGTAGCTACCAAATTATCGTACCGTGATTCGGATTCCACGTTACACTAAAACGTATAAACGTGAAAAATTTTGTTTGAAAACAGGAATATGTACCGTAATAAATGGGATGATTACATGGTTAATATCTTGATTATATTATGATGAAGTTTTAATTTGAAATAACAAACAAAATGAAAGTTTTTACATTTAGATTAGAAAATTTAGTGTTTGCATAAAAGTATTGGGAAAATTATTTATTAAATTAAAAGTTATTTTACCACTACGCGAAGCTGAGCTTTCAGAACTGCACGCTGTTACCAGATTTATGTTCTCTTCCAAGTTTAAATGTTATAACTTGAACTACAAAATACATATTTGAAATAATTTCTTGAATTTGTTTGAAAGAGTTTGGAGCGGATCAAAGTAATCAAAAATGATGTTAACATTTTAAACGCATATAAATTGGTTTATAAAATGTAAAGTGAGAAGTTAAATTTATGGGAACGCTGTTTTTCCGAAATTAATCAAGGAATCGACGAGTTACTTGATTCACGCAATAATTTGAATCGATAAACTCTCATCTTATTCCAATTAAGTAAGTTTGCTAAGTTTCAGTTTGGTTAGTCATAACCTATTTCTGAAAATTGGAATTTGCTTTTTGTAATAGAAGCCATAACCAGAAACAAACTACAGTGGAAGACGATTAATAGGGCGAGATTTAAAATAATTAAACTGTTGGACTTCGATAACTCAGGAAAAGTTTTGTTATTCAAACCGAATCGAAAGAAACTAATCGGATTGAGAAAAATATAAATTAATTAAAGTGGCGCTTTTGTTTAATTTACGTTAAATTACGCCAACAGATAATTCTCTAAATTTTATTTCTTAACGAACAAGTGGAGAAAATTTAAGTGCTACCTGTGCTGCCTTTCACACCAAATTGAATCTTATAAATTTGGATTGGAAAGCAAATGTGACAAGACAAAGAAGAACATTGCTCGCATATAATAGAAGAACGTAAAATGGATTTAACTAAAATTTATCGTTTTTTGATTTTTTTTAGTTTTCTCTGAGCTACATAAATCAAGAGTGCTAAAAGTTGTATCCTGCAAGAATGGGCATCGCCTGTGCTTAAAAATTCACGATGTTGTGCACTTTAAAATGAACCACAATGAATTTTCACAATGACGTTAAGTTTTTAAATTTTAAAGGCGAAATTAAAATTGAAAAATTTTCTTTTAAAAGATTAGATTTTTTATGGAGCGCTACAATTTCCAATAAATCTATCAATACATTGTTTACTTAACAAACTTAGACAGTGTCGGAAGAAAACCGAAAACTACTTTCTTATCCTGTCATAGCTTGTCGACAGTTTTGGATGTACATGAGACAAATCGGCCTTGAGATGAGTTTAGGACCCCATAACAAGAAGCATGTATAATATATCAGCCTACTTTGAAAGCACAAACTACGTAGGTACCTTCTTGCATCAAAAGCTCATACATATATTACTTGGCCCATTTCTGTTTTGCAACTGCTTATGTATCCTAGGGGATCATTTGTCATTTTCCTTTTTTACGTCATAACAATACACAACATTATTAACATAAAAAATAATATTTTTATTCCATTAAAAATTTAAAACACTTTCACAGGACGTCAAGGTCACAAGGATGTACTATATTTATTTACATTCAAGAGAGCATAATTTCGTAGCCTGGAATTAGTAAATTACTAGCGCGCAGAGTTTAGTTTACCTCAAAAAGGATGAAAAGGATAATCACTATTTACTAAATAAGGATACCAATTGCACGACCTACATTTTAATATTAAAATATTTATTAAATGTGAATACGCATGTAACCATCTCTATGTAAAATAATTTAAATAAACCACTCGCGAACCTACATTATCGATCCTATTTGTAATTAACTTTACCATTGCAAGCAGAAACCCATTTTCTGAATTTAATTCTTATAATCTGTTATGTTATTTAAAATCCTTTTGGCTTACAGGATCATGAATGTAAAACGAAAAGAAAACATAAAATAAATCACCAAATTTTTTTAAATAAAAGAGAATTCACTTTTATTTTTATTTAACTAATTTTAGTACTTTAATTTAAAAAAAACTGCTTTACGTAGCTTTTCTCATCGAACAAACGCAAATACAGATCTTATATTACGTAGGGGATTTTGCAGATATGCCTTCTGCTTTAAAATTTGAATAATATTTTTGTGAACAACTTGAAGTTTTGATAGAGCAGATTTGAGAGGAGAGAATTTAGTTAAAACTAATAATTATTTAAGTTTTTACTACAGATAATTACAATTATGCGACTAAAATTACAATTAAAATACACACTTGGAAAAACAATTTGCTGTTGATCAGCAAACAGAATTAATTTTATTTACTATCTTAATGTAGTAAATTTAACAATAATAGGTTTAAGATTATGTTCTTAGTTTCCGAAAGCTATTTACAATTTTATTTTAAATTTCAAAATTATATTGTCGTGGAAAATAAAAATGTTCAAGTTATAATGTTCAATGTAGGTACATCATTGACATCTGAATTAGGCACCAACTTTCAGGTTAGTTAAACTGAAAATTAGTAGTAGCAAATATGACAAAGACATACGTATGTACATACATACAACATATGTCTACAAACCTTTAATACTCGTATAAGCATTTTAATATAATAAATCATATTTTTTAAATCATTAAAAATAAATGATTACTAATTTATCAAAAACTATTATTTAATTTGTTCCTGTTGATCTTTCCTCTAAGGATCTTATTAAAGGGAAAGATATGGATATGTCGGAACAAAACAATTTTGTTATACTTATCCTTGTATCTTCATGTGGGTTAAATATAATTTTAATTATATTTAACTTAATTTGCTATAATAAAATACTGATATTACAACCAACTTAAAAGAACGGCTTAAAATTTTCAGATAATTACAAGATGGAATAAATCGATTATTAAGTGAGCAAACATGACGAACCTAGACTTTTATTAATTTTCTTTTGCTAAAATTAAAATTTAGCTATTTTTCATTTTGATAAAGCAAACTCGCAATGTTAAATGAGTGGAATTGAATTTATGCCATGGAATAATAGTATATTATAATCCAAGATGGTAAACTGTCATATTAATCGAGAGTGTAGAGACTATAACAATGTATTATACAGATATTTTCAATACGAGCTTGGATAAAATCACTAATCAGCCAGAAGTACCTTTATAAATTAATTTCTGAAAGGAGTTAATGTATCATAAAGTCGGCGACAACAAAACAAATAAATCGAACATTTGATTGGTTATTTCGTCAGTTTAACCTAAAGATTGCTAACTTGAAGATAACTACGAGTGAAGAAATCGGACATTAGACAATTTTTTGCACAATGT
This sequence comes from Lycocerus yunnanus, assembly GCA_036346125.1. Taxonomy (NCBI): domain Eukaryota; kingdom Metazoa; phylum Arthropoda; class Insecta; order Coleoptera; family Cantharidae; genus Lycocerus; species Lycocerus yunnanus. The sequence goes on from JARFIX010000017.1 coordinate 2,606,331, forward strand.
GATATTTTCAGCCGTATTTTATAAACAAATAAGACGTGATTTAATAGTATATTACATAGCGAGGTGGAAAGCGAGTCATTACTAACTGAGGTCAGCAATTGGCCGAAGTTAGTAATGACGCTTTACGCCGAAGCATGTATACTATTTTATTCGCAATCGTGAAGTTGGGGTTGGTTTAATGGAAATAATGCGTTTTCAAAGTCGTTATTTGACATATAACTATATTTGACATTTGTATCAGCGCCTCTATTTTTAATAGCTCATATCACGTTAAAACCACGCCCATTTTGTTCATTACTAACCGGCACGTGGTATATCGAGTGAAAAATTTTCATTACATACTGGTAGGTCTTAGCAGTTAACAATATGCTACTTTCAAACTTTTTAAAAGTCGGGAAACGAGCAATTACCGACCGATTGCGAATAAAATATTTTGTTATCGAGTCAGGCTTGTACATAGGTACATTGTTATATTGCTATATTAAGGTTTTATTAATACTTGCAGGTTTGCCATTTTAACATGATTTTGTAGGATTTGAATTAATGACAGTTTACGCTGACACTGCGCTTTTCAATCACGACCCACTCTTGGGTACGTTTATAACAACTCAAATTCAGGTTTTTTTCATTTTAAATAAAAAAAAAACTGCATTTGAGTTGTTGCTTCATGTTGTTCTTCTGTCAAGTCAAAAACCTTAATCTGTTTTGAAAATAAACATGAAAAAGTCGTAGACGATTAATATTTATTTTAATACAACAATGTTCCCATTGATCCTTCTCTGACTTGGAGAAGCTGCTATACAGTATGTTCCCTGAGGATCCGCTTATCTGGAAGTTAAAAAGATTTGTAAATTTAGCCAGACAATGCATTCGGGCCAAAAAAGCATTCATGCTAGAATTATTTCATAAAACTATGAATTTTTACGTTCGAATCTCAGCTCTGTTTCGCACAAATATTTTAGTAACTATTAATAAATTTGTAAATTTTTAATGATAAATTCATGTAGGACTTATAAAACGAAAAATTGTAATTTAAATTAAAATTATAAAACTTCTTAATTACATTTGCATTATTTCACGTCTTAAATTATGAAAAACAGTAAAACCTCCAAAAAAAATTAAGTTTCATTGTTGTGCACATGCTTGTAGTCGATTTAAAAATTTATAATATTTCGTAGCGTATTTGATGAATAATTTAGAAGCTATCTTTGTGAACATATAAATTACGTGGTTAAGACGATGTTAATGCTTTCCATAACTACCCGCATTTTCGCTTTGTTAAAGGCTGTTATATCTCGTGCAAAATACCTTTGTAATTATCTAGCAGCGGCAACTGTAGTTAAATAAACCATAACTCAAGAAAATATAACTCCAGTAAATTACAAGTACATAAACATTTTTTTATTCTTTTTTCAAGATGCAGAAACTTGAAACAGCTAATAAACTTGCATTTTGCTCTAAAATTTTATTAATATTCAAAGGGCAATTTTTTTTAATTGTATTAATTAAAATCGCCGAGTACCAAACAAGGTTGCAGTCAATCTTTTAGTTTTGCATCTCCAGCAACGGACCTTCCTGTCGAACGAAGTTGTCTGAACGTGAAAGCTGTCGAGTTTTGAAGGCCCAAAACTTTTCTGACGACCCTTATACCATACATCTTTCAGGAATGAAAAAGTGTTGAAATAATAAATAGACCAGGAGAGCTGCTATTGATCTCTATCAAATAATCTAAGTTGAAGCTTTGTGAAGTTTAATTTTAAATGTGTTTATAACGAAAAGAACAAATCTATAAAACAATATCAAATGTTCCATTTATTAATAATATTGTCATTGTTTTTTATTTGTTAAGGAATCGGAATTATTTTTTAAAATAAAGAGCATCTTGACGTTAAATAAGGTTTTGACAGGTTCTATTTGTATTTATTAACAATTTATTGTTGCTCAATATCCAATTAGGGTTTGAGAATTAAGAGTGCTAAACTCCTGAGAGTTTTGCTGAAGTTACTAAACGATTACGAGGTAGTTAATAAGCTACCATAGCTCCCATAAAGGCGCCAGAGCTACAAATACACAAAACAAAACCAAAATATAAGTTGATTGTTTATTGTTGCACTCAAAGAAATAAATAATAAACTGAATGCCAATAAAATAGATAAATGTGCTTTGATGGATGCTTCCGGAATTATTGAAATTGAAAAAACAAAATCCAAAAGTAGAATTATTATTGAAGAAATAAATTAGAAATGCACTTACCATGAACTGGTGTTTCTTAACTCAAAAAGTAATTTTGTTAAGTAGCACAAATCCCTTGAAAATTTTTCTAGTATAAAGCCTCTTTTAAAATGTCTGGACAGGTATTCAACAACAAAAACAGTAAATAAAAATTTCTACAAGGCTATTTCTATTTAATAAAGCGTTATTTTGTCTTTGAAAATAAATGGTTAAATGGTCACCATGCGTTTCTGTGTGCACCACCAATGAAAAAAATAAATAAATTAAATAAATTGATTACTACAGCTCACTGCCTGTTCTCAAGGAAAAGTAAAAGAGAAAGCTATAGTTGTTTTCAGTTAAAGTAGCTCTAAAATAATGGGGCATTGCTATCTTAATCATTGTTCTTGTTCATCGCCCAATGACTGTATGAAGTCAGGAACGTCATCGTGCAAGTTTTATAATTTTTTATTTATATGCTTTACTGTAAATATTTTAACTTTGTTGGAATAATCTTATTTACAATATTATATAAATTCTCGCAGCACAAAATCCAAAGCTTAGCAGTAAAGTAAATAACAACAAGTATTTTGTGCTTCATATAATTTTTGTATTTTACCTGGTCAGTATTCACCGAGTTCTTCAAAACAGCACTGGTTTATGTAGTATAATATGCAATAATCCTTCCTAGATTTCTAGTTTTGAACCTGAACGAGTCAATATCGTACCAGAAAAATTAATGAACTACAACAAATATAAAACAATTTTATTTTCTTAATTAGTCTGAATCAAGCTTCGACTTTTAAATAATTGTATACTAATCGTAGTTGTTAATCCTGTTATGAATGACATTTAGAAGACACCGAAAACTCTAAACGAAAATACGGTTTATTTTTTGGAAAACATTGGCATTTTTGTTCCACTTTTTGTTTCTCCATGTTCTTTTTTTGTTCGACGTTTTGGTGTTATTTTTACATAGCTATTCGTTTTTGAATTGACACTCTTGTTTTACTGGCTAGATTCGTTTTACCCTATGTGACACTTGGATTTCTGCCAGATCTTTGTGCACTATCCCTCCTGAGTTAATTATCTCGAACAAGATGTGATTCTTGAGGGCAGTGTGGCTGTCAGTGCGACGTGCATCCATTTGTTGTGTGTTAGTGTTCTATACACACCTACCTATACCTACATATACTACATAATATATAACTCTTAATGCAATGGAAACCTCACATCCTGTAAGTGACAGATTGCTATTTAAATAGAGAGGATTAAATAATTTGATGGTTATTTTCGAAATCACCTTTATTTTTTTTTAAATATGTTCGATGCAAGAATAAGAAAAAGTAAGTGTCCTGTTAGTATCGAAAAATAAATAAAACCAAAAACTTTTGTTCTTTCGAATATCCATCACAATATCGAAGAAAATGTAACGTTGCCACCTTAGTGGTTTATCTCGGTGAACTATCAAAGAGAAAACCTCTTTGAAACTATTCTCGTTGATATTTTGATCTCAGTATCCTCAAGTTTAAATAGATTTAACCTCGAATAAACCGTACTTTGTTACTCTTCTCTATCAGGCAATCAGATGATTTGAAAGATATGAGTCGTAATATGTAACTCTTATTAGATGTCCGAACGATTTATTCCATCTGATAACAAACAAGATTAATTTGACAGCAGAAGTTGTTACACCTAAAAATCTTTACATTTGTTTTCAAAAGTTTGTGATAAAAAAACTGAATTAGAATTGTTTTCCAACATCAACTTGGATAAATTGAAGTAATTCGAAATGGAATTAATCTCGAAGAGAAACTTAAAACTATTCGAAATTTGTAGTAATTGTATTAAAGTGAAAAGAAAACCAAGGTTAATTAAAAAGACACGGTTGCCGAGAGACACATCGACGTGAAGGGAATATTTTATTTAATGACATTTAGACTTAAGTAATCACACTTGAATAATATGAAATATGGAGAAACTTTGCTTTATAAAATCGCTTTATGCATGTAAACTTGAGTTTGTACTTTGCGTAACAGTTTTATAAGTGAGTTGGTTACATTGTTCATAAAGATTTACTTTCATATACCAAGTCGAAATTGGATGCGAAGTAAATATGAATGGGGTTCGTGGTTTTGGCCGTAAAGGCTAGCACGTACGTTGATCGTTAACATTTTATGCTTTACTAAATCATACAATTTACAGTTAATAAAATCTTATGGTGCCTAATTTTGTCAAAAATTAAATTTTTATTAGCAATTATTTTACGTCGGCAACGTTGCAAGGAATGTATCGATTTGGTCATTGAAGGTTCGAATCTTCGCTCGCCAGCCTTTCCGATTTCTGGTGTAATCATCGGTGGCCACATTTACGTGGTTGTTGCCCCCTTAGTCCTCGACACGTTGATACTTTTCTAACTCGGATAGCTTTGCCAGCGTCATCCGTCAACGTCATCCGTAGAGCTGGCCCAATCAGGAAACGTCCAAAAAAACAAATGATTTTTCTTTTAACCTGGCGTAATTGTTTCATTTTATAAAAAATGAATCGCCTACACGGTTTTGGGTAAAAATTAAAATGCCTCTCCAAATTGAAAAGTAGCTCGGATTATTGTTCCACATTTTCAAAAAAGTTTAAGCAATTTTTCATCTTTTCTTGTTGAAAAAAATCTGAAGACGAAGTGGATCTGTTGAATGACGAAAAATTACTTAAACTCGACCTTGCTGGAAGGACGTGAGCAGAAAGAAAATAGAATTTTATTACGCAACCCAAAAAAACATAAACAAAACCATATGGCGAATTTACATAATTTGGAATTTGCATACAAATATAAATTAAGCGAATGGGAAGTCGATCGTTCACGTTTTCGGTTTGGAATTCGGAAACCTTTTTAATTTAATAAAAAATGTCGATACTTACCTCGTCGAAAAGATATAAAGATTTTGTTAGTAAATCGAAGAATTTATTACACAAAATCAAAAAGTAGGTTTTCAACTTTAGTTCCCCACTCGTTCGCTTTCTTTTACATAAAGTGCGTTTGCTGAAAAGTTTAACAAATTATTTAGATCTTTTTGGGGTAACATTAATTAAGTTATATTTTAGTTTTAGATTTGGAAATTTGTGAGATAAAAGGAAATTTTGTCAATATTAATGCCTTGGCAGCTGTTTACTTGGTAATAGTTTGTTTATATACAAGTTTTCGTAATCTTTAGAACGCAGTGATAAAGGCGTATTTTACGTCGGCGGTTTAGTAAACGCATATAACTGTCATTTGTGGACGTAAAGGGTGCACAAATGACTTAAATCGATATTGTGCGGAAATGTAAGTTACATCAAATTGTCACTCTTAGTTCTCGAATAATGAATCTTCCTCAAAAATATTTTAAGCTTAACAAAAGCTTTCCATTTTTCTACTTTAAAAAAATTCGCTGTTGGATCATAAACCCAGTTCATTTTACTTAGCATCCCATAAATCAGAAACTTATCACGCAATGATTCCTGGATTATTCAATATCAACGCAGGAAACAAAGCGGAAACGTAGCAAATTGCCAATAACAATGAAATTAAATTCATGAAAAGTTAAAGTAATATTGGAATTAATTGAAAAATTATTAATTATTCAAAGTTTAATAAAGTCGTTCAAATATCGATCACGCAGTTTTTCATCCAGAAAATCACTCTCTGGTTTATAAAATTAAAAATTTATATTTTTGTGACATCTAATTATATCAAATCAGAATAATTCGAATTTATACAGATATTTTTGTTAAACTAAGTATAAAAAATACGTAAGTATTTTAGTTTTGTTGTGAAAGTTGGTAAAAATTTAAATTGCAACAATTCACGTAAACTGGATGGTTGCCTACTGCACCGTTATAATATTGCAACAGCAATATAGGATTGTTTATCAAACAGTTTATAACTACTAAATAATAGTGGCTTTTCATTAAAGTTTCAAAGATGCTATTATACCTGCCACAATACGATACTATTTCACATCAAAGCAACCTCAAACGGAATAAACAATATTAAAGTAATAATAATAATTAACCACATTTTGGCAGTAAACCGGAAACAAAAGTAGAAACAGAGGATTTAACTGTGTATGCAGAAACAAATTATTTCATCGTCTACAGCAGTGGTTTGATGCGATCACCAGTTGCGCTGCAGAGTGAACTTTTGCAAACTAAATTTAAGTAATTAAGTGCGTGCAATTTAGTTTGCACTCAAAAAATTATAATGAAATAAACCAAGGCTCTTAAGTAATGCGGAACAGTTTCACACCAACCCACACTACTCGTATACAGATGCTTGTTAGCTGAGCTAGCGGTAGAGTCGTGGATTATGGAGAAAGTTGAAATCTAACTACAAGAAGACGTAAGTATATTAAACGCTACCACGATAAATTGTTAAAGTACAAGAAGCTATGATAATAATCCTCATGGGTGGTACCCACGCACTACAACAAACTACTTAAGTTTGTAAATTGAAGCTTTAAAAATTCTTATTAACCGAGGTGTAATAATAATTATTATTCCTGCTTTGGACTCATTAGAAGTAAATACATAAGGTCATGGGTTAGATTACCACTTGCTGCAGATTTTGTGTAATTTGTTGATTCTACCACATTAGTGACTAAAAATGTTATCTCACCGTAGCAACGGTCATACAGATGTACTGAAATCTTAAATTTATTTTTGATAAAAATTACCAGAGCCTGGAATACCCTTTAATGTCCCAATATTGGTGGAGAAAACATCAAATGTTTAAAAATTATGAAAAAGTTTTATTGAAATTATTTATATTATTAACCTTTGAAATTAATATTAATTCAAATTTTTTTAAATTATAGGTTAAATGAACAATAAAACAAAACATTATTTGTAAGCTTTCAGCAATGGTAGCAATAATGTTTCGTTTTATTGTTCATTTAACTATAATTAAAAATTTGAATTAATATAAAGTTTATGATACCGCGTTACATGTTGATATTATAAAGATAACAAAGCCAATTTTGAATGGCCAGAATTATAAATTTAAGACGAAAAAGAGCAGAGAGGGGTTGGAACTCCTAACCTAACTTCTTGAGGAAATGTCCCTGCTTAGAATGATTTTAAAACATATTGTTACTTCTCAATTTAAAGTTAAACTTTCAGTTAAGTATTTTCTCAAGTTTCAATTTATCATCATGTCTCCTTATATAAATGGCCTTCCCATAATAACTTGAGTAGGTATGTTATAGGAGAACGTAGTATGTTAAAGTCACTCCGTGGGTTGTAATAAATTTTTATATTTTCAGTATTTATAATGGTGCTAATAAAATAAGCAAAACAAAATTGAAAATTTCAAAAAAATATCTACCTACGTGCTATATGTGCAAAGAATCGAAACAACTAACATTGTGCTTAGTATAAATTTTCAACGTTGAGTGTTTACGTGATCAAAAATTTCAGGATTTATATTAAATGTGAAGATTTTATTTCAATGAATTTACCGGATTTGGAATAATTTAATTATCAACCAAATTTCAAAATTTGCGTAAAAGCGCCGTCTCTCATAACTCTATGATCCACCCTCGTATATTATTGATATGCATGAATAACCTTCATTCTAACATAATATCGTAAAATTAAGAAGAATATTTTGCTCCTAACTAATATTATTTTAATTACAATTTTTATTATTCACAAATTCAGCAAACCATTTTTATAATTTGCCAGCGGACAATTTAAATGAAAAGAATAAATTATTCTACTTAAAATTATTTGTACAATTTTTTTCCTATTAATTAATTTTTAAGCAATATTACAAGAACTTAAATTTCAATTTTTTTATTTTTTACATTATTTATTATATACTTCTTTAATACATTGTGTTGGATAAAACTCAATCTCATTAAATTGGAATTAGTTCGGCCAAGTTCTTTTGAAACCTCAGCAGTACTTTTGGGATTTGGCGTGCAAAATAATTGTTACGTTGCATAAGCTAAGTAGAGTAAAACAGAAAACATTGTTGATCAACAAGAATTTTACTGTACTATAATTTCAACAAATTAAACATATGCCGCTGAAACTACACACATTTACTTCTTCTGCCATTAGATGGTTTGGCAGTTGGTTTTACACTCATTGTTAAAATTGTTATGCACGATCAATCAATCTCTAGATATATTTTGTTCCCTCCTAAATCTTCCGTTTTATTTTCGTTAAATACTTTTTTTCTTTTTTATTAATTTCTTTTTTATCGGTAAAAATGGCTGCATCTTTAAGCATATCTAAGAGTTTTAGGATTTACCCAGGTTGAAGAAGCTTAATAGAACAAATAGGAACACTGCAAGCCTATTCCCCCAGACAATGTTAAGCTGAAACTACATTATTTGGTTTATTTACCACCATAATTACAAAAATAAATTGCTCTGTTGCTCATGAGAAATTCAACCACATATAAAATTTTCAAAAATGTTGCAGTATAAGGGGAACCCTGAACAAGTGCGTTTAATTATTTCTCAATTATAATTTAAAATATCTCAAGAATTTCCTCCATTTTACCATAAAAACTCTTTTTGGATTCTTGAAAACTCTGGCCCTACTCCTCATAGTATCTAAGTTATTTTGAAAACAAACAATCAGATTCACTGATGTGATTTGCCATTCTTACACTTACGATAAAAGGAAAATTCACAAACATGGTTAATTTAGAAATTCTGGAAGCGTATCCACAAAGTAGAAATCACTGAGTGAACCCTAATGGGGTTCACATTAGACGCTTGTAAAAATAATTATTATTTATTGATTTTAAAACTTTTCTGTGTCTTTTCCAAACTTATTTAATTCTAAAATTTTGACAAAATTTTTTAGAGTACTAAAAATGTTGCAGTTTGAATTTCCTTCGTACTTGAAAATTTTTAGTATTAACAAATAAACCGAGTGTAATGGTAGATTAGATAATAAAGTTTTAATTACCTTGTTGTAATTTCATTGTAAGTTAAAGCACTGTGACATAAAAATTTATTTCTTGTAAGTAAATATTTCATTTTCTTACATTTAGCGATAAGAGTAAATAAAGAGTAATCCAAGTTTAGTTAACATTTACACCACCTTTAAATTTAATGAATGCTTTTAACAAGAGAACGTAGCTAACGACGTATTTGTTTATTCGGACAACTTTCAAAAATTTGATGAAAAATGATTAATTTTCATAAATTTAATATCTACAAGGTGCGACATAAATTGTTGTTAATGAGACTTCTAAGTAAGTTAGAATTTAATCAAGATTAAAAGTTAAGCTATCCTAAGTAATCAGTCTAATCGTTCTGCAGAAGGATAAGAGAGAATTAGGGCGCCAGAGGATGTCAGATATCCTGGCGAGTTGCAAGAAGGGCCTGGCTTTGTTTGGGACAACACAACTTGTGGCCAATCGATACCAGATGTTTGCGAAACAATACTAAAACGTAGACAGCTACACCATTGCCTTTCTTTGCTTTACAATACTACCACTTATATCTATTGAATCTCAGCAATTAATTAGTCGACACATCGTAGTTCTCAACGATTGCCCATAATGTTTTGAGAAAATTCAATTACAACTTAATTAATTGCATTATAACCCCGGAAAAACTTTTAGTTTTAATTATTCGTCAAGGTACCTTACTGCTCATTATATTGAATGAAATTTAAATGTTAGAAAGTAATCAACATTTCAGAGGTTATTCCAGCAGACGACTACCGTTCCATTAGCAAATTAAAGAATTAAATTTTAATTTATTTCTACGATAATATGAACCATTGCTAGTTTGCTTAAATTACTCACCCATAAATTACGTCAAATACTTTTCTTGGCTGTTTTACAGGCGGGTCTTTCACGGAAGAGTGAAAAGTGCGTAATAGGCGTTTCGATAGTGCAGGTTGTAGAAGAGGCTTGCGGCATTTATTTAATATTTTACAATAATTAAAAGTTGATTTATAAATTCATAAATATTTAAATTATACGACTAATTCGCCGGTAAAATTCCATAAAAATTATTGTTGAATCACATGTAGCGCCATCTTGTTGAAGCCACAGTATTAGTCGTTTTCTCTATTCCGAAAACATGGTTTGAAAACCGTTTCAATCATATCGCTGGCACCGTTATGATGTTAAAAAGTCCGCCACCTGTTTAAAACTGCGCAAAAACCGAAAAATAGGAAATAGATCTTTTTCATAGAAATATCTTCAAAATATTAAAATAAAATTAGAACAAAGGTCAACAGAACAATCAAAAGTGTTGTAATTCAACGTAGTAGCTTTTATAACAGCCACAAGCTAGTTATGGTAGCAGCACGCATGAATAAACTACGCAGATGGGTATTTTCCAAGTTTTTTTTAAATTTTGACATAATGCAAAATTTTATTTTAATTTATGTATTTACTATTCTTTATTTTTCCATTTATAGTTCAAGTTAATTATTCTTTTACGTCTTACCATTCCAATTATTTATTATCTTTTAATTTGTTTCTTTCCTTCAGCTTCTATTTTATTCTATTACTTCTAGTTCTCCAAACTTTTATGCAATTAACTTCTTACTATACTTTTTACTTAATAAACAATAAATTATATTCCTAGGTAATTATACATTTATTTAATAAATAGAACTACTTTAAAATATCAACTAACTCGTGATTGTGCAATAAACATAAATACTTTTGAGATTCTGTACAGAAAACACTTCAACAAAATTGTACAATAAGTAAAATTTAATTTTTTAATCAAATCAATATTTTTTAAACTAAGTGTTAGCTCATTAGAAAACTCACTTATCAAACAATTAGTATCCAGTTTACAATAAATCAATAGACAAGATGATTAAAAACATTCCTGTATACTTAAACAAATGGAAAAAATTGAATAAATTTGATTATGCTAAAAAACTCCAACTTGTTACTATACTATCTAGAAGCTTATAATTTCAATATCTACTGATGAACAATTTTAACAAATTATGTCTGCCAATTCGAGTAACCAAACCCGATCAGTAGTTAACAAACTTCAACGTCAATTGTTGTATTGTATGCAATATTTTTTAAATAATGAATGTTGTACCAGCATTGGGCAGCTCATCCCTACAATATGCTACAATAGTCCTTGATTAGAGGGCGGTTCCTTATATGCAGTTTTAGAGCTGGACTTTAGTGAATTCCTTTACTGAAATGCTCATAATGTTGCTGGGAGCACGATGATATTAGTAAAACCATCAAGTAGGTCAATATATTACTTTACTATGTTCGTTAAAATAATATTTTTTTTGTTAATATTAATTCAGCAAAACTAAAAATAATTAGTTCTAATTTGCAAACTCAGGCAATGGAAAATTTATCATTTTCTTTGGGGTTATTTAAAGGATTATTTTCTCCTCTTTGAAAATAAAGAGCAGTTCCAATATTAAGTGCGTCCACCATTAAGCCCAAATAGATCTACCGTCGAAGTTCAAAAAGTAATGAAAAACCATCAAAGCAATCTGCAACACAAACATTTCGAAATAAAGTGTATTGTACTGTCTATAAATTCAAAAATTGATTATCTGGAAATATGACCACGAGGCATCTGACGTCACAAAATGTTAAAAGCTTGAATAATAAAACCACCTAAAATCTAAATACGCCGTCATAAATAATTTACCACGTTTTGATGCAGCAGAAAAAAGTTCCAAATTTGATTTTACTCTGGCAACGTTTTCTTCTTCTTCCATTTAACGGTGATTCCGAAGCATGAAGATTTTGCGTTAGCAGTTGATGGCGCTAATTGCTATGCCATCACCGTTATCTCTGAAAAATTACATTACAAAAATCTTTACTTTAAAACTAAGTATTGTTGCTATAATCCTGAAATTCTAGAATTTTTAAGAAAAAAAGTAAAGAATTACATAAATATTTAAGTTTGTTAATTATTATTGCCGTAAATTTTGCATGTTGACATGTTTGTGTTTTTGAAAATGTTTATCATGGAAAAGCTCAAACAACTTTATCCTACAATTTAATTATTTATATAACTATTGATATGACTTCCATGAATTTAATTGTTAGGGTTGGTACAATCCTTTTACCGCGTTATTATAATAGAAACCGTATTATGACGTAACAAAACACAAATAAAATGCAGAATTAAAAATTTTTATTTGATAACAAAATGAATTATTTATTTTCAAAACTTAAAATGTAAATTTTCACAAAACTTAACAAAAACTTATGACCTAATAAAATTAAAACTGACAAATTTGTGAATTAAAAATTTCAATTTTTAAATGAAATGATTCGAAACTGTTGCGCCAATTTGGACGGAGGACACCGTGTGAAAATATTTGAATCAAGCATATTGAGCGTTAACAAAAAATCAACCTCTATAGATATTTTCAAAAGAAGCGGAAGAAAATTTATTTAGTTGAAAGTTAAGCAATATAATGAAGCCACACCCAGAATAGCTAAATTTGCATTAAAAAATTAAAAACCGTTTTGTCTTTGCAGCTTTTTTAATCAAGGCGATAACTTGTTAGACAAAACAAGTTTATTTATTTTAAATTAAAATATATTAAATTTTGACAAAAATCCTAAAATTAGAATGTTTATCACGTACCTATTTAAAAATTACGTATCAAATAACCGCAGGAAAGTTTTTAATTAGAAGTAAGCCTGTTCACGTAAAGCTTTTATAAAATATGAATAAAACATTAACAATTTTTATTTTATTTCTTCAAAGCTTCCTACTAATTTTTTTAATTTTTATTTCAATAATTATTGAACAAAGAAGCTTTTGCTCTGTGTGAGAAATTTTCCGAAAACGAAAGGGTCGAATTAAATGATCTACATGGCGCAATCCTTGTTATAGTGGTTATAAAACCAACCCTCTTAGTTTGGCGATCTCGCTAAGGAAAATTTGAAAATGTTTTATCAATTTGGTGTAAAGTGTTTTTAAACGAGTCGCTTGTGGAAATAAAATTCAAATTTTCCGTAAAAATATAAAACTGATTTTAATTATTACGAGTGTAATTAACTAATGCACCAGGGTGGTTTCAAAAATATGGCCAATTTCGTGCATTATTTTTAAATGTAGCGTGAAATTTGGTCGAGGACGATAAAATTTTTAACATTTTAACTTAAAGCGTTATAAGAAAATAATATCACGGTGGTGAGTGTTAAAATTGGCAAGAAACTAAGTGCAACGGTTTATTTTCTTTATTTTCACAAAAGAAATTTTAATCCCCTGCAATTTAAAGTTACTAAAATGGTTTTTCGCCACTACAAATTTTTCGATTATTAAAACTAACATTATTAATAATATGATCGTTTTTATTAAATTTTCGGAAATTGTTTTTAACTTTGTCTCGGGCAGCATACATATTAGACATGCAAGTACGACATGACATAATAAATTTTAAACTTAGAGCAAAACACCAGAGGCGTTAAAAGTTGAGCTTGAAACGTTGACAAAAGATTATTTTAACATGCAGAAGAGATGAAAATTTTATGGCAATAGCCGCGGGTTGCATATGTGGCACAAACACATCTCTTAATTTTTGTTATAGATTTCATCAATCTTGCAGATTTCTTTTTTGTTATTTAAATCGAAGTTGATGAACACTTGAAGTCGGATAAACGTTTGTCACTTTTCTAAGCAGTGATTACAATAAGAGTTAACGTAGCAAGAGCGAAGATTCCTAAAGACCTGGTAAATCAATCATGCACAAGCTTAAAGCGCAGGGTCGTAAAGAGTGGAATTAAAAAGAATTTTTATTTGCCCGAATGAATTTGTATTAAAATATTTCATCTTTTCATTTAGTTTTTTTGTATCACAACGAAGCAATACTTTAATACTATTTTATACATTTTTTTATAATTAAAAATGTCGGTTGGAATTAAAATGTAAAAGGATCTCCGAAATTAAACTTTTAATAAAACAAATATTTTTTGTGCTACATTCACATTAAATTTATTTTATTAAATTCTGAAGCCATTCGTTTGCGATTATACCTTGTTGAACCAAGTTTTCCTTTACTTTTTCTGAACTTCAAAACCTGAATGGCACAGTAATTATTCACATCAGTTTCATTTCTTTGTAGACAAATTACTTAGTAATTAATATATTACATGTAATTAATATTTTAAGTAATTAAATAGAAGAATTCCTCGTTAATATAAAAAGAGAAATTTTGGTAAGCAAAGCAACTGAAATTGTAGTGCAAACGAGATAAAATTATACTGTGATCATTTATCATTTTGACAGTCCTAAGTTATTATTATTATTATTATAGTACTACTCGCAAGTTAAACATCCGTAGTTTTGTGTCCATTTACTTGCTTCGATTACTTCTTAATGTTATATTCGAGAACAAAATTGTATGACTTCTCGTGACATGTTCTAAACATTGACAAATAATAAACTTCTTTACCACCTTGGTGTGTAATATACTAATAATTTTATTTTTACGAACATAAATATAACATAATCCTTTAAAAGTGAAAACTTTATATATAACGTTTTTTGAACAAAAGCGATGTGTCCAAAAGATGTATTGATTTTTAAATAAGGTTTTATCTATTAGATTTAAAGTCTTTAAATTAGATGAAAGGTTTTAAGACATAAACATTCAATAAAATATGTCACAATATTGGCGGTTGAATTGACATCATGAAAGAAACGACGGCAGTATTTACTAATTTTATTATAACTATGAGTTATTTTATTTTAATACTTTAAATTATGGTGTAAATTTTCTTTCTATGCTCTTTTCACGTAGTTTGTTATATTTTCGTTAGTTTGTTAATGTTTCTATATTTTTATATTTCTATCCGTGAAATTCACACTAAGTGCATTCAAAAATGCTAAGAAGTCCAACCATTAATCTGAAAATCTGAAAACGTTTTTGAAGTTTTTTTTCAAAATCTGTTTCAAGCCAATAAAAAAACAACATCGCATTTTTCTACTTGAATCACCTGAAATACAGTACAGCACACAATCTCCTCCATGTTAAAGAAATTTTATTTTTCGAGATTTTTTAAATTATTGTATATTATAGTATTTATACATTAACAATACCATTAAAATATTATAAATCAGTAATAAATAGACCATACACATCATAAACTCTAAAATATATTAATAGTTATTACCGTTATCAAAGATTTTTCAAATAAATCTACAATTTCAACTATTTCCATAACATCCCGAGCCATTTAAGTATTTTCAAAATTTTCATTAATTTAACAAAAAGTTTTGCAGTAATTTAGCATTTATTTACTTAATAAAATTCAAATGTTGTTTTTGTTAAAACTAATAAATTAATTTATTAAATCAATTCATTTTAATTAACATTAAAATACCTATTAATTGTAATTCATAAATTTAAATTTAAATCAATTATCTATGTACTGTAATAATTTATTAATCTTAACTTGTCTCATATGTATGTATACACCATCACATTAAAATATTTTTCCCCTACTGAATTAAACTCTAATATTTGAACACATTTACAATTTTTCCATTGAAACCATTCAGATTTAAAAATTTCTATTTCTTTACATTTTTTGTTTTGCTTTTTCCATTTCCATTCTTTATTGACGCATAATTTACTAATTTTTTCCTTTTCCCTTTTATTTTTTAGAAATTTCTAATTTTTTATCTTTCAAATCGTTCAAATTTTCTTTCTTTTTCTCTGTTGTTCATTCTGTGCTTTCAGTTAATGCTGAATAATCTATTTATTGTACTTCCTAAAACATTCTGTCATTTTATTATAATCCATTTCTATAATTTTTGCAGCTGCCTTTTTAAACTTTTTCTTTCCATTTAAATTAAATACTATTACATACACAAACCAACTCTTTATTATTTCTATCTCGGTCTTGTAATCTAAGTCGTTAATTATATACCTTCTGTGTTCTTACACTTACACGTTTATAAGAAATGATAATAGTCATTCAGTACCCCACGTTAGGCGCCTATTTAAATGCAACGATTAACTCTCAAAAGTAAGATTACGCTCTAATTTTTATTAAAATGTACCTAGTTTGCTTTAAACTTAATTGAATTTAATTCTAAAATTAAATTTATGTAAAATTAAATCCATTAAATCCGAAGGGTCAACCGCTAGAGAAAATCGTGCACAATTAACTTCACACTTCACGTACTTCACCAGTAATTCACCGTACATCATCAATAATTCACGGTACTTCACCTAATTCATCAATACTTTATTCTGTTTCACGTACTTCATCAGTATTTCAGAGACTCACCGAGATTCCAAAATTTGAGCACTGGAGGGTGTTCCACAACCCCACACCCCCCGAATCCAGTAGTTTATTTTTTATCAGAAGTAAACTGAAGACTTCCCGTTGGAGAGGCACTGGAAGGTGTCCCCCCTCTCATACCCCCCAGATTAAATGGTTTATTTTTTATTTTCTTACAAAAATGTGCCTCCCAGGGGGTACGGAATTTATAGTTACGCAGTTTATAATTAATTGTCAGATTACGAATTAAATACATTTACTTGGCCATACCTAATTTTAATAAACTTGGGATATGCTTAAATATTTAATTAACTTTTAATAAAAATAAATTATTTAAACCGTGGGGTCTGGGGGGTGTGGAACACCCTCCAGTGCCTTTGCAACAGGAGATTTTTAGTTTACTTCTGATAAAAAATAAACTACTCAATCCGGGGGGTCTGGGGGGTGTGGAACACCCGTCAAACGAGGAATTCGCCAGAGAGATACAATATCATCAAAATTGTTCACCCTGGCCATGGAAGATATATTCAAAAAACTAGCATGGGAGAATAAGGGTATAAATATCGATGGTGTACATTTGAGCCACTTGGGCTTAGCAGACGACATAGTGATCATAGGCACGAGCGCCGATGAAATCAAGTCTATGCTTTGGAGTTGAATGAGGCGTCCGATCATGTGGGCATGAAAATGAACCCAAACAAGACTAAAATATTGAGCGCAAGTGAATATAGAAATACATGGGCAAAACATCGATAATGTGCAGGAATGTGTATACCTCGAACATCTTTTAAAGTTGGGAAAAGAAAATCAAGCTGCTAGAATAGGCAGAAGAATTCGGCCCATCTGGGCCACTTTTGAAAAGTTAGGGAATATTCTAAAAAGCCCAGATGTACCAGTAAATTGATCCTACAAGATGGACATATAAAATTATACACTGGCGTCCAAGAACGACCAAAAAAAAGCTTGGGAAGATCTCATAAAAGATGGAGGACAGCGGATAGGGAGGCATGGAGGAAAATGAGAGTGGCTTACATTCAGGAATGGGTGAACACAGGCTAAGAAGAAGAAGAAGAAATGTAAAATATCTCGTATAACTCTATTTTAATAACAATGCAACTTTTTTTTTGAATGCCAACGTAACACTTTTAAAACTTGCCTTATCATTTTTTTAAATTTTATAGTATAGTGATAAGGCAAATTTTTATTTTTGATTTTACTAAGCCAATATTTTTTTATTATACCATCTATCTGAACATGAATGATCTTGATGAAAATGAAATTCTCAAAATCAAAAGAAGAAAAGCACAGTGTAAAGATGTCAAGGAGGGTGATAGGAGATCATTGTCCTTGTACACGAGAAAATTTTCGTCATGGATTAGCTCGTGACCATAGATATGCAAGATGCAACAATGTTCCACGAGCGTCTTCCGATATCATTATCAGATGATTTTCTGGGTAAATTATGTTCAAGTTTCCGACATAGTTTCAATATTATACTTAACTTAATGTTGGGGTTTAATTGATTTTACATGAAGGGTTTGTTCCAGCTTAATAAATATTTTAAGGTCAGTTAAGCTACAATTTAAATTTAAAAAATGTTATCAATACTTGGAACTTTTGAAAGGTATACGTTTTCAATAACATAAAAGTTATACATTAGAGACATTGATTAGGGTCTGGATTAATGCGGGTAGGGAAGGTTTAATCTAAAAATACAAAATTAAAATAATTTAAATAATTCTGTTCATCACAGCTTAACTGCTATTGTATCATTGCGGACTGCTTCATTCAAACTAGTCGATACTCCGCAAATCATTCATTAACGTTAGTATAAAAAAATATAACAAGCACAAGTTTTTTTTAGTTTTTCGCATGAATTCAATTTCCAAACCATTAAATAAAATACAAGTAAAATAACAAATAGACGGAAGCTTTTGCCAGATAAGAGTAGCATAGCGTCTGCTCACAGCTTCTTATCTTCAACTCTAGTTAAAATTTTGTATTATAATCTCACCAAAGCTTTAGTTTACACATTTACCACTGCAATATCCCAGTCATTCATCTCTTTTCTAAAACGATTATCTATTAAAGTATCGAATTTAAATAAAAAAATTAAAAGTTTGTAAATGTCATTTCATCTTTCAGTGTTAGCTCTTGTGAGAAAACATAATGTACTATAACATCATCAAACCTGACCAACTATCATTTCGACTAAGATCAAATAAGTTTTCCAAGATCAGAAACCCGATACTAATCCAATATTAATCCGATATTATATTACACAAAGATTAAAATCCTACAGTGTCAAAACGTTAAGCTCATGAGAGTAACCGTTATTAGTAAACAAAAATAGTCATAAACCCATAAAAAAGTTGATAAGTGAATATTAATTAAACATTATTTGATATTTACAACTGACAAACTATGTCTTTATAATACACTTGACCTGCATAATTGAATTTAATAAACGGAACGTTGTCTGGATTGCTTAACGCTTGACATATTTTCCACATACTTTCATATGTCTGTTCAACATTTTACTGTTAATTTAAAAACATGGTAGCAAGCGTTGCTTTTATTAAAGAAATCTATTGCTGGGGTGCGTGTTTCTGACTGTATGGCAATTTCATTGAAACTATAACTTCTGATTCAGTTTCTAACATACATGGAACAATTACGTTATTTAATGTATGGCATCTGCGATAAAAGAAAATAACCTAGGTTACATAAATTGCAATTAATCAATTAAAAATTGATTTGTAGTATCAATTTTGTGGAAATGATTAATTTATGTATTTGTATAGGGAGAGCCTTCACGGATTTGTATGCAGATTCATCATTTCTGTTTAAATCATAATTAAATTTCAATCTGTACAAATTATAATTGTGAATAAACGTAAATAATTTTAATTATTGATAAATTATAATATACAAGTAGTGAAAACGCAATTTTTAATTTAATAAAGAACTTGATTTGGTATACGCAAGCTTTAATAAAAAAAAGTGTCGTTTAATTTAATTTTTAGTTTAAAAAGTTTATAAATATTTATTACAAGGCTTTCTCAATTTTATTGTATATTTACGATATAAAATGATGCGATTTAAAATTAATTTTAACGAGATTGTGGCGACAGATAGAGTTTATAAAGTTGAAACGAGGTTTTTTATATCAAAGCTGTTGTAAAAATTTTTAGATCCGGTTGACATTTGTGTTTTTACAATTTTGTTAACCAGAAGACGCTTTATATTTCTATTTTGCAATTTGCATAACTTCCGAACTTAATAAACAAGATCAATTGATCAACGGTCGGTCAATTAGGTTTAAAATTTTAAAGGAAAAATTATTACGCCATATTGAAAAAATTTTAGTTTGAGGTTTGTACGGTGTAGTTTTTCACATGTGCGCGCTTCTACTTCTCTAACACAATGTTCACCCCAAAAAGTGGGCCAATGAAGTAACTGATATATAACTACACATTTATATTAAGGACTGTACTCGACAGCCAGCACGTTTCTGTCCTCCCTTGTGATGAAAGAATATTTTTAGGCGATTTAACTCTGATGGAGAACAAGGTTTTATTCTGAACGAGTATATTATGGATAATTGGTTTAGTTCCAACATAGTTAATTCTATTCCTATTGCCTAAAAAGAAACTCGAGTCAATTTTCATTCAGTTTATTTAAATTACTTTTTACAGTGTTTTTATTGCAACTTAACTTATACATTTCCGGCTAAATTATATTCAAGACGTTCAGAAAAACCTGATTAATGTTTTTTTTGCAATTTTGCATTACAAGCTAAACAAAAAAGTTTGTTTTGTAAATTGAATTCCGCAGGTTTTGTTACGGTAATGCAAATTTAGATGCCAAACAACAGCGGTTTGTCCCTTCACTAAGTCTCAAATATTCCCACAAACACCGCAAAAATTAATGTTGAGTGTAGGTGTTGATGATGATTAATTCTGCAAAACAGAATTTTAGCCTCTTGAGAGTCACTTAAAAATGTAAATGTAGAATTGTAAACTTTAAATTATTTTAGGGAGAAATTTTATTAAAAATTATGCCGAAAAATAATAAAACCAGATTTTCTTTTACATTTTAAATTACTTTTGCATTCTTACCTATGTTTTATTATTTACACCGCGTAGAGCAATTATTAAGGAGTTAGTTAATAGTTAGTATAGCTACGCTACAAGTACTACATATGTAGGGTAAGGTAAGGTAATTTGGTGATAATTTTTGAAAACTGCATTTTATAAACTTCTAAGGTTTTTAAATAATTTTAAGTTATCAGATATCTTTGATAGACATCTCAGACACCCCCCTTTGGAATTTATTTTGAATGTAATTTATCGGGCTTGCCACAACTGGAACTTGAAAAAATGTCTTACCTATATAGGTTATTTGGTGACAGGTTAGGTTAATTGGTGATAGTGGTTAGGTTATTTGGTGATATTAAAAAAAAACATTGTTTTCAGTACAAAAATAACAAAATGTTTATTTAAGATGTACTTTAGTAAAGTATTTACATTTTCAAAAATCTTCACAACATAAATCTGAAAACATAAAGCTGCAGTTTATTAAAATGTTTTTATTTTGTTTCAACGCATCTTACTCGAAAATCCTAATGTGGGATAAAAAATTTTCCTACAAAAGTTGTTTATTTTTATGCAAAATATGAATCTGCTAAAAAAAAATTAAGGTGCCATTTAAAAAACCAAAGTTGACCTTCAAATGACCTTGAAAAGGTCAATAAATTAAGAAAAAAATTATGTCATATTCTGTCCCCTTCGCTATCATACAACTTTTGTTCGAAATATTTTTCATCTGACTTTTGGTTTTGAGATATTAATTGCTGGAAGTTTTAAAATTAACACCGGTATAATAAAATCCTCAGCAAACGTGAACTTTAAGTTCCCACTTGGCTAAGGTTATTACAACTACAAATCTAAATTATTTTTCAAAAACAAAGGTGAATTATAATGCCAAATCTATGGCGAATACACTCATATCAAATTATACGTAATTTTATTTGCACGAACTTGACAACAAAATTCGGAATTCAGATACTGCGATTAACCCAAAAAATGTCATTTAATAATGAAGGTTAGGGGGATTTCGTTTTGTTTTGAGTAAACAAGCGCATCATCTGGCTGCCTCACATTTAACTATGAATGTAGACCATTTACTCTATCTGCTAGAAAAAAATTGGACTATTTTGGCAATAGGATATTATGTGGTTAATTTTATAAAACTATCACCAAATAACCTATATCACCAATTTACCTTACCTTACCCTACTAGTTTTTAGGTAAAGACAGTGAGGCAACGCGAGTTTGGAACGTAAGAAAAACAAACTTGTTATGAATATAACCCAACCGATGTACGTGTGTTTAAGTTACACAGCTTATTTTAAAACAACTTGCTTGATTTCAGCGTTAAAATTGTAAGAAGTTTTTTTAAGAAAGACAAGGAATAAATCATTTACAACCACCTTCCTGAAGGAGTGTATTCGCTTCATTTTCTGGATTTACGACTACGTTTTTAAATGTTTACTACGCTATTACTGCTATTAACTACGCGATCTAAATCTGATGATGTCTATTACCTCACGTTTCAAAAAGTGTACAATTGCTCTCGAGTCTAAACTGTCAAAAGTTGAAAGTACAATTGAATCCATTTTCAATAAATACATAAACTTTTATTGGTTGTAGCACTTCCTAACCTTTTATTTGCTATATTTTAAGTAAATACTGAACCTTTCTAACTGCTAAGAAAAGTTTTAAAGCTGAATGAAAAGGTTCGCTTAGCAAGTAATCGAACTTTATACTAAAATTGCTATTTTGCATTTCATTAATTTGTGGTAAGTATAGCATTTGCTAGTTTTTATTCACATTATCTAATATAACAAAGCGATGCACAACGTACTGTGACGTAACGCCACGGTCCGTGACTCTGATTGGTTCAGCACGAAACAGAAACGCTGCTTAACCAATCAGAACAGTTACGTTGCGTTACGTTACAGCAACTGAACATTATTACAATTTTGTAGTGTAATAATTCAGTAAGTTTAAAAGTATGTCAGTGTTGAAGCATATTTCGCATCGACCCTAAAACAATTTTAGTTATGTACAAGGACAAGTTTAACTATCCAACTTCTTGTAATTAGTTTACCAATTAACGCAAATAATTTCGCTACCGTTTTAACCGCAGAAAGGAATGAATGGCGAGAGAATTAGCAAATGGCCTGTATTACCACTATTTTTTATAATATAATTTTTCGACAGATCTCGTTTTAAAAGTTTACTTATATCAAAGAAAAATTGCTCAACTAACGTTATGTCGTCCGTTGTCGTTATCCTCAAAATGTTTTGCTGATTTCCCAAGTTACCACTCAACTGCATTTCGTATGCAACAATCAAGTTTGAGTACCCGGAACTTGCAATTTTGCAAATAGAATTACTTGTAGTGAATAGCGAAGTTGTTATCTCTATTATTTAGTGAAAAACTAGAAGAATGTCTGTTGCAATTTCTCAATTATTATTATAGCATGAAATTTTATTGTCGTAATTTAATGCACAGCTATAAACGAGCACATTTTACACGAAAAATAATTCATAGTACTACAAACATGTACCATGCAGCGTCGGAAACATGCATTTTGGTAAATCCATAATTTTATTGCTGATATATTAGACCACCATTATTTCAAATTTGAAATTTTTCGGAAATAATCGCCCATAAAATTTACTGATTTTAAAAAGCAAGTAATAAATTTTTTATAATAATAAATTTTAAAATAATTAATAATAACGTAGAAAAGAAGGAAAAACTGGCGAACAAGAAGATATAACAGAATAAAATCAAGAAATAGATGTCATGTTAGAAATAAGATTAAGAGAATAGTTAGTTTCTTTATTTGATGTTTTCGTGTTTCGTTGAATGGTTTTATTTTCAGAATCAAGGCTGGGTAGGCTTTTGCAATATTTCACTAGACAATACTCATCTTAAAAACAACTTACCGGATTAACTTAAAATTTTTAGCCTAAATTACACAAAACGCATTTTATATTTGTGTATTTTAAAAAATACATATTTTTAACCTCTACATATGTCGAAAAGCTATCTGTCGCGGTGAAAATATAGTACATAGTACATACATTCTCTTATTTAATATCCTTGATCCTTTAATATCCTTTCTAGTGATAACGAAATGAATGTTTGGTAACTACATTCCAAACGATCATACATTTAGTGGGAAGTTACTCGAAAGCTAAGTTATAAATATTATGCAGACATTCTTTGAAATTTAATTACATACAACGCTTGTAATAATGAAATCGTGATATACTTGTCAAGTATTTCGTGAAATTTTTTCTAAAATTTTAAGTTTTACTAAGTTAAAACATTTATAATTGATGTTTGAAATAAATTGGTTACCACAAATTAAGTAGTAATAAACTTCCAGACTTAATTGAAATTGCAAAATGTACTGCTACTACAGCAAAATTCTTTTTACTCACGAATTTAATACAATTTTTAACTTGGTATATCCAGCAGGTAGAACATAATTTTTAATTTTAAATCTTTCTAATATTCTGAATGGTAAAAAAGCTATTCAGAAGAAATTCATATTATTGATTACAGGGTCGACACATCTACGAAAATATTTAATTTTCTGCATTTTAGATCAATTTCCTTTAGAAAAAAATGTACAACCGAGAGTTTGATTAAAATACTAACGTCTACGGTATAAATATTAAAAAAATTAATTTTTTTTGTAAAAAAATTCATTTTCTAGGTAATGTTATAATTAGAAAGAAAAATTATACAGAATTAAAAATGTACGTGGTTATTTTGTACCAAAGGATTATAACGAGCAAGTATGTAAATTATTTTGTTTTGTGCAATTTTTAAAAGTCCAACATAAAAGTATGTAACTATAGAGAAATGTTACATTTAATTTTTTAGTTAATGATAACACACTTTGACTGTGGTAAATTACAACAGTAGTATAACACGAAAAATATTTTTGTTTGCTCTGAACGGAACGGGAATGTAATTTCATTGTTAAATGTCCTTTATGTGTACTATTTGCACAGTAACATAATTATAGTGCTTAAAAGCATTTTTTAGACTACTATAAGTGCGTAAACCATAAAAAGCTGCCTGCATATGCTGTCAGTTACATTCGTAGCAATGCGAAAAATTTATCTACTCTGACAACATAATTCCCAACACGTTCTGTAAAATTTTACATTAGAACAACGATTTACTCAACTAATGGTATTGTGTGACTATGTTTTTAATTAATTTGTTTGAATAAGCTCATTTTTATCAAGTGTCGTGTATAGCACACGCACCTTCACGAAAAATTAACTTTAATTACCCCACGAGATCAAATTGCCTGTCTGATTGATGCACCCGTTTGACATGCCCTAAGATAAATCGCTTTCCTAATTTCCAAACTAATTTTAGTTATTCCCGAAAAGCGACCCCGATAAAATTTTACCTCGATTAATTCCAGCCGTAATTTTTACGACAAAAACAAAGAGAATTAATTTTAAATAAGATGCAACAAACTATAAAGTTTAAAGCAGACAGATTTCATTCAAGATGGGATTATTCGAGAGTGGTTTCGGCGAGATTAGCACAAAAGCCTATGTTTACTTTTTTGCATAAGATTACAAAATATTTTAATGAATGCTAAAGCAGAACTTAATAAAAGCAAAATTTTCAATACTGCTTTTGCGACAAATGTAATTTTACTAAACTTCTTTTTTTTTGTTTCAGGTAAGAACTCACTTACTTTCGTTACACCAGTTACACCAAACGGTAAGCTCTCGTGCGTGGTTTTCCGCAATGTGCGAATTTATTCTATTTCGACTTTTTAATCGTAGTCGTAAATTTTTCACTCTTTAGCTCCAGTTCAATGTAATAAAATTTTACTTCAATAAAAGTCGATAAACTCGTAAATCTATATTTATGTTTTATGTGGTCGGTCAATAATGATCAGTCTGAGTAAATTTTTTGAGGTTTATTACCCTAAAAATACTGTAGTAAATGTAGTAGAATTTGCTTAGATACTAAAATATGTGATTAATTATATTAATACCAAGTGTTGTGTAAGCAAAAGATGAATTTAAAGTGATTAATGCTCACTCCATGGTACATTCACTTTATTTCTTTATAACATTTAACGTCAACAATTTTGTATCGGTGAGAGCTACCTACCATAAATTTTAGCTCTTTAATAATTTTATTACTTACAGTAAGCACTTATACTTGTATTTGATTCGCTCCAGTAGCGTTAGAACTGATAGAAAATCTCGAGGTTTATAAATTTACCTACCAATGCTCAATAAATTTGGTTGACATGCATTTTGAAATTTTTTAATTTTATTTACCTTCAGTGAAGCTTTAGTTGATTAGACTACTTCTATCGGCTCAATTGGTTGAGCTGTTAACCCATAAGCAACACGGTATAAAAATTAAACGTTGGAAAATACACGTTCGTCTCTCCATTTCGGACTTTTGCTGACTGGCAAAATTACACGAGGCGCAACGCTGTGACAAGGATAATAAAATATTTCAATAAGCCTGCACGTAAGATAAACATAAAGTAACAGTGTTACACCAAGGAAACGTAAAAATATAATATTAAACTTTAAAATTTAAATCTATAACAGTTAAAGATTTTTAATTTTCAAATGACTCAAAAGCATATTCAAACACTTCGTACCATTAGTTCTTCTTGCATATTGCATTTAGTTTAAATAAGAAATTCGCTATACCTAGAAAAGGTTTAGGAGTAAATTTGCCAAGGAACTCCAATCAGAATTTTTTTGAAATTTCGATAATTTTTTCACTACATTTCTGCCATCAATTTGTCACTTTCTACACCTAAATAATCGGCATAAATGTACACAATATCAATTCCAAATCTGGATTAAAAGGTAAAAATTTTGATGTAAAACAACCAACAAAAGATTGACCTAGAATTTTACAATGTTTAACTTCGACAACTTAGCAACAAAACAAAGCAAAGCAGTGAAACCAGTTTTGAGAATTTTCCCAGAGTAAAAATTTTTGAATTTTTTGTAACATTTTTGCTCAAACTTCAATCCGCTTTCTATTTACCTAGATTTAAAAAAAAAGTTAGCAAAGAAACTATTCGTGATAAATATAAACTTAAACATTTCAAAGAATCAAAAAATTTACTTTTTCAAAAAAAATTGCATTTTTTAGCCTCCTACAGTAAGTAAAATATAAAAACGGACTAGTAGGTGCTGGTTTGCGGTAAACTAAAAATCATAACATTTTAATTAACATTTTTGGTTAATTTTCCGAAATTCACAGCCTCCTAACCGCACTTCTCTCTGATTTTATAAAAAAAGGCAGCTTAAAAATTTAAATTTGTAAGATGTGTTTATTTATAAAGCAGTTTATTTTATTGGTAAGATGAAGCATTTGAATTATGGTAATCAGATATTTTGCACACTGCAATTACACATTCAGACCTATTCTTTAGTAATAGTAAAAATAAAACTAAACAAAATGGCAGGCTGGAAAAGAAACCAAATTAATAATAAACCAGAGAAAAAATAACAACTAAAAATACAAAGAAAAAAATTGATGGCATAAAGCAATATAGATGACATAGGGAAAAACATAAAATTGATTCTAGAAAGGTATTCAAAAAGAACGGTGGTGTGTAAGAATATCATTCAAAATAAAAATTACTTCGATAAAGAACGTGAGAAAAATAAAATAAAATCAAGATAAAAGTGAATGCAAACAAATAGAAAGGAAGATAAAAACACTTAGAGTGAAGTAAGAAATGAAACAAACAAAATATAGGGAAACAAAGATGCATCTTGAAAGATCTTAGAATCTTGGATCCTGGAAGAATTAACAGAAAGTGACGGAAAAAATAGCAGTTAATTTAAAATAAAATTTCTAATTCTCGCGGGTAATTTAATTACGAAATTTAGTATTACAAAGTTAATCTCTGCTATTTTTGCAATCTTTTATACAAATTTCTAAGTTTGCATCGTTGATTTTAAGTTCCTAAGTTTCTTAAAAGGTCATTCTAAAGGTAAAAATAGTCGAGATAGATCTTCCGAAATCATCAATAATCGTAATACATTAGATAACTGTAATTTAGCATGCAAAGCGCATTTGTATATACATTTTTAAGCAGTTTTAGGCATTACAACCAAAGTGTTTTTATTAATTAATTTATGAATGACTATTTTAAAATATAAACAAATTACCTTCACGATAAATTAAAACATATTTAGGACACTTTCAACAGAACTGAAAGAAATAAACGAAAATAAACAACGTTACTGAATTTTTTATATCTTAAAATACAATACTCTCAATTTAATTTTTCAAATCCTAAATTTCTCTTTTTAGTACAATAAATAATAATCTTGCCTATAGATACTTCATATTAAAAATAGATATTATGCACTTTAAATTGCCAAAATGCTTGCAAAGTAAAATCTCTGAAGTGATAAATTACACTATTAAAATTATAGTTGATAATAAAAGTTTCGAGTTTCAAAAAGTTTGAATAATAATTAAACTGTTTAATTAGTTTTAAAAACTCTTAAAGAACTGTCAAGCACGGTAAGAGACACATGAAGTGGCCAAAGGCTTTTAAAATAAAATTGTTATATGGGACTACCGAGTTAATTACAAAACGTGCTGACCAATAATGCATCTTTAATGATCCAACTATTTTCAAACAACTTCTTCGATTTTATCATAAAATTAGAACATACTTAATTATTAATTTTTCGGTAGTTATTTTTAGAACCACCGTGAAATACTTCACAGCAAGTTGCTGCTATGGTAAGTCTTGATTATAATCGATCACCGGTAATAACCATATCCGTACTTGAGCTTTCGCAGCTGTAATTCGTTGAACTTAAAAATTAAAAATAGATATAATAATTACCGAATTACTGTGACCACTGATTGATAGCTCTCCAACAGATAGGGACACTTTGTGGTTGCAATACAATATTCTATTCTACCAGTACATTGCTGTTGACTAGCGGGTAGGGATTAAACAACAATAAATTTTACTTGCGTATTTATTTAGCAGGTTTCCCCATACATGCAGCATTTCGGTTCAAATACGTATCATCAATCACATTGTTCCAAAAAAAAATTTAACGTCGATGTTAAACATTTTAAATGACTGACACGAAGGTCTATATAGAACGGCATGCTCGCAAAAGGTTTTGAAAATTTTAAAATTTCCGATATCGTCGTACGATTTGGCACCCAACGTGGGGTATTCAACCGTTGGAACTGGAGCAATCTTAATTCTTCACTGAGAACAGTCCTAACAAAGATGTGAATTAAGAATACTAAGAATTTGCCCTGTCTGCAAAAACAATGTTTTTAAAATTCAAAACATCGTATTGCAAACACCGCGTGTACCATATCTAATGGAGAGCTACCAACCAGAGGTCACACAAAAATGCAGGTACTACGTATTAAATTTATTTTTAAAGTTTAATAAATTACAACTGTGAAAGCTGAAAACACTAAAAAGAACCTCAATTGGCAATATTGCAAGAAAATAAGAAAAATGTTAAACACGAACCTAAAGTATTACTAAAATAAACTTTTACAAAAAGTAATCTAATATAAACTGCGACTTGTGCTTACACCAACTACGCCGTTATTACGTATAAGTAGAATACATAAGGCTAACTTGCAAAAAAAATTGAAAAATTTATGCTCGAGATTTGTCTACTGCATCCTGAGTAGACAAAGAGTGATCCATAAAGCAGAGTGTTGTTGAGTATGGAGCCAAAAGCGCGCGGCGACAGCTGCATTCTAATAACATTTTGAACAGAAGTTTTGAAAAGTACTGCAAGACTAAAACACGGTTTATCAATATCACCTCATAAATATCACCTGCTTGAACATTGAACGTTTAAGTTACCTGATGAAATTACAAAAAACCTTTTTAAAACCGAAGAGCTAACAAAATCAAATCTGTGACTTTCACGTTGTCCCTTGTTTTCATTTAAATTTATCAATTTTTTGGCGTAAAAAATTTGAACATGGATTCTCTACAAAGAGAGTGAGAACGAATTTTCATTTTATTAAAAAATTGCAAAAACCAATTGGAAAGAGACGCTGAAGTGTTCTAAAATTTATAAAGTACATAATTTACATAATTTGTGTCTTTTTTTGGTAAATAAAGTAAAGGAAAAGGAAAACCGGAAGCAACTGAAACAAATTAATTTATAATTTTATTTTCGTCGACGCAATCAAGGGTCCTCTTTATCCCTAATTGAAAAAACGATTGTTTTTGTATCCGCTAAAATTGCAGGGCATAAATTTGCGTTGATAACAAACAAAGATATGAAAATAAACTTTGATAATGTGACTTTCGACCACCTTAGCCAAGCCAAATAGAATTAGAAATAAGCAAAAAAGCCAACAGTAGGAAAATTTATTAACCTGAAAGGAGGCCCATGGAGAATTAGTTTACTTAGAACAAGAACTACATTTTGCATTTTATACAAAATGTTATTGTTTTATTTGCTCTCTCAAATTAGTGCGTATGTTTACACATTAATTGTAGAGTAAATAAAACAAAATTACCTACACACTAAACGTTTTAGTGCCTGCGTGGCAAACGAAAATATGTTGAATATTTTATTGTATTTATCAATCGCAGAGAAAGCTCTGTTCGTTTGTTCAACTTTGTCATTTTTACGGAAAATTATTAGGAAAAAAATTTAATTAACGTTTTTCTTTACTTTTGCTGCTCGAATAATATTTTTTTGAAGAGCTAATAAATGATTACGTTAAGACCTACATGATGAGTCTTCACAGGGTTTCGATTTGGAATTATAAGGACAGGGTTTGGTTTTTATAGGCTTAAGTAATCAGACCCTTGTAAGGTACTAAGCCTGCTACGTGTGTTATTCTAAGCTCGTTTTGTAGCCAAGTTCCTCACCATATGAATAAACGTTCACGAAAGCTTATTATTCCTCAATTTATAATTTAACAAGTCAATACTCTGCCTTCCCTACTGCTAATTGCGTTTTTAAGTTAATCGTTTGTTAGGATAGAAGTGTTTTTAACAATTCGATAATAATTTTGATATTACTACTTCTAATTAGGTAAAATTTTTACTAGCTAATAAAATCTTGTAACAACTTAATTTTAATTATAGCTTTAGTAATTAGTTTTTAAAATTAAAATGAATAATTTAAAGTTGCAAAATGAGCATTAACTCGAAATTCACTTATAACCCGATTAAAACTAATTTTATTCAAGTGCGCAAATTCAACTTGGTTTATTTGATTTAAAAATTAAAATTGGAACTCTACGGGGCTATTCGTTTAAGGGCAGGGTTTGTTTAGTATACTAACGTTGTTTAAAAATTAACATTTTCCACTACAATTTAAAAGATAAATTAAATAAATCTAAAAATTATAGTTTAAATGAATATTTTAAGTAGATTTCTGAATAAATTTTTCCTGTAAAAATAACCTCCTAGCTCTCCATTTTGCCAAAATAAATACGTGACCTAAAAATTTGATATGGTCTTAACTACAACTATAGTATTAAAGTGAGGTTAGTATTTGAAGTCAATCAAACAAATAGTTATGGGATTACCACAAATTAACAAGCTGACACTTCTTGACCTTCGGAGTTGTTCAGCCTAACATGACGAGGGGCCAAGATAGGCCATCATAGTGTTTGTGCAAGGTTTAGGAGTAGAGGAGCACTTTCTAACGAACATGGAGCGTAAGACCAACTTATGCAAAATTGAACACGAAATGTAAACTACAAACAAAGTTAACTTTCAGATGACATTTGGAAGAGGGAAAGTTGATTATAAATTAGTTATTACATTTTACATTAACACATGGTCGGCTGAAGGAAAAACGAAAAACGTAGGTACACAAAAATAATTTACTCAAAAAGTTTAAGCTACGGAACATGAGCATTATAAAATATTATTTATTTTGGGATTGAATAATTAATAATAAAATAAATGTATGTATCTTTAAATAATATACACAGTTTTTATCCTGATTTTTTCCTTGACCAAACCAGGCCAGGTTTGATAGCCTCATTTTTAAATTTGGGTTTTGTAATAATTAAATAAGGTAGATTTCTACTTTCCTTTGCGCTTCCGAGTTTAACTATAATATTTTCTTATAATTTAAAACGTCATATTTTGTAAAATTAATATCTTCAATTAAAATGGGTTGTGATTTTAAAATTTGTATTTTATTCAAGAGTGAGTACATATACAATAATTCATATTTAAGACGAAAAATACCTAAAAGATATTAACTACCCAGTTAAACGTATTTAAAATGGCTACGGCTATATTTATTATTATAATTTTATTGTAATGATCCGGCAATAGTTCACCAGGTAGTTGTTATTCTAGTACAGATAGCTCATAGTTGTTTTACTCTCTCCTACCTTATCTGTGATACCATTCCAAATTCTATGGATGTAGATGCAAGACTTATAACTAAAGTTATAATAGATGATAGCGTAGTTAGTTGTAAAATGACTTATGTACTAGTTGGCGATTGGTTTTCTCACTTTTGTTATTTCAGCTGATTCACAAACCGAATTTATAACCATTATTTGTGACTTACTGAACTAAATTAAACATTTATTCGGGTTTCGGGATCTTCATTCATCAGCTCCAAATTTTGAAATTTTATCGGCAACTGCCAAGGGTAACATGATATCAAATTTTGGTATGATGCTAGATACCTACCTCAAGTTAATTTTATTGAACGAGTTAACCGAGTTTTGGTATCGCTATTATATAAAATAAATAAACAGTTCAGTAATGTTATTTTATTACCTCTTTAGCCAAACATATCGACCCTGCATTAAAATTCAAACAGTTAGTAAATTTTTACCTACTATCCTTAGTTTTGCTCTATCAAAATAAAATGAACGTTTTATTGGTTAAAAATTATTTGAATATATAATTAAACATCAAATATTTAAGAAAAAAAATTTATTACTTTAGATATATGTAAAATTTCAAAATCGAAGACATAAAATTTATTCGTTTAATATAAAATATAAGACAGCATAATATAATAGAAGAGATAGATTTAGCTTTATACATAATACATATGTATATGATTTACTTCAATAGCAGAAACAATATTATATAATCGTTAAATTGTAAAATTAAAAATGTAAGGAAAAGGTTTGTTACATGGCACAATGTAAATATTCCATAAAATTTACACATAAGGGTAGATGTGCTTGATGAGATTCCATAGTCATAATCAGTCAAGTATGGTGGTGAAAGTTCTTGAATTCTGTGATATTGCTTATAATGTCGTACTACGACGTTCACAAAGCAAAAATGCTGACCGAGTTCATGACCCAATCATTCCATCGAATAAGATCAGTGAAACAAAATTTGTTCATTTACGGAGAATGCAAGCATAATAAAACTAATATTTGCACAATAAAGATGAACAGCAGACACAGGTTTCAGACTCATTAGTCATCATCGTCGAGATAAAAGAGATTAATAGTTCTGAGTTAAATAATAGCTTAGAAGCCTTTTGTTTGCTGTAGAATATACATTATCGAAGATGGACTTTTAAAACTTAAGTAGAAAATGTTTAACAAAAGTAATTGTCGAAAACGTATGATTGTTATAGAATTTGAATGAATATTTTAAACTTTTTGTAATTTCGAATTTAAATTTTTCTAAATATAAATGGAAATTGGAAATATACAACAGGTTTGTTGTTATCACGATATGAAATAACGTAACACTGCTGAAATAAATAAAATTCTGCTTTTTGATGTATCGATAATTTGAATTTTAGAAACTATTTTTGGTATTTTAATGTGTTTATATACAAATACTTTTGATTATATTTAAATATTTGCTTTTTTTAATTTAAATTAACCGTTAACTACTTGAAATGGAAACTATACAGAGGATATGCGTTGGAAATTTAAATGAAAGCTCTCGAGAACGAACATAGTACTAAAATTTTCAATTCTTTGTTATTTAAAAATAAACTAAATTAAGTTGATATCTAACTAGTAGCTATACTACTAATTACATAATTTTAAATTAAAAATGTTGTACTTTAATTGCGCATTTAATTACTCGATGGGAATGGATATTTCAACTTTCAGATTTATATTTTTTTTGATATTGTGAATTAATTAAAACTTTTAACTATGTTAATTTGTAGTAATTTGATAGTAGCTTTGGGGTACTAATGCATTGTTTCAGTGGTTTTAAATTGTTGGTTCAATTAAATTTGTCATTTTCAACCCCAAAACTAATTTGTACTCATATCATACTTGTAAACAAGATAGGACAATATCCGGTAACAAGATAACGTTGAACAATTGCATCTAATTCTCGAAATGCAATTGTACTAACTTGGTGTTAGTAAAACGTTTTAGTAATCTAGCATATAAGTTGTTAAATTAATTAATGTATTTAATTGATATAAAAAGTTGTCAAAATGTCTTCACTAAATGTATTACAAAATTAATTAATTTTAATGAATAATTTATCAATTTGAAATTGTAACTCGTAACTCTAACATTGGCTTTTTGTTCTCTCGTCATTCAAATAAAAGCTTTACATCAGTAAGTTTCAAATTATTAATTTATCGAGGCAGAGTTTAACACGCGGTTAATTTTCAATTTCTCCATTTACCGTTCTATTGTTACATAATATTTTTTATGCTACATATCCGTTTAAAGAAAACTCATCTGTACGTACGTGTTACGCAATAACCTCTGCCTGACCTAGAGAGCTTTTCTTAATTCAACCTAACCTATAAATAGCACATTTAACTTTATTTTCAAGTTTACAGTGCGATAATTTTTAACAAATTACTACAAATTCGTTTTATCCAATAATTTGCTCGGTAACTTAATTATGCAATCCAGAAAATATGTTAAAATTTAAACAAAGCCAAAACAATGCCGTTGCTTTCAAAATCTAAAGCTCTTTAATCGGTTAATCGCACAGCTCCAACCGAAGCATTGCATAAATATTTTTACCCAAGTTAAAATTGTAGATGATGCCACAAGGTTTTACTATTGTCCTTTATTTAGTAAATTACGAGAACGCATCAAGTGGAAAAGTTAAAAATATTATTATTCTCGAGACGATAATATATCGGCCCCTACGAATAACTTTTCAAACGAATTAATAATTGTGAAAAACTTACTCGAATGAATTATTATTATTTGAGATGCTAAATTGAAATTCCATTAAGCTACTACAATAATAATTACTATAATTATCGTTTTTATCTTATAATAAAAGAAATGTATAATAATTGAATTCATAATATAATCACTATAACGATAACAATTACGTCAACGAAAAATAGAGGAGAGCTATACATTTAAAAATCAATAAATGCCAATAGGTAAATTCGGTTAATCGGAAGTTTCTAAGCGGCACTGCGCAAACTAAAATACAATTCAATATATGGGAAGCTCTTTAAAATACAGTTGAGATATACAAGAACAAAATAAACGATCGTAAGCTGCTGGGCCTAAGAATAATCTCTATTTACGAATTAGGAAACACAAAATTTCAACTATTCGATTTAAGGCAACTCGCACACTAAAACATAATAGTCGCTCGCTTATAAACCGCCAAGTGTTATTGATTTTATTTAATGGACTAAAGGTATGCTTTCTAAGGACCACAGCGACCGGCGACGCAGAGTCGCCGATGGAGGTGATTTCTTGGATAGCATAGCAAGATACTGCTGCATTTAATCCGAGGGCGATAGCTGTTTGGGTGTAGTTTTTAAAATTTGTAATCTGTAAATGAACGGCCACCATTAAAATAAAATTGCAGTAAATTAAATTAAGTAATGAGTAAAAGAACTAAAGTTGTAAAGTAATTAATAGTTGTACCAAGATACAGTAAGAAAGATTAGTAAACTTAATAGCAGTTTTCGTATACTAAGCAATATTTGTATTGTTCTTGGTAGTTTATATAATTTATCTTCCTTTCTGC
Source organism: Lycocerus yunnanus (assembly GCA_036346125.1). Lineage (NCBI taxonomy): Eukaryota > Metazoa > Arthropoda > Insecta > Coleoptera > Cantharidae > Lycocerus > Lycocerus yunnanus. The sequence continues at coordinate 2,641,850 of JARFIX010000017.1, forward strand.
GAGAAAGTTTACCTACATTTGAGCGACGTTTCGACATTGCAATATTTCAATTGCAAGTATTATATTACATTTATCTGTCAAACTGAAGCTCGTCGTTGATCATCATGTCACCTCAACTGGTTACGATGTATTTAAATTTGCATTAACGAAGTAATTTTCTGTCATATCGAACAAATCACGATAAACGAAAAATTCGCTTTTTCTACGATTTAATTTTTCGATAACAGTTCCGATGTCTAAAAATTGATTTATACAGCTGGAATAATTTATGTAAATGTGCATTATTTAAAATAGACACAGTTGTGCATTTAAAAGCCATTAAGTTTAATAATTTGTGGTGTCACTGGGCATTGTTATAATTCAATCTAATTTTAAAATACCAATACAGTGCATACGTGGATCGGGCTTCAGTGCGTAGCTAATCCAACCGAAAACTTTTGCAAGGTTTATAAATTATTTATCAATATTTTCGAATTAAAATCTAATTCAAAAAATTTTTATTTTTGTATTTTCACAATGTTGATAAATTTTCTAGTATGCAGATTTTTCATATGTATGCAAATGCATTGAAATAATAATTTTGTTATGTTTAGCGAACTAAATCATTATCGCATGTGTGTAGGTTACATAGAATAATATGTTAATATGTGCCTGCACATATGTAGGTATGAATAGCTTTAATTTTTTTAGTTGGAAATTAATCGAAACTATTTATTTATTACGCACTCCCACTTCTGATGTTAGATGAACTTACATTTTTTTGATGCTCTCATTACTGGAGTTATTAATTCATTTTAATTTATTTACTACCATTTTAAAGGGCAAAATTCCTCTTACACCTTTGGTGTTAAAAATGAAGTTGAAAGCAGATAAATCCTCATAGCAAACATTTAAAATAACTTTACGCATTAATTATGAAAGTGCGTCAGCATTTTATTGAAAGGTGAAAACTCTAATCCTAAGAGCTAGCAGCTGCTTACTTATACATGTAAAGCTGAAGTTGGAACACAAAAGAACAATTAAGTCAAAACAGAAGTGTTGACATTTAACGATAATTTCGCTTTTATTTTTGATATTAACTATTTATTTTGATTGAGCCCAACTCAAACGTATTATTTTTTTCTCCAGTTAAAGCCCAATACTTTCGACTCGAAGAAAATTATATACAATCGCCTAGGGTAAATTATAACTTACAATATTAATCAACTCGCTTCTCTGCAGCAATTTAGAATTTTGTGCAAATATCGACTTGCTACAGTTAGATGCAACAAACAACATGATGGAATCAATTATTAATTTGTAGTTTGGGATGAAAGACTCGAGAATATTCACAGATAATATGCACTGTTTGATCAGCTTAAGCATTTGCAATCACAAGTTGCGAGACTTGATCAATCAGCCACGTGCGCTCATCGAAGCAAGCCCATATTCTTTAGCTTGGTGTTAAAATAAAGCACATTTTATGTTTCAAATCAATTTTATGATAATATATAGAAGCGTCATTTTTAACACAACTTTCATTGTGGTGTTTGTTTTGTTGAAACTTTCCTGCTATTGATTCTTTGGTGAATTTTAGGTACTTCTAGCAGAAATGCTAGTTTCCATAAATCGCATGTTCACTTAATTTAATTATCAATTTCTCTGGTTATATTCACTTTATCAAAGTAGAAATTTAAAACAAAAAGTTCACATCAGTAATTGGTTAAACATAAAACATGAACACGTAGAAATTGATTGGGAAAGTTTGTTATTCCAGTAGTTTAATTATGATTTCTAAAGTAAAATTATCAAAATGGGTGTTATATTCACTCTCTAGCTTTAGCCTTTCCTTATATGTATACATAATTATATCTAAAAATTCTTCTTTTTGTTCTCCAATGGTCGTGAATATATCCATACTTTCAAGTGTACAAATTTAAACATACTATGCAAATGCATTAACGGTATAGCGCGAGATAGATAGCGCCTGTTAAATGGAAATGGTAACGTAAACCCAATTTATCAAATAATGAAATTGAAACCACGGAGTGAGACAATGGCGTGGTTTATAGTATCAAGAAGAAGCCCAAAATGCATCTAAAAACATTTGATGAAGAAACTATGATTATGATATATCATAAAACTGTTATCTTCGAAAAAAAATTAATTAATTAGGCTACCAAACCAATTTAATTAAATAAACACGGAACTGTAAATTTGAAAGACTTTAATTGTTTAAACATAAAAGTGAGCCCAATAAAATGAGTTTTACTGGTTAGGCGTTCGTGTTAAAGTTTAGTCAATAGGGTGTCCCTTGTTCATTTAATGAATTAGATAAATGCTTTCTTTCTATTTATAGGTAACATGGATGTTAAATAAGTATTTAGGAAAGATCTAAAGACACACTATTTTTTGAAATAACATTATTGTTTGAAGCGTTTCCCTTAATTTAAATATATATAAAAGTGATGAGAGTACTTTGTGTTAAATTTCAGATGCTACTTGATGACTTTATAAAGGATTTTGCTAACTTTGACGACACTAACTTAGAAACTAATAGCCTACCTCCATGTCTTAGGATTATAAATCAATTTTCTTGGTACCTTCCTTCCTCGTTTCTCATGAGTAACGTATCCTATATAATGGAGTAACCGGATAAGACGTAATTGGATTTATTTCAATTAGCTCGAAAACTACAACAAAAGCCCCATATTCCTGTAAACTAATTTCAAAAAAGGTTTTTTAATTTAAAATTAAAGTTTTTCACTTTAAAATCTTTAATTCAATTCAGTGCTTCCTTTTATATGCCCGCCTGGAACGGTAGTTGCTCATTTAGTGCAGCCAAGAATCGGAAGAGAAAAATCAAAAGAAAAACACTCCGAAGTAGTATTCCTTAATGCCCACCTACATTTTTATCTAAATTACTAATTAGTTAGCAATCTAATTAAGAGCGTACGCAAACCTTGACCCTAGATAAAGACATTAAGTAAACTTCGTAAAACTCTATTTTTTCTCTCAAGAAATTCTTATAAAGAATATTAAATAAGATTTCCTATTTAGAGTAAACGATATTTTGTAGGATTAAATTTGAATAAACTTTTTAATCAAAGAAATGAACAAATAAAATAAATGAAAATTAAATTTTGTTTCGCCAACTCAGTTGCGTATATTTTCATTTAATGCTGTTTAAGTTTAACATTAATTGAATGTCCAAAACACCATTGTCCTCCTGTATTATCATGATCCGCTAGCGATAAAAGCAAAAGGGAAACAAGTGGAAAAGTTTTTCAACGGTGTAGTTTAAAGGAATTGAACACGTGCAACGGAATTGGAGGACATCGTCCAACTTTTCAAAGAAGTAACTTTTCAAAGTTGTAAAATTAACTATAAATTTTTGTTAGTGTTAGCTCTAAACCTTTTACCGCGTTTAGTTGCTATTTTGTATAGCTTTTACGGCTTTTTAATTATTTTATAACGATTTCCTGACGGAAAAGCTATTCTCCGAAAAAGCGATATGCATGCAATTCGACCAAATCTTTAAAATGTCCTTTGGAAAGTACCGCTTGTTTGAAGAGGAAAATTAAACCATGCGGCTGTTCAATTTCATTTAGAATAATTGTTGTTGTTTATCGATGACGGAAATAGTAGTCAAAAAGTTGTTAATAAAAGGGATATCATGTGGGGTGGTAGAGTTATTTTTCTTTTTGATCGGGCGCCACTTCAACTGTATTTGTAGGAATTTAGATGGTAGTTTATTATAGGCGCATAGAAATAACCTCATCTTTATCGAATCCTCATAGAAAGTAAAAATAATTGGTAAATTAACGGAACAGACAGTTAAAGTTTTTTAAACAGACAATGTATGCATCGAATAAACAAAGAATAAAATTGCCTCATAAAGTGAAATCTCATAAAGTACGAAATTAAAGTAATACGTAAACAAAACTAAAACATTAAAACAGCCAACATATGATTAACAAGAATGCAATAAATAAGGATTACTTACTATAAAAATAATATAGCAAGCTTCCAATATTCTTAATTTAAAACAATAATAAAATTTTAGCTGATGCAAGCCACTGCATTGCAAGTTTTAGATTAAAATCTATGGTTTGATATTAATGCTTTAGCATTCAATAATTCAAGGAAAAATAATAAAATTGAAACTTCTGTTTGCGACGAATTTTAACTCAAAAACGTTACATATGTCAGCATATAAAATAAATTTGAGTTAAACTATTGTGAAATTTTATTAAATAAATTTTTTCAGGGGGGAACTGCTAGTAATGCAAAAGAGAAATTGTTTTGTTCGCTAATGCAAAAATACCTAAGTTGCAAATTTTCAACATATGTAATATATTACATGAACCAATCAGCAACTTATTTGTTATACTTGGTAATGAATGTTAATTCAATTTTAAGTTACGTTAGTAAAAGATTTTTCCATTTCACAACATTGTAGTTTCCAAAAAGTCAAAGTCCTGTTTACCAAAATTCACTCATTTCCCGTCCACTACGTATACATTCAATGCCACAGGATGCCAGAAAGAAATTAAAAAGGGAGATTAAGATAAAGGTTAAGTTATAGAGGTCAGGTTAAACAGCATTAATTTAATTTCATAATAAATGTATAATATAACAGTTTTGTACTTTCCAGAACTAATCCGGAATTTATAATCAAGCATATTCACAGAAAATCTGCGACGTTTAACAATAAAACTGTTTCTACAAAGATATTTGCCTCAACTTTGAATACCTATCACAAAAATCCATTCGTTTTTACATCTGTTACTCTGTTATATACTATAAGTTTATGATTTTTTATTAAAAAATGTAACAGTAAAATTAACGTTAAATCCACGTTAAATAAAATTTAGTGTAAATTTTCACGTGTTTTTAACGTACTTGTTATAATACTAGGGCGAAGCTCTAAGCCAGCACAATTTATTGCTTTTTTAATAAAAATATGTATACTTTAATCTATGGATTTATATTTTAAGCGCATTAAGGCATTTGTTAAACTAATTTTGATAATTATTAGTAATTTATCAAATACGCGTACGTCTAATTATTCTGACTTAATAATTTACCACCCATAATCTTATATTGTGTCTGTAAGGATTATAAATATTTCCTCTTATCCCATTTCGCATCTCTTAATGGCTCTTATAATTTTAAAAATGTAGGCAGCTTTTTCCATCATTTAATTATTCAAGATACGAAGCACAATTACATTTTTTTATTAAAACTCATACATATAAGCCGACCGATCAAAGATTAATGAAATATTAAAAGAAATTTAAAGATTGTTAGCTTGTGTGTAACCGGGCTGTGAAATTACACCTCAGTTCTGTAAAGTTTCTTTAGTTTTCCTACAAACAACAAGTTAAATGTAAATCTCAAAGAGATGCATTTGAATGTAGCAACAAGAACAATGAATCGTAATTGCTGAAGTGGTTCGACTAAGTTTATACACTAATGCTATTAAATGTTTCCGGTATGCAGTAGTTACTATATTCAAACAAGAGGTCGCTTCTCGATATTAAGTTTAGGCAATTTAAACAAACACGTTAATTCTAAAGAATGAACTGCTGATAAATCAATTTTTTGTAGGCGATTTTTTTCCAAGACAAATCTGATATTTTTAAAAACCGTTTATTTCATTTTTACATTTATCCGATAACGTAACGGATAGGAAGCAGGAATGATAAAAATTCTAATTTGCCTGAAATATGTTTCACTGTAAAACGTGGTCACCCAGTATAAATTCAACGTCTATAACATTATGATACAAATTATTATTCGTATAACTGCGCGTATAATAAATTCGATTAAACAATTACTTACGTAGAACAATTTTTAAGTGACGTTTTTAGGTTCGCTTTAAATTTTTAAGCTTACATAAATCAGTTCGAAAGACTAGCAAATTATTAAACAGACTAAATGCTCGAGTTTAAATTATACATGCAGTAAAATAACTGTCAGTTTAATTTCTAAAGATTATTTATTAACAGCCAAATTTAACGAATTTAAATTTCTTTCACGACGCGTCTTTAGGCGGCGCAATTACCGCAAAAGTGATTAACATACGAAGGAATATCAGATGAAAATTTGAAACCGAAAAAAACCGAGCCTCCACGTTTAGATAATATTTACCGGGTGAGCTGCAAGAATAAGCCAAAATATAAATTAGGCCAATGGGAATAATTGTATTTGAAATTCGGGGTAGATTAGAAGCTTCACGTTACATATCTTATCACACTGCCCGTTATGGAAAGCAGAAAACTAACGAATCTGTCATCTTATCTCGAGATTATCCGATTTATTCCCTTCTCGCTATAGGTGTTGCTGTAAGTTTTCTTATTTCATAGAAAAGTATAAAGGAAAAGCTCTCTATTTTCTAAATTATTGTTTTTGCTGGTTGATATTGTATTCATATTTTTGCTCTGCTTACATTTTCTATCTCTGAAAGGTGGAAAATTTGGTATTCTAAAATTAAAATTTTAAATTTTTCAATTTTAGACGGATTTTTGTATTATAAATACTATTTAAGTTCTCTTTAAATGTTGAGTTTATTTAGAAACTAGCTTCACGGCTATGTACTTTGGAATTATGTTACTACAGCTTCAAGCCGATGGAATTTTTGGCAAGCTCTGAATGTTATCAAGAAACTTCAAGATATTCTATCCGGAAGTTACCAACAACGAACCGATATTGTAAATAATAACCAAACATGAAATTCTCTAGTATCCCGAAGATAGTTCAGCCTTAATTTAATATTTTCAAAAATTTTAATAACTTTCTGTGACCAAAACGATTTTTCCCCCTGAGAAACTGAATAAAACCGAACCCTTTTATTGTTAGTGCACACCCTTTATATTACATAAATTTAGTTGTATCACTCCTACGGGATTCACACCAAGTTCTCCCCTTTGTAGTCCTCACACAAAACATAATAAGATTCCATCAGTTCTGATATTTCAATTATTTTATTTGTAAATTACATTGTAAAAAAGTAACAAATGGGGAATAAAAAGTTTAAGCACCCAACTTGCGACCCTTATCTACAGCTTCCTTAATATTTCCAACCATGTAAAATGCCAGTTCGGGCAAATGATCTAAATCTCCTGAAAGAATCTTTTTAAATCCGTCAATGGTGTCCTCCAAAGTTACGAATTTTCCAGGATGTCCGGTAAAAACTTCGGCCACTTGAAATGGCTGTGAAAGAAACCTCTGAATTCGGCGAGCACGATACACTATCTGTTTATCACTTTCCGACAATTCGTCCAACCCCAATATTGCAATCATGTCTAATAAACTTTTGTAGTTTTGCAAAATTTTCTGGACGCCCCTGGCAGTGTTATAATGCTCGGCACCTATGATTTTAGCATCCATAATTCGAGAAACCGAATCGAGCGGATCCACCGCTGGGTAGAGACCAAGTTCGGCAATTGCGCGAGATAGGACGGTAGTTGAATCCAAATGAGTAAACGTGGCAGCAGGTGCAGCGTCCGTTAAATCGTCAGCAGGTACATAAACGGCTTGCACGGACGTAATAGAACCTTTCATGGTAGTTGTTATGCGTTCCTGCATGGTTCCCATGTCGCTGCAAAGAGTTGCTTGATATCCTATGTTTGATGGAATACGCCCTAATAAACAAGAAACTTCCGAACCGGCTTGAGTAAATCTAAAAATATTATCGATGAACAAAAGCACGTCTTGACCGTGTGCATCTCTAAAATATTCAGCAACAGTCAAACCCGTTAAAGCCACCCGTAAACGAGCACCTGCGGGTTCGTTCATTTGTCCATACACCAACGCGACTTTCGATGTATTACCGTCTAACGAAATGATTCCACTTTCCACCATTTCATAGTACAAATCATTTCCTTCTCGACTTCTTTCGCCAACTCCCGTAAAAACAGAATATCCTCCATGCTTTTTAGCCACATTGTTAATAAGTTCCATTATTATAACAGTTTTTCCCACACCGGCACCACCAAACAACCCAACTTTTCCTCCTTTAGAATATGGTGCTAATAAGTCGATCACTTTAATTCCTGTCACTAATATTTCATCTCTATTAGAAATCTGAGTAAACTCTGGAGCATCTGCATGAATGGGTCGTTTGAAATCGGTAACTATGGGACCTCTTTCGTCAATTGGGTCGCCAATCACGTTCATTATTCTACCAAGAGTTTCTAATCCTACGGGAACTTCAATTGGCTTACCCGTATCCCTCACTTCCATACCACGATATAAACCCGCGGTGCAATCCATCGCAACACTGCGCAAGGTACGCTTTCCAACGTGCAAAACTACTTCAAGCATCATTCTTGGTTTTCTATTAATCACTTCTAATGCTTGATTAATCGGTGGAAGAGGTGGTGCATATTCAAAAAATACGTCTATCACTCCACCGATAATTGCCGTAATTTTTCCTGTTCTTCGGAGTTTGAATTTTTCGGGATCCTGCTTTTCTAAATATTCTTGCAGAATTTCTTCATATTCTGAGGAAAAGTGTCCACAGATTTGAAGTTTTGTACGGAGCCTTGATAGCAGAGGTTTACATATTTTACTACGTAGGTGATGTAACATTTTTGGTTTCTTAAACGTGAGGTAAAACTGGAAAAGATTAAAATTAAATGTAAATTATTGTAAACGTCAATACTGACGTATGGAAAAATGTAAAAGCGAAATAAAGAAATACTACGTTTTTGAGTTTCTCATCATGTTTTGTATTTTTCTGGTACCTTGATGGGCTTTCTGAGTTTTTAAATGCTGCAGAGAAAATCCAAATTGGATATTTGGTATTAGTTGTTTTTATGAAGAGGCCTGAAACTTTCTGATAGAAGTTTCTAGAATACCACCAATATTGGATTGGGCATTGAATTTTTGTTCTATATTGAAACAATTACATCATCTTCCATTGTATAAGATACAAAGAAGGTAGTAATCCTGTAATCCTAAGAATACTCGAAAAATATAAGTAATAAATTTTGTTCCTACTTTTCAGGGATACTTCCAGTTATCAATTTGGAGCTTGATGTTTTCTTGAGATAAGGCTTGAGTAATCGTGTATTAAACTTCTAAAATCCAAAAAGAATTCATAAAAATATCCGTTTGATGAACTTAGAGGAAGAGTTTTTATCTTCAGGAAAAACCTCCATTGCGAGTGATATTCTACTATGATCCATTTCTTTTATTAATATCGAATTTGAGTTTGCAATCACTTGAGGGATTCCAAAAACTTTTTAATGTGTTAATTTTTATTATCTTCTGATTTTACCAATTGGTAAAATATTTCTGAATTATTAATTATGAAAATTATTAAATTATTAGTTGCAGACTAAGTGAATTACCTGGATTGTCAATTTACAAATTTTAATAAACTTGAAAAATGTTTCCAAAAAGCCGGCATTTGAAAATTTTTGAAGACTGACAATTGACAGGTTCTCCGATGTTCTTTTGGTTTTCAACACGGGAAGGAGTCGAACCACCCTATATTAGTTAACTTATTTTGTTTTAAGTTTACAAGTAAACCTACTTTATATTTGATACTCTTGTAAAAACACAACAATAAATATTGTCACCAGAAACTTACAGTTTTAGTCAAAATTTACGAGCCACTTGAATGTACTTAAGGTTGTTTTAAGAATAACTTTGCACGGGACACAGGAGAAAAAAAGTGATAAATTTGTAGAACGAAGTAAGCGACAATTTTTAAAATAACACAAGCGAATTTATAATAATACAAAAAATAATTTAAAATTTAAATTTTGTTTTGGGTTTTCCTGTAGTAATAAAATAATTGCCATATTATAAGCACGATTTTACAAGGAACAAGGATATCTCAATGAAGGAATGAAACTGAGAAAAGTATTCCATTGTTTCTTTGACAAAAAGCTTTTTTGGAAAAGCTCTTGGATTAAAATTTCAAATAGCTGCTTCCAACATAAAAATTCTTGAATAAATATTTTAGTTGACAGGTACAGGGTGAATTGCGAAATTAAGTATTGTTATCAATGCAATTTCTAAATATCAACCCGTACATTTTTCAATATTTATTTGATGCCAAGCTATAAATTTGATAAGTTTTAAACTAAAATTGTAAAATATATTACAAGTTTCCGACAATACATTTACGAGATAAAATGCTCGAAAGTTTTTTATCTTGATTAAGTTGCAACTTATATAACTTTCAATGAGTTTAGAGAACAAACAGATATTTTACAGCGGTGGTAGTTTTAAAATTGTGAACTGCTTAATTAAAATTTTAAAATTATGTTCGAATATTAAATTTTATAAATTCAAACGTGTGTTCCGTTGTAACAAAAGAAGTAAGATGTAGAAAGATGATGAGATACAAAATACAGAAATTGTTGTCTCTACTTCGTCAGAATGCCCCCGGGAAATATAAAACTTGGGAAGATCGCTGACCACCAGATTAAAACCGCTTTTAGTCTCCAGAGATACTGTTAAATCGTTAACATGAAACGTTATAGTCCATCGCATGTTTCAACTTAGCAAATAATTGTCATCATGCAATTATAATTTTCAAATTGCTAAATTTTAGTACTTCTGCCACTTTCAGTTGAAAAACCTAAAATCGTCTCGTTTTGATTAATCTTTCTGATTTGAAGACAGTGCGAGTAAGGATGCCATTAAGTATTTGAAATAGGTAATGAAAACCTACCTACCTTAACGACAATCATTTATTTTATCGAATTGCGTTTAATTTTCAGTTAGGATTCTCGTAATTTGCACAAAAGTTTTAACACGTAGACCCTTTAAATTTTTTTAACAGGGCAAATGGTGGTAGTTTTTAACTTGAGAGTAAGTTTAAAATACAATTAGACAGGCTTTCTTAAAAATTATGGAATTGGAAGATATGCACAACGCTTGATAAAATTGGTGCCATAAATAATCGTTCAATAAATACAGCTGTATTTAAATGCCGTTTTGGAACGTTTAAGCAGTTAACTTATCGATTATTGAAATTGGTATTAGTTGGCGCAATTATTTCAAGAACCTAAAGACAAATTTCTCAATTTCAGTATAATAGCCATTTTTACTTAACCCCAAAACCTACTATGACTCCGTATTTGACGATAAGCTGAAATTGCATAATTCAATTTCAAGCTAGGTTAAGAACAACAACAAATATACCTGATAATGTTGAAGGTGTTACCATAATGGCATCTGACCAACACCAATTTTTCATTAGCAGTTTTAAAACTTGGCTTTCCTTGGTGATATTTACTATTAGTGAGGAATCTGGAACATCGAGGGTACCACCTGCTATTTTAAATTCAAGAATATACAGAAAATGCAAGAGGTAAGTGCTACTTGAAACAAAAGGTTCAAAAGTAGAAAAAATATTAAAAATATTTTTGGCCTCGTATAAATCAATTTAGGAAATCTAAAATCAATGATTTCCAGTACGTTGAAATTGTCGTTACATAATAATATCGTTTATTTGGTTCGTAGGTAATCTGCATACACACTAAACGATATTAAAATTCATTTCAAAATTCTAACTTAACACATAAATAATGAACCGTTTATAAATCATTGAAGTATTCACTTGAGAGTCGATTTTTATTTTTACATTAAACGTTCGTTAACGATTTGCAGAAATATTTTTAATAATTAAGCATATTTTAGGTGCAACAAAAAATATCATCTAAATTATTACGGTGCAAATCAGCATAAGATTTTGCGATCAGGGTCTTTGAATTTAAATCTTTTAATTCGAATTTTCTTCCTCGTAATTGCGGATATTGATCTGTACGAATATTTTTCTATTTTCATCGAGTAATGCGTTTATTACACTTTCGTCTTTTACAAAGCAATGATGGCTATTAATCATGGTGTGAAGTAATAATTCATGATTCAATAGTATTGAATAATGAACTTCGAAGGCGTGAACAATCGCACCATTTGGCAGATCATAATAAATATGTCATAATTATTTTGAACTGCAAGATTAAAATTTATTGCAATTTCATGCAATCAAAAATGAAAACCGAATCATCTTAAACTGTTAATCTCATGTAAAGAAATGATAGCATTCCACAATCGCATTCGTTATCCGCTCGTTGATTAATATACTAATTTCTTTTAGATTATTATAGTTAGACCTACAGTTCAATATAGAATTCAAATCATGGGAAGTTACCACACTTTTGCCCAGAGAACTGTTTTTCTATGTAGATTAAATTTCGAAATTTAAACTCATTTTTTTCTAGGGGAATGTCAAAATGTAGTTTAAAAATTAGCTGAACTGTAGCTACTACTCTTTTACACTTTTATTTAGAAATATTGAAAACCTGCCAGCGATATTCAGATCATTTCTCGTTAAATCTGTTTTAAATTTTTAATTATAATTTGTCTGATAAATTGATATACATCCCTTCAGAGAATGATTATCAATATCTACTTTCAATGTTTTAAAACAAAATCAATATTTCAATTACACCACAAATAAAAAATTACACGATTAAATTTCAGTTTCTGTTACCTCGAGTAGTAATTACAAAACTTGGTGTTAACAATAGTGCGAAAATAAAAATAAAGCGCGTTCGTTTTAAATAAATTGGGGTTTTAAAATGAGCCCATATATTTTCCGAGCTTACATATGAAAGAAGTGCAGCTACCGCATTATATGTTTAGATTATAGAGGATACTTAAACATAAATTAATTTTTATATCTTCAGATTAACTGATAAATTTATTAGCAGGGGTAATCTAATTTTGGTACCCCTACGTGCTTGTTTGAAGATTTATCGTTGTTACAACGAATTATAAAACACCTCCTCATTTTAAACGGCAGATAAAGTGTCGGTTAAATAATTAAACCTTTGAGGTTATGTAGAAAATTCGCTAGTTTCAAGTAAAAAAAATAGCTGCAACTGAGTTTCGCGGAAAATAAGTGCGGTGGGACATGTAGGATTCCTTAAGTGCACCTATGGGTAAAATGCGTGTTTTTAAAAGTGTCACTGCTGTTTATGACTATTGGTGCAAGTGTAAAAAAGCCAAATTTTGTTTCTTTTTTGCAAAAGACCAATGAGAGCTTAGCTTATTCGCCAGCAGAGTGTATTAATCTTTTTAGACTTACCACACCAACTCCGGTGGGTTAATTATTCACGAACGTCTGCATTTTATAACAGACAAATAATAAAATAAAATTATAGCATACCTACACATTCAAGTTGTACACACTTAAGCAAGGGTGCTTGAATATAGAAATAAGCACGAGGCAAAATTAGAAGGTTAATTTGGAACGCCAAATTAAAGCTTAGTATAATATTGTTATAAAGGGAATGCCTTTCTATAATTTCTTTTCTTATAATTATTATATCATGCCTTTGTTTATTATTTTCTTCCTCACTAATTAAAACACCACATACGCTCTAATTAAATAACCATCAATGCTTTTAGCTTAGAGAAGCACTAAAATGGTTTTCCGCAAAATGTTGTAAATTTCGTGCTGTGAACTGACGAAGCATTCAATAACTAAATTAAAATAGGTAACACCACGGTATAGACAGCATAGAAAAGTTTATCGATGGATTGGATCCATATTCACATGCGCACGCGTGAAATAAGTTGTTTGTCATTTCCTAAATGGCAGACTCAATTTTTCGACAACTTGTGTGTTTGATTTCAAATTTTGGAATTTTGATAGGTCTTAAACGTATAAATTAAATACAAATACAATCACCCTTGGGGCCCTTTCACGTATAGATTGTGTGCTCTATGTTTAAACAGTTTACAAGCGGAAAGGGCAAAGTTTAAAACATTTATAATTTTACAGCTACGATGAATTTAAAAATGTATCGTTTAACAGCTTTTTCTGATATATTATTATTAATAAAACAATACAACAGTGCTGTCGTAGCTTAACAAAAATCGTTAGGATTTCGAAAAAATAAGCTAGCAACTACAGTTGCTTGGAAAATGGAAGGACGGAAGCTTATTAAAATTTATTGTAAATTGTTCAGAAACTTCCAGTAGTAAAATCCTTAAGATAGCTAAAAGACCTTTCTTAGTGATCAACTCCTGAAATCTGCATGAAAATGCGTGAAGCGCTTCTATTTATGAAAATGTGTTTTCCTAACCAAAAATTCTTCCCTCTTTCTCCCCTTCAAATATACAATGCAGCTAGAAAATAAACAAGGTAGCCTAAACACTTGAATGCCGAGAGGTTTCCCGGTTGCAAAAAAAAAATATTTTTATTGCTAATACACTAAATTAAGTACTACAAACACAGGCAATATTCGGCTAAGCCAATAGAATAATGATACTAAATAATAAAAATAACGGTAAGTAAATAAAAATGTAGTGTGGAGATTGTTTAATTATTTACAAAAAAAACTCAAAATTTTTTAATCTGTCTGTTGAACGTGTCTATTTTGCGTTTTAATTAACTTTTGTTATATATCATTAACTAATCTTAGCAAATCAGCACTTCAAAAGAAAATAATGGTTGTTAATTAGATTTTAAATTTTTAATTTAAAAATCGAATGGTCTCGAATTGGTTCAAAACAAAAATATTCCGAGACGGTAAAAGAGAGTTAATTAGTATACGAGGTGTATTCCACAAATACGTCTGATTTTTTAAGCAAAATCTAAAATAAAGAAAATTTTGACATTTCAATCAAACTGCCTTTAATATCTAATAGTAACAATACTTTAAAAATTTTCCGCCGATACCAGATTTACATGCAATGGACGCCAGATATTGAAATGTACTCGGTTATACGTTTTCTATTTGCCGAAATTGTTGCCCATATTGAATGTTTTTGAACCAGAGAAGAAATGCCTTTCTTCATGACAACGTACAGCTTTATTCTTCATTAATTATGGAGATAATTTAAATAGAAAGTTTTAGAGCATCTGACTTACTTTTCATTCTCAGCAATAAGTTAGTGTCTGTCAAGAACGACAGACTTATTTTAACTTTATTTATTTCATTACTGCCTTGTAATCTTGTCGGATTTTAATTAGATATAATATTCCTTTTCTCTTAGGTTATAATGTACCTCAAGAGGGTCTTGACTAGTAGTCTGATGCAAAAGCACCCGGTTTGATCCCGGAAGGGGTCTAGAAAAAAAATTTTTTCTTTCTGACTCTCGATCTATGACCGTCTCTTGTGCTTTGGAAGGCACGTAAATCCGGCGGTCTCCCTGAGTTAATGCCTGTCAGCATTAACAACGAAAAGGGTTACAGGCACATTCCCAACCCGGACTTAGTAACCGTGGGATCTTAATGCTTAAACTTTTCTCTTAGAAAAAGAAAGTAATGCCCAAAAGTGAGCGGAGAAGGCTGTAAGGGAATGTACCTCTTGATGGGTTGAATAATTCATGAACGGCCTAATGAAAAGTGCGTAATTCCGGCGTTGAAATTAAATCACTATTAAGGTTTGACAAATCACTTCCAACACTGATGCGTGAAAGTAACTCATTTTCATAAGCAAATGAGCGTTGAAAGTATACTTTTTCGAAAGGTAACAGATAAACAATTTTTTATATCTCTGTTTTATAATCGCACAGCACGAAAATCTTGAGAAATAACTTAATGTTAACTTTTTTACACTTTACAGACACGACACGAATTTACTGATAGATCAGTTTCTCTTCCGAATTATAGGTATTTTAAATTTTGTGTAATTAATTTTATTACAAATTGAAATGAAATAAGTTCAATATACGTTTTTGCAAAAGTGACTTGATTAAAGATTATGTAAATACTTTTTTGGGATGGATTACTGTAATTGATTGGGTTGTATAAACACACTTTTTGTTATTTAATTGATTTAAAATTATTTTTATTCCGTTTTACTTCTTTTATTGCTTTAGTCTATAATCATAGTATGGGAAGCTAAAATATATGATTCTCTAGTGGCTCTAGTCATTAAAAGGTGGAAATGTACCTTTTTATCGGAAACTATACTATGCACCGCATTGATGACATCAATTGAATAATCTCTGATGAAATCAATAATATTACTATGTACTGTAATGATAAGCTCCGACGTAAATAATAATTGATAATAGTAAAATAAACCAACCTGAATTGCATGTAAAATTGCCAACGGTAGATGAAATGCCACCTGTGATGTACTTACGTTTGCTGCTTCTTTAACTGCAATCTTGAAGATAAAACTTCGCTTCTGTTACTGTGAATAAACTGTTTTTGAATTTTTAAATAAACTCCCGCAAAAACTTGGCGTTTTGTGTTGAAATCTGTATTAATTTTAATAATATTTTTACAAAAATTGACTAAAGATGTCACCAAAGTAGTTTCTTTCTTTATTAATCTATTGTGTAATGATGTGGTCGTGTTAGGACTAATACTAAGAAAACAAGTGGCCATTTAAATTAAAAATTACTTAAAACTAATTAAACTAAAGCGTTGTAAAATCGTTCATGTTATACGTTTTTAAATTATTAAAGAAATAACAAACCGGTGGATGATCAGCTGATTATCAGGTCATTGCTTCCTCTTCAATACGCAGTGGTTCCAAACATGTAATCTAGTTGGACATCGTCATCAACATTCTCACAGGTAAATACGAAATTTTCTTTAATAACTTTTCTCCGTTGCACTTTCTTTAAATCACTTTTGTTACATAAAAATCTATAGCGTCACTAGTAGTTGCATGTTGTATGTCGACAAAATTATTTTATAATTTATTGTTCATTTTGAAATTTTTAGGAACGAAATTTTACGTCCTATCTGGGCAAGTGAAAAGTCGACTGATCGTATTTTTCGCATCGCGAAGCCTATTAAATTGAGGATTTCTACTTTATAACTGGGTTTTTTCCCAAAAAAACTCGATTCCAATTGGCTGAAAATTCTTATCCAACGGATCCTTTGAAACTTTCACGAAAATTAAAGACTACTAAGCAGTTCCACACAAAATTGTTAGAAAATTCCAAGTTCACTGGTCGTTCCACAATCATCTGTCAAAGTACGAATTCTTTCTTTTGCACTCCATGTTTATTTCACACACTTTCCTATCATAACCACTTGCGTAACACTTAGTTTTTTAAATTTCCCCATCTTACAATACTAATCTCACTTAAATCCTTATCCTATTAACAAAATTATCACTAAAATTAACATTTTTTACATTTCTGCAGGTAACAGTTTCACATTTTTCAATGTAGAAGACTCAATTTTGCATCTACCATCCTCACTTGTATAGCAAATCGTTCTACAAATTAATCCTCAACTTTTGGTATGCCTTATGATGTAATTACAATTTTTTATGTTATCTAAATCTCTCTTTTTTAGATTTTCCGAAGGATGAAATTTGCTTTTGCTCATTTTAGCTTTATTTGAAACTTTTGGATTTTGGATTCACTTACAATAGTGCCAAGAAATGCGGACGCTGCTATTGGATATGCAAAACAATTCCAACTTTTATCTGTGCTACCCGTAGGAAAGATTTTAATTTTTAGAATGCTAACTGCTCTGGCCAGCTTATGAAATGAAATTTTGTGTTCAAAATGGCTCCAATGGTATGCCATGAACCTTCTATAAATGCTACATGCCAAAATTAACAACCCGTTCCAACAAAAAGTTCCATCCGAGGTTACACTTCATCTATCGAAGCTGCGGTTTTTTAATCGGACGATGCAATTTACTTTATTAAGGTTATTTATCTTAGTTTTAATTTGATAACATGACAGTACATATCAATTTATTATTTATAAACCTATTTTAATTTTTAGTGTCGCATGCAAAAGATAATTGACAGTACAACAATAATATTTCTTAGAATAGTTATAACGAAATTTAATGATATTTGAGATATTGTCATTTCCATAAAACTTTTTAATTAGAACAGCAATATGCATCATTGTCAAGAAACGAACAGGACCGGATTGGGTTTAGAAATTTCGTCAATCCTAGATAAATAAAAATATGTTTAACATTAATTTTTACCATTATTATAGTTTATGGTTTCTTCAAAACTCCGATTGTGTTGAATAGAGAAGTTATAAGAACCTATTCAATACATTGAAATAAATTTAACAGACCAAACTAATAATTTGCAAAAACAACAACAACAAATTTATTTGTTGCATCATAAAAATTACGTGACTCTGGTTCTCATAATATTAAGTCGGACTTGGAAAACTCGAACATTGACGATGACTTCAACGAAAGTAAGACTAACATGTATGGACATTTTTAAACAATTCCGACATAGTGTACACATGTGCATTTTTTTGCAAATTAATTCTTGATTTTGAATGGGCGTTAAACGTAATAAATATAACAATGTACAAAGAAACTGCTTTATTATCGCATTAAAAAATATATGAAAGCTATAAAGGTTATTTATCGATACTATGATAATTCTATGTTTTTAAGTTCAATCAAGTTACGGTTATGTAATAAATTATAAATATATAAACATTATTTTCATTTAAACAAATTAATATTTATTGGCTTTATTTCCTTGGCAATGTACAAAAAAGCAGTATTTTTGGAGTTCCAAACCATAAATATTTCAATTACCGTAGACTAGCATAAATATCATAATGAACACTTTTGTAGTACTATGAATTACCTTTTATATGCGGCCATCTACCAAACCGTGACATCATGAAAATGATTCATGTCCAGGTAGTTTTTAATGAATAAAGCAGACTCCCATCTTTTAATTACTAAAGCTACGGTCATCAGAGAATTATTTTTAAAAATATGTCGCTAGATGACGAGCATCGTCTAGTTGGAGTTGCTCTCTGCTACAAATTTATAGCATAACTTAAACCTTCGTTATTAACCACTACTTAGAAGTAGTTCGGGTTGGATATCTTGTAGAGACTACTGGTAACTCGACCTCTAACTTTAAAGGGTGGCTAACCTTCATATTCGGCTTTGGGAGTTCTTTTACTCTGGTGATTGTGGTTTAACTAACTCTAAACATAATGGGCGCCAGGTAATTTAATAAAACGAACGTTGGAAATTGCAACTGTCTAATTGTTGCGATAAAAATTAAGTCAAAATTTAAAAGCGGTATTTTCTTTCATCAAATAACTGTATCGATACTTTTGGAAAGTCGTACGCACAATATTTCCATGTTAAAATCTCGTATAATGTGGGAAAGTTGACAGTGCATGGTGTTTACGCTTAAATGAACGATGTGCCATCTCTTTTATAATATAATACAATAATGGCGTGTTGCAGGGCTGTTTATCTTATCTTTAGTTATTTATTTTTATTAAAATGTGAAATATGTCTTTTAGGAGGCGTTTTCTGTTTTGTGTGCGACAATACTAGTACATTTAACATATGTGAATCATATTTTTGTGTGTTTTGATATATTTCGTTGGAATATAATTTATATACCTAGCTTTGTGTTACTTTTGTTTAATTTCATGAATATAATCACAAAATTTGTTTTAGAAATTTTAATTGGCAAAAAAAATAATTGAAATTCCTTTTGTGAAACAAAAGTTTTCATTTCTCGAATATTACGTCATCATATCATACGATATATTGTGAACTTAGAGAAAGAAAAATAGCTAGGATTTAGAACAAATTGGTTTATGACCCCCGTGTAGCGTTATCACTAAATCACAATTTAACCAAAGTGATTGCTTTAATTTCACGCGCTGGTGTTCAGTTTAAACCGACTGAAAATAATTTGAAAAGTCAACTGAAAGTTTAAGAAATTTTCTCCGTTTTTCGTTTACTATTATTTAAAGTAAACTTGACACGAGTTAACTTTTTATTTAATTTTATAAGCAACTTTTAAACAATATGCTACTAAATTTACTTTGTGAAAAGGTCACGAGAGTACAGCATTTTAATTTGTAGCGTAGTTTTTAGATTAATATATTTGAATCTATTGATATTTGTACGCAAATGTGTGCAATATTTACATGCATACAAATGTATTTGCGGTTCTTTAAAACAGACAAATATGTAGTTCACGTTTTGTATTGCTATTGAAAATACAAAAGCAAAATGCAATTTCCATGTAATAAAAATTTATATAATGTATTTGAGTAGCATTTATAAAAATGGCCAATATATATACCTACATGCGGCATAATAATATTTAGATAAGTGTTAGGAACTGTTCAAATATAAGAAAATAGCAAACGCGACATTTCTTTACATTCGTCTCGATTTATTGTGCCATCTCGATATATTTCATTTTTATTGTCGTAATGTAGAGGGTACTGAAACGGAACCTTTCCAATCTTATAGTATGCAAGCAATATAATTTATATGCATTTTTTACACATACATATTTTCGCCTGATTAATTTCGACTATATTAAAATTATATATTTTATAAATACGGAGCAATTTAAATGATAACTCTTCCATTAGGCTAAAATATTATGTATAGTACATCTTTTCTTTTTCCTATTAAACGCCTATTTAAATTTTAAGTTTTAATTTGAACCTCTCTGTATGCTCGATTTTGAAACCACAATTGCTGCTGTTAATGACCACTTGAACACTTACGTTACTTTTCTAGCAACCTGTTACTCGGATATTTCTACGGTTGACTAATGCAAATTTAAATTTCGGACAAAATTTGCTTATGTATTTTTATATTCAGATTGTTATTTGCAGTGCTGAGTTGTTTTGTTTTTCAGCTTTCAAATCCTGCAATTTAGTGGAGAATTTTCACCCGATGCAACCATTCAGACTAAAATTTATCCGTCGATTTGTAGAATGATCTTTCTGCATTTCATCATTCATGTTTTGAAGAGACATCTTTTTAACACGGGTAGTTTATCATACATTTAAATAGATGTCTTTGACCATTGTAGGTAATTGGATTTTTTGTTGTAGCTCAGCGGTTCTCAAATCGTAGTACCTAAGAAAAAAGTAAATAATATTTAATAAAATATCATTTTCTTGAAGAAAAGAATTTTTCTTTGTACACAGTGGTGGTACTAAAATTTTCTTAAAAGGTTGAGAACTGTTGTTGTAGCTTATTCTGAATTAGAATAATAGTGAGGAAGCCCTTTTTGCGTAGAAAAAGGTCACCACCAGTTTTTTCTTCCTCCCTTCAACGTCTAATTATTGTTACATCATTTACCAGAGAAACGGTGATCTTTTTTTCTGCCATGATTCTTTACTACCTGATTAGTTAGGACAACTCCAGTTGCCTATCTATAACCTCGACCTCCTCACCCGAAACAGAATACGTCGATATTACAATCTATTGCCCAATGACTGCTTTCATACAAATGCAATATTTTCAAAGCTTGCCATTAATTTTTCTGCACTTTCTGTAATTGTAATCCGGTTAGTACATTGAGATTTATCGTCTTAACCAGCAATTTACGCCGAAATTCTCTTAATTACTGTTTTTGAAAACGTTACCGGGGGACCTTTACCAAACAAACCTGTTTATATTCTACTATTAATCTATTGTTCTTTGTTTAATTGCGAGAAAACCTTTTTTGTGCGAAAAAAAGAAAAATCTTGAAAAAAACCACCAGTCTTGAATTTCTACAGGATAAAAGTTAACAATGCATGGTTGACTCATCATAAAAGTTTAATAAATTGTAACACTCAGGATTTTCTGAACAAGGAACCCCAGACTCAGGCACAAGAACTAGGGAGAAAATGAGTTTAAAATTAAGAGCCTTCAGTGAAAGCATTGTTAAAACTTATCTTTGTTGTATTTTTATTGGAATAAACTAACTGACCTCCAATCAACCATAATTATCGCTTGAATCAATAATCAATCTTATTTCTTATCGAATTAGAAAACCAGTAACTGGAGTAGTAAGTATTAGCAATAAAAACTCATCAAATTTGTTAAAACTTTACCATTGGGAATGTTCAATCACTTCAGTCGTGTTTATGGTGTATAAACATTAATTGCAAATTTTGCTATTTTTGTTAACAGGTTATAATAAAACAGTTATCAAACACCCTGTAGAGTTAGATAATTAAATACGATTATACTTAGGTACACCTTTTCATTAGCAATTTTCAATTCAAGTTTACTAAGGTAAAATTACATTCCACTTAAATTAAATTTGAAACTTGGGTAGAATTGCAGAGCAGTTGATTGATTCAATATTTACAAAATAAAAAAAGTTGTTCTTGCAATCTCAAAAGCATAATAATTATTAAAAGAAGAGTTATTTTTTATGCGGAGAAAGTGGCTAATTAAACTTTATATTATTTTTCCTCTTTAAATTAGGTTCTACAAAAACTTGAAATAAAAAGAAAAGCGTGCTTAAATTAATTGAAAATTATATGGCGTCCTCAAATTGATAAAGTTTTCACGATTTTGAAAAAGTTGAATATTCTTAAATTGAAAGTTAGTAAATAAACTTAAATAGATTTTATGTATATTAATGTCGTTTAGGTGTAATAATAATTTAAATTAATTCAAAAATAAAAGTAAATAAAACTTTTGCTCCAACACTACTCTGCAAGTCACGCAATCGTAAACATTTTGAATATTCTGTATTTTATGATAATATATTTTACGTTATTGCTCAAAAATTACTGCATTGGAAAATTTCAAAACGGCAAACCATATTTAACTGTTGTGTAAACATTACAGGTGTTTATTGTGTGCTCAAAGCTTGATATGTTTGGGCAAACTTCCAGCACATGAATATAACCGGGAGTTTATCCAGCATGTACAGCTGAAACGGTATTTCAGCCATTTGACACCAATATCAATAGCAGATACAAAAAGATAATTAAATTTTCATTAAATTTAAATCAAATTTAGGAATATAATCCTTTAAAAAGCTCCTATTACATATTTACATCCAAAAAGTGATCTTTTATAACGATGATGCCGAATAAAGTTTAGCAAAGCTTTTGCCTTTAATGCAAAATTTAACTTTATTACAGTGTTAAGGCCCGACTTTCTATAGAATCTTCTCCGATTTTGTAGTTGCTAATATTTTGATAAAGTTCGTAATTATAGCTTCAAGTTTTAAGTTTTAAAAAAGTTTCTGTAAAGCACGAGAAAATTTAAGTGCATAATAGATGGTTTTATTACTTACTTGCTTTTTCCTCAATGAAATTCACTCTTACTAATTCCAGCCAACCCATCCAATCTTTTCACATTATAAAATTAGAAATTCAAAGTTAATTTCGAGAGGATCAAAGTAATTAAAGCCTCACTGTAATATACACCAAGAGATAGTCCCAAGAGCAACTACGTAAATTCTATCTGAGAAATATTACAACAACCTTGTATTGGCAATTAATCAAGTTAACCAAGTAAACTGCTTGACTTTTTGACCATGGTCAAATATTAAGCTTCAATTGTCAGTAAATACTGAATCCATTCCACCAACGGAGTTTAGGAATTCAATAGGTAATTATTTAGAATAAACAGAACTTAAATATTCTTGTTAAATAACGTCAATGCAGTCGACCCTAAAAGAAACTTAACTAATCTTCTTTAAACAAAACTTTGTACCTTAACATTGATGAACGAATGTAAAATACAAAGTATAGTAAACGTTTTCAGCCTGTCTTCACCCTGTTCAATCTCAAACAGACCACGAAGTTCTTACGATTAAATTAATGTATTGGATTATTCATGTATGTAAATAATGCAAAACAATTTCTTTATTTTAATTCTCTTGTAAATCACTGTTCAGATTTTTTTAACTTTGTTTCACCAAGTAAATTTGGTTTCTCGACTTTTGGTCTAACGGAATTCCCGGGTTACTCTTGCATAATAGTAAAGGACTTTTAATAAATTGAAGATCAATTAAAAACCGTACTTTCTGAAAAGATGAAAATACTCAAAATTTAATGGGTCTACCCCCCAGTCAGATATACACAATGCAGAATTAAACTTCAAGCAGATATGCAGAAGTTTTTTATTAATTTTTGCAACAAACTTTATATACTGTGGATCTGAGAGGTATAAAATGCGCCTGAATGGTCACATCATAGTTAGATGAAATTTTACACAAGGATATAAGAGTTGTCAGCGCAGAGACTCGATCCAAAGTTATGGAGGAACTTTTTTACGGATAGAAAAGCAAGCAGTAACAGGTTATGGGCTTAGGCAAAGAGCATGTACGTATATAAAAAAATTCAGAAATTGTTTTTAATGTAGTATTTTTAAAGTTTTTTAAAATTTTACATTTCTTTATTTTAAGGGAGTGCCCGTTGGGGGAGATCTTTGTACAAGTTACAGGAAATCTGGAGGAACTAGGGGGAAATCTAAAGGAAATCAGGAGAATTCAGTTCTAAAGGGGAAATATTTGTACAAATTTCTTGGTTTATATAAAATTTAAGATTATTAAAATTTAAATTAAAGATTATATTAAATCTTGACACAATAATTAATCTGTAATGGAATTAAATCTCAAAATGTATTTAAAGTGTGTCTACACCATGTGTTTGTAAAAATATGACTATCGTTGCTATTCTTTCGCTTTCTAATGCATTTAGAAGGGTTTTTAAGTTTGAAAAACCACAACTAACATTGCTATAAAGTTTAAATTTAAATAAATAATTGTACAATTGAGATGTAGATTTGAATAAAACATGAAAATGTTCAGGATGTCTAAAATGTGATGTACACCAGATATGTAAGTTAATTCTGAACTACAGCTTCGGCAGAAATAGCACTTTTCAAACAAATCATATAATCTTGGTGCACAGTTTGACGGTTTTACAATAATTTAAAGTGGAATTAAACAAAATCTTCTCAAACTCAATAAAAAATTATATTATATTGAGCACCCATGGAAAAGGACACTGATGGCACGTGATTACACTGATATTGAGGAAAGAATATTGGAGATATTCTTGGAAAGAGAATTGGTACATCCACAATGGAAACCCTCTCCTCAAAAGGTTTCCTAAAAGTAAACATATAAAAGAAGTGAGATATATCAGGGTTTCTTCTAATGGTGTTGAGATAAATTCGTCTAAAAAGGTTATTCTGATTTGAAAAAATTTGTCAATCTAAGTTTGTTTATAATTTAGACGAGACTTGAAATACAGGAAAATAAAATGGTCACAGATCTCAATTAAATGAGAAAAACGTGTGTTAATTCAAATCCATAGCAAAAAATGCATTCAAGGGTAGTAGTGCGATCAATGAGAGTAAAATTTTGTAAAAATGTTGAATTAGTGTGTTTTCTTTGAAAACTTATTTTAAATTTTTTCTAAAGCAATATTTGTCTTTTTGCTAGCCAAATATACAACAATTTTAAATTCACTCAATACCTACTTCATAATCACCTCAATTGGTTGTGATAATTTCTAACATAATTAAAAAGAACTGCTCTAAGAATTTTGCGTCGTTAAAAATAGCTTACTTATGAAAGAAAGGTAATTGAATGAAGTAAGTGGGGAAAAATTGGTTATCAAAAACGAAAGTGTGGTCATTAATAATAAATTTCGCATTAATTAATTTTAATAAAAACATTCTTATTGTAATAGGGGGCGTTCGTTTAACAAATTATTTAATATAATTTTCAATTTTCTTACGACAGCTGCACGTAAAAGACGCATTAGTTACTTTCAAAACGAAAAGCAGCAAAAAGACAAAAAATGTTAAAATTAATTTTTAAAGTTGTTTTTGCATTTACGTGTGCGGTGACTCTTAGATTTGCGTGTTGATATTTCAAATTATATTATGCAAAACTTGGAAGAAATTCAAAATTCACTTATGTATTATATCAAGTTGAGATAATTTATAATTATTATTCATTACAATATGTCAAGTGTCGCATTATGCGACGACCGAGTAGGTATAACGGTCATATTAAACCCAATTTCTGTGATTATCGGAACTAATGAATTGAATTTAATAATTTACGATGCTCGGATGTAAAAATCCATCTATTCGATTACATAAACTTAAAATTTTATTTGCAAGCAATTCTAATTTATCTGTTAGTCAACAGACTGCTCTATTTATAAAGTTAAAATAATAAATTAAGTTTCCATTCGAAATTTAAACAAATTCCTACATCTAAGTATATCGTTTGTGAATAATCATCAGAAAAACTAATTTATATTGCCAATCTTTAAGTGGTTTTTTATAGGTAAGGATGTAATTCAAAGCGAATAAAAATTACAATTATTGCGACTTGCTCGGAGGTACGGAAATGCTAAAAACACAATTTATACAAATTAATTTAGTGCTTCTGCAAATATAAACTTAAAGTAAGCAGACTTTTTAGCTTTTATATGTAGGGCACGCATGTTAACATAAGAACTTGGAGAAAACTTGTCATTTGGAATAACAATGCAACAGGTCTGCGGTTTTACGGTTGTTTATTTTAAAACCGCAACTGGAAGTCGACGAAAAAGTGAAAACTTCTTATTCCGTTAAAATTAAAAGCAACCTAATTATTTACGACATTTATTTGATTAAATAAATCAAGTGAAATTTCGTAATTGAAAATTTTTTAATTGTGCATTGACGTAATTCTGCGTTAGGCCTTTAAGATCAATAGAATGTTGATTAGGTAGAGTACAAAACAACAAAAGCGTGGTATAACTAAATTTAATTTATAATTAACGGGTTCAAAGCAATCAACGAGTTATTGTTTTAAGAATTTGTGCGGTAGTGGTTGGTATACAATGGTTTCGTATTGAAACCGTTACAAGACGTAACTCTGTTATTAGAAAGGAAACATACAAAAGCTTTTTGGTGTAGGTAACGACGATGCTATCCGTTATACGAGAGAAAAGTGCGGTTATAAATTTTTTTAAGCTGGAATCTCAATTCCAATTTTGTGTTCGATGTAATGGCAGCTGGCAAACAATATATTGCAGTTAGAGTGCAAGCAGAATATATGGCGGTCTTAGAGGATCAACCACTGACCAATGGAAAGGTAAATATACGTTAATAAATAGAGAACGGAACGGCAGTGCATCACCAGTAAAACCGAACGGATTGTGTATTTTCAGGTCACGGTCTATTGCATTGGATAACATTGCCAGTACAAACTAGAGGTGGTAATTTTCAGACCTGATCTACACTATCGATAATTTATCGTGTCCGAGAAATATTGGTTACACCGTCACGTATTTTATTTATTTGTTATACCAAATTGTTTTTAACGTTATCATGATTTATACGGTAAAGTGTTTTGTTATGTTTTCAAACCAAAAGGTACTAATAACTCACCGGTTACTCTAAAAGGTTCTAAAATTTATTTCGCAAAAAGATGTCTTTCTATACTTTCAAATTCTCTCCCAAAAATTGCTTTCGAATGCTAACATGTGAAAAGCACCGCCGGCGTTGGTGCTATGTAAATTTTTATTTCGTCTTGTAGTATCATAAATATTCAAGCAAATATTAGGTACCTACATGGGAAGCACTGAGTGTTTTGTTGTTGGGTATTCTCGTTAACTAATTATTTTAATTGACCATTAAACCCAGACAGCTTAATTATCGTAAATTCACTTATGGAACTGCAATTCGCACTTAATCATTTGTTCATACAACAACAATAAACAAAACATTTATTGTTGTATGTAATGCGATTTTTGTGATTATACGTATCGATACAAAATTTGTATAATACACGTAGTATGTAAGTACAAGTGGAGTTGTACTTCGAACCATAGATTTATGGGTTCGATTCCCGGTTGCTGCAAACTTGTTTATACCGTCGTCATGATATCACGTTAAATGTTGACTTGCAATTCAGTAATGTGATTGCTTTATTTATTCGAATTTCTTTTTTTTTATAACGTACTGTTTTATTAGTAAATTTAAATATTTTCAATTTGAATTGTTTGTTCTCTGACAAATTAATACGCAATCGACATCTGCTATACACGCTGAGCGACTGCTAATACCGTATTAATTATTTGAAATGTACCTAGCTGGTTTATTCCATATTTAATTTCTAATTTTATCATTTCTCACTTTTTAAATATTTACAATCATCTGCATAGTCAACTTAGTAGCAGCCAGCAAATATTGTAATCGACATTATATATCGGTAAATAAATATATAATTATGCATTCATCTGTTGTTACTCTTGCTATTGCAGTATAATTGAATTAAATTATTAATTTACACGAGTTGCTGTAATACATAAATACATATAAGCATTTTAATGTAATTTCAAGCAAGTTTTTCAAATACATACTGTTAATTTTTGAACTGTACATAAGTAAAAAATTATACTTAGTTTAAAGCTATAATATAAATAGTTAACCGTACATATAAAATAATAAAATGAATAAATATTAAATTAAAATTTTCAAAATTAATAGGTTAAATAAACAATAAAACGAAATTATTCGTGAGCTTTCAGCAAGAGTTACTGCTGTCATCAGACGGTTTTTGGCCTATTAATTTTAAAAATTTTAATTTAAAATAATTTCAGAGGTTAATAATATATATAATTTCAAGAAAATGAATAAATTATATCTAGTATGTAAAAATTCGCTAATGTTACTAAATAATTTAACTATAGACACCACTGTTGTAATTATTATTCTAAAGTGCATTATATCTTGCTATAATTTATTCCTGGCGCCCCCCCT
Source organism: Lycocerus yunnanus (assembly GCA_036346125.1). NCBI lineage: Eukaryota > Metazoa > Arthropoda > Insecta > Coleoptera > Cantharidae > Lycocerus > Lycocerus yunnanus. The sequence goes on from JARFIX010000017.1 coordinate 2,670,339, forward strand.
CACCTACAAAATTAACTCTCAACCCTGCTCGTTCGTCGCCAATAAATTTATTTAATATACATTATACTTTGTTATGGTTTTTTTATCGTTTGCCTTTTTTTTACCAATATTCTACACCCTTAATTTGCAATATTTATATATCCTTACGATTATAAACGTGATTCTTAAGCTGCTTCAGTTTAACCACACCTGTTTTACATTTTCTTCCTTTCTCTCAGATAATTAAATTTGAAATTTTTTTATGATATCCACTCTATACTTTATATTCAAGTCATTTGACTAGTTTTCATTACCGAGAAGTGCGCCAGTACATTACTGGAATATTTAATTTTATTTAAAAATTATATTTGTGTGCCTTTCGACTATACACAATATGAGAATGCTATTCTTCTACGTATCTTATGTTTTCAATTGATCGTCTTTCTTGATTCAGAATGCTTAGGAATTCAAAGTTATTCACAAACATCACGAATGACTGAGATCAATCTTGGGTCTTTACACTTTTACTTTGACTTTCCTGGTTTATAGAAGAAATTAAGTTTTAGCAATTAAAAATGATAGTGAAGAATTACATAATACATTAATAATTAATCATGTATGCAGAAAATAAAAATCAAGTATAGTAAAACAATAAAAATAATCAATTCTTAAAATTAGAATAAAAATATTTAATTAAATAGCTAATATTTAATAGAATAAAATACTTGAAATTTTAAATAGGTAGGGGGAATAGCTTGCAGGTTGCCATCCAGAGCTTTTTTGATCATAACTCGTCATAAAAGTAATATATTGTTCATATAACATACGTTGGAAATAAAAAGTAAAAAGCAACAATTCTGAACTAGTAGTCATTGGAATTTTCAAAAAAATAAAAATTTTTAAAAGTATCTAAAATCGACCTTTTGAAATTTTGGCTTGCCGGTTGCCATCCCTTGAAAATTTTCTGAAATGTAGAAAAACTCAAGTACTCGTAAAAACACCTGATTTAGAAAATTTATTAAATTTTATTTCCACTTGGTTGCTGCGAACAAAAAAAATGAGTGTAAATTGGCATAAAAAATATCACATTTTTGAATTGGTATGGGATCATTCCTATTACTTTAAAATGCCGAGAGGAAAACTATTAACCGATTTTGAAAAAGGTAAAATTGCCTCCTACAGATAATTTGGGATGTCGATGTCGCACCGCAAAATTGCTCAAACAATCAAAAACTGATAAAAATGTTCACAGGGCGTAAAATGATTTTAAACTTACTGAACTTATGATAACTTCGTTCTAATTTTCTAATCTTTTCGGGTAATTTAAAAGGGTAAAGAAGCATTGAAAAAAAATTGCAAAAATAAAACTATTGATAGCTTCTGGACCCTAATATGTACCACCTTTATGAAAATAAATAAACAGGGCTGTAACAGTTTAATTTCAAAATTTTATTAAAAATGTAAGTGAACTTATAGTAATTTCGCTCAGTGTATCACTAAAACCGCTTCATTTTTGACTCAATGACAATAGTTGTAAACATCACACAATCATGAAAACTGGCAAAATGAAAAGGTGGCAACCTGCAAGTCAAAAAACGTGGCAACCTGCCTTTTGCCACCATTTTAGAATATAAACGAAAAAAGTTGCCGATTCATAATGTTTGGAATTCTGTGAAGATTATGTAAATTAAATGAAAAAACAATACAGCACAAATATTTCCTTGAATTGCAGATAAAAACGTTCAATTTATGAACACAGAACAAAACACAATTTTAATTCTTCAATTAAAAAAAAATATTTTGCCTTTTGTTCAGCAAACACTGTGTTTTTCCGTCTGTCCTCTTCAGAACTAGATTAAAAGTGGAACAACTCTTTTGACGTCGATATAAGTTGGAGTTTAGGTTATGAGATTCCTAGAATGCCAAAATGTAGCAATGGTGGCAACCTGCAAACAGTGCAACAAAACAGGCAAACAATTCCACACATTTACTAAAACTAAATTAATCCAAAAAAATTATAAAAGTTTCGTTCATAACTCCAAGAAGTATCAGTTTTATCAAGTTTGAGTCAGAGTTAACAGAGATTTATTTTCGGCTTAAAACTCACTGATTGATAAAGAGTGAATCAACCTTGGATTAACTTTTCCTTGATGTTTAAATCGGATGGCCGGCCGCACACCCGAACATAGAGAATTAAGACAAAAATAGAGTTTTTTTAATTCCTCTTTCCCATAAAAACGAATTTTAATGAAAAATATGTATATCAATCGACAAATATTATTATTCTAGGTCTGAAAATATGCAACATGTACTTTTCAAAAGCAGTTGTCCATTAAGTTACTTAAACAGATTATAATAAATTTTTATTACAATAAACGGAAACAATCCTTAATCTGTTGTTGAAAAAGTAAAGTACGCCTATTACACTGGTAATTTAAAAAAATAATTTGTGTTTAAAAAGACGTTTTTAAAAACGTTATTTAAAATTTTCGAAACACGAAGATGGTAATAAGAAATTAGGCTTCTCCTTAGATTTGAACCGAATACCTTAACATTAGCAGTTGATCGTAATAATTACAACTATGACGGCTTATATGTATTTGTTCTTTTATTATTTGTAGCTTGAATAGCCTCAAGGTTGCAGTTAAATAAATAATAATTTTCAATTTCTAGAAATACGTGTAATGTAGAGACCATAGATGGCAAAACTTTTTTGTGAAAGTGTACCTGAGGCGATTACGTTATTTTGTTTTAAAGTAATGACTTTTTTCCATAAGATACGAACTAACGTGTTATTATGACAACTATTTAATTATTTATAAATAAATGCTATCTATGTAGAACTGATCCTGAATTTAAATAAACAATGTTTAGTTTTCATCGTATTCGAATTCGTATAACAATTTTATTATTCTTTACTTCACCATAACACGTAATATGAAAAAGTATTGTTTTCGTGCAGAAAAAAATTGAGATTTTGATGGTTTTGCACTTTTTGAGATCCCAAGAGCTACATAAGTAAGACTATTTCCTAATGTCTGCTTGTGTGTGTGTGCCTGTAGTAAAATTTTGTGTGACAAAACGCTCTACCTGAAAAACGAATTAAAATTTCAAAATAAAATTTGGGATTTCGTATTTTTATATAGTAAAGCGGCATTTATACGAGGGTAGTGACTTGTACAAGTTACTAAAACCTAGTACTAGATTTTAGTAGTTTTCTCGTGTTAACATAATGCTTTAGTACTAAATTCCAGTGTTGCTTTTAGTAACAATTCCATTTTAGTGAATAGAAAGCAATCCTATTTACTGGCGCAAGTAGCTACCTCCACTTCTAATTTCCTGATAAGTGAAGTTAAATTAAATTAAAAATGTGCGCTAAATGGGGAGAAGAAACAATCGTAGAATTTTTTAAACTTTTAAAATCATATTAAAGGCACCGTGAGCGCTTCTTCTTTTGTTAAAATTATTTTCTGATTGATGTTATTACTGTGAATTAATTCTTCTATCAAAACTTTTGCACACAATATTGTATTCTTCTGTACCAAAGCAATACTTTGTATTCGCTTTATAAGTCGGTTACAGCTAGATAGACAGATAATATTTGAGGCAAAATTTAAATTTCTTTTAATTTTAAGGCCAATTTTAACAAACGACGATCTGGTTAAAAAAGTAAAATTAATAATTTACTGTGTTAACAAAAAAAAGATCATATGTATCACATCATCAAAACATCAAATATTAGTTTAATGGTCTTCAAGTTTTAATAAAAGCCTGTTAAAATGTTAGTTTAAGTTATTTTCCCCAGCTGGTACATTGAAGAAGAGATTTTATATGTTGGAGTAATCCAGATAGAGCTTAGTCTTTAAAAGTATCTACATTAAATAATAATGTAGGTACTAGAAAATATGATGTATAATGGAAACCAGCAACAAGTATTATGAAAGTATTTCAGTGACTTGAAGCTAATTTCAAAATATAATATCACGTTATACTTTTTCATGGTTTTAAAATTTTTAACACTCTTTATTCTAATTTACAAGCACCTTGATTGCAGGATTGATTGCTGCTAATCATCATTAACTTCGAATTAGAAATTATATTATGTACTTGCAATTGATTAAGCTAATAAGTGACTTTTATTTAGTTCGGTAAATTATTTCTAACATAACTGTACATAATCTTGTGCGTTCTTATCGGAACAACTCGATAATTTCTAATAAAAAAGAATTAAATCACAGCATGCAAAACTTCCTGTTCTGCGTGATCTTGTACCTGTGTATGTATTGAGATCCTTTCAAGTGTTACATACAGAATCGTACAGATTGCTTTGTTTTCAATACAAATTTGGAGGAAAGGCAGAGGAAGGCCAAAATTAAGATAGATGGATGGGATCTAACAACATCTGAAAGAGATCGGAATTGATGACTGGAGAAGAATATGTAAAGATAGAATTGTATGGAGAAAAGTGGTGGAGAGAGCAAAATCACATCAAAAGCTATAGCAGAAAGGAGAAGACAAGAAAAAGAAGCAGTAATTCACGTCATGAAATGAATTTATCAATAATCCCTGAAAGAGCATGACTACATTCCTGAAGGAATGCAAGTCTTAATTCTTTCGGCAGGCCTTTGATAAGCATGCCAAATGCTAATATTTTTAAAATTAAAAATGTACCATAATCAGGCAGGTAAATTGTAATTATGATCAGCTTTTAATAAATCGTCGCGGCAAATTTTTCTGTGATTACAGTCATCATATGATATTTATTAAAAAGCTCCCTGGACAAACAATATCAGATTCTAAAACTATGGAATTAAAGTGACTTCTTTAATTCTTGTTTTTGCAGGACTAAAGTAGGACTTTTCACCCCACTGCGCAAACAGAAAAGATGAGGGTTATTCAAAAGAAACAACAAATAAAACGAGGAATGAAAAGAGGGGATGTGGGCATTTCATTATTTTGTAATTAATTTTGTATTTATTTTGTCAATTTTAAACATTGAAGGAGGTAGAAGATCTTGGTAAATCAAAATCAGTTTTCTTATGCCTTTCATTATTTCAGAATTCGCGATCTAAAATGCGAAAAATAGCGTATACACTGCGGAGCTAAAGTTACTTTTTATCCCAGCGACTGAAAATCGTGCGACTACAAATTTCTACCCGCAGTATTAAAAGCAATGCTAGATACATAATTAAGATGCACGATGCTTAGATTTGTCAATGTTTTAAAAAATAAACAATTTCCTGCTTTTTGCTTACTATTACTAAAATCTGATGTTTAAAACTTTTGGAATCTTCCAAAGTAAGCTACGGTTATGTTACCTAACGCAGAATGTAAAAATTATAATGGGAAGGTTTTATCGTTACCATAGACGATTTATTAATTATTTTAACGACGCAACAACGTAAAAATTAATGTTTGCTGTGCTTGCAGTATTATTTTAGAATTCACAAGAAGACTGCGCTATCTCCAAAAATTAATTTTTAATTTTTGCTTTCGACACAAAGGAACATCCGTAGTACCACTCAGTACAACTTTTGTTCTTCGAAAATAAATTATTCGCGCACTTTACTACCAACTGCCGAAAATTAATTTTGATAGTATCTGTCCTAATTTTATACAATTCAAAATTTTTTGCTTCCTCATAAGTAATTAAAAAAACCGTATGTAACATAAATTGTGGGAGGTAATCTTAAAATAAGGGTTGACCATCAGTAATCCATCATACTTTGCTTGACGTTTTGTGTTGGACTTTTGAATAAAGTTGGGGTCAACGCTACTTTCTTTGTAAATTTAAAACTTTTTTTATTTTAAAATATGAAAGTTTCTGAAAGGATATTTAGGGATATTTTTTATTAAAAAAGTAAAATATTTTAAGTTACTTATAATTTTTTTCGTGAAAAATTTCAACATTTTCAGCTTTGTTGACAATAAATGATGAATCGTTTACTAGTTTTGCATAATATTGATCTATCGATTGTAACTTTATGAAAACAAGAAAAGATTTATGTGAAAATATTTTTTATGCTGTTATTTATTTTTAAAATATGCAAAATAAACGAGAACGTTCAATTGTATTTCCATACGAAAATAAACAACTAATCAAAAAAAAACTACTTTATCTTATGTTTTTTCTGCAATATATAAAACGAAGTCGTGTTTTTATGCGCTGCTTCTCGAGTCATTTAGAGTAGATTGCAGGAGCTACGTTTTTCCCGTGGCAATTAACAAACCAACATTGCGAGTTGGTCAAGTAGATACTTGAAACGTCTAAAAAGAGGGACTTGTCAGTTTTCATACATCACCTTTAAGAATATCAGCATTCAGAACTGAATTTTGCAAGCGTGAAATACCTAAACCTTTTCTGATTCCTGCTACACATCACTACAAGTTTACAGCAAATAACACTTTTGTTGTCAGAAAATCCTGAATCGATTCGATTTCTTATTGAATAGTGGAATTTTATGGAATATTGGTTACATCAGTTTCACCTCAACTTTTGTTGTCTCTTTTTTATTTGAAAATCAAAATTGTCTGCCGTCAAAAATTATTGAACATGAGGATCATTATTTTGTAGTTTAAAATTTGTAGTAGACAATCAGTAATCATTAATAATTGTGGATTCGTACGTGCAAGTACAATTTTCTACAAAATTACTCCCTTGTGTCAATGTTGGCAAGCGAGTCATTTAAAATACAAATGTAAATAAAAGCAACGAGCATTCTAACAAATAACTTACAAAACAAATCATTTTTCGTTGTAATTTTAGTTTTAGTAACCAGCTTTTTGTTTAGCTGCTTCATGCATTAATTAAAACAACTTTAGATAACAAACTAATAATTTATGTTTTAAAGTTTTACGAAAAACCAATTAACGTTACGTGCATTAGACAATCTAAAATTACTTACAACATGTAACCACAGGTCCTATTTTAATGTTACTCAATTAACGATTTGTTAATTTTTGTAGTTGTAATCCACCATTAGGGATCAAAAATCGTGTTGGCAGCCACTTATATTTTTTAACTTGCTGCGAAGGTTAAACTAAGTTGACAAAACAGAAATACTACAAAGAAACGAATTTATTTCACGAAGGTGGACTAAATGAAAACCAACAAGTGAGAAACTATACAATTCTATTTATAAAACAAAATTATTTTTGGGCAGTTTATTTTACGGTCAGCAGTAATCCAACCATACTGTTCTTTTTTGTAGGGAAAATTAAAGTTTACTGTTTTTTTCATATTATGGTTCTTTTTAAATCAATTTTAGCTGTTACTTTAAGTTCTTAAATCTGTTATGTGGTTAATAGTGGCGCCCTAAATTAGGAACTTGCGGTTCTTTCGTTTAAATGTTTATCTATGAAGATTTAGTTTATGTAAAATTGCTTTTCTTGACCAAGTATGTAATATATTTATTTACCTCGAGTACAGTGTACACATCGAAAGCTAACTTACAAAATTAGCACATAATTAGGACAAGCTCTAAAAGTTGAAGGGAATAAAATAAAACTGTTTTATGTTTAATACTAAGATCTTTGTAAAGAAAACTCAAGATGACTTTTAATAAAAACTACCAATAAAATCTAGAGTTGTGCTATGGCAAGAAATTGAACTGTACACCACAGAAAACTCTTGGTATCAATTCTCTGCGGTTAGGTACTAAAAGGAGCTTAAGTCAACAAATACAACTTTTCAGTAGAAGCAAAAACGTTTTCATTACTATTAAATTCGTCTATAAATTTTAATAAAATAATGGAACTACCTCATCGAGTTTTACGTAGACTTTAGTTTATAATACCACAAATTTATATTTTATACAGTCAGTAAGAAATACTTAAGTTGAGTTGTTTAGTTGTTACTTTCAAACCTGAAGAAATAAGAGATGATAAAAAATCGAAATTTTAAAAACTTAAAGTCTGGTTCCTGTCTCTGCAAAACTCTTTTCAAGCTCTTGATTTCGGTCTCTATTGGTTTCACTATTGTATTTTATTATTTTCAGATATAAAGAAAATTGTTATCAAAGTGGTTTTAAATGCTAAACGTGAAATTCTAAGGGTAGGTACCAATAGAAATTGAACTGAATATACAGAACAGTGTAAAGTAAAATACACCGTATGAAATAGAAAAGTGTTTAAAATAGTAAAAATAAGTGAACGTAGCCTAGATGTCCTTTGACACATTAAACATTACGCTTTATGTTTCATATATTTGTGAATTTATGCCCCACATTATTGAGGCAGGCTTTTATCTTTTCCGTTGATGTTGCGAGATGTACTACTCCCTTAAAGAACAATCTTGAGCCATCTTTTCTCTTTCGGTTGTTTCTCTTTCGATTTTATTCATTTAAATGTTTTATATGAAGATTTAATTATGTAAAATAGCTATTCTTGCAGAAATATAATTTAATAAAAGTATTACGCTAAATTGTTATTAGGTTTAAATGGCGTCATTATTACTGGTGAATAGCGTGAAGGAAATTTAACAAATTGTATTGTTTTTAATATAAGCAGCTTTTGTTACCACAAATTTACTTATATTTGAAATAACAGGAGGAAAATGTTGATTAGATGCTTTAACTGTTACTTCCACTTCCCAAGAGATCCTTTTAAAACCACATCTCCATTTTGTGCTACACGAATTTTATGTATTATTTTTAGTATTATGCGAAAAAACAATTTGCTAAACAAAAGTTTATAATATTTTTAACTACAAGAATCGTAAATTTTGGAAATTAAATTTTCAAGTTTTAATAACACAATCCATAAAATTTATTGCTTTATTTGATTTTGAAACCGAAATTATCTTTTATGTATTTCTCAAATTAATTTTTCATTAGAGCTTTCATTAATTAAAATATTTTGGCGCGAAAATTGACACTTTTTAATGCGTGTGTCGTGTTCCCTTCGTTATTTATTCCCTTCATGATGAAAAATTCATTTTATTTGAAGTATAAAACGTTATTACCAATTAGACAACTACTCCAAAGTCGTATTTCCCAAAATAAAAACGCAATACTAACCTTAAAATGTGTAAAACGACCCATGCAGACAAATGCTCGTAATTTACTAGATGACACTATTAGGAAAGCAACTCTACTTTACTCTAATACCATAAAATTAGTCACCGAAGATTTCCAAGACCCCAAATTGCTCTTAACCAAAAACTTCTCCAAAAATCCATCAAAAAGTAATAAAAGAAAAGTACAAGATTTGATATTTTGATTACACTTTTTTTGTTTCATTTCAAATTGCCACTTTCGAATTATGGAGTTAGTTAAACTCAAGCATTTCACGTTTATAAAGTTTTGATAAGTTTCAAGATTTGCTTAATTCTAAATTTACGTTACACAAGAAACACAGAATCTCAATTACACTTGTATAGTTTTCATGGCAAACTTTCAAGAATAAAAAAATACTTAATCAGGGTAATTATTCTATTTAAGTTTAAAACTATGTTGTTTTATTAATTAAGCATTTTGGTTATTTTATATAATTGGCTTAGCATTAAAATTTCGTTTAGAAAATTTTATTTGGGTGGCCTACAAAGCTTTTCTTGGAGTGCGCGCGGCCGCGCGCCATACTTTTGTCAATATTCTGGCACAATATGCCATTAACGATTAGTAAAGTAATCTAAAATAATCTTATTATAAAGATAAATAATATAAATTTATATTAGTACAATAATAATATAAAGTTTCATATTACTTTGAGCAACATTGTGAAAACGCAAATATAAGGAAAAAAATGTTTATCCTTTGCTAAAATGTTGATTTGAACTTTCAAACAATGAGATAGAATGTTTCATCACTGACAGATAAAATCACAAATTTATTGAGTAAATACGAGTACAGTGCTATTAAATTTTAACATGTTATATTTTGATTAGGTGTAGTAACTAATTTAAACCGTACTTGTGAAAATTAAATTAAACAATTTGGTCCATTGTTATGTTGGCCTATATGTTAAATTATGTAATGTTGAACTTTGAATCCCGCGCTCTATTCTACAAAACTTTAACAGCAACAATTTAAATACTACCGTTTATTCGTGATACTGGCTTCCATGCTTTTGGTTTTGGTTAATAAGCCGAAATTTTAACCTAAAACGCAATGAGTATTTCCACCTGTATTCATTCCTTCAAATTCATTCTTATACCGTAAACTTGATATTACCATCTATAACAATTATTATTGTAAATGATTGCAATGATTTGAATGACAACTGAACAATTAAAATGTTATCCAGTTATTTCGATAAAAAAATTTATGTAGTCAAGTAAAATCCAATCCCTGAAATAAGAGGTAACTGTTTAAATCCTTTTATTGTAAATATTTAAATAGGAGCAGTTATTACAAATTCTGTTTTACCAACGGATGTTCTTAGATTAGATACGTCCTTCCTTCCAAAATAGTACAATCCGGCACTGTTAAAAGTGTCACATGAGCGTTGTCTCTATATTTATTTGGATACTCCGTCGTACTCCATTCCATTAATGCCATAACAAATACCAAAACTTGTCATATCTCATTTAACTTATCCTTTAGAAATTTAAATCATTCAGTGAGTTCTGAATTTTGCTCCTTGAACACTGCAATACACGAATATGTAAACCACGCTCATATCGGTGTTTCCTACATCAAGGCATCCTACATACCATATTAACATATTTGTATTATATAAACATACAACCTGTACACATACGGGCAACCCTTTTCATGTATGTTAGTTTAAATTTAATAAAAAACAATTTTAAAAAATAAATACAGCAATAAATCCTTCAAAAATTTAACTAAGATGCAAATTTATGAGATGGAGGTTTGTGAACCCCCAAAATTCGTTAGGTCAAAGTTTGCGTAACATAAAACTTATTATTTATTTTGTAACTCGCTTGCACAGTAACTTTTTATTTAGTACTACTTTTTCTCATCTAAGTTAGAACTTGTAACCAAGTTAGCTGTAAATGTCATAACTTCCTGTTTTTGAGGACTGTTATCTCCAACGTACATTATTCAACTGTCTGAAAACTTATCAGCGTGTCTCAGGGATGTCGTTAGCATGTTTGGGTCGCTACAAAACTTTTAAGTTAACTCCCTGCACTTTAGTAATCAGGTTAAGTAAAGCGGTACACACTTTAAAGCTTTCAGAGTTTAATCGTTAAGGAATTTGCCATTTGTAAGAACTAATGAAGAAACTTCATTAACTTGGATTATTTAAAACTCACAGTGACCGTACTGGCAATCGTCAAAATGGTTTGTTTCTAATTCGGCAAGTTTGGAAGAAGAAGAATCGCACTACTTTTTTGTACTGTTTTGGAAGAAACTACGAAAATGATTTCCAGTTGAGAACAGACGGATTATAAAGATAAAATAAAATTGATTATGAATAAAATAGAAAAACACTTTCTTAGAGGCCGTAAACCATTTTATAACTTTCTAGCTGATTTCCTGACAAATAAATGGTTCGCTATAATATACATTGATCGTAAACATTACAGATTAATATTAATGCAGTTATTCTGAAATACTAAACATGAATTTTAACTGAAATGCCATTAAAATTTTATTACGGTCAACTTGTTTCATTTAAAAATGATTCATCTATCTAAACCCTCGCTCACTACTTTTGAACAACCAGCCCTGAAACGGCAATGTGAAACTCAAACAAAGGAGCAATTTTTCATTTTGAATTAAATTTACCTTTTTATATTAGAAAATTTGTGTTATAAGTGCATAGATTGTAAAAACGTATAATGTATTTTGTATCAAACATAACATTTAATTTTATAGTTAATATACAGTAGAATCCGGATATAACGACCTTCAAAGGACCGGCGATACTATGTCGTACTAACCGGATAACGTATAAAACGGATTATTTCTTAAGTACTTAGCTTACGAATATAAACCTAACTTGAGTAAACATTTTCGTCGTTAAAACCGGTTAGTCGTTATAAGCAAAGTCGCTATATATGAACTCTACTGTACTTCCTATCAGTTGAAGTTACTTAAAAATAATGGGGCATCGCCACCAATTAAAAAATTGTTTTGTGATATTTAAACAGATTCAATTATAAACTTGTATTACTTTTAATAATTATTATTGGCAAACAATTATTAATACTAATTTGTTAGCACATGTACGATAGCATAAAATATAAAACGGATTCGAGTTGAGTTAAACTAGGTCATTTCCATCAACATAATATAAATTTTCATGACAAACAAAAAACTTAAAAAAACAACCTACAGTCACACTGTAAAACTTCAATGTACGGAAAATTTGTGTTCCGGAAAAACAAGAATATTATATTAGCTCAATACATTTTAGTAGTTTATAAATTACTTCATTTCAATTTTCTGCTTGATAAATATTTATTTATAAAATTATGTAACTTCTACTATGATAACAATTAAATATAAACGAAAAATAACATTTTTGTCCTATATTATTACAGTGCGTCGCCTTCGGTGGAAACATGATATACTAATAACCCAGAATAAATAAAATATGAAAACTAAATTCACCGCATTTACTAGTGGGAATATAAAACTGCAAATTGAATAACGTAATATAATGTAGATTACAATAATACTCCTAGTTTATTGTATTTCACAATAGTTATTAAATTTTAAAATCAGGTTTTAAAAGTACGTATGATGTACAAAAAAAACTTGGAATAGTAGGACTTTTTATTGCATAAATTATAAATTTGTGATGCGAGGTACAGAAAAAATAGAATTATAAAAGACTTAATATGAAATTAAACTTGGCTTTTCCTGTTCACATTTTATTAGAAAAGTTATCTGCCAACGTCCAAAGTCGTCAAGAGTAGCAACTTACATTTTTAATTTAACTTGCAGAGTGGTGCAAAAGAAGATTATAAATAAAAATGAATAGTAAAATATAAAATTATTCTTTGATGATATTGATATGAATAAAATTATTCATATAAAAATATACATAGATTGTAAAATTGCTCATTCAAAGAAAATGCAGAGGATGGTATAAAATACGCAGAGTTTGGTACGGGAAACAAAACCTCGCGAAAGAGGATTACCACAGGAAATAAATGGTACCCATGAAGAGATTAAAAATATGCACACCATCTTTACCTATTTTCTAACGAAACTACAGCAAAGAAAAAGCTTTATTTTTATACCAAAGCAAAGTTGCAAAAAATATCCCAAGATTATTCATTCATAAAAATCTCTATCTTTATTGATGTTTCTGATGAGTAACTTTCGCGATTTCTACAAATTCCGATGCTCATCAAGTCACATTTTTAGTAAATATAACTTGAAATTTTATTTTCATTTGAATTTTAGTAAAAAAAAACAATCATTTTTTGACGGTTTTGAAATTAGAATTGGGGACTAGGGATTTTTCCGTAAATAGTTCAAATAAAACGCAAAATCTATTAACAACATAAAATGAAAGATCTGGGCCGGAGGGTCTTGTCAGTATTCCCAAGAAAACTAAATTGGAATCATAAAGTTTTTACATAATTTTTAAATAATAAATGATTTGTCTTCTCATCCTGAGGCACTGGAAGTTTTACAAACGCCCGGTCTAAGCAGTTTGTTTTTCTCAGATGTGAATTGAAGATTAGTGATTATGTCTTAGTCGTTGCCATAACGTGTTATATTTATTTAAATTAATATATTTAAATACTAGAAAGTCTACCACCAATCAACTTTTAGAAAGCTTTCTGCGGGTTGCGCATCTTTCTGAAATTTGTTATCAATGGTATTGCATTTTTTTCACTATTGCAAGCAGAGGTGTTTGCAAAAATGAGAGGTGTTTTCTATGTTATCAAAAACAACCGAGTTTAAAATAAGGTCATAGGCACTAATAAAAAGATTCGAATCGCATATGAAAAAATCGTTTATCAAAAAAACGACGCACCATTATTAGGTACCTTATTTTAAATATTTTTTAGATCAACTTTCCCCAAAGCTCAGTCAATAAAATTACCATTTTTAGACAACTTGCCTTTCATAAACGTTTTTGTGGTAAATTTAATATAAAATATATTTGAATAGTGTCACAAAAAGCTGTTAACTGCCGGAATATTAAAACCTTTGTTGTTAAAATTTTACACAAAATTAAATACAACGAATTTAAAATTGTTTCCATTAAAAGTAAGCAAAGTAAGCTTATTTGCTCTCTAAAAAAATAAAATTTATTTCGAGAATCTGATATCGTTTACATGTTAACAATTTTCAAACATGCTAATCCAGCTTTAGAGGCAAGTCTTGAAACTACACTCAAACGTTGATATCAAGACCTTTTAAGCTCAAACAAGATAAAATGTACAACACTTGCTTTTTGATACCAATATTTCGAAGAAAGCTTTTTCAAATAATTTATTCTTAATTTTCTTTTTTTATTTTTTTATTAATCTCGAAATTGCTTTTTTAATTCCGAACTGTTTTTAGCTCCAACGATTACACGTTTTCATCAATTTTTATTATTACTCGCCAACTACTTCGTTTAATTAGTCTTTGAAGTTTTTCCTTTGTTATAAAAACCTTGGCTATACCACAAGATCCCAATACTCGTAGAATATTTTCTCTATACGTCTCACGTAATAAATTGGAGGTTTTTTGTGGCAGTTTAATTTTCCAAAAGTGATTCCTTCAATATTTTCATCCAATTGCGGCCACGATAAAAAATATTATAGTAATAACATCTATAGATTGTCTAAGCTTGGAATATTTTAAGTGGGCGTGGCTAATCACGCTACAACATTTTACTGTTTTTATGTCTCAAACCACAATTTAATTAAATTTTTTCATTTCAGGTTAGTACGACACTTCCAATCACTTAGTAGTCTTATAAATAATGTAAGTATTACGAAAATTTAATTCAGTTAAATTGCTTCCAACATGCAAAATTGAGTATCAAAGCTACAGAAAACTGTCGATATACTTTATGAAAGTTAGTCTTCGGAAACGCTTTATTAAAAATAAAACTGCTTATATTTAGACGTTTGCACAAGAATTCTGGTTTTAATTAATCTATGGAGGATAATATGCGTCCAAAGAGTAAAGAGGTCAACGGAAGTGTACGCCTTGGGGCAATGCTAGTTAGAAGAGATAAGCAGATCCCTAGGGTTTTAGTCTGTTAACATTCCCAAAGCTTCTGAGTAATATAAGTAGGTACGGTATAAGTACCACTGTGTTATACATAGATAAACTTAAAATTCAAATGAACAGAGACAAACTAATTTTTGTCTCAACCTCTTTTTAATTTTTAAATTTCAAATATTTCTTTTATAATTCCTTATATTTTATTTATCAACTTGAAATCGATTCAACTAAAAGTTTTTAGGTTTACTACCTCTGGTGGTTATATAAAAGTGTCTTTAATCTCTTCAGAATTTGTCCTTCTATAAAACGATATTTTTTTTCAAAAGATCTCATAACACAAAATGCATTTATAATTTTATAGGTGATCTATTTTAATCAAAAAAAGGTTTTTCTGGTTTAAATTTTCCTTCTTAATTATATTGCTCAGCTTAAACTAGGGATAAAACACAAAGTGGAAATTAACTGAAATTTTAGTGAAATCTAAAACATGATACTTTTATTCATGATGAAAATGATATTAAAAACTTCGAATAACATTTTTAACCATTAATTCTGCAGGTCTTATTTTTTCAACAAAATACTATTGATTAATAAAAAAGTTCAAATTGTTCAAGTTACATCGATAACAAGTTGGATTACATGAGAGATTATTAGAAAATACAGCATTTTGAACGGGTTGATGCCAGCTCGTAATCTATGAATGCTCAAAACTTTTTGAAACAATATTTTTGGAAAAAAAATCCGGAAAGTTTCCTAGTTTTTAAAAAAGTTTGTACGGCTAATTATTGAGTCAGCGCAAAAATAAATGCGGTATAAATTTTGTGTTTTGTCAAGATGAGAAATAGAAAAGAGACCTGTCGGTGAAACATATCCCTTATCCAGCATATCTAAAATGCACATAAGCAGTATCTCTTGCAGATTAATAATCTAACTAACTAGCATCGATAATCAAGAGAGCAAATCAAGTTTCACCTTCCATATTTCCATTTATTAAAATATATACTCATAATCCGTTGTTCACACGGAAACATTGATAACCGCTGTCAGTAAATTTAATTGACAGTTTGGAATTTTTATTGAATTATTAGATCCAATGTATGCGGCACAAATAGGCGTAGAACTGGGGATTCCCCGCTCTATAGCCCACTGGTGCACGCTTTACACCACACTGCTGCATAATATTTATCCTAAATTATATTATGTAAAAGCAAATTGTGAATTTTGCAACTGCTACATTGTTATCAATGCTTACTTTTTGTGGAGCTACTCCTTCATGCTATGCATAAAAATATAAAGTTTATGGGTACTTTCACACTTCTCAAGCAAAATGTTTTGTTCGTATTATTGAGAAAAGTTTCTGGATGACGCCCAATGCCGGTGCTTGTTTTATTTAGACCATGAGCGTATATCTATAAAATATTTGTAAACACTGGAAATTAAAAATGTGAAGTTAAAATTAAATTTACCATTAGGTAGGTGTTTTTGGAAAAAAAAATGATTAAAAACTTTGAGTTGATTACATCAACGAATATTCAAAATAAAAATTAAACATTTGCCTAAAAAATTTATGTGAAATTTGGCCATTCATAACAAAGTTCGGCTTGGGTAAATTGGGGTTAGATTTTTCGGCTGACCTAAATAAATTTATTATAAAGTAACTTAAACATAATTTGCAAGTTTTTTGATACCACATTGATAAAACCGTAAAGTTTAGTAAATTTAATAAAAATTTTAAACTTATAAGAATATGTAAACTTATTTTCCACGACGTGTTCCACCTTCCCTAGATTGACACATTGAATTAAAAAAAAATGAAGTTTACAAAAAAGTTCAAGATAAAGAATATTATTAAAGTCAATATTGTTCAATACATACATAACTATATCGGGTTGTATTTCATTAACAGGGTTTTTTTTTCAGAGATTTTAGTAATTTTTTTTGGTATTAGTTAGGTTAAAATAGTGGATTATTAAGCTTAAAATTAACATTAAAAGGTGTAGATGAACTTAAAATACCGATTAATTATTTGCCGCATTATGTTGACGGTACGTACAACCCAGGTCAATCTAACATTTGTTCTTAAATCCCACGATTCAATGATAGATGCCATCCAACAATCTAATTGCAAATTTTGGATGAAGAATATTTTTAATAACTCCCTTTGTTGTATCCATTTCTCTCTCTCATTTCTTAAAATGATGTGTTTCTAAATTTAGTTATAACCATACGCATCCTAGATGCATTTTGATTGCTTTTGTAAAATACAACCTATCTCAAAAATCAAATTACCAAATCACTGCCTTTTGTTGATCGTGTTTATATTTATAGAGGACTTACTATTAAACATCTTTAACGAACGGCAAAAATAAAAAAAGAACACAAGGAAACTTTGTCGAAAAGTTTGAGCAAAAATAGCAGGATTACTTTCTATTCGCGGATTTCTAAAATTTTGTATTATTTCGAGAAGAAAACTTTTGACGTATTTATTGAAGCATTAGCGTTGAAAATAATCTAACAGTAATTTATTTTTACCTGAATTAATAGACAATATAGATTATTTCCGACAGTCCAATGACATTATTGAACAACGTCTGGTAATTTAACGCAACGATATCATTAACCAATTAATTGGTTTTATATTACCATGTAATGCAGCGGAGAGCTGCCAATTTATTTCCTGAGGCCACTTTATTTTAAAGATAAATTTTTGATGCAGAATAGCCACGTAACCCTTTTACTACAAGTTTATAGCAAACTGTAGTTTTAAATATTTTGTCACGTTTATTTATACGGAACATACGGATTATTACTAGATATTTGACAAAAATAGTTGCTTTCAAATAAGACTCTTCAAGAATTTTTAATTAAATGTTGATCTCACTCGTTATTGGTTAATTGTATAAAGAAGCGTGGAAAACTTGTTATTATAATATTGTGAGAAGTAAATAATCATTATTATTATATTGATTGAATAACTTCAACCTGTCGTTGTACATTAGAATTTACTTGTTAATCTAACAATAAAATTATAGAAACTATATACTATATTATTAACCTCTGAAATTAATATTAGATTAAAATTTTCAAAATTAATAGGTAAAATAAACAATAAAACAAAATTAAAAAACATCAGACGTTTAATATCAATGATGACAGCAGTAACGAATAATTTCGTATTATTGTTTATTTAACCTATTTTAACTAATTATAATAAATTTTATGTGAGTTATATAGAACTATATATATGTATATTATGTTAGCATTGAGGGTGGTACTTACAGGCGGTTTACAAGATCCCTTGACTACTGCTAAAAGTAGTAGCTACCCATACTTAGTTCAAAACCTTAAGTTCGGATTAAAGAAAATTCAAGAAATCACGTTCGGTTTTTTAAATGCTCCTTTTTTGGGTAGAAAGGGCGAAAATCTTCACAAAGACATCACCAACCCGTGCTAGGTGGTAGTACGGAATTTTTACCTACTAAAAACCGCCTCCCGTTTGTGCGTTCCGGATTCGCTCAAGCATTCCTTTCGTAACGCACCCGCGTGTTTTTCTGCCCTTTCGGATCGTTGTTCTTCCGTTTGACTATTTTTAAACATCTTTGTTATCGCTAACGGAGGGCTCTTGTTCGTGTAGTTGTTTTTCTCTTTTGTTTTTAATAGCTATGAGTTTTTTGACCAGTTTTGACACCACCGCCTCTCATGCATCGGGTGTTTCAAGCATGGATTGCATGAGGTTTAGCAGCGATGCTAGCACATTTGCTGCCTCCGTTGAAGTTGTTCTATTGCCCCTTACGATGCAAAGCGTCATCTTCCTTTGGACTTTTGCAAAGTAATTTGCGTACTTTTTGGTTCTTCGAAGTGAGTCCACCCATATGGGAGTTCCGTATAGTATGATGGACTCCGCCACCGATGCGAGGACTCTCCTCTTGTTGTCGGCAGGGCCACCAATGTTGGCATTGCTAGTTGTCGCCTTCTCTGCCTTTTCCGCTGCTTTCTTTAAGTGTTCTCCAAAGGAGCGGCTTTTGTCAATCCGGATACCCAGTATTGTGATGCGTTCAACTAGAACGATTTCTGAGTCCAGAAGTCATATTATGATTATTGGTCAGTGCCTTTATCTTTCGCACACCGTACCAGTGTGAGCCCTTTATCCAAGTTTTTACAGCTGTGATAGTTTCAGTAGCTTTTTGTTCGATCGGTCTTTGCTTTTACCATCGCAAAACCCAGTAGACTTACTTCCTCTGGCACGTTGAGGGAAAGGTTGTAGCCAATCTTTCAGAGCACCGGTGCCAACACCAAGCCCTATGCTACTTCTGATCTGACTGCGTACATCTTTATTGCGTTTCTCTTTGAGAGTGAAGCGCTCCTGTCATAGAGGTAATCCGACAATAGGCGGAATAGTCCCCTACTTATTCCTCTATTTTCCAGTTCTGTGAGGATGTGCTCCCATCTGGCGGAATTAAACGCATTCTTTACGTCCAAAGCTATCACCATGGTAAATTTTCTTCTTCTCCAAGTCCCCATCCTAGTCTGGTTTACGATGTTGGTGAGGAACTTCAGGGCGTGAATTGTTAATAGCCCTTTCCGGAAGCCAAACTGGTTGGGTGACAGTCTCCCTTTCGCGTCGAGCTTCTTCTGTAATCTGGCCAGGAGCAGTCTTTCAAATATCTTGCCGAGATAGTTAAACAGGCAAATTGGTCGATAAGACGAGAGAACGTTTGCTGGTTTATTTCCTTTTTGGAAAAGGACAAGAATGGCGTTTTCCACTCTACAGAGAATTTTTCCTTTTTACCAGGGTGTTTAGTGCGTTCAAGGCTCTTTCCGGCTTTTCCTCACACACTCTCTTTACCAGCAGTGCGGACATTTCATCCGGGCCCGGTGCCATAGTGATTTTCACTGATTTCAGTATTTCTCTGAGCTCTTCTTCTGAGAAGGCGTCTATCTTCTCCTCTTCTTCCATTCTTCTTTTTTCAAACGGGGGGCAGGTTGGAAAGAGTGTGTCGACCACCTTCCTTGTTTGGTTCGGGGAAAAATCCAATGCGGTTTTTCTACCAAATCTTTTGTATTGAAACGCATTCCAATTTTAAAATTTAAAAGCTTTAATTATAATTTCATTGTAAAAGCACCAACCAGATTACACAAGCTTACATAATCATATAATTAAATATAAAGTGACATTAAAATTAGAAGAGCAGCGTGGTTTGAGGTGATACTTTACTGGTGGTTCAACCATTTTTTACATTAACAACTGAGGCAATTCACGAAAATTCATCGTCATGAGTTATCCTGAATTTTGAGTCCTATAGACCTAGCTTTTCTCAATTTGTCACTGCGTCACTCACTATCGATTTTATTTTTTTTATCAGATGGCGCTGTTTTATGTTTCAGGCCTTATTTCTGAGCCTCTTTTGAGCCCTGTCGAGCCTAAGCTTTCAATTTTGAATACTGATTCAACTCCTGACAAAGTACCAACTTTATTCCAACCATCTCCCGTTTGGTTCGGGGAAAAATTCAATGCGGTTTTTCTACCAAATCTTTTGCATACTATTTTGTATCCCTTGCCCCAGACGTCATCGTTTACGTCCGTAAGCAGGGTCTCCCATTTGTGTTTTTTAAATGCTCCTGCTAGGAATTAACCTAACGCCATACTATAATTCTATATCTTTGTTATGCTCATTTTGTTATATTTTCTTCGTATTTGGTAAATTTTCATATCGTACCGTTAAGTTTTCGTATCGTGGACTTCTTCTTCAAGTGCCATACACATCATTGTGCGTAGGCGATCAACTTAGCCAAAGCCAAGTTGACTTTACTAGGAAGTATAATTAATGGGGTGGCTTACCGTTACTTTTCCCACAATCCAAAGATTGATATCGGACCTTTGATCACAACAGCGTATCCGACACGATCACGATTTGAGTCCCGCTTTGCAGTCGACCGGTGTATACTTTTGTATTATATGGTGAACATAACAATCCAATTTTATTACCGCCAATGTAAATCGAAGAAATCTCAATAATTTTCAAGATCGATCAAGAAGCTTGGTAGGAGGAATTTTACCAATCGATTACAATAATTATGCCACTATAAGAGTTCGTATTAATTACATTGACCAAGCACAAAAATATTTCAGCAAATGCAGAATGTTAAAGCTCTGTTTATAGATAGCATTGTTAAAGTAAACATATGGCATAAGACAGAAGTAAACTAGGTAGAAACACAAATTTGTTTTTTCCGCTATTTTACAAATTATGCAATATTTCAAACACATTTAAGAAGGTTACATAGGTCCCCTATTTGTATTATAATAGCATGTTATATAGATACATAAAAAAATAAATGTTAGCATTGGTAAAAATATACTAATTAAATATATTAAAAGTATTTAAGCAAATCGTTTGGGTAAATTTAAATCTAAATAAAATCTATTTATTTATGTTATCCGTGTTTCTCGATCAATACGTTAACTTACCATAATATGGCTTTATAATCTCTAAATTGCTCAGTTGGAAATGGTTGTTTGGTACCTAAGGATGTTCAAAGAATCTCAAGCTATTTTTTAAAAAATTAAAAGAGAATTTGTTGGTTGTACAATTAATTTCTGCACGGTAATTTTGTATTCACATCGGAGGTATTTATTTGGGGATCACGATCTTGAGCTTATTTTGAAGTGTTATTTAAACTTTCCTGAATTAAATTTTTGTGAAATTGAGGCTTGGGGTTCAAATTTCAAATATGTTGTACATCACAGAATTATGTTGAAAATTCTATTTGTGCATGTGATACCGCCTGTGTAATTACAAAATGTGTAGTAATGGAAATCAACTTACAAAAATTTTAAGTGTAGTAATTATTGTGAATGTATGGAAAAATCATAAATTGTTTAAGCAGGGTCTCCCATTTGTGTTTTTTAAATGCTCCTGCTAGGAATTAACCTAACGCCATACTATAATTCTATATCTTTGTTATGCTCATTTTGTTATATTTTCTTCGGATTTGGTAAATTTTCATATCGTACCGTTAAGTTTTCGTATCGTGGACTTCTTCAAGTGCCATACACATCTGGCGTTGGCGATCAACTTAGCCAAAGCCAAGATGAATTTACTAGGAAGTATAATTAATGGGTGGCTTTTCCGTTACTTTTCACACAATCCAAAGATCGATATCGGACCTTTGATCACAGCAACGGATCCGACACGATCACGGGTTTGAGGGCCCGCTTTGCAGTCAACCGGTGTATACTTTACATTATATGGTGAACATAACAATCCAATTTTATTACCGCCAATGTAAATCGAAGAAATCTCAATAATTTTAAGATCGATCAAGAAGCTTGGTAGGAGGAATTTTACCAATCGATTACAATAATTATGCCACTATAAGAGTTCGTATTAATTACATTGACCAAGCACAAAAATATTTCAGCAAATGCAGAATGTTAAAGCTCTGTTTATAGATAGCATTGTTAAAGTAAACATATGGCATAACTAATGACGTAAGGGTCATCTCGGGTGATTTAAACCAGAAGTATCAGAAATTCGAACAAAAATGTAAGATGGAAAATGTTGAGGTTTCCAACAGTTTGACAGTTATTGAATATTTTGCTAAAAATTGCCGTTGTAAAATTTTTACTCGTGGAATAAAGACTCGAAGCAGATGTAAAATTGTAGACACAAATCCTATTCGCTTATTAAATTTTTGTTATAGGTACAAGTTTTAAAAAAATCGTTATTTTTAATATCCAATAAAATTGTCAAATATTTCCTGCATATTTACATAACTTACCTACATTTTAATCTCATATTATTGTCTTTCATTCCATTTCAAGCGTTCGTTTGGTTTCCTCATACGGTTTAGTTTTTGGATGCTTTCTACTAGCTTATTTGAATTCATTTTTTGCATCGCTGACTGCTGATAAGTTATCTGTTTCGTTTCTGCAGAACATGTTTCAGCAGGGGGTTTGATGATATAGTGAATTTTTTCATGTTATTCTTTCTTTAGGTATTCTCTCGCTTGTAGAAGCTTTTCTAAAAAATTTATTTTAATTTTACGTGAAGGCGATGAAACTTTTCGCACTTGCCACTTCTATAAAATTAACTTTTCAAAACAATATAGAAATTTCACAATAAATTTAAATAACATTTTCAAGATTAGGTTAGGGCGTGTTTGCGCTTGTAGTTTATGAGATCTAGTCGAATAAAAAATCGAGCTTGATCAACCTTTGATGGTGTTGATGAGGGTCCGTTAAACTGTCAATCGAAGGATTCGCAAGATTAAATTTTGTCATATTCCAGGATAACAAGGAACATCCATAATTTATAACTGATATTGGAAAATTTATTATGCTAAACTAATTTGTAGTTGACGTTGAAACCGGAAATCTTTAAATAAATGTGATAACAACAGGTGTATTAACTTGCCAAATTAGAGCAAAGTAAAAAAAGCCCAAGAAACTTAACCGAACACCGATTACGTGAAAATTTATGAGCGGTAGTAGTAAATGGCAATTGCGGTTTCCGATTTGGACACCTTGAAACCGTTTGCGTGTCGATTCACTTGCGTCTTATTTTATGTACTTTCCGTAAAGGTACTGCGGAAGCCGTAATCTAATGAAAAATACGCACTCTGATTTTTTTTTGCATAATAAAATTTTAAAATGGCTACCTTTAACTACCTATCCATTTCGAGATAAAACTTTAAAGTTAAAATAAATGCGCACCAAAGTGTTTATTTTATCAGCTTTAGCGAGCAATTTTTGACGAATTGAATAGCACGATTCGATTTTAGTAGATCATAGATGTATCCGATTGTTGTTTTGGGACTCACGTAATACCTCTTATTCTCACGTGCACATTTTTCCGCTTATCTCTATTACTTTCGCACTTTTCTCTACTTCAGACCCTTATATAACTGGTGCCTTCTCTAGGGCATTCATCATAATCATTCTTTCGCAAAATGCAATATTTTTTCTGATTTCTGGCAATTTTCTCCCATTTTAACTGCGTATGTCGACCAATTTGCTGTTTTGTACGTTATTTTTGGCTACCATACATTTTTATTGTCACGTTTTAATGTTAAGCTTCTATTATTGAAACGCATTCCAATTTTAAAATTTAAAAAGCTTTAATTATAATTTCATTGTAAAAGCACCAAGCAGATTACACAAGCTTACATAATCATATAATTAAATATAAAAGTGACATTAAAATTAGAAGAGCAGCGTGGTTTGAGGTGATACTTTACTGGTGGTTCAACCACGTTTTTCACATTAACAACTGAGGCGAATTCACGAAATATTCATCGTCATGAGTTATCCTGAATTTGAGCCCTATAGACCTAGCTTTTCTCAATTTGTCACTGCGTCACTCACTATCGATTTTATTTTTATTATCAGATGGCGCTGTTTTATGTTTCAGGCCTTATTTCTGAGCCTGTTTTTGAGCCCTGTCGAGCCTAAGCTTTCAATTTTGAATACTCGATTCAACTCCTGACAAAGTACCAACTTTATTCCGACCATCTCCCGTCGCTATGCAATGGTGTAATTTGTGGTGTAAATTCTTCTGGATCTTAAGTGAATTACGCTTTCCGTAATTTGGAGCTCAACTGTAATATACCGACGACCACTCTAATTTCAGTATCACTTGGCCACCTAAGGATCGTAGATTGTGTTACACCAATTAGCTAAACTTTGTAGTTTTTACACTGCAGGTTCGGGGCTGGATTTTTTGGCTTATTAAAGAACAGAAGTAAACTAGCTAGAAACACATATTTGTTTTTATCCGCTATTTTACAAATTATGCAATATTTCAATCACATTTAAGAAGGTTACAGTAGGTCCCCTGTTTGTATTATATAGATGTTATATAGACACATAGAAGATAATATGTTAGCATTGGTAAGAAATATACTAATTATATATATTAAAAGTATTTAAGCAAATTGTTTGGCGTATAATTGCGAACATACAAAGTAAAATTTATTTATTTATGTTATCCGTGTTTCTCGATCAATACGTTAACTTACCATAATATGGCTTTATAATCTCTAAATTGCTCAGTTGGGAAATGGTGTGTGATACCTAAGGATGTTCAAAGAATCTCAAGTTATTTTTTTAAGTAATAAAAGAGAATTTGTTGGTTGTACAATTAATCTCTGCACAGTAATTTTGTATTCACATCGGAGGTATTTATTTGGGGATCACGATCTTGAGCTTATTTTGAAGTGTTATTTAAACTTTCCTGAATTAAATTTTTGTGAAATTGAGGCCGGGGATTCAAATATCAAATATGTTGTACATCACAGAATTATGTTGAAAATTCTATTTGTGCATGTGATACCGCTTGTGTAATTACAAAACGTGTAGTAATGGAAATCAACTTGCAAAAATTAAGTGTAGTAATTATTGTGAATGTATGGAAAAATCATAAATTTTAACAAACTGACATATTTGAATTCAAATTGCTAATAATAAAGAACTAATACTTGAAAATTTTATTTGAAAGAAAATTTTAAAGAGTTATTTTCCACTTTGTGACAAGGCAAGACCAGAAAGTAATTTTTGACCGAAAATAGACTGTTTTCAAATGAGATATCAATATTAAGGAAAAAATTAGAAATAGGTTACATCTTCATCATTTCAATAACTGTGGTTTATTCAACAGATTTTACATGATAAAGCAAAAGAATTAATCTAGGGTAAAGAAGAAAATTGTTAAAACAGTCGTGTCCCACCCCCTGGTGACGGGTCTGTATCCTTTTGCATATTTGTGAATTAAATGTATTTTGATTTTCTACTTTGGAAGGCACCCAAGGTTGATTTTAGGTGATTAAAGCTTTAGCTAAAACTCAATTTAATTACCTATTTACATAAGTTACAATAATTACAATACATGAATTAAATAATTAATGTATAAATTAAATTAAGTAATTAATAAAAATGAAAGCTTACTTAAATTGGTGTTAATAGAAACCTGGCCATGATTTCTGAGAAAATGTCCAATGAAATCGTAAGTAAACATAGGATGAGGCTGTTGGTGATAGCATTGGTCATCTTCGGAAAACGGATGTCAAATTGAACACAGTCGAACAAATATAAATGAAAATTATAGGACTAAAGTACTTTTTTTTTTAATTTGAACTGCCTGGAATGCCAACTGCAGGTTCTTTTTAAATCAACCCCGTATATATTGACTTTAAAGTAAAAATAAATTTAAAATATGGTTACTTTGTTAAATTAAGTTTATCACTTGAAATTCTTTATTATGAACGCAATAAAAAATGTCATAAAAACGTGTTTCATTTATTTCAGTAAAATCGATCGAAAACGAGCAAAAATGTGTAAAGAGCCCTTAAAATTTATAGGTTGAAGTTTAATTTATTAAAAGAAAATTTATGGTATATGAAAAATAAATATTGTTGGCTGATGATTTGATGGTTATCAGAAAAAATCAGTTACCTATTACGTATTTTTTCATGCATCAACACATCGTCTACGCCTTTAAAATTGAATTCAATATTTTACGCTCGAGACGAATGCAATTGTTATTACTTAGAAAGATATTGGAAAAAATCGTGTCTCTTTCTATGAGCTATAACTTGATGATCCTTTTATAATATCCGGTTTTCATTTCTTATTTCCGGTTTATGGGGCGGAAATAACCCGGTTGTGTCCCAGATGCGGCAACCCCTATATGAAACCCAATAACATAAACTTTCGGCAATTGAGGCACGTAAACGAACGTTGTTTTTTTAAACATTGACTGTAAACTTGGGTATTTTATAACTTGTAAGCTTTAAAACTTGCCAAGTTAACTCATGCATGAAAATCATTAATTTTGAATTGTTTGTTAATGTTGATAGGTTTTCTACACAACATGTTGCATGCTTATTAAATTAATTCATATTAACTTGAAAAGTTATCGCTTTGAGTAATTCAATAAATTGATTACTCGGTTGTGCTATATGAAACCTAATTAAACTGTGATACAAATTTGCGAGGCAATTCATCCATATCGTACCATATCTAATCATGCTTGGAGCAAAATCATGAATTATCTAATTATTAAGTTTATCATCGTTCAGTCATCACTCGCCGCGCAAATATTGTAATAGGTGTACCCGTTATGGTTTTTCTAACTCGAATTGGGACTTTAACATGACCTTATAAGATTTTTCAAAAAATAAATAATTCAAACTTGGTTACATTAAACTTTTACGACCATATTGGAAAGTTTAAACAAACCTCTTGAGAGCCTGAACAACTTGAACAGTCACTACGATTGACAAATGCTTTACCACATAAGGTAAAGCCAACAGATTTAGATTGCTTGCGTTTTCTTTTATAAACTTTAATTTATTAAGTGTCTAACTCAAGTATAGGAAATGAATAGCTTTGCGAAAAAGTTTTGATAATCGCGGTTAGAACTGTCCATTCGCCTAATCCAACGCGACTTGTATGATAATAAACGACTCTCAACTCAAAAAATAATAATTATTATACACTTCCATTTAAAGTATTAGAAAATAACCCAACAACTATAATACAACAATTCTACTTAACAAGAGATGTCACCGGCAAAGTTTTGACCAAAATTGAAAAAAGGTTTTGGGTGAGTTTTCCAATCAACTTTTAACTAAACGTAGGAAACGCTAAGAAACAACATAATGGTGATTCGGCACTTTATTTAAGAGTTTGAAGTAATTTTCTTTCGTGAAACTTTTATTTTGGAAATCTTCACATGAGATAAGCTTTCAATTTGAAAATTTAATCACACACTAAAACCATCTCCAGTTTGTGTGTATATTTAATTATAAATAATTCATCCGATCCAACTTGCTAATGCAGTTAGTCGCCAACATATCACATCTACGTAGATTTAAACATTTCAGATGTTGATTAAAGCCATGGAAACCACAACACAACTGCATTCTGAAATAAACTGGGGTAACTGCATTTCAAATTAATGAAAACTTTGCCGATGGTAACTACCGGGGCGGTCACTTTTACGTAATCGACGGAAGATTGCAGGAAATGCTGGCGAGTAGTTCACAACAATCGTAACAAATTTTTTCTACAAACACCAAACATTTTTTTATTTCGGTTTACATTAATGCGCAACTGAAAAAATAAAAGCAACAAAGTTGCACAAGTGAAACTTATAATTCATAATTATTTAACAATTTCTAGTCTGTTTTCCCATTTTAAAAACTGTGTTTGGAATTTAAATTACAAAAGTTCACAATAAATGCTTTTGAATTTTATCGAAATAATTTTATTACTTACAGTTTTCTATTTTAGTCACGTATATGAACAAAACTATACAATTTCATTTATATTGAAACACCAATTTCTTTCGCTTACAAACATAAAAATCGGTTTAAACATTTTGTACAAATTTTAATTTTTTAGTCGTTACATCGACAAATTTAGTCGTTAGTTTTAGATTTCCGCAGCAGACGAAGCAGTTTCAAATCTTAGATTTAAATAATATTATCATATAATCCACAAGGTCCTCTTAAAAAAGAATTTTTTTTTAGAATAATATGGTACATTTTAAAATGCACTTTTACTACACAAATAATAGTAAAAAATTGCCAAAAGTAAATGAAATGAATATTGACTATGTTATACAAATACAAAATCAGATTTGCAAAATTCTAGTTTTCAGTTTACCTTATTCGTCTATATTCAGCTTCCGTTTTCTACCAATCCATTACCAACTATCTACTTCACATCATCCGCATTTACTATTTTCTTTGGCATAGCAAGGTAAAGTGTTCAATTTTTAAATATCTATTCTTATTTAAAAAATCAATTATTTCAAATTTAAAATGATGAAAAATTATCCAAAAGTACCAATTTTTTTGTATTTTTATCAAGTCCAGAGTAGTTTCATAACAACACAGCAATATATAAGAAAAGAGGATAAGAAAAAATCTCAAAATTATAGAGGTATAAGTGTATGCTGCTCTATTGGAAGATTACATGGATGTATACTTAAAAGTAGAATAAAGCGAAGTAATTATATACAGAAAATAATTATATAGTAGGCGTTGTGCAATGCGGGTTTACTGCTGGTAGGTACAACATATTTACGCTGAGGTAACTGACTCAAAGCTTTGACAAAACTAAGTGTTTGGTTACAGGAGATAAGGCAAATAATTTAGTTATACGGAATTGCGATGAACATAAATATATTGGGTCGATAGTAACAGCCTAAACAAACTGTATAAAAAAAGAATCGTCGAAAACAAAATAGTTTGAGGAAGGCAAGCTTTGAATAAATTAACTACAGCGTGATGATCAAAGCATAACTACAAGAACAAACGTTTATTATTCCTTAAGGTGACAAAAAGTATCAATTATTTTCAAACACTACTGCTAGTAGATGACTCTGATGTCGATATAATGTGAGCAGTAAAATTTACAGACGTCTATAGTACTTCGTACTTTTTTTCCGCGTACCTATTCAGAGAGTAGTTTTGAGCACAAAAATGCTTATATTTACAACTTCAATTGCAAACCTTCGGGTATTTCATGTACCTAGAAGTGGTCCAATTTGTTCTGGGACAGTGTTCAGTAGGTAAAAAAATACAAAACCAGTACTATCCTGATAAAACTAGTACGTATACTCACCGTACTTTTGGACTATTTTATTCTGACAATTTTATTATTTTATTCTGTAGTCTGACAACGTGACAGTAGAATATGTGGCAATACGTTTTTCCAGATTTTGCAAATTTTGTGCAGTATTTCAAAACTCACTTTTCTCAAAGTAAACTTTTTACAGAATAATATGCTGTGAGGGTGCCCTCTATACAACATTTTTCAAACTGCAAATAACATTAGTAATATAGGGACTAGAAGAACCTCGATTAATTTCATTACCATATACCTATAAGCCAATACCTATACCTATAAGCCAATTCTGAGCTTACCAAAATATATAAATTAGTTGCATTTAAGTAAAAGTTCAGGAATACCAATAAATTTGTTTTATGCTTACATTTTTTTAATTATAATATTTATATATTATTAACCTCTGAAATTTATATTTGATTAAAAGTTTAACCTCTGAAATTTATATTTGATTAAAAGTTTCAAATTAATAGGTCAAATAGACAATAAAATAAAATTATTAATAATTAATAATTTCGTTTTTGCTTATTTAACCTATTAATTTTGAAATTTTAATCTAACATTTTAATTGTCTTTAATTTTCTTCTTTTCGCATGCATTTTATTTGATTCGATTTCAATTTTTGTTAGCAACTTTTTACCTTCTTTTCGAGCAGTCCTCATTGGTAATAATGACTTACACGTACCTCTCCCAAAATATGTTTTATCTTTATTTATTTTTCATTTTCCTGCATTTCTTCTAATTTATTTGTATTTTCTTTTATTTCTATTCAAATTTTAATATTTCGTAATTTTTGAAAGCTTACTTTTATGCTACATTTGAAAAATCTTAAAAATCAACCTTGCAGATGATGCAGTTCCATCGACATTCGTGTATGAAAATTGCATGGCTTGCTTTCTCAAAGGTTTTTTAGAAAGAATTTAGAACAAGAAGAATTCTCACCTAAAAGTTTCTAATAATTAAATAAAGACATTTGACAAATTTTTAAGCATATTCCAGCATATTGCACAATTCTTCATTTATCTATTTACAACATTATCTACTATTTCTTATTTTTAAACATATAAAATACATTTTCGCTACGTTCTGACTTACCAATGTTCCAGCCTCATTCAAAGAGATACACAGTAGCATAGTTAAATAATTACTACAATTTCTACAACAAATCTGTCTTGTTGTAATAAGTAATAACTCAATTACGGTTGGTAAATATTTGCTTTCACAACTACATTTTTTTAAAACGTAGAGTTAAAATGCTTTGCTACTCGGAACATAAATAATACATTGACTTTGTAAATAAACGGACTAAAATACCAAAAAGGTCCTTTTGAATTTTTATCTTCGATTAACAAATTTTTATGTTTTTATTCATCATTTTGATATCATTAATCTTCACATTAGAGTTAATTATGATCCGGTTTAAAAAAATTTATTAATTACTTGATACTCGTAATTTGTAATTAATCTTGTAGGAACCACCCTTAAAAATTAACGTTAGGTGTGTAAAAAACCGAGAGTAATTAATTAAAGATTGTAAAATAATGGAGCGATATTAAATTTTTCTGTAGATGCTATTTTACGCCCTCCTGTGATTTCTCAACGGCGAACAGACTTACAGCAAATATTTTTCGAGTGCGTGCCGCTGCTACATAATACACTTAGGTCATATAACAAATAGCAAAGCTGTACAAAAAAGAAACTTCAATTTAGTTTCCTTTAGTGCTTACTTAAAATAAAAATTTTTAGTGTAACTCAAAATTTATTCGGTTTATTTTCATCAGTTTAATTTTGTTCTCTTTTGGTGATAAAATGAAATCTCTGCACTGTTTTCAATCTAAGCTTTGCGGCTATTTCCAGTGATAAAATTTTATAGCTTCTGTAGTACTGACAATGTAATTCATTAAAATTTAAAGCCTCAAATTTCAAATTTAAAGGTTAACCTATACGATCCGCACGTAACCTTGCTTAACTTTGGTGATCTAACGAAAACTCGTTTTTGGGGTTGTATAAATTAAAAAAATTATTTTCGTAACAAAATAAGCCATAAAACCTAATTTGTTCGTCAAAAAGTTGTCGCATCTGTATATCGCATTATCGTTAAATGTGTTTTCTTTTACTATTCATAAAACTTTTATATGATATGTAAATGTTGTATCTCTGTTTCCATTGCGCTAACTTTTACTTTAGCCTTTCTAGCATTATACATATTTAGTACCAACAAAGTAAATGTGATGTGTGTGTGTAATAAAAGTTTATTTCTTAAATTGCTTATTTACTTT
Source organism: Lycocerus yunnanus (assembly GCA_036346125.1). Taxonomy (NCBI): domain Eukaryota; kingdom Metazoa; phylum Arthropoda; class Insecta; order Coleoptera; family Cantharidae; genus Lycocerus; species Lycocerus yunnanus. The sequence continues at coordinate 2,702,321 of JARFIX010000017.1, forward strand.
ACAAAATTTGTTACAAATCCTTGTTACAAAATAATATTATCAAACTTTGTATTTCTTGAGCGCCATCTCTCAGTCGAAATGTAAATTACATTTAGAAAATTAGTTTAAGGTGCTTTCTACTTCTTTATATTTTACAATATTAAAGCTTTTATGATGAATTTTACAGTCGGAACGTATTTGGTAGATCACTAGCATTCATACAAATCGGTTATATTTGTAAATCTTTCTTAATCTTCCATTCATTACAAATCTGTTTGCATTTTTCTTTGAGTGTCAATTGACAATTTCTTTTAAAATGCGCACATTTCTCTCGATACGTACCGCTCGTTTTCTAATTTAAAATTTTAAGCACAGAACGATTATCCTTACTACATAAACACCAGAATATTTGTACTTATTCGTTAAAATACTTTTCGAGCAAACTTTATTGTTTTATTTACACATACCTAGTTTATTTATTTTAAAACTTCAGTTACGTAGGTAAATGATTTTTTAATAAAAAAGTAAAACCCGCCACTGAGACCAAAATGGGTCTGTAGGGAATTCAATCTGCCTCTATTGAATTCGAGTTAGCAGAGATGAGGGCTCAGGCTGGTGGCGCTTATTGAGTAAAAGCACCTGTCACCGCTAAGGGAACTAGCAACCCCCTCCCAATTATGTTCTTATCCTATGTGCCATAGGCAAGAATCAAAGACGTCAATACATCTATCAGGTATTGAAACGGAACCCAAGTTCAAGTTTAAAATATATATTAAAGCTCAACACTGCAATGACAATTTTTTGCAATTAAAATCCAAATTTTGGCTATTAAGGTTTTATTGTATCTAAAATAAAATTAAGTACAGTAAAACCCAGTTATGGAGATTCACGTTATAGGTTATACCATTTTCAGTGATACTAAAACGGTAATGTCGGCTATATCCGTAGTCTGTATTATAGAATTCGAACAATGAAATTTTAATACGATAAATTTACAATAGGTAATTGAATATTATGTCTAAAAATAAAGTTACTTTACAAACTTAACTTCTATGGCTCGACATAATAGAAGAAAATGCGAAGCTAGAAAAGTTGTTTGAAAAACAGCGTAACTTGAGATCAGAAAAAACGTGACTTATCAGTCGAGTTTGTCTAAATTATCAAGACTTTAAATTACACATACATTTTTCTATTTGTTTTAAGTGTTTTATGATCACTTTAGTTTTAATAGTTTTTCATAAAAAACTGTTTATGGAGGAAAACGTTCTTAATGGTCTAAAAAAACTCCGAAACAAAGTTTGATTGAAAAGTTAACATGGGTATACCAAAGAGTCAAGTTCAGAAATTTAAACGTATTATACAAGGTTACCTGTATTTTTAAATCAATTAACCTAATATGACATCATCTGCGTCTGAACTGTTCAAGTATTTTTAATGTTTTTATATTTAAATCCTTTATGCATCGAACAAATTTTTAATCAAATCATGTAACAAATTTTTCATCAATTTTTAATCAAGCGGAGTAACGAATTTTTAATTTTTAATGCAATGCAATGACGGTAGCATTACGTATTGCACATTTGGTATTTGCAACGACCGCCAATATAGCATTTAATAAATTAATAACCATATAGGAACAAATTTGTACAGAGATTACAATTTGATGAAAAAGGTTTTGTAGAATCCATTTTATTGGTAAATTTATAATGCAATACGTTTTGAGATTACGTTGAACACAAATACATTTGGCGTGTCCAGGAAGCACATGTCACCCATATTTTGGCAGAATTTGAACTTAGAAAATGAAAATAATTCATTTCTAAGCAAATATTCTAACCACGAAATTTTGTGATTTTTTTAAAAGACCTGCTTTGAACAATATGGTGAAACAAGGTTGTGATTAATAAATCAGTAGAGGTAGAGGCCGAATTTATATGCTAATTAGGAAAATATTTCAGTTCTTTTCAGTTTAAATAGTCACAATAGTTACAGGTACTTTTTTATTTTCTTTTAACTCTTTTTTTAGAATAAAAACTGGATAATGTGACTTAATATTTTAATAAAGTTGTCAATTGTAACTTTTGGACCCTTAATTTTTCCCAAAGATTGCGAAGATTGTCGAAGGATTGTCCAATATCAAATTTTTATTTGTAAGTGATGCTGTTAGATATTTGTTTCAACTGAGATCCTATTGTTCAGCAGTCAAATATTTAGCAATATCGTCAAATAGCATTCCAAGGATCATTTTCAAAAGTCAGCCGATTTGGTTCTGTGTTGCAAATATCGAGATGTATAGGTAAACTGATATTAGATTCAATTTTTTTATATTCTCGAAGAAGAGCCGCCTTTCTTCTAATTTTCGAACGAGACAAATCAATCCGAAACAATCTATTGTTGTCGGTATTTCTTCATTTTTTTGTGGCTTTCCATAAGGAGTATTGGTTTGCTTCCGTCGCTGACAGCTTACTCACATAGTCGTTAAAAGATTGATTTTTTTAGGTTGAGGAACAATGTTTTAAGTTCTTTGATCGCTTTGTTAAAATTTTTTTATCATCCGGTGCTCTTGTTGTACGCTATTGCTTGCGAGCTTAACGTTTTTCAGCAATTTTTTGTTTTACTACCCTTAACAAAAAATATTGGTGAAGATTTTTGTTCGGCGGGTTCTATATTTTTGTTTTGAACTACTTCCTCGTTGATTTCAGGTAGTTTTACCGAATCTATTCTTTGTTGTGATTGAGGCGCTCAGCCATCAGTAATCACTCATTCGTTTCTGTATAAAAAATCTTATGTTATGCTCAGAACTTCTGGTTCGTTTTTTATTTTGAACAATTTTCTCTTCTTGATTAGTTAGTGTTAGTGGTGTAGGAAATGGTGGAAAATCGGAATCATCTGTGGGCGTATTGATAAAATGAAGGATACAGTAGTAAACCTGCTTAAAAATTTCCAGCATGTTATTGATTATAATATGCTAAACTATGCGCCAATGCATGTTATGGTTGAGGGTGCTGTGCTGATAGAGAATACTGTCTCGGCAGCACACCCTGGAGCTGTTGAACGCATTGAGGTTGAGGTTGCAAGTTTGGATTATATGTGAATATGTCTTAAGGTCTACATTTTAAGGTTATACATTTTAAGGTTATGTTCTAATAATTTTCTATTTTTACAAGTTTTCTTCCAATTTTATTTTACAGTACGATATGTATGTATGTACAACTATTTAATCCAAAATTATCTGACTTTCTTCTCTAAAAGCGAATAAAATTCACAATTCAAATAACAATCAAACTATCGTAGGCAGTGGATCTCGACCCGTTTTATTGTTTTTTCAGGAGGAGCTATGTAAGCAAGACTTTTTCCTACCAAATCTAAGAAAATCCATGATTATTTAGTAGCCACTGATGCGCATGAATGCACTGACGAGATTCTTAGTGTAAACCAAAAAAATTTACTTTGTATAATAAACAACTGTTTACAGTAGTGTAGAAACAGCTTTAGCTGATACAATACTAGTTGTATTACATTATCACACGATCAAATAATAAATTGTACCCTTATTATAAACTTTAGTGAATCGGTGGAGCTCATAATAATGAAAGTTACAATAGTAGAAAATTACTAAAATAAATTAATTAAAGAGCCAAGAAAATATTCTTAAAAATGTATTGCGAGGTGTTTAAAATTCATAAATAAAAGATTTTAAGTGTCTTATGCAAGCTTTATATACATAATCTAAATTGTGTTTCGGCAAGCGCTGCAATTCTCGTAGAACATTAAATCATGCGGATTGTTAAACAAGTTTCTTTGAGAAATTTTACATATAGCCATTCTTAAGCATTTTACACAGCTGAAGACAACATACGCTTGTATTTTGACAAACGTTTTCTTGACAACATAAATTGCGGATTGGTTCACAGTGCTAACATTGATTATACATTTGAAAAAAAATTATACTCCAATCCATTTAGGAAAATAGAGTTTTCATTGATCGTTCGGTGCTCGCACTCAGACTTTGAAAGATGTTGCATATTAAAATCTCCAATAAACAGTTGATAATGGTTAATTCGGATGTGAAATTTGAATGATGGTGTGACTGTCAAAAAATACTGCACAGCACGAATAACAAAAAATGGGTGATAAAAAAACGATGTCTTGGAAATGGATTACTTAAAAATAATAAGAGCCGGAATATCGACACCACAGCATATTATGAAAAAGGTTGTCAAATAACACATGAAAGCAAAGAATTCCTTTAATGACAGAACCAAAATTTTAGGCCGGGGATGATTTAAGTACTATAAAAAAATTTAACTTGAATGAATGAAGGATCTGGACGAAGACCAAACTCTGAGAAGAGGTAACTTGATCACTTACTACGTGAGTTACAAAAACATCATTTATAGACTTCCAACTTACTATTTATTACAGTGCATTTGTTGAAATGGAAGAAGAATCAGGAGATATCGGAAAAGATCTACAAAGCCAATCGATAGATTATAACCAGTAATCCTGGACGACAAACAAACCCTGAACAGAGGTAATTAGATCGGGCATATTATGTAAACTATCCGTAAAATAAATATGGACTCTACTTTATGTTTGCCTAATACTCAATAATATCAATCAAACTCTTTCCTGCCATAGAGATTACAAAGTTATTGATGAATTAGAGATAAAGGAACAAAATTGATTATCATAAAATATGGTTTAGCGCATTTACAGCTAGTCCTCAGGGTTCGAATCCATATCGAGAAGGAACTCATCATGAATCATACAACTTTTTTTCAACTCATCAACGCCCTACATCATAATGTACAAGTTTTGCGAATTAATTTCGCAGTTTTTGATTAAATTTAAATTTAATAATATAAAAATTAAATACTTTGGAACATATTCTACTGTGCGGTCAAAACAACCAATTAAAATGGAAAGTTATTATGAATGTGCGGTATCAACAGCGCCACTAAAAATTGAAAAATTTATAAACCGTGTTTTGAATAACAATTTTCCTCCTATATTTTTTGTAACCGAAACGTTAACTAAATTCAGTGTTGATTAAAATGCTTGTAACAGTTGAGCATTTACTAAATCAAGTAATAAAACAAAACGCTACCGAATTGCGGTAAATTTAACTAAAACCCTTGAACACAATTTTATTTGTTTATACAAGCACAAATTAATAAAATGTATTCAAAAGTAAATTATGAATTTTACTAATTAAGTTTTCCATTTTACAAAGGAAAATTTTATTATATAATTACGGACAAGTCTTTTGTAAGTTACCTAATTCCATTTATTGGTGTGTAACCGATAAAAATCATTTGCTACCGGCACGAAATTGAATTTCTTTCATGTACTATGTAACATAGGAAAACAATTTTTTTAATTTTAAAACTAACAACCCAAAATAAGTTCCACGATGTAAATAACTCACATAAATAAAAGATTTCTTTTTGGTCAATTGAATTTTCTACAGTACAGGAACTAATTTATTACTTTTCTAAACTAAACTCATGTCTTGTCCAAAAGCGCTTTATCGAAAATCCTGATAAAATATACCTAGACAGAATTTTCTTTTGTGTGTTGTACTATCACTGCTATATTTTATAGTTTATCTTACTACTACTGCGTATTGAAAAGCACATAAATAATTATTTTTAATGATCCTTGCAATAATAAATCATATTTTGGATTATAAAATTTCCACCCGAAATTGATAAATTACGGTCGTAATTTAAATAAAAAAATGTTTAAATTAGAACGCATACAAATTTTTTTCAGAACACCAAACAATTCGAAAAGATTTACTGTGGTCATTTTTAAAGAATCGAGATTTATTTAATATTTTAATTTAAAAGTAATCTAGCCGGTTCATCAATTTGAAATTGATTTTTTAATATAAAAAAGTTTTGCACGATTTTGTGTTTTTGCACGCATCCTTTACAATATAAAGGGATTCATCAGTCTTGTTTAATTTAACACAAAAGATGTTCCGTCTTCTGAACAAATTTCATTAAGTCAGTAATTGGAGCTATTTGGACAACAATGGTCCTAATAAGTTCACTGCTAGTACCACATGAGTTTCGTACAGAAAATTGAAATCGATGAAATTACAAAAATAAATTTTGTTACTACTAAGTTTTCATTATACGTTTAAGAAGAGATTTTGAAGTTCCATTTCCTTGTTCAAATCCTCACTACGTATTTACATGAGAAAAGCAAGGCAAAGTAACTGACGCTGAGATACAACATCCTGCAGTTCGGCGGTATTGAAAAATAAGAGAACAGGAAAATTAAATCGCGAATGGAATAACGACATGGAATTTTATAACTTTTGGGAATACCTACCGAATTTTGCTGGTTCTCGGTTGATGGTTTAAAGCCCGCGTCATACGTATCCCTTTTTTAATAGATCAGTTTTCGTGCATTTTTAAAATTTTTATTTTTGATATGCACAAATTTAAATTTTTACTGCACGATAAACATTTTATTATGTTTTCATGTAAATTGACTAACTTTTAGATAAAAAAACGTTGAGGAAAGCAAGAGTTTCATCTAACGTATGAATAGATTCTCAATCGTTTCCTATATTCAATTTCCAATTCGAAAAGTGACATTTATGTGAATCAAAAATTATTTCTATAAAATATTCGATCACTACGTTTTATTATTACTTCTTTTTTATGACGCAAACTAAAAGTTGCACAAAGCATTTTTAAAAGTTAATAGCAAGTGAAATAACAAATTCCAACTACAAAAAGTTTTACAAACACACATTTGCTTTACAAAAGATAAAAGTAAAATATTAACTTTAAAATGTACATTTTATTTCTCGAGAGTTATTACGAACCAGCACAAAAAATGTTGAACAGTAAATCGTTAAAATAATTCGGTATCCGCTAAATATGATAATGGAAATTGTTGCAGTATATAATCTAAATTATAATAATGGAGATAATATGCTTGCACCAAACTTTCTACTGATTAAACTACAATATCGTCTGGAAATAAAGCGAAGGGACATAGTTTCAATATTGCGGTTTTTCTGTTATCTGAAATTTAATTTTTGATTTTGTATTAAAACCGCCACATGCAGAAACTTTTTGGTGTTTAACTTCTTTTTTCAAAATAAACAGCTTTTGCATTATTGAAATTTAATGGAATAGTATATGAGACATACAAACAAATAACTATATCGAAATATTTTGAATTTATACTATTATTATTTATAGGTACTAGAGAGGTATTATTTAACTATTTATACATCTAGCTTTCATTTATATAAATAAATTCGGAGTTTGGTCATTTCCAAATTTATAGAGTTGTTTGATTAGTCGAAATAATAAGTCGAATTTGATAAAGAGGAGTGCCGTTTAAAACGTTACACTTAATTAACATTATAATAAGTTTTTATGTTGTAATTTAAGTACAGTTCACACTTACCTAAAATATCCAGACAATTATATTATTTAAAATGGAAATGACTTCAGCTGATACAATAAAATATACTAATCACATATATTGTGGTTTTTGGGGATTTTAGAAGAGGCAGGTTAAACTCGCACGCACTTAGGTATAATTACATATGTTTATTATAACAATTTACAAAATGTGTTTGAAATAAACGTATTATGAAAAATCAAGTATCTGAAAAACAATCATAATATTGCTTTATGCTTATCTTTTTCAAAGGTTTTCAAATAGAAGACCAATGATTGCACGTCGTAGTGCCCCAAAATCTCCCACGAAGATAGCTATTAATTTACCATCTCGTACTTTGAATGTAACTACTAAATGATGCTCATATTTAACGATAGCTTTCCACTTTTTAATAGGATTTATATTCTCTTTTGTTCTTAGTTTTTATAGTTTGGTATTTAGCAACCCACGATCCTACCGCTGCTTTAGTCGACAACCACCTGTACACCAACTGTATGTCAATCAAACTGTTTTATTCATTGTTATTAAACCGTTACTTATTTTATGCTAAAATGGTCGCTTGTTTGAAGACATGCTCTTTCTTCTTTAATAACATGTTGGTGAGTTCAGTGCACATATCGAAAGAGAAATACTTCACCCAAAAAATTTTCTTATCTAAAGGAAGTCCTTCTCTTTCAAGTTGATAATAAAATTGTGGCAATTCAAATTTAAACGTTTATGGCATCCACATTTTTTTACAATTGGTGAGTCAACCTTTCACTGTTATTATTTGCATATATCATTTATAATTCACTTATTATTTACTATTTCTACTTAATTCTATTATTTACATAAACTTATACTATTTACATAAAACAAATCTATAATTCATTTCAAATTTCAGGTTAGACTAAGTTATTACCAAACAAGTGAGTAAGCCAAGCAACTAAATTGGCATCCATGCAATCCAAAATCTAATACGAGGTTAAAACCTAAAACCTCGAATTTAATTAAATTTTATTTTTAATTTTAAGTTTAATTTTTAAGTTTTTCGCCAATTTGTGTCTTTTATGCCAATATGTGTGTATATCTACCCTATAATATAAAAAGGTAAGGGTTTTTATGCAACGCTAAAATGTAACGCGCAGATACAACGCGCAGATGCATTTTATCCGATTATCCCGATGTATTTATTCGATGAGCCGATTCATTAAATGCATATATCTACCCTATAATATAAAAAGGTCAAGCTGTATTAAATTTCAAATAACGAAAAACATGAGATCATCTGATATTGAACATGCTAATTGGTTATTGAATATTGCCAATGGTAATATAGACGTATTAAAAGTACCGGATAACTGGGAATCTACAAATATAATTCATGATATCTACGGCAAGTCCATTTCTTCTAATGCCAATCTCTTCGACCGAATTATATTAGCTTGCCACAATGATGATGTTCGCACATTAAATAATAAAATTCTGAATTTAGTCGAGGGCGAGGTTCATACCTATTTAAGTGTAGATACAGCCAAACATCGAGGGCTCGATCAAACAGATGAAGACATTCAGTTGGAATATCCAGTCGAATATTTAAATTCGTTGAATTACCCTGGATTTCCGTTACAAGTTACAACTCAAAATAGGAACTGTTGTTATGCTAATTCGTAATCTAAGTATTAAGGATGGCCTCTGCAATGGTACGCGTCTACAAATTGTTAAATTACATAAACATTCAATAGCTGGTAAGATTATGACTGGTGATCATATCGGCAATGTTATATTTATCCCCCGAATTAAATTGGATACAGGCGATACATCTGCAAGCAGATTACCATTTGTACTGCATAGACGACAATTTCCGATAGTGTTGGCATTCGCTATTACTATAAATAAGTCTCAAGGGCAGAGCTTTGACAAAGTTGGTATTTATATCGATAGGCCTTTGTTTAGTCATGGACAGTTATATGTGGCGTTATCAAGATGTCGAGTAAAGAATGGCATACAAATTCAAAGTACAAGCAATATAACAAATGTCGTATGGAAAGAAGTTTTGTAACTCGAAGGTTTATTCCTTTATATGGAAAGGTTATCCACTAGACTTCTATTAAACTACAAAAGGACAGCCAATCAACGAAAAGAAGAAACAAATCACGAAAAGTAAATCTTCCCATACGCCAGAAAGACGCAATGCAAGCATGACACGTTAGAACCAATCAGGATAACCAAAACAAGATCCAACACTCAAGCGTTGCCGTTGGATCAACCTCACAAAAACCGAAATTATACCAAAGACGATCCTGTACAAGACTTAATCACAGCACTTGACACCGGCGAACAACACTTCGCTTTTTCTATATTGGTATTTTGTTTCTTTATTTTTTGTTTAATTAATAAAGAAATTTCAAAAGGTGGCATGGACGGCGACATCTGCGGTGAAAGTCAGTAGTAGGTGATGTTTGCTGAATATGGTTGATTTATGATTCAACAAATGTCGTAAGGAAAGAAGTTTTATAACTTGAAGGATTTTTCATTTATATACAATTACAAGCGGGCAAAACGTGAGCGGCTCAAATTTTCTTATCTAAAGGAAGCTTTCTTTCAAGTTGATAATAAAATTGTGGCAATTCAAATTTAAACGTTTATGGCATCCACATTTTTACAATTGGTGAGTCAACCTTTCACTGTTATTATTTGCATGTATCATTTATAATTCACTTATTATTTACTATTACTACTTAATTCTATTATTTACATAAACTTATACTATTTACATAAAACAAATCTATAATTCATTTCAAATTTCAGGTTAGACTAAGTTATTACCAAACAAGTGAGTAAGCAAGCAACTAAATTGGCATCCATGCAATCCAAAATCTAATACGAGGTTAAAACCTAAAACCTCGAATTTATTTAAATTTTATTTTAATTTTAAGTTTAATCTTTAAGTTTTTCCCAATTTGAGCCTTTTATGCCAATATGTATGTATATAGTATATGTATCTCTATTTTTCACCTGTGTGTTTAATTCACATACATATTAAAAATATACTTTTATTCGCAATCGGTCGGTAATTGCTCGTTTCCCGACTTTTAAAAGTTTGAAATGGCATATTGTTAACTACTAATATCAACCGGTGTGTAATGAAAAATTTTTCACTCGTTATACACGTGGCGGTCAGTAATGAACAAATGGGCGTGGTTTTAACGTGATATAAGCCGCTGATACAAATGTCAAATATAGTTAGGTTATAACAATAATTAGAAATCATAATTGGGCGTGCAAATTATAAAACATTTTAATTAGAATAATTGCTTATTGCAAGTGATAGCCCTTTTTTAAATTTTCGCTAAGATTTATTTGTTGCTAGTTTAAAAATATTTGGATATCCGATAAGTTTAAGCTTCGACATCGAAAAGTTTTGTTAACAATTCCTGGCATTTTATCGTTCAAATTATTGATGTATAAGTACATATTGTGACATTTGAATACTTATTTATGGTAAGTCCTATAATACTTTCTCATTTTCTTGTTAAAATTTATTTGTTACAGTCAGGGTTCGCAGTTTGGAACCGTAGAAGTCTTCTGACGATTGGCTACACCGTCACACTTTATTTGCTACATGACACCAGAAGTGCAACCTAGATTAGCCTAGCTTATCATAAAACCAACCTAGAAAGTTTAAATAATTTTATTATGGAATATTATGCAATTTTGAAAATTATTGAAAATATAAGAAGATTACTTAAGAGTAACTAATGTTTACAAGTTTTCTTCCGAAGATTTACGTATTCTTTAACAATTACAATCCATTCCGGCGCGTTATTAAAATGATCGAGAATGATAGGTTTTGTATCACGAATGTGGATACTTATTTTATTTTCTAAAAAGTTTACATCTTCTATTTTCATTTTATACAACTCATCACTTCGGCATGCACCGCTAACGCCGATTATTAAAGCAACCTAGAAAGTTTAAACAATTATGTTCATTGTATGTGAGTACAAAATTTATAATTTTACCTTTTGTAGAAGAAATTCTATAGGCGCATCACTTAAAAATCTATCAATTTCAGTTTTATGTAAAACACCTGATTTTTTTGGCTTGAACCCAACATTTTGCTTCTTCAAAAAAGCTCTCAATTTCGCAAATTTTGAAATATCTGTATTATCTTTAATATTGAATGTTGTTCGTAGCATTGAATAAGTTGCCCGTAGAGTTAACGTAGAAGGTTTTTTGTCTTTCGACAATTCACTAAAATAAGCAAGCACCACACTTTCTGAATTATTCCGTGCTTGTTTATTGTAACGCCAATCCATGTAAGCTTTGTAGGCTTTTCATACCTTGCCTTACTTTTGTTGGGTAACAAATCACCTACTGCATTTTCTGCAACTTCTCGAAGCTCTGGTGGAGTACAAGATAATTCACTCATAATCACAATGCGACAAAAACAATAATACTAATTATTGTCAAAAAAAAACGCACGGTAATTTTTGCTTTGACGCCTACTAAAAAAATAATTATCACTAACGTGATATGAGCTATTAAAAGTAGAGGCGCTGATACAAATGTCAAATATGACATAACTTAATATAAATTTGAAAACGCATTATTTCCATTAAACCAACCCCAACTTCACGATTGCGAATAAAATAGTATACATGCTTGGCGTAAAGCGTCATTACTAACTGGTTAATTGCTGACCTCCGGCTTCGCCGTCGGTCAGCAGAACAGACCTCAGTTAGTAATGACTTGCTTTCCGCCTCGCTATGTAATATACTATTACAATTGGCACTTTTCTTACAGTTCTCTCTAATCAAAAAATTATCAAAATATTACAAATTAATATAATTACTTACAATAAATTGTACCTCTCAAAAGACAGCAATATACAAAATGTTGCTTGTTTGTTTGTTTGTTTGTTTGTTTGCTCGCAATGCACTCCTATGCCCTTGCATCGATCTGATCTAAGTTGTGTAATTACTCTATAGGTCCATGTAAACTTTCACGTAATTCGTATTATCGTAAGAAATGGAATAAGAGATAAAACTTCGCAAAAAAGGTTACCCGCGGAGATACTGTCTAGCGAAACCCCAACAAAAGAAACGATTCACATTTTTTACAATTAAAGCAAAGCAAACTCTTATTTTTTTGTTGTTCTTAGTTGCAAAATTCTTCATAATATTAAATTATATTAATTAATTGTTTTCGTAAAACATGGATTATAACATTGATTACGGTTCTGAAAAATAAAAATAGCAGCCAGAAAGTACTAAAGAATAGCTATTTTCGTGACTAGTACTTAAATAGGCCACATTTCTTTCGATTGATTTTGCTGACAGTCGGAGGGGAGTTTGAGTTTATTGCTGACGACTCGGAGGCGATCAGACAAAAAATCAATACAGAATTGTTTGAAACAACTATTGAAGACGGACAAATTTTTGCAAATCTGCAATCGGTAAAAAAGAAAGCGAGTTATTATCAGTAATGCTCTTGACCTCATACTTGCCGATTGCTAGAACAAATAAGGAGATCAAGTTACAAATTGTTTGCAATTCTGAAAGATCAAATTTATTATTAAGCATTAAAGCCCACGTTAAAGCAAGTTAGCGAGTATTATTAGTAATGCGTATGACCCCGTAACCTCCCTCTACAATAGTTGCATATAATGATAAACTCAGAATACAGCAGTTGTGTAATGCTGAAATGAAAATAACTCGCCACTAGTGCCGAAAAGTGAAGGTGAAGTCATCTCGCGAAAGAAAAGATAACGAAAAAGATCAAATAACATGAGTATCTGTTACGTGCAGAAAACAAGCCGCTTTCAATGCCATGTAATGTGTATGAAATGATAGTATTTCGCTGCAGAATTGCAAAAATAAGTTTATACGACTTACATAAAAACAACATAAAATTAAAGATCTAGACCGGCGAGTCAGGGGAGTATGGAATACCCCTTTTCTTCTTTCAAAATCTTGAATTTTTAAAAATTTAATGTTGTGTCTCTCGATTGAGGCACCGGGTTTAGGCACCAAATCTTCCGGTTTATACGATTTATTTATATCAAATATTTCGGAATATTTGTTCGGCCACACAGTGATTCCAATTCTCGTTTTATGAACATCAGATCAAACTCTCTTTTTTTGATAGAGAATCATTTACTCAACAATAACTTTTTGCTCGAATTTGTAATTAAGACGGCGAAAAAAATTACTGAAACTAAAAATATATAAAAAAACCATATTTTCAAACTTTTTTCGATCAATTGGAAACTGCACAGTATGTTAGAAAAGGTTAATCTTCATACCACAAAATAAAAAATATAGGCTAACCTTTGCGGCTTTAGGAATTAACCCACAACTGATCTGCACTTCATCATAATATTGATACTTTACTGTTACCATATTTGTTCATTTCTATAATTAGGTTCGCCCGTTGTAAGATTTAATAAATAATAAATATTACTATTTTATACTGCAAAGGGAGATTTGGTTAATGTAATGTCAATGATACTGCGATGACTTTCTTTGCATTATAGATGATAATTCCAATGTCGAATTATAAGATAATCCTATCACGATAATTGACTAAATAAGTATAACAGCAATAAATTAATTATTAGACTATAAATTATGGAATTAGACAGTGGAATCGCTATAGATCTTATTACAAGATTGGATTTACTTACAATCTTAATAAAAGGCTCTAGTAATCTCGAAAACTTGAACCATTTGTGTAAAATTGTAATAGCTCGCGTTCCTGTGGAAATAGATTCTGAAGATATGGTAATCGTTAAGGAATTCACCCTTATGTTTTCGTTGCAGATTTTACCAAGATAGACTACAGTTGATCATAATCAAAAAAAATTTAGAAAGAAATATGATGAGTGGTTACAATTCAAATCATGTGGCTTCAGGATATTGATTTAAATTTAATGTTTCAAGATTAAAACTATTCTTGTAATCTACTGATACTTCATCTACAAAGTAAAGATCTAAGCAAAAAACCAAAAAATAGCGTTCTTCCTTTCTTTCAAAATATACAGATGCAGGATTGATTTTACCTTATTACCAAAATTGAAATCCAAGGACAAGAATAATCGGGAAAATATAATTGACTGTTTAATAAAATCGCCAGATCAAACCAACCGTGTTTGGTTGCTTCCTTCTTGGCAATAAAATCTCAATTCAATTAATTTTGCATTTATAATTGCCAATAAGCTTGGCTTGAGGTTATTGGGAATCGGTGGCTCTCAATGAGAGTAGAATAAGAGTCGAACTATGTTTAATTATTATTTAATAAAGTCTAAATAATACCCTAATTTATAATCTAATAACATATAAAACAAATATAAACTTACCCTAATATTAAACACATCACCTAGAGAGATTTGGAAAAACACCCCAAGACACTCACGAAAAAACCTCTTTGCTTTTTCATGGGCACTGACCAAACTCCCCCAATTTCTCTCTCTTTCCCTTTATTAACTTTTCCAAGTCCCTCCTATGTGACTTCCTGTGTTAATGTCCTTAAAAATGCTTATCCGACTTATTACGTTCCTTAACATCTATGCTGTAATGTACCTTCATGAAAATGCTTCGTAAGGAAGAGTAACGCTTTATAATTCCATTGTTTCTATAATTATAGAAAGTTTCCACTCCTAGTGATTTATAAAATTATAAATTTACATTTATTTTTATTTGTTCAATTACTTTCCGATGTGACAATAATTATGTAGTTTTACTACGTATACTATTCATTATACTCGTACATAATAATATAGTAATATTACGAGTATGCTGGTTGGTACAAAATAAAACTAGCAATGATATTGTTACAATATAAGCCAAAAAACCAACCAAGTACTAACTACTTACTACACTCTTCCTAATACTAACTTTTATCCATTTTCTAAATTTAATACCATCCATCCAACCAAGCATTAGTGTTAAGTGTTGACATTTATTATTGAAATGTCCTGCAGCGGGTGTTATTCTTAACAGGGTAATGCAATTTACCAAATAATGCCACTTGATTATGATTATATTGACTCTTTTATAGCTTCATGACTTTTAAAAATGGCCAAATATCGAGTACGGATATAAATCACTGCTCGTAAACAAAATCGTCATAAAACCATAAAACTAAATGCTTGAATATAATCCTGTTACAAATACAAAATTCATGTTGGCCTCTACTATTCCACAAATTAGAGCTTTAAAAGCCAAATAGAACCAGACTTATCACCCAAAACTTTTGACAATTTTATGATTATAACTTAAGAGGTTAAATCTCAACATTTGGTCCAGTTCAGGTGTTCTGAGACGCGACGTAGCAAGAGCTAAAACTTTTATTATCAACATAAACAGACAATAGACTGTAAACCTCAAAAGCTGAAAAGCAAGAAAAACATTACTCGATGTTACCGAGCAGCTATTAAAAATATTTCGTGAAGGTCGGGCGTGGTTTCTTGTTCCTTTCCAGCTTTCTATTATCGTCTCCTCATTTCCATATTTTCTTCTACTAAATTCCAATTACTGGATCTATGTTGACCTCATTAGGACACTTGCAAGTTGGAATTTATAAATGATAGTTTGCCTTTCGAAAACTCAATTAATGTGCAATTACAATATAGTACTACTTCCATGCACAATTTACTGAATTGAAACTTGTTTTTGACGGTTTCCGATCTGCTGGTGTAAAAATAAATGATTGAATAATTTTATTTTTACATTCTTATTTATATTTTTTATTTGCATAATTTCAATTTCAATCTCTTTTTACATTGTCTGTATTTTACAAGCGGTGCACATTCACGGTCCACATTTATCTCCTCTCAGTTCAGTTATTCTTTAGTGACGTCAGTTTTCTTTTTTAGTTTGTGATCTTTAATGCTATATTTATTTGAAGTGTGGAAGGAATTTGGCCTTACTCAACTTTAGAAGTTTATAAAAAAGAGTTCTGCCAGCGAAATAAATCGCTCAAAGAAAATGTAGCAAACAATTTTTTTTTCTAAAAATTAAAAAAGATGACCGGATTATCAACATAAAGAGGATTTCCTTTATATAAAATGTGGATTTAAAAAATCTATATGGTCGAATTAAACGATTCCTTCAATTTCAGTTCATATTCGTGCAACTATTATCCACACTTCTCTTAATAATTAGTGAACTTTTGTCATAAAATAAAGACAGAGTGTCAAGTTTTGTTTTACAGTCAGTTGCACTAGTAAATATCAAATTTTCTTTATATAATTAATTTAAACTGTTTATTTATTTACTCAATACAAACATCTCTATTTCAAGTTAAATTGCTACTATTTAAAATTGTGGTTTCCTTTTTTGGTTTGTTTGAACCTTAATTCCACCATTTATAATTTATACATCATTTTAAAAGCTTGGTCCTATTCAATTTGTAATGCCCATTAACCAAATTCTCTATTTCTAAAGGCCCAATAAGATCAAAGGGTCAATAACAACTGAACTAATTAATTACGTATCACGAACACTTAATTAAATTAACTTTGTAAATAGTATGAATTACACTACAATGAATAATATTCAATAACATGATTGAATTTTCAATTTTACTTATTCGAATTATTAGGACATCCAAAGCTTCCTCAAAAAGGTATTCAATAAATTGTGAAATATACAATGCATAATCATGCCTTGCATGTTGTACCTATCAATATCGAAGATACCTAAACATGTTTGATGGATTCGTTGCTTCAAAATACATTTAGTTATAGCATGCCAGGTATATGAATAGTCCAACTCGCGGAGAGATGCTCTAAAATTTAACAAATGTTTAAAATATTTTTACAGCAAGACAATATTTTCCCACTTGTTGCTTTTTTAGCTGGTGTATCTATATTACTTAAGTTTTGCATATTTTAGAACTCGACGATTACGTACGTTTATCGGGTTTTCCTTACCCTTACAGCAAATATACAACGTAGTTGAAGTAATTTAATATTCCGATGTGCACAACTAGGGATCACAAAACTTGTTACTTGAAAAATTTCAATTATGAATTTTTCTAAAACCCTTACAGATCATTTAATTTTATAAGTAAAAAGTAAATTTACATTACAATAAAGTAAAAAGAACAAAGGCTTTTATTTCAAACTGGGTTTTATATGTTTCATTCAGGAAGGGTTAGTTTGATAGCCAATACGGAAAAATGGAATTAATTAAAAGCCGAGTCGGGTTTGAAGGTATCACCATATTTAGTAATCAATTCAAATTACATTTCCCTCTGTTTTCAAAATCGATACTGTAATACGACATTTTTACTATTAAAATGTTTTGGGTAATTTAGTTTAGATTAACGAAAAGATAAACAAGTTAATTGTTGTGGCTTTTATTTCCAACAATTATTAAAACTACCCTTATCTGTGCCATTAAATTTAATAGTGCACAAAAGTGTTAACAATTCGATTAAGTTGTTTTAATTGTTTTTATTCCAAAATTCGATAAACCTATATGCTGAAGTCAGGGTCGTAATGACGGTGATACGGGGTCTTCAAAAAGTTTTATTGCTTTGCTGTAGAAATATACATTGAGTACGTTGGGTTCCACTTTCACCGCAATGTGGGGTAAGTACAATCACTTCCTTAAGTAAGTAATCAAAGTTGTTATCTGTTAAATTTGCGGTCTATTTTTAATTATGCTTTTTCGACTTAAATAGTAGTGGCGCCCTTTTCTATATCAATTTTAACTTTTCAGCAGATGAAGCTCCTTCGCGCTGCAGCAACGCTAGCAACTTATTTGTACGGAGGAAAACGTTATCTGAACGAAATAATTCGTAACAAACAATTTTTTTGCGCTTAAAAATCTTATTGCAACCCTGTCATTAGTGGTCGACACTAATTTTTACATAATCACAGTTTGCTAAACTTTATAAACTCGATTATGAAACTCGCTAAAATATTATTTTAATTTAAATTTTAATTTTTTAAATTAACCAATTAAAAAAGTATTGAGTACTTGAAATATTTCTGGCTAAAGTAATAAAACATTGAAAGCATTTTTTGTGAAACTTGAAATTTTACATGGGCATATAAAAACTGTCACCTAGAAACTTGGATGACTTTATAAAACCCTCAAAAAACTTCTCACAAAGCAGTTTTTGTAATATAAAATAAATTTTTCATTTTTAGGTACATATGCTGCTACCATGCATACAACCTTATAATAAAAAGACCCGATGTAGCTACGATAAGTTTCTATATTCGTAGTCACAAAGTAAAATGTACTTTTTAAACATTTAAATGGTATCTAGTGATCCATGACTATACAAATTACTGGCCTCTAGAATAGTTGTGCATAGTTAGAAACTTACTATTCAATAATTTTTGTTTTAATAATGTGCATCCTTGCATCTGACCTGACCCTCCCGGTTTATCATTAAAATCATTAATTTTGTTGGGATTTAGTATGTAATTTTGCGTATTTTAAGTGCTTATTAAAAGATTGACAACTTTTGAATCGGTTAAAAAGAGGTTTTTACATCATACAGGATTTCTACTGAAATACGAATACAATCGAGAAAGGATAAAATCACACGTCTAAATTGTTATGCAGCGTAATCTGCTGCTGTCGTACACTCAGAGAACTGAATTTGCGATTATAGCGAACTACACTATGTAAAAACATTTATTACCTTCAACGATATGAGTTATACTAACCAATAGTATATTACATAATAAGACACTACATTGTATGTATTTTTAATGCAAAAGCTGAAGTTTATTTATGCAAACATAAAGGAAGGCCAACAATTAAAACCTTCGGCTTTTGTACTTGTTGATGCTATTGTGATGTAATAATTTAAAAGAGAAAATTATTTTTACAAATAGTTCTGAACCACTTGTGTGTTTATTTGAACTATTCGATTATCGACGCATTCAATGCAACAATTCGCAAGGTACTTCAACAGAATAAAAATAATGAATAATAAACTTTAACGTTTGAACAAAATCGTTAAATCCAGTAGTGAATATGATCGCAAATAGTTAGTAATACAAGCCGCTGCTAATAATTTTCGACAAGCTCTGAACTGGAAAATTCATTATGTGTATCCATTATTAACCATTAATGTTTGCATACGAGCAGAAACGATTAGGAAAATGTGCATTTTTTATTCCATAATTTATTTTAAGTTTTTTAATTCCCATGACAAATTGAAGAATTTTATTGTATTATGGGAAATTTCCACCTCAAAATTTAATATGAAGAAAGTCGAATGCTAAGTTATCGGATTCACACCCAGGGAGAGTCTGACTTTCTTATGATCATCTCGGTGGATCGATGGGCATGTTAAGGCGGTGGTCCACCTGAATTGATGAATTGCCCTTAGTAGCAATTATTTCTCTTTCTGTCAATTGATTCTCAATTCTGTCGTTAATTGAAAGTAAAGCTCTAAACAATAAGCCGCCAGCTCCACCCAAGCCAGTAAAGTTGAACAAGAGAGCGATAATTTACATCCTGATCTTGGCTCGCATGCTAATCGGGGAAAAGTTGTATTTCTTACAAGTGACAAAATTATATATTTTAAAGTTTACAATTAGATTAAAAGTTAAAATATTTTTATAGTTACTACTGCCAGTTTTTACACACTAAAAGTGTTACGTGCGTCATCTGCGTCACGTAAACGTAAAATCCCAGAAATTTGATTTCGAGACCAAATAGAACTTTTCACTGCCGCTCGCAGTAATATTAAAAAATAAATTAAATTAAAATCGACAGACTGTACAAACTTGATCCTTGTCCAGTAAGCACATGATCCTTGGATTAACGTTCTTTTTACGTGTTCTCCCCACCAGAATTCATTGAAATATGGAAGTAGTCGAATAATTTCAACATCATATTGACAACAAGGGTGAGATTCTTTTGTCAGATTAGAATACAAAAAAGTGAAACTTTAGTGAGAACTACGGCTTACTTAACTGATTATGTCTGATACTCGAGGACGTTTTTGATTAGTTGAGAAAATTCTTATCCTATTCTACATTGCAAACGGTGCCTAATCCAGAAACTTGATAACTTTTGAACCCATTAAAGTGGAGTTTTTATTACCCAATCACTGGTCGATTTAAAAACGTATAGGATGTCATTGCAGGCTGAACTTGATTTTCATAATTTTATTTAAAATTTTTATTTTAGCACTAAAATTTTTGTTTTATGATCAAAATGCTGTAATATTTTACTGCGACTCGGCGATCAGTCATCCAAATAATAAACAACACTTCCAAATTTTATATTCATGTCGTGTAGTAGGTCGCTGCAGAAAATCTATATGCTGAAAGCTTCGGATATGAAAAATCTGATAACTTCTTCATTCGTGACATATCAGTTAAATATTTTAAGAATTATTTTTCATTTAAAATAAGAAGTTTGGAGTTTCGCCCTTATTTCAATTAGTTTTAGCAGTTTTTGAGGGTTCTTGTGCTTCCCCTAGTATTTGTATTTGGGTAAGTGGTAAATTAATTTTGATAACTCGTTTAATCAAAAGAGAATAAGTTGAAACGACCAACTTTTTACTTAATGCTCCTTTATCTGGAACATTAACTTTTTAACACCGTTATTGTGTGGAACTTTTCCATAAAAAAATAATGACGCAAGGATGAAATTGGGAAAGAGTTTGTCCTTGGTTATGATTTTGATTCGCTTTGTCGTAATTAAAAAGTAGAAACTTATGAATCAATTTTGACATGTCGGATGGTTTTTCCGACTAACGAATGTCTTGAGGATAAAATTGATGATGGTTGCGTGCATTTAACTAAAAAGAAATAGATAAAAGTGAGATTATAAAAGTGAATTTACCTGCGTTTTACGTAATCCGGATTTGTTTTGGCCATTTGGTAAAATAAATATGACGTTTAAATGTTTTTGTTTGCGTTATAAAATTATTTCGTATAGCTTAGTTCATCTCAAGCACCTGACAAGATAAACAAGTGCTTCATTTTTAACACCCTGGTGCTTTCGAATTAATCTACGACCAAGCATTAAAACGGGCGATTACCCTTCTGTAATGATACCTCAGGCTGTGCCCTATTTTACTGCGGGCCTTTAAAACATTGTTCTCTTTTTCGCGCTTGTTGCTAACAAATCCGAAGAACACTGACGTATAAGGTAACGGCCAACAAACGGATTAGCTTATACTAAGCGCTACAATGTTCCAAGTTGTGGCATTAAATGGAAACGGCTAACGCAAGTTTCGAGGTTCCACTAGCAAAATCTACATAATTAATTCAGGGATTTTCAACTATAAGATTAAATTGAAGTAGAATGGTAATTAATAAAGTACGAGCACTACGTAAATTAATAAAATGCTTTTTTAAAATGCCTTCCCCATAATCTGGACAAATCCTGCAAATGATTAAATACATACACGTTTTATTTAATTCTAAACAAGCGGAAAACCAGACTTTTTGGTTTTTTCCGCCGATTATCACACCGATAAGTTTGTTACACACATCATAAACCACGCTATAAATTTAATTTTTTCTCTTTCATGTGACATTTTGCTGTTACATCAAACATCAAAATGATGTTTTGTAAAATATTTATCTAAGTGCAAACAGATTCCGTTATTAAGATGCTTAACTCGGACATAAAGTTAAACCGTAAAATATATAATGTATATACAATGAAGAAGAGCTACACCATCAGTTATTACCAAAACCGCATTTGCGTTCATCTCAAATTCCTATCGGTGACTTAAGATTTAGGGTTTACTTTAATTAAAGGTGTTAACTGACCTTAAGCTGCTATTAGTTAACCGTTTAATGGTAGTGGGAACTTCAAAGCAACAATTTTACACCTTTTAATTAGTTAAAAGCAACAACTTGCTCCGGAATTTTTCCGAATCGATTTTAAATGGGGTTACATTTAATATTTAAGGGTGCTCAGTAGTCAGGGCCGTGCCAACCTGTAATGCCAGGCCTCAAAAACTACAAAGCTAACAATTTAATCAAACAATAATTTATTGTTTATAATATTAAAATGTTGAATAAAATATTTTAAAAATTACAAGTTGAATGAAATTCGAAATTAACTTTATTTAAAAAAAATTTCCAATCGGCTTTTGATTTTAATTTTAATGGATTTTAATCAATTTTCATTTATTTAGGGATAGTTTAGCTGATGAGTTCTTGAAACCACTTATGCGCAACGGGGTCCTAGACTAAAATGTAAGTTGAAAAGTTTGAATTTTCAACTTATTCAACATATAATTTCACAAGTTAATAAACATTTACATTTACAATAATACTAATTATTGGAAAGTTGATTTCATTTATTAGTGTTTGTCTTTCTGTTATAATGCAATAGTGATTAAATTTGCCGTAGTAATGCAAATATTTTAATATTTGCCAAAATAAACGCCATCGGCTTACGCAATTACACCTCGTCCTGGCTCAAAGCTTACTACCATGCTTAGGATTATAGGCTGATGGTACTACAATATTTCAGTTATTATCAATTAACATAAATACAAAAATTTAATAAAAAAATTAAAAAAAATTATTATTCATAGTTTTTAATAAAAATAAAAAAAATATTTTTAAGAACTGAAAATCTCATTAGCCCATGTTAATGCGCGTCGATGAAATTTATCTTATTCTCGAAACTTAGAAGGACGAAATCAAACAATATAAAAATTGAATATGCAAACTTACGCGCAGCTCGAACAATCTAATCCATTTTGAATCAAAATTCTAAACAAGGAGATCGGCATATTTTCAGCCGTCATATTTTTATAACACGGAAGATCGGATAACCGGGATTCGGATAATTAGAGTTTTATTGTATTTGTTTTTTAAAGTATTATTTATTTAAAAGGTTTATGCGTTTTAACTAAATTATTTTATTTTTATTTATATAAATTCATTTTCAAAATATCCAAAGGTATGTAAACAAATATTATATTATAAGTGCTGCACAATTTGCAAAAAACCTACATTTAAAGTCACAATGTTTCGTTGTATAATATAAATGCAAGTAATGAATGGAACAATAATCGAATGATTTAAATCAAAGGATGCTTACGCACCAATAAAGAACAATAGAGTATCTAAGTAGTCACCACCTGCCCTAGATCAGGCTATGCCAACACTTCAATTTATTGTTATAAATTTGAGAACAGTAGAATATAATATTTAGTATTCCGTTAATAATTTAGTATTATCTTCATTATTATTCCGTCAATAATTAATTAGTTATATAATAATATTATTATAATTCAACATTTTACAATCACAAAATGTAAACAAACAAAAAATATTATAATTATTAGTTTTAGTTTCAATATGTTATTAAGCGACTGCAGAACTCAGCAAATGCAGTCGCCAGCAGCAATTAGAGCACCTTGGGATCAACAGATTTCATCCAAAGATTAGCCTCCAGGTCGACTCGCTCTTCTAATGACTGCCTTGGGAATAATGGGCATATACTAAACGGTTCGACTAAAACCAGCTTTTGTAGCGGCTTCAAAACCAAAGACTGACTTAATCTGCATAATACCAAACTATTATAATAATGGTTTATTGGGAAGGTTCTTTTTTCCTTCCCTTTCTCTTGCTTAAGTCAAAGTCTAAGAGCCTAAGCACTTAAAAAATTCGAAAATGTGCTTTTTACACTTTGAAAACCTCAGTTTCAGCTTGTTTCGTTTTCAAAAATATTAATTCAGGTATTTCATGCCATTACCAACATAGGTTCTTCGACGTCGTTGGTATTGTTTAAAAACTGGAATGTCTTTCACCAAACACCATACAGGACTGGTTGAATTTGTTTATTGCTCGCCGCTAACAATAATCAAAGTCCCAATCTTACAACTTTCGGATTTTTTAAATCGGACACTGCCACTTTTATTTAATTTTAATATCCAATTTTTCTTTTTATTATTTAGTTTAAATTAAATTTTACAGTATAAATTAAATTTAATAAAATTTCCAGTTTGATCATACAAGAAAATTTCTTATAAACAATCAAATTTTACATCTCGTTTAACGCAAAATTTTAAATCTTTCAACAATCGAAAATTAAAGTGCTTCCTGATTTCGTATAAAAAGAGGTAAGTCATTGTTTTGCAAACATTGGCAATCAAAATTAATTGTTAAATTTGGTTTTAGATTCGCTTCAATCGACATCGAAGGTAGCTCGTAGGAAAATCAGCTTTAGATCGTGGTTTTAATGTATTATATTTTAATGATTTTATGTTTTGCTTCTGGACACTTCAATAAACAGCTGACACAAACTTATCTATTGGAGGTTCCATAAAAACAAATTTGTTTATCGAATAAATGTTGTTTAAAAAGATTAATTGATGGCAACCAAAAGTTACTTTCTTTGCGAGCATCCCACTATATCTACCAGAGTAATTGATAATATTATGTATGCGTTAATTGTATAAAAAAAATAAAGAGATGTAATACTCGTAACGTAGAGAATATAAAATAATATAGGAGTAGGTATTGGTGGCGTTCTTATAGACGGATGAGTTATTCAAAATAAGGTATTGAACGACCTCAAAGTAAGACAGCTAAGAATTGGAATGTGTACGTGTTTGCCTATCCTGCTAACCTATTCCGTCAACGTAACTTTTTAGCACTACTTCCACTATTCATGTTAATTGACGGAGTTAACTGCCCTTAGCTAAAACGCGTAGAATCGTAATAGCCATCGCCCATAAAACGCCTTCTTACAAAATAATAATAAGTAGCAAAGTAAAATTTGCATTTATAAAATGTGGGCTGTAATAATTTAATTTTATTATCTTCATTAATGGGCCATTTTTACACTCCCTAATGTAAAATGCTATCTTGACTGAAAATTTAGCACAAACAACTCAAAGGTTTTGTAAAAATATGCAAATAATGTGATGAACTTGGAAACTATGATGTTAATAAAATAAAAAAATTTAAATTTTGTAAATTTTTGCAGTCATTAGGAGAAATTTATGAAGCAAAATCGTAACCTTTGACAAAGTTTCACTTTGTAAAACTAATTTTATTGTTTAAAAAAAGCCTCTATTATCGTTTTAAACGTTTACATAAAGAGCAACGGCTATAAAATGTTTCAAACGCCTTGTATGTGTACAAAGTCGCGTATAAGGGGACGGCGAAAGTTTGAAGGGGTCTTGGTTGCACGGGTTATAACATTATTCGGGTCGCATGCCTGGGCAGGAATGTCTCTGCAATGAACGGTACTTTGATCCTCTTTTATAACCCCTCTTCTTGCTTCCCTTAAAAGAAATATTCATATTTTACACGCAGAAGCTTTGAAGCTATTTCCAACCATAGACAAGATAAGCATTTTCATCCGAAAATCAGTATGTTATAAACTTATATTTTTCTTTCACTCTATAAAAAGTGTGATAAGAATAAAACTTTATGCACATTCGAACTTTAAAATGTACCCATATTGTTATTGTTATATCATTTTTTGATAATATGCAAACAAAAAGTAACACGAACAACATCCGCCATACCATTTTTTTTATAATAAAGTACACCATTAGATAAAACAATATGGTTTAGAGAAAAAAAATGTTGAAAATATTAAAATAATATTTATTTTTTAATTTTACATTATATTTTTTTGATAAATTTCCTTTTTGTGTTTGATAGGCCTCATCTATAATTTTTAATCTTGACTTTGGGCAAATAAAAATGGGTTATTTTCAACTAAATTTATCTTAGCACTTAAGCCACGTCAGTCGATCTTTTGTTTAAGATTTTTTGATAAATTACTACTCTTATTTTTTCTTTTTATAAATTTCGTTTAATTTTTTGTTGTGTTGCACTTTTCCCCAGATCCGAGAGGTAAGCTACGTGAGCTTTAATTTATTGTGATCCCTTTCCTTACATTCTGCTTTCTAATCACGCTTCTTTACATCTTAGTAATCTTGTAATTCCCCTCACTGTTTTACTTATGCATTGTTTGTAGTATTTCTAACCCATTGTTATATATGATCCATTGTAGAAACTATTAGCTTACTCATTAGAAGACCATTTGTTGTAAAGAAATCTCGGAACAGTTTTAAAAGTGAAAAAATTCTAATTCCTAGTTTTATTTAAAATGAAAATATACTTTTTTTTGCTTAAATATTTTATTTTAAATTTTATTTTCGACGACGCTTGATTTTAAATTAATAAAAAGATATAAGAGCATTTAAACTACGTGATCACTGATACGTAAATCCTTAGATTTCCAGTTTATCCTTTAGGTTTACTGACAGTATATTGCCTGCCAATATTATCTAAAATCCATGTAGAAGAACTTTTTTATTTTCGATTTATATACGAAATACGTTTTTACGTTTTTTTTTATTTTTGAAATTCTAAAATTGATAACTTGCACAATTTTGTAGCGTCCACTTTTGGAATTAAGTGATATTGTTTCTTCGTTCAACTGCTATGAATAATTTGTTAAATCGATATTCACTTAACTATTAACTGCCAATTACATAAATTTTCAAAGGAACTGTTAAAGACTTAATAGTCTGTAAATTTTACCTTTGCGGTGCTTGCATTAACTTTGTATAGAAGTTAATTGATACAAATATCAAGCGATTGCTAGTTTTGTGCAAAATAGTGGATGAAAATTATTGGTTTAACTAGAATAATATTTACAGTGTTTTCTTAGAAATGTTTTTCTCCGTTTACACCAAATTTAATTATTGTAAGAACATTTTTGTTGTTTTATTGAGCCCAGTGTATGGAAATTTTTAATTTCATAGAAAAATCATTAATCGCTCCGTTCGTTCAGTACTTTTGCAAGTGACGGCTAGCTTTTTCAGTTTACCGACAGGGACACAGCCGAATCATCTAACTAATGAGTTCTGGCAATGCAGAATGCATTAATTTCAAATGAATTCAAAACCAAGTAAAATATCTTACTTATATTGGATATTTACAAATTTTAAATTGCAGGAAGAAAATTTGTGTTAAATCTTGAAACAATTCAAACGTCTCAACTAAAAAAATCCTACTGAGATCAGCAAAATAAATGTTACGGCTCGACTTTATTAGTAAAATCGTATACGAGGTTTGACTGCAAAAACCATTGAAACACATTGCACAACAAAAAATTTCGCCGAGGTAAAACATAAAAAAATAAAGCTGAAAAATACGTGATAAAAACTAAAACTAGTTAACACAAACAACAAATTTTGTTATTTTTATCTTTTTGACTTCTGGATATACCTTCTAATGGAAATATCCAATGTGCAGGGCCGTCTTTAGAAACATTATTTGAAGAGTTAGCAAGTAAAAATTATAAACTCCAAGGAGGCTATAGAATGACTGCGTCTCTATTTAGTTCATGATTTTTTACAAAAAATTAATCACCTTCAGACCCGCACTGGCAAACAAAATATAAAAAATAAATAAATCCAAAATTTAAAAGAAACTCGAATCGAAGTTCTGCGTTCTATTCATCTCACTTGTAAGCATTTTAAACTAAATTTAAATGAAACTACTCATTTTTATTGAGTTTATATTTTTTTCGCCCCAAAATTTGTAGGATAATCTAATCAATGCCAAATTTTGATAGATTAAAATAGCTCAAGCTGCAAGTCGTTGTGCAAAATTTAAACTCGATTGAATGATCAGAACTAGTGGGATAAACAGTGAAATCATTCTAGAGAAGGAATGATTACATTTTGGAAAACTAAATTATAAACATTGAACAAATTGCTAATTTTTAATTTATTTAAAAATAAACAGTTGAGCTTTGCTAGCAATTCACATATTCTGGAATGTTCCAAACTCAATTTGGATCGTTACAAAGTTTATAAGTCACACTTCTAAGTCAATGTAGTACAAACTCTACATTAAACTATAAGTTTCACTTGTTTAACACGTTAATTATTTTGTAACTGTAGCTAACCTGTTTAATAACAAATTGTTATATTTACAACATTATCCACTTCACATGCTTCACTACCACTAAAGCACCTGAAACCTCTAAATTAATCAAAATAGAAATTTAAAATTACACTTTAGGTACTGGGTTTGTGAAATTAATTGTCAAAATTTAGTTGGTCCACTTTTTAGTTAACCACTGGTCGAAAATTATTTAATAACACCTGTCAAAGTTTTATCAGACTTTTTTGGATGATCCATTTTGACAAAAAAAGACGACAATATCTAAAGCATGTCCTTGAATTTTACATCTTACATTATTTCATTCATTTTCTAAAAACTTAAAAATACAAAAAAAAAGACCGTCACGAACATCTGGTTGCGATTGTTCTAGGTGGCTGTCAGAGTGGTTTGTGAACCGTCTTCGAACACCTACAAACAGCTAATCGGAGACCCCGGGAGTAAAATCATCAAATTGGTGTACTAATCACAACACTCAATCATCTGTTGAGGTGAAAAGTTTCGTCGAAAATAGGTTTAGTAATCCTATTTATAAAAATGTTTTAAATGCAAAAATTCATCTTTTAATAAAATTCTCCAGATGTTTTGGGCAATAAATGAAATAAGTTATGCAAATCTTAATTTTTCCACATACTTTAGTTGTGAATTTAATTATTTATTCGATTATTAGGGTCAAGTTGAACTGACGAGATTTAGAAAAATCGAAAAGTGAAAAATTTAGTAATTTAAAAAGTTTTAAGATAATAAATTATTTATATATAAAATAAATAAAAACAATTAATTAATATAATCGTAAGTTTACAAAAAAATTTCTGAGAAGGGCACGAAATTCAAAATGATTAAATTTTTATTATAAGATTAATTTTTACTATTTAAATAATATTAAAAAAAGGTTTGTTTATTTATGCAGTGACAACGTATCTGTTTAATAATTATGAGTATAAATAATGTTTGGTTTGTCATTTACTCATAATTCAATTTGTTTGTGTACTAATCCCTCACGCAAAATTATAATAAACGATTTTACCCTCGCTTTGCCTCGGACTCGAATCAAATTTTTAAAACGTCATTGCATTTCATATTTTCTGAATTTGAATTTTTTGGATTAAATTTTTGTGTTGTTTTATTTCTTTTCTCTGGAACAGGTGAATCTTTTCTCATAGTATACACACCTGACTAATGTATGCACTATCGCGTTCCTCAAATATTGAAAAATTACACTTTTAAAGTGGTGATTTAAATTTGAGACCTAAAATTTAATAATTTTGCGTGGTTTTCACGCAATTCTGTGGATTTAACAAAAATGTTTTTCGCTTCGTAATCTAAAAAAGAACAAACACTCGGAGAAACGTATTTTTAATAACAAATAAACAACTTCACGATATGAGTTTTATCAAGAGATTTTACAAAGTAATGACAATATTTTTCAAGAAAATTTTTTAAAACGAACCGGAACTTAAAAATGTTATTACGTAATAAAATAAATCTTGAAATTGAACAATAAATAATATAACATTCAATGTAATGGGAGAATTAAAATTTTTCCGAAATAAAAAACAAGAAAAATCATAAAAACTGCCGTTATTATAATTTTATATTTTATTTCAGATCGTTGAAAAATGCTATATAAGTTGTTTAATAATTTCTATATGATTTTGTAGTTATTCCGATAGGCCTAATGGACGATTTTCTATTGTAATAAGAGGTATGATTGTTCGATAAAATTGTTGCCGGAGGTCCATTTATCATTTAACTTCAACTTCGCTATGCAACAGCAGGGACCAGCCTACGGCTACGTGGTGAAAATTGTGACGATTCCTTTTAACCGCAATCTTATTAACCTCAACCTATATTATTTATTATTATAAGTGTTCAGCGTCCGCATGATTAAATAATTGTGTTGCTGGGTTTGAATTGCGACGTTCGTTATTAGCCAAGTTCGAGGCGCCCACCAAAGAGTTGTTCGCTAATCGCCTGTGGAAATTATATTCTCAAAATTTCACAACAGCGGCCACTTTTACACATAAATACCGACTAATAAAAATTTTAAATTAAGTCTCACTAACAGTGGGATTTTGAATTTTCTCCTTTACGAGGACGCATTTCCTACATTTTTAGTAACATTGCTGGCACACGTTCTATTAAATTATACATATAAAAAGGGTAACTTGGCTGTAAATGTATATTATTTACTTTTATTTACTCCGGAGAAACACAACCAGACTGATTTTTACGTCGTTGATTTTTGTTTTATAGTTTCAAAAAGGTTTTTTAAAAGCGGAAAGCGTCTTTAGATTCTTTGTCTTAAATTTAAAGAAAACTGCAACTGGAAATCGTAACTCCTTTATTCTTTTAGGTTGGTGAGCTTTTTTAAAAAATCGATTGTATTATTATAGACATCGCATAAATAGAGGATTAATTATTTTGTTTTTAATATTGAAATAATGTAGTAACGTTCTATATTTTGATTTTTCTACTTTTAAAAAATGAAATACACAAAATGTTTCCACATACTACCCCACATCCAGTTCCAAAGTAGAATTGTGCTTTGTTTCTTAACACAAGCTCTTGCCACGTGTAAGTTTGTATGTACAGGGTGGTTCTATTTCAATCGTTTTATATGGGGAACTCGATAACTATAAGAGATATGGAAAAATAGCTGGCGTATCCTCGATCTCTTAAGAGAAATTGATGGTGATGGCTTTGTATATACATACCTTGCATGAACTTAGAGGTTCATAAATAAGTAAGACACAAAATAATTTAAATTCCTGATATTAAATTTTCCTTCATTTGCTGTAGTAGTATATCGCTTAACAGGTTTATACCCTGGTACTTGCAGTGTTAAGTAGCATGCGACTTTTATGCTAATATTTTTATTACTTGACTACACTGAAACTGTGAATTGTTTTACTTAAATAAATATTACATAATTTAAATTCCAGAGGACTCATTCAACGCCTTTCATTAAAGTGCAGTTGTGAATGCTAATATTGCAGAAAATAAATAAGTTGTTTTTAATTTTTTATTTTTAGCTTTGTATTCAAATGAAACAGAATTTTCTAGTTCGCATTTGCGTAGGCTGCTTCAATCCGGAAACAGTACTTTTAATTGAATAAAGCCCACATATTCTCATCTTTAATTACTTAAATAATCTCTGTTCCATGTTCTTCTCAAATCTATTTAGGAAGAGGTAAGTCCACAACTACGGCTAAGCTGATATTGGATTTAGTAAAACCAATATAACAATCTCAGGGCACGAACGTGACAAGTTAGCTAATCAGCATAGTTCACTTATTTGTCAAATTATTTAGTAACCTGTTTGTAAATTAAAATTTTTACCTTCGATAACTGAATGAAAAAAAATCAAATTAATATGTGGGAACGTTGTCTGTGATGACGGAGGAATGTGTTCTCCAATTATCGACTCACGCCGCGCTCATGGTGAATTAAAATTTTGATAATTAAGAAAGACGGTTCGTTTCAAAAGCTACATCAGAAATTTCACTTGGAAATACGTAAAGAACTTCAAGAATCTTAATGTCATCTGTGCAAATGTACCGCGAATGTTTCAAGAGAACGTAACATTATAGAAAGTACCTCAATTTTCGCAAAGAATGGTGGAAATGTTCTTAATTGTGTCTCTGATGCTAGAGTACCGTACAAATAGCTTCTGAAAACTCACTAAAAGACAACAATTTTAACATGAAATTGGTAAATTTTATTACTTTGTAAAATTTCTATCATTCACGTATACGACATAAAATTTAAAACATTTTCAACATAAAAATGTATGGCATGAGTTACGTGAATACAAAATAATAACAAATTTTAAAGTTGAAAATGTAGAATTGTTTTCAAGAGTTGGCATTTTAGGTATTTGTGTGAATTTTCAATAATGGTCTTTTTGCACGTTTCTAAAAGACGTGAAAATTTAAATGAAGGTGCGACTACATGATTTTTTAACGCGAGCAATTAATTTTGTATTTTCCGGCGCAAGAAACGTTAATAAAAATTAATTTGCAATTAAACAACACTACGTAATAAAATACTAAACATTTCCAACCAAAATTAAATTAAATTTAATTATACCTAATAATTTTACTAGGTATTTACTTTCTTTGGCACCCTTACAACCCCGTTAAACTTAATTACTTTCTTTACCGTTTTAAGTATTTTTGTTTATGTTTGTCATAAAAAACTTAAGTTTAAGTATTTTTTAGTATTATTTTGGCCTTTATTATAAAATTTTTATGTCATCACGTCGACTGTGACTTTAAAATTAAAAAGGAATTACGTATGTTTGTAACCACAGTAGTGGCTTGCTGTAATTCCTCAGCTCGGACCTCGGATGATAATTTAGATTTATATTTAGTTAATTCCAAATGATAATCATTATTTTGAAATTTTTCACTTGAGGTTATGAAGTTATGCTTTCAATTTTTAGTTTTCAATTTAATCAAGTTTAATAGAAACAATCCTGTGGGATTATTTATCTCGCCAATGCTGAGAATAAGTAAAGGCAGCCGAGAAATAGTTCTAGAGAAGATAGTATGAGAGCAATATAAGAGTGGGAGATTTAGATCAAATTAATATACAAGGTGTTTATAAAATCTTTGGTTCTACTTAAACTAAATCAAAGAAAAACTAAATAGTCAACTTAATGCAGATGACCATTGCAGTGAATATTTCCAAATTTACCCAAGCATTTATTAAAACATAAAGTAGAAAAGAATTCACTTAATAGTTTTATTGCCCACATGCAGAGGGCTCATCGACCGCTCAATTTAATAGTTTTTTTTTTAATTAAAGCTTCTTTAGAATTTTATTTTAAAATATTAACAGGGAAAAAAACCTACAACTGCATTTTATTGATTCATGTTAGGATTACTATTAAACTTCCAATTGTATTTACTACATAAATTGCTTCAGTTAACTACAAAAATTTAGCATTACAAGCCAATTTGAGACACCGTGAATGTGTATATTAAATTTTTTGCTTTATTTATTTTATTTTTATTCTTGTTTATTTTTATGTGCCTACAGTAAAATTACGTCGAGTTTACTTTCTATCAGTTGACCTCGTTTTGTAAAAATCAGTTTCATATTTTTATAACAAACGTTCAACTTTTCATAAATATTAAATAATAATAAACTTTGTAAAAAAAACATAAAACGAAATTTTAATTAAATTTATTTTTTGTTACAATGCGAACGATATTTTGAACGTTAAACTATCAGCGGCAGTAACAATCGCTTTTTTGTTGTCCTTAGATATTGGTTTTTTTGTCCTTGTTTACTTTTGTGATGAATAACGGAACGCTGGCGTGAGCTTACTGGAAGCTTTAAAGACGCACATGTCACCAAGATCTTCCGGATGCCAAAAAAGTTCTATCCGATGGCCGTCCTCATAAAACTTGCCTTGCTATCTGCACGCGCTACATAAAAAATATTTTTTCTTCCAATAAGAAATTCTTTAATTATTTTGAACAACGTTACAGAAAATGAGATAATAAAGAGATAAACTCTCTTATTAATTTATGTTTTGTTATCAAGTCACTCAGGACTTAATCGCCTTCCTTTTTTGCTTTTTTTTATTTATAATTAATTTATCAGTGTCGAGTGTAGCCAAAAAAAATTTAAAGTGTTCATTGATAATTTTTTTAAAAGGGGTATTTAAAATCGCACAACACAGACACCCCAACATGGGGTTGGGCTCAAATCCCCCAAAATTAAATTTATTTAAATTAACTTAATTTTCAACTTTTAAACGAATTTATGTATTCCTAAGTAAGATTTGATTATAAACACTTCTTAAACGCGGTGTAACACAAATGGTAAATATGTATTAAGTATAACAAGCTTGCATGAAATTGCATATTAAAATTTTAGCTGGATTTACATATAAATTTGATTCCGAGTCAGAGCAACATTTGCAAGAGATTTATTAGGAGTTTTAAATAATTTAAAAATTGACGCTGAAATTCAAGTGTTTCTCGGCTGGTAGGTATTCAAAGTGCAATTATAAGCAAAAGCTGTCAAAAGCTTCATTCCGAAGTTAATACTAACTCCACCAAACTCTCATTCGTTAAACTTATATTATTGGAAAATTTTATCGACTTGAGAGACGATAATTTTAATTTGATTGCTTTTTAGCAGGTAATAAAAGTTTTAATAATTTAATTAATTCGAGTTTTTTGTTTCAGTTAAGTGAAGAAGTTGGTTACGTGCTTTACTCAGCTTTAGGCTCCTTTTACATTCCTTCGTGTATAATGGTATTTGTATATATTCGAATATATTTTGCTGCAAAAGCACGTGCAAGAAGAGGAATTAAAAAACCTCCTAGAAGAAACCCTCCAGATGCTGTAACTAGTTTTTGTTCGACACCTGGAGAAGCTAAAAATGGTTCTGAAGTTCTTGCAAGTGGTTCTTTAGATCGTAATAGTAATACTTCACCTCGAGATGGTGAAAGACAAATCGCCACCATAGAAGCACATCCCCAACCATTGATCATTCCCACCGTCACTTGTGATTTAGCTTCCGATATTTCAACTAGCGATGCCGGAGAACTTCCAGCTGAAATGGAACAAAAAGATACGCTAAAGGTTAGTTTACAGGTTATTAAATAATTTTTTCCTCGTTTAGCATTTTAGTTGCCTTTACTAAAAATTTAAACAGACGCGAATTGGGCGGCCCATTCGATATTCAATTAAAAGCTCTCACTTATGCGCCTATTTAAATTCTTAGCCGTCGGTTATATTAGTCTTAATCAAAAGTTTGTTCAAATTTCATAAAGGAATAATTAATCAATAAGATTAAGTTCCTTCAAAATTATGAAGATTATATGACATGTACGATAATAATTAAAGTTAGATGCGAGGGATTAAACTTGATTTATGAAGTTTGTTACTTCAAAAGTAATATTACGCATTAAAATCAAATATAAAAATTCATAAGGTTTTACATTAAGAACTTAGTTGCATACATAATGTAATTTGCTTTCTAATTAAATGCAATCCCACTGAATAAAAATCGCTGGGGATTGAATATAATTTTTGCTAATTATCATTTAAATTAATTATTTGCCATTCTTTAGGGTAATTCGATTTTACCAGAGAAAGTGAAAAAAAATATTTCTAAAAAGTACTTCTGTAATTGAAAATCCTACGATTGGCTCAAACAAACAAGTATTATTATAAATTTTGTAAACTACGAGAAAATTATTATCCGAGAATATGAAAATCTTAATGAACTTCTGGAAAAATATTCAGTTGTTTATTATATAATTGAACAAACACAGAGGAAATCTTGAACTTTACAAAGAAAAAACTACGTATTTAAAATATTTTTGTTTTTTAATATTTAAATTTTGCAATCGGCTGACCATTAAAGGCTTAAAACGTTATTTGTTAATTTTTAACATTTGGTTGTTGTTAAAATTGCGGAATTTGATATTAATAATTAAAATTATCGGTGTCTCAATAAATCCAATTTACCTTCCATTCATAAAGGGAAAATTACAAAAGCTTAATTTTAATAATACGAAATTTTAATTTAAAATTATTTGATAACTACGGAAAATATGAAATTGTTTGATTATGACAGTAATAAATTTAGAAATTTATTATTGGAGTAAATATGGATAATAAAATTGTTGACGTTTTAAAAATATTTATGTTACATCGAAATGTACTTTTCAAATATTGGTGTAAATGTATAAAAATTTATTGAATGGAAAAATATTATTAGGGCTTTTAGAGCAATGTGGCCATTAAAAGAAAATTTGTTATTGCCTTTTTACATTTAGTAAATTATACGGGTAAGAATTATATAAACTTTCTTTACCAAACTGGCAAAACTCCATTACAATGTATATTTATCTATTTATGTCTTCAGTATAATTTCTGTTTTTAATTTTCATTTTCTTTTAATTTTTAGTTTTTCCATCAAACCGACCAACTTGATGTAAGTACTTTTTATTATTTTTGAATGCTTTTGTTTATTTTACGAATAAACTTAATAATCATGTTGAGAACTGCTGAAGTGGAACACGTTTTACGTAAATTTTTCATTTTTTATATCATTTTTGTAATGTTTTTAGTTTTTGCAACATGATTTTTAGACGTAATTGGACAACTTGACATTTTTTAGGTAATATTTTGTTGGGTAAAACACTGAAAGAAGAAAACATCAAAGTACAGAGGATGCTTTTGATGATTAATTATTATTCTTTGTGAACAGTATAAACGTGTTTTACTTGAACTATCTCCGTAGTTTTATTGTAGATATCACAAATAATTTATTCTACTCAGTATTTAAAATCACTTTTTGACCAAAGCTTTACCTTTCTCGGGCACAGTTCTAGAAAATTCGGGCGACTCCGTAACGTTCGTGATTTCTAAAATGTAAATTTTCTTAGATGCAATCACACAACTATGTAAATATGACAGATACTAATGTTATAGTAAACACCAATTAACATAGACAAAACAAAAAAAGAATCGTTAAAACAGATTAATTGAAAAAGTTGATATATTTTAGAATTTTGGTAAGTCGATAATTATCAAAACATATGCACACTCAGAATAATCACGTAGAAGTTGTAAAATTATATAGGTTAAATATTAATAGTTTTGTAAAGTGAAAAACTAGTAAAAGTTACAATTTATGTCTCCGAAAACTAGCAATAAATTAAAATTTAGGTTATGTAGAAAGATTGAATTATACAAAACTTGTGTGATACATCTCACAGCAACACGATTAAAACTTGGCTATTGGACCCCAGCAGTGGACCATTCGACTTCGAACATTCTCGCAATTGTTGGGTGAATATTAATCACATTAGAGGCAATCATGCTTATATAAATTATATACTTCACAAGTGCAACCCGGCCATATCCCAAAGTTGCAAATGTGGCGACTCTATTCAAACATTAAGTTAGATAATTGGTGACTACCCTGTAAAGAGTTTTGGTGTTGCTCAGAATAATTACACTCGTTAATCAAGCAACAAAACAAAATTACAGCAAACTGTAAAGCGGCTGCTATGTACAACACATATGAAGAGGATAACATTGCGAAATGAAAAGAGCACGACAAAATATCTCAAAAATGGAACTGCCATTAGATGACTTTAATGCCAAATAGGTTAACGAAACATGACGATAATTTGAAAAGTTTAATATTCAAAAAGTGAAGAACTTGAGAAAGAAACGAAAGTACTGCAAACTAAAAATGTAACACTTGATATTTAGCAATCTCTAGACGGCAAATGCAGAAACCAAACAAACATTTTATGATTAGAACTACATGGATGGAAAACCTCATAAGTGATCTCAATACTTTTTCTGGAAGCATCATGTTTGTAGAAGTAATCATGAACTATTTGCAGCATACTTCAACAGTTTACTATTTACGATGTAATTCACCTTCATAATGTGCTGAATAAGAAGACAACAGTCGGAATACAGAAACTCTCGAACGCATTAAGAAGTAATTAAGAAAGAATGAAAAAATCAAAATGAGTAAAACATTCTTTGGTTAATTTAGAATAGATGGCAACTGAGAAGCAGAAGATTGAAATCAGAAAGAGAATAAATTATTGGAAAATTGGAACTGATAAAATCAGGAAAATTGATTCGGCACCACATTTGCGTAGTTTTCGCCTTGTAGGCAGGTGCAGAGTCTTGTTGAAAGATCCAATGTTGGTCACCAAAGTGCTGTTGGACCTACGGAAGAACTACAATCTCTAAAATATCTCGGTGGCAGATTTCCTTGTTAATTTTTACTCCTTCCACAAAAGCTAAAGGTCTTTTACCGGTAGCACAAATACCGACCCAAACCATGACAGACTTGAAGTATTGGCGATGAACAACGATGGTAGAAGGTCCGGGTGCTTTTTCTGATCAATACCTATCATTTTGACGATTGTAAAATTGTTTAATAGTAAAAAAATTTTTTTATCAGTAAAGACGAAATTTTCCTGTTTTTACGAGTCGGTCTTCCATATTATCAAGTTCTTAGAATCGTTTAATGGCGTCGGAAACGGATTGTCAAGGAATTTTAAGCATTCGAACTATTTCACATTAACGATTTCCGGCTTCAATTAGCAATAAAATTGCTGCGCGATTTTTTGACATTTTGTAACTCACAAACTGATTGTTTTTCTAATTTCCATAGTTCTTAGAATCGGGTTACTAGATTATTTTTTCAATGGTTTTTGCGAAAAGAGAAAAATCCGCAATAAATACCAATAAAGGTGCTAATAGCCTAGTTATTGATGTCCCTAAACATTTAAAATAAAATTTGAAAAATATTGTCTAGTAAGAGTCGCTCTCTTCGATGCAAAGTTTCAAAACATTGGGATTGTTAGAATCAAGCCATCGGGGTCACTAGATCTTTGGAATACAAATTTAGAACTCTTGTAATGGTAAGATTTACACTGTTAGTATCTCCACCTTGCTAAGCCTTTAGTAACCTGCAACATCCCATCTCGTAGGGCGAGAATTTTAATTTGGATGCAGACCTCCCCTCATAACGCTTTAGACATCTGGATGTACTGTACATAAGAATACTAGAAGTCATACAAAATGAAAAGTAGAAAGTCATAGAAGTTGATAGTAGAAAGAAGAAAATCAAGAAAAAGCTAAGATAAGCGAGGAGTAAATGTGTACAGAGTAACTTCCTTTATTCAATGAGGTGAGAAATATCAAAAAATGCACTTGGGAAAGAAAAATATGACAAAGATCTTACAATAAAATTTAATGGGCGCCAAGTAAACTTAATACAACACAAGAAAACGATATTTTCTTATCACAAACAGAAATAACTGAAGGATTTAAAATTCAAATAGAAATAGAAAAATTGGAAAATAATATGAAAATATAACAGTAAAGGAAAACAGGATAAAATATCATCTTTGTAAGCAGTTAATTGAATTGACCGTTGAAGAGGTATTAGTAAGGAGCATCCAGTTATAGGAAAATATAACAAAATACTCAGAACCAAACGACATACAATATTGTTAGATCAAAATAAAAATTTATAGCAGCTGTAAATAAAAATATCAGAAGTATTTTTCGTTTTTGTAAAGTGTAGTATCTGAAAAGTAACATTTTAAAACTTCAAATTTGATATATTAAATCCTAGCACTTACATACTGTCCAGTAAAGCGCAAAGTAAATACAATTACAAATATCCCCATAACTTGTTTATTTTTTAACAGATTTCAAAAATTATTTTATATAAAATTATATGCTCCAGAAAATTTACCTTTTAATACTTTTCGATGCGGTGCCTATTAACGGAGTTGTTTTGCAAAAACAACAATAACAATTCCAAGCGACTGCTTAATTTTGAAGGATCATGAACAAATTAATGTTTTCGCTTGGTTAACAGTATAGCAGTCACCAGAAAAAGAAATTGATCTGTTAGTAATAATAAACGTTTGTTCAAACTTCCGAATCAAAATGTAATGAAATTAATTAAATTAAATGAACGATATTTTTTTAGTGAAAATATTTAATTAGTGAAAGAAAACATTCTCCAACTTCTGGAAATACTAGAATTGTTTGTAGTACAGTGGCATTCAGATTTGTGGTCAATTTATTGAGTTCCTGAATCAAATTCTAGAGAATCCTTCTGTTATTTGTAATTTCAACACACAGAAGTAAAATCCTTGTATTTGGTGAATGTTAGCATTTCAGATTGAAG
Source organism: Lycocerus yunnanus (assembly GCA_036346125.1). Taxonomy (NCBI): domain Eukaryota; kingdom Metazoa; phylum Arthropoda; class Insecta; order Coleoptera; family Cantharidae; genus Lycocerus; species Lycocerus yunnanus. The sequence continues at coordinate 2,742,324 of JARFIX010000017.1, forward strand.
TTGGGAATTGTTAATTTATTTTAAAACGACTACTTGCAGTAAAATGTAGAATCGTTTTACGATTCACTCCGCTACGTATATTCGAATAACGAATATATATTTTTTATTGCGCAACGCTTAACAAAACTTTTTGATATAAATTGTAGTTTACTTAGCAAAGGCACTTTAATTTTATTATATTTACAAATTTTTCACTCCGAAATGGCAGTAAACATACAAGAAAATAAATTGCTTTTTGTTTGTTTTGAATTTTTATTTAGAAATTTGTGGTATATCTAAAAGTATATCTTTCGTTCAAATTGGGGATTTACACATTAATTAAAGGATTAGGGAACTTAATAACGTCGTTTAAGAAAAAGGTTGTATGTACTTCTAAGAATTTTCCCCAAAGTATAGTAAATTTATTTAATGTTTGAGGGTTTATGTCTATGGTTAAACTCTACTGCCAAAATTGAGTTTAACCCCACATTGGGGACCCTAATTGCTTTATATTTTTCTAAATAATAGAGTTTACATAAATATGATCAAAGAGCATAAATATGAGATATAGGGAAACTGGGTTCAGTTGGCCACAAGGGTAAGTTGACACATTACAATTTGCATTACAACACATTGCTTAATGGCTCATTAGTACGACGGTCCTCCGTCAGTTGTGTTTGATCCACTGCCCTTGCAATGGCCAGACTCCGACGATATGCGAGAGCCGTGAGTTGCTTTAGGTAAAATTAGAGGAACGAATTATATAACAAAGAGCTAAACAGTTTTCAATTTATAATCCCCAAAATAACAAACGACAAGCATGTGTATAAATATCAGACAACACAAAGCATTTAACATAAAACTCGCCCAGTAAAAGTGAACTCAGGTTGAAGATCTGAAGCCCACAACTTCAAACAATCGTCGTCGCTTTCCATTGAAGATAAAAACCGACTAAACCCAAAATACAGTTTGGTTTCTATGAAAGGGACAAACAAAAACCCAACCCTGCAACAATTAAATGCTCCTCGCCTATAATAACACACTCGACACTAAAATAAATGGCAAAATGCTTACAGGATCTCGTCAATGCATAACAATAATTATCTTAAAGTTACAAAACTAGCCCAGCTCTGCACAGGAAAACCGTTTTCACCTCGTCAAAAATATTAATCGTCATTGAGATCCTTCTAACTTCGTTATATTCCTGGTTCAATGTTAAGGAGTCCCGGCTTCACTAAAATGTAGAATTGGAAAAATTAATTAAACAGATCAGAAATACCTGTAATCGGTTTTATAACAAATAAACATAAACTCAGAGTAATTTATTTCCATCAATCAAATGCAATTGGAATCCCAGAATTTCAAATCAGTCTACCCCCAATCAACGAATGGACTGGCAGTACCCTTCTTCATGACCACATCAAGGTTATATAAAAACTCCGACCATGGGATGGTAACCTCAGCCACCCCTGACCAAACAACCACGAAAAAAATACGATGCACACCATTTCCCCAAATATGGCGACCTCCACTATTGGCGACACCCTGCAATCAATCAGCATGTGCCGTCAAACCAAACTTATCAAATAAAAATGTGTTCCAGATTAGGATAAGCGTAAATCCACGCATTCAATAAAGGAACCAACAAGCTTCCCAAATAATGTTTAAATCAAATCCATGAAAATATCTCAAAATAGATCTATTAATTTCTACAGTAATCATTCATCGAAATAAACGGTACAAGTATAACTCGCCCGATAGTCACTAAAAAACTACAGAGTAAGAACCAGCCCCATTCCCAGGTAGTAAAATTCTTACCCATTTCTAATGGTAATGGTAAAATAGCATCGAAGTGGCCTGCACGAACACAACGTATAAATTGATATCAAATCGACCCGCTCGTGATATTAAAAGTAATTCGTATATTTGACAATTTCTACGTAGGTAGAGTCGATTCCAGCAAAACGAAAAGCGAAAAATTAATTTCCGTGACAGACGTTACTCCTGAGTAACACCGCAATGCTTTTGGTGAGCTAAATTTATTAACATCTGGTAATGGTTATTATTTACGTCACCATTACGTAACCGTGATATCACATAGATTTAGTCGAGCGAAAAAAATATTTCCATCATTATAATCATTTAATACTAGATTGTCTGAAGGCCGCACTTACGGTACCAGTGACAATCAATTACCCAATTATATGCGTTATTTAGCGTGACCATATACTATGCAGATTAAGCAGGACGGAGAGCTGCTGTTTCATTAATATTATTGTTAGTGAGATAAAGTCTAAACTTTTATTTATTTTAAATGTTGGAAATGAACTTCTGAACTTGGTTTAACTTACAATTGCCCAACTGAAATTGAGCCTGCTCATGTGATATTATTTTCAGTTAGAAAATAATTCGCACCGATTGTGCCTGCTTTTCTACCAACCGGCAATGGCTCTTCTTTTCTAACAAAATAATGAAACTTATGTTTAGCAATGGACGAATTTGCCTTGCGGTCGCGTGAGATATCAAAGATAAATACTTCTTTCCCAAACATATCCTAAGCTTAATACGAAGCTACGGCAAATGTAACGCCTTCAGCCTAGAAGATAAATGGAGATAGTAGTCAAAAACATTAATCACGTTAGTTTTATTGTAAAGGATTCACCATCATCAAACGCCCATTGGTTTGCAATTCCATGATCATATTAAACCATCGCATAAACTTTTATCTTCAAAGTTAGCTAGAAAAAATACTAGCTAGCTTAGTACTACATATGTTTTGCTATTATGAAAATATGTAAGGGTATGTACAAATGAAAATATATAAATATAATTATGAGAATTTGTATTCCTCCATGTATGCTGTGACCTCTAGTTTATTTCCCTCGTGCCTCCGAATTCCTGTGAATTAGACAAAATCAGTGCTTTATTTATTAAAAATTATACTTACCAAAAAAATGTTGAAAATCATCGTGCGGTCTGTATAGCATCCATGTTTACAAAAATATTTAAATCTATTGTTACTGAGGCCAATACTGTACATACCAAAACTTCCACAATTAATAACCACCATGACATTGTGTCTGAACGTTCCACCTGCACAAATCTGTTCTCTTCTACAAATTTTTCTGCTTTTACTACAGAAATCGGGAAAACCATAGATTGCATCTCTCTATTCGATCAGATCAGCTTGAGAAAATATATTCAATTGATTCTTTTGATTTGCTGGTTACGATCCTATTTTACCAAACGGGAATAGATGGTAAAAATAAATGGTCATACTTCTCACAAATTTTCTGTGAAATCTGGAGTTGATCAAGGATCTCACTTGGATATATCCATTTCTTGCTGTAATGACGTAAGCTCGGTTTTGCAAAGTTCGCCAATGATTTAAAGTTGTTCCGTTTAATATCTTCTGATAGGGATTGTGTATTCCTTCAGGATGATCTTCTGAGACTGCAAAATTGGTGTACTCTCGATGCTTGGCAAAAAAATTGTCATGGCTCTGTTTTGTTATACTATCGACTCAATTATAGTAAGAGCTAATGAGATGCTTGGATTAATTAAAGAACAACTGGCAAATTTAGCAACGCTTAAACCTTGAAAAACTTTGTTTGTCATTCGTGAAATCAATTCTTGATTACTGTTTAGTGATCTGGTGTTCATCATGGTATGATTAACATGTTGGCATAATATATGCTTTAGATGTCACATGCATGGTACTCTTCTGAGGCCTACAGGGATGTGTCTGGAGTATTTTGGTCTTACGACACTGTCTACAAGAAGATTTGTCTCTGAAATGTTCTTATTTACTCAAGAACCTAATAATTAAATATCCGGATTTGTTGCGGATGTTTTCGTTTCGGGTGCCCGTGAAACTCTTGAGGATGAATCCAATTAGTATTTTTTGACGAATTTCACAGGTCCAGGTTTGGTTAACATTCGGGTTTGTCCAAATTGTTCTGTCTCGCAAACACAATAAACTCGCATAACAGCAACTTTAATTTTTTTAATGAGAGTGCTAATAATTTCAGCAGGGAGTTAACGCAAATATTGATTCGGCTCGACTCGGTTACATTGTATTAATTACGGTATTACTGATAATGTTATGTAAACCGTAAAATGGATTAAGGATAATTAAATTTGCATGTGAAAATTATTGTGAGTGTTTAGCTTATTAATTTTGAATTTTAATTTAATCGTAATTATTATCTTAGAGCAGCACGTTTTTGCGTTTTCCCATAATCCTTTTTTACGGTGATTTTATTATTAGTTTAGGTCTGTAAAATCGTGTTAATAAAAAGTTCCACAAAAAGGCGAATTATGTTGCACGATAATAAAAGGGAAGTTTCTAGTCTACAAGAGGATAATTATGATTGGTGTTTTATTGGTCGTCGTCAATCACACACAAAAAGTACAATATAAAAAGGGGTAAAGGAGTAAAAAATCGGTTTTGTAGGACGACCTAATTGTAGAAAATTAAGTGTGGAATCTGGTTTTAAAATATTTTAATGAAATTTGTGTTTACAGGTATGTGCTTCCGGTCAAACGATACGAAGTCCTTTAACGCAGTGTCAGTTTCGAAGTTCGACACTTTCGGTGAATGGTGAATTGCAACAACAAGCGGCGGCCACGGCGCGAATTCGACAACCTTCAGTGGGTATCGACACGGACATGGTGAGTGAATTTGACCCGAGCAGTTCGGACTCGGGGGTTGTTTCGCGCTGTGCGGTAGTGAAACCTTTAAAACTGAGATTGTGCAAGCCTATATTTGGTCGTCGAACTGCTAAAAATCGCAGTAATGACAAAAAGCATAAAACGAACACAAGTAGTGTGAAATGTGTAGAACAGGTGATTCCGCGTGTACAAAAACCACGTGATCCAGAACGTGAAAAGCGACGTATAGCTAGAAAAAAGGAAAAACGAGCGACGCTGATTTTAGGTCTTATAATGGGCTCTTTTATCGCGAGTTGGCTTCCGTTTTTCTTTATGTACATTTTACGACTTGCATACTGGATTCCGCCCATCGCGTTTGCCACTGCGTTTTGGCTTGGGTATGTGAATTCGGCGCTAAATCCTGTAATTTACACAATTTTTAATAAGGATTTCCGAAGAGCATTTCGACGCATACTGTTTAAGTGATGTTTAGCCTACGTGTGCTGCTACGAGTGCGTAAGTCGTCGCATACGCACCGCGCAGTACCGCAGTGCTCCGAGTGCTTTATACAGATATAACTGATTTTTTCGACAATCCTTTTCATCTCACACGTGTATAAACATACTTTTCGCAATTTCATTAGTACTTAATATACCTTTTAATGGCCGTCTCTACGAAGACGGGCGAAAGCGTTGACGACGTATCGAATATTTAGAATATTTTCGATTAATCGTTAAAAAACGTTCTTAACTAAAATGGCTAAATAAATAATATATTATTATTATATTAATATTATTATACTTTTATTGTAATAATAAAAATATGGAGCAATGACTACCACTGTGATATCATAACGCTTTCAATCTGGAATTTATCTTAAAATAATTTTATCTAAAGAACAAATCCTATTGTAAGTGTTTTAAAAAAGGTCATCAATGTTTAGACGTTACTTTTCTTCTAAATTATATATAAAAATTATTATTATTATTATTAAATGACATTAATTATTATTATATCTAAGTGTTGGTGCGAATGATGAGATGAGATAGTACATACATAACGTTAATGATGAATAAATAAAATTTAAATAGTTTAGACACCAATTTATCATAAATTTCTGGTGGCGATTTGGCCACTACTTGTACGCCCTCCGGCAGACCTTCGCTAGTTATTGACATTGCCTTGGCGAGGTCTCCAGCGGCAGTCTTCCATGAGCCCGCGGGGCCCGCCCCCGACTCCTGACAAACTCTTGCAACGAAACTATGGTGCTATTGACTGTTCGCCGGTCGGCATCCGGGCTTCCGCCCTTTGAATCCCGGCCGCCGGCTACGTGGCGCCCCGCGTGTTGGATCCGGGAGCCGCCCTGAGCCCGCGGCTTTCGTATCCAAAAGCTCTGTATATCTTGTTACGTCTTGAGACTATAATTACTTATTGTTACAAAAAACAACAATTATTATACTTATTACTGTACTGTATATTTGTGTGTATGTACATTTTTTTCGTGAATACTAAAATATAACATTAAACATAGGAATAAATAAATAAATACAAAAATTTGTTCGTCTGTTCTGTCTATCAGTGCTTAGTTAACATGTCACGACGCATGGCGACGGTTTATGGAAATTGAAGAGACAGCTGCGCCGCAGCAACGAATATTCGACGCACATTTACATCAATACCAGCGCCACTTCATTATATTTTGATGTAGAATAAAATTGTTCGTATGTGCATACTTAAAATAAAAACAATACATTTCACTTTATCTTAACCGACCGTTCGTGCCGCCGCCGCCGCCACCACCACCGCCGCCGCCGCCCCATTCAAAAATTTTACATCGCCAAACAAACAATCCGAATGCAACATCCTTAATTCGTATAATCCCACACATTCGATATTCAAAATTGTCAATTTGCAATTGTAATTTAAAAGATATTTTGCAATTTCATTTTAGGTTCAAATTTCAGACAAATTTGTGGTGTTTAAAATATCGGAATTTTAATTAATCGAATTTGAGTCGTTACGCAACATAAACTAATAATCTAATGCACCCATCACCAAGGATGTGACAACTTAATGAAGATAAAAGTGTTGTATAAAGCAGTTTTATTAGCGGCAATTTCAATTAATTAATTTACTCTTGCTTGCCTAATTTTTATCGACGTCTCAGTCATTTTAACGGTTCGCATCGGCCTAAAATAATTCCACGAGGAGCGCTAATTTATTTATAAGTCTATAATTATTAAATAGCAATGGGGAGGTCAAGAGTCCTGTAGGAATTGATGCATAAATTAAACATTAAATATGCACATACGTGGAGCGTAATACACTAACTTGCCAGCAGCTAAATTAATCAAACTCAATAAACACCCCAAGTATAGTTTCAATGGCCATCCAAAAGGTTTCATGTGAAAATTAATAACAACGCAGCAGCTTTGATTACTTTTACACGGCACAAATTTTGAAAGCTTTTTTTTTAATATTTAGTTGCAGATAAACCGAGTGAAATAGAAGAATCTTCGTCGTCGTCGAAATTTGAGTTAAGCAAAATTCTCTTTGGCTTAATTTACCACTGAACTTGATCAAGCATTTGTACTAACGCACGAAAATCTTTCGCCCCAGTACTAAGATGTGTATTTAGCTTTAGAATTCTACTAATATTAATTATTGAAAGCAGGTAAGTTCATCCTAACTTGTCTATTTAGCTAATAATTAAAGATTAAATTAATGTGGCAGATATTCAATCGAATATCATTAAATATCAAATTACTTTATAATTTAAAAAGCAATTCATTAGGTAAGTAGATAGTTTTTAAATATTTTGTTAAATAAATTACTGTGATCAAATAACCAGAAAATTTGATTGAAAAAGATTGGGTTGAGGTATCTTCGATAGTCCTCGCTCACTTATTCGTGTAAAAATCGGGCCTGCCGTTCAATGAATCAATAAACAAAGTTTAATCGCCTCAATTGATGCTTTTTGACCATTTTTCCCTTGGGTAGTTGCAAAATTTTAAAAATTTCAACGGAAGATTAGCCTATTGGTCATTCAATGTCAAAATTGTTTGTTGCATAATATGGAACTAATATGTTATGCTTGATACTCTTACTTAGTTGAAATGTTCCGTCATTGACTTGGTATATGCTTTATTGGGGAGGAACTTAATTGGGTGAAGAAGGTTAGGAAACTATTGAACTACTTTTAATAGGTAGTTAAAGTTTACGGTTTATATAAATATGTAAATCCAGAACAGCATCTATGTCTGGTTGAGCGGTAATAAAATTGGAAGACAATTCTGAGAAATGCCAAAAGACCACAATTGATTTGCGCGCATAATGTGCTTTAGTATCTCTGGGGTATTTCAAATCGTGCATTTTCATGCAAACAAATATCCCAAAAACGACACTTTTGGCACTTAACCATGTTTATCGGTTTTCTCTCCACTTCTGCTCCTCTCAGAAAATTTGCATTCGAAACGTATAATCCAACCTGTTCTTAAAGATCGTCTTCAATCGCAATTCAATTCGATTCAAGAAATCAATTTTTATTAATAAACTTTAAAACTATAGGGGAGGATGGGGTATACGTAGCACTTTCAAAGTCGTAATCGTAAGCTCATGAGAGTCTACGCTAACATATATCAATCTCAATCTCATTTATCCTAAATATTTAAAAGTCTTAACCTTTGATATTTTCCACCATAGTAAAGGAACCGATTAAATTCTGTCTGGTACTCCTCCAGAGTAGTATTGACTCACGGAAAACCATAATCAACGGCATAACTAGAGAGCTAGAGAGTATAATAAAGGTCCACGACTATTGCCACACTCGATATCAAAAAATCGTTTGATATCAAGCAAAACTGTGGGTTGATCTATAAATAAAAACATACTCCCTGCTCGTCGCAGAAGATGTTTCCAAAAAAATAAGAAGATTCCGATTATGTATAAAACGAAGATAAGAACTTAATTACTGTTTAAATTCTACAACGGAAACTCATCGTTGTATTCACTATACTTTAGTTTAAAGTAGTGCATCCGTAAATAAATAAACTGTGAGTAACCGTGAGCATTTTAAAGAAAAACTGTGAATTAAATAAATACCTAAATGCGATTTGCAAATTGTCCCATCTGTTGAGGTTATAATTAATCACCGTTGCTTCCCCCAGCTCTGGCGTCGAAAGCACAACCATATTAGAGGAAATCTGCCCTAACTTGGCAATTATTAGGTTGTGGTGTAAATAAGAATTAATTAACAAGTGTTAAAACTTAAAACAGAAGAATTTTTATTCCAAAAAGATAGACCACAGAAAACTCCATCCGAAACCGAGTCATTATTTTAAAAAGTTTGCCGTTATTTCTGCATTAAGACTGAATTTATGATGAAAATTAGAAAGTTCTTCCAGCGACGGCATTGTTCATATTTTTCAACTAAAGTTTAATTTGTAAACCACTACGAAAGCATAAAAAATCTTAAAAAGAGCCAAATATCTACCTGCTAGACACAGGTACGTAAATTTTATAAATTTACTGTATTGTTTATTATTATTATATTTTTAAATAGGTATCTTCATCAACACTATCATCAACACTTACATACTAGTGCAACTCTTGAATCAATTTAACCAAAAATTAAAAAATCAATTGCTCGCCACGATGGAATAGTAAACAATACGAGGGTACCATCGGCGACCTAAATAAAATAAGTTACGGACAACATTCTTTTTTATCTCACCGTAAAAAAGGTTTTCATAAAATTAATTATTTTCAGAAACTAATTCTTTGAAAAAATTCTTAGAAGTTAATTTTTCAATTTATATTTTTCTGCAATTTTTCCCATTCGAATAAAAACTTAATGCACGGTTTGAACATTTTGATGTAAGAAAGCACTAATGCAAATATAGGACAAAACTTTTGATGTTTGATAAATTGAACGAAATGACTCAATGTCACCACCAGAAGATTTTTCTATGCCCTTAGAATTGTTCAGCTAGTGTGCAGGAATGCTAGAAAATGTATTCTCCCACTCAAATTTATAATACTAAGAAAATTTATTTTGTAATTTAATTACACAATCGTGAAATAAATTTTCTTAAAACAAACGGGCAAAACATATTTTTCAAAACCTGTTGAATAAACATGAAGCAAACACGAAAATGCATTAATAAAATTTAAATTTATTTGAGTAGAGCGAAAACATATTTCTCGTATTTTAATCAAACCAAAAAAATTAATGCTTTTGTAATGGAACGATCTATTAGTGCACAAGCATTCCGTAAACGTTGCTAATTTGTGCAAAATTTGATAGAGTATAATTAAAACTTAGTGGTAGATTAATTAAATAACAACAGTAAAACCAATTAAGTTTTCTCATTCTGTGCACATTAATTCATAACAATTTTACGTATTTCATTTTCAATAATCAAAATTAATTACTTAACCCATCAAATTTTTTTTTACCACAATAAAGTTTCAAATTTGTAATTTAACTGATTAATTATTCACCAAGTAACAAATTAGATAATCTTTGTGCACGTTTGTATTCATTGACGGTTTCGTAATAAAATATTTATACTTAGATTTTAATGTCTCAATAATTTCTCTTTCTTAATCATAATTACTCAAATTAATCAATAATCCAAATTTAAAATACTTAATTATATTATTTGATTTTTACGCAAAAGATTGAATGGGAATTGAATGCTATGAACACTTTTTAACTTCAATTATGGAAATAGGGTGGAAAGACATTTTTATATAGTAAATCTCACAAACAGTTTATAATGCGTGAAATTTTCATAATACAAAAATAATTGTGTTGCTATTTTTTTGTTATTCGACATCATTTGAATGTTACGTCACCAAATCGTTAAATTTCAAGTTTTAAAATATTTATTTTTTTTAAATTTAGATTCTTGTTTACGGCTTTCCTGATAGCGTAACTTTTATAAAACTTTACATTCAGATTACACAATTGACGTTTGACAATTGACATTTGACGTTTGTTGATAAACTCTCAACTACGGTTACTGTATTATTTACAGCTGCCGAAACACAAGTGGTTGTTTCACAAAAGTTTGATTTGAGTTGTCGAAAGTTGTCGGCGATTGACCATTGTTTTTTTTGTTCGACCAATTCATTTTATTCTATAACTTTATTTTACATTGCAACTTGGTCGAAAGCTCTTCACAAAACATGAAGGACCTAAATGTGCTGCAGGGCTGAATCATACTTGCATCTGTCAAGTTCTTTGTATTTTAGAATTTTGTTTACGCAAATGAATTTGAAATATTATTTGTTATTCCTTGTTTTGATTCATATATTTGCGACACATGCACAAAGTTCTATTTTATTGAAATTACAACTTCAGAGTAATCCAATAATTATTTTTTGATTTATTGAGCTTTTCTGTTGAAAATGTTTCAATTTTAAACGCCATGCGTTTACAATAAATATTAAACATAAATTAGAAATAAAATGAATTTGAATTCCAATGTAGAAAAAAATCTCGTTAATCCCTGATTGTAGATGGAAAAGCTACTTAATAAAAAGGACAATTTGTAATCCCTAAAGGAGAAGCACAAACAATCATAATTATTCTACTATGAGAAAATTAATGCACCCCAAACCACAACTGTTCAGTAAATAACTTCTAAAACAGTCAGCATCCAACTCCAAGCCGATGCAACCCGAGTTTTGGTGAGATAATTTCAATGAATTTAAGAATAGAAATAAATTGACAATGTACTTACGAGGCAAAATAAACACCCTTGCAAAAACAATTAAAAAAGTTGAATCATCAAATAATTATTACCACCAAGTGAGGACTCCCCACTCTAGATATGGTATTGTAGAATATAGCAGACACTACTTGCACAAATTTGGAAAAAAAAGATGATAAATTGCATTAACTGCAACGAAAATAATGATCCAGGACGTGCAATATTCTCTTGCTTCAAGATATTGTAGTCATCTTCCCGTCACTCTTGGCAAAGTGGCGCGATTAACCCCTCTCCCTTTAAAGTGATGTTCCCTTGTATCTTTCCTAAACTGGACTTAATAGTGTGTGAGTATGAGTGAACAAAATCAATAATCCTGTAATGCAAGTTTTTATGTGAACCACATAGTGAGTAACTAACTGGCCATAAAAAAGAATAAATCGTTTTTGTGAACGGTTTAAACCACAACCGGGTCAACTCTGACCCAGAGTTTACATATTTGTACATAACATCCGCAGCTATTTTTTTAATAAAATTTCCTAAATAAATAAATTTAAAATAGACATAAATTAGTCATTTAAACAGTGGGGTCAATAATGACCCGATTTTGGTATGAAAAGTTTGTAACTTATTGTGGTATGGTAAAATGAAGACTGTGTTGTCTACATCATGCCATAAGCGAAGCCCATTAACACCCCAAAAGTTAACTTTTAATAATTGTCACAATCAAAGTGTGAATTAGATTTCCTACTTTTTTCTTTTAGTTGTAATTTTAGTTACAAAGTATAGAGCTAATTTCAAATATTGGAGTTGTCAATTTTATTTTTAGCAACACTTTACAGATTCCAATAATCAAATTACCTCGTTTCTCCTTTTGAGTAAAGTTAAACCCAAAAATTCATTAGATCAATTTTAATAAAATATCAAGTGTCATAAAAATCAGAAAGCGATTAGATGAATGCAAAGATTGACAAAAGGAAGATTCAAGTGACAAACATTTCATTTACTCGTGAAAGATTTGATAAATGCGATATCTAAGAAATAACCGCACCCCAAGTGTAAACAACCGCAGCTTTTAATCAAATTGGTGGTGAAATACAATATTTAAACGATACAATATAGCACGTTTATTTGGTACCAATTTTTTCCTAAAGTAATTTAAATGTTATTAAATATTATTAAAAGCACTCGAATGTAATATAGGTTGCCTGCAAAGCTCTTTTCGAGAGAGCTCCCGTTTAAAAATATTAGCACAAATTCCTATCATCGCTACTTTATTGTTTATTACCTTCGGAGTAACCAAACAAGTACATAAATTGAAATTTTTTAACAAAAAAAAAAGAAATTACGGGTAGATTAGAAATTTGTGTAATTTTCTCATATATTTTTATTTTATAATAATTGTGGTTAAACCGGTTGAACTTGCCGATATTAAGATAATTGTTGAGAACACGGTAACTTTTTTTTTAGATCTACGATGCACCGTAAATTATTACATTATTTAAGAGTCGCCCACATTAGTGCTGCCACTTCCTATTATGTTTCGAACTCTAAAGCAATTAGTGCAACTATTTAAAAAAAAATTATTACGTGCTACTGTATCATTATGGTCAAATTGTTGAAATTACTTAATACCCCATCATTAGAGCAATCAAGAAAGAAGTACGTTTTCCTGTAAGAGTAAATACTTTTTAGTTAAAAAATCAAGTTAAAATAATGCACATCTCCAAAATTGTCATTTTCATTCTATCTAATTGTGCAAATTCTAATTATGAAAACAGATGTTTTTAATCATTTCGTCCGGAAACTGATTGTTTTAGTATGTTGTTTTTAATATCATGAACGTATTATTAAATTTGTAGTGATTACGTTTAAATTTTAATAACATTGTGGCCGGCTTGGTTAATGGATTAACCCTAGGTGAGTTATTTATTTTAATTTGAGAGTGAAATATTATTTTTATTGTTTAAATTTTATATGTTATGCGTTTACTCGTATAACAATGAAATATCAGGGTTATCCATTTTTTTGCAATTTCTTGCATTTCGTGTTTTAATTTCGACTTTAAAGTAAATCTTTGCAATGGTTCAATTAAGAGGTTACATAAACACACCGACCCGAACGAGAAGATTGATTAAATGTTTACTTTTCTTAGATAAATTTTATCGTTACTTTTTGATACTTGTAATTACACCGGATAATTGAATATATTCCAACAGGAGCATAAACTTACTCCTTAGAGAGGACGAAAAAATTTATAAATCAAATTCATGATTTACTTTATTTGTTGTTTAAATAAAAATCCGTGTGATATATGTAATTTAAAATTTTGTATGGTGTTGCATATACAAACAAATATTTAAGCGCATTGTGTTCAATTTGCTGTGACTGGTACAGCATGGAATTATTTATACCGCGGTTGCATTATTCTATAAAAATAATGCCAAAGCACGAACTAAAAGTCTAGATAAAAACAAAATACTTTTAATTACTGCAACAATGTATCTAGTTAAAAATTATACGCAAGATGCCTGTACAACGTCACGAATCATTCAAACTTATGAGTCAAAAACCAACCGTTAGTGAAAAATAGATTCAATGATGCAATCTGCAGAAGAACGCTTACATCTCGCGAAAACCGTTTTGAAAATTAATCTTAAAAAGTTTAAGAGCAAGAAAAAATAATATTCGTCTTTGGATTTTGAATCTCGCGCCCCTGGTTTGCAAAACTCGAGCACCAAGATATGCGCATACCATCTCTCACTTTGTAATGAGCTCATGATTTTCAATTAAAATTCCTGTAGTAGGTTATGAAATAAATCGTGGTCGTAATCAAACAACGCAGATATTTTTGGTAGAACGAACAACACAGAGTTCGTGTGGAAGTATCATTAAATCTAAACTATCAACACTACAATTTTGTACTATTTGTATCGGTTTTTTAAATTTTAATTTAAGTGTATTGGCGGAAATACGCTTAAATTATTTTTTAACAATTTTTTACGGTGAAAACAGGGTGTAAAATTAACTTGTTAGCTGTTAAACGGAGAAAACTGGAAAAAAAATCGCGGAGAGATAAGAGGAATCTAGGGTCTTTACATTTTTAGCTTGGCTTACCTACTTTATTGGAAATTATGCTTTAATATAAAAAAAAAATATTAATACTATTTTGTATTAATATACATTATGTAATATTATTTTAAAACATTAAATAAAATTTAAAACTTTTACAATTAATGTTTATTAAAAAAAAGCAAATTAATTAAATCATTAACCTTAAACTCGCAAGTTTTACAAAATAAAACAGAACTAAATAAAATTAAAATATAAATTTACTGTTGAATAAAATATTTAAAAATTTTACAAATTACATTTTAGTTTAAGACCCCGTTGCGCATAAGTGGTTTCGTCTTTTCAAGAAGACATCAGTTAAACTATCCTAAATGAACGAAAATGGATTAAAATCCATTAAAATTAAAATCAAAAGCTATATTGGAAAATTTTTTTATAATAAAAAATTTCACAAGTTAATAAACATTTGCAATTATAAATTTATTGTTAAATTTAGAGGAAAAATGATGTTTTAATTAATTTTTTAACAAAAACATAAATAAAATTAGCGCAGTATCATGAAATCTACAGTTTATATTAAAGTAAATCAATATATTAAATGAATAATGGCAGCGCCAAATTTGAATTTGGAGAAATTTACAAAATTAAAGAAAATTAAAACAGTTTTAGAATTGCAAAAAAAGACATAGTCGACCTGAATTATAAATTGAAAATTTATTTTTCTTTAATTTTTTAATATATCCAAATTCAAATTTGTTGCTGCTATTAATCATCTCGTCAGAGGTGAAACTATTTTTTATCAATGAGATATCCTATTACTACAGGACACACATTTACCACGTGACATATTTATGGTTAGGGTCGTTCAAGCTTTGGAATCGATTGCAAAAAGTGGTAAGTAGTTTTTGTATTTTTCTGTGGAGATCAATTCCACGTTGTGGCTAAGATCGAAACGTAGGTCATCCAGTAAAATGTTGTAGAATTATAATTTTTGTTTGCTATTTTTTTCATTCGACGATGTTGTTGGATGCGGCCCTGCTATTTTAAACGTTTTCGTTGGTAATGTGTTTCGGTGAAAAGATATTTACTAGTTAGAGTTTTACTGGGCTATCACTTCAACTATATTTTTTCAATATATTGAACTTAAAACTAATTTTCTTTTATTATATAATCTTCTTCTACATGAGGGGTTTTATCTAGGGGACTTTGAGCAAAATAAATAGCTAATTATTAATAGAAACAACAATAAATAAAATCTGAAAAGACACAAACAAAGATCTTAGCTTGATCTTTCTTGAGGAGGCGAGTGGTAGCGCTACGACTACCATGAACAATGATGGTACTGATGATCCAAAGCATGGCGGTAAATGTAAACCAAAATAACGCCTTTAAGATGTCGTTGGAAAGTTTATGGTACTTTAAAGAGGTGTAAAAGAAAACGAACGGATAATCCTTCAAACAAAGATTAGATAATTTCTTCCAAAATTGCTTACAAAAGCCGGCACAGAAAATATATCGATAATCGAAAATGTCCAAAAATATAATATCGATTTTAGTGCAAAAGTAGCGCTTAGAACGTTGAATTCTCAAAAATCAACCAAATACTTACGAATAAAAGAACCAAAAGAAACGCAATATGTGGTTTTCAAAAGTTATCAAACTCAAAAATGTTGCTAAGGGGTTTCAAGAATTGCAGTAGTGACCAATTCTTCCAGAATGTCCAACTTGGAAGAATAAATCCTTCAAACGAAAGTCTGATAAATTTCTTAAAAATTTCTTAAAATAAGGCTTCTTTCTATACTATGTCATTGTATAGAAGCCTAAAACCGGCACAGAAAAAAATCTCAAGACAATGACCAATAAAAATCCTAAATAGGAACTTGAATAGAAAAAACTCAAAATTCAATCAAACATTGGATCATTGTAACGTTCAAAGAATAGAATTATGTACAAACATTGTAATATACATAAAACTTTTATAATTGTGACTCAGTGAAAACCAAAAATATAAAATTCAAATTTTGTTTCCCTATATGGGAATTTTATTGAATTAATTTGAAAAAATCTTGAAATAACTGAAAATATATTTATTGTCAAAGCAGGACCGTAACACAGAATACGATACAACTACTACTTTCCTGTAAAGAAGAAAAATTACGATAAATATTTGACATTTTAACAACAATGCGGCTGCCGAATATATATGGAATAAAATAGTTCTAGATGCACTATTTCCTGGTTTTTCCGACAAGAATTAAACCCATTGGAAGTCTCCTTTACATGGATTTATTCCAAGATATTTTTTGCCATTTTAGATATTTAACTTATTCATTTTTAATTTTATATTCATATTTTATTGCAAATTACATACGTTAAAAGCAATCAGGAATTTTTTATGTTGTTGTTGCCGCACCCTGTATATTTATTAATTAATGGAAATTGAATGCTGTAGTTTCATTGAATATGGAAACAATTCAATGTAGGTATAAATTTATTTTCAATTTGAATGACGAATAATATATGCGGTCAGCTAGCCAAAAGCAAACTGTGATGGCTAACCTCTCTGGAACAATTACATTAAATATGGCATTAAAACCACTGTATTACTAAAATGCTTTCAATCTTTTTAAGGCAACCATACAATATCCATCAATAATTATCTGATCACTCATAATAAGCAGTTTCGAGTGGGGTTAATACTTGGATGGGTTACCATTTGGAAATCCCGTGACGCCGTTAGCAGTAGCCAAGCGTGGTGGGTTTATTTTAATTCAACTAACAAATTACGTAGAGTTCGACGATAATAATTCAAATTGCAGTTGCAAGAATATTTATCACCTTTAATTTAGGCTAAATAAGCTGCATGAGTTTGTCATCTTAGTGCCAGGACATTTCGGCGCCAAGGGACTTCGGTGCGGCGTTTTGAATTTTTAAAAGTTCTTACTCGTTGGAAAATTTTCAGATTTAAGTAATTCTATATTGCATTTCTATTCCTTTCTTTTATCAATATTTTTGAAGCCATTTCAATTTAAAATTCAATTAAAATAAAAAAAACCGAAGAAAAGCGTGAAGTTTAATTAAATTTATTTAGTTGTTGAGGGGGGGGCAAAAAAATAATTTTTAATCGCTTATAGGGCTTGCAGACCATCTCAAACATAAGTTTAGATTACAGCTTTTGCATAAATTGAGTACCATTAAGGCATCTTATCGGTCTGGAATAAAAAAATTGTTAATTTCAAAACCAATAAAAAAACAGAAATCCGTGGTATTTAAAAAATTAAAGAAAGCAAAACAATAAAATGTATGCTTAGATTAGTGAAGCGGTTAAGCCGTTGTATTAATTGAATCGAATTGAGTTTCTAATCCCACTTGAGTCGAACTTTAAAAGTGGAATTATAAACAGACTGTCGTCTGATCCATTAAAATTAATTAAATACAACACGTAAGCATCAAATTTTGATTTCAATTTTTCCTAATTTTAATAATTTTAATCAAATTATTTCGAAGCTATCAATTTTGTATAATTTAGTATCATTAAAATTTAATATCCTCAAAATTAAATATAATTTTAAATTTTAATCAAACTTATTGTAAAATGTTATTAAACTTGCAGGATACTCAAAAATGTATATTTTTATTTAAAATGCAGGTTATTTCTCGTCATTACCTTTTTATTATAATAACTGAGACGATTTTATAAATTAAATATTTTATGTTGAATTTTCCTCAGAGACGATTCTATTCGCCATAAAAATTTCAAAATTGCATACTAAGGAGTCATTAATTTTATTTACTTAAAGCACTTCAGCAGGGTGTGATAATATGGACACTTACACCTATACAGACGCCCAGACAGGCGGCAAACTAACTAAAATTTTAAGAAGTTTTGTTTGTAAGTTTCGGATCCAAATTACTCCGTGGTGTAAATAATTTAATTAAACCAAATAATTTAAATGCGCACAACCATTAATTTTAATTATTCCTTTAATACTTTCTAATCTATTAACAATCACATTTGAAATATTTTAATTAGTTTTCTTCATAACTTCATATTTTAATTAACACCAATAAACTCGGCATTCAATGCAGCAGACAATGGGTGAAATAATCTTGAGTGCCATGTTTAAGCACCTAGAACTTTTAGACTAATTACTTAAGTTAATTATGCGTTTGTTAATTGCATTAATGAAAAGTCTAACTATTTTTTGCAAAAAATTGTTTGTTTACATTAAGTTTTAATGTATATCGTGTATGGCTTCCGTAAACTATATTATCATAATGCCATTGAAATTAACGAAGGAAATGTAAAATTATTTCATTTACGTACCTATATTAATTCTCTCGGCTCTGCAATTAAAATAGTATCGGTTTAAAGAAAGATTAAAGCTTTTCAATAGGAAATATAAAACCAATTCTTGTCCACACCATCTCGATGTTCCCCCCGGAGGCTGAGCTAAAGAATTCCTTGTTGTTAAAACTAAAAATTAAAACTTAACAAGTTAACGCTATAAAAAATTTTAAAATTCAAATCTTTGTATAAGCTTTCAGCAAATAGTTACTGCCTTCATATGATTGAATAGTAAATAACAATTATTCACAACACTTAAACATGATACTCTGTATAATAGTTTAGTGGCTTTTCATACATAAAAAGCGAACATAAAATTCAATTAACAAATAAAAGAGAGAATTGAAAGAAATAATATTGAACTCAATAAATATTAACACAATCAATTGTTGAGATTTCATACAGCTGTAATTTTTATATTACATATGATTATGCATTTGGTATACAAAATCAATAATGGCAATAAATTCCATATCACATAATTTCGCAAATATTCATTCGATAATATAGTAGATTAAATTAATATTGTTATGATGTTTTGTATTAAATATATAAAATAGGTAATCTGTGTATTTATATAAATTTCAATAATTAACTCTTTGTTTTTTAATTTTGTTTAATAATTTTCTAGAATTGCAAATCGTTTGTAATTAAATTTTTCGAATCTCTTGCACAAGAATAACTACTAATAAATAACAAAATATTAATTATAATAAATCACGAGGATCTCATTAGTCATTCCCTTTCTTCTTCTTCGGCGCTCCATTTCTTTCGGAATATGACCGCATCTTTGGATGCTTTTAGACCTGTTTTCTGGAGAAGATCAGTCTTATTTTCAATATTTCTTGTTTTGCTTTTCCTTTGTAATTTTACAACCTCTTTCTCTTTTTCTACGAGACTTCTTAATATTTTTCTGTTCCAAGACATCTCTCTTCAGTTCTCTACTTTTATTGCCTTATTTCCGGTCTTCCTCGCAGTCTCTCAGCATCTGATTTTTATTTCATAAGTTTCTTAATCTCTCTTTCTTTCTGGACCAGCATCACCTGACCCAACCCTTAGAATCTCCTTTACTTGGCTACTATTGTCTCATCCCTCCAATTACAATTTTATTCTCTATCGTTTTTCGCCAATCGGCAAATTTTCTTCATTATCTTCCGTTGAAATACTTACAGTTTTTGTCCTGTGCTCTCGCCATGCATATTAATTCTATCCCGTAGGTAACTACCAATCGTATTAGGATCCTGTATTCTTATTTTTGTTTTGATACTGAAATTGATTCTTTACGTTATTTTATTTAATCATAATTATTTTAAAATATCGTTTTTACGATTTGGTATTATAAATAAGGATTTAATCGACGGAAATGAAAACAAATTATTAATCGAATAACATTTGAGCTTTGATATAATTTTATTACAATTTCCTTGCCTATGGCGTCGAGTTATTACCGAGCAACGTTCTCCCGAAAACTATGATAAAAGCATTTCGTTAATTATTATCAGTGACTGTGATGCCTTGAACAAATTAGGTTTTGCTGTTCGAATTGAAAATGTAGTTCGTTAATAGAAGTGCAGCTTTTACTACATAACTGCGTTCTCTATGTACGGCTATTCCCCTTTATCTCCATTTACAAATTATTTTTTAAATAGCAATTCTTGATTATGAAGGAAAATCAAAAATTGAACTTGATTGCCGAAAACAGTAGACTTTAAAATAGCAATATTTTTGCTATTTTAAATATTATACGAAACAAAGCTTACTGTTTTACGTTCAAGTTTTTTAATTTTCCAATTAAAATGAGGTTATCGATTATTGTAAGTGCTCGATTAAACAAATAATTTTCTTCTGAATGTTTAATAACAGTTGGAAAAGCAAAATTTTAAATTATCGTAATTTTTTATTGTTATTCTCGTAAATCCGATATTCCGTGCTTTTACAACCGCTTATAAATTCTTCGATTTTATTTGTTGGTTATTGAACCGTGTTATCAAATTATAAAACTTTTCTACACCACAATTTATTCATATTTGATCTCAGAACAATTTGAAAAATCTAAAGCAATTTAAAATTATTGAGTAATAAGGTAAGAAAATATTTTTATATTATTTAATCCTTGGTTTAATTGTTTCTTTTTCAATTTTATATTTGCTCTTTTCGTTTTTTTTCGAATCGTCAAATCCAAAAATATTGTAACATATTTCAGAAATTGCTTGATATATGTAAGATGGAATCGCATATAGACAATGACAAGTGAAATGGCGAAGCAGGAGGATGGTCAACGTCAATTCTCTTGAAAAATGGGGTTCCATAATACACTTTTTTATATTAAGATCGAATATGAAAACTTTTTGCTGGCATTAGGATACCGGGGATTCCTTACAATTCAACATATTTTTTCTAATTGAAAAAATTCACTTGATTTGTGATGAGTAATTCTTATCCAAGTGATAACTTTTCAAAAAAAATTTCTTTAATATTAATACGGTTAAAATAAAGAAGCGAGGGGTCGTGAAAATGTCTTAGGTTTGAATTGCAAACGTTTTAGCGCACCATTAACCTTCCTTTCGCGTACTTTTCGAAAAAATATTGAAATTTGTTTATCAACTATTAGGTATGCATTTTTTTTTATTAGAACGTTAAACGGTAATTTTGTATTATTCCTGGGGGAAATCCGAAAGTCACATATACAAGAATGACTAATAAAATTAGGAATATTGCTAAAGGATTTTATTGACAATTTAGTAGTAGTAAACGTCGCGAAATGCCTCAAGATGAAATTGGGATCAGTGACAGTTTTACGTTATACGATTATTGTTTGTGCCATTCCATTATCAAATTATGATTAAATCAGTAAAAATTACTTCCTTGTTTCGAATTAACTGCGTATGTTAATAAAAGTTGAACGTCCTCGTTCCTGCACAACCTTTGGCAATTTAACTTGCAACAAGGTTTTTTTTATTAATATTAGCTCGTTTTATTTGTTGTGTAATTTCTGGCACGTCATTTTTATTTGTTATTACAATAATAATTTATGTGAGGAACTTCTCAATTACGTTACTTTTTGTGGACTGCAAATAATTGAATGAACAACTCAAACTAACATGTAATTTAATTAAAATAAATGTAAGTAATCAAAATTCGATTAACTTGATCGAGAGAAAAATATAAACAAATAAATTTTGGCAATTTTTTCAAACCGAATATTTTTAAAAATTAAAAATTTGTAATATCACTCCGAAACTTTGTTTTTTTGCTTATTGTATTAATAGAACTCCATTAATCAATAAATCTCTTCTCCTGTCACTTCTTCCATGCAAACATGAATATAAAGTTTCTCTACTTAAAATAAATGACTGGATAAAAAACATCCTTTTGTGTGAAGGAGTTCGACTTTTGAAAATTATATTTTTTGCTAACTAAATTTTCTTGCATCTACTATTTCTACTACCTTTTTAAGTTTTCTTAAATTGCTCTTTATAATCAAACTCACAAGTTTGTGAACTTTACTTAATTATTTAAAAGCTTTTTACGCTATTAAGAGAACAAGTAGTAAAGTAATTAAAACTGATTTAAAATTATACACGGTGAACCACATTTATAAAATTTAAATTTATTACGTCGCTTTTAATTTGAAATTATGTGCCTACATTGCAAAATATTTTTAAATTTGTCGTGATAAGACCGAGTTTGTAATACAATTTTTCAGAGACCGAAGTATCAAGACTTGACACGAACTAATCTTCTTCTCCACATTCCTCCTCGGGTGGTTCAATATATATTTTTGTACAGTTAGTTAATGTACTTCTGCTGAAATATTATTTCTGCCGTGGTTCAGATTTCACGTTAAGCCGTAGGTTCTTGTTTACAATTAGTCAATTATAATTCGATGTTTAATAATTTAATACTTTTAAAGTAAAATTAAATTAAACTATGATGATGTTAAGAAAAGTTAGACTTTCTGAACACCGGTTGGAATATTATTATATTTTTCTAAGCACATAAATTATTGTAGTCCCTTTTCCACTCATGTGCACACATGGATTTCATATGTAAATACATATTTTCTTTGAGTGCGGGGTTGCAGTAGATTGAATGTACTTCTAGGGTACGTAACTTATACAATTTTAAACAAAACAGTTTCCATAAAGTGGTTCTACAAGAGAATCGTTACACAATTTCAACAAACGTTAAGCGATTTCAATTTTTCTAAGCTCTTTAGAAAAGCAATTGTCTGGATTAAATAATATAAAATGTATAGTTTTTGTGATATTGCTTGTTAAAATTTATAAGTAAAAGTCCTTCAAAAATTTAAAAATCCTCAAGCGTTACATTAATCGCCTAAAAATTTTATATTTTGCAGTGTTTTCTGTTTTAACAGATTTTGGTAAATTTACTTTTTCTATTGTAGTTAAAGAAAAAATAAAAAACCCATTTTCTAGGACTTGAGATTTTCTATGATTTTTGTTATATAGCTTTCATACGTGGAAAACTCTTTTCCATACCATTATGAACCATCGAATTCAAGTTTCAGGAACGTTTTTTTACATGATGTCATCTTTTGGTTTGAAAAACTGTTGTTAAGTAGCTATTGTTATTAATAAAATAATAAATAATTTACTAATTCAGTTTACAGTTGGAATTTTTGATTTTATAAATAAAGGAAAACTATAAAAGCAAACACCAAGAATTTGAAACGAACCCACAGAATACTTATGACTATTAATTTCAAAAATTAACAAGTTAACTTAACAATTAAACAAAATTATTTTTTATAATATTAAAAAATTAAATAATGAGGAAGCTCTTTCGGTTTTAAAATATATTAATCCTGTACATCCTAACCATCACGTTGGTTCTGTTTGCATTATACTTTTACTTCTAAAACGTTTTATGTAATTTCTATGTCAAAATAATTACTTTAAAATCCATTTCAATTAAACAATAATAAATGAGCAATTCTTGCTAATCAAAAAAACAATTATTTTTCAAATCATGCATCCCGGGAATTGTTAATTTTTTTGGGTCAACTATTAATAAATAATTTTTTAACTAATTTTTTTTAATTCAAGTTAAAAAGCTGAGACTGTAGATTGTTTTACAAATAATTAACGATTAATATCTATAGTTGACATGGTGTAGCTTCTTGTTATATTGATAAGAACTAAATCAACAAGAGGTCAGAACTACAATAGTCTTTATTTAGTGAATAATTCCATATCTTTTTCCATTTATTTTGAGCATAGTACTATGAGCATATCAAGTATTTTACATCTGAGGTAGCTTGCTAGACTAACCTCAGTTGTACTATAAATCCTGTTTTTAATTGGTTATAATATCAATTCATCAACACAACACAAGAAAATTAATCCAATTATGGAATTATAATGGGGTAATATTAAAGCAATTTTATTCTTTGTCAAAGTATTTTAATTATTTAAACTTATCAGAGTACACAAAATTAAATTAAATTAAATTCATATCTTTTCAAATTCAAAAACTGACTTCTTCGTGATTGGCTTATATACAACATGAAACTAATAAAACGACGTAAAATTAGATGGGAGTACCCCATAACAAGTTTTTCCACTTTCCCTGCCTCAAGAAGCTTTAAATAAATTTCTGTAAGCTAAAAATTTTGTGCAATATAAAATTGGTAATTAAAGTTTAGAAAGAAATTAAGCGGAATCTATTAAAAACAAAATAAAAATATTTTCTGCGGTGCTTAAGAAATGTTTTCGTGAAAAACGTTTCTATCCGTAATAGATTTTTTAGGTGGCTTTAATTAGAATTTAACGATGTACTTAGTAAAAGCTTAAATAAATGTAAAAAGTCAAGCAAGCATTTTTGACTTGACTTTTTATGGTAAGCAAATTATGTATTAAAATTCAGCAAACATTTTATTTTATCTTCTTGGTGAGTAAATTAAAAAAAATATTTAAATTTTCTTGTGTGTTTATTTTATTAAAATAATTAAACGTAATTTTAATATTGCAAACACGATTATTAAAATTGGAAAACCGTCAGTTAAGAGGAGTAGGCCTCGTTATCTGGAAAAAAGCCACCATAAGGAAATTAAGTTTACTCGCGAGAGATCTTTTTTGTAGAAACTTCCGGATTATTATTCAATATCAATCAAATTTAAAAGTCTTTCATAAAATGTATTTTGTCGCTTTTTGTGTACAAAATTCAAATTCCATTTTACTTTGTAAAAAATGTTGTACGTTTAAATCGTTTTTCTTTTAATTTTTCTTCATTAAAAATTTGATACTTAAATGAATTTAACACTTTTCGGTTGGTTTTTCACTTCGTATTTGCTTTTGAATATACACAATTGGACAATGTAGTATTATTCGAGTGAGTTGACGATTTATTAACCTAAACAAATAAAGCTGTGCATTAATAACGGACGGTTCTGTAAAGTAGCATGCAAATAACATTTTTTGCCTTAAATTTGCTCAACGTTTCATTATTTTGTAGTTAGAATTTAGCCAAAATTTAAATAATTTATTCTTCATACTTCCTTTACTTTTATGCCCTGTGGTGTTTATTAAATCTATTTTATTTTGAGCGCCACGTCTGTTTTCAAGTATATGTGTGTTAAAATTTAATTATCGATAAATTTCTATCAACAACCTGTTATCTTCTATGTGTATGAACTATGAACTTGACCCCCTTTTCAAAAAATTTAAATAGCAAGTTAAGATTTTATCTACTAGTTAGAAATTTTTTATTTTAATTCGTTTAAGAAATTATTACTTTATACCCAAGTAGAATACTATAATTTTTCTAAGTAAAATTAACTGTTTTGAAAGATTCTGTATGCGTTTTAGGAGGCAGGTGATTTGAAATTTTAATTTGAAGTAGTAATTGTGACTGTCAAATTTATGTTATCTTACCCATTGTGATTGGGTCAACTAGAGTAATTATTCACGCCTCCAAGGTTTATTATTCAATACCATGATTAAGACTATTACTAATTTGTAAAAACCGCAATTGTAATGTACATACTTATTACGCAATAATAATATTAAATCGCTTCAAAATTTACAGAATTTGTCATAAAAAGTATTAGATAAATACAACAATAAAATAACAAAATTTCTTAAAGTTTAAAAGTCAAAATTCATAGAATTAGAAAAACAGAATCAACTTTTACTATGAGAACTTTTCTTTTTAAACCAAAGGTGTGAGTAAGGCCTTTGTTTTGGATTTTATGGTCTCTGCTCGAGTTGCTAGTGAGCACCACGTGGGAAGCAATTCGTAACCCAATTCATTGAGTTTGACTATCGTTTTCATCGACTTGTGACATGGTGCATTGTTTTGGTGAAACAACACTTTTGTTTTCTTCAAATTGGGCCGTTTTTTCTCGATTTCATCTTTCAAACGCTCCAACAATGCTATATAATAGTCGCTGTTGATTATTTTTCCTTTACAAGATAATCTATGAACGCGCACCCCAAAATACAGACGCCATAACCTTGCCAGCCGACTGTTATGTTTTTCCTCGCTTTGAATTGAGTTCGTCGCGTGCAGTCCACTCAGCTGACTGCCGATTGGACTCTGGAGTGTGGTGATGAATCCATGTTTCATCCATTGTCACATATCGACCCAAAAATTCGGATTTATTGCGGTTGAACAGCTCAAACACTGCTTCGAATCATCACGTTGTTGTTTTTGATCGACTGTGAACTCACGCGACACCCACTTTGCACAAAGCTTTCGCATGCCCAAATATTCATGCACGATATGTCCAACACATTCTTTTGATATTTTTAGAAGCTCAATTATCTCGATCAACTTCAATTGATCGCCATTCAAAATTATTTTGTGGATTTTTTGTTTTCGTCTGTAACAGCCTCTTTTGGACTTTCACTGCGCTCATCATCTAGCAAACCAATTTAACAAATCACATAAAAATGGTTGCTTCTCCTGGAGCAGAGTCCAGATAACACTTATCAAGCCAAGTTTTTGTTCCAGCACTATTTTTTTCCCATTAAAAAACAGTGTTTCATTAACACAACAAATTCCTTTTTATCCATTTTTTTCCAATAACAAAAGCTGTTATACTCAAAATGCTATAACTCACAAACCAATTGTCCAATCGCTGTCAAATTTTGACACGTATCGCTTAAAGATTGGTTCTCACTGAAAATCATATAAAAGAAAATCTATTGTAGACCTCTCTTAGAAACGATACGATTTTCAGCGAACCTCGTACATTTTCCACAAAAAGTCCGAAAGTGTATAAATTTAGCTTTAAAGACTTACACACAGGAAAAATTCAAGAGCTCACATTTTGACCTTTGAGATGTCTTGCGTGACTTTGAAAATCATCGTCGTCTAAACTATTGAAGAGAAATTTATGCTGTAGTGAAGCTTTTTTGTAAAAAATTTAATATAGTTAAGTTGTGTTGTATTCCTTACCATTTTAGCAGCATTTCCAATGTAATTCTCGATGTCCTGACAGATTCCATGTTGTTGTCCTGATCTACTCACCAATTAACTCATAAAAAAAACAATTTATTAAGCGACGGGTTTCAATTCGTTCAATTGTGAGTAAACATAATAACAGAAAATAATTATTGTGCAAATTATTATTGAATGAAAATCGAACAAGCTCAGTAAACGCAATAAATCCGTAAGCTTTCGACGATAGTTTACATTTAAAAAAACGTGACACACTGGAAATCTAAACGAAAATGTTTAGGAGATTACCTTGAAAACCTACAATTTTTCACGAGCTCAACGTTAAATGAAACATTTTCTTTTTAATTAAAAATTAAATGCTCACACGGAGACATTGTTGAATAATCAGCTCAAATTGAAAATAAAACATACATTTTTTTATTTAAAAAAAGCGGACTAAGTTCATGGGCATCAACCTTTTTTAAATATTTAAAAACTTTCAATTTTTAAGGGGAATCCTGCAGAGGAAAACATTTTTGAGCATCTTTACTTTCCCCGGGATTGATAAGATAAAAAGTAATCAATCTTCTGTTATTAAAAAATATGCACAATTTCAAAATGTTAGAAATTTTTTTATTATAGATAATGGCTTGTTCGTCAATATAAACTAACTCAATATTGACTTAATTACGTCAATTAAATTTTGAAAATATTTTCATGAAATGTTGAAATAATCAAATCGTAACAATAAAGATTATTACAAAATCCGTGCATATCTATTTTTAGAGAAGAGTTCAAATAAAGCTGCCGATGACGTTGGGTCATATTATCTAATCAAAATTGTACTTTGATCACATACGCACAAATTGGATCTCCCAAATTACAGCACATCTATTAATTAATACATGCAAATTATTACAAAATTATTATTTGCATTGCGAAAACCAGTTTTCGGTGAATTTAAAAATATTGTAAATATTTATTTCAGAGAACAATTAATTATTACTTTGCAGTAATAAATTATGTGATAAGGCCTTATACATATATGGTCGTCATGGAAATATTTTTATTGGTTTAAAATTATGCAATGTTTAACCATCAATTTTTCAGATTTAAACTTTGACTTTCAATATTTATGTGAAAGGAATAGGAAATGGAACTCTCTAGATATGTTCGTCATCAGATTTTCATTTTATTGTCTTCTTGGGCCCAGCAATTTTGTTCTACACTTATGAGAAACGTGATCACTTCTATCACGTGCTTCACGTTATTTTGAAGGAAGGCGTCATACAGCAGTGACGTCAACAATTTCAAACGATTTTTCAGGTGTAACAAGTTTACTTGATGTCAATGTTTTTTAGCATCCCTTGTTTGGTTGTTTGGATCGTCTAAATTTGTCTTAGCTATACAAACGTAAACTTCTTTGTTGTTTCGTGTTATAACAATTAGCGAATCGGTTGACAAAGTAAGAATGTGGTTCGTTCGGTGGAATTCTCAAAACAAATAATAATGTTGTTGGTATTTACGCAAAAGTTAAGTGCGCTAAAATTAGTTTATGTAACACCAGCATGTTTAATAAAAATTTAAATATTATTTGGTTTTGATTACAATTTAATTTTTATTTGATGTCGAGCTTTTGATAAATGGGCTGATTTGATGTTTATACACAAGCAAATTACATGATTTTCGATATAACTTTTTATAATAAAAAGTCCACTTTAAAAATATTCAAGTGGTTAATTTATTCTAAAATTGAATCAATTATCCCTTTTTAGTTGGTCGTTAACAATTTTTGGTTGGATGAACTGTTTATGCTGATACTTCCTTCTACTATTACGAAATCATAATTTTTTACCTCATCTGACGCATGAATAGATTACAAGTGTTGATAATTAATTTTAAGAAAGATATTCCGAGAAGACTAAATTTTTTAAGTTAATTTCTTCTTATTTAACAGCACGCAAAATAAATTGGTTTAAGGACCACCCCGTACAATAATAATTTATTTTTAATGAGCAAAAAAAGCTACGATATTTAATGTAATAACAAAAGTTTTAAACAGCAGTTCAACTTGAATTAAATATGATAACAAAATTAAGACTATAATAATTAATCTTAATTTTTGAGCAAAATTTGGAGCGTGCCTGTAATCCTTGAAGTAATAAACTCCAGAGGGTTAAACGCAAAAGTGGAATTTTCT
Organism: Lycocerus yunnanus; assembly: GCA_036346125.1. Classification (NCBI taxonomy): domain Eukaryota; kingdom Metazoa; phylum Arthropoda; class Insecta; order Coleoptera; family Cantharidae; genus Lycocerus; species Lycocerus yunnanus. The sequence continues at coordinate 2,771,698 of JARFIX010000017.1, forward strand.
GTTAGGAAAGGCACCCCTACTAAGCCCATTTATAATCATTCAGATTTTGTTAAGAAAAATAAACCCTTAGGATATACGGTTTTCACAAAAATAGTCATTTACGCACTTTTAAAACGTCGGGAAATCTTTTCATAATATTTTTCAAACTTGGTAAATTTTTTTAATTAAACGGAAAATTAAGTTCATTTTTTTATTGCTTTTTTATTTGTTTATTTACTCCTTTAGAGTGGTTGTAATTAATAAACATATTAACGTACTTGATGGTTTTTCATTCACTGTTTATGCATTTCGTTTAGAAATTTTAATTTAAAGATGCGTCAATATTTAAAAATAGCAACGGAATAACATCAAATCTTTCCATTAATTACCAAAGTAATTTTTTAATATAAACAGATTGATTTAGTGTAATAAATTTCTACGTCGAATTATTGAAATAATAAACTGGCATAATTTTAAACAAATGCGTCACATTTCACTTAAAATTTATAAAACTTTTGCAAATTAATAAATAACGCCCTGTCGTGTAGAAGTGTTTCCTTTTGTTAAGATCCTGCGCGAAAGACGTAAACTCGTCTAAGAAGATAATGTGTAATTCATAATTGCCATTGAATGACCAATTAAATTATAAGGGTATTACTCCGCACAGTCTTATTCCAAAAATTATTTCATCTCACTGCAACATTTCCAGTTTATGTAACAAGAAATTGTAAATTTTGAGAACTAAAGAATTACAAACGCATTCAGATTGTAGGCGAAGCCCAGAGGAGTATTAGAGAGACCTTCTTCTTTCCAATTTTTCTGCAGCTGTTCTGAATATCTTACATCTTCTGCTTTGTTATCGGCGCTTCTAAGCAGATGTGCTGGTTGACAATCTCTTAATCGCTTATAGAAATTAAGTCCAATCCATTATTATTAACTTATCACAGTTGTTGAATGCCATAAATGCCAAATTCCTGCGATAAACAATGAAGCATAATATATTATATGGGTTTAGTGTATTTCCAGGATATATCGATAATTTATCTTAAATTTAGACATCTCCTTGAGTTTCTGAACCTAAACCTCCTTGTTTGGGGTGGCATTTTCCAGACTTGATAGGCCTTTAGCCTTTAGAAAGTTCTTGCCAACGTGTAATATCAGCGCAATTGACCCACACTTCTCTTTCGATCTTTTGTACATTTGGTATTGGGGAAATATGGATTCTGTCTAAAATCCTTTAGACAATCTCTAACTGTCCACACTTTTTGTCATACACGTAAATCAATCTTGACGAGATTCTTCCCCATTACCTGCATTGCCCCTAGGTTAATGTTATCTGTTCCTGGCAACGTGTTTAGTTTAAGTTCGTCTATTGCTCCGTTTGTCCTTCAAATTTTCGTTTGTTTTCACTTAATCTTTATCGTAATATATTATTTAAAAGTAGGTTTTTAATACCTTTAAGTTCTGAGCTTCACTTGTAATCTTCCCCCTTGTATCATTTTTTATGATCAACGAATTTGGAACAACGCTTTTATTTATTTTCTTTATTAGTTTGTACAGTTTTCGTGATATTGTGTTTAGCATGTGTTTAGGCTTTCGCTTTACTGATTCTACATCTCTTCGGTAGTTATGCTATTCTGTCTGTTAGTCTGTAATCTCTGCAGTTTTTTCCTAGTATTTCACAAAATTCTATCTTGGTCTCAATTTACAATTTCCTACTAGGATTCCTTTTAAATGGTATCTAAAACTTGAACTGGAATTGGGCTGCCGACAATTTATGATCCTTCCGGAAGAATCGTGGGGTTTCAAAATAATTTTACCAGGGGTGAGTATTAGAATGTTTAGAATAAGAATTTCCAGGTGTATAATTGTTGTTAGCAAACTGTGTTTGTTATCGATAAACTTCCACGTTCTTGCCGCTTTTTTTTCTACACTATTGGTTTGGAATCAGTTATGACCTTTCCAATACATATGGTCGACTATACCTTTTTCTTACGAATTTTTCGATGCAAGTGTTATTTTTGTTAATTATTTTTGAAAGTCATTTGTCAACTAAAAAACTAAACCACTTAAGATTGCATACAAGTAACACAAACATGCGTAGGTGTGTCTTTGTTTACTTAATGGAATAACCTTGCCGAATGCACATTGGTATCTACGTATCTACATAATGTGTATTGATTTAAGAATTTCCGGGTATCTTAAAATGTCAAGTTCAAACGATTCATCGCAAGATGTAAAAAGATTTGCAAATTGAATATTGCAGAAGAATACGATTTTAAAAATACGGGAACATGTAAAAAGGCATATGATACTAACCATCGCCATGTTATCAACAGAAGAAGTCAATGCGCTTTCCCGCTTTTGAAATTAATTTGATGAACCTCGATACGCTCTGAATAGCCCACCCTTAAGCGAGGCGCACAACGGAATTTGAAGTTAAACTAACTACAGTTTGTGAACTAAATTAGCTAACGTTTTTTTGTAGTTGTGTATGTGCATAACAAATATGATGCATTTTATTTTTAAATAAAAAATACTGAAGTACTGGTATAACCGTCGATTAAGTTAGCATGATGTATTTTCAAATTTTTCAAAAATGTTGTTTCAAAAATATTCGAATATTTGTTACATTTTAAGAAACAATCTTTTAATATTTTTGTTCTTTTAATAGCAGAATATGAGATAAGCTAAACACTGAAAAATTACCATGATTATAATTAGTTCAAATGGCAATCCAATTGAGCACTTGAATGCCAAAATGAACAATCCACCTTGACTGACTATTTAAAATGGAAAGTAACCTAAATCAAATCACAATTATCAGAAGAAGAAACTGAGCAAAAATGCTCAGTACATCTGAATGATATTGCTACGGAAACTTAACGTTACTCAATGTTTGACACAGAAATTTTATCTTTATTGCTCACTTTATCCGACTGCCTTTTTCGTTCTCTTGCTGCCTTCCAAGAGCATCCTATTCTTTCTTCTGTTTCTTATTATACTTAAATATGTCACTAAAATTTCAAAAAAACTCAAAATTCTCACCTTCACAAAGGCTCATTTAGCCCATTGATAGCAATAGCTTAGTGTCACATCTACCACCTCCCTAAGACTTAGACCACCTTTACTACAGCTTTTTTCATTACATATACATTAAAAGTAACAAAAATAAAAGCCAACACCCCCAAAAATACTGCCCTTTCCTCGTTTCGAGTTTTCTCTTTATCTTCCTTATCTTTTACTTTTTGTCAGAAGCGTCGTGATCAAGTTGGCAAGCCAAAATGAATTTTTATGGGCGTATAATTTATGGGTGGTTTCCGTTACCTTCCCCATAATTTACAGATCTATATTGAACTTTCAATCTATATTTTTTTATATTTTCTATCATTCACGCTATACTGCTGGTATTATCGGCTACTGCAATCGGGGTACTGATTGGTAAACGTTCACTTAAAATTCAAAATGTGTGGTTACACCAAAACACAATATGATCCTAGATTATCTTTTATCGATCGATAGCTACAAACAGGAAAATATTACATTCAAGATAAATTTTGGAAGTATCTAGGCCCGAACATTTTTTTTCTTTCTATTTTTTTACCAATTATATTCTTTGCTGATTTTTTCTTTATTTCAGAGTTAGTTTTTGGTTTAGTTTCGTTCTTTTTAAAATTCGCATTTCATGTTCATAGAATTACACTATTGCAAAAATCTTAGCATTATTATCCGTTTAAAAGTGTAATTTATTATTTTTTCCAAATTATGTTAGAAATCTTATCCATTATAGATTTTTTACGGACATACTATGTAGCTATACCGCAAAATTCGGCAGGGTCAAAATTGGACTCAAATATTGAATAGAAATATTATACAAAAGTCAAGATAAATTGCAATAAAAAATATTATAATATAAAATAATGTGTAAAATGTATTTGGTGTAAACATAGGCGCCCCCAAGAGAGGTAATTGTTCAGAATTACCTTTCGGTCATTTTCCATCATTGATGGATATCTTACGAACCTTTTACTGCATCCTTCGGCAAAGTATCAATCTTATTGTGATATAAATACTAAACTAGGATTTACCCCAATAATTAGTTTAAAGCGTCGTAAAATGGCTCAAACGTCTTCAAAAAAGGATTCAAGAACCTTCACTTTAAGCGTCATAAAATATAAAGTACAATATTTCCTGTATTTTACTTGCTTCTTTCAGCGCCAATAAAATTTTCCGATTTAAATGTATTAGAAGCAGTAAAAAAAGGTTTTTTTTCAAGTTTGAGGTTAAAAGTACCTCTCGTTGTTTCTAAAATATGTTTTGAAATTTGCTGTTCGTTTTATTGCATATTATGTCGCATTGGAACGTCAATTATTGACGTATTACCAAAAATACACTGTAATGTAATATATTATTATGTAGACCTATTTGTATTTTCGTTTCACACCTTAATAGTCAACTTAACCTCAAATATTGGCGGATAAAATGAAAGCCATCTTTTTTAAGACTTGCGAAACTACAAATTATGCATTTTGCCTTTGCAATTAAAACTGCTTTCTGGTTTTGGTGCTTTGCTTTGACAACTATGAGCTCCTGTAGATTTAATTATACTTACAACTTTAAGTAATAGTTAACATGATACTTAATAGGGAAAATCTGTATTACCCTACTGTATAATTTGGAGTTTGTATACTAAAGACCAGTATATAGGGATTTGTTAATGATGATACAAAGTTCTCCGTCTGTTTTGATGTGGTGCTGGTATTAAGATAATTGTTTAGCTTAATGCATATATTTGTTTGTTAATCGATGTTTAAATCTCGAGGGTATATAAAATAATCTATTTGAATTAATGACGACCCCAACAGCTAAAACCTTTTCAAGTTTTAGGTTACATATTTTGTTATACAACAACAAAATTATCTCTTGTATTTGATAAGCATCCTAACATCCATTACGTTTGCGTTAACTTTTTATTTCAAAAGACTTAAACCACTATTCTTGTTTTTAACTGTGATTTAGTGTAGCTTTAACGTCAAATTAAAACGAAAATCGCCTTTCTGTTCTGAAATAAAAGATACCCTTGTTATCTGTGCAGCGGACTGTCCAACTTTAGTGACACACATGTCCAGATAAATATTTTATTATCAAATTTACACTCCAATAAATTAAAATTCACGCAGGACACTTACATTAATTTTTTTAATCTCTGCTATGCTGGTATTTCAAATTTTTGTATGTTGAGACACATTCCCATTCATTTCCTGTCAGGATGAAATACTTTGTTGCGTATTATATACTAAATCAAAGAAAAATATTAAATGATATGTGGCTTACAAAACAAGTAAACCTCTCGGTATGTCCGTGGTCTAACCGCGTTTTGCGAAATCAAATTTGTATGAACAAACAATAAGCATACAATTTATTACCATAACTTCAGATTAAATTAATTCGTGCAATGCTTTGTCAAAGCGGGCAATGTGTAGTTGGCATTACAAGAAATTGTAACCAAAAACAAAAATATATTTCAAATATTTTATACTGTACATAAGAAGTATTGGTTTAACGATATACCGGGTACCAACCAACCCCAACATAATATAAGAAAATAACAAGAAATAATATTTTTTTAAAGCCCTTCGATTATTAGTTCTCCTTCTCATATATTAACGTATAAGTATGAAAATGGAATTTTTCCGTGTCTGAACATACTCAACATTTTCTCTATAATTTTTTAACACATTAAAAAGCTACCTTTTAAAAAATATTTGCCGATATAGGCTAAGGCGGTAGGTCGACAAAATTTCAGCAAAAATCCAACCCTAAAGGACAGTTTTATGCCAAAATTTTTAGATAGGATGTGATCCGAAATTAAAATCTAATTGCATTCCAATACGACTCTTGAAACTCTAAACGAACATTGCTTGTAAATTATTGGTTCCAGAAATAAAATAAAACTTCTGTAAAAAAAAATTTGTGGAAAAATGTATTTACTGCTATAACCGAAAATTTACTAAATAACTATTTACTAAGAAAAATCTGTTTTCGATCTAATGCTTCCAAGACCAATTTTATTTTAGCAAAAAGTGTAGACGTGAGCTTTTGACTCCACAACAAATTAATTTTTGATCAAATTGTTGCCATATTGTTGGTTCATTTGAAACAATTGAAAATTAAAATCAGATATCTTCTTATAAATAATATTGACCTGCATTTTTTTGTTATACTGCGAGGAAAATATTTCAGAATGAAATATTTTGAGTTTTAAATTTTTTCTACTTCTCCTCCCTTTGAGAAAGTTTAAACCAATTCGACTAGTTCAAACTTCCAAAAAGTCAAAAAACCTATCCAACGATTTTTATAGCAATTTTTTCTACTAATAACTTTTTTATATAACTTTTCGGCAACTTTTTTGAATCCGACCGTTGTTTACGTTTAAATAAAAAAAACTCAAGTTTTATCAAAGAACTTCCGAAACAGTTGAGTAAACACGTCAGATACCAATCTTTATAATGATATTTTTTATATATAATTAATTTATGTTTATAAATTTTACTAACTTAGTAAATTTAAAATACCCACTGAGTCACTTTGTAAAAACTCATCATCGTAGACTCAAGGTTACTCATTATGAGAACTTTGATCTGAACCTGTATATATGCGACATGAATGAATATAGGATAATAGCGGCTTGGTGCTTTCAAAAAAAATTTCCTTGAAAACAACAAAGTAATAAGTACGTAATGGGAAAGTAAACTGTTTTTAAAGCACAAATTCAATTTTTGAAGTTCTCTAATTGCGAAAGAACCATATTTCCAAAACGTCTGTATGTCTGTAAGTGCACCGTGGAATAAATTTTCTACGTAGTAGTTACACAGCGCGACAAATACATGGTTACGTTTTACCGGAAACGATTTACCGGAAGTAGACTGTTACTTACCCGGGTTATTATTTATTTCAAATATTTTTCATACGGAGCACAATACAAACAAATTTTAAAACGAAAGTTATTTATTACTACGTCATTTTCTAATATTATAATATTTTTTAAATATGAACATCCGATTTCTTACTAAATTTCAATTTGTTTTTTTTAACCAATAATTTTATATTTTGGAACAAATTAAGTTTAATAAAAAATTATGTTTTATATATTGTAACATACCATGATGAGACAGTAAATTATAAATCGATAAGCAGTTTAGTAAAGAAAACAAATTTGAAAATCCTAATTACATTATGTAAATGAAGTGTCTAAAGCACAAATTCATAATCTCTTCTTTTCTACCCAAGTTTTGCTCACTAGCAAAACTTGAAAACTTAACAAATTTTAATTTAAATGCTTCTTTTTAAGACACAACGAAGGCCAGTTGAAGAGAAAGAGATTAGAAGGTGCTTGATTGGTTTTGCATTATCAAACGTTTTCGATTTAGTGCAGTTTACGAACAAATCTCTTTTGAGGATAACCTTTTAGGTTAATTTTGAACATAAAAGGGAACAACTTTTAATTGTAAAATTGGCTTTTGTTTAAAATGATTGATTTCTAAGTGCTTTTATTGCTGTTTTTATTAAAACGATCGACGAAAAAGTACATCGACGTCGTTTACAGTTTGTTTTAACTAAAGCAATTAGGTTAAAATGTAAGTAATTATCTCTCATGTATAATTAATTGAATTTTTAAGCGCTACTTAATAAAATAACGATTTATTTTTTATTAAAGGATTATTAAAGGATATTTGTATATAAGAGTTATGTAATATGCTTACTATACTCACAGGATTAATTATTATACAACTTGTTATTCGAGAAAAACATCATATTTAATATATAAAATTGATAATCAAATATTAGCACAAACTCACTCACTTGTGGGTTGGGTAACAGACATATACAAGCCTTTTGTGGTTTAGTGAATAGATGTGGAATATTATTAACAAGCAATTTGAGGTTTTAATAATCATAACTTAATTAATCGAATGAATTCGGAATACCTTGATGATGAATTTAAAGTTAATCGAATTAAAGAGGTTTCGGTGAAACCTTTCTGCAATTCCTAGAAAATTTTGATATTTTTGAATTGATTCGTTCATAAATGTTTAAACTGACTACCTTTTCAGAAGAACGAAGCAGGGAAAAATTTCGAATTTGACAGATTAAGGTCGTTTTTACAGTTGTAATTAATTAAAAAAGAAATTGTGTGGAAAACTACTTTTGGCCCTGACATTCAAATTGTAGAATATATTTTTATTGATAGTTGAAAACTTTGAACTTGAACCTAGAATCATTCTTACAGTAATAATTATTATATGTTATTGAAAAGAAAACTAGCTAAACAATTTTTTGTAAATCCTTGGGAATTCAATTGTACACAGGAATTTCCAATGCATTAACTACTCGGTTTTCAGTAAAGGAAGCATTATAAAATTTTAGTGGTAGAAATGACATATTTTTATCAAAGTATGCTAATGTTCTTTGAACACCATTTGCATATCTCATTACTAATTATCAATTTTGAAAATTAGCTATTCAAAATTTAATGATTACTGATGATAAGACAGCTGACCCAGTAACCCGGTAAATATTATTTACCTAAATATTCTAAAATTTGTAACCATTTTAAAGTTTGTTAATATAAATTCTACTTAAAACTCGCCTTAGATATTCACGTTATCGTTGGTTCTAACCAAAATTGGCTAGCAATGGTTTTCAAATTCCCCCAGAATAAAAATTATATTATAAAACAATCAAATTCGATTTGAAACCAAAAACTATTATCCAAGTACAACGTCTAACCAAATTCAATTCTACTTAGGGACCACCGTGACGATTTTCAGTTTTTAGAGTTTAATACCAGAGAAGTAAAACCAAGGTTAGTATCCTACTTTTAAAGTCACAAAGAAACTGTAGCGCTAATGGAAAATTTTGAGTATACTGCACTATCCCACTAAGTATATTGTAATCTATTTAGAGAATAACGTGAAATTTTTACCAAAAATAATTAAAATGAGAAATTCACATTTACGCCAAGTTGATTTAAAAGTTTGAATCCTAGCCACAATCTAATTTTAACTAAAAATTCAGCATTAACTGGTTATTTTGTTATTGTACTTGTAAGTAGTAAATAGTAATACAGATCACTAATTAGTAATTATGTACCTTAAAACAATTACCAATGCGGTCAGAGTGTAAATCGTGAAACTAGTAAAGAAACCATTATTTTGTTTAAAAATTTGTTTAAAAATTGCTCCCAAAAATTACTTTCTCAAAAGCAGTTTTGATAATAGTACCTGCTTGAAAATTCTTGTCCTAGTCACAGCATTAAAGGACGTTTAATATTGAAAAATTTTCACTGCAGGATTAAAATTAGCAACATGTTTTAACACCTACCCCAACATAATCAATTATTAAAAATTGTATTAATTGTATAGTTCAAAACGAAATACAGCTGTCTTAAGATCATATGGAACTTTCTTTTGAGATCAAATAAGACTTCTTATTATCGGCAGGTAGTGCTAAGTGCACAAGTTCATTAATAATCCAGAACATTAACAAATCGTATGAACATTTGTTCTAAATGAACAAATTTGAATTCAAACGCGGCTAATAAGGTCACTAAAGTTTTACAATTCAAAATAAAAGCGTTAAATAAGTACGGAAATGGCGAACGTCATATCAAATATTTACGTAAATTATAAAATCGATACAAATAATGCCATCAATGAACAATTATTGTTATACATACGTGCATTGTAGTTGAAATTTAACGCGTTAGATAAACAAAACGTGAAACATTGAATAAGTAAAACTCAAAAGTATGAAGTGGTTGTTCCTTAAAATCTTTTTAAATACTTCTAATAAGATCAACTAATAATACCAACAGCTATTGGGATAATTTTTAGTAACGTTTTTCTCAATGCAATAATACTACTTGAAAACCAAAATCCTTATAATAGTGAAGTTGTTTTTATTAAACTCCTCTTGAGTTTCTTTCTCTATTCCACATTATCCTACTGCGATACGGACATAGTTGTCATCTTCCATTTTAGCTCAGGCATTTCACACAGCCCTAAGCTATGCTAGCGCCAATCTCTATTATAATAACTATATGATATATTCATGGGAAAATAATCGAGTGGTTTCCCGTTGCCTGCCAGATCTTCTAGCATTAACTAAACTTGGTTCATCCGCCTCCGCCTTTGGAAACGATTTATTTCCGTTAAAACTGCAAGTAGCTCTAGTCTACCAAGGATGGAGTTGAACTTTTATCTCTCGGCGTTCTACCAGTTTCCATAAATTTTTGCCATATTTACCACCAGGAAATGTTATAGATTGAAATTTTTTATCCGGTTTATCGGGCACACTTTTTAATTATGAATCACTAAACTCGAAAAAATTTAAATTTTGCAGAGTTTGTAAATTTCGCAAAACAAACAATTAAATCTGATCAAGTTAATCCGATTGAAACTGTAAAAGCACTAAAGCTATCAAAAATTATTCATACCGATGCAAATTTTCCCTCTGTGCCTTTTTGCGTCATCCAAAAAGGCTTCTATAGGCGACGATGGAAAACCAACTGCAAGGGTGTCGCGTTGGAGTCTGGTCAAAGTTAATCCACAAAATTCAAGCACAACTATAGTAAATTATATGTTGTAATCATTTGAACATTTATACTTTAGTGTTACCAAAACTCTTCAAATACGTACTCGTGACTAGTGCCGAACAAATACTTCGGTTAACCGTTAAAGTATCGATTAATCGATTTTGATCAATAATAAAATCAATAAAAATAATAATGCTTTTGGTTAATCAAATAATCGTTGATTCCATTTGTGAACATCAGATTAAATTTGCAATCAAATGGCAACACTAGATTTTTATTACACCCAAAAAATTTTACTTTAGAATCCACGAAATTGCAGGTAAAATCAAACTTTTCGTTTTATTTTTGAAAAGGCGTCCAGGTTTTATTTATTCAATTATAGAGTAACGTGATTTTTGATCCATACAAGTCTGATTGTGATACTTTCGTTATCTTTATGATGCATGAGTCTCATTATTTTCATTATTATGACGAGATAGAGTTTATTTCTTTCAAGTTGATCGTTTTAATTTTGATTTGAAAGCTACAAATGAAATGCAATTTTTGAAAGTACAGAATTTGTTAATCTTTTAATTTTATCTGATTTGAAAGCAAATACTTTCGATTGAAAGTACAGATTTTTAATTTTAAAGTTTAAATTTCTTTGCGTGTACATATACCAGGTGTAGAAGTATGAAATCGGAATGTTTTCATAAAATTAAATGTCTGTTGTTCGAAAATAAAAAATTTTATTCAAAATAATTTCCATCGACATTTATACATTTTTCCCACCTCTCCGGCAGTTTATGAATGCCACGCTAAAAAACTGTTCTCTTTTTGAAGCAAACCAGATATCAAGCCATTTTTGTACATCTTCATACGAATTGCAGCGCTGCTCAGCGACAGCGTATCCCAATGATGCAAACAGATGAAAATCAGACTAATCAGAATCAAATCAGTATCTCTAAACTGAACGCCTCGATCGTTTTCCTGACCCGTTTTGATATGTGTGATGGGGCATTATCATGAAGCAAAGTTACTTTGTGTTGCCTTTTTCCATATTCCGGTCTTGTTTTACGTAATTCTCCATTTAAATCAATCATTTGCTGTTGATAACAATCAGTGTTCACCAGGTTTTAACAGCTAATTGTAAATAACACCCTTCTGATTTCATCAAACGGTGGTCTCCTACGCTCTTTGTTACTCTTGTCGCTTAATCGTGTATAATTACATTATATAATAATATAATACATCAACTATACAACATTTGGCTGCTTTCCCAATCCTAATCTCCATACCTCTCAATCGTGTACCATTTCTTCATCCAGACCTATACCCCGCATTGCCTTTTGCATGTCTTCATTCCATAACTTTCGGGGATGTTCTCTCTTATTTTTTCCTGGTGATTTCCATAGAAATTTTTTTTTCGGCAATCTTTTATCTTCCATATGTAGTAGATGTCCAAACCATTTAACACCTCTTATTTCTATCCTATGTATAACATCTTCTTCTTGGGTCATTATGTATCTGAATATCTCATTTCTTTCTCTTTGTGTTCTTGATATCCTGGCACTCCGTCGCAAGTAGTCCATCTCTACCGCTTTAAATCTGCGTTTGACGTGTTCTTTCATTGTCCACACTTCGGTTTCGTATGTGAGAACGGGCTCTACCATAGTTCTACTTATTCTCTTTTTATTGGGTTTCGATATATTTTTGTCCCACCAAACCAAATTAAGGGATCCCAGTACTTTTCGCGCTTTCAGTATTCTTTGGTCCATTTTCCTATACCATCTTTATCCACCATTGCTCCCAAATATCTAAATTCATCCACTTGTCGGATCTGAGTCCCCTCATCCACCAAGTCCTCAAATCTAGCATCCGAGCCCATCACAAGATATTCTGTTTTAAATTTTTAATCCACTCATCCACTCGACAAGCATTCGATGCAATTCTGCAGCAGTTTTCTTCAAATGAAAACAAGAAACCATAATACTGTTCGCAAATCATAGTTGTAGGAACAAAACTCGCCATGTTTAAGGTTATCAAAAAATATACTTGTGCATGAAATTTGAGTTGTGTGTTAAAAATCTTTCTCCGCTGTTAGAGGGAGATGATGGCGCTGCAGAATAAGTCTTACGGTGCATAAACTGATGGTTAACTGCATCTTGAAGCTTAAGTCCGTGAATTACTAAGCCGAGCACCCGGTTCGAATCCGCTGGGATGAGAATTGTATTCTGATCGTCTTCCGCGTCAACACGTTCGGCAAGCGCGACGTGTATGCCAGGGTCTCTCAGGAAAACCAAACCAATTCTTTAAAAAAAGGTTTGGGACAATGAGAGAAGCTTATGTCCAACCGTGGACGAATATGGGCTGACTAAGAATAAATGAAAAATAATTTGTTTAATTGTTAAAATTACAAATGAGCAATAAGCCAGTTGAACTGAGTACTATGGAATGATAAAACAACAAAAAGAAGACCAAAACAATCATTTATAAAACAATAATAGAAAGTATAACGCCGAAGTATGGGTAGTGAACGATGGGAATAAGAACAAGCTAAAAGCCTTAGAGATAAACTTTACGACACGTAGTTGTGGCGTGTTCAGACTTGATCATGAAAAAAATTACAAAATCCGAAGAAAGAAGACTCAATAATAGACACAATTGAGATCAAGATATTGAAATGATTTGGGTACGTACAAAGGATGAACAATCGGAAATGGTCAAAGAGAATATGGAATTAGAGAAGGAAGAGAAGAAGACCAGCAAAAACTTAGAAGAAGGAGGTAGAGGAGGCGATGGAGTGTAAAGATTTGGAAGATGGGAATTGGACGGACAGAGAGGCTTGGAGGAGAAACGGATAAGACCATAAACACTCGTTTATACTGTTTTTAATATATAATGTGTATTGGAAGTTAATAATACTCAATTTAATAAAAGATAAATACCGTATGAATATTGTCTTTTATAATAATATGTATTAGTTTGAATAAATTAATTGTTGAGTACTCGGAATTCTTTGCATATATTCTAGAAGTATTAACTAATAAATAATCTTAAACATTATATGAAATCACCATTTCAAATAGACGATACCCAGACTCTTTACTTCAAGTGCTTTTTTCCATCCGTTTCCAAAAATTGGATTATCAAATGTTTTATTCAGCAATCAATCGATTATTTAATTGTGTCGGTTAATCGATTATCGATTGTAAAATTTTCAAATTCTCCTACCCTACTCATGACGCTATGAGCGTATGCGTTCATGAACGTATCATGCAAGAATCTATTCACAGATATTTATTCTTTTCTTGGAAAAATATCTGAACAAAAAGTCTTATTTATACCGAAGTCTGATGCATTAAACTTAGCAGTTCCGATTAAGATAGTGGTCGCTCCTTCCTAAGTAAACATACTCAAAGACCTACGTGGAATACATACCACGTCACCAATAAATTAATAACAACTAAACACTGAGAATTGAATCTACATATGATTCTATAGGTCAAGTTTCCTTACAGTTAATTAGCTCTTTTACTCTCTACTCTTCCCTCTATTCTGATACGATTACCTGAAAAAAATTTCTGAAGTCGAGAGTGGTAATTAAACTTCTATTAAAAAAACTAAAATAAAAAGTTTTTACAAAAACCGTGTTGTTGCAGCTCTTAAAAGAGCATAATAAAATGTATTTATTTTTATCACATTTAATAGTTTTATGTTCTTCGGTGATACGTGGTGAATACTTAATCCATTAATATGGTGTTAGCATGCTACACCGGTAGTTTTGAAGGCCGAACTTTGAATTTAATTTTATCCGGTTCTATTTATACAATCAATTCAAATTTTTGAAAAATACTTTGATTGTGTAATTTCGAAAAAATAATTAAAAGAATCTGTTTTATTCCCACGTTGAGAACGATTTCCCAGTATTGATAGGTTGAAGTTCAAGAATGCTACGATTAATGTGATGGACATTTGTTGTTTATATAATTAAATTTTGATAAAATAAATCACCGAAAGGTAATAATTTGTTATTTAATTGCTCAATTTTAAAACCACGTATTTACAATAATTTGCTAATTAGATATAATAATAAGTGATACACACTATCACTATTATTCAAATTATTGCGTCAACACAATCTAATTGATACTTTCGGTTCATTTTTCATAGAATTATAAAAAAATTTACTTATTTAAAAATTCATAAATGTATTACATACATTAAAAATTATTATTCTAAACGGTAAAAAAAATTTGGTTCAAGGTTTTCTAAATAATACAAGGAAATGTTAATTCTGTAGGGTCTACACAAAACAGAATCCGAGTTTTCCAAAAATAGGTGCGATCTTTGCACCCACGACCGTTGCCAAAAGCATACATAGTAAACTTTAGTTATAGTATCAAAAAATAAAGAAGGTAAATTTGGAATATGAAAGGAAAATTTTGAGTTTCCCTGCTTTGTGTACTTTTAGCTATTTTAAAATACTGTTGGTTTATTTATAAAAATCGGTAAACACAATGCACTTTACAATTTGGCACCAAAACACTCGACACTTTATTCCTGCACGCCTGAGGCACATGCTTGAGGTTTTTTTTATTATTTAATCTTAAACCAAACAAGTTCATCTTGAAGATCTGTAAGTCAGTATTAACGATACTTCTTTCCTACACCTAACTAGTTATTTTCCAAATCCCAAGCTTATCTCATTGCAAACCAAGCATGAATATTTTTTTAAAGAATATCCAGTTTAAAAAGCTTTACGCTATTATGGTGGGAGTATAGTCTAGAGAAGTCATCGTTAGTGTAAATATGGAACGTGTGTGTTCAATACTATTATGATCGAAAATTGTGTTATGTGAGTTTTCTGTATACAAAGAACTTCCAGTTTTCCTTGACCTACGCCTTGATAAAGTGAGTAATTAACTTTGAAATTGCGCGCTCTCATTTAGTTTCATCGCTTCAATTTTTTCACTCGCCCTTTTTGTCTTCCGACTACATAACAACCCCATTTTTTCAATTTTAACCGTTCATCTATTTTCATTTAAAACTTTTTTGAAAATTGTCAATATTTATCAAATGGCAGATTTAATTATAACTTGAAATTTTGCCAACAACTCAGCTGGAGGATTCGTCATAACAACAAAGTTACAGTTAAAAATCGGCTAAATTAAAACCAAACAAACAAAAGTAATAAAAGGTCGATAACCTTTTTCTCCATCGAATTTTCAAAAAAAAAATGATTATTGAAGCATCGCTCATACTTGAAAGTTAAAAAAAGTTGGCAGTTTAATCGTTCAAATTTCTTATGCGTCTAATTAACATATACCGTTATAATATTTACTCAAGTTTAGCATAAATTATAATTTATTATCGAAACATTATTTGCAAATTTAAAAATTATGACTTTTTATACGCCGTATTTCGTATGCATTTAACCTAACAAACTTTGACTTGCAATTGATGTGATGCTAATAATAACTCCTGAACTTTTGACCTATACGCAGTCCGAAATTTTTTTAATTGAATCTCGCCGAATTAAAAATAACTTTGGATATTAAAACTTGACAACATACATTTTTTTTCGGAAATACAGTTTATAATTTATTTGGCCGCTTCGTTGCCAGTACCTTTGGACCACCGCGACTCCACGTGCATTCCGTGTGATTTTTTGAATTATAAATAAAATTCAAGTACCTAATTCAAATCACCGAAAGGAAGAGAAAGTGAAGACGTCTCGGAGAAACATAACAGAAAACGACAGAGGGGAGATACGCCGACGTAACTCTCTTCTTTGTAATGGAAATTTTTTGGTGTTCTCATATTTCAATACATAATTTAAAAAGTTGGTTTGGTGCAAGGCACTTAACACTGGAGATGGTCACTCAGCCAAAAGCAAAAAAGAAACAGGTTACTCTGATGAAAATGTAGAATTAGAAAGGATTTAAAAAAACGGTTACATCGGTTTACAAAACTGAACCTTGGAGATTTCCAACGAAACGACGATTAGAGGAAATAAGCTGTGTGATGAATTTTGCTAAGAAATTTAAATTCTGCTACCAAAGCAAAATTGAGAATCACAAACAAGATTGGTAATGTGGCGAATTTGGTTTTATCCCTTTTTTTTCTACAGGCATGGCCCATGGCCAAACTTCAGCTTGTCGTTGGATTTAATTTATCTTGCTTTGGCCTTCAGCCAAATTGATATTTAAATTATTCAAATTTTGTTGTTGTCAATTTTTTTGTGAAGAGTAAATATGGACACCATTTTTATACAGAACAGCAGCGTGAGAAAGAAACAACCTTTTTGAACAGTGTTTTAAACCAAAATCTGTTTACCCAAATTCAGATACGGAATGGCCGATGCTAATCAAATTTATCTTATTTTGGATAAAATTTTATATATTTGGATAAGCAATAAAATGTGAATTCCAGTGAAGTAAAGACCAGAGAAATTACAAACTTTTTACAGATTCAAAAATTGAAAAATATTAAATCAGAAGAAGTGAATACAAAAATAATTCTGAATTCTGAATCAAAAACCTATTGCTGTGTTCTAATAGAATGTTACTAATATATTATTTAAGGCAATGTAAATAGATGCAGTTAAGTTGTACACTCCCTGTTCAACAGTTTCAAACACTTTATATTAAGGAGAATTAATGTTTGTAACAAATATATTATTGAAATCATTTTAATGTTAAAACTTGCCCAAAAAATAGCTTTTGTTCTTCAAACTCTTAGTGTCAACCAACAAATGTTTGGTAATAAAAATTGATAGTCTACGAAAAACTTGATGGGATTCCAAGATTACAGGTATACTATATATAGTTTGTCTAGTGCTCAAGGAGTTGGAGTTTACAATATATGTAGGGTCACAGGATCGATTCCCAATTTCTGCCAAACTATTTGTTTACGTTTGGTCAGTAAGTAGCAACTCCCGACTTCTAATTTAGTCGTGCAGGTATATTTCGATTTTAAAATTGTTTTTCTATAAATTGATAAATTAAAGTGATTTTCAAACATTCCTGCCCCATTTAAATTATTATTATCTATTTATTTATGGATAAATCTTTTTACAATATCTGTAACTTTATTTCAAAGAAATTTTATGGCGTAAATGTAAAATTCAACTTCTATCTATGACGTAATCGATATAACCCCCGTTTTTGTGCTTCAATCCGTAGTATACCAAGAAGCCTTAGGATGTGGGCCCATGTCCGTCCATCCGTCCGTCCGACCAATTTAATTTGACAATCAAAGTGTAACTTAAACAGATCAATTAATGGTTTTTTAACCTGTAAATTATGTAATTATTTAATTTAACCAAAAAGGTAGCTGTATAGAAGCCTAAGAACTGCGGTCATCTGACCAAAAGAATCGTCCTTTGCTATGTCACATAGGTAGTCAATTTTTAGCTTAATTCAACTTCGAGGAACCAATAAATGGTCACCTTTCAAAAAAATGTAGCGCCAAAGCGCTTTATCTTGTAACTTTTCTATATAGAAAGAGACCTAAGTTCAGGAGGGACAAACAGAGAGTTGCATTTAATATTTAATCCATCACGAAAAAAAACCAAGACACTAAAATTGAATTGCTGAATAAGTTTGAGAGACATCTCTTTTCGTTTCAAAAAGTAATCAGATGAGCAGTAACACAAAAACCAATGAATAGAAGAAAGTTCACCAACATGAAGAAGGATGGCTAAGGAAAAATAGAGTTGGACCCTACTTATTATGAGAGCAAACGACGATAGATATATAACACAAATAATAATAGAAAACCAAAATATATCAGGAAAAGCATCAAAGCAGACAACATTAGAAGGAAAGGACAAGTAGGAATGCAGGAAATTTCGTGCTTTGTAATCACTTTTCTTTCTTTTTCGTGGTTTCTTGTCCGTTGATGATGAATACTCCGCTATATATTTTTTCACCATTGTGGTGATTAGTCATTAATTATTTAATTTTACGTTATTGGTAGGTAATTCTTTATATTCTTAGTTACAACATTCGCACTAGCTACAATATAAGTTACTAAAAATAGCAATGATTAACTGACCAATTATTATGTTTTTATAAAATTTCAAGCACCTGCATTCACTTACTAGTCGGGGTTTATCCTTAATTTGATAACGGGCCTATGACCTTTGAAGATAGACCTATATACGATATTCCCCACAATGATAAGGATAATATTTCATGTAACTAGGTCCGCTTATTGTAAGCAAACTCATTTTTATTCATTAATATTATCCATAACCTTGCAACCAATGTGTTTCAAATGTATTTTTTTAATTGCTAAATATATGCTACACTCAGTATTATTTATCAATTTGAATATGAGCCTGCCAGTACTTGATTAGGTATCCACGGAATTGGTTGGTATGCGATACATTAAACGCTCTTTTTGCCATTTTGGTAAATTAACTTTGTAATTTATTGTTTTTCCAATAAGCTTCGAGATTTATTTAGGAGTAATCTCTCTTTTGGTACCTATCTGTATTCTACAACTTTGAAGTCAATCATGCACTGAGAAAAATGACTTGTTAATTGGAACAAAATTTAATTTGTTATTTAAAAATTATTTAAAACAACACATTATGTTGTGTTGGCATTGGCAAGTATGTTGCAAATTTGTTATAATTATGTACATATATGAAGTACTGATACGTTTTTTGTGCAAGTAATTCATTTTGTTGTAATTGCAAATACAGTTTTCTTTTGACCAATGTCTTTGTTGTGGAAAACTAAACTGTTTTGTACACACAACAAAATGTTATGCATGATGTACATTCATTTGTATATGTGCGATCCAGTGCAAGGAGCCATTATCTAAATTAATTTCAGTTTTTGAAGGAAAGGTACACTAATTATTTTTATTATTGCTTAAGATGTTTGAATATTACTTGTGCTTATCGTTTTCTAATTTTAGAAATTAAAATTAGTTTGCAAATAGAACTAAGATAAACGGATGGCAGAAATAACTGGATTTCTTACACCATAAACTATATTTGCAGTGACAAGAGGTCGTTAGTTTTATGTTTACAAATAGATTTGTTAAAACACAAATTTTTGTTGTTATGTAAACTAACCTACTCATATATTCAGAACAATTATATTTCTTTACACAAGAAATTTTATTTATTTTTTCAACAATTGTATAAGCTGCAGTAGCAAATCCATTTCTGTTGTTAAAACTAAAATTTTTAGTTGACATAACTAATACAAGAAATGTCGAATATTTGCGGCAGATTAAAATTTAGTTGAGCCTATAGCTACTAAAAATATTTGTTGCTGCCAGTAAATTTTTGCTATTGATAAAACTTTTTTCTCGGTGTGTTTTGTATCCTCATGGTTTGAAGATTCTGATTCTAAACTCTACTATTTTTATTCAAGCACAACTTGCTTTTTTACGTTCAACTCTTTTCGATACACTTTTGGATTTTTAAAACAATTTTCTAAAAACGTAGTAAAAAATAACTTCTTAATAAATTGTAATTTTAACTTTAATTAAACAACGAGAAGCAAAACGCATAATATAAATATTAAATTTTATGATCTTAAAAGGAGTCTTTTGCTGTATTGCTACATGCAGCTTCGAGGAATGTAATACTAGTGAAACATTTTTTGGGTCGCATAACAGAAATAATACAACTTTGTTTACTTTGAATTTATTGTCTTGGTATTTTTTTGAAATTTGGTAAACTTTTTGAAACTGCAAAAATTACTCAAATCTCTTTACTTATTTTTTTAATTACTCGTAGACTATCAACCCAAGTTTTCGTCTCCGATTTTTACAATAACTAATCGACATAATCTTGCATTAAAATTCAAATCAATTAATGTATTTTAAATCTGCTGCCTTTGATTCAATGTTTAGACCAAGATTTCCTTGGAAAAATAAGAAAAATATGTTGACCTTACTTATTAACCTTTTCTTAATTTGCTGGTTGACTACTGACCTAACAATAATAGTAATCTTTTCTAAATATTTTTCTTTTACAGAAAAGTACAAAAATATATATAATTATGCACTATTAAAATAAATTTTAGAAAGCCATATCAGGAATAATTATTATAATAATGAATATTCAGAAAACAAAAGTAATTTGTTTTTTTTAATTATTTTTTTAATTAATAATAATAAGTTTTTTTGTTATATATAAAAACCTTATTTTTAAGATTCTTGAAACGTCTTTGAAATTTTTAATGCCGTCTTCCTTCAAGGGTTTTAGGGTTTTTCGTGCTCTATGGTCGCCCAAAATCTATATTGCTTATTAGCAACTATCAGCAAATACTTAAAGAATTTATTGTATTAATAAATATTTAAAAGTGATAATGAGAAGGCCACATCAACTTCCAACCTAACTTTTTAACTTATTAAATTAGATATAATATGCCCCCAAATTAGATATAACATAACCGCCCCTGTCCAGCTGGACCGCAAAAAGTCAATAACCCAAAACTGATGATGTAATCAAACTGCATACAAACTTACCCATATGTCAACTATACCTCTGGACTCGTCATTTTAAAATCGTTGGAAATTGACAATTTAGGTCAATATCAAGAATTCTCCAAGTAGTATCGAATATTATCGAAATACCCCCATTAAAAGAACAATTTATTGTACAATTTGCTTCGGTAATGCATCATCAGGATTTTAAAATTTCCTCATTAAAACAAAAATCCAAAAATAAATTCCTCCCTCGCATAGTTGACAAATGCGACCCAAGGCTCAGCAAATAAAGGTTCGCAACTCGAACTATTTAAAAGATTACAAGATTTTCACATAGTTTCTACACTCATTCTCGCTAATCCGGCAGTTCCAAAAAAAAGTAAGCTTCCAAAATTAACAGTCCCTATTCTCACAAACCATAAGGCTCAATGTAACAAGTTTGAATCCACTCAAATATAAAATGAGGGTACAAATTCCAAAGTAAATTTTGAAATATTGAAAATATGAATAAAATTAAAAGAGTGAAGAGTACCTAGAGCAACCTAGTAATCTACTTCAGATGTAAAACAAATAATATGCTCCGACTTCGGAACTTTACCGAGGCTACTGTAGATATTACAGGACCAAGTCCTAAATTAAGAAGAAGAAGTGAAGTGAAATAGTAATAATTTATTTCTTTTCGTTTAGAAATAATTTAAACAAAAATTTACCGCCAAACGTTTGTAAACACAAATATCTAAATTTTACCTCTAGAACTGGCAAATGCCATCTTCACGATTTTTATCAAAGTACGCTTGTGAAAACAAATGCATGTAATCTGAATTGCACTATCCATCAGAGTTAATAGCTGATCAGAGTTTAATGATTTGTTCTATATATGTTGTATTTACGCATGTACGTAAAAGTCTGACTAATCGACAAAACGTGTTGTTTTTGAAAATGATGAATTTAATTGGAGTTAAAATTTGTCGTGCGGTATGAGGAACTGAGAAAAACTGCTTTCTCATAACACCAAATCCACAGACACGTTTTACCTTGAAATTTTAAAATACTGAACAAATATAAAACGACGAGGTGAACCAATCCTTCATGTGTTTGTTTACTGGTAGGTTTCTGTTGGTTTGTTTAGAAACCGGGGGGTCTAGCGGCTGAAGATAATCGAAAAGTCCGATTTTTTAATTATGCTAGTCACGTCCTCAAAATTGGTTCTCATACATCTAAAATTCCAATAAACAATAATAATAAAATTTATTTAATATTTTCAAAAACATCAGGGGGTGAGTCGGTCGTTAAATTTTGTTGTTACCTCCCTCCTAATGGAATGCATTGGTAATTTTTACCGATCAGTACTTTTTTGTTTTTATTTGTTTCTATGTATAAATAATGGCTCCGGTCCACCGCATACTTAACTAATTTGACCGGGTAAGCCGAATACCAAGCACCGGCCGGTCCTCCGTTACATTTTCTATTATATTATTTATTATATATTGAATTAATTTGATTTTACAATTAGATTAATAAATTATTATTGTGAGTCAGGAGCTTCCTGAAAAGATTGTAAACTGGTTAAGTAAATTTGCATAAATCGATAAACAACATTAACAACATATCTCATGCTATGTGCTTCTTATCATTTATTTACTCAAATTAATGTTGTCGTATTAGTCACAAATGACGTAATTGTTATTGCAAAACGTGTCCATTACACTAGCACACGGTCGGTCATTCTCTGGTAACAGAAATTTTTCAATATTTTTGAATTATTGGTTAAGGTGTTACATGGGATATAATATGACTTGGAACGTGACTACCCCGACGAGTTTGATAAAAATGTCGTCATAAATTTAATCTGCTTTTAGTTTAAAACGGAAGAACGTATTTCAACAAATTTTACGCAAAACGACGCTTGTTATGTATTTAAATAATAGGCGCCTCCGTTCCTGTTTATTAACTGGAATAAATTTCTTGAAATAATGGTTTTTCCGTAAAGCAATTTATCTTTTAATTTAAACAAGTAGTGAGGTCAAAGCGATGATCGTTTAAAAACAAAGTGATTGAGGAAATATTTTATTGAATTGCTTTATCTTCCGCGTGTCGGTTTGCACTTTAAGTAATTTGTTAAATTTTTTGCAGTTTGAGAAAAAAGAAAAATTTTATGGTTCATCATGTCGAAAGATTCGGGCAGTTTGTTGTGGGACTATCTCGTGTTCGCGATATTTGTGATTGCAAGTACTCTTGTGGCTGTGTATTCGAGAATAGTTGAAGGAAAGGAGAAAACAAAGGCCGATTTTGTGTTTGCAGCTGGAAAGGTTTCTATGGCAGCCATGATGTTAAGTATTGCGAGGGGAACACTTGGCGTAAGATCGTTTTTAGGTAAGTACCTACATTCTCAAAATTTTAATTATATTACCCACCTAATTAACACGGAACAAAACTTTTGAACACTACGAACCCAAAAGTTTATATTAAATAAATGGAAAAATTTTACTTTAAGAACGAACCGAATAATTTCGTGCAGTCAGTTCATCAATAGATAATATCATTTGTATCCAATAATTATAATTTGAGTGACCCACTTTTTTGTATAATAATAATAATAATTATTAATTAAGGTCACTTTTTTGAAATTCGGTTTCCGTTTAACGATTTAATTTCGTTTTATCTCCAAAACAAGAGAATGCTCTTTAAAGGTCATCAAATTAGTTTATAATTTAATATTGCAATCATCTCCTACTTTCTTATAAAAACCTTAATTTTACAATTTATATTAATACATTTCAAATTAGAAACTAAAAAATATTTGTTATTCAAGTTTGTTAATAAACTAGAGACTTGAGGTTTATAAATGATAAGTTTATGCCACACAAGAGGAGATTTGTGCTTTAGTAGTGCTGCATAAGTAACTTATAGCTTAAGGGTACTTAATAATATTGGAATTTTGTTCATCAGAAAGGAGAATAATTAAAGTTTAAGTCAACCCAACCTATTTCTATATTAAGTTACGTCAGATCAATTTAAACTCCTACAATTAATATTAGCAATGCTTATGATGCTATCCCATCATGCCATAAAAATTACCATATCGTTTGATGCACAGTTTGCGATATATTCAATTTATCGAAAAAATTCTTAACCTCAGTTTGCTAAACAAACTGATCGGGAGAACATTAAATACGCGATGTAAGAAAAATATTTTATTGCAACCACTTTTCGTTTTACCAGAAAGCAATATCGTTAACATACTTTATTTTGCTATATTTCTGCAATCAATAATCGTAATCCTTCCCAATTCCTACAGGATTTTTTTATTCTTTCATCGCTTCTTTACAATTTGGTCTAAATTATTTAGAGAATGTGAAACAGCATTAGATTTTCGTTATCGCAACCAAAAAATCGATAATAATTTATTATGAATCCACTAACGATTACGTATTATTATTAGCCAGTGAACCATCAATTTCCTTTGTGTTTATAATTACTTTCGTCTCCGTTAATTAACCAAACGAATTAAACAAGCTTTCTAAGTGTTTTGGGCAAATAACAATTTTTATATCAAACTTTTGATGATCCACTTTTTTATTTTATCAAAATTTGTAATCGCAGCCCTCTCCTCCTCTCAATTAACTTGGTTAAATTACAGCTCCTTTACTTTTTCAGTAAGAACCAGGACAATACTTTTTACGGCTTTATTTTTAATTATTCAAAATACTACCTCTTTTTTTAATTACTCAGTAGACGTAGAATCGTTTCGTGTTTAAATAGGCAGTTTTTACTATCAGAAGAAGCGATTTTAACAGACGAGATAAGATTCACGGCTACGCCTAATATATAAATAAACTCAGTTTGGAAAACAAAAAACCGCAAATCAAACCGCGAATTAAAATTCATTTAATTCAATTATTACTTTTTGATAAAATTGATTTAAATTCCAAAAAAATCCTTAAGAGCTTCAATGTGATACATGTAAAGGGTGGTTTGATAGTACAAACTTTATATTCGAAAAGCCCAGCTTATGTATTATGGAAGACATCAAAGCTGTTGTTCTTCCAGTAGTAGAAGTAACTTAAAAACGTTCCTCTTTTGCTCCGAAGCTTAATGTCGTCTTTCTCATAAAATCTCTAAAAAGGGGATAAAATTTTGAGTTAGATTTTCTGTAGAATTGAAATTAATCGATCGGTGAAACTTTCGATACCTATAATAGATATTATAAAAATAATGAACGTTGTATAATGTAATAGTAAGTCTTCACGATTTATTATATTAATTTATTCTAAAAAATGACAAATAAGCTAATCATATACAATTCTGATATGAATATTGTAATTGGACGTAACAAATTTGTAAGTACATCGCCTGGTAATAGGGCAATGGCAAACCTTGAACTCAAAACTGTAATCAGTCAAATATTTCAGAGTCTCAGTTAATCACTTACAAATATTCATTATTGAATAATTTACATATTTATCAAGTACTGGAACTAGGTAACAATTATTTCATAATTTCACTTGTCTAATTAAATTCAACTGTGTCGGTATACATACATTCTATCGCTCGTTTTTATATTTTAATAATTTTAATTTTTCAAAATATAAAAATATAAAATTCAATTTCCTGTATTTTTTCAAGCACGGAGAATCTCTGAAGATTGTCGGGCTTCTGTGGTTATGAAAAAAAATTTAAATCTGATCGCATAATACGAAAAATATTCATTAACTCCGGCTGTGTTGAAAAAATTTAATTCATTACTCAACCACATAATTGTGCTCATGCATGAACAAATAATAATTTTAAAAGTATATTGCAGCATTGCATAAGTTTAAAAAGTAAATGTTGCTAGGGTTCAGCCATCAATTTAGAATCAATTAATTTACGTAATAATTAATTTTCTTCTATTACAACAATGCTTTTTTATGATCACCCGAAATTATATTTAATAAATTTTAATACCTTTCAATTTTTTGTACAAAATACGTGCGCTAAAATGTCACATAAAATTGCTAACGTATCGTCCTTTGAAAAAAATTAACGAGAAAAGGATATTTTTTGTCTGCTTGTAACTCTAATAAATTTTAATGGAATTTTAGATCCAATTTTCATTATAAGTTATAGAAACTAGGTAAACCACGTCGACTACACCTGTAAAAAGTATCTCCAAGTTTTTTAAATAGCATTTCCGTAACTTTCTTTAAATTTTTCTACTTTTAATTATTTATTTGTCACAAACAATTTAATTACAATTTTGCTGTTGTAACTGAAATCGAGTAAACAAAATGGTTAAGTCGCAGCGAGCGAAGCGAGCGAATACTTTGTTGCACAAGATCTTTTGTGCTTAATAAACATTTTGCAAGTAATGTGGTTTGTATTTTTGAAATAACACTTGTGAGGAAATCATTTGTGCACTTGGAAGAGATCAGAAGTGGATTGTATGGTCAAAAGCGATTCCTGAAAATAAACCTTGAAGATATCTCGAAGGTTTTTAACAGTTATAGTCTTGATTGTGTTGTTCTTGGTCTTTAATTGATTATTCAAAATAAAATTCTCATACTTTTACGATGTTTTGTGCAGTTAAAATGTGAGAAGTTTTTTACTGTTTATATGCGGTTTTGTTGTTTGAGTCAATCCAAGTATATCATTTTGCATTAATTTTTATTTTTGTTCTTAATATTGTCATGTCGTTCGATGTTAATCGCTATACTTTAAAATTTATTTCATAATCGGTCATATTTCTTCAATATTTGACATAATCTTGCATTCAGAGATGGAAGTCTTGAGCTGTTCTCTTGTGATCTTCGTCGATATCTCACAAATATCCTTTCTGAGGGTAACTAAATTGTGACTATTTTTCCGTTAAGATGAAAATCGGGCTTCATTTTTTGAAACCTACCAAGATTTGAATTTCAGAATTTTAAAATAGTATATTATTGGTCATTTCTTGGGTTTTAATTACGCACAATAATTTAACTTGAAATAAACAAAATGTGACTCGTTTAGTTATAATGAATAACCAAATTCGATGACCTATTAATAGCTATATAATAGAATTTTTTTAATAATTTTAATTTATTTTGTTGTCAACAGAAAAATTACGCATTCTTATTATGTTCTAATGTAATTCGACTTTTAATATAGCTGAATTAAATTGAGATCTAAAATTCAAATTTTGAACTGCAAAAAAAGCGCTGGTTTATTACCAATTTCTCAAAATCAAAGTGACGATGAAGCTGACCATAACTTTTTTGCCGCTTTTTTTTCACTCCTGACGACAAACGTTTTTACAAGCATCTGAAGATCAACTTGAAACTCAAAATTAACGGTTTGGAAAAACCAGATATCCTCGTTTGTTATTGCTTCTTAACCTCAGCATCCTTTAATTATACTTAATCTTGCACATAATTTGAAAACATATGTCTGATATTTTATGATTGACGACGAGTTTTACGTTTTAATAAAACCGCAATTATATATTATTTCTCACGCTATTCTTTGTCCACAATGAGTGAACAATTTTTGTGTTTGCTCTTGCAAATTTAATGATCATAATGATGCATTGATATAGTTTTATAAAATTATCACATCCGTTTCTTCAAAAGTTGTTTAATTTGTCCAACAATTACATTTTTTGTTACTCTCATTGTTTGCTTTTCTTGCTTTGGGGTGGCAAATTATACTTTTTGATGCTTCTTCTGTCCCAAGCTTTACAAATTATTCAAACAATTCATAAACGTTTTAAGTTTTTTTTTTAAATTTTGTTATTTATTTTAAGTATTTATTAATTCAAGGTATTTATTTTAAAACCAAACCTTGTCAAAGAAAAACACTGTTTTTAGTTTTTAACATAAACAAATTTTGAAAATTAAAACATAAAATGGATTTTAATTAAAATTAAAAGTCACGAGTCAGTAGTAGCCTGACGCCTCGAGGAGATTAATATGAAAAATGATAAATAAAATAACATGTCACATACATATTATATTTAAGCAGTCACTTTATAATAATTTCGAATTGGCACCACATTATTAATTTGTACACATTTATGCGATTTTGATTCTTTTTTTTAACTATTTTTAAGGGGTAAATGTGACGACGAGTAACTTAAGACAAATCCGTCAAATTGTGGTTTATTAAAAATTGCATTGGATTAAATTATAATTATTATTGCATTCAAATTGAGAAAATCGTAGAAAAAAAAATTGTAAAACTTGGAAGATGTTTTATAGTTTAATTAATTTTGTAAGGACGATAAAACTAGAAAGAAGGCTCGAGGTGTAGAACTCGGTACCGGACTGGTGAAGTATGGTAGAGGACAAAATGTTGCACAAACTTATTAGAGAAATATGTTATATTAAAGAAGAGATGCTCAAGGCATAGAACAAGGTACTAATTTGGTTTAAAAAAGGGAGAACACTTGTCAAGGATGTTGTTTAATTTGGCTCTTGAAGTCAAGACCGTCACCACGAGTAGTCCGCAGGATCTGCGATTCTGGCGAGCTCCAAGTCTGGGGGGGGGGCTTGAGTAGACTAAACGTCGTCACAATCTGCAGCGTAAGAGGCCGTGTACGCATGGCACTGTTAAAAATTAGTAGTTTTTTTTATGAACCAAACATTTAATCAACAATTAAGTAAAAACTCTATCCACTTCACGTAACAAAAAAAATAGTGCAAGAATTTTTATATGGTGACTTTTTAAGATTACAATTTATTTTAAATTTTAGTTATTTTTCAAAGTTTATATCCCAATTGCTCGATATATAATTCTGTAGTATAGCGGCCAGTATAATCGCAATGAAAACAAAATATCCGGTTCAATTCCCAGCAGCCCCATTTAAATTTGCTGCATTTGTTATTTCACCTCTAACTCCTTATATTTGATATTATTTGGCAACAATAAGATGTGTAAAGTAGTGCAATATACCGACAGCTTAAAACATACACGTTTTTCAGAACACTACAATGGTAAATTTTTAAACCTGTAATGTTGTAATGCTCCAAAAAATATTTTAAATTTGTAACATGGTGTGAAATTATGGGCTCACTTCGACCTCCTATCCTGGCCAATATTCAATATTATAAATTAGAAAACCTACGTGACAAATTGTAGTACAAAGGAGTTACAGTTGGAATTGAATGATTGCGACAATGATGCAATGTAATCGGTAATCTTTGTGCAGTGCATTTCAAATTTTTAATGATCAACAGATCAACTTGAAATTTTAAAATTATGTTTAATAAAAAGCACCACATATTTTGTATTGTTACAATTTCTTGATAAAATGTCATAAACGGAGTGCTTTTCCGTTTAAAAGTCGGTTACGTTTGAAATTTACAGCTAATATTTTTCAAGTTTTTGGCAAGGTCACATGCATTATTTCTTAAAAATAGTTTTTAAGTTGTCACTTGAATAAAGCAGTTTATAGAATTTCCAGTAGAAAAATTTAACTTTATTTATACATTTTTAGTACGAAAATATCAAGTTCATGAAATTTAGAGAATCTTAAGAATTTTTTCAAAATCGGTACAGGAGGTTTTAAAAATATGCGGCAGAAGGAAGAGTAATTTTCATCCTCCACTAAAAGTACTTCTAAGTTTTAATGTTCACAACTCGAAAAGTTAAGTTATCGAGATGAAATAAAACGCATTTATAGGGCATTCCTTCATCTCTAAGATCTTATAACTTAGATTGGAAAATCAGTCCGAAACATAATAACTACAGCGAGAAAAAAAACAGTGTATAAAGTTTTCAAATGCAGCGCAGCGTCATAAAAATATTTTCTACTCTGTACATCGTAAAATGATTAAAGTACATGCCATTTTATATACCAGGTTACTATTTGTTCATCTCGTTCTCATTTTCGCAGTTGGCACCCTTGTAACACCATCCTTTCGAGAAAGGATGTAAACCTGATGATGAAAAGCATAACTTGGACAATTTTATTTACAAAATTTACTTTATCTTCTACACCATAAAATTAATGTTCTGGTTTTTAAACTTTAAAATTATCAGTAGTTATTTTCTGTTCTTCGCCGTTAAACCTTCAATCTTTTCAAAATAATATGAACGCTAATGTTAATTAATAAAGAAAACTTTTAAACACATAAATAATAAGAACTAAGTAAAAAAGTTTTTCTTTCTTTTAAAAATATAGCAAAACTCTTCCAAAAGCTCTCTATTCTCGAAGACGGCCCATAATTTTGCTTTTAACTTTAAGTCTAAAACTGTGCTTTTGTGTTACTAAAGCTAAATAAACTTTTTCTGGACAATGAGGATTAAAATAAAAGATACCTGATATTTTATGCTAAAAACTTAAAAATCCGCTTTTAGAAAATAAAAGCAGCTTTTAGATTAATGTTTGTTTTTTACAAGAATTTTTTTTTGCAGGTTTTCCATCCGAATTAATTTATAGAGGCAGCACAATGTGGGAAACACTTTATGGAATGATTTTAGCTTATCCTATCGTTTGTTTTATTTTTGTGCCCGTTTACTACAACCTGGGAATTACTTCAGTTTACCAATACTTGGACCTAAGATTTAAATCGAGATTGGTTCGATGCTTGGCTTCCGGAACGTACGTAATCCGACAACTTTTAAATCAAGGAGTTACAATTTTTACACCATGTGTGGCGTTATATACCATTGTTGGTATTCCGTACTGGGTCTCCCTATTAGGAATTACAATAGTCAGCGTACTTTTTACGATACTGGTACGTAGAACTTTATTTTTTAAATTTTACAAACTTCATTTTTCATAACTTTTGGTTTATTTTTATATTTGTTATTTTCACGCCAAAAAATAGCTTAATAGGTTTTATACCCCACTAAATTTAGACGAAACTCACTTCCAACACATTTTTGCTAATTTACATTATTCAAATTTGCTCAAAAAGAATTTTTGAACAGAGCGGTATTTAGTACGCCTCTACAAATATAAATTTACAAAAATAACTTTTTGTTAATTTTAAATTCATTACATACAAATGTAAGTCATACTTATTATTGAGAAAAAATAGGATTAATCGATAGTCGATGAACTGTTTAAGAATTATTTAAATTTAACTCTAAAGTAAAGCATTTTTAATTCCACTCAGTTGTGTGTAACCGTGCACAAGTAGCTAACTTGTGAAAATTTTCTTTGTTGTTCTTTCGCGTTGTCGATCAACTTGGCTTTAGCCAAGATGACTTACGTAATTAATGGAATTGTTTTCCTTTGCCTTTCAAAATTTATAATAAAAAGTGGCCTCTGTTTTAACTTCAGAAAATTATTTATCCCTCATTAGTATATTTTAAGAAAAGTTACAACATTCTGATTGTTAACCTAAAAAATCACAGTAACTAAGGTGAGATTATGCAACTCATCATGCGTCACTTTTTAAGCAATTTTTACCAATAAGCGATGAGTGTGTAGAAATTGTACTAGGAAAAATTGTTATCCACTTTTACTTCTGGATGATAATTACATCAGACACAATTATCGTGTTTTCTATTTCTTGAAATCAGAAACAAAATTCACTTTGAAAGTGAATCTACAGGAAACTTCGAATAATTCATTATACAATTTCGTATCATTGTAATTTTTCCAAAATATACATTTAAAAAATTAAAGTAAATATAATATAATTTCTAAAAAAACTAGTGCAAATGGTAGAACAAATTAATTTTAAATGAAAGTTATTGTAAAGCAAATACATTATATAATCAAATTATACAATTGGAGACATTTAAAAACTATGAAAATTAAAAAAATTATTGTTTTAGCATTTCAATTAAGCTATTTTTATACATTTGTATTTGCCTACCTACGAAATAACACTTGTAAATTTATAGAATTAAATCAACAAGTTAAAGAGAAAATTTCGAAACAAAAAAATTACTAAATCATTTCAACTTTAAATTTTCTATAACGAACTCAACCCAATTAGTTCTTGTTAGTAGTCGACACGTTTTAATAAGATAAAAATAGAAAAAAGTCAAAATTCAGTTTTTAATGCGTTTTGTGAAAATTTAAATTTTTTGATTTCCCTAATTTAATATTAACAAAATTGAAGCGTTCGACACGTTTCCGCTATTTAAACTTTGTTTTCGAAGTATTTTAAATTAATTGTTTCGGAATTGGCATATGCTTGTAATGACTATTGCACAATACGCAACTTAGTTAATAACTTGCTAAACCAAAAATACTTTAAGCAATACTTTCAGAATCATTTATTTAAAATTATATTTCAATGTTAAAATTAATTTGGTGTTGAACATTTTGCGTTATTAAGAAATCACGGTCGCCAGTGGTGGCTTACTGTGACCCAGTAAGTTTAAGATCCAAACTGAAATCCTGAGGTCAAATCCTGTAATGAATACGCTCAATAGAATGATTTACTTTTTCTTACGTCACCGAAATAGGAAAAATGTAAAAAAACTACACTAAAAGCAAAACTGGAACTGAAATTAGTCGATAACAGCAGTCGGGCTAAAATTTGCAATTCAACGATAATTCCAATAATCTGTGTATAGACATTTTTTCGATACAATGAGAAATGTGTCACTTGTATGGTAATTTTGCACAACTTGAATTATACGGTTTTTTAATAAACTTGATAGAACGATATTTTTAATTTATTGGAAGAGAAGAGGGTAATAAAATTGATATCAATACATTCGCTACGTGAGTTTCATTTTTAAGATATTTCCATCAAAATAAATGGACAAACTTCTACTGTCGATGATTTTTCGCTTTAAAATAAGAAAAATCACGTTTTGTATTATGCAAAATGCGGGTATCGGTCTTCGCCATGCGCTACCAGATATTGAAATATGTAACACAATAAGAAAATGGAATATTTTCATAAAAAACTAAGTTAATTGTTACAAATAAAATACTCATCAACGACCCAATTAATGATATATTATGTAAACAACGCAGGGTAACCAGAAAAAGCCAATGAAAAAACATAATATACAGGATGTCCCCATGACCACTATTCATCTTAACTGAATTATTATTAAATTAAAATTTTCAAAATTAATATACCAAATAAGCAATAAAACGAAATTATTCATGAGCTTTCAGCAATGGTTACTGCTGTCATCAAACGTTTAATAACAATTAACTGAATTATTTTGCTTTGTTATAAATTATTTTTAATTTAAATGTTAATAACCTAAAGTATCAGATAAACAAATTTTATGGGAGTTCTGCAAACACCTACTGCGGTTTATAATAATATTAATAGGTTGCGCCACCCAGCCCACCCTCCGGGAATAGCGCTGTTAATATGCCTTAGAATTGGAATTCCTTCCAATTCGACTTTCAGAAAATAGTTATCAAAAAAATATTTAACATTTCTTTCAATGAATTTACAATTAACTTCAAAAATCATTTAATAAAATTAATTTTGATTCTTGTTTATACCATTTCTTTCACTATTCAATGATTTAATATAATAAATGGATAAAGAAGCTTTGAATGTATTTTAAGATAAAAAAAACCTTTTTTTCCTTTTCGTCACAATCGCGATTTTCTTATGTATTTTTCCAATATTTTCTCGGTCTTTCAATCACAAAGTTTCAAGTGCTTCCATACTTTAACCAGTGTTTTCACTCTTGAAGTAACTTTAATGAGTTATTTAAAAAATACAAAACAAACTTTTACTTTTGACAACTTCGTAATTACCCAACAAAAAATTTAAACATTTAGAAATTGCAGTTTAAAGTTAATTAAACTAAAAAGATAGTGATTTATTCAATAAGCTCTGATTAATGTCGTAAATTGAATACTCACACACATTCGAACGATTTATAACTTATAGCTTGATCGTATTAATTTCACACACGAACACCAACTTAATTCACTAAAATTGACGATGCACACGGATCCACACTGATCCTGCTATCCTGATTATATATTTACTAATTAATATTTCGACAGCAGCCGCCAATGTTTGTAGCCCCTATTATATTTATATTATCAAGTTTACGACTCATTTACCTAAACCGCCATGCAGCAGGGTCGGAGTAAAATCAAAACCTTGATCGATGACGACCTTTCTTTTTCTAGGTTTTCACAAAACCTGCCCACAGAGAATTTTTCACACACCCAGTGCGCTCCTGGTCTAAATTATATGCAAATTTCTAAAAATCGCCCATGGCGCCTTTTGCGTTTGTTAATAATCACAGCAGTAATTGTCACGCGGCATTCTTAACTGAAATTATAACTTTCAATCGATCGATTCGAGTGATAATAACCGATTATGGAGTTAAGTATAACTAAAGAGAAACAACAAGCTTACATTAGATGTTCAAACACTTTTAGCAGCAATTTAGGTTTTTCCTTCAGACTTAAAAGAACTTGTAATCTTAAATTGGCAAAAAGCCAAAAGTAATAAACCATTCAGGAAAGAAAGTTTTACTACTTCAAAGTGTACTTACTTGCTTATTTTTAATAATTGACTTCACTTTGCAGAAAATGGGTATCGTTTTGTATCAATTTTGCAAGGCTATGCTAAAAACGTTTCATTCTTTCATGATTGAGTAACAGTTTATCCTTTTTGCTGGGTAGCGCAAGTAGCACACGCAGTAGGCCGCTATTGTGAGCCGAGTGTGAAGGTTTTCCATTTTATTATAAATTTTCTTTTATCCGCTCATTTTTAATTTTTGCCCACATTATATAATGCTTTATCAAGAAAAGAATATTTAATAAGATTGATGAATGCATAAATTATTATACTCCATAAGAGTACAGTTACTTTGGCAAGTAAGTGCTTTATAAAATATGTATATACGTAATGTGAGCTTCATACAGTGCGGTTTCATGAGCATATTAACGACTTAATGCAACATGCTCTTCCTTCATTTTCATCACAAAAAAAGTACTTAAATTAGCAATTTTTAAACTGACATTAATGGTATTGTTCTGTTCACAGGGAGGATTAAAAGCAGCGATACTGGCGGATGTAATGCAAGGATTAACGATGATTGCAGTGAGCGTTGGAATTATAATTCAAGGATGTGTTGAAGCAGGAGGTGTTAGCGATGTTTTTGAAATTAATAAAGAGGGTGGTCGACTCAATTTTTTTAAGTAAGTTCAACTGTAATAATTGTAATTCGCTTCGACATTTTTGCCGTCACAATTGGGTGCTTTCTTAATGGCCGTTTATCCTTAAAACTTCAGTTTAATGAAGTTTCCTTTTAATAACGCGAATTTTATTGTTTTGTCCAGTTGGCGTCAAATTTTTAATTTTTATTCCTTCAAAGTAGTTAAACTTAATCTTTTAATTGAACAATTAAAAATGCATGCTCTTGAACAATTAAGAATTAATTTAAATAAGTTTTTTCACACTACTGCAATAAAAGCTGCTTCGCCTGCAGTGAGAACGTAAAATATTGAACAAAATTCATACAGCCGAGAATAACAAATTTTTACAAAAATTATCATTTTAATCAAAGGGCGTGTGATCTTTTATTTTTACTTTCTGTTGGATTTATAAAGTTATTAAAAATATTTTAAATTGCAGTTTGCACATTGTACCATGTATGCAGGTACTATATAAAAAAATTGTAGTTATTAGTTCTCCAACTTATTATTATTATAAAAAAGTTGAAAATTAATTGAATAATATAAAAGAACGGTACTACGAGTTCATTATTGCAATCAATTTATATGTGCCGCTTCTTCTGCAAGAAATTTTTGCACTTGCGAGGCAAAGTGTAGCGAAACCGAGAATATACCAGAATTTGCGTGTTAAAAAATATAACGTTCTAATAATGTTAAATAATCTTACTTATTTCTCGTTGAAAACGGAAAAGCAATCTGATTAAAAATACAGTTTGTAATCCTTGAAGGGAAATACAAACAATCCAAAATTATACTACGATGAGAAAATAAATGTAACATAATTCAGTAATTGCTAATAAAAAATTTCTTACATACTTAATTTTCAGTTATACCGAACATTCGCTCTCCCTACGGTTTTAAACTTACTCAGTGATGCAACTACAACAATATTCACGATTCGTAATATTATCATCTTATTAAAAGCATATAAGTAGCACAATCCAAAGTACATCTCGTATCCTAATAAGGTGATAACGTAAAGATGAAAATTACAGCAGTAGGGCAGTATGTCCTACTCCAACATATCACATAGTGAAATAATGAAAACCAAAACCTGTTCAGAAAGCCAAATTAAACGTGAACAAGTCTAAAACAATATCCTGGATTACCTCGACCTTACACTAACTGCAATTCGAGCATCCCGTTTAAAAATTTTAACAATGATAAGCAGTTTTTCGCTATAAAGACATGTATAACATAAATTCAGATGGCTGTGCCATTCAAAATAATCTACAACATACATCATTTATATCACTAATCAGCTAAGATAAATTATCTGTAACTCTTAACATCTTTAAAAATTCAAGATATAAAATAAATGAGCTTAACAGCCATTAAAATCCGCGGTAACGCAAGCTTCAGCATGCCAAGTTTCATGTAAATAAACATCGACGACGTTCCAAATAGTATGTGTGTGAATGGCTTAGATTACAAGGATAATGGTTGCAGCGAAGTTCAAGTTCTTGAAAAAATTCCATTTTTGGTACAATTATCGTCTTAACCAAAAAATATACAAACACATGATCTTGAAATGCATCAAACTGCTGAAGAAAACCCCATTCGGAACTGAAATGTAATTCCATGAATCGCTCACTACAAGGTGGCCTTGTTAGATTTTTTGATGATGTTTGCAGTAGACAGTAGGTCATATCTTTTCTTCTTTATCTAGCTAAAAGTCTCGACCTGAAAGTCAAAAATTTGAACTCAAGGGTTATTTCTGATGTTTACAAAAAATTCGCTCGTTTCCCATCTCCAAAACTCAAGTTCTAAAGGTGTGCAAAGTTTATGAGTTCCTTCAGAATACCGTGCAGAAATAAACAAAAGTAATTTATTTTCCCACCTTTGTAAATTCCAAAACATTATGCGACACAAAATGCAAAACATTTGACATTTAAAAAGCAAACGGAACGAAATAGAAACCCTGGTTGAAAATTTTCTTCTAGGTAAAATCACAGTTTAAAATTCCCGAAAGAGAAATCCTAGTATAAAATTTGTAAAGATAAAATTTTGTTTCATCTCCACACCTTTGCTTTCAAAGCAGAGCATGCAGAAAGGTACAAAATAAAAATACATTTTTGTTTTATTTTTGACATTAGAAATTTGAATTTAAATATCAATAAACTTCTTATCTCTCTTTTTTAAAATAATAACAAAAATGTCCACGTTTGCCCCCTTAAAACAGAATGCCCTGTAGAAGGTTTTTGATTTAATTGGATTTTTATATGTAATCGGGAAACTGAGGATTAAATTTCGTATGGTATCACGTAGTTGCTATTCTAATTATGAATAAATTAATAGCCAATCATAATCAGTACGCATCAAGTAACAATTTTTTATTTTCAACGTTTATAAGATAACCACGCTGTTATTTAATGCAAACTAGCAAATTGCGTATGTTTGTGTCTCATTATCATATAAATCCATTTTAAGCATCGTGCCGTACATGATATTGAATTTGTAAATGTTTAATCATTATTGGGTACCACAGAGATAACGAGGAAGTTCATCCGCCAAGTCCTGTATCTTTAGAAATGAGTTGGGTCCCCATCATCATGCTGTAATCTACACAAACTGCCTTGGTTAATAAACAGACTCACTAATTACGTGCTGTAAGGCACAAAAATTTGGTCCAAAAACATGCAGTTCAGCATACGTGGGCACCTCGAAAACTTTCGGTCGTGTTTGTTTGGAACGCAATATAAATTAAATTTAAAATTTGATCTTTATAAAGCTTGCTGACAAAAACGTCAGTATTCTCACCCAAACTTTGCTTGCTACGTAAATTGTTCTTGTAAATTATGCAAAACTCTTTTTTAAAATTGAACGATTAAAAGTTTGATAACACAAGCAGCGCACGAAAAACATTAATTTAGCTTTTTAATTTATAAAAGAATACAGGTACATTTAAAAATGTTAAGCTCTTTAAATTCGTTACAACTTTTTTAAACTAATTTCTCGTTTCAGTTTTGATATGGATCCAACAATTCGTGTCACAACTACGTCCGCCATCATTGGACAATTATTTATGTCGCTCTCGATATTTGGATGTCAACAAAATTTTGTGCAAAGATATTGCAGTATGGAATCGCAAAAAAAAGTTACAAAGTAATTTAAACTTATTTATCCTTGGCGAAATTTTAACTTGCTTTGTTTTAGGACGATGATGTACAATATTCCTGTTATAACAGTATTATTTAGTTTATCCTGGGTTGTCGGAATGGTAGTTTACGCAGTTTACGTAAATTGTGATCCATATAAAGCCGGCTATATTCGTAAATATGATGAAGTTTTACCTTTCTTTGTCGAAGATCGTTTTAGTTATTTGCCAGGAATTTTGGGCTTATTTATGGCTTGTTTATTTAATGGGGCGTTAAGGTAACTCGCAGAAAGTTGCAATTTTTTATACTTAAGCGTGTTTTATTACAGTTTGAATGTGTCTAATTTAAATTCATTGGCTACCGTAACGTTCGAAGACTTTATCAAGCCCCTTCCTTGCATGAAAGGACTAAATGAAATGCATCAGATCTACACTATTAAAGCAATCGGTGTCGTATATGGATTCGTTATCATGGGAATCAGCTTCATAGTGAGTCTTTTATCCGGCGTTATCGAGTCGTCGATGTTGGTCACTTCGGCCACTTCAGGACCTCTTCTTGGCGTGTTTATTTTAGCCATCCTGGTTCCTTGTTGCAACTGGAAGGTGAGTAAATTTAAATATACGCTATCCGAATACCGAATAAAGAGAAATCGTTAAATTGAAAACGTATTACGCCAATAATAGTTGATCATTTTCAACGATTTCTTGTTTTGCGCTTTTATTTCGTTGAAAGCTGTCGATAAACACAATGCTTTTACATTTACTTTTTTAATTTACTAAAGGGTGCCGCAGTGGGGGTGATAGCATCGCACTTAGTAACGCTTTGGATTACTTTCGGCGGCCTGACAGTCGATAAACCAATAAAGGAAATGCCTCTCTCAACGGATGGATGTCACAATGGATCTTATAACCCTCACATTCTTCGACCAGATATACCATGGCCGGTTACTACCACCCGAATCCAACCACCATGGCGTACGGCAATTTAAATATAACTCGCGCCACTCCTTCGTAAGTATTTTTAATTGTTCCTTTTCGTCTTTCGAAAGCATCGACCAAGCGCAACTTATGAAAAGAGCACACTAATCCAAATAATTGCTTTAATTTAAATATCGCAATTTCAACTTACAACTACAATGCTTATAATTTATTTTGTTTTCTTTAGACAAACAGAACTAAGCGTTAATGATCATTTTCTTAGTGGGCTCCTTAAGCGGTTTCGTATTCTACGTAATTGCTAGAAACACATTCCATATTTGAATAGGAAACTAACAATAATGGAAAATTTTCTACATTTTCATTTATTTTACTTTCAAACACCAACTTTTAATCATGATTAATTTCCATGCTTTTTAAACGACAATAATATTATCAGCCGGCAATGTCAACCAATTAATAATTAAATCAATAGTATAACTGAATTCTTTCACAGGATTTTGTTTCATAATGAAATTTGGAAAAGAATTATTTTCTTTTAGATTTAACTAATTTTCTGGACATTCAATACAATTTAAAAATGCTTTTGTATATACGGGGTGCTTCATTAAACCGTAGTCAAGTACAACATATTAAGCGTGAGATAAACGACATAATATTTTGTTAATTAATTATAAATCTATTGATGTTCCTAATTTATGTGTACGGTAATCTGAGAATGATGAATCCCTTAGGGAAATCCCAGGTTCTCAACCTTTTAATTGATGTGTGCAATCGGAACAAAAACTAAACCCGCAAAATTTTATTATCCTCATAATATGTAAAAAGGATTTGCACAACCGGGGCACATTGAGGTGAGTTTTCGATGATAAAAAATCTATAAATTTCCAAACCAGCTTTAAATATTTATTAAAAGGCTAAAAATATAGTAAAATAATTCTAAACACTAGAAGGTTATTTGTTAGCAGAGATAAAAAAATTATTTTTAATGAAAAAAATATAAGCCTGGTATATAACATTAGTTTGTGACGCCAAAAAAAGTGAAAAAGTTATAAAAGCAAAAGAATGGCAATTTTTGGCAGTGGTCAGTAGAGTTAAAACTGTTGAAAAGCTTATGGGTGTTCGATCAAAGTTCATTAATTGCTAATTAATCTTTAATCGATAACTGTTAATCGTAATTAATCGTTAATTTCTAGGCACTTAGAATTTCGATTCGAGTGATTATTTCATAATATTTTTCGCGTCTATTCGAAAACTTTAAATTTATTAGATAGCAGCGCCAAAATTTGAATTTGGAAAAAACAAAAAAATTAATTCAAACAAAATTTTTTTAAATAATTTTGAAAATTTTTAGAAATGCATAAAAAGACAAGCATAATCGACCTGAATTATAAATTGAAAAGGAAATATAGTTGAGGTGATAATCTAACAAGTAGATAGCTTTTTCACAACACACTACCAACGCAAACATTCAAAAAAGCAGAGTCGCACTCAGCAACATCGTCGAATGAAAAAAATAGCAAACAAAAATTATAATTTCTACAACTTACTGGATGACCTAGGTTTTGTTCTTATCCACAAATTGGAATTGAACTCCTCGGACCCAGATTCTTAGATTTACATCAGATATTCCTAAAATTTTTCTATAATTTCCAAAATTTCCACAATTTTCTTTAATACTAAATATTCAATTATTTTTATTTATATTTCAATACCTTCAAGTCTACACAAATTTGAGCTGCCTGATTTCTGATTTCTGTAATTATTACTTCCATTTTGACTTCATTTGAAGAAAATGCGTATATTCGTTGGTTCGATTTTTACGTTTTGTTTTCGAAATTATTAGAGGTATTTTATTACTCTTAGATTTTATTATAATAATAATTAAAATCTTCACGTCACCACAGCATCCCCCAGTACCCGAGTATCGGGACATTATCTGTTTCAAGATTACGCAGAAATTTTACGATTAGATTTCGTAGACGTATTCTGAGGGATTGTCATACTTTCTTTCCTCCTCCCTTACGTAAAATTGTATTTTCTTCGAATACAAAAGTACTGCTAGAGCTTGAAATGTTTCCGGGGGGGGGTTGCTACTCACCGATTTATGAAGATCGTTTTCTTTACCACCTAGGAAGATAAAAATGTAAAAATACTTAATAATAATAGAGCCACACGTTGCTGATAGGAATTAGTCTGTCTCTTGCAAGACTTACAAATCCATTTTCTGAGGTGGATAATGTTTTTCTTTTGAAAAACACAATTCAGATTTATTCTTTTAAATAGAATAGTCTGAATTAGTTTATATAATTGGGCGTAGCTTTAATTTAGTACAGGGCCGACGTTAAGCGAGATAAGCAATTTGGATAGGCACTCTAGAATAAGGGCGCCGGATGTAGTATGGTTTTCCGCGATTTATAAAAAAGTATTGTCATTTTTGTAGGGTAAATGTTATCGCGATGTGAAAGGGCATTCAGATTTTGTTTTTATTTAAAAAAATAATGTGTTCAAAACAAATTAGACCCGAATATTGTGGGAGAGTCATATTAATAAAAACATTACTAGCAATTATCTTTAAATTTGGTACAAACAATCTTTGTTGTAGTACTGAAGGAAACACCTTATATCTTTAAAAAATTGTTCCTCTTAAAACTCTCTTTTCAACGATACCTCATTTGCTACACTTCCGCTTGATAAAACTTGAAATATTTGACATTTAATGCAAAATTTTAGAAACTTTGTCGAATATAGTGCGCTGGAGAGCTATAAAAATATAAGAAGCTTTAAGAAACAATCGCTGGCCATCACTATTTGTTTGTTTTTAACAAATAGTTTACCGTGCTTTTTAAATAAACCATAAATTCTGCGCAAAATATTATTAACACCCAATTTTTTTAGGTATAGCTTAGCTAAGCGTAATAAACGTGCGAAAAAAGGCTTGAGAAAATCACATTACTCTTATAATATAATATTACTTTTTCTACTCCTATTGAGTAATACTTCATTACTTCACAGTATTCGGTAATAAAGCTTGGAGAAGTGATCTATTATAACATTAATTCATCAATTATACCTACATAATAAATATGTCACAATTTATTGGCTAGATTAAAGAGCTGTCTGAAATGTTTTGAAAAACTTTTCGCAGAAAAAGTTTAGTGTTCAACTTGTTATCACCTATCAAATAGAATTTTGATACCTCTCACTGCTTTCGAGTTTCAGTTAGCGTGCTTGTACATTAACGGAGCCCACGTTCTACTGCTGTTAGAAGTTTTAGAATGCTTTATGAAAAACGTTTAACATTGATTAAAATTCTATATTCTAAAAATATATTTTGTTACAGGGATCCTTTAACGCAATTGTACTCGGTGACGTACATGTACTACTCGTTCATCGGTTGTGCAATAACTGTTTTACTTGGATGGACAATTTCCTATTTTACTGGATTTAATGAGAACGAGTTATATGATGAAAGTTTGCTACATCCGATAGCTCGAAAAATGGCAAGTTGGTTTCCCGGCGCGAAGCGTCGTTATGCGGCAAATAGAAAAGTTTCCGATGCAATTATCAACGAAACTTCATACGAGATGTCGCACAGCATACGAAATGAAAAAGCGACAGTGCAAAACGGAACTACAAATCCAGCATTTTCTCAAGAAGCATCCGAAGAAGAGCCGGAAGTTTATAAAACAAAGTTGTGATAAAGTTATATGTTTTATTTTAAACTGATTTTTTAATTAACGTGACTTTTGCTGTGATGTTAGATATCATAGAAGACTAATTAAGTTTCAAGTCGGTAGCAGTTGTTGCATTTGGTTCCTTAAAATGACTGTCATTAGTGTTATTTATGCGTGAATTAGAATAAATTCTTAGTTTATTTGAAAGATTGCATGGTATGAGATTATTTTTTTATGGGTAGCTTTTGAGAGCCCTACTATTTGCTCAATAATATGCCGATTGCATTCTACACCTGATATTATTTTTTATGTTACTTGATCTGAATTTCACTTTATGATCAAAGGATAATTATGTTCAAGTGTCTAAGCGGCAATATAATGATATTATATATTTTTTACTGCTATGAAATATTGACTGGCTTTTTATTAATTAAGACCGACCTGTAATTATACTCAAAAGGTGGGTACATAGCTACATAATATAGAGCGTTATTTTGTCTACATGCCATGTGTACTTACTTACATATTATGTATGATGTATATGTTAGAACCATTTATATTAAATGTACGACCTTGTTATTAGAACTTGATTGGTTCTAAAGTATACTTAGCTCAACTTATTCTTGTTTTATTTATTATAGCTCTATGTATATTTTCTTTATCATTTATTTTTAATTAACTATTTAAAAAAAATCAAATATTTGAATCAATAAACGAGATTATCAACACTGATTATTAGCTTATCTCTTCACTTTAGCTCCGAGATCCTTGATCAAAAGGCGGCTAACTTTTGTCTCCAGTTTAGAAGCAAATCGTCGTATCAATTCCTCGTTTCGGATAAAGACGTAAGTGTTGATACGAAGAATGGTTGTAATAATAATTCGGAACAATAGAAAGCCACTGACAACTCAAGGTATGATAAGATGGCACAATATCGGCAAGAAATCTGAAAAGGAACTTGGTCTAAAGAAAGAAGATTGAAAACTGAATAGTAGCAGTATTGAAATTGAAGTTTTCCGGTTTCTGTTAAATTTTATATTCATTTCTATAGCTACAGAACAACATAACCTTTCACATTTTAACACTAATTAGTTAACCAAAAGTTAAAATAATAAATTCAATGCATCCAGCCAAGTGATTACATTGAATGTTCAAGATCTCCCAATGAGTATATAAAACACATTTTGACAACAGCCAATGTTCGGTCAAGTCAGTATTACACGATATCAAATTCTGATTTTTATTTCCCACCCACACTCACTTTTTGAAACCACTTCCATCGTAGAAAACTAAATTGTTTCGATAATTAAAGATAATCATCCTTCTTTTGGTAACAGTTTGGATAAACTATACGACCAAAGTACCTTTTATTGAACGTTTTCCTCAGTTCTACGCACCTAAGTTACTTCAATGATTTAAATAAATAAAGAAATACCGGAAGAAGACACTTCCTAATCGAAATTAAAAGTAAAGTTTTTTGATTTTATTCATTGATGCCCGATTTCTTCGCTCGTAGTTATCTTCAAGTTAGCGAACTTTAGATTAAATGGACGAAATAACCAATCAGGCAACAACAAAACAAATAAATCAATCATCTGATTGATTATTTAGTCAATTTAACCTGAAGTTCGCTAATTTGAAGATAACCATGAGTAAAGAAATCATAACGAAATACCCAATCAGACGACAATAAAACAAATAAATCAATGGTCTGATTAGTTATTTAATCAATTTAACCCGAAGTTCGCTAACTTGAAGATAACTATGAGTGAAGAAATCGGACATGAATGTTTCAACGACAAATCAAATCTCAATTTAAGTTAAGACACTAAAATCAAACGGAACTCTTCTACAAAACTATGAGAGTGCAAAAAGCTCTTTGTTCAAACTTTTGGTTCCTATCCAAATCCTAGAACACCTGAAAAACTTATTCAATGGAATTCTTTCCTGAGAAAATCATTTAGATGAATTCATTAATAAAAGCACTGCTTTTCCAAAAGTAAACAATCTGCAGTTTGGATTTAGTCATGGTGTAAACTAAATACTAAACAACCACCCGAATTTTTTCAATT
Source organism: Lycocerus yunnanus (assembly GCA_036346125.1). Lineage (NCBI taxonomy): Eukaryota > Metazoa > Arthropoda > Insecta > Coleoptera > Cantharidae > Lycocerus > Lycocerus yunnanus. The sequence continues at coordinate 2,816,594 of JARFIX010000017.1, forward strand.
GTTGGATGTAGCACCTAAGGCTAAAGTAAATGGCCGATGAAAGCTCTCGGGCTGCAAAATTCAAAGCAAAATCTTACCTACATAATATCGTTTGTAAGAAATAGTTTCTAATTTTTTAATAATTTGTAATATGTGGCAGTGGTGTATTTTAGCTCAGCTCGTGGTCTCATACACAAGCTCTAACCAGATCTAAAGAGAAACGGAGTTCTAGTCTCTGAACCCACTTAGGTAATACTCGCCAGACGCGTCCACGTTGCAGGGGTGGCCCCGACGTAGTCTGTGGCTAAGTTTTGTCGAGAACCCACTATTGCAGGCTATATTGCATTACCCTTGTCTAGGGTTACGGATGAAGACCACAACGGCAATGGAGGCGATGAACAATGGTTCTGTACCTAGAACCACTTATATACCTAGAAAATACCTAGATACCTAGAAAACTTACATAACTAAACATCCGAAACGGATAGGTATCTACCACAACAAGAAAGGTGTATTTTTGGGTTTGGGATGTCCCCGTTCCCTAGTAATTTTTAATAATATACTAACCTATAATGTAGATCCTTATGTTGTTAATTGTTGTTAAGATGTTAAACCAGCAGTGTAGCGTAAAGCATACACCGGCCGACTGGAAAGCGGTAGACCGCTGTTCAATTCCTAGTCGAGTCGGATACACTGCTGTGATCAAAGGTCTAATATCAACCTGTGGACCATGGGGAAGGCAACGGAAACCACCTCATGAGTTATACTCCATGAAAATTCATCTTGGTTTCGGCCAAGCTGAGTCACGACGCTTCTGACAAGAAGCAAACGATCAAGAAGAAAGAATAATGTAGATCCTAGCCTTCATCTCTTATTCCTAAAAACGCCATTAATATTATTAAGGACAGATTTAACTTGACCATTGAAGTACCATTGAAGATCATGTGAAATGCCAAAAAAATTCAAGAAAAATACAAATTTGCCAAAATTAAAGCATTGGCCTTGATTGAAGTCGATAAAATTAACAAAGTACGCATTATTACGCATAGAAAATATTACTACTCTAATCTGTATAACTTATATTTTATTGCCCTTATCAATTGTAGATAATAGCTTCGCTTACAAAAAAATTGCTATTACATGCCATTAAAGGTCATAATAATGATGAAGCAGTAAAAACATGTACGAAATTATTGGGCTAAAAAATTGACAATGCTGACTCCAAGTTTTGATAACTTTACAATATAAATAATTCATGATTTAATCTGTGATATTGTTACAAGGTTACAAAAATACTAGTTTGGGAACAGTAAAATTTATACTCGGTGATGCTTAATTACAAAGTTTTATTTGTGTAAAACATTAATTCGCAATAAATAGCAATCGCGAAAAAATGCTCCTTAAATTATTTAATGCAAATTCGATTTATAAGTATGTACATACAATTAAGTATTTGTAATTAATTATATATAATAATCAATAATTATTTTTTTAAAGTAATTTCAGATGTAGAACTTACTCCAAATTAAGTTACATTCATAATGTTGGTAAAGAGCCTTTGAGATCTTTAACATTAGGAAATGTTCTTGATATTATAGTGAGCAAACATCCGGATAGATTAGCGATAATCTCAAGGCAACAAAATCAACAATTAACTTTTTCTGAATTTCAATTAAATAGTGACAAATTTGCTGCAGGTTTAAGTGCAATAGGATTAAAACAAGGCGATCGTGTAGGATTATGGTCTTCGAATTCTACAGAATGGCTCGTCGTGGCTATGGCGTGTGCACGTATTGGTTTGCCTGTGGTAAGAAAATGTATCATCGAATTCGCCATTATAATCCTAACCTCAAATCCAATAAATTTGTTTTCTTTTAGAATAAAATTTTTCGTCCTGCTAGTTTCTTTACTTATTTTTACTCCATGTAATCTTCCATTCTTCATCTCCTTTTTCTCTATTTCCAATATTTCTATTTCTCATTTACTTTTTTAGGTTACTTTAAATCCGGCATATCAAGCCAAGGAAATTGAATACTGCATCAATAAAGCCGAAGTTAAAGCATTAATATGCCCAGAACGTAACAACAGACACGAGTTTGGCAACATCGTACATCAACTCATTCCTTCGCTCGAAAGTTACCATCCGGGAAAATTAAATTGCAAAAATATTCCAACATTGAAAAATATTATTATAATGACGAGCAGAATGATAAAGTAACTTCAATTTGTTTTCATCAATTTTTAAATTATTATTTAAACAAATAATATTTAATTTTACAGAGGAACTTATAACTACCGGCAAATTCTGGAATTGTCAAACGATGAAGCTGTGAATACAATAAAAAGTAGTCAACACTTGATAGACCCGAGTTCCGAAGTAAACGTTCAATTCACATCGGTGAGTTGTACTTATATTAATGCAGTAGTGAAGTAATCCCCTGTAGAGCTGAAAGTAATAGGGTTATTTTACGTTTTATATTGGTTACCTCCTGGTTTTTTTAAAACAAATAGGGAATTTTAGAAAGATTTACAGAGGACTGTCTATAATAATATATTGCGTAGAAGTAAAAAATCTAAAATTTGAAGGAATCGAACTCACTAAAACATTTTATTCCAGGGAACCACGGGGAATTCAAAAGCCGCAGCTGTAAGCCACTTTAGCGTTGTAAACAATTCGTATTACGTTGGGCAAAGGAATGAACTACACCGGAAACATCATAGAATTTGCGTTCAAGTACCATTTTTTCATGCATTTGGTTTTACTGTTTCATTTGCAGCGGCTCTAAACCACGGAGCCACGTTGGTGATTCCGGATTTTACTTACAATCCTCCAGAAATTTTAAGATCTTTACAAGACCAGAAGTAACAAACTTGAAGTAAAAACTTGAGTCTATCTAAAATATCGTTTTAGGTGTACCGTTGTTCATGGAACGCCGACGATGTACGTAGATTTAGTTAACTTACAGAAAGAAGCACAACTGGATATCGCTCCGGAAATAGCTGTAACTGGTGGATCTTCGTGTACACCTAAGTTGTTTCGGGATATAAAATCGGTTTTAAAAGTTAAACGAATTAAAGTAAAAGGATTATGAAAACCTGGAAATAATTTTTTTAATCTATCCTTTCGCAGTCTATCTATGGTTTAACGGAAACAACGGCGGTTTCGTTTCAGTCTTTGCCTATCGAAGAGGATGAATACAAAGTAACCGAAACAGTCGGACATGTAGGTGATCACCTTGAAGCAAAAGTCTGCAATAAAAGTGGAAAAATAGTTCCAATGGGTACTTCCGGTGAACTACACATCCGAGGGTATAATGTAATGTTGGGTTATTATGGCGATGATGACAAAACGAAAGAAACGATTAGTAAAGATTGGTGGTTAAAAACGGGGTAAATGGTAGTTGTGCTTATTTTTAAAGTACAGGTAATGTTTTTTTATGTTATAGAGATGAATGCATACTTGACGAAGATGGCTATGGAAGAATTATTGGAAGAATAAAAGATATGATTATAAGAGGTGGAGAAAATATTTATCCAATAGAAGTTGAAAACTTTTGGTAACTCATCCGATGTTTTGGATGTTCAGGTAACTTAACCACACTATTTTGTAAAATTATAACATTAAATTGTTAGGTTGTTGGATTGAAACACGAACGATTGGGAGAAGAAGTGTGTGCTTGCGTGATATTGAAAACTGGAAGGGAATTAACGCTAAACGATTTGAAGAAGTTTTGTAGTGGTAAAATTGCAAAATATAAAATTCCTAGCCGGCTTTACGTAGTAAATGAATTTCCTAAAACTGCGTCTGGAAAAGTGAAGAAATACGTATTGAAAGAAACGTTTGATAAAAAATCGCTCTAAATTTAACTACACAATTATATTTTATAATAATTAATTAAAATATAAGGTTGGAGTACGCTAATTGGGACTTTTTACCTGTGATTATTTTACAAATGTTTATTTAGAATTAGGTAGAGAACGTTAATACGAGTGGAATGTACTATGGATAAAGTCGATATTTCCAATAATAACGCTAAAAATCGATTTTAAAAATCACGAAATGCGGGCAAAATATTCATTTTCATGACAGTACGTGCATTTCAATATGCATAAATTGGTAATGGGGCGTGGCCTACTAGAGCAGCGTTAGGAGGGAATCGGTCGCTCCCTGAGATCCGCCGCGTCAACTTGGAAACTTTTCGAGTTGGAGCCGATTAAGGGATGTTTTTAATAACTTTAGCGCGTGTCCGCAACCGCCCGCGCCCCTCCGGGGCGCGGACGGGGCTTCGAGCGGTTTTGACAGCGCAATCACATCAGAAATGAATTCACACAAAAATGATTTTTTCGAAAATACTCCTTAAATCGATGCAATTCCATGTTTTATTCAAATAACAGTACACATATGTGACGTCTGCATCAAAAATGTGATAAAATACGTAATTTTTAGTAAAATTGATACAAACAATTCAAAATGGGCGGGGCTTGAGGTTCAAATGTAGCCTATCATGGATACGTATTTCAATTTTGAGTTTTAATGCCTAAACGTGAAAATTTTAAATCATCCATAGTTTATAATATTTCTAATTATGTTCTTTTTCATAATATTATACCATTTCTATAGGAAATTTGCGATTTTAAAGTCCCAGTTCGCGTACCCTGCCCAAATATAATACTTGTATTGTTTTTTGTAGGCTGTTATGTATACAAATTTTTGCAATAGTATATTATTATACTAATTATTGTAAATGTTTATTATTACTTATTGAAAATATATGTTGAATAAAATATTTTAAAAGGTTTCAAGTATAATGATTTGGATTTTGGATTTTGTTGATGAGTTTTGAAAAGACATGAGAAAACCTATTATTTCATTAGGTCCAAAACCCATGGACGGTGAAAAAGGTAATCTTGTTTTTTTGAAATATAAAACGATTTTTTGTATAATTTTTGTTTATTTAGTGGCATTCAATTTTATAATCTAGTATGTCGATATAGGTTTGTCAAAACACATGTCAATTAATTTCATTATAAAAAATTTTCCAATATAGTTTTTGATTTTAATTTTAATGGATTTTAATTCATTTAGTTCATTTAGGGATAGTTTAGCTGATGATATCTTGAAAAGACCACTTTTACGCAAAGGAGGTCCTAAACTTTAATGTGAGTTAGAAAATTTTTAAATTTCATTAGAATCGTAAAAAAATAATAAAAATTTTTTCAAATTTCATTATACTTGAAACCTTTTAAAATATTTTATTCAACATATTATACTATGCACCTAGGTTGGAAAATCAGCTCTACTCATCATCTAGGCATTTTTATCATTAATTTCAAACTTTTCCACCTACATTTCCAATCCTTTTGTGTAAGTGTTCTATTTAAAAAGATTAGTTCGTACTTTTCGCTACATTCTGCTCTTTGATCTAATACCTGTTGTAGTTCTTTCATAGTTTCTGCAAAAATCACCGTGGCGTCAGCGTCCATGATGTTGTTTATTGAAATGTTGTTTATCAGAATTTCCGATGTTATAAACCCAAAAAGTCTCTTTATTATTTTTTAAGAGTAAATACCGAAACGGGTTAGTTAGAAGTCTATCGGACTTCTTCCATTTCCAATCAGATGACCAGGTGTACTCAGTATGCTATTATCATTCCTTAAAACGAATTGCCTGTATGCGAAGAATCTGTTCCGGAAGTTTTTAAAACTTATGTCAATCAAATAAAATCATAAAGAACAGTCTTATCCAATCCTTTCCTTGACATAATGAAGAATACCCCATTTTTGGGGATGCGCAATGTGTAAAAATTATGCAAAAGCTTTATGATACGGGTTTAGTTTTATTTTGGGAGTGAAAAGTCCAGAACTTCCCCGATCTAGTCGTATAGTAAAAGTAAATCCGAAATTACCCTAACAATTGATTATTATAAACACTTAGAAATTACTATAAATTCACTCAGTTATTATTCGAGTTTACAACTTATTATAATGAAAATTCACACAGAATTGATAAAGTAAATTATTATTAATATTTGAGGTACTTCGTTTTTATTTTTTATTTGAGATGGTCATTGATCTGGTTATTAGCGCGATCAACTGCTAATGTAAGGCCCCGGTTCGAATCCGGGCAGAAAGGCTTCGGAAAGCACGTAAAGACGGTGGTCTTCCTATGTTAATGAATTATTATCATTAACAATGTAAAATAGGATAAAAGGCACATCTGAGGCCTGCCTAGCCAACTACTTCAGATGTAAAACAAATAATATGCTCAGAGTACTAACAGTGGCTTCGGAATTCCGCCGAGATTACTGTTGGATATTACAGGACCTACTCCTAAATTTAGAGGAAGAAAAAGAATTACAGTCAACTTGCGTTATAACGAAATTAGATATAACAAAATCTCGATATAAAGAAACTACCGGTCCATTATACTACCATATAAAATGAGTTTTGGTCCCCTCGATATAACGAAGTTTTTTGGCCCAAGTCTAATATTTTTTGTCATTTCTGCGGTTCTCTAATTTTAAAAAGCGTCATAACTTGGTGTTCAAGAAAATTTGTAAAAAAGTACTAGCGTTGACGAAGATGTTTGTTACGGTTGGAAGGGTGAAACTTTAAGACTTGTTATGTGAATATGAGTCGAAAAATGTGTGATAAGACGGGAATTTTAAATGTTTACCTGACTAAACCCTTACATATAAAAATAAAAAGTGTCATAGTGGAAAACTTAGTAAGGAGCGAGCCACAGTACTTTTTGTTGCAAATATGGATGGTTCAGAGAAGTTGAGGCCCTTATCGCTAGATAAATTCGCTAAATGTGTCGCCAGGTGTTACCATACAGGAGCAACAAAAAATCGTGGTTAATTACCAAACTGTGGAATGTGTGGCTTGAAACCCTCAACAATGCAATGCAAAACCAACGCAGAAAACTTATCATGTTTGTTGGTAACAGCCCCCCGACATTTTTATTATTTTCTCCGCTTTTGAATTATAACGAATTTCGATATAACGAACTTTCGATATAACGTACTTTCGATATAACGTATTTTTTTCTCGGTCCCTTGAAATTCGTTATAACGCGAGTCGGCTGTATTAATATTTACGTTCGGAGGAAATCTACAACTATTTTAAGTACTGCTGCTCAAAAACCATTAACTGAAATTAAAATAAATCTGAATCTTCCTGAGAGTATCACACATGTTCAACAAATTCTTGCAAGGGTGGGTTATTTCAATGGAGAAAATGTTAAAACAACATCTAGAGGTAAGATTGAAATTTTGTCAGAATCACATGACTTGAACATGGAATGGGAAAATGTAAACTTTCTAATGAAAAGAAGTTTAATTTGGATGGACCGGATGGATTTAAGTGTTATTGGCATATTTACAAAATTCGCAAGGCATATCAATGAGCAGGAATTTCAAATGTGTTATCAACTTTGAGGAGGAAATGCAAAAAGAAAATTATGTATTTCAGCAAGATAATGCGTTCGTTCACGTATCGAGAATAACAAAAGAATGGTCTAGACATGAAAACACTTATGAATTGGCCTTAAGCTTAAAAATGCCATCAGACTCGCTTGGACTAAAATTCCGTTACAAATAAGACAAAATTTAATTTTAAGTATAAAAATCAAATTTTGAATGCATTAGAATAAAAACGAAAATACTCATTATTAATTATTTTTTTGTGCCTTGTTTAAAATATAAAATAAAAATATTCACTGAACTTATTTTGCAATTTACTTAATTTTTACACATTTTCAGCTAATTTCAAGTAAAAAATTAATCAATAAGGCAAATATAGGGTATAGCTTATAAAAATATAGGCCCTAAAATATAGGCAAATAGGGTAATTCCATATCACATTAACAAAGAATTTTCATCAATCTTTCCGATTTTAATTCCAAATTATACCAAATAAGCAAACCTGTGTTTTATTGTTTATTTCTAAAGTAAACACGTTGTACAGCTCTCCAAAAAAACTAAATCTTGCTTGTAGAGCTTTGCTGAAGTATTTCTACTGGCTGAGATTTTACGATTTTGTTTTAATGATATTGAAAGCGTCTTTTCAATGAGTTTCTCTGGGCAGGGATGGGCAGAATTAAAATACATGTATTTAAAATACGTATTTGAAATACAATTTAAATTTTGCACTTCAAATACAAATTGGAATGTGTTTTGTATTATATTTTGTTTACCCAAATGTAAAAAAATTTTTATAATGCAAGTTTGTGTTGTTCTGCACCTGTAAACAGATTATTTTCTTTTGCTAGGTTAATTCATTCACCAACTAGGAGAACATTGAGCGACAATTATATAACGCTTCTATTGTTGAAAGGAAATCACTTATTTAAAAATTAGATTGGTGCTGTGTATTAATTTTGTTTTCTGAATATGTATACTAAACTGTTGAATAAAGAATAACTCTTGCTTATAATACTTGATCTTTTTAATTTTTTAAAATTTATTTTGTATTTGAAATACATCTTGAATTTTGTATTTAAATATTATATTTTGTATTTTAAATGCTGTATTTTGTATTTAAATGCTGTATTTTGTACTTAAATGCTGTATATTGTATTTTGTATTTCAAATACTGTATTTTGTATTTCAAATACTCATCTTGTATTTCAAATAGAAATTGCAAATGTATTTTGTATTTCAAATATATTTAGTCATGTATTTTGCCCACCCCTGTATCTGAGAGTAAATAATTGAAGTAAAAAAATAAGGACACCGTTCAAATTTTGACTTTGATTAACCCTCCCCGAAAGAAAATATAATTTAAAAATTTGAAAAAATATAAAGTCTTCATTCTAGTCTTGGCTACTTGCATGAGTAGCATAGAGACCGACTCAAAAATGAACGATTATAAGCGTGTAAATTTGAGTACTTCCGTAAATTAAATTACAAATTATCAATTTATTTACGTAAAATCATTGCCTTTTGAAAAATGGTTTTTGAAAACCTGAAATAATGGTTTACAAAAATCATTAAACTTTGAATGTGTCTAAAAGTATAATACAGCGAGTTATTCATGTTTTGTGGTTGAATCCTTAACTGTACCTTGACCTACCTTTTCTTCTTCTAAATTTCTTTCTAAAATAGAAAAAAAGAATAAGAAATTGATGTTTAAAATAAAAAAAAAACTGGTAATTTACTATAGAATTACTGTTTACTGCACAAAATATATTCATCGAACATTCTCATTACTTTACAATACTCGATTTTACAGGTCAAGTTGCAGGTAATTTGTATATTTTTCTTTTAAAAAAATGGTAAATCTGCTCGAAGAATAAAAAATATTGTTACAATAAACTTACTTAATGAATTAATATAACGTCTTTCAAATTTAAATTAACAATATAATATTTTTATATGGTACAAAGCAGAATTACCATTAAATGGGAGACGCTTAGAATCAAGTATGGCAACAGTCGAGCCACATTGATCCAAACTTACATAATACTGCCACTAGTTTGCTCAGTATAAAATTAACACACATTCTTTAAAATCAATTAATAATAATAATAATCATCTCAATATACAATACTAATTAACCAATATTATATATATAAAAAAATTAGTAAAATTTGTACATATTGCACTTTCCTTAGTTCAACTAAAAAACATTACAGATTCACTTTTTCAAAATACCACCTTTTCCGATATCAGCAGACCAAGCAATACAAACAACAACAATTTTAACAAAATAACTTCATAAGTAATAAACAATTGTCTACACCTGTTTTGAAAAAAAAGAAACTTTGTTACAAAAGTCAATTAGGGCACTGAAAAAGACAAAACAGTGTGTAGATTTATTAAATTTTTAACCATGCCCAAATCTGCTAACACCGAAAAAAATAATAACCAGACAAGGGTTGTGGTACACGTCGGTTTCAAAACCAAACAGTACATAATTACGCCCCTAAGGGGCGACTATTTTCTTAAAAATTATATTTTTATTTTTATATATAGACATTCCTTGCCGAACTTCTTTCAAATAAACAATTTGTATAATCAACAATCCTATTTATCAATTTTTCTATACCAAAAACTAGAGGAGAAGGTTTTATTTTAATTTTTAACTGCTATCTAGAATCGTTTCTCAACCTCATTAATATAAGATTCTAGCTTGAAATGTTATTGTTACGTAATTGTGTGTATGTATAGTATACACAAACATTCATTACAAAATGTTAGAACAAGAATTTTAACGTGTATACATGTAACAGCAGTTCGTGTTTAATTAAATAAGATCCGTACAGCCTTTTCGTATTTTTTTATATAAATCATGATGTGGCAGTTATACAACGAATGTGGCAGTGTTTTAAAGACCAAGTTATTTATTATTACTGATTTTGTGCTTTTTAGCTACATACGTCTACTACGACTAATAAAAAATGTTACGTGAGGTTCGAACCGCTTCGACTTTCTTTCTTCACACTTAAAAAAATGTATGTATGTGTTGTATGTTTTTCTATTTTGTTATTTACTAGGCTGTACGGATATACACACGCACATGTAATAATTAGACACAAGGAGATGATACCACATATTATATGAATGAGAGAGACAGAGTCACTGTTGGCAGTGAGTTTTGAAGAGTCGACCATTTCAAGTTAAAACATCCCTTTAATGCACTTGTGAGATCCTGAAATTTTGTACCACTTAGTTTTTACAAAAATGTTCGTTTAACATTTTGGAACCTTACAAAACCGAAAAACTCGAATTTCGTTTTTTAAGGAAAGTACCTATCTACCAAAAATATCACACGCGAATTTTCGAAACGAAAATGGAGACAGACTATAACAGAAGTTGATGGACAACTACAACAACTAACAGGCAGTGCTGGAAGTGAGCGAGTTACCATTGATGTAATGCGCATATTATGTAAAGTTCCAAAAAAATTGAAATGTTATAAATTGACAGAGTGAATTTACGTCAAAAATATTTTAGTTCAAAAGATATTTAAATGGTTGACCCTTCAGTTGTCGTTTAAATAGCAAGTGCTTCCCAGATATAAGGCAAAAATGGCGCAAAAAATTAATTGTCTGCGTCCAACACAAAAATACATCTCTCTCTTTATGAAAAATATGGTTTATGTACATTGAGGAATTTTATGAAAATATGATTACGAATGTACTATATAATATGTTAAGTATTGTATATTATATTGTATGTATGTAGTATCTAGCAGCAGAAGTACTAATGCAGAAAACTATATAGTATCAAAATGAGAAGCTAAGAGCTACACACCAAGAGTTACTGTGTTAAAACATTAAAAAGTTCGTAAAGGCAGGACAGTTTTTTAGTGCAGCCAGTGCTATGTATTGGCAATTTTACTCAACAGTATACCACCCTATCGTCGAATCACTTCAAAATAATTATATACATCATAAACGGACGGCTAGCTTCTTAAATTCCTTTCTGCCACAAACAATCTTCTCTTATAAAAATTTTTACTAACTTACCCGAAATTTCTTCTAATAATTAATTGCACACAAAGTCGTAAATTTCTCATATCACCGGTGTTTTAACATCTGATCTGCCATTTTTGATATTGTGCCACTGTAATAATAATTTGCACCTGCCCTCAGTCTGGTGAGCCAATGTGTCATGAAGGCACCTCTGTTTTATAATCAGTCCAGTCCAGTCTTACATCTTAAGTAAGCAAATCGCCTGGTATAGTATCATAATAATAATTATATAAAATGATGCATAATTTATACACGCTTAGAAAAGCTACGTATCTTTATAATAATCAAGTCGAGCACTATCAACTATACTTAATTATCTAAATAAATCTATACTCAATATAATAACATTCTCTAGATGCCGTCTTAACATTCAGTTAGTAAAAAAGTTTTAATTATACAATATTTCACAGCCAACAATTTGGTGGTGGATCAGACAATTGCTAATTCTTCTTTTTCCGAATAACCATAGCAATGCACATCCATCACACCCACCCGGCATTTCCGGTATAGTTACTAAGAAATGCATCTACTATGTCTTCATATCGACGTCCCAAATTTCAGCAAGGAATGGCGGTAATGTTCTCTTTTTCTTGAACTTGAGTGAGAAACACATTTCCGAATTTTTATTTCCCAGTGTTCTTAATTCTGTTAAAACTGACAACAGTTTTGCAAAAACTGTACCCGCTTTCGGCTTCCTCCTGCTATCAACGTACGCTCTTAACGCTTCCAAATATATTTCCTGAATTTTTTCCACCTTCCAACCTTCTGCCAGTGATGGTCGCTCTGTAAAAGAAAATTTAACATTAATTCCGGTCGTATTTCTTCAAAAATTTCTATTATTAGTAACAAAATAGAGGAATTCAGTGCAATATGAACAAACGGGAAGGTTTTTGTATTAAAATCAAGACAGGCGAAGAATGCGGAAAAACTCCATTGGGAAGTCGTTTATTACTAGAAAACTTAGAATGAATATCTACTAATGTAGATTTATGTGGAAAAAATTCATGATTTTAATGAGATTTTTAAAGTTGGAATTGAACTATCTTGTTAGAAAAATCAAGCAAGAACTTAACTCCCCCAACCAAACTTTTAGATAATATATTATGTCCATATGCGAAAAACAATACATGCGATTACTACGTTCGACCTTGAAGAAAATGTTTCAAATTGTTTTGTTTTTGCGCGTTAATTAACTGCTCTATTTCGGTAAGCTTTTTATGCAAATTAAAAATTAATTACTTCTTGCCAATTACTTAAATCAACTGAACGATAAATTTCGCTAATTTTTATGTAAATGTTGTGTCAGCTATTTGATATAATATTATTTATATATTATTAGCTTTCGTACTTGGTTTTGCGGCAATTTTTAAGGGTAAACTTTAAATTAGCATATCCTGAGATGGAATCGACATTTTCAGCTGAAAAGAGTTACGTTGACCTAGAAATTCGCAGCAGAACGTTCTGTAAAAATTTTATAGTTGCCAGGTTTTTAGTAGAACCAGTGCTAAACGTCTTTTGCGCCCGGGACAAAGTATGAGAAACATAACCAAGTGTTATTTATTGTTCAAATCAAAGCTAGATCAGCTGTCTTATAAAAAACAATTTTGCGAATATATTTTATAAATTTTCTGGAAATGAAATGAAATTTATTTTCTTGCCTATCAGAGAACCAATACAGGACAGCTTAAATTGTTTTCGCCCCCGTAGTGATTTTACCAATATAAATCAACTTACACAAAATCAGAAAAATAAAAAAATCCCATCTAAATTTTGTGAACAAAACACATTGAAAAAACAAACTAAAATAAATCCCACAAATTCCCCTCTCTAAAAGCTTTTTAAAAACTTTACATTGATCTTGAGGGGGGGTAAAAAATTAAGGAATCACAATTTAATAAATTATCCCATATTTTAAGCAAAATATTAGCCTTGGAAAATTAATCTAAATCGAATTACCCTCCTCAATTCATTATTAATTCGGACCTAAGATCTGCAATCATAAATTGTCAAAAATAAATAAATAAATCAAAATCGAATGCGCTGATTTGGGATGCTATATTTTACTTTTTTTATGACTGCCTTCAATGTTGAAAATTAACTGGCTTCAAGATTTGATGTGAATAAATAAATGTAAAAGGTCTTCGCCATATAAAAAGTGTGAGGGAGCTTGAATCAACATCCCCATTTGCAAAATGTTAGAAATAATAAAGTCAGTAAGTAATTGTCCACCTTCATTCAGAAATTTTTATGCTTACATTTTTAAATGAGTTCCCATTTTAATCTGTGCCTTCCCTTGACAACAGAACATTTTTTTAAATTATAAAATCATCTCCTTGTCGGTCCGTAGATACAGCCTTGGCCAAAAAGAAACTAGGAATGGCAAATAAATAGGCAGATAATAAAAAGCGTCGTAGGCGATTTGTCGATAAATTATTAATTGTATTAAAATGTTCGCAATCAGTGGCTCATTTAGCGATTTTCCCAAAAAATTATTCAAATTAACGATAATCAAAATTTTATTGATCCTTCCCGTGTTCATGGAGTGATTCAAGGGGTTGCGGGGTTAACGTAAATACAGAAATTAAATAAATTACATTATTGTTCCATAGAGCACTGGTTTTCCTTAATGTAATTCAGACAAGCAAAGTTATTAATCCAAAGCAACTGCCATATTGCTTTGACGGTCATGGTCTGGCACTTAATTGTGTCGAATACCAAACCGAGATACCAGTTCGAGCCGGGTGGAGTACAAAAATTTATTCTGACCGTCTTCCCTCGGAAGGAAGTGGCTACCACCGAGGTAATTAGCCAAGAAAGCCCCCATATAGGGAAGGGTCACGACACTCAAATCGAGTTAACGACTAAGAAGAAGAAGAAGAACTGCCATATAAAGACAAATTTATTTTGAAATTTGGCCAAAACTTACCAGAAAAGATCACAATTGCGGTAAGCAGCGCATATTCTGCATTATCAACCTTCATTGAGAACATAGCCCTGCAAAAATGAAGTAAATCTTCAATAGTTTCTCCCATTCCTGCTAATGTATAACTATCACGTGAATATGGCTGGTTATTTACGAATAAAATGGAATCTGAATTTGCATCATAACGTCTTGCCATTCTAAACATCATTACTTCACTTGAGCAGGCCTGAAAAACAAACGAATCAAGGAGTGTCCAACATTTAACTGGAGAATCTCCCAGTTTTTTTTTATATAATCCTACACACCTTCAGTAAAGCAATTTGGTCTTCGCGCAACAGTTTATCAAATCCAGGTAACCGTTTGGCAAATTCCACAATTAACTGGACAGTAAGGATGGTAATTTCTGTAATATGCCTGAACCTCATGTCACATTGGTCCTCCCCTTCGACTGGTTGATTCTAAAAGATTTCCAAATTAGAACAATTTTGACAAGATCAAATCGCATATCCTTACCATTATTCGTTTCACATCCTCTTCTGATGGATGCTCAAATTCGTTTTGAAAATAGACAAGTCGATGTATAAGTTCTTCTTGTTCCGGAGAAACTGTTTTGATGCCATTAACTAACAACGGTTTTTCAATATCCATCAACTGAAATAAAAATTTCAATGTTAATAACAACAAACGTTAGATTATGATTGCGTTTTTGACAAACCTCAGGTTCGATTTTGATTATATCGGGTGAACCATTCGTCGTACTGTTTGGTTTATCTTTTTCTTTTTGGGCTTTCTTTTCTTTTCGTTTTACTGCGCATTGTACTTCTGGTACTACACACTCGGGTCGCATTCCCACACTGAGGCACTTTTTTAATCGGCATTCTTGGCATTTTCTCCTCATATACATGTCTATTTCACAATTGTTTCCGTATTTGCATTGATAAACTGCATTTTTTGTTATACTTCTTCTAAAGAATCCTAAATAAACAAAAACGATTGGTGAGTTTCAAATAAACTGCCAAGTTTTAGATGGTTCCTACCTTTACATCCCTCGCACGTTAAGGCATTATAATGATATCCCGAAGCTCTGTCCCCACACACCAAGCACAATTCTTCTTGCTGCCTTGGTGCAGGTCCTTTCTTCTTTTTCGCATCGCAACTGTCCGCACTGTATCCATTTACGCTACTTGGTGGTGAAAGATCTTCTCGACCTGTAACAAAAAGTACACTTTTAGACAAAAAATTACGATAACACAACAGTGATTAATGATTGCAAAAACCTTGGATGTTGCTTCCAATGGTCACATCCTTTTTAAAATTATTCCGAGTGGGATTACATAATAATCAAACTATTCAAACAAAAGAATCGCATACGCCTTAACAATATTTTTGGAAAGAATTTCGTTCCATGCGTAGGAAAAAAATTGGGGAACTCGTAGTCTTGAAGTAGATAATTAGCAGCAAAGTAATGTTCGCAACAAAACTAGTTTTTGCAAGCACCTTAGAAAAAGAACGCTGACCAGATGTTGCGAGTTGCGAAATTTTTATTGTGAATTTAATTAAAATGAATGCCACAATGGTCAATTGATTTTATATCCAATTTCAAATTAAAAGCAACAAATACACGCCGATAAATAATTTAGATTCCATTCTCTGAGTTTTGTACAACGGAGAATCTTTAAGTACAGTCCTTGAAATCAAAGCACGTTTTCTGCACCAGATTAAGCACACTTCTTAGTTACGGTCATGTTGCAAAAACATTGTAAGCCGAATCAAAATTTAATTATTGCGAAAAAATTTGTTTTAACATCCTAGAGGTAAACGGGATTGGAGTTGCGCAAAGGTTCTTGGCGAAAAGAAATCTTGGATCTTGTTTATAAAAAATTTCGTGTTCCGGGTACCCTCGTTAATTGTAATGGAGTGTGACGATACTTTTCGTTAAAAATTTGCTATAATTTTAAGAATCGGGTGCTGTAATAAGCCAATAGAATAGTGTAAATAATCGTGACGAGATTGCAAACTGGTGTTTTCCTCGCGATTCGAGAAATCTCTGGCCGGTACATAGAGTCAAGGACGCTCACTGCCCCAGGTCATTCTACTACTCGTCGAAACAACATCTAACCACATCCATCGACATTGGCAGTGTTTTCTAGCACCTAGTCAGGCCAACAGCACATTGATCTACATACACACTGACGATGATGTCAGTGACGCCTACACGTTTTCCTGTCCAAATTAGATTCACCATTATTTATTTATTATTGCGCCTTTACTTTTTATTTATATCCTCATACCACATTAAAGTTTACAGAAAGGTTTAAATATGGACGGACATCAAAGCAAACCATATTTCATCGACACCATCTTTCTAATTCTCATCGGGCGAAAACGGAAAATGAAGTGGAACTAGAAAGTTCAAAACGTGTCCAAATTGCACAATAAAAGAAAGTTAAAAAATAAACTCAAAATCAATCACAATGAAATACAAAAGTTGGCCTTGGTTGAAATAATACAAGACTGGAATAATAGCTTAGTACACTTGACATTGACTTGTAATTGAATGTTGTAACATTAACAAAGCAAAACGAAGCTAATAAATGCTACTACTTCATCTAATCCATAAATTAAAACTGTTTAATTTCATGAAATTAAACTTAATGTGTGGAATTTAAAGAAATACACGAATGATGATCGTAACTGGGAACCCGCCTTGGTGAGAAGTTCGTGAAAGACCAGAAACGAATCCGATTGGGAAAAAGATTTGCAGTGGATCTGGAGACTTGGTAAATAAATCGAAAAAGAATAAAAAATAATCAAGTTATTTCAAGTACATGCAGGTTCATTAAGTATTCCGTTCTTGTATAACGTCAACAAAATTTTTCTATTAGTCAAATTTACTTAATCCATGCTTTCGTGTCCATAAAATTTGTTTCTTTGTTAAATTTTGTCTCATCATAAATAATAAGTGACGACGACCTTAACCTCACATATAATTTGACGAATGATGAACATACCGTGATGTGTTGAAGAAAAATGCGTAGTTGTCTCATATAATTTGAATAAAAATTTTGTGATGTGGGTTTAGAAAATGGAATTCGAAAAAGCTGAGGGAATTAAATTAATAGGATTGGTAGAAGCAATCCGATACGGTTTCGATAATTTATTTCGTCTTATCCCACGTTGTTCTTGCATATTAACTTTGGTACAAAATTTTTTGCGATATTGAATTTGATATTGGCATAAATTCAGACTCCTATCCTATTCCTAATAAGTTAATATTGCCGGAAATAACGAACAGCTCGATTTATAAAATTGCTAAAAAATATGAAAAATTACATAAGCGATACTTTAAATAAAACTCAAAATGTGCTAATTCATCCTATAATTTACTTTTAATGAGATCCATTAAGAGAAGAATTATACAAATTGCACTCAACATTAAACGACATAAAAAGTTCTGTTTTAACGTTTACAAATGGTTTTCCATTTCAAATTCCAAAACATTGAACTTGATTATTTTAGTTTCAAATCGGATCAGCGGTTACTAAAATTTTTTTCCTCCAAAACGAAAATTTTGTTTCTGTTATATGATTGAATTCTTTTTGGCCACTTAATTGACTATTCATGACGGCAAAGTTTAAAGGCGACCTGTTTGTTTGCAAATGATTTAAAATGGAAAGTTGCTTATATCGTATGAATGGGAAAATACTTTGCCCCGTCTCCCGTCCCCCGTAATGTTGCTCAAATTAAAACAAAATTGGAGAGGGTTCTTACACCAAAAGGCAGGCTTATGAGCAAGTTTTGTTGCTCCAATTTGTTTGGAGTTGCGTTGTTGCTGGGTGATATAAAAGACAAAGGCCAAAACGAGTTGCTCAAGCTTGCATCCAGGTTTTTAAATATAATGAAAACAGTGTGCATTCTTAAATTCGCTAAGCTTCAAGTTTCTTTCACTGGAATTATTAGAAAACGGTGAGACATAAAAAAATCTTTGCCCTTTTACACTGAACAATTTTGGCTTTAACCTTTCAGCGTTTTTGAGTTATTAGAGAAAAACTGGGTTGAGTTATACTCGAGTTTTCGTGATGGCTATGACTATTATAGCTATGACTGTATCAGCCTCCACTCGGCGGTTGCAGTTTCATTAAATTATTAATTTTCGTATCACTTCTTAATCTTTGGTATTATAGGCCCTACTATTGGTGCTAACTTCGCGACAAAATGGCACAGACGGATAAATACAGTCAAATTTCTCAAAGTGGAAGTGATTTGATGGTAAAATTCGAAAAATGAAATGCATTATTTCTTTTGCGTGCTTAAAAATTATTCATGTCAAGAAGCAACTGACAAAGAAGAAGTAGACAATCGAGTTTCGTATTTGGTTCTCAAACTGGGATCTACCCTAGGAAGGCGGGATCAATTTTTAATTTTGACTAGTAAATTTTTTCCAATATCAAATGTTCAAGAGGTTGTGTTTTAGCTACAAAACCCAATTACCAGTATGACATTTTATTCGTCAAGTTGGCAGCAGTAGCTTGGTGTGATCGCTAGATAAGTTATAAAACGAAAATTATTATAGATTAAACCGCCGGTAAACATGATGGGTTTAAAAGAGGATTGATCCGTCTGAAAGCATGGATGGTGAAGACTTTGTAGAACAACAATTAAGCCATAAATCTATTTCGGCTAGAATGAAAGCTTAAATTGAAACATATTTTTGTAAGTTTAAAACACTTAAATCATTGTCCTAAAATAAATTTTTGATAGAGAACCTCCCCTTCCTTCAATATTTCAAATTCGCATTTCTGGTATTGCAAAAAATTATGAATAGAAACTTATTATCATATTATATTATCACCAATTCATTTTTGCCCTGGACACAGGAGTCTTTTAGAATGTAAAAAAAAATTCCAAAATGAAAAAAATGTAAAATCTAGTGCGAAAACTAAATTCCCGATAGGAAACCTTCAAATTACTTTCGTTTAAGAACCGCTGACCCAAAGCAAAGAATTAATCTCCCCCCCCCTCCAGAAAGTGAAAGGAAATTGATATGAAATGGTTCTCCCCTCATTGGGTGGCATTGTAACATCCCCTTAACACCAAAGCCTTTTAAAATCCAAAAACACTTGTCAAAATAAAATTCCTCACGAGAGTTGATGAAGCATTGCAAAAATCGTTGCTCCTAAAATTCCTGGCTATTTTTCATTCTGATCATATTTTAAACTGAAATGAGAAGTTACTTTTGACAAGACAATAAACTCGTTGAATAATTACGAACGAAAGAGCAAGGACCGTCCTTCTACTTAAATTCTAAGAATCGCGAAGTTCCTCCTTCACCACTAGTACAAATACAAACTAATTATTATTCAAATAGCAAAGTTTGGATTGCAAATTTATTTATCAAAATTTTTGCAATTTAAACACAAAAAATGCATTCAAAATGGAACCGAAGTGTGAACACAACTTTCTACAAAAACCACCAACTTGTTTGGTGCTTTTTGAAGAAAAAAGTAATATTTTTCTAAAGGTGTGGTTTCAAACCAGTGGTTGAACTTTGATGTTTACATGGAGACTCCAATACAACCGACACATATTTCGGTGCTATTAACCGGCTAACTGGTTTAAACTGCGAAACTACAAGAATTGAAAGCTGCGGGCATTTTTGAAAGTGTAACGTAGCCAAGCCATATTTGGTTTTGGTTTTAAAATAGCATACAAATTAATTCTTTATAAATGTGTTTGTATGTCTGGGAGAGCTTTTCGATTTTTGGACGAGGTTGTCCAAAAGCATTTGTCTTTGGTACCTCGTCGAGAAAATGACGAAAATGTCAATAACAGGGGCCAAGAGGACTATTTTTAAATAGAAAGTATTGGCACAGCCGGCAGGTATTTTTAAATTACTTTTTAATGAGCCACAAAGAAAACCAAAAAATACGATGATGTGCCAACAATGCAAGTGTTTTAATTTACATTTCGTATGTTACGACAAAATGTTTTCGAAACGCTCTGATAAACATTAAAGAGTTTAAAATAGAGAAAAATAATGAAGAATAAACCAGCGAAAAGGATGAAGTGAACTAAAAATTATGTTGTGCAAACCTTCTATTTATAAAATTACAAGAAAATTTGTTATGGGAGATAATGATAATTATAACTTATCTATGTGTAGAGTTTGTTTCAAAGTTCAGGTTGAAGGTTACAAAAAATAATTAACAGATACTAATTATTGTTTAATGGATTCGTATGCACTTGAAGTAATTTTAAATCAAAACAAAATGTGGTTTGACAACCCAGAAAGATTAAGGTGCCCAGCCAACCATCCATCCATCCATCGTTCCAAAAATGTTAAATATGAAAGCAAACAACATAAAAAATTATACTACGCATAAATGTAGTAAAATTTATTATAGTGAAAACTATCGTAGTTCACGTTCTCATAAAATAAAACCAGGTAGTTACTATGGAAGAACGAAGAACAAAGTTTACGCTTCGCTGGTCGCGGTCTCGCGGTTTGTGGTCTTGGTTAAGGCCAAGACTAACATTAAAAGTAGTTTAGTAGACGGAAAAGGATGTTGATTGTGTAACACCTCAAAAATCACGAACCAATCAATTTTTGCAAAAGTGTGTTTCATTGTTGAGACCATAAAATTCTGCGAAAATTAAAAGCCACTAAACCTTAAAATGTTGTTTACGACCGATGCAAAAAGTTGACCAATATGTAATGAATGCAACCAAACCCAAAAACCAAGGACGAAGTAATTTTGGAAACATTTAGACCTTTCCGGATTTTTTCCCGATCAAAGGCTGACCTACTAAACTTTGCGGTTTTAAATCCTTGAGGAACTAATTGTCCCTTCTGGTAAAGGCAAAGAAAATTGTTTCGTCCTACGATTGTGCATTGAAATGTGTACTATACTAAAAATAAGATGCGCGCTACAAATTACGTACGAAAATAAGTCATGTGTAAGTTTAGACATTACAATGCTTAAACCACTCATATTTTCTGTAATTATGTAAAGCCAAGTATCTAAATATGGTGCATTGTATAAAAATGAAGACATGAAGTAATGAATCATACGTTTGCCAATTACTATTTTATTTTATGTGGCAATTCCAAAATCTATGTTGATTTTTCAATTATCAAACTAACTGAAGCGAGCGATGCTATTATCGACACGAGGTTTCAAATTTCTTGGAAAACTGTTCAATTAGATGAAGTAGGTTGAATAGACTGGAAATACCAAGCTTTTTTGTTTAGTTTTTGCATAAAGAATGTTGCATGAAGAGTGCACTTCAAATGAAGAATAGTCGACTTTCAAGAAGAAACGTGAATTGCCTGACATTTGCCAATCAAAATAATATTCAAAAATTAGAACAAAATTATGAATGACGAAAATGGTCTGGATATTTCTTTGTCTGTTTAGTTTGGGTATCATAGAATAAAGTTTGTGTGAAAAATGCTCGTGAAGAGACCTGGTTTATCTACGACCAATTAAGTGAGAAATTATGCAAACATTGGGAGGAAAAATTGTCAGGAAATAATCCGAAACACACCAAGAATACTTCCGTGCAGAAATTGTTCTAAAATCAATTGGAAGTTTCCATTACTTTAATATTTCAGGTTCTTCAAACATGTGAGAAAATGAATTAATATATTCAAAGAAAGTTAATAAAACATAAACTATTCACAAATATATTTTTCTGTCGTCCATAGAAATCCGTGGCTGAATTGAAATTCAACACCGTCATTGATCAACTTAACCGATTTCATTCGGCTTTGGCTTATTATACCACTGCTTAGTAGGAAAATCGTGCAAATTAGATTGTAGCTCAATAACTTTATCTCGTTCCCTCCTCTTTCAACTTCTACGTAAACCATTTAAATTCAAAATTTGGTAAAATTGGCATTCAAATGAAGAGAGCAATAATTTTCAAAATTTTAAAGACCCAGCGAACGTTCCAGATCAAAAAAATACGGCATATCTAGGGAGGTAGGGGGCATATAACCTCTATAACTGAAGTAAATAAAAGCTCTAAAATATTAAATGACTGCATTAAATTCATAACAAGCTTAACACATCCCCCCTTCATTTACTTTTTATTTCAATATCTTAAATTTTGATTTTATAAATTTGAACATTCTTTATCGAGCCTCCCTTTGAGTTGGTACTCAAATTCTCTATTCTCCTAAGTTATTCAAATTTTGCTATTTTGCTTATTCCTTTTAAAATCTTTCAGTCAGTTTTAATTATTATTTTTTAGTTACATCAAGTTGAAATGCTAAGTTGCCCGGTTTTTTCCGAGCAAAATACGAACTTTATTCTAGAAGTTATCCCCGGAGGCCAGGAGAATCACCAAAATGTTATCTTCCTATTAATCCTTCTCGGCAGCAAAACGTATTATACTTCTCGTAGTATGGTTCTGATGGCTTCACAAACTTGGCAATCTAGTAACTGTGAGGACCAGCTACCTAGCTAATAGCGTCAAAATACCATCTCAGGATCTTTAGTAGAGAGAAAATCGGAGGGACTATGGATGAGAATAATTATTCGCGAAATCACTCAAGTGCGACGTACGAAGAGTCAATCTTATGAAGATGCAGAGAGAATATGGCTAGGACATCTAACGAACAGCATTATAAAGAAATTATGATCGAATGTGCCATGCAAATGCCGATTTCCATTCCAGATGAAATATAACTACTACTTTGAAGTCATCACAGTCAATTTCATAAGGTGGATTACTTTTCAAATGAAACCATTCTTTCCCTATGTGTAACAGATGCGATCAGACGTAGAACCACGGTTTCCCGCTCCGTAGCCGGCTGATGTATCCTTTACGCCACACTGCCATGCCGGTCGAAGTTGATGTTACATAACATGAAAATTAAAATTTTGCCAAAGTAAAGACTACGCTGAGATTAATATCAAAGATTGGGAAAATCAAGCAAAAAATAGGAAACAATGAACCCCAGTATAATGAACCAAGATGTTCCATAAAGGAAACTTTCAACTTTTTAAGGTGAATATTTAAAATATTTTTGTAGTTTAGTGGGAATTCCAATTGTTTAAAATAATACATTATTTAAAAGGTGACGGTCATGGCTTGGTAATTAGCGCGATCAATTGTTAATAATTAGTACCGGGTTTAAATCAGGGAGAATCTAATTATTACGACCGTATCCGTGCTTCGGAGGGCACGTAAAGCCGACTGTCCCCCTGTGTTGATAACTATAAACATCAACAACAAAATAAACTCATAAACATATTCCTCAATCTGGTTGCAACAGCCGTGGGGTCTCGATGCTAAACCGCTTTTTACAAAAAGAGTCGAGTGTTCAGGAGTGGACAAAAAGACCAAAGAAGAATTTAAAAAAATTAAAATACTCAACGCTCATCCTTGCAATACAAAGCATCTAAGCTTTCCGATGTTTTGGAATTCTTTTATCATAAATTTTTTGCTGATGTCAATATTCTTCTTTTACAGTCTATTTTAAACCGGTGACAGCGGCTAATAAGTTGACTGTCAATTCCGAAGTTTGAGCTAGGGCGAAGTAAAAACCATTATTTTGGTTGTCTCTCGGGGTAATCTACACTACGCTTTCCGTGGTTCGGAGCACATGCTAAGCAACAGGTTCAGGACTCTTCGACCGCCCTATCCCTATCAACACTGCAGTATACTATTTCCAGTTTTTTCTCGGTTTTTAATTGACAATTTTTCATGATTACAATTTCTTATCGTTCATCCACTTCCTTCTTTACCGCAGTTTGTCATATTTTGTAATTCTCCGATAGAGATTCTTTTGATATTTGATTGCATTAATTTCTGAGTAATTGTAACCTCAAATTAATATTCCTGGACTTTCCAATGCTGAATGGTTCTCCGTGTTGTCTGGAAGGTGAAGTAAAATTAGCAGCCAAATGTAGTTATTGTTATCTTCGATGGAAGTAAACAACAATTTTATAAAAAAATAACGTGGGCGAAAACCGGTGAAAATATATTTACATAAATTTAAGTGCGAGGAAAGTGAAGCCTTACCAATAATCGAATGCTGTCTTGCGTACCCAATTACCAAGTTCATCCGAGTCAGGAAGAAGTTCAAGTTTATGAACGCCAATTTCACAAATTTAGGAAAGAAACAAAAATAAATTAAGTGTAAACGTTTTATTGGAGTGAATTGCTTTGATAAAATAAATAAAATTTATAATTGACTCGATCAAAGCACCATATTTGATATTTCATATTATTGGAAATGCCAATTATTTTTCACACCGCCTAATCGATTCGAACCCCTAAAACTTTTTTCAATTGGAATTCGTTATGGTACCAAGACAAGAAAGGAAGTTAAATTATTTCCAAAATAAGGTGAATATTTTACATCGTACACAATTCCCTAAATTTACATAATGATAAGCGATAAAATCGTTAATCGACTTTTCTAAGTAATACGCATCAATTAATGTTTTCATTATGTAAATCCATACAGAAATTGTAATAATTAAACAACCGGGCTAGAAAATTCTTCATCTACCAGACAAAATTAACATACTTGAGTTTGGTTTTAATAAATTTGCATTTCTTATTTCATCAATTTAGTCAAGACTAATCTGATTAAGGTTTTAATACAAACATGTATTCCTTCGGTGACAAAATTACCTAACATCCTGTACATTATTAAAATAATTAAAAAAATGCGATGCTTCTAAATTTATTCAATTGTGTTCATCATGCATAAATCATATGAGAAACTTAAAAAAAAGAATTATTTTAATTTCAGAAAAATGAATGTAATTACACAAAAATTAATTAAATTATTGTTGAGCAGGAGGGAACATAATCTTTACTAATTTACCTTGAATTATGTGTTATTTTTTCCCACGAGCAAAATAAACAATGGAAGCATAGGAAAATTGTAGTGTAGCCGGTAGAAGAAATTAAAATTTAATAATTTGTAACGAACGCTTTTTCACTACTTACGAGATTTTTCGAAATTGGCGACTAGCAAAAATGTACCCTCGATTTGCTTACCTGCAAAGAAAAATAAATAAATATTGATATATCGAGGGCGAGTTAACATTAAAACTTATCGACATAGTTTTTTTTTCAAGGTTCACACTACTTATTACGGTTATCAAATTGATAAGAGTATGTCAGCATTTCAAACATAACCTTGTCCTAACTTATCAGTAATAGACAACTTACACATTTCTACTATGTATTTCAAATATTATAAAAACCAACTTTTAACTTCGTTGCTCAGAAAAAAACTACAAAATCGAACAAAGCGAGTACAAGTTTGTGGTCCGGAATGGCCGTAAAAAAATTATTTTCCTGTCCATTCCGACAGGAAATAATGAAAATTTTATCGTTCCAAACGAGAGCGCGAAGAAGAGAATCTACCCCTATAAAGTCGCCGCACAAAAGAATTCCAAACGAGCAAAAAATGTTGCTCCAAAAAGGTAAAACTTGTTCGATGTAAATTACAGGCACGAAGAGATAAGTCTAACCAGGAAGGGTGGCTATCCAAAAATTATTATCCACCATATGGTGGTGACAGTGAAACACGATTCCTTCATTTTGCAAATTTCAAGGTGGATTATGCAATGGCGACAGGTGGTCGTAGGTTCATCTGTCTATTTCCTAGGCGCCGGATGCCGCATGACTCCAGTGCGAGTTTCCGCAATTACTTCTCGCCGTGTTATTAAAAGTCTTTCTCAGAAGAAATTACTTGTACATCGGAAGATATTATTTTAGATTCAACAGATTTGAAAGCAGCGAGCAGCAATTTAGACATCCCTCGTGGCGAGGAAGTCAAAATTTCGAGCATACAGATCCCTCGAGGCCGATTTTAATTTCGGTTCGTGCAGCCACCGAATTTGCCTAAACGTAATAGAGGTGCAGTTGCATATTGCAGATGCTGATCTGGTTGACCCTGGCAATGACTTTGTACGACCTCTATCGGGGCAGGTGAACTAGCAGTAGGGCAAACAATTATTATACAACCCTAACCCTAATTTTAATTGATCCCTCGTGAAATGCCCACACCATGTGTGCTCAAAATAAAACGTTTTGTCTCAAAAATAGTACGTTAAATGACGCAATCCTATGATTAATTGAAACAAAACACCCTGCCGCACCTGCCTGTTCGTCCACATTGTTGGCAGGAGGAAGCCTTAACAAGAAAACATAATTGGAACTTTATCAACCAAATAAATCATGCACCATTGACGACGACGCTGCTATTAGAAGGCAAGTTAGCTAGCGATTTTACCTCAAATTATTTAAAGTTGCACCTGTTTCAAAAACTTACAAGGACACAGCTGTTGTTCCTGTAACCCTGAAATTCCGAAATTACACATCCTTTAACCTATATTTACCCTTTGTCTGTTTTCTCTCTGCAAAACTTTGGACGAAAAAAGCAGCAATTACGACCGACGATGTGCTAAAAATTATTCGTTAACGAAGTTTATTGAACTAAATTAGTAACACTGGCCTCTAAAGCACAACAACTACAGGCTAAAATTGCGTCACTTTCCTTTTCGCGTTGATCGTTTTCGAATTTAGGACGAGTTTACAGTTCAATCACGTGTATGACCAATAATTAAGTTTTGGAAAACACAACCAATAAACCCAATAATGATCGGTTCCAAAAAAATGAGGTCAATTTTACCGAACATTGTAGGTCACCAAATTGATGCTCGGATTGCTGTTATGCAATACCGTGGTGTCTAATAGCAAACACGTGGAATAAAAAGTGATTATGCATTAAATGTAACAATAAGCAACATTCTTACACCATTTGCTAAGCGGAAATTTACATCATCTGGGGTTTTCTGTTGCAAAGATTACGGAAGAACGTTTTGGGTGCCAATTAAACTCCATCAGAAAATCGTGAGATTGGAAAAGAGTGTGGAGTTGAGAGTCTTTCCGATAAGAAAGAAAGAGTTCCCACACCACCCGATGCGATAAAACAATAATCCTTACGTTTCTGTAAGAAAAGTAACTGTCGAGATTGCAACATCTTCCAAATAATGTGAGTACTATGTATTTTCAGAAGTGTAGAGAATTGTTTAGCCTTGTACATGTGTGGATAGATGATTATGTCCTACTTTTATTTATTTGTGTCACTTTCGAGTCAAGACCAAGATTGCACAAGAATGGAGAATGACCACTTTCTCATTAAAAAGCGAACGAAATTAACGATTCAACAGAAAATGAAATTAATCATCGCGTTATGCAATTTTGATTTTGATTAGCCCTGCCGGGCTGAAATCCGTGATTCGCTACGGAAGTGCGGTCGGCACAAAGCCCAAAATTTATCATTTAAATTCAAAGAAGTTTTTATTGTACAGCAAGCAACATTTAACATAATATTAAATTTGCTCATTTTAGTTTATCGTATATACTTTGCATTGAAAATACAGCGTGAATACTAATTAAATTTGTAGTCTTTCTTCGAACAACGGTACATTCGCTATTCTATTGACTTGTAAACAAGATGGTTTCATCCCTTTTCGAGACCCTGCTCCCCCCAAAAGTATATAAACATCCGCCTTCTATTTTTAGTATTCGTAATCAATTTTAATTTTCTTGAATACAAAATTAAAGCCAAAAGAACCTACCTGAAGTTGGACTCGTTTCCGACTTGATTTCAGATTCCAACAAAATCTGGTCGGAGCATTCCGATTTAATATCGATGGGGGTTTCTGTTTTAATATGATGCGTGGAATCCAATTTGATGTGATGGTTGGTATCTGGAATAACAGTTTGCGTTGTGTACTGACAATAATTCTGTACAATGGTAAAATTGTGAGCATAGTTTTGTGAGTTGGCTTCGGTACGATCTAAATCCCACAATTCTAATTCAACTTCGCCGATATCCGGCGACGTCAAAGAATCTGCCGGACTCATAACAAGGTAAGCTGTTGAAGAACTAACTTCGGAACTTCTATCCTCCACAGCGATTCTTACAGCTGAAAGGCCATTATATCTACGCTTCATTTCGTATCCGAATACGACAAATTTATTTAAATTGTAAACAAACACATCACTCGATGTTTCGCAATCTTGCGTTAAAGTCTCTAACAACGAATCACTTCCAGTGTCGGATTGACCAAAACTGAATGATTAAATTAATTACTTCACTATCTATTAAGTTCAAAGTCAAAAATTAATCAATCAACGATAACGTAAACATTACTCTCGGATCCAAAGTTACACCCACCAAATTTTATTTATTTAAAAAGGAAAAATCAAGACAAAACAAAATTCGTTTATTCACTTGGATATTTATAAATAATACACGTGGTGTTAAAATATGTAAGTAGGCCCAGTAATAAATGAAAGTAGCACTAAACTAGTAAATACTTGACAAGGAGTCGGTCGGCCACTAGCACTAATGTAGCTCTTCGTCGAGGAGAGGTTGCCAATGGCAGCTTGTGACGTCACAACAGGTTGTTACCTTATTTCCCCCCTCGTACATTCCAATACATTTACCTGGCGTTGTTGTATTCCACTGTCAGGGCCATTTTACGTTCCTCTAAGATTAAAAAGTGGCCACAACTTTTTTAACAATTAAGAACAACAACCGCAAAACGATTACTTTGATAAACGTTCGCTTTATCCAAATACCACCAAGTTCAATATTAAGTTGGCAATACTGTTGAATTTTTTTGCTTTTGAATTTTTAAAAAGTTCGTCTGGGAAATAATGAAAAGGTTAACGATTGCACTATACAGTCCACTTATTGTCGTCTGACATTGACATCATTCGTGATAAAAACGGAAGAAAGTGCAAGTTTCCACGTCTAATTTGTGAAGAAAACTAGCATCGATAAACCGGCCCTAATATCTGCCATTTTACTCTTGAACGATAATTTACCTCGGAACAAAAAATTTTAATACGAAGGTTATCAACATTTTCTCATGACGAGCATCATTTGTTTCTGATCTGCATTTATTTTTCCATAATAAGTCGCAATTATAGTAAAATAAAAATATTTTTTTACGATCCCAAATGAAGCAAGTAGCTAATAATTTACAATTATTACTCATTTGTAATTGTTAAATTAGTCATGATCGGCTACAGGAAATAAAATAATCTATTTAATAGCGGAAATTTAAAATAATTGTATTATGCACAAATTATATATTACACACAGATTTTTTTTCTTATCCAAAATGCAAATTTAAAACTTGAAAATGTCAAACATAACCTCACCACCAACCGATCACTGGTAAAAAATTGACTATTTAGTTCATATTTTATATTATGGGATATCCGTTATTAACCAAGCATATCCGATTTAAAATTATTTCTCAACATAACCTTGCTTTTTAGTTATTAACACTTCCGGATCGCGCCGTTCTAGCAGATCTGTACTTTTTTAAAAATTAAACCCAACTTCCAAAATGGATTTGAAATAAAACGCAAATGAAACTTAAATTGAATTCAAATTGACATTCAATACCAAAATTGGCTCTATTGTACTATAAGAGTCGGCCATTTCCTGTACGCATTATTACTAAAAAAAATCTATTGTAATCAAATTCGTGTTTATAATTATCCACCGTTTAAATTTTCTGCAATTTTCTTTAGGTGAAAATAATTACTGCTTTGAAACCTCCCGGACGAATTTAACCCTTCGCCGAAATTGTTATTGATAACGAAATTTAAAATAGTAATTTACATCGTATTACACAATTTCCGAACACAATTACACCCCTAACAGCTGTCTCTTCCATTCCAATTTCATGCGCTCTAAACATAAAGACGTTTACGGAATGTTGGGCTTTAACTTTAGGGTTGGGGTTGTTACCCTAACACCTGCACTGGGCCAAGGTCGACCGAGGGTGTGTTGTTATTACCAAAAAGGTTACTGTACTTTAAAAAATCCAATATGGCCGAACGAGGATACGCCGAGTCGGGAGTCCTTCCGCAGGACCAGCCGGCCAAAATTGACAAAGCAAAATTTAAATAAAAACCTTGAAAAAAAAGTTGAAAAACACTCTATCTATTCAAATTTATCTTGTATGTATTTACTTATTAAATTTCAAGGTTCCAACTTATGAATATAGCAACTGTGTTGAATTTATTAAGATGGAGGCGCATCACGAAAACCGTAAAAGTTTAAATATAGAAAAATTTCCTAGCTAAAGAGGAAATGTGGGATAGAAAATGTTGTAACAATGACATTAAACTTGTATTTTATTCTACTTTTGTTTTCAACCTGCTGAGTCGGTCACGCTCTGCTGGAGCAAGGCGCCGGTAAAATGGCGTCCGTGACGTCACATGATGTGAAGTAACAAAATTGAACAAAATATTGTAACAAATAATGTTGGTCTTCAAATTGCATCGTTTCGAACGCGATGGACAAAGACATTGCAAGCTTTACCGTTATACGGAAGAAAAACTGCCACTATAACAAAACAAGGGGAACAACAAAAAATCCGTAAAATTTCAAACGCAGTACCGTTAACTTTGTAAAAGAATCCAAAGTTGTAAAATATGGAAGCAGGTAGAAGGAAGTTCATTCTATAGGACCATAACATAATGGTTGACCAATACCCACAATATACTCATTGGACTTGCAACACAAAATTGTAAAACATCTAATAGGTTTTAACCCTTTCTAACCGCAGCAGCTGCTGTTTACGGAAGAAAATAAAAAATCTGGTTAGCCGTACAAATTGGGTCATCGCAACTTTAAAAAAGTGTAATAGTATAGCGAAAAATACTTTATTTTTCCCGCAGGAAACGAAATAAAATTTCCATGTTCGTCCACCAGCTAATGAACACGATCGATGAAAGACTCGAAAGAATGAGGAAGTACCCATCGAAACTCATCCATCCATAAAGTTGGCTAGAGTTAATTGGATCGAAGCTATTTGCCCAAACAAGGTATTCCATCCCATTCGATCGTTCAATTATACTATTACGAAAATCTATCCGTCATAATATTTGCCTTTAGAAACCTTATACAGCACTGCAGGAAGTAAAGGAAGTCTTGCAAGTAAACAAAAACACCCCATTTTGCAAATCCTTGACCTACATTATAACAAATGCATCTGACCTACCCTAATACGCAATCCTAAGACCGCATGACCTAAAACGAATGACCGTCAGTTTTCCTGTTGAATTGAAGCCAGGATATTGGGGTAGGCTTGAATTACTTAGCAGACATACGATATGCATACACACATTGCACGTACGTTTATTCAAGTATTACATATACAGCAGCGTAATACACCCGGCTATATTATAATGCAATTGCGTGTGCATTTCGTCCGCAAAATTTAAAAATAGCGTAACCGACCAATCGGTATCATAACAACAAAATTAAACGATTAATCGCTGGCGGAAACTTTCCAGATTGTAAAAAAAGAAGGGACCAGCATCTAAACAATTTGGCAAGTTTCTTTGCAAAAGAGAGAAGATTCGACGAGTTAAAATAAATTGAATTGATCAAATTAAGCGTCAAGGTAAGGTCAAAATCAAAATAGCGCAATCATTAGATTAGATGATTAGAAATTAAACTCAATGTTGATTTAAAATATTGCGTAGACAATTTGTGTTTGATTACATCACAATCATGATTGTAATAATGGTAAGTGAAGTGTAGGAATCAACGGACCGTCACTTGACATGGTCACAGCAGAACTGGTTTAGTAAATTAGAACCATCACCGGCAACTAACTTCACTACATTCCCGCTGTCCTGGTCTTGTTTCTATCTTTAAATAAAGGTCATTGCCTGTTGTTGTCTTTTAAAGTTTATAAACCACAAAAAAACACATTAAATTTCCAGTTTTTTTGCCATAGCAATAATTACACACCCGATTATAATGATTTAAAAGCGAAAACTTACAAAATGTAAACGTTGAAATGTTACAAAAATGTACAAGATGACGAAAAAGAAAAATTTTGCCGGAGACTTCAACGCTCGATAAGCGACGAAACTCAAATTTTGACAAGGAGGTTTTTAATTGGATTATTTTACATATTATTCCACATCCTCGTCGCCAATTTTATGATCCCCTGCCTATCACCATTAACATTTTATGATTGAAATAAAAACAACTTTTTTGTGTAATCACGTGACGAATTTAAAAAATAAAAGTATAAATACAAGTTTCCGCACAGCATGAAACTACAAATGATTTTTGTACAAGTCGCTGAACATATTATCAGGTGCTCATTATAAATAATAACAACAAAAAGAAATAGAAAACAAAACGAACAAATTTTATATTGTAACGAAAAAGTTAGGTTAGCTAGCGATTTATACACCAGAAGCCTTAGAGTTCAGTAAGCGGAACTCTACGGTTAAAAGATACATGGGTAATGAGGAAGAGCAAGATGAACATACGTAAGAATAGTTTTAGACAAAGAACGATAGCAACAATTTAATGGTGCTCGGGAACGGTCTATTGCAGTTGGCCTTGACTTGACTGCAAGTTCTTCAGGTTCTCTGCGGAGTACAGGTACAGTCTCGGACTCGAGACATTCTATAATAATTTCAACTCGATAGTACCTACACCAAATTTACGTAAGTATATCACAATCGATCGATCCGTCTTTTTTGAAACCCAAGATGGCGTAGGTAATGCAAGAAGGCCTACCTACTTAGAACCCTAATATACAACTTTCACATTACGGTATTTTTATTGCCCAATTCAATTATTGTATAAGCATCTACCAGTATTATTTAAAAATCCAATTGACAATTTGACAATAATTCTCTAAAAGCAATACCTTCCATTAGAAAGTCTCAAAGAAAATCGAAACTTGCGCAAGGTATGTAGTATGAAGAGCCATCCGTTGCAAAAGCGAGGAATTAAAATTTAAATGGTCACGAAGTGTGAAACGATTTTCAATTTCTACACGACTGAGAATTCTACTTTTGCACTTGCTTGATACTTGTAAACCTTGAACTAAAATTCCAAAATCTGAGTCTTTGCATTTGCCGAGCATTTTATATTAAAAATTCATGCCCGCAGACAATATAGAACTTCTTCATTGTTTTATAGCCCCCGGGGAGGCTTTCAAAAATTGCCTTTGCGGATGGTATTTCACATCCACATGGCGGGGTATTGGTTAAAGTTTTCAACTAGCAATAATCGCACCTCGGATTTACCTCATTGGTTACGATATCGCCTCTGCGCAAAGCTGACGTTTGGGGTCGCATTTCTGTCTTTTAACGGCATTGCAACTAAATGCAACCAACGACGTGTACGTACCGCGCCACCTAGCGCCGTGAACGTAAACCAAATTTATCGAACGAAACCAAATTTTTTTTCTTCTCGCGACCGAATAAAGAAAAATTCGACTTGTCACTAATTGTCGCGGTAATTAGTATGTACTAAATGTTGGACGAAAAACTGACATCTGCTTTTTCCAACAGCCCAGTCCCACATGCGAGTTCAAGGTTAAATTAGTATTGCGATAAGTTAACTGATTATGTGGCACAAAAATAAGTTTTTTAATTTTTTTTACGCCGGATATTTATTTTTTTGACGTCTGAACGACACAAAGAGCAGCATGGTCGACTGTAGCCATAACCATGGGAATTAAATCCCGGTGGTGTACATTTTTTAATCGGCCAGACACGACAGTTATTTAACATATGTATATGTGTGATATGACTAAGGTCACGTTACTTTGCTCAACATTATTGACGTAAAGTAATACGTTGGGGTAGGTCGGATCACTGTTGTTCTTCTCGATTACGCTTTGCATATTATCAGCGTGGTGCAACTACCTTATTGTCGTTCGTTCTTTTCTTTCTCACTATTTTTAGATCCCACGTCCGCAAAAAAACCCAATTTCGAAACTAACGACTTCCATCTGCAAAGATTTTTACCTTCAAAGCAAAAAAAAATCCTACAGCTGAATTTTTTGCGTCTAACGTCTGCAGTAAATTCCTAATTTCCGGTACAACATCCAACCCCGTCATCTTTAAAATTGTCGCCTACGACAAAGGCATCGCAAAAAACTAAAATAAAAAGTTTAATTACACGAACCCATATAAATTTGCGCACATAATGTAATCTACTCGGTTGATAGACTTTTCAAGTTCAAGGCTGTCCAAACGATTACATGTTTATTATACGGAAGGTTTTTGGCACCAGTTGTCTGTTTTCTTTATCTCAGCCTTGAGTTATATAGAAAACAGTTAAAACTTTTGGCTCAAAAGTATGAAAAATTTTTATCGAAATCTATTTTTGGTTTTTTAAACCAACAGTCGCTCGTCTAAAAAAAAGTCTACTAGCATAGCAATCAATTTATATTTCGCTTGGTGTAAACAAAATTTTTCAGCAAAAGGTATTAAATTGCGGAACACGATTTGGTGTCATTCGTATCACCTACTCCAGTAACATTGAACTATTTTGTTGATTTTCCCTGTTTTTGTTACGTAACACTTATCGAGTGTATCGAAAGTGAAGTTGTTTTGTGATAACAAACGTGGATTAATGAAGTTTATATGAAATGGTTGCCAAAGTATTGATTTTTTTCTTAGTCACATTTTGGGTCAGAAACCTTAATTTAGAGTTCGGGATGGTGAACTATGTAGCTATAATCTCGGCATCTCTTTGGAGGTCTTCCAGGATAAGTGGCTTTCCCATTTGGCAGACTGCGATTGCTCACTCGTGTCACATTATTGTTCCACGTCTTTTAAGGTTACGCCGAAAATTTCCGCATAATATTGAACTACCGCATCGCAACTAATAACAATATTCTTGTCTGTACCTACCTAGTGAACAATCTGCTGTTTTATTTGTTTCGCATTTTTAAATCTATTTTAAAACCCCCCCTTCAATAAGCCCACACTCGGAAGACATTATAGAACAAAACATGAGTGATGTTCTATCGGAATTACCAATTTAATAATATGAACCTAAAATTCATTCATACCCTGGCGTACTAATTCTAATATTCACCCTTGATCAACTGTGTTGCGGTTGGTATCACAGTTTTTACAACCACCAATCACCGACAATGAAGAATTTGCATTTACACAACCATAACCTAACTTACATAACTTGTAAAGAATATTCTGAAGATTTACAAACTAAACAGTTTTGAGATAATGTGAAGAGTAATTAAAAAACTGCTCCAATAATTATTGCAGGGTAATTTATGTAAAGCAAAGGTAAACCTCGTCCAAATGCCACTTAAGAGCCGGGTATTTTCCATTGTCACGAACAAAATTAGTGCAACCATTTTAATCTCGGTAAATCTCACATTGAGATTTCAAAAAATTAAAAATATTCTTAAAAATTTTTTAAAAAGATTTGTCAATTATTCAAATTTTCCCTAGACATTGAAAAAATTGATAATTTCCTTACAAATATTACAAATCGAATTTTAAAGTGAACATCTTCCTTCCAATAAATAATATAGCTTGAATTACAACTTGACAGATGATTGATTAAATTGGATTACACATTTATGTGGAATAAACATACCCAGATTTTTCTTTCGAAGAGAAGAACACTTATACCAACTGAAAAGATAAAAAACTCAATAGCCCATGGCAGTGGCGTATGGGCAAGAGGGCAATTGATCCCCCCCCCCTTAAGGATGACTCGGATCGTATCTATGAAGCCCTCAATGACAAAAATAATGTTTATCACGCAGTTTTAAAATTTAATTAAGTTTAAAATAAGTTTTGAATTTTTTTGATTTTTGGAATTACTCACAATCAGTTACCTCTTTATCACTGTCGCGCATGAACGGATTAACGAAGTTCTGTAAAATAAACACTCAGCTAGATATAATCGATACAAAATTTGTTTAATTTAAAATTGTTCGCCACTGGCAACTTGAAAAAAAACGTTGTCAGTTTCAATGCAAAATTAGGAAAGTCTGAATGAACATGGCCGAATGAACGTGATGGCTTCCGAAATAGAAAAATTTAAGCAATGTTTTTGCTAGAGCTTACAGAATACGAAATTACTTATAGTGTTTGAGCTTTGAGTTGGGGTAGTATTACATTTGAATTAACCGTATCGGATACATAAACTTTACATGTGTTTCGGAAAACTCGGATACTATCAACAGATGGCGCTCGTAATAAATTACTTTAAGCCGTAAGTAAACCGTGCTTCCGGGCTTAATCCTGACTGCTCCGCTCCACCTCATAAATTGGATTGCAAAAACTTTATACATGTGGTTATATTCCGTCAGAAATGGAGGCCAGTGTGTAATAATACAATCCAAAAATTACAAAATCATTAGTTATTTATAAACCAAGAGCGTAAAGTAATGTGAAAATTGAAGCCCGAATCGAAAATCAATCCTCCCAGTGTTGACTTGGGTTCCCCAATCAAACCAGCATCAAAAATTGTTGGTCAGGAGAAACAGAAACATACAAATTACAAGTAGTCCAATCAACGTGTTTATACGGAAAGTTAATTTTGGTTTAAGTAAACCTGGGACGCCGTCACCATTTATTACCCAATGCGTGGTGCTATAAAAACAAGATAAGGTAATTAAAGCCGGATAAACCAGGATAATAATAACAGAATAGTATGTTAATCCAAAAAATTTTCACGGGCGTTCACCGACAGTTAATTATAATAAAATTTACAATTCAACTAAAACTATTTTACATTTTCAGAGAACCCTAAATTTAGATGGTGTAACACGCAATCGAATAACAAATATCGTATAAAATGGAGAATTAGTTTATATGGCACATTAACCTCCCAAATTCGAAGAAAAAATATATAAATGTTTTATGAGGATATTGATTATGTAATGGAAGTTCATTTCATTTTATCAATGTTTAAAATCTCGCGGCAAATAAAAAAACTAAACTAACGATATCTACATAATTGTAGAAAATGGAAAAATAATCACAAAGAGAAAAATATTGTTGACCTAAGCTGTGAAATATTTTCGAGCCGAAAAAACTCCGCGGTTCCGAAAACAAGCAGAGATTGAATGAAACAGTTTTACGTGGTTCGAATCCGGCCCTGCCCACGGCAGAAACCGTGGCCAGGTGAATGATTACCGTTTGTGGTTGGTTCTAGTCATGTATAAAATAATGATGAATGCATGTAGATTTTCTTGTGGTGAAAACAACTCGAGATATCTATGATTTATGATATAGCAGCAAAGTTTATTTTAAACCACCCCGTGCACTTCGGATACATTACGATCTCTATGTAAAAGCATTTCCACAAGGTCATTCTCTCGCGTTATTCGATTTTAAAATCAGAATAACTTTAAATATTTACACAAAATTACATCTTAAATTTAAAGTCGTCTTTAAACGAAGCAATCAAATAAACGGAAATACTTTCGTGTCTAAATTTAAAAGCATTAACGATATTCACCGTGACCTGTTCGTTCATCGATTTCAAAAACCCACAAGTTTATACTTAAAATTTAATAAATTATATAAAAATAACAAATTGAACAATAAGTCGAAAATATGATCGATTCGTTCCTAAAAATGACAAACCACAACCGAATAAAATTAAATGCAAGTATCACAAATGAAAAATATTAGAAAAATAAAGCAACTTGGCTTAAACTACAAAGCAAATATGCAAATTAAAATGTCAAAATAAAACAGAAAATTGCATAGCAATACGCCCCGAAACACAAAAAATAAGGCGTTTTGGCATGGGAGATGCTGCAGTTTTTTCATGTTTCACGTTTATAAAATACGACAATTTTTTTCTCTTTTATAGTAAACATGTTCATTTCTTGACAAACAATGTCGAAATTTCGTTAAACAAAGAAAAATAATAGCCGGGATTAAAATTAATTACGAACTTTCGCTTTGCCAAATTTTTTTGTTTTCTGAAACTCAATTAAAAGCCGCAACTGCACACCTCGACGGACAACATTTTCACTTCAAATTTATAAATCATTCATAGAGCTGCATATTAAACTTCAAATTATACATGCATTTACTGAAAATATACGACAGCTCCAGTTACCAAATGTTATTATGAAAATAAATCTGCTGACTACCGAAATTGGTTCACATCCAAATTTTGACCGAGACAGAGCTAACGTGACTACGAAGAGCTACGTATCTGCATGAATCACGTGTAATTTTAAACTGACATTGATAAATAATAACTAGCTAAAATGTCACGAAATCAACCGCTTTAATGAGGAAAATCGCTCACCATTTTGTGCTCAAATTAAATTCTTTGAAATTAACATGGAATTCCAACCACGATACGAATAATCCTATGTTCGTTCGCTTGTTCTTGTGCGTTCGCGTGGGTGCGGTGTATAGGCACCTTAACGAAATATTAAAAAGCGATTTTATTAAATAATTTTCTATTTTTAGCGTCGACATAAAAAAAATCAAGTTGTGGATCAGGTTATCTGAGTATTAACCGATCATTATTTTACCAGGTGCTCGCCATTTGTTAAGTTAACAAACTGATTTGTTTATAATATATCACTCAAATTAATTAGCGTTGTTATCCCTTCGCTTTTAAAAACGTTCACCTTAAATAGAAAGACAACAATCACTGCAAACGTGACTTGCCAATTAAGATAAAATAACCCGAATCTACCAATTAACTCTTATTTTTGTTTAAAATAGTAATTAAATTTTAGACTCTTTCCATCAAAATAGCGTGAGAAATTTCTGAAACGACTTTCGATTAAAAATCGCGGGCTCTGATCTGCCTAAAATAGTAAACTTACCTATTTTTCCGTTAGGACTGTAAGGATCGTAGCTTCCACCAGACGACATGGGTGACGAATATCCATTGCTAATTACTGTTGTGTACTGTTGGTTGTTGTTTTGAGGACCTGGCGAGGGAGTAAGAGGCGGTGCACTAACACTAATAGTTCCCGGACTAGTAGAACTCAACCAATCTTCGTTTCGCGGCCGTTTGTTACTGCTAGTTCCGACCGAATTATACGAGGAATTACCAGATAGTCCATTAAGGGTAACACTACTAAGTCCATTACCATTTGCGTTTGCGGAATGGCTGGTAACAATTGCGAGACTTGCAAGTCCGTTCGCTGAGACACCAAGGGGAGCAACACCGGCCAATAGACTGGCAGTAGTCATGGTGGCCATCCCGTTGCTTCCAGTAGCACAAGGTGAGTGCAACCTAGGTTCAGTTTTTATTAATAA
Source organism: Lycocerus yunnanus (assembly GCA_036346125.1). NCBI lineage: Eukaryota > Metazoa > Arthropoda > Insecta > Coleoptera > Cantharidae > Lycocerus > Lycocerus yunnanus. Next base: position 2,856,088 of record JARFIX010000017.1, read on the forward strand.
AGTATCATCCCTATACATTATCTCCTGTTTAAGTTCCATGGTCATACTACATAAGTGCTTCAATTATTTGCTTTTTTATTATCGAAGAGGGCCGAGGCGCGGCATAATATCACTACCTGCAACAAAAAAAGGAAAAAATTAGAAAAAAAATCCAAAAATTTGCGCGAGACAAATTAGGTTACCAGACAGTATTAAGTGCTTGTCAAAGTAGTTCAACTTAACTAGAACGGAATGCCTTATCCGTAAGGTGACCAACCGTACTGGTTTTACCAGGATAGTACTGGTTTTGGATCCTGTTTTGGTTTTGTCCTGGTTATGGAAATGTCCTGGTTATTGTACTGGTAAATTAATTTTGGTAAATTTTCCAATATTTTAAGTTCTCTGATTTTTTTAATCTTTAACCGGTTTTAAATTTTAATCTTTAAAATTAATTTTAAATTTTAAGTAGCCAATCAGACACAAACAAAACTAAAAATCGGAAATATGATTGGTTCTTTCGTAATTTATCTAATAAACGATTTATTTGTAGTTGGTGCATACAGGTTACCCCGTAAAGTGTAGTTATTAAGTTTTATGTTTTAGTTGGTACTCAACGATACAGTTATACTTAAACATAAAGGTTTCGTTTTAAAATGTGTGTAATTTTGGAATATAATCTCGTCATTCGGGTGGGAGGTAAAAAAAAAGGTCACGTGTCCTGGTTTACATTTCATAAATATGGTCACCTTACTTATCCGATATGCAAAGTACTTGACTGATCAAGAACCGACGAGGCAATTCAAATGCAGGAGCAAACAACCATGTGGATGAATGCAGCAGCGTCTCACTGATTGAATGGTCCTTGAGGGAGAGACTTGCATATAATCGAGAACGCTCTCATTATACCGTTCCACCACGGGGGAACCAGAGTTTTATAACAGAGAAAAGTTTGCAAGAAAAAATTTAACCATCGGTGTGCAATTTTCAAATCAAAACATAATTTGACGTTTGGGGGTACCTTCGCGTATGTGCGTAACAAATTTTAATAAGTTAAAAGGTCGCTTCAATAAGTTAAGTGTATAACGAGCTTAATGCAATTTTAAGTTGATCAAACAATATTATCTAAGGTTATTTATATGGAGTAAGGAAGTAAAATGCGAGTGTAAGTGGGTCGTTTCATTCCATTCCACTTAACCAACTTAATAGAACTTATTCACGGGGGAGCAATGGGGAAACAGTTGACCTCATTCGAGAAGCTCCGTGTAAAAACTACAGCGTAGGAAAGTAATCCCCGCTAAATACATCGACATCCTTTTTATAATCAAAAACACATGTCATGGAAATGTTTTTGGTAAGATCAAACAAAGCGAGGCTCTCGAATTTTGTGTTTTTAATGCCCGAAGGTTTTCACAAAGCAGAGGATGAATTTTAAGCTCTTTCGTGCAGTCGTTAATTTTTCAAATAGGTCAAACGAAATAGGTCACCAAATAACGATCGTTCAGCTCAATTTTCCCAGATAAATTGGAATCGGTGTTGGCTCTTTAAGATTCAATAAGAAGTTTCGCCAGACTTTTGTTGTTTTCAAGTTTTTTTGGGTAGGAAACAAAAGTCGCTTTCATAATATTCTGCTGCTGAAGTCTGCTGCCACATTTTCGAGATGATGCACGGTTAAAATAGATTAAAAATGTTTGCCCCTTGCAATTACACCACAAAGATGTGAAACTCTAATACTAAAATATGCTATAATTGTTTGAGTGTTCATCAAAGCAGTTGGGGTTGTCTGTAGTCTAGACTTTAGAGTTGGGGTATGGATGGTGCAGTGAAATGCGATACCAGTATAAAATAGGAAGAGTAGAAGAGGTAAGACTGCAAGGACGAGGTCGTGGAACTGAACTGGGAAAGTGAAATTCGCGACGTATAAAAACAGTATTCCTCATCTCTCTCCCTCTGATATTCATCTACACCCATTTCACTAGCATTGCACAATACACACACCCCGTGCAACTGTCTGAAATCCCAGCTATCCATATACATACATACAGCAGTAAACCCAATGCAGTAACATACCCCGGGCCTATCACCCTCGAGCGCGTCTGGACGCCCGCGCTTTTCGGCACAATCGATAGCCACAGACACAACATCACCTGTCTTTGTTATCAGACACTTTCCTTCCTTTATTAATTTCTTTAAAATCTCGATTAATAATTAATCGACTAGACCTACTGGATGACGAATACGGCGTTTTTTATGCAAACCTTGTTATAGACGAAAAAATTTACAAAACAAATTTAAATAAACCTCATCTCTTCCACAATACATCAATTTGATTTACATGTAAATATTTTCTGTTTTACATAATACAACAATTTATGTTTACATATGCTAAATATACCATGTACTATATCCTCGCAATTTAATTTTTTATACAATAAAAAATTTTATTAATCAAGAAATTTGAAGGTTCTTAGTTTAAATAAAATTAAGAAGAAAGTTTTTTTAAATTACGCCGACGAATTAGTCCATCGATAAAAATGGCCTTGACTGTTGAAACATCCATTCTGAACATGACCTAAATTACTTTGCAAAAAAATTCCCCTGTGTGTGTTCAAAATAACTATCCACCAATAGAAAAAGGGTCGCTTGAATTTCAATTTAGCTGCAGGAAAAAAGCAGAAAGAAAACAAAGCTAAAACCTATCCATTGCAAACGGATTATTATGATACGAGATTTTTCTCCAAAAAGCTGAGCTGACAGTACGAGGTTCGATTCCAATAAAATTATGCATCAAAATTTAAAACCAATGCTTCAATCAATAGCACATAATTCGTCAATTAGAAGAGTATGTAGAAGAGAAAATTATCCCATTCATCGTCGGTGATTGGTGGTTGTACAGCAGAGACAATGCTCTATCTACATGCACAGGAAAAAATTTGTGACAATTTCAACAGCAACAGCTGCATTATCGGAACCACGATTTCTATTAGTAATAGTAACATGTGTTTTGGTAGTTACATAATGAAATTAGATTACAAGTGTATGAGCTTATCCTTATAATAAATTAAAAATTTTATTGAAATATACAGTAATTTTAACTTTGAAGAAGTTGCAGAAATTTACAACAATTGCTTTCCTGTGTACGAGTTAAGGTTAAAATCAACGGAAAGACCCAGTAGTTAGGACGACCATCAAGATTAAACTATTCAATTTGTTCACCATACCATATAAATCACGGTTGTATTAGAGGAGGGAAGAAACCCACGTCCTTGAAGAAAATAATCGGTGGTAATTTTCGAAAAAATATTATAAAACGTGTAGTACATTTTATCTTAAAACTTGTGTATATTTATTAAATTTATATTTATAAAAATATAATTTTAACATGGAAAATCATCTTTTTCCCGGTTTCCTGGCAATTATTTTAACTAAAACCTACAAACATAAGTTGTATGGCCTAGAATTCTGCATATAATTCCATACACGAAATTAATTTTGCGTGCTATGTAACGGAAGAACTTTTAGATCACAGCAGTAGGTACATCCGGCGCGAACGGTGGTTTTCCTTTCTCTAGGCTACCGGTGTACGCTTTAAGCTACACTGCCTGAACTTATAAACATTTACATACAATTTTGCCAAGGCGTGTCTTTCTTAATTTTATGTGAGGAACGTGCACAAGATCCCACAGTCAACTCTTCGGTGCGGCCTGCAAACCGCACAACTTTCTAGTGCATAAATCGTACTATGAGAACAACACTATAGTAAGTGCAATAAACTAACTTGCGAGAAAAACGCACTTTAAAATTCAATATTTTCAAATCACATAAATTAATACATCATATTGCAGCATTATTACATATATTTGACCATATTCAATTAAACTAAAAAAAAATTAGAAGCAAAAGAAGTTGCAAACATCAAATATTGAATTTTAAAATGCGTTTTTCGCGCAAGTTAGTTTATTGCACTTACTATAGTGTTGTTCTCATAGTCAAATATCTGCAGATTTGTTCACTTTTATTTTCAGTTTCATGGTTCCAAAATAAATTTAGTTTGCGTTTTCATCAAAAATAATTAAGTAAGCAGTAGGTAAATTAGGAAAATATGATTTTTGAAGAAAGTCGCGGGTCTTATTCCATTTTTACAAAATTTACATTAGAAAAGAGTCCAAGTAAAAAAGCAGCTGCGTCAAAAATGCTGACCATCCGTATGCTACGCCATCGATGTAATTTTTCACCGGGTATAACAAACTTCGGCTATAACAAATAATATTAGTTGATCCATTGAAGTTCGTTATAACCAAACCCACTCGAAAGCAGCAATGGCTAATGCATTGATCTCTAAGCCAAAATTTTCGACAATTCACCCTGTAGATACAAAAACGAAAAAAACATTTATCCAAATTTTACCGATTAAGCTTAACATTTGCCAAACCTTCCAATGATAAAATTCAAATTTTCTCTCCAAATGCCATATTTCCTAAAAGTGTTTCCCCGCCTCTATCGCTTTACTCAAATTTACAGATCATGACAAATTGCTCCCACGTGTCATCCTCTTATCCTTCAAGTTGCATGCAGCGTTTGGAAATAATTTGGTATCGTTTACGTTCAATTCGTTAATTAAAAAGAAAATCCATAAAACTACCATCCTTCAGTTTTGAAACAAACAACTTCATTACTGCAATTGAAAGTCTTGTCATTGGACGGCAGCATTTTATATTTAGAAATTTCAAGCTAACACGTAGTAGATAAGGTACTTGCATAAAAGTCTTTGTCGAAAGGCAGGGCGTCATTGTTATCCTAGATCACTTACGGACTGAGTTTTCTTTGTTTAAATAGCCCACACCAAGATCGAGTATTTAGGTCACAGCCTTCATCGGGGTTCATAGGTCACGGTAGAGCTGATTCAACTGCATGCATTCAACGTAGGGAGGAGCAAGAGAACTGTAAATATCCGTGCGCCTGGAACAGGTCGATAATGCGGGAACTGTGAATGAGGTTGGATACAAATTGAGGAGTGGTGGTGAAACTCATCACAAAATTAAAAATTGAAATCGGGAGTGAGGGATCACACCTGAACAGAATTTCCTTTCGAAAAACCAAAAAATAATTAAATTGAAATCCAAAATTAAACTGAAATTGTGCATTTAGTTAATACGAATTTATTCAATTTTAGTGTCAATGTCATCATCACATTATAAATTAAAAAATGAAAGGACGAATGAAACGCTCAGAGAAATGGAGAGTGGCGCCGCGACGGCGCGTTGTTTGCTTTGGTGTAATTCAGGTCAGAAGCTGCACAATAGGAAGAGAGTCGGGAATACTGCGTGGGAAGAAGGGATGTTTTACTTAATTGTGTAATATACCCCACGCTTGATGTTTCTTGCTTTGTTATAATCTAAAAATCTCTCCGGAAGTACGAAATTAGAAAAAAAACTCCGGATGAAATAATGTTAAGTACACCTCTGATATCATCTATAAATAAATTCAAAATTACTTTTTAATAAACTGGTGTTCATAAAGGTCAAAGTGTAATAACACGTATTATGTACACGTTGATTGAATTGATGACCATGCACCACTGACCCGTATCCAACAAAGAAGTTAGTTTGTTACAAAAATAGGTCACTTATAATGTGGAACACTTTTATTACAATAAACCCTTGCAATAAAACGCACGTGCCCATTGTGGTATTAACTATACCAAAAAGGAAGACATTATATTTCACGAGATTAAAGTTTTATTTGAAATATCAAAAGTTGTAATTTGAAAGAGCGGATGAGAGGGGGGGGGTTCGTAAAACGAAGGAAATGAAAAGATAATCATCAACGTTGTTCTGCTCGTTCCGGAAAAGTCGTCAGATTCCTAAATGAAAATTGCTTGAGGTTTAACATTTCCCTAAAAGAAAATTGAATTTTCCATCAACTTGGTGAATTATTCAAGTTCTTTTGTTTCAGAAACAGGAATATTCAAAGCGACGACGATGACGAAGGTTGAAACAGTTTGTCGATTTAGGCCAATAGGTCATGACTAATCCGAAGAAATAGGTTCGGTGCGAAAAGCGAGCGCTCCTGAATGAAAAGGAAGTCAAATTTTATAATTCGATACATAGATAATCAATAGAGCGCAATATTTTAATGCACGCTAACTCGGGGTTTCAATTAACTGAATTAACTAGATAAACAGTTAACTCTCGCTCTCGTCCCAGCTACGTTATCGAGCTGGTTTTCTGGGTAGTACGAGAGTTACAGCAGAGCTTACAAGAGTCCGGGTAACCCACTTTCCAACAGCCGCGCCTAGTTTGTTTTCTATCTTTTCTATTCAATCATAACCTGGCGACGTTAAATTTTAAACAAATTGCCTAGATTCGAACTAGCTCTCGCAGCTAAATGTCGAAAAATAAAAGGAAAAGTAGACGGAAGATTGAAAAATAATTTAAGATTTAAATATTAATTTGACGGTGGAAAATTGAGTTATGGTCGAACAAACCTGACTTTTTATGTTGATATCCTTTTTGCGAAATCCAGTATGAATATTTAAAGCGCAAAGAGGCTAACGAACAACCCCCAACATTCATCCATCAATTTGACTATAAACAAAAAATACCATTCACGTGAAAGAAAATCGATACAATTTCCCTTACCGCTACCGAGTGAAACCATTTTACTACAACAACAAACTGGCAAGCGTAATTTATGTAAAATAAAGCGAAGATTAATACACCCACATTACCTACACCCATATGAACAGACCACCTATAAAGCAAATTGTTTAAAATAAACAATAGATAATTCATCAGATCGATTTTTAATTTTCTTTCCAGGGGCTACAATTAACTTGGGTAACTCAAAATGTTTAGAGAAAAAAATTTTGAAACCAGTTACGCACATAACCACCACTAGTTAGAGCGAAGTAGAAAAACAAGCCGATAAAACTTTTTTTTTAATTATAAATGTAATTAGCATTCAAGTCAACACAAGCTAAAAATTTTAAATTTGAAATTCAAAACGTAAAAATTAAAAATGATTACAATATGAAATATGCATCAAGAAACCCCTGAATTTTGGAGAGGTCGATAAAGCAGAGTTTCAAGGTTCGTACAGGGTCAGGGTCCGCGATAAAGTGATAGCGTGCAAGATACCCTCATGAGGGTGCGTACAAACGCGTGTTTTGAATTCTGTTACGAACGAAAAATCGATGCTGGAATATCGTGGTGACTTCTTTAGGTTATTAGTCTTATGCGACGCCGCTTTTATTATATTATAGTTGGTACGTATGGGGCAATAATTAAAATATGACACATCTAAGGGTTAGTTAGCAGCTCCGACCACATTTGAAACCATTCCAGAAGGGTTATTTTATGAAGAGTTGCTAATTTTACACGAAATCTGACCCAATTTTAAAAGAAGTAATTAGCTCAGTATTGTAAACGGAATACCCCATTTACACGAGGGTCTCTTACAAGTTGGCACTAACGAACCATTATAAAAGGTTTAACATAAATCTTGTTTATACAGCTTAAAAGGCTGATTAAGCTTATGCATCATACAAGCGGCTACTAATTGACTTAACGTTAATAACGAATACACGAGCAATACCCATCTTACTTTTGCACAATGATAACGAAGCGTAAAGCAACACCACAATGTGGCACTTAGCGTGTTGTTGCAGTGACCCAATATTGTGTCGAAACCAAACAAGTACAGAATAAGTACAGCGTATGACCTCAAACGTTAGTGTAGGTCATGTCATATGTCTGCAACCTCGTCCTCAACAACTATTAAAGTCGCCCACTTTGATTTAATTTGTACACACAGAGTTATCAACTGCAGTTGTTGCTATTATCACATTATACACAAAACATCACGCCCATCTTGCTGCACACAACGCTTTCGCTTTCGAGCCCAAGCTATCAAAAATTCCATTACCTTATCAAAAACTCTAATCTAACGAGAAAAAGGTAAATATATGATTATTTCGAGCTAGTCATTGTTTCTGATAAAAGTAACCACTTCAATATCAAATTATCGATAAAACAGCAATATTTGTTGTTTTTCTCAACGGTGGAAGGGAACTTTTGGAAAAATGGACCACCCTATATTCAAGCTATCAATTTATTATATCCGAAAACTACTTGGGCAAGTCCGGTTGACCCATTTCAGATGTCCAACTTTAATTTGATGATGCGAAGTAGGACCTGGGCGTTTTCAACTTTAACTTCTGGTTTTTGGGGTTTATCCACTTTGTTGCCGAAAAGCGAAGAGACACTTAATACTGACAAGTGGAATACTAAAATTGTGGGCTTTTATCCCTTCTTAGCATAGTATGTATTAATTATTTAATTTCATTAAATTATTTATTTTGCACCGTTCTGTGCATCGAGGTTAATTTCAGTTGGCACGCCTGGCACTTCTCAAACTCAGCGTTAACTATTCGATATACATACAATGTCTTTGATTACAGGCCAATTTTAATAAATTATTTCTGTTTTAACGGTTGTTGCAAATAACAAATTCCTCTGCTTCTGAATTGCCTAGCTTTTATCAGAAGCTTATTTACTGCAGGCATTTGTTTCAACTAAATCAACGTACATATCTACTTTTTATTAATTTTCTTTCTATTACTTTCTTAAAAATTCCGATCTTGTTAAAGCGTTTCAATTTTGTCGTTGCTGTGGTGTTATTTTAACATTATTTGTCCTGGCAATGTTTCTGTAAAGTTGTATTTTTATTTTACACCACTATGCATGCTGTGGTTTGAAAAAAAAAGTTGGTATTGTTGGATTGTTGTGGTGAAGAGAACATGGATAAATAGTTTTGATAAAAGTGCGTTATAATTTTCGTGACTTTCAGAAACTTTTAAAAATACACTGTTTTATTCGTCAATTACCGCGGATACATGTGGCCGTTAGTTCGAACTAAGTCAGCTCGACCTGGCTAGTCCTTACATGTGTACACTTAGATAAAGCAACCTAATCCGCTGGATCGACCTTAGTTAGATCGAGCTATATCATTGCTTTCAGTTTGAACTAAAAAAAAAACATGTATACACCTGTGCAATAAAATTTAAAGCAAACTAGCTTAGATCGAACTAAGGTTAGTTCGAACTAACGACCGCATGTATCCGCGGTAATAATCTCGTTGTTGTTGTATTTTTTTAAACTTTGTCTTTTTTCACCATAGACATCTTCTATCGTGTGTATACTTTTAAGCTGTAACGTCACCGGCAATTTTTTCAAATGGCGAAACTTATTTCTTTATTAATTTGAATATAGAACATTTTTTTGAGAAATTATAACAAAAAAGTTAAACTAGTAGTTTTACTAAGAATAAAATGTGATGTTGAAGACTATGTAGATATCAAAGATTAAGCAGTTTAGTAATTGTAATTACAAATTTTGTTATTGATAAGAACGTTCTGATAATATACCTACCAATAAGTTTAATGAGATTTATAGTTAAAAGTTCAAATTTGCTAATGCTCTTACATAATTTTAGAATTTAAAGAGATACATACATACATCCTCGAACTATTATCTGTCAGAATAAAACATTCCATTTTATAGAAATGTAAAAAACTGCAGGTGAATCGTATAAATTCAACTAAAAAAGACACTCTCTTATAGGAATTATTTTAATTACTGCCTACCGGTTTCTTCTTCTTATGAAGCATACGATTTCCTCATTTTGACATTTACCTTGCCCGGACGATGCAAGCAATTGAACCGGACGAAACCGGTAGGCAATAATTAAAATAATTCCTGCAGAAGAGTGTCTTTTTTATTTAAATGTATTCTATTTTATGCCAATTTGTGCACACTGCTTCGCACTGCACTGAAACAGCTAGCCACCACTTGCACACAATTGGTTTTCAGCCCTAAGAACGTTGAATCATCTAAATCCAGCTAAGAGCCTGATTGAGGATTGGTAGAAAAGACTTTCTTTTACAAACTTAAAATCTTCTGAAAAAATTCAGCACTGTTAGCTATCGAGCTCAGCAAAACTCGGAATTAAAATCTAAAATGTCTATATTAAAATTTGAAGCTTCTTTAGACCGCATCCTTGAAAACAAGGCAAATGGCCTCATTATCGATCCGGAAGTTTACTGGAGTCGAATAAACCAACCCGTGTAATTGTACTATCGCTAGAAATTTATCAGCTTATCATCAGCAAGCCGTTCACGTAAATGTTACTCCAGTAACATTTTGCGACAAAACGCAAGAAGTTTTAGTGGCGATTTTACATTTTTTTATAGTAAAAAAGCTCCCAAGCCACTAGCTGTGTCTGGCTTATCGGGAGAAATAAAAAATTGTAGATTGGAAAAGCTGAGATAACGCCAGATTAAAAAACTATATATCCACGTTAAACTGGAGTTTGTGGGTTTCTTTACAATAAACTTTAACATCAAAATATGCTTGCCCAGTATGGTGCATTGCGGAGAGAAACTAAAGTTTAGAGAATGAAAACAAAGTCAGGTGATTAATATTTAACGGTCATTGGCTGGTTTGAATAATGGGGCGTGAACGAATCGCGATCACGTGACTTTTGTTTTCTATTGCTAGCCTTGAGCTCCTCGAACACAACAACCTCGCAATTACCAGGCATCCTAAATCTATGGTTGACAATATTGTCACATTATTGAAAATTTACGAAGACGTCGGTATGTAGTCAACGTTCAACGATCAATAGTCGACTTCCTTTGGAACAAATAAAACGGCAGTAGTTTAATGACGAAAAAAATCTGTTTTTCGAGTAAAAATTACAAACCCATAGCGCGTAAAAACCTTGCCACAATTCTCTCAACAGGAAGTCAATGAAAAAAATAATTAAAAAATTCTATCGAAAGAAGTAAAAGCAACTTTTTGTGCATTTAAATCAGGCAAAGTGTTAAAACTGTCACGTAACAGGCAAAAATTAAATTTCTATTGTTAGAGGCGACAAAACACTTTTATGCATTTAGAATAAAGTCCAAGATGTAAATCGACAAAAGCTCCAGTGAATTAAAATTTCTGAATAATAAAATATTTTTCGCTAAACACTTCACCATTGGAAAAACGACCTTGGAAAAAAATTACTATTGTTATTATCAATTATAACGTCTAGTAATTCTTTATAAGGTCATATGAATGGAGAAAAATGGATGTAATTTTTTATTTTCGTCCCAACGAAGTAGAAATTTGTAGAACAAGCAGGTTAGATCAATAGCCAATTGGAGTGGAAAATCTTGTTGAGTTTGCATTACGCATTATGCATCAATGCATAATTGCCCAAGTGCAGCGAGTTAAAACGAGGGCCAAGCCAGCCTTGGACATACACTTCGGTCAAGTGGCTGACGTCAGTTGCATTTGCAATCCTTTCACAGGAAAATGACACTTTATTAATGTTAATAGGCACCCAAACAATTGCACTCCGACAGACACTATAATTTTTGCTAATCAGCTGCAATTATTTTTTTATTCCAATTGAAACTTCGGCACATCAAAGCACTACACCAAAAAGCTCTTAAGAAGGCCGATACAGCATTACTTGGAATTCCCCCACATCACTCCGGTGTCCCAATCGATAAGTTTTCGTCCCTAGATATCGCAGACGATGATCAATGCTGACTTAAATTTTTAGATGGCACCCGAGAAAATGTTAACTTGAAATACAAACAATCAGTTTATGCAGAAATCAATAAGACTCGAAAAATCAATAACCTCAACATAACAGTGCGCCCCCGATTTTTCGGTGTTGCAGCCGTTTCTATTTTTAAAATGTAACGACGAGTATTTTGTTATGTCGACCCTAAAAATATTTTGGGATTAACATTTAAAGTTCATATTAAATTAATTTGGCTTTGTAAATCAAGCCCACAGTTCTCATGCACCATAAAATGTCGGCAATAAACTCAGCTGTAATAACTTCCCCATCAGCGACGCAGGAGTTTTTTCCAAAATATGTTATTCATAGACATGGCGTCTCCGCAACGCTTGTCCTTGGTTGTTTTTAAGACCATTAGCTTCAATTATTACAGTTTGTTCTGTCGTATGCTATAAAGGCTAAACAAGCAAGTACGTCGTTCGATCTCTAAGTTTGATTAATGAGTGTCGATCTCACAACTATTTTTAAAAAATTACATCGCCACTTTATATAATTAATGAGCAGAGCGCGGTTAATATAAAAAGTTTCAGAATTCAACGATTCACCAGATAAAACACACAAAACTAATTGTTTTGTCTAGCCGTTTCCAATGATAAGCCACTCAAAATAATGTCCAAAACCAAATTTCAAACTTGAAACCCTCGATAAGAGTTATTTATAATTTTGACCGCTACATACGTAGAGGAGACAGTGGCGGTGCTAGGGTAATGGTTGTCCCACCAAAAAAACTTGAAAGTTTTCATTTTTTTGTTCAAGTCTGACAATCCTCTAAAAAGCCTAGCGCCGCCCCTGCCAAAAAGGATATAATGGAGGAATACTTACATTAAGAACTTCTTGTATATAAAATTTTCGCGACAGTTCTGCAACAAAAATAAAAAAATTAGAAATAGAAATTTCTAGTACCAACTAATTGGTGATAAAATTTAAAATTAAGGTATACATCAGACGTAATTACACAATTAATTAATATTTGTAATAAACATGAAATTCGAACTACAGTTTTAATTAGATGTTTAACGATCTTCATAAAATGTCTTTCTCATTAAAAACGAACAAATTACACATACTTTAATTATTTTAATATAAAAATTATATGCAAACGTGTACTAATTTATGCCAATTAATTTCCACTCCATTGAACTTCCTGAGACTTGATTTCAAAGTAAATATCAATCAGTGTTACCTATCCTTGAAATTAAGTCGCGACAAATTGTTGAACGATGAATAGTCTCCCAAAATTATTCAAAGTCACCGCTTTCGCATTCAACTGAACTGACGAGATCTTATAAAATCGAAACACGCCACTTGATCTCGCACCTTTATTAATTTTTGAAAACATTACATATAATATCAAAATTATACAATCGTTGGTTCTATAGTTAGAATGAATATATTATGTAGGTACTTTAGAGTAAACAATTTTATAGCTTCTTTTGTGTAATTATAATTATTTCAATAAATTAATTATTTTGTGTAGAACTTCTTTATTTATCGTTCAATAATTACATTACAACTTCTGATAGAAGATAAGCGACTTTACTAGAGAAATGTTGAGTGTTTATTATTATCCTTACTGTAAATAAGGATAAAGATAAAATCGCGTCAACTAACGGTGGCTGAAAAACGTCATAGAGAGCTGTAAAGTAGCATTCACATCCAGAGTTTGCGAGAACCAACCAAATTATAGTATCTACAGTTCCTCTGTCTGATTCTTATAACCTCTTGCAGAAATTCAACTAAGCTGAGTGAATGCTACTTTAAGGATCGGCAAAAAGAAGGTAAAAAACATCAACAATAGAAGAAAATACGTAGGATACAAGTTCGATTCCCACTTGCTACCGCTTAGGGCAAAGTTTTTTTAAAGCCATGAAAGATTTTCCATTATTCCTAGATAAGCTGAAATCTTCCGTTAATAGAATGAACTGCATAGACCGACGGGTCTGGGTGGTAAGAAATACTCTGTGTTAAGTTTATTTAGCGGGAAATTTAAAATTTAGTTGCAATATTACAGAAAAGAAACAAATATTTTCAAAGATTAAATTCTCCACGCCTAATGCTTTTGACCAGAACTGTATTTTGGAACATTGAATCGATCGTTGAACATATTGTTGACAATCAAACGCAAAATAACAGAATTTTCACGAAATTGTATTTTAAAAACTTGAAAGACCTGTTGGATACTCCGTACAAAAAATTAGCATAATAAAGCTTCGCAATTTTTTATATGGCAAAGTTGTAAATATGAAACGTCCTGAAAATTTATTATTAAAATACGATCCTTTTCATGAAATCCTAGTTGACATTCGAAGATGTATTTCATTTCCCAAAGAGTTTTACGAGATAAAATTTACGAAAAACATTTTTTATGCAAAATGCCTTTGTAATTTAGTGGAATCTAAAATTATTGCTCGTGTTTTTTGCTTTAATTTGATAAAGTGAAACAAGAGGAGAAAAAGCAAACCAAAATAGACGAAACAAATTTCCCATGGCATAATTTACCGTGGAAACCTCAATTTTCGCCCACGACATGTATGAGGTTACATCAGATGAAAGCTCCATAATTTATGTAACAAATTGATAGGATGTCTACACAATAAAGCGAATTTAAAATACATAAAGCTAGTAAATAAATAAAACTTCAATTGGAGCCGACAGAATATCCAACATATAAATATACAACGCAATTACCAACAACGACCTTATCTAGACAGATTCGTTCAATTGCAACCAACATACAAACACACACATACATCCTAACGTGCCAGTCTTGAAAACTATTTACAACACAAATGCACTGGAACTTTATTAAGTCAATAATAAACAAATGTGTGCAGTTGGTCTCAAGGTCTTTTTAGTTAAATCAAGAGAATATTTTGATGGCTGCATCGTGTTGAGGAGTGATTTAGCTGCAGCGGTCGTAAACTTTTAAAATGTCATGCACTCGCTAAAAATAATCACCCAGTAAGTTTCCAAAAATTTAAATTCTTGACCTACAAATTAAAAAGTTGAAATTTATTGCCAAAATAATATTTACGATAAAACTTCTGCAAAAGCTTTCTATATTTATTTGTCGACTTTAGCTACAAACATATTCTAAGTTGAACTTAAATAAACACTTAAATACAAGTAAGTGCAATGCATCAATTCAAGGTAAGACCCACCAACTTCAAAATAAATTAATCAAAAAAAATAGTTGATCAAGGCGTTCCGTGAATGACAATTGAAACTGTTTTCCAAATTTTACTGACAGTTTGTAATGGAAGAATTACGGTCGAGAGCTATTGCGGCTGCAAATGCCATAGTGAATAATACAAAAAAGTTTGTGTTTTCACCGAAAGAAATGCTGATGTCACCTACGACCAAACCTCCGGACAGCACTTGCCCAAATCCTCCCAAAATTAGGTGTACGCCACCTAAACCGCCACCCAAACCTCCGCCGAAACCCAAGAAACCGGAAAGTCCTCCACCGTGCATCGAAGGCGAAAGTGGTAGTGCTGGAGGATCAGGAAGAGCGATGAAGTATCCTTATACGCACACAGCCAAATTCGTACAAATGCCATGGAAGTACTATTTCAATAATAATTGGCATTACAAATACTATTTCTTTTCGATTGTATTGTGTCTTCCAGTGTTTAAATATATCCAAGACGGCAGTAAGTGCTATTTTGTAATTGTTAAAAAATTATTTTTATGTCTTTCAATTTTAGTGAATTCTCCCACAAACGTTGCAAAATGGGAAGCGTTACAGGCGAAAGATAGAGAAGAACAGGCTGCTCATCACCACTAATAGTATTTTGTACGACAATGATAATTTAAGAAATAAATCTAAGAGCACTAAAATCCATTTTTCTCTGTTTGGAAGTAAAATTAAAGTTGATTCATTGAGGAAGTCGTCGGTTTCGAATCCCAGAGAAATTTTGAATGTCAGAATCAATATATTGAGATGAGGTTTGTAGCGAGTCTTTTTGAGAAGGAAATTTTCAAACCATCATGTGTACCTAGACAATCCTAAATTCCTTCCATCATTTTGGAAGCAAAACGGCCCGATTTTTTGTCGTGCCGTGTACTTGACTGCGATTAATGAGTTTTCGCGATTTAAATGTTAAAGGATTAAAGTAACGAAGGTGAAAAGCATTATTTAAAAAGATAAAGATCTCAAGCGCAACTCTGTCACATTGATGTAAATTTCAAAAAGTGTGGTTTGCGTGATGAAAATATTTTAGCAAAATATTATGACAGAAATTTTGTGTTTCCTTTTTAGAAATTTTAGTACGTGTAAAACCATAAAAGAGGATGCATTCCTGTCTGATAAGATAGTAGACATCTTCAATAGCACACAAAATGATGAGTTTCAACACGACGCCGTTGCATACAACAATCCAAAACACTACAATCTGCTTGACGTAAAATTTTATGTAAAACAATCAAATAATATTTTATTTTGTAATAAAATTTACATGTTACTTGACTTACTTTTCACAGCGCATTTATATTATGTAGCTTGTTTCGTTTATCAACAATTTTTGAAGCGGAAAGATTTGTTTCTTTAAAAAATTTTGAATGGACCAAAAAGCGCTAGCAAAGCGTATTTTAGGTAAAACAAAAGTCAAGATTCAAAATTTAAGGTTTTTCCAATGATCCCTTCGCGAATAAAATGCGCACTTGAAGCGGGCATAACATTTTATGCTACTGCACAAATAAAAGCAGAGAAAAATTTCCAGTTCCAAAAAAGAAAGTATTAACTTTGTTTTAATCGATACGAATACGGTTTGAAATAACACTGCGTTTATTGAGAAAGGTTAACGTTCAAATTTGAATTAATTAAGGTATTAAGATATCGATTTTGTTAAAACCCAATTTGTACGCGTGTTCCTCGACAGAGAAGGCAAACTGGAAGGGTTATTAATGTTAAAATCATGTCTTGCCCAAATTGACGATAACGCCGGTGATACAGACGAAACAATTTTTAGGAATTCTCAGAAATTCTTGGGAAATTCTTGTGCACACTTAATTCTGGATGTATATTACTCCTCGACGAAGACGTAGGAAACTTGCTTCTAATTAAGTTTCCTTCCAACCGTCAATGGTTGTATAGCAAATTATCCCTCACTAATTCTTGTCAAAAGGAAGCAACTTAACTTTAAATCATAAATAAATTAGTTCGTTTTTTGGAACTGAAGCAGACGTAGAAAAAAATCAAATTTCAGTTTTTCAGGTCGCAGGTAGCACAACAGAGGTACTCGAAGGACTAATTTACAGAGACTTTATTCTTGAGGCGCCACTCGCAAAAGTGCCAAATGTGACGGAACCCGAATATTAGCGATAACTGGAAGGTATAAACAATTTAAATTAATAAAAAAGTCATAAATAACGGTTGATTGAATTTTAGACATTGCAGATGTGATACAATAATTTTTCAATTAGTCGTCTAGTCGCTATCGTATAATTTAAGCTTTGCACACACAGGATTTCTTTGAGCAACATTTACATGTTAAAAGACATCAATTATAAAGTAATTTATAATTGGAGCATGAATAAGTACAAGTAATTTCTTTATTTTAGTGACGTAATTTACTGCATGAAATTTTATCTGACTGAACGAACTAATAAAGGCTTAATTGAAGGCGAAGGCTAAATCGATATAGGCGTACATTGATACCAATTCACAAAGTCAAGAGCGGTCCTTGTAACCTCATTGTGGCATGCATCTGGAATGTATAAATAAAGCCTGTAATATAAATAGAGAAAGAGACACTCGGCTGCGAATATCAAATTTGCTATTTTTACGGGAACATGTTAATGTAATTGCTATGCTGATTGCACTCATTTTAAAAACACCTCAGCGACGAATCAGTTGGTGTAGGTCGAGATTTTTTGACAACATACTTTATTCGTCAGTCATGCAGGCTGCATGGATTTCTGATATTATGTGTCTGCAGTGTAAACCGTGTTTATTTATTTTTTGCCGGAACGCGCCAAATTTTCCTGATGTATACGCTAACAGTTGGGAAGCCACTCTAAATTGGGATACGAGCTTAGTCTGAAAATTAGAAGAGATAAAACAACTTGCAACGACTCTTACTATACGTTCCAGAAATAAAACAGCCCATAAACTTCAACAAAAGAGCCCAAATATTTGGTTGGTTAAAATTAACATATTTACACTACTAGAAATATACTAAAAATTATAAACCAGATCGTATTACGATTCAGAAATTCTCCTACATAAATTTGGTTCGTCATCGTCTATTTATACCCACTGCATTAATTAGGAAATGCACACAACTGCAATAACTATCTTCCCTTTTTTAATTTATTTATTTTACTCCACTCAACAATTCCGAATAGTGAACGTAAATAAACTCTAAATTAAGAATGAAATTAATTGCTCGTATTCTAAATACGCCGAACGCTTTTTTTACCCATTTTGGAGATGGTAAAAAATATTGTCGTTACCATTCTGGCATCCATAAGTTCCAATACCAAACGGAAGAGCGTCGTGCTGGAAGCAAAGACCGAAAGGATGTGGAGGTATCTTCCATTCAGTAAACACAAGTTCATTTCCGAGTACATATTATTGATGTATCGATTAGTTTAATATTGTTTAGATTGTTAAGCTCTATGCTTACGACCTTTGAAGAAGGTGTTGTTACGACGCTCGCAAAAGCGTCCCGATGACCTTCTCATTTCATTATCAAAACAACCAATCGCATCGAGTAAACTAGAAGGTCATTGAATATCAACTTGCAATATACCATTTTATAGATTCACTCCAAATTTTTATTATAAAATTCTGGAATTCCGAGCTTTTCTAAAATGCAAATAGAAAAAAAAAGGATCGAAGCAGCTCTGTCAAATATTTATAATTCATAAAAACCCATCAGACATGTAAATGATACGTTGATATTTTACATTTGCATTTTAAAACAAGTCTGCTGCGTTCGTCTAGTTTCTATTTGTGTATTTTACATTACAAAAGTTTCGTTACACACAACGCGGTCCGCACTCTTGCACAATTTTTTGTTACAAATTTTAATCATACGAAACCAGTAATTAAAGGCAATAAAACATTCATAAGGAGTTATCATTGCAAAAATCTTGTAAGGAAAAGCAAATCGGTGGTAAAACGGTTGAAATTTATGTTACAATTTTTGCGAAATTGTAGGCTACAAGCATTATGATAAGAAGGTGCAATGCGCCCTAAAATTTCTAAAAATTTCCGCGATACTCATTGGATACACTGTATTAGACCAATCAGTATCAAGGATAACGGCAGCGTTGCCAACTTCCCCATACCCTTGCGGGTAATTTAGATATTACAGTAGTTTAAACAACTAAAAGCACTTCCAAAGTAATAAAAGTATTTTTTGAACAAGTAATTGAAAATTCAACATAAATTTTTAATTTTAATAATCGAAAACAGTTGTATAGCCCTGTAATAATTATTTGTTGATCATAAATTACAATTTTATTGCATGCATCCCATAATAAAGTTTATGATAAAATTAAAATCACCTTGATCAAACGCTACAAAGAACTTTGGCAAATGTTTTGGCCAAATTGAAGCTACCAATCTAAACCGAAAGAAATGTAATTAAAATAGTCACACTACGACTGAAACTTAATTAAAACTTAAATTAGTACCTAATTATTTTTATTTAAATCGTCGACATAATAAATCCTTCATTTTTAAATAACCAAAGGTTGTGCGATGTTATCTCCCAAGAAGCCAAGACTGGAAATTTGATTTTAGATAAATTTTGTACAAACTTAACAGGCGAAAAAAAATTGTAATAACTTCTTTGCGACTTAATTCATGCGGAAAAATCATTTTAAGTTATGTAAAGCCAAAAGCTTTGAAAGTAATCGCTATAAGAATTGGTATTACACTCAGAAAACTAAATTTTCGGTCTTGGCAAATTGTTAAACCCTGAACTGACATTGGTGCAATCGATTCAAAGCAAAATTGAAAGAATACAGCTATACATTTTATTATTATGGCTATGGTTGGTCAGAACAAATCGGAACGAACACAGTGTGTAGCTTCAGATTTGGAGGACTGAACAAAAAATAAAATATAATCGCTTGATATTATAGACCGATAAACCCACAGATAGCAAAAAAAGAACCTTTTCCTACACAATATTCATGTTGAAATCTCCATTAATTTAAAATAAAATTTATAAGTGCGGTAGGTTAAGTCTTACAAGTATTGGTCATTTTGATTTAAGCATCAAGTCAGGAGGTTTAAATATCATCATCAATTTTCAGACATTTTATTTATTGTTTTTCATACTTCGCTTCCATAAAGGTACTTAAAATGTGTTTACAACACAATAATATTAAAGGACAAGTAGAAACCATCTAGTCAGGTAGTGTGTGTGGGACGATGATTTGCAACAAGAAATGGTAGGTGGATTAGTAATTAATATTTAGAACTTCAACCTACACACATCGTTAATCTGTAGAATATCTCAAATATGAAACCTCAAGATATACCAAAAGTGTTAAATTTAATTAAGAGCGACACTTATAAATGTCGCGCTTCATTCTACAATAATGAAATTAGTTAAACTTTCATTATAAGTTCAAAATTTTGAATTTACCTCTCCGTTCCTCTTTGAATTGCGGTTCGATATATCATGAATAAGTTCGTTTTAACCTTAAACCGTAATCTAGCAATCCGAAGACTAATCGGGGTCCATTCCACAGGTACAATAATAGCTTTAAGCCACTTTTTTTCAAATATCTCGAAAACGGCTGGATGTATCAAAAATATCGAACAGGTCAAATATGCTTGCCTTTTCACGCCAAACAGTTTTGGCCCGAACGACATTTTTGATATCTGGCACCGTTTTCGAGTTATTCAAAAAAGACTGGGTTGACTATAACTACTTAGTTTGATTTAAAGGTATAACTTTCATGGAAAACTTTGTCTCAAGAAAATGTTTACAAAAAATTCAGCCAAGTGGCAGGTGAGTGGACGAGAAAAATTAAAAAAGAAAAAAATTTAGTTAGTGTGACCACAAAATCATTTAATTTGAATTCTAATTAGTTGTTTTTAATTATAGCGAAACAATATTAATTTTTTGTCAAAAAAAAACAAATATCGAAGGAAAAAACCAACAGGTGGTGCAAAAATATTAATTAAGTTTCAATTTAAAATTAATGACGAAAACAAAATTTTAATCAAAACTTCAAAAATTATCCTGTAGAAAAATATTGTCAAAAACAATTGTGTTGTTAACTTTATTTTTGATTAAATTATCTGGCACGTGGAGGTATAATTTAAAAACGAAGGACACCGGTAATTGATATTAATAGGTCGAAGATTTATCCTGAAATTAGTCAAATTGGAAATCTGACTTTAAATCGTATTACTCTATGAATTATCGTCCTACCTGTTTTCGTTTTCGACGGCTCAATTAATGAGTCACTTGCAATCGAGTTCCTTTCTAAATTAACCGCGATTAAATCATTACACAAAATTTGCAAACATAAACAACTGATAACTCAACACATGATAAACGTAGCTTAAATTTATACATTCAGGTCAAGTCTAGTTTACCAGCAAATACTGATAACCTTATTATAACAAAGTCTGCAATCTGCACGTCAAAGTAATTAAGGACCTCAAATCCAAAAAATAATAAACCTTTTCGAGCGAAGCAAGACAAGGTCTCGGTTCGAGTCCCAGTCGCATACTTTGTTTCAAAATATTGCATCCTTGAAAAGGACATTAAAAAGTTGTTATAATTTTATTGAATGATATAAATTGACAACTGGCATGGCACAATAAAAAACAAGTGTATCGTATAAAAAATAGGTCGCAGAACATACCAAAATTTATGATCAACTTGTAATAAATCAGCCAAATGGCTCGTTATCATTTTTTACGTTAAAACGTAAACGTTTGATAATTTTAACGCAACACAAACAATGTTAAAATTGATTTTCCAATTTTAATTGAAAAAGTGTTTACTTGGTAATTTTTTTTGACTAATTTAGTCAACGATTTTCTCCATTTTGAATCATAAATATAAGAAAATTGAATTTGAAATGTAGAAATGAAATTTAATTAAAGACGAATGAATGGAAGCATCGAAATTTTGTTGACATTGCAAATGAAATTATGTGACGACGTCCTTAATATATTTGTGCTTCTTTGTCAACCTCCTCATGTGAATTTCCATTTCTTTGCTTTTCGCAACCCCCTGACGATTGAGTAATTGAAAATACACCAAACATTCGTTTGGCATTACTTAAGGTTTCTTGTTTTTTTGTTACACACAATCCAAAAATAAAAGTAATTTGATGTTCTATTTGATTTATCAAGTATTTGCGATGACCGTGAGTTTTGTTTTAATATTGAAAACTATTTGCAAAATATATATGTACGCACGTGAAGGATATACTACATTAAACTGATAAATTTGCTAGTGCTATCGAAATGTTTTTGAAATACAAAATAATTCAAGGATTAAGTACTCCATTATGTAATCCAACTTCCACCAAAGTAAACAGATTTACCTTAAAACAAAATTAACAACAATGAATTAAAATAAGTTTTATTGCAATGTAAGACAGAGGACGAGGTGGTCTCAGGGTCAATTTAAATTTAAAATTTTGCTCGCTAAAACACAATTATAATATATAAAATTTCCACTCCCTCCAACGTTTGCCAACGAGTTGAAGCTCTGTTTGAATGCTGCAACACAATTTCCCAACCCGGTGTAGGCAGCTGTAAGAGTTCACAGGTTTCGATAATGTTACAGGTTATGTTTCAGATAGAGATAAATGAAGGTAACTTTCGGCAGTTGCTGAAACCGAATCCCGGATTTTAAAAGCCCCAATTCTCTCCAATTAATTAATATTTCTAAAATAAGACAAAAGAGTCTCCATATTACCACCATATGTATGAAACCCACGTAACACTTTTGAATGAGTAAATAATCCCCGTTTTCCTACAACTCCAGGAAGTCCCTATCTCTTATATTCAACCAAACAACTAAATATTCGAAAAGATTTGCAGCATTTAGATCCCACGGTTGCCTACACCAGTTAGAGAAGAAAAACTTTTACCTACAGCAAACTTGCTAGTTTTAGCTCAACAGTCGAGTGATAAATATATGTTTATTTAGAAAATCGTAGTAAGCGGTTTCTTTTCCAAGTGGTGAAAAAATAATATTCAGAAACATTTTTAATCTTCTTGTTGTCGGAGTGGCATATGCAGTGCGTACCATAATCCACTGATTGATTTTAGCTTCCTGTTTTAGTCCATAGCAGAGCATCTGACAAGAAGCACACCTATTTTGGCATTACTAGATTTTGAACCGGGAATTCTGAGAATTTATTTCATTCAGCCAGGTGTGCAAAAGAAAAGCAATCGTCACGTTGAGTTTACAACTCCTGAAGTTTACCATTGGAAATCACAGTGTCAATTCAAGGATTTTAAACTAAAGATTGTATCAATCAATGGAGCCAAGGGCAAAAAATTAATTATAGACACATAATATGTACATACATAATTTTAGCCCATTCTGAGGTTTATCAGTCAAATGAAGCAAGAGCAAGGAGGTCATTTGAGTTTAATATTGAATTCTATACGGGAAATATAAAATTTTAGCTTATTCCGACAGTTATCAACCGAGTGCAGAGAGGATAACAGGGTCACAAGTCATTGCGCATAAAATTGAATTGTGCACATTGAAATAAGTGTTTATCTAAGTAATCAACTCCTTAAAACTTAATGGTTCGCTAGGGTTTTCAGCTGGACGATAAGGTAGGAAGATTAGAAGGAATTTTAGAAGATTCTGAGTTGAGTTGATAGCTCTGTTAAATGCAACCAAGCAAGAATCGTCGCCAGAAATGAAGACAAGTGAGTCGTAAAAATAATAAGATTTAAGACATGGCAAGAGAGAGGGCATTTAGGTAAATGCAGAAGAGATCCAAAGAACGGATAAGATTACAGAAACATGGCAAAAGTTACATATAATACCAGAAGAGAATGTCCACCAAAGACAACATTTCAACTCATTTCGAAAGTTACCTATGCCAGTCGTCACAATCATCTTTTCTC
Source organism: Lycocerus yunnanus (assembly GCA_036346125.1). Lineage (NCBI taxonomy): Eukaryota > Metazoa > Arthropoda > Insecta > Coleoptera > Cantharidae > Lycocerus > Lycocerus yunnanus. The sequence goes on from JARFIX010000017.1 coordinate 2,879,783, forward strand.
CTATATTTTCGGCGTGCTTGGTAAATATTAACATCACGTGACCCATAGTTTAACGTGGACTACAAAGCACGAGAACTTTATTTTTATAGACAAATTATAATATAGTTTGTAGCTTGCCACATTCAGAGAGGGGGAGGTGTGAAGCACATTTGCTGTTAAATAAACAACATTTTGAACTGTACCAACCTCGTAGACATACAAGTACATGCAGTGTAGATAATTGTTGAGATTGTAATTTTTTATAAAAAAATGATTAATAACAATAAAACTTTCACAATTGTGGGAATAAATAAATTCACATGTATTCCATGTTTACGTAACGTAAAATTTTAAGCTAAAATAATCGTGTCTCACTTAATTTCCTTATTTACAAGTATAATTAAGCGGTGGTTGTAAATTGTGGATTCCAAGTGAGGTGCCTCCGGCTTCACAAACAAAGTATCAAGATAAGCACATAAAATTATAATAAAATATTTTTTGCAACATATATTCAAAGTAAAAAAATGGTTAAGTGAGTGATAACCAAAAAGGTGAAAACATGAGTCGTCCATTTCACTCCTTCCTCCTCCAGATCTCCTAAAGCCACCATGATTTTGGTGCTAATTGAATCAGGAAATATTTACACTTAAATTATTCTAAACGCAACCTTGTTTTCGATTTCTCCATTCAATAAACTGTCGTTTTAAATATCTCAATCCGTTAAACCAAATCCCGCACAAAAAATTTAAAGAAAAACGGAATGAGCAAAAATAAGGAAAAACGTCCGCTTTAAAATTTTTGGCCGGTGCCAACAAAAAGTGATAGTTAAACCAGTTGGGTGTATTGGACTAATAAAATAATAGATCCCATAAAAACTAACACGTTCTATCACCTGAGAGAATATTGACCGACAGAAATATTAACCAACTTAAAAAATCATTGTTATTTTAAATTTTTTTGATGATGTCATGATTGAACAATCTTAATTAGATTTGCAGATTTTTTAGCCAAGTGGTTATTGCAGAATATTGCTTTGTTTGACCTCATTAACAAGACACCTGCCAGTTCTTCTGTAATTTCCAATGACAATCGGAACGTGATGATCGCAAAGAAAACAGAAGCGCCGCAGCATGAGCTGAGAGCAAAAAGCTTAATTGAAGTTTCAGTTTTCTGCATAATAATGGAATTCGAAAAAGAAGTTACGTAATTCTCTGCGAAAAATTATTGTTGGTAAAAGTTTCGCACATTCGCTTTCGAGAACAGTTATCGACCCAGTCTCCTGGGCCAACAGTGAAAACGAGGACGTAAATTGACCCAATAACATTGCAATGCGTTTTTTCGTGATACCATAGCATCCTCAGTAACAATTTCATTTCCATATACTTTCACCTCATTTACAAATTGTTACAAATCGACGATGGAAGGCGAAATTGGGTGAAAAACGAGAAAATACGAAATTTGATTTCATGCCAATTTAGTAACTCGTGCTCTCTGTGAAATTGATTTATCAATAAAGCGTTCAATTCATAATTTTCAACAAGAATGAACCTACGAGCTCGACACGAATTCTTTCATTATTTACAATTTCTACCTGTACAATTTTAAACTACCTACGCTTTTTTATTAGCAAATTATTTTCTTGTCTTATATCTATCTCCTTTCTAGACTTCAATATGGAATTATTTAGATCAGTGTCTAACGCTATTCAGTAAGTCGTCAATTAAGGGGAGGAGCATCATTTTACAAATTTCTGATGGATATTAATTTTTTAAGTTATTGCGAGTTTTTATATTTTTTGGTACCTTTTCAATTATATATTATTGCCATGCAACACGAAAATTTGCAAAATACACTTTTACATAGGAAAGTTCGATCTTGAACGTTTTTCTGTGACATCGAACGTGTTCATTTAATTTGGAGTGTTAAATTTGGGTTTATTCTTGAAATTTTCGCCATTTTGGGTATAATTATTATAAAGTAATGTTGCATTGTGATAGAAAGGGAGGTGAAAAAGAAGAAACTAGACCGTCGGGAAGGATAAAAGCAATGAGGTGTATTCAAAAGGGTCACCCATCCTAGTACTAACCTCGAAACATTTCTAGCCTAGCCTCCTACAAGAACGGATAATTAGTGGTATGTGCCAAGAGTAGATGTCCTGGCACACAATTTGAAATAACAGGACCTAGTCCTAAAATAAACGCAGGATAAAAAAGTTCATTCAACATAAAAATATAAACTAGAAAAAATTCGTCATTGAGAAGACCTCTGGGCGGGATTTGCGGCCCCTGTCGACGATGGAGATTTAATTCAAATTAGTTTTTCGCTTCGTTACCAAAAAAAACCAAGCGACACTAAAAATAGTAAACTACATTAATTTTATACCACTTCCTGTGGAGTAAATGGTATATTACCAAAACATAAAAATGAGATAGTAGTTGGATAATAATGACACTCTCACAATCATGTACCATATAATACCGTGGTAATTAAAAGAGCCTGACAGGCTAGCAATTCAAGACTTTCGAAGAATTGCCCAATTGGAGTTTGAATAATAATTATTTCAATTTTTTCAAGTAATGGGTGCCCGCCCAAATAAAATAGTAAAGCGGTTAGTGCACCCAACAAAAAATGCATTTAAAGTGGGTTATGCACCTGACATTACATTGACCTAAATCCCAGAAAAGATTGAATTTCCAAGGACGATACCTGGATCCCAGTGGCTGATAATGGTTGGGTCGGCGACCTCGTGCCCTAGTTGGTAATTTCATTGCTGACAATATGGAACACAGCGACGTAATTGAAATCAGTTGAGAAGTATGTGTATAATATTATTAAAAGTGCGTTACTACACACCGATTTACTAATTAATTCTCAAAATGACATAACGCATATTTCCAATGTAACTTACCAAGTATGCAGAGTAGCGTGGCGAAATTTTCAATTAGCTTGATTAAGTCCACAAGGTAAAATAACTAATCAGAAACGGTTGGAAAATTTCACATTCCGTCATAAGCGCTCTCCATTCGTTGTTAGAATTTGAAAAAATTAATTATGAAGATTAAAAGTAAACTTATGGGGTTGGTTCAGAAGAAAAGAAAACGGGCAACGTTAAATTTTAATTTCCGTATGGATAAGTACGTTGCAAATTGTGACAAAAAAAGTTTGACACCAAAATAAAACAATAAAAAGCATTAAATAATACGCAAAATGCCCCCTTTGCTAATCTCTCCACGATAAAGTTTGAACTCTAAAATCCTAATTGTATTGAAGATAGTTAAAAAAAATCTATTTTCATTCTTACGTAAATAATTATAATCTCAAGGACAAAATTTAATTAAACATTTTTGGTTGTTAATTACTGATAAAGTTTATTTGGGTTACGATAAAATTTTAAAAAGGCAAATAACCTAAAATATTTTTGGCACATTCGCAATATATTATCACTATCGAAAGCGTAAAGCATTGTATCGCATGTAAATATTTTGACCTTTCATTACTTTCGCAACTTGATTTAGTTTTATTACATTTTAATCAATTTGCAGTAAACACAAATGCAAGTTCCATCTAAGCAAATCTAAGAAGTGAAAGGCCAACCAATTACTTGCCAATAAAAAATAAATAAGCACCTGAGGTTATCAATTACCAGAAAAGTAGAAGTTTCACTGCCATTGTGGCTAATGGAAAATTAAGCGAATGTCGCAAATTGGCTCATTATCACTAAATTTGTTAACTTTAATGGTGTTAACCTTGATAAGTTAATTCAAACAACTAATGTATTGTTTAAAGCCATGGCAAAGGCAATCACCTACGAGATTTCCCGCCAATAGAAGCGGATGAGATGGTTATCGTATCTTCCTACATATTAAATAGACATTCATCTCTGCTCCTGTATCTGCTACTACCGAATACATTAAATTTTTATTAGATAACTCGCATGTAGTTTTTGAAATTCCGTCTCTTAAATTTGCTTTTTAAATTCTAACCCATCAAAAAGAATTCAATTTTGCCAAAACCACGAAGGTCAAAAAACAAATAAGTTATTATTTGGTAGGAAGTTTGGTGAATTAAGTTCATTTATTCAATCAATCCATCAAATTTGATGTCAAGGTTTATTCATATTTCAAGCCTATAAATTATTCCATCTCACGAGGTCTGGATTTGATACATGGTTGGTGATAATAATTTTAGCAACAATCAATACATAGCAAACATTTGAACTAAATTAAATTGAGCCCCCAATTATCGACAAAATCCCAAAAGGAAACCTAAAACCGTGATTCGGAATTTCAAGTGTTATGCATTACTTCGAAAGTGAAATCAGGTGGAACGATGAAAGTACAACCTATTAGTAAGTTTTTGGTATTACTGAATAGATACGGTTGCTCGGTCTTCGGCCTCGCTCGACTCCTGGATAAAACAATTTCTTCTTATCATAATATTTTTGTATTGTGAATGTCTTAAAATATAAAAATCATAAACTGAAAGAGTGAGGATTCTAGCTTTATGGTAGTAATGTTTAGTAACCAACTTCAAACGTTACAAACAGACAAAATGTGGATTTTGTTAGCCTGACAAGCTGGAACAGTTGACCTTCGGCTACCTTTACCCATCTAACAGGTAAAAGCGTCGTTGTAGTTGTTCAGCATATCACATTAACATTTTTCCAAAACTGTATTTTTATGGAGATTGTAACATTTTTTGCTTATACACAAGTAAACTTCATTTTCGAATCTTTCATTGTATACATTTAAAAACAGCAATGGATAAATTCTTATTTTACTTTCTAAACAGTTTTTTACACTGCACTGTTGATTTAAACATATCGACCAATTCTTTTATCTATTTCCGTTTGTACAGTAAGGCGACTCTTCTTTACTTCATTAGTTTTATTTGTGTTGGCTGGCGTCCACATTAACATTGCTATTTTTTCATAATTAGCTAATTAACTGCATCTAAGGGTTACAAAAACTCTCGAATACTTTCGAATGTCCCTGCTCCGGAACTGTAATTTGAAAAGATCAAAGCTTAGCTGCGAGCATACAGGTCACCAAGTAAAGGTAAAATCAGTAAACATAATTGCTAATCGTGCTAACTGTAATCCAATTCTCTCTGCACAAGTATTTATCGGTTTGATTTTTTTAAATTTAAGCAAAACAGTGGAAATTTGATTCTCAGTTTGTGCCGTCTTCAGAAGCCAGGGAAAGTTTTAAAACCATCTAAAATTAATCTTAATGCAATGGTATTGGTAATCAAAGTCATAATTTCTTTTTATATAAATTACGATAAGATTGCGATGTTTGTAATTACATTTAATAAAGTTTTACAAATAAAACCATCTGTTTATGAAGTCGATTCTGCGTAGCTAAAATTTAAAACAAACATTTTCAAAAGACGTTACAATTCCATTGTCTTCCGTCTTCCATAGGAGTGCGAATTTTTGCAAATGCCCTCTCCATAGAGTCGTGAGATTTTCCTCTCTTTTGTTGAAGCTACGAACATAAACGTTTTATTTTTTTGTTCATTGGTTGAATCTTATACATCAGGAATAATGTGATGCCGTTTTTACATTAACATGAATATCAAGTTTGCAAATCCAATACAAAATGCATTCCCACTAGTCAGTGCATATTGTTAACCTTGTCGCACCTTGCTTGTACCCGTCACTCATCCTGAGAAATGCGTTTTGCATGTAAATTTACCGGACGCACGCCACGGCAGAACACCAATGCACCATAATTTATTAGGTAAAGCCATCGACCAACAACCAAGAAAACCACCAAGTCCCGTTTTTTTTTAAATCTTTGAATAATCCAAAAATTTTCGAAATTTGGCAAAACTTCTACTTCGACAACTAAATCGAACCGTTGAACTTGGCCTCCAGTTTAAAAATACTTTTTGACATTTAATATTAGGTTTTTTTATAATGCCACCATTTATAACGCTGTTGATTACGTAAAGAGCCATAATTTTGATTATGTAACAGGAAACGACAACAATAAAAAAACTTGGTTGTGTCTTGGAATATAAAACATAAAGAAAACCAAACAGAACATTTGCCAAAGTCGTGAAAGATCATTGCTTGTAGCTTGTAAAACTTGCAAATACAATTTTATCAATGATTGTGATTGAATTCATTCATTAGCAACATGTATGCTTACATACTTACTTCTTGTGTTAGTTTAATTATAATTTTGCAAGCCAATGGCAGATTTTAAAAATAAAAAATATCCAATTTGCTTACATCAGAGAATAAAAATATAACAATCAAATCTGCTATTTATCTAAAAGTCAATGGGTCAAGATCAGTCAAGCTTCAGAAATAAAGCAATAATACTTAGTATACGAACATACCAAACAAACAGTTGTCTGGAAAAATAACAAATTAATAAAAAAATAATATACAAAACATTTAATTTCGTCCACTTATGATATAAAAATTAAGTCACGTCAAATCGAGTGCGCAGCGAAAACGTCCGTCGTCTGGTATCCATTCGTGTTACCAAAAATGTAACAATTAAACTACACCCACAGAAACATCCGTTGTAACTTTCTGTATCAAAATTGCAATTAAAATTAAAAAGCCATTAGTTAATTAGGTCCACAATAAAATGAGCTAAACAAAAACTGAGATACGTTTGCAGTCGATTTCGTCTTTTAAAATTTGAAGTTAATTTGGCGAGCCGTTTTGAGGATGAATGAGCATGAAAAACTTCAAAAGTATCGTATATTCTGTTCTTAACATAAATACAAGAATAAAAAATTTCAAACAAGATTTCCCGACCTGGAAAACTGACGTAAATTCAAAATTAGAAATACTACTTAGAAGTGGCCCTTCAGAAGACCGATCTTTTCATATTCTCTACTTGATTACTCCGCCCAAGGGTATATTTTCCATCTTTTTCAATCAAACAAAGCGAGATAAGAAAATGCCCTAGCCTCGTCAACTATACCTCAGACTTTTATCAAACTTATTATAAGTACCTACGCATCGTTTTATCGCTAAATTTTCTTTAAGTACTTGAGGAATGGCCAAGATTAACGGAAAACAAAATACTTGGTATTGTTTCGCAATTTTTTCCTAGATAAATCGCAAATATTATTTGGAAATCGTAAAAACTCGAATCCGAATTTTGAAAAAATATATAATAATCCATAAACTGACGAAGTAGGGTTACGTTATCTTGAAAACTATACTACAGTGTAATTTGTTGAGCAGGTCAAGGACTAAAGAATACTGCGACGACACTGCGCACAGAGTGAAATCTTTTCTATAACTAAGAGAAGGCAAGTCACAATCCTCCTTGGTACCGCAAGATCCCTTGGAAAACATCTGAATCCAAACGCATCGACATATAGATATTGGTTAAAGTTATTAGTACTTTGTAACTTATTTAGCGTAATTAATTAAATTTATAAATGTTGTATAATATTCGAAAGCATTCCTCATCCCTGGTACACAATACAATTAACAACCCTTAAAATCCGCTATTAGTAAGTCTGACGGCCCCCTTGTTAGTTTTTGACTTCAAAACTCGTCAAATCACTCTAGACGTCCATTTAATTATTTGTACGGACATATTCACGTTTTCAATTTCTCTTTATATGTTCAGGTTTAATAACTTTTAGCCAAATCCAAAACGTTCGTGCCAAATTTGATGGCAAAAATTGTCATTAAGTAAAAATATTCAAACCTTAAAATTAATGATTCATGACGTAATTTAAAATAAATGAAGGGTTAGCTCCGTCAAAAACAAAATTATTTTTGTTAGAAAATTCATTTAGTGATCAGCACCGTAAATAATGCGATTTCAATGAGAGGAAGAGCGCTGGCACGGATGTTGTCATCAAGGTCCGAGATGATAAAGCATCGACATACAAATTTTTAAAAATTACAAAAAATAATTAGGTAAATGCATCACCTAAAAGTAGCCCCCGTTGGGCTGCCTACGTCGGATGTATTTAAAAATTACAACCGACCAACCAAGTTGAAAAAAAAGTACATCGACATTTACTACGCAAATATTTATGTATGACAAACACAAGGACGCTCAATCGAAATAATAGAATTTTTTCGAAAATAAAAATGATCTTGGTATGTAGCTCCTCGTCGAGAGCGATTAGGTGTACCAAGCAGATTATAAATGCCCAGACCTCGATAATGTAGCTTGCATTGTGCTATGCAACTCTTATCGATGCAACGTTTGTTGTGTATGGTTTAACCTATTGAACTACAATGATAAGGATGTACATATGTTTGTAAAAACAAAATTCTTCCACCAAGAAAAAAAAACAGTCGGCTTACCTTATATGAGAGCACCAAATATGAACAAATTGAATCCAAAATTCCTTTGGCAGTAGTGAATGAGTTCGTTAAAAAAGTGGGCACTGATATCCAAAGTTTTAACGTCCAATAATCTTAATATTAATTATAATGAATAACAACAAATAATGAGAGTATTAGTCACTATCACTATAAATTGCACTGCCGATCCAAATAAGATCTCACTAAGCCAAAAACACTTACGATATTAGTCTTCCTTAAAAAGGGTTTGAGGATTTTCGGGGTGTAGAAGGAAAAGGGTGGGTTGAAATTATACCCCGCGGTCAGCTTTTCATGTCACCGGATATTGGCTTATGAGAACTGCACGAGTTATCCATTAAATCTGCAACAAACAACAAATTGATAATTAAATTTGGACTAATAAAATATGCAAAAATAAAACTAGTTTTTGCCTTATTGGTGATGCCCCCCTTCCTCTCTATTCGTTTCAATTTAACAGATCACTCGTTAGACCTTGAAATGTTATTAGCCTTTGTTACGAAATTATTAATGCGTCATCTTTATTACTGCCAAAAAAGAATTTAATTAGCAAAAATTATTTTTTCGTGCCGAAAAAAGGTGTACGTGATTAAACTCCAATTTATAGGTTTAATAAACTAATGTGGGTCATTCTATTAACTATTTTGCACAATAATAAATTATATATTTAGACCAAGGCCAATTTAAATTAAACCTACACCCCTTAAATTTAATTTATATAAGTGGCCACCATCGCACTTAACATGCAGAACAGAAGACTCCGAAGTAGCTCTCTCAAGAGCGTTTCAAATTTTAACTCAATTTTCGTTAAATTATTTCATTTTTATCGACCTTCCATCGAAAAGATGTGTAAGCAGAAACTAAATTAAAGGACAGTCACTTAATGAAGTTCGTTGACAGAACATCAATTTTGTAGCGCTAAGTTGGAAGAGGAAACTTCAATAGCAATTTATTTGATGTGTGACCAAGGAATACTACGGAGACGGCCTTCCAGTGAATCTATTCGAATAGATAGGGAACGTGGTCTAAGTCGACGAAAAAAAAATTGTTTGTATTGTACGCTTTTTTCGTGGTTAGCCATTTTTATTTATGTAATGTAGGCCATCTGTGTCGGATTATCGAGGACATGCGGGTAACAATTATATAAAGTATATCTCTTGCTTTGTTTGCATATGCGGGTTATGTTATAGCAGCCAACCACTTTATGTCTTCGGGAATATTGTATGCAATTAGAAAACCCTCATCATAATTTAAATTAATATGGTCAATTATAAAAGCTTAAAAACAGGTAGTAAATTAATTTCAAAGCGAAGGGTTCCAAGTTTCTCAAAGAAAAATATCAAATACATGTCTCGTAAGATGATCGAATGCCAAGATAAGCTGGGTTAATGTAAGAACTTTTTTTAATTCCTTGTTTGCTGTAAATTTTCTATTCAAATAATTCTAGCAAATTCGAATAACCAGTAATTTCCTTAACAATTTCAAATTTTATGTTGGTAAACCTTCAATTATCGCCCCATAGGTACTGGTCGTTATGGGTATAATAATCATGCTGGTCAAGAAATAATACCACGACCCATTTATCGCTGTGGGAAATTCTAGTCTATAAAATTCAAATTTCTGTAAAACAAATAATTTGCACAAAAGATTTGAGAAATCCGGTTGGTGCGAAAGTCTTCTGCTTCGTTTCTTAGTTTATGTTTGCAATCAATCAAAAGACCGCTTTTAGATTATGAAAGACATTTTATATTACAACCACGAGTTGGAATTTTAATGACCGCTCTTTTGATATAGATAACTAAAATTTGAATAGTATGTTTGGATCAGATCCAGTGGCGGAAACTTAGACTTCGATCATCCATTAAGGGGATTATTTTTCGATATGACGGATCTTTTTTTCCTCCTTATTTGTAACCTCCAGCTACGCGAGGTGCCCATAAAATATTTAGCTCCGGGCCCCAAAAAAGTTAGGTCCGTCACTGTTGAGCTCGGCAATTAGGCAGGTGCAACAGGTGGTGCGTATCCTGAGACATATAATTAAAACAAAATAAAACAAGTTGTACTAAAACTACAACTATGGTTATTTCAAATTATTATTTATTTTCATATAAATTTAGGGGCCCACAAGAAAAGTTCGTTTCCTTTCGATTTCATGTATATTTTAACGTTTTTGTTTGTTTTTCTTGGCACATGGGACCGATTGGCATTACTTGATTTTTCATCTTCGTGCGGCATTTTCCTAAATGCATAAGCATAATTTCGAGCGACTAAAACCACACTGTCCTTTTGTTGCAGATGCAGAAGACATGCACAGAATTCGATCAGATTTTGAATATTTCCTTTTGTAATGTCATGTCTACTTGCGATTTGATCCTGAAGAGGTTTTGGTGAGATTGTAATGGCCGTTCGTTCCGTTTTTATTTCTTAATCAGTGTAAGGGTAAGTGCTCATGATAAATTTTTACTTTGAATCTGGCAGTAGAGCTTTCTTTAGTAGTTACTACTTGCGATATTGCAAACACCAGTAACGAAGGAATTTAAATCCATCGGCCATCTTGTCCACCTTCAATGGAACAACTACTTTAGATTAGCTGTTTGAGTTGGTTGAAATTACTGTTAATCTTACCTTTTATGCAAAATCTTCATAGCTTAATAATTTTCATTATAATAATTCATTACCGTACACTCTGACAACAATCTGTGGTCTTCAGTATAAACAGGAGCAAAGGGGGCTGACCGTTAAAAACTTTTGGGGGGAATGAATTGTTTTCAATAATATGTAAACCGAAACCCACCTCGAAAAGTGACGTAAAACTTTTGGACATCCTCTACTGAGATGAAAGAAAAGTTGTTTTCCGATTTTGCTGCAGATAAAACTTGTGTAGACAACTCGATAATTAGCAATTTATTTAAAATGAAAAAAGCACACAGAAGCAAGTGTGCTAAAAGTAGAATAGAAAAAGTCTATGTAATCCTATAATTACCCAACTCATAAGCAAGTACGACAAGTGCCAACATTTTAAAGGAGGTAGCTACTAAAAATAAGAATTAAAAATGTATCCTTCAGTTTTACTTTGCTCAAATCATGCGATAAAGACAATTACCTTGACACGTGCCTGTTTAATTTAATCGAGTTATTTTTCAAAAAATGTCTTGCATTTACTTATGTATGCTAATCAAAATTATAAACTCTGATTGGTTTAAAAAGAGGGACACCGCAACCTTTTTGGGAAGATCCCCGCTCAATCGCACACACAGACGGACATACCCTAGTTAATTGTAAGATTATAACCAAATAAAAGGACGATTTAGGGGACATCCCGTGAAGTAAATAATTGCGTCGTAATAGCATGGAATGTTGAAATGTATTTTTATGCATTCCAAATAGAGATGCACTTGTAAGACGATCAACAATGTTATCAAGTGTTGTCTTGTAATTTATATATAATGCACATCTGCTATACTAACTAACATTCCATTAAAAAGTCATAACAAAATAAATATTTTTATTATTTAAAAAAACTTTAATTTTTTAGGATAAATAAAAAACAGATGAGTCTTCAATATAACTTAACTGATAAATAAATACACTTATTGTTACACAACCAGCTCTTTATTTAAGATAACAAAAGCATCTAAAAGCAATTAACAAATTTTGGAACTAATAAGTTAGTGTTGCCCAACTCCCCAGTTTCCAAATTGGAAATAATACAACTTTCACGAAAAATGAGAAACTTTTCAATTTTGTGTCCTGTCAAAAAAGCACTCGTTATTTTTATTAAACGAAATTCACTAAATGTTAAGGCAAAGGTCAATGTGACCTTTGAAATGCAACTTTTTCAATCTCGTCTAAATAATCGGCATCTCTTAAGTGGGGCTTTTCGAAAATCTTCAAAAATAAACTCATGATTCAATATTTATGTCACGAGAGGAGAGTCAAGTTTTGACCAAACCCAATTATAAATACTCGTACCCTTCAAATTTATATTTTGCTTGGTGACTGTTAGTCTGCTGCCGAATGTTGACCAAAACACGCAACTAATTGGCGTTGAATGCATTAAATATTGTTTTGTCTACATGCAAAACTCTTAATCTCGTGCCTATAATTAGCTACTTAACCCATAATAACAATCGCATAATGCAGTCTGTTAATTCTGAATCATAGAGAACTTTAATCCGTCCGTCCCTGTACGACCTTTTTGCAAGGCGTTAAAAAAATTATTGGGCGATTAAAACAATAAGACAATAGAAATCGAATGTTTTATGCCTAAACAAAAATTACTTTTACTTTACAACCTTTTGTATTTGTATCAAATGTTATTTAAAACTTTTTAAAAATAGTCCTCTCACTCACACGTTCTCAATCTGATTCAAAATGAAAAGAAACGCGTAACGGATACCGCATTCGCCTTGATTTTTTAAAAAATCTTTTCAAGTCTCGGATTTAATTACCAACACTCGAATCAAAAATAAGAGAAATTCTTTCAAAAATGTAGGCATGCCAGAACGATTAGCTAACTTGATTACATCAACCTGTAAAAGTCAGCATAACTCTTATATGCAAATCGGTATCGATAATGCTGAGAAAACATTTTGTGTGTTATTAGTACAGAAATTGTCGTTGACCTTTCTGTATTTCACAATACCAACATTTTTTTCTTTATTACAACTTGTTTCGCGATACAGAGCTAATTGATTTCTTTATGGAAAAATGTTAATTCCAGATACGCCTCTTATTGCTTCCATTACTTTCACTTTTCGTATTTATTTCACCTTCATTCGGAGATTTCTACAATTTTCTTCCCGATGGCGGGAATTTGATCTATCAATTCGACGAAGTAATGCCTAAAGAAAGCCCGGCACGACGAACAAATAAAAGCGTCGTTAAACTGCAAAAGGTTGGCTTGATGATTATATCGCATCATTCAGCGCGAGATAGGGTAGTTTGGAAAGAATTGAACGAGGCCTATTATAGTAGGCAGTGGATCGAGAACGGCCCAGAAGAAACCAACGAACGCTGACCATCCAGCAGGTAAGCGGAGATGCGAGAAAGTAACGATGATCAATTGATTCGCCAAATGATCAAGAAGTAATTTCTGTTCACATAATCGGATATATCACCAATCCACCGGGCATATTTTTTCGCATGAAACAGAAAAAATCGTCAAATAATAGGTAATATTCCAATTATGTACGTCTGCGTGATGAAAGAGAGAAACAACTTCAAGAACACAACACACATATTTTTCATATTTTGACAACGATACAATTTTGAAATATGCGATGTACTTGTGTGCTTATTGGGTGTAGCTCTTAACCTGAGAGTGCATTGCAGGAGGCTAAAGTAAAGGGTACAAGCTGGTAAAAATCTAGCTTGAAATCATTTCATTTTCAATAACAAGACTGCTTCTTTATGGTAACACCTACTCCAGATATACCTAGTAAAGTACACTCCTTCCATTGGATGGTTGGATGAGAGCAGTTCAATTGATGCCTTTTGGATGCGGGTGACGAAAACGTACCTCGCGATTTGCCGCCTACTACTCTCGAGGTAAACATGTTGCATATCCAGAGTGCTATAACTCCTCCTTGCATACTCAGTTACGTAATCGCACACATTCAGGAAAATGGAAATTATAAGCCGAAAGAAGAAGATACAGCGCCGGGAAAAACGCGAACTACGTCCAGGGTCACGAAGAGAAAATTCATCAAATGGCAGAAACGACTCAATTCGTGGTTTGAAATAAAGTTAGAAGAAACTGTCGGAGTTGAAACCTTAAATATGCTACCTCTAGAGTAGGTCAAACGTATTGGATCTGAAGAAATACATACAACAAAAATAAAAAATGCCTATGCCAAAAATATCCCAAGGAGTACCTTCTTTTAGCGAATTTGTTCAGAGAGCTAAATCCTCGGCTACAACAGGTTGAATAAATATTGATTTCCCAAATATGTAGTTAATAAAATTAGATGCTCAAAGAGTCTCTTGTGAAACTGAGATTCGCGTAAAAGTATAAATTTTGTGTAGGGATGGCATAAACTTTGATGTCGTATCTAATTTTATACGAAATCTTCCATTGTTTAAAATTATTGACAAACATCAATAAAATTTAGATGAAAGCGGCGAGCGCGTTACTTTACAGGAGGTGCCTAGCGCCAATACCATTGGCTTCCAATTTAAAAAAAAATTAATCAATAGGGCGTCAACGTCCTCATTACATAGATACGAAACATGAGTTGACATAATTTTAATCTAGCGTGGGCTACCATTTCCGGTCACTTCGAGGTCGTAGTGGGTCATGACCACCTCACGGAAGCTTCCAGTAAGCTAATGACCGTAGCAAAGAAGACTGACTATTTATATTGTCCATCAAGCCACCGCCAGTTTTCTCTGCATCATTAACTGCGAAATCCACACGCAAATCTAACATTGGTGGGCAAATAAATTTTTGGGGTGTATTTTGGGACAATTGGAGAAAAAGCATTTTGAATAACTTAAATTACAGCAAAATATTTTCCAAGTTCGTGTTGAGCAATGTAAAAAATGCTAAGCTCGATAAGAAGGTTTTTCCACCTTGGATACTGATTAGAAAAAACGATTTTCCCAGCGTACGACTTAATTAAAATTTATAAAAAGTAGGTTGAAGTTATTAATTTTAGGTATTTACTATCGACCTGAAAACTAGGAATAGTGCAAGTTTCTATTTTAAATAGTTGGTATATAGAGGATACCGATATAGCAAGCAGCGATTATATTCTTAGAGGGGGTTACAAGTGGGTCAGATAGTGCAACGACAGTTTTAGTTGCACTACGCTTTTGGAACGCAATTACTTTTACCAATTGCATCTCCTTAAATAGAACACCAACGGCATATCTGTCCCACCAACTTCTCATTTTCTCTTTCATTCTTGTAACTAACGAAAACCATTTCACTCTTATCGTATGACAAAAACTACACTATACTACACATGCGTCTAGCAATTCGATCCGTTTTCGTATAAACGAAACGGTAGGAATTTAAGTGGAAATATTTGAAACTTTACTCCCGGGGAATAGTCAATCAATAATTATACTTCTTTAATACGCAAGTGCCAAAAATTAAATATAACTGTGGAAATAATATAATTTTGGAAAAATTAAACGAAAGAATTTTTATAATGAGAAGCTTCACTTTTGTACGGACGAGGAGGACCCCCCGGGTACTATTTTTACGTTCTCCCGCATTCCTTCCGTTTGGTATGCCGATTTCCAACCCCGAAAACGATAAAAATGAAAAGTGGAGTTTCAGAAAATTTTAAGCGCTAAAGAAATAAGACAAATTTAGAAATACCAAAGAGAATTTTTTTTTCGCTTTAGGAACGTTTTGAGCAACCAAAGCTCGAATTATAATTACATGCTTAATTTTCGTTGTTTTTTATCAACTGAAAAGTACACAAGTTTATCTTTATAGCTCTTGCCTTGATAACAATTTTATTGTATTATTTTTATGTGGTAGTAACAATAATCAGTAAATTTTATCCTTTAAGAAAATAAAACAATTTTTAATTTATTATTCCAAAATTAATTAAAATAATTTACAGAAAATAAAACAAACATGAACTTGACAGAAGTTCAAATGCCAAATTTTGAACTTTTAATAATGCGAAAACGGTTTACCTTCTGGCCGTTTTCCAATATTCTAATTTATTTAACAATCACTTCTATACATAAACTTATGACAAGCAGATACCAATTTTGAACTTCCGATAAATCAAGCCAACATTTTTTTTCTTTTTTTTTTTAGTTAACATCGAGTCGGACTAGAACAAATATTTCTATTATCGCTAGTCTGATGTATTTCCTCTTAAATAATCATCTAGTAGTGGTATCTCAAATGCGGCCCTGGAAGCGGCCAAGGAATAAACAGGTCGTTTATAAATAGCAAAGAACGGTCGATATTTGCGCCTACTGCTATATCTGAATGACTGAAGCATCAGCCACTGCCCTATTTATTACTTTTTCATTTTTTAAACATTGCAAAATTTACTACCATTTCGTAACGATCTGATCATTAAAAAAGTAGCATATAAATAAAAAATTTAACGAAATGACCAAAAGCGCATTCCAGGCAGATTACGTTCAAAAAAAAACTGGAGAAAAAAGTTTGATTACTTCATTGCCACTTGATTAAGTTCATAAGGAGGAAGCCAGGCGCCACCGCAACACACCCCTAAATTACGATGCGTAGAGAATGGATTAAAGAGGAAGTAGTAGCGAGATTTAGTAATAAAAGCAAAAACGTTGGTTAAAATAAACAAACAAAAAGCACTTCCTGCAACAAAACAAGCTTCGATGAACCTAATGACCTAATCGTTTGAAAAATTACGATTCATCTAAAAAAAATGCAATTCGATGATATTCACATTGAACATCTGCAGCCTTGACATTAACCCTACTTTTGCGTTTCACCCTTCACGCCCGCTCCAAACTAAACCAAGCATTATGCTCCAACCGGAAATTTTTTTGTAAATCGCACACATATAATCATTTAAATTTTCAATGTCATTGCTGTTAACAGTATTATCTAACATCCTGATGTAATAACAATTAAATTTTATAAACATGATACAATGAACAAAGTTGGCTTTTACAACAAAACACCAAATCTATATTACAGAAAGTCGATTATTTGATAAACGCAGTTACCTTATCTATTATTATCAAAGCACATTTATTAGCAATTGAGTAGGACAGTAACCGTTTTGTTTGTTTTTGATTAGCAATTTCCACCATTTAGACAATCTTTTGTCTGAGACACTTCATCGTTGCGATGCAGGGGCGAACTAGAACGCGGAGAATGAGAATTTTCCCTCAGAAACTGTAGAACTGCGTTCTTCTATGTGTATTTTTTGTTTCAGTTCTTTCTATTTGAAAATAGCGAAAACCCCAGGTCATCAAGCATTGTAGTAATAAATACTTCAGAATACCGATGGTCCTGGGCATAACCTTACAACTGACTCGTGGTTCTGGTGCCACGTTAAATTGGAGGTGGAAGATCTTCTTTATCTGCATACATTACAAAAGACATGGTTCTAACATTATCAACACCTGTGTTCCAGGTACAATCAGATGAAGGAGATATAGAATATGACGTGGTACTCCATAGTACCTAGCACGGAAACAAAAAAAAAGTAAGACAGAAGCGCAATGCTATATAACTCGAATAACAGCAGCTGTATGCCTATGGCGTAAACTATTATTATTATAACCGTCGAATTACTGATTATCTATGGATACCGGGTAAGATATATTGTATTAATGTATACTACAGTAACATTTTTAACTTCTTCGGATTTTATACAGCTACACCTGCTAACATTTTAAAGAGAGTTAGAGAATTAACAATTCTTGGTTTGCCCATTTTATTTTCAGGTTATTTGGGGTTATTCCATACCCCAAAACCTAGTTTTTTTGTTTAGAATAACCCATTTCGGCTTATACATAATATTTTTGGTCAGAGCAACACTTGTCAGTGAACGTTTTAGTGCTCATTTATACAGGGCAATCAAAGTGTAAAACACTTTCTAAAAAATTCATCATCAAAGCATTTTTTTAAAGCTCTGCCTTCCAGTGGCCATATCACAGAAAGAATTGACTTTTTAGTGTTAACGTTTCAGTGCTTTTTCAAAGAGTGCAAAATAACCTACAAACTACATTATAACTATTTTTTGTCTAAAAGCAACGGTTTTCGAGTTATGAATTAATTAAGTAAAAAAATGTTTAAATGTTTCATTGTTCCACTTTATTGAAAACTCGGTATTTTTTAAACGAAATGTCTCACGCTTCCATTTCGATTAGCAAATTTTACGGGCAACAACTTTAACTTGGTAATTTTTTTGAAAAATCAATCTGTTTTGAAAAAATCGAAAATAATGTAGTAAAATCAGATAAATAAATAAAATCCAGAACAATAAATTCATAAAATTATTATCAAATATCTCAAAAAGTTTACAATAGAAAAATATTGTAATTTGTTATCTGGAAAAGCTTGATCTTAATATTTTTGTAAAACATTCGGATACCAAAAATACTTTTTAATGTAGTATTATTTTAAATTCAAAAATTAAAGATGGAGGATCATTTTTTATTATTTATTTCGTAAATGCT
Organism: Lycocerus yunnanus; assembly: GCA_036346125.1. NCBI lineage: Eukaryota > Metazoa > Arthropoda > Insecta > Coleoptera > Cantharidae > Lycocerus > Lycocerus yunnanus. The sequence goes on from JARFIX010000017.1 coordinate 2,898,228, forward strand.
GACGTTAATTTTTCAGCAATAACGAACAAAAGTGTAATTTGAGCTTGAGCCCAATTTGAAACTCAAAGTGAAAGCATCCTCTCTTATATTAACGATGTCACACAGTCTAATATTATAATTTCAAAAACCCATAAATCAAAATCAAAATTGATTATTTAATGTAAAACTTAAAACAAAACTTGGCAAATGGTCAAAGAACAGCTAATGCTGAAATAATTTATTTTACAACTGTGAAGAGTAATTCATTTTTGCTTTTACAATTTTTTGTAATTTATAAAAATGTAACCGACATGACGAGAGGCGGGGTAATCGTGCAGTTGAATGGTAGACTTCCCAAATCGACCCAATTACGAATCTGATAAATATTATTAATGCAATAAAATTCGAATGTAGTGGTACTTTTTACAATTTGTATTTTAAGGAAATTTTCAACAAAATGGTTGCCAATGGCAAATTTATATTTAGTATAATTATTTGCTTCGGTTGTGACAAGTGTAGGCGATTTTATATTTTTCAAATGTACAGTAAACAAAAATGCCAATTTGTGGTTGTTGACCTGATTATTCAAGATAAAATAATTCAAGTTTTGGACATAAGTAGAAAAATTATTATTACGACGCAGTCGACAGGACGTACCCCATCAGGCGCAAAAGAATTTAGGTTTGGTCAACACAATAAAAAGAAATGAAAAACTTACTAATTTTATCCAAGATGAGCGACCATACAAAATTGAATCGTGAATGTGCATACCTACATCGAGATTACAGATAACTTTTTATTGGTCATTTTGAAAAAAATATTAACAAAAGCTTGCGTATGTATTTATTTTTAAAAACCTTACACAAAGCCGCCCTGCCCTTATCTGCTTCAATCACTTTCAAAATTAAAAATTGACGAAAACAACGTGCATTTGTTTATACCTCGTCTCAAATTTGTAATAATACAACTTAAAAGATTGCAAAACAATTATTAGCTACGAACAATAATTAAAATTTTTATAGCCTTTTGATAAATCTGTAACCTTGATTTAATCACAAAAAAAAATAATAAGTAATAAAAGTTTAAGAATAGTAAAGTGCATGATAGTAATCAAGGTTATTGTAATTTTATTAAAAGGCGACAAAATGTCGCGCCATCAATTTTATTCGCGTTTTTAAATTTCTATTTACATCTCTTTGATTTTCAAATTTCGCATAAACATCAATTATTTATCGGATACTATAATATATGCAACCGCTTTGTTTAAGTTTGCTCTGAAAAAACATAGTACCTTGAGAAAGAGTTTATCGAAGTTACTTAAAATCCCCAGGTTTGAACGCCCCCCTCCTCTCCCCCCATTCTACATATTATTTGTTTTCTATGCACAGAAATGCTTAGATCTAAGAACACCCAAACTACGTTATTGTATCAGATAACGCAAGAAAAATAAATTATGCATTACAGAAGCCCTGGGCTCCTCGGATTGATGGTAAAGAAGCGACAAAAATGCTAAACAACTTGTGAGAAAGTCTTGGAACAAAATAATATTCTGAATCATATTGATAAAATATAAAACTATTATGTCTAGAGGTTTTGTCATCAATGACAAGCATCCCTTCATGGAGTCAACAATACAGCACCAAATCAAGCACCTGACATCATTTTTAAATAATGACCACAATAATATAATATCTTATACCTACATTTTATTGACCTGAATCATTCAGCAGTCAGCAGAAATAATAAATTGTTTAGTCCAATTTAAATTTGGTATTAACTTTAACAGCCTACCCCGCTGCTAAGATTCTGGCAACAGATTTTCTAGGGGAAGCCAGTCATTCCACATTCCCAGACTCCTAACCAACACTTGTGTTCTTCGAGGGGCCCGGGGTCATAGAAACGCTCCCCAATTAAATGTAATCACAACTATATTTCAAGTTCTAATCTGTAAATATTTTAGATGGTTTTCAAGTACCGGTAGCTATCAGTGTAAATACACAAATCTATGTATGTTAATGGGTTATTGGTGGGAATGAAATGCCCTCAGTATAGGCAGTGAAAGATAAAAAGTCTCCCAGATATACGATTTGCAGAAAAGGATAGGAAACAATAATCGTGACATAATAAAAGTAATATAATAAATAATAAATGCTACAAAGACAAATAAATAAAACACAGGTTCGATTATTTATATTATTATTATTTAATGCAGTTCTATCAATTCCTTCCAGTAATATTTTAAAAAGTACTCCCCTCTGCCGAGGTTGCCCATGAACTATCTCAGTAACCAACGCTAATAGACTGCCAATAAGATGTCGCATTAGAGCTCAAATCATACATATAATCATATAAAGCCCTGCCGATGCAGCTATCATGAAAACAACCCAGTACGTTTACAATAGTTTTCTAGACTAAGGTTCATCAAAATAGATCATCCGAATCTTTCTCTGTTCAGAGAGATAATACCTGACACCTTCACAAGCACAACGAATTAAAAAAAGCCAAATGCGAATTCAGAATGAACCGTAAACGATAGAATAACAAATAATGTTTGGCCCATAAATTCTGCTGTAGCGAAATTCAGTCAAAACTTATTCTATCTCAAGAATATGGTTAGCGGTACAAAGGTGACAAATGAATTGTACTAACAGCAATCTTAGTGGTGTAATTATTGTTAATAATTTCATTCATCAGCACAGACGGACCACCGGTTTTACGTACCTTCTGCAGCACGGAGACGCTCATAAGAAAGTTAAATTCCCTCAGGACCCGAAACCTTTGTATTAGCAATTGATCATGAACTCCTAGGCCATTTCGATCACTGGAGTGAACACGAATGATATAATTTGCATCTCTTTCTAATTCAAATGGCAACAACCATTGACCAGGGAGTCTTGGGGATATGGAATACAATACTAGGAGGCAAAACATGTCAAGGTTATGGAGAAAGTTTACGACAACATATAAAATACTCCATTTATTCAGACGTTTTCACGGCAGCTTACTTCTGCTTTCTCATTTCCTTCCGAAGATAAATGGTGAGTATATCATTCCAGTATACCAAAGACCAGTTTTTCAAAACTAAATTGCTATTTTTTCTTCTTCAAAAAAAGAAAAAGTAGTAAATATTACCAGCATAATAATCTCAAACAAATCAAAAATTCATAAGTCTGGTTAGCTCAGGAGGGGGGATTTTAAGTTTACATGTTACCTGTACAATGCATAAGCTTATTTTTCAGCCCTGGGTGTTGATATCCAATATCCTCAAGTTATAGGTTAGGTTTGTTTTGAATTCGGGGTAGATACTATAAAAATAAAGTGGTGTGTGGTAGCGGATCGAAATCTGATAACGGATACGCAGAATTAGCAACCCTACGTAAAACTTCGTTGCCATAGAAACGCCACAAGGTCCCCAATTACCAACGGAAGTCACAAAAAGGGGGCACTTTAATTTCTTTCTGCATTCGGCACGGCTAACCCAGATTTAAGATGCTCTTGGTAAGTTTCTCAATAGTCGACAAGATATTTTTTGAAAATGTCAGTCCGAATAAGAGGTCACAAGATTTTGAAATAGACTTCAATAAGGACGTTCATTGCGAGGTTAATAATTTAGTGGATCAATTATTCTCTTCGTCACGCACGTGTAGGAAAGCCGGTGACACAATTTTTGTAGCTGCCGATTTGATAAGGGGCGAAAAAAATGATTGGCGAGAGAAAAACGAACTCGGATGATCTGATATGGCCGCGATTTTTGCAGCAAATAAGAAGGGATTTTATGGATCGTATATGAAGATTGACATTTAAATGTACATTTTTTAAACGTCCCTGGTACATGAAGAAATTCGATACTACAGTACTTAATGAAAGTGAAAGAAAAAGTTTTGGATTTCGATTGCTTTAGTCCGCATTCGAAATCGTAACTAGACCGTACCTATATATACATTTATTTTAATAACTGATAAATGCATATCAAAAATCAATATGGTATCATCATTAGTTTAATTATTAATGTAGATAATTTTGTCGTCAATAAAAATATATGAGTGCAAATTTTAATTTATTCATTAAAAAAGGAGTTGACCATGAAAATGTATGTATACCCAGTGATGTTAAATTAGTTATAATGAGAAGTAATAATTAAGACAAATACCTGTGGTGTAACAATTCTCAACAAAATTTTAATAGAAATTTGATTAAATTTTGAGAGTAACTTTCTAAAGCATTGTTTACCTAAATTTAGAAACCAAAACAAACCCGTGTCGATTAATTGAATTTAATCAACTTGGTAAAATGCTAAGCCACAGGAGTGCGGGTAACACAATTTCAATGTTCTAAATATACAAAAATCTAGGGGATATCTGTAACACATTTTGTGTAAGGGAATCAACCCTAATTCTTTCAATGCTATTTTTAAATAAATGGTTTCGTGCTTCCACCCACGTACTATACAAAATTGTGGGTGAGCTCCTCACCCTCCAGAAATATTTTTTTTACCGAATCGAAAAAAACAAGAAAGTCACAACGAAAATGTTTTTATGTCAGTGTTGAACAACCTTAACATTAAAAATATATTTCATTGTACTATTCAAATAGAAAATATCCATTCGATCGGAAAATTAAATATTTAACGTCAATCAATGAAGTTCACATTTCGAAAATGTACCACCACCGTAAACTTTTTTTGGAAAAATTGCTAAAAGTGTAACTAAAAAGAAAATCCGCATGACCATGACTTTCTCGTGTATTTATGAGGTCAATTTCATGAAGCTTTTGCGCGTTCCACTTAATTTTAAATTCTGAAAACACAATTTCATTCAAAATTAAAAACAATTTAACCGATTAAATAATTTACAACCGGTTTTCGAAAAAGTTCAAATTTTGGAAAGTGGCGGAGAGCGCCCAAACGGAACTTGGAGTCGCTTTTTCGGGACCCCCTCACCCCAGATTGGAGTTACGCCTGCACGACACAAAATCCAATTTATTGTTTTTTCACAATTTTGTTAAGTAAATGACGGAATTGATAAGAAAATAAATTTGGAACGGCGGCGACCTACAAATAAATTAATATTGTAATAATCAGACTTACATTTAATAATGTCCCAGTTTAATCCATTAATTGTATGAAAAAGGTCAAAAGTGGACACTTTTCAATAGTAAATGTGCACTGTTATTTCACTTTAAGGGTCTAAAGTTGTGTTTGTATGTAAATAAAGTCGTGTATCCGCGGTTTTCACGTACGTCTTAGTATAACACTCTAACACAACCAACTAAAACCTTGCGCATGGACGCAATGTTGGTACGTAGCCAATAATGGTGGACGATCATGCGCGTTTTAATTCGCGGCCCGCGTACATGAAATGTCAACAATCATTATACAATTTTTGAATTACTAAAAATTCTGATATAAAACCCCACTTTCGGTTTTTCGCTCGGGAAACCGGGGATCTATAAAAATTAAGAAAAAAGATTCCAGATGCATTAACATGTTAAATGATTCTTATCTTCAGGCTCGGTTATCATAACAAGCCGAGATATATTTGTTATTTATTTCATTATTTAATGTTATTCGATACTCTTTTACTTTTTCCCGAAATATTTATTTACTATAACACGTTGTGAGTGTAATATTACCCCGTAACTCGCGAGAGATAGCGCACAGGTGCAAGTATTGAATGGAATTTTTAAACCAAGCATAGTAGCAACATCCTCATCGTTTTGCCGTTTTCCCTTTGAATTTTCGAAATACATAGCAATATTTGGGAACGAATTTGCTCATTCATAAATCGCAAAAGGACTAAAATAAAATTACCCGCTCGGGGATGTAAATGAAATCAAAAGCAATTCCGTACGAGTAATGAATAGCATAAAAGTTTTTCTCGTTTAGTGTCATATTGCACTTATTACCTAATGGTAAATTCAATGGACAAAATCTACAATTTTCCGCTCTAGTAAAATTACGAGAGTCTGCTTTTATAATTTACTGCATAAAGAATTTTACTACATGCTAACAGCCCTTGATGTGACAGATATTAACAGCTCTCTATTCATACATTTTCTGGAAAATTTAAATCAAGTTGTTCGTGGTTATCATAAGTATACCTTCTTTTATCAGGTCACTCAAATTAATGGCAGATAGGCCGGTGTTAAATAATTCTTCTAAAGATTTGGACCGCTCGAATTTTTGCCAAATTTCATTTGTGTTAAATTAAGTAACGTAGGATAGCAATTATTAAATCATGTTTTATGGAGAAGGTGCCAAAATTTTTATTTTCGAGAAATCCAGAAACTTGGACAATTATTTTAGTTAGTAAATTAAATTGTAATTTAGATTTAGATATTTTTGATTTACTCTAAACAAAAGTAAAAAGCCTCTGTGGCGGCCGGAAATTTTTTGAATCTTCCAGACGAGACGCACGCACATCAGGTTTAAACCTGCGAATTTTAGCGCAAATAGTTTGTTTAACAATTTTAAACATTTTTAACTGCTGCAAAACAAAGTAATATTTCCTATAAATCTCTGTAATTCATCTATGATTAGTTAATGTTTTTTGCCAATCTAAAAAAGTATGGTGTCCGAGACGACCATGAAATTTGATCGAATTGCTTTATAATGCACTAATCGACAGTTTCAATTGCCTAATTGGTATTTAAAGCATAGAATAATAGAAAACTAAGAACCTCCTATTGGCAAGCCTGCTGAGAAAGTTATTATTTCGCGAAGCAATTAGGAAAATCAATCTATTCCGGAAGAGCCGTTTGGTTTTCGTCCAATTGTTGTTCGTTTCGTACTTCGACACCGCGAACTTCACCACTTCTTTTCAACCACTCCTGATGGTATAAACAGCAAAAAAACGACAACATACTCTTTGAGGGCATCCGAGAGCGCCTTTTGTTAGCAATTTAAATATGCTTAGCACAGAGATCTCATTGAATAGGCCTGGATTGGAGCGACAGACAAAAAGAGAATGCCTGATGGACCGATGTTTTTTAAGAACCAGAGGCCGCGCGCGGCATCTTGAAAAACTTCTAATTAAGAATAAAATCTCTATCAGGTTACTCTAGTACTCAAATGTTTAATTACATGAAATCTGTTTTAAATTAATAATTAGTGTGAACATTAACTTGTATTGTTCTTTGTTATTCTACTTATTTTTTTATATTTTTTGCCAAATTTTCCTTTATTTCGGGGTCAATTTTTTTATTTAATTTCGCTCTTCTGGAACTTTACACTTTATATCCATAAAATTAGATTATCGCAAAAATTTTAACATTATTTTTCTTTGAAAAAAGTATTTTGGCATTTTGTCAAAATATGTTCAAGATCTTCCACGTGAATACTTTCTACGTCAATAAAATTTTCTCATTAAAATGTATTAGAAGCAGTAAAAACCTGTTTGTTCAAAATTTCAAAAGTAATAGGATAAAAAAGTATTATAGGGGTTCGTTTTTCATTTTTATCAGAAAAGCTTGAAACTTTGCCACTTGTTTTATTACATAATTTAATAATGATGATCATCATTATCTTCTACAGGACAATGGATCAATGGATCGGTGGTCCATTACGTCACTCAAATTGGTCGCTCCATCTTTTCATTTATAATAATCCCCGTCATGTATTAGAATGATCTTTCTAAGTTAGAAATTCTGTGGATTGGAAACAGACAAACACTGGTTAATTCTCAATTACTGGTTATGGTAATCACCCTTCTAGTTGTTCGGTCCTAGGTAAATTGGAAATGAGGTCTAGTAAATTATGAACAGCTGCATGGCAAACTCCAATTCAAACCACGCTTCCTTCTATTTTTAGTAATCCCAGTGAGTTTTAGTAAAGTGTCACGTTCTTGTAAGGTGTAATCAATGTTATGTGCAAATTGAAAACAAGGATTTTGAATAATCTGTAATCTGTTCTTCACCTGTTCAGTAAGGAAAGCATGGTAGATAGTAAGGGGACATCCATTAATTACGTGAGATGTTTTTCTTTAAATTTAGACCCCCCCCCGTTCCCCTTAGTGAGATTTGGTAAGATGTGGTGGGACCTCCTTTCCTCCTCACGTGAGATTTACCCTACAATTTTTACCACACCGAAGACCAGCAATTTTTTACAGTGTATCTGTTATAATAATGAATATTCTCTGAATTATACAAAGTTGACGTGAGATTTTTATTGACCCCCCTCCCCCCGCCTTTTAAATGAGATTTGATAAAATTTTTCCAGATCCCCCCCTTATTTTGAGCTCTCGTAATTAATCAACGTCCCCTAATGCAGTAAGCTATGTGACATAATACAAGCATAACTGCAACATCAGATAGAAGAAGGTTCAGAAATTTCAGTTTAAAAAACATGTAGTAGAAATTTTACTTATGTGATCGATGAAAAAGAGATGGTTGTTCAATACCATGTCAAGATTTTTCACTTTTGAGCAGAAGTTCACAGCACCACTATTGAGTATCACTGTGACTCTGCTAGCATTCATCGCTGCTTTGAATCTACTGGAACTACCAAAGCAGATGCATTGAATTTTGGTGTGGGGTTCAGAATCAGCCCGTTTTTGATTGACCATTTTAGCACTGAATTCAGATTGCGGTTTAAGGTTTCAATGATTCTGTTTATCATCTATGTCGAATTGGGATGCGCAGAGCAGGAAAAATTAATTTAAATATGGCGCAAAGTAGAAGTGGAATAAAAAACCTTCACTTTAAAGCCTCATAAGATGTAAAATATAATATTTACATGAATGCTTTCATGCGCCTTTTAAAATTTTTCTATCAAAAATAACATATTGCAGGAAAAACGTTGTGGTTTTCGAACTTTTAATTATTGAGGTCAAAAAGTGCCTTTCAGTTTTTCTCGAATTTTGCTACCTGTTTTATTGTAATGTGTAATGTTAGGGGGGGGGCATTCTCCAGGCTATTGCTTTAATAATATTTAATTTACCCAATGAGTGAGGAAAGTATCATATTAATGAACGGGTAGACAAATTTAAGCATGTTCAATATTTATTTTATATAATTTTGTTTCAAAAAATCGTGTGTAAAATTGATCCGATTTTGATTACTGTAGTAAATAGAAACTGTTTTGAAAAAAGCCACGTTGCACACGATTTTTGATGCGATAACAGACGTCTTTCCACACGCATTTAGATAAAATGGTTTTAATGCCAAAGGTTAGTTTTTTTTATCATTTAATTGTTGTCTAGTCGTTTATCGCAAGTCTAATCATTTAAATGGCATTTTAATGTAAATACTTTTAAGGGGTGGGTCATAAAAGCAAGTGATAGTATAAACAAAAATATATTAGGTATAGCTACATTATTATACAGGGTAAATCAATAAATAGTACCTATATGCTTTCTCCATAGCACTATGATTATATTTTTAAATTTTGAGTAATACATCTGCTTGGTATGCATAATTTAGAATTATTTTTACCTATACAATGCATTTTATTTTAAGGAGCATAATTAATTCTTTTTAAACAGAATATCTTACCATTGTATCTGTCCTATTGTACTATACTACATATAGGTATTGTACTGTACTGAACTATATCTACTATTGTATTTTTATAATATTCAATTCATCTTTAAATTCTCTGTTTATTCAATTAACTTTACTAAAAATTGAGTTTTAATTTAGGAAAATAAAACTATACAATAGGCAATAGCTATATAATACCTACTATGTATATTAAATTATATTATATTAGTGAACTTATTAATATTATAAAGAAGATTATTTCGTTTGAAAAGGTGGTTCGGGAGCACAGTACCGATGATGGGGAAATGACGATCAAAAGTTATGGAAATACTAAATTATTTTCTAAAATTTCCTTCCCATTGGAGAGGAAGCTAAAACCCGTGTCCTTCTTTACTTATATGTATAATTAGATTGTCTGCTATACCCACGACCGAACTAATCTGATGACCTATTAAGGGTTTTCAATTATTACTAGAAAAAATCGATAAAGTCGTTCGTATCTCGCTTCCTCTACCATCTTGAAATACATTTTCATTATTACAGAATTGATTTACTGCATTATATAATATATAAATTTTTATTAAAGTGTGTCACACCATAAAAAGTTCCACTATGGCATGAGTAACATAAAATAATTTTATGTATCTGCTTCTTGCATGAAGTTCCAAGTTTTCATTTTCCTCAAGAAACGTAAACGTTTATGATGTGGTATAATAATTAATTACAAGTATATGAAAATGTATAGTGGAAATATACAGTGTGGTCGTAAATTATGTATATATTACTAACAATTTTTATTCGTGCTCAAAATTTGAACTACATTTACGTTTCGTTCCACTCTTAGTTTTTACAAGCACATTTTGTTGTGTAAATAAAACAACGGAAGTCACAAAAGGGGCACTTTAATTTCTTTCTGCATTCGGCACGGCTAACCCAGATTTAAGATGCTCTTGGTAAGTTTCTCAATAGTCGACAAGATATTTTTTGAAAATGTCAGTCCGAATAAGAGGTCACAAGATTTTGAAATAGACTTCAATAAGGACGTTCATTGCGAGGTTAATAATTTAGTGGATCAATTATTCTCTTCGTCACGCACGTGTAGGAAAGCCGGTGACACAATTTTTGTAGCTGTCGATTTGATAAGGGGCGAAAAAAATGATTGGCGAGAGAAAACGAACTCGGATGATCTGACATGGCCGCGATTTTTGCAGCAAATAAGAAGGGATTTTATGGATCGTATATGAAGATTGACATTTAAATGTACATTTTTTAAACGTCCCTGGTACATGAAGAAATTCGATACTACAGTACTTAATGAAAGTGAAAGAAAAAGTTTTGGATTTCGATTGCTTTAGTCCGCATTCGAAATCGTAACTAGACCGTACCTATATATACATTTATTTCTAATAACTGATAAATGCATATCAAAAATCAATATGGTATCATCATTAGTTTAATTATTAATGTAGATAATTTTGTCGTCAATAAAAATATATGAGTGCAAATTTTAATTTATTCATTAAAAAAGGAGTTGACCATGAAAATGTATGTATACCCAGTGATGTTAAATTAGTTATAATGAGAAGTAATAATTAAGACAAATACCTGTGGTGTAACAATTCTCAACAAAATTTTAATAGAAATTTGATTAAATTTTGAGAGTAACTTTCTAAAGCATTGTTTACCTAAATTTAGAAACCAAAACAAACCCGTGTCGATTAATTGAATTTAATCAACTTGGTAAAATGCTAAGCCACAGGAGTGCGGGTAACACAATTTCAATGTTCTAAATATACAAAAATCTAGGGATATCTGTAACACATTTTGTGTAAGGGGAAACAACCCTAATTCTTTCAATGCTATTTTTAAATAAATGGTTTCGTGCTTCCACCCTACATACTATACAAAATTGTGGGTGAGCTCCTCACCCTCCAGAAATATTTTTTTAACCGAATCGAAAAAAACAAGAAAGTCACAACGAAAATGTTTTTATGTCAGTGTTGAACAACCTTAACATTAAAAATATATTTCATTGTACTATTCAAATAGAAAATATCCATTCGATCGGAAAATTAAATATTTAACGTCAATCAATGAAGTTCACATTTCGAAAATGTACCACCGTAAACTTTTTTGGAAAAACTGCTAAAAGTGTAACTAAAAAGAAAATCCGCATGACCATGACTTTCTCGTGTATTTATGAGGTCAATTTCATGAAGCTTTTGCGCGTTCCACTTAATTTTAAATTCTGAAAACACAATTTCATTCAAAATTAAAAACAATTTAACCGATTAAATAATTTACAACCGGTTTTTCGAAAAAGTTCAAATTTTGGAAAGTGGCGGAGAGCGCCCAAACGGAACTTGGAGTTGCTTTTTCGGGACCCCCTCCCCCCAGATTGGAGTTACGCCTGCACGACACAAAATCCAATTTATTGTTTTTTCACAATTTTGTTAAGTAAATGACGGAATTGATAAGAAAATAAATTTGGAACGGCGGCGACCTACAAATAAATTAATATTGTAATAATCAGACTTACATTTAATAATGTCCCAGTTTAATCCATTAATTGTATGAAAAAGGTCAAAAGTGGACACTTTTCAATAGTAAATGTGCACTGTTATTTCACTTTAAGGGTCTAAAGTTGTGTTTGTATGTAAATAAAGTCGTGTATCCGCGGTTTTCACGTACGTCTTAGTATAACACTCTAACACAACCAACTAAAACCTTGCGCATGGACGCAATGTTGGTACGTAGCCAATAATGGTGGACGATCATGCGCGTTTTAATTCGCGGCCCGCGTACATGAAATGTCAACAATCATTATACAATTTTTGAATTACTAAAAATTCTGATATAAAACCCCACTTTCGGTTTTTCGCTGAAACCGGGGATCTATAAAAATTAAGAAAAAAGATTCCAGATGCATTAACATGTTAAATGATTCTTATCTTCAGACTCGGTTATCATAACAAGCCGAGATATATTTGTTATTTATTTCACTATGAAATGTTATTCGATACTCTTTTACTTCTTCCCGAAATATTTATTTACTATAACACGTTGTGAGTGTAATATTACCCCGTAACTCGCGAGAGATAGCGCACAGGTGCAAGTATTGAATGGAATTTTTAAACCAAGCATAGTAGCAACATCCTCATCGTTTTGCCGTTTTCCCTTTGAATTTTGAAATACATAGCAATATTTGGGAACGAATTTGCTCATTCATAAATCGCAAAAGGACTAAAATAAAATTACCCGCTCGGGGATGTAAATGAAATCAAAAGCAATTCCGTACGAGTAATGAATAGCATAAAAGTTTTTCTCGTTTAGTGTCATATTGCACTTATTACCTAATGGTAAATTCAATGGATGAAGTCTACAATTTTCCGCTCTAGTAAAATTACGAGAGTCTGCTTTTATAATTTACTGCATAAAGAATTTTACTACATGCTAACAGCCCTTGATGTGACAGATATTAACAGCTCTCTATTCATACATTTTCTGGAAAATTTAAATCAAGTTGTTCGTGGTTATCATAAGTATACCTTCTTTTTATCAGGTCCGGACTAGACAGAAGGTCAGACTCAAATTAATGGCAGATAGGCCGGTGTTAAATAATTTTTCTCAAGATTTGGACCGCTCGAATTTTTGCCAAATTTCATTTGTGTTAAATTAAGTAACGTAGGATAGCAATTGTTAAATCATGTTTTATGGAGAAGGCATCATAATTTTTATTTTCAATATTTAATTATTTTAGTTAGTAAATTAAATTGTAATCTACAAATTAGATATCATGCTTTTCTGTGTCGGTATGATTTATTCTAAAAAAAGTTAAAAACCTCTGTGGCGGCCGGAAATTTCTGAATCTTCCAGACGAGACGCACGCACATCAGGTTATAGTTTAAATCTGCGAATTTTAGCGCAGATAATTTGTTTAACAATTTTAAACATTTTTTAACTGCTGCAAAAACAAAGGTAATATTTCCTATAAATCTGTAATTCATCTATGATTAGTTAATGTTTTTTGCCAATCTAAAAAAAGTATGGTGTCCGAGACGACCATGAAATTTGATCGGATTGCTTTATAATGCACTAATCGACAGTTTCAATTGCCTAATTGGTATTTAAAGCATAGAATAATAGAAAACTAAGAACCTCCTATTGGCAAGCCTGCTGAGAAAGTTATTATTTCGCGAAGCAATTAGGAAAATCAATCTATTCCGGAAGAGCCGTTTGGTTTTCGTCCAATTGTTGTTCGTTTCGTACTTCGACACCGCGTACTTCACCACTTCTTTTCAACCACTCCTGATGGTATATACCAGCAAAAATACGACAACATACTCTTCGAGGGCATCCGAGAGCGCCCTTTTTGTTAGCAATTTAAATATGCTTAGCACAGAGATCTCATTGAACAGGCCTGGATTGGAGCGACAGACAAAAAAGAGAATGCCTGATGGACCGATGTTTTTTGAGAAACAGAGACCGCGCGCGGCATCTTGAAAAACTTCTAATTAAGAATAAAATCTCTATCAGGTTACTCTAGTACTCAAACGTTTAATTACATGAAATCTGTTTTAAATTAATAATTAGTGTGAACATTAACTTGTATTGTTCTTTGTTATTCTACTTATTTTTTATATTTTTTGCCGAATTTTCCTTTATTTCGGGGTCAATTTTTTTATTTAATTTCGCTCTTCTGGAACTTTACACTTTATATCCATAAAATTCGATTATCGCAAAAATTTTAACATTATGTTTCTTTGAAAAAAGTATTTTGGCATTTTGTCAAAATATGTTCAAGATCTTCCACGTGAATACTTTCTACGTCAATAAAATTTTCTTATTAAAATGTATTAGAAGCAGTAAAAAACCTGGTTGTTCAAAATATCAAAAGTAAAAGGGTAAAAAGTGTCATAGGGGCTCGTTTTTCATTTTTTTCCAAAAAGCTTGGAACTTTGCAGCTTGTTTTATTACATAATATAATAATGATCATCATCATCTTCTACAGGACAATGAATCAATGGATCGGTAGTCCATTACGTCACTCAAATTGGTCGCTCCATCTTTTCATTTATAATAATAATATTTATTATATCATCGGTAGGATAATTACAACAATCATAAGCATTAACTAATGTAAAAGGTAAATGTTCAGCCAAACTGGTTTTCGACAGATACCTATGGCAACGAGGAAGGATCATAAGCCTTTCTGAAGAAGTTTCACTAAATCTGATTTAAAAGTCGTCTTAGTTTTGACTAGAGACTAAGATTGAGAGATTGAGATTGATTGAGAGAGATTGAGAATAACTCTCGGTGTTTATTACAGATGGTAAGCCCCCGTCATGTATTGGAATGATCTCTCCAAGTTAGAAATTCTGTGGATTGGAAACGGACAAATACTGGTTGCTTCTCAATTCCTGGCTGTGGCAATCACCCTTCTAGTTGTGACGTCCTAGGTGAATTAGAAATGAGGTCTGGTAAATTATGAACAGCTGCATGGCAAACTCTAATTCAAACCACGCTTCCTTCCATTTTTAGTAATCCCAGTGAGTTTTAGTAAAGTGTCACGTTCTTGTAAGGTGTAATCAATGTTATGTGCAAATTGAAAACAAGGATTTTGAATAATCTGTAATCTGTTCTTCACCTGTTCAGTAAGGAAAGCATGGTAGATAGTAAGGGGAAATCCATTAATTACGTGAGATGTTTTTCTTTAAATTTAGACCCCCCCCGTTCCCCTTAGTGAGATTTGGTAAGATGTGGTGGGATCTCCTTTCCTCCTCACGTGAGATTTACTCTACAATTTTTACCGCACCGGAGACCAGCAATTTTTTACAGTGTATTTGTTATAATAATGAATATTCTTTGAATTATACAAAGTTGACGTGAGATTTTCATTCCCCCTCGCCGTTTAAATGAGATTTGGTAAAATTTTTCCGGACCCCCGCTCCCCTCATTTTGAGCTCTCGTAATTAATCAACGTCAGATGGACGAAAGTTCAAAGATTTCAGTTTAAAAAACATGTAGTAGAAATTTTGCTTATGTGATTGGTGAAATAGAGGTGGTTGTCCAATACCGTGTCCAGATTTTTCACTTTTGAGTAGAAGTCCACAAAACTACCATTGAGTGTCACGGTGAGTCTATTTTTCATCGCTACTTTGAATCTACTGGAACTACCAAAGCAGATGCATTGGATTTTGGGGGGGTTCAGAATCAGCCCCTTTTTTGATTGCCATTTGAGCACTGAATCCTGTTTGGGGTTTAAGGTTTCAATGATTCTGTTTATCATCTATGATGAATTGGGATGCGCAGAGCTAGAAAAATTAATTTAAATATGGCGCAAAGTAGAAGTGGAATAAAAAACCTTCACTTTAAAGCCTTATACGATGTAAAATATAATATCTACATGAATACTTTCATGCGCATTTTAAAATTTTCCTATCAAAATAACATATTGCAGTAAAAACGTTGTTTTCGAACTTTTTATTATTGAGGTCAAAAGTACCTTTTATTTTTTCTCGAATTTTGCTACCTGTTTTGTTATATAGGTATAATTGCAGTGGTGTAATGTTAGGGGGGGGGCATTCTCCAGGCTATTGCTTTAATAATATTTAATTTACCCAATGAGTGAGGAAAATACCATATTAATGAACGGGTAGACAAATTTAAGCATGTTCAATATTTGTTTTATATAATTTTGTTTCAAAAAATCGTGTGTAAAATTGATCCGATTTTGATTACTGTAGTAAATAGAAACTGTTTTGAAAAAAGCCACGTTGCACACGATTTTTGATGCGATAACAGACGTCTTTCCATACGCATTTAGATAAAATGGTTTTAATGCCAAAGGTTAGTTTTTTTTATCATTTAATTGTTGTCTAGTCGTTTATCGCAAGTCTAATCATTTAAATGGCATTTTAATGTAAATACTTTTAAGGGGTGGGTCATAAAAGCAAGTGATAGTATAAACAAAAATATATTAGGTATAGCTACATTATTATACAGGGTAAATCAATAGTACCTATATGCTTTTTCCATAGCACTACGATTATATTTTTAAATTTTGAGTAATACATCTGCTTGGTATGCATAATTTAGAATTATTTTTACCTATACAAAGCATTTTATTTTAAAGAGCATAATTAATTCTTTTTAAACAGAATATCTTACCATTGTATCTGTCCTATTGTACTATACTACATATAGGTATTGTACTGTACTGTACTATATCTACTATTGTATTTTTATAATATTCCAATTCATCTTTAAATTCTCTGTTTATTCAATTAACTTTACTAAAAATTGAGTTTTTAATTTAGTAAAATAAAACTATGCAATAGGTAATAGCTATATAATACCTACTATGTATATTAAATTTAGTGAACTTATAAATATTATAGAGAAGATTATTTCGTTTGAAAAGGTGGTTCCGTAGCACAGTACCGATGATGGGAACTGACAATCAAAAGTTATGAAAATACTAAATTATTTTTTAAAATTTCCTTCCCATTGGAGAGGAAGCTAAAAACTCCGTGTCCTTCTTTACTTATATGTATAATTAGATTGTCTGCTATACCCACGACCGAACTAATCTGATGACCTATTAAGGGTTTTCAATTATTACTAGAAAAAATCGATAAAGTCGTTCGTATCTCGCTTCCTCTACCATCTTGAAATACATTTTCATTATTACAGAATTGATTTACTGCATTATATAATATATAAATTTTTATTAAAGTGTGTCACACCATAAAAAGTTCCACTATGGCATGAGTAACATAAAATAATTTTATGTATCTGCTTCTTGCATGAAGTTCCAAGTTTTCATTTTCCTCAAGAAACGTAAACGTTTATGATGTGGTATAATAATTAATTACAAGTATATGAAAATGTATAGTGGAAATATACAGTGTGGTCGTAAATTATGTATATATTACTAACAATTTTTATTCGTGCTCAAAATTTGAACTACATTTACGTTTCGTTCCACTCTTAGTTTTTACAAGCACATTTTGTTGTGTAAATAAAAAAAGATAAATTAAAGAGGCAATTACACAAATAGCGAACGTTCATGCTACATTTCGCTCTACTTTTTAAAATTAAATATCATTAATATTTATAAATTCTAACATTAAATTAAATCAGATTTTAAAAAATCACGAATAAGTTCCGTTTTTTATAGCATGGAAATATACTTATATACCTAATAACTTTCTTATTTTGACTTTTCCCGAAAACTTATACAATACGATATATTGTGCCATTTGAAAATATATTTCAACTAAACATGAATTCGAGTTTTTAATATCTCGAGTCGCAATTTTTGTAAATTTACGACTCTCACTGCTCCATATTATTATTTTGAAAAGTAGTTTAAGCGTGTAAACTCAGCTTTAGTAGCATTATTTTCCTCGGGGAGTCTTGAAAGTGGCTAATTGGACGACCGACAAATTACAGGTCAAATTCATAGTGTCAAAATTTTATATACATACAATGTGATGATAATATGATTGTGGTTCTGTTATTAGAAAGGGCTCCTCCATCAAACAAAAAAAGTGTGTCCTTTTCAATTATTGTCCTGCACACGAATGTCATTTACTAATGCAAACACAAAAACCGGATTGCATACCCTATATGTTAATATTTTATCAATGCAGCTGCTATTTTGATGCATTTAAATTTCCTCATTTATAATGCGACGTACAGAAAAGTTGAAAACTCCAGTTTTGTCAGGAAATCGTAAATATCATTTTGTATTTTTTTAACAAATATTTCAAATCGAAAAACTTAAGAATTTTCAAAAACTTGCCTGCAGCGTTAGCAATGTTTGAGCGAAAATTTTTATTGTCGAGGCAATCAATATGAGCGTGGAAGAGATAAATAATTTATGTTTATTTATATTTTGCTAATGGATATGAAAATTTTTGTATAACATAAACATCGGCACCCCACCTACACTGCAAATTGCAGTCAATGAATTAGATTTATGTTGAAGTCGTATAAGGGTTAATGAGTATGCAAAATGTATTTTTGTACAAACCATTTAACGCGACTAAAACAGCATATACAGTATGTTCCAAAATGTTACTTGGTATATATTATCAAAATGTTATTTTTTGTACACTTGTTTGGAATATCCAAACCTCGAGTCCGAATCGCATCGCTTGTCTAGCTCGTGGTTCGAATTGCACGTGAAACTGTTAGTAAAACAAAACAAAAACCAAAAATAAATTTTGTAAATGGGCCATCCTGCTAAATTCCTTATCGAAACGTTCATGATATAAAGCTTAATATTCATCCAGTAATTTTATCTCATCTCATAATCTACAGCTTTGTTCGATTATCTCATTAGTTCGCATGCCAACGTTGCTATATTTCGAGTCGATACAATCCATTATTAGTGGGTACACAGGGTGCAACAAAAAAATTCCAGCCTGAAATTTGAAACCGATTACAATCGTCTCCTAAACGTGTTGAAAGTCTGCTAAGTGAAACCTGAAATTATGTCGACTTAAAATTTATTTTATGTAAAAATACAACTTGCGTTTTTTAGCAAAACTTGTTTTCAAACTGTTTGGACTATAAGCTTGGTTATATAGTAATAATGCATCTGCAATATCCTTTTCATTCAAGGTCAGTCAGTTAGAATTAAAAACTAGACAATCTGCTTGTAACACAGCGCAAAAATGGAATGTCAGGAGTGGGATTTGTAACTACACACCCACGGAATGAAAGACTATGTAAATTAAAGAAAAAGAGTAACTAACGAAATCTGTTTCATCCAATTTTTTTATTACAAAAATCGCCATGTTTGTTTTACCCTACAATAAATAGATTCAAGGCAAAGTAAATTTTCAAGCCATCAGAGGCAATTTAGAGAAAACGATTTTCTGTTTGTACAAAAAATTATTTTGTTACTTTTTCATAATTCAAGATAAACAAACAAATTTAATAACTTTTCCAAAAAAATAATGTCGGTTTTTGGATCAATGAATTTTAAATGCGAAGACATAAATGATAGACTGCGAAGGGAATAAATTAAAAAGAGAAATAAGAAACGATGCCAGTAGCGTAGGCACAAATTTCTACCAAAACGGTACAGTTTTCATTCACGCCGCAGGCGAGTCAGGTCTTTGAGTGGCTTCTTAGGAGCGAAAGAACTGAAGAAACGCATCTCTTTTTCTTGCTTATTTAATTGGATACGCCACTGAAAGAATTTTAATTTTTATGTTAAATAATGTTATTGCACTGGTTTTTTTTTCAAAAACGCTTCTTACTTGGCTGAGTTATAAATAACGGAGAATATTAAATTTTACTTGGTATGTGATGATAAGATGATAAAACGACAACATATGGTTCAAATAGCAAAGAAACAAATGAAAGTGTCACCTACTGTACTATAAATATCAAAAGTAGAATTTCTAACATATTTTTTTGGCAGCGAATAGTCTTGCAAATATAGGTCCACGTTGTTAAAATCACACTATCTTTACTGTAAATTTGGAAGGTATTTATTTGAGAAAGTTATTTGAAATTTTGAAAAATTCTAAACATTTTTTAAGCAAGTAAGTTTGAATACATTATTGAGTTAATCTTGAATTAAATTCCTCTGCTTAGTGAAAGTTTAACCAAAAGTTTAAAGTGGAGGAATTGAGGCAATCTAACGTTTTCGTTAGTTTATCGTTACTATACGTACCTGTTTTGATAATAATATCAAATTAACAAATAATTTTGAATCGATAAATTTCGAACAATCAATAAAATAAAAAACACGCAGAACACAGTCGCATGGTAAATAATGAAATCAGTATTTTATATTTTCATAAAGCGATTAGTTGCAACTCGCTGTTTTCATATAGCTTCGCGATAAGCTTTGTATGTGTATTGTGAAGAAGTATCTTTTCTTAATACGATCGAAAGCATTAAATTTTTTTGATTAATCAAATCACTGTTATTTTGATGCGTTAAATTTTTAGAATTTGCATTTTCAAAAAGTGCAACCTAATCTCTCGCAGAAAAGGTAAGTGTCATAATTATTTTGTATTTAATTTAACACAAAATTTAATTTTGTGGTGTGTATATATATGCATGTACTATACAATTATACATAGACATACATATTGAAGTTGATCTTCATCTTCAAATTTAGTTTTTGAGCATTGAAACGTTTCGTTGCTCGGTTTTGGATTTACCTTTTCTTTATAATAAATGTTTTATAAATAATTGTAAATGTTTATTAACTTGTGAAATTATATGTTGAATAAAATATTTTAAAAATTACAAGTTGACTGAAATTCGAAAATTTTCCAACTTACATTTTAGTCTAGTCCGATGCGCATAAGTGGTTTTTAGACTAAAATGTAAGTTGGAAAATTTTCAAATTTTATTCAACTTGTAATTTTTAAAATATTTTATTCAACATAAAAGTTTTATAACAAATATTCCGCTACTATACTAAATTAATTAATGATGTTCTCCATGGGTTCCCCGTTGTTTTCTAAGATGTTAATTTGACATAATATAATATACATATCTAAGATGATCTAAACCAGAATAAAAAAACTGAAATTATTTTATAACCTCCGAAGAAGTTTTCAAAAATTGCCTTTGAGGATGGTATTGGTAAGTACTATACCAGAAGCATGACCAGTAATGGCAAAACTCAGTAGGAACATTTATTTATTTTGTGCAACTTTATTTTAAAGTCATTTCGTAAAGACGAAAAGTCAGATAGATAAGCTATAGATGGTTTAGTTAGAAGATAAGGCATTCAAAATAATAAAACTTCTCTGTATTGGGAAACTCCAGATTTATTGAAATAGTCAGCTTTAAGCGCGTAACTGATGTAATGAATAATTTTAGTATGTAATTTATTATTAACAAAAACGCTACAATAAATTGCATCGTGGAATAGAAACATTAAAAACCAAGATGATCGCACAAGAAGGAGCGTCTTCAATGTGATATGGTCATTATGGGCAATGAAATCATATTTCACAAATAAAATTAAATTTTATGTGAAAAGAAAATAAAAAATTTATACACATCAATTTTGAAGATATAATACCTATATAATTTATATAGAGATAGCGCCGTAGGCAAATTAAAAAGTATTTGAATTAAAATTTTGTTCCAGCCTCGATATCCTGTCACTGCGACGCAAATATCTGCCTCAGCTAATGGTGGGTTTTTGAGATACAAAAAGGAACTTTACCCAAAAGTTGTTAGTGTTTGTTTTAGGATAGGTCTAAATACCAGTAGTGTAATCAGAACCTCTCTTCGAGAAGGTAGAAGTAAATTTATTTTTTATTAATCATATTTTTTTAACACTTGGGAAGCTCTTTTCGCTCCCTTGGAAAAACCACACTTTTTAAGATCAAATGCTGGATTCAACTTGGCTGGATAGTTTGGACTTATTGGTTTAATTAGTAATTACCATGGAATGTTGTTGAATAAATAAATTCCATTTTCAATAACTTATTATCTCTTTAACACTTACTCTTAAAAAAAGAAGCAGTGACTTGCAATCTGTTCTGAGCTTTCCAAAGATTATAAACACTAGATGAGTTTTGCTCATTCCACAAAATTTGTTGCGTAGAATTTATGTACCGTACTGAATCTGCAAATATGGAAAATTTGTAACTGTAACTTTTTTGATTCGGGGCAATGCAAGTCAACTCCAACGCACTGATCAGATTTTGGACCTAAATGGAACAAGTTCAGGTCATGCCATGTCATCATCCGTACATGAGTTGTTGTGTTAATCAAAAGTGTGACATTGCTATGCATTTCCTTCGTACAGGAACGGAACCAGAACTTTTAATTTGAGTGTGTAGGGCAGGGCCAATTTCTTTTATGTGGGCCAAAGAAAATCTAAAGACGTATTTTTAATATTAGTTGATATTTAATTTTATAGTCTAAGGTCCGATTCCAAAGACAATTTAATATGACATTAAAATTTAATGGGAGATTGAAGTCAGAATTAATGCTTTCATTGGTTTATTTGACTCGAATCCTCCTATTAAATTTTATTGTCAGATTAAATAATTTTATTATGAAATTGCGTCTATGTTACGTAAAAACAGTTTGATTGTTTGTTCCTAACGCCGTTGAACCTAGCAAAACCAAATTATGCATCGGTTACTTTGTAGGTTCCTGCGAACTTGTTTACGCAAAAAAGAAACAAAGTGACAGCGGGGAATTAGAAATATTCTGAATGATGAAAAGCGCATTGATGAATTACCAATGTTCCCACTGTTCCTGCTTAGTTTTTTTAGCGAAAACACAGTTAAAGGAAATTCTTCATCTTTATCTCCATCGATGTTTTTTATGAGTAAATTTTGCAATTCCGCAACGGAATCTCTTTCTAACAGTATTTTAAATCAATTATACATCCTTCCCTTTCCTTCCTTTCTTTCCTTCCTTTCCCGATTGTGAAATCTGTCAATAACATAAAATAAAAGACAGAAGCCGGGGGATGGAATACTCCCCAGTGTATGTTATTATTTCCAAGAAAACTAAAGCTATATCACCGAACTTCTGCATAATTTTTTGTATATTAAATGTTCTGGTTTTCAATACAGAGGCAATGGGGGCTTCAAGAGAAGAGTAGAAAATCAGCAAATCTTGCAGTTTCAACCCACAGAAGAAGTTATCGATCGCTGTAAGTTACTTGGTGGTATATGCAACTTTTGTGTAAAATTGTATTAGTACAAGCAAAAGTCATCAACTTTTAATAAAACAAAAAGGCCAAAATAAAACAAATGTCCAAGCGTTCAGTTTGGAAGAAAAATTTGGCAGCTTAATGGTCTGGATGCTATAAAATTTGGTATCAAAAGCCAATTTCCTGCTGTAACAACCAATTATTCAGTTGTAAACAATGTCCAACTGGCATTAGCGAGATAAAAACTGTCCAATTAATTTTTTATTTCCTTCAGAGTTGGAATGAATTGCACGAGAGTTTTTCATCAGCGTCTTCGGGCCAAGCTGTCAGCCAAACAAAATTTGAATAGTACTTATTACATAGTAGGTACTTAATTATATCTTTAAAATAAAACAATACAATTGAAAAGCACAAAAAAATTACATGTGAAACCACACGTTATTACATAAATTATGCAAAAAGTATTTACACATGACAAAATCAATGCCAAAGACACTATCGTGGATGCATAGCTATATCCAAAAGTGTTTTGGAAGCTGAAGCGCTGTTGGAATTATTGGCCGATTAATTTTAGAAGTAAATTTAAATTATGCAGTAATAAAATTAATAATTAATTCGTTCAAAAAAGCGTCTAGACTTTTTGATGTACCTACCTACTCTTCTCTTTGCTTTTTTTTCGTGTAGATAACAACAAAATCTAAGTGATGTTTAATTCTTTTGAAACAGAATATCTTACCATTGTATCTGTCCTATTGTACTATACTACATATAGGTATTGTACTGTACTGTACTATATCTACTATTGTATTTTTATAATATTCCAATTCATCTTTAAATTCTCTGTTTATTCAATTAACTTTACTAAAAATTGAGTTTTTAATTTAGTAAAATAAAACTATACAATAGGCAATAGCTATATAATACCTACTATGTATATTAAATTATATATTAGTAAACTTATAAATATTATAGAGAAGATTATTTCGTTTGAAAAGGTGGTTCCGTAGCACAGTACCGATGATGGGAACTGACAATCAAAAGTTATGAAAATACTAAATTATTTTTTAAAATTTCCTTCCCATTGGAGAGGAAGCTAAAACCCGTGTCCTTCTTTACTTATATGTATAATTAGATTGTCTGGTATACCCACGACCGAACTAATCTGATGACCTATTAAGGGTTTTCAATTATTACTAGAAAAATCGATAAAATCGTTCGTATCTCGCTTCCTCTACCATCTTGAAATACATTTTCATTATTACAGAATTGATTTACTGCATTATATAATATATAAATTTTATTAAAGTGTGTCACACCATAAAAAGTTCCACTATGGCATGAGTAACATAAAATAATTTTATGTATCTGCTTCTTGCATGAAGTTCCAAGTTTTCATTTTCCTCAAGAAACGTAAACGTTTATGATGTGGTATAATAATTAATTACAAGTATATGAAAATGTATAGTGGAAATATACAGTGTGGTCGTAAATTATGTATATATTACTAACAATTTTTATTCGTGCTCAAAATTTGAACTACATTTACGTTTCGTTCCACTCTTAGTTTTTACAAGCACATTTTGTTGTGTAAATAAAAAAAGATAAATTAAAGAGGCAATTACACAAATAGCGAACGTTCATGCTATATTTCGCTCTACTTTTTAAAATTAAATATCATTAATATTTATAAATTCTAACATTAAATTAAATCAGATTTTAAAAAATCACGAATAAGTTCCGTTTTTTATAGCATGGAAATATACTACTTATATACCTAATAACTTTCTTATTTTGACTTTTCCCGAAAACTTATACAATACGATATATTGTGCCATTTGAAAATATATTTCAACTAAACATGAATTCGAGTTTTTAATATCTCGAGTCGCAATTTTTGTAAATTTACGACTCTCACTGCTCCATATTATTATTTTCAGAAGTAGTTTAAGCGTGTAAACTCAGCTTTAGTAGCATTATTTTCCTCGGGGAGTCTTGAAAGTGGCTAATTGGACGACCGACAAATTACAGGTCAAATTCATAGTGTCAAAATTTTATATAATACAATGTGATGATAATATAATTGTGGTTCTGTTATTAGAAAGGGCTCCTCCATCAAACAAAAAAAGTGTGTCCTTTTCAATTATTGTCCTGCACACGAATGTTATTTACTAATACAAACACAAAAACCGGATTGCATACCCTATATGTTAATATTTTATCAATGCAGCTGCTATTTTGATGCATTTAAATTTCCTCATTTATAATGCGACGTACAGAAAAGTTGAAAACTCCAGTTTTGTCAGGAAATCGTAAATATCATTTTGTATTTTTTTAACAAATATTTCAAATCGAAAAACTTAAGAATTTTCAAAAACTTGCCTGCAGCGTTAGCAATGTTTGAGCGAAAATTTTTATTGTCGAGGCAATCAATATGAGCGTGGAAGAGATAAATAATTTATGTTTATTTATATTTTGCTAATGGATATGAAAATTTTTGTATAACATAAACATCGGCACCCCACCTACACTGCAAATTGCAGTCAATGAATTAGATTTATGTTGAAGTCGTATAAGGGTTAATGAGTATGCAAAATGTATTTTGTACAAACCATTTAACGCGACTAAAACAGCATATACAGTATGTTCCAAAATGTTACTTGGTATATATTATCAAAATGTTATTTTTTGTACACTTGTTTGGAATTTCCAAACCTCGAGTTCGAATCGCATCACTTGTCTAGCTCGTGGTTTGAATTGCACGTGAAACCGTTTGTAAAGCAAAACAAAAATCAAAAATAAATTTTGTAAATGGGCCATCCTGCTAAATTCCTTATCGAAACGTTCATGATATAAAGCTTAATATTCATCCAGTAATTTTATCTCATCTCATAATCTACAGCTTTGTTCGATTATCTCATTAGTTCGCATGCCAACGTTGCTATATTTCGAGTCGATACAATCCATTATTAGTGGGTACACAGGGTGCAACAAAAAAATTTCCCGCCTGAAATTTGAAACCGATTACAATCGTCTCCTAAACGTGTTGAAAGTCTGCTAAGTGAAACCTGAAATTATGTCGACTTAAAATTTATTTTATGTAAAAATACAACTTGCGTTTTTTAGCAAAACTTGTTTTCAAACTGTTTGGACTATAAGCTTGGTTATATAGTAATAATGCATCTGCAATATCCTTTTCATTCAAGGTCAGTCAGTTAGAATTAAAAACTAGACAATCTGCTTGTAACACAGCGCAAAAATGGAATGTCAGGAGTGGGATTTGTAACTACACACCCACGGAATGAAAGACTATGTAAATTAAAGAAAAAGAGTAACTAACGAAATCTGTTTCATCCAATTTTTTATTACAAAAATCGCCATGTTTGTTTTACCCTACAATAAATAGATTCAAGGCAAAGTAAATTTTCAAGCCATCAGAGGCAATTTAGAGAAAACGATTTTCTGTTTGTACAAAAAATTATTTTGTTACTTTTTCATAATTCAAGATAAACAAACAAATTTAATAACTTTTCCAAAAAAATAATGTCGGTTTTTGGATCAATGAATTTTAAATGCAAAGACATAAATGATAGACTGCGAAGGGAATAAATTAAAAAGAGAAATAAGAAACGATGCCAGTAGCGTAGGCACAAATTTCTACCAAAACGGTACAGTTTTCATTCACGCCGCAGGCGAGTCAGGTCTTTGAGTGGCTTCTTAGGAGCGAAAGAACTGAAGAAACGCATCTCTTTTTCTTGCTTATTTAATTGGATACGCCACTGAAAGAATTTTAATTTTTATGTTAAATAATGTTATTGCACTGTTTTTTTTTTCAAAAACGCTTCTTACTTGGCTGAGTTATAAATAACGGAGAATATTAAATTTTACTTGGTATGTGATGATAAGATGATAAAACGACAACATATGGTTCAAATAGCAAAGAAACAAATGAAAGTGTCACCTACTGTACTATAAATATCAAAAGTAGAATTTCTAACATATTTTTTTGGCAGCGAATAGTCTTGCAAATATAGGTCCACGTTGTTAAAATCACACTATCTTTACTGTAAATTTGGAAGGTATTTATTTGAGAAAGTTATTTGAAATTTTGAAAAATTCTAAACATTTTTTAAGCAAGTAAGTTTGAATACATTATTGAGTTAATCTTGAATTAAATTCCTCTGTTTAGTGAAAGTTTTACCAAAGTTTAAAGTGGAGGAATTGAGGCAGTCTAACGTTTTCGTTAGTTTATCGTTACTATACGTACCTGTTTTGATAATAATATCAAATTAACAAATAATTTTGAATCGATAAATTTCGAACAATCAATAAAATAAAAACACGCAGAACACAGTCGCATGGTAAATAACAAAATCAGTATTTTATATTTTCATAAAGTGATTAGTTGCAGCTCGCTGTTTTCATATAGCTTCGCGATAAGCTTTGTATGTGTATTGTGAAGAAGTATCTTTTCTTAATACGATCGAAAGCATTTAATTTTTTGATTTATCAAATCACTGTTATTTTGATGCGTTAAATTTTTAAATTTTTCATTTTCAAAAGTGCAACCTAATCTCTCCAGAAAAGGTAAGTGTCATAATTATTTTGTGTTTAATTTAACACAAAATTTAATTTTTGGTGTGTATATACATATGTACTATATACATAGTACATACTTATTTAAGTTGATCTTCATCTTCAAATTTAGTTTTTGAGCATTGAAACGTTTCTTTGCTCGGTTTTGGATTTACCTTTTCATTATAATAAATGTTTTATAAATAATTGTAAATGTTTATTAACTTGTGAAATTATATGTTGAATAAAATATTTTAAAAAATTTCAAGTTGAATGAAATTTTAAAATTTTCCAACTTACATTTTAGTCTAGTCCGATGGCATAAGTGGTTTTAGACTAAAATGTAAGTTGGAAAATTTTCAAATTTTATTCAACTTGTAATTTTAAAATATTTTATTCAACATAAAAGTTTTATAACAAATATTCCGCTACTATACTAAATTAATTAATGATGTTCTCCATGGGTTCCCCCTTGTTTTCTAAGATGTTAATTTGACAAATATAATATACATATCTAAGATGATCTAAACCAGAATAAAAAACTGAAATTATTTTATTTTATAACCTCCGAAGAAGTTTTCAAAATTGCCTTTGAGGATGGTATTGGTAAGTACTATACTAGAAGCATGACCAGTAATGTCAAAATTCAGTAGGAACATTTATTTATTTTGTGCAACTTTATTTTAAAGTCATTTCGTAAAGACGAAAAGTCAGATAGATAAGCTATAGATGGTTTAGATAGAAGGTAAGGCATTCAAAATAATAGAACTTCTCTGAAATTTGGGGAAAATCCAGATTTATTGAAATAGTCAGCTTTAAGCCGTAACTGATGTAATGAATAATTTTAGTATGTAATTTATTATTAACAAAAAAGCTACAATAAATTGCATCGTGGAATAGAAACATTAAAAAACCAAAATGATCGACAAGAAGGAGCGTCTTCAATGTGATATTGGGCATTATGGGCAATGAAATCATATTTTACAAATAAAACTAAATTTTATGTGAAAAAAAATAAATATTTATACACATCAATTTTAAGATATAATACCTATTAATTTATATAGAGATAGCGCCGTAGGCAATTAAAAATATTTTAATTAAAATTTTGTTCCGGCCTCGATATTCTGTCACCCACGCAAATATCTTAGCTAATGGTGGGTTTTGAGGTACAAAAGGAACTTTACCCAAAAGTTGTTAGTGTTTGTTTAGGATAGGTCTAAGTACCAGTAGTGTAATCAGAACTTCTCTTTGAAAAGGTAGAATAAATTTATTTTTATTAATCATATTTTTTAACACTTGGGAAGCTCTTTTCGCTCCTTGGAAAAAACCCCACTTTTAAGATTAAATGCTGGATTCAACTTGGTTTGGGTAGTTTGGACTTATTGGTTAATTAGTAATTACCATGAAGTGTTGTTAGGATGTTGATGTTGTTGAATAAATAAATTCTTTTTTTAATAACTTATTATCTCTTTAAGACTTACTTTTAAAAAAGAAGCAGTGACTTGCAATATGTTCTGAGCTTTCTAAAGATTATAAAACACCAGATGAGTTTTGCTCGTTCCACAAACATTTGTTGCGCAGAATTTATGTACCGTACTAAATCTGCAAATATGGAAAATTTGGAACTGTAACTTTTTTGATTCGGGGCAATGCAAGTCAACTCCAACGCACTGATCAGATTTTGGACCTAAATGGAACAAGTTCAGTCATGCCATGTCATATCCGTACATTAGTTGTTGTGTTAATCAAAAGTGTGACCATATGCATTTCCTTCATACAGGAACGGAACCAAAACTATTAATTTGAGTGTGTAGGGCAGGGCCAATTTCTTTTATGTGGGCCAAAGAAAATCTAAAGACGTATTTTTAATATTAGTTGATATTTAATTTTAAAGTCTAAGGGCCAAATTCCCAAAAACAATTTTATGACATTAAAATTTAATGGGAGATTGAAGTCAGAATTAATGCTTTTCATTGGTTTATTTGACTCTAATTCTCCTATTAAATTTTATTGTCAGATTAAATAATTTTATTATGAAATTGCATCTATGTTACGTAAAAACAGTTTGATTGTTTGTTCCTAACGCCGTTGAGCCTAGAAAACAAATTAGGCATCAGTTACTTTGTAGGTTCCTGCGAACTTGTTTACGCAAAAAAAGGGGAAAAAAGTGACAGCGGGGGAAATTTGAAATATTCTGAATGATAAAAGCGCATTGATGAATTACCAATGTGTTCCCACTGTTCCTGCTTAGTTTTTTTTAGCGAAAACACAATTAAAGGAAATTCTTCATCTTTATCTTCATCTTTATCTTCATCTTTATCTTCATCGATGTTTTTTATGAGTAAATTTTGCAATTCCGCAACGGAATCTCTTTCTAACAGTATTTTAAATAAATTATACATCCTTCACATCTGTAGAAAAAGGAACCCTCCCCCCCTTTAGATCAAGTTTTTTAGAAAAATGTAAATTATGGAGTTGCTTCACGGTTCTGAAAAATAAAATCAGCGGCTGGAGAGTATTTCAAAAATAACTCAAATAAATTGTGAAATCTGTCAATAACATAAAATAAAAGACAGATGCCGGGGTCTGTAGACATGGAATTAGAATCAGCGAGAACCCCTTCCCCAAAAATAAACCTGGCTACTGCACTAACGCAAACAATAGAAGATGAAGAAAGCTACAAAGAAAAAGCTATAAGAAAGATCTCTAAAGAAAAGACAGCTGTGAGGTGAGAAAATGATACAAGAGATAGAAGAATTCGTATTGGTATTGACGTTATTAATGGAGGGCACGTTCCTCGAAAAATCAACTAAGTACATAATATTACATAGTTTTAAATTATAATTCTGGGTTGAAAAACCAAAAATAAAAATTAGAAAAACGGTCAAACGCGATGCGTAAAATAGAAATAGAATTTCCTTTATAAACGAAAGGCCGCGCCAAGGGGAAATGGAAGTGTAAACAAAAACAGGCAAAAGACGCTATGGATCTGTCGGAATCTCTTGAGTTAAGCCGTTAATAACGATGAAGATTTTATCATAATTCCAGTTCGTGTTTTTTTTTTAAATAAAAAGTTATTGTACAATTTCATTTTGGTTTGTTGTGTTTTTTGAATCTTGTTAATCCATGGTATAATAACTAACAAGGTAGGATATCCAAGTGTTCTAAAAGCGTTCAAATTTGCGCAGTGACGTCATCTGTGAGTATTGACATGCGCAGAACAGTAGGCCTATCCTACTGATTGGTATTAAAAGCGTTCAAATTTGTGTAGTGACGTCATCTGTGAGTAGTGATATGCGCAGAACAGCAGGCATATCCTACCTTAGTAGTTATTATACCATGTTGTTAATCCATTCATGCGTAGACATTATGCTATTACACCCCGTATTAAAAATTTTATTACCTACCTTTTTCTAACAAGCCTTTAATGACCATACTTTACGTGGTACTTCAAAATTCTATTGGAAGTTCTAAGAAATTAAATAGGATTAAAAAATATTATGTTTGAACAAGTAATAATCTTATAATATAAAAATTTATAATAAATAGAAAAAAATTACAACAATTTTAATAGAAAAATTTAACTGGTACAGCAAAATCAGATAAGGTCTGCCACATTAGAGGGCATCTCCACAATTGCAGTATTATAATACTGTTCAATGTCTTTGAGTGTACGTTTGTCGTTTTCGGTAACAAAATTAATTGCAACACCTTTACGACCAAACCGACCACCGCGACCTATTCTGTGAATATAATTTTCACGATTTCCAGGCAAATCGTAGTTAATTACCATCAAAACTTGTTGCACGTCAATTCCACGAGCCAAAACGTCGTGTTATTATTAAAATTCGAGAACCTGAACGAAATTGCTTCATAATCTGATCGCGCTCATTTTGATTCATTTCGCCGTGCATTGCGCAGACGGCAAAATTTTTATCCATCATACTGTTTTAAAAATCAACCTTGCGAGGGTGTTTCAGAAGATAAAGCTTGGTAAAGGAAAGTGTCGTATAAACCAAGGGTTTCATTTCCAATCCTCCCGTTCTAAAAAAAAAAATTGTTTTTTTAATTTTCTTTTTCACCAAAATGCGAATTGGACCACGCATGAAATTTGATGAAATTTCCAAACCCCTGAAACATGGTTGCGGAGAGCAAAAGTACTTGAAATTAAAAATTTTAAGGGGCTAGATCAATATTGATGGGTTCAAACAAATTTAAAAACTAAAAATCCCGAAATTGAAATTTTAGACATAAAAATTCATTTTACTTAACGCCTTATTTTTTATTTAAAAAATTTTTAAAAAATTTTTTGAAGTTTTCAGTAAAATACACTTTTTTTATAAATATAAAATAGGAGGGGAAATAATCCCACCCTATAATCAATCGAAAAAAAAAAATTATCTTTTTTTTATTTTTGAATAAATTAGAATTTGAAAATTTAAATTGGGATTTACGTCAAATTTCAGTTCAAAATTTCAAAGAGAGGTAATTAAATTTTAAGCAATGAAAAACCATAATATATTGGTAAAATCATAAAATATAAGGGGCATTTAAACATTAAAATAGTTGCCAATTTATAATTTTTTATGGTTTTAAACCCATATCAAGTAAAAATACTTATAAATTTTGTTATAATAATATTTTTTTTAAATTTAATTAAAAACCCGAAAATAATTATTGAGCCGCTACGCGGAAAAACCACCTAAATAGTGTACAGGGTTAACAACAAGGGGAACGTAGGAGAATAAATAAAAACAATTTTATTGACATTTACATTCCTCAAGAAAACAGAGGCCGGACTCAGTACAATTTTAAGTACTATCATATCAGAACCGGCCTATCCCAAATTTGTGCGGATCATTAATTTCACAATAATTACAAAAACCGCTACTACTGTAAAACTAATTTATTATGCAGTATAAAAACCATACCAAAAATGTCCATTTTATCCCCCGAGCTATTCTAAAATTGCTGGTCTACCTAATATTTTAGATTACGAGCCGCCGCTGAAGTATTTGTACATATTTTTGGCACTGCTACGTATATTATTTGTATATATTTATTAGAAACATTAGTACATAAAGTACATAAAATAATGATTTTTTATATTAAATTCTTTTTCTTGTTTATTAAAAATACAGAAGGTAATTGATTAGCTGTGCGAAAAAGTCACTGTAGCAGTTTCACCCTGTAATACAGAATTAATACAGGGTGTCTAAAATTTGAGAAACCCTGTGTGTACCGGATAAAACTGCTAAGGGCAAGTTGTATAACAGGAGTTAATCCTAGGATCACGTTGTTCTTTAAATTATGTTTGGTGATTGATTGAAAATTTAGAAATCAACCAATTAAAAAAAAATTGGGGGGGGGACTCATGAAGCCCAACCTTTAAATTTTAAAAATTACTTTTTTTTAACAGTATTGACAACATTAAATTATTAAATCGGGTTATGCATGGCTATGCATGGGGCTGTTCAAATTCATTTAATTTGTTGTGTTTTAGTGTGTTTAGAAATTTTAAAATTAGAAAATAATAATGAATAACGACAAGAGCCTAGGTAACAGAAGTGGTTTAAAGACTGTAAATAGAAAATCGAGATTATCGAAAGTTTCTTCAAAAGTAAAAAAGCAACCTCTGCACGTAAAGTTCATAAAAGAAAATCTCAAAGATCCCAATCGGAGGTACTACTTGTAGAAGGAAATAATGAAAATATTACGGAATCGGAAATTCAAATATTGCCTACGGAATGCACTTCTTCAACAAATTATACAGCAACTAATCCATCTGTAAAACGTAAATTGGTGTTTCCTGGTTTAGATAATTTGCCAGAAACTTATTCAAGTTCAGAAAGAGACGAAGAATATGAAAGCATAATGCAACACGAGTTATGCATAGAACCGGACCTTAGCTCGACTTTTGATTTTTGTAATGTCATAAAAGGAAATAGAATTGTTCAACTGGGCTATTTATTGAATTGGGCAATAAGGTTACAATATAACCATGCGAAATCATGTACAGGAGGTTTATTATACCCTTCTCGTGAAATTACTAGAGGTTTGGAATTAAAAAATCCGATTAAATAAATTTTTCTAGGAAAACAATTAAGGGGAGGGTTTAAATTTAAAAAAAAAAATTGATTTTCTCAATGGGTATTAAAATTAAACTGTCAAAGAAGAATATTCGGCCACTTGGGGAAACTGAAAGTTTGCACGGCCATAGCTTCGATATTCCATGCGCCGTAGAAAATCAGCAAATCTTTCAGTTTCAGCCCACAGAAGAAGTTATCGATCGCTGTAAGTTACTTGGTGGTATATGCAACTTTTGTGTAAAATTGTATTAGTACAAGCAAAAGTCATCAACTTTTAATAAAACAAAAAGGCCAAAATAAAACAAATGTCCAAGCGTTCAGTTTGGAAGAAAAATTTGGCAGCTTAATGGTCTGGATGCTATAAAATTTGGTATCAAAAGCCAATTTCCTGCTGTAACAACCAATTATTCAGTTGTAAACAATGTCCAACTGGCATTAGCGAGATAAAAACTGTCCAATTAATTTTTTATTTCCTTCAGAGTTGGAATGAATTGCACGAGAGTTTTTCATCAGCGTCTTCGGGCCAACCTGTCAGCCAAACAAAATTTGAATAGTACTTATTACATAGTAGGTACTTAATTATATCTTTAAAATAAAACAATACAATTGAAAAGCACAAAAAAATTACATGTGAAACCACACGTTATTACATAAATTATGCAAAAAGTATTTACACATGACAAAATCAATGCCAAAGACACTATCGTGGATGCATAGCTATATCCAAAAGTGTTTTGGAAGCTGAAGCGCTGTTGGAATTATTGGCCGATTAATTTTAGAAGTAAATTTAAATTATGCAGTAATAAAATTAATAATTAATTCGTTCAAAAAAGCGTCTAGACTTTTTGATGTACCTACCTACTCTTCTCTTTGCTTCTTTTTTTCGTGTAGATAACAACAAAAATCTAAGTGATGTTTAATTCATTGCAAAAAGTGTATGCTCTTTTTGCAGGTAACCTCATTGTTATCCATTATTCATTTCAAAGAACTTGAAGGTTAATGGTTTCGCGATTTTTTTATAAACAATATCTAAATAAACTTCTGAGCAGGTTCCAAAGTTGATTGTTATCTGAAATCTCAGTGCGAGAACGCAAAAATACCGGGCATCCTTGAATTGAGATTTATAATGCCCTGTCATTTCAAAATACTAAAAACGCTGAATGATATTCATACTTGCAAAAATTATAACACTCAAGGTTGCTAAAATCACGAATTAAGTTTAAAAGTTTAAAAACAAATCGTTAAAATATAATTAGTAATAAATTTTTCCGACATTTTCGCGCATCAGCTCATATACTTGATCGATTTCGAACTGCTACCAGACAGAGAAATGTTGTAAATCTGAAAGGAATTTAACGAATTTTCTTTTTTTGCCGCAAAAATGTAATCGTCGACAATTTTTTTCAAATATTAGCAGAAGAATGTGTTCCCGAGCTAATAAGATATTTTACAATTTGTTCGTCTTTATTGCTGTGCTGGGCAGCGTTTAAATTTCGAGTTAAATATAATTTACTTGTGCAAACTTACTTCCAGCTACAGATGCAGTTTAGCGAGCCAACTTTTTTTTACGCCGCAAGCTTGGCGAGATTTCAAGGTCAGCGAAACAGAAAGGACATAGTAGAGGAGAACTCGGCTTCTCGTGCGACTGGTACACTCCATAAATAGTATAACAAAATAATGTACACTCTTATAAAAAAAACCGATAGAACATAAAAATAGCAAACCGGAATCTCTATCGGTAGACGAGAATAACGCAATTGTACAACTTCAAGTTTATAAATAACAAATTAAGAGATTCCATTTTTAGCTCTTCTTCCAAAAAACTGATTTTTATTTCTCACGATTTCCATTAAATTACAACAAACCCATCATCTTCATGCGGACGCTTGTGGTTAAAAATGTTAATCATAAACGCCCAGAGATTCGTCCCCCCCCTCTGTTCTACAAAGCAAGTTTAATCATTTGATTGGTTTGTATGCAATCTAAACACGTAACTTGTTTTGTTATTATTACAGCATTATTGATTTATAATTTGAACGTGCTTCACTTCTTATCCAATAGACACAGACACTCATTTTATGTGACTTCATACACAAATATTATTAGTCAATAAAAAGCGTTAACCCATTTAAGTTCAATTTTATTGGATATCCAATTAGTAACGTCAATATTATATTATATTATTTGCGGGCGTATGAAAATTTTCAAGTACTACCCAAGTTTTTTTTTTTGGCAAAAAGGAACAAAAAAGATTAAATTTACAATTTTGGCTCACATAAAATCTATTCCAGATCGTTAGTACAGGATGGTCGAAAATTTTAAATTCGAGCACTTCTTCAACAAATTATACAGCAACTAATCCATCTGTAAAACGTAAATTGGTGTTTCCTGGTTTAGATAATTTGCCAGAAACTTATTCAAGTTCAGAAAGAGACGAAGAATATGAAAGCATAATGCAACACGAGTTATGCATAGAACCGGACCTTAGCTCGACTTTTGATTTTTGTAATGTCATAAAAGGAAATAGAATTGTTCAACTGGGCTATTTATTGAATTGGGCAATAAGGTTACAATATAACCATGCGAAATCATGTACAGGAGGTTTATTATACCCTTCTCGTGAAATTACTAGAGGTTTGGGTTTAATTAGTCATATTGAGTTTAAATGCAATATGTGCGATATTGAAATTGTAAAAGCTACCGAAGATCCTACTTTCCAACAATCTGTAATAAACACGGGCGCGGTATGGGGTACTTTAGCCACTGGAGGTACATTTGGTCAATTAGAAGAATTATTAAATTGTATGAACGTTCCCTGTTTAAATAAGTATACGTACTCAATTAAAGAAAAATCACTGCAAAAATTATGGCACGAAGAAATTGAAACAGAAATGTCTAAAGCTGGTAAAGATGAATATGATGAAGCCATACGTAAAAACGACATAGATGAGGATGGAGTACCTTTCATTACTGTATATCTGGATGGTGGATGGTCAAAACGATCATACGGTCATAATTATAACGCAGCATCTGGAGTGGCAGTTATAATTGGGAAATTCACTAAAAAAGTTTTGTTTATGGGGGTGCGAAATAAATACTGTACTGTTTGTGCCAGGGCAGCTAAAAAAGATGAAGAACCGAAAATCCACGATTGCTTTCGTAATTGGTCTGGCAGCTCTTCCGCTATGGAGCAAGATATAATAGCTCAAGGTTTCTGTTTTAGCGAAGAACAACATGGCATTAGATACAAAAATTTATAGCAGATGGTGATTCAAGTGTTTTTGTGCTATCAAAAACATGTAGCTATGGCGAGTCTATTACCAAAATAGAATGTGCAAACCATGCTATAAAAATCATGGTAAAAACTATATAATTTGAAAAAGATAAGGCGTTATCTGATGTTGCTCGGAAGCAACTTACAAAAAATAATTGAGGATCTTCAAAGTATTGCTCAGTCATCTATTTATAACTGCAGTTTTGAAGATAACCCACTAGAGTCACTTAGAGAAGATTTTCAAATTGGCTTTAATCACACATTTGGGGATCATTCAAAATGCAAGCCATATTTCGGTTGCGAAAATAAAGATACCTTAAATAAATGGTGAATAAAAACGAACTAGTATAGAATAAACAAAAACATGTGCAAAAAAAAATTATTTTAAATTAAGTTTTATTTATTTTTTATGCTTCCATGTTAAAGAACACTTACAAAAAAAATTGGCTCCGTCGCGATTTGTTTACCTAATTTTCTTTGATAGTTCACTCATTGACCTCTGAATACTCTTTGTATTTGTGGTTTTCAGCTCCTTTTTTATTTATAGAATTAAGGAATCAACATTTTTAGCTCTGTATCCGTTTTCGTAAACTTTTCTTTTCAGATTAGCCCAAAAAGTTTCAATAGATCGCAATTGTGGAACATTTGGGAGGTTCATTTTCTTTGGCTCAAGTCCTATTTTTTTATTCTTCAAATTCTCTATTGTGGATTTCGCGTTATGTGAGGACGCCAAATCCGGTCAAAAATTATTTTTTCCTTTTGATAATATTTTTCGATAAAATTGCTAAGTGCTGGAACACATTTTTTGTTGCAAACTTGGGCATTCATAGCTACACCACCTTTAAAAAAACTGCTTCGCTGACACCACGTTCGCTTGTGGCTAACCACAACAAAACTTTTCCTGGAAACTTTGCCTTACAAATAAATTTAGCTTTTTGGTTTCTTTGTGACTGGAAGACTCAAAATAATGTTTTGGCTGCCATTCATTTCCTTCCACGGTAAAATATGAGTCGTCATCCTTCACGCATTTGTTCTCTGATGAGCAAGAAAAGTAATTTCAGGACAGCTCGCGTAACCTGCATTTATACCCTTCTGTTGTGTTTCAGCAGTAAATGGTGCTATTTTTTCTTCTTTTCTGGACTCCCATCGATTCTAAATATTTTTAATTGTGTTTTTGTCAAAATTATATTTCTTACCAATTGGCGATAAAATTTACACTGCAACCTGCTGTTTCACTTTTAGTTTTAACCGAACTTTGGAGTCTTGCAAACTACATTTCCAACCTAATCCACATTTTCTTTCAATTGATTTATTATTCTTAAATAAGTTTATTGTCGTGTAGATAAATTTTTTGAAACCCATGTCCTTAAAATGCCTAAAAAATTTCTTTTTAATTTTGTTTGAATTTTCTTCACAAAATTTACAAATTAATTTGTGGCGGTTTAGCACGTTTAGTGTCATTTTCACAACTAATTTTTAACTGACCAGAGCAATCTTAGTTTTGTTTTTATAAGTAGACAGTACAGTTAACTTTGCCGTGTTTTTGTTTTTGTAAGAGTATTGTGTCGTTTTTTAATAACAGTGTTGTACGCGTTCGTATTTCATTCACCATACGTTAGCAATATAGAAGCAATAAAACAATCGGGCTTGTATCATCATATTGACGAAGCTATAGAAAATTTGCTGAAGAAATCACATATGCTCATCGATAATGAAACCAATAATCGAGCAGAATTGTTTATGAGCATTCTGGCAAGGTTTAATTGTGGTAAACGGCTAAATTTGAGTGGACGAGGTTCTTTTGATATGAGGTGTGATTTGACGGCACTGAGATATAATTTGGGACCATTGTGGCATGTAAATTCGTACAAGCGCGAAGTAGGAATGAGCCCCGGAAAATATTTTCAAAATTATATCGACAGATCTGTTCGAAGCAAAACTTTGAGTGCCACGAAACCCCGAAGAAAATAGTCGTAGCGTAATTAAGTTGCCGGTTTTAGAAAAAAAATGTGGATTATGGAGCATATGCAAAACAAGTGGAACCTACACTAGAAGAAGTAGAAATATCAAAGAAGCGCATTTTGGAAAAACTGCATGTAACTGAAGAACAACGTAACGATATTGCTATGTCAACAACAAAGCAATTTGAAAATGATCGTTACAGAGCAGAAAAAAAAAATCGTCTCACGGCATCAAGATTTGGCGCAGTGAAAGCTAGAAGAAACACGACCAGATGTCATGGACTTGTAAAAGACATACTTTATCCATCCGAGTTTCAATCTGAATCCACTTTATTTGGGAAAAGATATGAAACAGTTGCTCTGACCATATTAGCAAAACAGCTTGGCATTGAAGAGGTGACAAAAGCAGGTTTGTATATTGACACAAATAATTGCTTTTTAGGTGCATCTCCAGATGGGCTAGTTGGAAATACACATTGTGTTGAAGTTAAATGCATACCAAAATTAATTAAAAGAATCTTACTCTAAGACAAGGCACAGAAAAAGCTTACGTGTTTAAAAATAAACGAAGATGGTCTTATGGAATTAAATCGGGATCATGCCTATTATTATCAAGTCCAAGGCCAGATGAACATTACTGGGAGAGAAATCATGAATTTGGTCTATAAATCCTCGGGATAACATCTCGTCGGCTTCATCAAGTACGAATATCTTGATATTTTTTACTTTCAGAATCTTTCGCTCGATCATATCATATACACGACCGGGAGTTCCTACTACAACATGAACACCACTATCTAATTTTCGGATATCTTCGCGAACATTTGTTCCACCGATGCAAGCGTGACAATTTATACCCATAAAATCTCCCAGCGCAATCACTACCTTCTGAATTTGTTGTGCCAATTCACGAGTTGGAGCCAAAATTAAGGCTTGACATTCGTTGAGAGCGATGTCGATTTGCTGTAAAACTGATATGGAGAACGTTGCAGTTTTTCCGGTACCGGACTGGGCTTGTGCAATAACGTCACGTCGCTTCAGACAAGGCATTATGGCTCGTTGTTGAATAGCAGAAGGTTTTTCAAAACCATAAGCATAAATACCTCTCAAAAGTTTTTCTCTTAAACCCATTTCATCGAAACTATCACAGATTTCATTCCAGCTTGATTCGATAATCCCGTCTGGATTCATATCCGAAGGACCATCGCAATATTCGACCGAAGCACCACTTGTTACTTCATTGAGTTTTTGATTTTCACGGCTTTCAGACATTTTTTGGTTTTAAATTTTACTGTAGACACTTTTACACACTAAAGATTTATTGTATATTGAAAGTAGAAAGTAGACTGACTGGTCTGGCACCTACCATTATTACTCAGGTATTGCCAACCTAAAAAAAAGCTTAGTACTAATAACCGCTATTAACTAAAGTCCAAATTGCGTTTGATAATTGCATTGCAAGATCGTCTTTAATTATTTCAGAAATTATATAACATTATCTTTCGGCTAATTAAATTGTAAAATTGCAGTATCTTTAATTTTAAGATTCACCATGTCTTAATTCTAAAATATGTATTTGTATAAAAATTGCATTAATTAATTGCAACTCCAAATTATACTTTCAATACACCCTGCAGCATTTAAAATTTATACTATCAAACAAGACCATTATCTTATCTTGGTTCATTATATAATGGTATCGAAATTTCTAAAGTCATATTTCAAAATTGACGGACCAATGAGAAGTGCGCAACTTATTGGTCTTGAAAGTAATTTTCTTGAAAGCAAAAATTTTTTTTAATTTATGAAATTTCTGGGGGCGAAATTGCCGGGGATCAAATTAACGGGGACCAATTTACCAGTGGGATCTAATTGCCGAAGGGTGAAATGACCGGAGACGAAATCATCTAGTGCCAATCAAAACACTCCTTTTTTACTTTTTGTACTATCGCCATCTATGAATGGCAGAGAAAATATAAAAAAAGATTCTCACAAATTTATTATTACAGCATTATTGATTTATAATTTGAACGTGCTTCACTTCTTATCCAATAGACACAGACACTCATTTTATGTGACTTCATACACAAATATTATTAGTCAATAAAAAGCGTTAACCCATTTAAGTTCAATTTTATTGGATATCCAATTAGTAACGTCAATATTATATTATATTATTTGCGGGCGTATGAAAATTTTCAAGTACTACCCAAGTTTTTTTTTTTGGCAAAAAGGAACAAAAAAGATTAAATTTACAATTTTGGCTCACATAAAATCTATTCCAGATCGTTAGTACAGGATGGTCGAAAATTTAAATCATTTGAGTCTGAATTTAGATAGACTCTTTCGCCAGGCCAACACATGCTCATCGTTAACGTTTGTTGTGTTGCATGCGACAAGTGAAACCCAATCAATATCTGAATTGTTAACATCCTCCTTATTTAACGACAGGAAATTCAGAAAAAATTAAAAAAAAAGGCTTTACTTGACCTTAAGGCTATGGAATTTGCTCGGAGGAAGGTAATGGGCCAAACTTATTGGAAATAATGCGAACGCGATCAAAAAATTGAATAATTAACCCAAGTGTTTACGAGGCTTTGTGTTTTATTATTAGATGGATGTTGATGTTGGCAGACTATTATAATGCAACTTATACCTTCCATTACTACTTATGTACATGTTATTTTATTATTTATGTACGTTCCTGTCTATATTAGGAATGTGAGGGTTATGTAAGGTAATAATTATTTATTATATACAAAGATATTAAAAGCACACGGAGGTAACAAAAGTCACTTTATTTCTATTTTATACCCAAACTTGTTTTTATTCAAAAGAATAAGCCAATGAGTACTAGACTAGACAGCGACGTAGTATTAAAATAAATGTCCTTTCTGGTAAGATCAGGAAGTCAAGCAATCAATGCAAGTTACAATTTGTACTAGTAAAATGGGCGATTGCTTGTCGGTGCCCAATTACACTAAAATATCCGATTTGATTCGAAAAGAGACTAACTTCCTTATATCCCACTTCGTACTTCAGAGGACATGCAAAACCGTCGGTCTCCTTGGCTCGATGACTGCCTCCATGAACAATTAAACAAGGTTGCAAGCATATTCTCCAATCCGGTCTAAGGAACCTTAAACTAGCAAAACTGGGAAGAAGAACAAGGCAGTAGTCTAATAGCTTCTTTATGTCAAGGTAAAGAATAAACCAAGAAACTTCGAGAATGATTCTACCGACGGAATTATACCTATTGGTCAATCATTCGATGAACCCTAAATCCAAATTCATGATCGGGTAATTAATCATTAGGATTTTTAGTTATAGCGAAATCGTCGACAATAACATCATCTCAAAAACCTTCGATGAAATTGGCAAAAGACTGATTGGTCCATAGAACATGATAGATTATTTAAGTTTCTTTTTATTGTATTGATAAACTATTTAATCAAAGCATAATATTGATAAGGTTCATAAGATAAGAATAATGACCTAATAAGTAGCCCCTTATCAGGTATCGGCATTGCCTTTTATCTTTTACATTGCAAAAATGCTCTAGTTTCCAATATTTGAATTACTCAGTTGTCGAAAATTTTCATTAGTTATTCATTCTATGGTCACCAAGGAATCTCTCTGGAGACTCTTGTGTGCTACGTCTAATTTTCCCACTAATGATTAGAGAGCTTTTTAGATGACATCTGAGCAGGCAGAGAGTGCAGACCCAAATTTCGCAGTTCCTCTCTTTGTATTCATTGCTATAGTTCTAGGCCAGGAAATCGTTCATGATAAAGAAGGAGGTGGAAGGTTTAATTATAAGATCTGGTAGTCTGAAGAAAAAGAAGAAAACATTTTAAAAATAGTCCTTCACGGTTTATTCCACGCTTAAGATAAAAACAACGATTTCTGCAGATCTTTTTAATAAATTAACGGTTCAACCAAATTTGCACTTCATTGTTTGTATTTTGTAACTGATTTCGTTTTGATCAAGTATTTTCTGTTCTAATAACTAAAGTAAACTATACAAACTTGTTGAATAAATAAATATTAGTTGAAAGTAACTTTTCCGAAAGCAATTATTTTTCATTATCATTCAGAATTTATTAATAAAAACTTTACATTAGAAACAATAAAGCCTTACGGTTGGCCCGAAGACTTAGTTTAATTGAATTAATCTTCACTAAATTTGGTCAATCCTCCTGGAAGTCTTCTATGGAACCGGTAAAACTTTGCATTGCATAAATAGAAAACAGTTGTTTCTAGGAAGTTATACAATAACCTCTTCTTCAGCAGTTTGTGGTAATTCCAACATTGTGTAATAATAATATACATATTTATGTAGTTTGTTGTTATTAGTAACATTCCTTTAGATGATCTGATAGCGATTAATATTATTTTTCTCAGAAGCTAAAGAAAATTAACTAAAATGGAGAAACGAAAGAAAGAAAAAATGAAGCAAGGAAAATCTATTATATCTGGTTGGGTTACCCTATAAATAGTTTTTTTATATTTTATTTTTCAAGGAGTAAAAAGAATCTTTAGAATCAGCGAGAACCCCCTTCCCCAAAAATAAACCTGGCTACTGCACTAACGCAAACAACAGAAGATGAAGAAAGCTACAAAGAAAAAGCTATAAGAAAGATCTCTAAAGAAAAGACAGCTGTGAGGTGAGAAAATGATACAAGAGATAAAAGAATTCGTATTGGTATTGACGTTATTAATGGAGGGCACGTGCCTTGAAAAATCAACTAAATACATAATATTACATAGTTTTAAATTATAATTCTGGTTTGAAAAACCAAAAATAAAAATTAGAAAAACGGTTAAACGCGATGCGTAAAATAGAAATAGAATTTCCTTTATAAACGAAACGCCAAGAGGAAATGGAAGTGTAAACAAAAACAGGCAAAAGACGCTATGGATCTGTCGGAATCTTTTGATATACTGAGTTAAGCCATTAATGACGATGAAGATTTTATCATAATTCTATTAAGAATTCTGTTTGTTTTT
Source organism: Lycocerus yunnanus (assembly GCA_036346125.1). Lineage (NCBI taxonomy): Eukaryota > Metazoa > Arthropoda > Insecta > Coleoptera > Cantharidae > Lycocerus > Lycocerus yunnanus. The sequence continues at coordinate 2,942,256 of JARFIX010000017.1, forward strand.
TTTTAAATAAAAAGTTATTGCTTAATTTTATTTTGATTTGTTGTTTTTTGAATCTTGTTAATCCATGGTATAATAACTAACAAGGTAGGATATCCAAGTGTTCTAAAAGCGTTCAAATTTGCGCAGTGACGTCATCTGTGAGTATTGACATGCGCAGAACAGTAGGCCTATCCTACTGATTGGTATTAAAAGCGTTCAAATTTGTGTAGTGACGTCATCTGTGAGTAGTGATATGCGCAGAACAGCAGGCATATCCTACCTTAGTAGTTATTATACCATGTTGTTAATCCATTCATGCGTTTACATTATGCTATTACACCCTGTATTAAAAATTTTATTACCTACCTTTTTCTAATAAGCCTTTAATGACCATACTTTACGTGGCACTTCAAAATTCTATTGGGAGTTCTAAGAAATTAAATAGAATTTAAAAATATTATGTTTGAACAAATAATAATCTTAAAATATAAAAAATTTATAATAAATAGAAAAACATTACAACAATTTTAATACAAAAATTTAACTAGTACAGCAAAATCAGATAAGGTCTGCCACATTAGAGGGCATCTCTACAATTGCAGTATTATAATATTGTTCAATGTCTTTGAGTGTACGTTTGTCGTCTTCGGTAACAAAATTAATTGCAACACCTTTACGACCAAACCGTCCACCGCGACCTATTCTGTGAATATAATTTTCACGATTGCCAGGCAAATCGTAGTTAATTACCATAGAAACCTGTTGCACGTCAATTCCACGAGCCAAAACGTCAGTAGTTATTAAAATACGTGACGAACCTGAACGAAATTGCCTCAAAATCTGATCGCGCTCATTTTGATTCATTTCCCCGTGCATTGCGGAGACGGTGAAATCCTTATCCATCATACTGCTTGTTAATAAATCAACCTTGCGACGGGTGTTGCAGAAGATAACTGCTTGTGTAATGGAGAGAGTGTCGTATAAATCGCAGAGGGTTTCTAGTTTCCAATCCTCCCGTTCTACAAAAACAAAAAATTGTTTGATTCCGTCCAGTGTCAGTTCTTCTTTCTTCACCAAAATGCGGATTGGATCGCGCATGAAATTTGATGTAACTTCCAATACCTCTGAAGACATGGTTGCGGAGAGCAAAAGTACTTGAACGTCACTGGCTAAAGATTTAAACAAATCATGAATTTGGTCTATAAATCCTCGGGATAACATCTCGTCGGCTTCATCAAGTACGAATATCTTGATATTTTTTACTTTCAGAATCTTTCGCTCGATCATATCATATACACGACCGGGAGTTCCTACTACAACATGAACACCACTATCTAATTTTCGGATGTCTTCGCGAACATTTGTTCCACCGATGCAAGCGTAACAGTTTATACCCATAAAATCTCCCAGCGCAATCACTACCTTCTGAATTTGTTGTGCCAATTCACGAGTTGGAGCCAAAATTAAGGCTTGACATTCGTTGAGAGCGATGTCGATTTGCTGTAAAACTGATATGGAGAACGTTGCAGTTTTTCCGGTACCGGACTGGGCTTGTGCAATAACGTCACGTCGCTTCAGACAAGGCATTATGGCTCGTTGTTGAATAGCAGAAGGTTTTCAAAACCATAAGCATAAATACCTCTCAAAAGTTTTTCTCTTAAACCCATTTCATCGAAACTATCACAGATTTCATTCCAGCTTGATTCGATAACCCGTCTGGATTCATATCCGAAGGACCATCGCAATATTCGACCGAAGTACCACTTATTACTTTATTGAGTTTTTGATTTTCACGGCTTCCAGACATTTTTTGGTTTTAAATTTTACTGTAGACACTTTTACACACTAAAGATTTATTGTATATTGAAAGTAGAAAGTAGACTGACTGATCTGATCTCGACTGGCATCTAACCATTATTACTCAGGTATTGCCAACCTAAAAAAGTTAAGTACTAATAACCGCTATTAACTAAAGTCCAAATTGCATTTGATAATTGCATTGCAGGATCGTCTTTAATTATTTCAGAAATTATATAACATTATCATTCGGCTAATTAAATTGTAAAATTGCAGTATCTTTAATTTTAGTATTCACCATGTCTTAATTCTAAAATATGTATTTGCATAAAAGGGTGTCTAAAATTTGAGAAACCCTGTGTGTACCGGATAAAACTGCTAAGGGCAAGTTGTATAACAGGAGTTAATCCTAGGATCACGTTGTTCTTTAAATTATGTTTGGTGATTGATTGAAAATTTAGAAATCAACCAATTAAAAAAATTGGGGACTCATGAAGCCCAACCTTTAAATTTTAAAATTACTTTTTTAACAGTATTGACAACATTAAATTATTAAATCGGGTTATGCATGGCTATGCATGGGGCTGTTCAAATTCATTTAATTTGTTGTGTTTTAGTGTGTTTAGAAATTTTAAAATTAGAAAATAATAATGAATAACGACAAGAGCCTAGGTAACAGAAGTGGTTTAAAGACTGTAAATAGAAAATCGAGATTATCGAAAGTTTCTTCAAAAGTAAAAAGCAACCTCTGCACGTAAAGTTCATAAAAGAAAATCTCAAAGATCCCAATCGGAGGTACTACTTGTAGAAGGAAATAATGAAAATATTACGGAATCGGAAATTCAAATATTGCCTACGGAATGCACTTCTTCAACAAATTATACAGCAACTAATCCATCTGTAAAACGTAAATTGGTGTTTCCTGGTTTAGATAATTTGCCAGAAACTTATTCAAGTTCAGAAAGAGACGAAGAATATGAAAGCATAATGCAACACGAGTTATGCATAGAACCGGACCTTAGCTCGACTTTTGATTTTTGTAATGTCATAAAAGGAAATAGAATTGTTCAACTGGGCTATTTATTGAATTGGGCAATAAGGTTACAATATAACCATGCGAAATCATGTACAGGAGGTTTATTATACCCTTCTCGTGAAATTACTAGAGGTTTGGGTTTAATTAGTCATATTGAGTTTAAATGCAATATGTGCGATATTGAAATTGTAAAAGCTACCGAAGATCCTACTTTCCAACAATCTGTAATAAACACGGGCGCGGTATGGGGTACTTTAGCCACTGGAGGTACATTTGGTCAATTAGAAGAATTATTAAATTGTATGAACGTTCCCTGCAAAAATTATGGCACGAAGAAATTGAAACAGAAATGTCTAAAGCTGGTAAAGATGAATATGATGAAGCCATACGTAAAAACGACATAGATGAGGATGGAGTACCTTTCATTACTGTATATCTGGATGGTGGATGGTCAAAACGATCATACGGTCATAATTATAACGCAGCATCTGGAGTGGCAGTTATAATTGGGAAATTCACTAAAAAAGTTTTGTTTATGGGGGTGCGAAATAAATACTGTACTGTTTGTGCCAGGGCAGCTAAAAAAGATGAAGAACCGAAAATCCACGATTGCTTTCGTAATTGGTCTGGCAGCTCTTCCGCTATGGAGCAAGATATAATAGCTCAAGGTTTCTGTTTTAGCGAAGAACAACATGGCATTAGATACAAAAATTTATAGCAGATGGTGATTCAAGTGTTTTTGTGCTATCAAAAACATGTAGCTATGGCGAGTCTATTACCAAAATAGAATGTGCAAACCATGCTATAAAAATCATGGTAAAAACTATATAATTTGAAAAAGATAAGGCGTTATCTGATGTTGCTCGGAAGCAACTTACAAAAAATAATTGAGGATCTTCAAAGTATTGCTCAGTCATCTATTTATAACTGCAGTTTTGAAGATAACCCACTAGAGTCACTTAGAGAAGATTTTCAAATTGGCTTTAATCACACATTTGGGGATCATTCAAAATGCAAGCCATATTTCGGTTGCGAAAATAAAGATACCTTAAATAAATGGTGAATAAAATACGAACTAGTATAGAATAAACAAAAACATGTGCAAAAAAAAATTATTTTAAATTAAGTTTTATTTATTTTTTATGCTTCCATGTTAAAGAACACTTACAAAAAAAATTGGCTCCGTCGCGATTTGTTTACCTAATTTTCTTTGATAGTTCACTCATTGACCTCTGAATACTCTTTGTATTTGTGGTTTTCAGCTCCATTTTTATTTATAGAATTAAGGAATCAACATTTTTAGCTCTGTATCCGTTTTCGTAAACTTTTCTTTTCAGATTAGCCCAAAAAGTTTCAATAGATCGCAATTGTGGAACATTTGGGAGGTTCATTTTCTTTGGCTCAAGTCCTATTTTTTATTCTTCAAATTCTCTATTGTGGATTTCGCGTTATGTGAGGACGCCAAATCCGGTCAAAAATTATTTTTCTTTTGATAATATTTTCGATAAAATTGCTAAGTGCTGGAACACATTTTTGTTGCAAACTTGGGCATTCATAGCTACACCACCTTTAAAAAACTGCTTCGCTGACACCACGTTCGCTTATGGCTAACCACAACAAAACTTTTCCTGGAAACTTTGCCTTACAAATAAATTTAGCTTTTTGGTTTCTTTGTGACTGGAAGACTCAAAATAATGTTTTGGCTGCCATTCATTTCCTTCCACGGTAAAATATGAGTCAAATGTTAAAGTATCGAAATCGACTGTAATCATTTAATATTTTTTCTTCATACCGATCATACCGAAAATACGTACTTTCGTCCCTAATAGCAGGGACGAAAGTTGAACATTTACTCCTTTGAGAAGTACACGCGCGCCCTCTATAACGCCGGGAGGAAAGAATTTCTCATGCGTATTAATACTCGTAACTAGGGACTATTAATTCTGTTGCTACAACAAATCGTTAACCGCTGTCACTACTTTGTACTTACAATGTAGTTTTGTCGTCAGTGAATAACGTACTTTCGACCGGCTATGAAGAAAAATCGTATACACTACGCGGGCCAAAAGTTGAAATCTCGGTCCTGCGCGTATGATGCTCGGCTTCGCCTCGGGGCATCATGACGCAGGCCGAAAATTCAACTTTCGGCCCTCGTAGTGTAATATACTATTAAATAATTTTGGAAATTCTCATTGAAAATCAAAATAGCTGAAATATTACAACAAGCTCCGACTGACATAATCTTTGCACATTTGCAATATTCAACTTATTCAATATTCAACAACAAACAACTTCAATAAATTATAGTACTAATATAATTATTCTAGTATCAATTAGATTATCAATATATTAAGATAAACAATTATCAATATATTCTAGTATGACGTAAATTTTAATAGATATAATGAAAGATCTACTTCAATTTATGTAAATTTTACTTTCAAGTTCTTACTTTAACAATTTTTCTTAGAGCAGTTGCTGATAGTGGCGGATCTACAATATAAATAGAAGTCACTCATGGGGGGGCATTACTAAATGCACCAGTTGGACACACCGATGACAACAATAGCGCCATCTGTTAACGACATTTCCTGTTATTGAAATAATACGCCCTCTTAATTTGATTTTGAAAGTATGTAAAAATATTGTGAACAAAATTATTATCTTTTACTACAGATATCAGATAACTAAACTCTTTTAGATCATGTAATAATAAATAAAAAAAGGGTTTGAACAAATTTTTGGAAGTTTCATAAATTTTAACACAGATAACACAGGTGTTATTAATCTTAGTTCCTACTGAATTAAAACCAAGAATTTCGTCAACAGATGACTCGACAATATAAAAATAGAAAACTACAAAAAACCAAAATTTTGTTGCTATAATCCTGAAATTTTAGATTAAAGCTTGTATTTAGGAAAACAAAGAATATTAGAGTTTTGTTAAAATCGTACCTTTGTGTGGCCACTATGACCGCATTGCTATCACACTCCCGAAAATATTTATCATTCAGAGCTTAAACAATCTCGTTTGTAAATATGTAAATAATTATCAATTATTTATTTATATGACTGATCTCCCAAGAAAAAGATCTAGTAAATGTATATATTGGTAGGATTTCTACTTTATTTGAATTATTTTTGGAAGACTCCCCAATATCTAATTCAATTTTTTACAACCATAATACCGAGCGGTATCAACTTGTAAATTTTTCTTTTTTTCCGGCAGGAGAGAATGCTAATCTACCTGCTTATCCTTTTAGTTTTCATTCACAGTTCATGAAAACCTTTTTCTATATTCCCCGATGATAAATTACCTATTCTATGAACAATAATCTATAAATCAATTTCAAAAATAGTTGAATATTTGGGGGATGTGCTTCCATTGTCCCACTTCTGACTACGGGGTGAATTGGCATTTCGTGCATTTTATTTCCATAAAATTAATAATCACCCTTGGCGTCCAAACTGTATTACACAATGACGTCTTACACATATCACGCAACCGTGACCACCTGACAAGTTTTTATTCTTTACAATCGCGGAACACACTTTGGAGATTCAGTTCAAATTAAATGGTTTCTTGATTTTCTTTGTTTTATTTCGGCCCATATTAACTGTAACCGCCACCGTTCCAAACTTTTGTACATATTCCACTTGGCTAATCTGTCCCTCGGCTATTACTCATCACTCTGCTATTGAAAAATTATTTTGATGGCTTCGCCAATTAAGCAAATCAAATCTAAAATAAACGAATAATATTTTGAAAACTGATCAAAATTTTGAGCCTGCTCCAGGATATAAGTTAAAAAAATATTCAGTTATATTTTATTATGTTATAAAACAGATATCGATGGCACATCTTCTCTTATCCGTTGTCATTTACACAACTACGGGAATAGCTTTTCAAATCCAATTTAAAGCACAAAAGCATCAGCAAGAGAAACTTACCTTTTGTAAATCTACGATTACAATGTGCACAGATGTAAGTTATATTTTCATCATCCCTTTTACGTGTTAATTATCTTTATAAAATGTTTGCTAAGACTTTTCCAACCACGTTTTATTTTTCAACTAATTTATTTTTTGAAACTTTTTGTTTTCCAATTTGTACACTTTTTAAAAGCTAAGAAAATAGTAAATCTTGTCGTGATGCTAGTTTTATTGAGCCATTCGTTTTAGTTAACCGTAAACTCAACTCCAATTTGCCTCTTGAGATTAAACAAGTAGGTATGACAACCAAAAACAAGGACAAAGTAATTTTTAATTTTCATGAACACACTGACTCGTGTTTGTCTTTAACCTTCTTCAATTTAATTATGTAATTATATCCTTCAAGTGTTTTTTTTATATTTAAAAATTTGTCACTCCTTCACGCATTGTTGTGTAACTGACGTAATAAAATGGTATTGTTTCAAAAATGTTATGTGTTAAGTAGTTTTTGAAATAACAAATTGGGAAAAAAATCAAAAGTGGGATTAATCGTCGAAGCTTTGTATTGTTAAAGAGCTGGAAATTTTTTAATTTGGCCACTTGGAAACTTGCACGACATAATATTTCTTAACAACTTCTCTCTTTCTTATCATCTGGAAATTAAGTTGTGCAAGTAGAAAGCTTATCTGGAAAATTTCCTTCGTTTTGTGTAACGTTTCGAAGTCATAAAAGCTTGAAGTTTGCTGAAAATGTGAAAAAGCTTTTCTCAAACTAACTCATTAGCTAGTTTTCCCAGTTGGGATATTTGCTTTTGAGAGACGAGAAATCTCGATAAAATTGGTACCTAAGTATTTTAGTTTTAAATTTTGATTAAAAAATTGTCTATTGTCCTTTAATGGATCGATTCGAAATAGAAATTCACACTTGACGCCATGACAATAAGCGTTTAGAATTTCTCTATGGAATAACGTCATCGATTTAATGAAAGTCACGATTAATTATCGGTTCTGTATGAAATAATCGTTCGATTCACGAACCGATCGACTTGATGCCCAACCTATACATTTTATAATAGCACTCCAAGAAGAAACATTTATTAATTGTATCATCGTCTACCTACTTAATTATAACAAAATCTACACAAATTGTATGTTCTCATATTAAACGATGCAAAAACCTTGAAACGTTGCTTGGTGTAATTGTGATAAGTAGGTACGACCGAAATGTTAATGTTAACATCTAATAAGTAAATAATAAAAATAGCAAAAACGTCATGTAATTACATTTAATACTATGTTACTTAAAACATTTTATACGAATTAATCACGGCATAATTACAATTAGTTTTAACAACTTGAATTGGTTTAGAAAAGCTAGTTTCGTAATTTGTCGCGCGTCGCACATCAATCCACTGCCATCTATTGCACAACGAATGAAGTTGTAAAGATGACGAAATCCTTAGTTTTTTATAATACACTTTTGTCCATACAGGGGTTCCTCAATATTTGCTCAAAATTTAAGATGTAGTTTTTAGAAATTTTAATAGTACTTCCCCAAACAGTTGGAACCCTTTAAAATATTAATTACACCTAGAGCTCAGAATAGAAAGTAAAAGGAGTCACCTGTGTCCTAGACAAAGTAACAAAAAAAGTAATTAGAAAAATTTCCACTAGCGTAAAGAAAAGTTTATTTTATAATTTTAACAAAATTATATGCAAAAAACCCCCATTTCTTCTTTTTTGCATTAGTGACCACCGAATTTTCTAAAACCAAGTCCACTGCCTGGAATAATCAGGTTTTCCCTAATTAAAATTAATAATTTTCGCTGACTTTTCAAAAGGTGGCAAACAAAATTAAAATTATTATACCAATAATAGTTTAATTATTGTTAAGCAAACTAGTTAAATTGTTAAACAAAACAGCAGAATTTTTGATCAAATAGTTGCATTTTTAGATAAAATAGTAACTTTTTTGCATAAAACAGTTAAATTGTTAAACAAACCATTTGAATTATTTAAACCAAACAGCAGAGTTGTGGAACAAAATAACAGAATTTATTAAACAAAGCAGCTGCATTATTTAAGAAAACAGTCGCACTTTTGGTATTTTGATACTATAAACTTTTTCAGAAAACAGTTGAATTGTTTAAAAACAGTCGAATAGTTGAATTGTGAAAAAAAGTTGAATTCATTGAAATGCTTCAATCTTCTAACATCATATGAGTGGTCCAATAGTCTGTTTGCCAGTTCATTTGGATGAGATTCAATTCTACTTTTGTAGTTATCATAAAAGTTTTTGATTTTGTCGTGGATCGAGTTAATCTTTAAATTATGATGGATTACGTGATTTGGTAGATACCATGGAGCATTGCCAATTATTCAGAGCATCTTATTTTGAAACCTTTGCAATATATTTTTTTTAATTAACATTCAATTCCAGGAGTATTTAAATTAGGTACCCATGTGCACAATTAGGCCACCCATGGACCTTTTAAATATTTTCCCTTCTTATGTAAGAGGTCCCTGGTAAATTGGTTTGGTTGTTAAATCAAGATTAATTGAATTGTTGAACAAAAAAACAAGTGAATTATTCAATGAAAAGGAATTAAACTAAAAATAATTCAATTAATTCTTGAACAAACCAGTTGAATTAGTAAACAAAACAGCTAAGTTATTAAACAAACAACAAGGATAATTAAATTGTTGCACAAAAAACAAATTAATTATTGAACCACAAAGCTGAATTGTTGATCAAAACATCTGAATGATTGAACAAAATAGCTAAATTATTAAACCAATGGTCAATCGAAGATAATAATTGAATTGTTGAACCAAAGACAATTGATTTATGCTACCAAAAACAATTAAATTGTTAGACTAAAAATAATTGTAATGTTGAACAAAGCAGTTGAATTATTAAACCAAACAGTTGAATTATCGAACAAAACAATTGAATTATTGAACAAAACAGTTAAATTACTATTGAACAAAACAGTTGCATTGTTGAATTAAACAGTTGCATTGTTAAACCAAAAACCAGTGAATTATAAAACCAAAATTAAAAGGAATTAAATTATAAAACCAAATATATTTGAATTGTTGAACGAAGCAGCTGAATTATTGAACGAAACAGCTGACTTATTGAACAAAACAGTTGAATTGTTGAATCAAAAACAATTGAATTATTCAACCGAAACAATTAAATTATAAAACTAAAAATAATTTTTTTGAAATTGATATACTGATCAAATCAGTTGAATTATTGAACTAAATAGCGGAATTATTGACAAAGACAGTTTCAAAACAGTAAATGAAATTCTGAACACAACATGCGCAACCATACAAGCTGGAACTCGGATGGTAGCAGTTCTTAGGCAGTTCTATACAGCTACCTTTATGGTTTACAAGTAAATAATATTTAGTAGTAATTTTTTATTTAAATTTATACATAGTTTTTTGTTAGTAGTAACAGAAACCTGAATAATTTGATTTATTATTAGTTAATTCTCTAAGCCAACATGATCTCAGAATACTTAATTGACTCTATATAAATTTTAAATTAATATTTTATTTAAGAGTACACTTTTCTTGAAACTTGCAACGCAATATTCTTGATATGACATTTTCAAAATCGGTGACCACAATAATAATATATCGAAAACTACTGCATTGGTTTGTTTCAAACTTTGTGTTCTTTTCTTGGTTTTTCATAATTTGCGAGATTAGGAAATAGCAATAAATCCTTCAAATTGTTTATATAAGAAAATTATATTGCATTTTGTAAATGTGAATTTTACACGAATACTTTACTTTCTCGAACCTCTGATTGGTTCGTTCATTTATTACGTATCCCAACAAAGTGTTCGACCAATGAAATATTCTCATAAACTTTTACAAGCACCGGTAACTCTGTCCGTCTGATCTACATTAATTTTTGTTGTTGTCGTGTTTCTTTGAATCTTCTTAATTCATTAAATAACCAACCAATCGCCGAATTTAAACCTCGGACTAAGGTGATTCGAAAATAAACTCTTGTTATGTCATAAATGTCATTAATCCTTCTTCTTCGTATACCTCACATAGAAGTCTAAAATAATTGAATTATTAAACCAATTAAATTTTCAAACCCAAAATATTTGAATTATTGAATAACCCAGTTAATTATTGAGTCAAACACCTGATTTACTAAACAAAGCAGCTGAATTATTGAACAAATAAAAGCAATTGAATTATTGAGGCGGCCACCATTCCCTAACTCGGATTTTTAAGATTTTTTAGATGAACGATAAAAGAGAACATCGTTCTCAGCACATTGAAAAAAAATTTGCGGTCGGATTACAAATTTTGGAAAAAAAATAGTATTAAAATTTGTATACACATCCGAAGTTTGCCGTGGTTGCGTTAGTCAAACCTGACCCTCCGCACCTTCCGCTCCGGCCGCTACGGACCGTTTTGGCAAACTCTTTACTAACTAAAAATATCTCTCTAGACCGGTTCTACTCGGCAAATTGAGAATGTTGAGCTGCCAGACAGCTGGGAGCAATTGTAGGTTGTGAGTGTCGACCCACTTACAACGCACGGATTGGTAACAGAATGTGTTCAATTATGACGTAATATTACGCAATAATACACTTACATGTGTACGCAGCAAAATCTCACCTAGACGCCCTTATCTCCACCAACAGGCACCACAAGGCCCCCCGTTGTTCGTCACAAACAGGAGACTGCAGGCGGATTCCAGCGTGGAGTCTATCGTATAGTTTATCCGTCACCTCACGGAAAAATTCTACGAAGCCTCTGAATCCTCCAAAAACCCACTAATCCAAGAGCTTGGTAACTACCAACTCGAAGATTTTTCGCGGTATAAGAAACCCAGAGCTATTTTCTCTCTCTCTAGTCGCATCCTCATCACTGAGAAATTGTGATCCCATAGAATTTTCTTGGCACTCCACCTTGGTGGTTTGCCATTGCCTGCCGAAAGAAGACGGTCAGAATAAAATTCTCATCTTGCCCGGATTTCCGCAAGCTCTCGCCTTCAAAGGGCGAGATGGGACCCTCCCAGTACCACTACTCTCAAACGCTACTTTTCTCGCGAAGAGATTTTCTAGGAAGATCACGAGGCGCTACCAGCATCCCCCCCCCCCTCTATGAGATCAGAAAACTCGCAACCCAGAGCCTAAAACCTTTTATTTCAGAGTGAAGAACTAGGCAATATGTTGGCCAGATGAAGGAGATGTGGGGCCAAGCCCCGGTACTCCACTGTACCAAAAGACAAGGCAAGGTACATGTGTTTCTTATAGGAACAAGTAAACTTCAAATTTAAATTAAAAAACGTACCAAAATCTACCTTACCTTAAAAACTTATATTTTAATGCTCTTTCGTTCGGTGAAGCTATTTTTATAAGAAGAAATATGTTTTCCAGTTCGCGTTTTCTGACTCGACCCGAATTATTTTACAAAATAGCTGCATATTTTGACAAATCCTTTACATTATTGAACGAAGAACAATTGAATTATTAAACTAAAAACAATTACCGAACTTTTCAAAACAAATTCTCTAACTTTTACACGTTTTCCATCATTAAAATTGGCACTTTTCCATAACTTTTTGATATTTGAAAATTTTAAAATAAAATTTGGATCGACTATCCGAAAATTTATCGTAATATTATAATATAGAATCAACTAAATGCAAATTAAAAAAATACACTTTATTATTTATTAATTTTAATAAACTAAACGCTTAATTTTCATTATTTTTTTTCAAATTAAATTTTAATTTTTTCAAAGTTCCTACCCAAAGTGTCAATTTCCCTACTTGCTAAAAAATCAAAAATTGCTTAATTTTACCAGGTATTCCAGGTTTCCAAGAGAGGGACCTTAAGTGAAGGTAGTATTTGACATGATCATTTTTATCTTTTGTTATCAAGCATTGGGAGAGAAATGACATTTTTTTATTAAAATTCGATTCGATAAATTGGAACCCAAAATTTTTCTTAAATTTATCATCTTTCCTTTACATTTTTTTAAATTTTTTAATTTAATTTAAATGAAGAAAAGTAACCATTTCCAAACAAAAGTAACTTGAAAGTAACTTTTTGTAATTGAAATAACTCATTCCTAGTTCTGAATTTCGACAACAGAATATAAAATACAAATATTCCCATGTCTGGTGTATTTGGAATATATTGTATCCATTGCATACTTGAATATACTTGTCAAATGTATGTTTTGTTCATTGTAAAGCTTTAAAATAATCGGCTTTAACTTTAAAAATTAAAAAATTTCTTTACTCCAACTATTTTTCGACTTGTTATTTATAAACAATTCCCTTACTCGGAAAATAGGAGTGGTAAACATTTGTATATACTCGTTTCCGTGGTGCGGCAAGTATTCACAGGTGACAAATATTTGTCAAGTACTCTACAAGTACAACATTCCTACCACGAATTAAAAAAGTATTAAAATTTTTTTGAGACTGACCTGTATAAAAAAATAAAAGTTTTACGTTTTTTAGAAATGAAGATGGTTAATGTAAGTGGTGATCATTAAAATGAAAGTGGAAATTATAAAAACTGAAGGAAATCGATCAACTCCCCCCGCTTCCAAGTTCCGACACTTGAAGTGAAATTGTTAAGGTAATTTAAGTTTTCGTATCGATTTATTAAATTAGTAGTGTTGACGACTTCTCAAATTACATACAACAATTAATCAAGCACTGAAAATATGCAGCAGTCAAATTTAGTACGTTTTAATGTTATTTTCCTAAGTTTCAATTTATTGTACATGTTTAGAATTACCAGCACCAGCCCTTAAACGTAGGTATTCTATTAATTTTATTTGTAATTTAGTCATGACTAATGAAAATTTTATTACAAGTAATTCAATTACTCAATTTTATGTCCTTTGTTCGAAACTTTACATCTCGTTGAATAGACAACATGGTGATCACAAACGGATTCTAGTCTGACGCTTCCTATTCGACTAAGCGCGTATACGCTTCACAACTTGAATCGTCATATCCGATTAGAATATTAAAAACGTGGTAATCTTAGAAGAGGATTGAAAATTATAATTTAATTTAATTCGCAGTGGGATATTTCCACATACGAGGCGCCACTGTATAGGTAAATAATGTATTAAATACATGCCTATTCACGAATACATTCTACGTACATATAAATTTAGTAGAGGTATGCTGTTCATGGTTAATTGCTGAAAACCGATAACCATAAACACACGCAACCGTATAGTCACGATATTCTTAAATTAAATACCATACAATAACATTTCCATTATTTATATTACACAAATATAATATGTACGTAACGTTTAAATTTAAAAAAAAAACAAATGCCACTGCACTGCGGAATGCCCATGATTATACTAAGTTTTTTTTAAGTATGCAGTAGAAGATTATACACCAAAGAATATATTGACAGCCGATTGGTTAAAATTATAAGTCGCCCCATCTACATGTTATAGTCAGAAATGGGAGAGGTATCGTAAACCTTTTCCTCCGAGAAGTAAGTTCTGGGTTCTGGTATACGTTCGAGAAAGATGTGAAGTTGTACGTTCATCTGTACGTATTTGTCTTAAATTATTTATTTCTGAGTTGGCCAATGTTCAATATTTTTTGTTGAAAAATGAAAAACTCAATAAAAGCTATCATTCCAGTTTTTTTTCAATAACTTGAAAAGGTGAAATGTATCAAGAAAGTACCAACGAATGATATTTGACTTTTTACACTGAACATTTTTGATTTCTGTAATATTTTTGATAGCTTTCATAGTTTTTCAACAAAATTCACGATTTTCATGACACACCGTCTTTCTTTTATATTACATATATACATATATTTTTTTATCATATATAGGTACGAGTACTACATTACTTTTACAATTAATATTTAAAATAATAGCGCAATGCTAACGATGAGATATTGAGCCTTCAGCACCGCAACCGACGCCGTTGAGCGATTAAAACCTGTTCATTTAAATATCGATTAAATTTGTAAATGTCGTTGGTACTACTGATGCAATTAACTCTCGAGTCGATTAAATAACTTGACATTATTAGATTTTCTTTTAATAGAAGAAAAATAATATAGAAAACATTTATTTGTTGGCTACCTAACTAAAAACCTTTAAAAGTTTTTTGATCTCGTATTACAGTTGAAATTTAATTCGCAGAAATCCTCAAAGAGCTAATAGCTGCCGGCTCTCCATATACTTCCATTGACCAAATGTTCAAATGACGGAATAAACACCCGAAGCGCATTTGAGATCAGTATTTTGTATTAACTTGATAATATCATTAAGGGATTTTTCTCGTTGTTCACTTTTAATATTAATAATAATACGCGTATATTATATACCAAAGGAATAAAGTTTCACTCCTCGTCTCGAGGTGGAAGTTTATTTGCACGAGATATAAATACAAATTTTATTTTTTTTAAAGTAGATATAAGACGGCAAGTATGACGGTAACTATCAGCACAATAAACTCTTCAAAACTAAAGGAAAGTTTAAATTGATTGAATTGTTAGAAATTAAAAATATTTATAATATTTATTTTAGTTCTTACGAATAATTACTTTCTGTGTTTCAAATGATTACTACACTAGCGTTTATTAAAACATTAGTACAGCAATTTAGAAAAGTATTACTTTGGGCTGCACGTGCTTTAGAATCAAGAAAAAATTCAAAAAATTTTGTTGAGGTAATCAACTTGTTTTGAAACGTCATACACAAGGTAATACAAAGTCTCTACCAAAATTATTAAAGTGGTGGACAGGGGTTCACTTAATTCTATGATTTACTACTAATTTGTTTTTGAAAATATTTTCTTGAAATATTTCTTGCCTTCTCTTTTTTGAGAACTGACACCACCACTCGGTGCTAATTTTGCACTTTTTTTTAAATTTTGCTTTATGACCTATTTCCGACCTATTATAATCTATTCTCGCTAGGGAGCGTGTTGCATAATGTAAGATCTTAATAATTATAATGTGAGAATTAAAAGTACTTTTTGTTCTAGGTGCACAAGTAACTATTTAAACAGAGTCAAGTTTGTGAGCTTCTTGTAAAATTTGTTCTAAGCTACATATTTTTAAATAGTTGAGAATCAAGCAGCAGCTTATTGAGATTAAAAAATCAAATGTGTTGGAATGGGACGCTGAAATAGCCTTGAAGTAAAGTGGAAATGTTCCATATTTTCTGCTTTAAAAATTGATGAACCTACAGCCACTTCGACGCTTATTTGTATCCGATATTTGCTTTCAAAACAATTCAAATAAAAAATAATGTAAAATTTATTTTAGGTTGGAAGTCATATTTCTCAATTTACATTCACATTAAATTTGAGGTTTTCGAAAAATATTCCAAAAACTAAAAACACTGCAACAAAATCCCTATAAGATTGATATTTTGTAAATTTAATTAAACCCGAGTCCTTCGCTGATTGCTAATCCTAAAAATCTCCCGAGCAACTTTTTGTTGAAATAAAAACCAAAACTTTATTGAAGTAAGAAACTTTAATATTAAAATTATTTCTCCAGTGTAATTTCAAAATTGCTTAAAACTTATAAGTTCCATTTTACAACCACAGTTTGAAAATTTTGGTTCGTACTTTTTAAAAATATAATTAAATTTGCCATCCAAAATTTAATCAAGAACGAAATGAGGCTGCAAAGTTAGGAACTTGAGATTGTACGTTACTGTCAACGCCATCATTTACTTACAAGGTATAATAAAATGTAATAGACTAAACTACTCCAACAAATTATTACCGAATGCTATAAAATAAATTTTTATAAGGTTCATTTTATTACCAAGCAATAAACAAATAACCGCGTGGTTATTATAATTTCAACTTTTTTTTTCGATACACCATCTCCACTACAAAGAAAATATTAGTGATGATTTACTGTAAATACTAAAGGAGATTTTATGACTTAAATTAATTATCTTTCAATTCTAAACTGCGGTCAGTTAAGCCGCGAATTAAGCGCGAAAGTTAAGAAACGCTGGGCGAGATTTGCATACGAAGCCGGTGCTTGTAAAGCTACACATTACAAATTCCGGATATGTATTTACTATTTTCGTTCTTTTACATTTCAATCTTTAAGTTATTTATGTAACTGTATTGATTTTCTACTTTATTGTGTTAAAGATTTATATTTCCAAATCTTGTTTTGCAAAATATATGTATCTAAAATCAAATGGAAATTCAGTTTTAAAATAAACAAGGACTTATTTTCAGACAAAAAATATCCAAACAAAAGTATCAAAAGTAGCGAAAATGTAAATAATATAAAGTAAAATATTTCTTCAGTCAATGCCTTATTTAATTATTATTGTAGGTGTGTGGGTGTGTAGCGGCCCTAACGCTTTATTTGTACTTGCTAAACATAAATGATAATTAATCAGCTGCAACAATTAATTATTTTTGTTTATATAGAAGATTTATTATTAATTCCCGATAATATTTACAGAAAAGTTGTGATTTTAAAAAATAATTTATTACTCTTATTACGAGATTAGTTCAAGAGCCAACGAATCGGTCCCTTTCACATTTTATCTCGAACGATTTAGTCCTGAAAAATTAAAGTCCTTCGTTTAATTCTCTAAAAATAAAGTTACTATTTTATTGTAATAGCCGCAAGCGAGAATTTTGTTTCTCAAAATAGAACGACATTACAATTTCCTTTGGAAAACTTATTTATGTAATAAAAGTATCGTAAAGCGGCGATTTTGGTATTTATTATGAAAAAAATAATGAAAGAATTTTGATAAAAGAGTATTAAACTATTTTATGGTTAGAGGTTACTTAATGAAATTCGAGTGGCCTAAGATAACAACAGTTCGACCAAGCTTACAAGTTGCAGAAAATATGGAAACCGTCTTGGTCGACCAACCAAAAATGAAGAATAAATTTTTCCCAAGGCAGGCGATTTAAATAAATATTGGCAAAATTGTTCTTGTTGTTTATCTGGTGAACATTGATTGTTGTGAAATTTTCATTTTTCTTGGTAAATGTTTGGTATTTATGTATAATTAATTACATTTGTTACAAAAATTAATATTTCTGGAAATGGGGAAACGAGGTCGAGCGTTGACCGTTTATCAAATTCAAGTGGGTTATCAATTTATTGTCAATTCTAATGCCTTAGTTTAATAATAAATGTTTTAATATTTTATTAGATAAATCGATCCCTTCATTTTTAATAGTTTATTATTTATTTACTATGTTTTTGTACATCGACAAGTGTGAACCACTTCCATTCCATTCCATTAAAAGACAATAGAATGAAAGGTGAAGCCACATAATTATAATAAAATTCTTAATTTAAAATTTTTTCTTCTTTAATTTTTTATCTTTAAGAAGCCTTCTTTATAATACCGTAAACCGGGGCTACTTTGCTCCACTTTTTGGCTCTTTTGAACAAAATCATAATTGTTACGACAGTTGTCAGAGAGAAATGATCGGGAACGTTTTTTAAACAACTAAAACTATCTAAAGAACACGTTTAAGTACCTTAATGACCAGTTTACAATGTTTTCTATTTATTTTTATTTTCTGAAGTGGAGCAAAGTTACCCGGGGTTCGGGTAACTTTGCCCCACGTGGAAAAATAGATGATTTCTCATAGTAAAAATGAACTGGAGTAAAGTAACACACTTGATTTGAGTAGTACAACTCTTTAGAAGTGTATTCTTTCAATAAATGCATTTTGGGAAGAAAAACAAAATCATAGGTGGTATCTGTAGAAATGTCTATATTAAACCTCATGAAAAGAATACAAAACATGTTATTAAATCATGAATTATATTTGTTAAGAACATCAAAGGTTAGTTAATGTCATTTATAAGTTCTGGGATGCTGAACATGCCCCTTTTGTTGATTTTTTGGCGGATTTATACTACCAACAATCTCTTCCCAAGAGTAATGGATTGAGTCCTTTTTTTCTGGCCATTTCCAATTTCCTTTCGCAGTCTTAAACATAGCACTCACTACAGCACCTTCTTCATTCAGACTTTCAATGACGCCAGGATAGTATTCATCTTGATAAATCACGACAACGAAGGTGTCCACTTCCTTTTTTATTGATTGAATGGTTGGTTTATTTGGTTCCTTGTTTTCTTTTGCCATCATTTCAATTTGTTTTCTACTGAACGATTCCCAGTCTTCATCTGAACTTTCATTGAGATTTAATTCCATTTCACTTAAAATGTCATCGCTGTCATCATAACATCTGCGGCTTTTCTTTCTGAGGGCTTCTTAATCTTAGATTTGACACTTTCATTAGAGGTTTTACTTGTGCTAGCGAGAGAAATCAGAGTGTTATCTAGCATTTCTTCATTGGACAGGCTTTTACCTGCTGGAAGTTGTACTTTCTTCCTTCTTGTAGGGTTTGTGGGCTTATCGCCTATTAGAGATTTGGTTGTTTGCACAAGCTCTAAAATGCTGAGCTCACAGCTGAGGGTTCAACTGCTTTTGGCCTATTCTGTCTAGTAGAGGCTGTATGTCACATGGAAGTATCCCAGTTTTTCTAAATCCGCTTTCAAGATTTTTTCATATTGGGCTCCAAGTCTTCCAGAAGTTTTTTAAGCAATGAGGGGACTTTTGTGGCTGGGGCAAAGTTACCTCATTTTCACCAGAAACCTAACCTATGAAACTAAAAAATTTATAAGTTGTGAAAAACACTTAATAGGTTGATCTTAGCAATGTAATTTTGTTAACAAATAGTTGTACTCCATAAATAAACACTTTTGCTTACCTTTAGATGTCTGCAAACGGGTTGAAAATACCACTTTTTTTAAAGTAAAATATCACCAAAATGTGACTCAACTTTACAAGCCATACAAATCAACTGTCCAATATGGCGGAATGGCTTGAAAATGATGTGTCACCCTCCTAGTGGTGCTACCTATCGAATAAACTCAAAACAAGGCGTTTGCAGTTCATTGGTTTGCTGTCATGTTGCGCGGAAACATTTTTCGTCTTTGGGGCAAAGTAACCACCTGTGGTGCAAAGTAGCCCCGGTTTACGGTATGGAAATTTTAAAAAGTGAATATTTATAAAATTGGATCTGAGGCTCACCCAGAAATTTGCGAGCACCAGGGGGTTTAGTAACTTAGAAAAGCGAAAATAATAAAAATGTACCAGTTACCACCTGTTCAGTTGGAAGAAGTAGGGTTAAAAGCAATCATATCCTCACTGCAATACTAATTAAGAGCAAATCCATGAAGGAGCAGGGGAGAATAATTATTAATCACTTAGATGCATTATTTTGCATTTAAAAATATTCTAGATTGCATAATATAATTGTTGGTTATCCCAATCCCATCCTCCCCTCTTGATGGATCTGCCTTTGTAACCTATTTTTTTGCATTTCTACTAATAAGTGAATATTTTTGAATTCACTCTGTATGTACGTTACAGACTTACAGTTAGACTATGTAGCTTCTAATCTTTTCATTCTTTCATCAAGCTGTCATTCTTTACGAAAAAATGGTAAAACTTTGTTTACACCCAAAATTTTGACATGATTTTACATGGAAACCAAGCTTTTTCTTTCGTGAAAGGAAAACAAAAAAGTAGATTTTAAATCGATCTATCAATTACTTCAAAATATATAGTAAATCATTTTTAAATCATACTTATTTAAAAAAACATTAATTATGTGGCATTGTAACGTGTTAATTTATTTGTGTCCGCCCGTTGGTTTTGGTTTTTAATGTTGTCAATTTTTGTGACGTTAGATGTCATATTTCCAACTGTGATCATTACACATATTCTATTTAGGAATAGCAGGTAGTTGGCCTTAGCCTTAGTTGTTATATAACCAATTTTTTGTAGTTTTGGTTTACATTGCTACCAGTCAAGAAAATATGCAATAGTGATGCGTAATGCAGACTTGTATGTATTATGCTGACGTCACAGAGGATTGCTTAAAATGTATCTATATCTTAAAATTAAAGCGTGCTTGTACGGTTTTGAATTAAAATTGTTTAAATTTTTATGATCTATTGGAAATCATTAAAAGGGGTGGAGTTTTTACGGTTTCACGGCATAAATTTTCATTTTCGATAAAAGACTTTGAGGTGTGTCTACACAGCATAATAAAGAAGTACACTCGTAGACAACTCGTATTTATTTAGTTCGTCGTAAAAAATGAACGGCAATCAATTTTACTTACAGGCGAGGCTAAATGTAATAAGATTCACTATTTATTGTCAATATAAAAGAGATGTTGTTTGTCTGTTAAGTGAAAATGAAAAATTGGCAATTTTATACAATAGAAAATTAATTCTCGATTAGTAACTTTTATAAATAGGAAAATTTAAGTAACAACTTTTTGAAGAACGAGCCAAAGCAGTAAAATTTTAAACGTAGTTCTAATATACTAAAAGTTCTATTTTGTGAGGGAAATTGTCTGGAATATTGTGTTGTGCTGATTAAAATGAGGTCATACTTTAGCCATCGAGATAAATTGTGCTAATTGAGTTGAAATTATTCCCTAGTCGTCTTGTTTCCTGTTATGAAGTTAGAAATTTGCAATTCAAGTTTTCCGTTTTCGTTGCTATATTATTATTATTTAAATTTGGAAATTTAAAATTGTAAATTGTTGAAAATCCATTAACGAAAATTGTGAAAAGCTTTATGTTAACAGTAAGTTAATATATAAGTGTCAAATTAACCAAATTGAGTGTCTTTCTGACCGTTTGACCTAGTTTCGCATTCCACACGGAAATTTTAGTTTGAATTTTGAAAAACTTACAAATATAATATTTTGGTAGATACTTATTTTTAAAATTTTCCGCATCATCTTACATCAAAACGTTTTGAAAAGCAATTAAATCTTTTAAGTCTTCCTAAGCACGCATAAATTTTAAATAAATGTTCGTGAAATCGTGAATAAAGCTTTCGTTTGTTCTGAATTTGTGAAAATTGTATACAGACGGTAAAATTATTAAGTTTATAAATAAGCATGCAAACTATGTAGAGCAATTAAATAAAATTAGAAGTCGTTATTGCGATTTTGACGCAATAATTCGTAAGAAGCGCTGTCGAAGCTTTAGTAATTTTTCATAGAAGATTAAACCATTTATTGCGTCCTATTTGTAATAATCAACCAAGTGGAAATCTGCACGATTTCAGGCGAGTCCAATTTTTAATTACAGGATTAACGATCGATTCTGTATTTTTTTAATCTTTTTCGTCCAAAAAAACTATTTATACCAGGAGCGGATTGGCATTAAAGTGTTTTGATTTAAAAATTTCTCTATTAAGGATGAACCTTGCTGATCAAATAACGAAATAGAAAAAAATCGCGAAATTTATATATCATCCTTTTCTTGATTTTTCTTGACCCGTTCCCAATTAATATTTTTTCCCTTTAACTTTCTTATATTAGCTGTTTTGATGATTGTCACCAGTAACAATAGAAAACGCGATTACAGGAACATTCTCAATCTGGTATAAGCAACCGTGAAGTCTTAATGCTGAATCATTTCTCTAGAAAAAGCGAACAAAAACAGGTTAGTACCTCGGAAAGCAATTTTATCGGTGCATTATGAATTCGTCATCCATAATCAGATTGGTAAATTGCTAGGGGTCAGACTTCTTCGCACCCACGAAACGCAATGCTGATCTTGAAGGACAACAAATTCAAATTAAAATTCCTTTTTAAAAAAGTCGAACCTGGATAAATTACAATTTTTTCAAAATTAATTTAGTATAATAATTTAAACACAACATTAAAACTGTTTTCAAGAGGACTCAGCCATGCGTTAACATCCGCATTCTCGATTGTGCCAGTTCCGCCATTGACTTTAGGGTGCGAATTTTAAGAAAAAACTGCCTAGTTTTATATTTGTGCTTTGCAATTTGTCTAATTAACTACAGTTTGATACAAAGAGATTCCAGAACAACAAAGAAGAGACAATTAGTATGCTCTGTAAAGCCCAACATACATTGACGCACTGCGCCTAACAATTAACAACTCTCTCGACTCTCGGTAGTTTTCTTAGAAATTCTGAAGGATATTATTCAAAATATTGAAAATTCACTCTCCCCTCCGGCAAAGCAATTATTGTTATTTGATTTGTATTCAAGTGTCAACATAGATGTTGCAATTTTAACTGGGTGTTCGCTACTATTGCAAATTTCATCTGATTTACAATTAAAATGTTTGTTTTAGATGTTTTAGATAAATTAATTAATTTCTCCACTGAAGATATCGAATTGGTGATCTGAATAATTCGTATCATGTAAATTGTGATGGTGGTACATAGTGTGAATCACGATATTGAAGAAGTAAAATTACTTTCCGCTGCGTTTGACATGTACAATTGAAGTTACAAAAGTGCAAACATAGTCAACCATGACTGTCGAGCTCTTTTATTTTTATTTATTTCGGAAAACATTGAACAGCATAGATTACCTACTTTAAATTTTAAAGAACACAAGAAGCTGTGTTATTAGAGAGATAAAGAAAAGAAAATCAAAGTCAAATAAAATGTAACGTGAAATTTGAACCACGACGCGGAAAAACTTGATGAAATCGATTTGACTATCACCCTCGATATCCTAACTTCCTATTCGGCTCTTGCCAAAATTATGTATTCACTTGTTTCAGAGGTGTTTCAATGTCAAGGTCATCCGTTAGACTAAATCCTTGGCAAGGAATTAAACCAGAGAGATAAATCACACTTTCGCAAGTTTAGCCCAAATTAATAATTGCTGTGCGTTTGCACGATAATCTAGATAATCGTAGTCGAAAAAAATTGTTTCGGAAACGTAAACAAAATACCAAATCCCCCTAAAGGTGTTTTTTATCGAGCAACTCCCGAGAGTTGTATTGTACACTAACCTATTTTATGGTAGCGATTGTTGTATGAAAAAATGAGGATGGAAAGTAATTGGAAAAATCGTAAATTGTTGGACTGTCGAAATTTTCATGAGGTGAAGTCGACTGTAAAATTTCCTCTCGGGCATAGTTTTAAATGTACTACAGTAGATATGGTGTAATTCGGCTGGCGAGACGACAGTGACATTGACCCGACTGCCGACGCCCTCGACGCTGCATCATTGATTGTATACAAACCCCACTCTTGCGCTCCACCCAGCAATGACGCTTTTCCGACCTTGAGCGAGGTCGCGCACCCAACTGTATCAATATCAGCTACTTTGATCAATATTACATTTTCATCCAAATTACTTTTAATGGAAAAATTGTTTAGTGCTTTTCCTTTTCCAAATTTTTATTAAATAACAAAATCGATAGTTCAACATTTTCCACTTAAAATTGATTTCCCTAGTTTGGAATGGTCACGATACTAAATTACCAAATTCTTGTTGTCACAGTAATTAACGATGGAAAAATGGTTGTTCAAACAATTTTTTATATCGAGAAAGAAATGTCGAGAAAATGAAAGTATGGACGACCTTCTCCTAAATGGGTTAGTTGTACTCTCCATAAACTTGGGTATCAAATGTTTATGATTTCTTGCACGAAAATAACAAAACTTTACTTTGGGTACTCACTGCTCGTGTCTTTTCCTTATCAACTGGTACATCTCATTTTTTGGTATATGCCATTAAACATATTATTAAATATTTCGTAGTATTCTATTGTATTCGTAGTAAATATTGATTATTAGTTCGACTTACTACAACGCAGCGCATGACATGTAGAAGTGCAACAGAATTTTGATTTAATACACTCGAATTTTTTTACGTTACAATTAATTATCAGTTTGGATTTTAATTGGCACACATATCACACTCTTGAGGGTTACGTAATAATTCACAAACAATGTGGGTTTGTGTCCGGTTATTGATAATGACCACTTCAGTCTTCCAACAGGAAAATAAACAAATAATGATGAGAAACGGTTAAAAAAATTCCATGTTTCAGCTTTTCCTGAATAGCTTTTGACAGAATCACGTTCTAGATGTTTTGGGTTTTTTGGTAAGCAATGTTTTTTGCTGATTAGTGATGTAGCGGATGATGCCGCTATAAATTCAGTTTTATTAAGAAAAACATTCTTTGATGATTTCTGTAGATCTGGATTTTACTGTAAAGGTCTGACTGCTTTGACAAACACACCGTGTTTCCAAAAAACAAGCATTTCTCTTCACAGGCCTGCGTATGAGTTGAGAATAAAAACACGGATGATGCGACAGCCATCATTATGTGTAATTGTTCATTACTTATATAAAAAAAAATAATAAGTTCTATAAGATGCTTATGTATCAGTTAGAGCCGAATGATTGTGGTTTTACCATAATTTTTGAGTTTAGATTTCCTCTTCAAGGATAACTAGAAATTTTGCTTGAATTCCTTTGTTATCTTCAACTGAGAAGTAACGAGGGTTGATGGAACTTTGAGATCCAAGTCTTCAATTTCGGTTTTCATTTATTTACATTTAAATGTTAACGTTTACTGCCTGTGTTATATCATTTTACGAATTTACGCTTACCTTTTCCATCAGTGAGAGAATAAATTACGATATAGTTAGTTGGTGTTTTTTATCTTGATAAAACTCATAAACCTCGCACATCGTCGCTATGTAGCTGTGTATCATGGGTCATCATCTGTTTATCAAGAGATAAACAAGTTAAGTCTTATCTTTAGATAAATTTTTAAGTTAATGTAGTAACTATTCAAACAACGACTTTTGTTGTTCCGTCATCTAATCTAGAATACAATTACTCTGGAGTTCCTGTGATCTAAAAGGCGACTAGCCACTTAACAGCTTCAAGAGCGGGGAATATTGTAGACTTCGGTGTTTGTCTTAAAACAATCTGGTAAAACAATATGCAAAATGAGACTGCTTTATTATCATACAAAAGAATAGTTTGAAATGTATTTCAATTTTCAGAATATGAGAAAAACATTCGACATTTAACACAAAAACAAAGCTTGAATCGAAGGTTTCCTGTCCACATTGAAATAATTTAAATAACTATTGATGACTCAATAAAAACACAAAATAGTCCTTTAAGCACCCTAAAGGGATACATCAAACAAAAACATATATTATAAAAGAAATATAAACAGAGAAAAACCAATATGTCCTAATTTAATTCAGTAATAATTAATATTTGATATTTTTTTCTCAGGTGGGCGTAGCGTGGCGGAACAATTTTTAAGTTGCGCAACCGTTCATCCAGGCTCAGCACAGCTACCTTCCTACATGATGACTATGTGAAAATGAGATAAATGTTTTTAAATTAAAATTATTTTGTGTTTTGACAAGTATAATACCAAATGGTTTTTATGATTTGTTAGGACTGCAGGAATGCATGAGGAGTGCTGTAGTAGAAATAAATTCTAAATTTTGAGATTTCCATATTATGATAATTATAACATACTAATAAAAATAGTCACATTGAGTTTTACGAAACGTGATCCATCTGTTTTTGATTTATCTTTAGAGAATAGGCGAAAGGTTGGCGTCTTGATGACTTCGTTGTGATGAACTTGAAATAAATTTCTTAAATTTCTTATGTACCTACCAGTAATATTTTAAATGTCAAGAAAATAGCAATAGACGTCTAACACTCCTCCAACTTGGAAATATTTACAAGTACTTACTGTCAGGAGATGTAAAGTGATTTATCAATCCCACTGAACATGACTAAAATATTTTAATAAAATTTTTAAAAATACTCCATTTTATGCTACAGCAATATTTGTTCAATTTGAAAATGAAGATTTTAAAATCTCTCGGAAAAATGCAGGCTTTCTAAAATATTTCCAAGAGCTAAAACTGAAAAACATGTAAAAACAGTCTGCCGGTAAAATGCTTAGTGTCTGGTTATCTGCTTAGGTACATCAGCAGCTGAAAATAAATAGAATTTCCAAAACAAAATTATTTATAAAGCAATATAAAGGTTAAATATTTACAAAAATAAAAATTGAAAGGTTTGCAGACGAGTGAAAAGGCTTTTAATATAAAATAATAACGAATCCGACTTTGATATGTTAAAATAGTTTTAGAGGATTAAAAAGTTTCGAAAATCCTAGCCTGAAGACATTTTCTACCTTGTAAAAAAATTTAAAGAGGAACTGGGATTCGTTCGGGAATTTTGATTCTAATGGCCAAAATGAGGTCAGGAAGGGTTATAAAATTGATGAGAAAAGTGACCCCAATTTTTATTTAAATTTTTGGTTTCATTTTCATATTAATGCACATCACAGCAACACTCGATGAGTATCGATCGATGCTAGAGATTCATGCCTGCTCGACTGGCCGTCTGTCAATACACCTAATATTTGTTTGATTTTAATATAAAAGTCATCCTTTTTGTGAAATGTCTTGAATTGAATTCTTTGCTGAATACTTTCGGGATATACGAACCAAGGTGAATCTTTCAAGGAAGATCATTGAAAACGTGCAAGAATTTCCTCTATAAATTGATTTATCTCTGAAATGTTTTGTGGGAACAGTTTTTAATCTTTTGATAGAAAAAATATTAAAAATTACGAGAAGAATGAATTCGAAGCAGAAAAGTATGTCAGGTGCAAGGAAAGCCAGCCGTAAGAATTAAGTTGTTACGTAACTCTCCCTAATTTCTATAAAACTATTAAGCACTTTTAAATTTTAACTGACGAATTCAAACAAAAATTTAAAAAAAGATCGGGAGTTGATATTCCCAAATAGGGTTAATAAAGTCTGCATTTATATAAATTTAATACGAAGAAATTTACTTCAACTACTTTCAAGTTACACCTTACAGATTTATATTGTAAAAATACAAAACTGTAATGTGAAATTCAAACATAATAAAACAAATAGAATTTTATAGCGAAATAGGCAATTGTCGTAAGCAATTTTGTTTGGTAATCGCTACTAACGCTTCGTGTATGGAGTTAACGGAAGAAACCGATAGCGAAATTTACTACAGTCACAGATGTAGCAAAGCAGTTTGGCGAAAGCTGCACAATTTCGATCATATAGAAACAGACTTTTTTTGACACCATTTCGTACAAACAAGATTGAGTCGAATTTTGCCTGCCGGCTAGAATAACGTAAATATTAAATGTTGCATACAGGAATTATTTGCCGCCAACAAAGCATTAAAATTTTATGTTTACCTGATTTGCATAATATTTTCATTAGGAAAGTTGTTTACATGAAAAGTTTAACTCAAATATAGAAATAAAATGTCGTCCAATTATAAATAGATTTTCATACAGAATTGTTTATTTTTTATAGCTTTTGTTTATATTAACTTACATTTTGCTTTTTTTTTAAAGGAAATGTGGATTATAATGGAAAACTGTATGAAAGCTTTTAAAAAGCTTTGAAACTTGAACGTTGATGTAAGTGATCTAGAAACACGCTTGTTTTCATGCTGTATTCGTGATAAAATGTTCTTCATTGTTTGTTGTTTTTGAGATAAGAACGAAAGGTTATGAAGAATTGGAATAAGTTAACAAAGAAAGCCAATGACCATGACGCTGCTACCCCAAGGGCGTCCAACCTGTCGCGACGCCAGACGTCATTCACCTGGATATGTACGCCTCCTATTCAATTTCACCCTTACCACATATGCAAATTAAACGTGATGCCAACATAATTTAGAGTGTAAAATGGAATTTACAAAGTGGAAGTACATCACATTCCGTTATCTAATTTATTCGCAAACATTTGCATGCATCCTTACGAATTCTTTAAAAAATTTCCTAGATGAAATCGAAAATTTTATTCAAGTGTAGGAAAATTATCGACATTTATAAATTTTTCAACGTGGTGAGCATTTGTGGAATTGAAAAGTTCGAAACGCTGGTAACTGATTCGGTAAATAATTCAATAACTTGAGTAATGATTTTGGGATTCTCATTTCTCCCATTCAACCATATCACACAGTGTCAGTTTATATTAGGTATAATAAAAAATTAGACTACGTGATTTGATATTAGGCTATTACCCCTGACAAATTTAAAATTTTTACCCTTTATGTTGATTAATTAAGTAGTAAAGTAATTTACTCTTGACGTTACAAAACATTGATAACCGTGATATTGGCAACTAGAAAATCGGGCGGCCTTGTGGCCGCCATTACTTTCAGAATAGTAATTTTTTATTATATTTATAGTTGGCATATCACAGTTGGCACGAATATTCTTTTTATTGTCCTTTTTCGCCATTCTATCTTATTTTGATTTAATATCAAATTAAAAACTTATTGATTGGTTTATTATAAACCATGCACCTTATACTTTTACCACTTTTATAAAGTCGTGCTGTTCCGTCACTGTCTTGTTATTTTTATTATTTGTTTAAGTAATTTTGTTTTGTTGACCTCCGATTTGTAGAAAGATAAATTAATACACTAATGAGAGCTGTCTTGCAGAATAACATTTCGTCTAAACTTTGGAAGATGTGCCCATCTGGAAATACGGTCGAATTACAACGAGGGGTCATTCTTGGAGTACATCTTCTAGTAGTACTTACATTTATATCTTTTAAACTCTAATATAACCCTTTAATCCTACAATTCCTTCATTCCAGAATCATATGACCTTGCTGCGGTGGATTTTTCAGGACATTAAGTATGTACAGGATAAATACGTATTCGAGGACATCGCTTGTAGAGCTAGAAATAAGTTATTTCAACTACTAAAAGTTACTTTTTTCACACAAAGTTCTTTCAAGTTACTTCGATTTTACTTTTTATTATTTTTTTTCTTCAAAAACGCAAATTTAGAAAACCTTTGAATAGTTAGGGAACTTTAGATTTATAAGCAAAGGTACGGTAAATTAACCCTTTAGGTAAGGAAAATTTTTAAATATAATTTTGTACTAAGCTATTTTTCTATATTACAATGTTAGGATGTATTTCGTTTAGTGGATCTATATTTAATTTATCGAATGTCGAAAAGTCAGGGAAAATTACTAATTTTAATCATGAAAAACCTAGAAAGTTAGGGAAATTGTTCTGAGTAGTTCGAGGGAAACCCTGCTTAATTATTGAATTTAGTAATTCAATCGTTTTTAGTTCAAAATATAATTAATTTGTTAAAAACTGCAACTACTTTGTTAAAACTGCAACTACTTTGTTAAACTGCCAATACTTCAATTGTTTTGTTCAATAATTCAACTGTTTTGTTTACAAAATTCAGCTGTTTATTCAATCAGTTTAAATAGTTCAATAATTCAATTTATTATTCAACAGTTCAAATATTTTTGACTTGATAATTTAATTGGTTTTGGTTTATTAATTCAGTCGTTTTTGGTTTAACAAGGTTTTTGTTTCGTTCGACAATTCAACTGTTTGGTTCAACAGTTTAACTCTTTTGTTTAATAGTTCAACTGGTTTGTCAATAATTTGGTTGTTTGGTTCAATAATTCAACTAATTCATTCAGTAATTCAAATATTTTGCTTCGATAATTTAATTGGTTTTAGTTTAATAATTTAATTGTTTTCGGTTCTACAATTCAATTATCTTTTTGATTCAACAATACAATTGTTTGGTTCAATGCAATTCATCCATTTTCTTCAATAATTCAACTGGTTTAATTTAATTATTTTAATTTTTAATAGTTGAATTGTTTGATCAATCATTATTTTTGATTCAACAATTCAACTGTTTCTGAACAATTTAACACATTTTTCAATTATTAGAGTGCTTTTGCAACAATTCAGCTGTTTGATTCAAATAATTCACTGATTGCTTCACAATCTAATTATTCTTGTTTAAAATTTAATTGGTTTTGGTTTAATAATTCAGTGTTTTGGTTCAATGATTCAGTTTTCCTTGATTCAATAATTCAACTGTTTCTTTAAAGTTTTAACAGGATTTTCAATAATACAACTGCTTTTTCAACAATTCAGCTGTTTTAAATAAAAACGCTGCTATACTTTGCCAAAAATGCAACAGTTGAATTGTTTTGTTATGTTTTGTTCAATAATTCAATTATTATTATTGGTATAAGAACAATAATTGATCTAATTTTAATTTTTGTTTACCATGTTTTGAAATATTTTTTGAAAAATTGTCAATGTTAATGAGGAAATCCTGAAAAGGTCAGGAAATTAGTTTTGGAAAACTATAATGCTTTGAAAGATCAGCTCATGAAGTAAAAAAACTGAAAGCCAAAAAGTAGATGATTTAAACAGAAAATTAAATTGGAAAGGAATACCGAAGTAACTTTTCGTGATGCAAAAAAGAAGAAATAGTTTTTCTTATATGTAATTTTGTTAAAATTATACAATAAAATTTTCTTTACATAGTTACACAAATAGAAATAACATTTTTCAACCTTCTTTTTGATTACTTTTGCTTAGGGCATAGGTAACTTTTACTTTTTTGAAAACATTGTCGTTCCGAACCTTGCACTTGGGACCCGCCTCCGATTGACCAATAACTCGTTATGCTTTCATTTATTTATTTAGCTTATGGCAAAAAAGAAACAACAACAAATTATTTCACAATCAAAGAGTGAGAAGGAGATTTTCGTGGAAAAGAATTACTTACTACTTCTCAGCACGAGTTGGTTTTCTTTTCTCCCTCTCTACGCCAAAAAGATGTAATGGCTGCTCTCATCTTTTTCTTTTCTTTTTCGCTAGGATCTATACATTACATTTTATTTATCAAATTAAACATTCAGTAGGAACATAAATCATAATAATATAATTTATGTAATATCCTTCTTTAAGGCTATTATAGTATCAACCAGAAAGAAAGCTTTAATAACTTGTTTGTGGAAATGAATGAAACTAATGTAACACATTTTGGGGCTTAGTTAAAAGAAATCCGGAAAATTCCACCACCTTGTATTTTTAATCATTAAGTGAAACAACTTTTCGGACGTTTCAATTTAGCAAATTAGTCGTTTAATAAAAAGGAACTTCCTCGCTTTTCTCAACTTGAGCAAAAAATTAATAAACAAAAAAGTTTTTCTATAAAAATTTTGGTGCTTTCACTAATTTAAGATAAACACAAAAAGTATTAGTTCAACGCTCTATATTTTTTAAATTGTTGCAATTTCCGGAGAATTCGTTACGTTACATTCCAACAGACTAAACTAGTAATTTAAACTAACAACAAAATGTTCTTTTAGTAGAAAAACACAAAGTAAATGGTTTCTGTTTCTACGTTGGTTTTTTAAAAATAAATTTTAAAAATAATTTAAAATGTAAAGAATAAGTTAGTCTGAGCAGCAAAATAAAGTCTTACGATTATAGATTGAAATATAAAAGTTAAATTGAGTAAAATTTCTTTTACTTATGGTAAAGTGAAAACCATTATTACCAAAAAAACACGTTGCGTGCTAACTTGCGTATTGCAAAGGTGTAATTTATTGTTAATTTGATAAATTAATTCGATGGGAAAATATTTTAATTGAATGCCATTAGTAATATTCCAAAAGCCTAATTATCCAATTTTAATGCTGGCCGAAATAGTAGTTAAAATGCTAAAAGTATTAAGAAATGTAATTCCATGATTAAGAAGAATGAGTTTCTTATTTTTTTTGATTTTCTGTAAATTGATTGATTACATTAAGAGTGTAAACATTTAGCAAACAATTTTGCGCGACGATACGACGCCGCGTGTTGTCCCAAATAAGGAGACATAATAGCATTCTAATGTTAACAAAATTTAAAAGTATAATTAGATAATTAGCAAATTAATGAATGTATACATTTACGGAAACTGGTTATTCCAAATCGATAAAAAAGTTTATTTTCTTCTTATTTTGCCAATGTGATACTGAAATGCTGACAGACTGAAAATATCTGGTTTCAATCATACAGTTATGTGAAAGACAGCTGGTGAGAGTAAAAGTAAAAACAATAAAAGATTGCTTTTTCAGTCGGTGGCAGCGTCAGCAAAAGTATTATTTATTCTTCTCTTCTTCAAGTGCCATACACTTCATTGTGCGTAGGCGATCAGCTTAGCCGAAGCCAAGCTGACTTTACTAGGGAATATAATTAATGGGGTGGTTTCCGTTGCCTTCCCCACAGTCCAAAGATTGATATCGGACCTTTGATCACAGCAGTGTAACCGACTCGACTAGGAATCGAACCATGGTCTACCGCTTTAAAGTCGGCGGTGTATGCTTTACGCTACACAGCGTCAGCAAAAGTAATATTTATTAGGTAAATGATATTTTAACATTGGGGGGTTTGAAGAAAATGTAACAAGTTTTATTCGGGGCAAAAACAGTTTATCTCCAAATAAAAAAATAATATTTACATTTAAGCTTTTGTGCGGGGATAGAGATCGCATAAAAGGAATTCCTTAAAAACATATTTTATTTTTAATGCATTTTATGCAGTTGTTGAAATTTTATTACATACCGCACAAAAAAAATCGCACATAAACCATTCCACATATAAAAATCGCACAACGAAATACCGCATAAAAACAGGTTTAACTATTGAAATACTATTAACTTCTCCAAAATAAGCTGTAAGTAATGGCGAATTAAAGCATTTAAAATTAAATAAAGAAGCGACTAACCACCACCTCGTAATCTGTTAGATTTTTTTGGGGAGAGCTCTCCCGGTTTACAAAAATCTATACCTCGACTCACTGGAAAGATAAAAATATATAACATTCCACGAATTTAACTTCTCAGTCAGAGATATCATCGATGCAAAATTGAAATTAAACGTCAACTTAAAGATAGTTTCCCAAGTATTTGATAAAATGAATAGACTGGGGAATCTGGGGAATTTGAGGAGTATGAAATGTTCCTCCAGTGTTCCAGTATTGAAAGGTAGTATATTAAACGATATCTACTACTGAAGGATGGGTTATTCCATACCCAAGACCCCCCGGTCTATTTTTTTAATTGTAAGTTGTTGATAGATCTCACAGCTTATTTGAACTACTAATTTCAGTTTCTCAAACTTTGCAAGATCTATCATTCCCTGCTGTTGATATTTTTATGCAAGACTTTTGAGGGCTATAAATTAAAAAAAATTCTTTTAAAATACCAGTGTGGCCAGGGAATATTCCATACCCGCTCCCCTCGGTCTCTAAAAGATGTAAATCCTTTTAATGAGTCAAAATTGAATAAGCAAAAGTTACAGAAAGCACGCAGCTTAAACTTGTACAGACTGCAGAGTCTAGAGTCCTGTGCCGTAATCTCAACTTTTTATGATTTTGGCTCACTTTATGGTAAATCTATGGACCCACTTAACTTCTCTTCCCATTTTAACTTTTTTAATTTTGTTTTATTTATTTTCCATTTATGCGAGGGAAATTGTAGACTGCAAGACTACTGATTTAATTGGTTAATGCTCACATGAAGAATGTTGGTGAGGGAAACAAATTATGTCGTTCCAAAATTATATCTTTAGATTTTATAAAAATTAAGTTATTATATTGGTATGAGTTTATTGTGTAAATTTTTACAAATACTGCAGTAATTAATTATTATACCTTGAAATATTAATTATATTTACAAATTTTACAATAAATCATTTTAATTTTAACATCTGGTTTTCCCAAAAAGAAATTACTTATAAGATTGTTTTTATCCATCCCGGTAACATCTGAATTTAGAAAGAAAACTGACAAACTGATGTCAAAAATTAAAAACTGAGATTATAAGATCTAGGACTAAGGCGATTCCTACGAATTCCTTTGACGATGATTAGAGCACGATCTGAAACTAAATAAGTACCTAAATTAATTGCCGATTTTTACAAAATAAAACTCACCGCTGTAAGATTTGTATTAACTTGATTGTTGTTAATGTCATAAAAAATAGCCAGAAAGCAATTTTACTTCTCGATGACATGTCCTAAAAAACTGTTGTAATTTTGAATTGTGTGTGGGAAGCGATTGTTTTAAAAAAAAAATTTTAATTAATAAAAACGTAATTTATTAATTTACTTTTAATTGAAAATCACTAAAATGCAGTGTTTATAAAAAGTAATTTGTGAAATATATAAAAAGTACCCGATTACTTCACTCATAGTTATCTTTAAGTTAGCGAACTTGATTAAGTTAACGAAATAACCAATCGGATGATTGATTTGCTTGTTTTGTTGTCGTCTGATTGGTTATTTCGTCAATTTAACCCGAGGTTCGATAACTTGAAAATAACTATGAGTGAAGAAATCGGGCATAAAGGGTTTAAAAAAAATGCATTTTTAAAACAAATTTTAGCGATTGCTATTAAGTTGGTATAGGCCTTTTTGGCGAATTTTTAAAAACAGTTTTGTTTTATATTATGATGCAGGTAGTTCAGTTATATAAGTAGAACGAACCGGAAAGGAATGTTGGCCTTTTGAGTTGAAACCTGTAAAACATTCAAATTATCGGTGAATAATTAAGGGAAATCATTTTGGAAAATGATTTGCAAGTTTAGTTATGGTTTTTGGCTAGAGTTAAGAAATCCAAACTTGAAAGTTTCATATTTACTAAAAATCATCATCATCATCTTCAAGTTTTAGGCCTGTGGCCCGTTACGTCACTCGAATTGGTCGCTCCATCTTTTTGGGCGGCCCACACATCTTCTTCCTCTCGGTCGGTATTGAAGCATTTGTTTTGGTACTCGGGTCTGGTCCATCCTGTCCAAGTGTCCCTTCCATGCTTCTCTATAATTTTAATTATTTCGTTTAAACTGCATATGTTGAGTTCTTTTCGTATGTCGGCATTTCTTTTCCTATCTATCCGTTGGTATCCTGCTACTGAGCGCAGGAACCTCATTTCGGCACTCTGGATTCTTCTTTCATTTTCTTTAGTGATCGTCCAAGTCTCGCTGGCGTATGTTATACTCGGTATCGATATGGTCTTATAGAACTTCAATGCAGTTTCTTTATTGGATTTGTTCTTGAACGTTCTTCTTATTGTACCATTTATGTAATTGAATTTTCAACTTTCTTGGGTATGTCATCCTCTCCAAACATGGACATTGTGCAGCCTAAAGTTAAAAGACTTTACTTGCTCTATGGTTTGGTCATTTAGCACTATCTTTGAGCGTTTTTGTTCGTGTCCTTTGAATGCCATCACTTTCGTTTTGCTTACAGATATTTCCATATTGTATTCTTTTATGGTTTGACTCAGTTTAAAAGTGCGTGTTGTAGGAGTCCTCACTGTTTGCTATTATGGCCTGGTCGTCTGCAAAAGCATGGTTATTACAAATTCCCGGTTATTCAGGTTTGTTGTGTAGCAAGGTATGTGTTTTTCCATTTACGTATAGCTTCGTCCATGTATAAATTAAAGAGCGTCGGCGACATACTGCACCCTTGTCTCAGTCCTGTATTTATCATTTTCTTTTCCATTTCATAATCAGCTATACATATTTGGGTATCTTGGTACATTTCTTTTATTGATTCTATGATATGGTATGGTACACCCCTCCTTTCTAACACATTCCACATCTTGTATCGCATTACTCGATCAAATGCTTTTATGAAGTCCACGTATGCTACATGTGTCTCTCGATTATATTCACGATGTTTTTCCATTATTTGCTTTATACTGAATACATTATCTGCACATGATCTTCCTTTCCTAAATCCTGTTTGCTCTTCTGAGATTGTCTCTTCCACGATGTTTTCAGTCTCTTATTTATGATTTTCGAGTAAATCTTGTATGTTGTATTGAGCAAGCTGATTCCTCTGTAATTTTCACACATCGTTCTATTTCCCTTCTTAAAGATCGGTACTATTTTTGCTGTTTTCCACTCTTGGGGTGTTTTTACTTTCCTCCAACATAGATTTATAAATGTTAATAGTCTTCTTTTAAAATTTTCGGAACCATATTTGAGCATTTCACTATTTATTCCGTCAGTTCCCGTTGCTTTACGGTTTTTGACTTCGTTTAGTGTTTCTTGTAGTTCTGCCATCTCTATTTTGTCTACCTCTTCCATTTCCATTTCTATTTTGGCTGGCTTCTCTTCTTCATTATACCATAGTTCCCTATAATATTTAAGCCATTCTTCGTTGTCGATAGTTATAATAGATGCCGTGTCTTTTCTTTGCTGTTTAAATGTTTCATGATTTTGTAGGCTACATTTTGTCTCCCGTGTACGTCGTTCTCAATTCTACTTATAAATTCATTCCATTTATTCACTTTTAATTCTCTAACTATTCTCTTTACTTCTCTATTTTTTTGATCGTATACTTCTTTATTTTCTTGTGTTTTATTTGTGAGTAGTTTAAGATATGTTGTCTGTTTGTGTTTGATTGCTTCTTTAAGTTCTTCGCTCCATATCTTTATTCCTTTTCTTTTAGTTTTTTTTCGACGTCCAAGGGCTTCAAATGCAGCCTTTTTGATGATGGTTTTAATGTTAGTCCATTCTTCTTCTATATCTGTAGCTGGTTCCAGCTCCTTACTTTGTTCGTCTAATCTTTGCTGATATAGGTATCTCACGGATTCTTCTTGAAGTAGATAGACTTTAAATAGCTCTTTGTTGTCAGGTTTCTTCGGTTTTTTTAGCCATCTTGCTTTGATGCTTATTGTGGTGCATAACAGGTAGTGGTCGGTTCCGATATCCGCGCTTCTGTAAACTCGTGAATCTCTTACACATTCAGAAGTTTTGTCGTTAGCTAACATATAATCTATCGTGGAGGTTTGTCCCCTAGCAGACCATGTGTATTTATGTATTCTTTTGTGCTTGAAGAAGGTGTTCATTATTCTTGTTCTATTGTAACATGCAAAATCTCTCAATGCTCTGCCATTTCCATTTAGTATATCTTCGTTGTGGATACCAATTACGTTATCTATTGGAACTTTTCCAATTCGAGCATTGAAGTCTCCTCCTATCACAAGATAGTCGGTTTTTGATGTTATCTAATACTTTTGTAAATCTTCGTAAAATGTATCCGTGTTTTCTTTTTACCTTCATCTGGTGCATACACTCCTATTATCGTCATGTTGCCTCTATCTATTTTGCATCTTAGGAAACTATCTCTGTATTAAGTGTAGAGTCTAGCAAAATCCATCTTAATGTTAAAGAAACCTGGAGGAGTTTTTATGCGGGACCCCACTGTTGCAAAATCCCATTAACTTTCAGATTCCTTCGAGTATAGGAGTAATATAATATTCTTCCTCCTTTCAAAGATAAGCCATATTATATAGATTATAACATAAAATAAATTAACCTTATATTAAAACCAATACTTATAGAAACTATGACCAGCAGTTTAGCGTGAAGCTACACGAGTCGACTACGAAGCGTAAGCTCGTGGTTCGAACCTTGTTCGCGTTAGATATACTGCTGCGATCAAAAATCAATATCGATCTGTGGACTATGAAGGCAACGGAAACCACCCATGATTATACTCCTGGTAAAATTCATTTGGCGTCGGAAGTTAAATCGCCAACGTCCGGAAGACCGGATATGGCACATGAAGAAAAGAAGAAGGAAACTAAAATTACCTAGCTAATAACTTCAGACTAATATTTAAAATTTACAATAATTAAATCTACGGCAATAAAAATATAATTAAACTACTTAAACTAACACAAAAAAAAGATACTGTAGTCTATAATTTAATTGGCTTACCAACTTTGGGGTAATCACTATGTTTAATTATTGTTGACTGCATATAAGGGCCCTTTATGGGGTTCACTTCACTGTCTTTCACTTATTGATGAGTTGAAGAACGATGATGGGATTGCTGATTGAGGGACGATATAGTTGGTTATGGTGAGGGTATATTAGTCACTAAATTTAACACCTTAGGACTACCCTTTAATTTAATTTTCTAATATTAGATAGCTATTATACTGTACATTCATTTAATAGCACATCAAAACAATTGTTTAATTGTTGCATCGCACTAAATTTAATGTTCATCTTACTTTTACAATGTTGCGATTTGCGGCACCAACTTTAGTTTTACTTGAAATTTAAATTTAACTAAATCGACCGACAGGCGAACTTAGGTAATCTATACAAATCTAACTCTTTCACTAATTTACTTTAATCTAATATCTAAATTAATTATCACAAAAATCTATCGAAGCTGACCACTTCGGCCTATCTACGTGACTGCCTTATTTATTTTCTGAAAAGTTGTTATTAGTAAAGAAGGGGAAAATGATCAAACAATTCTCACGAAAACCACCCTAAAATATTAAAATTTATTACTTTAATGTTTTAGGGCACAAATCTACTGATATATGATACCCGAGTAATTGATACAAAGGTCTTTCAGAGTTGCCGATGCAACTGTGATACTCAGATACCGCCAATGCAGCTGTGATACTTAGAAATCTTAAAGGTGCGTATAAATCTAGCGCGACGCGCCCGCGACGCGCCTGCGACTACAACGCGCCTGCCTCGCGCCTGCCTCGCGCCTGCCTCGCGCCTGTGGCGCGCCGCGCCTGCGACTACAAAAGGTACGTATAAATCTGGCGCGACGCGCCCGCGACGCGCGCGCGACTTTAACTTTAACTTGTAAAAGATTCAAATACTTTTAATTTAAATATCAAATTTTGTCGCATAGAGCGTTCGTTGTAAACCCGTTCGTTGTCGGTGTTTCGACGCGCCATCAAATAATGTTTTGTGTGATACATTTTGTACACAATCTTATTTTCGCTTAGATTTTCGTTTATATCTTCTTTGTTTGGAGAAATTTTGAAAGTTTTTGTACTAGAGACGTGCTAATTTTGAAAAATGCAGAAAGTGCAATTGAAAAGAAGGCATGAGTTTAAATAATTCTTAAACGTTATTTGAGTGCCGTGGACTGCACTCAAACGAAGAATAAAAATTAATTGCCTAGAAAACCCTCTGGGTCCATCGTCGCTGTTACCAAAGAAAATGAAAAAAATTGTTCAGCAATCAAAAAAATTCGATAGGAAGGATTTCGTTTCATAATTTGTGTGTGCACTAAGCTGCACAATTATTGACTGCTGCTTTACTATGTTCATTAAGCGTAACGTTAATTAATCCAATAATAATAATAATAATAATAATAATAATAATGTAATAATTAATAATAATAAAGGCACAATCTAAAGTTAATTTTGAAAACAAAAAAAAGTAAGTAAACATACGCAAAAACGACATCGTTTTGCTATCGATACGTTGTACAAACCTGTTGCTAATTATAGTGATATAAATGCATATCAAAGAAACACTTAAAAAACATCGCAAGATGCGAATGACGGAAATAAGGCCCTAAATTTTAATTACTATCTCACCCATATGTCATTCATCAACTAACCCATAGTGATATGGGTGAGATGGTAAATCACTGCTATTTTTGAAAATTTAATATTACGTTGTTAAAACAAATAAAGTTTAGTTTATATTATTTTAGTGTTAGTTTATATACATATAATCCCTTTTGTATTAACATTTGCTAAAATAAATTTTCTTTCTGGACTTATGTTGTTTTGCTGGAAATAGGGTTGAATGTTTAATAAATCGATTAAAAGTCATATCTTTCGATAATATTTTATTAAAATGAAAAATAGTATTACTATTAGAAAACATGACTTCATTTTAATTCAAAATTTGATATTTAAATTAAAAGTATTTGAATCTTTTACAAGTTAAAGTTACAATGTAATGACGCGGGTTGGCCAAGCCGCCATAGTCGCGCCCCAGGCGCGTCGCGGGCGCGTCGCGGGCGCGTCGCGCAGATTTATACGCACCTTAGATTTAAGTTATCACGTGCACTAAAACCAGTTCAAATTCAACTTTAAATAAAATTTAACACATGGGCGTATCGAAAGAATGTTTGTGTTTAAGATTTAAATGTTACAAAAATGAATTTTCGTAACAGCCCTAATCGCTGACGTGGAGGTTAATATTGAACATTTGATTTTTTGTTGATGGTTTTAATGTAACAACTCAGGGAAACCAGAGCTGTTCAGAACAGAGAGAGAGAGATAAAGAAAGCAGAAAGTTAGTATTTTTGGTTTAGACCAAGAACTTTAGGGTTTTATATTTGTAAAATATTCGGTCGCGAATCTACGACCACTGAGTTCCATTATCCGAGGCAAAATTCGAGTGAGCGAGAGTCAATTTATTTCCTGTATAGGAGACTATCCTATAGCAGGTTAGATTGGTGAGGGAATGCCCTCTTTGAGCTTCAATCCAGCTCCCAGTTCTTCATCTCCTGATCTGGTGGGAGTATTTATCTACCATTTCCTGTGGATAAGTTATTATGGTTATACCGCCAATTTTCGGTCGTCAGTGCCTCGTTAGCTTAGCAGGGTGTACCACGTGCAGGTGAGGTTGACACTTGAGTGTGAGAGGCTATATGTTCGCTTGCAACACCCCATTAACACCCTAAAAAATTCTTTCACTATTAGTTAGATAATCTTGAAATGAGGCTTTTAAGGCGAAGTAGAACTTGATAGGTCCTAAACCCTAGAGTTCAAATTTGAAGATATTCAATTTTACCATAGAAACAATGGCAAATTATACTGATGTTACACGCAAAAAAATACGTTTTTACCAGTTTGAATAATGTACTTGAAATTGACCCAATCATCTAATGTTCATATTGAAAAAATTTTTTAAATGTTATAATTAACTAATATTGCAAAAAACAATCAGTAATGTGGTATCCTAAGTTGAGCATGCTCTGTTAAACTTAAGAATGCTGCCATGACTGGGTCAATTTCAAGAACGCCGAGAACAAATTTCTTTCAGTGTATAAGTCATGCCCATTTTGATATTTTGATTGGCAATTCGCGCAGCGTTCATTGCTCTCTGAAATACAAAGCGACGAACATCCACCCCCTTCGAGTTTTGCTTTGGGTCAGGGATGTTTTTTTTTTAATTTTGGGAAGCCACAAGCTTCGGTACCATTTGCAATTATGTTATGTTAATACAGTACTCTTCATAATGGCTAAAATACTTTTCATAATTGCTTTAGAAAATTTTGAATATCGCAGTTTGGAAATCTTAGCTCTCTCCGGTTTTTGATGGAATTGAATAGGATTAAATAATTGGTAAAAACTTTAAGATGGAGGTATACGTGAAAATTTAAGGTTAGCATTTTCAACAAATAAAACTATTGTTTAGAAACTAATTATGATGATTATAATTTTGATGAATAATGATGATATTATGTTAAAACTCGCAGATTTCAACTAGTCTGCAAGAAGAACATTCCGAAATAAAACTAGGAAAGATACTCAAATCAAATTTATAAGGTTATGGCGATGCCAATCCTCCTATTATATGGCAGTGAGACTTGGGTTCTGACGCCAAAAGACCGCTCACACATTCAAACCAGTGAAATGAGATTTCTTCGAGGAGTGCCAGGTTACACTAAATTAGACAGAACGAGAAAAGAGATATAAGGGACGGCTTAAAGGTGATACTTGTTGTTGATTCAATTGATATCAATCGAAATAATTTCAATAAAATAAAACCAATCGAAAAATAGGAGAGCCCATTTTGCATATCAATTATATATTAATATCGTCCTGGAGGAAAAGAGATCAGGGAAGACCCCGAAAGCTATGGCAATAAGAAGTGGGAACAGGTTTAAAGGCCTAATCGCTGACGTAAATATGAAGAAGACTAATTATGATGAGGTTAATATTGAACATTTGATTTTTTTGTTGATGTTTTTGATGTAACAACTCAGGGAAACCAGAGCTGTTTCAGAACAGAGAGAGAGATAAAGAAAGCAGAAAGTTAGTATTTTTTCCTTCAAACCAAGAACTTTAGGGGTTATATATTTGCAAAATATTCGGTCGCGAATCTACGACCACTTAAGGGTGGAGGCTTGAGTTATCAGTTGAAACACAAAAATCATTTAATATTTTAGAATCTCTATGCTCAGGTGAATTATTTTCTTTGCTTCATTTTTGAAGAGCTTCACTTTCTCATTGATCCGCTGTTGAATACAATATTGCTTTTTTGAGTTTATTAATAGTTTTCTGTTTTCTGGTATATTGGATGACAAAAATTTTCAATTAAAGTAATTAAAGATTTGCTCAATAATAAAATAAAAATATTATTCTACTGCTTTTTTTTAGAAATGGCTGCACTTCAATCATCAGAAAATTTGTAAGAATCTGATGTTGATTATGAGACTGATAAATTAAACCTTCACTCTTCTGCACAGCTCAGCACGATTCACATAAACTAAACCGATTTTGGAAGATACTGAAGATTCGGCACTCCAAAAATTCTCGATATTTTTGGTTTAATTATACAATATGTTACTTATTAACTTAACGGCGGAAATAATGTGTCTAGAAAATGTGTAATAGACAAAAATGAATTTTACATAAACTGCATAATAAATTTTGTACCTAACTTTGCTTTGTTATCTCTCTTGGCTAAGTCGCAACCTTTGACATATACCACTTTCTGTTCTATGTACATAGTAAACTATTGTTTTGTAGAAAATGTAAAGCAAAACAAAATAAAACTTATAGGCCAGCTGCATTTTAGATGGGCTACGGCTCATCCAGCCCACTAGTTCAAGTCGCCGCTGTTACTGAATTAAAAAAATGTTATTGATTAAAAAAATTATTGTACCTTTTTATTAATAAATTTAATACAAATTTTAGATGTTATGAATTGGATCTGCAACCCATTTAGCAAGAATACATGCATATTGCGTGTAGCTTAGTTAGTTTTCAAAACAGTAACTTTTAAAGATATACATATGAATTTTGGGTATGAACCAATTAAAAAATATTACTGTGGTAACTTTATAACTAAAAAAAAATTAAGAGTTAAATGGAGTGTAGAAAGAGTTGCATACCCTACAGCTCACGAAGAAGCCGATCGATTAATATTTTGTCATATTAATTGGCGATATTATGTATAGAACATAGATTTAAAAAAAAGTACAGAGAATTAATAAAATTTAAAATATGTTTTGATTTAAAATTTATTTGAAAAACAAATTGTAAGAAACCTATAAAATTTTGTAAAGCAGGACGACTATTTGTACCGCAAGATTGGGAAGCATGTCAAGGGATTGGGAGACCTAGATGGGGTGGGTTTGGGATTACTTCTTGTTATTTTGATTGCGTAATGTGCGTAGAATGGAGTTTTAGTAAACAAATTGTTTTGCGTAGGTATAGTTAAATTCAAAAGATTTTATCAATGTAATGAAATGAAACGATTAGGTAAAATGAGAATGGTCAAAATTATTTTTGGTGTAAAATATTAAAATAATCACTCCAAACTCATTCAAAAAAATAATCTCTCTACAGGAAATACTAAATTTTTATTAAAATTTATTATAGTTTCGTAAATTCGTAGTTTACTATTTATAGTTTCGTAAATTTTAATAAGAAAATTTAGCGTTTGTTGTGGAGGATTATATTTTTTGATTGAGTTTGGAGTGACTATTCCAATATTTTAGACAAGCATTAACTAGCATTATAATGATGCAGTAACTATTGATAGCATCTAATTATTTTGTCATAACCACATGTAGTACTAAAAATGTTTTAGCACAATTAGATTCTGGACGTTCAGAAAATGTTTTGTGGGGAGCGCAATTTTCACCAAAATGTAAAAATACTATTCTAAGCTTTCTCATAATTAGCAACAATCTTTCCTTTTAGGTTGGTACAAGGATTGACTAGTCACAGATGCATTATGATGGATACACACATGGTAAATACTCCAGACTTCACTTA
Organism: Lycocerus yunnanus; assembly: GCA_036346125.1. NCBI lineage: Eukaryota > Metazoa > Arthropoda > Insecta > Coleoptera > Cantharidae > Lycocerus > Lycocerus yunnanus. The sequence goes on from JARFIX010000017.1 coordinate 2,986,563, forward strand.
TCCGTTTGTCTGTGTCTCACTGAGAGGGTTAATCTTGTCGAACTTGATTTGAAATGTTGTACAACATGTCTCATCGTGTGTAGGCCCCTTTACGTCTTACTAATTGGAGTTTAAAATCCACAAACTATTGTGGTAAACAGAAATTATATTCCGAATTCCGTGAAATTCTTTTGAGCAGCACTGATATTTCGTAATTAAATTTTCTTATCGATGTTTTTTCTTAAATTTTTTTCCTGCTAGGTTATTTAATTTTTTTATCAAAAATTAAATTAGTTAAATTTTGTAAAATGTTGAAATCTTGTATAATATAATCTTTAGTTCTCTTAACCTCCTAATTAGCAATTAGGCTATAGTTTCATTGTTATTTAGATGTCAAGCTCCACATGTTTTTTTTTTGGCTGTTTCGTGTAAAATCAGCACTGTAATTTTTCTCTATTGTATTTGTGACCTTACTAAAGCCAAAAACCATGACCTTTACATATTTGTATGTCTTAATCCCCCTGAACTAGACCGACACTATGACACGTATTGTCATAATCTCTAGTCCATAGTCCAGAATCAGGATAAGGACCGAACAACTGCGACCCACATTTATGACGGCAAAGCCTCGAAATATAATTAATAAAATAATTAATTTAGTTTTATTATTATTTCTAATTAATAAAGTAATTACTTACTGCTAGTTAACAATAATATCTAATAATTAGCTTGATAATTTTCATCGGTTAATAATTACTATTTTTTTTAATTGGCACGTTGCGGGAAGGGTTGTTCTATTCTGTATAAATACTGAAGGAGTGATCCCCTGTTTCCGGTGGAAATACCAAACAATGACTGACTCATATTAGGCTGTTCCTAGTCATTAAGCGAACGAATCTGTAGTTTTCGTAAAATTCCAATTTTCTTTAAAAAGAGCAAAAACCATTTTAATAATTTTCCTAATCAACGAGGGTTGGTGGAAGTTTTTCTTTAACCTTCATTGTTAAAGTTACTTTATAAAAAAATTAATTACTTTAAGACAGACGTCCAAAGCTTTTGATAAGGTTACAAAATATCATCTAGAATTTCCAGGAGAAAGTAAACCACCTAGAAAAAACCAGCAGACGCCAAGTAATTTCGCATTTTAATTATTAACGCAGTCGTTGATTAAACGTAATTTCCAATTTCTTTGTTTGACAGGTCCAGTAAAACTTGTTAGCCAGAAAGTTCGCGAACAATGCGAAAACTACTCTTAACGTTTAATTATTTAGTATCAAAGTAAAAGTTATAATTTGTTTTAAAAAAACAATAAACTTGTTGATAATGAAAATTAAGCGGCGTCGTTTATTGCGTTAGCATAAAAATAATCACGCAAGAAAAGGCACAGTATATTTTCACTTTCTTCCCATCAAAATTGCGACGTTTAGGGAATTTTGAGTTAATTTAATAAATGTAACACTTTTACTTTTTCTTTTAATGTGGTTCATTTCGTACTCGCGACCTTAAATCACTCGTTACATAATAAAGGTAAATTAAATTTCTCTACCGGAATATTATTACTGCGCTTCAAAATAATTATAACTCGATTATAATTGTTATTCAGCTAATATAATTAATTGATATTCTTTAACGATTTGGTGTTGAGTAAAAAATAGTGCAACCTAAAGCTGTAAATTATAATGATATACAATATTATCATTTGGTAATAGATTACTTATTTAATTGGACATACCTCCGAATGTTCGAGTTTTTATTAATTAATTAATTAAATATGTACGTATGTAGTCTTAAATGATAAAAATTGTTTTTTCTAATTATGTAGTGTTTACATAACCCAAATTAATAACTAATGAAAATTTTATGTATCGTGACTATTTCAATAACTTTTTGTTTTCCGCTCGTCGAATAGAAAATTAATAATAATTGATGAAACTTTTATTATGCTTACCTACAAAGCTGTTGTCAATTTTAAAGTGCGTTTGTTTAGATTAAAACAATTTATAATAGCCATAGAAATTCAAAGCTATCGGGTTGCATACGGGCGGAAATTATCAGCAATAATATCATTCGTGCGTTAGATAATTTCAAAAACTTCAATAGCTATGAGTTTGTACGGTGAAAATTAATAGATAAGATTTCAAGTAAAATTTTGACTAGGACATGCAGGATGTCCCGCAGAGATCCCACAACGGCACTTTCATTATGTATTTTTATATAATGTTTATTTTTATAAACGGCTTACCGTAGTATAATATGTTGTATTACAGAATCAGCAAAACTACACTATGGATTTTTCAGAACCAAAATACACCAAGTTTCATTAATACAACACATTGTGTTAGGTATAATTTTTCTTGTATTTAGGAGTATGCACAGTTTAGCTTACATAGATGTCTTATTTTTTGCATTAATCCAAAGAATTTTATTACCAAGTTTTTCTAGAATGAGAAACACCATCATAACATAAAATTGTTACTGTTTCTTTATTCTCTGTACTAGGGGCTAGGGGTTTTCAAACATTTTAAATTTTGTACCACATAAATAGGGATGAAAAAATCTATGTATTGCCTTCCGAAAATGGAGGGGGTTTATTTAAGTGTATTATAATTTTCTTACATAAAAAAATACTGTTTTAAAATAAATATTAAATATAAAAACCTTTATGACACGCTAATGAGACCTCACATCCGAAAATTCACATAAACTTGCAATAAAATTTATTTGTTAGTTTTATTGGATTCGTTAAGCTAAAATTTTGGAATAGTCTACTTGTTATAATATTAATAGTTATTTTTTATAAGAGACGATAAAGTTCAATTTTATCGACCAGCGGAAATTGATAATTAACAAGCGACGAAGTCGATCATTAATTATTTTTTGCAAGTCGATAATTAAATTTCATAGTCGTGTATAAAATTTATATTTTATTCTATATTAGATGTCAAAGAAAAAGGATACATAAAAATTCCAATTTTAAAATAAATTATTATTTGACAAGGAATACAATTTGATTTAAATAACAGCTAAAATAATAGTTAATTAAACTGCTAGGACCATAAGAATATTGATATTCAAGGAAGATTAATGTAAACCGAGGAAGGACGCCGATCTATCATGAAAGTCGTAAAATTTTTTGATGCTGAGTTTTTCGTAATGTTTTAATAAATGCAACTTTAGGTTTGGCAATAATAAAACAACTATTTACATTTTAAAGTGTTTACAAGTTGACAATATGCATATTACAAGCACAATTATCATGCTTTTACTTGAAAAATTTTTTTTAAATTAATTTCTAATATGTATTTCATTAATTTTAATTTATTAATTTATTATGTACTACTAAAGGTTGTTAAATTTAAAAAAATAAATAAGTAATATGTATAATAATTTAAATAAAATAACCAAGTAGTGAGGAAAATTGTTGCAAGGAGGACTTAGCGTGAAGCAGATATGTATACCTACCAGAAGAAGTGACAATGTTGTTAAATTTTCTGCCATTTTGTTTAAAAATTTTTGCTCCTTTAAACGCTATTTTATAATTTTTTACATTTGTACAGCTTACCATAACTTTCACGCCTCGTGTGTAAAACATCATTTCGAAACTAGTTGTGTAAATATCCATTGTTGAACGTGCGGGTTATAATTATTCACTAGTTTTATTTATGTATAATACATTAGTAAATAGAATTACTAACGAGAAATAAAAAACAAATTTTCTTATATAGGATGAGTACAACGTGGTGCAATAATCAAAAAGGTTCAGAATCCCTGCTTTATTTGGTTCTGTGTAAAATGTACAGAAATAAAAAAATAAATTAAATAAAATTTATAATATAAATTTAAAACTAATTTGTTTTTAATCTGCAAACTATCGTGGGGGTAAAATAAAATAAAATTAGTTAACAATAAAATTAATATCAATCATAATAATTGGCAAATTAAAAAAATTATTTACTAACTGTATGTTACTACAACAAAGTATTGGTTAATTTTATAATTGTACTAAATTCAAACAAATAAAATTGAAATAAACTCTGACCAAGAATTTATGAAAAAAATAAAGAAATCATGTAAATGGACTTTTCGGAATTGTTTGACTCTGAAATCTGAAATCGCGGGTTAATTATCCTTTTTAAGAATCAAAAATTGGCACGGGTATGCGACCGTCTTATCTCATTAATTAAATTTAAATTAAATTAACGAAATTTTACTTTGAATTTTAAACTTTGACACTAAAATGTTAATATAGTGCAATTAGATTTTAATTTCGGATCCCATTGAATACAGATTAGCTTAGTTTATATTAGCGTAAGCGATTACAGCGTTTTGAGTTTGAACTTTTTGGAAAACTTTTACTGATAGTTTTCTGTTTTCTAAAAAACAGGAATAAAAAAATATTTAATGATTGGTTAGAATTAATAAAAAGAAAAGGTTTAAGTGGTACTACCATTTACAATCTATTAAATTAGAGAAATTGAGGAACTGTTTGGTCAGACACGTCTAATTAAAAAACTCAACCCTGCTATTTTCTCATTACTCGACGGAAGGGGGAGCGAAAATCCAAATTGTGCTTATAGCAGCGTAAAAGCTGAGTTACCAACTTACATTATTAATTGTACATCAACAAGCCTAAACACCGGCGGAAATAAATAATAATAATATATCCTCAGAAATAATATTAATTTTTTTACAACTTGTAGTTGGTATTGATGTCGTGGTACCTAAATTTAGTCAAATTATGTCATTATAAATTTTGCAATTTAAATCAAAACAATTCCACATTCAAACAAACTAATTTACAATTTCGTAATTACTACATTTTTTGTAACATTTAATCAATTTGTAAAAAAAATTCATGTATGTATATATGGGAAACTTGATTTTTTGCATGTCGATTCATTAAATTATAATTTATCGATGAAATATATTCTTAACCGGTTTTTTACAATTTTGCAAAGCTGTTCAACTTGCTAAGTTTTAATTTTTAAAACGTGCTTTGTATGTGCCAAATTTTCAATTATTTTCAACAAATTTAAAAATTTTATTTTTTTGAAAACATTTAAGCAATTCTTTATGACGTTAAAGAATACTTCACTTAAAATTTGGGTTCCGTGTCTGGATTTCCCTAAATGATAATCCCCATTTTTTTAAGTTAACTTTTCCCACAACTGAGAGCCAGTGTTTTAAAACGTTGAATCTTAAAACGCACATCCTAAAACATCAGTAGAATGTTTGACACTTAAACTGCACTTGCACTTTATTATTAAATAACATCAACATTTTTATATTCTGCCATTTTGAAGTCATCATTTTGTATTTTTAATTTTCTAACTTGATGTGTTTAATTTGTGGCCAAAAATACCCGTAGGTAGTAATCATTTTCAGAACATTTGCAAAAGAATTTATATAGAAGAAATATTTAACATCTACACCTTGAAATTACTTATGTTAGTAACATCACGAATGGATTAACGAGATTTTTACCAATGGTTAGAGAATGTTTTTCCCGACGAGGTAACGGTGGCACTTTGCCGTTCGTTACATATTCCGAAAATACCTAAAAATTACCCAATTGTGGTATGTTTGAAATGTTTTTTAAAATTTATTTGCTTACAATTTTTCAATTTTCTGCTTGTACCTAATTTGGTTTTGGTACCTACTAATTTTAGTACATACTAATTATTATTTTCCACTTACTAGATTACTAGATTTACAAAGATCAAAATGAGAAAAGAAGATCCTGGCCTTAATTTGGGTTCTAGATTTGGAAGATTTGCAGAATGAGACAATTAAACAGCGATTGATATATTCACCGTTCACCATTCAGTATTGCTCACCGATGAAAGAAAGTTTAATAATAAAATAAAAAACAGTTTCATTTTAAGACCATTTCAAAATTACTGCTATGTATAATGCGAAATTGATTGATCTGGTTAATAAAAGTGCAGTAAAATTTCATAACGCCGAAGATTTCAAAATTATATGATAGCTTTTCGAACAAATTATTTTTGAGAAACTAAAATTTTTGATAGAGGAAAACAATAATTAAAAACAAAAAATTGATCTGATCTGTATAATAAGAGAGGGGAAAGGTATCTTTCTCATTACGTAGTATTTGTTATTTTAAGTGTTGGTATTAAACTGTTATTAAATAATTATGAAGCAATAATTTTTAGATTATTGAAATATATGTGTGACACAACGTATTTCAGATATGTGTACTATATCACATAATAATAATAATATTATCGTTTACGCAAAATTTGTCTTATTATACCTATTTGTTAAATTACTGTTATTATCTTTATTATTACAATAAATTGTTCAATATAGCAATGACCTAGTAACTTTCCCGTTGTTTTCTAAAAAAAATATTTTCTTCCCTTTCTGTTATTTTTCTGATAATAATATTCATGTGTCTTGTACAAATCTAAAAATCGATATGTATTTTGAATCGTAGGGTTCACTAACCAATTATATTGTTTACGGCTAATTTTTCTGGAACAACAGGGTCATCATTTTATTTTTCACGCTATACTAGCATTGCAGATCAAAGAGCAAATTTAAAATAATATAAACATTAACGTGACAATGAATTTTTATTTTAACATTCAAATCATTAAATTTTACTTTAACCTTGGCAATGATACAAAATTGAATGCTATACCCCATTAGACAAATTTTTTCATTTAAGGGAGGGAGTGATTTGTTTAGGGGATCAAACCGTTCAAATCTCATTTAGATTAATATAAAAGTGCATTTCATGTTTTTCGATGCATAAAGTAATTTTCTTTCGTTGTTGTTGTTGTGAAAAACGCAAATGGATCGTTAACTATAGAAACGTGGAGGTATAACATTATGATAGGTCGTTTGTTTTGTCAGAAAGGTCATCTGCTTTTATTATTTTAAATTCAAGTACAATGTTAGATCAAAATCTGGACTGCCATTATGTGGCTAATCAATATTTTATTATTTTTATAATAATAAACAAACCAGAACGGGAAGTTGTATCAACGTCAGCTATTTTTTAGTTCTCCTTCGTGATTTAACACCTCCACTCTAAACTAAAACCCTCGAGTGTCTATAAAATTTTCAGGTAAGTCCACCACTTTAATTATTTACTACCATGGGAACAAATAGGTTGCAGGTGGAGGTACCAGGTAAAATTTCTATTATACTCAAATCTGGCTTTAGAAAATAATTTTACAAAACTGGCGCGAAACTTAATTTTCTTAGAATTTAGACCAAGAAACAGGATTTCGCTTCAATGTACTCTTTGAAACGTCAACAAAAAATTGGTTAATTTCACTTCGTGAAAATTTGATAGGAGACTCCTGCATTAGTTTTGCGAAGCTAAAATAATTATAATATCCGCTTTTACTTTCTAACTTATGTGTTTAAAGCATCCGTGTAAATCACTTACCGGAAATTTAATTTAAGGAATTGCTACTTATGTTTTACAATAAAGAAAGTGAAAGAATACTATAATTTTAAATTTGTCAATTATTAGTAATAATATCGACTAGAATTGGGAGTTGCAGTTGGTAATTTTAGGAGACTTCAACGGTTGATTAGCACACACGCAATAAATTTTAAACTTTAGTAACCAGAAATTATTGTTTGTACGAATTATTTGTAAGTTTGTTATTATTTATTATTTAAAATTGGCTAAAGAGAGTTAAAGTGCATCTGCAGATACAATTATGTAAGAACTGCAGATAAAATTAATTTGTATAAAGCAATAGAATACAAAAATAAAGATTCAACAATTCAAAATAAAAAAATTAATCGGTATGAAGAACAAATGCTTCTGTTAGATAAACATATTTTAAAACCTGAACCCCCTTCCCCCCGCAACGTAATATTTTGCATTACATTAAAATTTGCGCTTTCTTGTAAATTCTTTCCTAAATATTTTTTTACTCCTCCCCCTCCGATCTCATATATTCTTTATGTGTTGTTATGTAGACTAGCAAAAGAACAAAATTTAGGAAATATTGAAAAAAGTAATACTTATCCTTTCGATGATGCTGCGTGATTCGGTAGAGGTTTCGTAGTCGTGGGCTGACCTGACACCAGGGGTGCTCAAATGTTAAGTGTTTCGGGCCCCGGAGTTATAAAAAGTTAAGGTCTTCTCTACAAATTAAGTCGTAAAAAGCTGTCCATATAGACTAATATTGTTTGTAAATTATTCATTATGGGCTCTTGTAAAAATTAATGTCCTGAAAAAAAGTAGGCAATTTGCGCCTGTCCGAAGGGTTTGATTATTTTTTTGGGAACTTGTGTCTTAGTGCGGTCGTTACTTCGTGGCATGAAAAAATGGATTAAATAGTGTCCGAAAACATCGTAATATTCCTGGCAAGCTTTGAACCTTTCCTGAAACGTCACAAGCTAAAAATTGAAGACCAAAGTAAATCATGGGGTTCTGTTACAAAATAAAAATTATTTTTTTCAAAATTTTGTGGAGCTATAATTTTCTCCATTGAAGGGCTACATAATTTGTTTTATTGGACAAAGAACAATGAAATAACAAAGAAGATGTACATAGCTATTATTTTTGATTTCACTCACAATTTTTATGTTGTGACTCAAAGTAAAACAATTTTACTAGATTTACCATTTTGATCCCTAATAATAATTACTCAATTACTTTTTCTCATTTTACGCTACTTTCATTAAAAAAATTAACCGAATAGTTTGTTTTGACAAAGCTTCTATAGGATTAAGGACTGTGTTTGTAACTCCGATTAATTGTTAATGGTGATAATCATCAAGCCAGAGGTACCGACAGCGTCTACGTTCTCTCCAAAGTACGGAAATGATAAAAAAAATTTAGTTTCTCTGCAGTTCGGGCAACATATATTATCCATAGTCGGATATAAGCCTCCCCAATATTCTTCCATTGTTGTTTGCCTCTGCTTTATGTATCCAGTCTCTTCCTATGTATTTCTTCACGGCGTCTGAGATCGTCCTCCACTTCTCTTTTGACTTCGTGACCAATAGACCAAAAACTATCTCTAATTAATCAATTATTAACCTTTGGTCAACCGCTCAAATATGAATTCTTGTCTTAACAGTTAAAATAGCATATGCAGTTTAAGCTGATTTACCAAATTATAGTGCTTCAAAAGAAACGAAGTAAATACTATTACCTTTTGATCCAGCACCAGCTTTTGCGTAAATTAGCCTGTGAAATTCATCCAATTCATCTCTCAACCGTAGTTCTAAAATGAGTTACCAATATATTACAACTTCTGCATAGTTGGCTACTGCGCATATACTCACAACTGCTGAGAAATATATTTTCGGCATATCATTCCTCCACAGACACATCCAAAAGCATTATTCTGTAATATTCTAAGGCGTTGAACTTGGTAGAAGCAGGGGAAAAAACTTGCACCATAATAGCTTCCAAGATCCTACGCATTATCTGATTAACGAAACACCAACTGAATCCACTATCAATGAACTAGACGTCAATCAGAGCTATTGGGTTTGGAGTATGTCAAACTTGGAGGTATTGAATCCAATTTATGCAATCCTGAATAAATATAGCTGCAAAACATTTGAATCAGAATTCAAGTATTCCAAAAGAAGAATGAAGTGATATAATGACTGTTGGAACAGTTACTAGGCTGACCACTTTTTGGAAGTGAAATTTTACTTTATCCTTATTTGAATGAAATCAAAAACACATTTGATTACGTTTATATGCAAATTTCGTATCGATCACCATTTTAAAGAATTCGTGAAACATTTTAAATTTGTCGTGAGTTCAAGTTCTAACAATCCCCAAATTATTTATGGTCAAAATCCGATTTTCTAATTTCCCGATACAAAACAATAAATAATAAATCATAATAACACAAAAATGGAAAAGAAGCTTCAGGTTTAACTATAGGAAGATGATTACTGGAAGTTTAAGTGCTTAGAGAAATGATTGCACACTTCTGCATGTCAAATTAGCTGCTTTGAGAAATGATTTTGCAACGTTCATTATTAATGAGTAAAATCTTATTCAATATAACGTAAGCATTATTAGTGTAACTGCGCTTAGTTTAAATAATAAAATTATAATTTTATGACATGAAGAAGTAATAAAAAGACGCTCAACTATTGCGCTAACCCTTGAACATTAAAGCTTTTACTTAGTTAAGCTTAGCGTTAGTTTAAATAACAAAACAAGTTGCAATAATTAAATTTTAATTTGCAATAAAAAAATTACAACCGATGCTGTCTGCATGTCTTAATAATTGTGCATTAATTTATAACATAAAAAAGTATCAGCAAGCAACTAACGCCTAGAAAACGGATGGTTTGTTACATTGTTTGTTTTTTTCTTATTATTTAACACTAAAAATGCAAATTTCAAAAAAAAAATTATAGCCTCGAATTTAAAAAATTTCGAAACCGGTCCTGTGAAATATTAAAAACGCTTGATTAATTTTGTGTTGATGTTAACAATTCTGATAAAATGCAAATAATAAAACCATACTACAACAAGTGCATCAAGTAATAATAAGGAAGGATTTATTTAAGTAACAAGTGGGGCACCGAACTGTTCATGCTGCCTACAGAAAGTAATAATGGGGGTTCTCTTATTAGTTCGTCGCGGACCGTTTAAAGACGAAGAAGCTTAATGGCAAAATTTTGTTTACAAAAAACGTGATCATTACGAAAAATAATTAGGAGATTTTATTGAATTAATTAAGGACCGATGTGATTTGTGCTTAAATTTAGTGATTTTAATTTTTTTGGTGCTTATTTGGATTTTTCAAAATTATCAAGGTTAGTATTTTGAATTTCATAAAACTTTTATTTTCATGCGTGATGAAAGAATTTTAATTTTTAAGTAATTAAACAAAATATAATAAATTAGGGTACGCAGTTTCACAATTTTAAATTTTTTTCCACCAATTTCCGATGTTTGGATTGGCAAATCCAGATAATTGAATTCAATTAAATAGTGATTAGAGTTTAAACAAATTTTATTGATATGCAATACATTTTGCTACTTAATTAAGTCAAGGTTTTAATTTCAAATTAAATTAATTTCGGATATTTGTAAACATTGAAATTTAATCGTAATTTTGAAATTTTTCAAGAATTTGTGACTCAACGTTTTAAAAATTTCGATTTTTAAACCGGATCTTGGGCAGTGCCAGTGCAACACCAGAAATGAAATTTTGAAATTTGAAGACGATCAGCATTGCAGTAAAGCAATGTTTTGATATTCCGTACACGGAAACCAAAAGCCTTGACTACCTACTTTCTTTCAAAATTTCACCAAATTTCAATAATACCATTTAAAAGGACTGTTTTTACCGTAGAACCATTCATCATCCATAAAACTCATAATGTATGAATACATTAGCGATATGATCAGTTTTTGGAAGGTCGAATTGTCATCGTCATCAAGGACAGCTAACCGTAAGCTCAAAAGTTTGCAAATCCAATTGTATCTAATTTATTTTTAATTTTTGTTTTTTGAGTTGGCCCACCCACATAAAAGCATTTCTTCACGTTCCCGTTTTTCTGTTGATTTCTATTTTCTTCGCGAATTAATTTTGTTTATTTTGCGAACAAAGCGCATTTTTGCATGAAGTTTTTAATAGAAATGTAAAGTAGTAAATTGTTGTGTATATTAAAGAGAAATCGCTTCGATTGTCACACGAGTATTTGTGCGAATTTAATGATGAGAAGGAAAGTGAACTTGGTTGATTATAGCATACAAAAATTCTTAGTTTTAAAAGTCAAAGTCGCTCTTAAAATTTTGACGCCCAACTTTACGAAGGGACCGAGACGTTTCCCCTTATACACACTTCTGCTTTTAAATTCCTTTTGTCCTCTTGTCGTATTTCACTTGTTTATTTCCTTTAATTGTAAAGCACCTGCTTAACTTGACCCCCAACAAAAGAAGATACATTTCAACACGGGATAATAAATTTAGAGTTTTCAAAATTTTATGTTATTTTGAAAATAGTAAAGCCGACAAGTCAAAGAGGATTAAGAAAGATTACTCCAGGAATAAACTATTTGTACCGTTGGCTGCAAACAAAAAAGTTAATTTCTTGTTTTTGAAAATTATCCCCGAAGCAAACATACTCCCATAAAAATTTTAAAATCCAAAGTCAACAAATAAATAACAAAAGTTTAATTTAAATAAATATCAACTAAGTACATTGACCGTATCAACTGAAGATAACCCCTGGGGTTTTTAGGGCAATGTGAATAATAATAATTCTTTTTTATTATATTTTATGAACTAAGGTAACTTTCTACGTTTTTTTCGTTAAAACACAAAAATGTTTAAATTTTTTATGTCGTTATGAACGTCATTTCAATTATCGTAGCTTGCAAAAATATTGCAATCACCCTGTAGTTTCTTATCAAATCATCACCGAGCGCCATGATAGATTCAGTTTTTTCAGCCAGTTGTGATTATATCGATGAATTTTTATTAGTAAAAAATAAACATTACAAGTACGAAGATTACTCTGGTTATCAAATTTAGTGAACTATCAAAATAAAATGAGGAAAGCTTGTGATTGTGATTATCTTTCATAAAAATTTGTTTAAATAGATAAATTCGTTTCTTGCAAACAATAACACTGATTAAAATTTACATACTACCAAATACGTACCTATTCATGACACTGCTTATTTTCTTAATTTTTATTTTTCAAAATTTTGAGCACTTCAATGCACTTTTGCTATATTTTTTACCGTTTTTGGGTTATTATCGTACCGACTAACATCGGAATGTTTTTGAAGAATTTTACCTACTTGTAATTATTGTGAAATTGAAAATATAAAATTGTGGTGTATCAATATAAAATTTAAAAAATTAGTTGGGATGTTTAATATAAAAAAAACCCGGCAATTCTCTATTTTATGTCCACCATTACACAATTTGAATGATTTGCTCGTAAAATTAATATACCTTGTCTTGTATAGTTCATAAAAAATAATTGAAGATATAAAAGATAACAATTTTAAACAACAATAAAGAAATTTAATTATGCTCTTCTGCAAGTCGTTGCTTAGATTAATTAAATTGCAACATAACTTGACAATCAATGTAACTTCTGCTGCAAAGTTCTTAAAAGTATTCAACTAAATAATTAGCGTAAAGATGAATCAACGCAATTAATTACGTGATTGAGATGCCACCTAATTAGAGGCACCTAAAATTGCTCTATAAATAACAAATCTATTCTTGCGAAATTATATAATTTATTTGAGTAGGTAATTAAGAAAATCAATTAAGAGACCGATCGTTGCTACAAGTTTAAAAGAGCCAGGAGGAGGATAGCAGTGTTTATAATCGTCAGTCAGTTCGAAAGGATTTGGTAAAATTATGGACGTGGAATGCATGATTTACTGATTTTGAATTCTTTCACCGATGCGGTGGTCTCAGCGCTACCATTCAACAGATGTGTTTTCTTCAAAATGGGATTCAAAATGTGTCGTAGTTGACCTTTGAACAGTCGATCTCAAAGTTTCCGTTAATGGTGGTCTTCCTAGAAAATGATCTTCCATCTAGATTCAAACCCTAGAGCGCTACATTACCTTCCCTCTAGCAACCATATCAATTGCGAGTAATAGCCGTTGCGATTGATTTAAAAAAAAAACATATACGACGAAAAGTTATACGAAATCTTTTATACGAATAAACATAATATAACATAAAATCATTTTAATTTTATTTTAATTTCATGAGTAATTTTGTTAACAAAAGATCGTAGCATACGAACCTACATATGTTTATTTTTATTCTTTTATTTAATTAGTTTTGGTTTATTGTTCTAAATTTTAATTAATTATTACCGTGATAATGATTATAAACAATTTCTAGATAGATGAATACTTGTTGAAAAATACGATAAAACTGAAATAATCGTATGCCCTTTTAAACTTTTACCTTTTCTTATCCGAATCAAAAGTATTCGTTTAAATAATTGAAGTTTTAAAATTTTAAATTGTAAAATTCCCTGAGCTTATTTACTAATTATATGTCGAATAAAATATTTTAAAAGGTTACAAGTTTAATGAAATTTGAAAATTTCATTTAGGGGTAGTTTAGCTTATGATATCTTAAAAATCAAAAAAAAACCTTTTAAAATATTTTATTCAACATATAATTTCACACAAGTTAATAATAAACATTTACAATTATTTACTAATTACACTGCTTATAAATATATGATATTTATGTAGATCTATAGATAAATGTCCATTCGTATAAAAGCTTTCGTATATTTTCTTTCGTAAAAATGCTTTCGTATAAATTTTCAGAAACGGCCGTGGAAATTATGACTTAAGTTTCCTTGGATTATTAGAAGAAGAAAGTGAAACATGATACTTTTTAGAAATTAGCCACAACCAGCTGGTTGCTGAACAACCAGATCGATTCACCCTAATTTTTTAAGAAAAACTTTCGGTAGTTGGTATTTGAAGCATTGTTATAAAACAAAATTGATTATATATTACGATTAATTAATGGTGACTCTCAATGTTTCCGGAAAACTATCACTAGATAAAATTAATCACATTTGCAATTTTTCAAGTGCCCTTAGAATTAAAATCACACAAATGGTGATGAACTCCAAGAAAACGACAAAACAATTTATTTCTTACAAACAATGTAATTCACAAATAACATTGTCTGTAACAAAAATTCAAAATCGAGCACTTCACCAAATATGCGTCCAACAACTGCAATAATATTTTCACATAAAACTTCATCGAGTCAACCAAATTATTTAAAATAAAAAAAAGCGATAATGAAAAAATATGCGGTAGTGAAAAAGAGCTAAAAATTGTTTTGAAAAGACAAGTTTGGCAACTAAAATGCTTCAGAAAACATGCAAATGACCGGTTAGTGTTTATTAAAGGCGATTCGAGAGCATTCAACTTTACCTTAGCTGCAATTCAAACAAAATTAAAATCTTTACCATCTGAACGGTGCAAATACTGCCAAATTGTAATCAAGTGTCAGGAATACACATTTTTGGTTTTAAATCTAAGCATACAGAGTAGTGCACAATCGTATTGTTACAGATTATCCCCCCTTTTCTGTTGTTTTTGTGTTTGGCATAAAATAATGTGGCACGTGGTCTGTTGCTGGCATGGTAGAATAATGACGTTTTTTCGGTTATCCAATTCTACTCTCTTCAGATAAACGAACAGCAATTAATACCATCAATTGCAGTAATCGATGTCTTCAAATTAATGGTCTGGTAGAAATCCAACCAAATTCGAAACTCAATTTTCGGTTGTGCACCCAAATCAGGAGTAGTTAATGTGATAGTTCATTTCCCTTTCAACAGGAACTTTTTAATCCAAAGTTGTTACAAGTAATTATCAACGTTGTGCGGACTGATAATCACTTTATATAAATCCCTGAAAAGAGAAGGCCTACTTTGGAAACAAAAACCATTAATCCTAATCTAAGTTAAAAATAAAAACAATTTTTGAAAACACTAGGTGCAGTTGAGGTTATAGGTCATTATAATCTGCCAAGTGTATAGGTTTCTACATGCTACCAAAAAGACATTTAAGGTGCAGGACCGTCTTTAGAAACATATTTGATTTATATAGTAATTACTTTTTGAGATCCACTATTAATGTAGAAATTTTTTAAGTTTTAAGTTAAGTTTCAAGTAAGTTAAAGGAAGTGGAGCCATTATCCTTCAGACATCCCGATTGGCTTCCAGAATCTATGTGTATGATTTTTCTTTAATAATATTTCTTACATTACCTATGTTAATGATTTTCCAATATTAATAATATAAAATAGAGTAACAGAGGCACATCTGAAGCCAACCTAGCAAGCTATATCAGATGTAAAACAAATAATATGATCACAGTACTAACGGTGGCTTTGGAACTTTGCCGAAGTTACTGTTGGATAGATAGCAGCGCCAAAATTTGAATTTGGAGAAATTAGAAAAATTAATTAAAACAAACATTTTAAAATAATTTTGGAAATTTTTAGAAATGCAAAAAAAGACAAACATAGTCGACCTGAATTATAAATTAAGATGATATAATTGAGAGATAAATTAAGAGATATGATTGAATTATAAAACTCAACTATATTTTCTTTTCAATTACTATTGGATATTACAGGACGTAGTCCTGCGGAAGAAGAAGACATTGCCTTTGGTTTTATAGTATCAGATAGGTAACCAATTCTTGATGTTTAAAAAAATAAATTTGAGTGTTATTCGCGTTAAAAAGCCATCCAAACAGATTTGACCCTGAAATTTGTTTAAATTCCACCCACAGAACTTTTTGGTTATGATTCATTTCACTATAAGTCGGTTAGATGCAATAAAGAAGATCCTGTCATTTTAATTTTATATAATCACATCGACTTGGCAAAAAATAATGGAAATCACCTGATGAGCGTTTGGAACAATTAACTACCAATTCCGAAAACCTTAATATGTTCTTGTTTCTATTTACCAACAATGGCATGGGTGTTGTTATGGAAGCAAGAGGGGGACTGTTGAAATTGTGGCTACTGCACTCTTTTCTATTCGACACTTTTTGATGTAAAAAATATTGCATGGACCACACGAACCAATCATTATCATTTACACATTGCAGAACTATTTTGTGCTCCTTTCACCAACAATAATAATTAACAATTACAATTAACAATTTAATGGCCACGTATTGACATTTGCTTTGGAAACCGTAAATTAGAGGTTTGCGAATTGTTAGCATGTTGACTAACAACTCAAATCGAAGACCAGTGGGGTTTAAAAATAATTTTGTTTCAAAAATTTATTAATTCACAGACTTACTACTTTTTTTGGCTTGCATTTTATCATAAATTCCTTAAGGACATCCTGTATATCGCGTAAATTGACAATGATAATAAAGCTCATTACTTCTGCATTTCGCTACTGCAATTTTTAAATTAAGTTAAATTTAATTTTACTCGCTTTTAACATTTTTTAATTTTGTTGGGAAATTGCAAATTATTTCAGAATTAATTAAACGGTAACATTAAGGTTTTTGAACTGTAAAATAAAGTAAAAGCATTTAAAATGCATACCTACATAATATTATGTAATAATTTTTCATAATAAGCTAGCGAAATTAAAACATGATTTGAAATAATTTGTGTAATTTATTCCCTACTTAATATTAATTTAAAAAATAAAAGTGGGCTTGGAAACTATGAGACCAAAAAATAAATGCGGCCGACAATATAATTTGTGAAGCAAGCAAAAATGAATAAAAGATTTAAGTAATCAATGATATCTTCAGTTGGTTACTAACATGAAAAACCTGCAATTTTAATAACTGTAAGTAAGCAGTTGATTTGGCTTATAAAATAAAATTTACCGTTTCAATTTATCTATAGATGTTCTTGTTTGAAAGAATAAAAGTTGTACTACCTATCATGTAACATTAAAAGTCATTAATTTTATCCAGGAACGAACGTGGTTCGTTGGTTCATTAAAATAAACAAAAAATTGGAAATACAATTTTGATGCAAAATTATAGTTTGATAACGAGGGCATCCAATAATTTGAGTTTTTGAAAGCGCGAGAAAATGTATAAGTACGCACTTATTTACACAAAGAAGAATTTTCATGGATCGTTTGAGATCGTTCAAGCGCAATCACAGATTAAAAGTGAAATTTGTGCATAATACGGTTTTGGTGTAATTAAGTTTGCACTTTGAATATGATGTCAAATACGTTGATGATCGAAAGCGTAAAAATTTAAATTTTAGTGGTATAAATTTACTCAAAATGGGTCAAGATTCAAGATTATCGTATACAAAAAGTGATGGTTAATATGTGGAACCTGCTTCTCGCAACATCGCATTCAAATTTTTTTATAATATGCTTCCAAAAGATTATGATTTTTAAATCTGCCTGCAACTGAAATCAGTGGCGTAGCTGGAATTTGTGCGTTCGATAACAAAAATTTAACTCCTGCTCTGTCTAAATATTTAATAGAGAGTAACAAAACTACATCATAAATTTATATAAAACGTTTTAAGTATGCAAGTCGGCCACTGTATAAAACTAATAATTTTCGTTAGTTGGTTTGAAGTAATTACTAATTAGACAATAGAAGTTAACTTTAACTACTATTATTTTTATTAATAATTAGATTGTCGAGGCTGTGCTCAAAAATATCTACGCTACTGATCTGGATTCGAATCTTGGCGTACTAAGGCAGTTGTGATTTTATGTTTAGGAATAACATAATTTTTACTTTGAGAAGTTATTAGCAGCAGGATTGCCTTGGCCGATGCGGAGGATAGCTCAGTTTCTTTGGGTCAGAAAGGGGGAGTTCTAGAAATTAGAGTTTAGAACAAGAGGTGTTTGATGTTTTACCAGGAGCATCACTGCTAAGTGATGATATGTATTTGCTAAAAAATTATTTCGAATTTGAATTCGAACCCTGGCATACTGTGATATACCAATCAACTGCGTTATTCAGTAATCGAAGTAATTATTGCTTTAAAATAAAAAAAGATTTAGTTTTCAATCAGCGATAGCTCGTTTAGTCACCAGTTTAAGAATCGTCGACTTCTAGGTATGAAATATATAAGTGGTGAGTAGATATACATACGTACAACAGTGAAAATCGTCAAGACATATTAGTGAAACCACATAAAATGTAATTATGAATTGAAATGGAGATATGCGTCACCATATTATAATATTTTCCGTTGATACAATACTTAGCAATGTTTAGAACTGAATGTTTTAAGAATGTACATATTTAGAAATATGGATAAGAAGATCTTTTAAGTCAGAACATTTTACCTCGATGAGGCCATACAGCGAGATCGAAAATCGAGTACCCTCACTGAGCTAGCCATAAAGCCGGCGGTAAAGTCGTTTTTTACTGCCCATGGGATTATTTATACCTGTCGGTGTTCTAATTTTAATACAATGATGCATTAATCTTGATGTTCTCTTGATAATATGGCACATTGCTAGTATATTTCATAGATCACGTTTCCAAAGAGGGAATAACTCAAAAAGCAAAGTTTTACGCATAATTAAAACGATTATGATAGCTTTTTCTTTAAACGTGAAGATTAACAAAAGATGATCTAACCACGAAAGTTGGCTATTATATAAAATTCGTGGCTAATACAATATATATGTTTTTCCCCAAAAATCATTAAATTTTGACCTTGTTGTAACTGATGAAATTTATTAAAATTCTGGAAAAGACCGGGCATCTAAAAAAAAATTGCGTTGTTTTATAAATTACTATAGAATTTCATTTGACCTTTTTCATTTCATTATAGAAGACTTTAAAATGTAAATTTTTCGCAGAAATCAATAAAATGAATATTGCAATATTAATTAGGTACTTAATAAATAAATTAATTATACTATTACTTGCCAGTTTAATTAGGTATTTTTAACTTTATACCAAATAAATTTAATATTTTTATTACACCGGGTGTCAAGTCTTAAATTCCAACATAAAATATATAGATGTTTTTCAGCATCCGGTAGGTAAAAAGTAGAAAAAAGTGATTCAAAATCCTTTAAATAATCTAGAAAAAATTACTAATGTGTTACCACTTGGATTCAACTTGAATATCACCAACATAATTTGACTATTAATTAAGTACTTCTTCTTCTTCGAGTGAAATACGTGGGCGAACTTCTCTCCCAGTGTTATCACATACACAGAGATCCCGGGCTCCAAACCACGGAAGTATATCGTAGGTTTAGAGGTAAAACTCACTAAGTGATAATTTTGAAAAAAAAAGAGTTTTTTACAGTAAGTGCATCAGAGAACCATATTCTTGATTTACAATATTACAAAATAAACATACGGTTATACAATTGATTTTCCCAAAAAATCAGTTTGCCTTTATCTTCCAGGAGAAGACGGTCAGAAATAAAGTTTTTGCTTGCATGGAGTCGAATGATCATAAAAAAATATGTAGAAGCCTGACCACAATGATGGTTCCTGTTCGTTTCCTTTCAGGAAATTGGCTATCACTATAGTCATTCGAATTTGCGAGGCTGCTGCTCAGATATGCAGTCAAAAAATGTATTTTCTTCCACATTTCTCTTCCTGTTTTTTACGATCTGCATGATTTGTTCTAGAGTTTGTATTTTTCTCCCTTCATAATAAGATTCAGCTTTCTATTGATAATTCTCCATATAACTTTCCTACTTTTCCTCATTATTTTTAAACTTCCAATTCTATTTGTCCACGAAATCTTTAAAAATTTGTCGATGGATCTTATCCATGCTTCTATCTGAATTGTACAAAAAGGTATGTGTCAGTGTCTAACTGGGGAAAAAGATTAATTTGTTGTCAAATTTTCGATTCGACTGAATCATATTAAATCTGTCGATGAACATTACATTCCCAATCCAACACCATTTTGGATCGAATACAATAACTGAATTTTTGCTAAAAACGGATCAATTTTTATACTGCGTACTTGAAAAATCAGGTCATTCATTAACTCGGTGTCTTTTCACAGTTTTATTGTGCCCATGGCTTTCAATGAAGCGAAACCTTTCAAATGCAAAACTCGAGATGATTAATATTTCGTCAACTTTTATTCAAAAAGATGTGAAATTGACCTATGGATATTAGAAGAATGTAAAAACAGAGCTGATAACCTACCAAATTATTAAATATGATAAAATACGAATATCGTACATTTTTATCTTGACAGAAAAAACGGAAAGATTTCATAATCCATTTTACGTTAGAACGATAATCTTTTGACTTAAAAAATCATTTTTATCGTGTGCGTGTCCGTTTTTTAGTTTTTAAAATTATCAACCTCGTTTCGCTATTCTCTATTTTTTTTCCAAAACTTACTTACGATATTTTTCGACTTACGATTTAATGATCTTGGTTTAATTGCGAATAGGTTATGGTTATACAATCAATTCTTGATATGTAACGTTGATAGAATACAACATTGGATTATAAGACGTCAATTGTTTGCCGATAGAATTTTTAAATTAAGTTCCACTTATGCACACACCGCCAAATGAATGATAAGTAGCTAATGGCATTCGGCATGAGTGGAATTCTAACATGGCCGCAGTAAAAGTGATACCATAATTTGATAATTATTGAAATTTGGCTAAGATGTTCAATTTCAATATTATTTTTTGGTATTAGGCCCATTTGGGATGGCATTTATATTTTACCATTAACTTTAATGTTGGGATCAGGTCTTTGATATACTGATAAGATTTGTAATAATTATACCTTTCCACGAAAAGACAATATTTAATTTATGTAAGCAGATAAAAATAAGTGCATTCCTCTTCCTCATGATTATCGCAGTTTTTCTTCCAAGAAGAAAGAGGTTCAAGTTTCTCGTCAAATTTCTCCACTTGACTTAGTTCCATGGCAGAAGAATGGACTACTAGATATTGGAAGAAATATTTTAGGGACGTCGTGGTGATGTCTCCACGGTATTTTAAAAATAATCAAAAACATTTATAAAATAGTAATATATTACGAACAATTAATAAGATCTTATACTTTTTGAATTAGGAAGAAGGAATTTTCGTGACGTTTGTTCCTGTTTAAAATTAAAAATCGGTAAAATAATAATTACTTTAAAATAAATATTTATGTTTTGTTATACCACAACGACAATAAGATAACTATAACCATATCTGTTATTTGTTCTGATGCTTTTACATTTCTGATGATAGCGCTCGTTTGTGATGGGTGTAGGTTAGAATATACAGTTTCATATCATTTAGATATTAAAAAAAAGAATTCTTCTGTACAAATCATTTTAATGAGGTGCCTACTTAGATCAGAATTGAAAAAAAAATACACATTTTTTTACTAATACTGATTTCTAGTCGGATAACCTCCGCGCACGCACGTTTCATATCCATATCCTTGTTTGCTGAATGATCAACCTTTGACCTTATTATCAACTCGCTGTAGCCTTTGATATATGGTAGAAAAAATATTTTATTGTGTAATAATATACAAAAATCGAATTTGGTTCAATGGTTTTGTACTTTTGAAAGAAAGTTGTTCTGATACTATAAGGAGAGTAGATGAAAAGCAGCTTAATCATGCAATTAGCTGAATCACGAACACTTTTGAGATTAATAATGGTACCTACTCTGTGGTTACTTGGTGGACACAAAAGAACACAATTCGACTAATGTACTGCACTTGATCTTACACAAGGACGGTCAACAACCCAGAGCCTTATCACGAGTATCAAATTATCAATTGTTTCTACTTTAGCTTAATTGCGCTCTTCCGATTCAGTAGCTCTAACAAATAAATTGCCATTTCTTTCAACGATTTATAGAAGAAAAATTGTTTCCTTTCACCGCGAGTACTTCAATATCAACTACACAATAAATTATGTAACGAGAAATGTATGGAACACACGCAGTACTTTAGTAGAAAGTTGTATTCGGGTAATCCTTATGAGAGCATACTGCACTAGGATGTGTAATTCTGAGTAAATAATCATTTTTCAACCCGTTGTAAGCAGCCATGGGGTCGAAACGTTTCGGAATCGAAGCAAAACTATGCGTCCTTCATAATCATAAGACTGAAAATGATAATGCATATTTTTCAATTATTAGTGTAAAAGTAATCCGATTCGCTAATCTTATGGGAATTTATGAAACATAATCGAAAACATAGAAGATAGGGAGCACAATAAATTTTTTTAGCACAAATACGGACCCAGAATTACAATAATAAAGCAATTGAAAGTTATTGTTCAACCCCAACCGTACTAGAGTCGTTCAATGAATACTTTCTCTGCACTACAAGGGAATGGTAGTTCCAAATTATAAAATGTCATTATTTTTAATGGCTTACATTATACTCTCGCAACCCAGGACCACTAGAACGAGAAGGATCTCGAGGGATCTTCCATTCAACTTTAAAGAAGTTGTTTGGAAAGGATGAGAAAAGATCTAGCCTTATTGCCAAATCTCTCTTCTGTCGTTCTGTCCATAACCCTTGTCCAAGGTGTTAAAATTTTATTTGAAGGAAGGAGGACACTCGAGGTTTCAAAACCTTTTTCTTTAAATAGAAGATAAACATATCCAAAAAAGTTCATTTAGGAAGGATACATTTTCAATGTCAAAGGAACAGACATTACCCTTTGAATATATCTACTTTCTAAGCGATGAAGAAGTTAAGGCTCGATTATTCCTGGCTTATTATCGCAAAATAAACGATTGAAAACTGAAAATAGTTGCATTAGCTTAGAAATTCGCAGTAGAACGTTCTCCTATCGAGTTTGAGTATATTCTTTAACATTTTTACATACATGAAGGGCCTATTATTTAGCATGGCAGATTTCGTAAGTCATTTGCCATTGCCTGAAAGATAGGGGACGCTCAAGAAACCCGAATTCGGATTTTCATGATTTTTGATTTGGTAGGTCCACAAATTTTGGAAAAAAGCGACTTTAAACATTCAAAATCGGCTGTGGTTGCATTAATCAAAACTGACCTTTTACAGCCTCCGCTTTGCTGCACTTTGGCTGCTACAGGGCGTTTTGAAAAACTCTCTCGTTTGGTCAAGCCATTTTTATAGGAAAAAGTGTACTTTTGAGGTCGGGTTTCTTGACTCTAGCGAAAGACGATTAGAATAGACTTCCCTCTGGTTCGAACTTTATTCCATTTTATTCCATTCCAGGCAACGCATTTAACCGCTGAACTGTAATCGTCTTAAAGATATTCTTCTTTTTCTTTATTAGCGTTTTATTTTCCATCCATTTTTGGACTTGAAATTTAATAAATTTTATAATATTACAAAATTTAATAAATTTTATAATATTGCAAATTTGAAAATTCCTCTTTTTTTATTAAAATTACACTGACACCTTGAAATTTAAGAAAACAATTTTTTTAAATTATTTGGTACCAATATTTTTCTAAAAAATTTCAAAATATCGCCGTTAAATTTCAAACTGATATCTTAAGGGATTTTAAAAAATAAAGAAAGTATTTTTAAGAAGTCATATAGAAAACGCCTTAAGATATCACTTTGAAGTTTAGCGATATTTAAAAATGCACCTGCTGTTTTATTAAATTACAAGGTACAATATTTATTAAAATAAAATTAGGGGACCCATATACTCTGTCAATAATCACCAACTGCCGTCGGCGGTAATATTTCATTTTTAAAAGTGAATTATTATGAATTTACATCCAAAATGCAGCTTATTTAATTGGAAACGAGCAACACACTATTTAATTTCAAATTTTCAAAAATTATTTTTAATTTTTAAAAGTATTTGTTTACCTTGTTAATTTAAAATTTAACGTTAATTTTCACAAGCTAATACATAATTTATAATATTTTTTTTTAAGTTTTTAAAATCATTCAACAATTTTTGCAACAATTTTTATTCCCAATGTAAATTGTAAACCAAATTATACTTTCTAATCAACCAATTAATTTTTTTGCATAATATTTTTTGTAATCCTAATCAAAAGAGTATTAAGAAAAAATTGAAGCAACTAAATTATTTAAAAGATCATGTAAGATGAGTCTTCCCACGTTATATTTCCGCATTTCAAAGAAAAGTAAATCCCAGACAATGCAAAATAAATTTAAAATTTGGGTAGCAATTGCATAAAAATTAATAAATTTTATTTTTAGCAAATAACAGTTTGTGGATGATTAAAATGATTTATTGCTTGTATAATTTAAAAAATTAATAATGCTAAATTAACGTGATTAATAAATTTTGTAAATTAAGAAAACATATGATTTCCTCAGGTTTTATATTAAAAATTTTAATTTTGCAAGTTTTATTGTAAATTTATTATAATAAGAAAAAAAAAGAAAAGTATTTATTACACAGGATGTACTTAATTTTTGTTTTATAGCTCTTGAAGATGACTTTAATAAATTCGAAACCAGGTTAGATATTTAATAATTTTATGTCTCAGTCCTAAGACCGGCACTGGGCAAATTAATACAATTAATCAGGTGCATATAATTTTCGCGTTTTCGTCAGCTTTCTAAGTTAAATTCTAAATTTTTGTGGTTAAATATCACGTATTTTATTAATAATAATAAAAATTATGCAATCGATTGATATTTCTTCACTTTGGTTTCTCTTGGAACTCAAACCTAGAATTTAAATTTTTTTGAATTGGATGTCTCGGCCACCAAATTTTCTTCTTATTTTCTAATCGAAAGCGTTTAAAAATTTTGAAAACAATTTTTTTGTTCCAGATGCACGTCAACTGTATGGATGCGTTACTCAAGGCATCGTTTTATAAATGTGGATATTTTGTCGGGCGACATCCAGGTTACTTCACGATATTGATAACTTTATTATCGTTGTTGTGTATCACCGGATTTCAAAAGATCAACAACAACATCGATCCGGAATATTTATTTAGTCCCATCAACGGTCCCGGAAAGTACGAACGGGCTGTAGTGGAAGAACATTTTAAATTAAACTACACCCAAGGTTTTAATCTTGGACGAATAACAAGGGCAGGTTTGTATTCCAATAATCATCTTCGGAAACACCACGAATGCGTTTCTTCTTTTCATCATAATTTATATTATCATACAATAAACAATAACAAAAAATTAAAAAGAAAATTCATATTTCAATTTGGTTCAGGTTAGTGGATCATGGTATTACTTATTCAAGTTCTCATTACGGATTAATTAAATTAAAGTGTACGGAAGTGAATTCGAATCAATTATAATTTTAAACATTTCCTTAACAGGTCGATTTGGTAGAGTCATCGTGACGTCGAAAACTGAAGATAAAAATATACTGAGGGTTGATGTGTGGAAGGAGCTGAAACTATTGGATGGCTTAATTAGGAATTTGACAGTGTTTTATGAAGACGAATATTTCACCTACAAGGATATTTGCGCACGATGGGGCTCATTATGTTTCATAAATGATATTTTAAATTTGGATCAAATTATGGATAAGGTAATTTATTTAAATGTTAAAAATTGCATACATTTTTCACTTTCACCTCAATAATGATTATACGTTGTGTACTTTTAACGCGATGAAATTGCTGGTTGGTCGATTATAAAATACTTGTGAACATAAAGACAGAATTATGGATGTAATGACGGCTCTAAATTGGATTTGTAAGTACAGTTTATATCAAATGATTGTTGAGTGTCATCAAACGGAAACCATTACGACATGTATGAGCATTATGACGCTATAATCTAATGTTTGCAACAATTCCATGTTCAATTTAAATGGAAAAACAGTTGCCCTTAGTAATTTAAATTTTTACACACTTTCTACCTCGTTCGAAAAAAAACGATCGCAGTTCCTTGATCCAATTTTAAAATTAATTCTATCGTTTTGATTGATGTGCTATTATTTCCCATTTTATTCCTATAAATTAATTCTTCATTGTTAAAATGTGTAATTTTTGATGTACCGCATGCCAACGTGGCGTTTGAACTGTCCATATCAATTATCATGTGCTTTGGTTTGGATTCCACGTTAAGCTGTAGGTCCTTACCTCTTTGGTCGGCGAGCACGAACTTGTAATTCGATCTGGCGATAAGATCTTACTTATTAAGGATTAAACAGACATTTAAAAAAATTTAAATGGAAATTCAATGTAATTTAAACGTCATTATAATTCTTAAATATCGTTGGCGTAATCGGGGAGAATTATCTCACGCTCATAAAACAATAAATTAATTATCTTAATTATTTTTTCTTTTGCGTTGTTAATGCTATGAATATTTTATTATATTTAATATAATTTTTAGTTTAGTATAGAACAGCCTTGCAAAGTTTTATATGCGACCGAGTCATCTAAAGGTCTTACTTTTCCGTTAAATTCGGATAAGAATAAAACTTCATCCGCTACTGTTTATCTTGTACATTAGTACGCCAGATCATATTTCAAGCCACTTCTTTAATTTAATTATTTAATAACTTGCAAATGAGTTGCTCAAAAAATAATGTCATGTCACAAGATTTGTGTTTTCGAAAATTTCAAATTTACAAAATTTATTGTGCGTAAGTATTCATCCGTTCTGTTTTTATCATGTCAAATTTTAATAGAGCTAGCTTAAACGGTTTTTATTATTGGGCTCACATTGTAGCACCAACCTTTGGCCAACATTATCTTATGAGCAACAGTGGCAAGTTTCCCTTATGAAGAGATCGGTAGTTTTAAAACTTTTGAACCATGGAAGCGAAATTTAATGCTTTTTATACACTCCAGTTCATTATTACAACAAATTTTGTAGCTACGGCTAAATTAGCTCACCGTTACAGAAACTTTCAGTTAACTTAAAATTAGCTAACAGTACAAACTCTTTTGCAGCTAAAGTATTGGTGTTTTGATATAGATTTTTAATTTTTTTAAAAATTTCAGAATTGGGTTAGCTACTTTATACTTTACGAAGTAGCTAGTACTTGTTACCGCATTAAAGTAGCTAAACTACTTAGTTAATAACTTAGTTTGTAATGATGGTGCAGCATCAGACACGTCGACCTTATGGAGGTCTTGCAAATGCTTTGTTTAATTAAATTTCCAATTAAACTAATTACCGATTAAACTAGAAATTTGTATTTTTAAATACCCGGTTAGCTAAACTATGTTAACCATTGATTATTATTTACACATTAATTGGTGAGTTAATTAAAATCAGTTGTCTACTGTGTTGTATCGGGCTTGATGGGATATTGTTTGTTTATAATAACGATTTTGGGCGTTAGCCGTTTCTAAACTCCCATACGGTCAACTATATATTATAATTAAAACTTATAGCCACTTTTAATTGTCAATAATACTAGATTTTAACCTACTTTTGCATAATGTTCACTTTTATTTAAGAAAATGGAAAGTAAACTGTTGACATTTTTTTATTTATTTTTTTTAACTTTTTATTCCAGTTTGTAGTGTTAGTAACATTTAAACCAATAATTTAATTTAAACTATAAAAATTCCACGTAATAGCTCATAAGCTATAACTACTTTTTTGGAAAAAAGCTAGCTATTTACAGCTAACTTACAAGCCAAGCTAGCTGCTTTGCATTTATTTGGTTTATTTTGAAGATATTTTGATGCAGGCATAAAAAAGTTAAGTTATGTTATCTAGTTCGAGTTTCAGTTGTTACTCTCGAATTATTTTTGGCGTGGTTTACATTTCACATTAAGTTTCGGAAGTAGTACCTTTTAAGTTGTTCGTGTGGGTTTATATTATGTTATCCTTAAACGTTTTAGAAAAGAATACAACATTTTCTTTTGAATTGATTATTGTTCATAGAAACACAAATTCGACTTAGTTTATGTTATCGGCCCCATTGTGTCAATAGCTCCACTTCTTCCATTTTGCACTTTAGCTTGACCAGATAACACGAAAACAGCTGCAGATAAGATAAATCGGGGTATTCGGGTCGGAACGGTACGGGGAGAGGGTCAAATTTTAATTATCCGATTTGCAAATTAATTGCATAAAATCAACCCAAAACCAAAACAAGGAGAACAGGGGGCAAGACGAACAACATTGTTTCCATTTGGATACACATATTGGGAAAAATTTAACGACTTCATTCAGTATGATTAATGAAGCATTTATTAATGCGAGACCACAATAAAGCAATCATAAGCCTCCGGTGGTTCATCATGAGGTCACAATTTCACTTAATAAATTAAAATTGAAGTTGTAAACGATTTCGTCGTATATTATTTTCGAATTTTTAGCTCATTATTCAATTACCCTTCGGGTTACTTCTTGGGTCCCAAATTACCATTCATTAGCTTTTTTAATTTGCACATTTTTAATTAAAATTCAAAAACGGTAAGCGAGTATTTATAAAATTTTAATCGATAAAATGGAAAGCACCAGGATTTTCCATTTCTTCTGTTTTAGAAAGTACGCAAAACTTCCAATATACACATATTATCTATCAACGATAATATTTTATTGACCCGTGTCAAAGTTTGATAGTTTTAAATTGACGAATATTTGATAGCATAAATTTTTAAATTTAATTTTGACTTTAATAAAATAAGCTAATCAATTAACTCGTACCAATGAGATAAAATTATTTTGGCAATACCAATTAACGCGTATTTTAAATATTATTATTAATTAATGTCAACAAGAAATTTTTATTCGGTGATGACTAATTTTCC
The DNA here is from genome assembly GCA_036346125.1 of Lycocerus yunnanus. Classification (NCBI taxonomy): domain Eukaryota; kingdom Metazoa; phylum Arthropoda; class Insecta; order Coleoptera; family Cantharidae; genus Lycocerus; species Lycocerus yunnanus. Next base: position 3,015,689 of record JARFIX010000017.1, read on the forward strand.
AATAAATTTAATTGATCGAACGTTCCGAAGAGCAAAAAATGCTACTCCAATAACTTTGAGTTTGCTGATAACTCTTTGGCTTTATTTTTTTATTAGAGATCTACTTCTTAAACTATTTTTTTCAAATAATTTGGTTATTGTCTTACGGGATCTTGTCTAAACCCTTTTCCTTTATGTGGGAGAGTTGTAAGAGAAAAACTGAGTTGAGTTTTCTAGAAAGCTTTCTTAACGCATACTTATATAAATTAGTAAAAAAAATTCCATAAAAATACTACTGGTGAGAAATGTAGATTGTAATGAAGCGCAGGGAGCAAGTTCGTAATCAATCATTATAATTTTCTTCCTGGTAATTATTTGGATCCATAATTGATTACCTAAGTTATATGTATTTCGATTGTTTAAATTATGCAACGTAATTTCGTTTTATGTTTTATTTATTACCATTTTAATGATATGGATAAAAGTAGGTTACTTAATATAATTAGTTTTATTTCTCAAAACTTGTTTTATATACCTACTTCGCATTGCTTTAGGTCGAAGAAAATCAATTAAAATTGTTTTTCCCTGCTATGCTAAATCCGAAAACGCTGGATTTGCACGTTTTTCCCGTGTATTTTGGAGGTACCGAAAGAGACGAAGATAATTTTATAACCAGCGTTCCATCCGTACAATTGGGTTACTTTCTCAATGTGGATACCAAAAAATGGGATGCCAAGTAAGTCAAATTTTTGACTATAGTTTCGATCTAAACCTGTCGTTTTTAGAGGGGCAGCATGGGAAGACGCCTTTTTGGACTTCCTTGGAGAAGCAGAAGATAACGGAACATTTAAATTCATCAAAGTGGCACGATTTTCTTCGAGAACTTTGGATCACGAATTAGAAAAAAACACAAGAACAGTAATTCCATATTTTTGGTCCGCTTTTATAGTCATGGCGGTTTTTTCCATGAGTAAGCCTTTTTTAATGTTTTTGGAATAAAATCCCAACTTTTTAATTTTAGTAACGTGTATGATGCGTGACTGGGTGAGATCTAAACCTTGGTTGGGACTGTTGGGTAACATAAGTGCCGCTTTAGCGACAGCATCGGCGTTTGGAACGTGCATGTACTTAGGAGTCGATTTTATTGGCCTAAACTTAGCAGCTCCGTTTTTAATGATTGGTAAGAATTTCGGCGGATCCTGTTTAGAGAAAAACTTCAAATTGTGTATTTTAGGAACAGGAATTGATGACACTTTCGTCATGCTATCGGCATGGAGAAGAACATCTATAAAGGATGATGTTCCACAGAGAATGGCTCAGATGTTGAGCGAAGCTGCTGGATCCATTACGCTTAGTTCACTTACCAACATGGTTGGATTTTTTATTGGGGTATTTAACCCGTTTCCGTCTGTGCAAATATTTTGCATTTACATCGGTAAGTTTTACATCCTTTTGAAAATCTAGATTAATTACATTCCTTTTTTGCAGGCCTTGCTACATTATTTACATTTATTTGGCACATCACCTTCTTTGCTTCGTGTCTTGCCATATCGGGATATTGCGAACAGAACAACAGACATTCACTAATATGCATCAAAGTGCAACCCGTGTCTAAATCTGGTAAGTCACTTTTATTTTTCTTTGCATTGAAATCTCAGGTTAGCTAAGCGACTGACACGGTTCCGAATCCCAAATGTGTGAGAAATTTGAATACCATTGCTAAAAAAAATTATAATAAAAACAACAATGATAATTAAACATATTATTATAGAAAGTCGTCCGAAGTGAATGATTACGTGTGGTTATATAACACGTTATCTTACGATCAATTTTAACATTAAACTATCTACGGAAGAACTTTCTTTTGCTTCCGGAATTACCGTTAAAACGATTAAGTGTACATAATGTACTTCTTTTATAAAGTTAGTCCTATAATTTTAGTTGTATTATAAACCCGAACTTATCCAGTTAATTTCTTTCTACCCAAATCTTGGTATAATATTTTATATCTTTGTTTATTTAGTCATTAGAAATGATAATAATGGATTTTCTTATTTAATCACGTATTTAATCTGTCACTCTAAATAACGCATCTGATTGGTTAATCGGTCACCACTGGTCGGGCGAGTCCCGAGTGTTTCTTGTATTTGAACCAGTGCACATGCGCCATCAAGTGTTCATTCGGCCGACTAACATCAAATGAGCACCACGTATTTTGTCTGATACCCTAAAATCCAAGTGATGCTTGCATATGGTCGATATATAAACCTTACGTTAATCGTTGCGTTTACCTAACAAGAAAGAGATAGAAAGAATATAGAGAAATATTACAGAAGAATTGAAGATTAATTGTAATTAGAAGTAAACAAAGATCTAATAAGATTGTAAACGAGAGTGAATTGTATTTTATATCGACTTTTACTGGAATTTATCGTAAATCTATTCATTGCGCTACCATACAAACTACAAATAATTTTCTAACAAAATTCTTAAATAATGAGGTCCTATAAAATGTGATTTTAAGATGGCAGCGTTACGTTGCTCCTGAGTTTTTCAATTTTTAAACTACATAGTGATTTTCTAACCGAAATTTACATGGTATTATTTCTAGGCAAACGTTCATTCTTCTACAGAATATTTTGTAGTGGAGGTGTAAATCCCGACGATCCCAACAATCCAGTTGACAACAAAGAGCACGGACTAATGGTTTTCTTCCGAGATTATTTGGCAGCGTTTTTAAACTTTAAAGCTGTTAAAGTAGTCGTTATTTTATGCTACATGCTGTTTTTGGTTTTTGCCTGTTACGGAATAACTCAAGTCGAGGAAGGATTGGAAAGACGTAAAGTAGCCAAAAGCGACTCATACGCTGTGGAATTCTTTGATCGCGAAGACGACTTTTTCAAAGAGTTCCCTTACAGGTACCTACCTATATAATTTATTAAGTTTCTTAGTATTATCATAACCATTCGTTTTAGAATTCAAGTGATCGTGAGTGGAGAATACAACTATTCGGATCCGATCATACAAGAACAGGTGGAAAATCTAACCCAAACGTTCGAAAACACCTCCTACATTTTGGGATCTCTCTATACAGAATCGTGGTTACGGATTTTCCTGCAAACCACCGAGGACGACGAGGACGTTGTAATCGACACCGAAGAAAAGTTCATTGGGGAATTAAAGAAAAACTTTCTGCATCCTTTAAGCAGTTTTTCATTGGATGTCAAATTTAATGAAGAAAATACCAAAATAATAGCGATGCGGTTCATGGTGCAAGCGGTGAACATTTCTGGTACCAATCACGAAAAGGAAATGGTTCAAGCAATACGACAAATTTGTGAAGATTCGCCGTTGAACGCCAGCGTTTTCAACCCATATTTTGTGTTTTTCGATCAAGTAAGTCAGAATAAATTAAAACTTTGCTTTGAATTAATTATTATTTTTTATTTTAGTTTGCGTTAGTGAAACCAACTTGTATCCAAAACATGGTGGTTGGAGCTATTGTAATGATGATCATTTCGTTTCTGTTTATTCCGGATCCGCTGTGTTCTTTATGGGTAGCGTTTAGCATTGTTTCGATCGGTATCGGTGTGGTAGGTTACATGGCTTTATGGAAAGTGAATTTGGATTCGATCTCCATGATTAATCTTATCATGTGTGGTGGCTTTAGTATCGACTACACGGGCCACATTTGTTATGCGTACTCGTCGTCCAAAGCCAAAAATCCTGATGACCGCGTAAAAGATTGTTTATATGCTTCTGGCCAACCAATACTGCAAGGAGCCGTAAGCACCATCTTAGGAATCGTTGCTTTGCTGTTACCTAACAATTATCTTTTTACCGTGTTTTTCAAAATGGTGTTTTTGGTAGTTTCCTTTGGGGCACTCCACGGTTTAATCTTATTACCCGTGCTGTTGTCACTTTTTGGTCCAAATTCTTGCAAAAGGTACAAAGAAGATGACCTTCCGCCTCCGTACTGCATTCCGCATCCACAATTCACGCTGAACGGAGGAAATTGCACTTTAAAAAATTCCATGGCACAAATCAACAAAGCCTACATCGATATCGATAAAGATTTAGGCTTGGGAACGTCAGAAGAAAGCAGCGAGTCGAGTTCCAACAAATCAAATAAAAGGAACGCTTTGGACGATGATGTGATAGGCTGGAAGCGTAGATCTAGTTTGGACATAACGCAAAACCAAGACGTTTCGCCTCGAGTTTTGGATATATTTGGAACCGAGACTGAAAACCAATGGCAAAAGCAAAAAGAAAAACAAAATCGACGTTTCAGTGATAATTGTGAAAAATACAAAAGGAAATATATTCCAACAGAACAAAAAAATCACAGAAGGCCATTAAGTCGCTCTAGTTCGCATCACAATATGCAGCATCCACGATTTGTTAAAGAACTTCGATTTCCTTAAAGAAATTAGATAATTGTTTAATAAGTGTGATATCAAAAACAAAATAAAATTTTATTTTAGTGTGTTTAACCAAAATTTAATTAGTAAGGACTTAAGTGTAGATAAATATTTGGTGTTCATCAATTTTTTTATTGGCAAGTGTCTCTGGGATTCTGTGCGATTATCAAAGTCTCTGTTTCGGGCCACTGTAACCCATGGTTAGAACGGTGCTTCTCAAAATTTTAATGAACTTTTTTTTTGATTTTTATAAAAATAAGTTTAATTATGCACAAATTCGTGTGCTGGGTTACAAAACTAATAAATAGTCAAATTAATTAAGTTATTTTAAAAATGTTCAAGTTGTTAATATTGTAAATATAAGTAATACATAAGAACTGACTCGAATTAGTTACCTATTTTTATATAATAACTGATAAATAATGACAATAAGTTTGATAATTTATTATTCTTAAAAAAAACTATTTAAAAATTTTGTATTTGGTGTTTCTTTTAGTGGCGCTCAATTCAAACATCAAAAATTAGTATATAAAATTAGTGTAAGTTTGATGCAATTATAGATACTTAACACCTCGTGCTCAAAAATTTGTTACAGAAATTGACAATCTCAAAAATATTGTTTTTATTATAAAATGTTATGTAAAGTTTTTGTAAATAAACACAACATTCCTAAAATTAATTTTATTCTTAAGAAATGCTAAATTTATAAATTTTGTTACAAGTGACACTTTCCGTGTACAAATAGGTGCCATTTATGGCAGGAGCCATATTCAAATTATAAAAAATTGTAGCGTTTGACAAATTTGAAACATTGAGACGTGCACGATCAGATTAGAAACCAATTTCACTGTGAAAAAAAAGTTTTTAATTAAAACACAAAGTTAGTATACATAATAATTTATTGATTCTACATCTAACGATTAAGGGTTGGTTTAGATTCTAAATTTCAATATCCAAAATATCATCTTTTTAATTTTTAATAAAAGGTTCCAACAAATCTATCGAATTTCCAAATCAACCCCCGACACAAGATTACAACTAAAAATTTGTTTGTACAATTAAAACTTAATCAAAATTAAAAATAAACATTTCGGATGAGTTTAAAAAATTACAATTTCAGTTAAAAAAGTCATTCTATTTACAATTCATATTTACAAAACCATTAAAAAATACAATTTCTCAAAAATTAATCGCCTCTTTTCTCCAATCTGTTAGAAAAGTATGTCATTATTTCAGAACCTTTCATTTTGTCAAGCATTTTAAATGCAATATCTTTCATGTCTTCTTCTTTAATTTTATTTATAATATTAAATGCTACATATTTCAAGTCTTCTTTTGGAATCAAACTCACAATGGCTTGGTATGATTTCTAAAAAAAAAAAATTATTAAATCAAAATCTCCAGAACACATACGAAAACTCACTTCTTTGGAAATCTTCTCATCTGAATAATTTTCCTCGTCTTCCTTATGAAGAGTTTCTCTTTTAACTGGACTTGTTACCACTTCGCTAGTAGACGGTACAGTGCAACTTTGTTCCAACCTATTTTGTTCTTCTAAATCAGAAGTCTGCTCTTCTGATTTGGAAAAAGGTGAAATTACGGCCGCTTTACTGGTGGATGGGCCAGGGAAAATCTGTTCTAAGGACTCTGTTTCGATTTCCATCAAACTTTCCTTCAACTTACTCAACACTTTTCTGACAGTTTCAACTTTTGGCACTCTAAACGGCAGCCTGTTAATTTCTCTCTCGCTTAATTTAGCCAAATCCCCGACACTTTTAATATTTCTTGCGTTTAATTCATTCAGCAAAGTATTTTCAAAAATGGCGTCCGTGACAAACTCCAAAATTTTCTCTACTCCTTCATCACAGTCAACCAAATCTTCAAAAATAGGTACATCGTTATCCAATAAAGTTGGGTCGGTCACATCAACACTGCCTTCTGTCTCCATGACTTGCGTTTCCATTTCAGTTGATTCTGAATCGCTTTCCAAAATATCATTAGCCATTCGTTCAGCGTCAGTCCTGTTTTCGTCAAACAACTTCGTAAATAGACTATCATTGTTTTTCAATCTTCTCATATTCTCTTCGCCATTATCCAGGAAAAATACTTTTTCGGAAGTCGTTGGAGGATCAGGAAAGTTAACCCTTCTCACCTGCTGTAAAAACACAAAACTATTGTGGTAATCTAAAAAAAACAAGTTTTACCTTTTTGGGTGGGGAATTATCTTCATCTCGAGTATCTGGAGCCTTTCGTTTTAGAATTCCAAACCGTGGAGACGCCAAAGGGCTGGGCAGGGTTCGAACAAATTTCAAGATATCCTTCTCGAGAAAGACGTCTTTCTCTGGAACAAACTGTTTAGGGTCTTCTTCGCAGTTTCTCTCCAAATTAGTATTGCCAGTATCGCCACCACAATTTTGCATCATTTTTGTCACCCGGCTTGGTTTCAAAACAGGCACAAACGAAGGCCGCAACTTGATGCTTGTATTTTTGACCATATTCACCATGGGAGACTTGCAACCAATAGAATTTAACAATTTTGCTCCTCTAGAATTGCCATTTATTGTTGTTCTCAAACTGTCACATACAGGTGGTAAAACTTCCGGTTCAGAGTTTACAGCGGCATCCATTTCCCTGTCAAATAATTTTTGTGCGTTTTGAATCTTCTCTTCCATGTTACAATCAAGCTGAAGCAACGTTTTAATGGGCGAAATATTGATTGTGTTATCCATTAATTCTTTGGTTCTTGAAGGGGTATCCGACCTTACAGGTGATGTGGGAAGTTCTGCAGGTACAGGTGCGCACACATCAGCGTCACATGTTTCTGTATCCATTTCAGCTGTATCTAAACTTTTTATCACATCTGAAATTAGGTCTCTCCGGATTAATTCGTCTGGACTGTCCACTCTGACATCATCAATGTCGATTTCATTTTCAGAATCTTTGATTTCAATCATCTCTGTATTAATAGGAACTACTGGAACCACACCCTCTGAAGGGTTTGTAAAAACACTGCTGCAAGAGTTGGTTTCTGCATTTGGACTCGTTGTCTCCTTTATGGGAGATTCTTTGGGATCAGATTGAGAAGAAGTGGTTGTTTCTTCTGCCAAAGCTAAACTTTTCATTGACATAATTTCGACAAAAGTATCTTGGGAACTTTCGATTACATCTTCACTACTCTGGAAAAGTGGTTTATTCACCAAAGTAATTGATAATTCATGTGACAAATTTGACAGTTTAGAATCCATTAAATTTTGCTTGATTTTGTTATCTGCTAATTGGTTTGGCTCTTTTGGTATATTTCCCATTGTGTTATCATCCACCCGAATCAATTTCACCCTTTTGGGTTTCTTTTTAGAAGAAATTTTGGTAGGTTCATCTGGCTTTTCACTCGAGACCGATTCAATGTTGGAAGGACTTGCTTTGGCTTCCTCATTTAATTCATCATTTTGCATACACTCCACAGTAGACCTCCTTGTCCGTCTAGTTACATGTTTGACCGGCACAGTAGAAACCCTTGTACTTAAATCATCACTTTTGGGCAGCTCATTTTCAAGACTTACTTTGGTGCTTAAATCGTCAATTTCAGAAAGATTTGTGTTGACATTCTTGCTTAAATCATCACATTCAGAAAGATTTGCTTTGACATCCTTGCTTAAATCATCAATAGAATTGCTCAATGTTGGTGTGCTATTTAAATCATTACTCGGCAGAGACTCTGCAGAAAACCTGGATTTTGCTTTCTTAATTGAATCATCCTTCCGTTTACTTGCATAATTTTTGGCTGATTCAGCGAAAGAACTTGTTCTTCTTTTCCTAGTAAAACCTACTTGAGCATAACTTTTCGTTTTAGAACGGGTATTAAATTCTCCAGAACGACGAGTTTGAATTTTATCGCTCATATTCAGATTTTTGGTGAATTGCTCACCACCCACAATGTCCATTTTAATTTTAGCCAATTCCTTTTGAACTTTCTGTAATTGTGTAAATCTAGGATTAGGGCTCACTACTGATTTCCTCGTAACAGGTGAAATCTTATTTGCTTCATCTGATGGAGTCGATAGTTGTTGCCGTTTAATTCGGCTAGACTTTTTCTTGAAATGTACTCTTTGTGAGCTTTCAGGTACAGTGTCATTGCTAAATAAGAGGGGATTATTTTCTATTTCAAAATTTGGAGAACCATCTAACAAATTTTTTAAGTCCGATTCGAGTTGATCGATTTCTTTGGCATCCGAATTTGTTAAATTATTTTCACTTTCACTTTGTTGGGCAGTTTCACTCTCGTTTCCATTCAGTGGAATTTCATTTTCACTACAATGTGAAGACTCTGCACTTGAAGAAGCTTTTTGAAACTTTTCAAAAAATATTTGAGAATTGGATTGACTTTGAGACAAATCCTGATACAGGGCAGGTATGTCAGGCCGCGTTTTCTTCAGCATTTCCATTTGGTGCTCAGTCAATTTCTCTGGTTCAAATACATAACCACCATTGATGGGAACGAAATTTTCAGAATTTTCGTCGTTTATAGCTGGAACAACGGCAGTACGCTTTACAGTCTTTTGGCTCTTCCTTCTTAAAATTAGAGGTTTTACCGAGTTACCATTACTAGGCTGACTTTCCTTCACCGGGGGCGATTTTGCCTCGACTGGCAGGCCAAACAAAGTTATGACGTTGGAAGGTTTGTTTGGAGGTACAGCAGCTTTGGGTGAGCTTATTTTGGGAATCAAAAACGATTCCTTTTTTTTTGCTTTATTGTTCAACTTTGCAGTCAGTGTTATAGCAAATTGAGCTACTTCCTTATCTGCATTAGTACGCGCGGCACTGACCACTTTCAGCAACGTTTTGGATAAAATTTCGCGACGTTCTTTGGAACAGTTATCATATAAATTGTCTATCAATTTTAAGTTTTCATATTTCTGAATTGAAAAAATTGTGTTATTCCAATTATTAACAATAAAAGTTGTTCTTACCTCAGCAGTGCACAGTAATTCGTAGCATTTACAGAGAAATTTGAAGGAAGAATCTTCCATTTTGTACGTTTGATTCGTATAAAAGTGGGAAATACTCGTTAGACAACTACAGCAAATTAAAATATCTTCTTCTTTTATATCCGAAGTTGAAAGGATCTCGGTGGTAAGATGAAGAAACGATGTTACTGAAATGAAACAATTTTGTGATTACCAAAACACTTGGATAATTATTATTATAACTCACCCAGAAGATCACTTATGACATTATTTTTATTACCAAAGAAGCAATCCATCCCTGGTAAAAACAGAATGGCGCTAGTTTTAAATGTACCTAACGCTTTCATTAAGTTATAAAGTTTCTTCACCAAATTTTCATATTTATTATCAATTTGGCATAATTGCATAAGCAATAGTCCCCACTTTTTGCTAACCATCTAAAATCAAATATTATAAAATAGGGTAGCGACGCAAAAATGTTACTATACATTTGTTGTTTTTAAATCAGAAATTTTTTCCAGTATAGGAGCTAACAATAACATATATCGATCCACTAGCATTTCAGATATCAAAGAAACTTTTGCAAGGTCAATTAAACTTGTGTTGAACATCAACCAAATTTGAACAGCCAACTGCAAGTTTAAGGAATCCAGAGGAACTGTTTCAAAGATATCACACACTTTCATAATCCATGTGCATTTATTCTCTTCATTAATGCATGTAGCAATTAAGTCTCGAATTACTTCGCTGTTCCTAAAAATAATATTTTGCATTTGGGACATACAACACTGTTATCTTACCTCGTCAGGGGTTGGTTTTTACTATTGATGCACTCCTTAATTAGAGGTAATAAAAATGCATCTATGAAAAGTTTGGTATCAACAAACCGATTTGATATAAATAATTCCAAAATTGGAACGAAAAATATACGGTGACTGTCAGTATTATCGTTTCTCTGATATGAAAAAAAAAATAAAGATTATGAAGGAAGAAGAAGATTGAACAAAAGTTTACCTGTCCATAAGACATTATCACAGTAGCCAAGTCTTTCAATTCAATTTCTTGTTGCCTTGCATCCAACTGGCTAATAATTGAAAATAAAGACCCCCACAAACACTTTATACCCTGAAAACAAGTCAAAAATCAAATTTACATTTTCGTTTTATTTTTTAATATTACGACAATTAAAATAATTGCTCGTTAGTGCTATTATTTAAACCTTTAATAATCTAAATGTGGAAAACAAATCTGGTTTGCCCATAAATGTGTAAAAGGAGAATTTTGAAACTGTTTACTTTGGGAATTTAAAAAATCGTAGTTTTCCTATGAGTAAATCAGATTGGTTTATCGGCATTTGAATAAACAAAAGTATAAAGAATAGAGTTACAGAGTAATTTGTGAAATACACTATCCCCGATTTACACGGTAGATCGTTCCTGAGAAAACGTGTAAATCGAAAATTAAAATTTTCAAGTCAAAACCGTGTAAATCGAAAAGCTTGCAGAAAATGCATAAGCCTATAATTTTTTTAATTTATGTTAATTTATAATAATCTAAATTATGCACTCACTTGTAATTTACGAATATAGAAAATTAAATCTTTCTGAAACTGTGAAACTTTCACTCAAATACAATTTTCCGTAGATAAAACTTTAATTTTATGCGAAGAAATACAGACACAGTGTGCATGTGCAGCAAGTCAGCACATAAGCTCGATTCCCGTGAGATGTGTACACAGCGCACGTGTTCAAACACAGTAGCATTTAGTAGAGTGCGATAAAACAAAAAAACTTATTTGGAAAACCGTAAAAGCGAAAACGTAAAACAAGTACCATGTAAATCGGGGATAGGTGTACTTTGAAAGTTCAAATAAACCCTAAAAATTTTAATTTACAAACCTTGGAAACCAATTCTTTGTTTTCCCAGTGTAGCATTATAAGTGCACATTCCACAATTGAATTTTTAATACAAATTCTGTGTTCAACGTAATTATGTGCAGATATTAAAGGTTTCTTTAATTTAATACAAGAATCTGTTGTGTTGTATACACATTCTTGTGTATCATGTCCATAATGACCTAAAACTTCGATCAAAACCTGGATCCCTTTTTCACGTAATGATGGTATTTTTCGTACAAAACTAATTTGTACTTTTTCTTCATCACCATGGGTTTCAGTAAAAGTATAAAAACCAAAACTTAAAAATATAGGTAAATACACATCGGCACTATTCTGCTGGAAAACGTTAACCAAATGACAGAATGTTTCAAATCTTTTGGCAACATAAATTTCTTCTCGTGATAAAATTCTCCTTAAAGGTGTGAGAACTAGATTTATTTGTTTTACAGCGGCCATCCTTTGCGAATCAGTGCCGTAGTTGTCAATTAAGGCTTGCCAACAATCAAACGCTGCGAGTTTATCGCTTATGGCGCCACGAAAAGAATTCTCAATGTTTTTGAGTAACGAATTCATAAGTGCGATGTATGCAGTTTCAAATAACACTTTGCCCATATACTTTAATAAAAATATCCACAAATGAGACCAATTCGGATCATTAGTTTTTTGTAGTTTTGTTATTTGCGGATGATATCTGAAAGAACGTTAGTGTTAATCGAGATTATATTTTGGTTTTGTAAGAACAACTTACAGGTCGCAAACCTTCCCTTTGAAAGATTCAATTTGATTTGAAGAAAGTTGGTTAAATTTGAAGTTCCTTATTAAATTTGTGGTTGGTTTGACCAGGAACGTTCTCAATTCAGGATCGTTCGTGATATACATTTGGTGAATTAATACGTCGTAAAAAAATGTGAGGCATTGGGTTAATTTGGTAGTTCCTAGATCGACTAATACTTGTTCGAATAATTCAAAAACCTAAAATAAAGTTTATTATAAATTAATCAAATTTTAAGAAGGTGACAGCATAGAGCAGAATTTCTCAGTTTGAGCTCAGGCTGAGCAACAACTTTATTCTGAGCATTTTCTCTCTGAAGGTAATGGCAAACAAGGTAATAGTAATTTGCTAAAAGAACCCTTTAAAAATTGAAGTAGTCACAATGCCTCTGTGAAGACAATGAAATAGGTTCAATTTTGTCAACGTGGATGGAAAGTTTATGCACCATCGACGTTTTGCACAATTAACTACATAGTGTTTAGCACTAGAAAAAGAAAGAGGTCTAAATGGGAAAACCTCTTTTAAGAACAAAATGGCAAGTTGAGTTGAGAACTGAACAAAAAGGCTGAAGAAGATAATTGACATTACCATTTAGGTCCAGTTTTTCAATCTGCGGTTATTCCTAATCAAATCTTTATTTCTGTATTGTTGGAAGAATTGTATCCATGGAAATAAATAATCCATAGAAAGAAAAGGATCATTTTTATAGACAATTATTATTAAAATTATTATTTCTATAGAAATTCTTTGGTTTGAGATAACCGGAGATTGAAATGTGACGTTCATTGTAAAAGTGAAGTATCTCCATCTAACTGAATTTTGAAATATCGCGCTTTTGCAAAAGTAATGTGTCGAAAAAAATACAAGAAAAACAATTAACGTCATCTGTGGTATTATAGTGCATATTATGGAGTTGCTTTATTTTTATAATGAAAGATATGGCTAAATTTAATTCTATTAAGTAATAAATGTAAAATTTTAAAATGGAGTTGCACCGCTTTTACAATGAGCGACAGAAATATTGGTTCGTTTTATATTATAATCAACAGGTTGCAAATCGTAGATTTTTTTAGCTCTAAAGTCCACCTGTTTTGCGGGTTATTTACTTTTAATAAAATTTTCCACCAAATTTCTAAGAATGTATTAAAAGAATATTCTTGATATTGTTGGAAAACTGCTATACCATGGGAGGTCTTTCATGAGGTTGGTTGAAAAACCTATACGTATGATGTGTGGAGAAGAGGATGAAACTTCATTCCAGATTCGATGCGAATGCCCACCTTTAGCGGTAAAAAGGTAAGGTATTTTGGCTATCTCTACCTGATAGCCGAAGAGATTGCACAAGCTCCCATCAGCTGCATACTCACTTTAGTTGAGGAAACTGGACTGAAGGAGTAAAAAGAGTTTCAGTACAAGTGGGACTAGAACCACACCTGTTTAGTTTGATAATAATAGTGTTAGTTCTTTAGAACTTGAGCAAGATGATGTGTTGAAAAAATGTTCTTCATTCTGGATAAGTAAAAGTTTGCGCCAATTGTATAAATTTACAGTTAACCCAGGATTAAGTCAGTCTCTAGCCACTTTGATTAGATCAAGAGTGAGCTAACCTTGAATTAATTCTTGCCCAAAAGTCATACCATTAGCCCTAAACTTTCAAGTCTATCTGTCCTCTTTAATCTTCCTTGGACTGTCTAATTTTCCTTCTATTCAAATAATCAATTTGAGCAACAGTTGACAGTCCTCTAGTCATCGACACATTTTCAGGTCTGCTACTGTATTTAATCATGTGCAAGGCGAGAGCGAGTTCAGACACTGATACTAAATCTGCTAATCTCGACCTCTTTTAAGTTTTAAAAGTTGGGTCCAGAATCGATGCACAAAAGCCTTAGCTTATTCTGTTAATTCTGGTCACAATCTTTAAAATTTAAAAACGATTTAAGCTACATAAAGTGGCTTTACAGGTTCAGATACTAAAATGGGGTGGCTACACTTGCCACCTGCGATAGTATAAGATTTTAATTGTAATTTTTGTCCGTGGCCATGAACAGTTTTCCATGCTTCTTTTTTTACTAATTCTTTTCTAAATTTACTTTTCTTTCATAATTTGTCTCAGCAATAACAAATTAAAGTGCAATACATCAAGTGTGGGATATCTCTTTGTGCAAAAAAGAATCTCGTTCAATTGATAGCATTTTAATTCTTATTCATTACAATGGAAAACTTTTATCTTAAAAACATTGGATTTCTTGCATGGTTTTTAAGCGGCTGGGTATCGTGATGTACAAAAACGCTTGTAACCGGCCGGCCGTGATGGAAGGTGACATCACATGCTGGGTCGGTTGCTTATTTTGCTTGCTGAATATCCTGATGGTTATAAGCGCTAACAAAGTCGCGTCGTCTTCGTAAACACGAATGCCACCGAGTACGACAATGCTAATAGTTGATCGTCTGCTGTCTGGTTACAAGCGTGTTTGTGCAGATATTAAAGGTTTCTTTAATTTAATACAAGAATCTGTTGTGTTGTATACACATTCTTGTGTATCATGTCCATAATGACCTAAAACTTCAATCAAAACCTGGATCCCTTTTTTACGTAATGATGGTATTTTTTGTAAAACTAATTTGTACTTTTCTTCATCACCATGGGTTTCAGTAAAAGTATAAAAACCAAAACTTAAAAATATAGGTAAATACACATCGGCACTATTCTGCTGGAAAACGTTAACCAAATGACAGAATGTTTCAAATCTTTTGGCAACATAAATTTCTTCTCGTGATAAAATTCTCCTTAAAGGTGTGAGAACTAGATTTATTTGTTTTACAGCGGCCATCCTTTGCGAATCAGTGCCGTAGTTGTCAATTAAGGCTTGCCAACAATCAAACGCTGCGAGTTTATCGCTTATGGCGCCACGAAAAGAATTCTCAATGTTTTTGAGTAACGAATTCATAAGTGCGATGTATGCAGTTTCAAATAACACTTTGCCCATATACTTTAATAAAAATATCCACAAATGAGACCAATTCGGATCATTAGTTTTTTGTAGTTTTGTTATTTGCGGATGATATCTGAAAGAACGTTAGTGTTAATCGAGATTATATTTTGGTTTTGTAAGAACAACTTACAGGTCGCAAACCTTCCCTTTGAAAGATTCAATTTGATTTGAAGAAAGTTGGTTAAATTTGAAGTTCCTTATTAAATTTGTGGTTGGTTTGACCAGGAACGTTCTCAATTCAGGATCATTCGTGATATACATTTGGTGAATTAATACGTCGTAAAAAAATGTGAGGCATTGGGTTAATTTGGTAGTTCCTAGATCGACTAATACTTGTTCAAATAATTCAAAAACCTAAAATAAAGTTTATTATAAATTAATCAAATTTTAAGAAGGTGACAGCATAGAGCAGAATTTCTCAGTTTGAGCTCAGGCTGAGCAACAACTTTATTCTGAGCATTTTCTCTCTGAAGGTAATGGCAAACAAGGTAATAGTAATTTGCTAAAAGAACCCTTTAAAAATTGAAGTAGTCACAATGCCTCTGTCAAGACAATGAAATAGGTTCAATTTTGTCAACGTGGATGGAAAGTTTATGCACCATCGACGTTTTGCACAATTAACTACATAGTGTTTAGCACTAGAAAAAGAAAGAGGTCTAAATGGGAAAACCTCTTTTAAGAACAAAATGGCAAGTTGAGTTGAGAACTGAACAAAAAGGCTGAAGAAGATAATTGACATTACCATTTAGGTCCAGTTTTTCAATCTGCGGTTATTCCTAATCAAATCTTTATTTCTGTATTGTTGGAAGAATTGTATCCATGGAAATAAATAATCCATAGAAAGAAAAGGATCATTTTTATAGATAATTATTATTAAAATTATTATTTCTATAGAAATTCGTTGGTATGAGATAACCGGAGATTGAAATGTGACGTTCATTGTAAAAGTGAAGTATCTCCATCTAACTGAATTTTGAAATATCGCGCTTTTGCAAAAGTAATGTGTCGAAAAAAATACAAGAAAACAATTAACGTCATCTGTGGTATTATAGTGCATATTATGGAGTTGCTTTATTTTTATAATGAAAGATATGGCTAAATTTAATTCTATTAAGTAATAAATGTAAAATTTTAAAATGGAGTTGCACCGCTTTTACAATGAGCGACAGAAATATTGGTTCGTTATATTATAATCAACAGGTTGCAAATCGTAGATTTTTAGCTCTAAAGTCCACCTGTTCTGCAGGTTATTTACTTTAATAAAATTTTCCACCAAATTTCTAAGAATGTATTAAAGAATATTCTTGATATTGTTGGAAAACTGCTATACCATAGGAGGTCTTTCATGAGGTTGGTTGAAAACCTACATGATGTGGAGAAGAGGATGAAACTTCATTCCAGATTCGATGCGAATGCCCAGCTTTAGCGGTAAAAGGTAAGGTATTTTGGCTATCTCTACCTGGTAGCCAAAGAGATTGCACAAGCTCCCATCAGCTGCATACTCACTTTAGTTGAGGAAACTGGACTGAAGGAGTAAAGAGTTTCAGTACAAGTGGGACTAGAACCACACCTGTTTAGTTTGATAATAATATGTTAGTTCTTTAGAACTTGAGCAAGATGATGTGTTGAAAAATGTTCTTCATTCTGGATAAGTAAAAGTTTGCGCCAATTGTATAAATCTACAGTTAACCCAGGATTAAGTCAGTCTCTAGCCACTTTGATTAGATCAATAGTGAGCTAACCTTGAATTAATTCTTGCCCAAAAGTCATACCATTAGCCCTAAACTTTAAGTCTATCTGTCCTCTTTAATCTTCCTTGGACTGTCTAATTTTCCTTCTATTCAAATAATCAATTTGAGCAACAGTTGACAGTCCTCTAGTCATCGACACATTTTCAGGTCTGCTACTGTATTTAATCATGTGCAAGGCGAGAGCGAGTTCAGACACTGATACTAAATCTGCTAATCTCGACCTCTTTTAAGTTTTAAAAGTTGGGTCCAGAATGGATGCACAAAAGCCTTAGCTTATTCTGTTAATTCTGGTAACAATCTTTAAAATTTAAAACGATTTAAGCTACATAAAGTGGCTTTACAGGTTCAGATACTAAAATGGGGTGGCTACACTTGCCACCTGAGATAGTATAAGATTTTAATTGTAATTTTTGTCCGTGGCCATGAACAGTTTTCCATGCTTCTTTTTTTACTAATTCTTTTCTAAATTTACTTTTCTTTCATTATTTGTCTTAGCAATAACAAATTAAAGTGCAATACATCAAGTGTGGGATATCTCTTTGTGCAAAAGAATTTCGTTTAATTCATAGCATTTTAATTCTTATTCATTACAATGGAAAACTGTTATCTTAAAAACATTAAATTTCTTGCATGGTTTTAAGCGGCTGGGTATCGTGATGCACAAAACGTTTGTAACCACCGTGATGGAAGGTGACATCACATGCTGGGTCGGTTGCTTATTTTGCTTGCTGAATATCCTGATGGTTATAAGCGCTAACAAAGTCGCGTCGTCTTCGTAAACACGAATGCCACCGAGTACGACAATGCTAATAGTTGATCGTCTGCTGTCTGGTTACAAGCGTGTTTGTGCATCACGATACCCAGCCACTTAAAAACCATGCAAGAAATCCAACACCAAAACAAGCTTCGTGTGAGGTGAGCTTTACTTCCCTATGTCGGGTTGTAAGGCTGGTTACTTCATATCTATATAGTTGTTATAATCTTTAAACCTGAAACTGATGGCATAAGCATCTTTCGCAAATTAAGAACTTGTCATTTTAATCCTCTAGTTTAAAGATTACAACAAATACCTTGAGCATCAAAAATCAAACACTGCTTATTATCATGACTTTGCTCAATGACAAACCAAATTGAATTAAAAATTACAAAAGCCTAAAAAAATGTTGTACTTTTGTTACTGGTTCGAATAGGTAGTTACTTTTTATAGCTTCCAATAATCAGAGGTAATGCCATATTATTTTGAAAGCACCTTGAGGTTTATTTAGTTGGTGCAGATGGGAGCTTGGATAGTCGGTTTGATTAATCGGATTAGCTTAGATAACCGATTGAATTTTTTACTGAATTGTACTAAATGTCGGAATACAAACACAAATATTTTATTCAATTCTTGATCTACCTACTAATAGCATCAATGCAAATCAAGATTACTATTAAATCCTAAATCAAATTTAACAAAAATTTCAAGTTTTTCTACTTAGCCAGTTCGCCCATGTTTATTGCATTAAGGACATTACAGAATAATAATTTGTCTCTATAAAAACAACCAACAAAATTAACCACTTCAAATGATGAATCATCAATTTTTCTTGATAAGAAGTTCAATGATGTCATTTAGTTGAAGGAAAATTGTACTAAAATTTATGGTTATATGAAATATACAGATCAAGTTCGGAAATGAAGAAAAACTTAATAACACATTTCGGGCGAACGTCAAGATTCATGTAGCTTTTTTAATTTTTAAATATTTCGATGAAAAGTCGAGATGCTGGATCCCACGTAATAAGTCAAGAGAAATAAGAAGTAGAGTTGGTGTAACAAACTTTCAATTTAAAATTACTTGCTTATACTGAAAAATTACCTGCCGAAAACAATTCTATTCACAAATACTAAAATGAATACGAAACTGTACCAAGCATTTCTACATTCTAAATCATGGCTTGAAGCTCTCAAGTCAGCATTTCATAACCTCGAAAAGAAATCATAGTAAATTAAAAAATATTACCTTCGCTTTATCTTCATTTTCTATGTTCGGACATAATTTTTCGAGATCACAGTAACTATGTAAAACGAATTCTCGTAATGAGCCCCGAATGCAACTCACTGCAGCAATTTTAATGTCTGGCCTACTTCTATACTTTTCGTTAAATGCTAAAGAAACCAAATTATGTGAAACACTCGTCACAAAATTGTGTGTCCAGTTAAACTTGAAGAAATGTTCTATGGTTTGCAACGCTGCATACTGCACATCGATGTCGTCTACTTCCAAATCCAAAAAGATGCAATCGAACAAGGATTGAAAAATGTCATGGGTTTGGATTGTTTGTCCCACAGCAAACTTACTGTCAAAAAGTTGTCGCACTTTGGGATAACACTGTAATTTATCGTTCACATCGGAATATTCACAATTCAAAGCTTCCAATAAAGCAACAAACTCAGTCGTAGAATTTTCCATTATGGTGATTTCTGTCGTAAAATATCGAACATTAAAACTAACTGTACATTTAAAAAGCAGTAATTAATATAAAAACCAATAGTTTGTAGTTGATAGTTTATAAATTCATAAATAATAAAATGTCAAAACATGGTTGCCGCATTAACCAACTTCACAAACAGCGGGAACTTACAACGCACTACCAACTGTCAAAATTAAAAAGTGCGCATTTTGTCAAACGCTAGACAAGCACAGAAAATTATAAACACTGGGCGTATATAAAAGCCGTCATTTTTAAATTTCTTCGTTGGTTTTTCAAACATAACCTCAAATTCGCTAGGTTTTATTTTAAATCGATAAATAATTTCACTGTTTTTAATCAAATTTTGTTTTCACAACACACGTTAGCCATCTAGTCAGGATCGAAATAATTAGGCCACAGGCATTAGTACAGAGTGGTACACTATGCTTTCGTATTTTTCGTAAACTATGCTCGCAGACTATGCTCAACTAAAGCACCGTTAGTTGGTTGGTTTTAAAAATGCTTTCGAAGTGGGGGTATTGTACCCTTACTTCCTAGTTGGAAATTCTTCAAAAAAATCGTAAAAACGGACCTCTTTTAAGATTAATTTGTTTTTCTTATACCCTACAAATTATATCGACGTGATTAACAGAATCAACCAATTCATAAAATGGATCTATTAGATTTTAAAAAGTAGTTCCAAAAAATTTTTGCAAGTTTAATTTAAAAGCGCCCAAGTAGTTGGCCTATTTTAAAGAAATTTTATTTTCATTTTAAATAACACGTGTTTTTTCAAGTTTACTGAAACCCTGAGGTACATAATCTTCAATTGTTACTATAGAAAAATAATTGAAATTAATCGTGTAGTTTTTAAATCATATTATGTAAAATTAATTCGTTTGCTAGTAGTAGTCTGCCGTGGCATGCATTTTCACTTTACCCGTATCCCGCATGTAGTTTTTTGGCCCTCAAAATATTTGTACTAGCTGGTACCCGGCTTCGCCCGGGGTGTTACTAAAAATAATGTAGGTACTTTGCCTTTATCTGAAGTATCTACTTTGATTTAGGCTCTTGGACTTTATGCAGCAACATTCTTAAAAATAATTTAAATTTTAATAAGCAAAAATGACATAATTATTGTGTCAAGTCATATTTATTTTTCTCTATCAAGCCTCTATATGTTGATACCTTGATTCGGCTATTTCATTGGTCGTAAACTTTTTCTTTTGGGTTGGTAATAATAAATGAACAAATGATACGAACACAGACACTTTGAGAAATATATATGTTACCGTGAAAGTGTATTGTTAGGAAATGTATACAATTCCTAGTGAAGGTATACTTTCACTGATATGGACAGTGAAAGTTTACAATAGCATAAAAAATATACTTTTACTAGTGAATGCATGCAGTCACTAATACCGTCTAGGAAAAGTAGAATAAAATTTTGCCTATACCTATAATGTGATATTTTTTAAATTAAAAATTAAGGAGCGTTAAGATTCCCGGATCGCGATTTTACCATTTTGAATGGATTATGAAAGATGAGGGTCCAATAGCATATAAAAAAATAAAAATTGCGGAATATTCACACAATTTTGAAAAAACGGCTTTAAAGTTAATTTGGAATGCAATTTTATCATTGGCTCTTTTCAACTGTAACCCCGCCCCAAAATTGAAAGAGGCTGTGGCGACAGTAAATATACCAGAATCTCGGTTTTCCGACGAATTATGATAGATAATGGTGTAATTAGCTAATAAAAAAATTAAATTTGTGATCGGACAACAAATTTTCGAAAAAATCACTTTTGTGTGAATTCGTTTCTGAGGTGGTTGCACTGTCAAAACCTACTCTCCGCACCCGCTCTCGCCCTCCGGGGCTCGTGCGAGCTTCGAGCGGTTTTGACACGTGCTAAACTCATTAAAACATCCTTAAGCGGCTCCAACTCGAAAATTTTGAAAGTTGACGCGACGGATCTCTGAGAGCGACTGGTATCCCCACCACTAGTCACTGTCGACCCAGGCACAGACACGTACCGCCAACAGAATAAATGATACCTTTTCATTTAATACACTTACATGTATTTCTTATGGGAAATTTGCAATTTTCAAAATGAAATTGTGGCCTTATTACAACTCCGACAAGATTGATCCTCACCTTAAAGAGCTTGTATTTTTGTGTTCTTTCGTTTGGTATAGCCATTTCTATAGGAAAAGTGAGCTCTCGAACCCGGGAATTTTAACTCTACCCAAAATTAAATTAAAATTTTTAATATAGGTTTCATAGGGTTGGTTATACTTAACCTAATGACGAAAGCGACGATTTTTATAAAAAAAAACCTCAAATTGAACGTGAAACGTGTGCGTTAAATAGTCTTTGTTTAACCAGGATAATATACAAAACAAACTTAAACAAAGTAGAAAAACTTCAAATGAAACCAAACAAGGAAGGGAACGATTATCATCATCATCATTTCCATCATGGATTAGGTCTTTGACCTGTTCCGGCCCATCTCTTCCTCGGTCTTCTCACGTCTCTGCGTCCTTGGGGTTTGTTTCTTACTCTTAATCTTATTTCGACAGAATAAGAAACGATGATATAAGAGACAGCCTACAAATCTACAACTTAAACGACAAAATATTAGAGAACAGAACAAAATGAGAAGAGTACCCTCAGAGAATGACAAGCTCCAGGATACCTCTGAAGGCATAACAACTACAAACCCCAAGGAAACGATTATGAATTTTTAAAAAGTTATAAATGTACTACAAGTCAATGGAATCACTAAGCTAATATCTCCTGTTGTTGTCTTTGAAAAGTTGAGGATGGTCACAAAACCCGAATTCGGATTTCATGATTTTTTAAGTAAATTATTATGAAAGAGAACATCGTTCTGTGCACATTAGAAAAAAATTGCAATTGCACTACAAATTTAAGAAAAACGGCTTTAAAAATTCAAGATTGGTCGTGAAAACCGACTTTCCGCAGCCTCCGCTTCGGCTCCTTCGCTCCGGCCGCTCCAAGCCGTTTTAATAAACGCTTTACTAACTAAAAATATGTCCTTAGACCGATCCTACGTGAAAAATTGAGGATGTTAACCCGACAGAGAACAGGACAATACTCTTTCTTATCTAGGGAATGTCTATGCAGCAGGAAGCGATTGCCGATTGTGGACAAGGTAAATAGAATACATTCCATTTACCTTCCATTTACATTGGATTGTGGGTATCGACCAGTGTTGCCAGATTTTAAAAAGCTGTGGCACCAACTTGAAATCAAAAAACCGCCCAAAAGCGCAACTAATTGATCATACGGCGCCAAAATTAAATTTTACTAACCTTTGTGAAACCTGACATTAAATAAAGACAATTTTAAATAATAAAAATAAATTAAATAGAACGTTCAGTAATTAACGTTTCTAAAAATACTTCTAATATCAGGGCCGGTGCCAGGAACAAGCGGTCACATCTTTCAGCAAAAAAGAAATTTTTTTTAAATTAAATTAATAATTAATAACAATCCTAAATTACATAATTACATAATACAAATTAATTTTATTTCAAATATTACCATTATTATTATATTAATATTATTTCAGACAAAAGACCTAAATTAATTAAAAAATTGTTAATAAAATAGAAGAAAGTTAAGATACCCACATAAATCAATGAATGTTAGATTTTCGCTATATTTTATATTATTATTTGAAAGTAGAGGTCAAACTAAGACATGAGTTTATTTTAGACTTTTTTGAATCCGTTTAGCATGAGAAAAAAATTATTAAAATTCAAAAATAATTTGGCTTCTGACGTAGCTGACCTACACAAGCGGGATTTTAAAAACCAATCAGAATTATTATAAAGTGCGATGCTGCTGCGATCGCTTTTTATGTTAGATTTTTAAATATTAACTGTTGGTAATTCCATGTCAATTTTGCAATAGCTATCAAATTTTTGCAAATAGAATTATTTGGTTATGTATTTTCATTTTGTGAAGATAATAATCGTTAAATACATGCGATCACTATATTAATAAATTATAATGTAAAAAATTTGTGTCATAATATTTTTTGACAGACATCACAGTAATTATCTTAATAAGATAAATTAACGAAGCAGCCAATCACATTTCTGATTGTTTTGTTTTGCTGCTGTCTGATTGGTTACTTTGTTAATTTATCTAATAGATAGATTATCTAAGAGATATCTCTAGATGAAGAAATCGGACATTAGATAATCTATCTATTAGATAAATTAACAAAGTAATCAATCAGACAGCAGCGAAAGAAAACAATCAGAAATGTGATTGACTGTTTCGTTAATTTATCTTAAAGATAGATTATTTAAGAAATAGCTCTAGGTGAAGAAATCGGGCATTAGACAACATCGCACAATTATATTTAATTTTGATTGGTTAATCACCGCGGAAAAATTAAATATTTTTTTTAAATTCAATTTAAAAAAAATTATTTTTAATTGTACGGAGGGTTTTGAAACCAACCAATTGCATCAGTATCCTGCATTTTCATATTCATGTTTTTTCAAAAATTTAAATCTAACGAAACTTCTTCATTGTGAAAGATAATAATAATGCAATATACGCATGAAAAAAAAAATTTGTGCTCGGGCCACAAATTTTGGAAAAATTTGTTTACAAATTAATTTCAAATGCAATTTTCTCATTGGCCCTTTCTAAAAATATAAAATATCTCCGAGCCAAAACTAATCTAGGAAAAAATAAAACTTTGAGCCACGAGGTCCGATAAGAAGTTAAACTTATTAAAATATCCTGAGCCATAACAAAATCGAAATTATGGATGCTTGAGCCGCCAGATCCGAAAGAGTACTACACTCTCTTATCTACGAGTCGACTGGTACTTCGTTGAGTTGGAAAGTGTTAAGACCCAGTCAATACGCTCCCGTATGTTAGTATATTATGTAATTTCGTAAACTTCAAATTTGAATTGTGGTCTTAATATATACCCTGTAAAATTCTACCTCACCTTAAAAGTCTTATTTTAATGTCCTCTACTATTTAGAAGCTATTTCTACAGGAAAAAGTGTAGGTACTTTTTAGTTCAAGAATATTAACTCTATCCCAATATATTATATTAATTCCAATTTAAAATATTAATAATAAATTTAAACATACAAGATATGGGGAGGATTAAAACAAAATCTAAATTTCAAAAAGCTATGTATGTTCTTTAAAATTACCTGTTGGAAATTGTTGAGTTTGAAAAGAGAAGAAAAGTGCGATAATATAATATGTATTTATATTATTGTACAGGTGTATTTTATATTTATGAGTTTACTGCCATTTGATGTATTGTGGATCATGTATTTTTCTAAAATAAGCAATAAAAAAATTTCCTTAAAATATATTTTGAAAATTGTTTCAAAATCTAATTTCGGACCGAAATTTGTTTTATAAAATAATATTTTTTGTCCGGTAATTTCTAGGCCTCCTTCATCCTGAGTTATCCCGTAATCCCTAGTCACAGTACTGCTCCCCTTTGCCCTAAAATTTTATTCTAAATTATGATAACCATAAAATTAGTGCAAAAAAGTCTGAATTCTTAAAACAAACTGATATATTTAAATTAAAAGTAAAATAAAATATAAATCAATTTATTTAATTTTTTCTTAATGGATAATCCTCATTTAGGGTGTAGACAAATGGTATTTACTGCCCCTCCTTAAATTGTCTCAAATTAAATTAAAAATTCTTTTAAATTAAATTTTATTAATCCAAGTTAATTTAGTAATTAATTTAAGATAATAGAAAAACGGTGGTTTCTCAAGATTTGTTAGAAAACTTGAGATCCTAAAAAGTAATATGTAATACAAAGGAAAAGGCAATTTAAATGTCTATAATTCGTTTTTCTTCCATCTCCCTATGGCAAATACTAAGCAAGTTGTAGACGTTTTTTATTGAAAAAGGTTTTATGAAAATCGAAAATAGCTACTGTATTTGAATCTTGATTAAATTATTAAAAATAATATAGTAGTATAAAAAAACAGCTCGGAAAAAAAGAAAATAAGCATACAAAACACAATACAATGGCTTGGTGGCGCCTAGTACGGTAAGTAAAATTTACACAGGAAAATAATTCTGTAAAAACATAATGAAATTCACAGTGGATCGACTAATAGGCTTACCAATGAGCTCCTCAGGGGCAAGTAGTAGATGCGTTAGAAAATTCTAGGTCTGGTAGGTTACATCGCTTTTCCTTAAAATTGTCTTAAATTAGTTAAATTAATTAAAAACTACCAAGTAGAAGGGTCGCGCCTATCGAGTTCTTTGTCTTATATTTTTAGGAAAAACGTGACCATTTAGATCGTACCTCTCGCATCTCTCTCGCACGTATGCAAAACGGGGTAGACGGAAAATGAATCACGTCACGAGTTTTGACAGGTGCAGATTGAATTTTGCGGTGGGGTTGAAAAGTTTTCGAAAAACTTTCATTTTTTGGCATTATTTTGCGCATTTGACGCGATGAATAGTTTTGTGAAAACGGGTTGACATATCTGCTCGATCAAATTTTGGAACATCTCAAAATGTTTCGGTGGAAATGTTAGCGATTCAAATTGATCGTCGTGTGAAATTTTCACATGATTGCTATTCTTGGTTCAGATAGCAAAGTATCCACTGGTAATTACTAAAAATTCGTTACATTTTACGAAAAAATATTTATAAGCTGTCAATCGAAACAAAATTGTAGCAATGTAAACTTGCCAAGTTATTTATGGAAACCAACCAATCATAATTCACATTTCAATATTTTAGTTCCCACTTCAAGTTTTTCTTAATTAAAACGAATGGTCTATAGTTCAAGTTTGGGCCAGTACATACTGTATAACCCAGTCTCGGCTTTCCGATATTATTTTCCTAAGCTAACTTCAAATAATGTTTAATATTAACAAAAATGTTGTGAAGAGTACAACGCAATATAATAAATACTTTTGATAAGTTTATTTGGCTAGAACTTGAAAAATGCAAGGATATCATTCTCGCAATTCTTGTATACGTTAGCAAGATTATGTTACGACACGGCCGGCGGCGTCTATGATTCATACACATACAACGTTCAACTGTTGATTAAAATAATTTTAATAATGTCAAATGTCGTTTGTAATCGTTGAATTTGATGAAGTGATTAACCCTTCAGTGCACGGGCGAGGCTTGTCAGCCCATGCAACATACAAATATCGCTATAACTTTAATAGAAAATTTTTTTTTGTTGCGACCATTTCTATACTATCTTTCAGAAATTAATGTAAAAAGACATACTATTATGTTCAAATTTTAAAATATATTTATGGCACCATTACTTCGAAAAAAAATCAAATGTCCTGACAGGCCTCACCCGTGCGCTCGTGTAACTTTCTGTTGAAAACTCATAATTGACTTTTTCGCTTATTAGTGATATTTTTAAAAGTTACTTTTGGAACAAAAGATCATAATTTGGATTTCCAAACTAATTAGAGCATTTCTTGCTATTAGGCACTAGAAATAAATTCTAAAATAACGTTTGTTATGTTTGAATCCTGGTTATTTTACAATCCAAGAAGCTAATAATTTGTATGTTTTATTTTATCACTAAAATTGTAAAAATAAATACAAAACTGTGACATTAAAATCACTGGTTCAAAGGTTTGTATTTTGATAATACCAAAGAGTAATATATAGATAATATATACTCTTTGATAATACACAATATCTTACTTATTAGTTTTTGTCTAAAAATGTCGTAAATTTTAGATTTATAACCAAGGAATGACATTTTGTGCGAATTTTTTTCAAATGAAGTGGTCCACTTTGCTGTATAATTTTAAATATTTTCAAAATTTTGAGCTGTAATTTAATACGTTTTCGTTAAATAGTAATAATGCTAATAAAAAATATGTCTCAAAACTAAATTCACTGGAATTGAAATGAAAAATAACAGCGTTTTCTCTTATTGATAAAAACTAAGTAAATCTTTTTTTTCTTCAAATATATATTCATAAATACTAATCGTAGTTGGAATTCATAACAATTTTTTTTAAATATGAACGGAACAATTTTTACGCGTTTTGATAGACCTCACCCGTCCGCTGGAGGGTTAAAGTAAATTTTACATCGTTTAATAAATTAATGTTTGATCCTGATTTGAGGAATCATTTTTGATGTGAAGTGTTTCGTCCATCCAAGTATTGTCTTTCGAGCAACCGGCTTTGTCGTATCGTTTCGAATTATCGTTAAGCAACTCTTTTGAGGAATTTACGTACAGTCAAGCTCATTTTTGTCAACCTCGAAACTTCTTGTAGAAGTCAACAACTGCCGTCACTACAATGCAAATAGATTCAATCATTTTCGTCAACATCTTTATTATTTACCGTAAAACTACTTCAATATTACATGTTGTGAATGTGTGGAATTAACTACTCACGAGTTTTATTATTTTGCTAAAGATTTTGTTAAGCCTTTTAAATTTGAATGATTGCTATTGGCCTTTTACACTAGCAGACGTTTAATATTAATTTGTTAACTTTAATAGGTTATTAAACGTTTTATTAAACCAGGCATATACTACATATGTGCGATTTTAATGGCTGATAAAAGTTAATAGTTAATAACAAAACCTATCGTTTTACACAGGTAACCTTGGAATAATTTAAAATTTAAAAATAAAGGTTTTAAAATATAAAAAATACGTGGTTTTGAATTAGAAATTATGAAATTTAAAGGCAAAATGCTTAAAAAAAGTATAACAATTTAAAATATGCACTCCCACTACAGTATGAACTAGATTGTCAAAATTTTGCATTTATGAAAGTAATCTTGAATACTCTAGATGAGTTTAAAGATTAGGCAGATAGAAATATGTATTTGGTATTTTATTGACACGTGAATTCTTCATTTCATTTTTCTAAATCGATTTTGTAGGCCGGCCCGGATTGGGCCGGCGGGAAAAGGAGCAAATTCCCGGTGGGCCGGTGTTTTTTGAGACTCGGAGGCCGCGGACGTTTTGTCGAATGCTTAATGTTAATAAGTATGACATTATATTTTTCTATCTATTCTATGATTTTAAGATTCTAATTATAAGAATTTTTACATTTTATACTAAAATTACAAATTTGATTTTGAAGCATAACTTGTAAAAAAAGCTTGAACTAATTTTAATAAACACTTGTTTTCTAATGAATACTAAATCATTGACACTTGTAAGTAATACCCTAGCATATACTTTACAAGATGCAATAAAAAGTATATTTTTGACGTAGTTTTTGAAGTTTACAACGATAACCTGTTACATCCGACAAAATATATGTCGTTGAAGCTGGCCATAGATTCATTTTCCAGATTTAAAATATTAGAGTTGACCAAACAAATACTTCAAGTTTTTTTGAACATAGCTTTATTTTACAAAATTTATATGTTTAAGACCTCAAAGGCACAAAATGAGTATTCGCAAACTAATATTAGATTGTACCTGAACGTTTGCAACCCCTAATATTACCTACTGAAGTCAAAATTATGTGTTATATTTATTAATATATTAAAAATTTCGAAAATTTATAACTTTAAGTGACAATAACTGACAATAATAAATAAATAACTTAACTAATAACAATAACTTTAAGTGACAAAACTGGTAAGTGACAATATTTTCATCAAATCAACATAACGACGCAATTACAGTCCACAAATATTCATTTATCAAGCATTTGGGCTTGGTAACGCCAAAGCATTTACATCTTTATAATTATCTGTCAGTATTATTTCTGTTTTTCTGAATACTAATATTTCGAAAACTAAAAAGGTAAAACGGAAAGTAAAGCTTGAACAAAAATGTACAAACAAAGAACAAACAATCTTAATTATTTTGGTTTCAAATTTGATATAATTTTCCAAATTTGAAATTCAAAATTAGCATATCTCTAGTATGTAAACGAAAATAGAAGATGTACAAATGAATAACAAAGGATTACGATTATTTTCTATTCAAAATTAAGAGAGGGGACTAGAATGTCTTCAGCCCACTTCACCTAACTAATTATTAAATAACTCAAAACACTAGAGGTACAATTGAAAATAAAGGACATGCAATTATGCACAATCTACTTAAACTATTTTGAATCCAAAATTCTCAATGGGGGCTAAAAACATGCAGCTCAGTGATAATAATAGAAACGTTGCTGTAGTCAGTGTCGAAAAACATTGAAAAAAAGCTGTTGAATGAAGCAACACACCGAAACTGTTGCCATCAGCATCAGTAGACTCTGGTTCAGAAAATTTATCAACATTCTTTCGTCCTTTGGCGATTTATCTTTTATGTTCGGTTTTGTTAGATTAAGTTCAGACTAGTTCACCTTGAAGTTAGCCAATCTGCAGCTTTGCCGCGAATTTTTCATTTTCCGAGCGCTACCCCCCGCCACTCGTGCATTTCCATGCATCGTCAGTTGGCTTTGATCTTCCATCAAGACAAATGACTCCATGTTTTGACACGTTAACCCTTCAGCGAACGGGTGAGGCCTATCAGTCCACGCAACATACACTTAAAAAAAATTTTTTCGCTGCGACCTTTCAGAAATGTAAAAAGACATGTTTTATCAAATTTTACAATATATTTAAAGCATCATTATTTAGAAAAAAAATCAAATGTCCTGATAGACCTCACCCGTCCGCTCGATTTTGAAAACTGAAAAATTGACTTTTTCGCTTATTAGTGATATTTTTGAAACCAATTTTAGAACAAAAGATAATAATTCATATTTCCACACTAATTTGAGTATTTCTTACCATTAGGCACTAGAAATAGATACTAAAATAACTCGAAATTGTTTGAATCGTGATTTGAGGAATCATTTGTGATGTGAAGTGTTTGGTCCATCCAAGTATTGTCTTTCGAGCAACCGGCTTTGTCGTACCGTTTCGAATTATCGTTAAGCAACTCTTTTGAGGAATTTAGGTACCGTCAAGCTTATTTTTGTCAGCCTCGAAGCTTCTTGTATAAGTCAACAACTGCCGTCACTACAATGCAAATAGATTCAATCATTTTTCGTCAACATCTTTATTATTTACCGTAAAACTACTTCAACATTACATGCGAATGTGTGGGAATTACTCACGAGTTTTATTATTTTGCTAAAGATTTTGTTAAGCCTTTTAAATTTGAATGATTGCTATTGGCCTTTTAGACTAACAGACGTTTAATATTAATTTGTTAACTTTAATGGCTTATTAAAAGTTTTATTAAACCGGGCATATATACATATGTGCGATTTTAATAGCTGATAAAAAATTAATAGTTAATAACAAAACCTATCGTTTTACACAGGTAACCTTGGAATAATTTAAAATTTAAAAATAAAGGTTTTAAAATATAAAAAATACGTGGTTTTGAATTAGAAATTATGAAATTTAAAGGCAAAATGCTTAAAAAAAGTATAACAATTTAAAATATGCACCCCACTCCAGTATGAACTAGATTGTCAAAATTTTGCATTTATGGAAGTAATCTTGAATACTCTAGATATGAGTTTAAAGATTAGGCAGATAGAAATATGTATTTGGTATTTTATTGACACGTGAATTCTTCATTTCATTTTTCTAAATCGATTTTGGGGCCGGTGTTTTGTATGATATGTATGAAGTATGATATTATATTTTTCTATCTAATCTATAATTTTAAGATTATAATTTTCTAATTATAAGAATTTTTACATTTTATACTGAAATTACAAATTAGATTTTGAAGCGTAACTTGTAAAAAAAGCTTGAACTAATTTTAATAAACACTTGTTTTCTAATGAACACTAAATCATTGACACTTTTAAGTAATACCCTAGCATATACTTTACAAGAGGCAATAAAAAGTGTATTTTTGACGTAG
Organism: Lycocerus yunnanus; assembly: GCA_036346125.1. Taxonomy (NCBI): domain Eukaryota; kingdom Metazoa; phylum Arthropoda; class Insecta; order Coleoptera; family Cantharidae; genus Lycocerus; species Lycocerus yunnanus. Next base: position 3,046,802 of record JARFIX010000017.1, read on the forward strand.
TTTTTGAAGTTTACAACGATAACCTGTTACATCCGACAAAATATGGTTGTTTTTAATAGAAAACCCAACACTGCAAACGGCATATGAACCAAATTTATTGCAGAAAGTAGTCATTTGTATTTTTTGAATTAATTATTAAGTACTGTTGCATACAGCAACGAAGGTTGGTACTATCTGAATACCAACTGAAAGGAATAAAAGAATGGAATATAAGCACATGTAAATGAGGGAATGGGGTTAGTTAAACTTCTTGTAATAAATCGTGAGTTATATAATAGTTAGTGGTATTTTATTGTGGTTACAAACAACCAGAAAGACATAACAGTGGCGACGAGAGTAAAATTTGGACAACACGTGGAAGTTTTAATTTGTTATTGCATATTTAGAAAAACTAACCTCAATAATTATGGAATCAGAAATGTTAAAATTGTTTCAGCAACAACAACAAATGATAGCATTACTACAGAATAACCTAGATGCAGTAACGAAAAAATTAGAATTGAACACCTCGACAGGTATCACTGAACGTATAACGGACTCACTGGCAAGTAATATTAATGAATTTGTTTACGATCCTGAAAATGGACTTACATTCGACGCATGGTACAGACGATACGATGATTTGTTTCTGTTGGATGGCAAGGAATTAACCGATGCAGCAAGAGTGCGACTACTTGTAAGGAAATTAAATACAGTATGTCATGAAAAATATGTTAATTACATATTACCAAAGCACCCTCGCGATTATAGTTTTACTGAAACCATAAACTTGTTAACAACATTATTTGGCAGGACAGTATCTATATTCCATACAAGATTTAAGTGTTTACAGGTATCAAAACCGTCATACCAAGATATAATCACATACGCAGGGGTCGTGAATAAGTCTTGCGAAGATTTCAATTTGAAAGATTTAACGATTGATCAATTTAAATGTTTGATTTTCATTAGTGGGTTACATTCATCACAAGATGTAGAGTTACGAACTCGACTGCTTGCTCGATTGGATAATGATAAAACAAATGAAAAAATAACGTTGCAATCATTGGTTACAGAAGGTCAAATGTTACAAACGTTAAAAGAAGATAACGCTTTAATCGCTGGAAGTACACCCGGATCAAGCAATGCATCAATAAATTCCATTGAGGCAACTTCAACCAAAGAAACCTTAAATGTAGCAAAAATCCAATCCACTCCACGAACACCTTGTTGGCAATGTGGAGGAATGCACTTCTCAAAGGACTGCTCATATAAAAATCATAAGTGCAGGGACTGTTCCAGGGTAGCTCATAAAGAAGGGTACTGCGCATGTATCAAATCAAGTCAACCAATCAATGACGATAATTCAAAAATGCAGGTTCCACCAAACAAATTTAAAAAGAAGTGGAGAAATAATAAACCTCAATCTAATTGGCCAACAGCAAATTATGTACATGTCAATTGCGTGAGCATGGACTCGAATATGAAATATTTGGTTGCTCTAGTAAACCGTTGATTGAAGTAAACAATTTTCAAATCAAGTTTCAAATTGATACCGGATCGGACATAACGATAATATTTGAAGAAAATTGGGGAAAATAGGACAACCTCGGGAAAGGGCCCCATCAACCGAAGTGGCAAAGACGGCTTCGGGAGAATCATTACAAATTACAGCCGAGTTTGAATGCCAGATATCCTACCGTGGTCAAACAGAAGTCGGAAGATGTTTTGCTGCCCCAGTCAACACTAATCTGTTGGGTATCGATTGGATCGAAAAATTTAAATTGTGGGATATACCTTTGAATTCGGTATGCAACATAAATTCGGAAACCAAAATAAAAACGATCGACGATGTAAAAACAAAATTTTCAAGGTTGTTTGAAGAAAAACTAGGGTTATGTATAAAAGCAAGAGTCCAGTTACACATACGCCCAAATATACAACCCGTATTTCGACCAAAAAGACCAGTTCCATTTCCTGTTATGGAAACAGTTGAAAAGGAGTTAAAGCGATTGGAAAATGAAGGCGCAATTACACCGGTGGAATATTCTCGATGGGCAGCTCCAATCGTAGTGGTAAAGAAAGCTAACGGTAGCATACGAATCTGTGCCGATTATTCGACAGGTTTAAACGCAGCTTTGGAGCCACATTGTTACCCACTTCCGCTACCACAAGAAATATATTCAAAAATAGCAACTGGTAAGATATTTAGTCACATCGACTTATCGGACGCCTTCCTACAAGTTGAAGTAGAAGAGGAATCAAGGGAATTCCTCACAATTAGCACGCACCTAGGACTATTTAAAGTAAATAGACTCTCACAGGGTATCAAAACTGCTCCACCCGCATTTCAGCAAATAATGGACAGTATGCTATCTGGTATAGAAGGCGTCGCAGCGTATATTGACGACATCATAATATCAGGGGAATCAACAAGTATTCATAACTCCAATTTGTGTCGTGTTCTAGAAAGAATTCAACAATATGGATTTCGTTTGAAATTGGCTAAATGTAAATTCTTCATGACTGAGGTAACATACTTGGGTCATGTTATCAACGAACAAGGAATTCAACCAGATCCAAATAGAATTAAAGCGATCCATAACATGCCAGAACCAATCGACAAAACGACCCTCCGATCGTTCCTGGGCGCCATAAATTACTATGGAAAGTTTGTCGATAACATGAGGGATTCGAGGTCCTCTTGACGAACTCCTAAAGAAAGACGTGGAATGGAAATGGTCGGATAAGTGCCATCAATCTTTTTTAAAACTCAAAAGCGTTTTACAATCTGATTTGCTTCTTACACATTACAACCCTGAATTGGAGATAATTGTAGCAGCCGATGCATCTAATTATGGTCTTGGAGCATGTATTATGCATCTATTTCCGAACGGCACGCGTAAAGCCATAAGCCATTCATCACGTTCACTGACACCTGCCGAAAAACGTTACAGTCAAATTGAAAAGGAAGCCCTTGCTTTGGTTTTTTGCAGTAACTAAATTTCATAGGATGATTTTTGGTAGGAAGTTTATACTTGAAACGGATCACAAACCGTTGCTTGCTATATTCGGATCAAAGAGTGGAATACCAGTGTACACCGCCAACCGTATTCAGCGATGGGCTTTAGCGCTCTTAACGTACGACTTCACGTTAAAATACATTTCAACAGATAATTTTGGCCACGCAGACGTGTTATCGCGTCTTATCGACTCACATGATCGTCCTAGTGAAGATTACGTTGTTGCTTCGCTTCAATTTGAAGATGAGATTCGGGAAGAAGTCTCACAGTCACTCGGGCAGCTACCAGTGACATTTAAAATGATCGACAAGGAGTCTGGCAAAGAAGAACTGCTAAAAACTGTGAAAGAATACATAACGACAGGTTGGCCATATAAAATTAGCAATCAAGAAATAAAGCAATTTTACTCGCGGAAAGAGTCTCTATCAGTTGTTAACAACAGCATATTATATGGAAAGCGAGTAGTAATTCCAAAGAACTTTAGAAAGCTTATTATAAGGCAATTACACAAAGGTCACCCAGGAATGGATCGTATGAAGTCGATAGCTAGGAACTATGTTTATTGGCCGAACATCGATAGTGAAATCGAAAATTTTGTCCATAATTGCAGCAATTGTGCATCCTCGAGGAAAAACCCAACCAAACACATTCTGAGTTCGTGGCCAATAACTAAAGATCCATGGGAACGGTTGCACATAGATTTTGCAGGACCACACGAAGGCAAATATTTTTTCGTTGTGGTTGATTCACACTCAAAATGGCCAGAAATATTCATAATGAACCAAATTACAACATCGGAGACCATCATGAAGTTAGAAGAAGTTTTCTCACGTTTTGGCATCCCAAAAACAATCGTATCCGATAATGGTACGCAATTTACTAGTGAAAAGTTTCGACAATACTGCTTTCAAAACGGGATTGAACATATCACAAGCTCACCTTATTATCCACAATCAAATGGACAAGCCGAACGATTCGTTGACACGCTAAAACGATCGCTGAAGAAACTAAAACAAGAGGGAGTTTACAGCACATATTATTAACATTTCTATCGGTCTACCGCACAACACCAAATAAAAGCGCACCAAATGGGGAATCTCCATCAGAAATTCTGTTAAGACGAAGACCTCGAACACAAATGGACCTTGTATTACCGAACAAGAACGAAAATCGTTGTAGAGGGAACGAAAGGATGGAAAAGCAATTTAATTTAAAACATGGCGCTGTTGCAAGAGCATTCATAGCAAAAGATCTTGTTTACGCAAAAAGACACAAATTAAATTCATCGTATTGGACCAAAGGAACCATTATTGAAAGAAAGGGGAAGGTAATGTACAATGTATTAACAAATGAAGGTTTGATAAGATCTCACATCAACCAACTCATACCCCGGTTTGAAGGAAGTCAAGGTTTACCCCCAGTAGATGTTCTACTCCAGGATTTCGAAATCGAGCCACATCATCGCAGCGACTCTCAAACTGGAATCCTTAATGAACGAGAAGCATTGGAACCACCGGAACAAGAAGTGACAAAGGCACCGGAACAAATTCAAGATAGTCCAGTGGTTACATCATTATCACCACTATATGTAGCACCACCGCTACGAAGATCGACAAGAATTACGAAACGACCATCTAGGCTTACCGATTTCATCACTTCCTAAAGGAAGGTGTTGCATACAGCAACGAAGGTTGGTACTATCTGACGATACCAACTGAAAGGAATTAAAGAATGGGATATAAGCACATGTAAATGGGGGAATGGGATTAGTTAATTTTCTTGTAATAAATCGTGAGTTATATAATAGTTAGTGGTATTTTATTGTGGTTACAACAACCAGAAAGACATAACAAGTACATTTTTAGAGTAATAAAATTTTGCAATTATATTACAATTGCATTTACTCTTTATTATGAGCATGTTTTTCTATCACATTTTTTAATTTTTGTGTAAGTTTTTTAGTTTCATCTTGTTCCTCTTGCACTTCCAAGCGCTATTTTCCATTGAAAGAAATATTTAGTCATTTTTTGTTTCAAAAAAGAAAATGTGCTCAAAATTTTGCACTCTCTGAAATCTACATGATAAAAATGTATGTCTTCTGCCCTCCCCCACATAGTTTAACCAAATTGTGCATGATTGTACGTCCTTTATTTTCGTTTACACTTCTTTTGTAATAATAAATTATTTAGTAATTATAAAAAATCAGTTTTCGATTTTAAACGATTTGCCTTTAATAATTTTGGTATTTTTATTTATATTTACATCTTTATAATTATCTGTCAGTATTATTTCTGTTTTTCTGAATACTATTTCGAAAACTAAAAAGGTAAAACGGAGGAAGAAAAAGAAAAAGGTAAAACGAAAAGTAAAGCTTGAACAAAAATGTACAAACAAAGAACAAACAATCTACATTATTTTGGTTTCAAATTTGATATAATTTTCCAAATTTGAAATTCAAAATTAGCATATCTCTAATATGTAAACTAAAATAGAAAATGTACAATCACGTACAAATGAATCACAAAGAATTACGATTATTTTCTATTCAAAATTAAGAGAGGGGACTAGAATATCTTCAGCCCACTTCCCTTAACTAATTATTTAAATAACTCAAAAACACTAGAGGTACAATCGATAATAAAGGACGTGCAATTATGCACAATCTACTTAAACTATTTTGAATCCAAAATTTTCAAATGGGGGCTAAATACATGCAGCTCAGTGATAATAATAGAAACGTCGCTGTAAAGGTCAGTGCCGAAAATTATTGAAAAAAAGCTGTTGAATGAAGCAACACACCGCAACTGTTGCCATCAGCATCAGTAGACTCTGGGTCAGAAAATGTATCAACTTTATAAGAGTCGGAAGATAATCTAATCAAAGTCACACCAACAGGACCGGTGGAAAGGTCTTAGCGACCTAATGCAAAAGACTGATAAATTATTATCCTTATCTTGAATATTTTCTTTTGTGCTTTTGGTGCCCCTTTGTGTTAGCACCCTGATGCTTAACATCACTTGCTTACTGCCTTCCTCCGTCGCTGCACACCAGCAAGAGCATTTACAGATTTCAATGGCTCTGTAGCTTTTTCTGCATTTGGAGAATATTGCGTTGAAAAAATTATGAAAAGTCTTCTAGTAATCCAACAGGTGCACCACCTATAATTATTGCACAGAGCGATTATAATTATTGTAAATGATGAAAGTGACTTCGCTGTGAGTAAATTTACTTAAAAGAAATAAGGTTCAAAATTTCATTATTGAATTTCCCTAAATCATACTAACAACCAAGTGATCTGATCATATCTTGTCCTTATCTGTAGGTGTAGGTACATAGTCCCTAATTCCCATTCAGTGAGTGTTCTCAAATGTATTATTTAAAAGTAACCCTCAAAATCTAACAGAATGTCTCCGGACAAGGATGCAGTGCCTTCGTTAAGAAATTTAAATTGCTCACAAAGTAGACCTCGGGAGGTGGTGTGCAATGACAAAAATTCCTTCCCTAATCCGCCCTGGATCCATTTCTCGAATGATTATCCTCAGTTGAATTAACTTCCTCATTCCTCGTAATGGCTAAAGGCCTTCTCCTTATTGTAGCATTAATTGCCCTTGGTCCCATCTGATTCCCTGAATTTCTGGTACTTGTTCTCGCTCTATTGTATGGTCTGAACTCCCCTGCCTTGCTACACTGCTGTCGTCACTATTGCCCTCATCTTTTTTTAGCAATCGCAACTCGGAATCTATTGCGATCTAATGTCTTTGGAGAACAAACGCATGACCCTGTCTAGCATCATGACCTTGCCCAACAAAATCTTTACGGTTTTTAATTCGTTTAACTGCTTAATAAAATACTCTGACATGTTAAGCTTTCTCCCCTCCTGAAATTTAAAACCTACCCGCCTATTCGTAACCTTAATCTGAGTGATTACCAAACAGAAATGACCCAAAAAATCCCTCTTAAAGTTCTCAAATGAATCTCAACCCTTTCGATTCAAAGTTCCCAGTCCTCTGCACTATCCTTCAAACAATTGACCATGGTACGAAACTTGTCTTGCTCACCGCCTTCCTTTCCTCCCAGAAGATCTCAAATTTGGATTGACTTTATGATTCCCATTGAATGTAGGTTTCTTCATCAGATTATTCAGAAACGATTTAGTTGTTATCTTTCCAAACAGTACCAGAAGGGTCAGAAACTGATTGTGGTCGTGAAGCAACCTCAGATAATGTATTCTGCGCTCTGATAATAACCTCCTCTTCTACTGTACAAAAAGCTTACTACCTGATGTACATTCAACGCTGGATGTCGTTCCTACATTTTCCTTCCTTCCTGCTACAGCGTAATTAGCCAATTCCTGCTCCCTATGTTTGGAATCCTTCAGTTCCTTCTTCTGCGTTTTCATGAACTCAAACATCATCTTCAGGTTCACCTCTCTTATCTTGCTGCATACTCATGGTCCTCTTCTCCATCGTTCGATCTCACCATATCTCTGGTTAATTGAACAGGTACTAAAATTTAAACAAAGGTTAATCACATCCCTCCAACTACCTGTGTTTTCTATAAGACACCTCTAAATCCTGGGTTGCAGCAACAAATGTAACCAACCAAACTGGTAGGTTACAGTATCAAAAACTACCCTATATCATGGTTTCATGGTACCAAATATAATCAAAATTCTTCTTCTTCTCTTTTTCTTTAACTGTAATTTAGGACAAGTCCTGTTTTATTCTAACAGCAGCATCGACGATATCCGAAGCCACTGCTAGTACTGTGAGCATTATTTGTTTTACATCTGAAGCCAGTAAGAGACGGTCACTGGTCTAGTAGAGCGATCAACTACTAATGCTAAGGCACCCGGGAGGAGTCCACAAAGGAAAGTTTTCTTTCCAACTCTCTTTCTATCTATGACCGTCCCCGTGCTTCGGAAGGGACGTAAAGCAGCAAGCCGGTGGCCCTCCTATGTTGATGAATTGCCACCATTAACAATAATATAGGGTAACAGGCACATCTGAAGCCAGTCTAGCAAACTACTTCAGATGTAAAACAAATAATATGCTCACAGTACCAGCAGTAGCTTCGGATCTTTGTCGAGGTTACTGTTGGATATTACAGGACCTAGTCCTAATTTAAGAAGAAGACATCTAAAGTAGCTTGATAGGCTTGGCTCAGATATGCCTGTTACCCTATTTTTTATTGTTAATGCTGGCAATTCATTTACGTACGATTCACCGTCTTTACGTGCCTTCCAAAGCACAGAGACGGCATTTCAAAGTGAGCTCTACCTGGATTTGAACCGAGGCGCCTTACATTAGCAGTTCATCCCGCTAACACCCAAGCCAATGACCGTCTCATAAATCAAAATTACCAATAGTAAATCTACTTAAAAACAAACTGAGTTTGATAACTAAATCCACTCGTATCGAAATGGCGTAACTAGAAATTAAATCTTCTTCATCGTTTGCTTCTTATTAGAAGCATCGTGACCCAGCTTGGCCGAAGCCAAAATGAATTTTCATGGAAGTATAATTCATGGGGTGGTTTCTCGTTGCCTTTCCCATGGTCCAGATTGATATTGAACCTTTGATCACAGCAGTGTATTCGACTCGACTAGAACTCGAAGCTTAAAGCATCGCTTTTAACACGAATATTTTTAAGTAGATAATTTTGTAACACAAATGTATATTTGAAAATGCGCTTTTTTCAACTATTAGTATTTAAAGACTATAATTTACTGCACTATTCAACACAGCAAATAACTAAAATGCAATAGTAGGTGCAATGAAACAATGACTTAAAAATTAGCTAAAAATAAAAATAAGGTTTTGTATCAAACTTTTATTAACAATTTAAATTTTCAAAGTTATTTAGTTAATTTCATAAATTGAAAATAAAAAAGTCTACAACTTCTGCATCATTTGCAAAGCGATCCGTTTTCTTTCTACCTCAACATTTAAAACCTTGACTTCAACCTTATCACCGATTTGTAAATTAAAACCCCTCATGTTATTCTTGTGTAGTAAACCACTTTGACCCACTCCGACATCAACAAAACAACCAAAAGTTGTGATGTTATTAATGCAGCCATTAAGCACAGAACCAACCTTTAAATCATTAATGCTGGTTAAACCCTTCTTGAACAGTGGCTTTTGGGAACTTTCACTCCGTAAATCAAAATTTAACGGCTTGCTTAAAGCTTCCAAAATTAAATTTACAGTTTCAGGAGAAGAATTTAAAGTCTTAGATAAGTCGTCTACAATTAGTTGTGGTATTTTTTCTTTCACTGCATCTATAAATTGATTTGAACCAACATCAGCAACTTTTAGATTCAATTTTTTGATAATTTTATGAGTTAGGTCATAAGATTCTGGATGTATGTAGGTGGAGTCCAAAATGTTTGCATCAGAATTTTGATAAAATTCACGTAACTGATTTAAATGTACGGGTCCGACCCGTAAAAATCCAGCACATTGTTGAAACACTTTAGGCCCAATTCCCTTAATTTTTAGTAATTGTTTTCGCGACACAAAAGATCCGTTTTTTTCTCTATATTCAATTACCTCCTGTGCTTTTTTATTCGTTAGGCCTGCAACATGCCTAAAAAATTTGTTAAATTAGAATTCGACATAAAAAATTTATAATTACTTCAAAAGACACTGCGAAGTTGTGTTAAGGTCGACCCCCACAAAGCTGACACATTCCATCACTACTTCATCAAGTGCTTGCTCCAACTGTTTTTTTGGTAGGTCGTGCTGGTACATGCCAACGCCCAAGTGTTTTGGTTCAACCTTCACCAATTCTGCCAGTGGTTCTTGAACTCTTCGTGCAAGGGAAACTGTTAAAAAAGATTTTAAACTTGTGGGATTTTTCTAGAATTAACTTACCAGCACTAATCAAATTTGGATCCAAAGTTGCGAATTCTTTTTTTGCTTCTTCACTGCAAGAATAAATAGAAGCGCCGCTTTCGTTCACGATCGTGTAGGTCACATCTAAAGGAGCAAAAGTTTTTTTTTGCAACAAATCCGAGAGCCAAAATTCGGTTTCTCTACAAGCCGTACCGTTACCTAGCGCTATCAAATTGCAACTAAAAAGAACACAAATATAGTGAAACTTTAAAGGAAGTAAAACTTACAAACCCATGACTCAGCAGCATATCTCTAATGATATCAACGTTGTTCTTAGATTTTCGTGTATGTGGATAAATCACATTAGTCGATAGAACTGATCCCAATTCTGATATCAGCGCCAATTTACAACCGTTCACGAATCCTGGATCTATTCCCAAAATTGACTTGCCTTTTGAAGGAGGCATCAGGAGTAATTGCTTTAAGTTTGACGAAAAAACCTCATAGGAGGCTTTTGCAGCTTGAGATTTCAGTTTCGAGCGAACTTGGCGTATTAAATGAGGTTGAACTAAATTTTAAAGAAATTGCATAATATTAGCTTCGTTAGCACAACACTGCACGATTTTGGGATTTGTCTTAACATTTTTATTTATTTATTCAGGGAGTTTCAAAGTAAAGACCGGATGTTACATTTTCCCTGATTTTAATTGGTTCAAAGTAATCTTTTCAAGTTATAGAGGAACATATAAATCAAACAGTAAAATATTGTAAAAGAGTCACTAAGGATGTTGTGGGTGACCTGTACAGGAGAGAAGACACGACATAAGAGGTCAAAAGATAGCTCATATAGGCGAGAAATCAATCTCTTGGGAACTGAATGTTAACTTTATTTGATTAAACCTATCACAATTTTTAAGACAAATTAAAATAACATTAAAAATTCTAAAAACTTACCGAGTCGACTGTAAGCATCTTCAAATGACATTTGTAAAAGCTTATCTTGTTCCTATTTTTCCACCTCGAAGAACAAAATTTGTTAAACTTTCTGAATACAAAATCTGGTACAATCACCTTGATGGAAATAATTTTCAATGCTTCCCCTGTTGATTGCCAAAACCTGAAGATGTAAAAAAAGAAATAAATATAAATTTAAATCTTTACTATCCGACATTACCTGATGCGGTTTTATATAATTACTAGATATTTTAAAATTAAAATAATTTTCAAATTTGTTTTGTTTCACCGCTTTTTGTCTACTATCTTTTTTGGGTGCTTTTGAGGTGGTAGCTTCGGATTTTGATTTAGACTGTTTGGTTTCGATGGAAAAATTACCACCAGCGTGTCTGAAAGAATGACGTACAAATATGAACAAAAACGTTTGCAAGAATCTTACAGTTCCCTCGTCAATGATAAAACTTCTGTGTCACTAGCAACTATTGATGCTATGATGTGCATCACACCATTTTGAACTGCTTCATAATTTTGTAGATTTTTATTATTTTTATCAACAAAATTTTGTAGATTAACGTTTGATGAACCTTCCATGATATCTAAAGCTGGTTTCTCTAATCCTAAGGCTTTAGCTCGTTCAGCTAAACTTCCTTTACTTCCGGGTTTGTAAGGGCATACTAAACAGGAGCATTAATGTTTAAAATTGTGACACAAAATAACTGCACTTACCAGATGTTCCAGCTCCTCAGTTGTATGAGCACTTAAAACTGCTCTCTCCAAGTTTTCATTCAACTGACCACTTTTTTTAATCATCTTAATTACATTTTGTGCACGCACTTTCACGTCACAAATTTTGTCGTATTCCTCCTTAACTTCGCGCAACCTTTCCGGGGCCAAGTCGCGGTGGCACTTTTGCGGTACCGTGCTATGAATGGAATTGTGTTGCCTTCCTCGAATAAATTCACAAGAGCTTGTGAAACGTTCCTGCTTAGGTTTTGAGTTTGAGATAATAAGTCGTAGTCGTGCCATGGTTCTTCTTTGATTTCAAGTTTGAGTTTTTTAGGTATTTGGTTAACCTCTTCAGGTGATGCACTGCGTTTAAGATTTGACTAAAATGAAATTCATGCAATATTTATAAACGAAATAGAAGCGATGTTTTACCTCCACGTCTTCTGGTTCCTTTTTGATTCTCATTCTCTTCATTTTGGAAATAACTTACACACTATAGCAAATTAAACCCAGTAAAACGGTAAACGTCAAACTCTTGTAGAAAAAGTAAGGTTAAAATCTTTTTAAAATGGTTGGTATTGAAATCAGTGGTTCACAAACTAGGGTAATGGAATAATTGGAGGGTCAATTTCCGAGCTCACTCTCTTTTAGATGCAGAAAATCAGTTTTATGTAAATAATTCATTCTATATCAATTTTACATTCAATGAGGTGAATGGAAAGGATAAAAAGTTAAATAATCACCCTAACTATTCGCAAACACACATTCACCCTATTTTAATATCCAATATAAAAATTATAACAGAGAAAAGTTAAATTATCTTTAATTTGATACAAACCTCATCTGATGTGATAAAAAATTGCTCAATATGCTTTTTCTCAAGTTTGGTATTTTTCCACCACCTGGTCAAGGTTAAATTTAAACTCGAGAAACAGCACCTACACCTCAACGAGAATGAAAATAAGGAGGATGTGGGAATCAAACAATATCTTTTACCGTTTGGGTCCACTTCTTAATCGAAATTTAGTATAATATAAACTTAAAATTTAAGGTAAATAAAATAAGAATTTCGCAAGTGTTCTCACTCATATTGAATTAAAAATACACAGTACACTGTAAGTAACAATTCAAGAGAGGCTCGAACTCCCTGTATTAAACGCCTATGCTTTCTCTATTCCAAATGCGTTTTTGGGTACAAACTAGAGAAAAACTTTTGGCGCTATGTGGAGACGAATCAGTTTTAATTATCTATCAACTTGGAACTAAAACCTGAGCCCAACATATCGACACTTCACAGGTCAATTGGCGTAACCCTCAAAATTTCGAAAATCGAGTTATGCATATATTTGGGTTCCAAATGTCGTAACGCACCTTTTCTATCATTTTTTTAACCGGAATTATGAATTTAATGCGTTAAAATCATTGGAAAACACTCTTTGGTCGTAAGTGTTCGCCTAATTTTAGAGTCAGGTCAAATGGCGTAACCATCGTAAAGTCGTATAAAATGCCAAAAACTGTTCATCAAAATTTACTGAAGCGTTTATAAATTTTTAATAATTACTGCAGTATGAAGAATTTCGAAGAACAAAAGAATTTTTTAGCTGCATGTGTTAAAAGAATGGAAATTTTTCTTTTGGCTACCCTTGACATTAGTCAAAAATTAATAAGTTATTTAGATTATAATAAAACCGTCGTGAATTCTCCTAAAGCGGAAAGTCGTGGTAAGAAGCAACCTCCAAATAAGACTCCCAAATTTTTATTCACACAGCTATGGAGATTTTTATTAAAGATAATTTGTAGAATTGTCTTTCTTGCTTCACTTTTTAATAAATGCGGTTAGAAAACCTTTACTTTATGTTAAAATTATAAAAACAAACTAACATTTAACTGCAAGTCAATGGGCTTAACCTACAAGTTTAAAGCAGCAACATTAAAAATGAGTACAGGTCAATAGGCGTAACCATCAATTTTGTTTAAATATTGCTTAATATCTGTGAAACCCAGTGTAGTATCATTTCAGAATCATTTGAAATTGACGCAAACCAAACTTATTGACTAACATTGAAATTTTCATCCATAATAATGCATCTTTGAATAATTTATACAGTTTTACTGCCTCCTGAAAAAATGTAAAATGAGGGTTACGCCAATTGACCTATGAAGTGTCGATATGATTCTGAATGCAAACGAGAGTTGATGCAATATTTCATTAAGAGCTCTCAAGAAATGTTCGATTGATTATTACCTGCAGAAGGGTAGATTGTATTGAAGAGTACATTGACTAGAAAATATTACAAAGGTTTATTGCATCGCATCAAATATTCTATTTAAGTGAGAAGACGTGGAAAATTGAAACGAGGTGTTTTATTTGCCGACATTTAACGGCAATGCACAAGTTTCAATTTCTCAAAGATCAAAACCTTGCAGATCTTTATATTATCATATACACATAAGTATAATTATGTTCAAACCCGTTGCGTAAACATTTGTAATAAGCAATTTTGTGTAAAACTTGGTGCCTCTTAATTTTCAAATAACCGCTTTTGAATAAAATGCAAAACATCAAAAAACGTGTTTGTATTCTTGAAAATTTGAAGATGATTATTTTAATTAGTTGAAAATTGAAAAAATTGGTAGTTATTCATATCACTTTATTAGAATATAATTTAATCAATATATAAATAAAAATGCATCACTGATGAAGCACTCATTAACGCACATTTTGTTGATCACTACAATTTCTTTCACGATTGCTTAAAATATAAACAACTCATCAATTTAGCAGTATAAAAAGTATGATTCCTACAAAAACACAATCAAGCAAAATTGGTTTTCTTATATGAATGTTTACAATGGGACACAAAAACACACCAATTCTTAGTGACAAATTTTAGAGCTATTCGAATATAAAAAATAATTTAAAAATAAATTATTTGAAATATAAAAACCACAACTTGCTCCAGTCAAGTTGGCTTTATATCGTTTAACATACATCCAATTTTTTGTCACCCCTCCTTTCGACGACCCGAAAAGAGTGATAACAGAAACAAAAAGAAAATAAAAATAAGAAATATGTTTTAATTAAAGCACAAAATTTATACAATTATTTTAAAATATATAAATAATGAATAATTTAGCTAAAAGATAAAAAAAATCACTGTACAAATAATTAATATATGAAAAAATTACAGAAATTTCACTAAAAATTCCTCTATTATTTTAAAATTTAGTTAATTAAACTAAAAGGTGCTACCTACTCCTAAAAGATCTGGTTCCAGCATATTTTTATTTTAAGCGAGAAAAATAATTCGTGCTTATTTAGTACCATTTTGTGTGTGCAACTACCCAAAATTTGTTGCCAAATTCGAGGTCGTTTGATGTTGACAACGTAAAAATTAGAACGCACGGTTTATCCACCATCATTTTTTATACAATCACAGAAGCAATAAACAAACTTTGTTTCATTTTCATTGCAACATTTAAGGATAAATGTACTAGTGGCAATAATTTATTAAGTATCACTTTTAATAAACAAATTGTTTAGTTCTTAATTTAAAAATTTTACTGCTATAATTAATTTGGTTACTTTGCTTTCAACAAAAGCAAAGAAGTGGTAAAATAAATTGTTAAACAATTTGTTTACACTTTTTTGCCGATAAGTGCACCTTAATTAATATGATAAAAAAGCAATTTAAGCAACGTACAAATAAGTTTCTTCTCATTATGCAAAGTTTCCTAAAACAACAATAATTTAGCTACCACATTCAAAAAACTTTGCATAAGCGACTTATTAATAAAATACGGATTCATTAGTAGTAGTAATATTTGGTATTACTTGATTTTTTGTTAAATTATCGATTCTACTTCTACAATAATGCACCATTTCAAGTCATGCCCGTCTTCTTAGTTCAGCATTCTCCTGAAAGCAATACAAGTGTTTTAAAATTTTCTTTTTGAGAAAATCATTACTATCCACACATTTGTTATAAGCTGCCAAGAAAAGGAAACAGTAAAAACTGTTGTAGAGAATTTAATTCCTACAAAAGTGTCATCTATACATAACAATTCCTCGCTTTTTATAATCGTCTTTGCAGTGCTTCAAACGAAAGGTCGCGGTCTATATTAATTTTTCTGTTGTTATACTATTTTGGTAACAATAAAACAATTTGGAAATTTATATTAATTGATACATTAAAATCAACCAAAACATGATTAATAATGTGAATATGCTATTTAAAAATAAAAAAACTAATAAACCTCAATATTTCATCTTTGAAATCCATAAATTGTCAAATAAAAATATTTTTCAATTAATTATTGACAAATTTCTTTTTCCTTGGCAGAACAGCTTCTATCTCAACAAATATTTGTGAAAATTTTAATTAAAACAAGAAAATTACCTTTTTTACCGCCAACAACAATGGAAATACGTTTCTGATTTTCTTCATTATTGATGACTTTAGACAGTGGACGAACAGTTCCTCCTCCACCAATGATTGCATGATGTTGTTGACCTGCACGTATTGGTTTAGCTATCTGGGCAACAGGACCACGCCGAGCCAGGTTCTTTTGCCTAACAGCTTCCTTAATGCGGTCAACTTCATACTGATACCTGAAAAAAGAAACAAAAATGAAAGGAGCAATTGTGCATGATTTATAGCTCAAAACGAGTTTAGATATAATTTTCAATGGATGACCAAGATCCTGTATTTAACAGGGCAAACCATAGCTCTAAAATGGTATTGCGTCTGCCTATTGTAGGTATGCTTATCAAACATTAATAAAGTCAATACAGACAATTTCAGTAAACTTCGCCTGTTTAGGTCAAAATGTCCTTGCTCTATGTGCCTCGATTAAGCAGAATTAACTGTATAAGCATTGTTAATATAACAAATCAAGTGAAATTAAAATAAAAACTATTTTCAACTTAAATCAAGGTCCAAAGACCTTAACAGTGATACTATTCATTGAAGCCATCATGTAAATATTTATTTACCTTGGTGAGAACCAATTTAAATGAATTTAAATACATTTAACCATTTTCAAGTTACTGCTTAATTAATAATAATTAAAGATACACAAATATTAACTATTTTGCAAAATATTGAATATTTACCTACATAACAATAGGTAATGATTGAAAAATTAAAAATAGATTTCTTACCTTTTACGGTCTCTCATTGCACCTTCTTTAGCTTCTTTAAGCGCAGACTCCAATGCTTTCACCCGCTCCATTGTGGCACGCAAACGCTTCTCCAATTTTGGCAATTCGCACCTCAAATCAGCATTGTCTCGTACTAACTGCTTGTGTACCTTAGTTAACTGGTCTAAATTATTTTCCAAAAATGAAATTTTTTGGTTTTGAGCCAAAGAACCACCATCTTCTTCGTTATCATCAGATGTAATGGCTTTCTTTATACGTGCCTAAATAAGAGTAAAAAAATTAAGAAAATTTGATAGGGAAAACCTCCCAAAAACTTACCTGCAAGTCTTGAACAAAAAGTTTACGTAAATTGTGGAGAGTTTGGAGCTCTTTCGCAACCGTATCTTCCAGACCTTTAAGATCCTTTCTGGCTTGTTCGCGTCTCTCGTTTGTAGAACTGTTAAATTCACAAAACACTTGAGTATAAGGCACCTCACACGTTACACTCATCACATACATTTGGTTAGGTTTTATTTATCATTCGTTTTTTTCAAGGGGGAATGAAAAAATACTTTCGTCAACAAACATAATCTATTATTGCATCTACATCGAATTTACAACCTGATAAATTTATTATTGTTTAAGCATTTCTTTTCCTATTATTAATTATTCTAAAATTTATTTATTTACATTTGCTTATCACAACAAGAATAACAGCCAATCTAAAAATAATTATTATTGTGTAACGCTTTATATAAAATTTTAAAACAGCTGTAACTTCTATACACTGTACATTATTTTTCTCTTTATAAAATAATTTGTACAGGATGAGACAATTTTTGCACCAAATTTTCAAAAAGTAAAATAAATTTGCAAAAAAATGCAAAAATAAAGAATGAAAAATTGTAAAAAGCAGTGTCGGTTATTTTTTTTTGAAAAATAAAAACATAAAATTTTCCCCTTTAAAACGTAGATCTATTGAGCCAAAAAATTCAAAAAGTGCTTTACAGGCGTAAATTAGCCGCCATACCTTCGAAACCCAATATTTCATTCCATTCATGTTTTAATTCTTAAAGTGTGTTTTACAAATTTAATCCCTTTCATTTTCGTAATGGATGCAGTATTTTCAAAGACATAACTTGATTTCAAATCCTCATAACTTCCTGTATCGATTTCAATACAAAAAAATGTTGGGAATTCTCTAAGCTTTACAATGTTAATAATTCATACACTTTTATTTAAAATGTAAATTTTTAACCTCCATATAACTTCACAATTCGAAAACCAATTAAAAAATTGTAAGTTATATTATGAGAGCTTGCCCAATGAATTTTATCATCGCTACCTTTTTGGTAGTGTAAGTCTACGAGAATGCGTAATATTTGTAACAATTTGCGATTATACTATAGACTTTTCTTCTAATGAAATTAGAACATCCAATAGCAAAGAGGTGTTTGCAACAATTTGAACAAATTGTGCATGTATCAATTTCTTTTCAATTTTATGGACTTAGGAAGCGAAATATTCACATTGTTCATTTCTAAACGGAAGACTATTCCATCATTGTTCATTTAATCAAAAAACAATTTAAATTGAACCACATGTTTACAAAGAGAAATATTTTCTTGTCTGATGTGAATATATTGTCAATTTTGTTTAAAAAATTATAATACACTGTGGTTTTAAATCCAGCAGTGTAGCGTAGCATACACCGACCGACTTTAAAGCGGTAGACCATGGTTCAATTCCTAGTCGAGTCGGTTACACTGCTGTGATCAAAGGTCCAATATCAATCTGTGGACCATGGGGAAGGCAACGGAAACCACCCCATTAATTTATTATATTCCTAGTAATGTCAGCTTGGCTTCAGCTAAGTTGACTCCAACATCCGGATACGGATAGGCACCGAAAGAAGAAATGGTTTAAAACATTAAGAAAAATAGGAAATATTGATCTGTTTGGGCAACTACGCGCATATTCCTAATTTTTCTTTAAATTTACGATCTTGCAAGATAAAATATAAGAAAAATAAAAATTGAAGTAGCTGCATTGATTATTGAGATATTAAGAAAATATTATCGGTAATATTCTTTGAATTAGAGAACATTGATCACATTTTACTATTTTATGCTCTTAGGAAAAATAATACAGAAAATTTGCAAGAGGAAGAAATTAATATCAACAAGATACTTTCCAAGATGGGAATAAGAAAGTTTATATTAGGATTAATTTATGCGCCATGCTTTTAAAAATAATGTAATAAAGCGTTGGTCCAATCAACATTTTGTAAAGAGGTCTGTCTGCATTGAAGCAACTCAGAAATGAAGTTTTTCTTTTGCTTGGACACTTTAGTTTAACATAAAAAAAATCTCTAAGATTTTACATCAGACTCGAATCGAAACACTGATAAATTTGTACAAGTTTCAAAAAATCACAAAGTTATGGATTTGGGCGTTTATTATACATCCTATGTCAAAAATAGTTATTAGCAAAATTAAACAGAGTAAAACCTAAACCAAAACAGTTGTTCGAAAACAGTATAGCTGCCAAGACAATATTTTATAATGCCTATTTTAGACATAGAATGCATACGAAAAGGCCAATATGCAACTTTGTGGTTTTCAGGATCTTCTCTTGACAAATTTGGTCATTTTCTGGTTTGAGACTGATGTGAAAAATGCTAAATTGAAACATTTACGCGAAAAATTGTATTTCTAAGGTAATTTCATGCAAAAGTACCTCTTTATTGGACCGAGTGCTGATACTTTAAAAATATAAGTGAGCAAATTTATAAAACACACTTTCTAAATTAAAACATACAGAATTATTGGTTTGATACCTGTATAGCTTGTTTACAAAAATAAGGCTAAAAAAGTAAGTTAAAGGGGAGATAGAGAGATATGCTAAGCTATTTACCTGTGTTGTGGTCAGAATATTATAAAAATTTAAATAAACTGTTTTCAGCATCAAATTTGAAAACTCCGTTTAAATAAATGTGAACAAAAATTGTTTTACATTGAAATTGTTTTAATTTAGAAAAATTCGGGAGGAGAGGAGATTCCCCAAAGTCTAAATTTCCTTTTACGTGGTGTTCCTGTACGTAAATCAGAATTTTTGATCACATTTTAGTAAACAAGGGCATAAAGAACGGCGCTAAAAAGCAATGTATCATTAACTTATATAATATTCTAATACAAACCTTATATAACTTGATATATCATTCAAATATATCCTTAACAGAGTTTATCAAATTAAATTTATTTTAGCACCAAAAATTAAAAACCGTAGATTAATATATTATATTGTTAAAGGGGTAATTGCTTTTCTTTTTTGCAATAAAGATTTCATAATTATTTAAATTCCATTTAAACAAAATTCCATAAATATTACCCAAAACTACCGTATCAATCTTGCACTTTACTGTAAACCTCTTTATTTATCAAAAATATAATATGAAAAAAGTGCAATTTGAAAAAACAACTAACCCCTGCACCAAGTGAGATAAAAAAATGTACATTTAATTGTCAACACCCTGTATATAACAATCTTAAGACTTTACTGCAGCTTCCAATGCAACTTAAAACTAAAAAAATTGTGCTTTCTTGAAAATTGTAATTCATGGAAAAAAAATGCTAATAGTTTTTTCTTTAAAACTTTCATTTTACCGGAGAGATCCCCCTTTTTTATAGTAAATAAAACATAACCAAATTGTAGTGTGGTGTGAGATC
Source organism: Lycocerus yunnanus (assembly GCA_036346125.1). Lineage (NCBI taxonomy): Eukaryota > Metazoa > Arthropoda > Insecta > Coleoptera > Cantharidae > Lycocerus > Lycocerus yunnanus. The sequence goes on from JARFIX010000017.1 coordinate 3,067,194, forward strand.
AATAAAAATAAAAAATATCACAGCAATTGACTAGAAAAAGATACTTCCAGCCGAAAGTAACTAAATGCGGTGGTAAAATTAATAACCGACTATTTCTTACAAAAGAAAAAGTAAATGCAAAATAAAAAACAAGCAAAAACTTTTAGTCTACAATAACGTAAGTGGGGCATTTGTGTGTAACTAAAATTAAAGTTAAAGAAATAAATAAATGCAAATGAAAAGTGTGAATGTGAAATATGGACATGCTACTGTTAATCGATATTATCTTAGCAAGATTATTGATTTCATTTTTGTGAGATTTTTTAATACTTTTTGAGTTTTTATAAGGAATAAATTTTGCCCAAGTTTCGGCTTTACTTGGGGATTTAATGTAGATGGGACAAGCGACCCGGTTAGTTTGCAAGTTGTTATTAAAATTTTGATTAAAATGTTTTTTTAAAGACAAGCTATCTACTGACATGAGATCCTGCAACTTGTTGGATTTATCAGACTCTTCGGCCTTCACTTTCTCGTAATCTACTTGAAGCTGTTGTTGAGCCAAAGTCAGTTTTTGGTTTGAACTGTAAACAAAAAAAAAACAATTAAATCGGCACTACAAAATTACCCCTTGGACTTACTCTTTGATGTCGTTGATGAGTTGTTGCTTTTCGGCTATTTCATCCCTTAAAGCTGCAACCTGTTTTTGATGCACATCACGCAACTGATCCATCTGTTGTTCCAGTGCCACTCTCAACTGCGCTGCTTCCTTCTTTTCACTTTCACTGACGCTTGAAACCTAAACAAAATAATTAATAATCCCACTTGACCTTCCACGGTAAATACTTCACCTGTTCGGCGGCCTTTAGTTTAGCACACTCCTCTCTCAACGCATCGAGACCCTCTTCTAGAGTTCTCTTTTTATTTTCTGCCTCCCTCATGGACTCTTGGAGGCTCTTCATACGCGCTTCGTGTTGTGAAATCAACAGTCGGCATTCGCTCAGTTCCCGTTCGTAGTCGGTAACTTTGCGATTGCTGTCTTGTTGTGATCCCTCCAACTCGTGCAGACGTTGCGTTAAGTTGGTAACTTCGCTCTTCATACGAGAAATATACAACCTGGCAACCGTAAATTCTTCTTCCAATTTTGCAGCATCGTTTGCCGCAACTTTGAGATCAACTCCTTCGCCGCCAATTGTAGCACCAATCTCGCCGAGCTCTTTCAGCAAGTTACTCAACATGTCGCCGATCCTCTTCTTCTGATGGGTATTCATATCCTTCAACTGTTGCAGTTCAGACGCGGTGGTGTTAAGCGTGCTCTGCTTTTGCATGAGTTCTTCGGACATCGATTCCATCTTGAATAACAAAATTTTATTTTACTTAATGTTTGCTATGGAACGAGAATATGCAGTTTGAAATTGTTCAACTGTTTCACTAAACTACAAAAAGTTGCACAAGACACAACCATTGAAATGCACTATTAGGGATGAAGACAAAATCTCACCTTAGCTAAATCCTGGTGGTATGCCAAAAACATGTTCACATTAAATAAATTTTCAAATCAATTCAAATTAAAATTTTGCTTTCTTAAACAAAAGAAAATTTAAGTGTTTTAATATTAAATTTACTACAGTAGAAATAAAATAAAATTTGTTTGCAGCTGGGTAGGTTTGATTTACTTTTAAAAGGTTAATTAAAAGTTTAGCAATTAGTGACTGCCGTAAAGAAGCTGGTTTCAGAGGTCACACAATAAAGAGGAAAACGTAATTTCTAGAACTTGTATCATTCTCGTGGGTCCGACAATAATTTTTGTTAAAAAAGAAGTAGTTTGACTGTTCTAAGAAATTAAAAGTGAAATTTACGCCGGTCCAAGTGAAAAGTTTCCCTTTAGCTCATAAAAATTAAGGCGGGGAGCGATAAGGTAACGAAAAACGTGAAATGGCTGGAAAGTTGTTCAATAGTAGAACCAAGTTTTTAAGCAAAAAAAAACTTTAAATTACGAGGATTAGAGTTGGAAAAGTTAAATTTACAAAGTTCAGCGTAATAATTGTGGCAGTATTGGCTAAATTTATTTTCTGAAATAAAATTGTCTTTCAATAAATTCAGAATTATTTGCTAAATTTGAAAGGTGGGGGTCGATTGCATCAAAGATACTTAAAAATATAACAAGATGCTTATAAATTAAAAAATGGAATTTAAAACGTGTCATTCAATCTAAAAATTCAGTGCATTCACCATTCTTCTTCTTTTAAGTGTCATACCAGGTCCCCTGAAGTTCGCGACCTTCATTCCTATTATATGTGCGCGTGGAAACTTAAATTTTTGTAATATTTTAAACATACACCAAATTAAGTAACTCGGCATATTATTCAAAAGGATTCTTCGTCTTTCTTAGGAAAGGTTAGCTGGGTACAATTATCTACTACTATATTCAACTTTCTGTACAAAGTTTTTTAACTTTTTCAGCTTCAAATATTATTTAATTTTCTGAAGGATCAGTGTTGGAATTTTATACTGTAAAACCGAAAATTCAGAAATTAACACTAATAATAATAAAATAGTAGATTCGATGAAGAAAAATGTATAGACTCCATAGTTAAAATCTTAGTGATGGGACGCAGCAATGAATTTATATTACAAAAATATATATGTAAATTTCCATTCCTTTGTACATTGACATGTAAATAACTTATTCGGAGAAGACAGAGGCAGCTAGAACTTGATAGGTTTAATAAAGGGGGATTTTTAAATACAAAACTTAAAATCATATCGCGGTGGGAGGTGACGATGAATTTAATTTTCTATGCCTTTGAACTTTAAAATCAATGTTAAAATGTAAATAACCTATTTTGGATAGACAGGCGTAGCTTGAAATTCGCAAATTTGATGAAAGAGATGTATTGGTTCAAGTATAGCAGAAGAGGGTGGCGATGAATTTACATTTCAAAAAAATGTAAATTTTGTCGATTTTCGTACATTTGTACATTAAAATGAAAATATTTTATTAGGAGCAAATAAAACTAGTTTCAAATTGGTAAGTTTGATCAAGGAGAATAATTTAAAGATTGCCAAGTTAAAATATTGTCAAAGCACAGTGAGAGATGAACATAAGTTTATATTTTAAAAACCTTGAATTTAGCGGAATTCCACACTTTTTCAGAGTATTGTGCAGATAACTGGCTGAGACAGGGGGGCAATATGAAATTAGTAGAACTGATGAAGGATTAAAAATTAAACTCCCACTCTTTTGAACATTCTAGTGCAAAAAAACTTATCACGGGTTGCTAGAAATTGGTAGATTTGATCAAGTTGTTTGAATATATTGGAGAGGTTAAATTTTATTAGGATGAGAAGACCAAATTTTTGTATTTAAAAATATTGTCAATTTTTATTTTCCTGTAAATCTATTTATTAAATAGAAGTAATTCCTTTGTGTGATAAAGGAGAATGATTGAAATGCTCTGATTGTGGCGGCGATAAATATTTAGAAAATATGCACAAGAATAACCTCAAGAGTTATTCCTTACACCAGCCACCAATTCAGAAAAATTACGAGAGCATCGCAGGCCTCACATACCTAGTATTATTATTAATAATTGCGGCACTGTGTAATAAATATTTCAAACATATTGCGATATTAGTTTTACACAGCATGCAGTTTTGCTGTGTTGGTGTTTGGTATTAAATAATCCATAATAGATAACGTAATTTTACTTAATATTTACATAAATTCTCCACTAGAGATTTTTCGAGCCTCCAATCTAATAAAACATAGAAACGCCTTGAAGTGGCAGTAGTTTTTATGCTAATAGCAAATTCAAGTTTTGCTAATTAATAACAAAAGACCACACCAGATGTTCTCCAAAATTATTAATTTTTTTCTATTCAGCTGCTATTAATTAGAGGTTCACCTTTTATTATTTGTTACAAATGACTGTCCATATAAACAAAACCATGCGAAATTTAGATAATTACAATATAATTTGGAGTGAAAGCAACGATTAACTTATTTTAAAATAATTTCTATGGTTTCACTGATTAGGTTACACACTAATTTTGTTGGATAATAAAAATACGACCAGATTTTAAAAGAAAATTCAGACGAATTTTTCTCAAAAAATATAGTAATTGTTGTAAGTTATTCGCACATAGAATAAATTCAAAATTACCTAATTTTACAACTTTCTTTGAAATTCTGGTTGATTTCATCAAATTGTTTTCTCTTAAACTTAGCAAAAAAGCATTTCTAAAATATTATAATAAAAAAATCACAACAAAAGCTGATCAAAACTCTAATAAATCTAAAGACAAAACAAAATCTGAAAGCTTGAAGAGTTGAAAAACTAAAATTTACATTAGGAAAATTGGAACAATTTCAAACTGTAAATAAAAAAACACCAAAATCAAAAATTTTCTTTCCTTTAACAAAAAAACAACATTTAAATCACTCACCTCTTTATTCTTAGCATCAACTTCCTGAGATTTTTGGTCGTAGTTGACTGCAAGTTCTTCTAAAGCTTGTAGTACTTCTTTCACTTCTTCCTTAGCAGATTCGTTCTCCTGTTGGATGCGATTCATTTCACCCTGTAGGGTTTCATAATCGCGTCGCGTGCCTGCAATAAGTTCATCTTGTTCGAGAATTTGCTCCTTGAGTTTCTCAACGTATTGGCTTTGCTGGTTGATTTCTTCATCTTTTTCGTCCAGTTGCTGATACAACCTTTCACGTTCTTGTTCTAATTTTTGGCGTTCTTCGCTGCTCATTGTGGAACTGATCATCAAAGCTGGGGTTGCTTTCATAGGACCTAAAAATTGTAATATAGAAAATTTCTCAGTATAAAAGAGGAAAAAATGGTACCAAGACTTATGGTGGGTTCAATTGTGCTCTCTTCCATTGCGGCTACTGGTGTGGAAGCGTCATCAACCAAATTAACTTGTTCTTCAATCATAACAGTTTCTCCAGAACGCCATCGATTAAGCTCAAGTTCCAATTTTTCCACACGACCTTTAAGGCGACCAACTTTCTCCTTTTCTTTTTCATAACGTCGCTTCCATTCTTCGGCTGTAAGTTCTTCGTTAACACACACGACATTCTTAACTGTTTTAGCTCTAAAAATTTAAAGAAATTGTACTAGAAGCACAAATACAAGCTAAAAGATTAGTACCGTTTTCCGAACTCCAATGTTGATTTGGTTTCCGATTCGTTAAAACTGGCAGGCGAACAACAAATAACTATTGTGGTTCTAGCGTTACCACCTAAAGATTCTTGTAAAATACGAGTCAATTTTGAATCTCGGTAAGGTATGTGGGTTTTATTTCCATCTGCTAGCGCACTAATTACGTTACCCAAAGCAGACAGCGATTTATTAATATTTTTAGCTTCGTCTAAAACTGTGCCTTCGGCTCCTGTTTTAGAAACCTTTTCGGAACCGGCTAAATCTACTAGATACAATTTTCCCGATAGTTTCTTCTGATTTTCTAAATTTTCTTGCTTAACGTTAATGAGGAACACGGAATGAGAACGCGACGAGTGCTCATTCATGTCTGAAAAGGAGTTTTTAAATTACAAATTAAAAGCAGAAAAAATTAGAGGCGTACTCGTTACGGCAATGTGTCGATTCGATTTTCCTTCTTCGATTGACTCAAATACTTCTTCGGGACTCGAAACAAACCTTTCGGTTGCGCCCTTTACGTAAGGAACTCTATTTTTGTCTTCGTGAACGCTTAAATTAACCTTGGACACTGAAAAATACAAAATAACAGAGAGCTGGAAAATTGTGGTGAAAAAACAAACCATCGAGCAAGTCTCTAATTTTATCCATGTAAATTTCAAAATAGGAAACTTTGATATGAAACTCCAAATTTTCTTCCATTGCGTAAATGTGATTAAAAATGTCGTTTACGATACGAGGTATGATGCCCTGCTTACCAGGGTCGCCTATTACGCCTTCCATCGTGTGAGTTTTACCGGACGATGTTTGACCATATGCAAATATTGTGCCGTTGTAGCCGGCCAAAACGTCTGCAACGATACTTCTGGCAGCTTCATTGTATACTTTTTCTTGTGTAGCGTTTGGTTTAAATACTTTGTCAAACAAATATACTTTTCCCTATAAAAGAAGAAATAAAAATAAATTAGGATTTTACTTCCCGATTAGCTCGGTTTAGAAAGTGTTTTAAGATTATATAATTCAGTTAACTATCTAAAATCATTAAAAATGTAGCAATTTCATAAAAAATTTTTATTAAAACATAAAAATGTAATATGTATAGTAGGTACTCTTGGATACATTAATTTATTAAAACTTTTAGCTTAACAAAGGCTTATAAAATTACAATAGAGTACAATTTGTGCAATCCAATTGATAACATTGAATGAAAACATAGTAATAACCTTAATGTGCCATTGTGCCTTAGTATTTATTTAAAAATATAAGAAGTACATAATACAAAATTGTGATTGAATTCACAAAATAATTTTGATGATTGAAAATTCAAATTTATCCGCGTTTATTTTTATAATTTGGTCCCTTTTTAACATGGTGGCGACGCCCACATGTTTGTTTTTTGGTCTTTTGCTTATTACTATGATTTACCTACCATGATTTTTTATAGAAAAGAGAATATAATATGCATTGTTGAATAAATTTATTTTGTCTTTAGTATAAGAAGATGTAGTCGTTCGCATCGTATCTGATTTAATTGATACCTCTCCCGTTAACTTTGATTTTGTGTTGCGGTTCCCCAACAGGTTTTTTAAAAATGGCCTCCAGTATAGATTAAAAAGAAAAAGCCCTGATAAATTTCTCTCCTTTTAATATCTTCACTTGTAACAAAACATCTTTTATTATGTCGCAAACATAGGCGTTTTTGGCATTTTGATTTCGGTGTTTCTGTTGTCGGCGTTTTGACGTGGAATCAAACATTGATTTTGGCATTCCTTGGGTGGTAGGTGTCCGGTGTTGTAAAATGAAAAATTATCTAGTGAGCAAACTACTAGATATAAAATCAACAGGCTAAATTCAGTTTTGGGTATGCCAAGCGATTGCTTAAAATCTCCCATTATAATGGTTCATATACACCTTCTACATTCTACGCAGGTACTCGTGACTTTAAGTAAAATTTTGTATTATGTATTCGTGACGGATATACGCGGCTAGAGCAACCATGAGATGTGTATTGCAATCGTGTTGGATACATGTGGCATTCAACGTGTTCAACGATTATTGTTGTTGCTTTTTTGTGTAAGTTAAGACCGTGGTGTTATGTTTGTCTCGGGTTGGTCCAAAATTACCCAAAGTGGGCACCATTTTAAAGACGAAGCACATTTCTAGTGGGTACTTTTTTCTGACTGTGCATCATAGTGTTGGGTACATTATTTTAGAATCTGCCTCCACGGTGTATCTTCTAGCGATTCATGACGAAAACACCTTCTTTTCAATCGCATTGTTTGTTTAAAAAATATCGTAAGCCTCTCTCCTGTTTTATTATGTGCGTTTGAATTGTTTTTATAATAGTCCTATTATATAGGCGGTCTACTGCTTACCGTGGGCGCCGAATTACAAGAAGATTAATATACAATGGTGTTCAATTATAACGAACTAAATCAATTATCCTCGAGGGTCGTTATAACAGAACACTACTGTACTTTATTTCAAAAAGGGTTCTCATGAAGGTCAGAGTTAAGTTCTTAGTTAGCTTGGGCTTGATCCGGGTGCATCGGCATTAGCAGTCAACACACTGAGCTATGACCGTTTCTTCTTGCAGTAGTCTAGACTCCAGAAGACATTTCATGGCAAGCTTTCACATTTTAAATAATTAGTTATGGACAAACTCACTGTTGCGGGACTAACAACGTGGATGAGTGACCACCTTGATGCATCAAGGGTCCCAAAGTCTATCGTATCATATACATATCAGTCCATACATTCGTGTAAACTACGTTATCAAAGTTATTAAAATAGTAATTAATCAACTTTTTTTATTTTCTAAGTAAAACTGCGATAATTATTTATTTAATCTACCAGAATGATTGTTTTCTCAGTTCATTACAAGTTCAAGACTATAAAAAGATATTTACTAGCGTTAATAACAGACATAAAGAGTGAGCTGTGCATAAATTAAATTAATAATCGATGTTAAATGGTAGGAAAAATATAATGAGCACTCTGGAGGTAAACATAATTAAGTAAGTGAGCGGACTTTTCAATTTTCAAAAAGTTTACCAACAAGCAAACATTTTATTAAATTAATTTTTGATGTCTCATTATGCAAGGTACCCACGGTGATATAACTTGCTTAATTAAATTATAAAAACCCACAACATGAATTATTATTATATTTTCCTCCCATTTCGTGTTGTACTATGCAGTTTCTAAATACTGAAAGCGATTTAAAAAAAATCAATATTGTAGTATTTCTTATCAATCGGTTTTAAAATGTGAAGTGCTGACAAACTGGAAAGTCTTTCTTTATAAAATCTCTGATTCGTACAAAGAACAGTTAGCGTGAATTTCAAAATTGTAATAGTACCAAAATAACCACGAGAAAACTCAATCAAATAGCGCAGTGTCAAGGGCGGTGTAGTATTGATTCGGGCAAAAATGGCGCATTCACAAAAAATATTAAAAATAAAGTATCTCTTTCCATATTATGATCATGTAATTATATATTTTAATGCAAATACTATTTTCAATTTTTTCATCGATTCGGTATTTTAAGAATGCCCCGAGTTTCAAAACTGGAACGGATCGATGACTGGCTGAAAATTAAGCGTGTTGTCGAGTGTATACAATTACGTCCCGAATACATTTTCATTATAAATTTCCAAGTCTAAAATTCGATACTGTAATATTCTTGAGCAATTAGTGGTAAAGTAAATACACTTAGGAACGTCGATGAAGAGCGAAGAGTGAAAAAGCAGACGGATTTCCTGTGGTTAAACTCCGGAAACAATTCGCCATTTCTTAAAAAAGAGTCGAGAAAGCTGGTTCAGAAAACATTGCTTCCATCAAAAGCTGCTCAAGTACAAATCACAATAGAATTCCAATTAGATCATTTCTCGACTTTGAAATGTTCTGATTAGCATCCGACAATCACGTAACTTGTCAATTAAAAAACGGCAAGCTTTCGACGTAAAAGCCTTACTTAATTATTCACAAACACACCACTAAAATATTTATGGAGAGCACTTTGGAGACCCAAGGCAGAATTGATATTGGTAATCTTATGTCTGATCTAAAAATTAAAATAGGAAATTGTTTGAGAATGACGCACAAGTTAATTCCAAACACCAGTTTTAATTGATGTAGATACTAGCTAATTATAAAAAAAGAGACTTTTAGTTTTTCTAAAGGAGACTTTCAGAGAAGTTGAACCGAAAAAAAATTGATGACACCCTGGTCGATTATTGTTGCCAATAAAAATAACCGTGTCGATACCAAAATAAAAATTGAAGTGATAATGTCCTTGCAACTACTAGGCAACTTGCCGAAAGTGGGTCGGATGACACAAATTTTGCTCAACATGGCAAAAACAAATTTTGTCAATACGAATCTTTTCCGAATCAACAAATTGAGAGGAGTCCGTCCAATTTTTCCCTTGACATCAAATTTTTAAAAGCAATTTGATACATAGGAATGCAAAAAAATAAGAGAAAGTTAAATTTTATTGTTTTTTGAAAACCATTTAACTGAAATAAAATCACCGTTAAGTGGACCAATGGTTTGGAAAGTGAAAGAAACCTTATCGAAAAAACTACAAAACGGAAACCGCAAGGATTTGAATACAATCAGAAAATTGATTTAAAAAAGAATAAACTGGAAAGCATGGCAACCCTATTAAATAAGCGTTCCAGAAGAGAGGAAAAATTGTTATTCAAGTAGTAAAACTACGGATCTATAACCTTACTGCTGTTAAAATTATTCCAGAAAGCATTAATATTAAGTTAGAACTGTGCCAGTCGCGAAAGGATTTTGCATAAAAACACTTGTAAGAAATGAACGAAATTTTGCTAAGTAATTACTTTTTGTTTGTATCAATAAGACTTTGGAACACTAGCGCCTGGACAAAAAAAATTAGGAAAATAAAAAGGACGAAGAAAGGAATCTGAATTGCCTTCATTAGCCTGATAATGAGCTGAAAGGAATATTGGTGCAAGCAGGCGTACGAACTATCTTATAGCTTTGTTAATGCAATCAAGAACAAAAGTTCACTATCAAGCGAGGTTGAAGAAGATCACTTAATCGATCTATTGAACTTTAATTTCAATAGCCCTTGTTCGTTAAGCAATCTGAACAGGTAGTAGAATGAACCAACTTGAGAAATTTGGCAGACATGCTTTTGTTAATTCAGTGATTTTCTGATTGATATCCAAACAAAACGGGCCTGTTTTGTCTGCTCCACATGATAGCAATGACATCGTAAGTGACTTTAAGACAGCCACATCAGCGTAGCTAAATGCATATGCGTGATTGACTGCCTGAATGCCGTAGTACCCGATTCGATCCTGGGTGCAGTGGCGTCAAATTTACCTAGTACAATGTTCTCAAAATGAGTGTAATCATCGTGATTCCAAGCCTCGGAAAAGCTATTCCCCTAATGAATAATATAACATTTCTTGCATACAAAAGTATAGAAAAGAGTTGCGGCGTTGACTATTCAACAATGTCAAAAAAAATAGTCAACCACCTCTCGTCCCTGCTGATTTAGTGGATATGGGTAACAAATAATTTTGGGAGACCAGAAGACTTATCATTTCTAAATTGTCGGAAAAGTTATCGGAAATTTAACGTTGCTTGCTACATGAAATTAATCTACACGAAAAGTATTTTTTTAAATAGAAAAACAAATTCCCCGACTAAAATGAGCACTTTACGAACAAAATTAAAAATTTCGAATAATTGGAGTTTATCATTTTTCTAAATGCTATAATTTGAGTCATAAATTTTTAATTGTGCTCGTTAAGTGCTGATTTTACTTGGAGAAGGCTCTACTTTTATGGTGTCATTTCATAGCAAACATTGGTGACTGTGACGCAGTCACTTACGTGCACCGTATATAGGCGTGGAGTGTTGCTTCTTCAGTTTATGTTTATGACCAAAATTTATAAACTCCGATGTTCATTGTAAAATTCCGAAAAAAATACAATAGACGATTAAAAATAAAGAGCATGGGTTTACGTTGTACTGAATGGTAATGCAAGGCCACATTATGGAATCCCAATCCACAGAATAATTTAATATTTAAAAACAACTGCGTCAACGAAAACACCCCAAAGATTTATATCAGCTTGGCTTTGCAGAGGGTACAAAGATTTCTTACAATATTTTCCCAAAATTCAGTGGCGCACTTGTTGAAACAATTTTGGACTAGACGAATCAGTTCCACGAGAACTGCCCGCCGGGCAATTTGGTGTAAGGCAGTTCTGTAGAGGAACAGTACCTTAGTTCGAGTTCCGAGGGAGGGCTTGTCCAACAAGGAGCTGCCCGCGGGCAATTTAGTGTTGGGCAGCTCCCGCCAAAATTCCCCGCCGACCTTCTTTCGGCAAAAGCAGACCTCGGACTTCATCTTACGGGCTGTTTTGCGCCGAAACAAGGTCCCCTCGGACGACGGTCGGATGAACAGTTTCCACTAGAAGCTGACAACAAAAGATTGCCCGGCGGGCAGCTTCTGGAAAAATTGCCCTGAGGCTGCACCAGGCGAGCAGTTTTTTTACCGAAACACCCCCTTGGAGGACGAACGGAGTTGCTGTTTCTCCCAGAAACCTCTTCAAGATAGGCAAATAAAAATCAGTAACCAACCATGACAAATGGCTCCATCATGAAGGTGAGCATGAAGAAATAATTAAAAGTATTTGATGTGGTCACCGTGGTTCAAGTCCTGGTCGCGCAGGATACGCTGCTGTGATTAAAGGTCAGATATCAATCTTTGGACTGTGAAGGGGCAATGGGAAACTACCCCATTAATTATATTCCCTGGTAAGGTCAGTTTGGCTTCGACTAAGTTGATCTCCTAAGCACTGAAGAAGAAGATTTGATGTGGTATCATAAGATACAAAAATACTTATACAAAATTCTATTGTGGTAACAAATTTTTTCCTAACGTGCCTTTATTTACCAGACAAAGCAACTTATTTTCTGGACGTCCCTGGTGATGGGGGCTGGTAAAAAGTTTAAAACTTAAAAAAAACACTAAATTTGAACAAAGAGCGATTATTATTGCATAGTGGTTCTAAAATTAGTGATGCATCTATGCAACATAAACTCAATCGCTTCGAGTATGAATTCAGATCGAGGAACATCTTTTTAACGCATTATCACGCTAATGCCGTACTAATAGTCGTAGCTTGAAGTTTGAACTGGTAGCGTTTCAAGGTAAATCTGGTTTCAAACCATCAAGCCGCGACTATTAGTAGGGGCATAAGTCACACATCTGCTCTAAAAATCTAATTCTTCATTCTAATCATCCCACATACCAACCCGATAATGCAAATGCAGGAGAAAAACCTGCATTGGTTTATATTTCTTTCTTCAATCGTTTTGCCTCTCTATAGAAGCATCGTGAGTGACCCCCAAAAGCAGTGAACTCCAAAAGCACAGGAAGTGTTCACTTCATTTCGAGAAGGGATTTCTTGGCAGATTACCTCGATGGTTATCCGCAGAGGGAAGAGTCAGATCTTCACCGAGGATCCCGGATTGGAAGTTTATAACCATCTTCAAGCCGGTAACCGTCTTCAGTGTATATTTATGCTTTTATATCTATATTCTTGAATCCTTATCGTTGGATGTTCTGCCACATGCTTCGGTTCCAAATCTTGGGTCATGCAAACCCAATGTTATAGTTCAAATAGAAATAAATCCCTATGCAGAATCTATTTCCGTTCGTGTTTCCGCAATATAGCGTTGGTTTATGGAATCATTTCGAATCCAGATTAAAAAAATTTTTTTCTTCAATTTTCGTTTCAATCAATTATATAAATTTTACTGTGTCCTATTCTTGTGCAAGAAGGGTAAAGAAAAAGTAGATTAAATGGCGAAGGTCATTTAAGATATCGCATTAGGGAACAAAATCTAATATGAAAAGAGGGTAAAACGATTGTTGCTTGGGGCAACCATTGTCTGTGTTGAAGATTACATATTATAGGAGTCATCAATTTATCAAAATAGATAACAGATTATCGTTGGGTTATCAAACGTATGTAGACATCGCAACGTCCTGCCCATATCACCCATTATCAGAAGAAAGGACCGACGACTTCGGAATACACAAAATAAAAATTAACGAATGACCTGCAGAAGTTCAAACCCCTATCGTTAATTCGATTGTCGATTAGAAGAGTCAATAATGAAACCCATACATAAGTGAATTTAATAGTTTTTGTAAATCCGACGATTCGTCAATCTCTAGCCAGAGTCTAGACAAATGAATTTCTCATTCACATGATTGTCTCCCAAACCAACAGCTTGGGAGAATCTACAATTTTATGGATTCATGCGAGCTTCGTGTACACTAAAAATTTGAGAATCCATTAATTATTTGTATGATGGTACGTCGTTCTGAGAAACGTTCTTCCTCACCTGTTTGGGGACAAAGTTTATTTCCGTATCGTTTATTTATGAATTTTTGATGACCCTCGGAGTGGCGATCCCAAGTGGTCATCCACCTAGTAATAACGCGAGTAAATTTAGAATTCAAGTTGTTCGTTGTAAGTCAAAACAATGTACGAACAACATCTGGAAGCAGATGGAATTTCAGTCCTTACAAATCGATAATTGTAGTCGGCTAATTACGGTAAATTGATGAAGAAAGCAATTCCAACTGTGATGAGCATATGAGGATTTAAGCTTCCGGATTACAGACGGCTTTCGAGCATGTCCCTTACGTGCTCTAGAATGATTTTCAAAATTTTGAATTAAAATAATCCTATGATCCAATTCTACGTGAAATGGTGTCATTATCTTAAATAGAGCGCACCATAGATTAGTCACAAACGAATAATTACACATTTAACGTGACCTCAATGATTATTAACGTCAAATTTTGTTACGGGGGCAAAATCAAGAAAAAGTGCTCGAATCCCATCTAATGAAAATTGCAGAAATTCCGTATTAGGTAACACAACACACAACATAGAAAATTAACTTCGATTTTGTAGTAGTGCACGTTCGATTATATAAAAATGGCGTGTCAAGAAATTCTCCAACATTTAATTGCTATTCTGTAGTAAATATTTAAAAATCTGGCACGATTAAAAAAAATAGTTCACATTATAAAATAATTCCTACTTCGTCATCGCTTAAATGTACATTAAATGAAACACGCAAATTATGAGTGAAAAACAACGATTAAAATTTGTAACATTAAATTGGTTTTCAATAAAAAATTTCCAATTTTAACTGTTTTTAATAAAAAAAAGTAATTATGACTCGCGGTAGGTACATAATACTCCTATAAAAATCGAGATAAGATAAAATTCGTTAATACTTCTTTGAACCGCGATAAAGCTTATCAAGTGCTCGGAGGATGTACGTTTGAACCGAAACTTTGAAAAAAATTAAACCTCCATGGGCTTTGTTTGTAAACAAAACTGTTTATTGCTTCGAAGTAATCTCTATTTTGGTTTACAGACAGACCGACAGATACGTCAAACCAAAATCCAAACCCCTTTTTTTTAAAGTCACGTCAAATTTGACAGATCAAGGTGATGAATGTCTAAAAATTGATTTTTATAAAAAAAAAGGTTTTTAGGTGTTAAGAATTCAACGAAGCATAACATGACGTACAATATAAGAAATTAAAAAGCAAATCGAGTGCCGGTTTGCGGTGGCCGATGCTAGTTCGAAACCCGCAGTCGATTTTATAAAAAGATTGCACACCCTCGCGGAACGTAAAATGGAAAACCCCCCCGGAAGAGTAATAAATTTGGATTACTTACGGCAATTGATATACAATTTTCTTCGGCTCCCGATGGAAATTTTACTACAAATTTAGAGCCAGCCTTTTCTTCAGAATCATTGAGTGGCCGAAACCTACACACAACTTTAATACTGTCCTCGGCAGGTATTTCCCGTTCTTCAGTCATTTTGTAGCACTTGGCGATTCACAAATCAACAAAAATAAATTAAATATTTAACTAATTAAACTTAAAAATTAATGCATTTGTGTAACTTTTTTGTACAATTTAACATCTACTGACGTTTTTCACAACGATCGATCGGCCATGTTGAGTACTATCTGAATGACGTGCTTGTAAATTCCTGGATGGGGGTAAGGCAAAATTGCGTCATCTAGCAACAACGCGACGAAGCTGTTGACGTTTGGTGGGAGGTTGTTATTGTTCGTTCTGACAGGCACGATTCCTGACGAACTTGTAATTTAGTTAACTGTGAAAGTTGGATATGCGCTAATTTTGTGATAAAAGTTATTATATGTAATACAATAAAGGAGATAAATTGGTGGTTTGAAGATAATAATTGACAGTATGTCGAAGGTCGTTACTAGATGCGGGGTTAGGATAATGAACTAATGACTTAAATTATGGTAAGTTTTTTTTATTGCTATTTGTTATTGTTAGCATTAATACTTTTCATTGTTAGTCTTTGAGGCTGATGTCTGCAATAATACCTGTAAATAAAACTGTAACCATCACAGAGGATGCCAATAAAGTGTTAACTCGTCTCTTGGAGTCCGTTCAGCAGTGCCAAAAAAAGTACGGAGGTAAAACTGAACTAGCCACAGAATTTGATAACTGCGTTGCTGCCTTGTGTTTAAACTTGGAAGCCGTTTTTCTTCACGGCATTAGGATTAAACCACTAGAAAATCAACAAGTTAGCACACTTAGCAAAGTTTCCGATATTGTTTCCAATAGTTTAAGTTTTAACAATGAAAACCCATGTAAGTAACATTACTAATTGTTTAAAGGGAATTACCTACGTCATCTTTAAAAAAGTTCCTTGTAGTAAATCAATTTTCCTGTTTGAGCTCTTCCTAGATAAAAATAAGTTGATTAAAAATAATTCAAGGTAATAACCCACAATAATTGCCAGTTTCATAATGTAAGGTTAGTTATTTAATTATTACTGTTTCAGCTTTTTGGCCTTTTATAAAAAAACACTTGACTAAGCACGAACAAGAACGCTACGAAGTGCTCAAACAAATCTGGACAGACACGGGAAGAAGCCGAGCTTGGATCAGAGCGTCTTTAAATGAACGCTCACTTGAAAGGTACAAAATATAATTTATAACTCTCTGACTTTCAATTAACTTTTTGTAATTGTGCATGAGCTTCAGTTTAGCTGGCAGATACAAATTTAATTTTTCGGTAAATTGTTAATAACAATTTTAAATAAGAGGTTAACCGTTACTAAAACTCATACCTATCTTCTTCCTATAAATATCTATCATAAGTATTCACATGTTTCTGCGGAAAAGAAACTTATGTAAAAAAATAGCGTTTTGAGTTTTTAGTACCAAAATATTGTAAATTTTATGGTCTATCGATTGGTATAAAGAACATAATATGTCAAACTTTAAAAATAAAAATGAAAAAATGCAAATACAATAAATTCAGATATAAAAGTAACAAATAAACAATTCAACTTACGTATTACTTATGTATAAAATATAAATTTGTGGTATATAAACTAAAGTTCATATCAAACTCGGTGAGGTAGTGCTATTCCCAAACACACATTTTGTTTTATTACAATTTAAAGACGGATACTAATCAATAAATTTTTTGCTTCTACCGAAAAGTTGTGTTTCTTTACTTAAGTTTTTTTTACTTAATTGCAGAGAATTGTAATGGGTAAATCACAAGGGAAATTATGAAATTACTGAAAAATTTTAAGTTAGGGATGCCGATAGAATTTTTATACATGTTAAAACTTTACATTCAAAATCGACCTAAAAAGAGGTATTCATAGAGTTATATTTTATAACTTATAAGTAATTCACATCAGATAATGTATCGTACTTGAAAACGACACATAGGTATTTTATAAATTGGTACTTCCCTAGCCTAGTGTACACATCACGAATTTAATTAAAAATTATCAGTAGTTAAGTGAAATTCTTAATCTAATTTATGATAGTCGGGATGTGGTAATGTCATGTATCTGTGTTAATAAATATAATTTAGGAATAGCTGTAGACGTAATGATATTTAATATAAACAATACTTTGCACTACTTTGAAAGTTGTCGAGGGGAGAAAAAAAAGTTTCTACACTTCAACCGTTCAAATTCAGATAATTTTCTCGAGAAAAATTTAAATTATAAAAAAATTACTTCCTGCAATACCCACCTTACTTTTATAGTAATAAATAAATAATTTATTATTAAAATGAAATTAATATAAACATTATTGATTATTATAAAATTAAATACATCTAAGATCAAATTTACAGTGGAAATTCTATAACCTGAATTTTTCTGTACCTCAAATTTTCTTTTCTTTTTCAATGATTTTCTATTTTTATAACTCAAAGTTTTTCTAGCATAAATCTTCCTTGAGATTTTCTTGTTTGCTGTACGTTTCTAGGCCCTTTAACCGATCTGAATTAATTTTACACTTACAATGTGTAGGACCCTGTAAACGGAAAAGGGGAAGCAAAAATTCGCGAAGAGAGGATGGCTCAAACCGCCTACTGCAGAATGACTGGCGTCTAAAAAAGAACTTACGCCTAAACGCCACCTGTACCAAATTGCTCTTCCTCACTGAACATTACCGTTTCATAATCTACACGAATCAATGCAATTCCTACGTTCTGACAAATAATAAAACTCAGATAATGAAAAAATTTAATAAAGAAAATTAATTAATTTATTAATATTTTGTTGCAAAATTTTTTAATAAAGGTTGTCACA
Source organism: Lycocerus yunnanus (assembly GCA_036346125.1). NCBI lineage: Eukaryota > Metazoa > Arthropoda > Insecta > Coleoptera > Cantharidae > Lycocerus > Lycocerus yunnanus. Next base: position 3,085,031 of record JARFIX010000017.1, read on the forward strand.
ATTGTATAGGAAATGCTTATTGTATTATTGAATAGACAATCAATTGAATCACATAAAAGTACACATAAATGGATTATTATTGGTTAAATTACTTCCTATGGGAATTCGTCAACAAGTTCAACATTTTTTATTTCCTTTTTATCATGTGCTGCTTACTGTAAAATTAATTTGTATTTACTCGTAACATGTTAAAAAGTGTCTGTTTGCTTTATCAATATTTACAGTAATTTATATCTAACGCCAGCCACCAATTCTATGATAAGCACCAAAAAATGCACAACTACTACATAATTTAACGTTTCAGAAATTTCCACACAGTTTTAAGCAATAAAAACATTTTAAAAATCTACTATGAAGATTGGGCACTTGTCTGCGATGACGACAAAAATAGCATGCTGCCTAATATGGCTGCAGGTAAACTTAAAAAAAAATTTAATACAAAAACCTAATCAAATTTTTTTACAGGTTTAGCTTCTATTTTATTTGCTATCAGTATCAATAAACCAGAATTGAATAGTGAGACAACTTTACAGAAATCTGAACGACTTAAGACATTTCCAGAGCCAATCATTGAAGCTCCACTAAGAGGTTAGATTTTTTTAATAATATTTGTATAATTTCAATTTTTTTTATAAAAGTTGAAATAATTTGATGAATATTTATCACGTATTTTAAGAAAATTCTACGATTAATTTTTATTTATTATCATATTTCTACCATCCGGAGAGGAGGCTGCAAAGGAAATCATATCTGATTCCTATCATTTGCCTTTGTAATAGGGAACGTTTTTATCCCATTTGAATTATCACTTTTTGCTGATTTACTGTTATATGTTTTTGTTATGAAACCTTTGTTTATATAAACAATTAAATAGGCTATTTCCTTACTTTACTATGCTTAATTTCTGCTTATATTTATTAATCAATATGTTTACTTTGTTTAAATCAACTATGCTTTACAAAATTGTATTTTAAAGTGATTCATTCAAACGTATTGCTCAATGTCATAAGGTTTTAACATTTTTTTTGTGAGATTAATTATTTATTGCTTGATATGTGTGATTTGATTATAAAGTGAAAATTGTGTTATCGATTATGAGTCGATATTTTTATTATTATTTCTTTTAATATTAATTGTTTGTCAGTTGATTTTGGCTTTATGCCACCTTCAGAAAATGCGTCAATATTTAGAAAATTGTTAAAATCTTAAAAAAATCCATAATACATTAAGATTACAAAAGCAAAACACATGAACTCCCTTACAAAAATCAATTTTTTATGTTTTGTTGAAGTTTTCAATATATGTTGAGGATTTTTTAAAGATTTTAACAACTTTTTACATATCGACGCATTATCTTGAAGATGACGTAAGCCGAAACTAATTGACAAATTAGGATTTGTAGTTTTTGTTAGGATATATCTCTTTGCAAACAATTAATATTTATACATTACCTTGCATCGAAGTTTACATTTTATATTTCTTTCATTAATTTTTAAATTGCGAAATTTGCATAGGATGGAAATTGCAAACTACAAACTTGTGGTTACAGAAAACTGAAAAATTGAGCGGTACCCAATGTCTTAAATAATAAACCGGTTGGATTGAAATAATAGTTTGAATACTTTATTGCGAGGAAATTTTTACATTAAATTGAAGCACGAAAAAGCGGAGATATCAGTCTGGACTCAGAAAAGGTAGGTCCATGATAAACTCTTTGAAATGAATTCTATAAAAAGCAAAACACGCGAAAGCTGGGTATAGCAAACCAGTAAGATCTCTGCATCGATTACGTTTGATGTAAAAGATAACTTTAATTTGGCAGGATTGCAGCATATAATCAGAGAACTTGCCAAGAGAAAAATTGGCCTCCTATTTAAAGAGTTATCTTACAGAAAGAACTCTTATCATTGACTAAGAAGCATACAAAGATGAGATCAAAGTCACCAGCGGTGTTCAGTACTGGGCCCTACGTTGTGAAACATAGGGCAGACAAAGAAAATGACAACAACTGGAATAAGCTATCTCAAGTTCAAGAGCAAAGCTCCAAAAGGGGGAAGACCCTGTCCTTCCAAGTTAATAAAATAACTAGAGAAAATCCTAACAGACACCTAATTACGAAGGCCTAACAAGCAAGTCTCCTCTCCCCAGAGTCCGTCATAACTTCTAAAATTCCATTCAGGTAAGGGTTTTGGTGGGTAAAAAGGAGGTTGCAGGTTTGACTTTTGATGGTGACGTAGAGCTTCTGAGCCGCGGTTTGAATTCCGCGATAACAACGTAGGTTTAGAGCAGATGTCTAGGTCTAGCTCATCAGGTTAGAGCAGCTCATGCTCGATCCTCAGTAGCGACGCCGCGGTATGGATTTCGCTTCAATGATCTACGTTCAATGTTTTTTGTTGTCGTCGGTGTGTGTAAATGGTGCAGTAGAATGGTTTGATTTTTTTAATGTAGGTCTGGGCGTATGTACAGACAGACTTTGTACATATTTTGGACCAGCTCAATTAAGCATCACCAGTCAAAATCAATAACTATGGGACTTCAGTGCGGCTTTGGGGGTCCCGTTTTACAGATGAAGGAGATATGGAGCTAAGCTCCCGTAGTTACAGAAACTAAAGAAGACGAAGGCAATCAAAGGTTTTACCAAATTCTACTCGCGCTAATATTAATTGTGTTCTGCATTGATTTTTTATTATCATCATAATTTCCTTCATAAATTAGGTCTTTGACCTGTCCCGGTCCATCTTCTCTTCGTTCGTCCCACATCTCTGCGTCCTTGACTTTTTACATTTAACTAGATTAGGGGCAGTTGTATAACAGAAGTTAATCTTAGGATTAAGTTCGGTAATTGATCGATTTTTAAATTTTCAACCAATCAACGAACTTGGTTCACAGATCAACGTGATCTGGGGATTAACTTCTGTTATATCACTGGCCCTTAATGGCATAATTTAATCCAAGTTAAATCAGCCAGTCATAGCTTAGCGCTAATTGACTCTTCCAAAGTCACCTCCAGCCAACCCACTTTTGTGCGTCAAGTATAGGGCGGGGTATCTTTTTTTCAAAAAGAATCGATGGATATTATTCAAATAATTTATTTCAATTGAAAACACTAATATTGGCCAAACCCTTAGGATTTTTAGAAAGTTATAGCAGGAGAAGGTATTGCAGATCAATTTTTACATAAGAATTTAAAACCACATAGTAAATGTTGTGGTTAGAAAACGTGTGTTTGAAAAAATTAAAACTTTTATGTCTAGTTAATATTTTTAATTGTTTTATTTTTTATGGGCAATAAATATTTACCTACATCTATAATTTATCCAATAAAATATACGTAGTTTTCTAATTAGTTGGTATTATTACAAATTATGGGCATTACACACTGAATTTATGAATTATTATCATTTGTCCAGACGTGATTATTTGAGAAAGAGCACTATTTTTTAATTTTTTGTTGGAACGTCACAATCGGAAACGACTAAATGAAAATACTTATTTAAATTTTAACTTTTGTTAATTTCAGAACCAAGTAAGGAAGTTCTAAAAGAAAAAAGACGAAGAAAAGTAGCGAAACAATTAATTTCGTTTGATGATGATGATAGCGTTTTATCATCCAGCCTGCCTTCAAGTTGTGGTAGCATAACTTCGGATAACAATTCAAGCAACGGAGAATCGAGTAAAAATTAAAAGGAAACTTTAGAAAATAATATGGAAAATAAAGAAAATTGCGCTGCACCCATCGACGCAAAAGTAAAACACAAATTAGAGAGAAGACTAAGTCTAGAAAAAAGCGGTTTAACTGACAAATTTTCAACTAACATTGATGGCACTTTAACTCCAGTGGAACACACCAACATAGGTGAACTGACGTTAGTGTCGAATAATAACGAATCTGAATCTCCTGAAACAACCTGTGATATAATAGAAATGCCTTCTGATATTAGCGCTGTTCTAACAGCCGTAGAAGCTAAAAATAAAGAGGAATTGAATAAAGTTAAAGAACAGGTTCATCAAGTAACAAAAGAAAATGAAAGTTTGAAGGACCAGTTAAAAACATACGTGAGTGCAGTACAAATGCTAAAGAGGGATGAAACGAGTTTTCAAAAAGCGTTAACTGGTTTACAAGAAACTCCAAGTCCTGATTATAAAAGCGAAGCTAAAATTTATGAGAGTAAACTAGTGCAGGTATTATTTTTATTAAATTATAATTTAACAATTAACAAGCTTTAGCAAGCCATATCATAAGCTTTCAGCAATGTGTAAATTGTTAACATGTGAAGAAGGCAATGTAGGCTTGCTGAAAGCTTTTGAAATATTTTGAATTTTATGCTTTTTTATGTCAAATATTCTTATTAGGTTGCCGAAATGCATGCCGAGTTGATGGATTTTAATGTTCATCTTCAGCAATGTTTGTGTCAAAAGGATGCACTGGTAGATCGTCTGCAAAGTGAGTTGGAGGAATTACGAGGGCCGATGCCTTTGGAGGAACTCACTGGCGATTCGAGTTGTAACGTTAACGTTTGGATACCTTCCGCATTTTTGACTGGTAATTTAACTTTTTAGGTGATCAACAAATATTAATTGATATATTTTAGGTACTGGGTCTGATGTGCACCACGTCTATCAGATTTTTTTACGTGCCGGTGCGGACGAATGGAACATATACAGAAGATACGCTCAATTTCACGCTTTACACTCAGATTTGAAAAAATTAGATCCTGCAATTTCAACTTATGATTTTCCGCCGAAAAAGAGTATAGGAAGGAGGGATTCTTCGATAGTCGAGGATAGAAGAAAACGATTCCAAACTTACTTGAGGCGAGTTTTATCTCATTGGCCTGAGTTGGCTCACTGCAATAGCAGGTTTTTACTTGAACAACACTTGGAATTTTTCAAGTGAGTTTTTGAATTTATAGTTTGGAAATAAAATTTATAATATTGAATTTTAGGGATCAACAAGGCGTTGATAAAAGCAAAAAAGGTGGTAAACGTAGTAACGCATCCACTTCAAGTGATAACCACTATACCGGGCTTTAATTATTATTATATAAGTTTAAAAGTACAAATGTTAAGTTAAACAATTCCAGTTTAGTTAATTAAATGTGCAATTATTTGAATTCGACCTATTATAAATAATAAAATGCAGTATTTTATGTATAATTTGATAAAAAAACTCGTAGATATAAGAATATAAAAAATGTATGATATTGTAACATCACAAATTTATTGTAAAAAGAAATTTTTTTTTATACTACTGTTGTATGATGTAGAAAATTGTTAATTGTTATTATACAAATCAACCAAGTTTATGGTGGTAATTAGAAATTATACGGAAATTTTTATTAGTAGTTGAAAAACACCATCAAACAAGGGAATAATAAGTATACATGGTGTTGAAAAATGTGACACCAAACTTTAAGGATATACAATTGTCGAAACACAAGAAAACCTTTATTCACAAAGGATAAAAAAAAAAATTAGGGTCACTTCATGCCCTCTACGTTTTTTTATTTTTTTCATTGGAATCCGAAAATTTTGAGAAAGAACACAGCCTGTCGTACTGGGTTCTACTTACCAAAACCTCCTTTCCTTAGAGGCACTGGAATTGCTGATTTGCATTTCATATTATGATGATGGAACCTTCAGGTTACGATTCTTTCTGCTTTTAATTGATGAAATATTTTTTAAAAACTGCTTTAATAGTGGATCTGTATTTACAGAAGCCAAACTGGTCCTCTTCCTTCCTCCCATGGTCTAGAATGCATATAGGTATCTAGGAATTCGGGGGCTCCAAAGACTTGTTGCCTTTTCTAATTAAAAATAATTTGGCTTTCCTCCATTCTTTTGGATTAACGCCTTTTGTTAAACATTTGTTGAAAATCTCAAGGAGCAAGTTCATTTTTTGGATTTCCTGCAGTATGGGGACATGGGACACCATCAAAGCTTGAAGATTTGCATCCGCTAGTCTTTTTCATCGAAAAATGGAGTTGGGGTTAGTCATCCTTATCATCACTTGAATATAAACCTCTACAACTTTCTAAAGCGCAGTTCCAATGTTGGATAGTGTTAGTTGTCATTGTATTTTCAGGTTCATAGGTGGAATACACTAGCAAGCAATCCTGTTACATCACGAGAGGCAAAGCTGAATCACTTAGCTATCAATATACATCAAATATAATTTTCTACCGACGACAGCCTGATGAATTTAGCTTTATTTTTTAGTTTAGGGATCAAGGAAATAGTGCAATTTTAAATACGACTTTAAGATTAGTAGGAAGGGTTGTTGGAATACTCGATAAATTTTCTGCAAAAATTTCTTGCCTCTAATTATCCTGTATAGTCCATGGGCGTTGTTTAGTTTAAGGGCTTGGACTAACTATTTAAGTTCTTCCGATGCTTCAGGAAGGCTTGGGCTAGGTCTTCAACTTCGTTCCTATTATTTCTTGGTTCGAGTCATTTAGGGATGGATTATTGTCGGGCAGTAAAGTATGGAGGAGATGGTTCGGGTGTTCTGAACCTTAAATCTAAATTTTGTTTTTTCCATTTTATGGTAGTCATTAATGATTAATTGAAAATCTAGATTTCTAAATGTTGGAGGCAAAACTTTCCCAAACCTTCCCCCTTGTCTGTCCACCACCCCAGGCTGTTTGTGTAATTTTTTGAGCTTAGATTTGGTAACTATTAATCTTTCAATGGCTTTAGTGGAAGAACTACCAGATCAAATTCAAACGCCGAGAACTTAGTCACCGCCACAAAGGTTCTCCTTTCACTTAATTTTAAAGTAAGATGAACTTTATTAAACCTACGATGCATGAACTTAGAAGTTGATTTTTTAAGCTTGGTGGGATTGAGAAGGTCGTTAGTCAACTACTAACGTAAGGAGCTCAGTTCGAATCCGGGCAAAGGCTCACTACTTTGTATGGCCATTTCCATGCTTTGGAAGGCAGGTAAAGCCGGTGGTCCTCTTACAAGGTGCTAGCAACATTTAGGAAAAGTAAATCCTGATTACAAAGAGACTGGTATTTGTAATTGAGAGAAATGATTGTAATGTGATCTGCAGATAATTGCTTCACGAAGAGAGGTATGTTTTTGTTGAGTCTAGCGCAGGTTAAGAAATGGGAAGTACTGATTTCCTCTACTATCTTATTTTGGATTTCAATACTTGCACCTCTTCCTTCAAGTGTAGGACCTTAATTTTGCTATTCATTACAGATTTCTATGAAATTAAAATAATTAGCGATTCTATTGTGGTAAACGGTGCATTGATTTGCGACAGCTGATATTATTACATAGGCCTTTATGCAAGAGGAGAATTTGCAACATTCACTAGCGGTGCAAATTGCATTTATAACAGCTGGGAACTGAAAATTGAAATTAGTGACACTGCTAACTTTTATGACATGAGGTTACTTTCAGAATTAATTCTTAAGCATACCTGGGATTGGGGATCGTAATTTGTGCCAATGACAACTTGTCTTTAATTTTTTTGCTTTGCCCGTTTGCCAATATCATGTTTGGACTTATTCGTGATAGTAAACCACATCAAAGTAGAGATTTTTATTTTACAAAAGTAATTATAACTATTATACACATTTTATTATTACATTGTAAAAAAATATATTAACAAAAGTTTCTATTACGATTGAACTAATAATAGAAAGGTCACTATTAATGCCTAAATTTGTACATAAATTAGATAGTTAACTTAAATACTTTCATACAAAAATTTACAAAATTAAATTTAACAAAATAAAACGGTTTAAGAGCCTACACTGGCTATGTCAAATAATTCCGTTGCACCTTCACGTTCTGATAAACTGAACATAAAGTCGCGGTTTGTGAGTATTGGACTTAATCTAACAAATGGTTCTTCTTCTGCAAAAAATAAAACAGTTAAAACTTTCAGAATAATAGGATGGAAGAGAGGATGGGCTCAAACCTTTAAATGCAATCAATGCCAAAATTCTAGAGATTCTATTTTGAATTTATCGGAAAACCCTCAACTTAACAAGTTTATAATATATTAATGGTTTATGGGCCTGTAGTAACCACAATTGAATAGAAAATAAAAAATCATACCTATGTTTTCAGAAAAATTATCTCTAACGTGCACTTTGTATGAACAGTCTGCAAAAATAAAAGAAAAAACAAAAAACTGAAAAAGCAAAACAAAACTTCTCGTTTACCTGAAATATTTTTGAACAAAATTTTGGCAGTTTTGACATCGTAATCGTCCCCTTCCGCGTCGATATCTTCTACTTCGGGTTCAAATGCCTAAAAATATAATAATAGCATAAAATCAAGAAACGCGCATTGCACCTGCTTACCTTTCCATATGTCCTTTTTCTCATTTGGGAATTGTGAGAAACTTTAAGGCTGCCTATGGTAGGGGTTGCATTGGATTTGATCTTGAGGTTCAGTGAGCTGGGTGAATTCTACAAGAAAAAAATGAATGTGAAATTGAATTAATGAGGTAGCACAGGTTTGTTTGTCTATTGATGACAGATAACTATTTTAGTAATGACAAATTAAAGTAATAATTAAACAAATTATTTTTTAACTTTTGCAAGGAAATGCCAATAAAATAACCCAGACACCTCGTCATAAAAGGGGACTTTTATCATGCAAGTTTTAATTTCCATGACTTTCAATTAAAACTAAAAAATTGATTGCCTTTCCATCACTAAATTTGAATATTTCTAGAAAAAAGTTGTGTACATATTTCTAATGCAAAATAACGATGCTGTGCTTCACGTACTAGTTCTATTTATTTTTATAGAATATTTTGAAGTTGAACTGGTAAAAAATTATCCTGTCTTGCCAATGTTGTGAGTTAATCCTGTAGCCAAGTTTTTTCTGTCGAGGGGACATTCACGATTTACGGCGAACTTTTTTTACTTCCCGAGAGGATCCCTCGCTTAAAAAAAGAAAATTCTTTTGTAATAAAATCGGTGAAATAGTTTAACTACTGTAAAGGTTTTTTTGAGAAACAAATGTCAAAAATTACAGGTAAACTGAAATGAAATAAACACTCTTTTGCAGGATAATTTTTATTATTGTCTATCAGTTTCGTACACTTCACATGTGTACATCATCAGGACAAGGTAATTGTCGAAATGAGGACATACGAAGATATTCTTAAAAAGTATCACTTTGTGCCCTAGGTACATAAATAACTATTTCGTGTAAGTCAATCTTCCTTATGTATTAATTCTAATTAACTATGGATCACGATTGGGGTACAAAATAAAACTCGAACAAAAAAGTAAGATTAAATTTGATAATTAAACTTAAAAGTGTATGATTTTCAAAAAGTGTATCTGTGGCAACCCTGCAAAGGGGTGCAAGACTCCAATAGCCTCTTCTGATTACAGGTGTTGTGACTATTATGTGCGCGTAAAGAGCCCAACTATCTTAATGTGCAAGAACTTGAATGAAATCTCACATTTATGCAATATTCGAGATGATAAATTGCAAGAAATTAAGAATGTCGCAAGCACATACTTTCAAAACAGAAATCTTTCACTTTGATTTTTTATTTTGCCGATTGATCTTCTACAAATCAGTAATTTCTTTTTGTAATTAATTTGATTGCATTTATGTAATTTTGTTATACTACAATTTTACTTTCCTGTTATTGGGCTTGCCTGTTAGAAATAAAGAATTATTATTAAAATCGGCAAGAGCAAGGGGGTATTAAAAATACAATTTTTTTCCATCAGTAATGTTGCAAGAGGGGGGCATTATTATTTGCTATGCCACTGTATCCCAAATACACGGAGATGTATTTTGAAAGCTCACTGGTTTATAATTAAATAATATTTTGTTAATTAAATTTATAATTTTTTGTTAGTAGTAGCAGAGCCCCGGATAATTTGATTTGAAATTCAAAATTTTCAGAATAGAAATCGGGTTATTCTTTGTTAATCTGCTAAGCCAACACGATCATAGATAATCCTTCATTTTTTCATTGGTAACATAAATTGCATTTTGTAAGTGTAGTTTTTGCGTGAAAGTTCACTCTCTCGCACCTCTGATTGGTTCGTTTATTTATTACCAACTCATAAAAGTGTACGACCTATAAAATAATTTTATAAACGTCAAAATCCATTCATTCGTTCATCCACACTATTAAACTAAGGATCATGCAACCAGTTATATAACAAAATCCTTAAAACTGAAATATGCAGATGGACGGACACGATGCCAGATCATAAGGCTTCTTCGTATACTGCATATAGAAACCTAAAAAGATAGAATAAAAGACTAACTTACATCTAATTGAAAGACACTGTTTATAGGGGTGTTCAGAATAATAACTTTTTCGTCATCGCCAAAGCATTCATCGAGATCCTCGCTGGTAACATACAAATAATTTTTGGTATCAATATCTTCAGTCACATTCTTAATGCTTTGTTCAATACGACACTTGTGCCTGTCTAATGCATGCTCGTATGCTTCCAACTTTTGCAAATCACTTTTAAGTTGTGCAACTTTCGATGTAAACTCTTCCTCGTTATACTCGGCTAGTGGATCCTTATAAGCCAAAGGTCTAGAAAACCGAAACATTTAGAAACAAATCGTGCATGAAACAAGGCGAGAAAACTTACTTCCACTGAATACTGTTCTTACTTTTCTTTTCGATTAAACCGATTCCTTCAAGAACATTGGTAATGTCATAGATTCGTCTCTTTTGGCGCACTGCTAGTAAATCGGCGGCCTGCAAGTCAAAATTATTTATGGTAAATCACGAATACAATTTAAATAAAGAATTTCTCACAATTTTCAAATCCAAAACACCACCTTGAGATTTTTGCAGTAAATCCACAAACTTGGTCGTCAATAAACCTAATGATTTTTCGAAGCGGCTATGTTGGATTTCTGCCATTATAAACTCTTAACAAATTAAAAGCATTCCAAAAATTATTATTTTAATCTTACAAAATTCATAAGCGTTGTGCCATTGGTGCCATTTTTTGGTTGACAATTACCAACTTAACAACAAAAGTCAACTCGCAGAGAAATGTTGGTTGCATACTTTACAGGTAAATGTGCATTAATGAAGTAAAAAATAGTATATTAATCAACAAGTGAATAATGAATGTAATTAATCACGAAAATGTAATTCAGAGGGCACTTGAGAGCCCCTCGAAACAACTACTTTAAATATTTTATTTCGGTTTTATATTGTAGGGATTATTAATTGGGTGCATTGATTTTTGTTCAGAAGAACCTATTATTAATTATTATATTTTGCAATTTAAAAAGTAATTTTTACACAATAGCAGGTATACTTTTAAATAACTTCTTCTTATGCCCGATTTTTTCACCTAGAAATATTTATTAGATAAATTAACGAAGTAACCAATCAGACAACAGCAAAACAATCTGAAATATGATTTGCTACTTCGTTAATTTATCTTGAATCATGAATCAAAATTGAAATGAATCAATTTATCAAAAAACAGAGTAGAATGTTTTTGTTAAAAACTATTAATATTTGGTAGGAGACTCTTTAGAGTCAAGCACTGCCTATATGCGTCATCTCGGCATGGATTTTATTAATTTTGGAGGAGTGCATTTAGATATTAAGGTTTTGGATAAGTAAAAAAAGTTGCTTGCGTGTATACAAAGCATTTTGTGCATCATATAATATGTTTTTTCGTTTGTTCTTTGCATTTTTTTAGATTAATCGGCACGAGTCGCAGACGAACAGACACATCTGTTCAACAATAGGAATATTCTGGCTTATGCAGTACTCTGTGTTTTACTTAAAATTTAAAAATTTAATAGTAAATAAAATATGGTCCATATAGTCTACAAAAAAGGCATTCAAATAACTAAGTTCATTTTCACTCAAAAATGGACCTAAACTAATAAATATTTAAATAATTCAATTAAATAAAACAAAAAAAGGTTTTTTCAACTGTTTTTTAAAATCAAAAATATTTGAAAAAATTAGAAATATTATAAATGAAAAACTAAAAATAATTTATTTAAAAAGGGGAATAATTTTAATGCATGTTAAATCCTTTTTGGCGTTGCACAATTTGATTAAAAAATAAGAATATTTGTGACTAAACAAACTGATGTCGTGAAATAAAAGAATGTTGATTAATTAAATTCTAAAGTTGAAAATAAAATCAAGTATCTACCTAATAATCAAAATTTGCATTTACGAAAAAAGTTTATTACCGATAAGTTTATCCTTATGAATAATAAAAGTTCAGCTTCTTCAATAATATTTTGAATTTGCTTTTCAAGTTCGGATTTAATTAAACGAATATCGAAGTTCAATAATATTTTTGTTTACAAGTACCTACTTTTAAGTCCCCATTACTGGTGTGATTTTCGTCACTTTTTTTTATCTAAAAATAATAAAAGGTAATTAAGCAGAAATATAAAAATTGAATTCGCATCATAATTTCTTGTAAACTAATAATTATTCGATTAATAATGAAATGTTAAATTGTGTTAAATTTTTATTAATTATTAATTAAACCAATTGTTAAATTTGATGATTTGATGAAAATATGAATAATATTAATTTAAGTTACTTTAAATTAAGCGATTATGAGTTTATCAAGAAGACCAATAAAATTATTTAAATTTTAATGTAAATTAAAATTTCGGAAAATTCTCTTTCGAATTTTCTTTGTGAATTAAGTAATATGCTTTTATCGTTTGTTCTTTGCATTTTTTTCAGATCAATCGGCACGAATCGCAAATGAGAACGTATTAGGAACAGAATACAATTTAGTTAACCATTAAAGATGCAAAATTATTTTATACCTTACAAATATAACATTTTAACATTTTTAAATTTAACTATAAACAATAGAACGAATAAAGGATTTTTAGCAATGTTCTCTTATAATGAGCAAAATTGAACTCTCATCAGGCGTCTTAGTTACAATTGAATTGAACTGTATACCCATAAAATCAGTAGTGCAATCAGGAGGTAGGGCATGAGGGTTTTTAAAAGTCCTTTTAAGAATTTGAAACCTTACTAACAATAAGTAATAGTTAAAAACAAAAACAATGAAAAAAATTAGTAGTTTAGTGTATTTTGAACATTATTCAATGTTTTATTAACTTGTAAAATATGTTTTTAAAAAAATTTTGATTAAAATAAGTATGTAAATTAAAAATTTTTACTGATTAGCGTTGTGACATAAAATTTAATATTTTTATAATAAAAACCAAACATATCAAGTAAAATAATTTGAAAAGAAAATATAGTTGAGGTTTTTTTTTCAATTTATAATTCAGGTCGACTATGTTTGTCTTTTTTGCATTTCTAAAAATTTCCAAAATTATTTTAAAATTTTTGTTTTAATTAATATTTTTAATTTCTCCAAATTCAAATTTTGGGGCTGCTATCTAACAATAAGTAAAAGAATGTTTTCCCTTATCGTCTACAAACAAAAATTTAAGTTGCAATATTACTTACACAAAAGACTTATAATTTCGGTGTATCATTTTCAGTTTTGTTTTTAAATTAATAACAGAAAAAACTGTTTTGTATTAATCTGCTTGTGTAGGTTAAATATTATTATATTTTAGACAGCAGCGCCAAAATTTGAATTTGGAGAAATTAGAAAAATTAATTAAAACAAAAATTTTAAAATAATTTTGGAAATTTTTAGAAATGTAAAAAAGACAAAAATAGTCGACCTAAATTATAAATTGAAAAAAAAACCTCAACTATATTTTCTTTTCAAATTATTTTACTTGATATGTTTGGTTTTTATTATAAAAATATTAAATTTTATGTCACAACGCTAATCAGTAAAAATTTTTAATTTACATACTTATTTTAATCAAAATTTTTTTAAAAACATATTTTACAAGTTAATAAAACATTGAATAATGTTCAAAATACACTAAACTACTAATTTTTTTCATTGTTTTTGGTTTTAACTATTATATTGTTTTAATAAGAATTAAAAATATTACGATGGTCAATGTATAACACATAGATAAGAAAGAGTAATATAACAAGTAGACACTTTTTTCACAACACACTACCAACGTTAACCAAATTTTAAAAAAGCAGGGTCGCATTTAGTAACATCGTCGAATTAAGAAAATAGTAAACAAAAATTATAATTTCTACAACTTACTGGATGACCTACATTTCGTTCTTATCTACAACGTGGAATTGATCTCCTCAGACCCAGATTGATAAAAAAAATATAAAATCTACTTATCACTTTGTGTGTGCGAGAAATTAAAAACATCCTATAACAGGATATCACATTTTTAAAAAATAGTTTCACCTCTGACAAGATAATAGACAGCAGCGCCAAAATTTGAAATTAGTAAAATTAATTAAAACAAAAATTTTAAAATAATTTTGGAAATTTTTAGAAATGCAAGAAAAGACAAACGTAGTTGACCTGAATTATCAATTGAAATGCACACAATCAATATACACACAAGTAATATAAATATGCACATATGCACAAGTAAGATAATAATAACTTTCAAATTTATAAACAAAATTTATATTAAAATTATTAAAATACTTTTGTCTCAAAGTATTATTATAATCAGTAAAAAATAAAATTTTATGGATCTTGTATGGGCATAAAATAAAACAAAAATAAAACCATATAAATATCTATTGCCTATTTCCAAGAATGGAAAAATTTATGTTTGTTTTATTTTATAATCAGATAAGAACCACATAAACATTTGTTTTTAACATAGAAGGTTATTATAGCATAAAAAATATAAGGAGACAATTAAACAAAGTATAATTTCTGTTTGGTTCAATTTCATTTTCTGCTAATCATGTCTGTAAGTTTTCTTTTTCATAATCCTGAACTGCTGTTATTGAATAGATGACAGTAATTCCATAGTCAGTGGTTCATTCTTTACGAACACATACACAATCATGATACAATAATAACAAGATATTAAGATATTACGCAGAATATGCACTAACCACGTGACGTTTATGCGCACCAATTACCTAAATGGAATTTGCATCTCGTATCATTGGTTATAATTCAGAAAAAAGAACCACATAAACATTTTTTTAAAATTTTAAGGTTAAATGAACAATAAAACGAAACATTATTTGAAGGCTACAGGAATAAAACAGGGTATGTCACAAAAGTAGAATATTAAGAAATCTTATTTCATTTCTGCTAATCATGTCTGTAAGTTTTCTTTTTCATAATCCTGAACTGCTGTTATTGAATAGATGACAGTAATTCCATAGTCAGTGGTTCATCCTTTACGAACACATACACAATCATGATACAATAATAACAAGATAAGATATTACGCAGAATATGCACTAACCACGTGACGTTTATGCGCACCAATTACCTAAATGGAATTTGCATCTCTCGTATCATTGGTTCAGGATAAGTTATTGCGCAGAATATCACTAGCCATGTGACGTCATGCCCAAAAATTACCAAAATAAATATCTAATTCAAATTTTTTAAAATTATAAGGTTAAATGAACAATAAAACGAAACATTATTTGAAGGCTACAGGAATAAAACAGGGTATGTCACAAAAGTAGAATATTGAGAAATCTTAATTTTTAATCTTAATTCTTCTATAGTTTATACCGGTATACTATATTTTCAACGTTAAATTTTGTGGACATCCCTAGTTTTATTTTTTTGGTATTTTACATGTAGAAAGAGCTACATAGAGGCAAGAAATGGGATTAACAGTTCCATTTTGCAAAAAAATGGACATACCTTGTTTTATTCCTGTACCCTTCATTTGTGAGCTGTCATTATTCATTAGACATTAGACATTTAATAATAAATGTCATTAGACATTAGACATGTAATAATAAATGTCATTATTATTAAATGTCTGATGACAGCAGTAACCATTGCTGAAAGCTCACAAATAATGTTTCGTTTTATTGTTCATTTAACCTTATAATTTTAAAAAATCTGAATTAAATATTAATTTAAAAGGTTAATAATATATATAATTTCAAAATAAATATCTTGTATATTATTGTATCATGACACATACACATATTATTTGTGTAATCACGCTTAGCTGCGCACAGACTTACCAAAAAAATAATTGTGCCTTTACTTCTAAATAAAGCAATACCTGTACAGATTAGTTTTGTACTCAAAAGTGATATTTTAAAGTTTATATTTTTGAAATTGAAAATAAAGAAAGATTTTTCTCCTGGTCGATTTGAACCACGTTTCCTGCAAGTTTGCCCGTCTTAATAGAGAAATATTGACGAATCTTTCCAGATGAGTCATAATTGAAGTATCCTTGTTTATAGGTTGTTTTTTCCCGGTGTCTAGAACTGCTAAAGCTATTGTTTTTGTAACTTTTATAGAAATTTGTTTACAAGCAATTTTATTACATTTTAACTTGATTTGATTTATTTGTAATTTAAAAAACCAATTTGAATAGATTTAATTGAAGGTATTAATTATAAAGTAAATTGATCGCGAAAGTCTCTAGATTTACCAAGGTTAAAAATAAATATAACCAGAATCATTAAAATACACGGGTAAATCTTGTATACCTTAACAACAATCTAGTTTTTTGTAATTGCATAATTTTAATAATTTATTATAATTTTAATAATTTATTACTATGCAATTTATGTACATACGCAATGAATATTTTTCTGATAAGTTAGTATTAAGGATTTTTAATTGAATTTTTACGTTAATTTAACATTAATTTTTATTAATGTTTGTATATATTGCACTTGGTAGAGATGCGATTTAGATCGCAGTGATAGATAGTAGGCAACAGTGTCACGTTGTTAGGGACGGGGTGCGTTGTTACATATTTAAAATTTGTCTAATTATCTTTCGGCTCATCGAAAGCTCATTCGAAGCTAGATACCTTGGATTACACGTGGACAGCAGACTCACGTGGAAGAAACACATTTCAAAAAAGAGAAAACAGATGGATCTAAAAATTAAAAAAATGAACTGGCCAATCGGAAAAAAATCTAAACTTTCACTGGAAAATAAACTAATAACTTACAGAGCTATCATCAAGCCGATTTGGACGTACGGATTGGAACTCTGGGGATGTACAAGTATGTCCAATGTTAATATCATACAGAGGTTCCAATCAAAGGTTCTAGTGAATGCTCCGTGGTATGTAACCAACAAGACTATACACACTAATCTAGGAATGGAATATGTGATACAAAAAATTCTGAAAAAGCAGAAAACTGCTCGAAGAACAGATTTACAGACTTTGAAACGTAACGTAAACGTAATTTAAGACACCATTAGCTATCAAGAAATGAGCATCGCTGAAGGGCATCCCGGTGTACATTTTAAAGACAGAAGTCATCACATCAGCTCATAGAACTGAATAATTACTACTGTAACTTTTAATTATGTTCTGATTGTTGAAATAATGTAATGGAGATTATAAAAAAAAATTAATAAAATTTACTTTTATTAGTGATTTTTGCTTAAATATACGTAAAAACGCTATTTTATTTATAATCTTTAAAAATCAAGTTTTCTTTCTATAAAATAAAAACAATAAATAATAATAAACTTCAAGTTTTTTTGCAAATTTAAGATGTAGCAATAACAAGTTTTATTGTCATTATTTACATAAACAAAAATGATATAAATTAAAAATTTTAGATGCATAACTTTAATATTACTCAAATGTTTAAAGTAAAACATGTCGAATAATTGTTCAATGGAGTGCAAGGTACTGTAAATACACTTTTTAAGTAATTTTTTTTAAATAAATTATTGCCAATGATTTTGAGTTGAATTTTTATCAAATGCTATTATACTTTTAGGATCCCAAAATTTTTTCAAAACATGCAAATTTTTCCAAAAAATTGCACGACGAAGTTCAAAACCTTCAAAGGGAAGTTAATTGGGCCAATATTTTAAATGAAGAAGATTCTTACGACGTTATTTCTTCCGTGGCAAACCAATTCGTTCACGATATTAATACATTAATTTACAATTTACACCAAATTATGGTTTTATATTTAAAATACAAAAAATCAAAAACTAGCTTTTTTATTTTTAGATTAAAATAAATAAAAACTTTTCCAGTTACGACGATTTAAAAGTTCTCGTTAACAAATTGAGCAAGACCTCTTTTGGACTACAAGAAGCATTTGGAGAAGAACACTCAGTTCTGAAATCAAAAATGATAATACAAATTCAAAATATTGTGAAGGAAACTCAATCCCTGCTAAGTATCGTCGAAAATGAAGAATTACATGGTATTTCCAAAACTTTGGAAATTATTATTTTCTTTTATTTTGAATCCATTTTTTTTCTGTTTTAGACTTCAAGACCGAATTAGTTGATTCCTTGAGCGAAATTTTGAGCGATCTCCGGAAGGTGCTCGTTTATAACAACTTGAAGAAACTTACAACAGTAGAACTGGAAGAAATTTTTAATGCATGTGAACAAGAATGTCGGAACATCGTAGCTGCTAATCATCATAAGCATGAAAAAAGCATCGATAAAACGATATTAGAAAAGGTCGTTAGACACACACTTCATGGAGCCATCAGTGCACAGCGTGTCGCCATTCATCTCCATAAAGTCGTATGTTTTGTAAAATTATTTAAACAAAGTTGTAGTCTATACAAAAAACTTATAGGCCCACAATTATCAAGATCCAATTAAAGCCCAAATTAATCAGGTTGCGAAAGATTTAAATAATGTTTGTATGGACATAACGGTTGGAATGTACAAGATGAATAGTGGTGGCGAAGGTACTTCTCCCTTGGATAAATGCATGATTGATGGCTTCCAAGCGTTTAGAGACATAATAAAGTTAACAAACTTGGAAAATCATTGTGATAAAAGTGGAAAAGGTATTTTTTCTTTTGCTCTTGATAATTTGGCTCTAAACTTTATTTTTAGGCTACGAAAATATGAAGAACTTTATATTTTATGGATTATCTACTGCACTTTGTCTGGCTAAAAGATTTATCCGAGATATGAGTGTTGAAGTTTTGGAAAAAATATAGTTTATAAAAGTTTTGGTTTCAATACAAAAAATTGTAAAAATTTTTGAATAAAATGTTTCATTTCGGTAAATAAAATATGTATTTGTTTGTTTTATAAAGTTTTTAATAAAAAGTCGTGACGTCATATATTTATTTGAAAATAGTTATACCAGAACTTTTTGTGATATTAAAAGATAAAAAAATAATGTGGGAAAAACCAAAACGTAGTTAAAAGCAAAAAAATAGAATAACAGAATAGATTTATCTACGGTGATCCCAACACTCCTCCCAATCCTATGATTGATTGTTACTAAAACATAATTAATGATCTAGCGCAGAAAGAGATTAAAATGAAAAACTTTTTTACTTTTTTACTTAATTATGATTTCTAAACTTACCATTTAAATATTAAATATAAGTTTTTTATAATTTTCCGCGCCACAGCGCAAAAGCCAGCTCGTCCCTGCATTTATTTTAAATAATATTTGAATAAAATGTACAATTTTGATTTATCTTTATTTATTGATTTGGTCAAGGTTGTTCAACATTTTGAGTTATTTCTTGTTTGTTTAGCACATTTGTGGTTACACGTTTTATTGTTTTGCTAAAAAGCCGAGGTAATTAAAAAGTTAATTTTAAAATTTACTAAATATTTTAAAGGGTGCCAAAATTTTACAATAAAATTAAAGTTTTTAAAAATTATTTTTTTTAGAAGCTATGGGAGCTAAAATGCAACAAATTGATGATAAATCTCACCATCGCCTGGTAGGAAAATTGTAAATAATTAAAGGTAATCACGATAATTTTTGAAATTTTAGGAACACGAGAGAGATATTGTACAGCAATATGCAAAATATGCCGATAATTTTATCAAATATAGTTTCAATACGGCAGGAATTGATATGTTTAATGCTATCAATAAGTTGGATAAATTTGCGTTATTGTCGATACATAACAGATTAAGCCTAGACGCAAAAGAAATCTTTTTTAATTTAACAAAAGCAATTGTGAGTGGTGAGCGTTCTTTTTTATTTCCAAAATTGTAATAAAAAAGTTTCAGATGAAAAAAATGGAGGATGATGATTTGCTGTTCTCTATAATTATGGAGCTGAATCGCATGCGCTTTACTGGCGTGGAAATGAATGGAGACCATGAGGAGCATAAAAAGTTGATATCAAAAAATTGTAAAGTTCTAAATGGATTGTATCAGGAATTGGCAAGATTTATTTTAAAACCGCAATGTCTTAGTAGGTTGAAATGTTTTAAAAAATTAATTTTTAATTTTGTGTTAACAGATGTGAAAAAGGAATTAATGGATATTTTACAAGATTTTGCATCTGCATTGGACCGAGTAGATGTTAGAATTGAAAGTCAGAAAAAAAGTCACAATCCGGATACATGGTGGAAATTTTTTCTTAAGGAATATAAACCCGTAGTTACATCCTTACGCACGAACCGCTATAACGGCACTAACGAAGTCATTGCAGATTTAAATCTTCGAACGCTACGAGATGCAGCTCGCGATACCATTCGCATGTCACAAAATATGATTAATTTTCTTCAAAAAATGGTAAGATATTTTTATAAATTTGTTTGGTGTTAATAAACCGAATTAACCGTCATAGATTTTTAAAGTTTTATAGTGGCGGCTTGTATGGGGTGAGGGATGGTGCGCAGTCCTTAACAAAACTGAATCATAACTTATTAAATTTTAAACACATAATAATTATTATTATTATTATCAATTTTTTAAATTTTTTATTAACCGTTTGAGTTATAGCGATAAAAATAAATATGTAAATAACTCAAAAACTGTATATTGTAAAAACGACCTGGTTATTTTTTAGGTTCCTACGTTCAACACAGAATATCAATTAAAACTAACGGAAATGATAAATAATATCAACGAAGTAATAATAAATTTTGAGCTCGAGTTAAGGAAGTCAAATTTGGACGTAAGAGAAATTATTCGATATTCTATGAAGACAATAATAAATAACTTGGAACCTCTAAAATATTTTCTATTTGAAAATGGGGTTACTGATGAGCAAGGTATTTTTATAATAATTCCACGACCCATGCCGTAATTTTTCATCCTAAATAATGTTTTCTTGTTTAGAAGCTGAAAATCTGAAAGAGTTAGCACACTACGTCGTAACTGGCAACGTTGTTATATTTAGACGGTTTATCAGGAGAAACACGTTCTGAAGTTCAGTATTATCGTAAAATCAAAATTTACAAAAAAAATGTTGGTGTTAATTGTTGAAGAATGCAAGATATCATTTTTCTATGTTCATATTAATTTTTAAATTGCAAAATTATATAAATTTAATGTAAAAGAATTTCTAAATAAAGTAATAAATTTTGAAAATTATTTGCAAAATCTTGTAAGTTGACAAATAAGTTTTTTCAGTAGTTTTTCTTCAATTATAGACCAGGTAGAATTAGTTTAACGTTCCTCTAAACTAATAAATTAATTGTTTACTTGGATCATTAACCTCAACCATAATTCGTCAATAATCATTAAGGTCAACTATAATTTCGATGCCGAGACTAAATTTTCAAATATTTTCCATTCGCAAAATTGTAAAGAAAAGAAAAAACCGGGAGGGGAGTTTAATTTTATTAACTTAATTGACTGGGAATAAATTATTACGAGAATGTAGCGAAACTATTATCAAGGCGAACAGCATATTAGGAACTTCAATTGTTCAAAATCATTTAACCTTAGTATACCTAAATATTAGTTTGTGTTAGTGTAAAATTACCATGAACAGAATTTTGAAGACCATCGAAAAAGAAGAAAACCATTACAATGCTGAGAAGAAATTTTACGATAAGAAGTAAAATTTTCATCGTATAAAATATTAAGTAGTTTGTTATTAAATTTTTTTTGTAGATTATTGAAACGTGATGTACTTCCATCAAAGTCATTCGAGGAGAAGAATTCATTATTGGTGGATTTACTTGAAAATATACACGGGGCCACTTTTTATAATTTATTTGTAACAATTTTAGTGTCTTTATATCTGTACGCATCAACTTATAATTATTTATACAAACAGGAGTAAGTATTCAATAAAATGCACAATCAAATTTTAACTAAAATAATTTTTAGGATTAATTTAGGAATTAAATTATTGATCCAACAATGTTTCAAACTGCACATAGCAATCTCAATTTGGCTTGGAATGTTTGCAGCCAGTTTTCTTTGCTATTATGGTTTTAAAGTTTGGGCCTTTTTCGGATCAAACTACCTCAAAATTGTAAGTAATATTCAAAACTTGTTTTACGAGCTTAGGTGTGCAACATGTTTTAGCAACAAAGGCAAAATTGTGGGATAAATTTATGATTGGATTGGTTTTTATTTATTACTCCCTCTTTCTGTACTGCACGCCGTTTTTAAACGCATACAATAAAATCTCACCAGGACTATCTATGTTTCTACTTTCTGAAAGTGTAAGTTATGATTTCGAAATGAGAACCAATAAACTATTTTTGGGAGTGTTCGGTTTGTTGTGCAGAAGTGAAAGTATACCAGATTCGATTCCTGGCAAAAATAAAAACTGATGCTGCAACTAACCGAACATAATATACTTTCCAACCTGTTGTGTGCAAACGTGTGGTCTAAACGCTACAATATGAACTTAATCTCAGCAGTGAGGAGAGTATGTCACAGAAAAGAACATAGTTGCCCAGGAATACACAAGTAAAAACAATTTTTTTTTAGTTAAGAATGATAATGATGTTTCATTCTTATATAAGAACTAACGCACCACGCGTGCTACGTAGCAAAAAAGAAAATGAAGGTATCGTTGTACCAAGCCTCCAAAATTTTTTATATTTTTATTTTGCTCCAACCCTGATATACAGAGACGTCTATCCAAGGTAACTAACAAGGTTGAGATGTGAACCGATTACGATTTTCTGACACAAAGTTTTCCTTAGATCGCAGAATAGGAACTGGAAAATTATATTCGGCTATGTATGCGAATTATGTACATTGATCTTACTTCTTTCTTTATTGTTCGAGTTTTTCTATTTAAATCAGTTGGAAGATTATGGATTAAGGCCTTATTCAGGCAATGAAATTATTATAATTTTGTCAAAACCTCCATGATTAGTCTGTTACTTCATTTTACTACATTTTATATGTTTATGCATATTTGGCTGAATGCTTTTGCAGAGTTGATGAAGTTTTCTGACAGAACATTTTATTCAGTGAGTAAGTTAAAAGTTTCTTTATAATATATTTAAAAGAAAATCTTACAGGATTGGTGGAATTGCTTCAATAATGACAGATATTACAGAGCGTGGAATACTGTTGTATATAATTGGTTGTATACTTACATCTACAAAGATTTCTATGAACACATCTATTTCGGAGATAAAGCTCTTGCAAAGTCTTTGGTGTTCTTTATTTCAGCTGATTTTCACGAATATCTATTTGGATTTCCGTTTGGATTTTGTTTACCGATTTTTTTCCTTCAATTTATAGTAATAGGAATACCATTCAGAATGTTGCAGGTCAAACCAAATTCCATTAGCAACATGTTAGTTTTTTACATGTTAGCCTTAGGAGATACAGCTATAACAATTTTATATACTATGGAGTACTATTCGAGAATTAATTGCCTTAGAAAAAATTTTACTGTTTATGATTATTTTGTGCCTCGCCTGCTTAGTTGTAATAAGTAATTTAATTGATATTAATTTACGAAAATCATTTTTGGATGTTTAGTAGATATACCTAAATACATATCTAGTATATAGTACCTTCTCAAGTAAACTTTTGTTGTTTTTTAGAAATTATGCATTAAGTTATTATTATTATTAGTTTTTTTATTTAATAATACGGTGTTGCGATGAAGTTGATGTATATATGAATTAATGGTAAGTAACTGGTTTAGCTGATCAAACAATGAAGTATTATTGATTATAGGTTTTATGTGCATATCAAGTCATGTATTAAAATCAAAGTTTAATTAAATATTGCTGTTAACAAAAAAATTGTTAAATAGCGAGAACATAAAAAATGCAATTAATACAAAATTATTTAAATTGTTTGAATATAACCATAATTTGTTTACAATTTAACTCGTAAATCTGTAAATTTTTACAATAACTGCATTTTAAATGCTTAAACTTTTACCTTGGACCCACCAATTTTTTTATAAATCTGTAATTAAATATAATTTCCGAGGTTATCAGAAACTTAGGAAAATAATATTACATGTTTTTATATTATGTAAGGAATGTAAGAAAGTGGGGGTAGAACCAGGTAGCTATAGAAAAATATGTTAAAATAAATTTGATTATATAAATATATTATTAACGTAAATATTGAACTGAAGCATACACGGGTCGACTAAGAAGCGTAAGTCGCGTTTCGAATCCTGCTCGTGTTAGATACACTGCTGTGATCAAAAGTGCAATATCAATCTGTGGACTATGGGGAAGGCAATGGGAAACTACCCTATGAATTATACTTCCTAGAAAACATAATGTCTTCTTCGTCACTACTAATTGTTACGGGAGTGCGTTCTCTTTTTGGAAAAATATTCGCATCTTCTGCTTTTTGTTTGGATCATTTTTAATTACATAATTTTTTTTGCAAAAATCTGTTATTTTAGGTTGTTTGCGTTTGACTGAGAAATCTTTATAAATTTCGTTGTACGGAGCCAAAATTTGTCCAGTTCTCTTTTAAATTATGTGCTTCAGCGAAACCGTGGTGTAAGAAAGTCGTCTTATTTGGGGATTTTCCCTAACTTTTAAACCGTATTAAATCAAAACTGTGGTGTAGGGATGCCATGGTTATTCCCCTTAGGTCACCTTCATATGTTGCTTTTGGGCAGCTATTAAGATATCGATGAACTATTTACTTTGCTTTGAGCTTTTCTTGAATCATGATAAACTTTGTACTGAATTCATTTGTGAATAGGACTTAACTGTATTTTTTGATGGTTGATTTTGGAATTATATTTTCTTAGATTAATTTCCACTGTGTAAGGTTTATGGAAATGATTGATTATGGCAGCTATCATTTAGAAATCTGACAGCTTATGATGATAATGAGTTTATGATGTTCATACATTCACTGAACTTATTATAACTTCTAGTAAGTTGCAACAAAAGATATTATAGATTATAAAAATTGGTGGCCAAAATACTACAAAGCTACATGTGCTTCTGATTGAAACTGATAAACCTTCAAAAAATGAAGAAATTCCAGTTTTAGTGTCAAAATTTCACCACTTTGTTCATGAAGCATCAAAACCTGGCGTTGTTAAGGCCAGTGAATTCATTAATGGATTCATTTGGAACACCTTTAAGCTGATTCATCCCAAAAGGGTAAAGAATATCCAATTACAATTCCCAAAACAAAAAGCTTACAATGATAACTTACCAATCTTAGAAACAAAACTTCAAAATATAAAACATTACTTCAATGGGTAGAAGATGATTATAAACAATTTTATAAAAATTTTTGAAAATACTAAGATCAAGAAGCCCAAACAGACCAAAACTAAGTAATTGCATCTTATGTTAATGTAAACGTTTGTTCTTTTGTTGCTTCATATCAATTATTGTGTCTTCTTCTTTCAATATTACACTTTACTGACCTCGCCGTAAATGTGGGTACACCCTTTTAAGCTTTTATTAGTGAGAAGTAGCAGTGGGTTTTCTTTGGAATTTTCTCCTGTTAGTGCTGTGGTGCCGCAGAGTTTTATATTTACACCGATGGATTTTGTAATGCACAGAAAGGAGTTTCCACATTAGCTACGCAGTAGAAAGCCATGGTGGCCTGGCCCGATTAATTATAAAGAAAAGACATAAATCCCAGTTTGTAGTTTATAATAGTTGGCTTATTTAAAATTATAATATACTAATGCGCTTTTATACATATAATATTTCCCCAATGTTATTAATCGTGTAAAGCATCATTTTTGATACTTTTTCCAATATGTGAATTCACAACAGCAGCATAGCTGACCACGAACATTGCAACATCTTTCAGATTTTCAGTATCTAAAACATAATAAAACGGTATTATAAACATGTTTGATCGCCTTATAGTAATTCGTATTGCCAGAATTTTACAGATATTACAAACATTCCAGCATCTTTATACCTAACATTAATTTTTGCAAAAACGTATTAGATTTTACAAATCTTGATTTATATTTTACCCGATAATCAAATTAGTATACATAAATAATAAATGCACTTTTAGGATGTTTGCATAAAGGAATGTTCTAAGATAGCAGAATGATTGCAATTACTTAAACGACTGCAGAATTCTGAAAATAAACATCATAAAGCAGAATATTGTTCTTAAGGGTAGGCTCCCTAAATCCTTTCTTTAAATTTAATATTATACCTAGAAATTAAAAAAAAACGACCTATTTAAAAATAGCAGGTGCTTTTCTAAATAGTAATTTCAAAACTATTACCTCTAAATTTCAAATTAATATTTTAAAAGATTTCTTAAATGACTACGAAAAATAAAGATACACTCATAACTTTTAATTTTCGTAGTCATTTAAAAAACTCCTTAAGATATCACTATTTAGAAGTAACATTTTTGAAGTTATTTAGCAAAGCACCTGCTATTTTTCAAAAGTTTTTTTTAAATTCTAATGTGAATTTTAAAAAAATATAAAGAACTCATAGAGTAGCCTATCCTTAAAAGCAAATATTTACGTTTCTGATTTTCGAGAGGAAAT
The DNA here is from genome assembly GCA_036346125.1 of Lycocerus yunnanus. Classification (NCBI taxonomy): domain Eukaryota; kingdom Metazoa; phylum Arthropoda; class Insecta; order Coleoptera; family Cantharidae; genus Lycocerus; species Lycocerus yunnanus. The sequence goes on from JARFIX010000017.1 coordinate 3,111,725, forward strand.
TCGATGAAATCAAATAATTCTTGAACAGAGTCCCAAGTAGATGTAATATATTTTGTGAGAGCTGCTGTTATTTCCTTATTATCGCTAAGCTTCTCGTTGATAAGTAAAATGTTGGTGTTTTCAGTGTTGATCAAATGGGCCGCTTTTAGGATTTTATTTTGAATGTTGACATCATGATAGTTGCTGGCCTATAATCGAAATTAAGCAGCAGTTAATAAATTAACATTATTTATTACCGTACCATTTTATTAAGCTGGTAAGCCATTTGAAAACCGTGCTTTGTATTATACTTAATATGAATAGCCACAGTTTTTAAAACTTCCAAACTACACTTTTCAATTATAGAAATATCTTCGAGGCATTCTTTTCGTATGCGGTCAACTAAATTTTTTAATTCTTGTTGACTGTAATTTTCCACTTCAATTCTGATTTGGTATATTTGAAGCATGTACATCATTTCTTTCAAATTTTCCACTAATTCGTGCTTGAAATCTAAGTTAATAAATTGTCAAAATTTTGGTCGTATAAACCAGCCAAGCTGGAATTTTAGCTTCATACTTATTGGTAGTCATAGAAATATATTTATTTTACTTACCATGAAGACTATCTTTTTTAATTATATTTAGTAAATCTCCGGCTAGAAGAAGAATATTTTGAACAAATGATTTAAATTTTTGTTTCAAGGTGCTGAGATCGTTATCATACGATTGTACCATATCATTGCAATATTGACTTAACTTTTTAATTATGATTTTTAGATCAGCGCTATGTTCTTTGATGTGACTCTTAATCTGATTATTAAAAAAACAATGTAATTTTAAATTTTTAACTTTTACCAGAGACATACCACAACTTCTTGCAGATCAGGAATTACACCGTACATACCACGAATAATTCCATTTATCACTTTGAGGAGTAATTGATTGGTGATTGTTTGGTTCGAATCATTTAGTTGTTTTAGTAGATCATCCCCAGTTTTCTTCAGTTCTTCACTCAGCTTTTCAGAAATGCTGATATGCTGACCATGATTTCTATGGAAATTGGATGCCTAAAATTATCCATTAGTTACAATAGGTTAAAAATACTTTGCGAGTAAACTTACAGACATGATTCGTTAAAAATGCTGGATAAAAGCTAGTCAAAGATTAATTTTAAAATAAAATATTTGCTTCTATTCAACAAAATCTTGGAGGACTATATTTATACCGCTTTTCTTTTGTTTACAGAAGATACGAACAGTTTTTACAACAGTACATTTATTTGTTATTTATAAATTTTTTTATTTACCTTAGGGCATGTATTATGTACATACATAATTATAATAAGAAGCGACGTTTTATGTTTTCACATTATTTAGATTTTTGAGAATATACTAGATATTGACTTAAAATTAAAAAGAATAACAAACTAACTGAACAATTAAACAAATTTTTTCGTAAGCTATCAGAAATCAGAGAAAAGTTTGTTTAATTGTTTAGGTTAATAATATCTGATGTAATCTAATATTAAGAATTACTAGTTTAGTAAAATGGAAAATATTTGATGACAAAAATCTTAAAATTACGTTCGAAAATATCATATTTGGAGGAAAAAATATAATATTATATTTGTTGAATAATCAAATAAAAAAAAGTAAATAATTTGCACTAGTTTGTTCTGTCAATTTTTCTCCCGGGAAAACTATTCTATTTCAAAATCAAATTTAGGATTTCGCATCCTTATATCGAGATTCAAAACCGATTAAATTTTAGTTCAAATTGGTTTGTGAGAACTATTTTTTTTAAATTTTATTATTTAATATTATTAGTCTTTATTTAATATTATTAGTCTTTATTTAAGACTAGAACTAGACTAGTTCTAGTCTAGAAACTAGAAAACTAGAAAGACTAGAACTAGAACTAGAACTAAGAACTAATAGAATTTAAAACCAAATTTGAGATTTCGTATCTTCATGGTAGGAATTAAAGTTGATTAAATTTTGGTTAAAATTGGTTCACGGAATCAATTTTTTTTAAATCTTGTTATTTAATATTAGTTTTTATTAAATATTTCAAAAACCAATAAGAATTTCAAAGCTAAATTTGATATTTTGTATCTTTGTATTGAGACTTAGAGCTGATTAGATTTTGGGTTACTTAAATTGGTTAACGAAAAATATTTTTTTCCTTTTATTATTAAAATTGTTTTTAGTATTTAATGTATGATAAAGTCATGAGCATGGTCACATCCGATTTTTTTACGTTTAAATTTTTTCAATCATTAGTATGAATTAAAAAACTAACAGAAATTTTAAATTTGGTATTTGTATCCTTATTATATTTTAGTAAAGCTGATTTAATTTTCGTTTAAATTGGTTCATAGAAACTACGTAGATTTTTTTTTTTACAAGTTTTATTTATTTAAATTTTTTTAATATTTAGTAAAAGTATGATAAAGTTTTCATGGGTATGGTCACTTTCGATTTTTTGTTTGAATTCGAAAATCTGAAAAAATAAGAAATGATGTCTTAACTGCATCAGTTATTTCTAGATAATAAATATTTTTTATCTTACGAATATAAATTTTATAAATTTGAATTTTTAAATAATATTACCGCCAAACAACCAAAATTGATAAAAACGTTTATTACGAATCATATATTTATATTAATCATATTTGTGTTAAAAGGAAAACTTCAGAATATAAACAAACATAGTAATCTAATATAGTTTATCTATTATTATCATTTAAAAACAAAAATGCTAAAAAAAATATTACCTTCTTATTTTTAAGCAAATCCACTAATGGATGATAGCAATTATATTTTCCATTTTTTTTGTTTATAACTGCACCGACCATAACACCCCCCACCTCCCCGATCTATCTAACATGCAAATTAAATTCCTTCTACGCTTGTTATTAAATTTTTACTTCTAAGATCTTCGATTAGCTCTTGCGGGCATTGAAAGGCGGTTCACAATCCACTTTAATAGTATCCGAGAGCAATCACACCGTGACACTGTTTTAGCGAAGTCGGAACATAATTAGCAAATAAATCTTGAGAAAAGTTGAAGACTTCCACCTAAGAAAGAAAAGTAGTAATTTACGAATATTTAACATCATCAAACCCTTGCATTAGCAGCTTAACATTTTATTTACCGAATAAATCATTCTTGATATTTCTTCCAGTTTAACTATTTATAGCTACACCCAGGGTAGCTACCATTTTAGGAAGATTGTACAATTTGTGAAGTCAATGAAGATTTTTACTTCGGAATAATTTTGGGAAGCGATAACTTTTAAGAATACATCTTTGAACATTTTAGGAATAACACACCAAAAGTTACTAACAATAGCCCTTGAGGGTTTGTTGTTATTAAACAATGTAGTTGGAAAATATTAGTTTTTTGTCAAATATCTCTTAAAATATTTTTTTTTGTTAAAAAAAAACTAATTACGCCATTCGAAGGTATGGAAAATTTTACATAAAAAATATTTATAAAGTTTTTATCGAAAAGTCGGTCATACTGGATCAGCCATTTTAAATAACCTATTTTTGACATCATAATCTGTTTCAGCGATCTCGAAAACCCTATTGAAGATTAAAAGCAAATTAATCCAGTTGAAAAATTAATAAAACAGTAAAATACTTTTAATGGAAAATCTGGTTTTACACTATATTACCAAACAGATATACATTTTTTTAATAACATCCTGACCTTGAATTTGGTGAAGCCAAACAATTCCGTGATATAAAACTAAAATTCTTGTATTTAGGAATTACCGAAGATAAAATTATTTTTTTTTGAAATTTCCTGTGATTCTTAAACAAATTTATCATATCACTAAACTAAAATAAAGAGAGCATATTTAATATTTTAATGTATGTATTTATATTATTATTATAATTTTATAATATAAATATACAAATTTTAAAAACTATATATATGTAATATAATTTAAGTTAATGCTCTTTTACTTTGTTAGGTCCTCTGCTATAATGTCCGTAAGTTTTGCAAACTTTTCAGATTTAAATTCAAATTCCTACTATTAAATTAATTCTTAGACAATTGCGAAGCAGAATCACGAAACTCACAAATTTCTTTCCAAAAAATTTCTTGCTGAAATAAAGAAAACTGGAGATGAAGTTGTCAAGTCAATCCAAGTTGTGAATCAAGATTATTGGAATAAAATGATTCCTTCTTTATTAAATCATTTAATTTTCGATTTGCAAGTTGCAGTACACAACTTCCAACAAATTGAGGTAAATGTAACAAACTTTAGTAAAACTTTGTTTTATAATGATTTTCAGATTAAAGCTAAAGCCGAAAAATTTGAAAAAGCGGACTTGCAGAACGTTATCAATATTTTCAGCAAAATGGCGTATGAATTGCAACAGGAATTGGGAAAAAATTTAGATATACCAAAATCTCTTCTGGAAACTTACATCCCACAAATAGTTGATGTAGCCGAAACTTTGTTGGCCGTTATTGAAGACGACAAACTTCACCGTACGTTGGAAAATTTTTAAATTAACAATTTATACGTTGTATTCTGTTTTAGAATATAAAGTCGAACAAGTGGAGTTATTGTGCGCATTATTAGTAGCCTTGAATCAAATTTCCACTACTCTTGAAATGGAAAACCCGAAAGAAATATCTAATTTTATTAAAAGAAAAATAGAGCAGTTTAACAAACTTTTTGATGAAATTGATTCTGATGCTCCAAAAACTGTAGAAAATCTTAGGAAGCACATAAATCGTGTAAATGTTCAAAGTGCAAAAATAATGCAACATCTTTACAAACAGGTGCATGTTAATTATTTTTGTATGTACAATTAGAAAGTTTGATATTTTTATTTTATTTATAGAGCGATAATTACGATGATAAATTGCAAAATGAAATATTACGTATTGGTGATTTATTACAGCTTGGCGGTGGCAAAATATCCGTTGATATGAAAGATTCGACTAATGGCAAACAAGCGATAGCTCATATAAAATATATGTATAACTATGTTTTTGAGTTAATAATCAAATTTATTGAATATTTGGTTACTGAGAGCAAACATCTAAGTGGTAAAGTTTTAAACGTTACAAATATTATGTAAAAATATTAATAAACATTTTTAGTTCCTGAAAATGCAATAGTATTGGCCAGATATTTGGGAAACCAAGTTATGGGTATTCTGACGAGAGATATCGAATATATTAGTTCTTATTCCGTCGTTTCGCCACAAAAATAATAGAATCTATTTAAAAAATTTATTATTACAAAATTTTTTGTATAAAACTAATACTAATTGAAAATAATAAAATGTCTGGTGTTATAAAATATAGATATACTCACCCATATTCGATTTTCTTTTCATATAGTTAAGTGTGCGTCAATTTTTATAGAATTATAAGATTGCATGATAAATTAGTTCTATAGTTTATTTAGTTTAAGAATTAAGTAATATAAATTTAAAAAATTTAATTTTATATATTATGTATTTTATTATATATGTTGCAACCCGATTTCAAGCCTAACTAGTTTCGCCTAGGCCAAACTAGTTTGACCTGACACAAATCAGGTTAAACTAGTTTGACCTGATAAAAACAACTTAAGGTCTTAATTTAAAACAGGCCAAACCAGTTTTTCCTATAGGTCAAACTAGTTTAGCTTGATACAGATCCGGCTCAACTAGTTTTACCTATTCGTAGTTTGCCTATACTATAATTTAGTGGCTGCGCGGAAAAACCAGCTTAGAGTGGTGTATATTGCTATGTTATAAACTGTATTTGCAGTGTAGAATATGAGTTGGTACAGTAACAAGAAAGAGCGAAGCGTCGAAAGCTTTAATCGAGTCGCTTAGTTATCGGAAATTCAAGTTGTTCGGCATTTGGCAAATTTGTGCACCTAAAATGAATTGAAATAAAATTTTTTATAAGTAAATGAACGAATTCAATACAAACCTTGAGTTAAATTAATTAATTAAAAGTTATTTTGAATTTAAAGTTAAATAATCATAAATTTGAGCGAAACTATTAAGAGATGGCGCCAGAGTCACATCAAAATGGAATTATGGTAAAATTTCACAGCTACCTAAAAATTTAATTAATTATAGATGTAAATAGTATAATTTGAATAGTTTAAGAGTTTCGTAAATTAATTAGGTGATCATAGATGTTTAATGTGAACAATAGATTAAAGAAAAAGAGAAATATTTTTATAAAAGTGAAAATTGCATGCATATTACCTTTGTTACACCCTGTATGAACAATCGAAAGTGAAAATAAATTGGTGTGCGATGGAAAAATAATTGAAACAAGGTGGAACTCGGATGACCGCAGTTCTTAGGCTTCTATACAGCTACCTTTTTGGTTTACAATTATATAATATTTTGTATTTATTTTTAATTTAAATTTATAATTTTTTCTTTATCTGCACGATCATCAGATTATCTTAATTTTTTTAGTTGGTAACAAAAATTTTCTATATAAGAAATTGACTTGCATTTTGTAAGTGTTATTTTTACGTTTTACGTAATTTTTACTTTCACTCTTTCGCACCTTTAATTGGTTAGTTCATTTATTGCCAACCCAAAAAAAAGTGTAAGATGAATAAAATAATCTCATAAACAATTGAAAAAGCGTCCACAACTCTGTGTGTTTGATCTCAATTAATTATTTTGAATCTTGTTAATCCATTCACGCGTTTGTCCATCCACCCACAAAGAAAGTAAAATTTAGTGACAAAAGGTTTTTTTTGTTACTAATTTAGTGACTTTGAATTATGCGGACGAACAGACGGACGGACACGAAGCCAGATCATAAGGCTTTTTTCTATACTATGTATAGAAACCTAAAAGTAAAATTTAGTGACAAAAGTTTTTTGTCACTAATTTAGTGACTTTGAATTATGCGGACGGACGGACGGACAGACGGACAGACGGACGGACGGACACGAAGCCAGATCATAAGGCTTCTTTCTATACTATGTATAGAAGCCTAAAAGGACTCTCTCTGAGATGCGATGAGGTGACGACGTGTAAAATTGTGGTCCGCAACTAAAATTACAATTTAGTGAGAAAAATTTTAAAAATAAAGAGAAAATACTTACGAGGAGGCCAGAAGCTGATGGTGGACGGCGAATTGATTAAAAGTGAGTTGGGATGGTTTAATAAAGAAACGAATAGACCTACAAGAAAAAGCTCAACACGAGGTTTTGGTTATGCAACAAGAAAGAAAACTCACCTGATGAATTGCGGGGTTAAGGAAAGAAAACTCGAAGTAAGCAAGCAGAACGATCAACAGATTAAATTGCAGTTCGTCAAATAAGGTAAAATTTCAAACTACAAAAACTATTTCACTTGTGGGGCGCAGATGACTTGCGGGGCTTCAATCTTAAGTGCGATTATCGTAAAGTTCAACGTACTTAGTGCCATGCGCAAATTGTACATTAGTAAATTCATGAAGAATACAGGGTATTGCAAAAATAAAAGACATGTTTAGTTTGGTAACAATAGCTTTAATTTGGGTAATTTAATTAACATAGGGGTAGAATTAAGTTGTTTGTTTGTTTTAGGGTAAATTGCTTTAATATAAGACGTACGAGAATTTAGTATCAGTATTTAAATTCAAAATAAATGTTTGAGCTTCAAATCAAATTAAGTTTCATTGCGAGTAGAGAAGTTTTATTTCAGAGAAGTAAGTAAAATTAAGCAGGTCACGTAACGGTAAGTCGAGCATAACACCGTGCGTATCGTTATATTATACAGGGTGTTCCCGTGACCGTGGAAAACCTTTGAATTGGTGATAAAGGACACTTTTCTAAAAAGCTTTTCAAATAAAATTTTGTCCAAGTCCAAATCCTTGGGGTACCTCCCTTTAAAGCAATTTTTGAATTTTAGATTGAAAACAATCATAGCTCTGATATTATTGATTTTTAGACTTAATGGTATAGAACTTTTTAAAGATCACTTACTTATCTACAAATTAGATTATAACCTCTTGTTGCCTAGGATAAACAGATTTTGAGTTGTGAATTAAATTAAGAGAGAAATTCATTTTTTTAATTTTTCTTACAAACCCTGTATCTTTGAAACCAAACTACTTACAAAAAACTAACGGCCTAATTTGGGTAGAAAATTTAATGGGCTATAACTTTAGTCTACTAAAATTTTTGGTCAAAATGTCAAAAAATTGCAAGTTTTATTTTTGTTTTTCTTGCAAATCCTGTATCTTTTAAACGAAACTATTTACAAAAACTACTTAATGGCTCAATTTGAATAGCAAATTTAACTAGCTATAATTTTAATCTAGTAACATTTTCTGGAAAGCCAACCCATTTTACAAAAAATTCCAAAATAGAAGTCAGAGTTGAAACAATATTTTAAAAATATGATATCCTATAACTACCATATATAAGAGAGTGTAGTTATTACTACAGGACAGGTTTAAATTTTCTCACACACACATTTACCACGTTAAGACACATTTAAGGTTAGGGCTATTCAAGCTTCGGAGTCTGTTGCAAAAGAGGTAAGAAGATTTTATATTTTCTTTATCAATCTGGGTCTGAGATCAATTCCATGTTGTGGATAAGAACAAAATCTAGGTCAAATTAAAATGGGTAAGTATATATTTTATACCAGCAAAACCCTTTATTATTTTTAAATAATATTATACAACTTTTATTAACAATACATTTTTGAAATAGATTCTATTATTTTTGTGCCGAAACGACAGGGTAAGAACTAATATATTCCATATCTCTAGTCAGAATACCTATAATTTGGTTTCCCAAATATCTGGCCAATACTATTGCATTGTCAGGAACTAAAAACTTTTATTAATATTTTTACGTATTAGTGACATTTAAAACTCTACCACTCAGTTGTTTGCTTTCAGCAACCAAATGTTCAATCAATTTGATCATTAACCCAAGACCATGGTTATATATATATTTTAGATGACCTACAGCTTGTTCACCATGACTCCATTCTTTCATATCAACGGATATCTTGGCACAGGCAAGCTGCAATGAATCAGCAATATGTAATATTTCATCTTGCAATTTATCATGGTAATTATCGCTCTATAAATAAAAAAATTAAACATCCTAATAATACACCCAAAATTAATTCAGCTTAAACCTGTTTGTAAAGATGATGCATTATCTTAGCACTTTGAACATTTGCTCGATTTATGTGCTTCCTAAGATTTTCTAAAGTGCTTGGAGTATCAAAATTAATGTCATCAAGAAGTTTGCAAAACTGCTCCAATTTTCTTTAACGCAATGAGATATTTCTTCCGCGTTTTCCATTTCAAGAGTAGTGGCAATTTGATTCAAAGCTACTAATAATGTGCACAATAACTCCACTTGTTCGACTTTATATTCTAAAAAGAATACAACGTATAAATTGTTAATTTAAAATTTTTCCAACGTACGGTGAAGTTTGTCGTCTTCAATAACGGCCAACAAAGTTTCGGCTACATCAACTATTTGTAGGATGTAAGTTTCCAGAAGAGATTTTGGTATATCTAAATTTTTCCCAATTCCTGTTGCAATTCATACGCCATTTTGCTGAAAATATTGATAAGGTTTTGCAAGTCCGCTTTTCGGACTTTTCGGCCATAGCTTTAATCTGAAAACCATTATAAAGCAAAGTTTTACTACAGTTTGTTACGTTTACCTCAATTTGTTGGAAGTTATGCACTGCAACTTGCAAATCAAAATTAAATGATTCAATAAAGAAGGAATCACTTTTTCCAATAATCTTGATTCACAACTTGGATTGACTTAACAACTTCATCTCCAGTCTCCTTGATTCCCGCAAGAAAATTTTGGGAAAGAAGTTTGTGAGTTTCGTGGTTCTGCTTCGCAATTATCTAGTGAATAATATAAAATTTGAATTTAAAACTGAAAAATTTGCAGAACTTACCGACATTATAGTTTACCTTCTAACGACTACCTACAGAGTAACGTTCTTATAATGAAATATTGCCTATATATTATATACTTGGTAATATTATTAATAAAGTTTATAAAATTTGTATATTTAGAGTATATTGATAATATTAAATTATGTTCTGTTTGCTCTAATTTAGCGATAGGATAAATTTGTTTAAGAATCACATAAAATTTTAGAAAATAATTTTATCTTTTGGTAAATGTTCGGCTTCACTAAATTCAAAGTCAAGATTATAATATAAAAAATTTGATGATGATGGCATTCAGTTTATTATGTAACACAACAGTTTGTAACAAATAAATTGTTAAAAATCCATACAAAAGTTTTATAAACTGATTCAAAAATGTCGTTAAAAATTGATGTAAAAATAATTCGCATTTATAATTTTATTGTTTTCCTGGTAGAGACTATCTGATTGAACAAAAAAATTAATGAATAAAAACGAGTACAAATAATGTATTCAAACTTTAAGTCCCGGTTTATTGTGAAATATTAAATTGCAATCACACCAAATGGTTTTATTTATAAAGTATCAAATGGATACGAAGGAAGAGTTACCGATAGCTATATGACCAGAATAGTGGGTTTTGACAATAAATAGAGTCTGTAGATACAGTTTTAGCCAATAAAGGCTTTCCTCAAATCAAAACTCAATATTTTCTTTTATTTTAACTACATACGGAGATTGTTGGTGGAATAACTTTTCCTACAACACTACGTCCTTTATCATTAAGTAGGTACTTCCTTCACATCTGATACGTATTTGCTTTGGAAAAGTTTTTGCGTATATTAAAAATTTATTGTCCATTAATGGGAAGTTTCTAAAAAAATTTACGTTTTTTTTTAAATTATAAAAATAAATCAATTATTAAGGGACCCCTATTCGACGGTTTTTCTGGTAGATTTTCGAAAGCCGTAAAAAATCGATTTGAAATTCAAAAAAAACAATATGGCCGACATTTGTAGGATTTTGATATGTTGCAACGTCGCAAGTTCGAAATCTAAATATATTCCTTTTTCGATAATACACACGTATTGACGTATACATGTGAAAGACAGAGACAAAATTATTCGTTGTATGTGAAACATGAGATTGTTTTTAATTTTGACAAACGACAAACATAGAAACGTCAAACTATATTGTTTGCATTTGAAATTCGTTCATTTTAATAATATTCTAAATATTCTTAAATTAAAAATGTTTAAAGTTGACGTTGGATTTGAAAAAGCCAACTCTAATAATCTTCCACGCATTACATCAGTTATGATTACTGATTTTTTTGCGAATAACACCAAATATTTAAGTGTCGAATCTCGAGGGGTAAAATATGCTAGGTAAATTTAATTTCAAATTTTGTTGTTTATTATTTTTTATTTGATATATTATTTAGATCATCCAGACAGTCTTATGGAGATTCTGCAGTCGGATACGTACAAGTGAAACTTGATGATAACTACAAACTAAAATGTGGACAAAACTAAACTCAAATAATAACAAACGTAACTGTCAAATGACTACCGGTGAAAATTAAAAGCAATCTCATGTTTCGTTATAGCGCACCGCATCTTAAACGTGGTATCATTTTCTCATCTTATTTCACAGAAAAATGTAGTACATAGAAGACATCAGTATTAACGCTTAGATATTTAGTGGTATGAAGCAAACTACAGGAAGATATCAAATAAATTATTTAAAAATTATAGGATAAATCTCATGTAAGGGTTACCACCACATCTTACCAAGGGAGAAGGGTCAAAATTCAGAAAAAACACCTGACGTAATTAATGGAGATCCACTTAAACATATTTTTATATATTTAAAATAAGAAAACGGTCGACAATCATCTACAATTTTATTTGCCCTTTGACAAGGATTTACCACGAAAATATGCAAGATTAATTCTTGAATAACCACACATAATATCAAGTGAGGCCATGATTATTCTAAAACGTGGGTATTAACTTAAAAGTTGTATTTCTTTCAATTTAAGGATCTCGACAACTGAACTGTTATTTGCATTATAATACTAATAATTAATTTTTGTTTACTGTATCAACTGTACTGTTACCAACTTTATATTAGTTAAAAGAGCGTCTCTAGCTTACAATCATTATTAACCCTCCAGCGGATGGGTGATCTAAAGTTACACCAGCGGACGGGTGAGGTCTATCAGGCCCATCTATCGTTCATATCAAAATTTTTTTTATGAATATTAACTACGATTAGTTTTTCTTAATATCAAAAAGATTTGCTTATTTTTTATTAATAAGAAAAACGCTGTTATTTTACATTGTTTATTAAATACTGAATACAAAAATAATCTAGAACATATAGGATCCAATTTTTGTGTTTTTCTATAGTAAATAAACCAATCTAACACAAAATGTAAAACAAGTATATTAAAAGATGGCAATACAAAATATAAGTGTTTAAATTTCAACTTACATTTTAGCAATGAATTTGTTGCAGTATGCTTGTACATGTTCCATATATAACTGGAACTTCCAAAATTTGCATAATTATTGCATTTTAGATTTTAGAAACCATCCCTTATCGTTCAAATAAAATATACTACCACTTATATTATATAAACAATTCAATTCTAGTGAATTTAGTTTAGAGACATATTTATTAGCATTATTACTATTTACGATCAACGAAAACGTATTAAATTACAGCTCAAATTTTGGAAATATTTAAAAATTATACAGCAAAGTGGACCGCTTCATTTAAGAAAAGTTTGCATAAAATGTCATTCCTTGGTCATAAATCTAAAATTTACGACATTTATTTACACAAAACCAATAAGTAAGAAATTGTCAAGTATTATAAAAATGCACATCTTTGAACCAGAGCTGTTCATGCTATAGTTTGGTATTTATTTTTGTTTACCATTTTTGTGATAAAATGAAACATACAAATTGATAGTTCCTTGCAATTGTAAAATAACCACGATTCAAAGAATTTCGAGTTAGTATTTTAGTTACTATTTCTAGTGCCTAATGACCAGAAATACTTAAATTAGTGTACTCCTACTAACTTTGTTACGAAAATATGTTTAAAAATACCACAAATAAGCGAAAAGTCAATTTTTCCATTTCCATGTAATTTTTTCAATTTTTCATATTTCGCTGGTATTATTAATAATGTAAAAGTTTTAACAATTTCTCATGCATTGACATAAATAAATTCTATAGTACCGGGTGTTGAATAGCTTACCCATTTAATAGGAAATTGCATATAAAAACACATTTATGCAAATTCCTGCTTCCCTAATTAATTTAGAGAAAAATAGAAAGGATAAAATTACGAATAAATATTAACTACAATAATTGATGAAAGTATTTCATCTAGCTTTTACTCAATGAGCAAAACAAGTTTTTAAAGTTGTTAAGATTTTCGTTTATCAACTTAGATATGTAATTGTTTCTATGATAACTATTAATTGAAAACGATTACTTGCTTGGGAAATTTTGTACTTTATATGGATTTCATAAGCTGGAATAAAATTCTTTTATTCTTCTGCTTCTTCTTCTTCCTTTCAAGGTATAGAGTAGTCAGTGTTTGCCTGTTCCGACTTCATTCTGTGCAATAAAATTACACAAGTAAAAATTAGTTAAATTTAATTTTTATTGTTTATGCAAAATTAACAATTGGTAGGTAATTAATTAAATAGCATTACAGTAAATGTTTAAATAGATTCCCATTTGCAGTTAAACAGAAACCAAGTCGGTCGTAAAAGTTACGTCGCACATTTGCTAAGTCTTTCGGTAATGTTACCACACTCCTGCATAATTTAATTTTTTAATGAAAATACATTGGGGTGTCTTTCGCCATAAATTTTAAATTTCAAATTGCCCCACAAAAAAAAATCATTTGGAGCTAAGTCTGGTGACCGAGCTGGCCAGTTCCACGTCCTATCCAAGAATTGGAATAACATTCATTTAAATAATTTCTAACCTCTCTGGCATAATGTGCCGGGCAACCGTCTTGCTGAAGGAAGATTATATTTTCTCTTGCTACATTGTCAATTTCCGGACCAATTTCGTTTTGCAATAATTCCAAGTATTGTTCACTTAATTTCCCATCAATAAAACATGGTCCAATGATGTTGGCTCCCAAAATTGCCCAAACATTTACAGTTTGATGGTGCCGATTGATTGATTGGTTGATTGAAACGGATAATTTTAAACATTTGGTTCGCCATTAATACTAAACGTTGCTTTATCGGTAAAACAAATATTTTTAATAAAATTCCTAGCTAAATTGACTTATTTAATAAGGCCTTCACAGAATAGCATTCTGTTGTACATCACACTTTCAAAAATTTCAAGATGATTACTGTACTTATATGGTTTAAACATATGCTTTTATAATTTTAAAGCCCGTAGTATGACGAATATTTAACTTAAACCCAATTTATCTTGTACTCATTTGAGGATTATTTACTATGGCAGCAATTACGTTTGCTTCGGTATCCAATTCTCACCAATAATGTGGTTCTCTTCTAAATTAAAACTTTTCCTTTTGCAGATATTGCAGGGTTTAAATACTGATCCATATTGATTTTGATTATCAATCACTTTCTGAATGGTTGCTAGAGCAGGGATTGGTCTTTCTGGATATAAGTCAGCAAAGAGATCCCGTACATTACGTAAACCGAAAGACCTTTTTGCTCATTAAATAAAAGCAAAATGAAATTTAATACTCTCACCAACCGCAGTTAATATTTTTCATAATTTTTATCTCTTTAATTTTTCTCTAAATTAATTAGGGAAGCAGGAATTTGCATAAATAAACTAAAATTCTAAATAGAAGCGCCAAAATTTGAATTTGGAGAAATTAAAAATTAATTAAAAAATATTATAAAATTTTTAAAAATAATTTCTAAAACCACGCAAACTTTAAACTTTAATTTCTGATGTTACCTTTTCTTTAATTAATCAAAATTAATTTTAACCGACTTCAGAAAAAGAAGGTTATACAATTCGTTGGAATCTTTCTTTTTTATGTATGTTACTTACCACGTACACCGATTTTGATGATTGTTTTTATTGAAAAGGGGTACCTCTAAAATGATCCCATATTAATTTGGTCAAGTTCTGATAATATAATTAATGACAAAATAACAGAAATCTTCAATTCTTGTGAGCAAGCGATAATTTTTACCACGAGGACCGATTTCGATTATTGTTTTATTAGTGGAAAGAGGGTATCTTAGGGGTAGTTTTATATTAATTTTTAATCACCTTAAAAAAAATTGGATGAGGCCATGCCCATGACTTTATCATACTTTTATTAAATATTAAAATAACCAGCTCTAAATAAGCTGTCTCAAAATAAAAATATATAATACCAACTTTAGTTTTGAAATTCTCATTAGTTAAAATAAGAAATCTTAAATTTGGTTTTGAAATTCTTCTTAGTTTTTTAAATATTAAATAAAGACTAATATTAAGTACATTTTTTGGAAATGGTCTTATTTAAATCAAGGAACCTGAAAAGTGCAAATCCATAAAAAATTTTAATTTTTTTTCTGCACGAAAAGTATGCAAAGATATTTTGCATACGCAGTTTAGTTTTTTAATTTTCGTAGATAGCGTTTAAAATAATAAATAATAGAAGTAGTATATTATTATGAAATAAGTACCTACACAGAACAAAATTTTAGCGGATGAATTGTAATATTTCCGGTTACATGAAGATGAATTCGATAAATCCACTTGCGTATGTGTTGCATACAACGGTTATTGTATTATTTTTACAGAAACGATTTATTTGCATTAAAATATTAAATTTGCCTTAAACATTATAATTAGTCCGTTAAAACGTTATTTAGCGGATCTACGACGATTTGAGTACTAAGGCTGCAAAACTAACATTTTGGGGAGCTAAATACAATAATAGTATATTATACACCAAGGTAGTGAAGCATAGTGTTATAACCCTAGCGCCAGATTAAATCCCAAGGTGCGTAGCACCGCGGGATTTAAAAGCGCGCGGTTATAACACGCTTCACTACCGTGGTTTATATACAATTTTTCCACTACTAGGATTGTTTACTCTTATAATAATAATTGTTAATGAATAAAGTAAATCGTTTTAATTATTTATTTCAAATTATAAAACAAATGATAGTTTTTGTTTTGATGTTGACACTTGCTTGAAAATGTTTAATTAATTTTGACATAAAGGTTACATTAAATATTTTGATATTTATAAGTTTTTGGAGTGTTTTAAAAATGAGTGAAAGTTGTACACCACCCGAAATGAGAGAGATTGCTGAATCAGTGGCAGACAAGCTACTGCCGGAAAAATCAAGACTCTTTATATGAAAGCTTATGTAACATTTAAAATTGGTGCAGTGCGCGAAGTGTGGTTATAATATCTGAAAATGTACTGTTAGCATATTTCCAAAGTTATGCCAATGATAAAAAAGCTTCCACTTTATGGGCACATTATTCTATGTTAAAATCAACTCTTTCTTTAAAGGACAACATAGACATTTCAAAGTTTTTCAAATTAGTTGCGTTCTTAAAACGCCAAAATGTGAATTACCGTGCTAAGAAGTCTTCCGTTTTCAGTCAAGAAGAAATTACAAAATTTCTGATTAATGCACCCCATGAATGTCATATTGTAAATAAGGCAATTCTTATAATTGGTTTATCTGGGGCTTGCAGATGCGATGAACTTTGCAATTTGCTTCTTTCTGATGTTATCATAAAAGATGATATGATTATTATAAACATTCGTAATAGTAAAAATGGTTCATCTAGAAAATTTGTTGTTATGGAACCCCTTTGGATGAAAATTGTAAAACATATTTAAAAATTAGACCAACTTCCGACATGCAAAAATTATTTATTAGTATACGCAATGGAAAAGCTACAAAGCAAAATATTGGTCATAATACAATAGGGCAAGTACCAAACAAAATTGCAATGTATTTAAATTTGCAAAACCCTGCGTCTTACACGGGTCATAGCTTCCGAAGAACTTCAGCCACAATATTAGCTGCTAGCGGTGGAAATATCCTGCAGTTGAAACAACATGGGGGTTGGAAGTCATCTACGGTAGCCGAGGGCTATATAGCTGACTCACTCTCGGTTAAAACGAGCATAGCTCGTATGGTCCAAAGCCAATCTGTCGCGTTAAGTATTATTTAAGGGGTTGGGGTGTAGCTTATTTTAAACTCGATTTGGGTACCAATTAATTATTCTATTATTCAATAATTTTACATAATTTCTATATCTAAATTTACATTGTACAATTCTTACTTACCCTAAGATCACCTCACGCAACCTTAAGGGCTGCCTAGCCTTACGGCTCACCATTGTCGACTCCTACGAAGGCGATGGGCCACATGATGATTGCACCTAACAACCCGTACCGTGTTCACCGAACAACTAACTTATTTCATTGACTGGTGCAATCATCATGTCTGCAATTTTCAAAATTGTTAATTCTTCAATTCGCACGGTTTTTTCCTGACTTCGAGAGAGCAATGTCTTTATAACTTTTACTGTGCGATATTCAGAAATCTTAGCCTGTCTAGCAGACTTCCTTTTTGTATTATGATATTTTGTACTTTGTGACATTTTTTAATGATTGCATATTTGACATTACTCCCCCTACTAAGAAAAAGTCTGACCCAAGACTTAAAAATTGAACAATTGATACTTGAAAAACAGTTAATGCTTAAAAAAATAAAGAAAAATTTTAATTTGAAATCCGTGAATTGGTTTAGTATCCTTATAGTTCTATTACTAAAGTTAAATTTTATAAAAATTTTAAAATGTTTTAAAACAAAAATTTGTACTAAATGTACAGTAAAAGTTGATAAAAAAATAAAAGAATGTTATCATAGTCCTAATGACCTTTCTCTTAATTTTACATTATGGTTTAATTAATATTTTGTTAAATAATTATTTACTTTTGCTTCGTTTTCAAACTATTATTGGTAAAAATTATTGGTTAAAAGAAATTTTAATTAATTCCTATACACTTTTAAATTATCCACTTTTACGATTTAAAAAAACAAAATTTGATTGTAACTTTGCGCTTGTAGTCAACTTGAAATTTGAACTGTGGTGTCTTTGGTGTTAAAGACAACTTTATTATACATTTTGTTCACTTTTTAAGCATCCAGTGCCGTGACTTATTTCATTTTTCCAATAAAATCGTGAAAAATTTTATGTACTTTTCCAGCGTTAAAGGATGTTACGAACAGAATCCGAGTCATCTGCGCGTAAGGCTCATACAAAACGTGAAAAATACTTTTTTTTCCGTAGGTTTTATCAAATTATTAAATTCGTTAATTTAAAAAATATATTTAATTATAAATTTTCTAAGTTTGTATAATTTGTAAGTATTCCTTTTTATGATGCTAAAGTTACGAAGTGTTGTATTTCTTACGTTGACTACAAAGATATGTTACCATGTTGATAACAAGGTACTACTGACCCATATACATACATATCTACCGCTCGTATGTGATTATTTAATTGTGTATACGTATTTTTTCTGTATTACGCGCGATTATTACTTTCTTTAGTTTGAAAACGAGTTTTACTTCCTAATCATATTTAAAAATTAAAATTATTCATGTGAGAAAAAAATTTTTCTTTAAATGTTTTGTTTACCCTTAAGTTCTACCCAATAATAATATTTAGTTATTATAAAATAAATTACAATTTTGTCCCTTTGACACTTACATTTATTTGCTGCCTTCCAGGGCTTACAGAATATCCTTTTGTATCATTCTGCTATCTTTGTAACTTGGTATGCTTTACAATTTTATAATTAATAGATTATTAGATTTGTTTTGACTCATTCCCATGGAAAGCGGTTTCTAAAATGTGCTTTTAATCAACTTGGCCAAGTCTTAATTCGCTTTCCATGAGAAATCTCGCTACATAATCTCATATTACTGCCTCCAATTTATTCTTCTTCGAATGACTGTTTTTATTGTGCGCGACTTTAACTGGTAACTCTGTTTTTGTTCATAGGGTTTCACAATGATTTATACTGTTCACTTTTTAATTTCTTGAGAATTCACTTTACTTTATTTACTCTGCTTTTATCACCTTCGCGTATATTTTTATTTATACTTGTTGTTCGTCTAACACCTGTTTGAGGAAATTTTACACATTCTTCCTGTACATAGTTGGGTAAGGTTTCCGTAGCTTTGAATTTTGTACCTTTACACACTTATTTGTTGTATCTGCTTCTTCTTGGTCTTTTGGGGTTTATTTGCTTTAAATTTTATGATTCGAATTGGGCTTCTTCTTCCTTTGTTTTCTCCTTTCTCATGCTGTTACACTGGTAACCGAGTTTATTCTCGAAAGTTTCTCGAATTGTTCTTATAATTTTATCTTGTTACTACGCACTTTCGTTCTTAATTTAAATTAATTTTAGTTTTAACTGAATGACGTAATTGACTTGTCTGATTTCGAAATGTTTATTGTTTGTTTATTTTTCACTCGAATTGTACTTTTATTTTTACCATCACCACCGCATTGTTTTAGTTTTTGTTTTGGCTATTGGTTAACGTTCTTCACAAATTTTATTTATACAAATCCTTTTTATCGTTATTTTCTAAACTTGATGTTGTATCACACTATTCCTATTGACTCGTGATGGACTCCGTGGTGTTCCGTTGAGGTGATCAGTCCCTGGTTTGACATCCGGTGCCCTTATCAGCCTATTCTACTTGTTTATGAACCATTCCAAACTATGCGTCTTCAGTTCGAACTGCGCAATTCCAACTGAAGCTTTCTTTCTTGTTGCTGTTTTTCATAACGATTCCAATTTTGTAACCATCCTTTGTGCTATTTTTGAGTTGAACGTTTTGAAATTTCCATTGGAGTGCTTCCTGGCGAGTGATTTTTTTTTCCACAATTATTCCTTCGGTTGCAATGTAACTAACTCTTAAACAGAAACTGATACGTTATTTTCCCTAAATTTTTCTTATTTATCCCCTTTAATTTGACCTGATAAAATTTAATTAGTAACCTTTTTGTTTGTTTCAGAACCCCTGGTTGCATTAACAATTAGATTAATGTATTTTCTTCTTAGTGTGCATATTATTTCCCGTGTTATCATAATTGTTTCCGTTGCAACTTTAATTTAATACCTTACTTTTGGGTCCAGTTTAGCTGATAATTTGATGCTGCCATTGGCTTACATATCACTCCTGGTGATATTTCGATTGAGGGTTGTATTACTTCACCCGTACTTGTTAACAAATATCTATAATTTGACATTAGTATTCACATAGCGTTAAATTCATTTATTTTCGTTCCAATTTTAACTTTTTAGGGATCACTGGTTTACCAGTGTCTTAATACGAGAAGTTTCACTCGTCATCATTTTGCATTTTAAAAATTACAATTATACGCTATTTATCTTTTATCATATTTATTTATTTTACCTATCTAGCATTTTTAATATTGTTATGGGTTTTTCCTTCCGTTTATTTTTCGGTTTTGCCTTTGCTAGCTACCCCAGGGTTATTCCCTTACTTACTTAACTTTTTCAAAGTGATTTAATTATTTGGAACATGCTTATAAAAATAATTCTTATTTTATTTATTAAAATCAGCGGTTTAAAATTTTTAACACGAGATATTTATCTACATATACATTTACGTCGATAGTGTGAACTTGACACTTGGCGGAACTTTACGTTGCAATTTTTTATTTTAACCTGACTTTATCTCTTCCTATTATTTGAAAACTGAAATTCACCTATATGAAATCAATGGTTTTAGGTTTCCATCCCTCACAAGGGTGTTACTCCCAGCGTCCGAGTCGGCTGGCAATAATGCGTCACACAAGTAAGGGGTAAAGTGGAGATCCCATTAACCGATTTTTTTTTCATGCGAATCGCCAGAATTCAAGAAGTTTTATCCTCAGGGTTAATTTTAAGAAGTTTTATTTTAAGATTAATGTTTACTAAATATACTGTATTTGGGGGTTGACGGGGTTTGAGGGGGTATTGAGTTATTTGGTGTCAAGGATTTATTATTATTTACAAGGCGGTGGTACCCATTGATCGAAATAAGGTAAAATCCTACTAACGTGGACCACGTCCGTTTTAGAGCTTGGGATTTACCTTTTCGTATTTCGTAATTTACTTCGCTTAGTTTTTCATTAACGTAATAAGGGCCAAACCACCTAAGAAGAAGTTTTCAGATCGACCCACCTTGCGGATCGGTGTAAATACCTTTACTTGGTCGCCGGGTTTAAATTCAAGGACCCGATGTTTTGAATCATAATATGATTTGTCTTTTACTTGTCGCTGTTGGATATTTTCAATAGCTGCACTTCTAACATTTAAAACTCTGTCACGCATTTTTTCAGCTGATGTTCCCTTTATTTGGGTTCCTAAGCTAGCTTCCGTGGGTAACGTGGGGTCCCTACCATAAACTAGCATAAACGGTGAGAACCGTGTTGTGTCTTGTATTGAAGTATTATATGCAAAAGTAACGTGGGGTAAGAAAACGTCTCAATCAGTTTGTTCTTTATTTGTGTAAATCGATAGCATATCTACAACTGTTTTGTTAAATCTTTCGGTTAAACCGTTACACTGTGGATGATAGGCCGTAGTAAACCTACTCTCCACCCATAATTTGGATTAATTCGGTCACGACTTCCGACATAAAGACTTTGCCGCGGTCGCTTAACATGATTTTCGGTGACCCGTGTCTACAAATAATGTTTTCCAGTATAAATTGTGCTACATGTTTTGCTTTTCCATTTACTATTGCCTTCGTTTCTACCCACCGAGTCGCATAATCAGTTGCTACTATTACCATGGTTTTGCCGTTCTTACTTTTTCTAAAAGGGCCTAATAGATCGATACCTATTTTTTCAAATGGCAATCCTATAGGAATAGGTTGCAAGAACCCTCCTGGTTTTACGTTTGATCTTCCTTTCTAGCTTGACAAGCGGGACAACCTTTTACAAATTTTTCAACATCTCGTTGTAATCCTTCCCAAAAATATCGATTTTTGACTTTATATAAAGTTTTTGTTATTCCTAAATGACCTGACAATGGTTCACTATGATTGGCGTATAAAATTTCATAAATTAAATTTTTTGGTATAACTAATAAATTTTCGCTGCCGCTTGCATTTGCATTCTTTTTATATAAAACGTCATCAATAATTTTAAAATTTTTTATTTTACGTCTAAATCCTATGCTTATTTCTGGGTTATTAGGGTTAGATATCGCATTTATTATTTTTATATTATAATTTATATATTATTGTTTAGTATAATAATAAATTTTCGCTTCTCGCTTGCATTTGTTCTTTTATATAAAACGTCATCAATTTAATTTTAATAATTTTTACTTTAGTTAAATCCTATGCTTATTTCTGCGGTTATTTTGTAGATTTAATAATCGCATTATATCTTTACATATTACGTTTATTTGTCAAATTATGCATATTTGTTAATTCGTCTGGCTTCTAGTTGAATTGTAGGAATGTCTTTCGCGTTATGACTCGTCTGCTGAGTACCAAGGGTTGTTGGTTTCTTGATAAGCAACAGCCTGCTGTGTTTTCCGTTTTTAAGTAATAGTGTGATCAAATTGGCTAAAAGTTTTAATACCAACTGTTGTTAATTTGTCTTTGAGTCTAACGCATTTTTTGTAGATTGTTCCCATTAACATAACGCGTAATTGGTCTGTAATCAATAGTGGTCGCGCTATTTCCGAATAAATGTAGGAATAATATTTAATCCCTATATTATGCTACAACATTCTAAAAGTTTGAATTGTTTTTCACTCGTTTTTTAATGTCGGAATCGCTTTCAGCTTATCGATATCTGTCCGTTATGTCTTCCTGTTATTTGCAACAAGCCCTAAAATTTTATATTGCGTCTTTGGTTTTGCAGTTGACTAGGTTTAAATGTAAGGGTCAATAATCGATTTTGGTAACTGGCTAGTGTTAATTTGTCTTTAATTCTAAAAGAACATTTCTTGACCGTTATTTCCCATTTCATATCCCGAATTTTAGTTTTTACCAATTTAAAAATTAGGGTGCGCTATTAAAACCCAAAATTAGTTATTAAATTTTCCCATAATAAATTAAGAGCCCAAAAGCTTTAATTTTTACTTTCTCGTTGGTTTTTTTAAAAAATCCGCGAAAATTTTTCCCCTTTAGGGTTTATCGTTATTGGGCGGCTAGGGCCCTTCTTTTTTAACAACAGAAACCTTTTTTCGTCTTTGGCGTATACGCATTTGCTAGGTTTTAATGTAAGGCCCGCTTCTCTTAATCGCATAAAAACTTTGCGTAAGCTGGCTAGGTGAAGTTCAAAGGTGGGGCTAAAAATGAACAAGTCGTCTAGGTAGACCATTAATTCTACCCATTTCATATCCCTGAATATTTCGTCTACCAACCCTTCAAAAGTTGATGGTGCGTTTGTCAAACCGAAGGGTAGTTTATTAAATTCGTATAATCCAAAGTTTGGAGCTATAAACGCTGTATATTCTTTACTTTTTTCGTCTAGGCTTATTTGCCAATAACCGCTAAAAAGATCCAATGACGTAAAATATTTTGCACCGTGTAAATAGGTTAAGATATCGTCAATATTAGGTAAAGGGTAACTCGATTTTTTGGTAACCTCATTCAATTTTCTGTAATCTACACAGAACCTTCGACTTCCGTCGGATTTTTTAGTGAGTACAATATTAGAAGCCCAAGGGCTATTTGAAACCCTTATCACTCCTGCCTTTAACATTTCTCGAATTTGTTCGTCAATTATCTGTCTTTCGGCTAAAGATACCCGGTAAGGTTTTTGTTTTATCGGAGTGGCTCCCGGAAGTAACTCAATTTTATGTTTAACCAAATTTGTAGATCCTATTTCGTTATTATTTTTCGCAAAATATCCTTGAATTCTAATAATAAATTTTGAATTTGATTTCTTTCTGTTTCGCTAAGTTTATTGTTTATCACATGGTCGTCTAATGTTACTGAAGGTTTTGCACGAGGAGCGATGCCCTCCTCGTCTTCTTGAATCATATAAAAATGGTGAGTTGTTTCAGGAATTTTTATCCACCCAATCGAGGTGCCTTCAAAAAGTTTTATTGGAAATGCAGATTTTGATATTAACTTTATTCTAAACAAATTTTGTTTTTCTCTTACGAGTTGTGAAACGATTGCTAATTTATTTTAATTAAAACTGGCTATTCCGTTCAAATTTTCCAAGCTCTATATTAGGATCATTTTATCATGGCCTTGTAATTTTAAAATTATATCAACGGGGTTATTTATTTGTAAACGATAATCTTTAGTTAATTGTAACTTAATTTTATTTGAATTCCGATTGCAAACGTCGTGACTTAATTCGTCTAAAAAATTGAAATCTTTTTTGTCATTAATAATTAAACTTTCCAGTGGTTCACGAAAAGTGACCTTTTTTATCCGTGATTTTACTAAATTCGTATTAATATGTGTTGGCTGACTCTTTAAATTTGATTTAAAATATTGTTTGACCGAATCGCGGTTATTATAGAAGCTTACACTGTTATCTTGATAGTTTATTATCGCTCGGTTTTCTTTCAAAAAAGTTGTTCCTAAAATTAAGGGTGTGGGAGATGTTCTACTACCATAGCTTTTACGTTGAAAATTTTACCTTGCAATTTGAGTTTGACTATAGAAAAGCCGAGAACTTCGACTTTATGATTTCCAGCGGTTCTCAACATTTTGTGAGTGCTTGATCTATCTAAATTAGTAATATAATTTTTGGAAACGATATTTGCCCCACTCCCAGTATCTACTACAATATAGGTTTTTACGTTATTTACAATGGCACTAATTGATAGAATATTTACATCGACCTGATATGAATTTACTTGGCGGAGACGGCGAACGACGATCGGAATCGTACCGTCTTCCCCGTTTTTGTATCATAAGTTTTCCTGTAATCCTGTCTAAAATGAGAAGTAGATGGTCGGTTTCTATTTTCGTTATCATAATCCCATCTATTATTTGAATTTCTATTACTACGCGAGTTATCAAAACTTCTGTTATTACGCCCGCTACTAGAATTTCTATTATCGCGTCTGTTATCAAAGTTTTGGTAGGTGCTCCTACTTTGTCTACCATAATTATAATTATTGTTCCTCTGTTAGGGGAAAATTACTACTTTGATTACGAAATTTACGTTTATTTGAGTTATAATACTCTCTACTGTGATTATTAACATTTCGAATTCGGCTTGACGGGTTATTTTTCCTAAACCAGCACTCATTGGCAAAATGACCTGGTTTTTTGCAGTTATAACATGGTTGAGCTCGGCTATTTTTATTTTCAAGTTTAATTCTTTGACTAATTGAATTAATGGTCGCATTATTTTCCGATTTTTCTTGAGGGTTTATATTCAATAACGATGTTAATCTTTCTAACTCTTTAGTTTTGTTTTTTTCCTCGCATTGAATTAATTTCTTAACAATTTGATCTAAAGTATCTAAAGTCATATCCGGTTTTTTAAGTGATATATAAATTTGAAAGTAATTTGCTTCCATGCCTTTTTCAAATTTTTTAATAAAATCAGCAATTTTTATTTTAGGGTTACATTCATCCGCTAATGTAATTAAGTCATAAAAGTAGTTTTTTATGCTTTCGTTTGATTCCTGTTTACGCCTTTCAAAATTAGCTTTTGCTATTTCCGTATACGATTCACCCGCAAATTTTTCGGAAAAATCGTCTTTTATTTGTACCCACGTTTTTGTTATATTGTTTATATCCTCTTTATACCGGCTAAACCAAACGTTGGCTGCACCTTCTAAAAATGTGTTCAAATAGTTTATTTTGTGGTTGTCCGACCAACCATTAGCGATAGCTGTTCGCTCATACGTACCCAAAAATTCTAATGCATTTGAATTTATGGGGTTGAAGATAGGAGGGGAGATATATTTTGGTAATTTTGCTACAAGTTCAATATTTTTGGCACTTAATAAAGTACAGTCTTGGTTTGCTGTATTATTCATTTTTCGCGTATCTTTGAAGTTAGGGATTACTAAGCGTTTCGTTTAGGTTATGGGGTTTGTTTATCCTAATTAAATTTCTTTCTTCTTCCGTTAGTTTCAAGTTTTCGGGGCTTATTAAATCTGTTTTAACCGGGGAAAACCCAGTACCGATCTACTTTACATTCGTTAATGTTTAATTTTTCTGATAATTTTGTAGCTAAAATAGGTGCGCTACGCGGACTTCTGACTGTTTTTGGCTCCGATTAAACGGGCTGTCACTAATTCCAGGGTCTATTAAGCTTAAGTTTTGCAAATTAGGTTCGTTTTGAAACAATTCCGTACTCCTGTATTGTGGTTCAAATTTTTCTGCGATTATTTCGTCTTGTTTTGGTTCCGCTTGAGATAATTTTTCGGGTGTTCTTCAAAAAATTCGTTTGTTTTCACGATTTTTATTAACAGTTTATCTTTTGACCTGGTATTTTATATGGCGGTTTATCCATGAATTAAATCCTTTTACTAATTTGTTCTTTATTGAACTTACGCGCATTTATATTTGAGCGAGTTATTTTAATTTCGCTTGTACGAGTAATATTCACTATACAGTGATATTATGCTGGAATGTTTTACATCAGCATTTTTTAAAATTAAAATTATTCTTAACGCGAACTATGTTATAAAATTTCTTTACCGATTTAATTAATATGTTTTCTAAGAAAGTTTTATTTTGTACCCTATTGATTAGTTAATATTAATAGTAACCCTCGCTAAATTAAAAGTTTGACCTAGTATAATTCTAAAATAAATAATTGCACTATTATGCATTTAAATAAAATTTTCGTTTTGTTTAAAATTTATTTTAACGCCCGTAGTTTATTAACATTTTCTCACCTTGTTTTCAGACTCAAAACAAGTAAAACACCCAATTTTTGTCTACGGGTGATAAGAAAAAATATTAATTTTTTGAAACTAAATATACTGTTAATGCCTGTCCCGGACTAGAACAGTGTAAATTTTTTGTCCTTTTTGCAAAAACAATATTATAGCTTCTTTGAATTATTCCTAACTCATGGGTTTGTAATTTGATATACCCACATCTACCTAGTGCTAGACTCATTCTTACTTTACATTGTTCGCCTACAATTAATTTTTTGTTACCCGTAAATTAAAATTGAATTCCCTATGACGTTATACGACGATAAACGCCCTAAAAAACCGGCACCTCCACCATGTCACGCGTTGGGGTTATTTAAACGGTACGAGGGTTATTTAAATATAAGTCATGTTAGATAAACAAAATTTTAATAAAATATAGTATTTACACAATTTTAAACTTACATAACAACTCCTACGAAGGCGATGGGCCACATGATGATTGCACCTCACAACCCGTGCCGTGTTCACCGAACAACTAACTTATTTCATTGACTGGTGCAATCATCATGTCTGCAATTTTCAAAATTGTTAATTCTTCAATTCGCACGGTTTTTTCCTGACTTCGAGAGAGCAATGTCTTTATAACTTTTACTGTGCGATATTCAGAAATCTTAGCCTGTCTAGCAGACTTCCTTTTTGTATTATGATATTTTGTACTTTGTGACATTTTTTAATGATTGCATATTGCATATTGCATAACATCAATTAATCAACATGTCGATGCTTCCTCGACGCCACCAATTCCTGTACAATCTGGTTCTACAATTGAAGATTCCTCGACACCACTAATTCCTGTACAATCCGGTTCTACAATTGAAGATTCCTCGACACCACCAGTTCCTGTACAATCCAGTTCTACAATTGAAGAGGGGCACATTATCAATAATTCTGTTATTAATGTACCTACCTCTTCTAGTTCCTTAAATGTTGGAGGAATGAGTATATCAATGGAATGCCATAATTGTAACATCAATTACAATTTTTATAAATAAATTTTCTTAATATCTTGTGTTTATTATAATCATTTATGTAATACTAATCAATCAAGTTGTTAGTTATCGTCATAAAACTTTTTTTCAAACAACTTCCAACTAGTAAGAAATTTTGAGCGGTTTTAAACTGTAGTTACAATAGCACGGAGATTGTAAATTTTCTAATGGAGTAAAGGTTATACAAGTTTGCTAACGAACGACACTTGTAACGATAGAATAAATTTGACATCGAAGCGCATAAATTTTCATGATTCTGTTTCGACCACTAATTTCTTTAATATCTTCACAATCCAGTTATCCTACAATTGAAAATATACAGATTTTAATAATATTAATGTAACAAAACACTTACCAAACAAAAATTCTATATCGAATAAAAACTAGTGAACGTGGAATGCAAGTAAATAGATGTTGACGAAAACTATTTTGTCGAAAAATGTACTATTTGTAACGATAATTGATTGTAATAATTATTAATAATCGATTTATAAAGTTTCCAGTTTCAGCTGTCATATAATTCATAATCTGTGTTCATAATTCTCATTTCGCCTAATTGCTAAACGTCACAAAATTCCAATTTAATCAACATTTTAAATATCAAATTAATCTTATTTATAGACCGATTTTAATTATTTAAACACTATTGATAGAATTTCTTGGTTATGCTAATTCGTTTTACACATAAATTTTCTTTCAAAATGGCCGAAGTTTCCGGACTACGCATTTATGTTCATTATTAACTCAGTGAATAATAAAATATTATTCACCTCAGGTGATAGAAGGCGTGGTTCACAGTTGATCACTTACGTTGAAATGATAGTGTTTATGGCTAGTAGTGGAAAAACAAATTTGAATAGTGTACGATTATTAACAAAACTGTTTATTATTATATTCTGTATAATAAAAAATACTGCAAATGAATTAACACATCCATATGAAAAGAGACATAAATTCCAGAACTTATTGAAGATTAACAGCAAATGAATTCAGTTGAAAATTTTTAAAACAATAAAATAGTTTTTCCACTACTAGCCATAAACACTATCATTTCAACGTAAGTAATCGAACTGTGAACCACGCCTTCTATCACCTGAGGTGAATAATATTTCATTATTCACTAGTAGTTAATAATGAACATAAATGCGTAGTCCGGAAACTTCGGAATTTTGAAAGAAATTTAGTGTAAAACGAATTACATAACAAGAAATTCTATCAATAGTGTTTAAATAATTAAAATCGTTCTATAAATAGATTAATTTGATATTTAAAATGTTGATTAAATTGAATTTTGTGACGTTTAGCAATTAGGCGAAATGAGAATTATGAATTATGACAGCTCATGCCAGCATGAAGTGACAACTGAAAACTTTATAAATCGATTATTAATAATTATTACAATCAATTATCGTTACAATAGTACATTTTTCGACAAAATAATTTTCGTCAACATCTATTTACTTGCATTCCACGTTCACTAGTTTTTATTCGATATAGAATTTTTGTTTGGTAAGTGTTTTGTTACATTAATATTATTAAAATCTGTATATTTTCAATTGTAGGATAACTGGATTGTGAAGATATTAAAGAAATTAGTGGTCGAAACAGAATCATGAAATAATTTATGCGATTCGAAGTAGTCGTTAGTTAGCAAACTTGTATAACCTTTACTCCATTAGAAAATTTACAATCTCCGTGCTATTGCAACTACAGTTTAAAACACTTCAAAACGCTCAAAATTTCTTATTTGATTAATTGATGTTGATTGGCTTTGGACCATACAAGCTATGCTCGTTTTAACCGAGAGTGAGTCAGCTATATAGCCCTCGGCTACCGTAGATGACTTCCAACCCCCATGTTGTTTCAACTGTAGGATATTTCCACCGCTAGCAGCTAATATTGTGGCTGAAGTTCTTCGGAAGCTATGACCCGTGTAAGACGCAGGGTTTTGCAAATTTAAATACATTGCAATTTTGTTTGGTACTTGCCCTATTGTATTATGACCAATATTTTGCTTTGTAGCTTTTCCATTGCGTATACTAATAAATAATTTTTGCATGTCGGAAGTTGGTCTAATTTTTAAATATGTTTTTACAATTTTCATCCAAAGGGGTTCCATAACAACAAATTTTCTAGATGAACCATTTTACTATTACGAATGTTTATAATAATCATATCATCTTTTATGATAACATCAGAAAGAAGCAAATTGCAAAGCTCATCGCATCTGACTGAAAACGGAAGACTTCTTAGCACGGTAATTCACATTTTGGCGTTTTAAGAACGCAACTAATTTGAAAACTTTGAAATGTCTATGTTGTCCTTTAAAGAAAGAGTTGATTTTAACATAGAATAATGTGCCCATAAAGTGGAAGCTTTTTTATCATTGGCATAACTTTGGAAATATGCTAACAGTACATTTTCAGATATAACCACACTTCGCGCACTGCACCAATTTTTAAATGTTACATAAGCTTTCATATAAAGAGTCTTGGATTTTTCCGGCAGTAGCTTGTCTGCCACTGATTCAGCAATCTCTCTCATTTCGGGTGGTGTACAACTTTCACTCATTTTTAAAAACACTCGCAAAACTTATAAATATCAAAATATTTAATGTAACCTTTATGTCAAAATTAATTAAACATTTTCAAGCAAGTGTCAACATCAAAACAAAAAACTATCATTTGTTTTATAATTTGAAATAAATAATTAAAACGATTTACTTTATTCATTAACAATTATTATTATAAGAGTAAACAATCCTAGTAGTGGAAAAA
Source organism: Lycocerus yunnanus (assembly GCA_036346125.1). Classification (NCBI taxonomy): domain Eukaryota; kingdom Metazoa; phylum Arthropoda; class Insecta; order Coleoptera; family Cantharidae; genus Lycocerus; species Lycocerus yunnanus. The sequence continues at coordinate 3,142,340 of JARFIX010000017.1, forward strand.
TTGTATATAAACCACGGTAGTGAAGCGTGTTATAACCGCGCGTTTTAAATCCGCGGTGCTACGCACCTTGGGATTTAATCTGGCGCTAGGGTTATAACACTATGCTTCACTACCTTGGTGTATAATATACTATTAATGGAAAACCTGGTTTCACAATATATTATCAAACATCTATAAATTTTTACTTTATCATATGTAATATGAGAAAGTATTGTTTTCGTGCAGAAAAAAAAATTTGAGATTTTGATGGATTTACACTTTTTGAGGTCCCCTGAGTAAAATAAGACCATTTCCAAAAAATGTCTGTGTGTGTGTGTGTGTGTGTCTGTGTGTATGTGTGTGTGTGGTCAAATTTTGTGTGCGACCTACAGCAAAAACTAATAGGAATTTTCAAACAAAATTTTGGATTTTGTATCCTTATGTTGAGACTTAGAGCTGATTAGATTTTGGCTAAAATTGATTCACGGGAACTATTTTTTTTTAATTTTTTAAATTTTATTATTTAATATTAGTTTTTAATTAATATTTCAAAAACTAATACGAATTTCAAAACGAAATTTAGGATTTAGCATACTTATGTCGAGATTTAAACTGATTAAATTTTAGTTAAAATTGTTTTATGAAAACTATTGTTTTTATTTTTTAAGTTTTATTATTTAATATTAGTTTTAATTAATATTTCGAAAAGTAATTCAATTTCTAAACTAAATTTAGGTTTTCGCATATTTTAATCGATATTTAGAACTCATTAAATTTTAGTTAAAATTTGTTTATAAAAACAATTGTTTTTTATTATTTTAAATTTTATTATTTAATATTAGCCTTTATTTAATATTTTAAAAAGCTAAAAGGATTTTCAAAACTAAAGTTGAAATTTGTTGTTTATGGCAGGAATTAGAGCTGATTAAATTTTGGATAAAATTGGTTCATGGAAGGAATTTTTTAAATCTTTTTATTTATTATTAGTTTTTATTAAATATTTCAAAAACTAATGAGAATTTCAAAATTAAATTGGTATTTTGTATCTTTATATTTTGACTTAGAGCTGATTAGATTTTGAATCACATTGGTTAATGAAAAATATTTTTTTCCTTTTATTATTAAACATTATTTTTTTAATATTTAATAAAAGTATGATAAAGTCATGGGCATGGCCACATCCAATTTTTTATATAATCTTGACCTTGAATTTAGTAAAGCCAAACAATTACCAAAAGATAAAATTATTTGTCTAAAATTTCCTGTGATTTTCTTAAATAAATTTATCATATCACTAAATTAGAACAAACAGACAGAATATAAATATACAAATTTTAGAAAGTATTGTTAATAATATTTCAAAGTTAATGCTGAAGAGCTCTTCTATAATGTCGGTAAGTTCTGCAATTTTTTCAGTTTTAAATTCAAATTCCTATTTTTAAATTATTCGCCAGATAATTGCGAAGCAGAACCACGAAACTCACAAATTGCTTTCTAAAAATTTTCTTGCTGGAATAAAGGAGACTGGAGATGAAGTTGTCAAGTCAATCCAAGTTGTGAATGAAGATTATTGGAAAAAAATGATTCCTTCTTTATTGAATCATTTAATTTTTGATCTGCAAGTTGCAGTACACAACTTCCAACAAATTGAGGTAAATGTAACAAACTTTAGTTAAACTTCGTTTTATAATAGTTTTCAGATTAAAGCTAATGCTGAAAAATCAGAGAAAGCGGACTTGCAAATTGTTATCAATATTTTCAGCAAAATGGCATATGAATTGCAACAGGAATTGGGAAAAAGTTTTGATATACCAAAATCTCTTCTGGAAACATACATTCCACAAATAGTTGATGTAGCTCAAACTTTGTTGGTTGTTATTGAAGACGACAAACTTCATCGTTTGTATAAAAAATTTTAAATGAAAAATGTGTAGATATGTGTTTTTTTAGAATATAAAGTCGAACAAGTGGAGTTATTGTGCGCATTATTAGTAGCCTTGAATCAAATTTCCACTACTCTTGAAATGGAAAACCCGGAAGAAATATCTCATTGCGTTGAAAGAAAAATGGAGCAGTTTAACAAACTTCTTGATGACATTGATTTTGACACTCCAAACACGTTAGAAAATCTTACGAAGCATATAAATCGAGTAAATGTTCAAAGTGCTAAGATAATGCATCATCTTTACAAACAGGTTCAAGCTGAATTAATTTTGGGTGTACTATTAGGTAGTTTGATATTTTTTTTATTTATAGAGCGATAATTACCATGATAAATTGCAAAATGAAATATTACGTATTGCTGATTTATTGCAGCTTGGCTGTGGCAAAATATCTGTTGATATGAAAGAATCGAGTCATGGGAAACAAGCGGTAGCTCATATAAAATATATATATAACCATGGTTTTGGATTAATGATTAAATTGATTGAATATTTAGTTGCTGAAAGCAAACAACTAAGTGGTAAAGTTTTAAAGGTCACAAATATCTAAAAATATTAATAACAATTTTTAGTTCCCGACAATGCAATAGGATTGGCTAGATATTTGGGAAATCAAATTATAGGTATTCTGACGAGAGATATCGAATATGTTAGTTCTTACCCCCTAGTTTCAGCACAAAAATAATATAATCTGTTTTAAAAAATGTATTATTAATGAAAGTTGTATGTATAATATTGTTTGAAAATAATAAAAGTTTATTGCTGTAAAATATATACCCATATTTGATTTTCTTTTCAAATAAGTGTGCGTAAATTTTTATAGAATTTTAGATTGCATGATAATTAGGTCTATAGTTCATTTGGCCCAAAAATCAAGTAATAAGTAATTTTATATATTATGTATTTGGTGAGATTTAAGATTCCCAGAATCGTAAATACACTTTTTCCTATAGAAATGGCTTTACCAAACGAAAGAACAGAAAAATATAAGCTCTTTAAGGTGTGGATGAATTTAGTCGGACTTGTAATAAGGCCACAATTCAATTTTGAAAATTACAATTTTTCCATTAGAAATACAGTAAATGTATTATTGCGACATATTACGTCATTATAGACAACATTCTATCACCAGTCCGCGTGCTGTAGGTAGGTCGAGTGTGACTAGAGGTGGGGAGATACCACTCGTTGCCTGATATCCGTCGGGTCAACATCCACACTTTGCCGAGTTGGACTATTCTTGGGGAATGTTTTTAATGAGTAAAGCGCTTGTCAAAACGTCTCGAAGTGGGTGGAGTGCAACGGAGCAAAGCGGAGGTAGGTGAAGAAGACAAACGCAATTACGTCAAGAGTCGGATTCACACAAAAAGTGAATTTTTTCCAAAATTTGTAGTCCGATCACAAATTTAATTTTTTTATTAGTTAATTAAACCCTCATCCTTCATAATTCGTTGTAAAAACGAGATTCTGGTATCTTTACTGTCCCCACAACCTATTTTAATTTCGGTGGGCGGGGTTACAGTTCAAAAGAGCCAATGACAAAATTGCATTCTAAATTAATTTTAAAGCAGTTTTTTCAAAATGTGTGACCCGACCGCAAATTTTATTTTTTATACGTTAATTAGACCCTCACCTTTCATAAACCACTTTTAAGTTCTATTTAATATTTATTATCTGGAATCAGCAGGTAGCCATTAGGTAAAAAGAATTTTGTAATTAAGCAAGGTTCCCACTGAATTTTCTAAAACAAATTTCCTTACTATTTAAATTTTCTCTGATTAAAATTCATAATTTTTCCTGACTTTGTGGAACTTGATTTTATTAATAATTTGGGATTTTAATAATCGTTTAAATTAATTTTTTTCAATGCTTCAAAGAATTTTCCTGACTACAAGTTTTAATTTCGCGTACTTTTTCATAAAAATAAAAATTTTCAAGATTTTTAAAAATATTAATAGCATTACTTTGCGGAATACCAAATAGAAAGAACGTGTATTAATTAGAAGACCGAGTTACGGTTTTATATAAATCTTAGTACATCTGAAATATTATTTTAAAGTTATAACAAAGAGCATTACAAAAATTACAGTTGAGGTGATAGATCATTATAATCTACCAAGTATTAGGTACGTCTTCACAATACATTGCCAATGGAAATTTGTGTGTGAAAATTTCATTTCTAAAATAATTTAACTTCTAAAGAAATGATTAATACCAGCGCCAAATTTGGAGAACTTTAAAATATTTAATTCAAAAAGAAGAAAAATTGTAAAACATGAGAAATGTAGGACCTGTTAGAAGGATTCATTTTATTCCAATCTTAATCCTGGCCTTGATTTTGTACTTGAAATTAAAATTGATTATGAAATTCCAATCTTGAACTTGAATCGACTTGAGAACTTCATTTCCGATCTCATTTATTCCAGCGGGAAATTTTAGGAATGTGTGGGTCTCATGGCTTTTCTTATGAATAATTTAAACGCTAGAAATATAAATTGAAAACTAATAGAATTGTTAATTTCAACAAGTTGGTGTTTTTATATCGATGATGTTTTATTTGATTGTTTAGCTTAATTTTATTTTCATTGATAACAATAACTATAAAATTAATATTAAAATTCCAAAACAAATATTATAATTAAAGCGTGATTGCAAAACCTATTGCTAAAAATGGATGAAAAAATTCAAATTTTATTTTTCAGTTATACTTTCTTAAGGGATAAGATCACTGTAAATATTTCAGTGAATTGTTTTTTATTTTATTGGCTTAAAAAATGCTTTGAACCTTCTAGAATATGGAAAAAAAACAGAAATTTTTTTCATTGAAATTTGAAGCTTTTCACCAAGCGGGTCGGACTGCTCCAAAACGAATTTTGATGTTTACTATGTAAATTCAGTGCAAATCAGATTAAATTAATTTATAGGTAAAACCCTTAATATTTTATTAATTATTTAAAATTTTCATTGTTAACATATTTTATTAAAAAACTAAATTTTTAAGTTTTACTTCTATTTTAATATTAGGTTTAGGAAGAAAATGAGGAAAAATATTTGAACTTAGAAGAGCAGTTTTATGGTCCTGGGTATGGTATGATAATGGTAAAAAAATTTAAACAGTCGGATTATTCATTTTTTCATGACTATAACACATTTCAAAATTTAATATACGTTTTTCTCGAAACACGATTTTTCAAATCGGCACGCAGCATAACTCGTAACAATTTTCATTCGAATTTTTAACAATTTCTTTAAAATAACATTTTTAAGAGAAATACGTACGGGATTTTCGATAAGTTATTTTAAACATTATTTATTAATAAATGATTACCTTTTCTTGTGTAAAAAATTGAACGTTTTCAATCAAATATTTGCCAATTACACAAAAATCAATATTATAAAAATGCCCTATGTATTTCTCTAGCTATGAATATGTAAATAACACAAATTTTTATACTTTCATTAAAAAGTTAGGTTTTAAGATCAAAATTGGTGTTAGAAGTGTCACTTTTTTATTTTATGCGTTGTCATGAAACGTTAAAGTAATAAACAATGAAAAAAGTAACTTTTTTCATTGCACATAAACACTTTTCCTTGGTTACTTAAAATTAGCCAACTTATTAATATTTAACTTTAAGTACATACCTTTAAATAAAATTAATTTTATACAAACGTCAAAAAGACGACATTTATGCATCACTATCGATACGCGAAGTGTATCTTTTTAATATAACAAAAAGTGGTGGAAATCATTTTTCACCGTGAAAAAAATATTTTTCACGCGTTAAAAAAACTTGACGATTCAGATACGAAAATAGGAATCTAATATTGTATTCAAAATTTAATCAAATTTAATAAAATCTTACAAATAAAAATTAATCGAACAATTGGAACAATCTTGTATATTAATTCTAGAGTGTCCCAGAGAAGTATTTATAGATGATTGGTTGCCGTAGGTTTTCTCACACACCTCATCACACGTTTTCTTCTCCCCAGAAGTGCAGATCTTGTTGTCAAGAACTTCGTCAGTGGCGTTCCTTTGAGAAGTGGAGGGTTGACAGTTTGCAATCTTATTCGAAATGCTAATTTTGTTGTTCAAACTGTCTTCTAAATAACTCTCGGCTACAGCAGTACTTTTCCACCCTCCGTGGCGCTTAATAGATGTCATATTACCTCCCGCATTGGCCAAAAGAGTGGCAGAGGTTCGCCTAAAACAATGGCCAGTGTATTGCTTAAACAATTCCTTTCCAAGCCATTTAGCGATCAAACTGGGAATTTCTCCAATTGTATTGATTCCAACATGTTGATTAACACACTTGCCGTTATTATATTTCAAGAATAATCGATGACTTGAAGTATGAGTCGGTCGCAAAGCCCTGTACTTCCGATATATCTCAATATGTTGTCCATTTGATACGGTAAAAGTACGTTCAGAATGAGTTTTGTATCTGGAATTTTCACAATTAACACAGAGCCTACATCTTCTATGTCATCGATTGTTAATTTTACTAACTCTTCTCGACGACAAGCCCCACTTATGCCCAAAATAAGCACAACCTGCAATACATTAAATTTAGCTTCATATAAAATGAATATAATTAAATACCAGTACCTTCTTAAATAAATTTGTTTCATCGTCGGCTTCTACTATAAATTTAGCAATATCTTCTTCTGTTAAAACTCTTGATTTCTTCCTCTATAACCAACTGATTTATTTTTGAGATAAGGCACCAATTTTGGAAATTTTCGGACGTCGATGTTTTCCTTTACATTCAGTGTTGCTTTCAGCATTGAAAAAGTAGACCACAATGTGGGCGGTTTCATTTTTGTAGACTTTTCTTCTAAATAAGCTAAAAGCACTTTCTCCGATATCTTTACCACATTCTTTGTTGCACACCATTCGCGAAATTTAATATACGTATTCTCATACTGCACTTTTGATTTGGCAGGTAACAGATTTGAAATTGCGGCATTTGCAGTTTCTATTACCTCTGGCGGAGTATCGCTTTCACTGCTATAGTCCATCACTTCGAAAAGTGTGAATTATGTAAATTATGTAATGCGTGGAATTATTACAAAATTATAAATTGTAACTGAATTAATAACAAACAATTGCGCGTTTCCTAAGTTACAATGTTATCATAAAAACCGATAATTTGATTTTATTTTTATAATAATAATCAAAATTTACTTCAATTAAATCAATTCAATTAATTAATTTTTTGACGTATAAAAAATATTGTTTGTATTTCGGGCGCAAAATAAGTGTTTAATGGCACTTTCAAATGAATTTTTTGTCTCGACCTGACGGTCTCGCCAAAAAATTTACATTCTCAAGTGCCATTCAAAAAACACTAATTTTGCGCCCTAAATACAAAAATAACTATTTTAAATTTTGCATATAATTTATGTAAGTCTTTTTAATAAAAGTATAAAAATAGTGTGTACAATTCGTGCTAGAAGTGTCTTTTTCACTCATGTGGTTTATTTGGTTCGACTTCGTCTCGCCAAATAAATTTCCACATTCGTGAAAAAAGTATCACTCTAACACGAGTTGTACAAATAACTATTTTTATGTGCCATTTTAATATTTGTTTCTGATAATTTTTGTTAATACATAAATATTTGCTTAATAACTTCCTCGAATATTATTATTCTATTACCTTTTCTTTCATCGAAAAGAAAAAATTTCCAAAAACGCTTTTTTAGGCGCCATACTTCTTTCCATTCTAATAGTTAAAAATGAAAATATTATCAATCGAAAGAGATTTTATTTCTGCGTGTAAAGATACTCAATTCCTGAAATTTCTCTCTTTAATTATTATTAAAGAATAAATAAAAACATAAAGAAATACATAAATAGCGTCATTGCATTAAATAAATATTAGCGGCATTAGAAACAAAATAAGCAATAAATTAAAACAAATATTTTTAAAATTAGAGTTAGTTATTTTGATCTTTCCAAGTAATTTTGGGTTATTATGTTAACCTAGGAAACTTACTATTATGATAAGCCTAACAGTAAATGGGAAGTCAATAAATGTTACATTAGGTTTGTTTCATCAAGCAGTTCTCGTTAGTTCTAGTGCTATACGCATGCGCTTTAACTAAAATCTGTTTCATCAAACGTTAAAAGAAGAACTACTAATTCTATGAACTACTAGTCCGTTGTTTCATCACCCTTCTTGGGAGTTCTAGAGTCGTTCTGAACGGTTCAAATCAGTACTTGCTCGTGAGCAAGAACTGGCAAGAACTACTAAGTTCTTGAAAAGGTGACCGCCCATAATATCTCGACTGAAGACGAACTCGTACGAATTTTAGCATCGTATTTGAATAAGTAAATTTTTCAAAAATGCACAAGAAGAAATTCTCCGGTGATTAGTAAGAAGGGCTTAAGCCAAAATTGGAAAATTTTGTTAGCTATTGAAATTAAGTACATTTTGTATGTTCTTTCGATTTGTACTAAAATTTTATAACTGTAATAAAAATTACAGTTATAAAAATAACTGTTTTTTTATAATTTACTACCTACAGTGTTCTTGCTTAGCAAACAGTGTTTTATTTTAAGTTACGTGGTTTTTGGAAGACCTTTTAATAAGTATATTACGGTTTTATACTAAATTACTAAATTACTAAGACGGCCATATTTGAATGCGCAGTACATGACGAGATTTAGTTCACCATTAGATCATACCCATATTTACCTTGGTTTTAATAAAATAATTCGTTAAATCACGAATGAGTCCGAGCAATCTCGAAAAATTATAACTGTACCGAAAGCGTTTCATCACGATTATTTTTGACTACTAGTTCAAAACAGTTATTGCTCACGCGTGCGCTTTGAAAAATTCTGAATTAAAACTCGGTAGTTCTAGAACTGTTCAAAGTATGCTCGATGAAACAAAGCTATTATTTATCTTGCAGATAGTATTTACTTCGGTACTTTTATAGGTATACTAATACTTTTATATTTTTATTATTGTAATTATTACAGTTAATCTAAAATAGAAAAGCATATCGTTAGTATAAATTCATGAAAATTACAAAATACTTTTAAATTATAAAAGAATTAGGAACGTGTAGTACCCATACTTCAAAAGTAATGTCGGTTAGTTTTGAAATTTTTTAATGTTTGTTAAAATTTTCAATTTTAGGCTTCTATACATAGTATAGAAAGAAGCCTTATGATCTGGCTTCGTGTCCGTCCGTCCGTCCGTCCGTCTGTCCGTCTGTCCGTCCGTCCGTCTGTCCGTCCGTCCGTCCGTCCGCATAATTCAAAGTCACTAAATTAGTGACAAAAAAACCTTTTGTCACTAAATTTTACTTTTTTTGTGGGTAGATGGACAAACGCGTGAATGGATTAACAAGATTCAAAATAATTAATTGAGATCAAACACACAGAGTTGTGGACGCTTTTCAATTGTTTATGAGATTATTTTATTCATCTTACACTTTTTTTTGGGTTGGTAATAAATGAACTAACCAATTAAAGGTGCGAAAGAGTGAAAGTAAAAATTACGTAAAACGTAAAAATAACACTTACAAAATGCAAATCAATTTCTTATATAGAAAATTTTAGTTACCAACTAAAAAAATTAAGATAATCTGATGATCGTGCAGTGTAACGTTTTATTTTTATTAGGGAGACATATTTTTGGACAACACCTCGTAATTGCGCTGATTAAATATATTTCGGCGCATAGACATTAATTTTGAATATAGCGCAGCAATAATTTGTTGCTAAAGCGATATGCCTTCGATATGGTTTAGAGAGAATTTTGATTTATTATATTAGTTCGAAACACAGCAAATGTTCAGAAACGAACTAAATTTTTATTTAATAGAAGCCGACCATCTGGTAATTATACTTATTTGTTAAATTCGTCTCTCTAAATCCAAGCAACATTTTAGGCTTTCACTAAGACTTCAATAGTGTTTCACTAAGACTTCAATAGTGATTCACTAGGACTTCAATTTTGCTTCAATCGTGATTCAATTGGAATTCACTTCCGCTTCACTTTGGAATTCACTTCCGCTTCAATTTGGCTACACAATTTGGTTTCAATCCGATTTTGATATTTTTGTTGGGTTAAATGGAAATTAGCGTTATCTTGTATCCAGTTTCACGGAATCTGGTCCTTTTTGTTTAAAAACCATTTATGGAGGAATTTCTTTTTGGAACCGAAACCTTCATGAGATTTAGGATGTATTTGGAAGTCGTATCAAGTTGCAGAAATCAACAACACGTACGATAAGGTCAGACAATTATATGCTTATTTTTTTGTCGCCGAATTCTTGCGCCGATTACACACCGAAGCGTCGTACACCGATCAGCATTAAATTATCAATCACCGATAAGATCCACCAGTCAGATTTGTTCAAGTTCAAGAAGAAACAAAACTTTGAGACGATTTTTTTTGAGTTTACATACCACATTTTGTGAACAGGTATATAGCTATATACGCGTGGGTAAATAATCAATTTTGTAATTATTTACATGTTAAACTTGCAGCACAGTTTATCTTCGATTTGTTAATGAATTTGACTGTAAAAATTTCTTTAGTAAACTTTTGTTGTTTTACGTTTATGAAAGACTAGTCAATTTGATAATTTGCGTTTACCTAAAACTTCTGGCGCCCTACATTATTCTTTTTTTTTGAGTAATCCACGACTCGCTCTACGACACCATCTGAGCTGCCGTTCGCAATTTAGTGGAAAGTCTTGGAGGATTGGAAACCCTCCAGGACGGTGCACTAAAAAAGTGGCGCACAACGTGGAAAGCCTGATCAAATTGTACGATTTTTCGGTGAAATTTTTTTAAAGTAATTTGCGAGACCTTATATTTTTGAAGTTGTTTATTTAGAATCGCGAAACAGTGTTGATTTCGAAAACAATTTGATTTTCTTTCAAATTCATATTAGTAGTTGAAATTTTTTGATTTCCAGTTTTCGAAAATTTTCCCAATTTTGAGTAATTTTAGAAAAACTTAGTTTTTCGTTTTGAGTTCGTTTAGTTATAAATTAATTGTAGCAGACGAAATAAGGTTGTTCACCTTGAGATAAAATTATTTGCGTTTAGTTTCGAACAGTCTTTTCTTCGCTTATCAATTGATATCAATTTAGAAAGTTTTTCGATATAGGTACATTTTAAGTTTTGGTTTTGAATAAAGTAAATTTAATTTACTTTAATTTAAATATTATAATTTTGATTTATCGCTTTATCATGGAGCAAATAATGCAACCAATTTATTTAGAGGAATCTGAATTAGATTACGAACTAAGTATAAGAGGTGTTAATGCAGGTCGTAAAACATTTAACACAAGAAGAAAAATTTTACGTAATGCTTTAGATAAAGAAATTAGAAATCGCGATATTAACGTATTAGAATTTGAGATACCAAACTTTAATTTTGAGACAGAAAGAGACAATATAAATAAAATTTTGGAATCAATTTGTACATTGATTATAGATTTTGAGGGAGGTCCACCGAGTGACTCATTTTATAAAAGAATTTGTACGAGATTAATTCATGTAACAAATAGAGTAAAAAGGTTACCGATATCTACTGACGCTACTGTTGCAATCGAGCAACAGGATTTTAAAGATGACTCTTATGCTACCTGTCTAGAATTAGAGGCCGATTTAGAAATTAAATTAGTTCGCGAGCGTCTCTCCATTTCAAACACTAGTGCAGTGGTTGAAGAAGCAACAGCATCGGCTCCTATAAATAACATTATCACAAATGTTAGTAGCAAATCATATCCGATTTATAAATGGGGAATAAAATTCGATGGAAATCCATCGAAATTATATTCATTTTTAGAGGAAATAGAAGAACTAAGGGTGTCGCGTCGCGTTAGCGAAAGTGAGCTATTTAATTCAGCTCATGAATTATTTGAGGGTTCAGCCAAAATTTGGGTAAGACAAAACAAATCTTATTGTACCGATTGGTCGTCATTTATAAAAAGATTAAGACATTTTTATCTACCTAGCGATCCCGAAGAAAAAATATGGAGAGAGATAAAGTCGCGTTTACAAGGTCCAAATGAACCTACCCACGTTTTTGTATCCGTAATGGAAACACTTTTTAGCCGGTTGATAACCGAACCCGCAGAGGTTACAAAATTGAGCCACATAAAAAGTAATTTATTAGAGAAGTACTATCAGCCATTGGCTTTACAAAAATTAAATTCGATAGCTGAATTATTAGAGCAATGTCGCACGATAGATGAAGAAGTAGAAAAGAGAAAAAAATGCGCAGTTACGAGCTAAGTTAGAATCTGTTTCTCTAGATTCATCTCTAGCGTTTGTGGGTATAAATTCCTCAACTCCTTCGACATCTTCAAAAACAGAGACATCACATTCTCGTGCAAAGTCAGTGGGAAATGATAGCCATCACAGATCATTGGGTAATAATTCTCATAAATTATTAGATAATAAAAGAACAAATGCTTTTAATTGTTGGAACTGTAGCGGGTAGGTCATAGTTTTCAGCGTGTCCTAGTAAATTGAGAAAATTTTGTTTTAAGTGCGGAAGTCCTAACTGCACTTCAATTACTTGTAAAACTGTTCAAAAACTTAGAGCGGAAATGAATCCATATGACCGGGATACATTTCGTCGTGATGATAAGGTCATACGCCGTAGATTTTCTTGTTTTAATAGAAATAACCCTGTAAATAGAAAATCAATCCTGTAAATAGTAATGATAGAGTTAGATATGTAAATAGTAAACAAAATTTTGTAAATAAATTAAGAAATCAAACAAATAAATCTATGAGTCGAGATGTAAATTTGAGAAAAGTTGATAAGTTTAAGAAACCTTCAACAAAAAATTTGCGAGTTGATAGAATTTGTGCTACCATTTTAACGCAACCTTTTGATAATAGACCGTATATTTCAATTTCAATTTTGGATCATGAAATAACTGTTCTTTTGGACACTGGTGCAAATAAATGTGTTGTGGGTATAAAAAGGGATAGAACTTTTGCGAAAAATAAATATTAATATTCAAATTCTTAGTGAAAGATATGTTGCTACCGCAGACGGTAAAAAACATCGTGTTTTAGGTTCAGTTTGTTTACCTGTTACTATCAATAATAAGTCTAAGATGATAGAAGCTTTAGTTGTGCCAACATTAGATTATGACATTATTTTTGGAATGAATTTTGTGATCAATTTGGTTTAGTAGTAGATTTTCATTCAAAATCATGGCATGTTCGTTCACAAGCGAATAATATTGAGTTAAACATTTTGTCTGATAGTACAGTGGAAACGAGTAATTCAATTCAAGTTTGCGGCAAGAACAACAAAAATTATTGAGGAAATTTCAGAACTATATCGTTCATTGAGTGAAGATAATAAATTGGGCAGAACAAAGGTTCTGGTCCAAAATATAGATACGGGTGGCGCAAAGCCATTTAAGCAGAAACAGTATTTAATGTCACCGTTCATGCTGAAGCAGTTAAATATAGAACTGGATAAAATGTTAAAGTTAGGTGTAGTTGAACCATCACATAGCGATTGGTGTTCGCCAGTTCTTTTAGTTAAAAAGCAGAATGGAGAATATCGGTTTTGTTTCGATGGGCGAAAACTAAATTCAGTAACCAAGCACGATTCTTATCCCATAAATCATATCGATAGGATATTAAATACTCTTCCTAATGCAAAGTATATTTCGTCTATAGATTTAAAGAACGCGTTTTGGCAGATACCGTTAGACGAAGAGTCTAAAGAGAAAACCGCCTTTATAGTACCTGGTAGAGGTTTATTTCATTTTTGCGTGGTACCGTTTGGCCTTTGCAATTCTGCTCAAGTCCAACAGAGGCTGATGGATAAAGTTTTAGGTCCTGATTTAGAGCCCTTCGTATTTGTTTATTTGGATGACACAATAGTAGTATCTCCCACTTTTCGGCAACATGTTGAAATCCTTAGAGAAGTAGCAAAACGTTTAAAAGGCGCGAATTTAACAATTAATTTAGAGAAATGCAAATTTTTTTGCAATTCGCTTAACTATTTAGGTTTTATTGTAGATGAAAATGGATTAAGGACTAATCCAGAAAAAGTAGATGCCATGATTAATTATCCCCGCCCGAAAACAAGTACCGAAATAAAAAGGTTTATAGGTATGTGCTCATGGTATAGACGTTTTATACCACATTTTTCAAGTTTAGTTTCCCACTTAATGATCTGTTAAAAGGTAAAAAGAAACGTCAGCAAATTAATTGGAGTGATAAGGCAGAAAATGCTTTTATAAATATTAAGCAAGCTTTAGTTTCGGCACCTATTTTAGCTACTGCTGATTTTAAGCTACCATTTACAGTTCAGTGTGATGCTAGTGATACCGGTTTAGGTGGTGTTTTAACACAAATTCAAGGGGGTGAAGAAAAAGTAATTTCTTATGCGAGTAGAAGCATGTCGAGAGCTGAAAGAAACTATACAGTGACAGAGCGCGAACTTTTGGCTCTCATTTTAGTATAGAAAGGTTTAGACCGTATATCGAAGGAACAAAATTTACAGTAATTACCGATCATTTTAGTTTATTGTGGTTACGAAACATGAAAGAACCCACTGGTAGATTGTGTAGGTGGAGCTTAAAGCTTCAACAATATGATTTTGATTTAGTCCATCGTAAAGGTAAATTAAATGTAGTACCAGACGCTCTTTCTCGTATACCCAACGTAGTTGACGTCCTTACTTTTGATATGAAAAATTTAGAGAAATATTATGTTAGTTTGAGGGAAAGAATAAATAGAGATCCTGACAAATATCCACAATGGAAAGTAGAGGGCGATAGTATTTACAAACATATAGCTGCAAAGATTCCGTTGCGATCTAATTTATCCGAGTGGAAATTATTAGTTCCAGAAGCACAACGAAAACTGTTCTTAAGTCGTGTCATGATGAGCCAACAGCTGCTCATTTTGGGTTTTATAAAACATTAAAGCGTTTAGCAGAAGAGTATTATTGGCCAAAAATGCGTGAAGACGTATTAAAGTATGTTAGGTGTTGTAAAGTATGTAATGCGCAAAAGGTTTCTAACCAACCTCCATATGGGTTGATGGGTCGAGAGAAAAATGTTCAATTTCCTTGGCAAATTATTTCTACTGATATTATGGGACCATTACCTAGGTCTAGTGGAGGCTTTTCTTATTTATTAGTAGTTACCGATTGGCTAACTAAATATGTACTTTTGCAACCGTTGAGACAAGCTACTGCTTCTAGTATAGCGCGTTTTATTGAAAACCAAGTATTTTTAGTATATGGAGTACCACAGTTTGTCATTTGTGACAACGGTTCTCAGTTTGCGGGTTCAGTATTTAAGAAGTTGTGTGCCGAGTACAAGGTCCAAAAGATCTGGTACAACGCCCGTTATCACGCGCAGGTGAATTTTACAGAGCGTGTGAACAAAACGTTAGGTCCAGCTATACGCAGTTACATTACCGATAATCATCGTCATTGGGATAAAAATATTCATAAAATTGGCTTTGCGATAAGAACTGCAGTACATGAGGTTACAGGATATAGTCCTGCGTTTTTAAATTTTGCTCGAAACGTACCCTCGTCAGGAAATTATTACGGTCAAGTTTCTTCTACCAAAGGTATAGAACTTCAGCCGGTAGAAAGAAAAGTAATAGTTGACGAATTTAGCGATTTTGGCAAAATAATGAACAATGTTCAAGAGCGCATTTCTAATGCATACAAACGAAATGCATCGCGGTATAATTTGAGAAGACGTGAAGTCGAATTTAACGTAGGCGATAAAGTTTGGAAGAGTAATAAAGTACTCTCTAGCGCGGCAAATCAGTTTTCGGCTAAACTTGCGCCAAAATACACATTATGTACAGTTGTTAGAAAAACTGGTAAATTAGTTTACGGATTAAATAATAGCGATGGTAGCGACGCCGGAGAATGGCATGTGAAAAACTTAAAACCGTATTATGGTTCTAATTCAGATGTTTCAGTAGGATAACACTGATAATATTTTTTTTTTTTGAAACTATATATTTTTAGTTAACAACAAATTATGTTTTGAGTTCCTTTTTGATAGTTTAGATAGTTTAGCTTTTGAGTAAGAGATTATGAGTAGTACTTTTAAAAGTACAAGTTTTTCTTTTTTGTTTCTCCTGATTTTCAGGAAAGTTTTGTAATTTGTTAACTTAGAGTTAAACTTTATAGTTGAGTAAGAGACTGAGTTTCTAGTTGAGTTAATCCTTTTATTTTGAGCACTTACAACTTTGCATTCAGTTGTAGTTATTTAGTTGAGTAAATATAGTTATTTTTGAGCACTTACAACTTTCTAATAAGTTGTGATTATTTAGATAGAGATTTTCTTTTGAGCACACAACTTTGTGATAAGTTGTGTTTATTTAGTTGAGTGGATTATTGTGGTTCCGTATTTTTTAAGAGGTTTCTCTTAATATTTACGTTTTGTTTTGGTTCACAGTTAAAATAAAATCAATTCTTCGACTTTATTTTATTTTCTTTAGGAGGAGGTAGTGTAACGTTTTATTTTTATTAATAAATATATTTTTGGACAACACCTCGTAATTGCGCTGATTATTTGTGTTTCGGCGCATAGACATTAATTTTGAATATAGCGCAGCAATAATTTGTTGCTAAAGCGATATGCCTTCGATATGGTTTAGAGAGAATTTTGATTATTTATTATATTAGTTCGAAACACAGCAAATGTTCAGAAACGAACTAAATTTTTATTAAATAGAAGCCGACCATCTGGTAATTATACTTTTTGTTAAATTCGTCTCTCTAAATCCAAGCAACATTTTAGGCTTTCACTAAGACTTCAATCGAGATTCACTAGACTTCAACCTGCTGACTTCAATTTTGCTTCAATCGTGATTCAATTGGAATTCACTTCCGCTTCACTTTGGAATTCACTTCCGCTTCAATTTGGCTACACAATTTGGTTTCAATCCGATTTTGATATTTTGTTGGGTTAAATGGAAATTAGCGTTATCTTGTATCCAGTTTCACGGAATCTGGTCCTTTTGTTTAAAACCATTTATGGAGGAATTTCTTTTGGAACCGAAACCTTCATGAGATTTGGATGTATTTGGAAGTCGTATCAAGTTGCAGAAATCAA
This sequence comes from Lycocerus yunnanus, assembly GCA_036346125.1. Taxonomy (NCBI): domain Eukaryota; kingdom Metazoa; phylum Arthropoda; class Insecta; order Coleoptera; family Cantharidae; genus Lycocerus; species Lycocerus yunnanus. The sequence continues at coordinate 3,159,360 of JARFIX010000017.1, forward strand.
CAACACGTACGATAAGGTCAGACAATTATATGCTTATTTTTTTTGTCGCCGAATTCTTGCGCCGATTACACACCGAAGCGTCGTACACCGATCAACATTAAATTATCAATCACCGATAAGATCCACCAGTCAGATTTGTTCAAGTTCAAGAAGAAACAAAACTTTGAGACGATTTTTTTTGAGTTTACATACCACATTTTGTGAACAGGTATATAGCTATATACGCGTGGGTAAATAATCAATTTTGTAATTATTTACATGTTAAACTTGCAGCACAGTTTATCTTCGATTTGTTAATGAATTTGACTGTAAAAATTTCTTTAGTAAACTTTTGTTGTTTTACGTTTATGAAAGACTAGTCAATTTGATAATTTGCGTTTACCTAAAACTTCTGGCGCCCTACATTATTCTTTTTTGAGTAATCCACGACTCGCTCTACGACACCATCTGAGCTGCCGTTCGCAATTTAGTGGAAAGTCTTGGAGGATTGGAAACCCTCCAGGACGGTGCAGCAGATAAAGAAAAATTATAAATTTAAATTAAAAATAATTACAAAATATTATATAATTGTAAACCAAAAAGGTAGCTGTATAGAAGCCTAAGAACTGCGGTCATCCGAGTTTTAAATTATTAATTAGGCAGGTGAAAAGCAACACCACGAAAACCACAAAATCTTTTCTCAAAAAATCTTTGTTGGTATAAAGGAAGCCGGAGACGAAGTTCTTAATTCCATCCAGAATGTGAATCAAACATATTGGGATAAAATGATTCCGTCTTTGTTGAATCATTTAATCTTCGATCTTCAAGTTGCAGTGCATAACTTTCAACAAATTGAGGTAAAAGTTAAACATACTTTTGATAAAAATAATTATATTGTATTTTCAGATTAAAGCTAAAGCTGAGAAATCAGTAAAAGCGGATTTGCAAAGTATTATTAATACTTTCAGCAAAATTGCGTATGAATTGCAACAAGAATTGGGTAAAGATTTGGATATTCCAAAATCATTTCTGGAAACCTACATTCCACAAATAACTGATGCAACTGAAATTTTGTTGACCGTTATTGAAGACGACAAACTTCATGGTATTTTTGAAAGTTTTTAAGTTTAAAATAAATGTAACGTACTTGTTTATAGAATATAAAGAAGAACAAGTTGAAATATTAAATGGAATATTAGTAGCTTTGAATCTAGTTTCCACTACACTTCAAATGGAAAAGTCGGAGGCAATTAAGATTTCCGTTGAAAGAAAAGTAGAACAGCTTAACCGAGTTCTTGATGATATCGATTATAACAATCCAAATGCTTTAGAAAATCTTAAGCGACACGTCAAACGTGCAAATGTGCAAACTCCTAAGATAGTTCACCATCTCTTTAAACAAGTGAAGTTGAATTATCTTTAGGGCCAACCAGGAATTTTACTAGTTTTATTTTATTTTTAGAGTAACAATTACAATGGGAAATTAAAATTTGAAATATTGAAAACTGCTGATTTAATACATCTTGCATGTGGCAAAATAAACTCTGATCTGGAAGAATCGAGGGATGCAAGAGAAGCGGTAATTCATATTAGATATATTTATAATCATTGTTTCAGTGTAATGATAAGAATAATTGAATATTTGGTTGCCGAAAGTACAAAATTACAAGGTAAAGCTTTAAAGGTTACAACTGAGCGTATTATATTTATAATAAATTTTAGTTCCTGATAATGTAGTAACATTAGCCAGATATTTGGGTAACCAAACCATTGCAATTGTGACCAGGGATATTGAATATCTTCGTTCTGATACCGTCGTTTCGGCTAAAAGTTAACGAAATATGATAATCTGCAAAGCATTTGGCTGCAAATTCATATGCGAAAAATAGTTATTTATTAGTGGGTAAAATTAGAAATAGAAAATAATAAAATTCTTGAAATTATATTTATGTATTATTATCATTTCTTAGATAAGAAGGTAGAAGAAGATAATCACTAATACTATTTCAACTAGACCAAAGTTGATTTTTTAATTACTTTGGTGGAAAATAAAAAGTGCAACTTTTATTTCTATTTTTCGTGTTGATTCGCAACGGGGTCCTAGATTAAAATGTAAGCTGGAAAATTTTAAAATTTTATAAAACTTTAATTTTTAAAATATTTAAATTTAACATAATATACAAAACAATAATTCAAGTTTGCGAAGGTGGGTATGGCATATTATGTTAATAACCAACATTAAAAAGTTTCCAAATGCAAAGTTGGTTATTTACCGTAAATCGAAAAACTTGAAAGTAAATTCTTTACATTCTTATGAAGCAACATGATAATTTTGAAAAACATAAAATAAACCCGAACATAATTTTAGATTAATCTGCTTGTTTTATTGTAAATATAAATAAAAAATTGTTGTTGATAATTGCACAATTTATAAACTTTATAAAAATATCCAGATCTGTAAACAACCTGAAAATAATAATTATCATTCATTGCAGAAATACGATAATGCTGAACCAAAATTAGTTAAATAATTTATATGTATTTCTCTCGAATATGTTGTTAATTTAAACTTCTTCTTGGTCCTTATAATTGAAAATGCTCTTAAACTTTTACAAAATAACAAGTTCCGAGATATCTTTATAAAGTTTAAAGAATAATAATTCTTAGTAAAATTAAAATATCGCAAATCCAGTTGTCAGACGTGTACCAAAGTTTAGAATTTTAAAACATTTTTTAAACTGTTTTATATTTTAATGACGACATTAAGCATTCAATATCTTTACCAAAAGAAATTACAGAAACACCTGGAAAATACGACAACAATGAATGATATTAACAAAGAGTGGAACAATATAAAAAAGTGCATGGATAGAGCATCCCAAGAAGCGCTAAGAACAAAAAAGAAAAACAGAATAAAAAAAACCTAGAGATTTGGAACCTAGAAATAACAGAAGCCATAAAGGAACAGGAAAAAGCTTACAAGGAACATTTACAAAAGAACAAAAAACCTAACAAAAGAAAAATACAAAGGAAAAATAACACGCAAAAAGCTTAATCAGAAAAGCACACATGCACACACTATCCATCAAACTTGACTACTGAGTGCTTGCATAAATCGAAAGTAACATCCGAATGAAAGAAACCCAAGTGGTATTAATATTCCAGAAAAGAAATAGAAAGAGCTACCAAAACTACCGAGGAATAAACCTGCTCAACAGTGCATACAAGATATATATCAAAATTACAAACAAACGAATGCAAAATATAACAGATGCCCTTATATCTGAAGAACAAAATGGTTTTAGAATAGGCCAATCATGCATTGACAATGTTTTTGTAATAAAACAGATAATAGAAAGACAAACAGAAATTAATCTCAAAACACATATTGCATTTCTAGACTTCACAAAAGTCTTTGATAACAACAACCGACGAAAGCTTTTTGAAATACTGCAAAAGCGAGGATATCAGTCATCGGAGAGTCGTATACAGTGAAAGCTCTCCTAACGGCACTGTCTCCCATATGCGGACGTAATACTCTAATATACGGACAAATATCAACAAGACGGATATATTATGTGTTATTATGCGTCTCTGTAGTACGTATTTTTTTAATGTACTGATTTGGGGAATTACTGATTTTCCGTTTTCCGATCGGGTGATTCCCCATATGCATATAACTGAGCATCTCAGTACTGCCAATGAGTGAATGGCTGGCACAATTCGACCGCAAAATGTGTATTGCTAAGAGAAAGATTTTGCTGCTCTTAGATAATGCAGGATCCCACCCACGTGAAATGTGTTTGAAAAATATAAAAATTATTTTTCTCTCACCTAACACCACATCAGTATGCCAGCCGTTAGATCAAGGTAATATTCAAAATTTTAAGTTTAATTATAGAAGCTTAATTTTAAAATGTATTTTGTTTAAAATGGATGACACACACTTCATCTAAACTTTTCAAATCAATTAATATTTTGGAGGCGATTTATTTCATAAAAACAGCATGGATCAACGTTACCCCTACTATTATAGCGAATTGTTTCAATAAAGCAGGCTTCAAGAAAAGTGACTGTGCAATAAATCAAACCTGGGAACCAGAAGACGATTTACCTTTGGCGACATTGTTAGATTTTATGAAAATGTTAGAGATGTGCAAAACATACAAGGTCAACAAGTGAATCATTTGGATTTTGCTAACATGAATAACCTAATCATTACTGAAGATTTGATAAATAAAATTTAGTAAGTGAATATGAGCCCGAAGATCAGATGCAAGAAGATGCAAGTGAAGATGAATTTGCTTTCAACCCGGTTAAAAATGTAGAAACTCATTATCAGAAATTATAGTATAAAACTTAATATTTTAGCCCTCTTAGTTTTAATTTCTCTTATAGGAGGAAACCTCTCATGAGCGGTATATCAAGACACTACAATTGAAATAAACACAGGACTCTCTTTAACAAAAACAATTACAACCAATAAAGATCTAAGACAAGGGTGTAGCCTTTCACCTACTTTGCTTAATATAATATATTTGGACAACATGATAAGAAAATGGAAAGACCAAACTAAGAAAGACTAAACCCTGAAAGGAATTAGAAGTTTATTTAATTGAAAAACACAGTTTGGTCAAAAAGTGGACTTTCAATATTTGTGGTTTAACCCATCGTATTAGTTATTATTATACGAGTATTATATCAGCAGTATAGCGTAAAGCATACACGGGTCGACTAAAAAGCGTAAGTCGCGGTTCGAATCCTGCTCGCGTTAGATACATTGCTGGGATCAAAAGGTTCAATATCAATCTGTGGACTATTGAGAAGGAAACGGAAAACCACCCAATGAATTATATTCCCTAGAAAATGTATCTTGGTTTTGGCCAAGTTGTCGGTTTCTGACAAGGAGGACACCATGAAGAAAAAAAGAATTATATCTTTACAATATAGGAAGTTTTCCGTGGCTCTGCAATAAGCTGCAGTTTTATAATATGAACAAAAGTAGTACAAATTTTTTTCTGAAATCGGCCATACTTGATCAATTACTGCAACTTTTCGGCGCAGGAAAGTAAACCATTACCGGACTCACGCAGTAAAGGCCAGACCACTCTGATATTATAATATTACAACACATCGTCATCTGTCATTGCAGGATCAGGCTATCAAAACTATGGCAACAGCAGAAATACGCCTTATTTGATTTTATTTAATTTTAATTGTGATTAGCCATAACTAAAAATCGAACTATTGAATTCGATTAATCTCGCGATTTCAGAAAAAATAGTATTCTATACACGTCAAGAAAGTGTCTACCTGACACGGCGACAATTAAAGTACTCGGCCGCGTAGCGGCCTCGTACTTCAATATTGTCGCCTAGTCAGGTAAAGAATCACTTTCCTGACTTTCATGTAAATAGCTATTTTTTGAAAATAGCTGCTCTGCTACTTGATCAAGTGTCAGTACTTTCATGGAATTTTTTTTGAACAAGATACATTCCATTAATAATATTTACTGCTTTACTAGGAATTTTTTGAGTAGTTTTAAAATCTTTGCTCAGAATTCGAATAAGTTTTGACCGAGCAGTGATAGTTTTATCGCGAATAACTAAGAACCACGGAAGAAGTTCTAGAACCTAGAAGATAGGAAACAACAGTTTTCCTTCTTAATGATAGCCATCTGTAACAACAGATATCTGTCTATTTTGATAACAAATTCTATTTTTTAGCTTCAAACTTTTTTTTCGAAAAGTAATTCGGTAGAGCAGAGGTTCTTAACATGCGGAAAGGTTCGCGGAGCTATTTTACTGGGTTGCCATAAAGGAAAACTTAAGAAGTTTTATTTGGGTGTAAAATTCACATTGAATTAAATGAAATAATTGTGTTTATGTTTTGTGTTCAACTCAATCTTTCTCTTAGCTCTGCTTCGTAAATTACACTAGTGTTTACTTTTTTGCGTGGAATCATTAACGACTTGAGAATTTTATTGTCAAATAAAATTAGTTTTTGTCCCAAAATAATCTTTAATCGACTTGAAGAATTGATTTATTTCAGATATACAACTTTTTCTACATAACTTTGTAACAAAACTCGTTTCACCTCATTTTAACTTACAACGTTAATTAATCAATCTCCTTATTACAGCCCTGTTCCGCTAAGAATAATTTAATGTCCAAGTTTTTAACAAGGCGTCCATCAACAATAGGCCTGTCTAGCCAGCTGGTACCTTTAGTGGGAATTTATTATAATATCTTTTCCTTGAGCTTTTTCCCAAAAAACCCAACTTTAACTGCACTTTGCTTATTGGTAGTTGACGCATTTAAGTGCCAAGCCGCGACCGTCCCAACCATTATCATACAAACGTATTCGGTGAGATTATCGCAAAATTAATGTACCGACTTCATTCAATCGCCGCCAATTAAAAAAAAAAATTAAATTTAACTTAAACTTAGTTATCGTATTAAACATCACAGTTAATTTCAAGAAACATTTGGTGCAATATATGCACGTTTATGTGTTAATTATAAGTATAATTACTTTAATCGTAAAACTTATTAGACTGTACTTGTATCATCTTTTAGTTAGTGAAAATTGGTATACCTATTCATTGCGTACATTGTCAGTCTTGATACCTGAGTGCTATCCTCGTTATCTATCGTAACTGCAAGACATTCCTCAGGCTAGTGCATGGGCCATTAACTGATCCAGGCGGTAAGCCGTTTAATTGTTTGATAATGAATTTTGTTTGTGTTTGCTTTTACATTTTAGGCTAGGTTTTATTTTTATTACATGTTAGTTAAGGTTTCAGTTTTTGTTAATATAGTTTTAAATATATTATCCCCTTTTAATTTTATTGCGTTTTAATTACCTAATTGTAATCAATGTAGAAACATCGCGTGGCCTACCACCGTTGATTTCTCCAAACGCTAGCCTTTTTGCTAGCTTTTCAGCTTGTTTCAACTTTATATTAAACTTCCTACAATATATAGTTCTAGCCAATTTGGACGTATGGCATTCAGTTCTGAGAAGCACCCAGTAATTTCAATATTGCCAAAATCCAACGGTTCCAATCAAAAAACTTTCAGAATAATTACTTACACTCCGTGGTTCGTACCAAATGAAGTAATCCGCTATGATCTCCAAATACCAACTGCTGGGGAATGTATCCAAGCATTTGGCACCCGATACTAGGAACGCGTCAAAGATCATCCCATCTCCCTTGCAGTACACCTTCTCGCTACCCACCGTACCAACGGGCTCAAACCCCACAATCCGCTGAATTTGTCTCATCGTTTTTAAATCACATTATAATGTCACATAAGCATGAATTATAATCATTAAAAATCAATAACAGACTCAACTACCAAAGGAGTGCGCTATTGTGCGTACTCCTCCTATGTCAAGTTGTATATTTATTTATTCGTTGTACATATCTTTTGCTTAGTGTCTTTTGACAGATTGTAAAATTAAATAAAAATTAATAAAAAAAATACAAAGTGCAACATTTTTAATGACTTGATAAAATAATTAAATATTTTGTTTTGGAAATGAAAATTAGTATGAATTCTTTAGCGTTAAAACTAGGTTTAAAACTAGGACTAAATCTTGCGTTTTAAAGTAATTTCACTATTAATGTAAATTTTTAGTTTACATAACCGCAAAACCGACTAAATTGTTATTAGTTTCAGGTTAATTCTTTTTTTTTCTAAAATTTATAAAGAAATGCATTTCCTTGCCAATAAATTCTTTTTTTTCTCGCTTTTATTTCTCTTTTTAATACACGGAAATCAATCTATTAACTTAAAACTCCACATTAAATATTTACAGTGTATTTTATACATTGAATATTATGTAATATGTTTTATTAATATATTATTTAATAATAAACATAAGAATACAGATAATTATAAATATGCTAAAAATTAAACAAAATTAGATAGTATAAATACAAATGCGATACTGATTGAGCAGTACTTTGGTTCAAAATTTTCCAATTTATTGATGTTAGCTACACAATTTTTTGTGGCAATTATGTCTGTAAGTAAATTTTTTTATTATTTACTTTAATCCATCCAAACAACATGTTTACATTTTAATATTTTTTTTATATGTAATTCTTATTATTAAAGAAATTAATATTTTTTTCTATAGTACACGTTGTAGTGCGTTAAAGTGTTCATTCCATTGAAAATAAGTGACACGTACAAGTGACACTTTAATCGGAAAAGTAGATAAAGTAGCACTTTAATAACAAGGGTAGATAATAGCTATTTATGATACTAGTGTGTTAATTGCAAATAAATCACGTAAGAAAAATGTTAGCCTGCAACCCCTTGGCGTGACTTACTTGTAATATAACACACTAGTACCATAAATAGCTATTGTTTGCAATTAAAATCAAAGTGTGTTAAAAAATTAATAATTAATGTCAAACAATAATTTTATTTGAAGTTGGGATATCTTACATTTATTTTCAATTGAGATTTTCTTCAACATCTACTATAGAAAAAAATTAAATTTTATACAGAACGATAAAATTTAATTATCGACTCCCGAGAAATAATTAACTCGCAACTTTGTCGATCTGCAATTAATAATTTCCGCCCGTCGATAAAATTTTATGTTATTGTCATATAGTATTACATAGGGTAAGAGTGGGTCAAACAGACACTCTAAGGGTTTTATAGTTATATTTAATAAAAGCAACATAATATTTAAGAACTAATTATTTGGTTTGATATCTCAATTATTAAGCTAACAAATGATGAGATTAAAGTTGAAAAAATAGAAACAGTTTTGAGAACTTAACCTAAAACAAACATAAGTGAAAATGTCCGTCTGCCCCACACTCCTGGGCAAACGGACATAAGGTTTAATATACGTTATAAATAGTTAAATTCGCACTTTTAGTCGCAATGAATGATGATAAGAACGCTATTCAACTTATCAGCTGAATTAAGAGCCATTTTATCTTTATTTACAGCAATTATGACAAGATTCATATTTTCTTGATTCCACGAGCTTCCACGAGCTCCTCTCTGTAGTTCTAATCCGGATCTGTACCATTTTCTGTAAACATTGTTTAAAAAAGCATAAATACTGTACTATCCGGTTCAATCAATATCAATCAATCAATATCAATTTCAATCAATATGTCCGTTTGCCCCGCATCGGAATTTTTTTAAATTCAAAATCTAAATAAATATTAATATTAGGACAATGAAATTACGTGGCAGTAATTCCAAAGACACTTGGTTTTAATTGACCTAACTATAAGTTTTAAATTTTTACTAAAATACTTAGATTCTAAATAATTTCTAACAAAATATAACAACACGTTAATTTTTACTTACATTTCCTATCACTCCTCACTTTTAACATGCAATAATAGCCTTAGATTGGAAAAATTTTAACAAATTACTTTCTTATTAATTACCTCAAATGTCAACGACACTAGTAATACTGCAATAATAACGCGGCGCCTTTTCTGAAAAACTTACGAATTTTTTCTAAAAAATGTCCGTTTGCCCCATGTCCGTTTGACCCCATCTTAGCCTACTATAAAATAACTATTACTAAATTAAAAAGTCAAAGCTTTAACAATAATATTTGCTTGTTTTCAAAATGTCTGGAGGTCATCTTAACATCAAGTAAATTGTTAAAATATTTTATATTATTGGATCATTTTAGGCATCAAATTTTCCTAGGAATTATGAACAACATATCAGTTTTTCTGAAAAACTAAGCATTGAAATTAAAAACATCGGCCAAGATATTGTAAACCAAATTGGCAACAATAATCTGGATGCAAAAACATCGAACCAGTTATTTCTCAAACTAATAAATCTAATAGTTAGAGATATTTTAAATATAATTCCTGATTTACAAGAAATTGTAGTATGTACATGTTTATAACGTAGAGATATTAAATTAGTAATTTATTTGCAAAAATTTCCAGATTAAAAGTAATAAAAAAGAAAGAAGTAATGCCGATTTAAAAATGGTTATAAAAACATTAGCACAACATTGCAATGAAATGGTACAAGATTACGACTCGAGCAATCTTAAGAAAAAATTTTTAATGCTTGTTCAAAATATTATTTTAGAATCTGAAAGTTTATTTAATGTAATTAAAAACGACGATCTTCATAGTAAGTAATATTTTTAACTTGGTGGATGGCAGCACGGTGGTTTTGAAAATAGTTTATGGTTAACTGTTTTGATATAAAAAAAACTAAAAGTAGACATACACGTTTTCTGAAAGTTTAATCTGAAAACATAAATTTCGAAATCAAAATTTTTTAGACAATTGAAATAACTTTTTTAAAAATTAATCAATCAGACAGCGGCAAAATAAAAAAATCAGAAATATATTTGGTTTCTTCGTTCACCTATCTCTAGGTAAAGAAATATGGCAGCCAAAATTCAAATTTTAAACATCAAATTTATATAATAAGAAGGTATAACATTAAGGGTTCTGTATCACAATATAAATAAAAAAGTGGAACCTAATGATCACAGTTCCTTAGGCTTCTAACTATTATTTAATTGTAAACCAGAAAGGTAGCTGTATAGAAGCCTAAGAACTGCGGTCATCCGAGTTCCACCTAGTTTTGTAAAACTGTTTTCAAAATTTGACGAAATAATGATAAGATACATTATTTCAGTTGATAACACAATTTTAACAATTTTATAAACTTAGGTTTCAAACACGAACTTGTTGAAATTTTAAAAGAAATTTTATACACGATTGATGTCACCGGGCTAGAATACAAACTCAAAACTGCAGTCAGCAAGAATTAAAAAGTAAAGTTGAAGCTATACAGAAGGAATATTTTAACGATATATCTGCAATCAAAAACAGCAGTTTAGAGAATTTAAAAAACGTAGATATCCACATCAAGCACACTGTTAAATATAAATACCAAATAGCCAACTACCTAAGTAAAGTGGTAAGTTTGCGCACTTTTTGTTAACAAACTTCTGTTTCTTCTAAATTAATTGATTAATTCTATAATTTTATAATTTGCAGGCAAGTAACTATGATAATGAAATACAACGCAAAATATTAGAAGCAGCTAATTTAATGAATTTAGCCAATGCTACTTTCTCGTCTGAAAGTGAAAAATGTAAAACTGACCAGGACGCAATAGATACACTTAAAAATGCTTCTATAAATTGTTGGAATTCTGTTTCAGGACTATTGCAGTTTATCGATAGTGACCTGGAAAACCAAAAAAGCAATAATTTTTAAATTTGTACTACTATTATCATTTTAACCACAATTTTTACAGATGCCGAAAATTTGAAAGATTTTGCAATATATTTAGTTAGCTATGGTTTTGTTGTAAATAAACAACTTGGAAAAAGTGTTAAAAATGATAGTTTGTTTGCTCAGTTAAAATAAATATTAGCACGGAGACAGATTTGTTATAAAATTAGGTAAGGAGCCTTACCAAATCAAGATTACCATCCTTATTTGGATTTTTAACATTGACAATCTAATCTTCTAATTACAGCTATTGGTTTTATTGACCTGGGAAACTGTAAACATTTTGATTATTTAAAAAATTATCGATGGCAAGATTTTAAGTTTCATCCTGGTATTTTTGCTAGTTTATTGCTTTTTACCAATTTATTGCTAAGTATATGGAGATATTGTGTTCTAGAAAGGATAGTTAAAATTTAGAGAATTATTGATATTTTATCTATGCTTGTTTTAGTTTTTATGTACAATTTTTGTGCAGTTTCTTTAACATTAAACGAGAATATTTTGAACACGTGTGTTTATTTTTATTATTTCGTAAGTTACAACCTTGCATTTTATCTGCAAACCACTGAGTGAAGCTGCACGGCTGTAATGCTAACAGCATCAATTGCAAAACTGCAAAAACTATTACAATCAGAACATACAAGTAAATGGAATCGGAAGTTGAATCCTTTATGATGTAACACAGAAAGAAATAGATCAATTACTTAACTACGGAAGAGAAGATTAGAAAATACGCAAGAAAAAATATAAAGAGATCAAGACTAAGAAGACAAAAGGTAGGGCACAAACAATATTGTTTAATAGCCAATAGCAATCAACAAAATTACACGAAAAGATAAATATAGACGTCATTTTTCATTAGAAAAATCGACAAAAATCGACATTATTTATTGAAAAAAATAATGAAAACCTTTTTGAGCCAGTCAGTGATTTGTGGCAATCTAGGTCTTTAGTCTTAATTACAATCTTCAATCCGATGGGAATACTTTAAATCAAATTTTTAATTTTTTATTTAAGCAAGATTTAGTGTAAAATACTCTGTGATTCCATGTAAATTAGACCAAGTGCAGTTTTTATTATATTATTAACCGTCTTGAAAATTGCTTGAATATGAAGTAAAAACAACTATTTATTATTTAACCATTTTTGTAATTATGTGCACTACGGGGTGCTTGTTAGATTATACAATGAATGGGTCGGGAGAAATATTTTTCTAATATTTATTGTTGCAGACGACTTTTTGCCTAATATGAATTCTATTTATGTCCAAAAGATCTTATTTTGATAGATCTGCATAATTAAAAAAATACAAATTTGTACCGACTTTTATTATTTTGGAATATTCTGGTTTTCCAAATTTTTTTACTAGACTAAAGTTGTAACCCCTTAAATTTGCTATGCAAATTAGGCCGTTGGATTTTTTGTAAGTAGTTTTGTTTAAAAGATAAGAGGGTTTGCATCAAAAACGAAATAAAAGAAAACTTGGAATTTTTTAACATTTCTTCTCTTAATTTAATTGATAACTCGAAATACGTTGATTCTAGACAATAAGAGGTTATAGTTTGTAGATAAGCAAATAATCTTTAAAAAATAACTAATTCATTAATACTATAAAATCAATAGTTACGGTGCTATAGCCGTTTGAAAGCAGACGTTAAAAAAATTGTTTTAAAGAGGAATACCCCCAAGGGTTTGAATTAGAACAAAAATTTTATTTAAAAATATGTCTTAGAAAAGCGTCTTCTATCACCACCTCAAAGATTCTTCACGGTCACGGGGACACCCTGTATATAAAAAGATAAGCCTTTTAATGCAACTCTTTTATGCAACTAAAAAAATTGGAATAGAAACAATATTGAGTTTTATGGAACTCTTTCATTTGATTTTTTACACAGAAAGATTTTTGTCGAAAAACGTGTAGAAAGAAGTATTGTAATCGAAGGTTTTTTTATTGACATGACATTACGAGCGAGAAAAGCCCGAGAGCACAGAAGGCGGGAGGGCAGACCACAAATTGGCCAGCGGGAAGAAGTGTAGTCTAGTAATAAGTCTAGTCTAGTCTAGTAATAGTAATAGAGCCATACAGTCCTGATTGAAATTAGGCTGTCTTTTGCAAGATTTATAAATGTATTTTCTGATGTGGATTAGTCCTTATTTCTTTTACATTCCGTAATTATTATACAATTCACTTCCTAACTAAATTCTATTATCTCTTCGCCTGCATTATTACGTTATCAATATAATAAATATTATATCGCTGTTGATGTAATAAAGCTCTACTCTTGCCGTATTCTCTTGTTTTGATTTAAATTGACTAGCGTACGCTTTAAAATCGCCGCCGCTCCTATTTAGCTAAAGATTTTCACTTGAGGTTACAAAATATTTCAAACCTCGCGCTGGCTGTCAAGAACTGCACCTGGGAGAGGTGAAGCATAGATGCTTTGTAATATTGTCTGAATATACATAATCCACCAATATTGGCAATCCATAGAAAATCGTTTTTACAAAAATTGTATCAATGGCATATGCCATTTATACACCTTGTGCTCTGCAAATATTTTAAAATTTTCAATACACTATAGATTATACATACACATGAACATGTAACACCTTAGTATTAAATCAGTATTTAATTTAATAAAATTTTAATGTTGTTCCAATATTGGGAGTTCGCAAAATATTCATTCGATATTGTAACCTTATATTTTGCAACAATATTGATTTTAAATATGGTCCCAATATGCATAACAAATAATTTTACCAATATACAGATTATACAGGAACAGAATATAAAGATTGCACTGCAATATCAGTATTGGCTGTAGATTGACAATATTGCACTGATGTTCAATATTTGATCAATATAACGCCAAGCTATGAGGTGACAATTAATTGTGATCATTGTTTTAACTTTTCTGGTATAAAAATTTCTATTATTGAATACGCCATTTGATTTTAAGTTTTTGTGCTCTGAATGTCGTGTTTATTATGATTGAAAATATAATAAAATATGAATAAAAACCAAAATTATAAGTTGGAAACAAGGAATCGACGAGGAAATATTGGCAAAAGATCTGGAAAAGGAACTTTGTTTAGACAGAGTCAAAGTTAATTTAGAAAATTTTAACCTAACCATGACCAAAATGGAAGTTCTTGCAGAACAGCGCATAAAGTGCACTTTATTGAAATTATTTATATTATTAACCTTTGAAATTAATATTAATTCAAATTTTTAAAAATTATAAGTTTAAATGAACAATAAAACGAAACATTATTTGTAAGCTTTCAGCAATGGTTACTGCTGTCATCAGACATTTAATAATGAAAGCTGAAAGCTTACAAATAATGTTTCGTTTTATTGTTCATTTAACCTATAATTTTAAAAATTTGAAAGTGCACTTTACACAAAGGAATTTTTTTATGCAATCGATCCCTGCGATTAGTTAGCAGGGAATTTTTGCCAGGCGCAAAGTTGCTGCGACTTGTTGCATGTTCACTTTATACGAGGAATTTATGTTTTATGAGAAAACCATGCAATAAATGACATATTTGCTGCAATACCAACCTACAGAATCAACTTGAAAAGTTACTAATCAGCTTGCATTTTTGAAATAGTTGCAATTTTATAAAAAATGTTCAAAAATAAAATAAAAATAATTTATTTTATAACAAACTTTAACAAGCACTTGGTTGTAGGTCAAGAAACTGTAAAATGACAACATAATGTAGTTTTAACATATTTTTCAAAACATCTTTAAGTTGGCAGTACAAAATCGCACAAAAATCCTCTCGTGTAAAGTGCTCATAACAAGATAATCCAGTCCTTCTGTAAGTTAAATACATTTAGCTGGTGCGTTTTTTTGGTTTTAATAATATATTTAATAATAAACAAATCATTACTTAAAAATTTAGTATATAAGTATAAATATGTTTGCTATGAAGCTAAACAAAACAATATTGTCTGATATAATTTTGATATAAAAACAAAAGCACTGCTGATAGAGTCGTACTTTGGTTCAAAGTTTGTCTTTTATTGATTGCTGATTAGTACACAATTTTTGTGGTGATTATGTCAGTAAGTAGATTTCCTTATTTCACTAACCCATCTAAATAGATCTATACATATTATGTAACTATCTTTAAATAGGAAAATTAACTATATAAATTAAATTAGGTAATAAGAATTTATATAAAACTCATTATATGTTATATATTTATTTTAACAATTCATGAAAGACAAAAGTGAGCTTTGATACGGCTACGTTTAATACGACTAATATTTAAATGAATTAAAAAGCTAATAACAAACAAACTGAGCCTATCTAAATCATTTGTTTTAGGCATCAAATTTTCATAGAAATCATAAACAACATATCAGTTTTTCTGAAAAACTGAGCGACGAAATTAAAAGCACTGGTCAAGATATTTTAAACCAAATTAGCAATTTGGACTCGAAAACGTCTAACAAGTTATTTCTCAAATTAATAAATCTAATGGTTAGAGATATTTTAAGGATAATTCCTGATTTACAAGAAATTGTGGTATGTATTTTACTAATGTAGAAATTTTAAATTTGAATTTTTTTTTTATAAAATTGTGCAGATTAAAAGTCACGAGGAAAAAAAGGGCGATGCCAATTTAGAAGAGATTGTACAAGAATTTGCCCAGTATTGCAATGAAATGGTACAAGATTACGACTCTAGCACTCTTAAACAAAAGTTTCAGGAGCTTGTACAAAATATTATTCAGGAAACTGAAAGTTTATTAATTGTAATAAAAAATGACGATCGTCATGGTAAGTAATTCTTTTAACTATTTATACTTAAAAATGCTGTCTGTTTGTTCGGTTTAAAACTTTTAAATTCTACACATCAAGAATTACGTCAAACCTGTTTTTATGCGGTGTTTTTTAAAGCGGTTTTATATGGGGAATTATTTATGTGCAATATTTTTTGGGCGATATATCATAAAATTCCATAAAATGCATAGTATGAATAAAAAATGAAATATTTTTGAAGGATTCTTTTATGTCCCCATTCCCGCAACAAAACGGGCTTGACTGTATGATATAAAATCAATGTTGTAAAAATTTAGATTTTCAATTTAGATTTCAAGCACGAGCTGGTGGAAAACTTAAAAGAAATTTTGTACACGATTGATGTCACCCGGATTAGAATAGAACTTCAAAATTATAGTTGGCAAAAGCTGAAAAGCGCAGTTCAAGCTTTACAGGAAGAATTTATTCATGATATATCTATAATTAAAAATAGCAGTCCAGAGAATTTGAAAAATGTGGCAATTCATATCAAGCACACTGTTAAATATAACTACCAAATAGCTGTTTGTTCGGTTTAAAAACTTTTAAATTCTACACATCAAGAATTACGTCAAACCTGTTTTTATGCGGTGTTTTTTAAAGCGGTTTTTATATGGGGAATTATTTATGTGCAATATTTTTTGGGCGATATATCATAAAATTCCATAAAATGCATAGTATGAATAAAAAATGAAATATTTTTTGAAGGGATTCCTTTTATGTCCCCATTCCCCGCACAAAAACGGGCTTGACTGTATGATATAAAATCAATGTTGTAAAAAACTTAAATTTTCAATTTAGATTTCAAGCACGAGCTGGTGGAAAACTTAAAAGAAATTTTGTACACGATTGATGTCACCCGGATTAGAATAGAACTTCAAAATTACAGTTGGCAAAAGCTGAAAAGCGCAGTTCAAGCCTTACAGGAAGAATTTATTCATGATATATCTATAATTAAAAATAGCAGTCCAGAGAATTTGAAAAATGTGGCAATTCATATCAAGCACACTGTTAAATATAACTACCAAATAGCTTATTACCTTAATAAAATGGTAACTAAAATTATGCTTCAACTGCATAATATACTTTATGGGGTTTTCAAATGTGTGCATGCCCACTCCTCCCTAGTTGCACTAACTGGTGATAAATTCTATAATTTTTAGGCAAGCAACTACGACAATGAAATGCAACACAAAATGTTAGAATCTGCAAATTTAATGAATATTGCCAACACTACTTTCTTGTCTGAAAGTGAAAAAGGTAAAACTACCCAGGAAGTAATAGATGCACTTAAAAATGCTACTATAAATTGTTGGAATGCTGTTTCAGAATTATTGCATTTCATCGATAGTGACTTGGAAAACCATAACAGTGATAACTATTAAATTTGTACTGTTGTTATCTAATCTTGGTTTTTACAGATGCTGAAAATTTGAAAGATTTTTCAATATACATAGTTAGCTATGGTTTCGTTATAAACAAACAAATTGGAAAAAGTATTAAACGCGATACTTTGTTTGTCCAATAAAAATGGCACAGAATAAATACAAATTAACACACAAAACGGTTCTGGAACAAAACTAATTCAAACCAAACAAGATGTAATTCAAAAACTCGTTTATATTACTAAATTATGCAATCACTATTGTGGTATTTAATTTTCTATCCTTCCTGAGTATTCCTAATAAGTAGTACTAGTCTTACTAGGAATGTAACTTATTATCCTTACTTTGTCTTTTACCAATGACAAGTTAATATTTTAATTACAAGTAAAAGCGGTATTGTTAGTTAGAATGTAACCCTATTACTCAAATATTAATCAGAGTAGGTTTCAGAGTTATTGGGGATCTTTATTGGTCAGAGCCGGTCATTGGTATTTGGTTACTTGATTTGAACATATGTACATATGCTTATTTTTTATATGCTTTCATTATAATGAATATACGCATACTACTTATCTTCTTCTTCCTTTTAATTTAGGACAAGATTCTGTTATATCTTTACAGTAGCATTGGCAATATTAAACTTGTAATTTTTTAAAATATTTTATTCAACATAAAAAAAATACGATCAACTTCCATCATCTGAATCTGTCGACCAACCAAGAGAACAAAAACGACAACGCTACATCTGGCGTTATAACTATGTGGATAAAACATTACAATCCCAAACGATACAGCAACTTCAAACTTATGAAACCACCACATGAACAGATTAACCAGCATCCAAAAATGTAGTCGGACCATTTAAATAATTATTTCCATCGGAATTAGTATGCTAAACATATTCAAGGTGTTGTTACACTAGCGAAACGTACCGCCCGACTCGCCAATCAAAACTTGCTCGACCTTGCTGATAGTATTTAAATATTTGATGGCGAATAATTTTCAATGTATTATTGAAATAATGTAAAATAACTTTTATACAGAGCGTACTACAAGTGGATCGTGTTAAAAATTAGTAACAGAAATTGCTTTAAACAAATTTCTGTTACACTGTCGGAATTAAAACCGCTGACGATATTTCAAAGGTGTTGCACTCGCAAAACGTACCAGGCGATCATGAAAACAAAAACGATAACGCCACACATGGCGTTATAACTCGCTGGCTAGACAAATTTCTGTTCCAGCCTAAAATAAAAATACATAATTAGTATCTAGGTATTTTCATTTTTTGTATTGACCTACAGCTTAATTTTCATCTCAAATGAATGAGTTCCAAACTATTAACAAATAATAGTGTAAAAAATGCAATATAATAAAGTGAAATAAAGATAATTTATTTGGAATACAAGTACAGGGATGTACATAAATAGTAAACAATTTTTGAACTTGTTTATTTATGAACATTCCATATTTTATTTAGAGTTTATTCCGATTGCGATGTTTTTGTTTCTTATAGGGTTAAAGAACAGTGTTTAATATTTATAAAAAGTGGAAGCCTTGGTAAAGAAAGTGTACAGAGAAAAATAATAAGCGTCGACATGGGATATCAGTCGTTAGTGAAATTGTTAACAAGAACTTATTTCCTTATTTGATTTGTTGCATAAAATTTCAGAAGTTAAATTTGTGGTTATAAGGTGGTTAGTTCCGTTGTTGTTATGGTGGGGCGACTCGTTAAGAAAATATTATTAAATTGGGATCAGCGCAGGAGGTTCGTTGTATCTGCATGGTAGACACAATTCACTTAACATTATTTTTTTAGCAATACAAAAAAAGTTAAAATTTCAGCAAAGCCTGTTACGTTGGCAGCTATGCGAGCAATTTAGAATATAAAATTTGTAATTAGTAACTTAGGATTTTGAGTGTGAAGCTAATGAGTGTGACATTAGATCATGAAAAATTTTCTGAGCTTTGGCAATTTTTTAAAATTGACCATAAAAAATAGATATAGTACAAACTTGTTACGGTCCATTTTTCCCCGTAACCGAAATTAACTATTCTATAATAAAATAAGAATTTCCGAACAAATAAATGTCTCAGTATTACATTTTAAGACGGTTACATACATAGTAGAAAATAAATGATAATTCATTTTAATACCGGCGGAAAGACGCTTATCGAGTCGGCAAAAATAGATGATAAGTCCGTGCAACATATAACTGCAATATACTAAGTAGCAATTAAACAGTAAACCAGCAATTAACTGAAGCTGAGTTAAATAGTAAAAGAATAAAATAATATCTAATCTTCACATGAGCGAATGACACGTGCCGTACCAATTGGCCTACGTGCATTTAACTGCTGACGATAAAAACCGTGATAAACAAAGCACCAAGGAAAGTAAATGCATACTTATATAGAAGTAGGGAACGTAGAAAAAGAATTAATGTACCGACCACCAAGAAAGGTGAATGTAACGACCACCGAGGAAGTAAGTCCTGCGGGACCTCGGATAGAAAACCGGGTTTTTTGTCTAACAAATCCGCAATTCGGGAAATAAATTCAAAACCCGGGAGTACTACCTAGTTATCGAGTAAAATCGTAATTACCAAAAATTAACTACATTTTGGTGCAAATTTGAACAATAACGGGCTAATAAATAATATAGTGATTAATGCCGATCAATACGAATAACGTAATAAACACATATAGTGATTAATGCCGATAAATCAACATAACGTAATGGATTTATAAATCAATAAATTAAACAAAATAACCAAGGTGAATTAAATCGATGTTACCAAATTCGAAGTAACAACATTAAAGTTATCTTACGAGATTAAAGTATCTAGTGAAATTAATTCTTATCTAAAGCTAACACAAAAAGAGCTTTACTTCGAGCTAGTATAATGCCGAATCATATAAGCAGAATAAAACTGCAACAAATATTACAACCGCAATTATCGAATACCATCTTCCAACCAAAATCAGTTGGGGAAGCCGTCAATAACAACAAAATCGCTCAAGGGGTGTCAAAACAGCATTTAGGATATCGCTGCCAATTATCTTCAAAAGGTAAATTTATTGTACCTAATTTTAAGAAAAGTGCGCTAGTGACAGTGTTACTTATAGACGACAAGGCCCAATAAAGGTCTATTATCGTGATATTAAAGTTAAATAAAGGACAACGTAACTTTATATTTTTGTTAGGCCACTATAGGCAGAATATGTTTGATATTGGAATATTTTGTCAATTTTGTCTAATTATTATTTTTAATGGTACCACACCATATTTTTAAATGGTACCAAAATTGACCAATTAATAGTGTAATTGTGTAAATATGTGAATAACGTTTAATCTTTTGATTTTATTATACGACTATATTTTTATCTTGTGTTTTATTAATAATCTGCCTAGAAAGAGTAAGCAATTTTCAAACCTGGCCTCAGTTCATTTTGTGAACCGAGGAACGCTAGCTACCGGGGCAAAGAGAAGCTTTTCCAAGTTTACGAGGTAGGTAAAAAAACCTAAGGAACTAGCAACGTTACAAACTACATACATTAAAGTTCACATTCAGAGCTCCATATTATTATCTTACACAGTTTTTTTAGAAAGAAATGGAATGGGAACTACCAAAATAACTTTTCAAGAAAAACCCTTCCCAACATAAACTGTGTTAAAATTTAAATGATTCAAATCTCACGTTCAACAGTAAGTCCATTATGTACGTAAAAACACGTCAAGCATACGCCACATATCTCATCTCCAGTGTAAAAGTATCACAACTCAAAAAAATTACAATTTTTGAGTTTCACATTGAGAGGTGCGATATTATGTACATAAGAAAAGAGAGTGGGATCATGACATTTGTTAAGCAATCAAAAGTGAGATTATGGTTTAAATGGAAATTAAGATCAATTTGAGTATTATATAATAACCCTTGAGTGATGAGGGTTACGCAGGTGTAATTAGTACATGATTAACTTGTTTTGTGACTTTCCTATTATATTTCTGACAGAGGAGCTTATCTCACAACTTTAAAAACTACAAAGTAATGTTATTAACATGTTTGAAAAATAACATAATACTTTTGAAAAACATTAAATAAATTCGAACATAATCTGTTTGTTTTATTGAAGATATTAGCGCAACTAAACATGCTCGATTCCAAAATTACAAATAAAAATAACCAAAAATTTTGTTGAAAAACATTCAATTCATAAACATTATAAAAAATTGCCGGACGACATGAAA
Organism: Lycocerus yunnanus; assembly: GCA_036346125.1. Classification (NCBI taxonomy): domain Eukaryota; kingdom Metazoa; phylum Arthropoda; class Insecta; order Coleoptera; family Cantharidae; genus Lycocerus; species Lycocerus yunnanus. The sequence continues at coordinate 3,181,061 of JARFIX010000017.1, forward strand.
GCTATTATCATCGTTCAAATAAATAAGGTGATACGGTATCAAATGTAGCTAAGCTTAACTAATTTAAGGCTTTTATTTAAAAATATTCCTTAATTCGAACTTTTTCTTGGTTTTTGAAACTTTCCTATTAAAATGTTTTAATAATTCGAATTTATAGGAAAATTTTTTGAACTTGAAATTAAACAAGTTTAACAAAGGTGAACTTTTTAAGTTTTATTTCCCCTTATCCTATTTGGATTTAAGCATATTATACATACATACAGGAATATTATTTATTATACGTCGATCTTGTTCTTTGACAATAAATTATTTTTGCTTAGAGGTTTTGGTGCTGGTAAATAATTTTATTTTCCATGGGTCTAAAATGTATCTTGTTTAACTAAATACTATATACCTCATTTTACATTACATTTTTTCTTAAAAAACTTATAATGATTAGATTGTAACGTAAAAATATCGCAATTTGGATGGTAAGGCGGCGTAGCTATATTCTTCTGGAAATAAAGCTTGAGAGCGCGGTGATTAAAAAATTTCATGGGTTCGTTATATGTTAAAAATCTGCTTCTCGAGTACTCAAGTACTCTGCTCAATTTCAGATCCCCAGTCAGGTGTTGATACTTATGGATATAAATCTCTGTAACAGCAAGTACAAAACCAACAAAACAAACTTAAGTTTATTAAAGAGAACAAAACTACCAGCAGGCAGATCAATATCTGCCTCGGTCAAACTTAAAAAGTTTGCCAACATAATCATTCATAATTAATTGGGTTAATTTAGAACATTACAACAATATCAATATAATAATAGTTCTTCTTCAGTTTTATTTCTGTTAATAGCATCTATTAACTATAATCTCGAAATCTTTTATATTCAGTTTGAAGAATTGTATTTGGTGTTATAAGAAGCTATTTGGAAGAATCTGCGAATATTTTTGGAAACACACTCTCTTGAAAACTGTACCTGAGGTAGAAATTTAGCCAGTGTTGGCTAAATTTGAGCAATTACTCAGAGAATTCTTTTGCAATTTAATGTAGTAATTTCTTTCATATTCATATTTTCATATATCATGGTAGATCCAGAAAAATAAAAGATTGCTTCTCTAATGATATTTTGAGGAAAGTGGCATGAAAAATGGTGTATATAATATAGCTTCAATATCTCTTCAGCAGAAGATATTAGATATATTCTGATTCTGATAGATAGAAGATGTAAGAGAAAGCAGAAATTACTTTTGGGAAATCAATTATGACATTACAGACGAGAGAAATGAAACTTTGAAATTTTAAATACAAATGCAAAAAAGACATGGTTCCTGTAAAAGAGTAATAATTATTGCCCTATGTAATAGTTTAATATTTTAAATGATACATAGATATAGCTCTATTAAATAATATCAACAGTTTATTAGAAATGTTTTAGAAATCAATGTTTTTTATACATTTGTTTTCCTAATATCTCATGCAGTGATAACATTATTTAAATATTAGAAATTACAAAATTTGATGGTATAAATACAAATGCAAAATTAATGGAGCAGTACTTCAATTCCAAGTTTGTCTATTTACTGCTGTTAAGCATCACGCAATTTTTGTGAAAATCATGCCTGTAAGTAGATGTACTTGTTTCTCTAACCTATCCAACATAGTTACACATAATTTATAATACAAATATTAAAACTACCTAATTCTGTTCCATAATATAAAACGCATTTGTAATTCAATTATAACCATATAAGATGTCTTTCATTAATTGAGCCAATTTGAGCATGTAAACTTACGAAAGATTTTATAATATTGGAAAATTTTAGGAATCAAATTTTCATAGAAACCATCAACAACACATCAGTTTTTCTGAACAACTGAGCGTTGACATTAAAAAAACTGGTGAAGATATATTGAATCAAATTGGCAATCTCGACTCGAAAACTTCTAACCAATTATATCTTAAATTAATAAATCGAATGGTTGGAGATATTTTGAGTATAATTCCTGATTTACAAGAGATTGTGGTATGTACATACCTCCAATTGTAAAACTTTAAAACTCGATTGTTTTTGTAAAAATTTGTAGATTTTAAGCAGTGAAGGAGAAAAAAGTAACGCCCATTTAAAGGATGTTGTAAAAAAATTAGCACAATATTGCAATGAAATGGTACAAAACTATGATTCTAGAACTCTCACACAAAAATTTCAAGTGTTTGTGCAAGATATTATTCATGAAGCTGCAGGTTTATTGAATGTCATCAAAAACGACGATCTTCATAGTAAGTAATGAATTAACTAATTATTACGAAAATGGGTATTTTTAACTTTTTTTTAATCTGTACTTTTATTTATCTAAAATTGAACACTTTTATGAACTGTAATCATCTTTGCATATAAGTAGATAAAATTAATGGAAACTAAAAATACAATAAAGAAAAATATTAACAATTTTTTTAAATATAGATTTCAAGCACGTGCTAGTGGAAAACGTTAAAGAAATTTTGTACACGATTGATGTGACCAGGGCTAGATTACAAATTCAAAATTATAGTCGACAGCAATTGCACGATGCAGTTGAAGCTATACAAAAAGAATTTTTTGATGATATATCCGTACTCAAAAACAGCACTTCAGAGAATTTGAAAAGTGTGGTAAACCATATCAAGCACACTGTTAAACATAATTACCAAATGGCTTATTACCTTAATAAAGTGGTATGTTTATGTATTCTTGGTGTAATATGGCGTAACCAAAATCTTTTTTTACGGGTGTGAAGTTTAATTTATTTTTTATTCGCCAATATCAAAAAACTGGGTTAATTTATTTTATCCCCTAATTAAATTTAATTTTACGCCTGCTCCTGATAATTTTCTTTTTACTAGGAGAGGGCCTCGATCAACCAGTAAGGCATTTTTGTTTGCTATTTTTCATTCGATGAGTTTTTGAAGAGATTTTTTTGGCGATGTACAGTAAAAACATATCTATACATTGTAGATTATAATGACTTCAACTATAATTCTATTTTAAATCAATTATTACTTTAAATTTTTATGGGAATTTAAAACGCGTGAATGTCCATCTCTTTCACTACGCAACCTTTGATTAATTTTATAATTTACAGGCAAGCAACTATGACAATGAAATACAACACAAAATATTGGAATCTGCTAATTTAATGAATATTGCAAACACTACTTTCTTATTTGAAAGTGAAAAATGTAAAACTACTCGGGAAGCAATAGATACACTTAAAAATGCTTCTATAAATTGCTGGAATTCTCTTCTAGGACTGTTACACTTCATCGATTGTGGCTTAGAAAATCAAAAAAGTAATAGTTTATCCAAACCAAATAAAATTATTTTGTGCAATTGATATTTAATTACTTCTTTGTAGCTGCTGCAAATTTGAAAGATATCGCAATATACATAGTTAGCTACGGTTTTGTAGTAAATAACCAAATTGGAAAAAGTCTTAAGCATGATGGTTTGTTTGCTTCATAAAATGGCACTAAATTGATACATTTATCATGGGACGGGTTTACAATAAAATTAGGTAAAAAATTCAAAAATCCGTTCTAATTACCTTAATTTACTTTAAATTCAGTATTTTTTTATATCTTGGAGTTGGGATAGAATTCCAATTTACATTTCCTAAATTACTTTTTTATGATGGGGGATTAAATGTGATAGTCAAATCTATAATTGTGAAATTTAATTAATAACTCTTATATCTATTAATAGCATAGAATCGAAGGATATAATTGTATAATTATAAAATAATAATAATATAAAATATAATAAATAGACAAGTAAATTTAATTCCTATTTCACAGAAATTTATAAAATGCAAGTAAAAAAAATTTACTTAATGATATTAGGAAATCAATTTAACTTGAATATTATTAAATTTACTCTTAAAACTTTTGTTAACTGCTTTTCTTGTTGTCTTAACGATAGCCTAATTTTGCTAATTACAGATAATGGTAGTAGTATGGTGGTAGCAAAATAGTAATCCTCTTAACTAGACTTTAGCTATGGCTGGTTTTAGCAATATTAAGGACCTTAATGATCAGGAACGTTGTCGTTATTTGATTACTGGATTTTTTACATATTATATTAAAGGATAAGTCAAAAATGGGTAAAATCGAATTAACTGTACCAAGTACTCGAAAAACGTGAGAAAACATAAATAAAAATACTTAAACATGATTTTTCATAGAATGTAATTATAAATATAAAAAAGAAATGAAGAAAATAAAAATTTATTTAAAGTGGATTTATCTAGAAATTGTATTTTCTGACTTTGGCAGTTTTACTTGTAAGCCCACTATATCAATTATAGTTATAACAAATTGGGATGTAGTATATTATGTTTAGTAATAAATTAATTATTATATTATAATATAGCACTATAGGTCTAGTAGGCCGTAGGCTTGTTTTATCACTTCTTTCCAAGAAAGGTAAAGATAAAACTGTTCAAATCGATCAGTTTACTGGTTTCTTCAGAGGTTACGGTAAGACAACACACAGATAAAGAAAACACTGCCACGAAGGCAAAGATAAGACTGTGACGAAGGTAAAGTTAAAATTGTCGATTTCGATAACAACGCGGCGCTCGATGAAGATGCCGCAAAGTGCATTTAAGGTTTAGAGTGGAAAGGTTTAAGGAAAAAATATTAAATAAATGCTGAGAAAAGGTAGCAACAGGCATAATTATGGTTCTATTGTTAGGTTAGCGCCATTTTAAAAACTTTAAAATTAAAGTTTACAATGCGGCAGGGTCGTAATCCGGAAATCCTTTAATTAAAATTATAACTTAAAGTGATGTAAAACGAGTTTCGTTACATTCTTCTTCTTCTTTAGCAGTATAAGAATTATTTATATGATATACTATATGTACATAACAATTACAAGATAAAACTTTAGGCTAATACTGAACCGGTTAATACCAAATTATGGGACTCTATAATGAACCTATGAATACCATCGTGCAAATCTGAATCTCATTAACCTGATGTTGGTTCTTATGTTTTGCGTTTAGCATTAGATGAGTAGGGATTCCGTGTTACACTAGGTTCAAAGGGTACAAAGAGACGGTCGCGGCTTGGCGCTTAAATGCGTCAACTACTAAACCGAGCGGCTCGGTTCAAATCAGGGCGGAGTAAAAACTTTATCCTGGCCGTCTTAACTGGCAGTAGGTGTAAAACGTACTCACCAAGACGCATGGTCAGCGTGTTATTTTATGACTAAATACTCCGCAATGGGGAAGGCCTATTGAATGTTAAATACAGAATTGACAGAAATATAATTTTTAATAATATTTATGAATATATTGGCAAAATAAAGAATATGAAATAAAAAGAATGTAACAATTCATGGTATAATAACACAAGGTAGGATATCAAAGTGTCCTAAAAGCGTTCAAATTTGCGCAATGACGTCATATGTGGGTATTAACATGCGCAGAACAGTAGGCCTATCCTACTGATTATTTGCAGTGACGTCATCTGTGAGTAGTAATATGCGCAAAACAGCAGGCATATCCTACCTTAGTAGTTATTATACCATAGTAACAATTTAATTAATTAATGTAATCAATTTAGAAACGGGCATTGGCCTGTTTGTCAGCTAACGTAAGGTGCGCAGTTCGAATCCGGACGGAGGCTCACTTTGTGCGGCCGTTCTCCGTGCTTCGGAAGGTACGTAAAACCATTGGTCCTGTCTCTTTTGGGGAAACGGATAAATGACTTAGGTTGAATCCTTGAAAAAAGGAAGTTCAAAAAAATATACATATGTAATAAATTTTTTACATGATTTAGAATACTTTAATGCATCCATTAAATTGTAACAGAAAATTAGTGTTCAAAATAATTTATGTTACTAATTTTTATTTACATCTTCTTTGTTAACGCTCTGTATAAAATGAAATGCAATTTTATCTTGCAAGGTCAAAGCAAATTGTATAGATTGAAGATTCGGCCGTCGCGTCGTACGTTTCATTTCTAAATTGTCATTGTGAAGTAGCTTATTGTTTTTGGAATCGAACATTTTTCTCAGTCTCTGTTTTACGCCTTGTGTTTGAATGTGAAACAAAAGTTTTATCATCCAGGAGTAATAAATATTTAAGAATACAAAATATAATCTAAAACATAACAGTAAATTAGAGATAATAAATAAATATAAAAGTCATTGTTTGAAAATAAGAAATATATAAAAGATATATATCCAAATTACAGCCGTGGTTATTTTTTTAGCAAATAATGCCGGTAAGTTCACGATTATTTATTTCAAAAATTTTAATTTTTATTAAAAAATTTTCCTAGCCATCAAAATTTAAAAGCTTCGCTCAGCATGTGGGCTTCTCCGAGAAAATCAAATCTAATATTACCGAAATTGGAGAAGAGCTTGTGCAAAAGATCAAGGGTATGGATAAAGAAACAGCTAACCACCTTCTTCTTATAATACTGAACGATATAATTAAAAACACGTTTACTCTAACTTGTGAACTTCAAGAAATAATAGTAAGTTCATCATTAATTGTCATTAAAATTCATTAATTGCCCGAGTGGTGATTAATCAAAAAAAAATTTGTTAGATTAAAAGTAACGAAGAAGAATTAAGTAATTCCGATTTAAAAGTTGTGGTAAAAAAATTAAGGCAAGATTGCAACGAATTGGCCCAGAGATTTGAAGATGATAGTAGCACCTTGATTGATCCATTCGAAAAGTTCATACAAAATATTTTACACGAAGCTGAAGGATTATTTAACGTAATCAAGAAGGACGACCTTCATGGTAAGAAAATTAATTTAAATTACTGTTATTAAGACGCAACAATTTTGTTCTGGGTCACCTTAATGGAGGAAAAAGAAAAATTATAAGCACAATAAATTATTATAGTGAACAACTAAATTTGCTGACTTGTTTAATTTAAATCGGACAATAATTATTGACAAAAAAACATTTTTGCAAGATGTTAATCGAAATAATTGAATTTCAAACAGAAAAGATTGTGGCAGAGCATATTCTTCAATAATTTAGCAAAGTTACAATAGATAATCAATAAAAAATGAAAATCTCTGACTTGGAATGGCTCTCTCGTCTAAACGTTTTCAGATAAATTTTCAATTTTATAATATAATTTTTCCGAACAAAATTAATTATACCGATTAGTAGTTTAAATGTTTGTTGCGTCTTGATTGTTATTGCTCAATTTAAGTAATTCCGACATAGTATGTACATACCTTCTGGTTATTTTGTACCCGATATAGCTCATAAGCACGAGTTAGTGGAAGCCTTGAAGGAAATTCTGTGTACCTTGAACCGAATAAAAATGCGAATTCAAATTCAAAATTGTAGCCTTCATGAGGTAATCCAGATTATAAAAGATATTAAACTTCAATTTGCTGATAATATTCGCAATCTTGAAAATAATGACCCGGAAAATTTAAAACATGTACGGATACATCTTCTCCACACACACAAACACCAAATCGATTTGGGTTGCCACCTTAGCAAATTGGTAAGAAATTTTAAATACATTTTTTTGTAAATTAATTCTTTTGAGATAGGCAAGCAACTACGATGATGAGATCCAGCACAAAATATTGAACGCTGCAAATTTATTCATTATCGCGATGGCTGAACTGATAATCGATACAAACAATATTAATTATGAAGTGAGTGTAGATTCTTTTAGGAAACATAGTGGCAAGTTATGGGAAGCTCTCGAAGGATTACTTCATTATATGGAAAACCAACTTGAACATAAAAAAAGTATAGATTTTCAAACAGTTTGAAACCAGATGTAACCAACTTTGTGTTTTAGCTTCTAAAAACTTGAAAGATGTCGTTAAGCACGTTGTTAGTTTTGGCATGGTCAATTGTATCGAAGTTGGAAGAAGCATCAAGCATGATAGCATGATGAAATTACCTTAATATATTAAATATGTTTAAAGTTTAAATAATTGCAAAACAGTATAATAGTTCATTGTCACCTTTGGGTTAAATTTTTTTGTTCGATGTTGCACACTAAATGTAGTTAGGTTGAGTATGATAAAAAATAAAAATTTAACAAATAGTTTTTATATTTTCCCTCGGCATTTTAAAATAATAGTAGTGATTCCATATTCCATACCATTTTGAAAATGTGATGTTTATGCCATTTTGCACTCATTTTTTTTGTGTTTACAGCCACTGAGTGCAAATAAAATTTAATAAATTTGATTTAAATCAGGTGTTTTTACTTGAGTTTTTCTACATTTTAACAACTTTTCAAGAGGTGGCATACTGCTAGTCAAAATTTCAAGACGTCGACTTTATATACTTTTAAAATTTTTTGTAAGTTTTTAATTTTTTGAGAATTCAAATGATTTCTAGCTTAGGATTGTGGGTGTTTACTTCCTCTTTCCAACGTATTGTATATAGTATATCAAGAATACGTTGATTTTATGACGAGTTATTATCAAAAAAGCTATGGAGTGGCAACCTGCAAGCTATTTCTCTTAATCTTTTTCTTATAATTTTTCAAAGTTAAGCGACTTAGCCTAAAAAATATATTTATTATGTTTATTATTTATTAGTACGTAGTAATATGTCTGTACTTCCGAAGGGTCTACAAAGCAGCACTATATCAAAAGTTAAACAATAAATTAAAACGAAATTAATATCATAAAAAATATCATAAAATTCCTTTCAATATATTAATAATTTAAGAAAATAAAATTTAAATTAACGTCGCAAAAGTCAAAACGTTACGAAACGTCTGGATTTTGCCACCAAATTGCTTATAAAAATACCAAACGGCAATCAAATTTTCTAAATTTTATATCTTGAAAACTTAATTGAGAAATGATTTAGTTTTATCTAAACATTAATCACTAGTTTTCCATTCCTGTCGGATTATAACCCACTTCCATTCTGGAAGTCCTCACAATCTGTTTTGCAAGGTGGATTACCTTTCTGTTTTACTCTTGTCAAACAGGCGCGAATGAAATTTGAAATTGAGGTGAAATATGTGTACGTGACAAAATACGAGTTGTTCATTGCTCGAATTACGAGTTAGGTTTGGAACGTCAGAAAAATGAGAAAAAGAAATATACATTATCGGAAAATTTAAATAACAGATTCAGAAAGATGGGTTCTTTGGGGATAAAAATCATAATTTCAAAACGTCAAAACAATTTTAAAATTTCAGCAAATAAATCTATAAAAGTGATTAAAATTATTTCGGAAGTTTGACGTTTATTTGTTAAGATTTTGTTCTTCATCTTCTGATATTTAACTACCTTAAACAATCGCCCCCTCCGCAACATGTTAATAAAACTTTTAAAAAGTTTATTAGGTTAAAATAATAGTCTAAAATTTTAATAATAAAAAATAGTGCTTTTGTATCCAAGGCAGTTCATATTCTGTTAAATGCAATAACTTTATTTTAGTGTTGGGAAGAAGTCTAGGGTCTTAACAACTTGGATTCTTTAAAAACATGAAGTAAAAATGAAACTTTTTAGAACAAAATGTAATCAGTTCTTTTGACAGTTGCTTCCTACCCTACTAATTTGAAATTTCAACTTAATCGGTGCATGCTATTTTGGAAAAAAACGTACACAGACCGAGGGTCAACCGCTACAGGAAATCCTGTACAATTAACTTCACATACTTCGTCAAAATTCACCGTATTTCATATTCTTCATCAGTAATTCACCGTACTTCATCAATAATTCACTGTACTTCACCTACTTCATCGATATACTTCATTGTTTTTCACCTATTTTACAAGTACTTCATGTATTTCATGTATTAATTCACATGAGATTTCATGTACTTCATGAGATGTGTACAAAAAACTTCACCAGCGGTTAACCCCTCGACACAGACACATAATTCCAAAAATTAAATAAATTTGTATAACCAAAATAATATTATATTACCTCAACCAGTACTGATCTCAACATCATTACAATCACAATTTTTACAAACAAATGAATCGGACGTGTAGCTGTACTTTGGTATACTACACAAATTTAGGAGAATTACCTGTTCGTTTGTTGGTTGTCACCTCAAACCAAAATTTTACCCGTTAAATTTTATTTTATTATAACAAATAATTAATTTTAATGATTAATACCAGATTTATTTTTGAAATATCTTAACCAAAAAAGAAGCTAACCATTAGTTAAATTGACGAAATAACCAATCAGACAACAACTTATAAATCATAGTTCTCTAACTAATCTCCACGAAAGTAAATCAGGTAATAGTCGATCATGTTTGTAAATATTTTTTATTTAATTAATAATACCTATGCTTTTTAATTATAATTGTATTGCTTAATTTCTCTAACTTTAAGTAAGCCAACCAATAATAAGTTTGAGAACCGCACGCCCCTCATGTAAATTTTCGAGTGCTAATCGAGGACTTTTGGATTTTAGAAATTTGCATTTTGAGTAAAGAAATTCGAAAGTAGAAAATCGGTACCCAACAACATGATAATTTTGAAAAATATTAAATAAATACAAACGTAATCTGCTTGTTTTAATGCAGATTATTCGGCGCAACTAAACATACATATGTACATATGTATATGATTTTAAAATTGCGAATATAAATAAGCAAAAATTTTGTTGAAAAACATGGAATTTATGAACATTATAAAAATTTCCAAATCTGCAAATGACACGAAAGCTTTGATTATATTATAAGTACAGGGATATTAAACCAAATATAGCTAACTACACTTAGCTAAGCCAATGTTTTTAATTAAAATTTGTCATTTATTCGAACTTTTTCAAGGTTTTTAAATGTTTATTTAAAAATTAAATGTTTCGATAATTCGAATTTATTTATATGGGATCAATAATCAATTTTTTAAATTTTATTTCCTTGCCTGTTATTTTGTTTCCCGCAGCGGGTATCTATCTGGTCATAAATTATATTATTACTAAACAAATAAAAATAAAATAAACGAAATCTAAAATAATTATCTTTAATTATAAAATTACGACTTTTTAGGAATAATTAGTAAATAATAACTAGAAACCCGTTATAGTATCTAACAAATTTCATTAAATATTAAATTAAATAATTTAAATTTAAAATAAGAAGATCTGAACGCACACATCTGCAGTTTGTTTGTACGAGTATGCTTCTCTGCCACTTCTATCTTATATTATGCAGTTGCAAAAATCTTCTTTTCTCATGTTAATCGGCTTTTTTTTTGCATTCAATACACTCTGCGTCGAATCATACATTAAAATTTTAATCTTTCTGTATTATTTACTTTTTCCGACTTTTTAATTCTTTAGCTGTTTCTCCAGTCTACTTCTTACGTTTTCATTTTTCCACTTTTAATTATTTTTCTACTTCTTTAATTTTATTCTCATCTATTTCATTTTTTTTGTATTAATTGCAAGTGTGAGAGTATTTATTATTATATTTCTATATATCGTAGTAGCTACAGAAAAAGTATAAGGATTTTGTCCATAGGCGCATCTGAGAGGGGGCTTAGCTCCCTAAAATTAAAATTAGTCCCCCTCTAAAATAAAATAAATTTTTTAATTTTGGAATTCATACACTTCTAACAAAGGAGTAGGTCTAAGTGTGGCTTTCAAATTTCATTAATTAATTTAACAAGTACTTTCTATCGATGTGTAAGTAATTTTAAGTAGTGTAATTTTTTTGTAATTAATTTTATTCGTAAAATTGGTTTTTCTTTATCTAAGCAGTAACAGAAGATATAAGATCTGACCAAATAGATACTGTTGAAAATTTACGCAGTACTCGCAATGCGCCATACTCAGAAGTTTTATTATTAACTTAGAAGTTAATAATATAGTTGATTTAAGCTAATTTAATGATTTATGGTCGATTTATACTCGTCATTTAACATTTAGCATTTGAGAGTTAAGAGGATTAAAATTGGTTTTAACCAATGGCTACACCATGTTATGCACAATTCCTATTGTTAATTTTCTTAAGTGTTAAATGCTAAATGATGACGAGTATAAATCGACCATTGCAAACTAGACCTACACAACTATTCCTTATTTATTTACGTTTAAAAGCAAAGCAGGGCATTTTCTAAGCATTATTATAATGAATTTTTGTGGATAAAATACTACAGTGTTCAGAACAATAAAGTTTTTTGCTTTGCTTGTGGTAGTTTTGGAAAAAGGAAATTCATGCCCCACAAAAGTGACATTTTTATAAATGAGGGGTTTAACAATTGGAATAATATTTAAGAGAAATTGAAAATACACGAATCATGTCTAATGAGATTTCAGAAACTACAGATTATTAAAGGAAATCTATTTGAGATGTTCGTACGTTGTTACAAATGTTAGAACAAAATAAATTGTTATTTATAGACGAGTAGAAAGAAGCTTTAAAATTTTTGAAAAATAATGGTATGATAAGATTTATTTTTAGATGCACTGGAAACAACACTCGATACAAAAACTATAAATGTAGAATTGTTAGTGTCGTATAATATTATGGTTTCTGAAAATGGGAAATAATGTGACCACCGGAAAAGAAAACTAAATGTTTAATTTTTTAATCGATCAATTATCTTATAGCTTCATTAAATATTGCAAGTTTATTAGGAATGCTTTAGAAATTAATATGTTTTTTATAAATTTGTTTTGGTAATAATGGTAATAATCATAAAATTACTTAAAAATTAGAGATAGAGTTGTAGTTATGCATAAAATTAGCAAAATTACACTTTCTGATGGTATAAATACAAGTGCAGCATTGACAGAGAAGCACTTCAATTCAAAGTTTGTCTATTTACTGCTGCTAAGTACGCAATTTTTGTGAAGATCATGTCTGTAAGTAGATTTACTTGTTTTTCTAACCCATCCGACATAGTTACACATAATTTAAATAAATATTAAAACTACCTAATTATATTCCATAATATAAAACGTATTTGTAATTCAATTAAAACCGTTATAAGATGTCTTTCTATAATTGAGCCAATTTGAGCATGTAAAGTTTATAATATTGGAAAATTTTAGGTATCAAATTTTCATAGAAACCATGAACAACATATCAGTTTTTCTGAACAACTGTGCGTCGAAATTAAAAAAACTGGTCAAGATATACTAAACCAAATTGGCAATCTGGATTTGAAAACCTCCAACCAAGTATTACTTAAACTGATAAACCGAATGGTTGGAGATATTTTGAGTATAATTCCTGATTTGCAAGAGATTGTGGTATGTACCTATACTAGCGTATAAATTTTAAATTTTATTGTTTTTTGTAAACATTTGCAGATTAAAAGCAATGAAGAAGAAAAAAGTAATGCCGATTTAAAGGACGTTGTAAAAAAATTAATACAATATTGCAATGAAATGGTTCAAAACTATGACTCCAGTACTCTTAAACAAAAATTTCAAGTGTTTGTTCAAAATGTTATTCTAGAAGCTGAAAGTTTATTAAATGTCATCAAAAACGACGATCTTCATTGTAAGTAATTTTCTTAATTATTATTATTAACAAAAAAATTAATATAAAAATAAAAATACAATAAAAGGACCCACCAATTTAGTGGAGTATTTAGTAAAATAAATAAATATTATAATTCTTTTAAATTTAGATTTCAAGCACGAGCTAGTGGAAAATCTGAAAGAAATTTTGTACACGATTGATGTAACCCGGGCTAGAATACAAATTCAAAATTACAGTCGACAGCAATTGAAGAGTGCAGTTGAAGCTATACAAAAAGAATTTTTTTGATGATATATCTATAATCAAAAACAGCAGTTCAGAGGATTTGAAAAGTGTGGCAATCCATATCAAACACACTGTTAAACATAATTACCAAATGGCTTATTATCTTAATAAAGTGGTAAGTTTTTGTATTTTTAGTCAACTGTGGCGTAACCAGAACCTTTTTTTGCCGCGGAGAGGTGCTCAAATTATTTTTTATTCATCGGTACCAAAACTGTGCTAATTTATTTTACACTCTAATTAAATTTTTCTTGCTTTTGATAATTTTTGACTTAATATAATAATAAACAGCTAATATAATATAGTATCAGTTAATATTTTACATTTTTATGAAAATTTCAATCTTTCCCATTATGCAACTGTAGACCAATTTTACAATTTTATAATTTGTAGGCAAGCAACTATGACAATGAAATACAACTCAAAATATTGGAATCTGCTAATTTAATGAATGTTGCAAACACTACTTTCTTATTTGAAAGTGAAAAATTTAAAACTACCCAGGATGCAATAGATACTCTTAGAAATGCTTCTATAAATTGCTGGAATTCTCTTCTAGGATTATTACACTTTATCGATTGTGGCTTGGAAAATAAAAAAGTAATAATTTTAAAATATTAGTAACATTATTATTTAATCATTCTTTGCAGCTGCTGGAAATTTGAAAGATATTGCAACATACATAGTTAGCTATGGTTTTGTAGTGAATAACCAAATTGGAAAAAGTCTTAAACATGATGGTTTATTTGCCTAATAAAATGGTACTAAATAGATACATATTAATATATAATATTACTAACAAAATTAAGCAAAGTTAGGTGAAATTACTTTCAATTTATTATTTTTTGTCTTAGAATTGCAATAGAATTCCAATTTACTTTTTTCATAGTATTTTTTTGTAGGGATTAAATTAATAGTCAGAATTTATTATAACTTAAGAATTTAATTTGTCTATCTGATAATAAATAGACTATAATAGATATAAATAGACTATCGCTGTTTAATCCTTATTACAAAAGATTTTGGAAAATGTAAAACCGAAAAAAAATTGTTTAACGATATTATTCAATTTAACTTGAATATTACTAAATTCAATCTTAAAACTTTTTTCATTATTATTAGCTGTAGTTCGTATTATTTTTAATGAGAGCCTAATTTGTTAATTACAGATAATGATGGTAGTATGGTAATAATGATGGTGGTAGCAAAATAGTGATCCTATTATTAACCAGACTTTAGTTACGGCTAGTCTTGGCGCTATTAAGAGCCTTTATTGGTCAAGTTCCACGTCATTGTCATTTGGTTACAGGATCCCTAATATAATACCTATAATACAGTATAAGGTTATTTTATTATAAATATCAATAATATTTAGAACAAATGGGGATGTAAGTAGTGTTCAATAATAAATAAAATTTATAATCAATACGTCAATTCTAATCGTTTGGATTTTATAGAAGCAAATTCATTACTTAAAGAGCAAGAATACTTTGCGAAAATGTTAACTTTGACCAATATTTGATTAAAACTTGTATATATTAAGGTCGGGAAAACAGTTCGTGTTGTTTTTTTTGTAAAATTTAACTGGTTTTCTTATAGTGTGAAAGTGAATTTATTTAAACCAAATTTATTATCAACAATATTTTGCAATATTTGGGTAAAATCCATGATGCCAATCCGTGAAGAACTTCTGTGGTCTTGGTTGAAAAGCTAAATCAAGTTGTTTTCACAGGCTTCTTTTGAAACCAGCATAATTTCACTGAGAGAGTTCTGCAGAGATTGGAACACGTAACAGTCATCCACTATACGGTGGATGCACATAAACTTTCCAACCATGCCCTTGCACTTTTTGACGGGTCATCAAAGAAGTGGTCATCAAGAAGGGCATTGACAACACCTTTCTTATTATTTAATTCGAACCGTTTTCTTCAATTGCCTGGCGTAATCTCTCTAGTAATCTTTCTATCTATGACCGTCTCCCGTGCTTCGGAGAGCACGTAAACCGGCGGTTCCCCTGAGTTGATGACTGCCAGCATCAACAATAAAAAGGGTTACAGGCACATTCTCCAACCCGGACTTAAACCTTTCACTTAGAGAAAGAGGCTAAAGTTCAGCAGTGGGCTAAAAAGGGCTGAAAAGAAAAAGAAGAATCTTTCTAGTTGTACACAGTAGAGTTGAGAATGAATCGTCCGGCCAACTGGAAGTAGCTAATGGTGGACGATTCCCTTCCATTCTTTTTCAGCAGAAAGTGAGCAAACCATTACCACGCAGCAGATTTTGATCAAGTATCTTCACCGTACATAGCAGAAATTTTTTCACAAGCCTGTTATTAATTTTTTACAAAATTTTACGAGCTTTAGTTAGGAAAAATGTCTATCATGAAAAGTGATTTATATGAAATTATTATAAAATTATCAAATTACAATAAATATAAATAATTCAAAAACTATTTAAAAAAAGTAATAAATAAGCAAAATATTAAAAATATTAAGAGCAAAAGATAGATAACTCTTTTCCTTTGAAATTCTGATAATTTTTGGCATTTTTCAAGGTTCCCACTGCGCTTCAGTTGTATGTTTGTTGATTATCAATGGCGTTTGTAAATTTTTTAAAAATTTGTTTTATTTATTTGCGGATGATCTGAAAATTTAAAAGAAATTCTGCAAGATAATTAATTTAGTGGTGGGGTCGCAGGTTTCGCTAAATAATATCACCTTTATACTCTCTCATAATCAAAATAAATATGTCATTATTGAAGAAAAATAAATATTAAGATTAAAATAAAGAGATAAGTAATGAATATAAAAGTAATTGCTTTCATTAAAGGAAATGTACAGATATATCCAAATTAAGACCGTGGTTATTTTTTTTTAGAGAAGAATGGCAGTAAGTTGACGGTTATTTATTTAAAAATTTTAATTTTAATTTTAATAAAAAATTTTGCCAGCCATCAAAATTTAAAAGCCATGCTGAGCATGTAGGATTTTCCGAGAAGATCAAATCAGATATTAACAAAACCGGACAGGACCTTCTGCAAAAGATCATAGGAATGGATCGAGAAACAGCCAACCACCTTCTTATAATACTAAACGATACAATCAAAAGCATTTTTACTCTAACTTGTGAACTTCAGGAAATAATAGTAAGTGTAACATTAATCGTCTGGTACGAAAATTAATCTAAAAAAATTGTTAGATTAAAAGTAACGAAGAAGAATTAAGCAATTCCGATTTAAAAGTTGTGGTGAAAAAATTAAGCCAAGATTGCAACGAATTGGTCCAGGGATATGAGAATGATCGAACCAAACTGCACAATGCGTTCGAAAAGTTCATCCAAAACATTTTACACGAAGCTGAAGGATTATTTAACGTAATCAAGAAGGACGACCTACATGGTAAGAAGATTAATTTTTTGCAATTCTGCAGCGAAATACTATCATTTCATACACATTACATGGCATTGAAAGCGGCTTGTTTTCTGCACGTAAGATTACTCATGTTATTTGATATTTTTCGTAATCTTATCTTTCGCAAGATGACTTTACCTTCACTTTTCCGCACTACTGGCAAGTTATTTTGTTAAAATATTTTGTATTTTGTATAAAACTTTGTTAAAATATTCTTTATTTACCGAATTGCAGATTTGCAAAAAATATTGTTCAACACGTACTTCAATAGGCTTGGATTCAATAGAAATGTAGCCTATTTAAGTACTAGTCACGAAAATAGCTATATTCTACCATTTCAGTTCAGTTACTTTTATTATATAAAACGTAACAACCATGAACTGTTGCGAGTGAAATTTTGTGCTGGGTGGGCCTGGGACAAATTGCCGCGACTTATTTACCGCCGCCCCAACTCGCCGTGAAAGTTTATTAAATTTATAAATAACCCCAAAATCACTATCTTATTGTTTCTGATTTTCAGAATCAGTTTTATGCATCTTTCTGAAATCGCTTTAATGTCTGTTATCTTTTTGGTGTGTTTTTTCTGTTCTGACGGTAGTTTTGGCGGTAATTCTTGCGCTAAACCATCTATAGCTCGATCAAAATCTTTTATGGGTACAAACGATAATAAGGTGATCATTTTTGCTCTGAGAGAAAAATTTGGGTCCTTTCTATATCTTCCCATTAATCCTAACTGGCAAAATTGTTTTTGCATATTTTGTATTAGATGAAAAAAGCAACCGTGTATTCTAATTCTATCGAAACACTCTTTCGTCGCCTTGAAAGCTGTTACTTTGAAATCATATGCTATAGAATCTGGATTAAGGTCTGACTGAATTAATTTGGTCTAAAATTTTCGAGATTAAAATATTTTATCACGGACGTATCTACATAATTTAATTATTTCAATCAAAACTTAATACACCGATAAAAAGTTTAATGTTTGTTGCGTCTTAATTCTTGCGACTTGGATCCAGTGAGCCTAATATAAGTTAAATAAGTCTATTTTTTTGTCTTATATAGCTCATAAGCACGAGTTAGTGGAAGTGTTGAAAGAAATTTTATGCATCATGCACAGAATACAAATGCGTATTCGAATTGAAAATTGCAGCCTTCAAGAGGTACTGCAGATTGTAGAAGATATCAAAATACAATTTGCTGATAATGTTAGCAATCTTGACAGTAGTGACCCAAAAAGTTTAAAACATGTGCGGACACATCTTCAGCATACGAGCAGGCACGCATTCGATTTGGGATACCATCTTTACAAAGTGGTAAGAAATTTTTAAATAAAATTTGTGGTAAATTATTATAAAACATGTTTTTTGGTGCAGGCAAGCAACTATGATGATGAGATTCAGCACAAATTATTGGAGGTTGCAAATTTATTCATTATTGCGCTAGCTGAGAAAATGTTAGGCGATGCAAACAACATTAACCACGAATATAATTCAGATTCGCTTAACAAATACAGTAATAGCTTATGGAAAGCCCTCGAAAACTTACTTGGTTACATAGAAAACCAACTTGAACATAAAAAAAGTACAGATATCCAAATAGTTTGAAATTAATGTAAACACATTTGTATTTTAGGTTCTAACAATTTGAAAGATGTCGTTACTCATATTTTTAGTTATGGCATGGTGAATTGTCAGGAAACTGGAAGAAGCATTAAGCACGATAGCATGATGAAATTACGTTAATATTTTGAAGTTTTCTTCTGCATTTTAAAAGTTTATTGTTACATTTGGGGTAGTTTTGGTTATCCAATGTTGGACAGTAGATATAGTTAGGTTGGGCATCTTAAAAAATAAAAAAAAGTTTAACAAAAACTTGTTTTCTTAGTAATGTTGAATTTATAGCAAGAAATTTGCCATCTATAACTGACCATTTTTTACCATTGATATTTTCTAATAAATCATCAAATTATTGTTTGATATACTATATTATGAATTTCAAGCAATTTAGCATGCACTTGGAATTACTGATTAGTTGCTATAACTTATTTTTTTTTGAGATCTTCTTTTGAGACCAGCAGTGCAGTGTAAAGTATGCACCGACCAGCTGAGGAGCGGAAGACTGCGGTTCAAATCTTCGCCGTTGTTGTGATCAAAGGTCCGATATCGATCTTTGGACTGTGGGAAAGGGAACGGAAAACTGACCCACTAATTATATTCCCTAGTAAAGTCAGCTTGGCTTTGGCTAAGCTGATCGCCTACGCACAATGAAGTGTATGGCACTTGAAGAAGAGATCTTCTCGATCTATTTCTAGTTGATTATTCTTCTTTTACAATCTCTTTACTAATCTTCTTTATCCTAAATTAAAACGATTTTTGAAATTTTTAACTTTCCCCTCCCCTATGTGGGTTCGTAAGGTTTTGGTAGACCCCCTCTGTCCTTACGTAAGATTGCAATTTCCAACGCCCCCTTATTACCTTCACGATTTAATATTTATTTAAGAAATTGTTTTAATATTAAAAAAGCTTACAATTTATTTACTTTATAAAATGGAAAAAAGCAAAACTTAAATATTAATTTAACACAAAAATAATAAATATTTATATTTATGAATCATTTACTATGGTCCATGTGACAGTTTCATTCTGAGAACTTAGAAAGGAAAAAACAAGAAATCAAAATTAAATATTAGTCTAAAAATTTAACTTTCATACTCATATTACTTTAATTAGAAACAATTTTTGCACATAAATATTTAACATAAAATAATCTACTATAACAGTACAAAGTATTACATTTCTCCTTTACATATCTCGCAATCGCAATTTCTTTTATTGAAACGCATTTTTTTAAAGCACATTTTATTGACAATACCAAAGAGAACATTTATTTCTCTAATGAATCGACGAGACAAAAGAACGTAATCGCTTGTAAGACGTCGTTGCAGTTCATGGAAGGAAAAGGAATCTGTAAAAGTTATTATTTTCAATTTGTTCCACAAAATTTTTTTTTCTTTACCCAAGTCTTCAAAGTTGGAGTGAACATCTCCAAGTACACATTTTCCTTTTAACGATTTTATAAGTTCATCTTCCTGAGAAACTAAAACAGAAATATTTTTTAAAGCAAACTTATTGAAAAATTAGCATTTTACTTTCTTTGGCATCGCGAGGTTTAGCAAAAACAAGAGCTTCTATTATTTTCTGGTCCTCAATAGAGGCTTGATCACCTTCTTCCAAAGCTAAGGCCTCAGATTCTTTTTCCAAGGTTATTTCATCTTCTTCCTGAATGGCTCCTTCCTGACCGGCCTCACATTTTAAGTTACTCCTACTTGAAGTGTCCACAATCCATTCATATACACTATTGCAATTTCCGAAAAATTTTAGAACTTCCTCTTTAAGACTTCCGTACATATCATCATCAGATTTCACAACAACTTGCAAATGTTTTTCCAAATCAACCAATCCTGTGTTCAGTTTGACTGCACAATACATTAAAAATTCTCGTGTGGTGTGGTTGTAAGCGTACAGCTGGAAAAAACGCTGCAATAGTAACTTTTAAAATATCTTTAAACATATCCTACCGATCTGTGAAAGTGATCGATAATATCCCGCAAAGAATGAATAGCTACATGGATGGTTTCAAAAAAAAACTTCTTTTGATATTCTTCTACAAAATTGATTTGTTTTATACTTTCAGTTCTCGACACACCAATCATAACCTCTTCATCGTAAATATTAACACTTGGAGAATGAAGCTTTGTTCTCTCCATTACGAGCAAGAAATCATTTAAAATGGCCATGATTTCTCTCCGCGTTTCTGTGTAACAAATTTTAAGGTTATGTCAGTGAATGAAGTGAAACTTACTGGTGTCTCCGCTTAAATCTTGGCTTTCGGTTAGGTCCACTAGTAGAAGGAAATTTGTATGCATAGTATTCATTGTTTTATTTATAATGCACAGCAATGTCTCCGTGTTAAAGGTTAAAGAAGGATGGATGACCAAGTAGCCAATGTTTTCTATTTCTCCAACTACTATTTTCAAAGTGTTTTGAATAAAGTTCTCCTCTGCCAGCCTGCCCTAAAAACGTTCAATTTATTTTTGTGCAATTTAAAGATTGATAACTTACCATGGCGCATTTAATGTTATAAATAATGTTTTGTAAATCGTTACGCAATTCGTTGTAATGTATGAGCAGAGCCCTTCGCTCTTTTACGACACCTACATGCTCCAATATATAACCGTATTCCTTAGTTAAATCTTTAATTAACCGTTTTGTTAATTTTATCAAATGTCTCTCGACATCTTCTTCGCTCACCTAAAATTCAAGAATGAGAGATAAAATGATTTTATAATTAAGCACTTACAGGACCTGAAACTGCAGGAAAAGCCATTTTTATTCTTTTAAAAATGGAAAATAGAACACGTTAATACGAAAGGTAGATTTAGTTGGTACTTTAATTTATATTCTTAAAGATATTTACAAGGACATCAATCGCTGATAACATAGCACGTATTGCGCTATTATGATCGAAATTGTGTATTAAAATCGAAACTTAAAATTACAATAAAATACTTTATGTACGACTGCATAATAAAGTCGTGTTTATTAGATAGTTTAATAATTATTATTAATATTTATAACGCAATTATTGTTCCCATACATATTAATACTCTTTCATACAACTTCTTTGTTTTGTACTATAGAAGAACTTGGTGATGCGTTTTTTTGACTTTTGACAGAAATGTTACTGCAAGTCAAAGGTTCCTTTTAAGATAGCTCATCTAAGGTTTTCGCTATGGTAATTTTGATATTTTTAATGTCTTTGATATGACTATTCCATGCTAGCTCTTGCATTTGCTAAAATTATAATTCTCCAGTCTTAGATAACCCTGACAAGAAAATGTGTTTTACAATCTTCTACACACGTTAATAGTGTTTCCGACGTCTGCAGGTATCCATGACACCAAATTATCAAGACAATTTAGTGCAAATTTTGTTTTGAGCAGATGTCGAAGTTGTTAAAACGCCCTTACCTTCTTAAATAACTTTTTCTTCCGCTTAAATTAGGACTAGGTCCTGTAATATACAACAGTAACCTCGGCGAAGTTCCGATGCCACTGCTAGTAATGTGAGCATATTATTTGTTTTACATCTGCAGTAGCTTGCTAGACTTGCTTCAGATGTGTCTGTTACCCTATATTATTGTTAATGATGGCAATTCATTAACGTAGGAGAACCATCGGCTTTACTTGCCTTCTTTTTTCAATTTTTTCAAAAATTCCCTTATGTGACTCTTGACCATACGAGAGACTTTTTAGGTTTATATTCTTCATACCTCTTCATTTAAAAAAAAAAAATTATACTTGAAAATTTACTTATGTCAATTTTGTTATGTAGATTTATAGTCAGCCGTAACATAGATTATTTGCTCAAGTACAGTTTATGTAGAGAAGAGAGTACTGCAGGTAATTTTCTTTTGGAAAAATGTATTTTGGGAGACTTCCAAGCGTTTAAGAACTACATTTTATTTATTCTTTAGAATTGATGATTTTTCGGCATTTTAGAATATTTTATAGATTATCTTATCTTTATTTTCTATGTCAAAAAGATTTTCCCAAGATATAAATATTGAAGTTTTGGAAAAATATAAGCTATGAAATTATAAGAAAAGTAAGTTATAATATTATTTTATTTTATAGAAAACAAACATACAAATTTGCTTTTTCGAAATATTTTTCCATTACCTACTTTTTAAATTATTTTTTTGAAATTTATCATGGTGAAGTACTGCTTCTTCTGCTTACCAAGGTATAAAAAGCCGATATTTTATAATACTTAATATTTGTTGCAAGTTGTATGTTTTCTCGGACTTTTTGTTTGTGCTTAAAAATTGTTTTTTAAATTTATTGAGTCGAATGTGCTACGGATAAACGCAATATTTTCAATAATAACGCTAAAATTGATTTTTAAGTCTATGGGAGCTTAATGTGGATTCAGGGATATTTTTAATAAGCGGCGGCGGTGCCGGAGGCACCTCAACCATTTTCAGTTAAGCTATAAACATAAAATAATACTATATTCAAAATTATTTTAGCCTTAAAAATGTAAAATGTAACACTATATTTTTGAATAATACTTTTTATACATCGTCGTAATTCAATATTTTGTCAGCAACTTCTTACACATACGTCTTTAAAAAAACTGATAAAATACATTATTTTCCGCAAAATACGCACATATAACTCACTATGGGCGGAGCTTAGAACACTACAGAGAAATTTTAAAAATTAACAGGTTAACTGAACAATAAATCGAAATTGTTTGAGAATTTTCAGCAACAGTCATTGCTGTCATCAATTAAAATGTCATTATTTAATATTAAAAGTCTGATGACAGCAATAACCATTGCTGAAAGCTTAATTTCGTTTTATTGTTTAGTTATTATACTACAATTTTTTTAAATTTCTCTTCAATTTTGACCTCTTTGAGCGTAAACGTAAAATTTTTTGAATCGCCCACAGTTTATAATCTTCCTAATTATTTTTTTTATATAAACATTTTTCATTGCTTTAGAGAAATTTAAATTACCAAGTCTTTGTTTTCGTACTCTGCCCTTTATTGCTATTAATTTATTTGTTTACCTAGTGGGTACGTAACAATAGTTTATTTGAAAGTAAAAAGCATATAATTGATTACTAAAAAATATAATTACAGAAAATTAATACTAAAATTTATAATAACGTTGAAATTAAAATTTCCCGTAAATTTATGTAAGTTAACTTTAAAATATAATATTTTAATGTAATAAAACAAGTTACTTACCTTACTATTAAACTAAAAACTATTTGTAATTTACATGAAAATGTAAAATAATAAATAAAATTATTTTCAAGTCCACCATGATTAGCAAAATTTTTTATTACCCTGTAAGTGGAATCTAGCGTTGTTTACGTTTAGTAATAGCTATTTATGCAACTAGTTAGGATATGCCTGATATTGTGCGAGTTTTAATGTAAAATCACACCAATCAACGACGTCAACGTCCTAGTTGGCATTATACGTAATGCCCGGTCAATAACGTCAGTGCCCCTGTAAATTAGGCGATGCTGATATTTCAAGATTTCTGTAAACTTAAACTGTAACTGAAACTAATTCATCTTTTAATAAAGTGTCATACAAGTGTCAGCAAAAAGGGGAATTGCCATTTTAACCGTAACATAAAGGTACTAACGATATTAATATTAATAATAAAGAGCAATAAATATTATTTTATTTGTCGGTGGCTTAGAAGAACAGCGCTCTTTAAAACTCAATGTGGCCCCATTGTTTATATTTATTGTTTTAAATTTGAAATTAGTTAGTGTAAACATAAAAAAACATGTTGTTGTGTAGTATATACAAATGAATAAAATATTTAATTTTTCTAATAAAACAACAAAAAAGTTAATGTTAATATTTACATAAATTCAAATCATATAAATTAAAAATTTTTGATGCTTTACATTAATATTGTTTGCATTTAGAAAACAAAACATGTCTACTTTTTCAACCACCCAGAAGGTAAGCAAGGTATAGTTTTAAAATAACATCTTTTTTTTTATAAATTATTGTTGCTTAATTTTGAGTTTGATTTTTACCGAATGGTGTTATATTTCTAGGATCCCAAAATTTTATTAAAACATGCCAATTTTTTAAAAAAGTTGAACGAAGAAATTCAGAAGCTTCAAAAAGAAGTTAATTGGATTGATGGATTAAATAAAGAGAATTCTTACGAAGTTTCATTATCTGTGGCAAACGAATTCGTCCATGATGTTAACAGATCAGTTTATAATTTACGACAAATTATGGTTCTACATTTCAGAATTAAAAAAACCGAAAACTAAATTTCTCCGTTTTTAGATTAAAATAGATAAAAACTTATCCAGTTACAATGATTTAAAAGTTTTCGTTAACAAATTGAGCAAGAGTTCTTTCGATGTATTAGAAGGATTTGGACAAGAACACTCGGTTTTGAAATCAAAATTGATAATGCAAATACAAAATGTGGTGAAAGAACTTCAATCTCTGTTTCGCATAGTTGAGAATGAAGAATTACATGGTATTTCTAAGATTTTTGATCATGTATTTTTTTAATTTTATTGATTTTTCTATTGCTTTAGACTTTGAAACTGAATTAGTGAATTACATTAGCGAAATTCTGAGCGATATCCAAAAGATCCAGATTTTTTACTACTTGAAGCGAATTAAACCAGAAGAATTGGAACGAGTTTTCCATGCAGGTGAACAAGAATGTTTGAAGGTTGTGGCTGAAAATCACCTTCGCCATCAAACGACGATAGATACAACAATATTAGAAGCACTTGCCAGACACACACTTAATGGCGTCTTCACTGTACAGGGTGTAGTCTTTCATTTTCGAAAAAACGTATGTCTTGTAAAATTGTTTTTAGAAACGCATAGTTTATGCAAAACATTTCTAGGCCACCAATTATAACGATCCAATTAAAGCGAAAATCAATCAAGTTGCGAAAGATTTAAGTTTTGTTTGTACGGACATAACCGTTGGAATGTACGAGATGAATATTGGTGCTGCAGGTACTTCTCCTTTAGAAAAATGCATTCTGGGAGGCTTCCAAGCTTTTAAAGATATAAGGGCGTTAACAAATTTAGTAAATCATTGTGCTAAAAGTGGAAAAGGTATTCCTTCTTTTAAAATTATTGATAATTCGAAAATTAAAATTAAATTTTAGAATCTGAAAATTTGAAGAATTTGGTTTTTTATGGATTATCCACTTTACTTTGTATGGCAAGAAGATTTGCACGAGATATAAATATCGAAGTATTGGAAAAAATGTAGTTCATGATTCCATGAATCTAAATTGTAAATTTCTTTGATTGCTATGTAAAAAAATAAATATATTACTAGATACGTAATTAAGTAGAATCAATTATTAATTTATTAAATATTATTCAGATTATTTACTTGATGTATTAGTATTAAACAAAAACAAATTTTAAAATTAATATAAGTATTACTATAAAATTGTAAAATATTTTAAAATAATATGTTATCTACTATTTAAATTATTTTTGAGAAATTTATTTTGGTAAGGTATTGCCCCTTTTGCCTACCATGAAAAGCCGCCATTGTCTCCTAATTTACATTTTAGGTGATGTAGTTAAAATAGAAACCGTAGAAAACCATTTTATGGTTCATCACTATCAGTTGTGGGTTTAGTGATTTCCACCCCAACTGTACTACCGAAGGCCTATAATTTTTATAATCTTAATATTTCATATGATTCAGAAAATAGAATTAAATCAAATATTATATTATACTTTTTCCTTTTTATCCAAATACTTGCCATTTTACAATACTTAATAATTATAGGATGCATTATTAATTTATTTGTTTAATGTTTATTTAGTAGGTACGTAGCAATTATATAGTTTGTTTTAATGTAAAATATTTATAATTATATAATTTATAATTTAAAAACATTACACAAAATTATTTATAAAATTATAAAATTAAAAACCTCGAAATTAAAATCTCTTATAACGACTTACATAAGTTTACTTTAAAATACGATATTTTAATGTAATAAAACAAATTAAATTTATTATTGTGAATACAGTGGAACTCGATTGATGTGGAATTCGATTGGTAAAAAACTCGATTGACTGCTTATAAGTTTAAGTTAACCAAAAAAACTTAATTAATAGTATATTATACACCAAGGTAGTGAAGCATAGTGTTATAACCCTAGCGCCAGATTAAATCCCAAGGTGCGTAGCACCGCGGATTTAAGCGCGCGGTTATAACACGCTTCACTACCGTGGTTTATATACAATTTTTCCACTACTAGGATTGTTTACTCTTATAATAATAATTGTTAATGAATAAAGTAAATCGTTTTAATTATTTATTTCAAATTATAAAACAAATGATAGTTTTTGTTTTGATGTTGACACTTGCTTGAAAATGTTTAATTAATTTTGACATAAAGGTTACATTAAATATTTTGATATTTATAAGTTTTGCGAGTGTTTTTAAAAATGAGTGAAAGTTGTACACCACCCGAAATGAGAGAGATTGCTGAATCAGTGGCAGACAAGCTACTGCCGGAAAAATCCAAGACTCTTTATATGAAAGCTTATGTAACATTTAAAATTGGTGCACTGCGCGAAGTGTGGTTATAATATCTGAAAATGTACTGTTAGCATATTTCCAAAGTTATGCCAATGATAAAAAAGCTTCCACTTTATGGGCACATTATTCTATGTTAAAATCAACTCTTTCTTTAAAGGACAACATAGACATTTCAAAGTTTTTCAAATTAGTTGCGTTCTTAAAACGCCAAAATGTGAATTACCGTGCTAAGAAGTCTTCCGTTTTCAGTCAAGAAGAAATTACAAAATTTCTGATTAATGCACCCGATGAATGTCATATTGTAAATAAGGCAATTCTTATAATTGGTTTATCTGGGGCTTGCAGATGCGATGAACTTTGCAATTTGCTTCTTTCTGATGTTATCATAAAAGATGATATGATTATTATAAACATTCGTAATAGTAAAATGGTTCATCTAGAAAATTTGTTGTTATGGAACCCTTTGGATGAAAATTGTAAAACATATTTAAAAATTAGACCAACTTCCGACATGCAAAAAATTTTTTATTAGTATACGCAATGGAAAAGCTACAAAGCAAAATATTGGTCATAATACAATAGGGCAAGTACCAAACAAAATTGCAATGTATTTAAATTTGCAAAACCCTGCGTCTTACACGGGTCATAGCTTCAGAAGAACTTCAGCCACAATATTAGCTGCTAGTGAATATCCTGCAGTTGAAACAACATGGGGTTTGGAAACTTAGGTAGCCAGGGGTATATAGCTGACTCACCCGGTTAAAAAGAGCATAGCTCGATGTCAAAGCCAATCAACATCAATTAAACAACATGTCATGCTTTCGACGCCACCAATTCCTGTACAATCGGTTCTACAATTAAGATTCCTGACACCACAATTCCTGTACAATCCGGTTCTACAATTGAAGATTCCTCGACACCACCAGTTCCCGTACAATCCGTTCTACAATTGAAGGGCACATTATAATAATTCTGTTATTAATGTACACCTCTTCATTCCTTAAATGTTGGAGGTATAAATATATCAATGGAATGCCATAATTGCATCAATTAAATTTTTATAAAGTAGGGTGGAGCTTAGATATTACAGATAAATTATATAAATTGACAAGTTAACTAAACAATAAATCGAAATTATTTGTAAATTTTCAGCAACTATCATTGCTGTCATCAATTAAAATGTCATTATTTAATATTAAAAGTCTGATGAGAGCTATAACCATTGCTGAAAGCTCAATTTCGTTTTATTGTTTAGTTATACTACAATTTTTTAAATTTCTCTTCAATTTTGACTTTTTTGAGCGTAAACGTAAAATTTTTGAATCGCCCACAGTTTATAATTTTCCTAATTATTTTTTATATAAACATTTTTCATTGCTTTAGAAAATTTTAAATTACCAAGTCTTTGTTTTCGTACTCTGCCCTTTATTGCTATTAATTTATTTGTTTACCTAGTAGGTACGTAACAATAGTTTATTTGAAAGTAAAAGCATATAATTGATTACTAAAAATATAATTACAGAAAATTAATACTAAAATTTATAATAACGTTGAAATTAAAATTTCCGTAAACTTATGTAAGTTAACTTTAAAATATAATATTTTAATGTAATAAAACATGTTACTTACCTTACTATTAAACTAAAACTATTTATAATTTACATGAAAGTTTAAAATAATAAATAAAATTATTTTCAAGTCCACCATGATTGGCAAAATGTATTACCCTGTAAGTGGAATTTAGCGTTGTTTACGTTTATTAATAGCTATTTATGTAACTAGTTAGGATATGCCTGATATTGTGGAACTATTGGGATACTTACGAGCGATCGAGCGAGTTAATGTAAATGACACCAATCAACAACATCAACGTTATACGTTAATGCCCGGTCAATAACGTCAGTGCTCCTGTAAATTAGGCAATGTTGATATTTCAAGATTTCTGTAATCTTTAATTCATCTTCTAATAAAGTGTCATGCAAGTGTCAGCAAAAAGGGGAATTGACATTTTAACCGTAACATATATTATAATGTCCAAGTAAAATTAGTAGAAGGGTTTGAAAAAAAATTGTTACAGTTTCCGCTTTTGCGGGAAAGAGTGAAAAATTTTCCGTTCCGTATGCTAAGTAGATACGATTCTGAGCAAGGTTATCAAGATACTAACGATATTAATATTAATAATAAAGAGCAATAAATATTATTTTATTTGCCGGTGGCTTAGAAGAACTGCACTCTTAACACTCAATGTACCATTTGGCCGCATTGTTTATATTTATTGTTTTAAATTTTAAATTAGTTAGTGTAAACATAAAAAACATGTTGTTGTGTAGTACATACAAATGAATAAAATATTTAATTTTTTAAATAAAACAACAAAAAGTTAATGTTAACATTTACATAAATTCAATTCATATAAATTAAAATTTTTCGATGCTTTACTTTAATATTGTTTGCATTTTGAAAACAAAACATGTCCACTTTTTCAACCACCCAGAAGGTAAGCAAGGTATAGTTTTAAAATAACATTTTTTTTTATAAATTATTGTTGCTTAATTTTGAGTTAGATTTTACCGAATGGTGTTATATTTCTAGGATCCCAAAATTTTATTAAAACATGCCAATTTTTAAAAAGTTGCACGAAGAAATTCAGAAGCTTCAAAAGAAGTCAATTGGATTGATGGATTAAATAAAGAGAATTCTTACGAGGTTTCATTATCTGTGGCAAACGAATTCGTCCATGATGTTAACAGATCAGTTTATAATTTACGACAAATTATGGTTCTACATTTCAGAATTAAAAACCGAAAACTAAATTTCTCCGTTTTTAGATTAAAATGGATAAAACTTATCCAGTTACAATGATTTAAAAGTTTTCGTTAATAAATTGAGCAAGAGTTCTTTCGATGTATTAGAAGGATTTGGACAAGAACACTCGGTTTTGAAATCAAAATTGATAATGCAAATACAAAATGTGGTGAAAGAACTCAATCTCTGTTTCGCATCGTTGAGAATGAAGAATTACATGGTATTTCTAAGATTTTAAATTATGTCTTTTTATTTTTACTGTTTTTTCCATTGCTTTAGACTTCGAAACTGAATTAGTGAATTACATCAGCGAAATTCTGAGTGATATCCAAAAGATCCAGATTTTTACTACTTGAAGAAAATTAAACCAGAAGAATTGGAACGAGTTTTCCATGCAGGTGAACAAGAATGTTTGAAGGTTGTGGCTGAAAATCACCTTCGGCATAAAACGACGATAGATACAACAATATTGAAGCACTTGCCAGACACACATTAATGGCGTCTTCACTGTACAGGGTGTAGTCTTTCATTTTCGAAAAACGTATGTCTTGTAAAATTGTTTTAGAAACGCATAGTTCATGCAAAACATTTCTAGGCCACCAATTATAACGATCCAATTAAAGCGAAAATCAATCAAGTTGCGAAAGATTTAAGTTTTGTTTGTACGGACATAACCGTTGGAATGTACGAGATGAATATTGGTGCTGCAGGTACTTCTCCTTTGGAAAAATGCATTCTGGGAGGCTTCCAAGCATTTAAAGATATAAGGGCGTTAACAAATTTAGTAGATCATTGTGCTAAAAGTGGAAAAGGTATTTTTTCTTTTAGAATTGATAATTTGAAAATTAAAATAAAATTTTAGAATCTGAAAATTTGAAGAATTTGGTTTTTATGGATTATCCACTTTACTTTGTATGGCAAGAAGATTTGCACGAGATATAAATATCGAAGTATTAGAAAAAATGTAGTTAATGATTTTATGAATCCAAATTGTGATATTGTCACAATGTCAAATATGTTACTATGTCCAATTTCTTCACTCATAGTTATCTTCAAATTAGCCAACTCTAGGTTAAATTGACGAAATAACCAATCAGATGATTGATTTATTTACGTAATTAATTTAATTACGTAATTACGTAATTTATTTAATTAATTACGTAATTAAGTAGTATCAATTATTAATTTATTAAATATTATTCAGATTATTTACTTGATGTATTAGTATTAAACAAAACAAATTTTAAAATTAATATAAGTATTATTATAAAATTGTAAAATATTTTAAAATAATACCTACTTTTTAAATTATTTTGTGAAATTTATTTTGGTAAGGTATTGCCCTTTGCCTACCATGAAAAGCCGCCATTGTCTCCTAATTTACATTTTAGATGATACAGTTAAAATAGAAACCGTAGAAAATCATTTTATAGTTCATCACTATCAGTTGTGGGTTTACTGATTTCCATGCCAAGTATGCACTACCAAAGGTCTTCATATGATTCAGAAAATTGAATTAAATAAAATATTATATTATACTTCGTTTTTTAACAAAATACTTGTTATTTTACAATACTTAACAATTATAGGTTGCATTATTAATTTATTTGCATGGTTTACCTAGTAGGTACGTAGCAATTATATAGTTTGTTTTAATGCAAAATATGTAATTATATAATTAAAAAAATTACACAAAATTATACATATTAAAATTAAAAACCTCGAAATTAAAATCTTTTACAACGACTTACATAAGTTTACTTTAAAATACGATATTTTAATTTAAAAACAAATTAAATTTATTATTTTGAATACAGTGGAACTCGATTGATGTGCAATTCGATTGGTGAAAACTTAAGTTAACCAAAAAAACTTAATTAAACAACCTTATGTTTTATAAATTATTAATTTATTTGACTACATCGCTTATTACTGCAATTTAAATTTTTATGAAAATTTTATCGATTTTAGATAAAAAAGTACAAGAATGTTCTTTTTATTGTTGAGAAACCAAGAGCTTTTTTAATTTAAAAATAATTTTAATTATTTATGATGGGCAGGATTACGGTTTGAAAAGACCATAAGGAAACCGCATTCCATATTACTTTTTAAAGCTTTTTTTCTAAAATTTGTGGACTAATCAAAAATTATTAGGAGTACAAATAAGTTTTCGCGGAGGAAGAAGAAGATTCGGTTCAAACGCAAAAAAACTTGCACTTACATTAGAAGTGACTCAGCAAGAAGTTTCGCATCGTTTAAAATCGTTGAGGATGATTCAAAAACAAGGTATTGGGTTCCATACGAACTGAAGTCGAGAGATGTTAAACGCCGAATATGCATGAGTGAAATGCTACTTGCTAGGTAAAAAGGGTTTTTACATCGTATCGGCACTGGCGATGAAAAGTGGAAACACTATGATAATCCAAAAAAAGAAAATCATGGGACTACCTGGCCACGCTTCAACATCAACAACAAAACAGAATATTCGCGGAAAAAACTCATGCTGTATATCTATTTGGTGGGATCAGCTGGGTGTAGTGTATTATGAGTTGCTTAATCCGAGCTGAACCATTACTAGAGCCTCTACCGAACACAATTGATGAGATTGAGCCGAGCTCTAAAGTAACCGACTAGTTCTAGCAACGATCTAAACCGTCCGACTGTCATTTAATCCAATCGATGGCACATGGTCTGTCTGAGCAGCGCTTTACATCATATGAAGATACCAAAATTGAGTTGATTTGTGGATAACCTCAAAGATGAGTTCTTCAAACGTGGTATCCGAATGCTGCCTGAGAGATGGTAAAAGTAATTAGTTACTTGTGATGGATAATACTTGAAATAAACGTAATGTACCGTTTTTCACAATAAATTCCTAATTTTGATAAAAACGACGGAAAAATTTTTTATTATTTATTAATTAGAAAATTAATTGGATGCAACATCTAGAAAGGATGAAACGGCCATATACCAAAGCAAGTGTTTAAATACAGTTCTAGAGGCAGCAGAAATGTGGGGCCCAAAAAGATGGAGCGACCAAGAGTGACGTAACGAGCAGCAGCTTAAAACATGCAGACGATGATGACGATGATTAAATAGAAAATTTTGAAATCGCAAATCGGGTCGAGTTTTCTCCCAAAACTCATTAGACTGAGAATAGTGGCATAAAAGCAATAAGAAAAACAAATTTTTTTTATTTTTTTTACTTTCCAAAATGCCGTTTGTGCTTGCTTGATCGGAGAATAAAAGTGATATTCGTTAATTTAGTACTATAGGCTTTGCATACGCATAAGAAGGAAAACTGTTTTCAACACACTAAACCACCCCTTCCCATAGTAGTAACGGAAACTGCTTCTAGGACATTAAATTACATCTCAAGTTTCTGCCCAGTAATTTCTTTTTCTTTTTATGTCCACAAAATATGGAACGATTTAAAAAATTTGCAAATTTAAAAAAAATATAAATTGTTTTTAAATCATTAATTTAGAATAGAAATGCTGTCATAATATATTTTTATCAAATTACGATAAAGATATTTTTTTAATTTGTGTTACAAATAAAATTACTGATAAGTTTAGTAAGACAGAGTGCTTATCAAATTTGAAAGTCCATTTAGCTTTTATTGCATTTTAGGTATCGCTAGTGATAAATAACAAAAACAAATTATGTTAAATTTAATAGTAATTTATTATCTCTATGCATTTTTAATCTTTTTTTCAATAGCTTGAACTGCGAAGCAATTTTTCGTCAAGGTTTTTTTTCGGCCAGGAAGAAAAAGCAGAAATCTTCCAAAGCTTGAATTTTTCAGGGGTTGGCTTCATTCCTGATTAAAACCCTGGTTTTTATTCTTCTAGATATCTACGGTAATGTATTAAACAGCAAAATATTTAATTTTCTGTGCGTCTTCTTCATTATTTAAGTTTATGTCACTGATCATTTGGTTTTTGGTGTAATAATGCAAAGGAATTGGTCGCTTGGATTGGTCGTCTAGTTATTAATGTATCGGACGATAGACGCGCTAAGAGTTTTTTAATCCAGAAAACGAGTTTGTATATTCTACTTCAGTGTTAGGGTCGATGCCTATACAAGCTGTTATAGAGAAATTTTTCCATCTCACTAGATAGTTTACGTCATAATAATTGATTTCTGTTACTGTTATTAATGTTATTGTTATCTTGGAATAAATATGTTAGCCCATCATTTTTTAATTTGTATTATAAATATAATTGCTGATAAATTTAATATACATATATTATTATTAACCTTTGAAATTAATATTTGATTCGAATTTTTTTTTAAATAAATTTAATAAGACAGAGTGCTTATCTAAATTTGAAAGGCCATATAGTTGTTATCGTAGTTCAGGTGTAATCGCTAATGATATTACTATATAATTACTTATTTTTTAATAATAATTAATACAAGACTACGATTTTACACGTAGAACTATAAAAATGGTAGACGTCAAGTTATCCCAACTGGTAATCTTTTTAATTATTAACATTTACCCAAAAATAATAATTATTTTTTTAGGTATTTCCAGCAAGTTCTATGGAACTACATAAACAGCAGATTCTATTTTCTCAAGAGTTAAATTCAAAAATTAAAGGCACTGTCGAAGAAGTTGCCAAATCAATAGAAAAATTAAACATTCAAGATGAAAATGTAAAGCAGGCGCTATTTTTACAATGCAATAATTTTGTGGAACATTTGAGTAATATAATTTACAATCTACGAAATTTTGTGGTAAGCATTTAATGTAATTTTAAAAATTTAACGGTATTAATATATATTTTAAAGAATTCAATTAAGTTAAATTTGAGAAAAGGAAAAAATATTTTCAAATCATTTTAAATAAAAAAATAGGAGATTATGCGAATAAGGTCGAAACCGAGGTTATCCAGTAAGATTTTGTAGAAATTATAATTGTTGTTTGCTATTTTTTTCATTTGACGATGTAGCTGAATGTGGTCCTGCTGTTTTTAATGTTTGTGAAAGGATGTTAGATTTACCCCAACTATATTTTTTTCTAATTTAATAAAAAATTTTTTAAATACATATAGGGAAACTTGCAAGAAAAACTAATTGGCAAGCAGGACCTGATTAAATTGACTGAAAAAATGGTGGAAACTTCACATGCAGTCCAGCATTCCTTCAGTAAAGATTCGAAAGATTTACAACTAAAATTAATCAAGAGTGTTCAAGATGTCAATGTTGAGGCTGCCGATTTATTGAAAATAATAGAAAACGAAACATCGCATGGTAATTTGTTTATTACTCTCTTAAAAACAGAGCACACTAGATGTAGTTTACTCAAGAATAATACTACACAATGTTGCATAATATAATGTCATTTTCAGAGATCAAGAAAAAACTTATAGATGAATTGAGCAATCTACTGCGGGCCATCGATTGTATTAAATTCCACGTCGTATTTATTAATTCAACTGTGGGCAAAATCAAAGTACTTTTTGATGAATGTGCTAAACGTATTCAGATTTCACTTGATAACTTAAAAAATGACAGTAATAATATTGTCTGCTACCATTTAATCCATTCGACTAATGCTGGATGTCAACATATGGAAAAAGTGGTGCATTATCTTGAAACATATGTAAGTCTAAAAATTTATCATTGAGAAAATTATAATGGATTTCTAGGCCGATCAATGTGATGCAAAGATTCATAAAGTAATGGCTAGTACTGCTATAGATCTACATAATTTAGTGGCTAAAATACAGGAATGTCTTTATACATCTGTCGAAATTAAGTCTTTGAGAGATGTTATTCGTGAAAATGTAACCAATGGAGCTGAATTAATTGGAGAGTTAGAAAACTTTTTGCAAAATAAAGAAGGTACTCTTGTCTTGCTCTGTTCTTATTTGGTTATAAATTTTCTTTTTTTTAAGTGACGGAGAGCGTTAGACAAATTGTGTACGTTGTATGCAGTAATTCCCTTGCTAGTGGTGATCAATTACATAGAGGATTGGAAAATTTGTCTCGCTTCAAGAAACTTGTATAATAAATAGATTTATAATTTTACGATTTTATAAATTTGTGTAAAAGATATTTTTGTAATAATTGTTTATTTTTATAATGTTGCTTGAGTGATGGTATGTTTCGAGAAAAAAAATGTTTCATCGAAATTTACGAATATAACCTTTGGGACAACTTTTGCTATTCTTTTTTTTAGTCCAAGTAATTACATATTTATTTAAAAAGCAAAATTTTACAGCTTTTGTTTAAAATAGTAAAGGAAATTGCCAATAACAACAGTTTCGAGCACAATACCATCAATGTGGTTCACAGGAAATCACCAATAACCCAAGTAGAAGGGAATATTACAAACTTGATGATGTACTTCAGCAATAGCAAAATAAACGGATTGTGCTGCTATACCCGGGGTGAGAGGAATATTCAGGTCTTGATAGATAATTCTTTTCAACCACTTTGCTTTTGCTGAACCAAGTGCAAAAGTTTTTATTTCTGATTTTATAACTTTGCAGCTTTTTAACTTTAATCATTTTAAAGCTCTCCACTTCTTTATTCATTCATCCAAAACATCTGCAATCATGTTAGTTGTTAATTTTATTATTTTGCTGAATACATGAGTTTTGATTTCAGACCTTTCCACCAAACAACACTCAACACTAATCCACTCCTTCTTGTTGTCAGGTTTAGAATGTCACTCATGAAAAGACTTACAGTGTTTATGGCCTTTTCTTTGAATGATTTGGTTCCATTATTTTTCTGTTGTATCAAAATTAATCAAATGATAAAATAGAGGTATATTAAGGCTCAAGCAATTAATATAAATTTTTGTGATTAATGTGGAGATCAAAAACTTTACTAAATTGATATGGTTACCAGCAACCATGCAGCACCACAACCACCAACTGCAACTAGTAACAAAGGTGCAACAGCTTTTTAATATTTATGCTATCTCATTATTGCAGTATGTTTTTCCTCAGAAAGGAGAACAATTCAGCTTCGTTTTCTGAATCCTATAAAAAAACTGACCAGTCCAAAGGCAACTCAGCATTTAAAACTACCTAACAACGTATGCTATACCTTTTACGATTCATATAGATTTGAGACGATAAAAGTGATAAAAATTCTATACAATGCTAATTTTGCTACGATGCTAAAGATGAAAACGATTTGAGATTCAAGAAAAAATGCTCCTGGAAAGTCTTTCCATTGCACGGCTAATAACATTAAACAATAGCTGCACCATCATAGATAATACCATCATTGTAGAATATTGACACTGCCAACCAGAGACTTTAGTATCTTTGCCAAATCAGATTTTCACCTTTCACCGCCAAATCATCTGAAAAATTAGGGTTTTAACAGAAGAAACCTGAATTTTCGAATTTCCATTAGAAGAAAAGATTCTGGCGCTCGTCATCGTACAGGGTGGTTCAAATTGAAGTTCCTTATGGGAAATTCGGTAACCATAGAAGATATGGAAAATGGATGGCGCATCTTCGATCTCTTTTTGAGAAAAGCTTAATGGTGAAAAGCGGATATCGATATCTTTTTCGTTTTCGAGTTATGGCCAAAGTTCGCTTTTTCGACTTTTCGTTAAATGTCGATATCTCGGTTGTTTGTAAAGTTATAGAAAAATATTTATACCTTCTTCAGACACTTTTTAAGGAGAATAAACTGGGCTGAAGGGATTTTAAATATCTTCATTTGTTTCGAGTTATAATATAAAGTTGTGTTTTTAAATAGAAACCATAGTTGGCTATGACATATTTAAATAGAGTTTTTATTCTCTTTTCAATTATATATAATATGTGGAGTCTATTATTTCAGTTTCATCCCGTTATATTAAAAATGTTAAATTAAAATAAATAAAGATCGGAAAATTAAAAGTTGGTATGTCAGAACAAAACACTATACAAAATAATTATTGACATCTAAAACGATGTTCTTCAATTGTTTTTATGTGTGTTTTGGTACCTATTTCTGTTTTGAACCTATTTACTTATTTCAAAAGAGTGTCAAATGGCTTAAAAGCATCACAGGCTCATTGGAATACCTTGATATATCAGGAATTGGATTTGGATTCGGTCTATACGGCATAACTATTAAAACATTGCTCTCAGCATAGTTAAATTGTATGAAAATGATACCTTGAAAGTTTAAATAAAAGGATCAAGGATTAAGGATTTTTCCATATTATTATGTAAACATCTACTTGCGCACGGTCAGTGGTGATAATAATTGCTTTTATCTAAATATCTGTTTTTTTAAATATATTACAATATATAATTGGTTGCATATTAATTCATTTGCCTAGTGCGTTATAATTTTGTAGTTTATTTTAATGCAAAATATGTTATATAAGTTATATCTTACGATTAAAAACATAATTACACAAAATTAAATGTAATAAAATTATTAAAAACATCCTAATTAAAATTTTATATAAGTTTATTTTAAAAAACGATGTTTAAATATAATAAAACAAGTAAAATTATTATTAATTTACATCATAAATTATTACTTTATTAGAAACTATATTTGCAATTTACGTAACGTTCAAAATCTGAAATTAATCAAAAAATACATGACATTTACCTACATAATATAATATTGGGATACCATTTATTATGTCTAGTTTTTCAGACAATTTTATTGTTAACATTAATTAATAAAGCTGGATTTAAAGCTTCTTAAATTTTCCGTTATCCTAAAATGTGTAACTTATTCAGAATTGATTTTTAACTTGTGAAATTATACGTTTTAAGAACGAACGTAACAATACTTAAGTAAACTTTTAATTGATTTTATTAATTGGTTAATTTTTTATTTACGTATTTTAGAACGAATATTTCATTCCATGGCATTATTGATCAACAATTTTTTAATTTAAAGAATCTCGTCGGTTAGACCTAGACCGATAATTAAATTTAAAAATTAATTTGTATTCAAGGATTAACTAGGATAAAAAATATACAATTACTTAATAAGATGATAGTGAACTGTTTTTAAAATACATAAAAGAAAACAATTACCAATTTATAAAATCAATTAAAATTCAATTAACTTTTAAGTATTTTATTTTAAAATGTAAAATAATAGTCTAATGCCCGGTTTCAAAAAGTTGCTATTATCCGAGATTTCAAAACCTCGGATTATATTTAAGCCAAAAATCGCGTTTCACAAACGCATTTTTTTTAAGATTACGTAATCCATCTATATAATCCCAACTTGATTTACATGAAGAATTTTTACGTAAATCGAACAAAAATTAAATCACAACTTGATTTTTGTTGTAATGAAATAAAAATTATTATTTGACATCTGTCTTATAGGGCAATCACCAATCAGTAGAGGTATTCTAAAAGGTAAATGATGCAAAAGTGGTGTAGAAGCTTTTATTTTTTAACTTGGGTGCAAACATGTGATAAATAAATATGTTATGGTCACCCGGCCCTTTTGGCAGCCAAAAAATGTAGAAAGTTTAGAACTACTTTGGTTTTTTGTCCACACCTCCTAATCAATGCATCTTAGCGAAAAGTTCACGTTAAGTGGTATGGGCGAAAACCACGGTAAAAACACGACAATTTTTTGCAACTTTGTGAAAACCTGAGATATAGTACTATATTATATAGGTGTGCAGCTTGGAAATGAGTACTCTAAAAGAAAACCCCATAAAACATATTTGTAGATCATCAAATTCTGCGTTCACTGAGTACTAAAATTTTAAATTCTGTTAAGTACAAGTCTCGAGTCATAAATCAATTCTCGCAACCATAGAGTGAATTGCCATAACATTATAGAATCGCAGCAAGTTTCTCGACTTGTACCTTTTAAAGTTTGTATGGTAGTACCCACATATCTGTTGGAATCTGCTCAATTTTGTTCGATATCTGTAATATTGTCCTGGTATGATACATTGAATCCAAGATAGCCGAAGTTGCTCAATTATTTAATACAATGTTAGCTCTTAGATGGTCGCAACGTCTGAATGCCAGTGCTTTCGACTTTTTTTAGATACACAGCTGATACGTTTTGCGACATTGTTGAGTTGCCTTTGGAGGTCGTCTTCTGGTTCCGCAAGGAGTGTTTGGTCAACCGCAAAAATAATGTGTCCTAGGTCGTGTCTGCAACTTTGAAGCGCTTTGTCAACCT
Organism: Lycocerus yunnanus; assembly: GCA_036346125.1. Classification (NCBI taxonomy): domain Eukaryota; kingdom Metazoa; phylum Arthropoda; class Insecta; order Coleoptera; family Cantharidae; genus Lycocerus; species Lycocerus yunnanus. The sequence goes on from JARFIX010000017.1 coordinate 3,221,287, forward strand.
CTTCTGCCATTGTTGAATGACGTCGTCGTCGTTTTGCCCAACGACAATACGCCGTCTCACAGGTCGCATCTTGTATGGGAGTTCTTGTTCAAAATTCAACTAATGTTCTACACCAAGCACTGTATTTACTAGATATGATCTCGTGCGACCTTTCCTCTTCGCCAAACTTAAATTACCACTTCGTGGAAAATGTTTTAAGTCTATGGAATCTATAAAGAAAATGCGCCGATCACGATTCGACATCATGCCAAAATTGCTTATAGGAGGTGTTTTGTGGATTAAAGTATCGCATCAAATCGGGTTTACTTTGAAGGTGAAAAAATAAATTTCGATGATTAAACTAATATTTTGTGCTGCATTGAACAATTCCCGGTAGTTATTTGATAAAGTAGAATATCCCTTGCAAATTGATTTATAAATTTTTGTTATAGAAATTACTTTTATAACATTTTGACATTGACAAAATACAAATAATTTTTTTAATCTAGATATCCACCGCTTAAATTTTGTAAAAAAAACGGCTTATATTTTTTTCGGGTTTCACAAAAAAAATTCTCAATTTTTTTGCAAGTGTCAAGTTTAAATGACATGCCTGATTTACACCACAACTTTTTACGTAAATTTAAATAAAATTTGCCAAATGGAAAAAGTTGACTTGAAAAGAGCAATTAATTGCAAAAAGGTATTTAAAAATGTATAGTGTAAGTATATTTTGAATTTCTTCTGTTATAGTGGATTGTCAATATAATCATATCAATTTTTAAATTTACACAAGTATGCAAAACATGTTTCAAAGTAAATTTAGATTTAATTTTTATAAATTTGCTTTTCTTCGTGTTCCAAAAACATAAAGTGCGCAGAAAAATAACGTGATAAAAGCCAAGTTGACTACTACAAATATTTAATTAATGGGGTGGTTTTCTATTATCTTTCCCATAACTCACAAATTGATCTTTAACTAGAGATCTCAACATTACAGGCGACCCAACCAAGAATAGCACAACAAATATTAAAATTTTTTAAAACCGACGGATTATATTATTGAAATCAACAAAATTGACTGTTTAAATCTTGGCTTACTTTAAACCATAGAAACTGCGCCTTAATTTTTTGTGAAACCGAAACCAAACTGAACTAGAATAAGCTTATAGTAATCCTAATTTTTATAAAAATATAGCGTGCTACTGCAGTTCATGTTAATATTTATGACAAATTTTTAGTTATAAAGTTGGCGAAATGACTGACATCTCGGCTTAAAAAAAATGGCTTAAATTTATTTGTGAAACCCAAATGTGTTATAATCGTAGTTTATATCGAGGTTTAAATATTTTGGATAAGCCAAATGTTTTATGAAACCCATTTGACATTTAAGCCGAAATTTAAGCCGAAATCGCAGTTTAAATGTTTTATGAAACCGGGCATAAGATCCGAACCTAAGTCGACCTTCACCGAGTTGATAATAGAGTGAAACCTATTTTATAATAAATTTAGTATATTAGAAAATATATTAAAATGGGTTGCCAAAAATCCTGGACAGGCTATTTTAATATTTTTTAAAAATGATTTTTAATTAAATTTTGTAACATCAAGATAATAAGAAAATTTTATTCTGACTTCAAGTACAAAACGTAAAAAAATTTTTTTTTTAACTTTTGCAACAACAATATCTTACAAACAAATTGACAAATCTAAGTTGAGTAGAACTCTTTCGAGTGCCACAAGTCTCGTTTCGATCGGTCAAGCTGCACATTCTATACGTTTTGTGCTTGAAGTCAGAATAAAATTTTCTTATTATCTTGATGTTACAAAATTTAATTAAAAACATTTTTAAAAATATTAAAATAGCCTGTCCAGGATTTTTTGGCAACCCATTTTAATATATTTTCTAATATACTAAATTTATTATAAAATAGGTTTCACTCTATTATCAACTCGGTGAAGGTCGACTTAGGTTCGGATCTTCTACTATAAGGGTTTGGAATAGAGGTATATCCTTACAAAAATTTTATTATAAAAATACCTTACATTGAGTTTACAATTTTCATTTTAAAATGTAAAATGTTTAACTTTACAATATTAAATTTTTACTTATTATTTTTTATTTTTTATTTTTCTGTTTTCAGAACGTATTGACTTAATGAGAGTCGGAAGTAGGTTGAAATCGATACAATAATTATTATTTTACCAAATTTTGAAGTTATTTTCTTAAATTATCAATTTAGTTTGTTTACCAAACATTAAAAAGGTGTTATTGCACAAGCATAAATAAGAAATTAAAAATTTGGCTTCGTACTGGTCTAAAACAACCAACAACAAAACAATGCGAGAAAATGTTTTAAAAATTACTTTCCTATTTAAAATCTCTTTTAGAAGGATTTCTCTTAATATTGTTTAAAAGAACGAACGAAGTAAGTAATTGCTGCTTGAAGAGTTATGCTCCATCAAATTAAATTTCTCGAATGAAAAACTAAATTGAACAGTCCAGCGTATAAAGATGCAATATTAATAAATGTTGTGGGAAGCAATGTTCTAATTGTTCTTGGAGATGTGGAAGAAAAATATCACTAATAGGTTAGAATACCGCCAGTGCTATAATGAGTTATAGCGATACAGTTGACACCAAAATGAATGGCAAAGTATAGGATTATATGATTTATATATAAGGATTTATATAGGATTTCTATAGGATTTCATCAGTAAATAACAAGATTGCACATCCTTCAAGTTTCAAAACTCATCCAGCTCCGTACAAGAGAATCGCATTCATTTTGTCAAAAATATCCTTTGTCATTGGGAATGTTTTAATTTTGGTATATTCTAAACTGCGGCTTTACATAAGTGTGGAATTTTAAAACTAAAGAAAGCACAAAATCCTATTAAACCCATCAGAGTTACCTGAAATCCAAGCGTCAAAACAAAACTTGTAGGCACAAAAAAAAAATTTCCATATTCGATAACGCAACACACGCCCATGTGGAAACCAACAAGCGTCAACCAAATACAACGAAACGGATCCATAAAAATGTTTTTTTTAAAGAAACCAAACTTTCCAAGTATCAATAAAAAGTAATTAATGTAGATGTTCCAATACACTTCCAATCACGAGTACAAAATACAACCTCCGGAAAATCGCTAAAAAATTACAAGTAAAAACATCTACCCTCTACCCTTTCCTAGACAGTAAAAAAAATTCGTACCCATTAAAATCCTCAATGGCGAAGGTAAAACAAAATTTTAAAACAGGCTTGCACGAGTATAACGTAGAGTACATCTAAATGCCCCACTTGCGATATCAAAAATAATAAATTAAAATACGAAATTCTACGTCCTGTAGTTCATTCCAGCACATATAAGGCAAAATATGAATCTTAGTTACAGAATTAACAAAATTCTGTAACAAGAATTAGCAAGAAATAGGAAAAAAAATGTTTTAAAAAGATGGAAATTAAATATTGAGGCTAATCCACATTATAAAATAAATTTGAAAGCATCAAATGATGTTAGTTGCCAGATAAACAGACAATTGCCTTCATGTTGTTGATTATGAATACATGCTTGCATCTGAACCGAAATTTTGCTAAAAATCGAAGTATATACTATGTATACATATAAAAAGTAAATTATTATAGCAAATAATACTTTTGTTATCATCAATAAGTACCGAAATATCGTAAAATTAAAACACAAATTTAAAAGAATTTAATAATAATAACCATTTTACATTATTCTGTTTATTTGTATTTTGATTTTCTAGAAGAAATCGGCATATTCTTAAATAAATAAGCATTAGTGCAATAAAAGAAAATCCAAAACCAGAATATACTTTCAAAGCAGTAAATCAAATAAAATTAATAATCATGAAACAGAATTATTAGTACAAAAAATGTTTAGGCCTCCTCACTATTAAAATAATGATATTTAATTTTTATTGTTGAAAAATGTAATATTTTCCTTTTATCTAGCAATAAACGAAAAACTTTTATGTAGTCATAACTACGGTTTAAAAACCTAAATTTGATATATGTATTTGGAAATCGTAAAATGTCGAATCCCTTTCTTTAAAAACAAGATAGATTAATTTATAAAATCATCTTAAAATTTGCATTCTTTTAACTTTTTGTAAATTTTTAACTTCATTTATTGTTCCCACTATCTTCTAGATTAACATTCGGTGGAATTTCTTTGAAGAAAAATGGTACCGCAAAGGAAACACTTAATAAACAAATAATACTATCAAAGTAAATATTGTAATAATTCAAAAAATTTTATGTGATTTTCTTAGTATAAAAGGAGATTTTCATTTGTTATCTTTTTATAGTTACATTAACTTTTTGAAAATAAAAATGATGCTTTCGAAGTTCTCCGTAAATGTAAATTGATATTTCGTTTTGAAAATTGTTATATTATTGTTTTTGTAGTTGCCCGTAGTTCCCGAACTCCCCGAAGAACAAATTACCTCCGCTAAGAATTTGAACACCTCAATTCAAGAAATCGTTTTGGAAGCCATTAAGTCTGTCGACAAACCCAATATTCAAAATGGAGTCGAAAAAAGGTTTGATTTTGGAGAGCAACCTCTTTGTTGAAAATATTAATGCCCTAGTTTTTCGATTACAAAATGTTGTTGTAAGTATTCAGATTGATTTATGTTTGATAAAAATATATACCAACACTTCTAGGCCGATTTGGAAGACGGTACGGAGGAGAAACAAGATTTAGTTCTAGTAATTAGTAAATTGACGGAATCTTCGTATGCAATTCTCAATGAAATTAACAAAAATCCGGAAGAGTTAAAAATTAAGTTGAAAGATAACCTGGAAAAAGTTGCAACCGTATCGGCAGATTTGGTGAAAATTATCGAAAAAAATAAACTAGGCGGTAATTCGCAGAGCTAGAGAGTAAATAATTTCATTTAAGTTATTTAAATTTCAGAAAAAGGGCAAATACTTTTGTTAGGCTTGGGTGATTTACAACATGCTGTAGATTTTGTTAAAATTCGCAACGAAGTTTTGAACGAATCTCCAGATAAAATCAAACAGTTTTTGAAGGACGCCGTTGTACGTATTTGCAATTCTATCAGCACTGTTATATTTCAAACCAGTGCACCTGCTGTGCATCGCATTATCGATGCAGTAAATAGTCATTGCAGACATCTGGAAGGAGTTGTGGAAATTTTTCTCAAACAACACGTAAGTCTGTTGTAAGATTTAAAGTTGCCAAATTAGAAATTGTTTTATTCAGGGCGGTCAATATGCCGAAGATATTCGTCAATTAATGACCGACACTTGCAAAGAGTTGAATCAGGTGGCGGTTCAATTGCAAAAATTGTACAATTTTTCAAACGATGTTCCGAGTTTGATAAATTTGGTGCGAGAAAATGTAAACAGAAGATGTGAAATTATAGCAAAATTAATATGTGCTTTAGATATTGGAAAAGGTATGAAAATATTGATTTGGTTATACCAAATGGATAACTACACTTTTACCAATGGTAAAAGTTTATTGTGAAGTTCTGACAAATTTATTTTCTAGTTGTTGGTACTGTGAACGAAAACCTTGCTAGTAGTAGTCCACCAGAGATTATGAGCTACAAAATGAAAATTAGGCACTAGATTTACAAAAATTAAGGAATCAAGAAATATTTTATTATGTAACCAAGCAAATGAAATCTTAAAAATTATAATTTAATCAAAATATATAATAAAATTGAATTAAGTTTGATTTATTTCTTTATTTAAAAAAAACAATATAGTTAACCATTGGTTGTTTAGATAACGTAACTACCGTATGGTTTTGAAGTTATTTGAAAATATAACTGGGAAATATGAAACAGGAGATGTAAAATGTTCTCCTATTGTTAATTTTGCATGTAAAATAAACAAATGTTTTGTATTCTGCTTAGCTTCCGCATTTTTCTTTATACTTTATTTTGGTTTAGATTTATTGAGAAAATTTCTTAAAGGAGATAATTTCTGCAAACTGCGTAATTTGTTGATAAATTTTTGTTTGTAAACAATCAATATTATTGTCTGCTAGTTTTAGACGTGATTTCTGATTACTTTGTGTATTTATATTATGTTAAAACCCTTTTTATAGTTTTTTTATATAATTGTGTATATTGTGGGTATGCTAAAATTGTCTAATTTATTTTACTTAAATAAATAATATTAACTTAATAAAAAATTATTGATTTTTTATTGTTTCACGTACTACAGTTTTTGATCGCATGACTGAATTAGCAAAAATTATATTGTGACTTATTTAGCTATGTACTAGGCATTTTCGTGCAATGCTGTAAGCTGTTGATTGCAAAGCTATTCAGATGTACTGATCATTTAGACCGAGATGTCTTCTTCAGCAAATCTTAATTTTCAATTTTGACTCTTTTACTTGAAATTCCAGTCTATTTCCATTCTAATTCTATAATAATATTAAAAGTTGTCATCAGGGAGAAAGCCACTAATTGTATTGCTTTTAGTTTGAGTTTTTATTTATTTCTGCATCATAGCTCTCGTTCAGCGTCAAAGTTTATTAGTTGACGGAATACTGCTTTTTGTTCTTACTTTAAATTATAATTAATATATAAAAATATAAAGTAGGTAGCAAATATATTATATTTGATTCAAATTGTTTAAAAATTATAATGTTAAATGAACAATAAAACGAAACATTATTTGTGAGCTTTCAGCAATGGTTACTGCTGTCACCATGCTTTTTAATTATAGCATATAAGGGGTGTAAATTAAACAATGTAATATTGTTTACCCAAAAAGACGGGTTGAAACAAATCAGCATGTTTTATTGCGTACAATAATAAAAAAAAGTCATGAAAAATAGAATAGCTTAAGAAAATTAGCATAATTTAGTCAACAAAAATACAACTTGATATTTATGCGAATAACAAAACAGAATAATATAGTAAAATATAAAAAATTATAGAATCATCTTATATCAAGGTTAGTTATTCGAGTATATAATAAGATATTGTAATTTTTAGTTTAACATTTTTCGAGCACTGATTCAAATAAATCTGCAATGGAAAATTCAAAGGTAAGCACAAATTTTAATTATTAGAATATAAACAGTATTTATATTGATTTAGTTAAAGCTTTCATCCCGAGAGGTATTTAAAAATCAAATATCATTTTCCAAAAAAATTCAAGTCCGGGTTCTTAAAGGAATTGAAGAAATTAAGACATCTTTAGACAAATTTAAAATCTTGAATGAAGACGATAAAATTTTTTTTTAATGAAGTTAACCATTATTATCAGAACCTCTGTTCAGTTTTTTTCACTTACGGCAAGTTGTGGTAAGATGAAAATTGAAATTTGTTTGTAAAATTACACTTTCTAACTTTCAGATTCAAATTGGTAATGATGACCAAGGAGTTCGCGATTTACAAAATATTATAACTGAATTAAATAAGATTGCACTCCACTTCCAAGAGTCTCTAGATTTAGAAACAGAAAAACTCAAAATCCAATTGAAAAGTATTCTCGTTGAAGTAGGTGTTCAGGTTATAAAGCTGCTAAAAATTATAGAATCCGGGAACTTGCATGGTAAGACATTTTATTGTAACAAGAACATTACCAACATTTTTTTCGAACAGATCACAAACAAAAAGTTTTGGATTGTCAACTAGACTTGGTGACTTCTACGGAAGTACTAAAATTGTACATCCGGAATTCCTATCTAGGTCCTTCGGAAGTGGAAGGGCTTATTCATCAAGTAATTGAGAAACTTAAAAACAATCTAATTGAAATCAAAACTGGCCACGAACATCTAGAAGATGATTTCTCTCATTATACTTGTCATAGCTTCCAGAATTTACAAAATATTTTGAATTATTTACAAAAAAGGGTAGGTAATTTAATAAAATTAAGTACTCGCTGATGAATAGTGAAGAAGTAGGCCAATGTTTTTTTTAATAGATCAACACCGAAAATTTTCAAAATGAAGTGGTTGAGTGTTTAAGAAATGCTGATAATAATGCTGACGAATTAATTAAACAACTTTTTGAAATTTTGTGTTACGACAATCCAATGACTAAAATGTTGGATTTTATTGAAAATATTCATACGAAAGTTGCTAAGGGTTCCGGCGAATTACAAAATGGACTTCATGCAGCAATGGTAAAAAATATTGGAAAAAAGGGTATGCCGCTTAAATTTTTAGTTATTGCAATAATTATATATAGATGTTATAACTTTTAAGTTATTAAGGCATTTGTTGTAGTCAAAATATTCCATGGCTCTACTATTTGTGAGCTTTGGGCCATTTTTCTACCACAGATGGCGTTCATACGTTTAAAACTGAAAAATACCATCGCATTGTCTTGTACATCTTCTATATGTAGCGAAAATCACTGCTTCTATATAATTAGTAAAATAATTTGTTTTTAGATATTGAAAATCTGAAGCAATTCATTATTCATCTACTTATTAATGGACTGAATGTAATTAGTGCCTTGAATCAGAATATCGAAGATGCTATTCTAAACAAATAGAATTTATTTTAATCCACTGTTTACTATTCTGTATAATTTAAACCTTAAATATTAATATGTATTAGAAAAAATTTTAGAAACGTAAATTTAAAATAAATAAAACAAACATTTTAGTTCGTTTGAGTTCAACGAATTTATATATTAGCCTTGTTTTTCAAACATGTATCACAGTTAGAAGATGTTTTCTGATGCTTTTACGGTTTTCGACGTTAAAATGACTGGTGCCAAAAACTGAACACTTTACACGCACGTGGGCTTGTCATGTAAGACTACCGGAAAATTTTAAACCTTGCACCGCATCTTATTTTGCCTTTTTCTTTGTTCTGTTATTCGGGCATGGTATTTAAACTTTTTTTGCTTCTACTTGATCTTTTCAAATATTCCCATGTATTTCTGGTACATTTGTAATTTAATTAGTAGTTTTAAGCAGCAAAACGTTTAATTTTGTTTACATTTTGTGAAGTCGTTGCGCGATATATTGTATACAAATTTTAAATCTAATATCATTATAGAGACAAAAATTTATATTTTTTTAAACGGATGGTTTTGGTGTAATTTCCAAATAAAATATTTTAAAGCGTCCGCTATGAATAGTGCACTTATTATAACTAAATTAATCTTACACACACATCCTAATTATCCTGTTACGGTTGAAAATTTACTTATTTATTTATTTAAATTTTAAAGTGCAGCTCTGTTCTTTTTGATTAGTTAATATCTCGAGACCAGAAAACACATTATCTAAAACGAAAATTTTTGTAGGTATTTTTCGTAAGTTAATGGTTGGTTGGAAAAATTCTTAGATGTGCCGTTTGCTCGAAAATTTGGGTATTTTGTTACCACTCAAAATTGGGATTATTTTGTGCAAGGAGCTTTATCAAGTATTTTTACCTTTTGTTTATTCACAAGGTGAAATTAGTTGTCTCTTTATGAGGATATTTTTGTGACTTAACATTAACCAAATACTTTTCTTTATTTGAATTATACCCTCGATTACACCATCTACAAGGTAAAGTTGTTTTTTTATCAAATATATTTTCTTATAAAGAAAATCCTTTTAGGATTCTTCCCATGGTCAATATTAACCATATTTCTTTAATTGAGCTATTTGATTTTTGTGGATGTGCGATTTGGTATTTTTTGCATTAGAGTACCATTATGACTTTACGCATTTTTTGTCTTTTGGGAAAATTATTGGCGCTGTTCATTAATACCAAGATTTCTTAGCCCCTTGCTTTATTTAGAAACTTTATTTGGAAGAAAATTATTACTTCACCATCGGACAATCCTCATCAAAGTCTGTTAAATAAGATAAGTGTTTTGTACTGTCTTTATATTATTTGTTATAAATTGCGTGGATATTGTGCTATTGTGTGAGTTTAATTATTATTATTGTTTAATTGTTTATGCTTGGTGCGTACATATAATATTAAACCCTATCGCGATTATATTTTACCTTTTTTTACTCGAATCAAGCATTAGTACTTTTATACTTTCACAATAAAGTCATATTGTTCAAGGTTCAAGTGTATCTCTTGTAGCTCTTGCAATTTTTTTATATTTTTATATCGGGTGACTTCTTTTCTATACGCTACTCTTCGTGATTTGGATAGTTGAGTATTTTTGGGGAGTAACGTTTTATAGTCACGTGGCGCCTAGGAAAAATGCAGTTACCTTCCTTAGTTTTTTTTACTTGAAAAGTAGTCGCCATTCCATTGAGCTAGCCATAGGAGCATATGCCAATACCCTGAGGTTTTGGAAAAACACCATCTTGATTGATACCACCTTTTACCGTGGCATACTCCACATGCAAGGCCCTCTTTAGAAATCGTGTCGAAAACAAAATTAGCAGGAAAAAATTATAAATTCAATATGGCCTAACTGAATATGTAATAATTTGGATCATGTTTACGATAAAAGTAAAATTGATGTTCTTAGATCCAGACAGATGAAGAAAATATAATCTAGTCCTACCATTTTTTTAAATCGATTTTAAAACGGGGAACAAGAAATTACTTAAGTGTTTTCGGTATAGAAAGTTATTAGAAATAAAAAATAAAAATTTGTTTTATTTTCAAGTCAGTTTAGCAGCCAGATTTTATTTAAAGGGCCAACGGTTGGGAATAACAGTGATATTGATTTAATTGGTGCAAGGATATCTCCAATCTATTGTCTTAAATCATTTTTTTTATTGTATTAATATTATGTAGGTAATCGATAAAGCGATCCAAGAAAAAAAATTCACAGTAAAATAATCTAAGTGATGCCATTTTAAAGACATCCAACGTTATGAACATTAATAACCAAAACGAGATTGGAATTAGTTTGTGATGAAATTAAACTACAGCTGCATAACATTGGAATTTCGGATAATAAAAACAACAAAAACCATTAAGGGCACATTTCGAGGAACATAGAGACGAAACAGGGGAGGATGGAGGATTTTATTTGCACTACTGTTAGATTTAATTGTCCTTACAGCACGACTATAATAACCATATCATACTTTATGTTGTATTTATATAGTAAATCTAATTATATTATAATTTATTATTTTAATTTATATTGTTTTCTTTATATTACATATCGTACTTTTTTTTATTTATTAGTATTAGAAATATTAATATATTTAAAAGACATATATTTGAAAAGACGTGACAGGTGCACATACATGTGTTTTATAGATCTGAAAAGGCATTCGACAGAGCACCTAGAGAGAAAATTTGGAGGCTACTGAAAAAAAGAGATGTTGGTAAAAACTTGATCTAGGCAATAAAAAGTATCTACGAAAAGACAACTAATTGACAACTTAAGGAAGTCGGAAGAGTTTGATACGGTAGAAGGATTGAGACAGAGCGGAGGGCTTTTTAATACTAATGAACAAAGCAATTAAAAAAAACAAAGGCAAAAACTAAAATATTAGAAGTAGGATATAAAAATATGCAAACACTAGAAATAGCAGAATTTACATTCGCAGATGATCTGGTGTTATTTGCAAGTAACGTACAAAAGCTACAAAAGAACGAGAAATATGGAATCTGGAAAAGATATATGAAAAAGTATGAAAACAAATGCAGCAAAAGCGAAGGAAAATGGATAAAATAAGAAATGACAAAATTAGAAATAAACTCGCGGTAAACCAGAAATAGGAAAAATAAAAGATAATCAGCATGTGACTATAATATCGGTCGGGTACTGAAAGAGATGAAAAAAAACCTGAAGAGAGGCAAAATCAATGGCATAGGATAGAGGAGAACGGCGTAAATTTGAAAATGGAAATGCCACTACATGAAGAGTGATATGGAACATCTCAACACCTTCGGGTATATATGAGGTTTAAAATTTTGATTGATTGATTATTATTTATTGACTGATTGATATTATACTGTTAATTAGACTTCTTAAATTTATAGAATATATTTACTTGCTTGGATTGCTTTACCTGGATTTTCTTACGTTTGGATAATTTTTCAGTTGATTATTTTATCTGAATTTTTATTTTATCATATGAAATTTGAGAAAGTATTGTTTTACCTAAACCAGATTATCTTCAAAAAAAATAAAAATAATTGATACAGGTTTATTGTTTCTCATTCCAACCGAAAAAATTATAATTTTTAATTATAAATGTTTTTTAATCTTGTTTCTCATTGTTTTACCTCTTGTAAGAGGCGCTATGACCACTTCATTTTTGGACGAGTTTTGCTATTGTCTTGTGAAGAAAGATGGTCAAATTGTTATTTCCAGCGCTTTTGTGTCTTTTGATAAAAGTAACTTACTTTGCGGTTACATAATGAGAGTTTTTAAAAAGCTACCTGGTATGTATTTTTTTGTTTATATAAAAAACCAAAATTTTGTTTTCCAAACGGGTATCTATTACGTTTCAGAAAGATATCCGCTTCATCCGGTTAACAATAATGCCGAACAATAACAAATTTCTAAACGCCATGTGTAGAATTCAAAAAATAGAAAACATATTTTTTTATAAAAATTTAGTACTTATCACGATGTTCAATGAATTTGCCGCGGAAAAATGTTTTGTACAACAACTTTTTTGTTTATTCTCTCAGATTTCATAATAATAAATATTTTTATTTTATTATTATTATAGTTTTTAATTGTAGAGCTCTATTTGTAAAGATTAAATATCTCGAGCACAATAATTCAGTACACAAAAATACTACATACATACTTATTATTTATGTGAAATTGTAAAATATTAAACATTAAACTTAGAACAGAAAATATTTTGATTTCAAGGTTAACAATAAAATTATATAAAGGATTATGTTTAAACTGTAAGTGCAAAATCTTTTGAACAGGAGACCCTAGGTAAAAAGCTACAATGGGAAACTCTAAGGTAGGTAAAAATTGAAATAAATAAAATACAAACTAATCTTTGTTAATTTAGATAGGAGAGCTCACACCCGAAGAAATCTTTAATAATAAAAAATTATTTTCTGCTAAAATTCACGCCAGAATTCTTAAAGTAACTGATGATATTACGAAAGCTTTGGACAACTTAAAATTGTGAACGACAAACAAAAGAAATTATTTCTGAACGCCGTCAATCATTATTTTCGTGATCTCTGTGCAGTTATTTTTCACTTACGGCAAGTCGTGGTAAGATGAAATTTTTTTAAATGGTTACAGAATAGTACTTTCGAAAGATTTTAGATAAAAATTAATGCTGATGACCAGGGCGTTCGCGATATACAGAATGTTATAACTGAGTTAAATAAAATTGTACTCCATGTCCAAGAGTCTTTAAATTTGAGTGTCGAAAGTCTTAAAATTCAATTGAAAGGTTCTGTCGTCAATGTAGGTTCTCAAGTTGAAATGCTTATGAAAATGGTGGAGTACGATAATTTGCACGGTAAGTTGCTTTATTTCAGTTAGAACATTTTACTAAAATTTTTTGTCAAACAGAACACAAACAGAAAATTTTGGATTGCCAGCACGATCTATGCATCGCCGCTGAAGCTTTAAAATTATTCTGCCAGTATTCTTACTTAAGCGCTGCAGAATTGGAAGGGTTAGTTCATGAAATGATCGATAAAATTAAAAATAGTCTGATTCAAATTAAAACTGGCCACGAAGTCCTGGCGACAGATTTTTCGCATTATATTCGTCATAGCATTCAGAACTTACAAAATATTCTGAATTATATGCGAAAAGTTGTAAGTAAATCAAACTAAGTTCTTGTCCCTGACGAAATACATCAATTTTGTAGATTAACACCGAAAATTTTGGAAACGATATTACAGATGTTTTCAAAAAGCCGAGCTTTGCTGTATAGAATATTTGCAAAACATTTTGGAAGCTGTGCGTTTGACAATCCTATGAACAAAATGTTGGATATTATTGAAAATTGTCACAAGAATATTATTCAAACTTTCGTTCAAATTCAAGCCGAGTTTCAGGCAGCTAAATTAAAAGGTATCGGAAAAAAAGATTACTTGGAATTATTTTTAAATACTTAAAATATTAAATTTTTAGAAGACGAAAGAGTAACTCAATTAATTATCTATATGTTTATTAATGGAATTAATGGAATGAGTGCCTTGAATCAGAGTATTATAGATGCGATTATGAAAAAGTAGAGTTAATGTAAAAAAAAATTAACATATATTATGATAGTCTTTTAATCCATTCTTTATAATTATATAATGAGATCAGATCATTATTTGTTAGATTTTTATGAACAAAACCGAACGAATCCAGAATTGTAGCAATTGGTGATATTAGATTCATTATTGCTGCTGGATAGCAATTTCCGTTTCAACTTTCTTGCATATAAACTTTTTGTAAAGTAGTAATGATTAATAATCATAGTGGAATAATATTTCAATACCATACACTGCTGAATAATTGATCACAGAAGCCTGAAGAATTTATTACGTTAGTTATGAGAATGAAAAGCAAAAACTTATTCATTTCATATAATTTCAGTATCTACTTTGGATTATAGGATCAAAGATGTAATTATAAAGAAATGGGATTAATGCTATTGGATAATAATATAATCATGGGTTTATAGTTGTAGGTAATGTAAATTTCAAATATTAATAAATGTTAAAATATATGGAAGATTAAATAAATTAAAAGTAAATCCAAGATTTTATAATGCACACCTTCACACCTACGTATAAGTATGATTCAAAAATACAGCTCAATCAAAGTTATTACATAACTTCAGCGTCATGCTTTCTAAAACAATGTGTTATTTGAATAATAAAGTGAGTCATTAACATATTAACTGCAATTAACAGAAAATAGTTATACTTGAATGAATGTTTTACTGCTTCTCTATTCTGCTGAAATACTTTCGTAATAAATAAGGTTATAAAGTGGGAAATAATTTCTAAAAGACGCCAAGAATACTATTCAAAAGCAATTTGAAATAAAACTACTTAAAACCTAATAATTAAGAGAGAATAAGTCTAACACCGTCAAACGCATCCCGCAATTAAAGACCAATCGGATGGGTGCCGTATTTATATAAAAGACTCGTAAGATGGGTCTATGGGTCTCGTATTTTAATTATAGGACGGCGGACATAATATTATGAAATACATTAAAAAATATTAATTTTTTTTTTTAATTTTTTATTGCAATTTTACTCCTAGAAGCAATTAAAGTACTTTAAAGTACCTTAATCGAATTACTTAATTAAATTACCTTAAAGTATCCAAGTTAAGGTTAAAAGTTTTAGGTTAAATATAAATTATTGCAATTCAAATAAACATCATAATATTTAATTGAATAAGATATAAATAAACTATTTTATTTTGTAAATTTTTGTCTTTAATTACATGAGTATAAAACATATCTATGTATGTTGAGCAAATTCAGCTTTAGGTGATAAAATATTTAGCATAGAAAATAGTTACATAGCAGTTATTTAAGTTTAAAAAATGAGTAAGTGCAATTAAAAGAAATGTGCTTTACGTGTGCTGAACTAAATCAAGAAGAAATTTCAAAAGGGTAAATTTTTATTTTCTTTACGCGCGGAAATTCGATGGCCAGAAGAAAAAATAAAAGAAACATATAAATAACCAAAATTGGGTTTTTTGAAAAGACTCGTAGTGATGTTGGACAAAGGGAAAAAAAAACCCAGCTATTAATAATTAAGAGTAGGAGTAAAGTTTATTTTGCTTTAATAGATTTTTATTTGAATTCATACGCAAAATATATCATTACTGCTGATTTTTGCATGAACTTGATGGAAAAATATTGATACCTACTATATAAAATTCGGTCAATAAAAGCGGTAAAGGGCATTCCCAAAACAATAATAAATTAAACAAAAAATAATGTAAATCATTTTATACAAATAAATGAAAAAATAGTAAATAATCATCTTGACTTTGGCCAAGTTGAATCGCCAACATGCGGGGGACCGGATATGACCTATGAAAAAAGTTACTAATAAACATAAATCACAATAAAACTAAAAAAACAACTTGATAATTAACTATAAATTGCAATTTATACTACTAATTAATTACAATTTAGACTAAAATGTAAGTTGGAAAATTTTCCAATTTCATTAAACTTGTAATTTTTAAAATATTTTATTCAACACATTAATAATTTTAGCAACGGAAAAATGAAACAAAAACTACATGTTAAAACATCAAGTATTTTTAAAAAATTCACAAAATACAACCGAAAATTTTTGTTTTGATGATTTTTGAACGTAAATAGACAAAAAAAAAGTGAGGATATGTAGGTTCCCCAGGAAACGAGGGGTTGACCACTGACCAAAAATGTGTACACCAAATTTGCACTTAATTTGCAAATAATTTTAAAATTTGCAAACAATTGCAAACATTTGCAAAAATTTACACAGATATTTGCAAGCAATTTCAGACATTTTCAGTCATTCGCAAAGATTTACAGGCATTTACAAAATATTACCGGCATTTGCCAAAATTTATACACATTTGAAAAAATTTACACACATTTGCAAGCATTTGCAAAATTTGAAAATAACTGATTGCAGAAATTCGCAAACAATTGCAAAAATTTTCAAACAATTGCATAAATTTGTAAACAATTGCATAAATTTATTTAATAAATTTAAATTTACAATAAATGTGATTGATTTTACTTCATCGAAAATCACAAATAGAAACCAAACCATCTGCATACAAATCCGTGACCAACATGTGTCCAAAGTCAAATTAATAATCTAAAAACTACGTAAAGATGATAAAAAGGAGGTTATGACTATGTTAACAAGCAAAATTTCCGTATCTGGGACGACGCCAACCCACACGAGGTTAACCAGGTGGCAATGCATCCACAAAAAGTTACTGTTGGTTGCGGAATTTAAAGTCGGCGGCGTAATTGGCTCGTATTTTTTGGAAAATAACGTTGGTGAGGCCATCGCTATCAATGGCAATCACTACAGAACAATTCTGAACGATATTAAGGTAGACAACCTGTGGTTCTAGCAGTACGAAGCTACGTTCTATACAGCAGACGCCTCGAAGAATATTTTGCACGAACAATTTGAGGGTATGGTTATATCTCGCAGAGGTGACGTAAATTGGCCACCAAGATCGTGCGATTTGACCTCGCTAAACTTTTTCTTGTGGGGTTTCCTGAAATCGTAAGTCTATGCCAATAAGCCGAAATTGACCGATATTCTTAAAGTCAACATAACCAGTGCCATTGCTCAAATTCAGCCAGATCTATGCCGCAGAGTCATTGAAAATTGGATTGCTTGGATCCGTGTCACCGCAAGAAGCTGTGGCGAACATTTGAACAATGTTATATTCCATGCATAATGGCATACATAAGTCTTTCAAATAAAAAAAGAATGTCGTTAATACTTCCCGCACAGCTTGTTTTATTTCATTTCATCATCGACCGCTTTTTATAAGGAAACACATTATATTATTGTTTAGTTTAAGTTTTTATATACATATTCCTGCATCATGACTCCCACACCGTCAAAATTTATTAGATAACGGAAATTTCACTAGTTGTTATTTTAAATTACAATTAATTTATAAAAACATAAAATAGGTAGTGAATACATTATTATATCTCATGTTTTTTAATTATTCCATATATGGGGTGTAAATTAAATCATATGTTTTGTTTACTCAATAAGATGGGTTCATACACCTAAGCCTGCTTTATTGTGTACAATAATAAACAAAATCGTGAAAAGTAAAATAGCTAAATAATAGTAGTTATTAGCATAATAATTAATTAACAAAAATACCACCAAATATTTATGTGAATAACTAAATACAGTAAATTAAAAAACGTAGGTGTTATAGAATCACATTATATCAAGGTTAGCTATAAGAGTATATAATAAGATAATATTGTGTTGAAGCTCACACATTGTTTATTGTTTATGTATCTAAATTGTACTGAAATAATAAAAAGCTATAATAATTATATAATCACTTCTTAAGCATTTTTTCACATAAATTTGCAATGGAAAGTTCAAAGGTAAGCATAAATTTTAATTTTTAATACATTAGATAAAAAATATTTATATTGATTTAGTTAAAGCTTTCATCCCAAGAGATATTTAATAATCAAAAATCATTTTCCAAAAAAATTCAAATCCGGGTTCTTAAAGTAATTGAAGAAATTAAGACATCTTTAGACAAATTCAAAATCCTGAATGAAGAAGATAAAAAAAACTTTCTTAATGAAGTCAACCATTATTATCACAATCTGTGTGCAGTTGTTTTTCACTTACAGCAAGTTGTGGTAAGATGAAAAATAAAAATGTTTTGTAAAAATAAAATTCAATCGATTTTAGATTCAAATTGACAATGATGACCGAGCCGTTTGCGACTTACAAAATGTTATAACTGAATTAAATAAGATTTCACTCCTCGTTCAAGGGTCCTTGGATTTGGAAACGGAAAACTTAAACTTCAATTAAAAAGTATCTTCATCGAAATAGGTGTTCAGGTTATAAAACTTCAAAAAATTATAGAATCCGAGAACTTGCATGGTAAGTCATTTTATATTAATAAGTCCATTACCAAATTTTTTTCCATACAGAACACAAACAAAAAGTTTTGGATTGCCAACTGGACTTGATGACATCTGCCGAAGCTTTAAAATTGTACATTCAGAATTCTTATCTAGGTCCTTCAGAGTTGGAAGAGCTTATTCACCAAGTCATTGAAAAATTTAAAAACAATTTAATTGAAATCGAATCAGGCCACCAGCATCTAGCAGAAGAATTTTCTCATTATACTCGTTACAGCTTCCAGAATTTGCAAGATATTTTGAATTATTTACAAAAAAGGGTAGGTAATTTAATAAGATTAAGTACTTGCTGATAAATAATAAAGAAGTTGGAAATTTTTGTATTTATAGATCAACACCGAAAAATTTCAAAATGAAGTGTTCAATAGTTTAAAAGGTGCTCATACTCTTGGCACCGAATTCGTAAGAGAACTTTTGGAAACTCTATATTACGACAATCCAATGAACAAAATGTTGAATGTTATTGAAAATTTTCACAAAACAGTTGCTAGCGGCAGCGTCGAATTACAAAAAGGTCTTCAGGCGACACTGGAAAATAATATTGAAAAAAAGGGTACGCGGTTTAAATTTTTAGCTACTGCAATTATTGTATAGATGTTATAACTTTAAAGTCATGCAGCCATTTGTTGTAATCAAAATATTCTATGGTTCTGTTATTGTTAAGCGTTGGGCCATCTTTCTACCACAGATGGCGTTCACACGCTTAAAGTTATAACCTTATAACTAACCAAAATTTATCATTGTGTTGTACTTCTATAAGTATCGGAAAGCATTGCTGCAATATAATTTATTATTAACAATAATTTAATTTTAGATGCTGAGAACGTAAAGCAATTAATAATTCATATGTTCATTAATGGACTGCATGTAATTAGTGGATTGAATCAGAATATTGAAGATGCTGTTCTGAACAAATAGAATGTATTTCAATCATCTACTTACTATACTGTATAATTTTAATTAAAATAAATTTTAAAAACGTAAATTTAATAAACAAAACAAACAATTTAATTCGTTTGAGTTCAACAAATCTGTTAACGAATTTTTTCTCCAAAAACATTTCTTTTGTATCAATCAAAGTTGAAAAATATCTTACTGAAGTGCTTACAATTTTTAACCGGCTAAAAACACCTTTAAATTAAAAATGAGCGTTTAAACCGACTGATTCCAGAAAGTTCAAAATATACAAACACAGGAAAATTTCAAAATTTTACTTTCTTCTTATTTCATTTTTGTTTGTTTTAATTCTGTTGTTCATGCATAGAATTTTAATTTTTTTGGATTTAAAAAAAATAACTACGTTTTTATTTTAATTTCTTGTTTGGCGAAGCGAAATGTTTAATTTTGTTTTTGTGTACACACGGATGCCAAAAACATTCCACATGCAGGACCGTCTTTAAAAACATAGTCGAATTATAAATTAGATGGAAAAAATTACAAATTCAACACAATTTCAGTGGATAATATGACCGTTGCATGGATTTTGTCATAATCCAAAGTGCCTCTTCTTAGACCCAGACTGAAGAAGAAAAGAAAGGCGTTGAAAGTTTTAATATTGTAAAACCATGCTACTATAAGTAAATAAATGAAACGGCGAAGAATAGGAAAGTTACACAAATAATGAGGTATACAAAAAATTACTTTACATTATTTATTCGAATAACCAAATAGAAAATATTAAAACTACTCATTCAAGGTTAGATTACAGATAGATTTGCATTAATAATAGTCGTGTAGTGATTTGTGTGTATTTGTTATTGTTAAAATTTCATACAATACTCTAGAAGCTTTTGCAACTGAGTTTTGTTTTGTATTTTATAATAACAAAAATAAAAAAAAGTAAAAAACAAAAATGGATAGTTCCTAAAAAAGCTAAATTTTAACCGTGTAAACTAAAGTATATACACCAATATTGAAAAATTCTTCCTACATGGTGCAGAACCTATGCCTTTACTTGGTCGATTTCCACAGGATGAGTTATGGGATCCACTCGCCTATTTCGAAAATACAAAATCTTGTCAACAAGATGAAAGTCCATTTCTTCGATGCGTTACTGACATTATTAGGCTGCCTTGAGAAACTTACTATTCTATTGGGTTTTCAGCTCTACTTCCAGGCTTGCGACCGTCTTCATAGATACAGCAAAGACTACTTGAGTTGATTTGTATACAGGGTGATCCTAAAACTTTTGCAATTTGAGTTTGAAAAAGTTGACCTTGCAGTTTTGCTCCTCTTCATATTTTGATGGCGGTACTGTCCTTTTTTCATCATCAAAGACAAAAAGTTTGCCTTTCGCCTCTTCTCTGTCCGCTACAAAAAAGAGGCGCCTTTCTTCAATCTAGCCCAGGTGTTTTTGCAGCAAAGCACTTTACCGCCAAATTTACTTAAAAAAATTCAGAAACGTTTAAAATGTAATTTTTAAATTTAAGCAAATCCAACCGTTTGTCTAGAAATACAAGCCAATAAAAATATTTTATTGTAAAAAACAACATTGAAAGTAAAAATTTACAACATTATTGGTTACAGAAGGTTGAGAGTCCTTATCTATTAATTGCATACTTCATTGTATATAATTCATTTTATTTTTAAAAATAAATAATAAAAACTAAAATTTTTTTACAGCAGTCGTTTTCATTGTTATGATTTAATTTTAAACAGTTATAAAATATCTTAGTTTAAATAAAAAAATGTACAAAATCTGTAAAACTATGTTTATTTTAAAATTTTAATATCCATTTTTTGTTGTTATAAAACTACTTTTTAAATAAATCAAGTACAAAGCCAGATAAAATATATAATGAACGGTGTGGAACAAAATATTTCTACGTAAGAGGTAAAGTAATACAAAGGAGCTCTAAAAACATAATATAACCTAGAGATTATACTCTACATTAAATAATATTATTACGAAAATTGCTACGCTGAAATATTAGTAAGCAAATCTTCTAACTTATTCTTCCTACTTTGTAATAATTATGTAAACAGGTAATAAAATAAAAAATAAAGTTACAAAACTATAAATACTGTACGAATTGTAATATTTAAGGTTTTATGTAAAACAATAACAGAGAGATATTTTACTATACTCAGCTTCTAAACTGCAAATTAATTGAATATTAGTTACTATTTTCAGCAAATTTAAAATGGAAAATTCTCAAGTAAGTAAAAAGTAAGATTATGTTAATATAATATAATAGTTTATCAACTTGTGAAAATATTTTAATTGAAAATTTTCATTGAATTTTTACTACACTTACTTATGTATTTAAGTTTTGACGACCCACATATTTAGTTAATGGAATTAAACAATTTTATTACTCTTAAAATTAAACTTCTTGGTTAAAAATTAATTTTGGCGTTTATTCATAAGATATCAAGTAGATCGCTAAAAATGTTTTGTAAAAAAGTAAAAATCTAATTCATTGACATCTTTGTTAAGTAATACACTTTTTCCAGAATTTACATTTTAAA
Organism: Lycocerus yunnanus; assembly: GCA_036346125.1. Taxonomy (NCBI): domain Eukaryota; kingdom Metazoa; phylum Arthropoda; class Insecta; order Coleoptera; family Cantharidae; genus Lycocerus; species Lycocerus yunnanus. Next base: position 3,243,296 of record JARFIX010000017.1, read on the forward strand.
GTTCAATTATTAATCCAGATCCATCTGACGATGGATTCTATAAAACGAAATATATTCAATTAATTCAATTAAAATTTTTACTAAACTTATAATATTATTAAATTAATACTTAAAATATTATTCTAATTTAAAAAAATATTTTTAATGATTAGGTAAAGCTCACCCCACAAGAGATCTTCAATAATAAAAAATTATTTTCTAATACGATTTACACCCGGATTCTTAAAGTAATAGAAGAAATTACGAAATCTTTCGACAACCTTCGAATTACAAACGATAAGGAAAAAAACCTTTTTCTTAACACAGTGAACCACTATTACAACGATATATGTGCTGTAATTTTTCACTTACGGCAAGTGGTGGTAAGATAAAAATTATAAGTGTTTGACTGATTGTAAGATAATACTTTCTAACAATTTAGATTAAAATTGATGGTAATTACCAAGGAGTTGACGATTTGCAGAATGTCATAATTGAATTAAATAAAATTGCACTCATCGTCCAAGAGTTTCTGAATAATTCGGAAATAGAAAAACTTAAGATTCTATTGAAAGATACTATCGTCGATGTAGGTTCTCAAGTTGAAACTCTTATGAAAATTATAAAATACGATGATTTGCACGGTAAGTTGTTTTATTTCATCCAAACCATGTTTATCTAAATTTTTTCCGAATAGAGGATAAACAAAAAGTTTTGGACTGCCAACACGATTTAGTCATCTCTGCCGAAGCTTTAAAAGTATTCTGTCAGTTTTTTTACTTAAGTCTTCCCGAATCGGAAAAGCTAGTTCATGAGGTTATCGAAAAGTTAAAAATAATCTCATTAAAATTAAAACCGGTCATGAACTCCTGGCAGAAGATTTTTTGCATTACACTTGTCATAGCGTCCAGAAATTACAAAATTATCTGAATTATATGCGAAAAATGGTTAGTTGGTTACAGATAGTAGTGTGTTCTAATTGGAAGCGAATCGTGATTTGCATTTACAAATGATAATTAACAAATTTGAATGTATTAGATCAAGACAGAGCTAAAATTGAATCGCGATTCGCTCACATTTATTGTCGCCGATTGTGGTTATTGGTAAAGTACTACATCAACTTTAATTTAATAGGTCAACACCAAAAATTTTCACAACGATATAGCAAGTGTTTTAATAAATGTTGAACTTTGTGCCATCAATTTCATTAACGATCTTTTGGAAGCTGTACGTTACGATAATCCTATGATTAAAATGTTGGATGTTATCGAAAATTGTCACAGTAATGTTCGTCAAGCTTGGGTAGAATTGCAAACAGGGCTTCAAGTAGCTACATTAAAGGACATTGCAAAATATGGTATGTGGGATTAATTTTATAGAACAGGAATATTTTTAAAATTTATTTTTAGATGATCACCAAACTGAACAATTAATTATCTATCTATTTATTAACGGACTAAATGCACTGAGTGCTTTGAATCAGAGTATCGAAGATGCAATTATGAAGAAATAGAGTTAATTTTATTTCATAAAAATTTTACCCTTTATTTATAATAAATTTGAACCTTGTAACATTTTTTGGGATAATAAGTTATTTATATACCACTACTGTATCTTGAACAGGTATTTTGATTTAGTCGTTACTAATTTTTAATAAAAAAATAAAAACATTACTAATATTGATTCCCTTGGCTAGGTATGTGGCTATTTTAATTTTGCTCTTGTTGGCTAAAATTGCAATTTGAAAACGTAAATCGACACAGCACTTGCAGATTTGAACTTTCACTTACCTTTAGTAAAACGCTCTCCGCTCTCCACGTCGTTCAATTAGCTCTATATTGTACCTACCATATGCACTTCTAAACTTTAAACCCGTCATGCACAGTTTTTACTCAGGTAAACAATTAGTTAAAATTTGTTTACTCGATAAATTTTAGGCTAATAAGATAATCTAGATTTAAGCCCTAACTGTTAATATGGGCATAATAATACTTTTAATTGTAAATGTTTATTAACTTGTGAAATTATATGTTAAATAAAATACAAATAGAATAAAATTTGAAATTTTTTATTTACAATTTTAATGAAATTTGAAAATTTTCCAACTTACATTTTAGTCTAGAACCCCATTGCGCAAATTTCATTCAAAATGGTTCATTTCTGCTTAAAAAGCAACCTAAATAAGCAAAATTTGTTGCGTTTGAAGCGAAGAAAGCTCACATCATTTACATCCACAAAAATTAACAGTTTGGTATGCTGGTCTGGAATGCAGATTAATGTAAAAAGAGTGGTAAAAAATTGGTGTTCAGAATTAAATTTTTGAGGCGGCCATTTACATGAAATCATTTTTAAATAAAAATGCCATAAATCAATATCTTAAATTTAAAAAATTACTATGGTAATATCTTTATCTTTATTTTAAATTAAAAATACATATATAGTAGCTCTTATTTGATCACCCTTTACAAGGTTTTCCGATTACAAGTGTCAAATACTACGCGTTTCATTATTATTAAATCTTTACAAATTTTTATTAAGACATCATAATCAAATTAAAGAAAGGTTCATATTAATTCGAGTTCTTCTAGTGCTGTATTAAAAATCACCGACTGTAATTAGTTTCCCTAACCCGGTAATTACAATTACCGGGGTAGGTAATTAAATTGTTTTACAAAACAGTCTGTCACTTCTAAATATTTCCATCTATTCACTAATTGTGTTTCATTTATGATATTTTTCTTATTAATAACCTTTATTAATTCTAATAATTCTTTCTAATTCTCACTTTTATTAGTTTCTCTTTCTTAGATCACTGCCAAGTTCCACGGCAGTACACCATAAAAGCGTTAAAAGCTTGAAAATACTGCGCAATTTAAAAAGTTTCTGTAGTACTTTAGGATTCTTCTCTCTGATGGTTTTCAAGTTACAATTATTGTAATGTATCCTATATTTTATACTTTTGATTTTTATATTTGAGGGCAATGTGAACAATAGGTCCTCCGTCTCAACCGATAGACCTAAAGCTTATATTTTTATTGGCAAGAATACACCTTTTTTATTTCATACTATTTAATCAATAACCAATTCTATTAAATACACAAAGTACATACAATAAAAATCACTTGTTTAAATAATGCAGTGCATGATAGCTTCAATAATTAAATAGAACCGCTAGAAAGCTTAATTCTAAGGCCAGTATTCTATAACTCGACCCTTACGTAAAGATCCTTGAAAAAATAATAAAACTTTGTTTACACGCAAGATTTTGACACATTTTTGACATAATTTTACATAAAAACCAAGCTTGTCCATTGGTGAAAGGATTCTTTCGTAATGGACCAGTTGCAGAATACTGACCTTAATTTATTTTTATAAATTCATAAAAACAATTTGAAATCGCAAAAATTAAAAACGAAGGACTGAAACATTATCAAGTAGCATTAATTATATCTTCGTAATGATGGCATCTTCGATGCTCTGATTCAAGGCAATAATTCCATTTATTCCATTAACAAGCATATGAATAACAAAATGCTTTACTCCTCTATCATCTAAAAAGCAAATTAGTAAAATAAATTGCGGTTATTTAAAATTAGTGCTTCAAACCATTTTTTGCAAAATTTTCTTCCATGGAAATCGAAGCCCTTTTTGTAATTCTACTCTAGCTATACTAACTCGATTATGACCATTCTCAATAATATCTAACATTTTTTCCATAGGTTTCTCGCTACATGCAGCTTCCAAAAATTCAGCTATATATTCGACGGCAAGAGCACAAGCATTTTTGAAAACCTTTCCTACATCGTTATGAAAAATTTTAGAGTTGATCTATTAAATAAAAGTTTCACAATTTTACAATAAATTTAAAATTTAAAAAACCTACATAGGGAAAATATTAAACCTATAAAAATAGTCTTTTGAGTTAATGAGAATTTGGCATAATCAGAATTTCTAAATTTATAAACTCTTCTTCTTCTTTTACTTTTGGCTAGGGATAACCCTGTATGCCCAGATCTGTTTTACTTAACAGTAGCATCGGCGATATTCCGAAGCCACTGTCAATGCCTTGAGCACTACTTGCTTTACATCTGAAGTAGATTGCTAAGCTTGCCTCAGATGTGCCTGTTACCCTATTTTTTATTGTTAATGCTGACAATTCATTAACATAGAAGGACCAACGTCTTTACGTGCCTTCCGAAGCACAGAGACGTCATTGCAAAGTGAGCTCTACCCGGATTTGAACCGGGGAGCCTTACAATAGTAGTCATTGCGCTAACACCCAGGCCAATGGCCGTCTCTTTTTTATATTTTTTTATAATATATAAACTATGGACATAAAATATAGTATTTGAATAATTTTATAAACTTACCATTTTATGTAAATAATCTACAGTATTTTGTAAATGCTTGACGGTATGGCGAGTATAATGCGCAAAATCTTCTGCCATGATGTCATTGCCGGTTTTAATTTTAATCAGATTATTTGTGACTTTCTGGATTTCTTTATGAAGTATCTCTTCTAACTCGGGAGGACTTAAGTTAAGACACTGAGCATATAGTTTTAAAGCCTCGGTAGATATGGCTAAATCGTGTTGGCAATCCAAGACACTTTGTTTGTGTTCTATGTGACAAAATTTTATGTCATTACTGTTCTTCCTAAAATGATTTTACTACCTACCATGTAAGTTATTGTATGCTATAATTTCCATAAGCTTCTACTTGAGAACCTACAACAACAATAGCACCTTTCAACTGAATTTTAAATTTTTCTGCATCGAGATTTAGAGAATCTTGAACAAGGAGTACAATTTTATTTAATTCGGTTATAACATTTTGCAGATCGCAAACGCCTTGGTCATCTTCATCAATTTTAATCTAAAATATAGTTAACCAGTTAAAAATTGTTAACCAGTGAAGTTAAGAGTGAATTAATACTTAAATATAAACAGGTTAATGTTTACAACAATGAGCTAAATATTTAAACTCTTGGTGGAAACTTAAAACATAGTATATAACACATATTATAGATTCAATAAAAAGAAATACTCTCCTTAAATTTAAATTTAGTAAATTTTTCTACTTAAAAACTAAAAAAACTTTAATAAATATCACTTAACTAGAAAAAATTTAAAACTATTTAAAAAAAACATAGTAATTTCACAAGCTAATAAATCATTTATTATTAGAAAAAGAAGAAAAAGTTGGCAGCCGATTGCAATATTAAACAAGGATTTGTTTTCAAAATCAATCCTTTACACCGCCTAAATTATATTTTAAACCATTCTCATTATAGATGAGGGCGGTCGTAAGGCCGCCTGATCTGCAGTAATTGGGAGTTTCTTTAGCAAATTACAAATTCACAAATTATTATTAAGTATAAAATCATTTGAATGTATAGTTTTTAAATTTTTGTTTATTATTTTCATCTTACCTACCAGGACTTGCCGTAAGTGAAAAATAACTTCACACAGGTCATGATGGTACGTGTTAACTGCATTAAAAATAATATTTTATCTTCAATATTCATATTTTTGAATTCCTCAATAGCTTTAGAAATATCTTCGTTTATTTTAAGAATTCTCCAGTGAATTTTATTGGAAAGTAACTTTTTGTTATTAAATGCCTCTTGAGGTGAGAGCTTTAACTAAATCAACAAAAATATTTTTCATTTATGTTATTATAATAATTACATTTTTTACTTACTTGAGAATTTTCCATTGTAAACTTACACGAATTAGTAAGTTCATTTAGTTTATAAATTTATTACCTTATTTTGTACTTGAATGAAGTGCAATAATATTTTTTTTATAAACTTGTATAACTTAACCATGATTATAAAAATAAATATTATGTAGTATATTAATTTTAGATTTAACTTTTTCGATTTTATTATTTACATAAACAAAAAGTAGTTTTTATTTACGGAATTGTACCAAAAATATTTAAGTGAGATATTTTAGTATTTTTTTTTATTGTACAGGGTACTACAATTTTCTAGTATTTAGACACTTAAGTTGAAAAGCTTCAAGTGACTTTTATTTCTTTTGGATCAAAATTATGTTTGAATAATTTCCATGAACTCAGAAATTATTTATAAATAAAAATAGTTATACAGAAAAAAATATTTTACAGCTTTCTTTTTTCCTACATATTCATTATCTTTAGGCCTATATCTTCTTCTTCAGCCGTTCACTGTCCACTGCTAAAGGTAGGCCTCTCCATTTTCTAGCAGCTTTAAGTCTTCTGTTCTTAATTTTCTTAAATTTTCATTTACATTGAAAGTAAAGTTTTTAAAAATACTAATTTCCTATCTTGGCAACAAAAATTTTTTAAAGTAGATAAAATTAATATATGTTTTAAAAAAAATCAATCTTTTTATATGGTAGCTCTGGCACCTGTGGTAAATTCACGTTTTCCATTCGACCTTGCTCAAAATATTTTTTCTATAATTAAATCCTAAATATAATCAATATTGACAACTTATAATATAATTTTAATAGTTTCCACAATAATCCTGCGTTACTGCTAACTGGTATCGTGTCATAATAAATTTACTACGTTTTCTATTTTAAAATACCACTTATGTCAAAGCATAAAATGGCAATATTTTTAAATAAGAAAACGAAAAGTTATCATTTGTTCCTCTGTATAACAACATTTTAGCGAATTTCAATTTTGGCGTTGATTATGAATGCTAACATGATTATAAATAATAACAGAATGTTATTGCTGTTATTTATGTTTTCATTAAAATAAAGTTATTTATGTTTTGCACTGTTAGATATTCATACATATCAAAAATATCCGCCTGATTCGAACAACTGAAATGCCGAATAATAACAAACTTTAACTGTAAACTTTTGTGAAATAATATTTGAAAATTACGAAGTAGTGATAAGCCGCTTGATTTTGATTTTATTCAAAAATAAAAAAAATTTTTTATTCTCAAGCCAAAAGTTGTCAAAAAATTGAAATCTTAAAACCAAATGGAATTTTTATTTCATTTTTCAAAAATATTCAGTAATCAGCCAAGAATGGTAGGCGAAAATCATGAATCTATTCGGAATGCCATGCAGAAATGAATAAAAGCGTTTTAAATCCTAGAATAATTAAACAACATACAAGAATTAAACATTTAAAACTTAAAAGAACACAATATGTATCTATAAAAAATCACAGTTGAAAACGAAATTAAACATTGCACGAAAATTATGGTTAAAGCATGCAATCACCAAACAAACTTTTTTGGAAAATATAATTTTATTATTTTTATAGAAAATTAAATTTTAAGAGCCCTTTGCAATATATTTTAAATAAAATGTTAAAAAAATATCTTTTTCTGGGAAGAATAGATAGGTCTTTGAGTTTATATACAAAATTGTAGCTGTATAAATAAATTTCCCCCCAAATAAGTGTCAAAGAATTATTTATAGAATCTTTATTTACATTTCTTTAATGAAGCTTAAAAGATTACCTAGATATTTAATAAATTACAATAATATGTGACTAAAGTTCACAAATATCCCACCATTATCCAAACATCATTTTGGACTCATAGATCATGAGAAAAATGCTAACTCAAAATTTTCTTTTTAATTACTTGATTACAATACTTTCCGTAAACGGGTAAGCAAAACATCAAATTCTATGGTTTTTAAATCTCTCAAAAAATGAAACAATATTTACATTAAGATTATATAAATATCAACAATAATAGCATTTTGTTCTAATGTCAGATAATAGTGCCTATTTAATTGGATGTTTTCTACGACCGCTTGAAAAAAAATTATTTAATCTAATGTTGCAGTTTATTTTCCCATTTAGAATTAAAATTTTCACAAAATTGAAAACATCCGGTCGGTGACTTATAATAAAAGTATCAATTATTTTCAAACACTACTGGTAGATGACTCTGATATCGATTGATCACTAGATAATGCGAGCAGCAAAATTTATCGACGCCTGTATTAGTTCGTACTTTTTTTCCGCTTACCTATTCAGAAAATAGTTTTGAGCACAAAAAATGCTTATATTGACAACTTAAATTGTAAATCTTTTCGACATAAAATAAGATAATATACTGTACTATGCGCGTGCCATCTATGAAACATTTTCCAAACTGCAAATAGCATAAGCAGGATAGGGATTAGAAGAACCACGATTAATTTCGTTACTAATGAGGTTAATAACAGATTTTTAAACTGCAAACTCTCAAATAGATAATTTGTAATAACATACTGTAAATACAGCATGATTACTTTACTATTTTCACTACAATAAATAAAAGAACTGAACCGTTCCGCAGGCATGTTTTGTTTATTTATTTATTCATTAACTATAAATGTTTTTACTTGTAATTATAATATATTATCGACAAATGTTCAAATATATCATGTTGCAAATTTGAGCACGGTACGTTATATATACTCGGTTTTTAATTGTGGTTTGTTCTTATGGCCAAATAACATTGGTATTTGCCACCTTAAAATCAATAATAATAATCTAAGTTTTAGCATATTTATTTTTAAATAATATGTTTAAATAAATAAATTAGTTAAAAAATTTAAAATTTCTAATAAAATTTAAAATGACATCCCGACATTTAAATACAGCTAAAATAGACTAACAATACTAACAAAATATTGTATTAAATTGATAACCAGAAATTCTGTACACAAATGTCGATATTTTTAATTTAATTAAATTCTTCATTAATCATTTTGTAAAGAGTTATTTAATAATTCACCTAAACAAAAAACATTTTATTATTTTTATCAAGTATAAATAATAAATGTTAAGAATATCTAAAAATTTAAATATAGTCTAATAAGCATAAGACATCCATGACACTCATTTTGAAATTGTAAACAGCATCTACAACATTTGGATCATTGCAATATACATTATATTATACGATTAAAATACTATCTGCTTTTTTTAACCTTCCTTCATCTACTGCTTGACATTAACTTTTCTTTAAAGAAGGGTTTTAAGCAATAAGGCTATATTGCAGTTTAAACCGATTGGAAAATGTGTAGCTTTATTATTGATTGGTGGCAGTCAACAAAAAAGTCTCGAACTGATTTCTGAAGAACAAACGCGATCATAAAAACTATCTTTGGATTTAAACCCAGCGTCTTAGTATGAACTGTTTACAAACCATGGTCATGGTTTGCAAGTTGATGATGTAACAAGCTGAAAACATACAAGATATCTCCGGCTAGCGATCGGAGAGCTGAATCGGGCGTGGACCATGTAATAATTTTTAGGTTGATTTACATATGGAATTAATACGACACAATAAAATAACTTAGAAATATATTTAATAATTATTATATTTACAAAAATAAAAACTCTACCTAAAATGTAAAAAAAACAAAGCATAGATTATCAAAGTAGATGGTATTATTACCTATTAAGGCAAATACCTTGGTTAACCTTAATCCTACAAGAATATAAGATAAGTAATTATTTATGGTCGTGCAGACACTTTGATCAAATCTAATTGTTAACAAAATTCTTTAAATTTAAGTACATTGTTACATTTACATGTACATTTTCGATTGACAATTTTAATTTTTTCCCAAATTTTTCTTCTTCAAATTCTTGTGCGTCTTCGTTTGGTCCATATACCACTATTACTGTCATTTGTTGTTTTTTCTGCAATGTTACTATTAGTATTATTTCTGAAACAAATTCCCACATTTTTATTAATTTTCTGCAGTCTATTCTAATTATACATCCTACACCTGCTGCTGCCCTTTCTGTTGTTTTAACACCGGTATATACTATTATTAAGGCTTTTCTTATTTACATAATCCCACTTCCTAACTTTCTGGTTTCGGTTACAGCTAGTATTTTTAATTTATTCTTAATAAACTTCTCGGATAATTCCTGCTCTTTATCGTTAATCCCTCTAACATTCCAAGTCGCAATTTTCCGTGTAATTAATCCAATATTATCAATTTTTACGTTCTCTCGCATATTTTGTTGCCTCTTTGTTTTATCGCTTTATTTTTAGTTTTTTGGCTTCTCGGTATCTTTCAGGTACCTAAAAATTCCCTCAGATGCTCCCACTCCCAACGTTCATTGTTAATAAATATCTTTGAATAGCCCACCTTGGCAATATTTTCTTTTTCTCTCCCTGTCTTTGCGATAATCTTCAACCTGATCTGTATTGTTCTCTCTTCCACTGATAAATCGTCTACGATGAACTTTCTTGTGCCTCTCAATTTATTTTCGTTTTTCATTACATCCATTTTACCCTGCCAGTTGTTCATTTTGACCAAAACAAAATTTTCTACAGTTTTTGCCTTTATCATTTCAACTGCTTTTAAGTGGATTTCAACCCCAACATAATTTTTTAGAAACTGTTAGGTTTTCTGTTTAAGTTTACTTTCATTCATTGGAATCCCTTTTATTACTTATATTCGTTTTTCTTTCTTTACTCTCTAGTTGTTTTATTTTGATTTCAAGTGCTCCAACTCGTATTTTTAAATTATTGTTTTCTACCTTTAACTTATTGATCTCTTTATACCAACTTAGAAAACAAACCTAACGATATTAAAATGACAAAAATGAAGGAATCGAGTGCTCATTAGCAGCCGAATTAAATAAACTTACAAAACCAGAACTAGTGGAGTTCATAACGAACAATAAACTTCCATTGGGAAAATTAAAAGAGGGGAATGTGCTACTAAGGTATGAAGTAGCACTAAAAACAAAAAGTGATGAAGAAACGGTGAACAACAACGGCGCACGTGGCTTGGAGAAGGAACTTCTCAATAGCTTGCGACAACAAATAGCAATTCTGAACGAAATGGTAAGCGACAAAGGAAAAATCATCGATCTGCTGAATGATAAGGTCGACATGAAAGTGAGATCATCGGCAACCAGTATTACATCAAAACTAGTGAACGCGCCTAATAATAAATGGGTGAACGCCACCAATAGCGTACACACTGCTAACGGCTCGCCTGCTAACGCGGCTGATTGTGTCAATGAACCAAGTGCTAATGTTAACCACAGAAATGTTAATATTGATGATGGCATTGAAAAAGTTATCTATGCAAATCGCCAAAATCACAACTCCAACAAGGTAAATAATAACGACACAACCAAATCCATTGCTTACACTCATAGAAACAAGAAGCCGCAAAACATAACCAAAGAACATGTGGAACGTTGTATTAATGAAATTCAAAACCAATCGAATGATGCAATGCAACCAAAGGAAAACGATGGCTTCAAGACTGTTACTAACAGGAAAAGGAGAAACCAAAGTCTCTAGCGGTAGGTAATAATACTGATTCACGTGCTCTCGAATTTGTAGGCAAGGAAAAACCAAAACTGTGGCTTTTCGTTTCGAAAGTAAGAGAACATGTAAAGACCGAGCAATTACAAAAATACATCTCCGATAACTTAAACGGTGCAGAAGTACAAGTGGATCAACTCGAAACAGCAAATATGGGTAATCGGAAATGCTTTATGATAGGAGTCGACATGGAAAATAAAGAAAAAGTTTATGAAAATAGCTTTTGGCCACCAGGTATAATGTACACCCGCTTTAGCTTTCAAAAAGGTGGGCATTTTTTAAGAAAAACCCAGCACGAAAAGGCCACAACATAAGTAACGTCAATCGTTATTTAAACACCATCAACAGAACTCTCAATCAAATTCAAAATTCGCATGGAACTCATTCAAAGGTGACCCCAAATCAAAACAATACTCAGAAAAAAAAATAAATCTACCACAAACTGTATCTTGTTTCAGAATATACAAAGCCTAAGAAGTAAGACATTACTACTAGAAGAGTATATACAGCACTAACTAAAACTCCAGTTGCCTTGTGCCTCAACGAACACTGGTTACAAACAAACGAATGTGCAAACATCGCTAATTACACAATGGCATCGGTCTTCAGCAGGTCGCAACTACAGCACGGCGGATCATGTATTTATGTGAGGCAAGATCAAAATTTGATGAAATGACTGAAATAAAATTGAAAAGTATGGAACAAGATCTTGAATGCAGTGCAATCAACATGTCTGACCTGAACCTAATAATTATTTCAATATATAGATCACCACTGGGAAACGTGCAGAATTTTTCAACATCTTGACAGATATCCTGGACAGCATCCATCCAAAGATTGTAACCAATGATGTTATTATTGCTGGAGATTTCAACATAAACCTAAACGTAATTAATAACAACTCGATACACCTTCTAGACATAATGAAATCATACAACCTGAAACAAACCGTCTACGATGCAACAAGAATACAAAATCAAACCTACACTGTTATTGATAACATATTCACGAACCATCAAAGATTGACAAGCGAAGTAAAGTTAACTGCACTTTCAGATCATTATGGATTGCTAACTACTGTTCCTGCAGTAAAATACCATACGTAAGGATGTAATTAAGAAAAGGATATTTACCAAAGAAAAACTGACAGAATATAGAAAACTGATATCAGAACAGGACTGGCTCGCAGTTTACCAAGAAATGGATACAAATCAAGCATACGATAACTTTGAAGAAATACTTTCCACCAATTTGGAAAGTGTTTTTCCATATAAAAGTTACAAAATTCACAAAAAATGCCCAATGAACTGGATAACCCGAGGAATTAAAACATCATGTAAGAAGAAACGAAAATTGTACCAACAGGCGAAATTGGGAGAAATAACTGCAGAATCGTATAACAAATATAAAAACATTTTAAAAAAAGTCATTGTTGCCGCAAAAAAAGCATCATACGAAGAAGATATTCAAACAGCAAATAACAAGCCAAGCAAAATGTGGGAAATAATAAAAGCACACTCTAAATCGGGCAAAGATGGTAAAAATAGAAATTCTCCAAAAATACTAGATAATTCAACAGAAAAAATGGTAACACTTAATGAACTCAATGACTTTTTCATAAACTGCTGTCCGGATGTACATGGAGGAACACCGGATTACTGCAATATTAGTGCACAGATTAGCTCGATGTGCCTTAATGATACCGATCCCGTTGAAGTATACAACACGATAATGAAATTAAAACGCACCAAAGCAACAGGGGCAGACGGAATACCAGTTGTAATTCTAAAAGAAGTAGCAGACTTAATTAGTGAACCCCTGGCACACCTAATAAACGGTAGCATGGGCTCGGGCACGTTTCCAACAAGATTAAAAATAGCCGAATTAAAACCAGTGTACAAGAAAGGAGATGAAATGAGTTGCTCAAATTATAGACCAATTGCCATCTTACCAAACATATCCAAGGTATTTGAGAGAATTCTTTATGAACGTCTGACAAATTTCCTGGAAAAAAACAAAGTGTTATCTAACGTTCAAAACGGTTTCAGAGCAAAAAAATCCACCTCAAGAGCTATATTTCAGGGTCTACAGAAAATAACCGAAGGAATTAACAGGAAATTGCACACAATGGGAGTGTTTCTAGATCTAAGTAAGGCATTTGATGCAATAAATCACGAGACATTATTCAACAAATTATATCGATATGGAATAAGGGGAGTGACGTTGGACCTGATCCGTTCCTATATGCACGGAAGAAAACAATGTACCACCTATTACGACAAAACAAGTGAATCCATGATTAAATCGCAATTATCAGAGGTGAAAAGGGGAGTGCCGCAAGGATCAATTCTGGGACCTCTACTCTTTCTGCTATACATAAACGACATGCCCAAATGGATCGACTACTTCTCTGTTCTTTATGCAGATGATACCTCGATTATCCTACACGACGATGACAAATACAAACTTGAAGACAAACTAATACAAATGTTCACCCGATTGGTTCAATGGTACTCGTCGAATGACCTCAAATTAAATATGGATAAAACAGAAATCATGAAATTCTCGCTTACTGCAAGGAAAGATGATAAATCAAGAATCAAACTAACAGGTACCCAAGAAGTAAACTGCAGCTACACCACAAATTTCCTGGGAGTAAGGATCGACTCTCGCCTGGACTGGAAAGTGCATACGGAAGTACTTGCAAACAAATTAAACAGCATGGCATTTGCCTTGAAAAGTATAGCCTACTTGGTGTCTACAAGAGCAGCACTAACGGGATACTTCGGATACGTTGAATCTATCCTAAGATATGGAGTGATCTTCTGGGGTGACTCGGTGGAAGTACCTAGAATCTTCACGGCACAAAAAAGGATCATCCGAAACATGTTTAAGATGACATCAACTGAGACATGTAAACCAGTTTTAAAGAAAACAAATACTCACAGTCTTTGCGATATATATAATCGAAAGCGTATTGTTCTATAAAACAATATGGATCTTTTCGTGAATGCCCGTCGGAGTCACACTTATCACACCAGAAACTATACAGACTTGGTTCAACCTAGCACTCATTCAAGTAGAATACAAAGAAACGCCGAGGCGAGTATAATTAAGATCTTTAACAACTTACCGGTACCGATGCGTGAACTTCCAATACAAGTCCTAAAAAAGAAACTGCGAAAGACGTTAGTCAACAATCCGCTGTATAGCGTGGAAGAATACTTTCACATCAACTTTAAAATACCCGACTGATCGGCGACAACTTTTCAACGTAGAGATGAAAATCAGCACTAGTTGATCTCCACGTATTGCGTGATACTAATTTTATTATTTTTATATTAAAAGTTGTAAATTTATTGAGGAGCAATAAAGATTATTATTATTATTATTATTATTTTGTTGGCCACTTTTAATTTCTCTAACCTCTTTCATCAACTCTCTTAAAATTTGAGTCAGCTCCTCCATTCTGTTTCTTTTGGTTTTTTATTTGGGGTTGTGTTTATTCTTTTCTGTCATATTCGCTATCGCTATCGAATTGTGATTTGTTGTTCATTTCATTTAGAACTGCTGATAAGCTCGCGTTAGATACACTGCTGTGATCAAAAAGTCAAATATTGATCTGTGGACTATGGGGAAGACAACGAGAAGGCTTAGGGTAAGTTGAATCGCCAACTTCCGGGGTGATTGGATATGGCACTTGAAGAAGAAGATAAAATTTCAGACCAATATTTATTTTTTTATTTATATGTTATTTTTATGATCACTAACCTCAACTAATTTACATCAATTATAATGGTGAATCAATTAAAAATTGACCTCATATTTTTAAAAATAAATATCAAAAATATTGCATTTTGTTATAATATATAAAATATGTATACACATGCAGATAGGTAAATTTAAAAATTTCAACGTAAATAAAAAATTTATAATAAACATCTATACTTATACAAGTAGTATATACACAGCAACTGATAAAACTAATAAAAATATTAAAAATAAAATATAAAAGAAAGTTCCGTTTTGAAAATTCAAAATTCTTAGAGTAGATTGTTGCGAAGGTAATTTGCAATGGAAAATATTCAAGTATGTAATAATGATATACTAACTACTATATTTGAAATAATGGCTGTGTTGATTTAGGTAATGCTTTCGCCTGCGGAGATATTTAATAATAAAAAATTAATTTCCAATAAAATGCACGGCAGAATTCTCAAGGAAACCGAAGAAATTTCAAAATCTCTGGACAACTTGAAAATTGTTAATGATGAAGATAAAAGATTATTTCTTAATGCAGTCAATCATTGTCATCGTGATTTGTGTGAAGTTATTTTTCATTTACGCCAAATCGTGGTAAGCATAAAAGCTTTCAACATTCGTGCAAAATAATACTGTCGAACGATTTTAGATTAAAATTGATAGTGATGACCAAGGCGTTCATGATATGCAGAACGTTATAACTGAATTAAATAAAATTGTACTTCTCGCCCAAGAGCTTCTAAATTTGGAAATTGAAAAACTTAAAATCGAATTGAAACGTATTATTATAGACTTAAGTGCTCAAGTCGAGAATCTTATGATAATAATTGAATATGATAATCTGCACGGTAAGTTATTTTATTGCATTTATTATGAAATTAATCAAATTATTTCCAAATAGAACACAAACAGAAAGTTTTGGATTGCCAACATGATTTAGTTTTAGCGGTGCAAGCTTTGAAATTATACTGCCAGGTTTCTTATCTGAACGGATCCGAGTTGGATGAGCTAGTCAATGAGCTATTGGAGAAGATTAAAAATAATCTCAGTCAAATCAAAATCAGCCATAAACACATGGCCGAAGACTTTTCGCATTATACTCGTCGTAGTCTCCAGATCACGCATCGTTTTGCGAACTACATGCAAAAGATGGCAAATTTGTCTAATTAAATTTTGGTAATTATACTGATTATTTTATTTTAATAGGTCAACACAACCGATATTCATAAAGATTCAGGAAATTGTTTTAAAAATGCTGTCGATATTAGTATGCAATATATGAGCGACGTTTTAGAAGCCCTAACTGACGACAATCCTATCAGCAAATTGCTGGAAGTTCTTGAAAATAATTGTCAGGACCATATTACTAATGGTTGCTTAATAATGCAAAAAGGACTTCAAACAGCCATGGAAAAAACTGCTGAAACCACGAGTAAGTGGAAGAATTAACTTTTCCAATTGCAATATTATATTTTACTTATGGACTTATTTCTAGGTTATGAGAGAGAAAAGCTATTATTTACCCATGTATATGTAACTGGATTAACTGCACTTTTATCTTTAAATCAGAATATCGAAGATGCTATTATGAAGAAATAGGATTAATGCTATTTATTAATAAAGTAACCTGGGGCTTAACATTAGGGGTAATGTGAACTTAAAATATGACATTAAATAAAACCAAAAACTGAATTTGTATTTTTTGTTTATTTTTTATTATTTGTTTTTGTTTTACATATTGTACAAAATACACATATTCGTATTTATAAATATGATTCAAGAAGAAAACACCAAGAATTCAGTTGAAATTAATTGTCAGATTAGAACCACTTCTATTCCGATATCATTTTTGTTGAGATTTTCGATAATATCGTTGCAGTCTGCGATAAATTTTTACAGTTTGACCGATGAAATTCTATTGTGAATACATAAAAACAGCACAATGTGTTGCTCTGCCTTACATCGCTGTAACTCATAAACTATTCATCCAGGAGAAAAAAGTTTTAGACAAAAGTTGTAGGAATAAAATTCTTCTAATAACTATTTTCAGCTTACATCGGAGCGGAAAGGAGATATATATATATATATAGGAAAAATAGCTTTTTGGTACCTTTTTGGTACCTTTTTGGTACGATGGCGACGCAAGCGGCGACCGCTCAAGGTCGCAAACTTTGTATGATGATCAGGACTTTCCACTCTTCAAGATTTCCAATTTATAGCTGGCTATTGCATGCTTATTAGTATATTTTGGTTTTTTTATTGCTGCTTAAGTTATCGAATTCTAAATAACAAAAAGCAGATAGCAAAAAATAAGCAATTTCGTTCTTTAAAAATATCATATTGTGCATGTTTGCATTTCGAGCTTTTTTGCTTAGTAAATATATACATTATAGATTATATCTATACCTACGCTTTGTATACATTAAAACCGACAAATAAAATTAAAATTGATAAAAGAATTTCCCGATAGCAGCATTGGATATAAAAGTACATATAAAGATATTAAGTTCCGTCATGAGATTCAAAGCTCTTCGAGTATAGGTTGTGAGGTTAATTTGCAATGGAAAACATTAAGGTAAGTAATAACGTACCTATGTACATGCATGAATATACTTCAAATAATGGCTTTATTGATTTAGGCAAACCTTTCGCCCGAAGAAGTATTTAATAACAAAAAATTATTTTCCAATAAAATTCATGGCAGAGTTCTTAAAGAAATTGAGGATATTTTAAAATCTCTTGACAATTTAAAAATTACGAACGATGAGGATAAAAGATTATTTCTTAATGCTGCCAACCATAATTATCATGATTTGTGTGCAGTTATATTTCACTTACGGCAAGTCGTGGTAAGATGAAAATTTTAAACATTGTCGCAAAATAAGACTCACAAAAAATGATTTTAGATTAAAATTGACGTTGATAACGAAAGCGTTCGTGATTTGCAGAATATAATAACTGAATTGAATAAAATTGTACTTCTTATTCAACAGTCTCTAAATTTTGAAATTGAAAAACTTAAAAACCAATTGAAGTGTATTATTATCGACGTGGGTGCTCAAGTGGAGAATCTCATGAAAGCAATCGAATATGATGATCTGCACGGTAAGTCATTTTATTGCATTTAGAATATTAATTACATTTTTACCTAGCAGAACACAAACAGAAAGTATTGGATTGTCAACATGATATAGTCTTGTCTATGGAAGCTTTAAAATTATATTGCCAGGTTTCTTACAAAAGTGTATTCGAGTTGGTAGGACTACTTAATGAACATTTCGAAAAAGTTAAAAATAATCTCATTCAAATCCAAACCGGCCATGAACATCTAGCAGGAGACTTTTCGCATTATACTCGCCGTAGCGCCCAAATTTCACAAAATATTGTGAATTATATGCAAAAAATGGTAAATTGAATCTTGATAATTATTTACTGATAAAACTGCACGAATAATTTTGTTTTAATAGATCAATAAAGCCGAAATTCAAAACGATGCGGTTGATTTTTTTAAAAATGCTTAAACTGTTACTGTTCAATATGTGAGCGACATTTCAGAAGTCCTGTTTTACGACAATCCCATAAACAAAATGCTCGAAATTATTGAAAATTGTCGGATAAATATTGCTAACGGTGGTTTAGAATTACAAAACGAACTTCGCGCACTTATAGAAAAACCTGGCACACCGAGTAAGGGGCATTAATTTTTTTAATTGTGATGATAATATATTTTATTGATTTATTTTTAGGTTGTGAGACAGAAAAGCAATTATTTATCCATATGTACGTAAGTGCAATAACTGCTCTTAGTGCTTTGAATCAGAGTATCGAAGATGCTATTATTAAGAAGTAGAATTACTACTATGTTTTACTAACACTGTTATAATTAATAGGGATAATGTGAACCACCAAATGAATGTGAATACCAAAATTTGAATTTGGAGAAATTAAAAAAAATTATATAAAATTGTTTTTTTTAAGTAATTTTAGAAATGCAAAAAAGACAAACATAGTCGACCTGAATTATAAATTGAAAAGAAAATATAGTTGAGGTGATAGGCCAGTGTAAATCTAACAAGTAGATACCTTTTCACAATACATTATCAACGCAAACCCTCAAAACAGCGGGGCCGCATTCAATAACATTGTCGAATGAAAAATAGCAATAAAATTATATTGATTCAAATTTTTAAAATTATAAGGTTAAATGAACAATAAAACGAAACATTATTTGTAAGCTTTCAGCAATGGTTACTGCTGTCATCAGACATTTAATAATGTTAAATTTATTAAACGTCTGATGATAATGTTAAATTTATTAAATGTCTGATGACAGCAGTAACCATTGCTGAAAGCTTACAAATAATGTTTCGTTTTATTGTTCATTTAACCTTATAATTTTAAAAATTATTGAATCAATATTAATTTCAAAGGTTAATAATATATATAATTTCAATAAAATTATATTTTTACAACTTAGTGGATAACCTAGGTTTCAATCTTATCCACAACGTGGAATTGATCTCCTCAGATCCAGATGGATAAAAAATATATAAAATTTACTTTCCACTTTTTCAACCAACTCCGAAGCTTGAACGACCCTAACCTGGGTCTGAAAAGATCAATTCTATGTTCAATTACCGAAAAAGCTCATATTTTTCTAAATTTATTTGGAAAGAATTATTTTCTGAACTTTTGTTATATTATATTATTATAAATTTTCAAGTAAAATTGTAAACCACGTATTTATTCAAACTGCATACTGTTGTTACTGTTGTTATTAATTACGCCACCTAACTACTTTATTTCTATTTCTATTTTCATAATTGTACGATTCATAAATTTTATGTAACATTTTCAGTTTCGATTCATTAAGCAAACAAATAACTTCATGTAATTTTTGAATTAAATTTAATTTCGAAGTTGTTTGAAGTATTTTGGAAGCTGAATTATTTAGATTCATTACTGGCAAAATAATTTTCCTGTAAAGAAAATTTATGTTACTAATGACAGAAAAGATAAAGTGTTAATTTCGCAGATTTAAAAAAACCAGGAAGAAAACATAAAGTTTGAAACAAACCGATACAGTTGTTTGTGATATCGTGGTCATTGATTTTAAAAATGTTATATCTAGAATATCGCGTTGCTAGTTTCAAGAAAGGTGTACTCGTAAATAATATTTTAATACAGGAGAAAAATTAGCTACAGTAAAAAGCACCTCTATGTCTACTGACGTTATTTTGGCGAAAATAATAAATAGACAGTAAATTATTAATATTGCCGATTGTGTTAATCAGATGTTAAATAACTATTGATTGGACAAACCAACTCCTTTCCTTGGGCAAGGGAACAAACAGGTTAAAGGTAGGATACACTGATAAGCACTATTATAAAGTGGTTTCATAGTTATTCTGCGGGTTGGCCACAAAATACTTTTAATAACCGGGTGGTTATTTTTCGGAACAATTTACACTCGATTTGTCTTTTCCACAATAATGTCGGATATTATCAGTCTTTGGTGTCTTACAATGTAAGTACCAAGACGAAGTCTGAAGCGGCATCTACAGACGTATTCAACTTCCTATTATCTAATCCACGAAGATATCAGAATGCTCTAATGCTAGGTTTACACATGTAATAATTTGGTGGCGCCAGTCATCGGTGGCGCGCCAGTAAAGGGTTATACATAAAATTTGATTTTATTTCGCCAGTCTTATTTTGCAGCTATGCATGCAATGTTAAAATTTTTACGCCAGTACACATTTAACCATGCCTTTGTTTTTTACTGACGCACCATCAATCACTGGCGCCACTAAATCATTGCATGTGTAAACCCATTAGAATGCACCACACGCCAGTGACGTATCGTAAGATTATCTGGTTATTACCACGTTAATGCAAATAGTGACTTACTTTTTCACCTTCGCTTATTTCAGCAACTAATTGATTTCTCTCATAGCATCTTAATGTTTTGACCTTTTTCTATAAAATGATAGATAACAGATAAAAAGAAAGAATCCGATGCCTCACTGGAAACTTGTATCAAGTAATTGCATAGTAATCTAAACCAAAGCTATTTACAAGTCAAACAAATCTGCCAATGCGAGCCAAAAAATATCTGCAAACAATCATCAACATTAAACCAATTATCACTTATCTTATATTTTCTTCCTTTTTCGCTTCTCCAATCTGGTCGGATGACTTAAGTTGAGTTCCTAGATAAGGTTGTATAATTAACAATAATCAAAATAATCCAAAATAACGAAATATTTTTATCACTATTGCATATACGAAAAACTTATTTATATGTTTAATAAATATTAAAGTGTAAATAATAAAATTTATGATTATTGCATACTTGTAGCAAGGTTAAATGTAAAGGTATAAAAGAAAAATCCAATGTAGAAAACCATTTGTGTGCTACTTTTGGTAAATTTACAATGGCAAATTCAGAAGTAAGTAAAAATTTATATTACTAATAACTATAGTAGTTGGGCTAAAAATGAACTGATTATTTTTTAATTAACTCTGAATAGAATGAATTGAATTTTAATTCGCGGTTTAATCCGCGGTTTTGTTGCTGCTCTTTTTTGTTAATATTATGAATAACATTTTTGTTACCTTAGGCAAAGCTTTCACCTCAAGAGGTATTTAACAATAAAAAAATATTTTCCAACAAGATTCATGCTCGTGTACTTAAAGTAACTGAAGAAATTTTGAAATCATTCGACAAATTGAATATTGCGAACGATGAAGATAAAAATTTATTTCTGAACGCCGTCAATCATTATTATCGTGATCTGTGTGCGGTTATTTTCCAATTACGGCTAGTAACGGTAAGATGAAACTGTACAATATTGTTGAAGAATAACACTTTCGAACGATTTTAGAGTAACTTTGCGTATGCTGACCAGGGCGTTCTAGATTTGCAGAACGTCATTACAGAATTAACTAAAATTGTACTCATTGTCCAAGAGTCTTTAAATTTGGAATTAGAAAACCTCAAAATCCAATTGAAAAGTACTATCGTCAATGTAGGTTTTCAAGTTGAGAAGCTTATGGAAGTAATTCAATATGATAATCTGCACGGTAAGTAATTACATTGTAGCAAAAACATTACTCCAATTTTGATCAAACAGAACACAAACAAAAAGTTTTGGATTGCCAACATGATTTAGTTATATCTGTCGAAGCTTTAAAATTATACTGCCAGGTTTCCTACCTAAGTTCTTACGAGTTGGAAGCGCTAATTCATGGAGTCCTGGACAAAATTAAAAATAATCTCATTCAAATGAAAACCGGTCATGAACTCATGGCCGAAGACTTTTCGCATTACACTCGTCATAGTGTTCAAAATTTACAAATTGTAGTAAATTATATGCGAAAAATGATTAACACCGAAAATTATCGAACTGATATAGAACAAGTTTTGCTAAATTCTGAACTTTGTTCTATCGAATATATTTCCGACCTTATGGAAGCGGTGCGTTATGGTAATCCTATGAACAAAATGCTAGATATTATTGAAAATTGTCACAAAAATGTTACTAAATGTACTGCCGAATTACAAAAAGGACTTCAGGCAGCTGCGGCAAAAAATAATGGGGAAAAAGGTAAGCGAAATTTAATTGCAATATAATATACGTATAATATGCAACTTATGTATTTTTAGTTGATGTAGGCGTAAAACAATTAATTATTCATATATTTCTTTGTGGCCTAAATGCAATGACTACATTGAATCAGAGTATCGAAGATGCCATTATGAAGAAATAATATTAATGCTATTTGAAAATATTTTCTTTTTCTTTTCAGTCTCTGTTGGATATAAAATCCTTACTCGAAGTGAAAGGTTTTAACCATATAGACCCCACGACTGCTTAAAGCGGATTAGATTTTAGGAAATGCCTGCAACGATGTCCTTGTAGTTGATAATGGCACTCATCAGCTAGCAAACTTAGATTGTTGTTTGTAAATAGGTAATACTAAGGTGCTGGGTTTAAATCCAAAGAGAGTGTCATGAATGCGTATGTTCTTCAGAAATCAGTTAGAGATCCTTATTTTGACTACCACTAATTAATATTAAAAGCTACACATTTTTCAATCGGTTTAAGCTGCTGTGGAGTTCTATTGCTTAAAACCTTTTACTTACTTATGCCCGGTTTCACAAACATTTAAACTGCGATTTCGGCTTAAATTTAGGCTTAAATATTATAGGCTTAAATAATTTAATCGCAGTTTAAACGTTTAGAAACCGGGCATTAGAGAGAAGTTAATGTCAAGCAGTAGACAAAGGAAGGTTGAGAAAAAAGCAGGTAGTATTTTAATTCTCTATAATATGTAGTACATATATTGCATTGATCCAAATGATGTAGATACTGTTTATAACTTCAAAATTAATGGTGTCATAGATGTCTTATGCTTATAAATTAAATGTTTTAATATTATTGTCTTTTATTTATACTCAGGGTTATACGAGTTCTAATAAAATAATTTTTGTTAAATAAAATATTTTCTTCTTCTTTTTCTTAACTTAGGACTAAGTCCTATAATATCCAACAGTAACCTCGGCAAAGTTCCGAAACCACTGCTAGTACTGTAAGAATATTATTTGTTTTACATTTAAAGTAGCTTGCTAAGCTGACCTCAGATGTGCCTGTTATCCTATTTTATATTCATTAATATAAGAGAACCACCATTTTTACGTGCCTTTCGAAACACGGAGACGGCCACAGAAAGTGAGCATCTACCCGGATTCGAACCGGGATGCCTTAAGTTAGCAGTTGATCGGCATGTATCGACAAAATATGGACATTTGTATACAAAATTTCTGGTTATTAATTTAATACTACTATGTTTTGTAAGTCAATCTAGGAAAACTAATGGTGTACCTAAAAATTTTATTGAAATGGAAAATGTTTTGTACGTTTTTTCAATGGAGAAGTCAAACTCTTTTTTTTCATTACTGGTAAAGATTTGTACAATTTCTTTCTCGCTAAGAAGGACCAGTGCATCTTGTCGAAAACAAAATTAGGAACTAATTCAACGAAAGGTTTTGGTTACTGCCCAATTAAAAGAAGTTGATACAGTTCGTAAAATCTTCCTTTGTTACAAAACAGAAGTTTGATGACAAAACAAAAGGCCTGACCTGACTGAGGTGTAGTGCGTTTAAGTTGACTCAAAACGCTGTCAGTTACGTTTTCCTGGTACAGCATTCAATTACATTTTACAAGTTTGCCCACCCCAGCATTTGCCAATGTCGACAGGGCAGTGGATCTAATAGAATGATTAGTTATTTTTCTTTTAACATCTAAAATCCCGTTTCTTCTGCTACAATTTTACTCACTTTCCAATTTCATTGATTCCAACGGGTGAGTTTTATACCAGCTACTGGATTCATTTAAATTCCAGAATTTATAAGGCGTAAAAATTTTATCGCATTTTGACAGGTAATGTGCTATTTTACTAAATTCAAAATTATACATTAAAGTGCCGTTTTACCGCATAGATACGTCACTTTACTTTACCACATAGATACGTCACTGTCAGTAAAACAGTTTGACAGAAGCTTGTTTCAAATTTCTAAACAGATAGTAGTCATCTGGACTAGATAGGGACGTTCTTGAGTAAAGAATTTAATAACAGCTAATAACTCAATTTTGTGACTTCTGACATCGTGATGAACGAGTGTCAATAATTATAAAAAACTAACTGAAAAAATCAATTTTGGTTTTTCCAAGGCTAATAAGACTTGAACCAATGTCTTACCAAATTTTAATATGCTGTGATACCTGAATCTATGTCAGGTCAGGAAATTTAGGCGCTGACCTCGTATATCATAATAACGAAGAGAATTTATGCTTTTCTCTAAAATAATTATAAATTTTTAACAATAATTATTTATTACAATTAACATTTGTACAATTTATAAAGAACGAACAATTTTGAAAAACATTTCCGCTTTTTGAATCTGCATCTAAAGATGATAGTGCACTTGACAGTGCCTTTGAAACCGTCGCCGTCAATTCATTTTTACATAAGGGAATGGAGTCAGACTCGGATAAAATTAAATGGTTTGATGTTGATGGGGTATCATTTCGCGTATTTTCTAGTATTTTTGTGGTGTTCTGAGTTTCTGAATCATTTTCTTGATGAAAAATACTTTTGGAAATTTTAAGCTTATTAGCGATGCTTTCCTCTACGTATCCTTCAGCCACAGTAGTCGAACGCCATCCGCCATGCCTTTTAAGCATTTGAATGTCCGCTCCACTGTCAGCGAGGAAGGTGGCAGACGTTCTCCTCAAGCAATGGCCAGTGTAACGGGATGCATCCGGAAGTTTTAAGTACTCCGCACCTTTTGAGGAATTTTTGCAAAAGTGTTAATACCAATTGGTTGTATTGAGCACTTATTATTATTATAATAAACAAAAAATCTGTTGTGCTTTACATGTTGGGGTCTCAATCGTGCATAGTTATGGTAAATTTGATATCCGTTGCACTCGGTTCCTATTGTAAACACGCGTTTCTTTTTGTTTTGTATCATTTAATGTTATAAGCAAGATTTTTCCCGTATCTTCTATATCTTTTAAATTTAAGCTGCACAATTCTGCACGCCGACATGCCCCATTTAATCCAAATATGAATACAACTTTCATTAAAAGAAACTTATCGTCTGGAGCCTCATTTAAAAACGTAGTAACATTTTCCATGGACAAAACTTTTGATTTCTTAGCTTCATATGTGTCGTTTTGGCGTTTTAAAAGGCAAGTAGCTTTTGTATTGGGATATATCCACATCTTCGTTTATTTGTATAGTACTTTTCAACATGGAATATGTAGACCATAAACTGGATGCCTTAAGAGTTTTTGCCTAAAATAATAATGAAAGATATTGTATGAAAAATACTAAAATATTACGTAATATAAAAATAGCTTACCTTCTCTAAAAAATAGGCTAGCATTACATTTTCATCAGTTCTTTGTGCGTTTTTTGTCATCCTCCAATTACAAAATATATTATATACCTTCTCATATTTTTCCTTGGATTTTAAAGGAAGTAAACTCGAAGATGCTTCACGGGCAGCATTTAAAATGTCTTCAGAACAATTTTCTAAATTGTTTTCAGCAGCGAGACTCATTTTTATAATTGATTTAATTGAATTTGATTGAAAATTGAATTGATGTAAATTACACAAAACTCAAATCAAATTGTTTACTGTTGCTAATGTAAATAAACAAAACCGTGTCAGGTTACTAGATTACGGAAATTATTCGCAAGTACCTATTATGTAATATTTTGAATTAGCAATAACTCGAAAACGGCGATAGATATCGAAAAACTGAGCAAAAAATTCTCCCCTCGCCCCAGACCCTCCACCAGGTTTATCGGTAGGAAGGCATATGCAAAATTTAGATCGATTGCGTGCAAAAAATTTACTCATAAACGTCAAAATTTGTATTTTAGATTAGATTTTTACAAAATGCGATAAAATTGTATAAACAAAACTCGTAAGAAAAGAGTTTCACTAAACTCATATAGCTTTAAGTTACTCGCTCGCTGCGCTCGCTCGTACTCAAAAGCTATATTCGTTTAGTAAAACTTAGCTTTTCTAAACTTATTGTTTAATATACTATTATCGGTTTTCACATTATTGCCTCTCTTGGAAATAAGTTTATGGTACAGCCTATAAATGAAAAACAAACTATTATTATATTATTATTTATAAATATATAAATACATAATATGCATGTATTAAATCATAAATCAGAAAACATTAAATTTAATTTGAATAAATATTTATGTACAAAAATATTAAGTTTAGTCTCTGAGATATAAAATTTTTTAGTAGTTTGAAGATAATTTGCAATGGAAAACACTAGAGTAAGTAAAATGTATATTAATATAACTTAAATAAAAGTTATTCTGATTTAGGCAAAGCTTACACCTGAAGAGATATTTAATAATAAAAATTATTTTCCAATAAAATTCACGTCCGGCTTCGTAAAGTAAACGAAGACATTTTAAAATTTCACGGCAACCTGAAAATTACCACAGATGAAGATAAAGATTATTTCTTAACGCAGTCAACCATTATTATCACGATCTGAGTGAAGTTATTTTTCACTTACGGCAAGTCGTGGTACGATAAAACTTCTCACATTTTACAAAATAATGTTTTTTAAAAGATTTTAGATTAAAATGAATGCCGATGACCAAGGCGTTTGTAATTTGAAGAATACTATGATAGAATTAAATAAAGTTGCATTTCTCGTTCAAGAGAGTATAAATTTGGAAATAAATAAATTAAAAATCCAGTTCAAACGTGTTATTATTGACGTAGGTTCTCAAGTCGAGAATCTTATGAGAATAATCGAATATGATGATCTGCACGGTAAGTCTTTTTATTGCATAAAAAATATTACTAAAAGTTTTACCAAATAGAACACAAGCAGAAAATTTTGGATTGCCAACATGATTTAGTCATATATCTCGAAACTTTAAAATTATACTACCAAGTTGTTTACCTAAGTCCTTCAGAAATGGAAGAGTTAATTCATGAAGTGCTTGAGAAAATTAAACATAATCTAATTATAATCAAAACCGACCATGAACACATGGCAGAAGATTTTTCGCATTATAGTTGTCACAGCGTCCAGATTATGCAAAATTCTGCGAATTATATGCGAAAAATGGTAAATTAATAAAATCTTGATAATTACTGTTTCCATAATAACTAAATTTATTTTAATAGATTAATACAGCCGATCTTCAAAATAAGGCAGCAATTTTTTTTAAAAATGCTGCTGTTTTTGCTGTTCAATTTATGAGCGATCTTTTAGAAGCGGTGCGTCACGAAAATCCTATAAACAAAATGTTGGAAGTTATTGAAAATTGCCAGAAGAATGTTACGAAAGGTAGTGCAGAGGTACAAAAAGGCGTTCAAGCAGCCATGAAAGAAAATAATCTAACAATTGGTGATAAGTGGACATTTCTAATCGTAATACATAATATTTTACTGATTTATTTTTAGGTTATGAGAGAGAACAGCAATTGCTTATCTATTTGTATATACGTGTAATAATTGCAATGAGTACTTTGCAACATAGTATCCAAAATGCTGTTATGAAGAAATAGGGTCCCTGTTATTTGATAATAATATAAGCAATGATACCCTAACGATAAATCGGAATAAACTGTAAAGTAGATACTCTAATATATAAGTAGGTATATTGTAGTGACAAGAGTATGAAAATAATAAAACTTTAAAATATTAAAATATTGTTGAATGCAATAAATGAATAACGAAATGATCGAGATCTACGTGTAGCTTGTAAAACATACGTAAAAACTTTTAATATATGCTCTGTGCCAATTTCCAACTTTATTTTGAAAATAAAAAAAAATTGAAATGTTAATAATAAAAAAAGTGTAAGAGTTGAACATAAATATAAAAAATTTCTTGTAAATTGACACAGTATTCCAAAATTGCACTTTGACGGTACGGTAACCACATTCAACAGATATAGCATTTATAACTATCATTTTATCAAGTTGGTTTATTGGACACTTTGTTTTGCCTTCAGTATGCGTTCAATATTAATCGATACGACCATATCACGTCGTCGTACAACGCTTTGAATATCTTGAAAATGAAATATTGTGGCAAACTACAGTTTCCCTTGGCCTTGGTTAAAAATTAGTTAGCTGAACCAGTGCCATTTAAAAATGTTTTGTTTTTTTACTAAATAAACTGCTTTAATGTTATTATTATTATAGCTGAGATTCAGTGAAGTATCTGTTTTCATCTCTGATAACATGACATATTTTTTGGGGTGATTTTTAAAGCGTTTTATAATATTTACATCACAAAGCTTAGTCGTGTTTAAAAAAAAAAAGGTTTAGAAATATCCTTGCGGCATTATTTTCAAGTTAAGTTCTTAAAGGTGGATCCCACTGCGATACGAAGAATAGTACCATTTTTTTTAGAGCGAAATTAAATTTTGTTTTAATTTCTGTTACTATCTTTGAATAAATTATTAATAGTTCTTTACATAATATTATTTATCTTCCATACCATTTTTAAGTTCAAGTTTTGTTGTAGTTCGGCATTTCTGATATCCAGATGCAGTGAATAATTTTAAATATTTACCTGGATAAACAAAATTTAAAAAAATACTAAAAAATATTTATGTTATGTATTCGATTTCCAAAATATTTCTTAAAAAAACATTTAATATAACTAACAACAAGATATAACCAATTTACAAAAGGTGCCAAAAGGTTCTGGAATAAGTAAGTGCAATACAAATATTACCAAAGGTTACCCAATAGTTGGTTTTATGGCCTTACCACTAGTGGGCTTACGACAATTTATCTCAACCTACTAGTCTTATTAAGCCAATTGATCTTTGCAACAAACCTGTGACTGCAGACTTTATAAAAATTGAACTCAACAACTGATATTCCTATTAATTATTGATTTTCGCAACTTCGGACCTATCGACAATAATTTATCACAATGACTAGGGTCTGTACCCTACGTTGATTAATAAATTAACCTTCACGACGCAACGTTGAGGTATCATACTTTCAAACAATCAACCAATTACTGGTTTTCCACTCTTGTCGGAATATAATCACTTCCATTCTGAAAGTTCTCACAATCCATTTTACGAGGTGGATTACTCCTCTGTATTCAATAGTCGTAGGATCGTCAGAAAGATTTGTTACTGTAAATGTAAATCTTGTGTCATACCTGATACCCACAAACTTAGACAACATCGCACAACCACGTTTAATTTTAATTGGTTAAGGAAACCGGTTTATGAGGTCGAAATTTTGCTGTTTTTCATGATTTTTTAACCAGGAAGGAATAATCACAAATTATTTAAACTTGGAGGATATTTTATTTATGTTTTCATGTACACTTTAGAATTTTTTCAAACGATTTCCGCCTTAAATAGAGGAGTTACCGCGTGCAGTCCATGGGCGATTGCCATCCGAGCATTTGGCTTGCGTACATCCCTGACGTTGCAATTTTTATCTGTAATCATCAGGATTTTTTTTCATTAAAACATATTTTCTAAGAATATGAACCTAATTTTGATCAAACAAATTGAAAATTGCATGTTTTTGAGGTGTTTGAACACAATGTCATGTTTTTATACTATATTTTTCATCTTTCTTGCATAAAAATATATTTTTAATAACAATATAATCCCAGAATTTGGTTCATGTTACGTGGAATTGAATAAAGAATATCTACACCAAATTTCAGAACGATTGATCAATAACTTTTTGAGCTAGAATGTACGCTAGTCGAAAAAATGTCGTTTCGAGAAAACCGCGTTTGAAATATAATGTAGCGAAATCGAGAAATTCAAGGCAGTATTTAATTATAATTAGCGTGCGCTTTTCACAGAACCGATGGGCGGTCACTTAAGTGCTCATTGCATTCGAACTAATGGGAATTTTGCTTTGAAATTTTGACCACATATTCTTGAATAGTTATACTAACGATTCATGCAATAAAAAAGACGATATTTCGATCGGTCTAAACTGGTTGCCCCTTAATCGTCGCTTAGAAGTACAATAATAAGACCAAACAATTGGATCAGTATCCTGCATTTTTATCCGACTTTCATTTTTTATATGCTATTTCTAAAAATTTAAATTAGAAAAACTCCTCCATTGTCGCTGAGGTCAGTTGGTAGGAATCAGTAGTTGTATTAAACAGCTCTCGGAGAGGATAAAAGTCAAATGTTTGCTAAAGACAGTTCTCGCAAAGTGATCGCCTGAAAGCGATTCCATTCAGGAAGAATTTTCTGGCAAGCTTGAGAATCTTGTTGACTTACTCGGATCTTAGAGTCTAATCTTGCAAACCGGTTACTTTCAGCCTTACAGCTCGCAGGAAGCTCAAAAATCCGGTTATCAATCGAGCAACCTCATTAATGTGTTATCATAAAAGTAATTTATAAATACTATACTAAGTTTTGAATCGAGATTCCATGAAGACAGATTTCCTCAAAAATGGGAAAATCTCATAAAAATTTACAAAATGATGGCAAACGACGGGCAAAAGTCGTTGAAACACAAGGGTAGTTTAAAAACGCACATAATATTGTATCGCAGATAATTTAACTGATTGGTGACGTATTATTTTGAAAATTTATCTATATTTTTGGTTAACTGGCAAAATAGAAAACATTAAGTTTATTATTTATATATTTTATTTTGCATATCATTTTGCTAACAAGGTTAAATTATAATGATGAAATAGATATAAACTTTCAGTTTTGAAGGTGCTTGTATGAAGTAAACTTACCATGGAAAACTCTCAAGTAAGTAAACAATTGAATTTTTGCAATAGAAATAATATGATTGTTAATTTAGGCAAAGCTATCACCTGAAGATGTATTTAACAACAAAAAATTATTTTCAAAAAAAGTTCATACCCGGGTTCTTAAAGTAATCGAAGACGTTTCGAAATCTTTCGACAATTTAAAAATTGTTAATGATGAAGATAAAAAATTATTTCTTAACACAGTCGACCATTATTATCATGATCTGTGTGCAGTAATTTTTTATTTACGACAAGTCGTGGTAATATAAATTTATTTAAAATTTTTGCAAAAAATACTTGCAAATGCTTTTAGATTAAAATTAATGATGTTGATCAAAGCGTTCGTGATTTGCAAAATGTTATAACTGAGCTAAATAATATTATAATCCTTGTTCAAGAATGTCTGAATTCGGGAATGGAAAAACTTAAAATTCAATTGAAAGGCACTATTATCAAAGTAGGTTCTCAAGTTGAGAAGCTTATGGAAATTATAGAATACGATAACTTGCACGGTAAGTAGCTTTACTACAACAAGAGCTTTGCCTAATTTTTTTCCAAATAGAACACAAACAAAAGGTTTTGGATTGCCAACACGATTTAGTCATATCTGTGGAAGCACTAAGGTTTTATTGTCAGATTTCTTATCTAGGGCCACCCGAGTTGGAAAGGATACTTCATGAAATAATCGATAAAATTAAAAATAATCTTATTGAAATCAAAAGCGATCATGAACACCATGAAGACGATTTTTCGCATTTTACTCGTCGCTACGCACAAAGTTTACAAAATGTTGTGGATGATATGCGAAAAACAGTAAGTTAATTTAATTAAATTCCGGTAGTTACTGATGTGCGTTGACTAATATTTTGCTTTATTAGATAAACACTAACGTTTTTCAAAAAGACATGGCAAATTCTTTTAACAATGCTGAAGCTTGTGCTGTAAAATCTGGTAGGGAACTTTTAGAAGCGATCCGTTACGACAATCCTATGAAGAAAATATTGGAACTTATTGAAAGCACCCACGCTGGAGTTACTAAAGGTAGTCTGGAATTACAAATAGGACTTCAAGCAGCTAAGATAAATAATATCGGGAAAGAGGGTATATTGAAGTAATATTTAATAACAGCTGTTATACTTTATTGATGTAATTTTAGAAAACGAACATGCTCAGCAGTTAATTATGCATATGTTTCTTAACGTAATTAATGCAATGAATGCCTTGCATCTGAGTATCGAGGATGCTATTGTGAAGAAATAGGATTAATAATACTAGTTATTTGATATTTTATATTATGATTCTTTGTTTATGATTGTGTATAATTTAAGTATTGACTGGAAATATTAAAATAACCTTTTATGAAATGGGTTATTTATTTTACTACGTTATATTCTATTACCAACAGTAACATAAAACTTAAAACACGTAAATTTTCAGTTAATTTCCTTTTTATTCTTCTGTACTTAACTGGATTTGTAGTGTCGAAGCCCCTTCCTATAAGGATGGTGGGCATTTCTGGATAATTACCTTGGTGGATAACCACTGCCTTCCGAGGGAAAATGGTCAAAATAAATTTTTTTTTTGCCCAGGCTCGAATCGGTTATCTCGGCTTGGTAATTGGTACACACAAGTGCCAGACCATGACCGTCATTTTCTTTTAATTACTCACGCAAATAATAGCGCAAGTATTCTATTGTGCAATAGAAGAAACAGTCGTTTTCAACTTTAACCAATGGGGATACTTAAGTCATAACATTGGTATCATTTTTATCCGATGTTATTGGGAGATATACAAATGACCGGTACATTATTACTGGAATCTATAATATTAAAGTATTTAATTAAACTATTTTAGCTTAACACTGTCTAAAATAAGAAGCATCCATAAAAAACCACCTGGAACTAATAATAAAAATATGATAGACAAAGTATTAAGAATCCTAGACCCTGTAGAAAAAAGTTCCTTATACATCATGACGTAATGTTATATTAAAAAGTATTATACCATCTTCCCCAAAACTTTAATGACTTACTGAATTTGTATTCTTCAAACTTTATTTTAGGATTAAAACAAAGTAATGCTTTAAATAAAATTAAAAATATTGCAAAATTATGGTGAGCTATTTATAGCTATTATTTATACATAGGTTTTATTATTTATACTATTTAGAGCTTTTATAGATCGCGTATGTTTCTGTCTTTTTATACGTCATCAGTACAGCATACATAATTTGGAGGGCACTCAAATCTTACAACAAATTACGCTTAGTGTGGAACATAATCAATTTAAGTAGGTATGAGAAACATAGAACTAGCAACAAGTAAAATAATATTTGGATATCAAGGTTGAATATATAAAAAGTAGAAAAAAATATATGAAAATAAATACTATGCTTTTCAGCCTTGGATGTGCAAAATTTTTTATGTACCTTTACTGTTTGAAATAAATTTATAATAGAAATTTCTATAGTAAAATTTAAATTTCTTATAATATAAATAACAATTTTGTTGATTTAGGTCGAGATTTCAGCTCAAGAGGTATATAAAATTCATTCCCGGATTCTTAAATTATTAATTAAATAAATACGTAAATCTTTCATCAAATTTTAAATTGTGTGTATTATTATGATCTCTGTGCTGTCACTAACGGCAAATCGTGGCAAGATGAAAAGCCAAACCCAAAATATAAATAGTTTGGTTAAATATAAACAATAAAAAACAACAATAAATAAAAAACAAAAATGATAACAAGTTGTCGTTGGTTGATTAAGTTTGTTGTTTGGTTCATTAATCTTTATTTAACATCGTAATTGATGGCCAAACTTTTTTCTTCTAAAAACATTAGACAATTCTGCCTAAAAATTAAATTTATTTTTAAAATATCTGATGATAGCAATCAGCCATTGTTAAAAGCTTATACCAATATTTCATTTTTCGTGTTCAGTTTCAGCCTGTTAATTATTAAATTTTAACTTAATTGGTAATATTTCAAACATGTTTAGATTAAAATTGATGTTGATGATCAAGATGTTTTGATTTGTAAAAGTCTTTTAGTCTTATAAATTAGGAAGTTTCTAAATTTAAAAAGCGAATGATAGGTGATGTTTTTAGTGTAGATTTTTAAACGGAGAAGTTGATAAAAATTGTAGAATATGATAAACTATACGGTAAGGGATTTTATTATTGCAAGAACATTAGATTTCGTATGACTGCTTTAACTTGGTACCTACGTCATAGTTAGGAACTTCCAAAGTCTTTGAAGTACCCTATGTCTCATCGTATTGTCATAATCTTAGGGTTTAGCACCATTGACGTATTTGTCTTCCTATTACCTAATCCACAAAAATATCAGAATCTTCTAATTTATCACATGCCAGACAGACTTTTTCCCTTATTGTATTATACGATTACCTGGTTATACTACCACGCCAATGCAAATTGTCACACCAGTGCACCTCCCAATGGATGATAATGTTTTAGAGATAAAAACCAAAAAGTTCTATAATCAGATACCTCACTGGAAAATATCAAGTAATTCCTAATAATCTAAACTAAAACTATTTACAAGAACGTCAGCAAGGTAATCAAGCAAACTACCAATGCGTGCCAAAGAATTTCTTCGAGCATGGAACAGAAATAATTATTATCCGTTATCTTTTATTCCTTCCCTTTCCGCATCTCCAAACTGCTCTGGTCGGATGACTTCAATAGAGTTCTTGGATAAAGTTGTGTAATCAAAGTAATGAAAATAACGAAATATTTTTAGTGCAATTGCAAAATATATAAAAATATTATTTATTAAAATAATAAAACACAAATAATAACATTTTTGGATTATTGCATAGTATAAAAGAAATGTGAGATGTTGAATCTGATGCACAAAACTCTTTGTGTGCTACTTGAAGTAAATTTACAATGGCAAATTCTGAAGTAAGTAAAAGTTTAAATTATTAATAACTACTAGTTGATTAAGTCCGAATATGTAGCATTAATTGAATTTCAATTAGCAGTTTAATCAGCGGTTTTATCGTGGCTTTATTTTATATTATTGTTAATAACATTTTTCTTTACTTAGGCAAAGCTTTCACCTCAAGTGGTATTTAACAATATAAAAAATATTTTCCAACAAAATTCATGGTCGGTCACTTAAAGTAGCCCAAAAAAAATGACAAAATATTTCGAGAACTTGAAAATTGTGAACGATGAAGATAAAAGATTATTCGTTGACACAGTAAACCACTATTATCGTAATCTATGTGCAGTTGTTTTCCACTTACGGCAAGTTGTGGTAATATGAAAATTTCTTAAATTTTTGCAAAATTATACTTTCAAACCATTTTAGATTAAAATTGTTAATGTTGACCAAGGCGTTCGGGATTTGCAAAATATTATAACCAAATTAAATAAAATTGTACAACTTTTCCGAGAGTCTCTAAATTTGGGAGTTTATAAATTTAAAAACCGAATGAAAGGCGATATTGTTAGTGCAGATTTTTAAATGGAAAAGCTGATAAAAATTGTAGAATATCTTAAACTGCACGGTAAGTGATTTTACTAGAACGTATCGTATGTTTTTTTTAACTTGGTACCTAAGTATAGTTAAGGACTTCCAAACGTCCCCGAAGTACCCTATATCTCATTGTATTGTCTTAATCTGCGGAGTTTAGCGCTATTGACCGTATTCGACTTCCTATTACCCAATCCACAAAAATATCAGAATGCTCTAATGCACCACATGTCAGGCAGACTGTTTTCCTTGTTGTATTATGCGATTACCTGGTTACTACCACGCCAATGCAAATTGTCATACAAGTGCACCTCCCTAATAGATTTTAATGTTTTAATTTTTTTCTAGAAAAAGATAAGAGATAAGAACAAAAAGTTTCATCAGATGCCGCTCTGGAAAATATCAAGTAATTCATAATAATCTACATAAGTCCAGACTATTTACATGGACGCAAGCAAAATAGTCGAGCAAATCTACCAATGCGAGGCAAAGAATTTCTGCAAACATGGAATATAAATAATTATTATCAGTTATCTTCTTATTCCTTCCTCTTCCGCATCTCCAATCTGCTCTGGTCGGATGACTTCAATAGAGTTTTAGGATAAAGTTGTGTAATTAACAATAATCAAAGTAATGAAAAATAACGAAATATTTTTAGTACAATTGCAAAATATACAAAAAACTTATTTATATAAATAATATAACACAAACATTAAATTTTTTGATTGTTGCATAGTATAAAAGAAATGTGTGATTTTCAATCCAATATACAAAACACTGTGTGTGCTGCTTAAAGTAAATTGACCATGGCAAATTTTGAAGTAAGTAAAAGTTTAAATTATATTTATAACTCAAAGGGAAAGTCATGCGATGTCACATCAGATTTTTTGATTAGCGGTTTTATCGCTGCTCTATTTTATATTATTATGAATAACATTTTTGTTAACGTAGGCAAAGCTTTCACCTCAAGAGGTATTTAACAATAAAAAAATATTTTCCAACAAAATTCATGCTCGTGTACTTAAAGTAGCCGAAGAAATTACAACATCTTTCGACAACTTGAAAATTGAGAACGATGAGGATAAAAGATTATTCCTTGACACAGTAAACCACTATTATCGTAATCTATGTGCAGTTGTTTTTCACTTACGGCAAGTTTTGGTAGTATGAAAATTTCTTAAATTTTTACAAAATAATATTTTCAAACCATTTTAGATTAAAATTGTTAATGTTGACCAAGGCGTTCGTGATTTGCAAAACGTTATAACCGAATTAAATAAAATTGTACAAGTTGTCCAAGAATCTCTAAATTTGGAAATTGAAAAACTTAAAATTAAATTGAAAGGAACTATTGTCGACGTAGGTTCTCAAGTTGAAAATCTAATGAAAATAATAGAATACGACAATCTTCACGGTAAGTCACTTTATTGTAGTCAGAATGTTACTTAAATTTTTGCCAAACAGAGTATAAACAAAATGTTTTGGATTGCCAACACGATTTAGTTATATCTGCCGAAGCTTTAAAATTTTACTGCCAGATTTCTGATGCAAATTATCCCAAGTTGGAAAAGATAATTCATGAAGTACTGGAAAAAATTAAAAATAATCTTATTCAAGTAAAAACCGGTCATGAAGTCCACGAAAAAGATTTTCAGCGTTTTACTCGTCATTACGTTCAAAATTTACAAAATGTTTTTGATTATATCCGAAAAATGGTAAGTTAATTAAATTAAATACTGATTAATGATTATTTACAAAGGGGGCTTTGTCGATATAATAGTTCAACACTGGAAATGTTCACAATGACATTGTAAACGGTTTCAAAGTTGCTACCCTTTGTTGTATAGAATCTAGTAGTGAAATTTTGGAAGCTGTGAGTTTTGATAAACCTATGAATAAAATGTTGGAACTTATGGAAAGTTGTCACGACAAACTTACTAAAAGTAGTGC
Source organism: Lycocerus yunnanus (assembly GCA_036346125.1). Taxonomy (NCBI): domain Eukaryota; kingdom Metazoa; phylum Arthropoda; class Insecta; order Coleoptera; family Cantharidae; genus Lycocerus; species Lycocerus yunnanus. The sequence continues at coordinate 3,281,147 of JARFIX010000017.1, forward strand.
CGAAATACAAAAATGCATTAAAGAATTAATGGAAAAAAGTACTAAGAAAGAAGGTACGGCTATAATGCCGATAATATAAATACTGCTATTTATTTTATCAATTTTATTTTAGAAATTGAAATAGCAAGGCAATTAACATTCCATGTATGCCTTAATATATTAAATGCACTAAATGCCCTGAACCTGAGTATCGAAGATGCTATTATGAAGAAATAGGATTAATGCTGTTTAATATTTGTTAAATCATGTTTACGATTATGTATGTAAATACATACATGTACTATGTACTTTTTATTTACCTTTTTGATCTTCTTAGCTTTACGAAGAATTGAGTTTTAATTTTAATCTTAAAGAGGAATGTCATGTTAAAATATTATATAAAACAATAACTAAAGCTATTACTTTATTATACATATGTACTATGTAGTATGTATATACTAATCTTAATGTAATAACGTAAGCCAGAGTAAATAAAATACACTGTAATAATATATCTTTTTGGATCGTTTCATATTTAAAACTTTGTGATAACGTGCATTGAGCTATTTGGTACCCTCTTCTGTTAACTAGCAAAATAGCGACAATAAAAAATACAAAAAGTTTGTCTGAAGATTATAACAAATACTTAATAACCTATTATAAATCGCAAATAAATACCATCACATCATCGAAATATAAATATTCAGAAATCAGGTACCAGAATTCTAACATAATTTGAAAACAAAGCACGACTTAATTCCGATTTAGTTTATCAAATAAACAAGTAAAAAAATCTAGGCATTAACTATTTTAAACCGCGATTTCCTACTCCTAATCTTTCTGGAAAAAAATTGCGACTAATAATTCTTTCTATTACCCGAATTCTGAAATATAACGATTTTGTTTTAGTAAAATTAACTGCTGTTTTACAATTACATTACATTACAATACTGTTTTATGTAATTACAATATCATCCGATCAGAGTTTTTTGAATTTTTATAATATTGGTAACTGATTTCACTTCAAATCAATACAGTTAATTGAAATGTTGCAATTATTAATCTATTGACTTCTCGTCGAGATTAAATATTAAAGTGAGATTATTCCTACAACGATGAAACCATCAATTCTAAACTACATTGACTAACAATGGACTTCATGGTAATTCTCCATGAGGGTTAAAATCAGATGATCAATATATACAATACAAAGTATGCACTTGGCCATATTATGTACATAATATGATAAATCATAATTTGTGTAAATCTTTTTGTGATCTTTTATTATAACTTCGCAGTACAACATCTAAAAATCTTTGGATGTTTCCATGCAGAAGCAGAGAACAACATAACTAATGAATGAACCACTAAACGAAATCAGTTACGTTTTCCTGTAACAGCATTCAATTACATTTTATAAGTCTTAAGTCCACAATCTTTATCGGTTGTCAGAGAAGTGACAATACTGCAGGACCTGTGTTTTACGTCTAGAAAATATCAACAAAAACTCCATTTTTTAATTAAAGTAAATAATTTAAGTAGATAGTAAAGTATATTTTAAGGTTATCGTGAGTATTTTAATAAGTACAATAGTAAGTCGGAACACATTATAATTTATATGAAATTTAAATATAAAAAAAAATGTTTTCATAAAACAAGCTTTTATAAAAAAAAAACAAATAAAAAATACCAACAAAAAAAAAACTTTGAAATGCACTAAAAAGGAAACAACTTAAATATTCTACCAACGTCGTTTACAAATAATAGGTGAACAATGAACCCAGTACACTTCCTTGCGGTATGTCATTTATTACACTTCCTTCCTTTGAAGTGGCTTTACCATACTTAACTCAAATTTTTGTATTTAACTCTTAAATAACCTACAAAATGCATAATTTACAATAAAATCGGAAAAATTAAAATTTTTTATTCGTCAATATTTGATTTATAAAATGACAATTGCAAATAACATTTCAGCAGTGTAAACTTGCACTTTGCAAGGTCATATTTTTAGTACATATATTTTTTTTTATTAAAAATGGTTTTATTAAAAATAAAATATTTTGTCTTTGACTCAACAGTATCTACTTTGATTTAGGTCCTTGGACTAATACTAATTATCCTTCTAATAATAATAATCCTAATAATAATTGGAGTACTGAAAAGCTGAATAACGAGAAAGACGCCACTGAAGTAAGAGTGTATGCGAATAGTGAAAGTTAATCATCTGAATATACAAGAAGATCACCGAAAGGGAGAGATTCCAAAAACAGCACTGAACAAGATATTTCATAGAAGTAAAAACCGCAAGATTACCGTTGAAATCGAAACAAACTCAGAAAACAAGTGGAGAGCAAGAGATGGAAATGAAGACGGTTTTAAGAGCTATCGAGTTTATGAGAGTAGAGATGCGTGGTGGTTTTAAACAAAATAAGAATTTAATAAAGGGACCGAAGTAAGATATTAAGAAAATGCAGGAAGACAGTTAAAAAAAAAAGAATTTTAAACTAGAAAAAAATGAATACTCTCAAGGAAAATTAGAGAAATTGAAAATGCTTTTGAAAAGCAGAAAAAGCAAGAACAAGAAACAATGTATTAATCAAGGAACTCGAAGCGATGAACCTGAGTGAAAGAATACAGAAACTCCTAAAAGAAAAGCTTGGTGTAAAAGTCTGTAACAGAGAAACTTTTTAGATAGAGAAAAACACGAAAAACAAAATAATAGTGGTTAAGCTGCAGATCTGGGAGGAAAAGGTACAAATAATGAAAAACAAGAATAGATTAAATAAAACAAGAGTATATATAGATAAAAGATGCATAAAAGATGACATTTAAGGTAAAAGATGCAAGATCATATAGAGGATACAGCGTGGACACCGACCATAATATAGTAATAATGAAGGTGGAAATGGATAAAATAAAGATAAGCGCGAAGAATCAAAAAGCAGAAAGTAACAGATGGGCAGTAGAAAAACTAAAAGAAGAGAAGAACCAAATAAAATACGCTCAAGCGCTACAGGATGAGATGGTAAAAAAACAACAAAGTCAGAACATAGAAGAAGAATGGTCTAATATAAAGAGTGGTATACTGAAGGCATCAGAGAAGTCAATCAGCCATAAAATGGGTGAAAGTAGAAAAGAATGGTTTGACGAGGACTGCAAAACAATGATACAAAAAAAAGAGAAGCCAGGATACGTTGGATGATATCACAAGCCCCGGCAGATAACGAAAAATACAAAGAAAAAAAGGCAAGTTGTAAATCTTTGCAAAACTTAAAAAACAACAATGGATAGAAGAAATGATGAAAGATATAGAGGTAGCACGTAAAAATCCAAGAGAACTCTACAAAAAGATAAAAGAGCAGAAGTACACTAGAAGAAATGATACTAGAGGAATGAAAGACAAGTTCGGAAACATGAAATACGAAGAGGAAGAGATAAAAAGTATATGGAAGGAATATTTTGAGGAACTGCTTGGTAAAGAAATGGATAAAGGAAACAGAGAAAATAAAACACTAATACTAGAGGAAGAAATAAAAATAGAAGAACCAACACAACGAATTTTGTAAAACCTTGGCATCGATGAGAAATGGGAAGTCGCCAGGCGTGGACAATATAAACACTGAGCTGATAAAAATGGGGAATGAAGCAATGCTAGAAAGATTGTACCAGCTGATGATTAAAATATGGAGAGAGAGAAGATGCCAGAGGAATGGAGTATGGCAGAGATCATTCCAATACACAAGAAAGGAGACTTAAAGGAGTGTAATAATTATAGAGGAATATCTCTACTTAACAACAGCTACAAGGTACTAACTAAAATAATACATAAAAGACTACAAGAACATATAAGCAACGAAATAGGTGATTATCAGCACGGTTTCAGACCGGGTAGATCTACGGTAGACGCAATGTTTGTGGTAGATAAAATGAAAACATTAAAAATAAAAAGCCCTAAGAAAAGGTGGTAAAATGGATAATAAAAAAAAAAAGAAAAAAAACAATTTAAACTGAAGACGGAAAAAAGGGAAAAATCTAAAGAACGAGGTCAAAAGTAAGAATGATAAAGTAAAAAAAAAAAAGAGTGTTTGATTGAAAGAAAAAACATTTTAAGCTCTATTAAAAGAAAAAACCAAAATTAAAAAAAAAAAGTCCAAATTGGGGGTCCTATAAAAACAAGGATAAAAGTTTCTAAGAAATAATTAAATAACTTATTATTTCTAAAACTTAAACTAACTATAAGGTCCTAGATTAACATATTACTTGCACCAGTCGCAAATATACTCCTCTTTTCGGCGCCTGCACTGGTACTGGTACATACAATACTGGTATTCCATATTACCGACAACCAATGTCATCAATATTTTAGGTTAGATCTAGCCTATTATAATAAAAACTAAACAAATACAACGTTATCTTAAATTTTAGTTTATATAAAATGGCATCGTGACAAATATTTGAATAATTAGAGAAATAAAAATGCTTTTAAAAAGCAAGAAAAAGAAACAATGTATTAATCAAGGAACTCGAAGCGATGAACCTCCACGAATCTGAGAAAAGAGTACAGAAACTCCTAAAAGAAGAGCTAGGTGTAGAAATCAGGAACAGAGAGACTTTTAGATACCTAGAGAAAACACGATAAACAAAACAATAGTGGTTAAGCTGCAGATCTGGGAGAAAAAGGTACAAATAATGAAAAACAAGAATAGATTAAACAAAACAAGAGTATATATAGATAATGATATCACAGTGAACGAGCTAGAGTTACAAAGTAAAATGAGAGAAATGACTTGAAATAAAAGTTGACCATTAATAATAAAGTATATAAATAGAAAGACATAGTATAAGCGCACCCGACAAGACCATCAAAACAGACCCACATTTCTCATGGATTTTGATTTTGAAGTTAGCAATGAAGAACATAGAGAAAACAAAAGAAATAAAAAGAAAAAAGAAAAGAATAAGCAGAGGAATAGCAATGTGAAACGCGCAATCAATGCTAGTGCCCGGAAAATTAAATGAAGTAATTAAAGATATTGAAAAGTACAGAATAAGTCTGGCAGCGGTAAAAGAAATAAGATGGAAAGAGAATGGAGAAATAATGATGAGAAATCTTACAATGTTGTATTTGGGAGAGAATGAAATGAGAGGAAGAAATAGAGAAAACCTGGCAAACAACTTAGAATAAATAGAAAAATAGAAACATAGAATTTAAATCGGTGAACGGTCGATTGGTATAAATAAGATTTTGGGGTGACTAAATAAGCCTATCGGTGATAAGTGCATACGCACCGACAGAGGACGCAAATGATGAGAAAAAAATTAAAATGTGTAACAGAATTGAGAAACTGTACCAAAAAATATCAAAAAGATGACATAATATTGTTGGGAGATTTTAATGCCCAAATTGGTAGGGAGGACTATGTAAAAGACGTGGCTGAATCACACACAATACACGAGAGAACGAATGAAAATGGAGAAAAACTGTGTTTTAGCGTCGACGTTGTGTAATTTAATTAAATAAAAAAAGAACTGAGAGCAATGAAGATCAGAAATTGGTATGTAGCAGCAATGGGTAGACAACGATAGAGAAGGATAATGGAAGAGACTGCGACGAACAGAGGACTGTAAAAACATGATATAAAGCAAGAAGCAGAAGAGAATAGGGATTAATCTATCCCTTAAAAATTGGATGGAAAAACGTTCAACGACGTGGCAATATTCCGACTAGAATGGAAACTAACAAGTAGATATCTTATCACAACACATTACTAACAAAAAGCATTTAAAACAGCAAGATCGTGTTCAGCAACATTGTCGAATGAAAAAAAATAGCAAACAAAAATTATAATTTTTACACGATCTTACTGGATGACGAACTTCGAGCTTATTCACAACATGGAATTGATCTCTTTAGATCCTGATTGCGATAAAGAAAATTCACCTTGAGAAATATCAACTTGTTAGATTTACATTGGTTCATCACGTTAACTATATTTTCTTTTTCAAATTATTAATAGTACTTTACACATTGTTTATATGTCATACCGTTTTTAAATTCAAGTTTTGTTATAGTTTGGCATACAGTGAATAATTTTAAATATTTATCTGAATAAGCAAAATTTAGAATAATAATAAAAATATTTATGTTTATGTATTTGATTTCCAAAATATTTCTTAATAAAAACATTTAATAAGATTAACAACAAGATATGAGACGGTCATTGGCCAGGTTGTTAGCACAATTAACTTCTAACGTAAGACGCCTCGGTTCGAATCTGGGAAGAGGCTTACTTTGTAAGACCGTCTCCGTGCTTTAGAAGACACGTAAAGCCGGTGGCTCTCTTACAAGGCGCTAGCTACATCTTTGAGGTATTAAATGCTCAAGTACCCTCTTGGGGAGCGGGTAAACGACGTAAGTTGTATCCTTGCGAAAGGAATCCCATAATAATAATAATAATAAAGGCGACAGTAAATGTCCAAACAGGCAGGATTTGGTGCGGTTTAAAAGGTGACGCTAAATCTCGTCTCGACCTAAGTGCGCTTGCGTTATGATAGACACCACACCTCTTTCTATCGTAACAAATTTTACCGAAGATTTACCCGCGCTTTTCGCTTCGTGCTATTAGGCGGTTGAAAAAATTTTTTTTGCCAATTTTAATTTACATCAATAATATATTGTTAATTTATGGTTAAAACCAATCAGAATTCTCTCAACCTTACTGTTCCCAGGAAGCTCAAAAATCCCATTATACTAGATCGAGCATTCTCACTGATGTATTATTATAAAAAAATTATAAATATACTAAATTTCGAATACAGATTTCTTGAAGACAGATTTCCTAGAAAATGAGAAAATCCGGTGAAAATATGCGAAAGAATGTGAAGCAACGGGCAAAGATCGAGTACCAGACTGTAACAGATTATTGGCTGTTATAAGACCAACTACTTCGTTATCAAGAGCCATCTATCAGAATATCAAAAATCGTTGAAACACAAGGGTAGTTTAAAACGTACATGATATTATATCACCGCTGATTTAATTGACATGGTATTTTGACATGGTATTTTGAAAACTTTTTTTATTTATGGTAACTAACAAAATAGAAAATATTAAGTTTAAAATTGATAAGCATATTATTTTGCTAACAAGGTTACATTATAATGATAAAATAGATGTAAACTTTCAGTTTCAAAGGTGCCGTCTAACCATTCGCAAATTGTTTGAACTAGAGTTCCAATGGAAAACTCTCAAGTAAGTAAACAATTGAGTTTTGCAATATAACTAATATGATTGTTAATTTAGGCAAAGCTATCACCTGAAGATGTATTTAACAACAAAAATTATTTTCCAAAAGGTTCATGCCCGAGTTCTTAAAGTAATCGAAGACGTTTCCAAATCTTTCGACAACTTAAAAAATTTTTAATGATGAAGATAAAAATTATTTCTTAACACACTCAATCATTATTATCATGATCTGTGTGCAGTTATATTTCAATTACGACAAGTTGTGGTACAAATTTATAATATTTATTTATTCAACATTTTGCAAAATAATACTTTTGCAAATGCTTTTAGATTAAAATTAATGATGCTGACCAAAGCGTTGGTGATTTGCAGAATGTTATAACTGAGCTAAGTAACATTATAATTCTTGTCCAAGAATGTCTGAATTCGGAAATGAAAACCTTAAAATTCAATTTAGTGGCACTATTATCAATGTAGGTTCTCAAGTCGAGAAGCTTATGGAAATTATAGAATACGATAACTTGCACGGTAAGTAGCTTTACTACAACAAGAGCTTTGCCTAATTTTTTTCCAAATAGAACACAAACAAAAGGTTTTGGATTGCCAACACGATTTAGTCATATCCGTGGAAGCACTAAAATTTTACTGTCAGATTTCTTACTTAGGGCTTCCCGAGTTGGAAAGGATACTTCATGAAATAATCGATAAAATTAAGAATAGTCTCGTTGAAATTAAAACTAATCATAAATACCATGAAGACGATTTTTCGCATTTTACTCGTCGCTACGCACAAAGTTTACAAAATGTTGTGGATGATATGCGAAAAACAGTAAGTTAATTTAATTATGTAAAACCTGGTGATTACTGATGTGCGTTGACTAATATTTTGCTTTATTAGATAAACACTAACGTTTTTCAAAAAGACATGGCAAGCGCTTTTAAAAAGCTGGGGCTTATGCTATGAAATCTGGTAGAGAAATTTTAGAAGCGCTTCGTTACGACAATCCTATGACTAAAATATTGGAACTTATTGAAAGCACCCACACCGAAGTTACTAAAGGTAATCAGGAATTGAAAATAGGGCTTCAAGCAGCTAATGAAAACGATATCAAAAAAAGGGTAACATAGCAATAATATTTCAATAACAGCTGTTATATTTTTTGTTAATGTACTTTTAGAAAATGAACAAGTTCAGCAGTTAATTATTCATATGTTTCTTAACGTAATAAATGCAATGAATGTCTTGCACCTGAGTACCGAGGACGCTATTGTGAAGAAATGGGATTAATAATACTATTTGATCCTTTTTACGATTGTGGGTAACTTTAAGCATAGACTAGAAATATTAAAATAACGTTTTGTGTTTTGAGTAAAATTAATTTTATTATTATATTCGATTATCAAAAGTAAAAATATCATGTAACTAATAGCAATAATAGCAATAAAAAATATGGAAGTAATTATCAGCCTTAACCAATGGGATATTTAATTCATAAGATTGATATTATGTTTACTCTATATTACTGGGAGATATGCAAAGATTACCAGTGGGGTAATTAGGCGAGGGTGCTGAAAATTCAAAACAAAATATTTGGTTTATATTAATTTAGGTTATAATTTGTTTGTTCCAATGTACAAAAAATTATCTCATTATAAAATTGTCATACTTGTAACTCAAATAATCAACAGTTTAAAAAATATTATACTGATGTAGTTATTAAAAAATATTTTCTTTCAGATGACTTACTTAATTCAACTAATTCAGTAAAACTTTCATTAGATTCAGAAGTCTATAATAATAATTTAAACAATTACAGTATTTGCCCTGCAAAATTATACGCAAAAATTAAAAACAAATTATGTTTTTATATGATTATCTGTTTTATTGTAATATGGGCTGCATGTATATTATTTATAAATAAAAATAAACTTTGTTTAAATTATTTTTTATTTTCTCATATTATAATAACCCCAGGCAGTTGCAGTATTGCATATATCTATAATATACAATTAATCGATAATCTGTGACAACAAAAACTTCCGAACTACATTATTAATGGACTCTGTAATTTAAAATTTAAAAATTTAAATTTTAAATTTACAGAATTTGTTATATCTGTAGTATGATTTAGTACCTATTTAAATTTAAAAATTAAACTTTAATCTTCAATTTGTAGGGTAAAATGTGGGCTTATTGGGTATCATTCGAAATAGGGGACAACCTGTACGCAGTGGAAGATCGTTTTGAAAAAGATCCCTTTCACTTCCATTCTCGTTATTAATCTTTTAAAAGTTTTTTTACTTTTTTACTTAAAACTAAGTTTTAAGTTTAAACTGCAAGATGAAAAAATGTCAAAACAAATATGAAATACTATTATATTGTAATGCAGTACCAGTAATATCTAATATTTGTACCAAATACTGTAACACACTGTACTGTATTACATCGACCTGTAAACCTTTTTCGTACTACCAAAAGTTTAGTTTTGAACTAGTGATACAAATAACTATTTTAAAATATTTACAATAATTATGGCAATTAATTTGATAGAAGAAACTACATAAAAGATTGTAAAAAAACTTCAAAAGTTTCCGTACAATTTATTTACACTTCAAATATTTTGCCAATCAACGATTTTGATTACAGCCAAGTAAACAAATAGTTTACATTATCGGCTTAGCAATTTTAGGCATATAAAGGTCTAATAAACAAAAGCATTTTAAATCTAGTTCTTTCCGTATAAGATATAGGTACATACGTAGGTACCTACCAGCTCTACAAAAACTGGTATGTACCGTTGAGGTTTTTGGTTTTGCTTTAGTTCACATTTTACTGTATATTATATACAGTATTTTCAATAAAATTAAAAACAACGTATGAAATTAAAAATTTCAAAATTTGATTAATTGAAGTTTTAATTTGTGGTTTGATTCGCGGTTTTTAAATAAATTTCTATTGAGTCAATTAAATGTATCGTTAATCGTTCTGTTCTTGCCTAGGTTTCTAATTACGCTAAAGTTTGTCACTAAAATATTATCGACATCTCCAAAGCTGTAAAATTTGCTTCTAACCAAAATTTCAAATTTAACAAAATCGTATTGCCAAAAAACAATAAAGTTTACTAACTTCCACTTTATCGAACGTTTCATAGATGAAATTCATTATGATACAAAATAAATTCTACACAACGTAGTCAATGGTCAAAATTTATTTTCAACGTAATTTTGTTGCTAGCGAACTCCCCGAATCAATATTATAATTTTCTAGTTTGATTTCCTGGTCAAAAATTTTTAATTTCAGATAGCGATGAGTACTCAAATGTTACACTCGTCCTTAATTGCCAGAGCGCAAAAGATTCACGCCGAAATCTTAAAAATCTATGATGAAACAGCAGAATCTTTGGATAAATTAAAAAACGAAAGCTCTGCCGATCAATTTTTCTATTAAGAGAAGCTAACGCTTACGCAAACGATCTGAACAAGGTTGTGTTCAATTTATCCAGAGTTATCGTAAGTTTTACATTTGCGTTGACCAATCTACGTTATAGTAAGTGCTTTTAGTTTAAAATCGATAGGGCAAAACCCATTCGTCATACTCTACAACACATCATAAACACCTTATGCGACCTGATAAGTGCCATACGCAGATCATTCCGTTATAACCACGAGGAGGTCAAAATGGAATTTAAAAGTAACATCAAGTCAGCTGCACACGTGGCCGAACGGCTACTTGCCGTAATTCGTTCGGATGATATTAAAGGTATATTTTGGTATGACGAACTACCTCACCTAACTTATTTTCTCTTCATTTTAGAGCATAAAGAAGAAATCTTGAACGCCAGGCCGACGTGCTGTTTGCAGTCGACAGAGTTCGCTTATCCAATTTAACTAAATATCTTAACCAACAACAATTGGAAGATATACTTCACAGTCAAACCGATATTATTAAAACCATTCTTTTAAGTTTGGATTCAAAAGATCCAAACATTAAACAGAAAATCCTTCAATGTACCAACCACAATGTCGAGAAAATGCAAGGTTGTAGTGATTATATCCAAAAGGGCGTATGTTTTACACATTTTTTACAAATAAGAACTGAAATTTTCTTGTAGGCCACAGGCGATCACTTCAATGATGAAATCAAAAACTTGTTTTTAGATATTTCTAAGATAATACACAATTATTCCATTGATATTAGGCAAGCCGCTCTCAAAGATGACCAATTTGATAAATTTGTTGAAGATTGCCACAAAGGTATTGTTGCGGGAGTTGGAAGCGTTATTAAACTGGCTCTTTGCTTGCTGATAAAGAAAACGCAAAAGGTACAGTTTTTTTTGAGTTTTTATAACTCTTATAGATGATTTTTTCAGTTTCTGATAGCGGAATGGAATTAGTTGTATATTGTTACTCATACTCAGTTGCTGGGGCATTTCAATTGAGGAGAAATTTGGAATACGTCAAAAGTGGCAATTAAGTTGTATTGCTATGTATTTTGATTTTCACAATGGTATTTCTAAATGGAACACGAATTAAACTATGGGAAAAATTGGGTTTAAGTAGATTTTAAAATGCAATAAATAAATAATGAAACAATTTATTTTTAATTGAATTTCCCCTAACAATTTAAGTGGTATAATTGTTGCAAGTTTATTACATGTCAATCAGTGGGATACAATCATGTCGTCGTTGCTCGTCCATTGCATGACTTATAAAAATCATTTTGTCGAGATTTATACTTTGCGATAAACAGTCTTTCCAGTTTTACAAATGTCATTGCGATGGACACTTTTTTGCAGAAAACATAGGTCTTTTTAACCTTTGATTCCTGATACTGAGTATCCACGAATTTTCGAAGATATTCGAATTACCTTGCTCTCAGATTGTAATATAAAAACTACAAAGCTAAGTTACATTTACGTGTAAGCAAGTGGTTAGTGCTGGTGAAAATCGAATATTTTCGAGCAGGAATCAAGAATCTGTTTGTAGACGATGGAAAATAACAACTAAAAACTGTTTTCGATCCAGTTTATTTAACAACACATGTATATTAACATAGATATACCGTGTGAACAAATAATATTTCATGTTTGAGAATCCGAATTGTATACCTACTAATTCGCATTATATACACATTACATTACACATTAACTTTGGTAAACAGCTTTCCGTCTTTTTAAACAAAAAACATCAATAAATGTAACAAAAAAAACGACACAAACGAAAAATATTGCAAAATAACATATCAACAATATAAATTATTTTCAATATTGCGTAACACATAGTAATTGCACATAATATGCATAATGTACAGTTAACATTAGGTATTAGACATTATTATTATTATAAATATAGGCGTAATCACAGATTAAGAACAAAATTACGTGGTAACGTCAAGCAAGTTATTAAAATATATTACACTCCTCTATGAGGATAGTATTTTATGTATTTGTACATTAGGTACACTATTACGTAAAAATAATATAGAAACCTAAGTTGTCATAGGGCTACATTTACCATCGTCTTTTAAGTACCAATATTCAAAATATCTACTTATCAATGAAAGCAGAAAAAACAGAATTTTTTTATATAACTACAATTTTTTTAAATTGTTTTATGTACACTTAAATATTTACCGTGTTTTCCTAATAATGAGAAATATCTACAAAAAATTGTATGTCTTACATCCTCAGAAATTAACTTTTTGGGATTTAGATTTATGTACATACGATCACATTTGAAAAGTACTTAAAAGTAATTAAAAATATTAAATCGGTGTGGGCAGAACAGTAAAATCTTGCAGAGCACATTTAACAGTTTCGTATAGGGGTCTATTTTCTTCACTACAATATCCATCGGGGGTACATAGTGTCTGTAACTTTGTCAAGTAGGAATCGAAATTTTCTTGTCCAATTTTATCGGGAGTCGAGCCACCACCTGGGAGGCGAACATGCTCTAACAATGTGATGACGTTGTTGCGTAAGCTCTCGTAGTATTCGTTGAGGTTGTTGTTCCGGGTATTCAGGACTTGAGTTTCCTGAAAATAAAAAAATATTAAATTTCACGCAAAGCGACATCTGTCATCAAAAACCGACATCAGCTTAATTTTATTACAGAAAACTTTAAAAATTATTTTTTCTTGCGCGAATCGTGAAATTTTCACACGAAAGTTAAAATTTTGACTTTGAAATTTCTGAAACCAAGTTCGAAAGGTCGAAAATATTAAATTTGGTTTGTTTAATGCAGCTATAAGCTGAACCAATCAGAATCCGTTAAACAAGTATTGATTTTTCTGGTTGAACGCAACCGTTAGTAACTTTTGAGGGGGATTTTTAAAAGTTCCTCTCTAGCAAAGTGTATAATTTTTACCTTTTCTCCATGACTAAGATGGCTTTCCATGGCAGTAATATCATTTTTTAACCTGAGCATTTGAGATTCTACACGAGCATTTTCTCGCTGAAGTTCAGAAATTTCAGCTTCTAACGTCATGAGATCTTCACCGTTTCCGACAGAGGTATCCATACCTGCAAAAATTCAAATTTTTTTGTTTGTTCTCTCTTTTTTATTTGATAATTTTGCAATGAAGCCATGAAAAGGTATCTTAGAAAAAGTAAAATAAACTTTTCTGTAACACTTTGCTTTTTCTTAAATAAAATTTCGGATATTTGTTTTGTTTTGTTTTATTTCATTTATTTACCTGTGCCATATCCTTTCGAGTAGAAGGAAGGCATCTCTTCGTATTTGTGCTTTTTAGCCGTTTGCCCTGCAACAGGACACCCACTTAATGAACGATGTGTCAAAAACGAACCATTTACGTGTCCTGTACCATCACAACCAGGAGTTGGGCAATTTACGCCTTCAAATTTCATGGCAGTGGCAGCTGCTACCGCAACTTTGTGTTGGTCAACGCTACTTCCATTATCTATCACACCACGCATTTTGTTGCGATTTGCAATTGGACAACCGGATGCACTATAATAATAAACGATTTCAAATTTATAATAATAAAAATATCTTCAGGTATTTGGCAATACCACGATAATGAATTTTCAATTTCCACATATCATGCGGAGCGTGCACAAATCTACAGGATCAATATTAAACAAATATTAGTGATGGTTATTTCAAATTAAAGGAAAATTAGAACTTGGTATTGGATGGAAAATTTCTAAAAGAAAATAATTGGGCAATCTCGTATTGAAAACGGTTACCGATTATACGGTATCGCTGCAGTTTCACCGCAATCCAATGCATAAATGTATCCTAATGATTTAGCTTGGGGGTCGCGAATCAAAATTTTGATTTTTAAAAATAATTGCAGAAGCACCGAAGGGTCGAGTATCCGGTGCGTTATAAACTCAAAATAACATTATCTTGTAATTCCCAATAACCCTAAAAACATTAATTCTAAAATTTAAACTGATTCTTCAACTTGTCTTTTAAATTAACTTGATCTTTTTATTAAAAATAGACATATTGGCAAAAAAATTTGTACGTAAAACAAATACGAGATTAATAAAAAATATGAGATGCTATTAGATATTATGTTATAAACAATTAAAAAAAATATGAAGTCAATTCGTTGAGCCGTTTTTGAAAAGAGCACGAAAAACTTGAAAAGCACCTTCAAATGTCAATATCTTTTTTCCGATTGCAGAATTTCCTTGTTTGTGTAATAAATATTAAAAAAAGAATTCGTTGTTATTTTTGAAAAACTTGAACACAAACACAACATGCAAATTAAACAACATAATTTATTTTAGTGACACCTATGCTTTTCACAAAAATTACCTTCTGTGCGACAAGAACTTTCCTGTCGCATGTCCCGACCCATCACAACCAGGAATGGGGCATCTGAGAGCGTGAAAAGCACACATTTTTTAGTTAGTTTTTCACCAATTAAATTAAAAGCGTAAACTGTTTTTAAACAATTCAATTATACGTTACCTTAGGGGTTCCGAGTCTTGACCATCGCGTGGTTTGCTTTTCGGTTTGTTCGCTCTTGGACATCCAGAGAGACTTCGGTGCGAAGAGTAATTACCGGTGACGTGACCGGAACCGTCACAACCCGGAGTTGGACATTTCAATTCTTGAGAATGCGCTTGTATTTGAGAACGATCGGCACGAGAGCAACCCGATAAGCTACAAAAGAATTTAACTGTCAGTGTTGAAATGCAAGCTTAAAACGGAGGTTTTTTCTGACCGAAAGGACCTGACTCAGTTTTAATCCTACGATATTTTTTATTACGACATCGCTATCGTCGGCAATTTTGAAGTTTGTATAAAAAAACTTTTTATTTTGTTTATAAATTATTGTCATCGATGTGAACAAAGTTAAAAACCTTGAAAGATAACAAACATTTTTTATTATAAAATAGACAGAGTTAAATAATTTTATGATTGTTCATCCGTACATGCAAATTACTAGTCAATCAAAACGTTCCAAGTTTACGTACAGATTATTACAGCAGTACAGATATTTTATTTTAAAACTTATTGATGCGTATTTCATTGTCATGATTAGGGCGATCTAACATAACTAGTCAGTAATCACTTTTCAAACCAGAAGGGTAGGTATATAGAAACCTAGAAACTGAGATCGTCCGAGTTCCACCTTGTTTGATTGAATTTATTCATTGAATTTAAATAATATTTAAAAATTTTTAATTCAACCCATTACCAAACCGAAATTCGCGTATTTGCGTTGAATTCTTTCTGTTTAGCATTTCATTTATACCCAAATTGCTTTAATAATTTGAAATTTCCACCAGTGATGTTTTATACTAGTTCTGTAAAGTCAGATGGCATGAAGTTTCATTATTGTTGAATAAATATTAGCCAGATTTTCTTAAGTTGTTAGATTATACTGTCCTGGAACAACTTTGTGTTGAAAAATTCCAGTTCACCGCATATTATTTCGCATTTGAATAACTTTTTTTTGCTCCTGGCCACTCCACTATGTTTTTAAAAATGCACTCTACTGCAGATAGTAGGCATCTGCGAAAAATTATATTTTTATTAATTTTGACCTGGAGTTATTTTTCTCTCTAACTGGCGATCCCTCTGAACGATCAGTTTTACTCCTTAAGGCATTCCAATTTTTATTTTTATTGTTTTTGTCGAGTTCTCTTAGGCCAGCATCAATTTTTAAACTGACATGGTGCAGCGGAAGCAGTGTGGGCCAAAGTACATCATACAGTGTATTCACTGATAATGGTAGCAGTAAATTATTCTTATGTCTGAATAAAAATTTTTTTTAAATTTTTACAAGCCAAATGAAATTTTGAAATTTACATTTCTAGCCTAAAATACCGTTGTACAATGTTGTTTCGCCTTTTAAAGGACTCATCAGTTAAACTATCCCTAATGAACGAAAATGGATTAAAATCCATTAAAATTGAAATCAAAAACTATATTGGAAAATTTTAGTAATAATTAATTGACATTTGTTTTGACAAACCCACATTTAATTTCACAAGTTAATAAACTATTTATAATTTAATACAAAAAAGAGTCTAAATAGTTCATTATTCAACTGGAAATTTACTATCGAAAACTGCTGAGATATATTTTTTGTTACTTCAAACTCAACCGGATGTGCACATGCATTTGTTTTTTTAAATAGCAACATGTCTTTCTTCTAACATTTTCGCAATCTGCAGTTTTTTCTCAATAAATATGTGCATATAAAATTCTCATAAGGTTTCCTAAGAAAATATTCTAGAAAAATAAAAGAGTTAAGCAAATAATAATACAATATCACAACAATAACACTAACAAAAGTATTATTGTTTACTTAAATCTTGTATTTTTCTGGAATATTTACTTAATATGTAATTTTATCACAATTTTATATTATGTACTTATAGAGAAAAACTGCAGTTGCGAAAATGTTAAAAAACCGGTTGAGTTTGAAGTACAAAAACATATATCTCAGCAGTTTCCGATAGTAAATTTTCAGTTAAATAAAAAACTATTTAAGCTTTTTTTGTATCTAATGAATATAAGAATTATTCACTGTTACCATTACCCATAAACACACTGTATATCGTAGAATATTTGCTGAGCATTTGGTCTGATATCGCTTCTGGGTCCTTAAATATAGTGTCACCTTCATCTTTGATCAATTACTTTTGATGAAATATTATAGAAACTTTATTTTCTTATTGTAGTTCTATTAACTTCACTTGGCGCACACGAACATTGGTATTTTTAAGTTGGCCAAGCCAAAGAATTGACGAATTGACTCCACATAACATATAACGCACCTCTAATGGGTTCCATTATTTATTTCCAATCTAAACGCATATTATAATGTAAAATTACATCTGACAAGATGACAGTGCAGTGGCAGAACAACGTCAATTAATTTAATCCAGTGGTGGAACATAAATAACAAATTGAAATCTAATAAGAGGACGGAACAGCGAGAGAGCAGTAAATGACATCTGACGACGATAAGACAATATCAAAACAGCTGTAGTCACGGCCAGTGCGGCCTTCCAACCGCACAATTCCAATTATTATTATTATTATATGCCAAACGTTTTAAATTCATGATGTGGGTAGCATCTTTCATGACGTAGAATTTTATAGTGAGGCGCTGAATCATACTCCTTTGGTGCTATGACAAGAAACCGATCTTTATTGAAAAGCATTAACTGTTATTGTATCACTCTATGAGTAAACAATTTGAGCAACTTTTGAGATTAAAACTTGCAAAAATTGAGATTTAACATTTCAAAGCCACTAAATCAACATCGAAATATTGCTGAAAGTGTTAAAACATTTTATGGAAGGTAAATACAAACTTCAAAATTTTAAATTGCCAAGTTATGTGATTAGCACTGCTCGAAGTTTGAAGGAAGTCAAAAAATTAATTAAAAACGCCTTGGCGGGATTTCACGCAAAAATCCGCTAAATTAAACTTAGCAAATAGTTAGAGTCCTTTGGGATTGCTAAATTAACTGAAGGTTTTTGTAGAAAAAAAATAAAAAAGTGGTTCTATCTGAACAGAATAGCAAATTTAAAAATTTTGAAAGGTAACACAAGATAAAACGAGATAGCAATTCTTTCGGGATGGTCAAGATGGACTAACCTCTGAAGTGAGCGCTTCTTGACGCTTGGTTAGCTCAGTTAGCGTCTCACTTAATTGTAAAAATTAAAAATTTGTACCCAACAGTCATCGTTCAATCATTTTATCACTTCAAGTATTTAGCATGAATAGATAACCGATTTATCAGTTAAATGTAAATAAGTATGTATACTCGAAAACCACGTAACAATTTAAATTTTATTTCATAAAATAATGTGATTCAAAATTATTGCTGACATTGTATAAAAATCAACCGACGTAATAATTTAAAAGTCCGTGCCTGCAAAATGATGAGCAATAATAATTTAATAAACCGCATTCTTGCCTCTGTTTAGCTGTTCTAATTTACAAAAACTCGAATAAAAGTAATAATAATTTGAAAATATTATCTGTATAAATTAATCAAGTCATTAAACTTTTCAACTTGGACCGACTTACCTTGACAATTTTCTTTTCATTTTTATTTCATGTTTGTTTATTAACGAATGTAAATTTGTAAACCACGTGAAGGTTACGTGGCACAAGTATGGTTTCCAAAACTTTCCAAAATCAAATTTTTTTAATACAAAAGACACTAGTGCACATGTTACATCTCAATTTGACTGAATTAATTATACAGTAACACCTAGGTAGGCAACTACTAGTTGCTTTAAATTCCTTAGTCAAGGGCGTTGTTAACTAAAAGCTGATAACAATGCATTTATAAACAGGTCGGATAGTTCTTATCACGAATAATTTATTTTACCTACGTAACGTATACTTGCATTGTTATAATATCCAATAATAATTTTTAAATTACCTATTCAAAAGGATGACATTTTAATGGCGCACTTACCCATTATCTTTATTGGATCCCTTGTCCAGCTGTGACATGGTGTGTTGAGGTGGTGGCATGGAATAGCAAGGACCTGGAGAATAACCACCTGGAGGTGCTGGGTATCCAGTCGTCGGTGGACCGGGATAACCTCCGGCGCACGAGTAACCGCTACCAGAATAGGAATAAGGATTGGCAGGATAATCAGCTGGCCCAACGGGGGTCATTCCATATCCTGGATGTGGACTAACAGGTCCATATCCTTTCAGACCAACAACTTATTAAACTTGGACCCAATCTACTTTTCAAAACCTACCTGATACATCACGATAAGCTTCCATATAATGGGACCCACCGCTATCTGGAGTCGATTCCCTGCTGTAGCCCGAACCGGTAGCAAGAACGGGACCAGCAAACGTTGCCACAGGCCGAACTCCGCTAAAGTTTACGGGTTCGTTAGCAGTCGAAAAATCTACGGGTTCCGTCTGTTCATCACGGGGTCCGATAAAGCCAGGAGGTACAGGAACTGCATCCGAATGACCGTTTTGATATTGTGGGCTGGCACCGCTACTGAAATAAATTTTTAAATTATAATTTGTCAACCACAAACCATGCAAAACTTCCGCTAGCTTATCTAAAATTTAAATTTATAAACCACGACTAAATTATAATTTTCTAATTACTTACTTACGCAAGGTTTTTATGTTTTTAGTTGGATATTTATAACTTTTAAATAATGCGAGTTTAATTTCTGTCAAAATGTTTATTTCGGTTTGAAAAAGTAAATAAAATTCCACTGCTATCTTTAGTTGGTATTGTTAAATTTTAGATTGTCACGTTTTATATGAGTACTTGATTTATTTCTTTATAATAATTTATTCCTGTCAAAAATATTTATTGTTATCTGGAAATATTAGTTTGCAAAACATAAGATTCTTTTGTCCGGACATTTTTCTAAACTCAAAAATTGAAATAGGTATTATCTCTATTGGGTGGCATCGGGAATATCAAATCGAATTTACGGGATACCTCTAGTGGACCCCTGTTATCTTGTTTATGTTTAACATCAAAACTTTTTTTTTGGGCCAAGCGGACTTCTGGGGTCAGTTTAGAATTTATTGAAAGTTTGCATTTGCCCTTTGGCAGATAATGTTACGATAGGAAAAGAAATAATGCGCTAATACAAGAACTAGGAATTAATTTTTATAGCCGCAGAAGCAGAAGAGAACGAAAAAACCGCTTTCTGATTTTAATGCACAATATACTATTTTCTCAGATCAATGACCTATTTAGGTTGCGAAAATAAACGGTTAGTTGGTAAATCAAAGTCTCTCTTTCTTTGGCACTTCGAGGAAACAAATCAACGTCTTCCTCAAAACCAGAGAGCAAAAACCACTTTTGTTCTTCATCGGGAAAAAATAATATATTCACCTTGAGAGCCAACAATATTTTCCTCCAGCTTTGTTTTTTGGTCGCCAAACACCGCGTTGCGGAATATACTGGAATGCTTTGTTCTTTAGATAAACAATATAATATTTTTTAAATACTAACTAAGATTTATACTTGATAGAACAAACGACATCAAAAGATTAGGTATTGTTTATTAACATCGTATGTATTTTAGCAATTAAGATTATTGAATAAACTTCAATAAACAAAAGTTGTTTATATTATTGGTTAATACATACTACTATAAAGGCTTAACGAACGACAGTGTTCTAAGTATTTCAAATCAGATTTTTACACATACAAGATATATATTTGCCAGTTCTACAAGAACTTAAACCGGTATGTATCTACATAGTTTAGATAATTAGTTCAGATAATAGAGTCAATGTTACTGTCGTCGGCCATTTAACACAAAATCTAATGTTTGACACGTCGCGTCGGAAAATAGTAATTATTTTACTTTGTATTTGTAAAGTTGAGATATTTACCACCGTACCTTAACTTTACTTTTTATAAATATTCAAAAAATCTCACAAAACTCAGACAAAACCCATCCTCGGTCTTTATATACATATGTACGTATATTTTATAGAATAATAGTAACTTTAATTAATTTTTAAAATACAGTTTGAAGATCATGTTAATCGTAAAATTAATTAATATATTATTTAATTTGTCATAAGCATTTTAAAAATCGTTTCTTAGCTTACAAGAAATCATAGTGCACTAATTTTTGTGTATAAAATCTTCTATTGTTAGCGCATAAATCTTACCGTCATCATGGTGAAACATTACTTATGCCAGATTTCTTCACTCATAGTTATCTTCAATTTAGCAAACTTCAGGTTAAATTGACAAAATAACCAATCAGACGACAACAAAACAAATATATCTATCATCTGATTGGTTATTTCGTCAATTTAACCTGAAGTTCGCGAACTTGAAGATAACTATAAGTGAAGAAATAGGTCATTATTCATTTAATCGTTGTTAACTGGACAAAGTAACAATTTTTAATTAAAGATTGACGTACAAAACTTTTAATATGATTTTTGAAAACAATTATTTTTTTTATGAATTTACTATTATTTATCTTTTATCCCTTCTAAGCCGAGGGAAATTAAAAATCTAATTTTTCTCAGATTTTTTTTTATCAGAAACTATACCTATATACAGTGGTGTCTATTGCAGTAGAAAAATCAAAAAAAAATTTAAAAATCATTAAAAAAAAAAAAAATTACGAAAACCAAAGAAAACTAACGTTAATTTATTTTTAAAATTATTAAATTTAATTGAATCTACAAAGGTAGCTAACGTATTTTTAATTTATAGTTATAAAATAAAACTTTTAACACTAAATTGGTTGGTCATTAAACTGGAGCATACTTCGTACTTAAAAGTATTTATTTTTTAAGAATAAAGTCAAAAATTGCATTATTAAGCCAATATTCAATTGCCTGATCCTTTATAATGGATCTTTGGAATGTATTTTAAATGGATTCTTTATAATGGATTGAGATTTTCGGGGCAGGTATAGATTTCCATTCTTTCTACACAATTTGCCATTATTTCTGCTTGTTTTTTATTTTCGAACCTTTTTCAGTTCATCCAGAAGATTTTCGTTTGTGTTTATGTCCAGAGATCGAGCAGGCTACGGTAAACAGACAACTTTTAATCTTCAAAAAAAATTTTTTTCTTAGAAGTGTGTTTAGGGTCATTATTCTATTGGCAAAACCATATTATTAATCGCATATATTCTTTTGCAAAAGTCAGTATAACATTTTCTAAAATATTTATCTATTTTTGTCCATCCATGTTTTCTTTAATCCAATAAATAGAATCTATACGATACCACGAAAATGCTTCCCATAACTTGATATTACTGCCTTTATGCTTTACTGCCTTTTTTACATATTTAGGGTAAAATTTCTGATTCGGAAACCGAATCCAATTCATCAATCCAATTTTAAAATCACATTACCTCAAAACGATTAAAACATCAAACTCCCATTATCGTCAAACGTTTCATAGATGGCATTCATCATAATACAAAATAAATTGTACACAGAGTGAATGACATTGCCACGACTAAAGTTTGTTTTTAATGCTTTATTTATGCTTCTGACTGAAACTTATTTAAAATTTTTGATTGCTAATAGTCATGAGTACTCCAACGTCACACGAGTCGTATGTCGCCAGAGCGCAAAAGATTCACGCTGAAGTTTAAAAATCTATAATAAAACAGCAGAATCCCTGGATAAATTAAAAAACGAAAGCTCTGCCGATCAACTTTTTCTATTAAGAGAAGCTAACGCTTACGCAAACGATCTGAACAAGGTCGTGTTCAATTTATCTCGAGCTATCGTAAGTTTCACATTTGTGTTGATCAGATTCAAGTTATAGAAAATATTTTTAGTTCAAAATCGATAGAACAAAACACATCCGTCATACTCTGCAACACATCATAAACACCTTATGCGATCTGATAAGTGCCATACACAGATCCTTCGGTTATGACCACGAAGAGGTCAAAATCGAATTTAAAAATAATATCAAGTCAGCTGCACACGTGGCCGAACAACTACTTGCTGTAATTTGTTCTCATGACATTCAAGGTATATTTTAGTTTGATGAGCCTCCTTACTTAATCCATTTTCTTTTCATTATTTTAGAACTCAAACTAGACATTTTGAATAGCCAGGCCGACGTTCTGTTCGCAGTCGACAGGGTTTGCGTATCCAATTTAATTAAATGTCTAAATCAACAACAATTGGAAGATATAATTCATAATCAAACTGATATTATTAAAACTATTCTTTTAAGTTTGGATTCGAAAGATCCAAACATTAAACAGAAAATCAATCAATGCACGAAGCACAATCTTGAAAAAATGCAAAGTGCTTATGATTACATCCAAAAAGCCGTATATTTTCTATCATTTTTGTAAATAAGTACTAAATTTTTCTTGTAGACCACCGGCAATTATTTCAATGATGAAATTAAAAACATGTTATTAGATATTGCTAAAGCAATACATGAATATTACATTCATATGCACAATAGCTTTCTCAAAGATAGCCAGTTTGATCAATTAATTGCAGATTGCCACAAAGATATAGTTTTAGGGGTTGGAACCACTTTCAAACTGGCTTATTTGTTTGCTAACAAAGATAATGCAGAAGGTACTTTTCCTTTTAGTTTTTATACCATTTACCAATTCTTCTTTCAGTTTCTGATAGAGGAATGGAGTTAATGGTATATTGTCACGCATATGCAGCTGCTGGGTTATTTCAATTAACGAGAAATTTGGAATACGTCAAAAGTGGCAATTGAATTTTAAATATTTGATTGGATTTAAATATACAGAATATTATATGTAATAAATGGACAAAAATATATGCTCTATCAAAATAGAATATAGGTCAAACTTTGGAGATATATTGGGTTTATATCAATTTTAAAATGTAATAAATAAATAGTGAAACACATTATTTTGAATAGCCTGTTCTTTACAACAATTTAAGTTATTGCCTGTCATCAGCAAAACATATTTACTTTCTTGTACTATATCATCCTCGATCGGTAGGATAAATTCAGTGCAACTGCAAACCAATCGGTAGATAGTCAGATTTTGTGGTATAATTTGTTAAAAAGTAGGTAGAAACCAAAAGGTAGGTCGACAAAAAAAAACTATCAGTTAACTAGCAGTTTATAAATAAAATAGCAGTTTTGTTAATAGCTTATTAATTTTCCGCCATCATCCCTTTTCAATATATCGTTAATCTAGTCATACGCATTCCGCATTACTAATTTTCCTTACATTTCCTCATTTTTTACGAAAATATACTTAGATACTTTTAAACATCTGTAAGTGTTACTTATGAAATTATTTGATATTTACATTCTTTTATAAAGAAATCCTTTTTCGCATATCTTTGGACAAAAGTAATATATACAAAACTAAAACACTCAAATGTATCATTTTGTAATTTCTGGTCCCTGACCAAAATTTATCTAAAATTTATTATTGCAGATAATAATGAGTACTCGATTATCACATCAAGCTTGTATCGCAAGGGCACAGAAGATTCACGCCGAAATTTTAAACACTTGCGATGAAGCGATAGAATCCATCGACAAATTAAAAAACGAAAGCCTTGCCGATCGACAATATTTACTAAGAGTCGCCAACACTTACGCTGATGATCTGAACAAGGTTTTATTTAGTTTATCGAGAGTTGCCGTAAGTTATACATTTATCCTGATCAGGTCCAGGTTCTAGCAAATATTTTCAGTTTAAAATCGATAACTCAAAACACAGCCGGCATAGTTTGCAACACGTCATCAACATCTTGTGTGACCTGGCAAGTGCCATACGCAGATCCTATCTATCTAACCACGAAGAAATCAAAACCGAACTGAAACATAACATTAAGTCTGCCACAAACATAGCCGAACGTTTACTTTCCATAATTCGTGTGGACGACATCCATGGTAAATTTGAGTAACCTTGAGTAACATCTGACTCATTTTTTCTTAAATTCAGAACACAAACAAGCAATTTTGAATAACCAAGCCGACGTTTTATTCGCAGTCGACAAAGTTCACTTAGCCAATCTTACTAAATTCCAAACTCCAGAGCAATTGAAAAATGTAATTCATCATCAAGTGGATCTTATTAAAACTGTTCTTTCAAGTTTAGATTCTAAAGATCTAAATATTAAACAAAAAATTCTTCAGTACACTAACCATTGTCTGCATAAGCACCAAAGATGTAGTGATTACATCCTAAATGAAGTACGTTTTTCATCATTTTTGAATTTAAGACTAAAATTTTCTTTTAGGTTAACAGCGGTTCCTTTAATGAAGCAATCAAAAAAAATATTTCTAGATCTCGCCCAAATTGTACATAAATATGTCGGTGATATGCACCAAATTCTGCTTATAGATAGCCAATTTGATCAATTACTGGAAGATTGTCACAAACTAATTGTAAACGGAGTTGGATGCATTACAACAGTTCTTCCTTTACTTTCTGATGCTGATGCAGGAGGTACCTCTTTCTAAAGTTTTTATAACGATTCACAATAATTCTCATTTTAGTTTCTGATAGTGTAATGGAGTTAATTGTATATGTTTATAGTAACTCAGTTGCATGTATATATCAATTCAAGAGATCGTTGGAATACGCCAAAAGCGACAATTAGTTTTGGAATAATAATAATTTTATTGCTTTTCAGAATTGCAAATATACGTGTCATAATGCTATTCGAATATGGACAATGATTTATATTGTAGAAAATAAAATAGTGGGAACAAATTTAAAAATGTAATAAATAAAAGTATTGAATTAGTTAGTTTGCATATTCTTGTATAATTTGTATTCTTAACTATTCCTTATTCTTTCTTTTGTTTATTTTCATACCACTGCGGTGGTAATAATCGTCTCACCGTGGAGTCGAAAGCCGAACAAGCATCTCAATCGTCAATTAAAAGTCAGGGCGGCCGAAAGTTCCAAATATGCTCCAATATTATCAACAATGTTTCGCCATTTTTCAGGTAGAGCTGCAATGCCATCGGTGAAGAATTTCTATGGTTTTTAGTTAAAAAACGAAATCAAGTAATTTTCACAGGCTTCTTTTGAAACCAGCTTAATTCCATTGAAAGAGTTCTGCAGAGATATGATAGTCAGAGGGTTCTATATCTCGACCAAGCTCTTGCAATTTTTGATGGGTCATCAAAGAAGTGTGTGATCGGGCGGTGTCCTAATGGAAGGCAATACCTTTCCTATTATTCAATTCGGACTGTTTTCTTTCAATTTTCTCTAGTTGTTCACAGTAGAGTTGAGAATCAATCGTCTGTCCAACTGGAAGTAGCTCATGGCGGACGATTCCCTTCCAGTCCCTTTCAACAGAAGGCCAGTGAATCATTTCCGCGCAACAGACTTTATTAAAATACCTTCACCATGCACAGCACAAATTTTTTCGGAAGCCTGAGCTGCGTTCTTCCCTTTGCCTTAATAATACTGCTAAATATAGAGCAATTTTTCATTGCTTTTCTCCATTTTCAAATGCAAACAACTTTGGATGTTTTACACTTAAAGTTATGTTCGAAGTGTCACCTTTCCAACGAGCGTTTAGTGGTATCGCTGCGATCTGTGTTTTCAGAGTTCTTGCAATTGATGCCATCTATCGGGAAAAAACGCCACAAACTTTTCCCATACCTAATATGTATAATGAAAACACCTAACATTTTTGTATTTGTTGTTGCTATGTTGTGTAATATGGCGTACATGTAGTATAATATTAGTTAATGTTGTTTTGGTTTTATTATTATTTTTAAGATTGTTGTTGTGAGAGAATCAACTAAACCATAAATATTACGTAATACTAAGAATAATAATTATAAAAGGTTAGATGTTTGGCCTTCATCATTAGTTAATTTATAAACTTTGTGATAGATGCTTGATTATTTGATATAAACTTGAAGTGGAACAAGTGAGTAAACAAATTATATTGAAAACCTAATTAACTATTTTGCGGAATAGGCAAATCGAGCAAAAGCAAACTCTAAAATGACGTTTAAAAACCAAAAGCAATTTTCCGAAAAACTACATCAAAGAACGCTTAAAGTAATCAAGGAAATTTTGGAATACTGCGATAAATTTGAAAACATAGAAGGCCAAAATAAACCGATTTTGTTTAACGACGTTAACTACTACTATTGGGATCTATGTATTGTTATATTTCATTTACAACAAATAGTGGTAAGTATAAACTTTAGTTCCAAAACATTTAAAGTATATTATTTTTTTGTAGATCGACATTGCGAAAAACATTCCAAATGCCAATAATCTCCAAAATGTTGTGGATGCATTAAATAAGTGTACATCTTCCATTCAAGAGTCTCTCAAACTGGAACCCAAAACATTGACCACTAAACTGAAAGTCTATGTTGCCAGTGTGGGTTTTCAAGTGGAAAAGTTGGTAAAAATTATTGAGTTGGACGATTTACATGGTAAGACTACCGTTATTGTAGCAAGTGCAACCATTTTAAAAATTTGCAGAATTCAAGCAAAGAATTTTGGATTGCCAACTGGATTTGGTAATTTTCACGGAAAAGTTGAAAATCAGTATGAAGGGTTGTAATCTAAGTCCCGTAGAAGTAAGACAGTATATTCACCAACAAATCGACACTTTCATAAAGACTCTCTATCAGTTGAAGACCGACCACAAAGTTGTGGAAGTAGATATTTTACATTATGTCCGCAAAAGTATTCAGCACGACCAGTACGTTGCTGACTATTTATTACAGTTGGTGCGCCATTTTTTTTTCATACCTTGCAGATATGAGTACATTTTTCTTTGTAGATCAATACAGGGCGTTTTACCGGAGGTATAGAAGAGATTTTAAAAAATATTCTAAAGATAGCACAAGAGTTCGTAAATGAAATCTTAGATGCACTTGAATCCGATGCTCCCATTCAAAAGCTCTTGGTATACATCGAAAAGTGTCACGGTGTAACAAAGAAAGGAATGGGTGAAGTTCAAAAAGGAATTAATGATATTAATAAAAATGTTGATGAAAAAGGTGCCACCTATTGATTACATAATACTTTACGTCATAACTCCTCTCCTTTTAGTTCGACACAACATAAAAGAAATTATGCATTATATAATGACTAATGGAATGAATACTTTGCATTCCTTAAATAGAACTGTGGAAGATGTCATCATGCAAGATTAAACCTGAAATCGCTTATATAAAATTATTTGGGCTGAAGGGTAATGAATATATTCATCAATAAATTTTTTATAAAATTGATACTACTTTGATTTCTATCCTATAGTCTTTGTTTTTCAGCTTGGAATGTAAACATGATTTCTGTAAACATTTCCCACCAAGAAATGTAGCCATTCCCACTTCTATTTGTTTCTCGTGGTCATCATTTCAATACTTTTTTGATTTTTTGTTAAAGAATGCCATGTTATTCTAGTTGTATTATTTCAGACAGTTCAGTTTTTCCTCTGCCATTCTTGCTGTTCCGACGGGTCATCAGTGATTTATTATTATTTTTAAAACTGTAGTATGAGAATCTGACCACCATAAATATTACAAAAAACTAATTACAATATAAAAGGTTGGATGGTCGGCCTTCATCATTAGCTAATTTACAAACTTTGTGATAGAAACTTGCATATTTCAAATAAACTAAAAATGGAACAAGTGAGTAGACCTAATTAATTATTTTGAAATCCAAATTAATTATTTTGTGGAATAGGTAAATCGAACAAAACCGACCACTAAAATCACGTTTAAAAATCAAAAACAATTTTCCGAAAAAACTGCATAAAAGAACGCTTAAAGCAATCAAGGAAATTTTGGAATACTGCGATAAATTTGAAATCAAGGAATGCCAAAATGAAACAATTTTGTTTAGTGACGTTAACTATTATTATTGGAACCTATCTACAGTTATATTTCATTTCCAACAAATAGGGGTAGGTATAAATTTTAGCTTAAAAACATTTGAAGTACATTAGTTGTAGATCGACATCGGGAAAAACATACCAAATGCTGATAACCTCCAAAATGTTTTGGATGAATTAAATAAGTGTACGTCTTCCATTCAGGAGTCTCTCAAACTGGAACCCAAAAAATTGGCAACTAAACTGAAATCCTATGTTGTCAGTGTGGGTTTTCAAGTTGAACAGTTGGTAAAAATTATCGAGTTGGACGATTTACATGGTAAGACTATCGTTATTGTAGCAATTCCAATAGTTTTAAAACATTGCAGAATTCAAACAAAGGATTTTGGATTGCCAGCTAGATTTGGTAATATTCACGGAAAAATTGAAAATCGGTATGAAGAGTTGTAATCTAAGTCTCGCAGAAATAGGACAGTGCATGCATGAGCTAATCGACACTTTGATGAAGAATCTCTATCAATTAAAGTGCGAGCACAAAGATGCTGAAGACGCTTTTTGGATTATGTCCGGAGAATATTCAGCACACCAGTAGTTGCTGACAGTACAGTTAGTGCGACATTTTTCATACCTTGCAGACATGAGTTTACTTTTCTTTGTAGATCAATACAGGCCGATTCACTGGAGGTTTAAAAGAAGCTTTAAAAAATATTCTGAAGCTGATACACGGGTTCGTTACTGGAAACTTAGATGCACTTGAATCCGACGCTCCCATTCAAAAGTTCTTGGTTTACATCAAAAAGTGTCACGATATAACAAGGAAAGGAATAAGTGAAATTCAAAATGGAATTAGTGATGTTAATAGAAATGTTGATAAAAAAGGTGCCGCTCATTGATTACACAATGCTTGACCTCGTAACTCTTCTCTTTTTAGTTCGAAACAACGTACAAGAAATTATGCATTATTTAATGACCAGTGGAATGAATTCTATGCATTCCTTAAATAGAATTGTGGAGGACGTCATCATGCAAGATTAAAATGGAACTTGTAATCGCTAACATGGAATTATTTGGGTTTAAGGTTATTAAATATTTTTAAACACGTAATAAATAAACTTTTATAAATTCAAAACTGTCAAATCTGTTCAAAAAAAAGTATCAAAACTGAACTGAAGGATAACAAACGTAGCCGAACGTTTTGGTATTTTTTAAACAAATCATGAGCTTATTTTATAAAATTTGTACTCAAGCAATTTTCAAACTCAGTGATGTTCCGGCAAAGTTCGCTTAGCTAATCTTACTAAATTCCAAACTCCAGAACAATTGAAAAATGTTGTTCATCATCAAGTGGATATTATTCAAACTTGTCTTTCAAGCTTAGATTTAAATAATAAATATGTTATTTCTGAAGTAATAGTTTAAATAGTGTAGTAACTATAATGCTATTTAATTTACATGAGTAATTGTTGAATACCAAATAGTGACAATAGATTTTGCAATAATAATAATAATTTTATTGTAATTCAAATGGTATCAAATATCCATGTTATAATGCTATTTGAATATACACTGGGAGTAAATTTGTGAAAAAAAGATAGGCCAGAAGGTTTTAAAAATGAAAACAAATATTAGAAATATTGTTGATTGTAGTATCCATGTAATACCTAATGGTATTAACTAAAATACCGATTTTGTTTTTTACATAAATCACTGCTTGTTGTAAAATTTAACTCAACCAAATTTCAAAAAGCCGAGGTTCCGGAAGTGTTTATATCATAGATAATGAAAATTAAAAATGTTGTTATATCAAGTTTTTGGGTATTTTTCAAATTTTCTTTCAAGTTTATAGTTAAAGAAATAGAAAAATGTTGTTTTTATTAAATAGTTAATTATGTTTTCAGTAAAAGAATCTAACCAATTCTAGATTTTTACCCAAAAACAATTGTTTGGCAAAAATTTATCATTAGATAATTTACAAAGTTTGTGATAGATACTTAGTACATAATTATTTGAAATAAACTCGAAATGGAACAAGTGAGTAGACCTAATTAATTATTTTTTGAAAGCCAAATTAACTATTTTGCGGAATAGGTAAATCGAGCAAAACCAACCCCAAATATACCGTATAGGAATCAAAAACTATTTTCCGACAAAATACATAAAAGAATGCTTAAAGCGATCAAGGAAATTTTGGATTACTGCGATAAATTTGAAATCATAGAAGGCCAAAATGAAACTATTTTGTATAAAGACGTTAACTATTATTATTGGAACCTATCTACAGTTATATTTCATTTACAACAAATAGTGGTAGGTATAAATTTTAGCTTAAGGATATTTAAAGTACATTACTTTTAGATCGATATCGGGAAAAATTGTCCAAATCCTAATAGCCTTCAAAATGTTTTGGATGAATTAAATAAATGTACGTCCTCCATTCAGGAGTCATTGAAATTAGAACCCAAAAAAATTAAAACTAAACTAAAAACCTATGTTGTCAGTGTGGGTTTTCAAGTTGAGGCAGTTGGTGAAAATTATTCAGACGGACGACTTACATGGTAACGCTACAGTTATTGTAGCAAATGTCCAATAATTTTAAAATTTGCAGAATTCAAGCAAAGAATTTTGGATTGCCAGCTAGATTTGGTGATTTTCACGGAAAAATTGAAAATCGGTTTAAAGATTTGTAATCTAAGTCCCGTAGAAATAGGACAGTATATCCATGAGCTAATCGACACTTTGATAAAGACTCTCTATCAATTAAAGACCGACCACAAAGTTGAGGAAGAAACTTTTTCGTATTATGTACGCAGAAGTATTCAGCACGACCAGCATGTTGCTGACTACTTAGTACAGTTGGTGCGACATTATTTTTCATATCTTGCAGACATGAGTTCATTGTTCTTTGTAGGTCAATACAGGGCGCTTTACTGGAAGTCTGAAAAGAATTGTAAAAAATATTTTAAAATTAGGACAAGGATTCATAAATAACACCTTAGATTCACTTGAATCTGACGCTCCCATTCAAAAGATCTTTGCCCACATCGAAATGTGTCACGGTTTAACAAATAAAGGAATGGGTGAAGTTCAGAAAGGAATTAACGATATTGTTAATAATAATTTTAATAAAAAAGGTACCACCTATTGATTACACAATGCTTTACTTAGCAATTGCTCTCTTTTAGTTCGAAACAACGTAAATGAAATTATGCATTATATAATGGCTAGTGGAATGAATACTGTGCATTCCTTAAATAGAACTGTGGAAGATATCATCATATAAGATTAATTTTAAACTTGAAATCGCTAACATGTAACATGGGATGAAGGTTAATAAATTTATTTACCAATAAACTTTTTATATAATTGATAGTATCTTATTGATTACTATCCTTTAGTCTTCGTCTTTACTCACGGAATGTAACCATAATTCCTGTAAGATTCCCACCAAGAAATGTGGCTAACCCTCACTCCTATTTGTTTCTCGTAGTTATTCTGTATACATTTTATCCATTTTTTGTTAAAGAATGCCATGTTATTCTCGTTCTATTATATCAGATAGTTTAGTTTTTCTTCTGCCATCCTTGTTGTTCCAAAAACAAATCGGCAGTGTTTTGCTTAATTTCTTTCTTTCTATGGCAAATGTAGGTTCTAGCAGAATACAACCTCATTAAAATCAGCCGAAGTAATACTAATAGTTTCTTTGGTAGAGGTTTCTTTGCCATTTGTAATAATATGGCTAAAATATACTCATTAGTAAAGTAATTAGGAATAGTAGTTTATTAGTAAATTCTTCTTCTTCTTCTTAAATTAGGACTAGGTACTGTAATATACAACAGTAACCTCGACAAAGATCCTTAGCTACTGCTGGTACTTTGAGCATATTATTTGTTTTACATCTGAAGTAGTTTGCTAGACTTGCTTCAGATGTGCCTGTTACCCTATATTATCGTTAATGATGGATATTCATTAACATAGTTTAATACAATATAATTATTATATTAATTGTAATTTTAGACCGATAATGTTTGCTCACAAAGTAACCCATGGTTTTCAGTGTAATGTTGCATAGAATTTCTTTGCAAAACATTACATAATATTTTAATATTATCAAAATATTATTTAATTAATTTCTGATCAATAGTTTAGTCTATTAAAAAAATGTTCTTCGTTTCCTTAATTTATGTAAATAAGTTAAATTATTTCATAAATAGACAGAAATACATATGTATATGCTATATCAAAATGAAATATAGGTTAAAATTTGAAGAAAATTGGAATTATTCGATTTTCAAATGTAATAAATAGTGAAACAATTTATTTTGTAGTCTTTTTCCAATAATATTTTAACTAATATAATTTTATTGCCCGCTATCAGCAGAATATATTTACCCTCTTGTAACCTATCTTCGATCAGTAGGATAAATGCAGTTTTAATAATTGCAAATCAGTGTGCAGATAGTTTGTTGCTTAAGACATTGTGGTATAATGTCTAAAAAACTAAAAGAAGGTGGGAATCAGAAGAGAGGTCAGCAAGCAGAAAAAAAACTCGGGAAGTTATTAATTCACCACAATCGTTCTCTTTTAAGGACAGGTGTGTATATATCGTTAATCTCTTCTTTTGAATTCCCAATTTTTCTAACGAGTTTTAGTTGTTTCGTCTCATTTTTTACAGAAATAAAACTAGATACTTTAGAATATCAGTAAGTATTATTTATAAAATCACTGTCTATTTAAATTTTTTTGTCAAGATTTTGTATTTAGTATTACATATATTATGTAATACTTTCCCCACACAGCTTTAGACAACAGTAAAAATATTTACAAAATTAAAAACACTTAAATGTATAATTTTGTCATTTCTGATCCCTGACCAAAATTTATTTAATATTTACTCGAATATGAACAATGATTTAAATTGCAAAGAAAATTGAGAAAACAAATTTAAAATAATAATATTAAATAAATAAATACTAAAACAGTTTCTGTTTGTATATTCCTGTATAATTCGTAGTCCAACTATTACTTATGTTTCTTTTTGATTATTTATAATAACACTGGTGATAATGATCCCCTCACCGTTAAGTTGAAAACCGAAAATTGTCCATTAAAAGGTTAGGATGTCCGGAAAGTCATGGCAGTCGGAAAATCACGTCTGGCGGAAGGTCATGGCGGTTAGAAGATCGCCTTCAGTTTATAATACAATGAAAAAACCTAAAATATTTGTATTTGTTGTTGCTATGTTGTGTAATATGCCATGCATATATTACTACGGCATATTATTTGTTAATTTTGCTTTTTTATTATAATTTTTAAAACTGTTTATGCAAAATAATCTAACCAATCATAAATAATCCAAAAAAACTACGCATATAAAAGGTAAAATGGTTGGCTTTTACCATTAGATAATTAAAAATTGTGTGATAGAAACTTGCTTATTTGAAATAAACTTGCAATGGAACAAGTAAAGCGAGCAAAACCGACCTCTAAAATGACGTTTAAGAATCAAAAACAATTTTCCGAAAAACTACATCAAAGAACGCTGAAAGCAATCAAGGAAATTTTGGATTACTGCGATAAATTTGAACTCACAGAAGGCCGAAATAAATCGATTTTGTTTAATGACGTTAACTATTATTATTGGGATCTATCTATAGTTATATTTCATTTACAACAAATAGTGGTAGGTATAAATTTTAGCGTTAAAACATTTGAAGTACATTATTTGTAGATTGACATTGGGATAAACATTCCAAATGCCAATAACCTCCAAAGTGTTGTGGATGCATTAAATGAGTGTACGTCTTCCATTCATGAGTCTCTGAAACTAGAAGCCAAAAAATTAGCAACTAAACTGAAGGTCTATGTTGTCAGTGTGGGTTCTCAAGTTGAAAAGTTGGTAAAAATTACTGAGTTGGACGATTTACATGGTAAAGCTACCGTTATTGTAGCAAGTTAATTAATTTTCCAAATTTTTAGAATTTAAGCAAAGAATTTTGGATTGCCAGCTGGATTTGGTAATTGTCACGGAAAAATTAAAAATCGGTATGAAGATTTGTAATCTAAGTCCAGAAGAAATAGGACAGTGCATCCACGAGCTAATCGACACTTTCATAAAGTCTCTGTTTCAATTAAAACCGAACACAAAGTTGTGGAAGAAGATTTTTTGTTTTATATCCGCAGAAGTATTCAGCACAACCAGTATATTGTTGACTACTTATTACAGTTGGTGCGATATATTTTTCATACTTGGCAAACCTGAGTAAATTTTCCTTTGTAGATCAATACCGATTGACCAGCAGTGTAGCGTAAAGCATACACCGGCCGACTGGAGAGCGGTAAACCGCGGTTCGACTCTAGTCGAGTCGAATACACTGCTGTGATCAATGGTCCAATATCAATCTGTGGACCGTGGGAAGGCAACGGAAACCACCCCATGAATTATATTCCATGAAAATTCATCTTGGCTTCGGCCAAGCTGGGTCACGACGCTTCTGTCGAGAGGCAAACGATGGAGTAGAGTAGATCAATACAGGGCGTTTTACTGGAGGTCTACAAGAGATTTTAAAAAATATTGTAAAGTTAGGACAAAGGTTTGTAAATGAATTTTTAGATGTACTTGAATCTGACGCTCTCATCCAAAATCTCTTGGTTTACATTGAAAAGAGTCACGATGTAGCAAGGAAAGGAATGGGCGAAGTTAAAAAAGGAATTAACGATGTTGTTAATAAAAACGTCGATGAAAAAAGTGCAACATATTGACTACACAATAGTTTACCTCTTATCTGCTCTCATTTTAGTTCGAAACAACGTACATGAAATTATGCATTATATAATGGCCAGTGGAACAAATGTTATGCATTCTTTAAATAGAACTGCTGAAGATATCAACATGTAAGATTAAACTTGAACTAGAAATCACTAACATGGGATTATTTGCGTTGAAGGTTAATGAATATTTAATAATATTATTGAATAAATGTTTTTCATTTCCGTAATTTAAGTAATAATCGACAAAAATATATGCTATATCAAAATGGAGTATGGGTTAAAGTTTAGGGAAAAATTGGATTTAAATCAATTTTAAAATGTACTTCTAAAAAATAAATATTGAAACAATTTATTTCTAATTATTCTTTTCTCTATAACAATTTAAGCGGTATAACTGCTACAAGTTTATTGCCCATCATTATCAGAATATAATATCAACCCTCTTGTAACCCATCCATGTCAGTAGGACTGATTCAGATATT
Source organism: Lycocerus yunnanus (assembly GCA_036346125.1). Lineage (NCBI taxonomy): Eukaryota > Metazoa > Arthropoda > Insecta > Coleoptera > Cantharidae > Lycocerus > Lycocerus yunnanus. Next base: position 3,317,409 of record JARFIX010000017.1, read on the forward strand.
ACTCGTCGTTTGCATAACTGCAAATCAGCATGCAGATAGTTACGCAGATAGGTTAGGTGGTTGGAACAAGCGCAGTTTTGTTAATGGTCTATTAATTCTTAGCTGTCATTATCTTCTATGAAGAGTGTGTATCTTTAATCTATTCATGCGCATTCCTAATCCTCTTTATAAGTTAAGGGTTTGGATTAAACCTCTTTATAAGGTTTCGCTTTTCCGTTCCAGTTTTTACGGAAATAATCCTAAGTGCTTTTGAATATCTGTAAAGGTTATTTATGAAATTAATGATATTTAAATTCTTTTATAACGATTTTTTATTGGATATTTGAAATATTTTCCCCACAGAAGTAATTATATTTATAAAACTAAATACACTCAAATGTATAATTTTACAGCTTCTATTCCCTGTCTAAAATGTATTTAAAATTTATACGAATATGAACAATAATTTAAATTGTAGAAAAAAAAATAGTGAGACCAATTTAAAAAAGCATTAAATAAATAAATACTAAAATAGTTACTGTTATTCCTGCATAATTCGTATTCCAACTATTTCTTATTCATTTTTTTTGTTCATTTAGATATCACTGTGGGGTAATAATCCCTTCACAGTGAAATCAAAAGCCGAACAAACATCTCAATCGTCGATTTAAAGGTCATGGCGGTCGGAAGGTCAAACTTTCAATTTATTATGTAATGGAAAAATCTAAAATATGTTGTTGCTGCTATACACGTAGTGTTACAGCATAATATAATATGATTGTTAATGTTGTTTTATTTTTATTTTTTTAAATGTAAGCAAATCTTACCGATCATAAATATTGCAAAAAACTGAGCATATAAAAGGTTGAATGTGTGGCTTTCATCTCTAGATAATTTGCAAACTTTGTGATAGAAACTTGCATATTTGAAATAAACTTGCAATAAACAAGTGAGTAGACCTAATTGTTTTAAAAGCCAAATTAATTATTTACCGAATAGGTAAACCGAGAAAAACCAACTACTAATAATGACGTTTAAAAATCAAATACAATTTTCCAAAAAAATTGCATAAACGAACGCTTAAAGCAATCAAGGAAATTTTGGAATACTGCGATAAATTTGAAATCACAGAAGGTCAAAATGAAACCATTTTTTTTAACAACGTTAACTATTATTACTGGGACCTATCTATAGTTATATTTCATTTACAACAAATAGTGGTAAGTATAAATTTTAGTGTAAAAACATTTAAAGTACCATATTTTTTAGATCGACATTGGGAAAAGCATTCCAAATGCTAATAACCTCCAAAATGTTGTGGATGCATTAAATAATTGTACATCTTCCATTCAGGAGTCTCTGAAACTGGAATCTAAAAAATTGACAACTAAACTAAAAGCCTATATTGTCAGTGTGGGTTTTCAAGTTGAAACGTTGGCGAAAATTATTGAGTTGGACGATTTACATGGTAAGGCTACTGTTATTATAGGAAGTACAATAACTCTCAGAATTTACAGAATTCAAGCAAAGGATTTTGGATTGCCAGCTGGATTTGGTAATTTTCACGGAAAAATTGAAAATCAGTATGAAGATTTGTAATTTAAGTCCCACAGAAATAGGACAGTATATCCATAACGAAATCGACACTTTGATAAAGACTCTCCATCAATTAAATACCGACCACGAAGTTGTAGAGAAAGATGTTTTGTATTACGTCCGCAGAAACATTCAGCACCCCCAGTATGTTGCTGACTACTTATCACAGTTGGTGCGACATCTTTTTTCATACCTTGCAAATATGAGTATATGTCTTTTTATAGGCCAATACAGGGCGTTTTACTGGAGGTCTAGAAGATATTTTAAAAAATATTGTAAAGTTAGGACAAGAGTTCATGGATGAAACCTTAAATGCACTTGAATCTGACGCTCCCATTCAAAAGATGTTGGTTTCCATCGAAAATAGTCATAACATAACAAGGAAAGGAATAGGTGAAATTCAAAAAGGAATTAATGATGTTAATAGAAATGTTGATAAAAAAGGTGCCACCTATTGATTACACAATGATTTACCTCATAACTGCTTTCTTTTTAGTTCGAAACAACGTACAAGAAATTATGCATTACGTCTTGGCTGGTGGAATGAATTCTATGCGTTCCTTAAATAGAACTGTGGAAGATGTCATCATGCAAAATTAAAATTGAATTAAAATCATTAACATAAAACTATTTGGGCTGAAGGTGAATGAATACTTTTACAAACATTAGTAAATAAATAAATTTTTTATAAAATTGATAGTATTTTGATTCTTATCCTTAGAGCTTCGTTTTTCTACTTGAAATGTAACCGTAGTTTCTGTACCCATTTCCCACCAAGGAATGTGGTCATTCCTCACTCCTTTTTCTTTCTCGTGGTCATCATATAGATAATTTATCAATCTTTTGTTAACCAATGCCATGTGATTTGCGTTCTATTATATCAGATACTTCAGTTTTTCTTCGGCCCTCCTTGTTGTTCTGGCGAGTCAGCAGTGCTTTATTGCTTAATTGCTTTTGTATCTGATGGAAATGTTGCTTTTTGCAGGATTTTATTTCTACTTGTAATAATAAATGTGCAAGATATACTTGTTAGTAAACTGATTGATCCATATTATAGCTAATCCACTTGATTGGGTAATAACCAAATAGCTAACGGTGTTCAGTGTACTAATGTTACATACAAATTTTTTGTAATGTTATTTAATTTATTGTATTTCAATAGGTTAGTTTATTAAATAAATGTTCTTCAGTTTTTTAATTTATGGAGCAATAATAGCGATTTATGTATTCATACTTGCCATTGAAATAGTATGCACACTTCCCAGTTATCTAAATATCATTCAATGCCAGAATATTGCGATATTAAATTGGATTAAAAATTGTAAAATTAATATTTAAAGTGTATCGCAGTTGATAAATAATTAACTATGACTATTTACTCGTATTATTGCAAATTTGTGGTCTTATTTACTACAAGACTACCTTTATTAAGAATGTCGTCGATTTGTTTAATAAATTATTTAAGGTTGTTGGAAGATATAATCTACCTCTAAAGTTAAAGCGATCTTAACAATTATAATCTGCTTCTTGCAACAGGTTCCTGTGACGTATTTTAACCGTGTAATATCGAAATACTACAAAATTTATTGTTACTTAAGATTAAAATTGACAAATAAGATAAAAGCGCACGCGATTGTCACCAGGTAGGAATTAGATTAATAAATTTAAGCTGTCACTTTATTGTGCCTTAGGGCCGATACCATCAACATGAATTAAAGATTTAATGATAATAAACTATAAGAAAATAAACAAGTGACATACTACTAACAGGTTAAGCGGTCGCATCCGGGTTCGTTTCTAGTTGGCTAGATTCTTTTTTAAATTTACATTCATTTATGTTTTTTGTGAGAATACTTTGCTAGATGTAAGTCGTATTACATCAAATACCACGATACCTTTTCTCTCTTTCATTTTAGAAAACTAAGAAAAGCATATTAAAATTGACGAGTGGCTAGCCGTGAAGCCCTCTTGTAAGCAAAACTGTTTGAATTTTTAATAATTATAAATTTTGCGATTATCATAGTTTTTGCTGTGGTATTAAAAATCGCCTTTATTTTTATGCAAGCAATACTGACTAGCTATGTTGTATAATATACCATGTTATGGTATAGTTTATCTATTAATTATTATTATTGTAAAACAGAAGCAGTCACCAAAATATTATTTTTTGTAATAAAAAAGATTCTGTGGCAGAATTTTCTTCAGTTTACACTCTCGAATCCAATGTGGTAATTTAAAAACATTAAAAAGAAAACCCAACCAACCAAAATATACAAAAAACTTCACATACTATAAAAGCTTTAAATGTGCGACCTTCATCATTAGATAATACATATATAGATATTTGAGTAGAAGTTTGAAACGAACGTGCGATGGAACAAGTAAGTACACTTAATTATTTTCAAAACCTCCAACCCCTAATTATTAAATATATTACTTTGGTACAACAGGTAAAACAAGCAAAACCCACCCCTAAAATGAGGTTTAAGAATCAAAAAAAGTTTTCCGAAAAAGTACACGAACGAATGCTTAAAGCCATTGAGGAAATTTCAGAATACTGCGATAAATTTGAAATTAAAGATGAACAAAATGAAACGTTTTTATTTAATCGAACAAATCATTATTATTGGGACCTCGCTAATGGCATTTTTAATTTGCAACAAATACTGGTAAGGATACATTTTTGAAAACATCCTTAAACCTTCCTATTGATAGATTGATATTGGAAAAAATATTCCAAGTGCTGATAAATTGGAAAGCGTTTTGAGGGAATTGAATAAGATCACATCTTCTATTCAGGAATCTCTCAAACTGAATCCCAAAAACCTGGTAGCAAATTTGAAAGCCAATATTGTATGTGTAGGTTTTCAAGTTGAAAACTTGACAAAAATTATTGAGTTGGACGATTCACACGTAAGCTTGCTGCTTTTGTATTAGTAAGCCCGATAACATTTAATCTTTCCAGAATACAAACAAAGAATTTTGGATTACCAACTGGATTTGGTTATTTATACGGAAAAATTGAAATTTGGTATGCAGTTTTGTAATTTAAGTCACGCAGAAATAATGAAGTGTCTCCATAATCTCGTCGATACTTTGATAAGTACCTTTATCGGATTAAAATCCGGCCAACTAATTGTAGAAGCAGATTTTGTGCATTATATTCGTAGAAATCTTCAGCATATTCAGTACGTTGTTGATTATATGGTGCAGTTGGTACGACAGTTTTTTTTATACCGTGCAGACTGAGTACATTATTTGTCTTTGTAGAGAAATACTGAACGATTTCCAAAAAGCCTAAACGAGGCCTTCCAAAATGTGGAGAAGATATCAGAAACTTTTATGGACGAAGCCTTACATGCACTTGAATCTGACTATCCCATTCAGGAATTTATTATTTTCATCGAAAAGTGTCATACTTCAGCAACAGCAGGGTCGGATGTACTGCAAAAAGGATTGAGTGCTATTCAAGATAATGTTGACAAAAAAGGTTCTCAGAATTAATTATTTAGTGAGTTACCTACTGACTACTCTGTTTTTAGTTGGAAAGCTCATACAGGACATTATACTTTACTTGTACATTTTTGGATTGAATTTTATCTATTCTTTAAACAAAACTGTAGAAGATATAATCATTCAGAATTAAAGGTTACTTGGAATTATTTAGCAAAAAGTGTATATTTGGAGTTACTCTAAAAATGGAATTATTTGGGTTAGAGGGAAATTGATATTTTTATAAAAGTAGTACTAAATAAACTTTTAATAAAATTAAAATTAATTTGATTTGTTTTTTTTTTTAATAGCCTTTTCCATTTTTTTTATTCCTGTCTTAGCGTCATTACTTTCTCTACCATTATTTGGTGGTTAATATTAAGAAACGATAACAGATTATCAGTGTTTGGCAGTGGTGTAAATAGGTTGTTTTGGTAAAGGGGGGGACTTAAAGTTTATAAAGATTTTTCTTTAAATAATCAAAAATATACTAAATTTTCTATTGATCTAATATTCTGGGATGTTTCGACAATATCTTTCAAAGAACTTAACTTAATGAAAATATTGCGGTGATACCGCTATAACCGACAACAAATTGAAATTTCTTAAACATGTTTCAAAATTTATATCTTTTGACAAATTTATAATTCAATGCGATAAGGCCGAAATTTATCTACCGAAGGAAATGAACCAATATTTTCACGATCTTTCCAATGTAGCTTTTCGTTTGCAAGAAATCGGAGTGCGTATTTTGTGCAAAATTTTAAAAACCGCATTACTTACTTTTAAGTGTTTAGATAAAAATTAGGAGAAAATCAGAAGACTTTCAATGTATAATAAAAAAGTTGAGCAAACTAACTTATTTGGCCACACATTTTCAAGTCTAACCACAATCCAACGTAAATCTCAAATAAATCATAACCTTTAGTTGTAGGATTCAAAATCAAACGGTTAACCGAGATTATGGAGAAAATCGATTTATCCAATAAGTAAAAGAAAAGATAATATTTTTCTTTAAAAATCTCTTTAGTTTACAAAGAAAAAGTTATGATTTACTATATTATGCAATAGAAATATTGCAATACAGTAATAAATTTTAATATTTAACCATAGATAAACTAGAAAACAAAATGCACGAATTAATTGAACTATTAAAGCGCAATTTTGTTCCTATTAAATTTAGTCCCTATGATTCGAAAGAAAATTTTCGGAATTATACCCGCCTCAGTCGCAATTGCTTAAAAAAGTAGTTGGTAAGTTGGAATTGAGTTTAAAAAAATCATTTGATTTGTTTTTAGGAACAGCAACAAAACATTTATTATGGTGATAATAATGATTTGAAAAAATTGATAGGAAAATTATTCCATCAGTTACTTAAGCGACATCTTAAAAGCGGTCAAATTCTAAAATAATGTTGAAATATTTTTGGAAAATATGTCGCAAAACCGTGATTTTGGAAGCTATTAACAAAGTAATTCCAACTACATTCTAAAAATTTTAATGATATAAATACGTTTCTGTATAAATTAAAATTTATTTGTTGATGACTCCTCTTTTTTTTTAAGTTGTCGACAATATTTATCAATTTTCTGCTGACGTTATCATAAATGGAGTAATAACAATAAATTTGTTAGAGAAAAGTCTTAATAATGTTTTAGTCCAAAAATAAGCAAATTTAGGGGCTAGAAGAAGCATTCTCCGCTCATAACTATAAAACTTTTATATATTTTTAAAAATTAATTGGAAAACAAGTTTTTTAAAGTTTGTTTAGAGGATTAGAATTTAATAAACCAAACAGAAATAAAAATTTTAAATTAAATTATTTATGAAAAATTTTAAAAACATTATGCGCGATAAACAAGTCCATAGGTAATGCATAAAATCTAAATTTATATGTAAATATCTTGTGGTGATATGTAAAAGATTTGGTTTATTTTATTATATAATACATTATTAAAAATACCGATTGCAAATATGTTTAACAATATCTATTCAACGTTTTATTGTCTGAATTAAAAAGTTTGTCACGATGATATGTTAAAAAATTAATATAAACACTTCATAATAAATGTGGCATCACTGTTTTACGTTAATTAATTTATGTGTCCTTTATACATTTTAATTTACATAATATAAATACTGAAACCTGAAAACTGAGCAGAGGAATCCTCGTTAAACAATTGTTCCCCATATTCAACCTTAGCAATGGGGAGAGCATGTAGCAGATATTTATGTTTGTAGATTATGTAATATTATAAAATATCTAAAGTTTTATTTTCTAAATTATAGCCTTCAGGCCGCACAACCTTGAAAATCTAGAATAAAATAATATTATTTTGTTAATTTAATTAGATAATTAATTTTAAATTATTATTTAATATGTAATACCTATATTTAATTAATTAGATAACTAAATTTAAACTATTATATTTTACTATATTATATAATATTTATATATAATTTATATAATACATAATAGTTTAAATTTAATTATATATCTGTGTGTTTGTAACGTACATAACATACTGCAGTGAATTCAAAATTTTCTCCCCGAGGGCGGCTTAAAAATCTAACCCCAAAACAGACTTTGAATTATGAAAATACATTTCGAAATGTGCAATTTAATCGCAGCACACCGATATAGTTCAACGTTGGATAAAATTTATTTAAAAATATATTTGTTCAACTAAATAGCATAACATTAGACAATATGCAACACAAAATACTGATATATGCTTTTTCCATGTATTTGGAAGCGGCGAACAAAATTACATTCTTTTCTCAAAATGAAAATGCACAGAATCAATGTGGAAGAGAACGTTTTTGGTCTAATTTTGATTACTTAAATCGCGATTTATCGAATATTCAAATTAGAATTAGAAAATATTTGGTAAGTTTTTGACTTTCTTTTAAATGTTAATTTTAAATATCACTGGTCTTAGATTTCAAATATACCAAATCGAAGAAAACCCACGCTGGAAAAATTTGACAACGATATATCTAACCTGTCGTTTCTACTTGATGTATCTACTGATCTTCCTTTGAATTCTTTAATCGACAATATAATAACAACTCTGCCTGTCATAGCAGAAAATATGAAAAATCTTGTTGAAAATTCTCTTGCGAATACATGCGAATTTACTGGTAACTGTTACTTAAAATGAAAATGTTCTCTTAGTTACTATAATTTTTAAAACAGATTCTGAATATCAACTTGACATGATTGTTTATGAAGTAGTGTATGCATTCCAAAAGTTTACGTTATTTATTTTTGATCCTTTTATCATTGAACATTCGCTTAACGACTATAAAGAACTGACTGAACGGAACATTCTGAATTTGAAAAATACACTTGTTGGATTTAACGATATAAAATTGGTGCGGGCGTTCATCTATTATACGAATTATTCGATGGCTTTTTTTGCAAATTATTATATCCATACTAAAAAAATTGGTGTAAGTATGAATGTTTCTTACATAAACTATAAAATAACCACGATAGGTTTTGAGGTGCTTTGAGGCACCATAATTTTTCATAGCTCAAAAAAAACCGTTAATATTTTTTAAACATAACAGGAGCGCGAAAATTCACCAGAGAAAGTCGGAGAGTTATTGTATACTGTTCTCACTTATGTATCAATGCATAGGACCATTGTACTGAATGCACTTAACGACATAGACCAAAGTGAACGTCCAATTGAAAAATTGTTGAGTGTTGTGGATAAATTGAAAGACACATTTTCTACCGCATCGGATTTGATAATCAATATCGTCAAATCGAGAATCACTAAGTATGGGAAGGTAATGAGATGTCTCAAGAAAAATAATCATCAATGTTATTTTTTAATCTTTCAGAAGCCAATGAACTTTTGTACCACGCCACTTCATTTTTTCGCGAAACATTACAAAATGTAATGAGTATTAATGATATTGGAAGTTTCAAGTTTATTGATTGTAATGTTTAATTCTTTAATTTTAATATTAATTGACTACAAATATAGAGAATTTATGTAATTTTGTTATTTATTTATTTCATTAGACCTTGGTCAAATTCGTCCAGATATTACCACTATTATTTTTGTGAGTAATGTTTTGTTTCAATTACAACTTGCGACATTACCAGTTTGGAAAAATTTAAATGTAAAGTTAAAAGTTAATGTTTGCAGTTTTATTAAATTTGAATTTTCCACCACATCCTGCTTTGGATGTCTTGCTCCCTTCTTTCTTACTGACATCATTTGTTAATATACTAAATTACAATATACAAATTACATTAAAGTAAAATCTACCAAGTAAATGTGTTTCTTCAATGGGCTGCCAAAGAAACATCCAACGTGTCATTAGAAAGTTTTATTTTAATTATTAATATTACACAATTTATATCAGCGATTCTTAACCTGTGGTCCACGGACCCCCTTACCAGTTAAACGTGTCTTGGTTGGCTACCACAAAGATCCTAACTTAAAAATCCACCTAAAGGTTGTTGTGGTGGTGCCCTTTTGTCTTTTCAACAGAAACTTTTGTCAAATCCAAAGTAAAACTCCCGTTTTAAACTTTTGCAATGAAAAAGTGATACCAAAATGGTTACTTTGAGCCAGTTGGCTGATTAAAGGTACTCTCCAAGAGAAAATACTAATTTTGAACGTTTCAGGACTTGGCTGGAAATTTGCAAAAAAAAGTAACAGATATTATTTATAGAAGATTCAATCATCAAAATTTGTAATACCACTTTTTGCCATATGCTAGCAGAAGACGATGTGAATGCATGTTTTAAAAGCTAAACAGATTGTTAGTTGACCTTTCTAATGGCGCATCAACAAAAAACGATTTTGGTACTTACAAATATTTATTCTGAAATGAAGGACCAAATATTGCAATTTTCTATCTTAGCCATGCCGAAAATTGTTTTAATCATGTCGGACAAAAAATACTAAATCTAAACATTAGAAGTATATTTGCAAAATGTGCAATTTTATCAATACACATCCACATACTGTTCAAGGTTAGCTGAAACAATATTAAAATATTATTCGTGCCATTAAGTCGTTTTCGAGCAGTGTATTTACAAAAGCTTGAATTTCGGATCAATATTTTTTTATAATCCAACAATGGCAATGATAGCAATGAATACCGCAGTAAAATTACAAGTTTTAGATGGTGTTTTAACTTATTATCAATTAGTCGTGTCACTTAATAAACATTTATATGGTGCAATTGTTAAATTAAAAAGTGAACCAAGAAAAGCAATATTACATTCCGCAATGGCATATCTATCTCGTGATTTAATGACACTGGAAGATAGCGTCGAAAATATTATGTTGGTGAGTTTATGGTTTTATTTTTTTTCTCGGAATTAAATTTTTTTTAGCAATCAAACATATCAATTAGAAACCGCCAAATGGTGGCAGATATTCTTAAAGGTATAGGATCTTTGGCCTCGTATCTACTTCGCCCAAGTCCTTACGGAGGTATGGAAAATAAGGTGAATAGCTTAATTGCAGCTATAAACTTTGTATCACGGAAGGTTTACGATCTTTTTAAAATTATTATATTAAACACAAATGAATTTGATGGTAAGTTCCAGTTAAGCTCAAGACGGATTTGTTTACCATTTTTATAACAATTATTTGAATAGCTATGGAATATCAACTTTTGGAAATCATTTATGAGTGTGGATACGTGTTCGAAAAATTTGTAATACTTATTACAATGCGATTGCAATTTGAAAATGTGTTTCACTACTACACAGGAATGCTAAACAATATCTTGTCATCATTAAGAAGTACTCTTAAACAATTCGAAGATGAAAAATTTATAGACGACTTTATTCGATTCACTAAGTGTGCACTAAAATGTTATAAAAAATATCAACGCTATCTTCAGAAAATATTTGTAAGTACAAATTTTGTTAAATTATGATACCAGAAAATCACGATGATTTTACCACGAATAACTGATGTGCGGCAATACTGTCGTGCTTTAAAGTACTGCCATGTTTCATAATCCGACAAAAAATGATAAAATTTTGAAAACACTACAGACACCCGAAAATACTTCAACAGGGATTCAAATATTATTGAATACTATTTCCACATACGTAGAATATCATGTACTCGTTTTCACCGAAATAATCAATGCTGAAACTCCAATTGACAATATGTTGGGTGCTTTGGATGAAGTTAGAAGTAAACTTCTTGAAACAAACACGGCGATAATTGATATTCTGAAATCAAGGACGCCCGAAAATGATAAGGGTAAGATCAAATATTAAAAAGATGATAATCACATTAAAATTATCGTTTAAACCTTTTAGAAGAACAGCAAATGATGTACCATAGCTGCTCTTTTTTTGTGGAAACTACGCAAAATTTACTCATCATTTCAGAAATTGGAACACTGTTCAGGTTTTCCGATTTCTAATTGCCACTTTGTAATTTTAATGTAAATTGACTTCACGATCATAAATTGTTGCAGAGCCAAATAAAGAAAAAATTTTAATTGTGATTTATTTTATTATTTTAATTACGATTGTAAAGATTTATATTATTTTTGAGGTTTCCCATATAATGTTGCACACATTGAATTTTGTTTAGTGGCATAAATATAGCGTATAGATGACCATCACCATATAGAAAAATTTGAAATCAGTTTAAAGATTCGAAAATTTTCAGGTTTCAAAACATTTCAGTTCCTTTCAATATTTTCTGCTATTCATTTCATTCAGTTTTTGTAAACTAAAATAATAAGGTAAATAAAAACTAATAAACTACGCAATAGCTGTTCTATAGGTTTATTTCAAATACAAAAGTTGAGTTCTATGGGGGAGGGGGAATTTTTTCTTGAAATTCCAAAAATAATTATTAAGCATCATATTATGTAATACTTGAATAAACAAAGATTCGTAATTTTAAAATATGTAAAATATTATATTAGGAAAAAAAAATCAGGATGATTCTTGGTTAGCTTTCAAAATCAGGAAAACTTATTTTTCCCCTCTTTTGTGCTTCCACCCAAACCTACTTTTTTAATATTAAAATTGGTTTATTGGAAGTGTGGAAATTTATCGCACATAATCAAATCCTTCAAGGTTAGTTTAAACCATTTAAAACTTTATCCACTGTGTTAAAAGTTAAAAACTATACAAGGCGAAGTGTAATTGTGAAGGATTGGATTTAACATGTTGTTTAAAACTGAGCCAAAAAGTAATGCTCTAAAAAAATATACAGTAGTATCGGAATGTATTATTACAAGTTATCAGCATCAGGTGGAAGTATTTCAAAGTTTTAGCGAAAACGATTATGTGAAAAAGCAACTAAACAGAGATGCTTTCTGCGCCACAGTTGATTATCTACGTCAGGATTTAATGAATATAACACATAGCCTAAAAAAGAAATTGGTAAGTTTTTGGTTTTCACTTAGCGTTAGAACTCATTGTTTTCTCAGAATTTGTATAAAACACCATATTATGAAGAAGAGAGGCTAATATTAAAAACTTATGTAAGTGACTTATCTGACATATCCATTTTACTTGGCGAATCTGCTGAACTCGATATTGAACGATTGATTGATAAGATAAGAACGACGGAGTATGTAATATCACAATCCATTATCGCTCTTCTCGAAAAAATTTCTTCAGTCACCAATGAAGTAGATAGTAAGTTGTCATTATTCTAAATTCGAAATTTGTCCTATCTTTAATTTTTTTAATATTATAGATATTCAGTATAAACTTTTGGATATTGTTTTTGAAACACAGTATGCATTGCAAAAATTTATGATATTTACTGTAACACATTTGCAAGTTAAAGATTCCTTTAGTAAATACAAACAACTAAGCGAACAAGTAGTTTTGCGACTTAAAAAAACCCTTCTTGAATTTAAGGATGAAATATTTATGGACGAGTTTATCTATTACAGCAAACGTTCACTTCAATTTTTATATAAATATTTGGTTCACATTATGAAAGTTAAGGTCAGTATACAATTTTTTAGAAGGACTACAGAATAATTCATCATCATAGTATCCGTTTCCATTCCATTTGAACTGGAAATCTTTCTAAGCCATTTCGCGAAGTGGATTAAAACTGCTCAAATAATCCTTCGTGTAATTTATCCTTTCCAATAGTAACCAGAATAGCTTTCTTCATTTCTTCTTTACAATAAAAAACATAAATAATGATAGATAGAAATATCTTCTTCTTCCTTCCACATGGTTTTCTTTTCCCTCTCCATACCTTTCTGTGAACTTAAAATTTATCTTCAGGATCGACGTTCTAAAATTTTGTCTTTACATATTCAAGACTATTAATGTTTTCTTCTGTTTGTTGCATATAGTGAAAGTTCATCATTCATGAACTTATATTCTTCTTTGGTTAAGATGTTTTCATGATATTGGATATCTTCTTGCACATTATTGATCATGTTTTCGCATCTTTTTTTGCTATTCCCATTAATAGACTTTCTTCATTTTTTTCTCTTCTCCAGTAGATCTTAACTAGAGTTTTTCTAGAATCTATCCGATTTGTAAATTATTTTCCATTAATTTCCCTTCCTTTGACTTATTTCAAGATTCCCTTAATTATTTCCTTTTATATACCCACAAATCACGATAAAATTTTGAAAATTCCACAGGAAAATGGAAAACCATCCGAAGAAGTTGAAGAATTACTTTCCATTTTTTCCAAATACATAATATATCAGATATCCATTATATCCAAAGCACTAAATTCAGAAAGTCCAATTAACAACATATTGAGTGTTTTTGATGACTTTGAAAGTAATCATTTAACCACGTTGGAGGAAATAATTAAAACCGTGGAATCAAAGACGACTGGTAATGGTGAGTAGAGATCTTAAAGAAAGATAATCATTTCTATAATATCATTATTTCAATTTTTTAGAAACCAATGGAATGATATATCACGTTGTTTTATTTTTTACGGAAGTAATTCAAAATATAATAAGTATTGAAGATTTTGGAAAAGGTTTCAGGTTTTCTAATAAATAATAAGCAATATTTTAATGTAAATTGACTTAAAGATAAAAATTTTATTGCCAAATATACAAAATTTATTAATTTTGACATTGATATCCGCTAATGCCTACAAGAATTATTGAAACCTTGCAAGAATTAAAAAGATACAAAATTAGAAAGTAAAGCAATGAAAACTTTCTTTTATTTTCAAATTTGAAATCCGAAGTTACTGCCAATAATATAAAATTTATAATTTTGATTTGTTATATAACAATAATAATAGATCATTTTATCAAAATCACCCTTAGCGGCCCCCCTTTCAAGGTTTCTAAAAACAAATTTCGGCTTTCTAAATAAAATGTTAAAAATTTGAAACCTTGCGTTCCCGTTTTGGCTAAATTTAAGGTTTTGAGATTTTTTTCGGAGGATGGAATGTCAAAACCGCGTCGGTGCAAAAAGTTAGCTTCCCATCAGTGGTCGAAGAGTTTTGTTGATAAATATATTTATATTAATGATATTTGATTTATGCCAATGCAATCCCTCCGCTCCGTAGAGGCTTCATTGATCCTCATTTTGATATAATGTAACCTTTAGCCATCGCGTTAGTAAAAAACATTGTACTATAAGTGATAAATCCCGGTAGTTAAACTTGTGAATTTTGTAACAAGAAACTTATGCGCCAACAGCTTGATTTTTTGCTTACCTTGTAATGTGTATTGTTATTATTTATATTAATTGAACATATTATTAAGTGAAATAGTTAGTTTCAAGTAACAACAAAGCAACAATGTAGTACGAAGATGCATTCACAACAAATTAACAATTAAAGTTAACGTTTCCACTTATTCTATTAAAAACATAAGTTGTAGTTGCTTTGGCGCTTCCTCCTTGTGGTGGGTTTTGCACCACTCAATAAAACTATTATATTTTCGCCTGAGCTTCGTCAGAGCCAACGTTGACTTCGGTGAAAACTCTCTGCTACAAATGTTACAATAATTAACAACCGAATGGTAGCTAAACCGTAAAGGTGCGTAAATATCGTAGGATGGTCAGAATGTAACGATAATAAAATTACCGATGCGCATGAATGGATACAATACAACGTTCTCATACCCCAACAACCCAAATTGCAAATAAAAGATGACGTGGTTAAAATTGGTGTAGTGGTTAGTTCGCTAATGGAAATAGTTGAGAGCGACGACGTGGGATGTCTGTTTTCTCCAATTTTCCATTACTTAGCTTGTCAATTTTTCCGGTAGGTTCCAAGAAAAAATTTTGAATAGCGAAAACGATTTGTCTGTTACTGTGGAGCGACTGACATTATGCAATCAACTTAGCGCTTTGAATTATTCCGAATTGGAAGCGTCAGTTCATGAGGCCATTAACGCAATAAAAAATACTCTTAAAGGCAAATTTTAGACAAAAATGTTGCTCATTGCATCAGTCATAGCATTCAACACTTGCAAAAATTTTGAATTATTTGCGAAAAGTGGTAAGTGAAAGACCGGATTAATGATATTGAGTAAATGTAAGTATTTTAGACCCAAACTGAAAATTACACAGGAAACATGAAACAACTGCATTCTGTTGTGCAAGAATGTGGAGGTAACTACATGACCGATCTGTTAGAGGCGGTTAAAGAGGTAAAACCTATCAAAAAGCTGTTATATTTTATAGACAATTGTCATAAAAACATTGAGATTAGATGTAAGGCAATTTACGACATCGTAACCATGGTAAATTCAGACAATTCAGATAAATCAGTTTCTGATGGAATAAACCATCTCTTGGTTGGCATGTTCATAACATCTCTTAGCTCCATGCACTTATTTAGCCGTAGCCTTAATAATGCAACTCTCTGAAAGTAGATATTTCGACAATTGCCTACTTGTAAAGAGAGTTTTTGAAAAATTTTGTTTTTAATTTTGGTGTTTAAAAATTTTATATTAAAATTTAAAATAAGTTTACTATAATTTACATAATCTTTCGAGAAATTAAATTAAATTGCCAAAATAATATGTTGAAATATTAAAAGTTCCTATGAAAATATTTAACATACATCAACATACAAATTATAAAACTTTTGTGTAGGCAAAAATTGAAAAACATAGCATATCGCTTAATAGTTTAACATTTCGGGGTGTAATAAATACAACAAGTATAGAAAGATAAACATTTTGATAACTCTGTTTTAAATAATGAATTAGAAGTTTTGTTTTCATTTTTGCTCATTATACAATGAAAACGCTAAAATGTTTAATTTTGGTCTAACGAGCTAAATGGTATACCATTGCTTATGTTTCAGAGAACCAAAAATTTTTTGAAAAGACCAAATTAAAAAATTAACCATCAGAAATCGCAATTGTTTTGGCTTCTCGACATACTTAAATATTGAATTAGATTGTCTTTTCGATAACGATCTCCATTTTCCAAAACAATTGAAATTTCTTGTACTATAATTTTGAATATTTTCCTAAAACAAGTTCGTAATAAAAAACGTTACAAGACAACCCGAAAAGTCATAAATATTAAACAAGCAAAACCAACCTGTGGGATAAGCGACTAACACTGAGGTCCAAGGTTTGACCTTGTGGGCTGGGGACTTGGGGACTCGCCGAAAGATGCGGACTGGCGGCAGCTTGCGGACTTGCGCCCACTCTTTGACCCCCGTAATGAGGAGAACTGTACGCCACCTAAAATTAAATAACCATATGCAGTTTGTTATGCGAGTTAATTATTCACCAGGTGTGGTGAACGCGGTTTCGACTTGGTTACTTTTTCATACGTTTTAGAAATTTATTAGTTAGTATGATACTAACCTGTGGACTCGTGGTTGTTACACTCGACGTGGAAAGGTCGATTACTGTGCCACCAGGTGAAGTGTGTGGACCTTTGATTTGAGCTTGCGTTGTGGCTATGCATTTCACGGATAAGTTAATTGCGGAAAACCCCATCGGAAGAGGTCCCGTTGCGGCGTCATACTGGTACATCGGTCTAAAAGTTTACAATCAATTTATTTTGTTAAAAACGCGTTCTTGAACTTACCGAGGATATAATGGACCTGTCGATTGTTGATCCGGTTCTTGTTTCATCATCCCCGCTGCCGCTGCGTTTGCTACCGCCATCTGATGTTGTGCCGCGGCAACCGCCGCTTCTTGCTGATACCTCTGTTCTTGTTGCTCTTCTAGATAACCGTAAATACTTTGAGGAGGCCTCTGTGGCATGACCGATTGAGGTAAGTTACTGCATTGGTTCGTGGCGTCGTATCGTTCGAACGCCGTCGAAGTTCCCGGATCGTAAGGTCTCGTTAGGGAGGTGTCATATGGTCGGGGTCCCATTTCGCTAGGATACGTGACGGTGGGTCTCGCAATGCCTCCACTCATGGAATCGTTAATATCGCCGTAGGATCTCATCTGATGGTCGGTTCTATACATTTCGTCGGACGACATGGGCGATTGATGGTAAGGTGATCTGTGTGGCATTTGATGTTGACGGGTGTCTTCTAAATTGTATTGTGGTATGCTAGGATGCTGAGATATTGGTTGTAACTGATGATGAGGTCCGCGCGAATTCATCGCTTCCATGCTCGACATGGAGGACGAATTGGAATCTTGACTCATGTAGGGATCGTAGACGGGCCGCATGTTTGTCGGCGATCGACAGGACGTCTGTGATTCTGTTTTTGGCACAAGTAAATCGTTTCTTCCGGCCACGTTACAGCAACTACTGGAAGTGGTGACTTCTGTTTTGGGAACCTTCATGTCGGACTTCATCTCTTGAAATTTTGAATAGTAAGCGTTGTAGTTTCCCTTTGGTTCTGTTTCTTGATTATTCGATGCGGAGCCATACGAAACGAGGTAACTCGGTTTGATGTCGACGGAAGAGGTCATGGGAGTGGTTTTATTTTCAAAATTTGAGGTGAATTCGCCTTGGCAAGAGCTCACTAATGGTAAAATATTGTAATTAATTTCCACGAACTTTAGTTGCAATGTTTTGTGGGTGAGATAGAATGGGAGAGAAAGGATGGCGGCATGCAAAAATGAACTTACCGAACACGGTGCTCGGAGATTTTATGCGATGCTGGAGGCTAGTTTGGTACTTCTGTTCTCTAGCGGCTTGCTTATTAGCGGCAGCGACGGGACACCCGGATAGGCTTCTGTGCGTATTTCGATTGGAGCTAACGTGTCCTCGTCCGTTACATCCGGGGGTCGGACATTTCAGGATAGTCTCATGCATCGCCAGGACTATACCACGTCAACAGAATCCAGTCAGTAACATTGAGTATAATAATTGTGTTATTAAAGTGTTGTGTGTGTGTCGATGTGACACGATTAACAAAATAAACGAAACGAGCGGGTAGAGAGAAAATAATAAAATTCGATTAAAACATGTAGGGGGTGTTGTGTATTTTGTAATTTTCAATAGAAGCCTTAATTAGTAAAATATCACACACAATGCTTTTAAATGTTATTATACTCAATATGTGACCTGATTCTGATGCACGAATGAGGTCTTGGGGGAGATTGCATTGGTAAGCTATAAACTACGCAACAACAAAATAAAAATAAGATGCTCTCTACCCCGCAAAATAAGCAACATGAATAAACCGCAAAATTATATTATACAAACAAAATGCTATGCAAAGCTCTTGATTGATTGACATTCACGAATGACGCAATCAATCAATTATGGACAGTATCAACAAAAAATTTTAAAGTGAGTTTACAAATAACATACAACTTACTTTCTGGAGTTACTTTATCTTTACGCGGACATCCAGATAGACTACAGAAACAAATGTTAAAATCGATGATATAACAAACTACAAATGTATATGTTTAAACGCATACCTTCTATGATGAGAATAGAGTCCTGTAATGTGGCCTTGTCCGTTGCAGCCTGGCGTGGGACATTTGCTTCCTTCTAGAAGTGAAAATAAAACGACGGTGAAACTAAATCAATAATAAACTACGCGATCGTTAAAATTGCATATAATATTATTATTATTGCGTAGGTATAATATGATCGACCTGATGATGAACGACATATTGGCGTCCGAAATCGGACGGAGCCAAAGTATTAGATGTTAAATTTTTTTTTAATTTGACAGAATGTCGTACAACATATTTAGTGAATTGAAGATATTGAAGTTTGAAAAGTTCGGTTGGTAATTTGTTACCTGCAAACGAAATAAGACGGGTTAGATTCGAGTAATTTCATTTAGAAATATGGAAACCAATTCGGTTTAGTTATGAATGTAGGGAGACGAAGCGTTAATTAGCATCTTTAGTTCTCTCTTTAATGACGTTTACGAGAATGACGGTATCAAGAGACGTCACAGACGATGTGCCGCGACGCCGGACAACATCTCTGTTGCATATTCAATAAGGAATTTATATTCTGCTGTTAATGTGAGTTTAGTTGGATGTTTCGGGAAGATCAAAACGTCGTTCTTAATCATTTAAGGTTTTTTTTTTCAAGGAAGAGACTGATTTATATGTGGTATATGTCGGTTTCGTATCACATTAAGGCACACGATGAAGGATGTAGGACGTCGACGTCGCGCGTAATGTATAAACTTTATGAAAAACGAAAAAAGAAAACTCCGCCTAGTGAGTCGATTAGCCTATCCAGGAATACGGGTGGAGACTCGGGAGAAAAATCTTTTTTTGGAAAAAGAAACCGCAGCTGTGAATGGAGAGCGGGTGCGGGTGCGCGGCTACGGTCACGGCACCTGCGGACTAGCGTCGTTTGCAAAACACATTCCACCCACCCGTCGTTTGATATTTTTCAGCTCCCAATTACGTTTTAGATATTTGAGATAAAGTTTTAAACGGGTATAGTTTATTTATTATATTCTATGTAGCATTCGCACTCACGATCGTATTATAAAGAAAACGTTTCGAAAGGATTGCTAAGAAGACGCTTTTCTTATTAGGGGATGAGGTAAGAGGACCGTTTTCAAGCAAGTCACGTCGTTGTCGCTGACATGCTGGCTTATAACTTGTATCAAGTAAACCCATAATACTGCTCGTGTCGTTGGATGGCACCGAAGAGGCAGGTGACAGCTACGTGCTACGAGATTTCTGTCCTCAATTAGAACTTTTGGCGACTTATAAGTAACATTTTAGCTTACCAATATTTCAGAAAGATTATTATAATACGAAACATCGAGAAAGTTTTTTGATGCGTAATAATTACCTCTTCCAATGCTGGTGGGCGATAAAGCACCGGTTATTCGATCGTATCCTGGATTCGACATTTTTGCGGACGATTCGCTGGAAGAGGAACAGGTGCTGCTGCTACTAACGGCCGAGACGCTTGGAACTCCTTCTCGAGCGGCTTCTTGTAACGCACTAGCGGCTCTCGATCCAGCACTAACGGGTTGTAAGATCGTATACTGTTTGTTCATGGCATCTGGAGAGGCCACCGACGATTTAATATCGGAGCAAACCGTCGTCGAGTCCACTTGAGAACTACCTTCCGATTTTAATTGAGCAATGTTGACCGTCGATTTTAGCTTTTCTTCGTGCGGAATCGAAGTGTTGGGGGTTCCTAATGCCGAATAACCGACGAAAGTCGCTTCCTCCGGATACGGACCCAGAGGCGTCAAACCCAATTTTTGCGTTTTATTCGAATCGGTCTGCGGTGGCCTAAATGCAGAAGTCGCCGAGAAGGGCGATACGGAAGATGTGACAGGGCGAGGAAATGAATGATAGAGGGACTGTGTTTGAGTAGCGCCGGGATCGTCTGAAGAGTATTTGGAACGCTTGACGTCTTCTATCTCCTTTTTCTTATTTTTTGAGTCTAATTTATCATCATTAACATCGTCCTTGTCGGCAGCTGCTTCGGACATATCAATTTCTAATTCGTTTGAGGAATCGTCCACCAATTCGTTAAAATCGGGTGGTTCATAATGAGACGTGGGTTCGCTTCCTTTATTTTGTTTACTTTTCGCTTTAGTTTGGGCTTGTATCGAGACGCATTCGCTATCGAGTTTAATTAAATTATCTAATTCGTATTCTTTTATTTTGGAAATTTTTTTAGTTTTTGATGATTTGTCTACTTCTTCGTGTGGATCGCGCAAAGTTATGATGTCTTTAACGGAACACGCGTTATCGCTACTACTACAGTTCGACGAGGAAGAGGGTGATAATTTAAGGTTTCCTTTTTTTTCTTCGAACAAGTTTTCGAAGGCAGGTGACTCTTCTTGTTTATTGTAGTTGGACCCCCTGGGACCGGGCCAACTACCGGATAAATTTTTAAGGGCAGCTTCGGTTTCTCGTATTAACGTTTCGCTGGCGACGTTTTCGTCCTGCGAAGGAACTGATTGACCTGTTTTTAAATTCTTTTTGACCGGACTGTTTGTGGCGGAAGTGGGAAGCACTCGCTTTTTTTGCGGTAAAATCGCTTGTTTCGGAGAATCGGATTCGCGTTTCAAATCGTCGAACGACTTTTTTCTACGTTTATCGTCTTTCAAATCACATATATCACTTGCTTTTGTACTTTTAGCGACACTAGTCATACTTGAACTAGAAATCTGTAATTGTCCTTCTAAACTTCGTTTTTTTAATTGCGGAAATCCGACTGTGCGATTTGATCTGAAAAGAAAAACAAATTGTAAGAAAATTACTGTGTTTGCATTTTTAACTGTTAGATTTTATCTAATCGACAGTGGATCGTTACAAATGGATAAATGATGAAGCACATTACAATCGAAATGCACTATAAGTCACACTAATGATCACAATCAAAGGCATTAGCTAAAGCACGCATTAAAGCCGGATAATTTTCTTTTTATTTAAGTTTACGCATCTAATAAATTGAGCTATAATTGAACTAAAAGTACGATCCAAAAATGTGGATACTAATGTGGATAGTGACACAAATTCGCCCGGGGCATCGAAATAA
Source organism: Lycocerus yunnanus (assembly GCA_036346125.1). Taxonomy (NCBI): domain Eukaryota; kingdom Metazoa; phylum Arthropoda; class Insecta; order Coleoptera; family Cantharidae; genus Lycocerus; species Lycocerus yunnanus. Next base: position 3,339,361 of record JARFIX010000017.1, read on the forward strand.
ACGATAAACTCACGGCATTAGATGTTAAGTAAGTGAAGCCTAAATTAGTGATTATAATGTTGACCGCAAACTATCGAGGTGGCTTACACTATTACCATCACTCTTGGCAGCTTCGGTCGAAATCCACCCGCTTCTGCAAGATACAGATAGCTAAAGTAAGGACTATCCGGCATCAGGATATACTTGCACGATAAACCACTTAATCCCAATCTTACTCTAAGCAGCACAAGTTTAGAACATCACTTTTCTTTTAAAAGAGATTTCGAATCAAAAGGTCGACTTCCAAATCCGTTTGAATTAAATCATTTAACTGGGGGAGTTTTTTGTTTGCACCCTTCGTTCTTCTTTACTCCCTGCAGATGGTGTTACCGACAAATTTTCCCAGTTTGAAAAATTTACTTCCACTTAAAAGGAAATCTACTAAAATTTTGACAAAGTGTTTTTCGGACCCAACACTTTTGGTTTCTGTATTGTACGTATCCCTTCGTGCTTTACTGTTCAACCTGATTAAAAATTTGAAATGTTATTCATAAAAGTAATTTGAAAAAGAGTAATTTGAAAATTGCTTTATTTGTATTCTTCACAGATGTGTTTGACGATGATAATTTGCATAATAGCAAACTGAAATTTTGAAAAATTTATTCCGAAATATATTTCGTGAACCAAAAATAAGAAAAAATTTTTAAATATTAAACTTCCTTCTTTATTTTGTTTAAAAATTATTTGTTTTATATTTAAAACCAAATTTAGACATTTGTAGAATTTTATTTAATGCCAGAATAAAACTACGAAAACTGGATTGTTTAGTAAAGAAATGTTAAAATAAAGGTAAAATAATATTCATTTTATCAATTCTTTATTTTATTTAAAAAAAATTTTTCTTCTTGAAGTTTTCACATAGAAAACATTAACGTAAGGTTTTAAAAAATTTACATTTTTTGGTATCTTAACGGGGATTTTTACAATAAATTTTGGCTTTCTAAGTTTCACTAAAATCGGTAAAAAATAATTAAAAATATTGTTTTTGAAAACCTTTAAATTTAGAACAGAAAAGTTAAAATTCCCGAAAAATAAATTTATTCTGCTTTCTTTGTCGTTAATTTAATTTAATTCTATTTATTTAACGAGTTTGAAAAAATTTCATAAAATTAAAAGGAAATTCACTAATAGAAGTTTGAAATTACCAACAAAATATTTGTTGGATCAAAACACTCGGTAACCCGCATCATAAAAGTGTTTCCCAACCACGAAAATCAATTAAGAATTAGAAAAATAAATATTTGAAGAGAGAAATTCAGCCCAATTTTAAAATTCTACAATCTAAGCTTGGTTAAAACATTTTAGTTGCCTCAAAAAAAATAGCTAAGGGGAAAATTATGGAATTTCTAAGTTTTTATCGAGATTCTCGATACTTTTTTTCTGTATTTTTTTCAACATATATTTTTTGCTACATTTTTTCAATATTTTTTTATAAATAAAAAAAATTTTATTACAGAACCGAAAAAATAATTTGAAAAATTACCTTACAGCCTGAAGCATATCTTAATATAAAGTAAAACCATGGAACGGAAACAGTTTTTAACGAAGTATTTCAACACTTGTAGAAATAAATTTTGAAAATAACAATAAAACAGCAACAATAACAATTAAATGATAAAAAGACACATTTATTGCACTATAAAGAACACAGCATTTTAGAGTTCACAACCACATTAATTTTGTGAGAAAACGCCGGATTAGCATTTCATGTGTCGAAAGCTCCCTTTAACAGTACGGAAATCTCACGCACACACGCGAGTTCAAACAGAACTATCGTGCGTAAGGAACACGCACAGCGCTGCAACTGCAGCAGGAGAAATATCAGGAATAGCAGCAGGATTACTACATAGGAAAAGGACTAAAAGCTAATGCACGCGCGCGCGCACACTAGAAGAATGCAACTTTGGTAGTGTGGTGGACGCACCCCTTGTATTAGGGGTAGCTGAGACAAGGGTTGCTTGTGCTTTATGTTCTTTCCTTCTGCTACCGTAGATTTAGTTCAATATTAAAGCATAAAATGAATTAAAACCGGCATTAAAACTAAGGTAGGAGCTATAAAATATTAAAAAAAATTTAATTTCAACAGGGGGATAATGTTGTGTGTGCCGAAAGATTTATTTAGTTTGAAAAAAACTAAATTTATTTAATTTTTACTTCCACAAGATCCACTACTTCGCCAAAGGGTTGTTTCGTATTAATTCGACCCCGTTGTTATACAAAATCGATTAAAAAGATCGTAAATTTAGTTTTTAAAAAACAAAACATAAAAAAACTTTTGCTAATTTAAAAGTACATAGTCTGGTCGACGACCTACCTCACAAAAGTTTATTTAACTAGTTCGCACAAGTTAGAAAGAGAAAGTACAAAGAACGTAAGTGTAATTTGTGTCGACAAAGTTTTGGTCCAAGTTAGCACCAGTTTGAAATTAAAGTTAAACTTTTTATGGTCTGGCATGAATTTTGTAAAATCGATATTGTTTACATTTTCACTGTGCCCCACTAACAACCTGCGTATATGACACTCACGAGAACTATAAAATTATCAAGCAAAATAAACGAGTTAAAAATATAAAAATTCATTTGAGTTAAATTTTGTAGACCCACTTTTTGAATTTTCCCTTGTTTTTTAGGGGTGAAACCGGCAACAAGCAGCTCACGTCAGTCACTTGGCATTACGGCGCTTCACAAACACACGGTTTAATCTTTTTTAAAGAGGCCAGGGTTTAGTTTGCTAATTAAGAACCATTTAAAACGTCATTTTTCTGTTTGCCCTTTTTCGGTTTAATTGTATTTAATTTTTTCAACTTTTTAACCTAAATTAAATACCCTTGTCTTGTATTATTGTACCTTGTTATTTTAAAAATCGTTTTTTCATTTAGCTTCGGACAACGACACAACTAACTGATAGGTTAAAACGTTAAAAAATGCAAATACGCTTTTGTCGTTCAATTTAGAAAATTAAATAACCGCACGATTATCTTGTTTCGATCCGATGCGATGTGTTTGATGCTCAATTTGTTGTAAAAATTCACCGCGTTTTTCTTCGATTGGCCATAACTATTTAATTAATCTTCTTATTAGCGTGCTGACATTTTAACGCCGTCTATATTTTTAATGAAAATTTAATCAGAATTCCAAGCTGTCAGTGCATGAAATGTGTGTAAAAGTGTTCAGTTTTCATTTCCTCCGACAAGGGTTGCTTAAGGGTGCATGTGAGCATAACAGCAGCCTGTCTGGACTCGGTTTGAATTTTAAACTCGACATCGGGCAAGGAAAGGGGATATGTTATAATGGAATGACCGTCGCAAGGGAGAATACTGTGACAAGGCAACTCATTCCATCATATTAAAAACAAAAACAAAAATAAATTTTTATATCGCGGTAAAATGCGAACGCTCGTTTGAGAGTTTAGCTAAGCAATTTTTTCAAGTGACGAATGGGAATCTCGCTTCCATTCTCGTCCGCAAAAATGCGGATTAGTGGGTTAATTAATTGGTGGTCTTCCACACTTGCAAGATAAAGGAGACGTCAACGCTTGGACAGAACAGATTGAAAAAAAATTCCCTTCCAAAGCACTTTCTTATGAGACGTCGAAATTTTCTGCGACTTATTCGCATACCGTCCATGCGGCTCTGATTTATCGGACCGACGTGATATACCGTGTGATATATGAACCCCAACAGTACTAGGAAATCCAACATATATTCGATATCTTAGGTCGATCTATGAACCCGGTCGTAAATATATCCAGATTTATGCCATGTTTTACCTACGCGATATGCGAAATCCGATTGACTCTTCAAAGTTTTCTAATTATACAAACGTCATTCAAAAATCGAATTGTGATTTGTGTATTTGCCGAAAAGCTTATTCTGAGCTTTTATAAGGTATAAGCATTTTTTAAAGCCGATTCGAGTACAAACTTTTCCCGATGGTAGGTATTTTAATTAAAAAGTGCAATTTCCGCAAACATACCTGTTAGTATCAGTCCCGTAATTTTTTTCATTTTGTTTTCTCACTTAATATTACCAATGCTTAGAAAATTTCAAGTCCGGCGGCAACCTTTTTTTCTTGCGAAAATGGATTTGAGTAAATCTAAAACATGGGAAATGGTTTAAAGCAAAATTATGAAAACCGCAATTTTGTTTTGCTTTTAGCAGTCAGGTATGGTTGGTATTAATGCTTATTCGCTATCTTGTGACTGCGCTACGTGACATATTGCCAACGTACAATAAAAACGAGGTATCATTACAAGCAAATGCATAAATACTGAGTCGCATTTGCCTATAAAGCGCTAAAGAAAGACGAAGGAAAGGAAACCGGCAAAACTGATGACTAATTTGTCGAAAGTCTCATTGGGGGGCGATAAGAAGTATGCGGAACAGTGCCATGTGCACACTGTGTTCAAGTCGCCATGTTGTGCTGATTTACGACCTGCGGTGGGATGCTCACCTGACGTTTTCTTATAAAGCCAAAATTACTCTTTAAGTGGTCTTTCTGATTATTCTACATTTGCACACCAAGTTATTGATTGAAACGAACAGATATTCCACCTACTACCGCTCGGAAAATTGAAAACAAAAATTTAGTTTTGGAAAAAAAACTTCTCTCGCGGATAGTCACTCCCTCGGAGCGATTTGCTTTTTCATTTTTCAAAAGGCGGGACTACAATAATTTTAGTGGCAACGACAAAATCGTAACTAATTGAATTTCGAAATTGGGTCAAAGTCGAACCATTTCCTGGTTTCCAAAAATTTTAACATTAACCCAGAGTTTATCAAAATCGTCCTGCAGAGTTTGAGACTACTGACCGACTAATTACATCAAGATAATGAAAATGAAGGAATTTCAACGAAATTCAAACTAAATGATCGCGAATTTTTGAATCGAGAAAGTGCACGTAATTGGGTTTTGTAACTTTCAGGAACAACTAAAAGTTTATTTTGAAGGATTTAAGAGGTCACGATTTAACTATCAATTAAATCTAGCGCATGGCACAGAAAACACCAGTAACCACGGATACGTTAGTCTAACGTTTTTTACCAAATAATTTCTCGTTTTTCAAAAGTGAGCGTTTTCGAGCGTTTGACAGGCAGTTATTTGTCGTTGCTTCGAGCAACACACGAGAATTTTTGGAACGCCCCTTTTTTAACATACGTCACTACATACTACCCAGTTATATTCTTGAAGAAATAGGTAACTTGGCATTAAAGATCACAGACCAATGAATGTTCAGATTATTTAGATGAAACATGACTTTTGATCATTTTAAGGACTACTCTTTATTATGCTAATCAATTTTTTTTAGTCGTTCTTGTACCCTTAATTATATGATCTACAGTATAAGATATGCTGTGGAGAACCATAATAGTTTTATGGTTCAGAATCTCTAGGAAGTCACCCATGCAAGTGCGAAACACCGCGCCCTTGGATACAAACTCTTATAATGAGAACCTTAGTACTATTTCGATGTGTTGGGACGTTTTTTAAATAGAAAGTATATCCAAATAGTCAATTGGAGTTGAACTGCGAACGCATTCAAAGTATTTTAATTTTGAATTTCACATCCGATAAATTGCAGTCTTTTATTTTTCTCACTACATGAACTAAGAGTACGTCGAACACAAGTCAGCCGTAATAATTTAAGGAGCATCTACTTGAAAGTATTAGCATATACTTCAAAATGTATTTCATTTTAAATTTATTTTAAAATCTTGCAATAGAGTGAAGTGGAGGTTGAAACTTTCAGAAATCGTCCTTACTTTCATGTGGAAGTCTTGAGAAAAATATTTAAAAAAAATTATCTAACAAACGTAAGAAACAAAGCCGTAACAAGATAAGTGCCAAAAGGAGATAAACGATTGAGAAACTTCAATTTAAGTCGGGGAGCAGCACACCTTTTTCAATATTGCGTTCGAATATTAAAAATATATTCTTGATTTCATTTAAATAAATTTTCCAGTTAATCTTGAGTTTTCTTTATTTTATTTATTAATAGGATATTTTATTCATTTTTTGTTTGTTTACTTTCTGCTATATTTATTTTACTTTTTGAATTTACGTTCTGATACCATAGTTTCTCATAAAACTTTTTATGTTAATTTAACTCGAACTTTGTTAATTTGCGTGCATTGTTCCCCTTTCTCATATTTTATAATTTAATTCGAATCAAATCAATCACAGCATTAGAGACCTTAGCATCAGTTATCGTTAGCTATAATTTCCCGTAAATTAATTTTTTGAAAACAAAAAATTAATCAATTTGAAAGCAAGTAGTAGGCATGTTTGTTGTTAACAAGAGAATTTAAAACAATTTTTAAAAAACGATTCCATTAATTGAAGCAACTAAAAACGCTTTTCATATTTGTAAAATAAAGGAAAAACAAGTTGGTCAAAAATTAAACAACATACAAATATGAAATTTCAATAAAAGGCATTGTGTACTCACTTTTGTTCAGCATTAGCTCTTCTGATCCCTGGTCTACGTTCGTCCACCTGCAATCAAAGAGACCACATCAAGGGTCGAATGATTTAAATACCCTACATTTTATAATTATTATAACTGCGGGCATAGTGAAATACGACCACAATTTAACTAAAACTTTATCTAATAAAATATGTAATAACAAATGAGTCGCGCTATCACGCTAAGACGACAGTTTAAAAAATACAAAAAAGTTGAAAATAAAACGAACCACTTAATAAATCCATTTAAGTGTGCAGTGCAGTTACTCCAAGTTACATTAATATTTCATCAGATTTGTTTTATTGAAGAAAATCACACAAATGTCTGGAGGAGCAACGAATTTATGAAATGGTAATAAAATTTATATGATCGTGTAAGGTTACAATAATGGCTTTGTAAAACGAGTTTTATTCTTGCCTTTTGGGACAAAATCCGAGTTTATAACAACAGACAGGTTGCAAATAAAACTCGAATAAAAAGCTCCGAAAAAATAACAAATAATGCAGAAATTTGAATACCTACCAAATAAACGAGATGGAAAGTGTAACTGCTAGTTTGGGGTTCTTTTAAATTTAAGTCGGCGATTTTCGATGCGCGGTAATAAAAAATTGTCCGCGTGCAAGTGAGAAAATGAACATATTGAATGGAAATACAAGCATCGATGATAAATGTAGTGAGGAATAGTGACCATCGATCAGTTGCTTAATGGCACGTGTAGGTAAATCGAGTGTTCTTTCGAGAATTTGGAATGAAACCAAGAGATGATGTGTGATCGCTTCTCGAAACTTTCAATTTTCTAAAACGCAATCAATGAATAAAATTGGCGTACAATAATTTAACGTGTCGAATTATTACAATTATGAAGGCATTTTGACTGGAGATTTGAGTTGAAGCTGAAGCAGTACAATGCTTTAAATTTCATAAAGGCTGTCAGTGACGCGGGAGATCACGCTAACCCGCCAAAGAAGCGGGCTTCCGTCAGAACAATGGACTCGTTAATTAAGATTTCTTTTATCCCAAGTCGACGGCCCGAGATTTCAGAACTTAATCGTGAATGTGGCACACGTACAACAGTCTGACTTAACGCAATGACTTATTCGAATTAACGCAATATTTGAGATGGCTCTGCAACGCTCGCGAAAGGTGACTTCATTATTGAACGTTTACTTGAAACAGAACAAACGGAATATAAATTACAAAATGTCAGTTTTTTATTCGAAATTATTCAAAAAGAATTTTTTACCAGGGTGCTATGTGCTATACGCACTTGCAAATATAAATTTATAAATATAACTGAAAGGGGAAGAAAGCCTTCTCTGAAGGTTTAAATAAATCGAATTTTTTGTAATAACGACTAAAATGCTAAATAATGATAAACGGCGTCTTTAAAATTAGTAGCCAGCTACTTGAAAATAACAATTTAAAAATAGATTACGAAGGTAAATAGTAAACACCTGCTTTTTTAATTATCAAAAAACAATATTTAAATGTTCAACAAAATGAGGCGCAAACAAAATTAGAAAATATTTAATTGAGGTTTCTCCCCGATCTAACACAGCATAAATTTTACTAGTTTCTTTTAAATAATTCAGCAAAAATAATCACTGCAGTACAGTAAATATTTTTATAATGCCCATTTTTTCCAACATTCTGGATTTGTCTGCAGTGATTAACAAGACAGTGGCGGCAGCGGCAGATAAGCAATCAAAATTATAACGGAAAATTTTTTTTAACCCACCCAAAGTGTATTTCTTTTACACAAGGTCCTTTAAAATAAAAATAATTAATTATTATTATTAATCAAATTTTGAGCTAATTTGAAAATTTCTTTCTCTCCACTAATATCAAGTAATAATCAACAGAACAGTTTTTTGAAACAAGGCCATTTTTAAAATATAAATTACATCAGGAACGAAAGACGATAAATCCCGAATGGTCCTGAAAAATGAAATTAGCGGCTTGGGAGTATTCCAAAAATAATTCAATACCACGAAAACTAAAGAGGTATCATAAAGCTTCTACATAATTTCTAAACATTTGAAAATGAACTTTTCTAGGTTTATAAACGCTATTTTTATCATAAGTTGGTAAAATATTAGTTAATTGGGTTTTCTCTTGGGAAACATTACTGACATTATTTAAATGTCAAGTTGAAAGGTGAGAGAATAGTGACAGAGGAGCATTAATAAATTTACCAATAGTATCTAATTCCCATATTGAGAAATAGCGACCTGAACCCGCAACTAAGCCAATTATCATTCAAATTTCTACCATAGCTGTACCTTCGCTGATGATTCCAAAAACCGAGCAACAAATTTTGTTAGAATATGATAAAAACTAAAAACCTGCCGAATAAATTACTTTTTATTATTACTATTGTTAATTCTTTGTGCTATCTTAGTCAGTCCTGCAGTTTGTCCTGAACTAACTCATGATCCTCCCTCATCATCGGAGCTTAGCTGTTAGAGGGCGAAAAATAAGCGTAGTTTTTATAAACAAGTGAAAAATAAAAATACCTCTGGGTTAACAAGTTAATCAAGAACAAAAGTTCTGGTTAACAGAAAAGTGGCAACGTAAAAAATGTTTGACTCAACATCATTCCATTGCCAAAGTTAAATAAATATTTACTGTGATGCAAAAAGCTACAATGTAAAACCCATTACTTCATTCAGAGCTAAATTAATTAATGTTTGTAATTATTGGATTTGATAATCACTACGAAAAGCTTTACTTTTGCTCCTTATAAAACAATTATACTATTAAATTAAAGAAAAAACGTAAATAATAACTAAGCGAAAAAATTGACAAAAACGTGAAAAGCTGACAGACTACCGCACAAAATACTTTTAATTACAATTTTTAATTAAATTAATTTTAAAAACTAACAAGTACAATTAAACTTTTATTATATTTAAAAAATGAATTATTGTAAGTTGCCGCGTGCTTTCCCTGAAAACGCTGAAAGCACAATAAAAAATGCTACATAATTACATAACTTGCACAATTTTATAAATAATTAAATTTCCTACATTGCAATTAAAAACCCGGAATAACCAATATTTATCTTTAATAGTTTAGGCGTGGGCCATATTTACAGTCGATGATAACAACTAAAAAGTTAAAACTTCTCTTTGAATGCCTAAAATTGAATTTTCATGTAAATAAAACTACGTCAATATATATTTTTTTCTAAATGTTACGACTTAATTTACAACTGGCTTTTTAATAATATTATAATTATTTGATCATAGTTTATAATATACAAGCAATTATTTCCTTACTTATTTTAAAACAAGTAAGTTTAATTTAAGTATACAATTGTTTCTTTGAAGTTAAAGTAATCTAAATATGATAGGTAGAATGTATAGTTGTTTTATTAAAAGAAAACGGAGGGTGTGTATCTGACAGAACTCGAAGTTATAATATGCTTGCCATTTAAACAAAAAGCCTAATCTACATATATATAAAAAACTGTAACGGTAAAAATGTTAGTTTGTATCGTTCCACTTTTGTTAATTATCTAATTGTTCTCGTTATTTATTTGAAATTTACAAAATTCTTTTAATCTTGATAACTGGCTTGATCAGGTAAAAAATTCCCTATACATCTGGTGAGTATTTCATACCCCTAGACTCCCTTGTCCGTATATGTAGTTTATTTTTATTAGTAACGAACTAAATAAAGACTTCAGTGTTGGAATATTTATTAAGTCGTTTTATTAAATGAATATTTTGTGTAATAATAATTGGTCAGTTAAAATTTGTATCTAATTAAATTAAATTTATTTTTAATTTGTTTTTTTTTTTGCTTTTTGATGAAAAGTCAATCGTAATTTATTGCATCAGTTTAACGAGGATAAGATTAAGTATCGTTGGTTTATGAAGGAAGTTACGCTTTAAAAATGTGGAATATAAAAGAGATAAATCAAGTGAGACAAGACAAGTGCGTAATTTTACAAGCCTTTAATGCAATTTAACAAACATCAATCACGCCTTGTGGCTAAAGATGAACGAGAGAGGACCGATCGCGGAGAGGAAATTCTCGATCGATTGATTGGTGCGAAAACAATATGGTTAAGGGGTATTATTGTAGGAAAGCGCACCTGTGCGTTTGTGAAAAAAAACGTGAAAAAGCGTCTGCGGTGTAAAAACATAAAAGTATCGTGGTGTGAAAAGAGTGACTACAATGCTCGAGTTTAAAACAACACTGGTAATCCTCTTTGTTGATTCTGACGATACAATGCCGGACAAGATAGTATTCAGTTCACCGATTCCCTTAGTGTTTGAAAAACAACAAGAGCCGACAACTTTTTAAGCTCCACAAATAGCTATATAGCTCGCTGCTTTAAATACATTATATTCCATGGTTAATTGAAAATCCACTTTAAAGTTATGCGCTGCTACAGAATTGCAATCAACGATACAATTTCCACATTTTTAAATCTAATTTTAATGTAATGAGCGGATGCGGATACAAGAGAAGGGCGTCTGAAAAAGGAGCACGTAAAATATAGGAAAGAATGCTAATTAATTATTCCGAAGAGCTGGGCCGCCGCGGGTGATTAGCATTCTACACTAAGCTGAGGTTTGCAAACGCCATGAACTTTTAAATTCTTTAAAAAGACAGTTTTGATCATCTTCAAACTAAAAATCCAATCTTTCCCACAAATAACATTTTTTAAAACCCACCACTTGTACCTTTTAACCAAAGATGTGCACGACTATGGAATTAAACTTTAAAATTGCAATACTAATATTTACTAAATATGTCTAATTATTGATAGATACTGAGAAATAGAATTTTTTAATAAAAATATTGAGAAAAGAATTAAAAAGGAAAATAGGAATCCTAACTTGTATTGTATTTTCAATAAGCGCCTTAGGAGATTTCCACGAATAAATTGCAAATTAATCAAAGTTTGTTCTTTTTTCAAAACGTCACCTGCATCAAATTCATGACAACATTTTGATACTACGAATCAAATATTAAGCAGTAATCTATGACCACAACTCTTGAGCTACGAAAAAGGTTTTTAAACATTCCTCTACTTTAATGTAAAACTTTACAGGAAAACCTTTCGATAAAAATCTTACTAAGACGGCTAATGACTTTTAACAAACTTTGGTGGGTAGAAAAACTTTCGAGAACCGCGCACCTCCAACTTTGATTCCGTGGAATGTATCTCGCTAATACCCTTAATGCAGCTTAATGGAATATGTTCCATGTAATCTGAAATCTCTGACAAATACTGAATAAAGAAAGATGTTTCAAAATGTGTAAATTCTTAATGTAATAATTAAAGGCTTTGTTTAAATGGATTCCAATTATACTACATCTACAGATAACTTCCCTTGTATTAGATTAGATAAGATTTCTCTAATTTTTAATCTTACTTCAATCCCAAGAAAATATTTATCTGAAACCATAAAAAGTCCATTAGTTGAACCAAGAAGAGAGTTTGAGGACCCTGATTCTTCTAATATAAAGTTTTCCACCCAAAATGTATGCATGTGTTAGGGTCGGTGTAGGAAAAGATTCGTTTCTGACTTCCTTTAAAATTTTTTGCATTAGGTCCACAACTATCCTCCAGACCCTCCGAGCTGTACAAGTCTGAAAATGCAGTTTTAGCGATAATAAATGTAATCAATGGAAGAACGTTTTAAACAAATGGCAAAACCAGCAACGAAGGACGGTAAATTTAGCATGGTTATGAAAACAAAATTAACGGTTGGAAAATATTCCAAAATTAGCACAAATTAGCTGGGTATTTTAGTTAACAACCAGGGGGTTTACGGATAGAATATCTCTCATCATTACCAAGAAAACTAAAGCGGCACCATAAAACTTCTGCATTTTTTTAAAATTCATTTCATTGTGCTCATCAGTAGTGTGCCTCACTATAGTCGGTCTTTGTATTTTCTTCGATTGATTCAAAATAGGAATTATAATAATTATAGATAGTATAAACTCAAACTTGTACAGACCAAGGGGTCTAGGAAGTATGGAATACTTTCAGATAAGGATGACTATGTCAAAGGTACTACAGATTTCAACAAAATTTATTAGTAACAAATCGTAATCTCTCCGTATTAGAGAAGATGAATTTAAAGATTTAATTAAATTGTTCGATTTAATTTCTTTTTTGCCAACGTTTTGCCGACAGCAACCTCGACCGTGTATCGTTATAGCTGTTACATTAAGGTTGTAAAGGAAAAACGTTGTTGCTTAGCAATGTACAAAAACTTTAGATTGAGTTCTCTTAAGCTTGAAATTCGTGCTTCTAAACAATAAATTATAATTTGTTTAAAGTTGCCAAAAAAAATAACGTGATGTTATATTACAAATTTAATTGCGTAAAATAATAATTACAATATCAGGTAATACTAAGCATTTGATTTTGAAATTAATACGACATTGGTACATATCACTCGTCTTGAACGCGATGCTATCTTATGTAATAAAATATAAAAAGTAATAATAATTCTTCGGTGTAAGTGTTCCCGTCCATTATAATTATACAAAATTATCCCTATAATTTTATAGAAATGGAGAAACCATTGGCTCGTACTGTTCATTAATCAAAAAAAAAAAAATTCTCCTTAATGACATTTACATTAACATTTAAAAGAAAAACGCAAAAGCATTCCCCCACACGGTCAGTCCACCCCTGACCAACAATAACTACACCAATTCACATATTAATAATAATTTCCACGTTGAAATTTCGATTTCTGAATTTTCAGAGCAACAGCTTTTATGAGCTAAAACAATAATAATTTTTCTTTCTAAGATTTCTGATCTCTGAAATGACAGACGTGCTCGTTGGGTGCATTTAAATAGGTTATAAAATCAGAGGGGGATCTACATTCTGCCCATTCTTTTTCGTTCTGCATTTAAAATCCGGTTTCATTTGCGGCTAGATTGATTTGTACGTGGCCTACGCAAATATTGAAATATGCACCCCTTGTTTATTATTTTGATTGACATGTTTGAAAGACTAATTTCGATATTAAAAATGTTACGAGCGCCGTTAGTCGAGATACCTTTTGTAATGCTTTATTAAAAAATTTTGATTAGCAATTTTCCTCCACGAAATGAAAAAATAATTACGCTGCTCTTACATCTTAAGACGTTAAACAATCTGATTATTGGGCCATTGATTCGAGTAATGAAGATATAAATTTTACACAAAACGTTCCGTTTCGATTCAAACAAGTGGAGACTAAATTAATTTTGCAATTAATAATATTTTGTACTGATGTGGCTGCTCTGGTTCAATAATCGATGCCCTCCTTTGTATAGCACAAAGTTGAATATATTAGAAACGATGAAAGGTTAACAAAAGGTGGTGAGCAATGAAGCAATATTTCATTATAACGAAATAATTTTCTCAAATGTGTGGTTTACCGCGAAAATTAATTTTTTCCTTTTTGACCATAAAACACCTAAGTGCTCAGCTAAAATATTGACAGAGTAACGAATTGCTAACCCATTCCGACCAGTGATGGATGATATATTACGTGAACCGCAGTTCATGATGACCACCTGTTGGATGACACATTCATATGATGCACACGCACAACTTTGCTGACACAAATTGAGGGTTGTCATTGAGGTATTTTGTTTCTTGTTTATTTTGTCACGTTGTACTCGCAGTATGTCACTTTCTATTTGGTTTAGATAAACATAAATTTTGTAAAAACAAAAAAACCATGTCGTATTTGCGATTGGATCAGATTTAGCAAATAAATGACATAAAACAGTTTTCTTTATCAAAAAATAGTATGTAAGTCAAAGAAATAAAACAGAAGTCATTATTATTCCTATTACTTAAGTTTACATTAATTTGGGATTATCTTTAAATACCTAAAATTTACTATTAACCATTATGTTCAACAAAATCAATCAAAATCCTTAGCTGATGCAAGTGAAGACTCTAGATATTAGGGAATATTCCAAAATACATCCTCTAACGATGCTGGTCTATGTTTGGATGTTGGTACAGTTGATTCAGAAGGGAAGACAGTTTTTTCTAAACGAACGCTAAACATAAATAATGTATCTTAAGATAAGTATGTCTTCCAAGACGGACATCCAACTAATGGACTACTGCCCTGTACAAGAAGACGAGTGCTCACAGCGAAACAATTAAAATAACAAAAGGGAAACGAATTTTATTGTATTTCATTGGCATATGATTACTTTGGATATAACATTTGTTGGGGTAAAAGTTACAAAGGCAATGGAAAGATGAATTACTGTCTCAGATGTTTTACGATACTCGCTAGCCACTTGTGACATAAGAAGAAAAAGAAGAAGAAGATTATATCTGGTTGAAAGATATTTCATATTCCCTAGACCTCCGCTCCGGTCCGTAAAAAGTTTGAGCTGAGTGCTTCTTTGATTATTATTCCGACTTAGAACTCATTCCAAGAAATTATATTGGGTGGCTGGTTCGACTTCTTCTTGCTGCCATTTTTCCAAAATTATGAACAATCATCTAGAGCAAATAATAATGACATTACAACGTATTGCCCTAAAAATAAACTGAATTAAACCGAAGGGTCTGGCAGATATTAATTTGGCAAGTTTTATTTTATCGGTTGAGTTAACCTCCGGTTAACCCCCTCCGATTTCCATTTTTATTTTAATTGTTGACAAATTCCCCAGATTATTTGAATTAATTTTAAATTACTTCCTAACCAATAATTCTATTTTTCAGAACCATGGGTAAACTTGAGGGTCCATCGTTGTTGGTCTCGCAGTTTAATTTTCCATTGTAAAAAAAATCGTCTATCAATCACTCTCTAAATTTTTTATCTATAATATTTTAGTGTGATTAGGGGCATTCCATGCCTCTTCCCATTTTCGGTTTCTAAAACTGGCTCTGAAACTGTCTTTATAGTCCTAAATGGAAATAATCATTAATGTTAGCACGCACCTCAAACCTCTACAGACTAAGGGATTTGGGGGGTATAAAAAGCCCAGTGCCGCAACTAGATAAAGTGGAAAGATAAATCTAAAAATATTTAACATTCTATGGGTCTATTTCAAGAACACTTGGTTATGGGGCGGGTTATACTTCCTATTGCCTCACTTCTAGCTGTGGCGGTAATAATGATGATAATAACTCGTACATCGTCGGCCGAGTACAACAATAGGGGAGAACACTTTTGCAAAACTTCAACAACATAATTCAATTTAGGCCGCCAGTTTGGATGTGTCAGGATATCAAGGCAAATAATATATCTTGATATCTTGTTTCCAGAGTTCCAAGGTTAGATAAAAAAAAACTATGGAATCAACTCTAAAAATCACAACTCATCTATCCCGTCCAGTATGAAAATCTCATATTTTCCCCTTATCTTCTATTTTATTAATCTACTTACTTTTTTCTGTTTTTTACTTTCTAAACTCATGAATAAAATCTCTGATTGTCAATAGCGAACAGTGGAAATTATTAAATTTCGGAAATGTTTAGCACGAAACGAAGAAGTGCCTAATTTTACTAAAATTTTCATCGACTCCGCGTATTTTTATAAGGAATTCATTACAGATGCAAAATTTTTGATTCATATTCAAAAATTTATACTTCATTTTCCCACTAATTTATTCAGTATTTAACGGTTACCTCCTTTCGAATTTGTTATTTTTTGTTGTGAAACTTTTTTCTCACGCAAATTACCGTTTTTCTAATAGAGAATTTAGTTTTAGTTTTTAAAAGGATTCTATTGTGAGAAAGCCATTTTCTTAATGCGTCACATGGTTCAATCAAAAAGGATTTATTTAGAAAGCTTTGCTTCGAGCCGGATCGTGTAATTTACTATACATTTGAGGTGAAGTGGGTAAAATGCACGTACTAATGTATCGTTTACATTGATTATCAATCAGGATGTTTATGGAGGATAGAAAAACTTGGAGAAAAATTTGAAAAATTTCGTAGATTTGCAATTCGTTCCCTTGCGAGTTGATCGCTAACCTATAAAAATAGTAATAGATGCGCATCTGGGATTTTATTGGATGGAAATATTAGAATCTGAGTGACCAAGTACACCCAAGAGTCTTTTCCATTTTCTTTCGGAAATGTATGACGTGTAAACAGTAAAGTTCTTATTTCGTTATTATTACAAAATCGCAACACGAAAAGTTTACTTTAAAAAATTACGAGATTTACTGTGGAAATAAATAGAAAAAGTACCGCGACGCGTTTTTCAAAGTCGTCTGTATGCTCAACTTTATCTGAGGAATCGTCATCTGGTACTAAACCCCTAATCCGACTGTGACATCCTTCTCTCATCAGTCTTAGCACATATCACATTACCGTTTGGATTTTTGCATCGATCACAATCGTATACATACGAGAATATACTTTAAATGCGGGGACGGATTTTGGATTTAGTAGGCAAATAGCACCTGAACCAATTTGGTTCTAAAATGGAAAGATAAGAGAAGGATAAAGTTTCCAATTAAGGGTCTCTTTTAGAAAACTAAGTGTTACATATGGAAGTTTACGTTGTTGTTAGAGAGGAGAGTCGGTGTAGCGTTACGAGGTCAGACCAGACTCCCAGAGCTTTCGGTCCCAAGCGAGTGAGTTGTCTTCATCAGCTTGTCTGCTGCATTAGCGGTTTCGAGGATATCACAGTCCTGTGCCTCGCGTACAACATCCCTCTTTTCCCATGCCATTCTATCTCCATTTAGAGAGACACTCGCGCAAAGGGACAAATCGAACATTACGAGAATGATAGGATACGGACACGCAAATGTGTAGTTACAGCCATCGACATCCATCCCCATCATCGGCTACATTAACGCATCTCTTGACACCGAAACGGAGGACAAAAGAAATTTTCCGTTTCGTCAATATTTTTTAAAGATTGACGTCAAACGAGTGAACGAATGCTCACTTATTGGAAATTTCCTTGTTAAATATTTAGTACATTTTTAATACCGATTGCATTTGATGCAAAACATGGAAACTTTTAATGGGCTTTCGAATATTAGCGATTAAAAATAATGATCTCGACACAGATAGAAACATATTTTTTGTAGGTCTTGAAAAGTTCGTAGCACATAAATAATTATACGACAGTTTTATTTGTGAGGAAGGAAAATAATTTCTGTTTGAGTTGCACGATAAAGGTTTAATAATTTTCATTATTAAATAAAATTACAGTAATGTATTAGGTATTGAAAATTCGGTAAATGTACGTGTTGACTTTGAAAATAATCGAAAGCTATTAATTCTGACAGTCAATAGCTATCTGCTTTCAGGAATAATGAGGAAGTCGCGTGCTACAGGTGTCGAGCGTAATGACGCCGTCAAACATTTAGTCCTTTTTTAACGCTCGAAACAAAAATTGCAACCAAGCCTACTAACCTTGCTCATTACCCTAGTGGGTCTCCCGATGGCGGTCAAATCTGAAACAAAATTTAATTTAATTAAAAAAGTGTAATTTCCAAAAACGAATAAAATAAATTTGCGTTAAAACAGCTTCCAGAAAGGTGAAAAACCTCTGGCAGTTACATAAAGTTCTTTCAGTTGAAATCCCAGTTGGCTACTGTTTTATTCAGGAAAATTTAAACAAATGTCATAAGCTACTGCGAAATAGGGATTAACCCGACCACATGGTCTGTATATCATTCTGCGTTAATAAATTATAAATTGTAAACAACCCCTAATGTGTTTTTAATCAAATCTCTCATTATGGGCGTATCTTAATTTTTAATGAATGGTTGAGTCCAGCCGTGTTATCTGGACCCGATCCAGGCAAAAATTGCAACCTGCCAAAAATATCATTTTGTAAACAGGACAATGCTAATTTTCGCTTTAGAAAATTGTGCGCATGCAAATATAGAGAGAGCGGTTGTCCAAATAATAACTGAACGTTCCTTGTCGTCGTAGAACCTCTCCCTCGCACTCTCGCCCCCCGACTTGATCAATATACTTCCTTGGGTCCCCTCCCCCCAGTCTTAATTAGGAGTCGGAATCTGTGGCGGACACACATAAGGGGACGCTAGACCAATATGCGCCCCCAACTTGCCCGTTTTCCTCCTTCGTTATACTTGCTCATTTATAACCGATTCATTCTGATTCCGCTTTTCATAGTCGCGCGAAAAAATAGGTAGGTACCTAACTTGAAACAATCGCATTAAGTGGAAAACCTTGACGTTATGTTGGGTACACAAGTGGGTTATTAAAAATTAATATATTTCCTAGTGCTTGTTATTTCAATGCAAACAGAAAAAGTTTTAATAAAACTGAAAACGTTAATTACTTGCTATTTTATTTGTTTGCTGACCCAAGTATCCTACAGAGTATTGAAAATTTAATGTATTCTTTCATACTTGGTCGTTAATTTTACATCGATTAATTGTATACTCGACTATTAATAATTACCCCATTTATTGATCGCACATTAACCCTTTGATATTTGATTCAAAATTAAAGTCACTTCTTCTGTTTCATGGAAGCCCGCATCGAGGAGTTCGGCCGATGTGGGAGATTTTTTTCCTCTGGTTAGTATTCCGACGATGTCTTGTAAAGAGTTGGAAGATTTGTGCCGTGCCAATAGGAAAGGCTTTTAGTGGAAACTATTATTAGTAAAATGAAGGAGAAGCGTTAAGACTTGGTAGTATTCAGAAACCCGCATATTCAGGGGGGTCGTTATGCATGCACGAGTGAATGTAATCACGGGACGGTGCAATCTGAGGCGCACAGTGTTTTATTGCTCGTTCGCGGCTCATGAATTAACGAAAGAAACCAGACGGCCGCGTTCGATAATGCCAAAAATAATTAATTACCTTCGATCGCCCCAAATGCTTCAAGATTTTTCAATAAGGGACTGTCAGTTGTTCGGAAAGACTAATAAACTTTTAAGGCAATATACTCTCGAGAAGCTTTCAGTTCATACTTTTTCATTTTTCTCCTCACGTTCTATGTAAATACCCTCATGTGGACATCTTCAATAAAAAGAACCGAACCCAGCAAACGCAATTTTAAATTTTTGTGTTTTACAATATAGAAAATTTAGCAAATCCTATCAATTTGCTATTAAATATTACGCCTCTCTCGCAAGCACTTTAATAGATTTTCGATATCGCATTTACAAATTGTTTTATAAAGATAATTTTTTGCTGCTTCCGAAAGCTCTCGAGCTTCTATTTTCAGAGAGATTATAAAATAATTCCGTTTTCTTAATCACAAATAATCTTTAGTTTCATTTAAATGAATTTAGAATTCCATTTAATTATTAAAATAAATTATGGATTATGAGAAAGCTCGAAAAACTTGAGAGTTTGCCCCAATTGATTAGTTTTGGCATGGTGATAACCAGGGCCAGGATTATAATTCTCTCAAAAATTCCAAAAATAACCAGGAAATTGCAAAAACGCTAATAAAAAAACACACTTGTTTAAATTTAGTAGTAATTGTTGTTTTTAATTTGAAAGAGAAAATAATATTTTTCCATAAAAACTATGAAATTACACCATGGACGATTTAAAAGAATCTCCTGTATGGCTCAACTTTTCCATTTCGTTTGCACGTGGTAGGGTTCCGTGTCAGAAGCCAATCAGTTGAATACTTTTTAGTAAATACAGAGTAGACCCTTGGAAATTATATTGTATTGTACCTGAGAAATTAAAATTAAAGTAAAATTTTAAAAATTAACAGGTCAACTGAACAATAAAACAAAATTATTTGTGAGCTTTCGGCAACGTCCGATGGCAGCAGTAACTAATTGCTGAAAGCTCTCAAATAATGTCGTTATATTGTTCAGTTCACCTTTAATTTTTAAAATTTTACTTTAATATTGGTTTTTAATACTATAGCAAACAGATCATTTAATTCTTAATTCAGTAGTAATAAAGTTAAAATTTTGTTTCAAAACCTTCAAAAAATTAAATTTCGTGTTAGCGAACTGGGTGTAAAGTGACACTTTTTCGCCCAAGAATGATTGAGTAAATTATTGTTACAGTAAAGTAATAATTTGTAACAAAATTATTTTGAAAAATGTTGTCAGAAGGGGATAATGCTTTAATTTCTTTTATATAACTGACGGGACTTTGACGAAAATAACCTCAAAGTCAAAGGTTAAATTTTTTATTTCGAATTAATCAATAGCTAATGCAGAATATAAAAAATTTGTAAAATACAAGCGGAAACGTGGTATTATTTATAAAGCTTTTAATCGTACACAAGCTTATAATGAGGAATGAATACACTAATAATATTTTAATTAATTGTTGTTTTCGAAATAAAGTATTAGTACGACAATAAAAAACTGTTATTTCAAAACTTTCAGCTGTAAAATATTACTACATCAAACTTAAAATATTAAAACACTAAAAATTAATTAAAGTATTGGTCTTCATGGCCCACAATCAATATAGAACTCATTAAATTTACTCAATGGTTTTAAAGTTTAAGAAATTATTTTTAAGTGTTTGAGAAACCTCAAAATCAAGAGGTTTAAAATATTAGTCGCATAAAGGGGGGAGGGGTCTTATTGTTTAGCAAAATTGATACATTTCTTTTACTTTTTTAAATTCCAGTTTAAAAATTAAATCAAAAGAACATTAAATGTTTAAAAATTATTCAAAAGTTTCATGATACAGCTTAATTTCGATAGGAATTATTGTATATTGTACTGGGGGGTACACGAAACCTCCAGTTTATTTATTTGCACTTTTTAAATAATTCCTAGCTGCTGTTTGCAATTTTAATTTTCATCTTTCATTTCTGGTGTCGTGAATTATATTTTGCAAAAACAGTTTAAAAATACGGGTAGATAACAATATGGATTTGTCGGACTTGCTGAATTTACTCAGCAAAGAAATAGATGGAGATTTTTAAAGATATAAAAAAAAATTTATTAAGTTGTGAAATTATATTATAAGTATAAAATTTTTATTAATTTTTTACAATAATTTGTGAATTAAATTTTTTCCAAACTTACTTATTGATGATTGCCAGTTAAACATGAAATATTGGTATATACATATACTATGGACTTGTAAGTAAGTTTGGAAAAAATTTAATTTACTAATTGAAAAAATTAATTAAAATTTTATAAAACTTGTAGTATTTGAAAATTTTATACTTATAAGATTTTTAATGATAAAAAATTTTTGAAGTAAAGAGCTGAAGGAGAAAATATTTTGATTTTTAAAATATATATAATAAAAGGATTATTAAGTAGATAAAGTTTAGAAAATATTACAATAAAATAAAAAGTAACCATTTCAAAACTACTTAAGCCAGCTACAGCATACTTTCAAAGATAATCTCAAAATATTAATTTTCTTTTGTAATTTATTTATCATCCTTTTAAGTATTTATTTTTAGTGTTTTATTTTTATTGGCTGTTCGTTTTGTCTGTGATTCGGTAGGAAATTAAAGTTTCCATTGCAAAGTTCCTTAATGAATAATGGCAATAAAATTGACGAGTGGTTTTATGAATACTAAAACGTAATAATCGACTAGATTTGGAAAATTATTGATTTAGGCAAAATATTGCAATAAAAGTAGTGCAAATAAAGCCGGATCTGGTATTAAAATGCAATCAAAATAAAAATACTGTGGTATCAACGTCGTCGAGTGCAGCAGGAGGATCTTGAAATGTAACTCGTAACCCTTTTATAGCCTATCAGAGACCAATAAAAGTGCGTTTAAGTGCCCTTGACAAGTAATTTTGTAAGGCTCGTGATCTCTTTTAAAATAGTTAACAACAAAAAGAAATATAAATTTTTTACAGCTTTAAAGTTTTCCGATAGTAGGAAATTTGTTCGATAAGTTTACTGTCTCCGAGTATCGAGCGCGATATTAAAATCATAAACGATGCCATTGGAATTAAAGTAATGAAGTTTGAAATCGAGTTAATGGTCTCAAATCTTGTCAACAAACTATTAACTATTTATAACAAAGAACTTGTCAGAATAACGCAGCTGGTTTGCTACAACTAACAATTTAATACATCTAGAAATTCATAGAGGCAAGAAATTAGCTTACATTGAAGCGGCCAACACTTGCAAGGCTGCTAGCTACAAGTGATTGCTGCTTTGAGGGAAATGACGCCAGCAGACGTCGGTTTTCAATATGCATTGAGCAACACCTGCAAACTTTGACCGCGCTAAATGCAATTTTCAACATAACAACAGCAACATTCACGTTAACTGGACTTCATCAATAACTACACCATTTCAATATGTCGTTCTCACAAAGATATTGTCAACGTTAAATTCCATGTTTCCCATTCTGAATATATAAACTTTCTAGACGCTATAACAAACTTATTATTATTATTATTACTACAACACTTGGCTTTTAATCAGCAGTCGAGTCGCTGTATCAACTTTATCAAGAAAACAAATTTTCTTGACGAAACGGCATTTCTTTTTAAACCGATGCGAGTGCAATTTTGGAATTTAGCCGAAAATTCCAGAAGCAAAAGAATGGATTTCGATAGGTAGGTATTTGTCGGTGGAGTGTAGGAAAATTGTGAACGTTTCGCTAAATTTATTAAATAAGTCGGGTATCGCACGCTTAATTTTGAATAAATAATTTATCTTATGCATCATTAGAATTCCGCGGAATTGAATTTCGCTACACTTTTGAAGTAACCGACAAGTAGCTTAAAATGAAATAAATAATCACGAATGAGGCAAGATTTCTAGGGGGCAATTTGCACTTTCGAAACCGCATCACGTAGAAATCTCTCCGTTTGGCGCGGTGACAACAGCGCGGTGGATGTCAGAAAGGGATTTAATTAAGGTGCTGTAAAAAGCTACAGTCTGGAAGCTGTTGTCAGGTGGGTGGGTGGTGAAAATGACTTACAGCGTGACTTTACTAATATTGAATTCCTTACACGAAGAAATGTACCTACTCATGGCATAAATACATGATTTACTACCTAATTTGTTGAATATTAAAATTTTAACCATGCAAAACTGTTTTTAACTAAATTATCCACCAAGGGAAGTCAAAAATTAGAAACTTTGCATTTGAGTGCAGTTATTTTTATTAAGAAAATTATTAATAATGGATAGGCGAAAGAACTTACGCAATCTATTAGTTTAAAAAATTTTAAAAATACGAAAATACTTCTAAAATCATCCTCATTTGAAACATCGATCAATCTAATTTTTAGTAGTAATAAAAATTAAATTTTAAGCTAGCAAGGATGAACGATTAACACGTATTTCTGATTCATTAGAATGCAAATGTTATTTTTTACAAAATATATTTAAAATTTTCCTTATGGTATTTTAAATTACCAAAGAAGCTTTTCGTATTGTGAAATTTTGGAATGAAAAATTGAGAGTAAAATATTACATTTTTATAGTCTACTCGTTTAAACACGATCCACCCCAATTATATACTAAACCACAAAAGAGATCCAATATCAGAAAGAACGATCAACCGATTTAAGGAGAGAAAGAGACAAGACTATAGGTAACTATTTAGATTTTAAGTTGCACCTCACCGACCGCACTCACTTCAGTTTATAATCTGAAATGAAAATTATAATTTGAAATGTTTTCCCCTTGAAAAATCACGGAAAGCAAAAAAACGTGTTGAGATGCAGTTTGTGGTGAGTTTTAAATAATAACTAACGGAAGTTTTTGTTTTTTTATAGCACATCACTGATTGATCTTTAATTGTTTAATTGATAGTTATATTTTAACCCTTAATATTCGTAACATTCAGCTTAACTTTTTTTTTTTTTTTTTTATTTCTCCATTAATCATACAATCTATCTTACAAAGACAATAAGTATTTCTTATGACAGTTTTTTGACATGTAAAGAGATCCCCAGTGGTCACCCTCCATTAGATTCGAGTGTAATTACACTTTTACAAACATTTAAGCAATTACTTTTACTATGTTCCTAATTAATTTAATTTAATTATTACAGTTTAAATCTTGTTGTTAGGTCAGATGGTTTGAAACGTTTTA
This sequence comes from Lycocerus yunnanus, assembly GCA_036346125.1. Lineage (NCBI taxonomy): Eukaryota > Metazoa > Arthropoda > Insecta > Coleoptera > Cantharidae > Lycocerus > Lycocerus yunnanus. Next base: position 3,363,821 of record JARFIX010000017.1, read on the forward strand.
GTCGTCTTGGATCATCCGATTGGTCCATTAATCCATTTGCAAGTTTGTTGGGATGCTTCTCTAACCTCTTAACATATTTTTCACTGCAGTTTTGTATTTCTTGTTGAACTGAGGTCATTTTTAGGTCTTTCTGTATTGCTTTATTAGTCACATACCAAGGTGCATCCACTATTGCTCGGAGCACTTTACTCTGGAATCGTTGCAGGATTTCGATGTTCGATCTACTGGCGGTACCCACAGCTGGATACCGTAAGTCCAGATCGGTTTCAGGATAGCCTTGTATATTAATATTTTATTCTCCAAAGACATTTGCGATTTTCTACCTATCATCCAGTAATGTTTAGTTAGTTTGAGGCCAAGCTGCTTTCTTTTGGTGAAGATATGCTTTTGCCATGTCAATCTACGGTCTAAGTGTAATCCAAGATATTTTGCACTTTCTGCATGTTGGAGCTGTTGTTCATTTAATGTTACTGCTGGGCAATTTCCCTTCCTCATGGTAAATGTCACGTGGATTGACTTGCTTTCATTTGCTTTAATTCTCCAGGTTTTAACCATTCCTGAATTTTGTCAAGGTGAGCTTGTAGATGTTCTGATGCCGTTACGGGATTATAGTGCGATGCCAGGACTCCTGTGTCATCCGCAAAAGTTGCGGTTGTAGTCAGTTCTGTAGTTGGTAAATCTGCAGTGAATATTAAGTATAATATTGGTCCCAATATGCTTCCTTGTGGTACACCAGATGATATTGGTTGTATATCAGAGTATTGGTCTTGTTGTCTGACCAGAAAAAATCTTTCTGACAAATATGATTTTAGCAATATGTAGATGTCATATGGGAGGTGTTTTTTCAACTTATAGCACAAGCCAGGATGCCATACTTTGTCGAAAGCCTGCGTTATATCTAGGAAAGCTGCAGAGCAATATCGCCCTGCCTCCAGGTCGTTGTTTATTTTGTTTACAACACGGTGGACCTGTTCAACTGTTCCGTGGTCATTTCTAAATCCGTATTGATGATCTGGGATTAGTTCATTTATCTCTAGAATTGGTTTTATCCTTTTAATTAGTAGTTTTTCGAAGACCTTAGATAATACAGGCAGCAAACTAATAGGTCTATAAGAACTCACTTCCTCCGTGGGTTTTCCAGGTTTCGGTAACATTATGATTTGTGCGACTTTCCATTCATTTGGAAAATGACCAATTTTTAGAATTGCATTGAATATTTGTGTTATAGTTCGAATAATTTTTATTGGTAATTCCTTCAGTATCCTTCCTGTTATCAAGTCAAATCCTGGAGCCTTCTTTGGATTTATTTCGTGATAAATGACTTGTTTTACCTCTCGAGATTTGATCTTTCGCATTGGTAGGCTCATTTGATAAGGTGCTTCAAGGTATTCGTTGATTTCCGTTTCAGTTTCTGGTGGTGATTCACTCGGGAAGGGTTTAAACACATTTACTAGATGGTTGGCAAAGGCATCAGCCTTCTCTTTGTTATTTCTGGCCCAGTTACCATCCTTATCAATAATGGGTGAACTTATTAATTGAGGTCTTTTAATTTTTCTTGTTGCTCTCCACAGTGAGTAATCATTTACCTCGCTAGTTGTTAGTTTTTCCAGATAGCTTTGAATTTCTTGGTTCTTAAGGTTTTGCATAAGTTTTTTTAACTCTTTTGTAGCCTTATTAAGTGCTCTCTTATTTTCATCTGTTCTTGAAATTTGCCACCGTTTTCTAATTCGTCGTTTTTCCGCAATTTTGTCTTTGAGTATTATGGGACAGTTTTCTTGTTTGGATTGGTTCTCAACTTCCGGAGTCGCTTCCCATGCTGCTTTTTGAATATTTTTGGTAAGTATGTTCACTGCTTCTTCGATATTTTGTGCAGTTTTTTAAAGGCACATTCAGATCTGTTAATTCATTTATCCTACTCCTGAAAAAATTCCAATTTGTATGTTTATTATTAAGTTTTGGTTGGCCTGTTGTTGGTATTATTTGTGAGTATAGTGCTACTATAATTGCTGAGTGGTCTGCTGCAAGTTCATAACATGATGTTGTTGTACATTGCCTGGTATTTATACCTTTAGTAACACAGAAATCAATTAGGTCAGGTTTCTTCCTGCGATCTGTTGGCCAATACGTGGGTTCTCCGGTAGATAGATATTTCATACCATTTGCATTAATTGCTGCTAGCATTTGTTTTCCATCCGTTCTGGTAATTCTTGACCCCCATTGCTGATGTTTTGAGTTAAAGTCTCCTCCAGCGATAAATCTATTTCCTAGTGTTTTAAAATAATCTGAATAAGCAGCTTGTTTAATAGTGTGCTTTGGTGGACAATAAGCCGCAGAGATATTTAATGTTGTTGTTTTTTCCTCTATCGCAATGGTGGTTGCTTGTAAGTGTTCTTTATTATATTTCTCCAATTCATGGTGTTTGATGTTACTTTTAATTATAACTGCTGTGCCCCCATGTGCAGTCCCATCTGGGTGGTTTGTATGATATATTTTATATTTATCGAACTTGATATGACTTTTTTGAGTGAAGTGTGTTTCTGAAATTAATAATACATCAATTGCATTGTTATGCAGAAAGTGTCTTACTTCTTGTGCTCGTTGACACAAGCCGTTTGCATTCCACACTCCGATTTTTAGTAATTGTGTCATTACACCATTTTGTTGACTAAGGTGGTAATGAGGTTACACATGGTCCCCATTTGTGTGATAAGTTGCTTCATCATTGATTTTAGTTCGTTCATATCATCCTTTTGTTGAGTGTAAAATATTCCAGTTTCAGCAGTTGTTGTTAGTTGATTTTCTTGTTGGTGGGTCTGGTGTAATTGGTCGTTCGGTGATGTTGCCTGGGCATAACTAATACTTTGTGTTGTATTTTGTTGGATGTCAGTATTTTGATTTCTTGCTACTGGTCTTGCACGCAATTGAGGATATATACTTTGTTGTATTTTCTTATGTACCATACAGCCTCTGTAATTTGCAGGATGTTTGTCGCCACAGTTTACGCATTTGACCTGGTTATCTCTTTGTTTTCGTGGACATTCCGAAGTTTGATGCGATTCTGCACATTTCACGCATCTGGGATTTCTCTGGCAAAAGTTTTTTGTGTGACCAAACCGTTGGCAACGTGCACATTGAGGAATTTCCCTTCTCGTATGTGGAGCTTCGAATATTACACTTGCATTCATGAATAACTTGGTTTTGTAGATTTCTTTGTTATTTTCTTTCTGTTTCAAATCGATGAAGAACATAGGAAGAGGATTTTTTGTTTTGTTTTGTTTCACATTCCAAATACTTGTGACTTCATGCCCGAGAGTTTCTAGATTTTGTTTAATTTTTTTAGTATCTGTAGAGCTATGCATGTTTTTTAGTACCACCCGGAAACTTCTTTCGTTCTTTGGCTTGTATGTGTGGTATTCTGTCTTTTTTTGTGTGAGAGCTTTAGTAATTTTAGAATAAGCCTCACCTGTTTTAGGCTGTACTCTAACTTGTTCGTTATTAATTGTCTTTAAAATGTATAGGTCTTCCGCAATTTCATCCAGTAAATCTGTAAGAGGGTTAACATTTTCTACTCCTACGACATATATTGGGGGTGGTTTGGGTTCAGACTCCTGCTTATCTTCTCTGTTCTTGTCATCTGTGTGTTGATTTTTATCTTCGCTGTTTTCTAATGCACTAAATCTGTTAGTACTCGTAGTTGCACCCAGCCAGTAATCTTTTATTTTTGATTGTCTTCGGTACTTATTGTTAACCGTAGTTTCTGGGCTACGTTGCCTTTTTTTATTGGAAACAACTTGCCAGTCTTTTTCGTTTTGTGTTAGCAAAGGTGGGAAATCAGTATTTCCCGCTGGTATATACTGGCAAGATGGGCCATATTGCAAGGGGTTCGCTTGATTGTAGCACACGTAAGCATGAGGTAACGCAAATTGATGTGGCTGTTTTGGTTGTAGGTGTTGTGGTGGCTGCGATGGTAACTGCCTTTGTTGTTGATTCACTTCGTTTTCACCACTTCCCTTGGGTGGTGTACGAATCATTATGTTGTTATCACATTCTAACCTCACTTTGTGAAAAATGGGAATAAGATGTTATATGCGATTCTTGGAGTAAATAACACTCAATGAAATATTTCACACAATTTCCAGTTGATAACCACTGTGTTAGAAACCAAAAAATCTCAGTTTACCGATTATTTTTGAAAATTTCCATTAGCAACAGATTTGAACTACAATTCACTTCTATGCCAGTGGCGTAACATTTCAACAACTTGATATCAAAATGTTAAGTACAACGTTCACGTTAAGGCAAAACGTTAACCTATGTTAATGCGTAGCATAGCACAACATTGTACCTTTACTTAACATGTTTATTGGCCTTTTCTGTGAGAAAACATTATACTTTTCAGTTTCCTTTACGTCGTCAATATTATTTTGTTACTCCATGAAAGATTCTATTTAATAATCTCTAGTCTCCCTCCTCAATGAGTTAACGCTTTTAGGATGTTGGTCAAATTATGAGTTTATTTTTAAGCACAGATCGACCTTACATTTTCCTCTGCACAAAGATGCAATTATTTTCTTTAACAGATTAAGATTCTCAGCATTATCAACGACAGAAGATTTACTTACCGATTACTGTACATACACGAAACAGTCATAACTTAGCTATCAAGTGTGATGAGTGATAATAACAAGATACTCGGTTCGAATCCGGATGAAGTGCAAACTTAATTTTAACTGTGTTAAATTTCGTACATTTGAACTAATAAAATAGAAGTTAATAAATCACTTATATGTAGATAAAATACTCAATAATCTATATGTTGTAAAATTGGAATTGTACGACAAGATCAAACGTAGTTGCACAAACATGAGTTGAATTTCGGTGGCTGCACTAACTACTTACTGACGTTATTGCCTAATTCTAATACTGCATTAATTACATCTGGCTGGAGGATATTCCAGACCCACCGGTCCTTGTTAAAAGAGATTGTTAAAAATCAAGTTCGAACTGCGTGCTTTCTCTAATTAATTATTATTTCTTCTTACGATTCATTTGAAGAAAATATATAGGGTTCGTTGGTTGGATTCCCACTTGCACTGAAAAGTTAAAAAGCAAGTGGGTAAAGTTCTTCAAAATTATAAAAAATTTTCTGTAGGCACGTCACAAATTGGATTTGCTGAAAAATAGTACGATTTTTTTCAATTTGATTGAAAACTATTCGTTGATTTATGAATTATTTGTCGATGATGAATCGATTTAACTCAATAATAATCAATGGTAACTAACTCACGTTAGTTAAGATAAGCCAGATCGGTCACAGTAAATTTTTGTTTTCTAAAAAAGCATTCCACTGAATATTATTCTAATTCATTGCTTCGATTTAAATCAATATTTATTGAATCAGTTCAAAACCGATATTTATTGTATCGATGTATTTCGATCGATAGAATTGAAATCAACTAATTATAAGCAATTAATCGAAAAAATCGATTTAAAAAGAATATAAATTTTTGATTTATCTATTGGCGGATAGCGAATTTTTAAAATTTGAATAAAGTAAGTGTTTTAATTGAAGAGGTAGACCTCCGTGGTAAAAACTACCTTGCAATTATAAAAGTAACCAAAATTTTTTGCATTAAATATAAAATGCAACAAAAAAACATTTTATCACTGGCAAAAGCAAGGGAATAAAAATAGCTCTTCATTACTTTATGAAAGTTATACCAATAATTTTATTTCTGCTACAAGAAGTATCAATTTGGTCAAGTACTTTACCGGTTACATAAAATATGAGTAATAAGTACATAGTTAGATAATATAAAAATCTAGAAGTTAAACCAGCTTCTTTCTTTGTTAATCATCGCATTATATAGCTAATACTTTGAGATAGTCATGAAATTTCAGTAATTCAAGATTTAAGGACCATTCTTAGGTGGCTAATAGTTTCTCCGCTTTAAACAAGAAATCATTTAGAATATGAAATTATCGCCAGTCTGAAAGCTTTCCAACGCAGAAGTTGCCAAAAATCGTACAAAAGCGTTGATGAAAAAAATTATTTAAAAACTTCTTGATTTGATTAGCACAAAATCCCTAACAACTAATCACAATAACCGAACCCTCATAGTCTTAATAACAAAATAAAATTGACAAGTCTGGATGAAAGCCAGCATTTATTATAAGAAAAGTCATTTTGTTAAATTGACTCGCAACAATAGTCGGCTGTAATAAACATCCAGTAAATTACAAACAATTTTGAAACAAAGCAGGACAGCTTCGTTAATAACATGGCCACTAAATAAATATCGCGGCTTCGCTGACACCCCGAATATTTCAAATTAAATATAAACATAATTCTGGATGCTTTGTTGCCTTCTCGATTCCATTGCATGTAATTTATTAAAGAAATTTTAACAAAAAATAAATTGAAATCAAATACTGTCTAATTATTATTATATGAGATTTCTCTATCGTTGAATAAGCACGTTTATGAAATTCTCAATTATGAAATCGTTTGCAATTCGCGTTGTGTCTGATGCAGCCGCGAATTTCGCTATCCTATTAAACAGTTCTGGCTGGAAACAATCAGTCTTGAATTGATTCGCATTGGGGTTCCATTATCCTTGCTCTATATCAGGTTGACTGCATCCTACGTACGTTGTAAGTATAAACATTGGCAAAGTCTTCAATAATGTAAGAAAATGCTGAAAAAAAACAGAAAAAAGGAAGGCACTTAAGGATCAAATGTGAAGAGCGGTAACGAAGCAATTGTTTAATGGTATTTTGATTATCTCCTGATGGTAATTTAAATTCCACGGGTTCTTCATTCATCGTAGCAGAAATAACACACTTGTAAAGCACTCAAATCATGTCATACACGGTCTGTTTCTGAGTATATGGCATGTAGGCTAGAGACACGGCCGCCCCCAGCACGTACGTGTTTTAGGTTTCCGGTGATTCTGTCTATTCCACTTCGTTCCGCTTCAACCCGTTAATGAATATCGGTTTATCCCTTTCCATCTTGGGATTTGCCCTCGCTATAACTTCTATGGATCACATCAAACCACATATTAAGGTCCTTACCGTATTTTACTCTACAAATCTTCGCTAAAAATTAATATTTCCAAATGACGTCAGGTTTTTTTATTGCTCCATTTCCAAATTTCTTCTTGTAACGTTAAATTTCGATCGATTCGATTGTTTAAGTTAAATAAAAAAATGGTATTTTTATTTCCAATGCGATTAAAAATAAAATGACGGAAATATTAGAGCGAATCAAGTGTTTGTGTAGTTGACACCCTTTGCAATCAGATTTTCCGGCTTCTTTTTATAAGAAGCTTGCTTGAAGCCGCGAGGGTATTAGGATTTTCTGACAGAAAGCAAGCAGACGACTCTCTTTGTTCCTCAATGTGTTTTAAAAGATTTTCTTTTTATTGCATTTTTTGTGCTTGAGCATTCATCAACAGGTGCAATTTATATAATAAAGTAGCAAAAAATCTAATAATAACGCAGCATCTTTTACACTTTAAATTACGCGAAAATTTGTTTGATGTTTTAATTTTCTCTCATTTTTTTCCGCAGAAAATATCTTCTGATAACATTTCACACGTTGTCTTTATCTGCTTATCTTCTAGTGGATTAATAAAAATCTACTAACTTGGTTTAAATTTAAACATCGGAGCAATTTTACTGAACAACCGTTAGAGTGCGGGAGCAAAGGCAAGGGGTTGATGGAAAAATTGTACACAATACACAAAAAAAATCAAAACAAATTCTTTTAAGTACAGAACATCTAAGTGGAATAAATGGTGAGTTTGATGGTGTAACCGTAATCACAGATCCGGATTGGTAATAATTTAGTTACCGGCAACTACTTTGAGCGACGCCAACTTCAAGAAACTTTTTCTAAAAAAAAAAAAAGAATTCACTTAGAACTGGCATTTACATTTTACAAGTCAAGGTTTTTTGAACCCACTCTTGCAAGACTTAGCAGCAGTAACTTTTGAACTACTTTGCGACGTTAACTCGAAGCGTTTCAATAAGACAGGCAGCACATTTCTGAAATTTTTTAAAAAAATGAAAAGAATTTTTACTCTAAACATTAAAAGTTTGAATAGAACCGCTTGGTTTGCTGCTTTAATGGATTTTGACGGGAAAATTTTATTAGAGCAGAAAATATTTACGTAAATATTATATTATACATTTTGTGAGGCTTTAGACTGAAGTGAAGTTTTTTGAAAGACTGTGCAGCGGCTTTTCAACCACTTGACGACGTTTTGTCAGATATACTTGCGCTTTTCCAATTCTATATTATGAAATACTCGTATGTATATTATTTTCAAAATATTGCATTTCTCACATTATTTTGCAACTTGACAATATTAATTAAGGATAGTGCTAAAATAATGTTCGCACTTTACACTAATTAATTTAGAAAAAATTTGATCAAACATTTGAGAAGCTTTGCGTAGCCGCTATCTCTCAAAAAACATCGACACACCGGGCATTTGCTCCTTTTTTATTGACTCCTTTTTGACTTTTTTATTGGTTTCTTATTAATTGACAGTTGAATATTGTACAGTAAGAAGTCATTTTAAATACTAGCAAAATACGGATGTAATCCCCTGATTATAATTAAATATACCACCAATATAGCACCAAGCCCTAGATTATATTATAAATAATTACCTATGAAAATTAGTATTAAATTGAGATAATAAATACTTTTATCCTCCCCTGCTCCCAAAAGTAAAAAAAGCTATTTAAAATAAGGGGGAAACAAGCATGACATGGATATCTTAGACTGTTTGTTTTCAGTCATTAAAGTGGCTTCAAGTAATATTTTCAATGTATTGTCAAGATTATTCTAAAGACCACTTTAAAGAGAATAATTTTGTATATACTTAATATGTGCGTGTAACAGACAGACAGATAGACAAGTCTGCCTATCCATTTATGAGTTCATATTAAAATTATTCCCTGAAGTGCGACTTTCAAATTGTGTAGCAATCCAAATGCAAAATTTAGTTTGCTATAAGAGATTTCCAAGAAAATATTGGCTTAAACGTCTACCAACGAACTTACAACCAATTCTAGCTGCAATTGGAAGACTACATAAACTGCTCAACAATGTTGCATCAACCTGGCCGATAAAATGTAACAATACTGCAATAACATATTACGTAAGTTTTTTAATTTTTGAGGTTATGAGAACCTGCTTGTAAGAATCCACTAAGATTTTCGAACCACCCGCGCTCTCGGGTATAAACCGATAAAGTTGCAGAACGTGGTGTACACGAAGCAACCGAGTTATATCAAAAGTCAGATACTCGCGTATATAGAAGTATTTCAAACCTTTTTTTAAATATGAAAACCAAACATTCAACTTTTTAGCAATTTCTGAAAAATCTAACGTTACAAATCTTTACTGAAACCGATCACATTCTCATGCACCAAACTGAAAAACACACTGTGCAGCCAGCGTTTTGAATAATAATTAATTAAAAAGCAAACATTGACAAATTTTATAAAAAGTTAAATGTACAACTTAATAATTAAACGTTTCGTTTCATAAAATTGAATATATTTCGTTAAATAGTCTGGAATTTCGGTAATCAATTTACCAGCATTTATCCGAATCTACATTTCCTTCAATTTCCTGGCCACGTATCACCTTCCCCGTTATCTTTAATATTTACATTTCCCCATTTGCTTTCCATTACTACTTATTTCGTAACTCGAGCAAATTTGGCAATACGTTTGATAATTATTTTTGTCGAACGTATTAATGCACAAGGTTTTGATGTTAGAGAGCGGAGTGTCGAATTTTGTGCTACACAAACAAAACCAGCACGCAAGTCTTACCGGAAATATTCAAATGAATTTCTAATCTTCTATCATTCTAGTTCGCTACTGGCAAGTTTCGTTCTCTTTTTGCTATTTAAATTTCAAGTCTTACGATCTCGTTCTATTTTGAACTCCCCTAGGTCGTTACCGTTATCCAACACAACCCTTATAGTAGACTGTTTGTAACAAAACTTGCTTTAAAGATAATATTTTCCAAAAAAGGGTAATTAAAAATTGTAGATAATTTTGCGCGCAGTAAATAAATAAGTTTTTTAGAAAGTACCTACTACGGCGGCGGCGGCGGCAAGGGACGAAGCAGCAAAGATGAAAGACTCGAAAAGTTAGTTTTCTCGCAGACGTATTTACAAGTGCACTATATTATTGGCACAGCAAGTTATAACTGTTTGCATATTGATATTTCATTAGAACTTGAATGAATGGTTAAAATGGTACCCGCAGCTGGTAGATCGTTTGGAAGTTTCAGCGTCAGCTCACTACCGAAAGTCGTAAGAGCATTAAAAAGACGCTTCTCCGTTTTCCTTTTCCAATGTTACTCTCAGCTCTTAAAAGCACAGCTCAGAGCGAGCAAGCAATTCATAATTTATAGTAATTTAACAATGCACGAAGTATAGAAAACGTCGGGGATTTTTTAAAAAGGGGTGAAAACGGAGCGTATGATAAAATCATATTTAAAAGTGGATTTACATAATTAAGTGACGTGTTTATTTAAAAAACGACCACGAGGTTTATTTAATATTAAGCGGTCAGATTATGTAGTACTTGAGGGAGGATCTTGTTGATGTCGTTCGCGATGGTGGTGGTGGTGAAAAAGCGGGAAAATAATTTGGAGATTTGTTTTTTCGTCGAAAGTGAAAAGCAAAAAGTTAAGGAATGACATTTTGTGAATATTCAAGGATGTTGTAGTGCGGTATGCAGATGAACAGATGAAACTAAGAGAGCAGGGGAAGTAAGCGGTAAATGGCAGCGGATGATTGATCGGTGAGCTAATTGGATGATCGATGGGTTTTAGTTCATCAAGCACCGCGCCTCGAGTCTCGTGTAAACCCTCACGACCACCCTACGCACATTGCACTTCAAAATTAGGCCGACACACATCATTTCTCTCCAAACAAAAATTAACCGTCAAAGAATGCCATCTATTTCCGATGTCAATCTCGATCGAAGAAGAAATAAGAGTTAACGTAATGTGATGTTGATGTGTGGAATCGGAGAGGGCTTATGAAAGGTTAAAAGAGAAGCCACGATAAGAACTGTTAGATCCTGTGGGACCGTATGCGAAATTGCAAAAATGAAACAAAGAATTTATTTTTCCCGGCTTTTATAGCATTTAACTTGCAAATGTTATGGTTTTATTCAGTGTGTGACTAAAGTGGGAGTCGTCACCTTGTGAATATTTTTATTATTGCCTTGCGACGCGACCCTAACTAGAAGTTCTTGTTTTTTCTGCAATAAAACTTAAATCTGCGACACGAAAAAGGGGAGAATGCTCTTATGCGTTAGGTTGGTTGGTTGGTTGGGCGATGGAGGTGGTTGGTATGTGTAAATAGCGGCAAGGTAATTAATTTTGGTAAAATATCCATTTATATCTATCTAGGAAGCGCATTCTCCGATTTCCGTCGATATTTCCTCTTATTGGTTTCCGAGTCTAGGTTATAGCTAAGGGAGGCCCCGAGCCAGTTAGCACGGTCTTGCACTCTAGAGACAAGATGACAATTCACAATGATATCGGTCAAATAAACGTGGTATACTTTATTTTGTCATATCGTTTTGTTCTTTTCTTGTTGGGTAATAGAAATAAGGACGGGTATATAGGTCAATTCGGCACGAGGATTAACTTGGATAGAGAGTACCACTGTGTACTCTTAATGGAGTCAGATTAGCGCATACGGATGTGTTCTGCATGTAAGTGGAGAATGATGTTTGGTTTAACGGGTAAACGAGTTGCTTCTGTTTTTGTCAGACGCTATTATGGTGTTTTTGTACAAATTTTCAATTTAATCTTAAGTTCCACTTAAAAAGCTTTTTTGACCCAATCACATTAAGCATCTTCTCACCTCGACAAAAATTTATTTTAATGCCATGTATCGCGAATGTTGATCTTTACGAGAGGAGGAAGCATAATTTTCTGTTCTTTTTTCCTTTTATTGCAGACAATTCCATTGTTGTAAATAGATCTTAAGGAGAGAATAAGTAAATTAGAAGACGTGATAACAATCTCCCCTTTTTTAAGAGGGAATCTAGACAACCGGCGATCCTCTTAAGAAGGCTATACGTATTACGGGTAATACTTTTTAAAAGGATCGTGCTGTTTTCTTTCGCGATTTTTAAAGCGAGCCCTCGAGATATGAGCTATCCATTGGTGTGGATAAGGGTGAGTGATCTCAAGTGAGCAGCAAGTGTTTGGTTGGCTGATTGCTGTTTAATCAGCATGTCTTGCGGAGTAATTTTTATCCTTATTAAGATGCCGCTTTTATAAAACCTTCGTTTTCACAGATTACATTTTGTGTGCGCAGCAGACTTTTTAAGTTTCCCTTTTTAGGTCAAAATTTATTATCAAAGCGCCAAAGCTATTACGCTATTGATTAAAAATATTGCGGGTACCACATAAACATTTTTTTTCTTTCTTTTGTACAAAATTTTAACATAAAATACTTTTCAATACGAAACCGTCAGCTAAATTCAATAAAAGTTGCAAGGAACTGCATTTTGAATCCAGACAAATCCATTTGCGTCGATCTTGGGCCATGAATAACTTGAAACTTACAATTTCTATTGGAATTTTGTTATCAAACGACATGAGATCCTGATTATAGAAAAGCATTCCAACTCGAGTAAATAATTTTATTTATCTTACATTCATTTAGCATAGTTTCACCACAGTTTTCCTATCCTTACAGAAGAGATAGATAATTTCGCACGGAACGGTTCTCCTGAGGGCCATATTAATATTATATAATATTTTGGGATTTAATACAGCTCTGCAAAGAAAATCTTAGTTTTTTTATAAAACTAACTTTGCTCGAATATTTCAGAAAATTTTTTTGAAAAAAAAAATCGGTTTAAGTTTCCGAAAAGCGAATATTTCTGCAGTTTTCATTGCAATGAAAGTAGATGACTTAGAAACGAAAATTTTTCCTATAATTATTTTTCCGATCCTATTTATATCCTAGAAGCTTACGAGAGTAATTTTTGTATACCGATAGGACGTCCTGACCGTTTAGTGCGTGAACGAGTTGAAAATTAATGTTTTTAATGTCATAGTCGCCCATAGTAGGTGAGCAATTTGGCTGAACTTAAGATGACTTTACTAACTAGTTTAATTAATGAGGTGATTTCCCGTTGCTTTTCTCATAACACATATCGATCGATCTTGCACTTTTGATCCCAGCAGAAGCGAAAAGATTGATAGTTTGAACCAGAAGTTGTGTTGATAGGTCAGCTAGTTTAAGTCTTTCTTTTTATTAGATGTTTTTTATCTTTTTAATGTAAGTTGATGTATTACTACTTTGTATAGTTTTCATCCAGTTTAGTGCCAATCACATGAAGGTGAATTTGGCTATTTCTTAAAAGAATATAAATATTTAGAGAAAGAGGTTTTTTCACATTTGCGAACCGAGTTTTTCTGTAAAACTGATGTATCCTGACGTCTTCAAGCGGAGTAGCCTAGTTTTGGATTTAATAAAGGGTGATTCTTCCATCATTGGTAACTACCATCCTGCATCAGTTTTGAGTAACTTGTAAGTTTCCCGTAAATGATTTTTTTCATGCTTTCAAAGTTGCCAATCTGGCTTAGTTTATGAAGTTTGTTTCTAGAAAGTTTAGGAAGAGGGCAAGTTTTGGCAAACATTCGACCTGTAGATTCCTCCGTTTTAATTAGGACAAAACAGATTTTTCGATGTGATTTGATGCAATGCAGGCATAAACCCAACAATTCGGATAACAACTTAAGTGTAAACATAGTAATTGAGTGCCTGCACAAAATAATTGCACAGGAAAAAATCTAGCATTTCAATAATTTCATTGGTTACAGTAGCATTTTCCACGTGTTACATTTATAAGATTGGAGGATTGCCTGTATTGCTGCAGACCATAATAATCTTTAATATTTAAAACTATACATTTAGTATCAATGCCAGCAAAGTAACGTCACGGGGACAAATGAGGGTTTTCTTCCTCTCCACCCCTAAAACCTGGGCTACTTATGACGCCTCTTCCAGCCCAGTTGTTACAAAATTTGCGATATAAAAAGCAAAAGAAAAACCAAATATTCTGGCTCTTCGGCCATTCTTACCATGCTACCCCACTTCCATCATCCGATTAGGAAACTGAATATCAATCTTTTTGTAACCCACCTCAGAATGGTAAATCAATTTTTTGCTAACTTAAAAAATAGTGGATTGAAAAAAAATAGTCAAAAAACTTTCCCTATATATTTATCTGTAACCCACGCATAGAATAAATTTTAAAATATTCCCCCCAAGTGCGGCCTTTAGGCAGAATAACCTTGGAAGTAGCATTAAGTGTATTCATCATGATTCATCCAAGTTTATTGTAAGAATTAATACAATATTATTCTTCTTCTTCGACTTGCCCAAAGACAAAAAGAATTTACTAGAGAATATAATTCATGGGGTGGTTTCCCATTACCGACGCCCCCAAAATTTATTTTTATTAAAAAATATTTTTAATGAATAAAATTTGACCCGTAGATGACTGATTTGTGACCCACCCATGCTTATTTTCTTATGAAAGCTTTAGTTCTTTCATTAATGCAACAAAAACTTTTATAAATTGATAACAATTTTTAAAATACGGGATGTACTCCCACATTTTGACTTAAAACAATAATTATCAATAAATAAAACAATAACTTTTATAAAAGTTAACTCAGTTTAACTGTCTAACTTCCTCCTAAAACACCGCTTTGAAGTTATTTTATATCTCAAAAGGATTATTTCATAATATTTGAAGTAAATATAAAAAATTGTTTAATTTATTCACATATTATACTTAGTTCATTTACTTGCGGCTTTATATTTAAATTATTTCTGACGACAATTTTCCTTTGCCATCAAATAGTTTAATGTGCTTCAGGGCAGACGTCAAGGCAGCCCTGCATCATTGCCTCCCTTTAGTTACTTATTGCTCGAAAAATTTCCTCATATTGCTGTTTCATTCAAGATTAATTATGACGGTGTTTTTTATTACCATTTGGTCGGATGAATTTTTTTATTGATGATGTTTTTAGTGACTAGCAAAATGCAACCAATCTGCAACTCAAAACAAATAAAAATTTGTTGCTTTTCGGTGAGGTAAATGGGTTTTCCACGACCGATGATGAAAAGGAGCGGTAATTATTTTATTTTGATTAAGAAAGTATGTCTAGTTAGAAAAATGGAAACTCTTGTGCGTTAAGAAGTCTTGATCCCGTTTAAGGGGGATAAACGTGATCCCATTATACTCTTCAAGAAAGCCGATCCCTTGTGAAGTCGACACCCTTGCCGTAACGACTCTTGTACGCGGATATTAAGATCCGCCTTTGTCATCAAAGCGCGTATTGACGCCATCAGCAGCGTATCGACACCACTTGACATGTGTAAACTTTACAAACTTGAAATTATCCGCTCCCGGGCGGAGATAAAACGGTGAAATATTCGACTTCAATAACCATTCATCCATCATATGTCAAGATTTGAGGAATAGGTAGAAATAACACAAGTGCCACACGCAATCTATCTGATGATGGTGCTGTGCCGTGTTGTTGCTTCTACTACTTTCCAGCTTCTGCCTTTGCTATCTGATTGCCAAAGTTTTAGATGAATGATATAATATTTAATAGAACTTTTTTCAATAAAAAATTCGAGCGGCACTTTTTTTTTAAATAATTTGCAGTAATTTTTCAAACGTCCCAAACAAATTACCCGTGTTAATTTTTTTAACATGTAAATCCAAAAGTTGTAATAAATAATGAGACATTTTTTGATGTTGATGAAATAAATGATAGCAAGAACAAAGTTATAAATTTGTCAACCAAAAGAGAAAATGCGAATCGGAGAAAAGTTGTCCTTATACTGCAATATGTCTGCTTGAAAAATGCGATATAATTAGTCTCTCCCGTAGCCCATCAAGAAATACAATTTCGCAAACTGACGTCATCATATCTTGAATACATCGGCACCTAACACGCACCGTCTGTTGGGAAATATGCAAACTTGAGGGAAAGATCGAACTTTTTTTCTTCTTGAGGTGACAAATATAGAATTTGCATTTAAATAGGGTATTTCCATCTGTGATACGCGCATCTCGAACCCCTTACCGTCTTTCGACAAACACTTGGCGCTGTTTACGAAATTAAACACACTGTAGATTATAAAATAAAAATCGCGAAAAACAAGGACCCCAATCAGATAAATCGCAAACTGCATTTTCATAATTAAAAATTTTAATTATAGCGCCTTTCAATAAATTTTAACAAAATAAACTCGCCGATAAGTAAAGTCGTGTTTACATAAAAACCAGATCTGTTTAAAATATCAGCACTGATAATTTAATTAAGCGATCCCTTTTAAACGTTTCTTTGTGTTGATGTAAGCAAAGAAGCCGAAAGAATCTGATCCGCAAAATCCGCCTCCTGTTCATTGTACTTTTATTGCGTTCTTTGAGGGAAATATTGTGCATCTCACACGGGCCAGCTGATTTCCTTTGTATTAAGACGAGTCGCTTCTTCTACTTTCTACCTCAGGTGCACACGCTCCACTTGCTGATTGGAAGCATAACATTTTTTTATTAATTTAAAAATACTTGGATAACTTTTAAGCGAGGTATTTTGCGACGTTCCATGTGTTATTCATAGTAGGAAAAGCTCCCTCGCGCGCCATACATGGCAAATGGAGCTATCTACTCGTGATATATTGACATTAAGAGGGTCGGTATACTTTATTTTGTCATATCGTTTTGTTCTTTTCTCGTTGGGTAATAGAAATAAGGACGGGTATATAGGTCAATTCGGCACGAGGATTAACTTGGATAGAGAGTACCACTGTGTACTCTTAATGGAGTCAGATTAGCGCATACGGATGTGTTCTGCATGTAAGTGGAGAATGATGTTTGGTTTAACGGGTAAACGAGTTGCTTCTGTTTTTGTCAGACGCTATTATGGTGTTTTTGTACAAATTTTCAATTTAATCTTAAGTTCCACTTAAAAAGCTTTTTTGACCCAATCACATTAAGCATCTTCTCACCTCGACAAAAATTTATTTTAATGCCATGTATCGCGAATGTTGATCTTTACGAGAGGAGGAAGCATAATTTTCTGTTCTTTTTTCCTTTTATTGCAGACAATTCCATTGTTGTAAATAGATCTTAAGGAGAGAATAAGTAAATTAGAAGACGTGATAACAATCTCCCCTTTTTTAAGAGGGAATCTAGACAACCGGCGATCCTCTTAAGAAGGCTATACGTATTACGGGTAATACTTTTTAAAAGGATCGTGCTGTTTTCTTTCGCGATTTTTAAAGCGAGCCCTCGAGATATGAGCTATCCATTGGTGTGGATAAGGGTGAGTGATCTCAAGTGAGCAGCAAGTGTTTGGTTGGCTGATTGCTGTTTAATCAGCATGTCTTGCGGAGTAATTTTTATCCTTATTAAGATGCCGCTTTTATAAAACCTTCGTTTTCACAGATTACATTTTGTGTGCGCAGCAGACTTTTTAAGTTTCCCTTTTTAGGTCAAAATTTATTATCAAAGCGCCAAAGCTATTACGCTATTGATTAAAAATATTGCGGGTACCACACAAACATTTTTTTTCTTTCTTTTGTACAAAATTTTAACATAAAATACTTTTCAATACGAAACCGTCAGCTAAATTCAATAAAAGTTGCAAGGAACTGCATTTTGAATCCAGACAAATCCATTTGCGTCGATCTTGGGCCATGAATAACTTGAAACTTACAATTTCTATTGGAATTTTGTTATCAAACGACATGAGATCCTGATTATAGAAAAGCATTCCAACTCGAGTAAATAATTTTATTTATCTTACATTCATTTAGCATAGTTTCACCACAGTTTTCCTATCCTTACAGAAGAGATAGATAATTTCGCACGGAACGGTTCTCCTGAGGGCCATATTAATATTATATAATATTTTGGGATTTAATACAGCTCTGCAAGGAAAATCTTAGTTTTTTTATAAAACTAACTTTGCTCGAATATTTCTGAAAATTAAAAAAAATCGGTTTAAGTGTCCGAAAAGCGAATATTTCTGCAGTTTTCATTGCAATGAAAGTAGATGACTTAGAAACGAAAATTTTTCCTATAATTATTTTTCCGATCCTATTTATATCCTAGAAGCTTACGAGAGTAATTTTTGTATACCGAAAGGACATCCTGACCGTTTAGTAGGTGAACGAGTTGAAAATTAATATTTTAATGTCATAGTCGCCCATAGTAGGTGAGCAATTTGGCTGAACCCAAGATGACTTTACTAACTAGTTTAATTAATGAGGTGATTTCCCCTTGCTTTTCTCATAACACATATCGATCGATCTTGCACTTTTGATCCCAGCAGAAGCGAAAAGATTGATAGTTTGAACCAGAAGTTGTGTTGATAGGTCAGCTAGTTTAAGTCTTTCTTTTTTATTAGATGTTTTTATCTTTTAATGTAAGTTGATGTATTAAACTTTCAGTGCCAATCACCTGAAGGTGAATTTGGGATATATATCTTAATCAAGATATAAAATAAAGGTTTCTTCACTTTTGCGAACCGAGTTTTTCTGAAAATTGATGTATCCTGACGTCTTCAAGCAAATTAGCCTAATTTTGGATTTAAAAAGGTGATTCTTCCATCATTAGTAACTACCATCCTGCATCAGTTTTGAGTAACTTGTAAGTTTCCCTAAATGATTTTTTATGCTTTCAAAGTTACCAATCTGGCTTAGATTATGAAGTTTATTTCAGAAAGTTTAGGAAGGAGGCAAGTTTTAGCAAACATTCGACCTGTAGATTCCTCCGTTTCAATTAAGACAAACAGATTTTTCATGTGATTTGGTACCATATTACGTCATTATATGCAATGCAGGCATAAACCCAACAGTTTGGATAACAACTTAAGTTTAAACATAGTAATTGAGTGCTGCATGAAATAATTGCACAGGAAAAAAACTAGCATTTCAATCATTTCATTGGTTACAGTAGCATGTTCCACGTGTTACATTTGTAAGATTGGAGGATTGCCTGTATTGCTGCAGACCATAATAATCTTTAATATTTAAAACTATACATTTAGTATCAATGGCAGCAAAGTAACGTCACGGGGACAAATGAGGGCTTTCTTCCTCTCCACCCCTAAAACCTGAGCTACTTTTGACGCCTCTTCCAGTTCAGTTGTTACAAAATTTGCGATTGAAAAGCAAAAGAAAAACCAAATATTCTGGCTCTTCGGCCATTCTTACCATGCTACCCCACTTCCATCACCGATTAGGAAACTGTATTGCAATCTTTTGCAACCCAACTCAGAATGGTAAATCAATTTTTGCTAACTTAAAAAATAGTGGATTGAATAAAAAATTGTCAAAAACTTTCCTATATATTTATCTATATAACCCATGCATAGAATAAATTTTAAAATATTCCCCCCAAGTGCGGCCTTTAGGCAGAATAACCTTGAAATAGCATTAAGAGTATTCATCATGATTCATCCAAGTTTATTGTAAGAATTAATACAATATTATTCTTCTTCTTCGACTTGCCCAAAGACAAAAAGAATTTACTAGAGAATATAATTCATGGGGTGGCTTCCCATTACCAACGCCCCCAAAATTTATTTTTATTAAAAAATATTTTTAATGAATAAAATTTGACCCGCAGAAGATTGATTTGTGGGCCGCTCTTGCTTATTTTCTTATGAAAGCTTTAGTTCTTTCATTAATGCAACAAAAACTTTTATAAATTGATTACAATTTTAAAATACGGGATGTACTCCAACATTTTGACTTAAAACAATAATTATCAATAAATAAAACAATAACTTTTATAAAAGTTAACTCAGTTTAACTGTCTAACTTCCTCCTAAAACACCGCTTTGAAGTAATTTTATATCGCAAAAGGATTATTTTTTAATATTTGAAGTAAATATAAAAAAATTGTTTAATTTATTCACATATTATACTTAGTTCATTTACTTGCGGCTTTATATTTAAATTATTTCTGACGACAATTTTCCTTTGCCATCAAATAGTTTAATGTGCTTCAGGGCAGACGTCAAGGCAGCCCTGCATCATTGCCTCCCTTTAGTTACTTATTGCTCGAAAAATTTCCTCATATTGCTGTTTCATTCAAGATTAATTATGACGGTGTTTTTTATTACCATTTGGTCGGATGAATTTTTTTATTGATGATGTTTTTAGTGACTAGCAAATGCACCCAACCTTCAACTCAAGACAAATAAAAATTTGTTGCTTTTGGGTGAGGAAAATGGGTTTTCCACGACCGATGATGAAAAGGAGCGGTAATTATTTTATTTTGATTAAGAAAGTATGTCTAGTTAGAAAAATGGAAACTCTTGTGCGTTAAGAAGTCTTGATCCCGTTTAAGGGGGATAAACGTGATCCCATTATACTCTTCAAGAAAGCCGATCCCTTGTGAAGTCGACACCCTTGCCGTAACGACTCTTGTACGCGGATATTAAGATCCGCCTTTGTCATCAAAGCGCGTATTGACGCCATCAGCAGCGTATCGACACCACTTGACATGTGTAAACTTTACAAACTTGAAATTATCCGCTCCCGGGCGGAGATAAAACGGTGAAATATTCGACTTCAATAACCATTCATCCATCATATGTCAAGATTTGAGGAATAGGTAGAAATAACACAAGTGCCACACGCAATCTATCTGATGATGGTGCTGTGCCGTGTTGTTGCTTCTACTACTTTCCAGCTTCTGCCTTTGCTATCTGATTGCCAAAGTTTTAGATGAATGATATAATATTTAATAGAACTTTTTTCAATAAAAAATTCGAGCGGCACTTTTTTTTTAAATAATTTGCAGTAATTTTTCAAACGTCCCAAACAAATTACCCGTGTTAATTTTTTTAACATGTAAATCCAAAAGTTGTAATAAATAATGAGACATTTTTTGATGTTGATGAAATAAATGATAGCAAGAACAAAGTTATAAATTTGTCAACCAAAAGAGAAAATGCGAATCGGAGAAAAGTTGTCCTTATACTGCAATATGTCTGCTTGAAAAATGCGATATAATTAGTCTCTCCCGTAGCCCATCAAGAAATACAATTTCGCAAACTGACGTCATCATATCTTGAATACATCGGCACCTAACACGCACCGTCTGTTGGGAAATATGCAAACTTGAGGGAAAGATCGAACTTTTTTTCTTCTTGAGGTGACAAATATAGAATTTGCATTTAAATAGGGTATTTCCATCTGTGATACGCGCATCTCGAACCCCTTACCGTCTTTCGACAAACACTTGGCGCTGTTTACGAAATTAAACACACTGTAGATTATAAAATAAAAATCGCGAAAAACAAGAACTCCAATCAGATAAATCGCAAACTGCATTTTCATAATTAAAATTTTTAATTATAGCGCCTTTCTATAAATTTTAACAAAATAAACTCGCCGATAAGTAAAGTCGTGTTTACATAAAAACCAGATCTGTTTAAAATATCAGCACTGATAATTTAATTAAGCGATCCCTTTTAAACGTTTCTTTGTGTTGATGTAAGCAAAGAAGCCGAAAGAATCTGATCCGCAAAATCCGCCTCCTGTTCATTGTACTTTTATTGCGTTCTTTGAGGGAAATATTGTGCATCTCACACGGGCCAGCTGATTTCCTTTGTATTAAGACGAGTCGCTTCTTCTACTTTCTACCTCAGGTGCACACGCTCCACTTGCTGATTGGAAGCATAACATTTTTTTATTAATTTAAAAATACTTGGATAACTTTTAAGCGAGGTATTTTGCGACGTTCCATGTGTTATTCATAGTAGGAAAAGCTCCCTCGCGCGCCATACATGGCAAATGGAGCTATCTACTCGTGATATATTGACATTAAGAGGGTCGGCACAAAGACCGAATAAAGTGACCGGAAGCAACATCGAACCCGTTCGACCTGCAAATAAGATGTTCCGGTACAACGCTTACTTTACTGCCGTTAACACTTATTTATTGTTTATTTTCCCTATTTGCTGCCAAATTTGCTTGCTACTCCTTGTAGGAGCACTTTGACGTCCCCCCCTATCTAAACAAATTTAATTATTTTCACTACTCAATTTTTGTGTTTTTTAATAATTATCAACTGAATTTTGTATTTCATTTTAAGTAGGTAATAAAATAAAATCTTTTTTAATGCATAGCCAGTGACGAATTGTCCAACCGAAGAACGTGAAAAGAAATGATGATACAAATAAAAGTTAACGGTATAATAATATTAATTACATTTTTATTGCCTCAGCTACCGTTTACGAAATTTTCCTCCACTAATCTTATTCTAATGCTTGTTCTTTTTATATAAAGGTATTCAACACATTTTCACAAATTTTCTCTTCATTAACATGTTAATTATTTTGCTTAGAGAATTAAAGAAAATAAATAATGTCAATTTTTATTCTATCGCAAACTAAAATTAGTAGCAACTCAAATTATTTTTTAAATTTAAGAACAGCAAAAATTTTTAACCTCAACTTTTTATCAAGCCTGGGTTAAACTCATAAAAGGTGCATGTATTGCAATATATTATAAGGAGAACTTCATTGTAAAGCAGGTATTTTAATCCTTGGATATTTTTCAATAAATCGCCTGTGGTTATTATTTTCTATTTTTCATAACGGCATTATGATAAAAAACTTAAAATATAATTGAAAATTTTGTTCATAAATATATTATTGGCAGTTACACTTACATTAGTTACATCCATACACTTTAGCCTAATTTATTTTATGGTATTGCAGTAATGGAAAACTTTGTTGATATGTTTTAAATTCATTCGTGCATTTGAGCAGTTTTAGCAAACACTTTTCCTAAAAATGTTCTACAGTGACAATAAAGGATAGCGTAAGCGATTGACAAAGAAAATAACAATAACCTTTGAGTTGTTTTAATTTTTGTTTGATTTTGATTCTCCGGAAAACGAATTTTTAAATATTTAATACTTCGTATCCCGATACTGGGCACCCCTGGTCTATGCAGTTTGTTTTTATCAGAAGTGAATTTATAATTAGCCAGAAGCGATAGAATCGATGAATAATAAAAACTATTTTATAATTTTGTAAAACTTCACCCACCAGCATTTAACAAGCTTCAGCAGAATTTTTCTTCAATAAGTCCAAAGTAGAAATAAAAATTAAAGAAAATACGCAACTCAAACTTGCACTGACTGAGGGGTCTGGAGGAATGGAATACCTTCAAATAGATACGATCAATGAAGTATTAGAATTGAAGAACATCATAAAAAGTACAGTGGCGACAATATGCCCTTCACCTTAAGACAAAAGGTTTCTTATTCGCCCCACGTTGATGGAAACCGTGGCTATGGTACCAACGACGTAAGTAAATCAAATCGATGCATGATGATTTAGTTTTTAGTTTTTGTAAGTTTTAAATTGTATACTTTGAATGCTAGATTTGATTACATATAATTTTGAAGCCATATTATATCTGCTTCATACCAACATTGTACCTTATATTAATAGTACATAGGGAGTTATGCTACGGTTTAATTCAAAAATTAAAACATTTCATTTATTTCAAAATATTTTATATATTTAAGTACCTCCATACTGTAAATTTTGAAAATAAAGTGCAACTTGCACATTCCAATAGTAAAACATTAATTTTGCATAAAATTGTTCAAAAATTGTAATATAATTAAAATATTACATAGGTTAAATTTGTTTTAATAAAACATTATGTCACTAGGAACTTTTGTAATTTGATTTAATTCATGCTAAAACAAAACTTTTAACTTCGACACTGCTCTTGAGTCTGGGAGTGGAACAAGAAAGATCTGAAAATCCAGCGTTTCTAAGTTTTCTCTTGTGGGAATTTTAAAAACTATATTACCAAGGTTGTGCGGCCTAAAGTTCGCAGTTAGGCTTATAAGTAAAAAAAATTTATCGATGGGTGCTTTATTTAGCATGGCAGATTTAAGAGAATATCAAAAATTAGCCGGATATGTTAACATTATAGATTCATACATTCGTTCCTGAGTTACTACCAAATTATTTCAATTGCATGTTAAGGTCCTTGTAGAATTATGAACATGCAGTACAAAGAAACTGATGCGTTGGTCGACAATTCAAGATTAAATTCGTTTTTTCTATATTTATCAGTTTCTATTAAATTTACAATTTTTGTAACCACCTGCACACGCCGTTGGTCCGCCCCTGTTCTTATTTAGCTAAAATATTGAATTAAAGTTTCGGAAAGAAGTACGTTTATATTCAAAATTCCCCAAGAACACGATCATTTGTTTTAAAGTGGTGTACCATCAAGATGTTGATAAGATATTTGACAGTTCTTAAGAGAGCACATTGGGTTAGGTCCCAAAGCTCGTCACCTTCATATCATATTCTCAAGTGTTTACGTGCTAAGTCAGAAAGTAGGGAAGAAGATGTTAGGTTTTTATTTTTATCTGCCTTTCTGGCGCATGAATATTTAACGAAGAAGCAGACTTAATCTGTGTCAGGGGAGCGCAAAGTAGCCAATATGAGTTTCTTAGCGCGAACCCCACGTTGTCTCCCCCGACCGAGCGGGCGAACAAGCGCCGCAAAATTAAGGAACAAATGATTTTTGATTTATGCAAACACACTTTAAATAAATATGACGAAAGTACAGCAGTTTGTAATAGCAGGGATACGTTAAACATCCAAAGCACCCGGACATGTTATACGGCTTCGTAAAAATCAACCCCGTTTCGTTAAGCTTGTATCGTAAAAACCAATAAGCGAGTAGGTTAAAATAAAAAACCGCGCTAAAAAGAAGGGAATGTGGTAAAACATAGGAATTCAGGAGAGAAAATATTTTAAGGTAGGGGGAAATTTTATATGTAAAATGAAAAACACAACATTCGCCAAACATATGCTTTTCGATGAGAACCCCTTTATCAATTCCAATTTGCTCATATGGATTCAACACACAATAGCAGCCTTAATGTGAAAGGATTACCCGCTCTCTTAATTAAATGAATGCGCTAAAAGAACAAAGGCAACTTACTAAAAGTTAAAAATATTATCTATAAAATATTTTGTAATAATTAGAAAAAAGTTTTCAAATTAACAAAAAATTTCTTATTAATCGATAAGCAACTTTCAAATTTATAATCATTAAAGCATTAATTAAAAATGTGTCTATTAGTGCACTTCATGCGCGATTACGTCTTTCTTTACAACGCCTACTCGATTTTCGTTTATGAGAGCGTCATTTAGGCTGTAAATAAAACTGGGGGGGGGGGACACCGAGACATTGACGAGAAATCCGAATGTTTTAACAATTTTATGTTGAAAAGTAATGTGGTCGCACGACTAACCCACTTTCATTGTGCGTCAAAAGTGACGTCTTGCATTAATTTCCCAATTGTGTCGCTTTAAATGTTTGATGAAAATCGTTGACATATCACGTTTTTGGATGTCGGATATCTGAAGAGAGACGTCGTCTACTAGTAAACGTGATACAAGGAGGGAAAGCAACCAGTCAGCCAGCCAGGCTAATTAGTTGATTTGCAGTGGCTCAAGGGGTCTCCTTCCCTCTAATGCAATCTAAATTTTTCATTCCACTGTGCTTCTCCCGGAAGAATCAGCCGGACGGAATCGACTCCGTACTTGATCCGGGATTGAGATGATGTACGATGAGTAATAAACACTCGCTCGATTTATAATTAACATTCAAAATTAAAAAACCTCCTCGTGAGACTCGAAAACTCCGGTTTAATGGATGCAAAGCATTAAGAATTGAGGAGGTCATTTTCGAAAGTTGTGACATAATGCCACGAGTAAAGTTCGGAATGTGAAAATGTATAATTAAGTACAAGTTTATGCAAGATTGAGAGACGCACAGGTTGTTGAAAGACAATGGGGATCTTGGTCAGTCTAACAATGACCACCTAAGGGCTTCGTTAATTCTTTACGCGTATACATGGACGCTGTCAAACAATCAACGAACCTTCATCAAGCCAGAGAGGTCTGCTGAATCCCGATAAAGCGCTAATTCCCGCAATCAAATATTGATTCAAAACTTCCTCTCACTCTTCTTCTTACTTCGCTCGTTTTACATACAACGTCGTTATTAGAACGCGATGATTTACTGTAATGACTTTTTTTTACTGAAAGAACCAAAGCCGGTGTTAATAATGTTAATTAATATTTGAGATGTGGACGAGGGTGTAACGAATCTTTCAATATTACCTACGAACTTTTATTTTACGAAAAGGATAGCACCTGCCGTAATTAACAAAATTAAAACGACAGTAATAATTTTAAAAGTTTTTTTTGCAAAAAAAAACGCCCTGTTCGATACAAGGAGATTCGTTTTAGAAATTTGGGGATGAATTTTAGAGAGAGGAAATTAAGTGTCAAGCCATAGTGCCAATCCTTTGAATACTTTTTCCTATTTTCCAAATACAAATACCGTTGGTTTATGATTGAATGGGAAGAGAGGAAAGTGGATGGGGGTTTATTACGATGAGATATAATCGCAAAGTTCCTTGCCTAACTGGAAAACACCAAAAGAGTAATTTATATCGACTAAATATTTCAAATCAAAATATCTAAAGAGTAATTGAAGTTGGAGAATTCGTGTTCCGATTTGAATGCACTGTTAATTATTCTATCTCATTGTGTTGACGCCAAATAAAAGTCGTTAGAAACAAGTAAAAGTGGTACGTTAAAGGGTGAGTTCACAATCCAACGTCTTGTTCGCAGCCCTGTGAATATAAAGAGTTGCATTACGACCGCCTGTAAAAAGTAAATGTAGAGAGCGAGATTGTTTAGAGTAATTACATTAAAGAAGAACAACGAGGCACCTGCCAGTGACGGATTCTGCACCTAAAATACCCTTATCAGTGTTTTAATTACCACCATTATGATAATTATACGACTTCTGTGTTTCAATGCTTCATTTTTTCAAATTTACTTTATGACGACCACCTTCACTTAGTTTATAGCTCGGTAATACTAAGACTTTATTTCTCAAAAATTAGTTTCCATCTAAATGTTCACAATGTATTCTTTAACCGTATCATTATAAAACTCCAATTAATAACATCTAAAGAAGGCAACAACCCATTGCGGAAAGCTTATAAAATAATTTGACTATCTTCTTATTCATTAATCCTGTGTCTAAAAAGATTCATACTTAAAATAGAGCTAGTAAAATTCTCTATAATATAAAAAAGGCAAAATTATCGAAAATACTTTTATGCAGAATATTTCGTGGTGATCGTTCGTAGGAAGGAAAAGGATGAGGAGTTTTTAAATAAATTTTTTGTGGTGCAATGATTTTTATTATTGATGAGACCATATTATTTATTTTGAGATTATCGAAACTGTATTTTGACAGGGTTGTTTCGTCGTCCTGAGTGGTAGGTGAGTAACGCGCATTGGGATTCAAGTCTTCAAATTGGGTTTCTTACTTACTTATTTGTTTTTCTTACACGTTGAATATTTAGTGTTTGTCTCATATTCTGGAATTTAAAATGTACGTGTATTTTTCACAGAAGAAAAGCAGTGTAAAATGACTAAAACTGTAATGACCTGGCAGCTAATTTCTACCAATTTAAGAGCTAAAAATGGATTTGTTAAGAGGGGATACAAAGAAAACAGTTATCTATAAGTAATCTACAAACACTAAGAAAAAAACAGTTGGAACTGAATCATTTGGCATTCAGTTGTGAACCCTAAAGCTACCAGACAAAAGAACAAACAATCGATGCTTTCGAGGAAAGCACCACGTATCCGTTGGACAACTAAAAGAACCGTCATCTCCATTTAAAATGTGTCTCGTTCCATTTTCTTCGATATTTTGTCACATCTCCAAAAAAAGATGGGATAATTCGATGTGGCTGATATTTAAGGTGGAAGAAAAGGAAAATCTCTAAAACTTTAAATATGTAATACGAAGAGTCTCTAGTATTGACATCCTTTTTTTCTTTTGTCGTTTCGTTTCCTTCCTGAGCACTTCGTGGTTTTTCTTAGAAAATTACCTTGCCACTGATGCCTATTGTTGCCTTTTCCGGTTTCAAACTGAAGATGTCGGCTTAGCAATCAATACGTTTAGACCTCATCCATAATCATCTTCACATATAATATACATAATTTATGATAGTATCTACATTTCCCTTTTATAATATCTTTTGTTGTGATTTTGTAACATTGGTTTGGTTTCACCATGAAGTTTTAGAAAAACTGGATAAAACATTGTGGAAGACTTGTTATTACTACTATTATTTGAAGACTGACTTCTGCAATGGATATTGTAACATAGATTGGTTTCGACCGTTTGTTAATTGGATGTTTGAAGTCATAAAGTTGTCTTGGTATGAATTAAAAGACTTTATTGAAATCTTTTAAACCTAATAATAGATCACTTTGTTCCATCTTCCCCGAAAAACTAATTGAAATGATGATATTTGAAGGATTACAATTGTAACGTATTCCTCTAGTCTTTTTTAAGATGCAGCGAACATTGCAAGTGATTTATTGTGTTTTTATGAAACCATGATTGTAAGTTTTAGCTTATTTTACCATTCAAGTAGTTGAGGACGTCTAACTAAACATTAAAGACTTGATTGGAATACAAAATTGAATCACTCAGGATTGAGATATTTGAATGGTACGTAGGTATTAATTTATTATTTATTTGATTTAACGCTTCAGAGTATTTCAGTTGTAGATTCTTTATTTGTTTCTTAAGCAATTCTTGCAATTAATTATTTATTACTTGCTTAATTTATTACAAATTGGGTTAAGAACCTTCAGTTCCTATTACTACTTAATTTGTTGTTACTACGTTAATTTAAAATATCTAACCATTTTTTTTTGGTTTTCTGAAATTGTTTTATTTATTACGTGAGGGGACCAAACCAATTAACATTACAATTTCCACAGTTAGTCGGACGACATTCATCTAAAGATCAAGAAACCACGAATATTATAGAACACAGAACTACAGAACTGTGTAAAGGCTAGCCATTCTTTAGATCAAAGAGACTCCAAGGAAAGTGTGAAAATTTGAACCTATTTCGATGCTTTTTTAGTACTACATAAATTTGAAGAACAACTTCGACATCAGTCGTGCTGATGTATAAATCTTGGAAAATGTTTTGTATCTCAAACACTTTATTCGTTACAAATAGCAGCACCGATAGCCATGGACGTCATCTCAATCAGATAACATAGTACTGTCTTGGACAATATCGACTCAACTCCTAAGATTCGAATTGGAAAAAACGAGTAAAACGAATATTCGAACCGAGTTAGTCGACTAACAAATAGATACATATATACATAGTAGACAAATTTTCAATAATCATAAAAATAGTGAAATTAAAGTGGAAAGCAATTTTTAAGAAATTAAAGTTATAATTGAACTCAATTAAGAAGTTGACGGTTATAACCGCCGAAAATAAGAAAAACTTATCGACTAGTAGGTAATTAAAATTTTCCGAACGTAGAATTTAATTTAAAGCTCAAGTGATCGAAAAAGGCTCTGAATGCATTAGCTGAAATTGCATCGATGTTATGGTAGTTGCTTTGATATATTCAGTTTGTTAATTCTTTAACTGGGTGCTTTAAAGCAATTCTGAAAACGTTTCCTAATTAAGCTTCTGTCGCAAACGTAGTTTGGCTTTTTCAGAAGTTTAATTTTTAGCATCTCAAAAACCGCCCGAGCTCCGATAGGAATGCCCCTTCTAGAATTACCATGGAAACGAACAGTATACGTTAATTTAAGCTGGAGCAACTGGGTCGGGCGAAAAAAGTTAATTTTCCAATGTAATGAATAATTTGTGTTTGAATTTTGCCGTAGGTATCGGCTGAAAGGGTTGAGAGGATCTTGGCGATCAATCACCGGAAGCGGGTCCTCCTGCCGGCAAACATGTTATTCGATTAAAATAATTAGTTAAAAGTGTAAAAACGCTTAGAAAATGGTTGTCACTTGAGCAGATTTATTGTGGCCAACGTAGACGCCCATTTTGTAAATTACATTAAAAATTAAACTTGAATATAGCGAGAACAATGTAACCGCGTATGCGTTTCTTTATTAAAAGTGTGCGCCCACCAAGCCGGGACAGGATGAAGTTTTAATCACTAGATAAAGGAAATCTCAGGGCGACGGTGAAAAACAAAACCTTGCTCGGTGGGAGCCTCCAGCAATTGCGGAGATGCGGATTTAAACAAGGCGCGAGCTTAACTTCTCAATAATACACGCCGCATTGATGACTCAAAATCTAAATTACCAAAACTGGAAAACCACAACATAGAAAGCGCTCAATTTACATACTATGTATGTATGTATCCAAGAAAAAGGGAAAATCTTAACGACTTGATCGAACCAACGCCAACGAACGAGTTTTGTATCTCATAAGTTTTCAGGCAATTTATGCATCTATTCCATATTTCGCAAGTCGTTTTCATAATTCCACGCATCAGGCTGGGAGACAAGAACGTTACTGCTCATCGTATTTCCATTTTGTCGAGGGGGTATACTTTCTATAAGAGAGCGCACCTTCTGCTATTTGCATACTCGTCAGCTGCGCCACCTCAACTTTTCCTCGAATAAAGTTCAGCTAAAAAGGTACTCGGAGACAAACTATCGGGCCAAATGTGATGCATTTCAAACACCTTTTACATATTCCACGCCGTGTGTGTCACTTGTATTTCGTATGGATGAATATATCAGCGCAAATGGAACCAAATTGAATGGAAGAGTATATCGAGATTTGCACTTTTCTATATCTCAAACCCATCCCCCTCTTTGATGTTTTATAAACTTTCGTCATCAGCAATGCAAATTAAAATTTTCTACATAATTTAGAAAAAAAATAATACAAATAAGTGGCGGAAACATTTTAGTGCGACCGCACATTTAGTATCGTAAAACCCCCGAAACCGCAATTGTAAAATAAAATCAGTTGACTTGAACATTACCATGGGGAGTGTGCAATAATATAATGCGAAGAGAGATTCTTATATACAAACGGCGCTAATCAAGACACATGATTATGGCTCCGAAGCCGCGGCTGAGGACATGCATTGCCGCGTACTGCGTTATAAACTCTGCCCTAACTGTTCCGGCCCCGGTTTTCTTCCGGCAACCCCGTTTTACTGATTTAACGTTATATACTCCGCGTAATAATTCGCGTATAGAATGCATTAATGTAATCTTTCTTTCAGGGGGATTTAAAGCGCACTTAAATTTCTTGTACGGTTAACTAGAGGCAATGTTCTTTAGCTTCCTTTATTAACGGAGATGTTTAATTTTAACCCTTGGGTAAACTCTTAAAAAATATTTAATCTTGCATATTAAACTCCCTTAATGTGCACTTTTAAGAAATTCTTGTTTCTTAAAAAAATTTATTTGTTTTACCATCAAAATGGAAATTATAATATCGCTTTTCATTATTTGCATGTAGGAATTCTTTTTTTCAAATCGATTACGTTTTTTGAGGTTAAAATATTTGAAAATGGAGAGAAAATTAAGTAATTAAAAGAAAAATCTAAATTTTCATCCATCCAACAAGGGGGAACATTTTTTTTACAAGATTTTAAAAAAGGATAAGCTTTTCAGTTCAATTCAATAATTTTGTTTGATTAATCAAAAATTGTCCCCTTATATTACTAAAAAAATTTCTTTTGCGGAAACGTTCAACAATTTCTGATTTAATATTATTTATATTTCATTCAATGGGAAGATTATCAAGTTATCTGAACCTCAACTCCTAATTTTAGTTTAGATCATTTAAAATGAGTAACCATGACTATATTTCTAAATATTAAACACCTTTTTTCATACTTAAATTATTTTTGTTTAAAGTTGTATTTTTATTTTGCACCTCTCCGTATGCTTGATTTTAAAACCTAAGTTAGTGCAGTTAACCAACCCTTTCTAGATGCCTTATTTTATTCTTTAATTAAGTAATATAGTTTAAATTTGTCATTTCGGGGCAAAATTAAGGTAAATGCAAATTTATGGTATTGAAAGCGGCAATATTGATTTACTTTAATAATTTTTATTTCTCAACAGATTGAGAGGAGGCACCAAGGGCTCATGTCTCTTCTCCCCAAATCAATTGTTTTCAAATAAACCAAAGAAATATTCGGTAGGTATATTTACAATATTATCTTCCCAGAGAGTAATGAAAAAAAATTTCATAATTCGCGAATACTCTTTCTACAGAAAAAATGCCTGGTTACGACACTGAGATTAGACTACTCAAAGAAAATTGAGTTTTACGTGTGTGAATGGCGGTGGTGGGAGAGTTCCTATTATGTATTTGTGCTTTTCTAAAAATATAGAACTTGACAAAGCCAATTAAATAGCAAACGAATAATTCGAAAACGTATAGCCTTCGGTATCAAAGTAATGATCAATAAAAAAAAAGTTTTACAAGAGTGCAAAATATCAATTCTTGCGGCGTTACAAGACTGGTTATACCTGTAATTAAATACAATTAACAACCGATTCCATATCAAAAATAATGAAATAAGGAAAGAAATAGAACGAGTAACAATGGATGGGACAGGTAGCCGACAGACCCCACTCAACTGCACTTATAAACTAGCTTACTGGAGACCAAGAGCTGTCAAAAAAAGTGTAGGAAGATCCCAAAAGAAGTGGTTAAACTACATAAAGAATATTACAGGAAGATACTGGTTTCAGGTGGCTCAAGCCAGAGAGAAATGAAAAAAATTAGAGAGGCTTACATTCAGGAGTGGACAGAAATAGTCTGATGAAGAAGAAAAAGAAACTGGAAAGTCTGGAATACCTCCCAGTATACGCCATCAATCCCAAGAAAATCAAACGATGTCAGAAAGCTTTTGCACAATTTTTGAATATTTAGTGCTCAGCCTTTTGATTTTGGAACACCTGGGGGAAATACCGTCAGAGCGTCCGGCCTACGTGGATAATTTTATCAGCATAGAATGGTAGATTTCAATATTTTTTCAAAATCTTTTATAATTTTAAAAACTTCATCTATGATCTTTTTCCAGCTAGCAGCAGCCAGCAGAATGGGTACAAAGTGAAATAATAGTTGCAGAAAGCTCTCAGATCAAACTTGTACGGCCCGGACAGTCTGGAATACTCCTAGGTACTAGTATTAAAAGGAAAATAATTATGGAATACCCTCCAACCAGGTAAGTATCAGAATTGGAGGTTAATTTCACAATTATTTGATACAGCAACAAGAACCGAACTCCTTCTGCACTATATCAAATACTTGCATTGATTGTATCTGGCAGGAGGTAAACTCATAGAATATTGGGTAAATTTATATTTTTATCTTCAAAAGAAATATAGAAAATAGTCTTAACCGTGACTCCCTCCTCCAAAAGTCTGAAGAAGGAGTCAGGGGAAAAAAGGTTGTCTAAATTTCAAGTATTAACCCAAGAATTTTGTATGTTTAGTTCAGCTTCTTAGATAAATGGGATAATTTTAAGATATTTCACATATCTGAGATGTAAGATTTGTTGAAAGAAAATTTTATTATAACAGAAGTTAAATCAAATTAACACAAATGTTATTAATTGTTAAGAAAATTGCTAAACGTAAGAATAATTATCCTGGCAATGTTTAAGTTTCAAAGGAAAAATTTTGACCCAGTTCATTTTCATTGAACAAATCTAAATGAAATTATTTAGAATAAAATAAAGTAGGTACATTACTGCAATTTTATATTTTAAAAATGAATTTATTGATTTATATGTACTACTTAATAGTAATTAAGTTGGTTTAGGAATTAAACAAAATATTTTTCTCTTACATTATTTTTCTAAATTTTTATTTGGAAAGCCTGTACATTATGTTAACAACATGTTTCGATTTAACAAAACGGTAACCTTGATTTCAACTCCATAGACTGCTATAATCTTAATTAAAAACTTTGTTTAATTGTTAATTTAACTTGATTAATTCGTATAATTATTATGCAAATTAATAATATTTGTTTTTTTTTAAGTCTTACAATATGTATAATGTATCTTGGCAGGACAATTATTGGAATACACTATATTGACATATGATTTTTATATAAATATGATATTTCACATTTAATTGCACACAGATTTCAGTGAACACTAAATACCCTGCTTTAGCCTTAACAACATTAATTTTATGAAACCCTCGGACAGAATCGAATTTATTTAATTTTATCGTAAACAAATCTGGTCATTACATATTAAGATCTGCATCTTTGGAAAATAAATTTTTATTTTCCCTTTGATATTAAGTACATACTTTTGTATTACCTGAAAAAAATTTCTTAAAAAAAGAATTATTTATCTTGAAATTGCAAAAGTTTCACAAAACCGGAGATGATGAAAGAGCCCAAGTTCCAAAAATAAAGTTACAGGACAAAAGTGCAATAAGTGCAACCGTCGTAATTAGTTTGATTTGTTTTTCTTACTTGCATTGAGGTTTTAGGGTCGATAACTTCGTTAATTTTCTACTTTAGGGTAACTCGAAGTCAAATCAACTGGGTTTGTTCGAGTAGTACGTAGTTTTTTTAGAACTGAAAATTCTAGAGAACAAAATAAAATAAATGCATTTATAATAAATTAATATGTACTTGAAATAATATTTTTCGGAATCTTAAAATCGAGATTTGGAGTTTTCTTTTATGAATATTATTTCTCGATCTTGTCGAATGAGTGAAAATTTAAAAGTTGGTTTTATAAATTCCTTATATCATCGTCTCTAAACCAAATATAAGAAAAAGGGGTGTACAAAAATAGCCGAGCTCAAGGCGTTTGCTTCTCCGAAGTTGAGTTGGTAGCTAGAACATCGGCGGGTGTAATGGAATTAAAAGTAACCGCGCATCTTAAGTTCTTTCTACGGTTGGTATGCAGATTAGCAGACTTTGCCTCAAAGCAAAGTAAAATGAGTTGTGTCTTAATAAAGTGTAGCGAACAAGTAGTAGTAGTAGTATGTTGTAGATACTATGTGGGGCGAAGAAAATGAAAATGAAAAGATTATTTTGTAAATTTTTTGAGCGCGATGGGTGTAATTAATGACACGAGCGAAGGTGCAAATTTAGAAAATTGAATAGTATGGTGTAGTGCGTTGTGGCAATTACCGACGAAATAATCGAACTGTATAGCCATTAATCTCCGATGTTGGTTAGGTACCCAGTTAATTACAAATAACTCGATTTAGGCGAACGGGTTAAATGTGCGCGGGTAATCTATTGAAATTAGTAAGGAGCGCACCTCAGCAAACGTTGACTTAGCTTCGGCAGCGTTAATAATGAGCCACGCTAAAGCTAGTAAATGTAGTGAGTCAGTAAATGGCCTGTGTATGGGGTAAGACGATATAAGACAGGGTAAGTTTGGGTCAAGTCTCCTCCGCGACGCCCCAAGCTACAATTAGATATCTTTGTGCCATAATTCACATATAATCTCTGTTAGCCTCCGAGCACTCATCTGCAAGTCTCTTACTGAAAACGATGTTTCAAGATCTTTCACAAGAAATCTCAGTTTCTCGAAATTAGTTCAACATAACGCCGTAATAAAATATTTGTAATTATTAGGGTAGTAAGGAAAAGTAGTTTATGTGGGGAATTGTTCGTAGACATCAGAATTAGAGATCTAAGGGAAGTCGACGCTCTCGCCTGAGAAGGACCGACCGTACGATAACTGCGTCGTTTTCATGCTTCCGGACGCGGATGAGTAAAGTGGCGAGAGGAAAGATAATAACGCAAATATCTGAGCGACCGGAACCGCAACCAGGTACGGTTTTCTCCGGTACAATCCTATCGCTTCATCATTCCAGACGAATCTTTACAACTTCTCCACCATAGTTACGTTCCTTTTGTGACAACCTTCACGTACTACCCAACCGCTGACGAAAGTATTCCAATAGCAGAACGTGAAAATGCGAAACATAACCAGATTTGGGGTTGAAATTCTCTTAAACGTTGACTTTAATGCAGAAGGAAACGCGAGGAAATTAATATCGTAAATATAAAGTTACAACATAACTCACGCTACTATGAATTTTTTGAAATATTGAGGCCACAAATTATCGTGTACCACGTGGTTGCTGTTTAAAAACGGATTTATGTTAGGATAATTTAGTTTGCATTTATGTTACAGGTGAGCACGAAACGTCAGATTTATAGAAATATTACTTGAATCCCCAAATAAAATATACGACCACCTTCATGCAGCTCCAGAAGAAAATTTTCACCTTTATATGCAAAAGTTAGCCGAAAAAATTGTTTTATTGGTGTCGTTTTTCACAAAAAAATAAAAGTTTCTTTTAATTATAAATCTCACCGTTAGAGGTAATAAAAAGCAACTGTTTTCTTTAGCGCGAACCTCGGAAAATATATCACCTTACTACATAACGTCTTGTTAAATAAAGCTCTTTTTAAGGGAGATTAAAGCTGATAAAGAAGACACACCGGCTAGGCTCTACAAGGAAGTGTGTAAAAGCTGTTCTTTTTTACTCACGATGTGAGGGTCTTTTATCGCGTCGTAACCTTGTAACAAGCAACTCAACGGGTCAATTCCGGAGGTCCTGTCGGAAACGATACGTGATTTAGCCAATTCCTCTCGCTTTCTTTTTCTCACAATTTGATCCGAATTATATTACTCATTGAACGAAAAACTTTTTTCATTAATCTTAGTTGTGTTGGCGAAAAAAAATTTGCGCTATGAAAGCTCGCACCTGATATTTTCCGCACAATTTGATATATTCAACGGTTCCTTTGACGCTCATTGCGGGCTTCCCCGTTCAACGAAGCACCTCAATCAGTGAATATTCGCAGGTTTACCGCACCACAAACCCATTTCTGTTTACCTGTCCTGTTTGCTGTCACCTTACTATATCGATTTGCATGTTCAAACAATTGGCGTCGCGATTATCATCGTATTATCGCAAAGCTGTTTTTTTAATTTATCCCCCGATTGTAAAAAATAAAGGGGATTATGCTTTTAACCTATGGCGAATAAAAGTGTATTACGTGTTTAATATTTAATTCCGTATTTAACACAGGTAGTCTACTTAACATCTGATGAGTGTTCTTATCGTAAAATCAACGTATTACAATGTTCCTGCTTCCCAAAATTTGTAATTATATTGACCAAAGTGTAGCCTTATTGAATTTTAATGTATTCGATAAAGACACAAATATGGGTACAAGAGAGAAAGACGTAATATAATATATGATACCTAATTCATATAAGATTGAGCTACGTCGATTAATTCATAAGCTAATTATTTCAAGTAAAATCATTTTAAATTATCCGTAAGTCACTTCTCTAGAATGAAACCAAACAAATTCTTTAAACTAAAATAGTTTATTATGACGTGTAACTTTGCGCGACTCGTTTATTTCACACTGACAATAATCAAAAATTCATAATTATTTTCTTTTAAACGGCTCCATCAAAGTAAAGTTCTGGTTACGCCCCTGTTCGAATTAAGCTAGGTTGTTTGATATACTTTTTGTTAATATTCTTCAAGAATTCTCTAGTAACGTCAAGAAATTGACAAACTTTATGGTTTACCTTTTCATGAAAACAATTAATTGTCAGGTGCTTTAGTGCCGTCCGTTGCCCAAAGACAAACCTACAGCTTTGACAAAAAAAGTTATACTTTTGCAACTGCAGTCGTTTCATTTGGACAATCTTTTTTCCCTTTCTTATGACTGAACTAAAGAGATTGTAAATACATTACATTTTATTAAGCAGATTGCACCTCGATGGTTTACCATTGAACCAGTAGTATTGCGTAAAGTATTCATTGATCTACATCTTATGCCATCGGAAACAATACATTGATCTCAAGTCCAAATCGATCAATAGCCGCTGTTGAAAGGAACGGTAAGGGAAATCGCTACATTAATTCATTACATATACCCAATTTGATTCCCTAGACACTCTATAGGATATAGGTTTGCAATTACCTTTCAAGAAGATACGGTCAGAATACATTTTTTTTACTTCACCCAAGAGTGGTTCTGCACATCCTTTTGAGCGTCTTCATAGAAACTCAGCTTATATAATTCATTTGTATTACAACTACAACAGCACAATGACGTCTGATGGTAAGCTAAACTATTTTCTTCTACTGATAAAATTAGCAGGAAACATTTTTTCGCTCGCTACACCAAATATATTTCTTATGAACAGCAACATATTTTCAACACTACGTTTATCACAAAATACGACGCAAACTATCAAGGATAAATGCAGAATCAAATAGCTAAGTAGCTAAAAGGCAGATTTTATCATATTTTATACAAAAACAGGCGACACGTTTTGGCATTATCTTACATTTTATCCCAGCCATTCATCTCCTCAGTGCAGAAACCATGGATCACTCAACCACTGTAAAAACTGAACAACTCAAACATAATCTTATTAACCGCTGCGTGAAATCATAATGATATGTATAGAAATCCTTGGCTCACAGTTTCTTCCGCCAATTAAATTGTGGATAACATAAAAATATGCCTATTAAAGCATACTAGAAGCATTTTTTCTAACCAATTCTATCTGATTTTAAGAGAATTGTAGAAGACAGCCTGGTTTTCTGCTGTTATCACTTTTTGATTTGCTTTTAATAATTTAAATGACTCAAAAACGTTATGGCTAGAAGATAATGTTCGATTATTATTGGACATTAAATTTGAATTTTTATTTTGAAAGATAACGTAACTTGTCACTTCTGTAAGAAATAAAATTCTTCGAGCTTCTTAAGCAGTCATGAGGTCGAATGTATAAAATCTTCTTCTCTTACGTATGTATATTGTTGTTCAGAAGCGATGTTAAGTTGTAAGTCCTCCATATTCAACTTTAGCACTGCTTTCCAACGGTGAATAAATAATTACCAACATGATATAAACAGCTGTTCACTTTAACTTGCTAAATATTACTGTTTTACATGAATGTGTGTTTGATTTTGGAATTTCCTCACGTAATCCCCATCGTTTAAGTATTTTTGTTGGAAATAAATACCGAAAATTTTTCCCTTAGTTCATTTTATTAAATTCACCTGGCGCTCGTTATTAAAAACATCTGAGTAAATGAAATCACTATAAGACATACTTTAAAGCTAACCACCCTTCTAAATCAAAGAGCCTCTGAGGCATGGTGTAGGATAGAGCTAAAGTGTTATATAACGGAAAAATGCTCATTGACACGATAGTTAACGCGATCAACTTTCTTATGACCATCTCTGTGATTTGAATAGCACTTAAAGCCGTCAATGTGATTGGGTTAACCGATTATTATCATCACTAACAATAAAAATACAGTCTCAAAGCGACATCTTAGCAAGCTACCTCAGATGTCGGATGTAAAACATTAATACCGAAAGTATTGATTACAGTTTCGGTACACCACCGCGATTACTGCAAGTCCCACGTCCTAATATAATAAGAAGAATATAACAAATGAACATTTCGGTAAAGAAAAAGTAACTTAGACTACTTTGTCCCACTTAACCATTCAAAGCCTCTTTAATCTGCAGCTACCACTTTCAGAAAGTAAGTAACTGCAGCTCGCAACTCTGCAACGAAGCTAACATCCAGCTTTACCTGTTACGCAGTTGTAGTTTAGGCTTAATTAAAAAATAGTAAAATAATTTAAACAGAAAAAAATTATACAACGTCTTTAGAAGCCAAAAGTAAATATAACAAACAACAAAATAAAATTGACGATGACGTCAAAACTATTTCAAACTTGACGGCGGAGAGCTGCATAAATACAAATTATTTTCATACATTTTTGTTATTTCGGGTGTCTCTTTAGGACCGGGAAATTTTTTCAAGTTTTTAATTTTTATTTCTATGCTAAAATTGTCTAAAAAAGAACGATATGGCGTTGTAATTCAATTTAAGTTTAACATAACCTTAAAAAAACGCATCCCTTGTCTCTGTCATGATTATAATCACATATACGAGGAATATCTAATTTTTGGGAAACTTCCGCAACACGAAAGCTTAATTTGACATCGAACAGTTCAAGGTAGCCAAGTTTT
This sequence comes from Lycocerus yunnanus, assembly GCA_036346125.1. Classification (NCBI taxonomy): domain Eukaryota; kingdom Metazoa; phylum Arthropoda; class Insecta; order Coleoptera; family Cantharidae; genus Lycocerus; species Lycocerus yunnanus. The sequence goes on from JARFIX010000017.1 coordinate 3,403,903, forward strand.
GACTTGAGGTTTTTTAATTTGCTAAAATTAAACTCAATTTAAATATTTTCAGCGTATCAATCCGAGTCAAACACTCATTGTTCCATAATCGTGGCAATTTAACTGAAAAAGTTGTTTACCGTGGAAAACTTGAAAATATTTTTCGGTCTATTGAAATCGTGGCTTTTCCACGAGCTGACAAGCATTTTTACAAATGATTCCACTCGCGCCCTCGACACACACATTGAATTTTCTATAGCACCGCCTCTTAACACACTGAAAGCTACAGGTGGCTTTACATAGATAGCATTTTTCAGTGGCTTCTTTCAACGACACCCTTAGTCACTTCAAATTCAGTAAGGGTACGCAAATAAAACTGGCGAGGTTTTTATTTTGGAGATATTCTCAGCCGAATAATTAATGCCGGGAAGGAATAATTTAGCGCGCACAAATTGAACTAATTCCGATATACAATCAATCATGTGCGTTAGGTAATCAGGTGCGAGCATCCGTCAGTCAGATATAAGGAAGGTCGCATTGGGACGCTGTAACGACCCCAACATTACTCCGTAATAACTGTATTAATGCCTTCAGCTTCTAGTAATTTCTTGTTGAAACTTTGGCTAATTTATGCGTGAGATATTTCATGCTTTTGGCGACCAACGGCTTCCTTCGTCCAAAGGGACACACACAAACTATAGCTTGTTACGCATGCTAGCTTAACGACCACCACGACGGTATAAAATTAAGCACCAAAATCCCAAAAGCCTTATTACATAATGACAAATCCAGATTATGTTTTTATAATAATCTTCATCTCGCCGACTCTTGTTTTCGAATCGTCGTCGTCGTCGTCTAGTTTGCACGTTTAATATAGTGCGAGGGTAATAAAAAGTAATAATAAATAATTTCCTCTTTAATAATAATTATTGAACATTAACATCGTAACCGCAGGTATTTCTCATCAAAGCACGAATACGAAGTTTTATATTACATAAAGCTTTTAACCCCTTACGAACGTATGGAATTAATAAAATGCTTCGCATCCTTAAAATTAAAGACCCACATATCAAATATCTGTGCCGTATCATTTTTGTAATAAAAAATTTCCTTGAACAATTTTCGGGTTTCAATTTTAAATATTTAACACAAGAATTTTTCAAAATTATTACAAACATTTCAACACAATGCGTTGTGTATTATAATCGTTAATTGCACGATGCGTATCGCACGTACGGTAATTTTATAAATAATGAAAAAAAGAAGCATTGAATAGAGAGCGTCGTGAATAATAAAGAAGAAGTGTTGACAGAAACTTTTCAATTGCTATAAAAATTAATGCCCACAAAACGAGAGAATTAGATTGCAATCATTACAAACATGAATATTACAAACAATACTGAAACCATAACGACCATAAAACATTAAAACGATCGAGTTCATCGAGCACAAAAAAACGCACCATAAAGATAACTATAAAACGTAATAAAACCGAAATCCAAAAGCGAGAGAAATTCGGCTGAACTCAATTAATCAATAAAACAGTAAAACGCTCCCCCGTTGCTGTTAAGAGTGTACCGAGGGTGGATGGGGTTGAAGGGGGGTAGAAATGTGCGGTTTTGAGACGCTAGCCTAGGAGAGGAGCAGCGCACGCGGGCTGCGGTCGCCGAGGAATATCCCGCTATTATATTGAACACTGGCTTATGCTTGTACCCCCTTTCCTCCTAGCTTTTCACGTATGCTTATTTATAAAACAATGCACAATATTGTCCGACACTGTAACCCCACCGAGAATAACATCCGACCCCCTAGTTAAGAAACTTTAAGATTTCAAAATCTGCCGAATCACGGTGTGATTATTATTAAATCACGAGCTGATTTTCATATTTTAAAATATTTTTAAATTTTTAATATTATGGACTTGCAGAAATTTGAAAGAAAATTTGCGTTGAAGAAACGGTTTTGCTGAGAAATTGTACATCAAGCGATGTTAGCACGTGAAGATGTAATTTGAAAAATTAGTGCAAAGATTTTTTTTTTCAATTTCATTCAACATTAGCTTCCATTGAAAATGAAATATGTCGAGTATGTTAAAATTTTGAATAACGCAAACCCGAAAGTTTTAAAAATTAGGAAAATGGAAAATTGAAAATTAGAATTTCTATTTACATACCTACATACACTCCTTGCTGCAAATGTCGGAAGTCGTACAGCTGAAGTAAAATAATATAAGCTTTCAAATTTTTTCTTTGCTATTGTATTATCTTCTTTGCTCTTCCCTCTTCTTATTTGTGAACTTAATGAAATAAAATATTATGATTCAGGTGCAAAACAGAAATTTTGGTTTCGAATCATGAGCGGATGGGTATTTTTATTTCGATTCTCTGATAAACATCGACACGCTGTGGATTTATTGACCTTACCTAATTTTATTTTTTAAATTAATTTTAGTTTCAATGAAAATTAAGTACGTTAAATTAATATGTTACAATAATTTGGTACAATTAATTGAAAAAATTTACAATTTTTTAAAGCTACCTCCCTTACCCTAACAATCCGTTCAAACTTGAGCTTAATAAAAAGAAGTTTAATATGAATTTCTGATTTGTCATTAAACATATTAATAGCAATAAATTCATATAATGTAAAATAACATTTTTGAAATAAATAGATAATTAAAAAACGCAAACCTGCCAAACATTTTAAGGCGAAGCTTCCAGGAAAGCTGCATTTTTATTTACAATTCGATAATTTAATAATTCGATTTCTTAAAATCTAACAATGTTGTTTATTTTATTTCACCAAGATATGTATAGTTTATATCTGACCGGATAGTATTCCATACCCACCAGACCATTTTATTCTGCATTTTTTGACAAGTCCCCCGCTTATTTTAACTACTTTTTGAATACTTCCCAGTCGCCAATGCTGTCATTTGTTGCTGGTATCGTAATTTATGCAATGCAAAATAGTTTATTGAAAGGGCACGTGCTCTCCTCTGACTATAGAAATTTTTCAACTAAAAAATGTTGGTAATCCATTCATGCGCATTATATAGCCAGCAAACAAACAAACAAACAAACAAGCATATTTTTTTTCATTCGAGTTATCAACAAATTAATAGATTTGTTACACTTAGCCGCGATAAAAAATTAATTCGTGATTTAATACTATGGATATAGGAGTTTTAATCAAATGTCTTTTGAATATGGATCTTCCAATTAAGTTTTTTATCCATATGAACTCTAGATTTTAACGGCACACTTCTTAGAGTTCCAAGAAATAAACTCATTTATAATAGATTTTCTACAAACCTCAAAATTGGTATTTGGTAATTAAAAAGTATTTGATCACTTTTAGAGCAAGTGGGAAGCTGAAATTTTGCAGTGACGTACCTTTGACAAATTATGCAGCACCAGCGGCAAGATTATGGAACTGAAAATGTTATTTTGCAAAACAAATTATTGGCATTTTTATGTTTTTGTTTTATTTATTATTATTTATTATTATTATTATTTATGTTATTGAGACGGTCATTGGCATGGTTGTTAGCGCGATGAACTGCTAAGGTAGGACTCCCGGTTCGCATCCGGGTAGAGTTCACTTTGTAATGCCGTCTCCGTGCTTCGGAAGGCACGTAAAGACGGTGGTCCTCTCACAAGATACTTGCAACATCTTTGAGGTATTAATTGCTAGAGTACCCTCTTGAGGGAACGGGTAAACGACCTTGGTTATATCCTTACATAAGGAAGCCCGAAATACATATATATTTATGTTATTTGTAGCGCCTTTCTAATAAAAACCAGAAGATAGACTCTGGGCGACCGAAACCAGTCAGAGATTACTGCTTCCATGCAGGAGTTCGCGTTTCTCAAATCCTACCATCAGGAGATACCATCGGCCTCTTACGACACTGGGAGGTTGAAAATGGATCGCAGAGATTCAAGTCTTTCCATTTCGGCGCTTTCAAAAACAGGTGAAAGAAATTCATGTATGGTACTGCTACAAAGTTTATCGTTCAGGATTTAAGTAAAGTTTAGAAAAAATATTATCGAATTCTTTGGCGGGATTTTTAAAATCAAAAGATTGTCTTAAAACGGCACTCAAGATACAATGCAGATGTTAACAGACAATAAAGCGGATCATAGAGCACTTAATCGTAACAGAATCATCTCGGTTGTAGCGATTTATTGGATTTGAATACTGAAATGATATTTTGAGAAATATTGAAAATATTGGAAAGCACGTTTTTTATATTTTTCATTTGACACGATTGTTATGACAATTTACCACATTATATCATCCAATGTGTTTGCATCGTTTTAGTCACATGGACCAATCAAAAGCTATCTGATATTCTTTCAGCGAATATTATGCTGGGTGCACTCTTGCCATCGCCGTGGCAGCAAGAAAAATAATAGCTATCAACAATATCTTAGCAACGTACTTACCTATGCTTGTTGATTTTAATTTAAAATTAATTTTATTTAAATTAAAATTATTGTTCGATAAATTGTCAAAATAAATATTACTCGTGATCATGATTTTGCTTCGGTAATTTCATGATCACTAGTGATATTACTGTTGAAAATTATCTTCCGCCACCATCCTGTCAATGTCTTGTCAAATGTCAATTTGACATCTATCACTGATGTTGGCTATGGAGCACCTCTGATTAGTTGAGTAATAAATGAACAAATCAATGAGACGTTCGTTACAGTGAAATAACGTTACGGAGAAATAAAAAATTTCTTATTGAAATTACGAAAAAACCTCAAAATTTTTGATTTATTAAAAACTAATCTCGAAATTAACCTACAATTCCATTTTTCTTATTTTTGAATTACTTAACCTCTAATATAAATAGCGTTGTAAATGTGGTTAACAAATAAAAAATGTGAATCTTATAGCTCCTAAGAAGTTGTTGTAAACCCCTCGAAGCGTGCACACAGTGGAAGCTACTCTCTATGTATTTATTCATATCTACAAGCCAGATGATGATATAAATAGCGTCGAAAGTCGCGTTTTCTATCTAAATCACGCCAGCATATTGCGATGTGTGGCAGTTCCGACCCACTCATAAATTAAACTAGAATTACTTCATATAATTTTATTGCAAATATACGCGACCGTACCACTCAAACACAAATAATAATAAAATTATACTGGGAATCTTGAAGGATACTCTGATCATACTGCTTTGAAGTGACATAGTTATTCTTCCAACTTTTTTTTTGCAGTGTAGGTTCAGTATCTCGATTTTTAAAATTAGATTTATATTATGAATGCAGAATTACTTTTAATTCCCAATATGTGTATAGTAATGTGGAAATGTCCTAAAATAGTATATTTATTTTACTAATCAGATGGGAGGGAAATTTTCTGCTTAAATTTACTTATTCAGCAGAATAAACAATCGCTTTCCAATCTTATATAATTTTTTTTTAAATAAGGAAACTTAATAATAGTTCTGTTTCAGCTTGATTTACATTCGACTTTTCAACAACCGCACATTAAGAGACAGCATTACAGAACTCGGAATTTTTAAGAACAAAATCTCAAAATTGAAATTATTTCTAAAATTTCTCATTATTAAATCACTTTTAGGTAAAAACTCAGTTACGTTCTAAATCATCTACACATTTTTCCATACTTTCATTATTTGTACTTTTGCTAAGAAATACCCTATATGCAAGACAATAATGTGATTGGATACGTTATGTTTGGGGTATTTACAGGTACTACTCGCAACGGTAGCAGCGGTGGGATAATAAACTTTGGTGGCAGCGGTGGGATAGCATAAGATGGTAATAAGATTTTAGATTTACAACGAATCTGAAAACAACTCCTGAAATTATTGGATTTAAGCATAACTGCTTGTTCAAAATCAAAAAATTTTAGAAAGTTTTGCAGTCCAAGTGGATGGTGGTTTGTCTTCCCTTTTAATAAAGCCAATATTTATGAGTTTCATTTTAATATAATAAATGGATTAGATCAAATTTTAAAAATGAGTTTGTACCTTTTATCAGTCAACTTAAATACTTCATCACAAAACTTGCAATGTTGGTTTGACATGTAATTTAAAAGGCGCCCATGGCTCTGTGGAAAAATAAAAAATAATAACCGTTTTAAATTATTATTAAAATGCTTGCGGTTTTTTTTTCGGAAGAATTAGTAGATATTACACGAAAATATTATTCGAATATAATCCATAACAAAAATTACAAATCGCCTAGAGTCTCTTTTTTGGAATAAAATTCTAATCTGTTCGGGGCCGTCGTTTTTACCTAATAAAATTTTATTGCCAACTAGCTTTTTTGTAAAAGTTACAAAATATTTTTAATTTTTGCAACAATTCAAGGTAAAGAAGCGTTTGGGAAAAAATTCAATAAACCCCCAACAAAACAAATTTTAAGTACAACTACGCGTTGCTCGGAAACTTTGGCAAGATATTAAAGAAAATTTTTATATAAGTTAGCCTTTCATAAAGAAACATCAAATAGGTACAGAGGCGGTGTAAAACAATGAACGAAGTACATCAGGCAAGCTTTTAAATAACAAGCCAACATTCTTAGTATTAAGATTGTTTTCTTAACTTTTTAAAGTTTGCAGATGAAATTTTAAAGCAAAGGTACATTCTTTAATAATTCTTTTCTTATGAAAAGCAAAAATAAAGCAGCAAGAATGGAATAAAAAACGTAATGCTATTAAATATTAAAATGAGAAAAACGGGATGAGAAAAGTTGGTTGGTGGTTATTTTTTCTTACCTTCAATTCTCGTCGCTGGAGGTGCCTCTAACGGGGTAGCATCGATATTCGCTTTTGATCTGAAGTAATTCTGAAAAGAAATAAAAACATCGGTAAGAACTGCTAAATAATGTAGTACGTATCGGTTAGCAAGAAAGTAAAAGACAAAATCTAAGATTAAAGGGTCTAAATGTACTTTTCGCCCTTCTATTTATGCAGGTAACCGAATCTAAAGCCACGTGCGTGGAAATCGAAAGAAACTAGTCCCGGTTATGTATCCCGGTCACGTGTGGAGAGTCAGTAAGAACAATAAGAGCTACCTTTGACTTTTCACTTACTTTCAACTCCCTAAATACATCACGAAAATCTCATCAATTTTGTGGGGCATTGCATCAATAAAATTTGTCTCGTTATTTCTTAACAAGAAAAAAAAGAAAAAGGAGTGCGGCGCCCTAAAATATTATAACCAATTTAATTTAGGGTTGTTTTAGTGGAAAAGCAAGGAATATTGTATTCTCGCATTAGAATACGGCTATGTAAGTTAAGACAGCCTAAGGCAGTAGCGACGAGCAGCAGCGCTCAACTCGCCCGAAGAGACGATAAGATAAGGTACCGTTAGGTTATGGAATGGCACTTTAATTACACTAATGGGAGAACCAAATGTTAATTACAATTCAAAGTCTAAAAGAGAGAAGCTAGGATCGAAATTTATAGACACCGGATTTAGGGGAGATTGGTGCAGCTGCGACCGTCGATATTATTAATGAAACGCATAGTTTCAACGTCAATCTAAGAATTTTCTCCTCCGACAACACCCGCACTACAAGTTTTTAGTGTCGGCAACATCGCATCGCATTCGTTGCAAATCCAATCTTAGATTAAATTTAAAAATTCGTTCCCTCTTTGACAGTCGTAGCCGCTGCTACATGTTGAAATACATTTTTCAATTTTTAGTTTTGTTCTAAACACACAACAAACAAACAAACAGCAAAACATCAAAACATGGCGCGTCAAACTGCCAAAAGTTTCCTGACAAATAAGATAGGCTTGCCCATTGTCCATTCCGTTCGTTCCTACAACATTACTCCCATTCAACTTAGTATTCAAAAAGCGAACGCTTCGTGTTTGAGCTGTCATCTCAAAATTTAATTTTTCAGTGTGCAATCAAAAGATTTTAATAATACAACGACATGTTTTAAGTGAACTCATCATCGCAGCTGTGAATTAACGAGCGAAATATCAATTATCAAATATCTAGTCCAGCGGCAATGGGGAGAAACGACAGCTGGGAACTAGCAACTGACAGAAATTCGTACAAAATGTCGCAACTTTCAAGTTTTCCGATTTTCTTTATTGTCGAATATTTAAATAATTGGGTAATTTTTTGGAATTTCCCAATCCTTTATTCCGTCAAAGTACAGGAAATGTGATTTTTAAGACAAAATGCTCACTGGAATATAGAAAAGCCAACCTTTTCAACAAATACCATTTCCCTTAACTGTGGGGTGCAAATACTATAACGAATATTCTCTTAAATTGAATAAAATTAGTCTAAACTGACGTTTTGTAAAATAACTCCTTTTAAAATTTTCATTTGAAAATTTGATTTGCGCATTTTGTAAAATTTACTTTATTAGAAATTTGATTATGGAAGCGCGTTACGATTTAGGTTTGTGGAGTGATGATCAATAAATGAGATAATTTACTTCTGAGTACAAATTTACTCCTATTGTGGCATAGTGTCGAGAGGTTCTGTGCCCAAGGGATGGCCGGTGTCGTGTCCGAAATCCCTCGAGATGATCTGTCTGCTATGGTGACGTGGGCCAAACCGGTGACCTATGCTGACCGCCTTCACGCTCCTGTCCACTTCACTCTAAGACCCTTCAAGATACAATTTGGCGTCTTGTTCCAAAATATCCAATTCCACCAACTGTTACGTTCTTCATCAAAAATTAAAGTGTTTGCCAAAAACTTTCTCTCAAGATAAAATTGTTTAGTATTTCAAATTTTAATTCTTCCCGTCGTCGTCGTTACATTAAAGCACCCCTTTCGAACAAACACACGTTATACAACATATATACATACATACTATATACGCGTATATATGTACGTAGCTCGCGGTGGAATTATAGCCAGTTTTCAATAAAACCACAGTGGCGAGATTGGTAAAAAAAATAAATAAAAAGCTCGTATTGTCCAGAGGATGCCCGCAATTTTTAATAATAGTCGATCCTGGTGACTGTAAGTATCGATTGGGCACAAAGCCGGGATATTTGTACGATTTATTCGTAGAATACGGCCACTGTCCCTAGGCCATATATCCTTGCTCGAGCAATACAATGCTAACGCTATAGATTCAACATAAAACATGTTGAATTGCAAAACATGCAGCTTCCTCGTGAAAAATTCTAAATTTTTGCGGACCGCTTCTAATTCATCAATTTCGAATTTTGTTGTTCGAAACTTGCCAATGCTGCGAGAGAAGAGAGAATAAAACTCAAAATCTTTCATAAATTTATTTCCATGTCGTTTCGGAGAACCATTCGGCGTCGCGATGTGCTGAACATTGCAATAACAGTGCACACAAATCATACTTCCCCCGGTGGGTCCGACAAGGCGGTTCGGTTTCGACAAGGTCTTACCGGTTCCGTAATTAATTTGTTTTTGATGGAGCTCTTATACAATGCTGTATCGACTATATACACCGTGGTCGATCCAGGGATAAATGACTCGGCTCTTCTTGGGCATGCAGTCTCACGGGATTCTCCGATCGCACAACAGGATCAACTCGCACGGATCTTGTATTTATCTTGTCATATAACTAAATTACTTCATTAATATATGCCCCCTTTTACGCGTTCATCTCGAAAAATTAATTTAACTTAATTTACCTGTCGAACTTATTGAGTAATGGTTAACGGATACAGCCCACAACTAAGCTTTTCCAAACTCCACGACGTTAATTAATTGTTAAAATGTTTATATTACGAGAGACCACGCGCATACGAGGTGTCGTCCGAACGTTTTCGAGTTGCACCTCGTAGGGTGGAGAAAAAAAATTTAAACACAAAGAAGGGAAGTTTTATAAAAGTTAGTTAGGTGCGCATTAACACCCCTCGCAATTAAAAATAAGGAAAATACCCTTTTAACTTTAAATGTCGACTTAATTGTTTACAAAGTCGCTTTCATTAGATTTTAAATTAATTAATGATAAGGGCAGGTAGGTAGGTAGGTGCTATACATCAATTATTATTATGATGATCGCAGTTGGAACAATGAAATCATACCAACATTTCCAATACCTTAACGTCCATAAATCTATTAGTACATTTCAATAATGAGTATGAAGCATCAAGATAAATTTGCGACTGGGGAGTGTGATTTAGTTGGTTTGAGAAATTGAGCAAGGATGAACAACGTGTTATGACCTCGTCCATTCCATCATCGTAGATTTTGTCCTTAAAATCTACTAATCATCCGAGCACCTACGAGTGTTTCCATCACTGTTCCACTAATAACGCTAATGGATTAAATGAGGATAGAACCGGTAGCGCATCAGTTGTTATATAATGATCGTATAAAGGTCTCTTGGTCGGCTATGTATCTTACAAACTACCATTATGATTTTGCACTGACGGCAAACACATGTATACGAATTTGGATGTCAACTTGAGTTAGTATCGGGATATCTCTTGCGCCCAGCTACATTATTTTACGTCTGACTCTACGAAAAGCCCTTTAATCTCGCTAGCTTAAGTAGCTGAGGATTACTTCATCAAAGTTATGACCGAATTTGAGAATCGCAGAAATAAGACAAATCGAGCTGATGGCGGTGTATTTTTGTTGTTAAACTCGTGAAATTTACATTATGCGAACCATAAAAAAGGACCCGGCCACCTATTTGTGCACATTTACATGGATATATCTACGGAAGCGCCTTGTAAATAATTCAGACTGACCCTCTAATAGAACCATGTCGCATTTCCAATACTTATAAGTTATAGGATATCTGACCATTCCTGTCACATTTCCATAAGGGAAGAAAATGTTGATATGGCAGACAACGAGACGAACGCGGACGGGGATAGATGCTTTTGACTCTCGGCACGTTGAATTGTGTTTGCATATGTATGTCTCTTCTTTAGGCGGTGACAGTTGTTGTGACCGTAGCCGGACGCTTGCTTCTTTTAAACAGGACGCTTCTTTTTATGTCGGTCGATCTGACGCCAGTTGTTTCGTATGCAAATTTCAACTTCCTATACTCATATCGGGCGCAGTTACCCGTACTTTTCTTAGTTATAAAGCTCGGTATGAAATTCTGTATGTAAAACGTATGCAGATCAATCGTGTTCCTAAGCTCTTGCAGAGCATAGACCAAGAGGGTTCTCAAATCGCCATTAGACGGTACAAAGGCAGCTCGTTAGCGTCGAGAGATGGTGCAATGAGCGGACGTGCCGGACACTCTTGGGACGCCTCAGGTACCCTTCATTCTCATCATGTCGACTTCACTTTTGCTCGGCCTTAATATATGCATGCACAGAAATGTAGAGAGTCAAATTGCGAGTAAACCGAAACTAACTCAAAAAAGAATAAATTTTACGAGGGAGCAATAATTTTAACCGCACCTACCTACTTAACTACACACTCTCGATATCGTAAAATAATAAAGACGCCGAATGCTCGTATTTAAAGTTAAAGAGCGCGATGAGGAGTACGATACATAAAGTAACTGCCTAAACGCCAGGGGCTCAGGTTTTTACTGCATTTTAACACTGCGTAAGCTTAGCAAGCCGCTTTATTGGTTGTTTAGAGTGGTGCTACATTAGAGAAGCAGTAGCTATGTCCTAACATAACCACGTTTACCTTCATTTAGTATCGCTCAAAAACCGCAACATTTAGATAAATTATTAACATATTATAGCACAACATGTGGCTTTTTATTAAGTTAAAACAAAAACCAAATTTCACTTGCACAAATCGTCCAACAGGGGGATGTCACGCTCGGTTATCTCGATTAATATTTAAAAAGCGCGCGCCCCACAAAACAACCGCCACCATCGCCCGCATAAAAAAATAAGAAAATTAAGAAAATTCTTTCTGTCGCAATTTTTGCCATTAATTTATTACGTTAGTTTTTGAAAAAACACGGATAGAAAAGTTTTTACCTACTATTACTGCTACTAATAAATAGAAAAAGGCGGCGACGCCATGCAATACACCTTGGGTAATCGATTATAGAAAAAGTCTGAGCGATTATTTGAGTTGGTAAAAGTATTTTTTCGTGACTGTAAACGTCGCCATGTTAAATGGATCCGAAGTAATTTTGCCAATGTGATCAACTAAGACACGCTATATGCAGCATTGTCGTAAAGTCTTTTCCGTTTGGTCCGCAACTCCAATTCAATTTTACTTCTTTCTTTAACGCCGTTTAAAGTTAAATAGGTGTAAAATTTCTTCGGTAATAGGCAACAAATCCACGTATTGGATTTCTGGCTTACAAATTCTTGGATTCGCTTTTTTATTCTTTATTTTTATTGTTCCTTTTTATTCTGATAGATACGTACCTGTCAGAAGACAAAGGCTTGTCTACGTTCCAGGACTTAATTTTATGTGTTATTCAAAACGAAGCAAATCCTTATTACGACTTTCTAAGTCTGAAGTTTGTATGCAATCACATTTAAATTTGAAAGAGTGCAACGAGTTTTCCTCGCTTTTTCAATCGACCCATTCAATTATCGTAATTAACTTGGAACTTGTTTGTTCGTCGTCGGATTAAAATGTGTGTGTTCCGCAATCGCGACAACTTTTTTAATGGTCACGAAAAATTTTCCATTCACTTTGTATGCATAAATATATCACATTTTCCGAAACGTCTAATCAATTAACTTAAATCGAGAATAATAGCGAATCTGTTTACAAAGCGCACACACATGAATCCTCACAATTTATTAAACGTGCATTTTACTTTATTATTCCATTAGCTGATACCTACTCTATTACAAACTTTGTGTGATTTTGCAAAACTTGCGCGTTTGCACTTAATAAAAACATGATTATTTAAATTTATTGTAACGTTTGCATCATGTCTCCAATATAAATGCACGTTTCGTGTAGTCGAAGTTTATCTGAACATCCCAGATTCGAACCTATGTTTTAAAAAAAAAACATCCGTTCCAAGTTTCTTCATCAAAGTATTTTGCAAGTCGCATAAGATGCAACGAGATCGTAAAATAGTAGAGAAGGGATTTTAGTTATTTTATTGTGTGTGTGTGTGTGTAGTTGAAAATAAAGAAAGTACGAGAAGAGGAGACGTGCCGGATTTTAGGGTAAACCCAATTTATTTGATGTGGCAACAAGAAGTCCGTTTTAGGCGACAAAATGGTGATGGCCCGGCGACTTGTGAAGCAGTTGGCCCCATTACAATGCTATAAATCTACGAAGGCACCCCAAACGCAAGGCGAGAATGTCTCCATTGCGTTACAATGCTTCTAGCACGTCCTCAACAATGTATTACCACGAAAACAAGACAAATTAGTGTTTCGTGTAACAAAAAACATGTTGCAGATAAATTATTTCTAATTTAAAAGTTTTTGCGTCCATTTGATTTTTTACTTGTTGAAATGTTTTGAATAATTCGACCCAATTTGGAAAAATTTAATCGTCCATTTAATAGATTGCATGAGTTATGAGACAGTTTTGGATTTGGGCACGATAAAACCAATCTGTTAATATATAAATCCAACTAGGTAGATAATTTTTGATCATAAAAGTTTGACTTCTTGACTCATTAATTTTTATGATTAAATTCACTTAAACTTTATTAATGCCATAACCGAAACGTTGCACCATCATAATAATAATTTGCTCACCTCATTTGGTGCAGATTTCAAAACACAAAAATAAAAAATAACTAAATAAACGGCAAACTTTGACAAAAATTTAGAAAACTTTTTTTGCAAATTGACTTTCCTTATTTAAGTTATCAAAACTTTAAAACAAAAATATTCCACATTACTTTGCTTGGATGCACTATCAATTGAAAGCAAATTAAAGTAAAACTTTTTCTGTTTTTTTGTCAACTTTTACCGTTAACTTGTCAATTTCTTGCAAAAAAATTACATTTTGAATAAATACGGAAGTAAGTCAAACTTTAAAGTATCAACTGAGCTTATCTATTCAAATTGTCTCTAAACAATCTAAACCTGACTTAGATAAATCACGAAGATAAATTGAGTAATGAGTTCAAAGAAACTATAAAATTTACACGTAATTTTATTGAAGAAGCTTCGGTCAAACTGTCAGTGCATGATTTTCAGAGATAGAATTTCTAATTGGCTAATGCAAACGTACAATTTAAGGACAAATTCTTGGTTTGATTTGCGATTAACTGAAGTTGAAGATATCAAAGAACCCTGTTACTAAGCTAAATATGCATAATTCTAACATTGATATCCTAAACCAAAAAAAGTTCAACAGTTAAGGCTAAAATACCTTATCATCCAGACATAATAATTACTGTGGTCATTTTGGGATTCTAAACTTTTAAATCCACTTCGGTTTTCAAAATTATAGAAATATAAGCTTTGGCCCGACATTGCTCAATATTGTCATCAATCACAGCAATTTATTGCGCCTTTTTTACAGTTACTACAGAAGACTTGTTAGCTCCCACCCCCAATTTTGAAAATAATCTTAATAATCGTTTGTGCATGATTGTACATAATTTATTTTCGCTTTATCCGGTTTAACCCCCCCCCCCCCCCAAGTATTTGTCATACTTTTTTTAAAAAACTAAAACGGTAGCGGAGTTTCTACTATATCTTCAAACCTTTAATATGTTTGCCTGCATTGTAATATTTGGGTACTGAAGGGTGTTTCACACCCACCAGACTCCCCGGATCGAGTAGTTTATTTTTTATCAAAAGTAACTGAAGATTTCCCGTTACAGAGGCACTTCTACACCCCCCAGATTAAGTAGTTTATTTTATATCAAAAGTAAACTAAAGATCTGCCGTTCCATAGGCACTGAAGGGTGTTCCATACTCCCAAGACTCTCCGGTTTAACTAATTTGTTTTTATTAAAAGTGAATTAAATATATAAGTATTTCCCAAGTATTTTAAAATTCGCCTTTTGAAGCCGTTGTCTTTGGAACGGGAGATCTTCAGTTTACTTTTATATAAAATAAACTACTTAATCCGGGGGATGTAGAACACCCTCCAGTGCCTCTGCAACGGGAGATCTTCAGTTTACTTCTGATAAAAAAAAAACTACTTGATCCGGAAGTCCAGGAGGGTTTTGCATGTTCTGCAATGTTCTTTATTCTAAAATTTGTGCACTGGAAGGTGTTCCACACCCCCCAGACCCCCCGGATTAATTAATTTATTTTTTATCAGAAATAAACTGAAGATCTCCCGTTGCAGAGGCACTGGAGGGTGTTCTACATTAAGTAGTTTATTTTTTATCAGAAATAAACTGAAGATCTCCCGTTGCAGAGGCACTGGAGGGTGTTCCACACCCTCATAGATCAATACAATAAAAGATAACTATAATTATAATGACTAATCCCCTACGTTGAATATATTTAGAATACACTGCGATATCCCTAAATTACTCTGTTCAATTTCCAAAGAACAACTATGTGTTTAAAGCATTTTTAAGACGATTCAAACGGTTTTTATTTTAACAAATATATTTTACAGCGGATTAGTTTTGTTTTTGTCTCAAATCATTGCATTAAAATTATTTTCTTTGCGATTTTACCAAAACCGGTGTCAAATACCCGTTTTCCGATGATAAAATCAAATTTTGATTTTAAAACAATAGTTTTAAAACAGTTTATTCAAAGAAATCGTCATGAAATTAACTCGAAAATTTCGGTTTACGAGAGTGTGTGTTCGAAGCAGAAAACAAACATTCTACAATCGACGCAACTTTTTAAGCGAAAACAAGTTAAATTGATTTTCAGTGGTACTAAAAATGTTATTGAAGAAAAAGTAGCGAAAGAAAACATCGGAAATAAATAATTTTCCTATATCTAAATTGCATCTGTCACGGGAAGAAAATTTATTTGTTTTTATGATTAAAACGGTTTTATTTTAACAAATATATTTTACAGCGGATTAGTTTTGTGTTTGTCTCAAATCATTGCATTAAAATTATTTTCTTTGCGATTTTACCAAAACCGGTGTCAAATACTCGTTTCCCAATGATAAAATCAAATTTTATTTTTAAAACAACAATTTTGAAACAGTTTATTCAAAGAAATCGTCATGAAATTAACTCGAAAATTTCGGTTTACGAGAGTGTGTGTTCGAAGCAGAAAACAAACATTCTACAATCGACGCAACTTTTTAAGCGAAAACAAGTTAAATTGATTTTCAGTGGTACTAAAAATGTTATTGAAGAAAAAGTAGCGAAAGAAAACATCGGAAATAAATAATTTTCCTATATCTAAATTGCATCTGTCACGGGAAGAAAATTTATTTGTTTTTTTATTAAATATTACACTTTATTTAAGAACATAATTGAGCGTAATCCAATACAAACAAAAGCTAATAAGAAAATGTGTGGGCAATAAAGATTGAGTTTTTCATGGAGCATCATTATAAGAAAACGTGGAAGTGTTATATTCGTATTTTTATACGACTTTTTATAATAACAATCAAGCTGAAAGCTCCTATATATGGTAAACACATCAAAGTATTACAGAGAGGTTTTAGTTTCTAAGGGTTTGATAGCATTGCCTTCCTTTGCCTACTTTTACTACCGTCGAGCTTTCAAAGCTAGCCCTCGGCTACTCTACCTCAACAGATGCTTACAACTGCATTACTTCAGGTCCAATGAACGCGATAACGTATTATTGAGTGAAACAACAGATCCCTGCGGTTATTTGTGTTCTGATACTTCAACTTGTTCCGCTTTCTGCAGTTCATCATATATTATTATTATACCTACCAACGGCATAAACACATTCAAATGATTAACACTAGCTCCCCTTTGCCAGATTATAATTTCTCGTTATTAAAAACAAAAGTTTCGAAATCCTGCCGCAAATTTTTCAACATGAAAATTTTTCACTCCACTAAAGTGTCCGTGTTGCTAGTCAAGTAAAAAGCGCACTACATTAAAATACAAGACCGCAATAAAGCGTCAAAGTTCTCGCTTTTCATGAAAATAACACAGCTATGGAAAAGCATATGAAGAATAAACCGCTAGCTCCTGTTAAACGACCGCCTTTGAACCACTTTGCGTCTCGCTTTGAGAAAGTTAGCAATTTGTATCTACTTGTAAAATATTATTCTTGTTGTGTTTCGAGTTAAGAGAAAAGTAAATGCAACTCGGATAAAATATGCAAATTAAAAACAAATGTAAATATAAAATAATTTTTATTGCCCCAAAAAAAACAACAAAATATTCTAGCTTTAATCGAGTTTCGCGCAAACCACGTGATGGCTTGGTTCGTGGAAAATGAAACAAATAACAATAAATAGGATTTCGTTCTACTCTGCAGGGTTAATGCGTTACAATAAGATCCTACATTGTGACGAAATGACGTCGAGGGGTAACAAGATGAACTCAGTGGAGTGTGACGTCACGGCTTCGCGACGGTCGCTGTTTCCGCGAAATATTCCACAATGGATGTGAACAAAGGTCGCTGGCTCAGCTCTACTAATGGGATTAACAATGCTGCGGGCCAGGATGTGTGATAGACGGGGGATATAGTCCAATGAACACTCGAAAGATGTCGACACACAAAAATAGGAATTAATACACTTTTATTCAAAATAAGCGGTGTAAAAGTAAATAAATCGGGCGGAGGAGAGATCCGAAATATAATCGCATCTGATGAGGTCTATTCAACATGAAGAAAGGGTCGCGAGGGAGTAAGACTAAGAGATGTATAAACCACGTTGTATTAGGTATAAGCAAGGAAAACCACGGAAGCAGTATAAAGCAAAGGTGGAGTGCTAACGAAGCTGGAGGTCAGAAGCTACCGCCTGTTTGACCGTGCTAATAGCCAATTCATGGCCTCATCGTAACACTGCCGCCAATTAGCTTTCGGTTTATTTACTCTGAAATAGTCAGCCACTGTCAAACCTAATACTCGAACTACCGATCGTTAATAAGAAGGCTTCAGCTATTTCTAAGATACACTCGCTGACTTATTGGTTTGCATCCGAGCAAATTATTAGTAAATACGAGGAAGAAACTCTGTTTAGTTACAAAACTTTATCCTGTTTAATTGGATATAATTGCGTAATCGACAAGATAATGAAAATTTAAGGAATTGTGCAATTCTTAGCAGATTTCGTGTTAAAACCGCTGAAAATTGTTATTACTACTACTAGGTGAGTTTCGTTTTCCCAACTAATTAGAGTTTTAAAATGCTGCGATCAAAATGGAGAGAAGGGAGATGGAGAAATTTGGATCGACACAATCAAAGAGATACGATGACCACCACTAAAACTATTTCAAGAATTCTCCTCTGGGATTTTAAATATTTGATGACGAGTTAGCGGTCTTTCAGCACTTTTCTTAGTTTCCCTTGTTGTTACTTCACCCACACCAACCTCTCGATCGACCCTGCCTGATTCACTTACCCTCGCAGATCGGAGACAGATTTTTAAAATTCTTAGTGGGAGTTCAAATAAAATCATTTCCATTTCCCAGCAGACAATTCATCTGTAATCAATGAGCGTAGTATTTACAAGGAAATGGGATCTGTGCACTGATGTCTGAAAATGTAGACAGCTGAAGACCTAAAAGTATCATTAATTAATTTCAACGGCTCTCGTTTTATGAAGAACTCTACAAGACGGCTGGGTTATTTTATTTCAATAGAGAGACACCAGAAGCTTTAAATATGCGTTTTGTAATTCAAATACCAAATTTGTTCTACCAAATCAGATTTATAATTATAATTCGAGAACAAATTGCGGTATTGATATATACAATCAACTAATCGAATCAAGCAGGAATATTTAATTGTTTTACAGTAGTATTGCATTAGTGTACTGCAGAATTAAATTATTTTACACAAAATTTGAAATTTACTTAAAACGCTATTTTAAATTTGATTGTTTGTTTCTCTCATTAGCTGCACTATACGATTCGTAATAACGACGAAACAGATCTGAATTGCACCATTCTTTCCTTTAGATTCTTTTTGTATTTCGTCATATGTAAAATTTGTGTTTGTTATATGGAAAATTACTAAATGTTATATATGAATAAATAAATGTTTTTTTTTCTGATGAATGGAATGCTTGATGGGTTATTCAAGCTGACCTGAAGTAATTTTGTTTTAATTAAATTTAAACGGAGGTGTATTTAACATTTGTTTCAAATTAGAAAAACCTCTAAAGCAGCATTCATATACTGATTAATTTTTGTTGTGGTATTGCATTGCAAAAGCTCGCAAAAACAAATTAAAATATTGTAATTCTAACCCTTTTAGCTTTTATTACCAATCCGTAATGCCCGATTTTTTCACTTCTAGTTATCTATTAGTTAGCAATATTATAGTTAAATTGACGAAATTGACAATTGACGAAAAGGATCAGAATTTAACTGTAAGTTTGTCAATTAACAGATAACTCAATAGATGTAATTAGAACCCTTGAAAAAATTAAGTGGTCATGATGTCCTTGTCAGGATTTGAAATAAGACAAAAAATATTTCTATAGAACATTTGTTATTTCATATATAGTAAATACTAATTGTATAGAACAAAAATTAGTTCTATATAACTAAACTATTATCTTAATATCGGCAGTATGTAACATTTTTGGCTATTTACAAATGATTTACCATATTATCCCATAATGATTATGTATACAACAGCTTACGGTGAAAACTGGTGAGTTAAAAAGCTACAAATCCTGGTTGGATTCCTTCAATATTACAGATTAGTTTTCTTTTAGTTAAACTAATAAAATATTTATACGACGCTAACACTTATTTAATTTAATAACTAAATATCCAAATTGATTATAATCAATTTATTTACTAATACTTGAACTTATTTTACAACGATTCAATTTTCACCAACATCACTATTAAACTTCATAATATCACAATAATACAATTTGTAGTTATAATATGACTACTAATGACTAATGACAACGTTGTATAAGTAAATGAGTAACCCAAAACTAAATGAATAATATTTTATGAGTTTTCCTCCAAATAATTGAACATTTTTTACTTGTCCCGCTCACTCGTGATTCTATCACTAGCTCACTATTCTATCAATCCGATAATTACTGGTGCAAGTAAACAAAATCAAAATTTCATATAAACACCTCTTACAGACCTACTAAACCGAACTAAATAGAAATAGGCCATTGGCTGAATTTTAATTTTAGTCAAGCAGCCCAACCACTTAAAATTTTGGTTAGCAATAAGTTTTAAATAAAAAATTCTAATTTTTCTGTGATAAATTATTACGTAGTTCTTGGACAAAAATTCGTGAAGCAATAACAGGTGCTTTCAAATTGTTTCGCTGTTTAAAACTGTAATGTTGTTTCCTAAACGGTAAAAATCAAAACGTTTATTTGAAGATAAAATTGTAATTTTAACAAATTGTTTAACCAACTTTTTATAAATTTCAACAAAAACCCCTTTATGAAAGGGTTGCATTTAAATATTGAAAAATTTTCCATTTGATTTTATAAACTTAAAAAAATTAAAAACCAAAAAAACTTAAATTTTATAAATTTGAAGTAAAACTTTTTTGGTTTGATAACGGACTTTAGATTTAAATAATTTGTAAAATTAATTTAAAACATTTAGTTTTTTAAAAGAAATTTTTATGGATTTTAAAAAAAAGAATTGAGAAAATTAAAAACCAAAATTAATTATTATGAATTTGAAGTAAGATTTTTATTTTGGTGTTTGGTATTGTGACTTTCAAAAGATTTCCAAATTATTTTTGTATTAAATTAAATTAATCTTATTTTAGTTTATCTTAATACGAAAGTTTTCTATAATTTCAATAAAATACGAAACGTAATAGATTAGAAAAAGTAAAGCCTGCAAGATCTTAACGCTGGAAGTTTTCTGAAAGCTAAAACTTGATATTTATGTGTATTTATAATGCCGGGGGCATCACATTAGCGAATCAACATGAAAGGGAAATTCATGTGTGTCCGCTCGTCCGTATGGATTGATACAGCATGTATCTTTAATACATTATGAATACCCAAAGATGTTTGCGGTTTGTAGGAAACTCTTGATGAAGATGTAGCCTAATCACCATCGGCAGATGGATTAGTCTAATTCTGTTCTGTGTGTGTGTGTGTGTCTGTATACCGAAAGTAAAGTTTGATAAGTCCGCCAGAATGGCGGCTTCATTTTGTAAAGAGGTTAGGAAGAAATGTGTGATTTTAAATTAATTTCAATTTTACGTGTGCGTGTATAAAACAAGATTGACTCGGGTTTAGATGTCCATAATTTAGGGATTTAAATGTATGGCATTATAGTGTGATTAACTTGCTTCTTTTGTTGTGGCATAATCTCGGGATACAAGACCGTCAGCTGCGCCAGATTTTAATACACGTAAAATTAAAATTAGGGGTTGATTTGCATCTCGTAATGGAGAAAAAGCGCCAACTTGGAGGCGCACTGTCCCGCTCTCGAGATATGAATAAGTCGCACAAGTATTATATTATTATAAGAGAAAAAGTTGTTTTTTTATTTTCCATTAAATATTTGCTAGTGGAGGTATTGGATCTTAATGAATTGAATTCAGAACCGTTCCGACTACGTGCCGGAATATGAAGATTTAGAAAGTTGCGGCTTAACGCCCTTAATGGCGTTCTGTAATTGCTGTCGCATTGTGTGGAAGACACGATGAGGTCCACACTGTTCAGAATTTCTGAATGTGTGGACACACCTACCTGCTACGATAAAATAACCCGAGAACTGCAAATCTCGCGAAAGGGGAGCGTGATTTGTGTACTAAGTTCTTGCCATCGTCGTCGCCTACATCAATAATAATCGCGATTCTAAATGGAAGTTCTAGAAGAAGCCGAGGTAGATGATCACCGAGGTGAATTGAAGAGGAAAGTCTTAAGTGGCTCGGGCTTTGGTTTTACGCCGCAGAAATAAATGGATTTGATTCAACCCTATTGAATTGTTTGCATATCTGTGCTTGCTTGCTTGCTTGCTTTTACGTTCTCCTGCGTTGACCTCCTAAATTATTACACAACACAGGCTCGGTCACAATCAAAGGGCCAATTAACAATCATTATTATAATTAGGCATATGCAAAGTGAGTTATTAAATTTTATACACCACCAGCATCTAACGCATGCACTTTAATTAAGTTCTTAGACACAGTAAAATAACCTAAAGCCTAAGATGAAATCGGCAGTGGCATTAGCCTATTGTAGTCGAGGGACCAATTGAGCTAAAACCGGCACTAAGAAAGACGCAATTTTAGGGGTTTCATGAAGAGAAAATGCCTCCGTTCATTAGATCTAATTTTTTTAAACGCGAAATAGATAATAATAATATAAGGGTAGCGCTCACTTTGGTTATATTTTACTACGTAGGTAATATGAGGCAAGGTAACTAGAGGTAGAGAAGCCGCAGTATTTAACGAACACCGTTAATAAATCAAATACTCCGACGCCGCATATTTCATGTTTTATTTTACGCCGTATAACTTACACCTGCATCGAATCCGAGGGTTGGCCCAAGGAGTATATAAATCTGCCACCCGTTCTTTAATCTGTCCGAAAAATACGTCTCGCAAACTTCTACTCTGTCAATTTTCGTTTGTAAATATTGAGTTAATCCGTGCTCTCGTGGAGCGGATGAGTGTGAAGCGATTTCCTTCTTCACTCGTAGCACTTATTAAAACAAACCTACAGCTACTTGTTTCATCCCGCATACAAGGACCTCCTAATTAAGATTCTCCTCCTTCTTGGTCTTGCTCGAAACGTTATACTTTCTCGTTTTGTCTCAGGTGACTGAGCACCCGTTAAATAACGGCCGGATACGTAGCGATATCATGATGCTTTTCTACACATTTTGCGACACGAAATCAGCAACCGTCATTCGTCGTTTTACATGGCTAATGCTCGTGTCAACATAAAGATGCGAAATCGACAGATGAGAGAGCTTTACTTGTTTGTTAAACGCGCGTGACATCTTAAACTTTACCTGAATCTCAATCGGTTAGTTTAACAATGAGAACATGCTTCCATTAATAATTTTGAGCCAAACAAGTTTTTGAATCTTTGCTAAGTGCGAGGCGTCGCGACGCGACGTGTGTAGGTGAGGCAAATTGTTCGAGTGGATAATGACGAGTAATATGAAATTTGCGAAAGTAGAGCGCGTTAATAAGAAGAGGGTAGTAAGAAACTCATCAACTCCATAGCAATACATTATTGTAGAGGTTTGCGTAATGAGGCCGCAGTCTTTGGTTGTTCTATCAACAAGCTAATTTTCACGTCTCATCGTCTTAAATATTAAAACCGCCCACCTACCCATCGACCATCGTTTTTGCTCGCGTCGAGAGCTGCAGGTTTAAATAAAATAAATTTAGGGTGCAAAATCCAAAAGTAAAACACAAAAATCACCACAAGAAACATAATTAACAATCCGGCATTTAAAGAGTACATAAAAGAGCGAACAAGTGTTTGCTCAAAAGTAAGAGAAGCCTTTGGAGTTATGCTGGCAAGAAATACATAAAGTACGCCTTGAATGATGATAATTTGAGAGAGAATTAGTAACGTTTCCCGTTAATTCAGGCAGACTCGTCTTGTGTTTGCCTTTAATTGGACGAAAACCAAAACACAGGTCGGAGATTCTGCTAGGTTGTATTTGGTTACAGACATACACGAACACACTCCAACTTGCAGGCTGCTTAGAGACTTGATTTAAATCTCTGCAGTTAATACGACGAGCAAGGGTCATTTTCGTTTTCTATTTACTTAGGTTACTACACTAAACTAGTATTAACGAACGATGTGAATATTTTCCTAATATAAATAAATATGTTTAATCATGTTATTAAAATATCGTGTTTGTTTTATGAACATTTCAACTGCATACCTAATGAAAACGTGAAAGTACGTTACCAATTCAAAACAATAAATTGAGCCGCATTGCTCATTATAACCTCAAACGTTGTGATGTTAAAAAGTGCCAAAAGAAATTGTCAAATACGCGCTTTTGAAAACCAACTGGCGATTGAGCTGTCGAAGCAATCCCACAGCTTTAAGATATCACTAAATTATCTCTTTTTATGTTTTAGATGTGCGACCTCGTACGGATACCGCATTAACCTCAAAAAGCGTGTTGCATTATGTTGTAACACTCTGTACTTGCTGATGTGTTGGCAATTTTGTAAATTGTGCTTTATTTCCTAAACATCACTTACGATAAAGCACTTTTTGCTTTTTTGTGCACGAAAGCATTTCAATTTTCAGTTTTGGTTACAAATAAAAATTGTATAGTTTGGTGGCAAATTTAAAGTATTTCTGGTGACAATATGTATCTTCTTCTATCATTTAGATAGATCAAGTTGGAAATGGTTTACTGATAAGGAGTGCATAGCTTTAGTTGTGTAAATTTTAAATTTTAAATTTATTTGTGTAAACTTTTGACACCCAAACTCTTTCCTGAGAAGGGTAAAGTGTAGTACCTGTGTCGTATAATACCATCTATGAGCATGCAAGTGGTCAGTGCTGGTAAAAATTTAGTAGTTTTCGCTACACGATACCATAAAGAATTAGATTTTAATTTTTCTACAATTTTGATTTATCTGTTATCAATTCAATTTTGGTCTTGAATTTAATAAACACACTTTTTAAAAATTTTAGGTAATTTTTTAAATTTATAAATTGTGGGCACAACTGCTGCTTATCTACCAGATTAATCCAGGTTCCAATTAAAAAAAATTACATTAAATTGTCACTTATTGAAACCGCCAATTTACGCCGTCCACACAGACGGTTTAACAATTTCTTACTTCAAATTTTACGATTCTGACGATTTAAAGCTACAAAAATTAATTTTGTTCCGGTCGTTAGTTTTATGCCACTGCAGAGGGCATAGTGGTTTAACTGTTTGGTTTATAATCTTAACTGTGATTATAATCTTAAAGAAATTAACTTTATTTTCATCCATCTTCTTTAAAAGCAAACGAAACTGTCAATATCTATGACACTTAACTGAATTGTCAAATGAGATAAGGAGAAGAAAAGGTGAACAATTATGTTATGATAAGTATAATAAAAAGACTCACAAACAATCATATTAATACAGTTAATTGTTAGAACTTTCTACAATTCCGATATCACATTATATCTTATGTCAAGTGTCAAATTGACACTATGTCCCAAATATTGACAGTTTGCATTGCTATTAAGAACGGTGAGTGAAAGTACGCTTCCATTCTGTATATTGACTTAACATAGCATACAAGAATTGGAATTAACCATGTCCATTGTAATTCAGCTTCAATACTTGGTTTTTCCAGAATTTCACTACTAAAAACAGCTTGACAAATTAACCTAAAATTTTCGCATTAGAAAACTCGACAATACCCTCCAGCCTTCTAATTCCATTTTTTTGCAATACGCAAACCACGCAATATTTATCGTCTTAGATAGAAGATGCAAATTCGTCAAAAGCTTTGAATTTACTGAAAAAGAAATATTTTTAAAGAAAGCTGAAGAATTTTTTAATTAAGAACAATGAAAGAATAATCAGTTTGCTTCAATTTACACGTGAATCGTGCCTTTGGCTGTGGTTTTGCTAGAAAGCAGATACGAACAGAGTGAATCACGTTAATTCATTCGTGCCGATTTTCCGCGGTCTTTCTCTCTTCTTGAATGTTTGTTTCTCAATCCCGTTTTTTAATTGAATAAGTCTGCAGTCCAAACCTGCTATGCAAATAAGAATGTAAAACAAACGAACAAACTCCATACCACTTCGTTCCAACCCGACCAGTCTCCTACCCAGACAATTTTCAATTTGATCCAATAATTTTTTAATTATTCTCCAAAGACAATGAACCGCGCTCAATTTTTTTAGATTTTTTATACTATTTTTTTTAATTTACAAATAGTTAAAATTTCAAATGTTTACATATTCTAATACAAAAATCGGTACATGGAAGTTTATCCTCTTGAAATATCCTCATTCCGATGTTAGTATAATAAAAAAATTTTAACTTTTAAAATACTTCTACTAAGCGAATATGAGGAAAAATCTACTATTCAGAGACTTCCACCCTTTATATTTCTTAATCTCAAAAATACTACAAGCCAATACAAAAAATCGAGCCGAGTGAGTTTAGAAAAACTTTATTGTTTAAGAATTTGTAATAAATTATTTACCTCAATTGGATTACCGGAAAAAATTTCAAATTCATCAGATTGCGAAATAAGTGAATATGAAAATGATTCGTTTTGAAATTTACTTTCATATAATATGAGCATATCGAAAAAAATTTAAACTTACTAAAAATACTTTTGCTATAATGAAAATGCGAAAAATTAACCTTTTGGAAATTTCAACTTTTATTTTTTAAAAAACTCTAAAATAAATTTTCTAAGCTATATTTTAAAATAAAATTTTTGTTCTAGTTCAAACCCTTAAGGAGTGCCCCTTTTTAAAGCAA
Source organism: Lycocerus yunnanus (assembly GCA_036346125.1). Lineage (NCBI taxonomy): Eukaryota > Metazoa > Arthropoda > Insecta > Coleoptera > Cantharidae > Lycocerus > Lycocerus yunnanus. Next base: position 3,430,269 of record JARFIX010000017.1, read on the forward strand.
TTTTCAAATAAATAATAAAAAAAAAGCAAATAAAGCTCTAGAATCAACAGATTTCGAGTTATAAATTAAATTAAGGGAAGAAATATTAAAAAATTGCAATTTTTTTTTCGATTTTGTTACTAACCCTGTATCTTTTAAATGAAATTACTTAAAAAAACTAACGGCCAAATTTGAATAGCAAATTTAACGGGCTATAATTATAGTCTAGTAACATTTTTTGGAAAACTAACTCATTTTACCCAAAAAACCAAAATAATGAACAAGGTTGGTACAAAAGAAATTAAAATTCAAAACATTATAGAAATTATATATATTATTAACCTTTGAAATTAATATTGATTCAAATTGAGATGTCCATCATTATCATAATACATATTTTATTTGATTCAAATTTTTATACTTATAAGGTTAAATGAACAATAAAACGAAACATTATTTGTAAGCTTTCAGCTTACAATGTCTGATGACAGCAGCAACTATTGCTGAAAGCTTACAAATAACCTTATAATTTTAAAAATTTGAATCAAAAATTTTATTTTAATAAATTTTTAAAATGGACACCCTCATTTTCAACACCCTAAAACGTGCTTCTTTTAAAAAGTGTAGAAAAGTATTATCAATAACGGCACTTTTTTTCATTAATTTCGGCCACATCTATGTAGCTGTCGATCAAATTCAGATTTTTGATAATCTCTTAAATTTATTAAATTTTTGTACCGACATTGTTTATTATTTTGAAATTTTCTGTAAAATGGGTTTGTTTTCCAAAAAAATTTAACAGACTAAAGTAATAGCCCGTTAAATTTGCTATTCGAATTGGGTATTTAGTTTTTTTATAAGTTGTTTCATTTAAATAGAAAAAAAATAAAACTTGTAATTTTTTAACATTTATTCTCTTAATTTAGTTCATAACTCAAAATCCGTTCATTCTAGACAATAGTTACGGTTCTATTCCCGTTTGAAGGCACCAATTCAAAAATGTGCTTTAAAGAGGGGCACTAGGACTAGGACAAAAATTTTATTTAAAAGTATCTCTTAGAAAAATGTTTTTTATCAACACCTCAAAGGTTTACCATGGTCACGGAGACACTCGAATATAACCTTTACCACCCTCCCCTGTTTCTTTTTAAATTTTTATGGGGAAACATAAACCTTGTCCTTAAAATATTTTGTTTCAAAAATCCTTGTTTGTAATCAATCCCGCTTGTTTTGAAGACTTACAATCTTTAACAAATTATAGGAAGCACGAAACAAGACGAAAAAAAAATTTCAATATCCAAAAAAAGCGTTCAGTTTCAATTGTTTGGTCAAGTTTTGTTGCCAAATATAAATTGCATAACAAATTTTTATTTTTCGATGTAAGATTTGTACGAGCACTCGCAATGCAGTAAATTCTAAATAATGCGTTTTTCAATTGACAACTTCAGCGATGTGAAATAGTTTTATGGGGTTAAAGATAACAATATTTTTAGTGAAATTGATTTCGGGCACATTAAGTTTCAGTGGATTTCGATGAACAGTTAAACTAAGCCATTACACACGGTCGGAGCTTACTTAGATCACGAAATGGCTTTATTGAATTGTTACATCAAGGTAGAGCAATACCAACTTAATTTTATTGAATCCCACCCTACATGCGTAACTTTGAGCAAATATAGTCAAAAATATGCATCGTATCTACCTATTCTTTCTTACAGAATAATTCTTCTTTTTCTCGTTTCGCCTTGACGGTTTGTAAATTGGCCAGATTTGTTCACCTGAGAACCCGGAATCCTGCTCGCTAAGTCAACCAATGATTATAAATCGCAAGATTAATGCTCCTAAGCAAATGGACAAATTGTTTTATGACGATTGACTCATTTATAAATTCATGATAATGACACATTAAATAACGTTGTATAATGGATACCCGACGACTTCGTGTTTCCTTTTAATATTGACGATTAGCCTTTTTGTCCTCGCATTTCATTCCTTATTATTTATAGGCTTGCATCAACGGTCATACATTTTTGATCGGATAATTAGATATCGAATATGAACAAATTACTGGGTTATTATTTTGAAAAAGAAATCATAGTTTAATTTATTTTTATATTATTAAGTTTTTGGGTTGTGGGCACGTAGCCTTCGAGGTGGACTTTCCAAACTTTGACTTATTTTAAAGTGGGTGGAGTTGGAGAAAGTTTCGGAATTTGTGATTTGGTTCGTAAAATGCATATTTCATATTGTGTTTCTTAAGAAGTTTTTATTTGCTCTCTCCGGTCATACATGATTGGTTACGACAGAAGAAAATAATATTTTTCCTATACGACAGGAAAATCTTATATTTCTGAATTGTAATAAATATTTCCTCGGAAAAGACAATATTTAGGCCTAATTGTAAATCGATACCTTTCAGCGGTTACTTACTTACCTCCTTACAAAGTGCGTCGAAGACTAAACCAGTCATTTTCCTCTATTAATATTCTGTAAATTAATTTTCAAGTGCTGGTAATTTTGGCTTGCGTGTACCAAAGATAGAGGACTGTGCGGTCTTTATGCCTTTTAATGAGCGGTTATCAGAATCGGCTGATCAAATACACTTTCCGATTTATAATTCATTAAACGGCGACTTATAGTAAAGTAGGTACATAAAATAAGAAGGCTTACGTTATTTACAAAATTGGAATTTAATTTTCAGTAAAAGCTTCATTTTCCATGACTCTTTAATGCTTAAAATAAATTATATAATATTCCGTTCATTTTTTTTTCTAATTTCTAAAAGGAAAATCTAAATTTCGGGTGGAGCGGACGGGCGGGGTGGCAGAAAATTTGTGGGAGAATATTTTGCTCTGTTATAAACTTGAAATTTTAAGAGAAATCTTAAATCTAAATGTAGAAGACATTTCGGAAGCGTTTTAATCGCAGAATTTCAGATCTCGTTTAATATAATAGCGGCGTATCACAGATAATAGTTCACATTCTCGCTAAGATACAAGGTATGTATTATTGGATATTCTCAGCCTAAATTGCCATCCATTACGATCCCACTAATTTGGCATAATCATCGTTTAGTACCTCATAAATCATGCATCTGCAGACACTCGTGCTGATGTACTAACTTTACTACAGTAACCCAATTTAAACCCACCACATTTTAAAGTCTTTTTAAAACATGGTTAATTTTTAAATTGCCTCGTGAATTATTCAAATTGCAAATACATTTTTAGATTAAAATTTTCATCTCGAAAAACGAAATCCTTCTTACCTGCCTTGATGTACACAAGTACCTATTTGTAAGTAATTATTCCGCTTTAAATGAGTTTATCAGGATAATTTTTTTGGATCGCCAAATATTTAATTAATATCATTGAGAAATAATAACATGATTGTAATTTAAATGAGAAGCAAAAATTAGAAATTATTTTTATTCTAGCAGATGTATCCGTCAACATGACGGTTCCGTCTAGAAAATGTGCACGTTATGAACGACGATCCTTTAGATCTTATAGATGCACCAGTAAAAGAATGATGACAATTCGAAAAAATGTATGACTTAAGACTTACCATCAAAATGACGGGTTTTCATCCTATTGAGGAGGAGAAATTTACCCTCAAACGATGCGCGTTATTGGAGTAGATTAACGAGATTTTTATTAATGTTGAACTTCGCGAATTGATTAACGAGATTCGAAATTATTATATCGGAAAGCCAAAAGGCCGCTTGAGTTTTTCGTTATATAAAATAGCTTCATTGTTCGCTGTACACTTTCGACCCTTTGATCGACTTGAACAAAATTTATACTATACTTATTCGCATAAAAAAAAGGCCGATAAAGCAAAAATTCGCGAAAAGAATAGATTAACGTGATCTTCAACTTACCTTGCCTACTTTTAGCAAAGTCACGACCAACATGGTAAAATATAAAAAACCTGCCCATAATATTAATTTAGTCAATTTTATCCGTCAGGCTCTTTTTGGGCCGCATCCCCGAGCCAATCCTAGTAATAAAGTAATTTAATGAAACGAGAACAAAATTAATATAATTGTAAATGTTTATTAACTTTTGTGAAATTTTATGGCAATAAAATATTTTAAAAATTACAAGTTTACATTTACAACTTACAGTTTAGTCTAAGACCCCGTTGAGCATAAGTGGTTTTTTGAAATATAAAACACTTTTTTGAATAATTTTTTGTTTACTTAGTGACATTCAGTTTTAGAATCTAGTATATCGATATGGGTTTGTCAAAACACATGTCAATTACTTTTATTATCAAAAATTTTCCAATACAGTTTTTGAAATCAATTTTAATGGATTTTAATCCATTTTCATTCATTTAGGGATAGTTTAACTGATGAGTTCTTGAAAAAACAAAACCACTTATGCGCAACGGGAAAATTTTAAATTTCATTAAACTTATAATTTTTAAAATATTTTATTCAACAAATAATTAGAAATAATATATTTATAATAGAATTTTTAAAGCCGTTTTATCCCAAATTTATAGGGATAGGAACCGCATAAAAAGAATCTCTTCAAAAAAATATTCCATTTTTATTCATTTCATGGAATTTTATGATATATTGCACAAAAAAATAAATAAATCGCACATAAACAATTTCACATATAAAAATCGCACAAAGCATAACCGCACAGCATAAAAACAGGTTAGACTGTACTAAAACTTTTAAAATCCGGTGCTTTTATTTGAATAATTTAGAAGAGCATTAGTTATTTATTTTAGAAATAATTCAAGTTGGTATGAATTTATACTTAATTGCTTCTGTCAATTAAATTTTATTATTGCTTACAAATTATTATATTTTATTTATATTAACAGCCCTGTTTTAGTATTGTAGATTGACATTAACAGACAGTATTTAGCAGATGATACAACTATTGATTTATTCAGGTAAAATACCTTTATTCGCCCCAAGTTGAGAAAAATTTAATAAGACGTCCTCTGATATTATATTCCACTTTTTCACAGTTTGCTTTTAAGAAAATCTCTAATTACTAATTTAATTAATTGAAATCTTGAACCATCAAGTAATTTTATTATTAAAGTGAAACAGAAAGTTAATGCCCAGATCAGTCCCGAGATGGAAGAAAGTACAGCCTGGCAGTTCCAATATTTAAATTCGAATACTGTGAGAATTTTCACGCCAGCAGAGGTGAATATCATAGTCAAGGAAAACACTTATCGCTAAATGCCCCCTTCAGACAAATTAAAAACTTAGAAATCTTTCTTCGTGGAAACCCCCTTGACCTCAGTTTAATTAAATAGTCTGCGCATAAAACCGTGAATTTTTTTAATAATTTAATTTATTAAATGTAATAATTCTAAATCGTTTGTTAATTTGTGAAATTACGATGTTTTGGCAAACCCACATAGACGCACTAGATTCTCTTTTTCATTGTCACGAAATGTTTAAAACAAAAATATTTAAAAAAAACAGATTATCACCGTTCATGGGTAATTTGTCTATTAATTATTATTAAATTTTTCTTAATAGTTTTTTTTGTAATTTTAATTATACAGTGGATTTTAATCCATATTCAATCGTATAGAGCTGAGTTTAACTGAGAAGATTTTAAAAATTAAAAGAACGATGTCTTAAACTAAAATTGTAAGCGGAAAAAATTAAAAATTTAAAATATGTTTAATAAAATTTCACTTAATAATAATAATAATAAATCGGCACTCCATTCCTCCCGGAATATTGCCACGTCGTTGGACGTTCCTCAATCCGTTTTTTAGGGTGGATTAGTCCTATTTTCATCTTTCTAGAGAACGTTCTACTATAACAAGAAGTTAATAATGAGAAATCAAATTAAAAAAGAAACAAAGATGAAAATATTCAGGATCCTAATTAGATCCGTGGTAACATAGTATGGTATGAAAATAATGTGTTTAACGAGAAAAGAGGAAGAGAAACTGCGGGTTTTTGAAAGAAAAATAATAAGAAAAATTCTGGGACTAGTCAAGTTAGCGAAGAACAATCTAGAACTGAGAAAAATGAAGAAATAGAAACTGAACTACAAGGGAAAACAATTGTAAAGCACATAAAAGCATTGAGATTGGGGTGGTTCGGCCACGTTGTAACAGCGCAAGAGAATAGTTCAATTAAGTGGATACCGAGCGTAGGAAGACCAAGGGTGAAATGGGAAGAAGATATTTATAATGATCTGAGGTTAATGAAGATAAAAAACTAGAAAGAAACTGTACTGGATCACGATAATCGGACCCAGTTCATTTAGAAAATACAATTTCGCTGTGACACCCAAAAATTGCAAAAAGAAAATGTATAGAAACAATTTTACAGATATACAAAGAAAATTATGTTTTTCTTCGACAGTTTATACTATTTTATTTTGTCGATCAAAATACTTTTCTTTGTTTATTAATTTTTTAAGTATTATGTGCCGTTTTCATTAATTTTATTTTAGGATATTTCTTTATTCTGAATACGAAGAAATTGACACATCTATGCAATAATATTTTAAAAATAGTCAGGGTAAAGTAGCATTCGTTAATGAATTTCATCACTATTTTGGTGTGTGGGTTGGGGTGCTGAAAGCTTATTAAATCTATTAAAACATTAACGTGTACAATCGTAAACTGCACGGAAAGTCATTTCATTTTGTATTTGAATAAACAATAAAAAAAACATTAAGCATTAAAACTTTGGTGATTTTCCCAAAAATATGATGGATGAAAGAAAAGCGATAATTTAATTGGCCAAATTTTTCCCAAGTCAAAATTAAATTTAGAATTTAATATTTGATAAATCAGCGTTTTATTATATTGTGAGTTCATTTAAGGGATAAATACAATTTTCGTGGCATGCTATAATGTAGAAGGAAAATTAACATCTTAATTAATAAATTCTTAACAATAAACGTCTGGGCAGATTATTAACGTATCGCTGCAATGCTGCACATTTTCTACAAGACCATAAATCTCTTAGAGCAAAACCGGAAAGAAAATCGGTTACAATTTTATTAGCTATCTTCGTCATTTTCCCTATATTACACGGTAACCAGGTTTTCATGACGTATAATTAACGTTCGTTCGAGAAAATCGTAGGTATATACTACAATGTAATTAATGCGCATTGTGACTTATAATTATTTGGCGAAAGAACGCGTGCTGGTCAAAACTTGCACGCATAAGTTAATCTGTTTATTTCATTTTCGACTACAGTCACATTTACTTATAATTTACAAAAATCTCCCTTATCGTTCCAACGATCCAAAAACGATGCAATATGATTGATAAGGGTTTTCGGTGTAATGTTATGTCGTGATAGACTTAAGTGATTAATAATTTTTTCCTTCTGTATTTTTTGGCTGTTTTACCTACTTACAAGTGCTATAATAAAAATCTGACTCGTAATATCACCATGCAATATATTTTTACGTTTGAAATTATAAAAATATACAAGTTTTTCTAGCATGTCCTATAAAATATGCACGCACGGGCAAAATAAATGATTGTGTTTCAGCTTTCTTAACCATCACCCACTGTGCGACCAAACAGCTGAAATGAATTTTCTACGATTTTCTCGTATTACTTTTCCTCGATAATTCTAGGATACTTATCGTATGTGTGAAGACAATGTGATGGGTTATCTAAAACTTTCACAACTGCTTAAAACAAAAAATTTAATACTAGCGCACCAGCAATTTAATATTTCAACGACACAAAAATACCAACTCCAAATAAAATTATATGTGAAGCCTTAGTTTTAAACTAAATTATACGTTTACTAATAACATAATATCGATGTTACATGTTACATTTCTATAACTTCCGATTTTATTATTTATATTCACCTTCACCGTCATACATAACAGTTTGCACCTCAACTTTTCAAAAAACAATTAATAAATTATAAATCCAACATGTAATCGGATATTTTGAAATAAAATGTAATATTTCGAAATCATTCAAAGTTTTTTTCACTTTTTTTTTGTTTTACTTATCTCGTACTCCTCCCCCCTTTATTAGGATTAATGTTTTTTTCCTAGTATTATATCAATTTTTTGAATACTTTTAAAAAATGTATGAAGTTTAAAACTTTTATTATAATTGAACTTTATTGTGCGTGCATTATAAATTATTCTTATTAAATAATACAATTACATAATAGCACAGAATAGTAAGATTTATCACGCCAGTTTAAGCCAACCGAAAGAATTAAGTTGCAGTGTAAAGCCTAGTTAAGTAAATGCTGAGTAGTTTTATCGATATTAGTTTGTCAAGGTGTGCCACCTGAAGGCTGCATTTATAAAATTGCGACGGTGAATAATGTCACCGAAATAAAACAATTAATTAACGTACAAAAACACGACATAATTTGAACCGATTTTTCGGAATTCCATATCGAGAGTAGTAATAAATATTAATGATTTTTCGCAGAGTTTATGAATACTCTTCTTTTTACTCCCTCGGGAGCTAAAAATATAAAATAAATGTAGAATTTGCATTCGATCTCAACATCAAAAGCAGCTTGGTGTAGTGCATAGGAATTAAGTTTCGGTTACCACAATAAATACTTGTGCAAGACTTTTGACATTGTCATCCAATTCAAATAATTGTAATTCATCCATTATAGCTGCTTGGAAGGTATTTCAAACCCCCCAGACCCACCAATCTGTACAAAGTTAAATTGGGTGCTTTCTTTCATTTATTATTCCCACCTTGGACATATTTGAGCAAAATACGTACGGTTATACCTAGGTTCGATTCGATTCCCACTTTCTACTGCTTGCATAAAAGCTGGTGGGTGAGATTTTCAAAATTAAAAAAAAATTGTATTCATTAGTTCTGCCATAACATAGTGACCAAAAATGTCACGTAGTCAATAAGGAGAAAGTTTTAAGTTGCTGCTAATAAAAAAAATTGCATAGTCCAAGGGTCCGAGGAGTATTTTCTCTAAATAAGTCCGAGCAAAATAAAATCAAACGTGTATAAACCGTGAGACCTGAAGAATATCGAGAATCATCCCTAGCGGACTATTACAAATAGATTTCATAATTTTCTTCTACAAACGAAGGATCAAATCAAAAGATAAAGAAACAATTAAATAGATCAGTGTTTAGCTTCGACGGATTTTAATTTAATGTTTTATTCGAAACAAATTGAGATGTCCATCATTATCATATACATATTTTATTTGATTCAAATTTTTATAATTATAAGATTAAATGAAATAAAACGAAACATTATTAGTGAGCTTTCAGCAATGGTTACTGCTGTCATCAGACTTTAATATTTACATATTTTAGTACATATAGGATGTGCAAACGTAGCAATTTCAACAGTCAACAGTTTTAAAATTATTAATATTATCCTTTTCTAGCCACAACACATACATCGCTGTAGACTATTGAAGTAAATGTACGAAATTTATTCCTGACAAATAATAGTGATGTTGAACCAACCGTAAGCAATTTCTAACCGAGTATAAGCAGCCGTGGGGTTTAATATGATAAACTGTTCCGTTACTTGACCATAATCATAAACGATAAGTCACCATACTCGACCATAGTGTCGAGAAGAGTATTCTGCAGAAAAGAAACCGAACGTTCAGAGGTGAAAGAAATCATTAATAGTGATCAAGTCTCGTGTTGAACTTGACAATATAGTGAAATCAATACTCAAAATCAACACACAAAGCGAGATTTCCGACCCGTTAAAGCTGACTTGAAATCCCTAAACCTCAATCCACCCCCACGATAACATTACTGTGTCTGTAATCCAAATTGCATAAATGAATTTAATTGCAACTTTTATATGAAAGACGCAAATTTAAACACTCAGAAAAAAAACTTTGCGTCGCCCACAAATTGAGGTAGTGCGCTAATTTGAACGAAAAACTTTTATAAATAAAGAAATTAAAACGTAAACAAGTGGAAAGTTTTTATGTGTCTGGGAAAAATATTTATAAAATTGTTGCAAAAATAAATTGTAAGTTAGTGAGTTAATTTTAGAAAGTTTACTTTGTTTTAAAAACACCCTAACTAAAAGATATAAGTATAAACCAGACTTTTTAAAAGTTAACTTCTCTAAAGTGTAGTTCTTTCAACTTTGACCCAATTACTTCTTGTAAGAGTTGAACAACAAATTTTTATTTTGTCATTTTGATAGTCAAATTGGGTTTGCAAGTTTGGTTCGTTCGATGAAAAAATTTGCGTTTTTCCTTCTTACTTAATTATGAGTCGGTGAGTTTAGCTAGCGAATCGTGCTTAATTTCTGATTCTTGAAACATCTTTCGCGACCGACAGCAAGTTTAAGAACACGAGTTGCTAGTGAAGTGTGTAATTAATCCGAAAATGCAGGTAATTTATGCTAGGAATGTTTATTGCAGCCTTGGAGCTAATTTACGACCCGTCACCGCACCGACGGACGGGCCCATTCAGGGCTCGAATCTTGGGTGGTGTTTTCCTACTCCGGGGTTGGCTTTATCAAAACCAAATATTTGCTCTAATAGTCAATACTGTTTAATGTTGAGTACATATTATAATATACCTACACAAAATAAACAAATCAAAAGTGAGATTTCGTTACCAGAAACATTGCCTCAGATGATTTACTACTCCAGATTAACTAAACTATTCGGCATTAAAATTTTATATTTTGTTAGATTTTCAAAATGATGGAGTTTTTTGAGACAACATTCGGCAAAGTTCTCGTGAAAGTGCTGACAATACCAACAATTCTGTGTTTACATGTAAAAGCTCCCCTATTATGTCGTGAATCAGAAGCTACTAATAATAGTTAACCAATGAACCAAATCGGATATGCTTTAATGATTTAATACTACTGGTAGTCACAATGAAACTTGGACATTACTAAAATGCAGTCTGCAAAGAATATATTCGAAAATTCAACAATATGAACAACAAATTTTATCAATTGGATACATAAGAAATATTTTTATCGACATTAAATTGTATGTCGAGGTTTTCCTATTCAAATATTAGACCGGCATGGAAAACGTATTTTTCACACACAATATTGCATATTTGAGAGTTTTCCACCAAATATTGAAAGAAATTACAGCGTCATTTTCTACGCTTTAAAAATTTTCTGGGCAAGAAAAGTTAAACATAAGAAGAAGAATATTTTTATGATCTGATTTATATCTTAGATGAAATAAGAATAATAATATTAATTTTTCAAAATTTTCAAAAAAATACATTGAATAAGATCGAATACTTAAATTCCATAAAGTACGTAATTCGAACGCAAAATTTACGCTCTATAATGCAACAATTTACCACACCACGCCACTTTTGTGGCTAGCACAATTATTATAATGAAGAGTTTTTATCATCGCAGTACGAGTTGAGTTTACTGTATTAAAATTGATTCCAAAATTTAAAACCCATAATAATTAAATATTTTTCAATTTTCTAATATTATATTTCTTTGATTTTTTATGTACTTTAAAAAATTTCAAGTAAGAATGTAAGAAGTTCTTAAACTGCATTTCCGTTTTTTCCTATTCCTTAAGTTATTATTCTTCTAAGTTTTAACTTTTTTAAATATTATTTAAAAAAAAACATAATATTTTCTTTGTATACCTTAAGAAAATATGAATTTTTCGTGAATGCGCCAAAAGATACTACAATTTACCGTAGAATGTAACTAAAGTTTATTTTTCTGTTTGTATTTATCGCAAAAAGGAATTTTTTGTACCCAATCCTTTGCGAATGAAAGTCATTTTAAATAATTATTAACAAAAGCAAACGAGAGAGTACAAAAAACATAAAAATATCAGAATTTTTTTATATACTTTTTACTCAGGAAAAAATACTTGTACAATTATTTACTATTCACGAATTTTGCTCTTTAGAATAGAGTACTTGCACAAAAAACAATTTGTATAAAATTTATGAATATATCATCTAACATTTTTTAAATGGTTAATAAAAATCTATAACGTCATACAATCTTGTTTTTAAATTAATTTATTACGTAATAACGAGTTGGGCAAAATGTAAAGAAAAATGTCAATTGTAAAATTGGTAAAGAAAATCCCAATTTCGCACAACTAATATTTTTGTGCAATCTATTGAACTACGTATATTTAGCTATTTTATAGGTAAAAACTACTTTTTCAAGGCCGTGTGGCGTGAAGATTGCGGTCTTCAGACCGCACAATCTTGGAAATAGAGTGTAATTTGAGAAATAATTAATAAAATAAAAATACCGATAATTTTTTTGTGCTGTGACATTTACAATTTTAAGATTTTTTTCGGCATTGTTAATCAAAAAGAAAACATCTTGAGTTTGTGAAAGTTATGCAGTTAAACAATATTAGTTGCTATGCCTGTAGCTATGGTAAGGTAGAAAAAAATTAAGCTTTGGAAATGCTAATCCACCTTTGCTTATTGAAGTTGTGTAGAATTTCAGTATTTTATTTATTTGTTTGTTATTCGCTACATTATAAGCCAAACTGAACAAGGGATTTTGAACGTTTGCAAAACTTCTATCAGTGTTCGTTAACCCTTACAAGTGAAATTAGCACGTATAAATGTATTGACTGCTAGCAGCCAAATGGAACGCACCCATTGTCATTTAGCTGAAAATTGACCGCTTTTGCAGTGAAAATCGTACGATTTCCTCGTCACAATAATTCTCGTCGCGTTAGAAAATTTGTCGTCGACGTCTTATTAAATCAATCTCGTACTCCTCCCCTTTATTAGGATTAATGTTTTTTTCCTAGTATTATATCAATTTTTTGAATACTTTTAAAAAATGTATGAAGTTTAAAACTTTTATTATAATTGAACTTTATTGTGCGTGCATTATAAATTATTCTTATTAAATAATACAATTACATAATAGCACAGAATAGTAAGATTTATCACGCCCAGTTTAAGCCAACCGAAAGAATTAAGTTGCAGTGTAAAGCCTAGTTAAGTAAATGCTGAGTAGTTTTATCGATATTAGTTTGTCAAGGTGTGCCACCTGAAGGCTGCATTTATAAAATTGCGACGGTGAATAATGTCACCGAAATAAAACAATTAATTAACGTACAAAAACACGACATAATTTGAACCGATTTTTCGGAATTCCATATCGAGAGTAGTAATAAATATTAATGATTTTTCGCAGAGTTTATGAATACTTTTCTTTTTACTCCCTCGGAAGCTAAAAATATAAAATAAATGTAGAATTTGCATTCGATCTCAACATCAAAAGCAGCTTGGTGTAGTGCATAGGAATTAAGTTTCGGTTACCACAATAAATACTTGTGCAAGACTTTTGACATTGTCATCCAATTCAAATAATTGTAATTCATCCATTATAGCTGCTTGGAAGGTATTTCAAACCCCCCAGACCCACCAATCTGTACAAAGTTAAATTGGGTGCTTTCTTTCATTTATTATTCCCACCTTGGACATATTTGAGCAAAATACGTACGGTTATACCTAGGTTCGATTCGATTCCCACTTTCTACTGCTTGCATAAAAGCTGGTGGGTGAGATTTTCAAAATTTAAAAAAAAATTTGTATTTATTAGTTCTGCCATAACATAGTGACCAAAAATGTCACGTAATCAATAAGGAGAAAGTTTTAAGTTGCTACTAATAAAAAAAATTGCATAGACCAAGGGTCCGAGGGGTATTTTCTCTAAATAAGTCCGAACAAAATAAAATCAAACGTGTATAAACCGTGAGACCTGAAGAATATCGGGAATCATCCCTAGCGGACTATTACAAATAGATTTCATAATTTTCTTCTACAAACGAAGGATCAAATCAAAAAGATAAAGAAAGAATTAAATAGATCAGTGTTTAGCTTCGACGGATTTTAATTTAATGTTTTTATTCGAAACAAATTGAGATGTCCATCATTATCATATACATATTTTAGTACATATGAGGGATGTGCAAATGTTTGCAACTCTTCAAATTGCACATATAAAACGGTCAACATTTTTAAAATTATTAATATTATCCTTTTCCTAGCCACAACCACATACATCGCTGTAGACTGTTAAAGTAAATGTACGAAATTTTATTCCTGACAAATAATAGTGATGTTGCAACCAACCGTAAGCAATTTCTAACCGAGTATAAGCAGCCGTGGGGGTTTAAATGTATAAACTGTTCCGTTACTGACCATACTCATAAACAATAAGTCACCATACTCGACCATAGTGTCGAGGAGAGTACTCTGCAGAAAAAGAAACCGAACGTTCAGAGGTGAAAGAAATCATTAATAGTGATCAAGTCTCGTGTTGAACTTGACAATATAGTGAAATCAATACTTCCAAAATCAACACACAAAGCGAGATTTCCCGCGACCCCCACAGTTAAAGCTGACTTGAAATCCCTAAACCTCAATCCCACCCCCACCACGATAACATTACTGTGTCTGTAATCCAAATTGCATAAATGAATTTAATTGCAACTTTTATATGAAAGACGCAAATTTAAACACTCAGAAAAAAAACTTTGCGTCGCCCACAAATTGAGGTAGTGCGCTAATTTGAACGAAAAACTTTTATAAATAAAGAAATTAAAACGTAAACAAGTGGAAAGTTTTTATGTGTCTGGGAAAAATATTTATAAAATTGTTGCAAAAATAAATTGTAAGTTAGTGAGTTAATTTTAGAAAGTTTACTTTGTTTTAAAAACACCCTAACTAAAAGATATAAGTATAAACCAGACTTTTTAAAAGTTAACTTCTCTAAAGTGTAGTTCTTTCAACTTTGACCCAATTACTTCTTGTAAGAGTTGAACAACAAATTTTTATTTTGTCATTTTGATAGTCAAATTGGGTTTGAAGTTTGGTTCGTTCGATGAAAAATTTGCGTTTTTCCTTCTTACTTAATTATGAGTCGGTGAGTTTAGCTAGCGAATCGTGCTTAATTTCTGATTCTTGAAACATCTTTCGCGACCGACAGCAAGTTTAAGAACACGAGTTGCTAGTGAAGTGTGTAATTAATCCGAAAATGCAGGTAATTTATGCTAGGAATGTTTATTGCAGCCTTGGAGCTAATTTACGACCCGTCACCGCACCGACGGACGGGCCCATTCAGGGCTCGAATCTTGGGTGGTGTTTTCCTACTCCGGGTTGGCTTTATCAAAACCAAATATTTGCTCTAATAGTCAATACTGTTTAATGTTGAGTACATATTATAATATACCTACACAAAATAAACAAATCAAAAGTGAGATTTCGTTACTAGAAACATTGCCTCAGATGATTTACTACTCCAGATTAACTAAACTATTCGGCATTAAAATTTTATATTTTGTTAGATTTTCAAAATGATGGAGTTTTTTGAGACAACATTCGGCAAAGTTCTCGTGAAAGTGCTGACAATACCAACAATTCTGTGTTTACATGTAAAAGCTCCCCTATTATGTCGTGAATCAGAAGCTACTAATAATAGTTAACCAATGAACCAAATCGGATATGCTTTAATGATTTAATACTACTGGTAGTCACAATGAAACTTGGACATTACTAAAATGCAGTCTGCAAAGAATATATTCGAAAATTCAACAATATGAACAACAAATTTTATCAATTGGATACATAAGAAATATTTTTATCGACATTAAATTGTATGTCGAGGTTTTCCTATTCAAATATTAGACCGGCATGGAAAACGTATTTTTCACACACAATATTGCATATTTGAGAGATTTTCACCAGATATTGAAAGAAATTACCGCGTCATTTTCTACGCTTTAAAAATTTTCTGGGCAAGAAAAGTTGAACATAAGAAGAAGAATATTTTTATGATCTGATTTATATCTTAGATGAAATAAGAATAATTTCTTGTGCAGTAAATATTAATTTTTCAAAATTTTCAAAAAAATACATTGAATAAGATCGAATACTTAAATTCCATAAAGTACGTAATTCGAACGCAAAATTTACGCTCTATAATGCAACAATTTACCACACCACGCCACTTTTGTGGTTGGCACAATTATTATAATGGAGAGTTTTTATCATCGCAGTACGAGTTGAGTTTACTGTATTAAAATTGATTCCAAAATTTAAAACCCATAATAATTAAATATTTTTCAATTTTCTAATATTATATTTCTTTGATTTTTTATGTAATACTTTAAAAAATTTCAAGTAAGAATGTAAGAAGTTTTTAAGCTGCATTTCCTTTTTTTTTATTCCTTAAGTTATTATTCTTCTCAAGTTTTAACTTTTTTAAATATTATTTAAAAAAAACCATAATATTTTCTTTGTATACCATTTAAAAAAATATAAATTTTTCGTGAATGCGCCAAAAGGTACTACAATTTACTGTAGAATGTAACTAAAGTTTATTTTTCGGTTTGTATTTATTCGCAAAAAGGAATTTTTTGTACCCAATCCTTTGCGAATAAAAGTAATTTTAAATAATTATTAACAAAAGCAAACGAGAGAGTACAAAAAATAATAATATCAGAATTTTTTTATATACTTTTTACTCAGGAAAAAATTACTTGTACAATTATTTACTATTCACGAATTTTGCTCTTTAGAATAGAGTACTTGCACAAAAAACAATTTGTGTAAAATTTATAAATATATTATCTAACATTTTTTAAATGGTTAATAAAAATCTATAACGTCATCCAATCTTGTTTTCAAATTAATTTATTACGTAATAATGAGTTGGGCAAAATGTAAAGAAAAATGTCAATTGTAAAATTGGTAAAGAAAATCCCAATTTCGCACAACTAATATTTTTGTGCAATCTATTGAACTACGTATATTTAGCTATTTTATAGGTAAAAACTACTTTTTCAAGGCCGTGTGGCGTGAAGATTGCGGTCTTCAGACCGCACAATCTTGGAAATAGAGTGTAATTTGAGAAATAATTAATAAAATAAAAATACCGATAATTTTTTTGTGCTGTGACATTTACAATTTTAAGATTTTTTTCGGCATTGTTAACAAAAAGAAAACATCCTGGGTTTAGTTGTTATGCAGTTAAACAATATTAGTTGTTATGCCTGTAGCTATGGTAAGGTAGAAAAAAATTAAGCTTTGGAAATGCTAATCCACCTTTGCTTATTGAAGTTGTGTAGAATTTCAGTATTTTATTTATTTGTTTGTTATTCGCTACATTATAAGCCAAACTGAACAAGGGATTTTGAACGTTTGCAAAACTTCTATCAGTGTTCGTTAACCCTTACAAGTGAAATTAGCACGTATAAATGTATTGACTGCTAGCAGCCAAATGGAACGCACCCATTGTCATTTAGCTGAAAATTGACCGCTTTTGCAGTGAAAATCGTACGATTTCCTCGTCACAATAATTCTCGTCGCGTTAGAAAATTTGTCGTCGACGTCTTATTAAATCAATTAATTAATCATTTTCCTGATTTAGATTTTCAAGCTGGTTTTGTAATGGAGATTATTGTAAGAAATTCGAAATTGCTATTATTCATAATTTAAGTGGTTGATTATAGTACAATAAAATGTTAAAGTTGAAAAAGTTTTTATATTTTTACTTAATTTGGTATTATTTTCCTTCATAGTTTTCTTATCTAATCGTTCACGTTTATAAGAAATTGATGGGAACAATAAAATATTTAAAAAGTAAGAAACTGGTGAACGTTTACGGTGAGGTTTGTATTTTTTATAAAGAGAAAAAATTTAATTTAAAGTTAAAATAGTTTGAAGTTTTCATAGTTTTCTCCTAAATTGTCTAATTTTCATGAATTCATCCCTTAAAGTACGCCTTGTGTGCTTCACCCAGAAGCACACTCGATGCTAGCAAACAGAAGGAGCTCTGATGTGGTTTGTGGTGGGCTTCATAACCCGTCCTTCAGCCTGTCCGTCACCCGCCAACCTAGTATACAGCGCCACACTGCGCCCTAAAGCAACTCTTTACGCCCTTCTCTTCCTTTAACTACAGTTTATAATCATAAAATATGACCAAATTGACTAATTTTACAAACCCTTATTCTAATAACAAAATTATCTAAATAACTCTAATTTAAAGTAGCTGTATGTAATGATCTTGATCGTTTCATTGTCGTTAGTTAACTTGATAACTTTAAAATCGATATAATGACTGAATTATAGCATAATTTACAAAATTATTGCTAAATTTGAAAAGTTTCGCTCGTTAATATTTTAAAAATTCAAAATAAAAGTTTTTTTAATAAGCAGCAAGAATGGTCTTCGAGAGATGGGTTAAAAATGCAATAAAATCGAATTTCAAATATAAGTAATACAACTCAAAACGACGTCGACAGTTTTTTTTTTTTTCGAAATAAGCAAGAAAATGTTAATTTTATCGTTTTATTTGCTGTTTGATTACAACAAAGTTTTCCAACAGCAAATACCATAGTTTTTAAGTGTGAATTTAGTTTTAAAATTTTACCAAATTGAAATGTCTCGGTTATTACAAAAAGTTTTTAATAGTTTAATAAAGTTTCTTGTTAGTTACTTTGAAACAATACCGGGGTCGTTCACAAAATTTTCGTGGTTTACAATACAAATCGTAGTAATTTATTGCCGACGGGGATGACAATAATTTGATGACATTAATTATGTGACTCAATAATTATTTAATTGCTAGAAAACACGCAGAAACTATAAGAAAACTTAAAGCATTTATTATATTAACTTTTGCACCAAAATAAATTAGATAAAGTCATTGAGATATCGCATCTTTATCGTTTGAATTTTCATTGCTCCCTCATTACGCTTATGTTCATAATAACGACGCTAAAAAAGGTCGGTTAATAATAAATTATAAAATGATTTTGTTTGAGTTTAAAATTTGGGCATGTTTGCATGTAGATGTAATCGTTTAAATTGCAGTTTGGAGTTTTTTTTATCGGGTCGAGTTAATTAAATTTTGTGAATGTTTCAATTTTTGGAGCTTAATTATTATAAAATTTAGCGAGTGGAATTGAGACTCCATAATCTACATATGGATTTCTCATTTCGTGAGTTCTTAATCCTAATGCCGTCTCCGTGGTTGTAAGACGGGGACGATGGGGTTGTTGTTAATTGATCTTTTCCACCCTCATTTTAAACCACTGCTTGGCTTAATGCGCGGCTGGCAAACATAACGCACATGAAACCGTGCTGCATAGCGCCAATATCGGTGATACCCAGTACCAGGCCCCCCCCTTTCGTACCCTCCAAATGTCTAATTAACCCGCAAACACTGCACATTATACGCTACTGTCGCGATACTGAATATTGCTAAATACCTTAGACCCGCTTAATATAAGTGCTTCCTATTTAAACACACAACAATGACGACACAAACGATATTGCCATTTCTTTAACGAAATTAATAAAAAGATGCTATCGTTTCGTTCATTTCAAATTTAAATGCGAGAGATAATAAAATTTCCTCTTTTATTAACGACAAAATTAAGGAAAATGCATGCAAAGTTCTATAACCCAGTACAACCCTAAGGGTAAACGTAATCCCTTACAACTTCAACTAACATCCACATACCTTTCACACAATATGTTGAACACGGATCATTAGGATCAGATCGGCGGAATATGAATGCTATTATCCTACCCGTTATTTATATCTCGTCCTAGGACCTTCTCTACCCACAAGCCCAATTATTAAACACTCATTAGCGAGAATCAAGAATCTTCTTTCCTTCTCATTACTTCTCAAAATATAATGAATTACGCCGTGTATGTTATACACGATGCCTTAATTATAATTGAATTTATCAACTGTCGGCAAAAAAAATTACCACTACTTTAAAATTTTACATTATTCACTAATTTTAACTTTTGTTGAAGTTGTCGTAATGTGCAGTCTACAAAGTTTCTCGTCTTACAATTGAAGCGTCTCTTAAAAACTAACACTGAATTTTACAATATGAATTTTCTACCCTTATTTTCTAGTCTAGCCACATAATTAATAAAGGTTTTCGTAATTACACCCTTCTTATTTAATTTTCAAAATTAGCGCGGTGCGTTTTTATTTGCGGCCCTTGGAAAAATAAGTTAATCGTTTTATTTGATCATTTTCATAGGGACAATAAAATTTATTTCTTATAAATGCTTTTTCTATTGCTTTTTCGAGCACTCTTATCTTATTTATCGATGGTAATAGGGACGAAACGACCAAACGTAATAAAATGATTAATTTTGGATTAGTGGCAAAAAATTACACGCCCCGTAACTTAACGATTCATCTTCAACAAACTCAAAATTTTGATTTTGTCGTAATATATTAATAACAATTTTATATCCTTTTCATAGCTCAAAGTATTGAGACGTTTTCATAAAATAATAAACTTGACATCTGCTGCTTCAGCTGATGGCCAATAAAATGCATATCGTTGTGTAATCTTATTGGATATAAGAAAAATTGTATACGGAGTGAATCAATAGTGCAGACTTCTTTGAATTTAATTAAATTTAAATTAAAATTTATACATTACTTTTTTGACTCATTACCATGTAGTGAAATTATCTTATCTAATCTCTGTTATGCCGTAATGACGACTTTTCCACTCTTTTTCCAAATTTTTTTAGCATTTTACTCGAAAACGTATGATTCTAGTCAATGCACGAAAAAATAAATCGTTTTGATGTTGAAATCATTTTAAAGTATAAATTCATAAAAATCACCTGAAATTTTCTGAAAGTTTCGATTTAAACAAAATTTTAATTAATCTAACTTGTTTGCAGTACAATCGTGACTCTTTCTCTCCTAGTAAGCACGTTAACGGTTTTTCAACGTGTTTTTTCGTGATGTCGAAATAACGTTCCAAAACGTATATCATTGAAATTACGTTTATTTAACGTTATAACAACCGTAACGTAATTTTTGACGTTAATACAACATAAAAATATGTGGTGTATGGGCTTTCTTCTAACATACCCATTTCAACCTCGAAAGACGCTCGATTCAACAAGTGTTCAACGTATTAGGGTTGATATAACGTTAACTAAACGAATAATTACAAGCTGGATACATAACCAAGATCTACAAATGCATATTTTAATGATACTCGGTATTTCCACCGATAAACGCGAAAAACACGTTACTAATCCATTTATGCGCAATGAACTGGGTTCCACTTGCTCACGTACAATGTCTTCTTTTTAACCGGTTGTTGATGGTTGGAAATGGTGAACAGTGGCAGATTCTTGAATTACAGGATATTCAACTTCTAAAAACTCAAGTCTATGCAGAGGTTTATCTCATGGTGCAACTGTGAAATTCTATAAATCTTCACTCAGTATTTTAAACTGTAAATTTAAAATTACGTCATCGAAAAACTTCGTTTTGGCCGGCGAATAAGATAATTTCAAAAAAGTTTAAACTATTAATTCGCCCTTTATAATATTATGATGTTCAGTCTTTTAATCCTTATTTTGGGTATATTTTATAAACTAACTAAAAGTATAGTATTTCGACATAGAATTTAGAATAATTATGCAAATTTATTTGAATTGCAAGTAAATAAAGGTAATGTGCAATGCGAAAACGCCTAACTTTTGCCCACCGGGCACATATCTCAACATGTATCTAAAACAACAACTCCGTTCTATTCCCCACATTACAATAACAATCTCGAAAATCCTTCCTCAAGTGTTTGAATAACACACACCGCGCCGGAGTAGTAGAAAAATCGTAAAATAACAAAATTAGTTGTGAACGGACCGTATAAAAAAAACAATTAAACGCAATCGTTAAGGGGCCATTAAAAATTATTTTATTTTAACATCGCATTATCGCGGCGGAAATCTGTTGGAAATGATCTTGGCTTCACGCCCGCAAATAAATTTACA
This sequence comes from Lycocerus yunnanus, assembly GCA_036346125.1. Taxonomy (NCBI): domain Eukaryota; kingdom Metazoa; phylum Arthropoda; class Insecta; order Coleoptera; family Cantharidae; genus Lycocerus; species Lycocerus yunnanus. The sequence goes on from JARFIX010000017.1 coordinate 3,452,030, forward strand.
GATTCACAAAATTTGCAACTCAAATAAGCTACATTAACGTATTTATTCACACGTACAAGAAGATTTCTTGCCCTAGGAAAGAACGATGAATTTTCATTATTTTAAATCGTTAACATATTTTTAAAATGTAAACGTTACATGTCATATTTTATTTTGTTAACGTAGATTTTAACGAAATTTCGTTACATCTTTTGTTTGCGAAACCATAAATATGTAAATAATCCCCAGATGAGGTTTAAAAAATATACAATTTTGTTTAAATGTAAAATCAGAAACAGAACCAAAAATAAAATAATTTTCCATTTACGAATTTAAAAAAAAAACGTAAAATAACTTTTTAGTTTATTCCGGCTATTCACTCACTTGTTGGTTAGCTAACAACAATATTATATAATATAAAATGTATTACTTTCGTTAGTTAAATTATTTAAATTATTAATTACCTTATATTTACAAAAATATAAGTTGAAATCTGAATGGAAAACGTAGGTAATTTTAAATTCAATTATACATGTTAGACGAACGAATAACCCAATGACAATAACGCTAGTGTCAGTGGGAGTAGCGTGGCGGAGATTTAGTTGGCGACAAATACATTTCAACTATTGGACCACACCAGTGGAATTCGCATCATACTAATTGATTAACCTTCCTGGTAAATATGGAATACCCCCTTCCTCAGGAGGTAAAGCTTTTTCAAATTGTTCAAAAGTTAAAAAATCTAATATTCTTTACTAGCCGCGCCAAAATTAAAAAACTTATAAGTAAATTTTAGAAAAGCAAGAAAAGACAAACATGGTCGGTCTTAATTATAAATTGAAAAAGAAACTATAGTTGAGATGATAGGCTAGTTTAAATTTAACTAGTAGATATCTTTTCACAACACATTACCAACAAAAACGTGCAAAATAGCAGGGCAGCATTCAGCAATATCGTCGAATAATAAAAATAGTAAACAAAAATATAATTTCTACGAAATCTTACTGGATTACCTAGATTTCGACTCCGCAGACCCAGATTGATAAAAATACAAAATCTACTTTTTCTTTTATCAGTCTGGGTCTGAGGAGATCAATTCCACGTTGTGAATAAGTGGATAATTTCTGTTTGCTATTTATTTTATTCCACGATGTTGCTTAATGCAGCCTTGCTGTTTTAAATGTTTGTGTTGTGTAAAGATATCTACTTGTTAGATTTACACTGGCCTATCACCTCAACTATATTTTCTTTTCAACTAATATTTTTGATTTTCCCGTAACGTATAGTATTTTCTTGGCGGAAGCCAAGCACAAATAATGTACCGGGCGGCACCCAAATGTAGTGTTCTGATAAAAGCAAATTTCTATGCACACGGATTGAACGGTAAATAAATACGGTATATAAAAAAACGCCGTAACCTTACAGTCTAAACACTACAAGACCATAAATAATACAAAAATTCTTGTAGGAATGAAATATCTTACAAAATTCTTCAAAAGGAGCATATACACATATATGTATCTTAATTTTAATATATAAAAGTTAATGTTTGTATGTCCATCCTCAACGGATAGCTCTGACGAACTAAAATTTTAACTGGTGATTCTGATACAAATTTTTAGGTCAACGCCGCTATTCCCAGTTCTAAACACATCCCCAAAAAAATTTTATTAATTAATCCATAAATTTCATCGCAAATTTTTTACTTACCTAAGTACCTAAAATCTACAAAATTTTCATAAAAATTTAAATTGCGATCAAATGCGATGTCGTCAAATATGTTAATGCAAATTTATAAAACAGAAAGTTTGCATTTTTATAATATTACTAAAACAAATACCGCTATTTACATTGTACCAAAACCTTAATTGGTTAAGTTTTTTAAACTTCAAATTGAAATTGTACAGCCAATCGGCCAGAAGCAGTTAGCTAATGTCCATTATATAGTATGTATCCTGCTAGTATTATATATTTTGAAAATTTTGGAGGCAGAAGGTATTTAAAGTCACAAATTATAATATTTTAGTTGCTAAACTCAATATCCGCATATTAAAAATGTTTTCGGCGACTAAATTATTCTAGAAAAGTATATGCTACCTCGAACTTCATTCAAAAAAATTATTTTTGTTTGATATTAAAAATTTTATTTAAAACAGTTAAAAATTTGTTTAACGACAAATTTATTGTTTAAATACACGTCCTCGTCAATCAAAATGTTACACGACAACTAGACGATGACGATTATGAATTAGTATAAATAAATAAAAAGTTTTGCTCAAAATAAGAAAATTATTTCTTCCCCTTTCCCAAAAATTATTTATTCCCTTTGCTAGTATCGATGTGATGCGTTATCAATGAGAAGACGAGAGAACAAGGTATTCTTAAATTAAAATACTGACAAATTTTGCAATGTATGCAGATGTAAGATCAGTGATGAACAATTTTAAAATACAATTTTAACAACTTTCGTTTTAACAAAATTTAGTAATAATAATTTCGTAAAAATAATAATTTCTTTTAATAAAATTTCGATTTAAAAATTTAAATAAATAAATTTAATTTTCTTTTTAAAAAAATTCCCAAATTTTATATACTTTGGTGCCACATTATACGCTACTGTTTAACCTCTTCAACAAAAACGACAAACTTTGCTTGAAGGAATTTTCAAAACCAAATTTTGTTTCACATCTTCTAAAATATATAGATACTTTTCATAATTTTAATTCTCACTTCCTACTCGTCTAATAAACATTATAAAAACATTAATTGTTGTTAATGGGGATTACCCGAAGATTTCGGACTTAAAAACTTCTTCGACCATTGCAATGCCAATAGCTTTTGCAATCGTTTCACCAAAATGACATAATTTTTTTAGTGTTCATGTATGTATGTTTGTGTTGGAGTTAAAAATTGCGAGTTCAAATTTTTTAGTTCTACACTGAGGTATTGAAGCGTAAAAATGTGGGTTACCATAGCTGTTATTAAATAAAAATATTTCCCATTGACACAAAGCAATTTTATTTGCAGAAATTGCCCGGCTGTCAAGCCTTTGATAACCGATAATTTTTCTAATAGTACAAGAAACTCGTGCAAGATAAAATTAAATATGTCCGCGTATTGGTTACAAAAAATTACAATTTTTAACTAACGGCCTTTCTGATTCTCGGTGCGTCCGGGGAGATATAATAATCGAAATTACGCTTAATGTATTCGGCTATAAATTCAAATTTGTTTTCTTCCCTAATTTTATATCAAATTGTATTTTATTCAAAAGAAATAAAACAGTCCCACATAATTTAGAAAATTTTATGGTACAGGAGGAAACTGTTTTTAAAAAAAAAGAGAAGAAAACTTTTTGGGAAAACACATTATAGCTCATAGAAAAAACTTTCAGTTTGATTAAATTATGCGGAAAATAATTTTACTAATAAGAGCACCATTTGGTAAAATTGGGTAAAAGCGAAGAGACAATAATGCCCAATTATTAATTGGATTTATAAACATTTATAATCAACGAAGCGAATTTTGTCACTGATGAAAAACAACGAAATGTAATCAAGAAAGGAGTGATAAAGCATCGCATGTCATATTAGTAGCAGCGAGTTGATCAAACATATGGTGCGTGCATCCTGCGAATAATGCCCATATAGGAACGAGCACAATTCCTGCCGGCGGTTCAAACAAAACGCACGATTTATTTTATTTTGACATGTCTTACGACTTACGCATCAACAACCGTGACACATCACCGACTACGTAAGATATACGTCGTTTTTCGATAACATAAATTAATACGAAAACAATTCATAATTCAAAAAGCGTGCAACATTTATAAAAATTTACCTCTCAGTAAGCGCCGAGTGCGCTTATAAAATATCGTTGTTGACGCCGACGACTTGAAGAACCGACGGTCTCTTAGAAAACGGAAAATCAACCAACGTAGAAAATAAATGTCGATGCCAGGTTATAACTCTAGTTTTGTGCCAGTTTTGTCGGCGAGAAATTACTACTCTCGGGGCCCTTTCGAACGAAAAACAAAGAAAACAAAATCGCAAGAAGAAGAGTTGTCGTTGGTGACTTTCTGACGTGACACTTGGTGTCTTCTCACCTTTACGGCGATAAAAACAAAACGAACCGATTTATTTTCGCGATGTAAATCAATTACATTAACGCGGCTAGCAAAATGACGGAACCGCACCGAGACGCCTAAGAAAAACGTAGCGGCGTCTTGGAGAGACGTATAATTGATACAAATTAACTCCCGGTAACCCGGTAAATAATACAACTAACGAGATCGCGCTCTCTCCGAGACACTATTTTATATAAACGCGATTTAAACCCTAGCTAACTCGATAATTAGAGAACAATTAAATGCACTTCGTCAAATGGCTTTTATATAAAAACACTTTTAACTTAATTTAAAAAGTCGGTAGTGGATAAGCGAATGTTGTAAAAATTTATGTTGGTTGGTTGGTAGGTAGGTAGGTTGGTTGATCCGGTATTAGAGAGTGTAATTTGCTCTATCGAAAGGAAATAGGCATATGTTTACTACACGCGACATGCAATGATGTTTATGTCGTTTAATTTCCCAGATGCCATTAAAATCCGGCGCACTAGGATGTAATATGTCGAAGATCAACCGTAAACGCATAAAATTCATCAAAGAGGATCGCATGGAGTCGCACTACTCTAAGTCAATCGGGATTCGAAAACCGTTTTGCTTCACCTTCTTCATTATACGACAAAGAGCGCTATTACCATACTCTTGATGGGGGATTGCAGATGTCACAGATTAAAATTAGCAGCACGAATTGCAACCGAACCCTTCCGTCGGTTAATTTAAAATTATTTAAGACGAAGCTTTTGAATTATAAGAAACGCCTCGGTATAATTTTTCTTAGAGTAATGAAAAACCGGTACTGATTACATTTAATGGTGATGGTACCACGAGTCCACTGCATTATTGGGTGCGCAGAAGTAGATTACCAAAAGAGGGGAAGGAAGCATGAATAAGTTTAAGTGAGGCGGTGCTAAACTTTAGAAAAGACTTTTTAAACTGTCATAACTTGGAAAGGCCCAGTTTTACGTTGGTAACCATATTGACTGACCCAAAAAGAACAACAAGAAAAAGTTTTGGTAACAAATTTTTAAGGGCAACTTTAAACTACAAAAGTTTTATCAACTATCAAACAACTAGAAACAAAGTTACGGGACAAACAATAGTCCTACCTGAAGAGATGGGACATCGTCTCAATAGCAGCGCCTTTTAACGTGGACCTTTGGACGCCGGACTTGGACTTCGACGTCGTGGTCTTGCTGTAAAAGGAGCGCGTCGCGACGGACGACACCGAAAGCTTCCGAGTAAACTTGAGGGGTGGTTCTGGCACGTCTAGTCGCTGCCGGCGTCGAAAACGCTTTGCGGCTCCTGGAGAGATCTTGGGGTGGACGCAGGAGCGGCCCGCCCGCTAAGCAACAAGGACCACCGGGCCAAGCAGGCTATTGATTCGAAAAGGTCGCAGAGAGAGATAAAGAGTGCACTTGCAGTACACAAATTATTTTCTACACCACTATCATATTATACACTCAATATTATTTCTAATTTCAATATGCTTACGTAATTCGTTTAATATACAAAATCTTAAATTATTCGAAAGAGCTTTCACAATAAGCCAGTCTTCGGATCCGAATTATTTTCCAACGAATCGGCGTAAGAAAAATTTGTTTCGCAACTTTCCAACACGTTTTTTTTTATTATTGAGAAAACTAAAACTTTGATTTTAACTTTCAAAACTGTAAACACTTGTAAAAATTTATAACAATTCGAAAACTAGGTTACTGTCATGCCAAACGCGAACTATCACATGAAAACACACGTGATCGAAATATTTTTTTCATTAGGCTAAAGCTTTATGGATTGGAAATCCTAATGAAATTGGGTGGACCAGCCTACTGTGTAGCAGGAGAATCTCTTCATTTCATATACTTGATTAGGCAAACGTTTAAGTGCGCTATTATTACAGCTGTATCTTTGTGAGATTCTCTTGTTCTCAATAAGAGGGTAAGCTAAAACAGAACCAAAAACACTATAGAACCGCAGATAATGAAGAAGCCTCGACTCTTTGGCATACATGTAGAAAGAGCAAAGCGGACGATGGCTTCATCGGAGCCTTAATCCTCTTAATAGATTCTGTCCAAGTCGCATCTGACGCTGCCCAACCCTTTCAGCTTAGCATTGTTAACACAAGATCCAATAAGTCAAATTCCATCATGCAAACCAAACGAAGCTTATGAAAACTTTCATCCTATATGCGGAGAATTTCTCTACATAAAAGATATAGCTAAAATATTTGCTTCATAATATTCATGGTTAATTGAATATTGTGCAAATTAGACTTAAATTTGTTGCGAGTTGTTAACGAAAATTTCCAAAATTATTCGAAAAAATTTATTCGGTCGCAGGAATTTAATAACATTTATTACTTCTTAACTTAAAGTTACTTTTCAGCCGCAGTAACACAACATTATACTTTTTCGACAGCGCTCACTTCCGGTCTTTATTGTTTTATTCAAACCTTGTCAATAATAGGTAATTATTCAAAAAAAGTCGCAAGAATTTGCTTAAATTTTTTTAATTTGGAGAAATTATACCGGGTCGGTCACAATAGTAACGCCGGTTTTCAAATCTAATAAAATTTCTGTTCGTTTACGCAATTGAAATTTCGCTAGCGCAGGTTGTAGAGAATGCTTAGAAGATCATTTTAACAACATAATTGGTGAGTTTTATTTATAAAAGTTTGATTCCCGAAGACATTCTCACAGTTTTATTCAATTATTCAGTCGCTGCATTCAACCAGTGTAGATCTGATGATATGCCGCGACAAGTGTGAATAAGGTCAAAACGAACAATTCGATCTACATCTTAGTATTTAAGATGGCATAAGGAATCAATCTGATTACTTGCTATAATTTAAACTACAAAAGCACTATACAGCAATCGATTCCATTTGTTTCTAAAATTAGAAAACAGAAAGTAGCAGAAGCAGTAAAAAGTTCCCCATTTTCTTTTCTTCTCAAAGCACAACTTCCCTTTGATTGCGATATTCTTAGCAAATAATTTATATAAATTCTTGAATGCATATTTGGCAAACAAGTCCTTTGAAATCATGGGGCTGAAGAAATAATTCTAAGTGTTATATCTCAAAAACACCTCAGGATATGATTTTCTAGATTGTAGATTTAAAAGAAAAGAAAAATTTTCGGACCAAACCGGACCCATTGTTCTACCCCCAATACAGCAGCATTCGGTCCTATCATTCCCCAAGCCATCCCAACTGGAGAAAGAATTTTGGTGGTTCCAATTATTGACACCAGAATTGTATTAACAGAGCATCTAGGCTTTTGGTGTTTGATTATTTTTGGTTTCTAAAGTGGTTTTGGCTGTTCTTTTTTTTTGTGTATGACCAAGATACTTAAATTGCTTATTGCATCATAAACAGTTAGTTTTGAAATTATAAATCTCTAAACTTTTTCGCAGTTATTTTGCGTTTATTGTGTTCTTATACCAAGTAAAACTAAGAAAATTACCTTTCATGAGGAGAAGTTAAAATATAGTTTTAACTATGCCTGAACTCGAAATACCAAATTTACGATTGTCTCTTAGTTATCGATAAAAAGATTTGAGAATCTATCAAAGGTAGTACTTAGCTCGCCCAGTTACTTATTTATATAGAATATTCTAATTCTGTTCCACCATCGAGGAGGTTCAAATTATGGCAGTTAGATCTTGGGTCTCAACTCATGGTCACATTACCCGTACCCATGGTCATATCGTCATGCCTATGGGATGTGATCAGATCTCGACCATATTTAATGCCAAAACTATAATTCAAGACTTACGTTATCGCAGCACAATAAACTTCCATAAGGAATTTGTATTAAGATTTATACATTGATTTCTTCCAATCTGATAATTGTCAAGTCATTTCAATTTTAATCATCACATGAATAATAAGATGGTTCATGATGGTTAAATAAGTCCAGCTTTTGTAATAATTGAGAAGAGCTATAACAGTCACTTCAAAATTGTAAATTTGCTAATCAGATCGCCTGATGCAAATTTAAAATCGAGACGATCAAAATAAGACCAAGAAATCAAACTTGCCAATAAATAATAAGAGCGCCAGGTTGGATCAAAAACAAATCTTGAAATAAAAAGCGTAAAAATACAAAATTTGTTCTAACAAACTTTCTGATTTGACACCCTTTCACTCCAAATTTCATCAAAAGCGTAAAAGAGTAAAAAAGAAGACCAAAAATATTGCATTATGTTGCCACCCTCCTTGTCTGCAAAACTTCAATGAAGCAAACACGAAATTGTCGACTCATCCACCACTCTTCCAAGCCTGCAAAAACGTCAGCTCTCATGCGAAATTTTAAAACCCCTGGTTCCTTGATCTCTTCATTACGACGAAATTTAAAGCTTTTGCTAAACGTATCTTTAGATCTATGCCGCAAATGTCAAGTTTCTTCATTTTAGCTTTACGTTAATTTTCTAAAAAATTACCAAAATCGGAGATTGATCTGCTGTGGCACTCCTTGTAAGCTCAATCACAACATGTAAATTGAAAATTATATTTAGCTTAACAAAACAAGTCAAACTGCATTTCCTACTTCAAAATGAAAAATTAAACTTAAGTTTTTGTCTATTTGAAATGATTTCAAAGTCAGTCAATAAAATGGCAGCAATCTTGAATTCTTCTTCTTCTTAATTTAGGACTTCTTCTTTATCGCTTTGCTTTTTGTTAGAAGCGTTGTGACCCAACTTGGCCGAAGCCAAGATGAACTGTCATGGGAGTATACTTAATTCATAGGGTGGTTTTATTTAGCACTAGGTCCTGTGATATCTAATAGTAACCTTGCTGAAGTTCCGAAGCCTCTGTTAGTACTCTGAGCATATTATTTGTTTTACATCTGAAGTAGCTTACCAGGCTCACCTCAGATGCGCCTGCTATCCTACTTTATATTGTTAATGACGACAATTCATTAGCATAGGAGGACCACCGTCTTTATGTGCCTTCTGAAGCACGGAGGCGGCCATACAAAATGCCTCTACCCGGATTCGAACCGGGGCGCCTTACGTTAGCAGTTGATCGTGCTAACAACCAGGCCAATGACCGTCTCCATAATTCCTAAATTAAAATTTAAAAAATAATACTTACAAACAATACTTTCCTATTATTAACTTTTAGGTTGTAAATGCAGCTTAATCATAAATTTGTAATTACTTGTTATCGTGTTAAGGTTGTAAATGCAGTTTTACATCAAACTCGAGCAACGTAACAAAATAAGATTATTTTTGTAGGAAATTCCAAAAATACATATTATCAACGGTTACACAGCAGTGTATCCGCGCGACTAAGAAATACTTAGAACCGCGGTTTTCTGCTCCCTAATGTACCGAAGTGTGAAAAATCAAAACAACTCTTTTATGCGCCCTTCCCCTTTATTAGAAATTTTGATCTTATTTCTTGTTCTTCTAATTCTATCCCAATTGTCCTCTAAAAATAAATAGTCAAAGTTTAATAGTAACCGCGAAAATTGCGAAATGGGATCTTGAAGCACCCCCGCTTTTAGAATTTTAAACATTTTTAATTGTTTTCCAATATTTTTGCTTTTTCCACCCTAATATTAGCTGCGAAAACGGTTATATTTTATTAATAAATACATTTAGGTAATTTAAATTAGTTTTTTTCTTTTATTTGAATTTATAAATTTAAATTAGATTCCACTTGATACTCAAAAAAAACAGGATGAGCATTTTTGGTGTAATGCAAATTAAAGATCGTAATTGTTAATTATGAAATTTTTTCAAAAATTTGAATGTTTAATGCAACGAACTAAAAGGATTTTAAAGGAGTTAACCAATTTAAGGCATCAGTTGGTTTATCAAATGCTGAAGTGCGGAGTACTAAATTCAACAAAAACTGACAAATTTTGTATTCTAGTGCAATAAATTCTTTTTTCCGAAGTCACAGATTGGATGTTATAATTTACTCTTAAAAAAACTGAATAATATAAGTGTAAGTAATTAATATACAATTCACCCGGCTCCACAAGTAATTTTATTGATTACAATGAGAAACTACTAATTTAAATTTTTAAAAAATATGTCCATCAGCGTGCACCAATTTGTTAGATTCTGGAAAAGTCGTATTCGTAGATTTTCAAGTTGAAATGTAGAAAGCGCAAGCCTTGCAACCCTTCCAGTTTTCTACATGTATTCCACGCCCCGACCACTGGGCTTACTAACTTACTTTTTCTTCTTTTAAACGAGAAACTTTTTCCTCTCGTATCTACATTTCAACCTGTTTTTAGTAAAATTCTTTCTTGCATGCTATACCCACTTGCAATATTAAATACCAACCAACAAAATATAATACATAATGTACATGGCGTAAAACAAAAATTGCGCTAGGGATTTTAAAATTTGGTATAAATAAATATTTGGACTAAGATATTGCTTAAAATTTTTCGGCGTTATTGGATGAAAAAATCTTTTAAAATTAAAATTTGATTGCAGAAAAAGTTTAGAAAAGTAAACTGGCGTCCCTAAAGTAGTCCTGCAGAATTTGCAGGATTCTTACTTGTTACTCTAGCGATTACATTCATAAATCTGAGAAAGAGATTGGCGTCACGGCGTTCAGGGCAGAAAAATTCCTGAACTGGGGTTCGTGCTAACCGATCACTTACCCCAGGATTTATGTTGAAAGAATCCTGAATACAAACACTGCAAAAAACACCAGATCAAAAGCAATTATAATAATACCAACCGAAGAAAAAATGCAATGAGAGAAATCCAAATCGCAAAATCGAGCAGAGGGGAGGGTTCGAGGAGCGCCTTTCTCACACATGATTGATAGTGATATCCTTCCTGTATTACCACTGCATAAAGACGAGTTCTTATGAGATATAAATGTGAAGTGCGCTACAGTTTTCATGAATAATGTAAGGTTAGTACGCGACAGATCGTCTCACCCCCACAAAAATGAAGGGACGCAAAATGGTAAAATTGAATGTTACTTACTAACGACAACGCAAACTGTCGCAAGACAAATTTCAAATTGAGATTAGAATTCTCTAAGCAATTTTCTAATATTAATAATAAATTTTGTAACCAACACATTTTCTATTCTTTGGTGCAATAATTTTATGTAGAAAATTACATTCCCCCTCGCAGGAGCGCCTAAAAGTATTCTCATCAAACATTTTACGTGACTGTTCTTATTTCTTAATCTATTACTTCAGACGTCTGCATGTGCCTCGAAATAATTCTCTGTGAAATTCTATATGCCCAACTTATAAAGTTCGCAAGTACCGAAAGTTTGTCATGTTTGATGTAAAAGGAGTTGACATTAAAATTGAAATCGCTCTTTTAGAAAATTTTAACACGATCAAAGATCACCATACGGTGGAATGTCTTTTGACTATTTAAAGTCTTTTAATTAGTAAGCAGGTACTAACAAATCGATCGACGATTTGAAATTGCGTCGCTCCGTCATGTTCGATTATCCTAGCAGCATCCTTAACTCCATGCAGCTGACCAGAGAACCCAATTGTATTCTGATTTGCATGAAATAACGAGACTGGGGCCGCAATCTCTTAACACACACGTGACCCAGGCCGTGATAACGGACCGATAAAGCCCCTTATCGTAGGGAAAATGAGTGTTGTCGTACGTGTACTGCCCCACATGTTCCTGGAAAAGTCGTGTCGATATTTGATAAAGAAACATGCACCATACCTCCTCGAAGCAAAATTATGCTTTCTTTGTTTCTAATTTAACAAATTGGATGTGTGTGGACAATGTAATCGATCGTATCGTTACGAGTTACTGTCTCCTCTTGATTATCTTCCACAAAAACATTATGAGAAAGCTGATAACACGCAATGTACATGATTAGAAAAACTCGTAGGATGTCACAAGGAGCACGCACAAACAACAAACAAGCGTAGCGTCCCCTGATTTACGACGCCAATTCTTCTTTATTTCTCTCCTGGCTCGCTCTTGAATTCTTTCTTATCGAACACGAATCATTCGCGATTGATAGAATCCTATGAACGATTTAGTGTTGGACAGGGACGGACTACCACTGAACTTTTACTAGGACAACCGCCTTTTAAGAGAATAATAATTCACTACTACTATAATGTAATTAATTATTTCAAAGTAAAACTTTTCATGTTGATTGAATTAGCGAATAGTGGAAAAAAGTACATTTCAGCACAGGTTAATACTGCTGTTACTAACTATCAAACCGTGTATGTCAAAGTAAATTAAAAAACTTTTTATGCCGTTGCGGACCCCCTAAAATAGCACCGCGATCTTAAATTTATTAATTAAAAACATCTATTAATTACTAAATTGCAAGATAGTGACCCTCTAAAAGCTTAGATTTTGTTATTTCTATACTTTTGATGTTTATACTGGAGTTCAGAAAATCGATTTTCCGAATAACTTTTAAATAATTTACAAGCTGAATCGGACAGGTTTAAAACATTGGTAAATACTACAACTTTTGGTTAATTAATTGGGCTTATTTGCTGTATTTTTTTAAGCAAATATGAATCTATGCTTTGATAATTCGTCATTATTCAGCAAGTACGTACCGCCCCTAAAAAAAAAAAATCCTTCTTCGCCGTGCCTTCCTTTCAAAATTTTGAAGATTTGAAAAATTAAAAGTCTCAACTTTTCAAGTGTTTATTTCTTCATGATTGTAACTGCTTTAAATATAATATCATCAAAGTTGAATTCGACTTTTACTGTCTCGATGGTAAATGTGGTTATTTTTCTAAATATTATCAACTTTGAACTGACCGAAGCATAACAGTTGAATTAGCAGTGATTGTCAAATTTATATTTCACAAGATAACATAACAGTGACGACATAATAAATGACAAATAGCGGAACAGTGCCGGAACAGCAGATAGTCAATGGTATAATTTTATCACAGTTTTCAATAGCAACTCAACGCCGTATCGGTCAGTTTCTTCCTAAAACTAATCTGCTTCATCAAGTTACCATATCATCAAAGTGCAATTATCGTCAATTTTTTTGGTAATTGGCAATAGTTATCATGAAATCGTTTTCGGCTAATTTCGCACGCATGATTAAATATGTACGGATCAGATTGATTTTCGTTGTGATCCAAAGAGTTTCGCCGTAGTTATTGAAAAATAGAAAGGATTTATTTACGCAACAATATTTTAATAAAAACACATACAGTCGTCTATCGAAAAGGACGACACGTGCGGATATCTCTCGGCTAGTCCTCCCCTGATGTTGGAATGTAGCCGCACTTAAACCAAACAGTTTACATTTTACCGTAATTTTCTTTTACAATAGAGGCGAGAGAGTCGCATTATCTTTCAATTTGCCTCATGATTTACCACAAAAACATCCAGCGTTTACAAATAAATGTATCACCAGTCACATCTCCCCCAAGAAGGCAAACAAATCGATTTGAAAAATATTTATTTAGATATTTAACGACAGCAAAAAAGGCGACATCATTGGTCATCCTTTTTTGTTCGGCCACTTCCTGTATTAAAGAACGCTTCGACTTCCGTCAATCCAATAATAGGAAAGCGAGGGTGCAGAAAGTGTCTGCATATTTGTTTTGATTTTTGGTTCGTTTTCTCGGTTGTATGATAAATGGAGACGTAGACGAATGGTTTATTGAAATGCCCCGGTGGATAAGTTTTGTGGTCAGAGTTTACGAATCGAAAATATTAGGGGAATGGAAGAAACTTTTTTATCCTCCTTGCATTCGTGACACTACAAGTTATGCGAATTCAAATTTTATTTTTCATATTTTTCAACTTTGTCGGTGGGGTAAAATTCGGATTATCGATCGAGTCAATTAATAGGTTAAGCTACATCAACACGCGGAGTGTTGTGTATTTAATAAAGGAGTTGGGCTATCTCATCTAAAGTTTTCTTGAAAACTCATCTTGAGCAAACGCGCAGCAATTTCTTGTTTTCTCTTATTATATTCGTGTGATTGTGTAAAGTGCTGTTGGTCAAGTCTGCCGGCTGTTGCCTTTAGCATCTTGTGGCACTTACGCCTCGCTCATTTATCTGGCGGTTAATGAAATTATAGCCAGTGTTAGGTCATCTCTTGGTAATCTTAGCAGGCTAAAATTGCGGCTTCGTACCCAAAGCTCGTTTATTTTAGGTACGAGACATTTATTTGCGCAAAAATAAAATAATCTCGGCTGAGGAGGAATAGATATATATTTGTATGTACTATATAAAGTTAAACTTATAAATCCATAACGAGATCGAGTTTTTTTGGCACGCGCCCCCAAATCTAATACACATTTGAGTAGGGTAATGTAATATCACTTTTATGTACATTGCAGGTCCCCTACGTGCTCGTGCTTTGTTTCTCTTTCTCTTCCGTATTGGCGAGAAAGCACCAACTCGCAAGATTTTATATGGAAAGTGTATCGTGTAAACAGTGCAATATACATAGTGTTTGCAGAGAGAGCGAGGCGATGACAAATTGCAAGTCAAGGTGGCCGGTGATAAACGGCCAGCGTTTAGAACCGACCAGCGGGCAGCTAATGATACCCCTGTCCGCCCTTTAATGCCCTTATTGCGCTTTTGATCTAGTGCCGACACCTAGACCCGACTGTTTGGTTTCAACTGACACGGTTAAAGCTCGGAAGACCTAGTAAAACCCTTCCAATTAACTAAGAAGTGGTCAGACACTACCGCTTTAGTGCCGATCTAACCGTATATTAAGGAAAATCGACTACGCATTAATTATCCACCCATAAACTTAGTGTAAACTTACTCTTCGAAAAACATATTACACGTTGTCATTACGTCGGGCAATCGTCGATAGTTGCCGACAACGAAAATTGAGCCGAGTTTATAAAAGAAAATTGATGAAATCTCGTTAACAACAAAACGCCCTCTCATAGTTTAGTTGTTCTTAAAATCGTCCCTCGTCTTTTTTAAACAGGTTCCTTTTAGTAGGTGTTAAAGCGCACTCATTGCCCCCTTCCTGCGTGTCCTCATAATGCAGCAATCAACGTCGACTGGATGGCGTTTGCCTTGATCTCCTTTTGTTTTACACCCCAATCCACTCTTTTTTTTATTCTCTCATCTTCGTTTCACTAATAACCTCCTCACTAAGTGTGTATGTATATACAAAGGGGAGGAATTTTAAAAAGCCACTCGCGTTTGTCATTTAAAGTGGCTTTTCGCTGCCGCCAGGTACAAAGTGAGACAAAAAAACATCATCTGCAAGATTAAAAAGCCATCTTGCGACGAAAAAAATGTTTAATTAACAAAGTTTGATAATTTTAACACGACGCTGGTCAAACAGATTTTCGTTTAATTTTCGGGAAATAACCTCGCAGTAATCTGATAAACAACACAACTATTCAAGCTAAGAATTTTAACAGCTCGATGACCGCAAATAACACAAGACATTCCTCTTACATCACTGGCATGTCTACAGGATAGATGGGAATGACCATAAATTTAGAATGTATGTCCAGAAATGCGTTCAAGAGATTTCTCAACAAATTCAAATGGAATAACCAAGACATAGTTGCTTATCTAATAGGTATACTTTGAATTTAAGTCTCGAGATGAATGAAATTTTCTTATCGATTTGAGATTTTGAAATGGAAAGTTAATTGTTCTATATTTGGCTTCACTTATGGAAATGGTTTTGCTTTAGAGTAACTCGAGAAACGCGTTGTTGTACCGCATGAATGCGGTTCTTCGTCTTCAGATCGGATGCAAACCACTCAGCCTTGCTGGAGGCGATACATCTCCAATCCGGACCGGTTATCATCCCGCGCCGCCCCGGGGGCTAATGTGGTATCATAGGCTGTAATTAGCCGACTGAGACTACAAGATAATGTACTTCGCTAGCATAAATCTTTCCGTTCTGTCTCTCTTTTTGGTACTTCATTTGATTTGGAAAAGTGAGACGGAATTTGTATAACCCTCCGGTGAAGATCTCAGACTGCTGCCGTTCGCGGAGTCGAGGGGAAATTATTAAATTATATTATAAAAAAGATTTCTTGGTTGGTTCGTTGCGCATTAAGGTTACTCCAATAACATAAAAAATTCACCACATAAAATTCGCTTTTAAGACTTACTTAATTAAGCCAGTTAAAAAAATACTTTTCCATTTTTTTTAACACTCGAAAGCAACAAACAACAATCGTATTAGGGATTCATTGATGCAAGAAGAAAAAAATTGTTGGAAAACTTCTTAATTGGGAAAATCTCCTACGAGCTTATTTTAAATCTTCTTTACATTTTAATATTTGCACGAGCTTTCCCGTTCGACGACGCCGACGATGACGACGACGTCGACGTCGAAAACGTATAAATTAATTATTTTCCAACATATGATATTATTATTTCAATTACACCTAACAAATATGAGTTTTATAAGTTTGTTTTCTTATATTACGTTAGTCTGAGTGCGCTTCTATTGATTAATTGCAAATATTTTGATAAATATAGCGAAAAAAATATTATACTTAAGGAAAAGTTGGTGCTGTTATAAATGAAAATCGATCGGTTCTTAGTCGGAAAATTGTTATTGGAACGTAAAAATCTCATCGTTTTAAAACACCACCACCAAGCAACCGTAGTAATCATCGTGTGCACTCGAATCATATGTTAACCACTTCAGACGAGTAGTCATTAACCGCGACGGAAATTCAATATAAGGGAACAGAAACGCCGCAACCAACCCTTCAAACAAACCTAGGATGCCTTCCACAATCGTTTCACGTTACCCCATAAAACTACGGCGAACAGCAAAATTTGTTCCCCGAATTTCTTTTCGAAAAGTTAAACGCATCCTAAAGTGGAAACAACACAAAAACTAATTAAAGTAATTATCATCAAATTTACATTACTTTACACCACCTTACAATAATGGCACGCATTTATCTTCATCTGAAAAGGTATTTTCTTAGCAGGGATAGCCATAGAACTAATAAGAACGCCCTTAATCTTGTTCCTTCGACCTGTCAAGGATAATCATAATAGCGTTAGACGAATGAGTCCGTCGTGGTTAATCGTCAGTGACTTACTAATTACCAGCATAGACAATGAAAGAAGGGAAAATAATATCGGGAAATCTGGGGACTAGTAGTTTTTACAAGTTTATTATCTTGTAATTGTCAGAAAGAAAGACGTTTTATTCTTTTATTATCGGATATGATAAATTAATAACCCTCGCTCACGTTAATTTTTGGATTTTGATTCCAGATAATAACCATTATTTACTCGAGGGGATGATAATTCGAGTTAATCAAAGTTCTTGGAATTTAATTTTTTTTATTTTAGTTTTATTATTTATTTCGTAGTAAGAAAATTTATTTAGTCTTGAACAGCTCGCAATATCAAATTTTCGACAAAGATTATTTTTATTTTTGATAAACACTTAAATTTGCTTCAGTATTTAATAATATTAGTTGTTATTAATTTTTATTACATTTGAGTCCCAAAATTGCACGAACCACAAATTAATGTAGCACAAGTAACATCCCTTACTTACATCACAAGATTTAACACACTACAGCTCGAAAATTATAATTTGAAATTTTGATTCAAATCAGATTCGAAGAGGGGTAGGTTTACGTACGTAAATTATCACAAAAATGAAATTCCTTTAGACTCAAATGCAATACACTAGAATAATTCCCGAAAATTTGCAACTGAAAAAATGATTATATGAATTTAAAAAAGGGGGGAAATTAAAAATTACTGAAAATGTGAAAACGGGTAACTTTTTACTGTTTTGACTTCAGTAGAATTTCATCAGGCAAGAATATTCAAGAGACTTAATAAAAAACTTTGTTAGCCTTTTTATTACCCTTTATTTACCAAGTCTCTTGATTATGCTTGCCTGATGAGATTCTAACAAGATCGAAAAATTATAGCTAATTAATTTTACAAGTTAATACCTCAATTATAAATTAAATTTTTATTAATCTAATCACTCCTTTTAAATTAATTTTTTATTTTAAGGAATATGTCCAATAATTATTATTACAGTTTTATTTAAATTTGAATGGAGCCCCTGCCATAAAAAAAAGATTAACGTTTAGTCGTTTAGAATAAAATAATATATTTTTTATATATTTAAAATAAAATGTTACATTCAAATGGCCAATAATAACACTGGGGTTGTATAATTGAATTAATATATTGCATAATTCATTTACCAAAAAAAAAAAATTTTAATGTTTTTATAATCACAAACGAAAATGTGCCTATTCTTTTTGCCCCAATTGTTTCTTTTTCTTCATTATACAAAAACAGGAGTTTTCCTTGGAAAATTATGTTGAAAAAGTTTTGAAAATAATTTTCTAGGGTTTAACAAGTAACTACTTACGTTTCTAAAGGTTCAAAATTAATAAAAATACAAAATGGCGATTTCAAAATGGCCGAATTTAAATTAAAAATCATGCAAATTTAAATGAACATTTAGAAATACGCAAATATTAGTACTGGAGTTTTGTGATTATCACTTATTATTCTGGCGTTAACAATTCAAAATACAAAATGTCGACTTCAAAATGGCAAAATTTCAAATTGCAATAGGTACGGAGGTTTTGGAAATTTCATTTGCTGGCATTAAAAGTTAAAAACCATTGCTTAAGTTGAGAAGTAATTTAAATATAAATATTGTAGGTAATACTAATTTTATCCTTTTTATTACTAATCCTGAAATTTTTTTATATTTGAAAGGGAAAATATAAATTACGGTCAAATGAAGGCTATTTTGTGAATATACCAAACGATGTTTTGCATCAAACTTTTAAATAACTGTAATATTAATCTAAACACAGCGCAGTTAAAAGAAATATTAATTATTAATTGTGTGTGCTTTAAAAAATATTTATACATTTTCCATCTATTATTTAGAAAATATTTACAATAAACTGTAAAGTTTCAAAATTTGCTGTTATTTTTACACAAAAAGTTATTTCAAAAAAAGGGACGTCCATTACGTGAGGGTTTTGGAGAGAGCAGGAAAATTTTAGAAATCCTACCAGAACGGGAAGAAAGTTAGAAAATTTCTGAAAGTTTATTACGGATATTTTAATATTTATAATTGATTTATTAACTCGTAAAATTATGTTTTAAGAATGAATTCAATAATTTTTAAGTTAAGTAAAATTTTATTTAAATTTATAAATTAGTAAATTTTCCACTTACGTATTTTAATATAGGTATATTATAAGATTACCTATTATAAACTAAAATTTAAAAAAAATCTTTTAGTTTTCATATAGCTGTGATAGTGTACCACTAGAAAATATATTAATTTTTTTAAATTTGTATAAAATTTATTTTCGGTAGTTGCAAAATTTTCATTGTTTTTTTATTATTTGATAAATGACACTTTGTCTAGACAGAGGAGAGTGAAAACTGGGAACGGAGAGGCGGCGCCAGCCGTAGAAAAGATCCGTTTATATATATATATATATATATATATATATGTACGCATGGTAAGCTGTGACCTCCGGTACATGAAACAGGCGACCTGACATCCACATCCCCCTCTCATTTTTTGTTATATATAATTTACTATTTGCCTTGAGGGGAACCTTAACATTGCGTTTATCTAAAGAGGGAAGCAATTTTTTAAAAATTTCATATATATAGAACAGTTAAATAAGATACGAAGTGACTTCTAGGCACATATATACCACAAGTTATCTGGCAACAGTGTGTATGACTCACGAGTCTGAGGCAATATGTGATAATATTATTTGCTTTTAGCTAGTTTGCTGTTCTAGCGGCGTTATAAATTAATTTATATTATGTATTTCTAAAATGAAAATAAATCGTATTGTAAAGCTTTAAGTTATCTTATTAAATAAAGTATTTCAATTAAATGCATTTGAGAAATTCAACTTATTAGGAATAATTATTAAGTTTAACGCAAAATAATGATCGGAATCATGAGAAATGTAATTACTGCTTGGGCCCGTAGTATGATATCTTTTATAAGTTATCCCGCCTCTATACAATGTTTGAACCAAAAGTTTTATCAAATTACAAGATTTCCACAATGTGTTGGAGTGATCGACACTCAGTCAAAATTAAAAATCCTGGAGACTAGGTCGACACAGTGCGAAAAGATTTTATTCTTTAAATGTGCAAGTTATTAGTGATGCAGATTATATATATACGACATCGTAACAAGGTGGAAAAGCTCCCCAAAATCAAAATATAGCGAGAATCGACAATGAAAAAAGCTAGATGCTACCAATTTATGGAGGTGTTAATATTGAGGATGCTAGTTACATCTTTCTAGAAATAGCCACCGCACTTAGAAATACACCTTGATTCGAAATCTTACGAATTGCCATATTAGTAATTATTTTATAGAAGCGAAACAGCAATTTCAACATGAATGTACAAACGATAACTTAATTGTAAAAATAAATAAGGATAACAAAATTTAATCACTTGCAGTATGTCAGGTGGTTTAAAGAGCATGTTACAACTTATCACAGATATTGATAAACTACCAATATACAAATAAGTGAATACCAGCCGCAACTGTTAGCATTTTAAA
Source organism: Lycocerus yunnanus (assembly GCA_036346125.1). Taxonomy (NCBI): domain Eukaryota; kingdom Metazoa; phylum Arthropoda; class Insecta; order Coleoptera; family Cantharidae; genus Lycocerus; species Lycocerus yunnanus. The sequence continues at coordinate 3,472,646 of JARFIX010000017.1, forward strand.
CAGTAAATGATTCGAGGCATCAAAAAATATTTCAAAAATTTGCATGTAATATTTTTCTTTGGATGGAGGAAAATTTCAATGGTTTTTAAAAATAACTTATTTATAGTAAATTGGGTTTTTTACCGGTTTAAACCAAATCTGCCAATTTAAGTTAGATACTGTTTTAAAAGGGGCGGCTGAAAGGTATTTTTGAATACTTGATTGAAGAATTGGATTTTTAACAATAAAAATATAAAAATAAGACTGGGAGTATACCCTCCACTGTTATCGCTTTATAGAACAGTAAAGTGGCATCATAAAGTTTTTGCATAATTTTAAGCATTTAATATTTTACCTCCCGGTACTGGGCCCACTGGAGGATATTACAGACTCACCGGTTTATACAATATATTTTTTGAGTAGTGAATTGAAGATTTAAGACCAGTGTTGAAAGGCCAATACCTGCTGCTTCTGAAGCGTTTACATGCTTAGATACTGTTTTGGGATAGTTTGAAGTTTTAGATGAAAGGGACCGTATCAGATATCCGTCCTGAAACAGTGCGTGATTTAGCTGTTCGTAAGCGGGTAGGCTTGCTTTGACAGACCAAGTTTTTAAGCGTTAATAACTGCTTAACTGAACTGATAAAAGTTCGGACGCGCATGAATGGGTTAACGAGATTCCCATTGCCATATAGTTCCATTATCCGAATAAATCGGTTATCCAAACACCCTTGTCCCCAATTAGGTCAGATAATCAACGCTCTACTGTATTACAATTTGTGAGACTGGAGTACGGAGTACTCCTTCCAAGTTCTTCAAAATTGGTAAACACAACATTAAATGTTTAAAAATTATGAAGAAACTATATGTTACTGCCGTAATTCTTTTGAGCATGATGACATAATATACTGCGAGGTACTTCATGCTCCCCCTCTCGTTGCTATTTTGTATTTTATGTTGTTTTAAATAGTTCCTATGTTGAGTATGGCTGGGGAGTATTAAATTTAAGAAAAATATAAACAGTTGGCAGAGAGAGAAAGACTTCTAGGAATGAAGAAAGTTAAGTTAAGAGAACCACGAAGATAAAGATTTAAGATTATAAGAAAGAATTAAAAATGTGAAAAATCAATTTTAATAAAAAAAAACTAAAAGGCGAGAGAAAACAATGCCACGAGCCGCATGTTGACGACAATAAGGTATTTAATTTAGTGTTCCTTTTAGATAACTGAATAAAATGAAACAAAAATTTATTAATTTTAAATTTGAAAGTTTAAAAAGAGACGGACATTGACCTGGTTGTTAAGCGATCAACTGCTAAGATAAGGCGCTCATATAACATTAATTTTCCAAAAATTTTAAATTTAATGCAAATTTTAGTATTTAGTGGGATACCCATTTTGTTTGAAAACGTGTTGTAACCGATTAGTTATTTAATCATTGCATTACATGCAAATTATTGAAAATTTTATAACACCGTACCGTCCGAGTAAGTTGCGGCTAGGAATATCAAAATAGTTAATTTAATCAGTTTTATATGCCGCATTTTACGAACTATAAGACGTACATTATATATTTTTCAAATATAGCATTATATTAATTTCGATTATAATACGCACCAGAATTGTGGATGCAATTTTTGAAAAAAAGTGCGTCTTATAGCCCGTAAAATATGGTACCTAATAAATAAAAACTATAAATGCAAAAATTTACATTATTACTGATTATTTTCAAATACTATTTACTATTTCCCTTTTCAATCCATTCGGATGAAGGTCCTCCTAGGAGGGTTTGGCAATTAGACATCGCGATTACCAAACGTGTTGGTGCGGATCCTATTTTCTAATAATCTGCCAAAATTTGTAGTTAAGGAAGGTCATTTTCATCAAGAAAAAAAATATTGACAATATTTTGGATAATGTAGAAAAATTAGTGTTTTGGGCATATTACTTATTAAAATATAAATAAATGTCTTTTTGGTTTAAGGTATTTATTATAATATTTTAAGTAACTTCTAAATGAGTTACTGCAAAATATGCAAGCATTAATTTTAGAATTGTTATCGCCTACGTGACTACACGTCACTAGGTCTGCAACGTTGCCACTAAAAGTAAAACAGAGGTCACAAGATACCTTCTGTAGTATGGGAAGTGGCATCGTACTACGCATATAACGACGAAAAGCGATGCCAGTGCCAACGGTATATGCTTGAACTAAAAGATTGTAATGAAGATAATATATGTTCGATGTGACCTCCAGCAAAATTTTCGGGAGCGACATGGTACGACACCTATTAGCTCAAATTCTGAATTTCAAGCGAAAACGTTGTGACTTCCGAAATTGGAGGTCACTACGTTATATATGAGGTGACAACGTACTGGAAGTATCTGCTTTGGAGGTCACATAGACCGTAGTATGGATATATATATATATATATATATATATAAATGACACTGAGATGATCATTTCTAAAGTTGTAATAATGATAAATGAACGCAATTTGTCTCATTTGAGAGATAACCAAATAAACCGTATTTCACAATCATCTAATTAAAAATAATGTAATTACAGGCAATAATTATATTACATTTTAACTTTGTATTTAAGGAGAGGTTCTTGTTGAAACCGTTGAAAAAGTTTTCTGTGTTTTATGTTTGAAGAAGAAATGTAAAATAGATATATCAATGATTTTCTGTATTAAACTTATTGATCTTGGGACTATGTTTTTAAATTAAACATAAATAAAAAGTGTCAATAACTCGGGGGTTTAGCTCGCATTTGTTAGAGCAGTGCAAATAAGACATATCTGCACTGTGTAGACGATCAGCACTGCAGTAACACGTCATCCTAAACCCATAAATTGAAAATATGTTATTTAAATTAAATTAATTGAAGGATTAAGCAAAATCTAGTTCAAACATTTTAAATTTAACAAAATTAAGTAAAAAATATCACTGAGCCAAAACAAATCTCGAAGGAGTAAAGAGAGCAATAAATTCTGCGCGAATAACAAGTCTGTTGTATACTTCCACTCAGCACACGTACCGTTGACAGAATGTAGCACATACATGCTTTTGTATGTTTTGTATAAAAAACTTCAAAATTGATTTTTCGCCTTATTAAAGAACCTTAAAAATCTTATTTTAATGCCTTCTTACTAATAGCAAAAGAATTTTTTTTTTGGAAAATATTAAACTTTCGAGTTCAGGTTTATGGCTCGAGCAAATTTTGATGGTAAATTCCGTCACCAATAATGCCGATAGAACAAACTTCCGACAGGAAAAATTCTATCTTTTTTCTATTTCTCAGAATTTTGTCCTTGCAGGAATTTTCCTGTTGAAAATTTCCATCTTGGCATACAATGAAAATTCAATAATTAAAGGATTTAGTGAAATTAAACATAAAAAATAAATTTATTATAATTTTTCAATATCTATTAGACATTCTGAAAAGGAAATTATACCCAGAAAAACGGGAATTATAATGTTTTCTTCGCCTATCATTTCTCTTTTCAGAATTTCTAGTAAATATTGCAAAATTATAATAAATTTATATTTATTTTAATTTCACTAAATTCTCTAAATATTGAATTTTCATTGTATGCCAAGATAGAAAGTTTCAATAGGGAATAGATATTAATCCCAAAGAGGACTACCAGAATTTTAACTTATTTGTTGGTAGTTCCCCATAAAGATTTACTAATAATTAGGAATTTTAGTTTCTCCTTATGATTGATTTCAAATTCTTCTTCTCAAAATAATTCAAATAATTCTTCTCATTATTTTGGTTTCCGTTAACTAGCATCTACCTTAGTATTGGTAAATTTTATATTCATCAGATCAATTGCATCTGTGTGTTGAGAAAACTTCATTTTATCAACTCACAGAAGTTTGCAGATAACCCAGGCTCTCAGAACTGTGTTCTAAACAAACTAAGTTAGCTGAACCGAGTATTTACGTCTACGTCGATGATATAAAACTTGAGCAGCTTTTGCTTCCAAGTTCCACCTGGAAACTACAGCCTGCAATAAATATTTCATTATTAGATGTCACGTTACAGTAATTAAAAACTGTGCATTATGAAATTCAAACCTAGCATACTCTAACGATTCTTAATAAAAAAACACTAATAGAAAAATGAAATAAAGTTGCTCTAGTCCGGTAGAAAATGTTCAGAGCTAACTTGGGAGAGATGAAATTAATTCTGAACGTTTTATGATTTTAATTATAAAATAATACTAATTATAATTTGGTAAAAGCATCTATAGAAAATGTAATTCTATATCGTGGGCACGTTTTAACTATTGAGAGGGTACGAGAATAATAGAAATTGTAACTGCAATGGATTATTGTGAGATTATCATTGTTAGTTGGTAGCGAGGTGCGAAATAATTAGCGTCGCCAAAACGATTCACAATCATCCATGTAATAAGGACTCGTATTGAAAGCAAATATTTTAACAACTAGCTCTTCGTTAAGCTACCACAATGGCACTTCACATTGCCGGCAACCTAATTATGAAAATTTGACAAGAACACGTTGCTGGCTAACGATAATTGATGACGGCAAGCCTTCTTTTCAAGCCGAGCGCTATATGAGGATCAATTTAATAAATCCCAACAATAATTAAGGCATAAACTTCATCCTCAAACTATTAACAAAGCCGAAATTAGTAAGAGACGAATAAAACAGCAGTTCACTTCACGATACATTCGCAACACATTAAGTTACGTACGTATTAAGCATTAAGAGCTTACTCCATTATTCTGTTCGCAATTAATGGTACCTTTTGTATAATTTATTTTCCTTGCAACAACAAATCAAAATCACATCACAAAATCGATACTTACCCGCCGCGATTTTTTGCATTTCGAAAATTTTGAAAACGTCAGTTGCAGCTTTTACAACGTCGAATTAAAATCATGTGGTTGTGTAAGGTGGTTTTGCTTGTAATCTCAAAGACAAACATTTACTACCTTCCATTTTGAAATGTGATTAAAGACACGATTTCTAATCATCCACGTCTGCTTCGGTTAATTCCTTGGTTGCACTAAACGCTGCGTGAAAGATACGAACCAAAGGTGTTTACCCGCACGGATTTCACTAACTTTGCTATCAAACTTTGCAATACTTCAGTTCTCATCATCGAACATCCAACTCTTAGAAATAAATTCGCAATTCAAGTTATATAGACTTAATGCTCGCAGCATTATCATCCACCCATCTATAATGCTGTACCCTAAAACTTTGCTAAACCAATCCGACATATTAAAAAAAACGTGCCACTATATTTTTAGAAAATTGTTTAGTTGGTATATTGATGCCTGTCAAATTTAAACTTGTGATATGGAAGAAATTGCATCTCTTATCGTTGTTTTCGGTGATTCAACCAACTTTTCTCATAAACAAAAATAAATATCTAAAGCAGTTTTGTTCGTTTTGTTGCTTACTTTTGATTTTAGATTTTAAATATATAAAATAAAGTTGTTTGCACCGAATTTCAAATTCGGATTAAATGAGATTGAATTTAAAAGATCAAATAAAAATTGGCCATGTCTTGGTTATCGCATAACTTTTTCTAACAATACAACTACAAGATTAATTATTTGCTTAAGTAAATCTTCCTCTCTAGGTAAAAAGGTATCTTTGGCACTGCTATTTTTAATTCAGTTAATATCAGTTTTACGCTCATTAGAAACACATTTACTGCAATTTATTGCGTAACGGTAGAATTTCGCTGAGAATTTTTACTTGATTTGAATTGCTGCTATTATCTAAATAACTTGGTTGAGATAATGATTCAATCAGATGTCAGAGATAACCAAAGGCAGTTCTTGGTCTAGTAAATGAGTGAGTTTAATTAGTAATGCTAATGTACCCGATTTGAAATTCGTGGCCATCTTTGTGTTTTGAAGGGCACCTAAAATTTACCTTTTGATTTATAGGGTGACTGCGTTGAAGCTTTGGATCAGATCCTTGGTGCACAGGTCTCTTGATATTGTCGTTTTGCAGTCAACTATTGGCTGTGATAATATCTAAGATTGTCCAAATCAAAGTTTGGTATGGATAAGTAAGCAGACCTTCCCTTACCCTTCGCTAAAAACAAACCCTTTTAAAACATACTGAACATGAAGCCGTAGGGTTCATTTTTTGTAGTAAATAATTTCTCATATGTCTGTGCCTCGTATGAGAAGGATTGGGTGACTTGTGTGCTTTAAGCTAAGAAAAATTTTCTTTGCTCAAAGAATATGTATGCAAAAACTAAAATTCGAGTTGAAAGAAAAAAAATGAAATTCTTCCGATACTTTGCGGAAATATTTTCAAGTTAATCGTTAAAAAACTGAATTTTTAATCGTTAATAAAATGTTAATATCTTTAAGAAGGATTCTCCAATACAAGCTAGAAGATAATTTGAAAGTATAAGGATAATTAATTAAAAGTGTGAAATTTAACTGAAAATTTGTTGCTATTTTCCACAATTAATTTTCATTTTGTAAAGAAAAGTGTGAATAAAGCATGCATGCCTTGAGGGAGTAGATTTTCATTTTAATTAAGATTGTTCCTTTATGTATCAGCTACATTTGAGGCAATTTCCTCAGCTTCTTGCACAGTCACAGAGAATCACGCTTGGCCGCTTCATGGGCCGAAACAAAGAACACCGTATTGGACACAATGCAGCTCCTCGCGCTTCCGCTGCATTGTGGCGGTGCGTTAAAGGGTAGATAATGTGTAGGATAAAGGCTTTACTGCGCTGGTTTTACTGTCTTAAGGACGTTCGAGTTAGAATTAGGGTAGCCTAGCGGTAAAGAAATTAACAGCGACACGGATGGGTGCCCTTAAATTATTATAAAAGAAAGTTCCAAAAAGTTTTGACAATAACTAAATTTATCATAAACGTAGAAAAAATTTCTTGCTCGTCATTTTGGATTTATTTATATTTCAAGGTGGGAAGTTCATAGATCCGTGATGTAATTGCGTTGAACATTAGTATGTAATGGAGTATGTCAGAGGATCAGCGTCCAACTTGATCCGGCCTACGCACGCCTTGAGTTAATGTCTTGCACCCTAATGACTAGGGATGGACTTAGTCTCCTCAACCACCCACTTGCGGCTTACTAGCCGTCTTAGTCTAGCGCCCCTGTGTACTAAGCAATTATCACACGGGTTATTGTTGTTACTACAGTTTAGCTATAGGCTAGAATATTTAGCCCTCTTTAGAAGCTTGATTTGACTTTGAAATTGGCTTAACCATTGTTTATCTATTGCTCACATTATTAAATCGCCAAGTTTAGGATTAAAAACTTACCCCAGATCTGAAATTTTGGAAGTACTATCGTCTATTATGATTGGGCCTACCTGTAACAGAAAACAAAATAACTTTAGATAAAAAAATCGAAAATAAAGTTTGACCAATACGTGACACTCGGTAAGCAAGTCTATATTCCGTCTTTTGGAAGGATAACAAGGCCGCGAATGAAGAACTCAAATCGAATTTCACTTATTCACAATTCTAGGGGACGCCTCAACCGAATCTACATATATTTTAGAAGGTGATAAGGTGTTCGGACCGGCAGACCGAGTCGTGCATTTTATACTTTATGAAGTTATGAACTTCGGAACTACGAAAAAATCCCCAAGTATATTCATTTCAAAATTCGCAATGCGGGGGATACTTTGTTGAACACATTACGGCGGCATAAATTCGACGATATTTGCCTATAAAATTTATTGTGTACTTAAAGGGACGATTTTCAACTTTACGACCAGTTTTACACGTTAGTTATAGATATTTTAAGTTGTAAATAACTTCCGTGTCAACAAATTTATTCAAAGTAATTATAATAGTTATATTTTGTTATGCGTATGAGAGGAAGTATTTTTTATTTTAAAATCATATTTTTTGAGGTTAAAATTTGTTTCTGGTTTACCTGCATACCCCTTGTAGGTGAGCAATTTTTTTCCCACCTTATCTTAACGGAAAAGATGATAAATAATAACTGGACCAATCGGAAAATAACTTTTGAAAGAGATGCTGATGATAATAATAGTAATACAAACCACTATTACTTTAGTGGAAGTTATATTGCTTCAAAAACTTAAAAATTTAATTGTGTTCGTGTGCTGAGACGAGTTGATAGCGAATGCTATGGGTATATAAACATATATGCATGTGGTTTAAAGTACTTTGCAAGCTTTGGTGATTAGTCTAGACTACCTGGAAAGTTTCGTGGTCAGAAGCAAGGAGCGAGGAATGGAAATGGCGCAATTCAAAATGAATCTGTCCGTTCCAGCTGTTCCCGCACTTGCGGAACTGTTAAACTGTGGCTCGCGAGGCCGAGGCATTTTACTTATTCTATAGTACGTTTATATAGACACAAAACCAGAAGCGGAAAATAATTAAATCCCTATTCACCGAAACAAATAACGTAAATTTATAAATACAATTTTAGGAAAGTTTTAAAACCAACGAATTCTTAACAGCTCCATCTGTAAGTTATTTAATGGTAAACAGTTTAATCATAATCGCAATCCGATATGACACAGGTGCGGAAAGTAGCCACAACAAGGCATAGGGCAGGATATAATACAGCCATTATCTTAAGAGGTTTACACAACTTAGAATCTAGGTGGAAACTATGCTGGTGGGCTCCTAGAGCGCCACTTATAGAGTTAGGTATTTCCATCTACCTTTATTGTGTGACGACGAAATTTGTACGCAAAAGATGGAAGCAAATTGTGTGAGGAATGATAACCTCGAATATGAACCCACATGCGATCACTTTGTGGACGCCGTAGAACCATTAGCGTTGGGTCGACACAAACAGCTCTTCGAGTGACCAACTGCCCAAGTTTATAACAACAAATAGTTAATGTCATCTATATATAATGTGCTTTTATTGAAATAACTAAATAGAGGGTCACACACAAAGTTTTCCTAACTTCTTAGGTCAAACACATCAAATTAGAAGTACTTTTTGAACTTTCCCAAGTCTCTGTTGCTTCTCATTAATGTATTCAATAATTTACTGGCAGGTTTTTTTTCGAAAAAAGGATCTTCGAGTAGGTACGTCTGGCAAGTTGTAAGGCAATAAGCACAAATGCAAACAAGAAATTAGTAAGTTGGTGAAAAATTGAATTTTCAATTGTGAAGAGACATGGAAGATGTTAAAATTCTTGACCTGGCGTTTGAAAATGTTTACATCTGCATTCAACACGACCGCACAACTTTCGGAAAAGTCCGCAAGAATGTGCGCTTCTATAGTTTCACAATCAGTTGCACGTGATGTGAATATTAAATAAAAAGTTGGAAAAGGATATCTTTTATTTAAAATTCATTTTGCAATGAACAATGGGATAAATCATCTGTTAAACGATCGCCCCAATAAAAACATAAAAATTGAATAAATTATACCAATATTGGCAATTACAATTTCACGCCGTTGCTTGAGAAAATAATATTTTAAAATTTTCGTAATAAAATTATCAATCTACCGCAACAAGACGCGGGCATCATTTGTTTTATGTTTTCATTTGTTCTTTCACGGCCCACTTGACGCCGGTAATTATTCTTCCTTTTTTGCAAACTTTTCCCTGAGTTTTTATTTCATAACTCTCTCTCATTGTACAATGTCTTAATTGAAGGTACACTACACCGTGGTTTACTCCTTCTTCATTGTCTCGATAATTTTTCATTTCCCCCAAGTTTTTTCCAAACAATATTTAATGAAAATTAGCGCCGGTATCAATTCTCTTAACGCGGTTAAAATACAACTCACTTCACAAAAAAGGAAGCTAATTATTTTTTAAAAGTTTTCAAAGACGTTATTGTGTCACATCTCGTTTTAATAACAAAATTTTTTATTTTGTTTTTAATTAACAATAATGACGTCGACGTTATACAATTTTTTCTAATTAAAACGAAAGTTTGCTTAAAATTCATGCTCGATCGAGTTAATTTTTTTTTCTTAAAATAATAATCAAAGGTGTTTGTAGTTGGTGTTGGTTTTAGTGTACCACAAGATGTATTGTGCACGAGTGGACAAACACAAAATGACTAATTACATCACCGAAAGCTTCCCACTCGAAAATTAATGACACCGGCACTCGTGAAAATTTTACGAGATACTTTATCTATGTCGCAAACTATTTGAAAGTACAGAGTGCATGAAAAATAAACGAGACACTTTTTGACTTGTCTACATTTTCAAGGAGGTAGGCGCGCTGTTGTAGGCAAAATTGTAGAGAGAACACATTAGAGTTGTAATTTGTTTCCGTTCGATATTCGTAACATCATTAGTCGCTTAGGCCTAAAAGTAAGAGAGAAGTGTGGACGCGCCGGACAAGACATTAGCGGCCCTAATTGCTTTAAGGGTAGAACCAGTGACACGGGTCCCTCTAGTCTATGCAAAAGCCTTTCGAATAACCTAGTAAATTATGAGAGACGTAGAAGTGCTTTGAAATGGTCTCAGAAGAACTGTTTATATAAGAATTTGATTATGTTATTTGGTGAAACATTTAAATGTCATCAGAAAGCTTTTGAGTGTATTTTTAAAAATTGTGAAAAAAAGTAAAGTACGAAAATAAACTACTTCCTAAAAATACTTTATTGATTATCCAGACTTATGCAAATATATAAAGTGTTGCTGTTAGCCGGAAGACGGACCTAAGATATTAATAACTCAACCAGTGATCACACCAAGCCAAACGATAACTCGTTTTTTAAAAGGAGCCGTGTAGCAAACGGAATGTATTACTTTAAGCATTTGTTCGAAGTTGTACTTTTACTCGACACCCACCAATGTATGCTTAATGTCGAAACCACAGTTGGGTCATAATTGCTAGGGCGCTCTTTATTTCTATAAAGATTAAAATCGATCACATTTTGCAACAAATTTATAAAATTAAATTATTTTAATTATTGTTATAGAGACGGTCATTGGCCTGGTTGTTAGCGCGATGAACTACTATCGTAAGGTGCCCCGGTTCAAATCCGGGTAGAGCTCACTTTGCAATGCCGTCTCCGTGCTTCGGAAGGCACGTAAAGACGGTGGTCATCCTATGTTAATAAATTCCCAACAGGCACATCTGATGTTAGCTTAGTAAGCTGCTTGAGATGTAAAACAAATAATATGTATGCTCACAGTACTATTAGTGACTTCAGAACTTTGCCGAGGTTACTGTGGGTTAAATAAACAGATGAAAAATGAAGTTAAAGAAGAAGAAGAAATTATTTTAAACGACATATACATATTTGACAAATAAGCAACCAAATAACGCTAAAGTTAGCGAGTAGCGCGTGGAGAGAGTTAATTTGTTCGCTATAAGCGTCCACAATGCTTGGATAGCCATAAGAAACCAGTGGACGTTGAGGAACGTAGCCTCCCCGGTAAATATTACTACTAATGGTTTAGTGCTACAGACCTAATGGAATCCTGGCCTTGAAGCATTTTCAGCTGATTTTCACCTATAACGCTCACACGGTGATAATTAAAATTAAACCACAAATTATCTTTACGGTTTTTTACGCTCGTAGTCAGAAGATAGCACGGATCTCTCCTAAATCAATTGTTTTTAAAATAAACCTGTAAAATACTGTCAAATGTGAAAATTTTGAGTGTAAATCAAATTTCAGAATTTTTTAAAAGATTTTTACGTAAAAGACAAATTAGAGAATAACGGCCTGTTCAAAAAAAGTAAATCTTTAGATGTGTTGGGGAGATACGGAATAAATTACAACATCAAACGCTACGTATAAGTCTTGTATAGTTCTGAAAATTTGTATCAACTTGGGAGTATTCTAAAACTAGTGCAGATAAGTTTAGTCAACAACATAAAATAGAAGGTACCTGGGAGAGGGAAAGGAATACCCTCCTCCATTTAGTATGTTACATTTACACATACAATGACGTGGTGGCGCCAGTCGTCTATGACGCGCCAGTAAAAAATAAATGCATGTGGAAACGTTTACTGGCGTGCAAATTTTAACAATGCATGCATAGTTGAAAAAAGTTGGTTCTTTCAGTAGCATGAAGCTTTGAAGCTCTGAAGATTAAAGATATTTTTAGTCAGTATGAAGCCAAAATTAGTGAATAAATAATAGAAATTCTTTTATAATTTTGAAAAACTTCACCTATCAAAATTTCAGCCATTGTAAACAAATGTAAATTGTCCTTTGGACTACGAAGGAATTTAAAGTGGGTGTATTATTTATGTCATATTAAATAGAAAAAGCCTGCAGGTCAAACTTATACAGACCGGGGGGTCTAGAGGATATGGAATACCCCCAGCCAGATATTATAATTGATCTTGTGCAGTTCGTTAGTAACCTGTCTGTCTAAAATACCAGTACCGTCGCAAGAAAGAGATTTAAGATTATAAAAAATTTTACAATTATAAATTATGTAATTATCCCTTTTCCCGTATTTTATCCCATAATAATTATATTCAATAATTTTGATTATTAAGACCGATTACAGGTGTTTCTAATTTGTTTAATAGGATTTTATGCGTTCTTAAAAAGGTAAAAGGATCTCAATAACAAAAGATATTTTTGATGAGTTGAGACGGTAACTTGTGCAGAACTGGGTGAGTTTTAAAACCTTTGTAAGGGCGTGCATGCTTGTTATTCAATGATGAAATCCTGTAGACATTTGCAGTCATTTTAGTCAATGGGCAGTATTTTGTTACATCGCAGTGAGTTCTAATTGTTTGTTTTTCTCCCTAAGGGAATTCAAACTGTAAATTTTGGTTTTTGTCACTTTTCCATCGTCCATGGAAAGCGACATTGTTTGTTTGGTTTTGTGAACGCCAGGGCTTCGGTCTGGGGTTTTTTAACTTGATATGTCTCATATTCTGATAATTACACACGCCTTCCATTTGGGGGATAAATTAAAACGTTTAGATCTTGTGTTTTATTATTCGTCCTCAAGATTACCTGTATGGATTCACGCCCTCGTATACCATCAGAGTTTATACCCAATACAAGGGCAGTGGTTAAACGCATTTTTTTAAACAAGAGGGCCCACCTCTTGGTTTAATATTTTTCTCCAGGACTACGTTGTGGTTAGGAAAGGGGAAAACCTGTTTTAAATTATCCCGTATTGAAAACGGTCCCGAGCTCAGCCGAGATTCCCAGTTTAAACCGGACGGACTGATGGGGCGAACTTTTCTTACCGCCTTCCCTCGGTAGTCAATGGCAAACCACCGAAGTAGAATGCCAGCAAACTCTAAAATAGAGCTACCAAATCCTCTGATGGTAAATGGACTGAGAAGGAAGGAATTATCCCTAGCTTTTTTAATATTTATTAATCAAATTTTGTTAAATTTTCCCGAGAAAACAAAGTGCTTAGGTGCAGGTAACAATGGTTTTTAGATTTTCTAAACTCAAAAGTGAAAAAGTGTAACTGAGAGTTTCCGAATTCGTTGGCCCTCACGCAACTTCTCATCTTCCCATGAAGCTAGAAAAGGTATATTTCTTTGATGTAAAACATAATTATTAAGTTTTACTATGTTAAATTTTAAACAAAAAAAAACAAATTTTTATAAAATATTGGATGGAATAAAAGAATTAATACTTATATTGTTTTAATTTTTTAATTACTATGGTTACTAATAATTTCATCATGTGCTGATGGTAAAAATTATTATCAATGAGTCATTCAATTAAAAATTATTAATAATATTAATTTTTTATTGGGCTCACTCAGGAAAATCTTTTGGATGATCTTCGTTTCTATTAGTTTGATTAGTTTCCTGTCGGTAAACTAAAGGACACACAAATGGGAAGGTGTAATGGTGCTTTCTAGTGCATTGTCACATATGTCCACCTTGTATATAAAATAATTTAAAAGTAAATTCAAGATTACATGGAATAATGTAATCAACAGGAACACCGTCATCAAATAGCTTGAGGTGGCATGACAATTAACAGAAAATTAAAAGTTCCATGAGAAATGAAGAATAAGCGAGTTGTTGCTTAAGGCTACCGAGTGTTAAGGGTAGTTATAATGTAGTGAGTAAGTTTACCATGTAAGTAAGTTTATAATTTATTATATTTTATGTAGGATTATAATTATGGTTATTTAATCGAATTTTAATAATGAGCCACACCCCACACTCCTTGTGACAAGTTGACACGAGAAATCTTCTTCTTCTTTTATTATCTATCTATTTTTATTCGGATATTGAATCCTTCTTTTTGTTGGGCAGTTTCTATATCAAAAAGTCAAAATCGAGTAAGCACCACCAAAAATTAAAATAAAATACAAGTTCCACAGCGAGGGTCGTCGGCGGTAAGTTTATTATTTGAAACCCAAAATTTACCAACCCCATGTGCAAAATTAAATAAAACATCATTTCTAATGGGATAATTTGACCACTGTTCGTATCAATAGAATTTATAAATTTCAAAAAAATTTTCGTAAAATCTAATTGCTATTCAAAAATATTTTGATTTTTTTAATTAACTTTTAAGTGTTTGGTAGAAGCTCTTTCCATTTTAACCCACAACTTGAAGAACGACAGTGACACCCAGTGTTCTCCAAACGGTCACCCAACTACGTGCAAACCGCAACTTGAATTGCTTGACTTTTATTGTTTGACCAATTAATAAAAAAACCTAGAAACTGCAGTTGGGTATATCACAGACTAATTTTTTTTGAAAATTTTTGAAAAAGGTCTCACGTACATTTTAAAACAAAGCGCATTCAAGACACGTATACTATGATTGATATTATATGATTTGATTCCTTTGTAATCCTATTTAAAAATTTAAAAAGAAGTAAAAAATATCTGAAACGAAAGTCATGAAACAGATTTCTTTGCATCATCCAAACTCATTTAATAACACTCACAAAGTTAAATAATTGATTCTACGGAAGCGAATCGTCTGTTCAAAACAAAAGCTCTCTTTCAATACGAATGATTGAATTCGATGTGACTTTTGTTACCTTTCAAGAAGTTTATTCTACTTCGGATTTGTAATCTAGAATATATAGCGTCTATTTTTTTTCCTTTTCTATTAAATTTTTGCAAGAATTGTCTGGAAGGACATTTTGCCAACGGAAGTAAACTCTTAGTATTTCGAAGATGTTATTACAAACGGAAACGAAATAGATTACGTTACTCCTTTGAATTATTATCTCCCCTTCCGACGCTATTTAAAATGTTTGATTACTTTAGTATTTTCCGCAACTATTAAATTGTCTGCTATAACTTAACCGGTACTGATTACTTTCCATAATTTTAATTGCCCATAGTTTGACTATTATAATCTGATTGGAAATCTCTAATTAATAAAAACAATTTTCGAACTACCTCCTAGGTACTATAATATAATAATTAATTATATAAAATATAATAACGTAATTAATAAAGGCTTCTCGTGGCGGTTTACATTTGATATAATAAATTTTGTTAGAAGGAACTTTCTAAATGTCAAAAACATAAGCTGTCAATAATATTTGTATTGATTCTAATTAATTTTCCAAGGATTTGCAGAAACATAATACCGTTTATACATAACTTTCCGTTACAATTAACTAACCCGTGAATAACTTAAGTTAGGGGTCTTGCAAAGTTAGACCAACACTACCAAGTGTGTGGTGTGAAATTTTAGTTGTTCCTGTATCTTCAAGACGACGCTTCTCAACTGAAGAGTCTCATACTCTCAAGTCACGTGTTTGCTCAACTTCTGTTTGTGTATTATTATCATACAGTTTCAAGTTTGTCAAAATATGGAAGTGTGACAACAATAACTCACGACAATCCTACCTAAACTAAAAAAAAAAAAATTTGAATACGTACGCGATTACGTTTTAACAATTTGAGACGTCTTTGTTTCGAGTTTTGTGTGCCACGTATTATTTTACTGGCGATGATGTTTTCTGGTCACGATCGAAGCTGTCGCCGCAGATTACGCGATGAGACGTGTTAACTCACTATCTGTTTTGCTTCAGTCTATGAATGTCATCATCTAATCTGTAATTTGCTACAATGTATTCTATCCCGAACAGATATCTTAAAACGCAAGTTTTATTACGTAGGGGTTCGAAAATTTCCTATACGTTTGTAGCCTGGCAATTTGTAACTCGTAAAATCAACTACTGTCGTTGGAAAGCAATCAAAATCTTAATATGGATCGATATAAAAATGCAAACGAGAAGGTTTCGCCAACAAGTTTTTAATTGCAAAGCCATAAAGTTAACTTTTAAAGAAAAATATGAGTCCGCAGGATAAAAATTGTATAAAGAAGCAAAAAAACAGCCACATTGCAAATCGTAAATGTAAAAATCTGATCTGTAATTGTTGAAAAAAAAATTAAAAACATTTTAAGACTTTTAACTGCAAACGAATATTTTCAAAATTTAGGTAATAATCTTAAAGCGCGTGGCAGGCAAATAAAACTTAAAAATGTCTAAGTTCTTCACCGATCGCATCATGACCGAATTGAAATCGAAACATTGTCCATAATAATGGAGCATATTTGGTTTAAATAAATTCATTTTACACTATAATAAAACTAGTTGAAGTATATTAAAAAATTGCCACGAACTTTTTCCTTAGCCTTACTTCTTTCTTATGTATTATCTTCGATTTATGTACATCTTTTTCTTTCCTATTTTCAATAAAATCGGAAATTTTCCAAACCTTGGCTTTTATTTTTGCAAATCCAAATTTTTATTTTATTTTATTTTAATAGTTTTCTCTTTTCTAGATGTTCCATTCAATATTTTCAATTCCGTTGCTTTCCAGGTACCAAAGCTTCCAGGTTTGCTCATAGGTCTAAATTTGAAACCATTCACTTTTAAAATTTTTATTTTTTCATTTCCACCCTCTTTATTGTACCAAATTTTCCAATTGATTTCATACTATTATATTTTGTATTCTGTAAATTTACTTTCTTACATTCGTTATTTTTTTCTTAAATTTATGTATACTTTTTTTTATATACTAATTCATAAATATCTTTACTTCATTTCCTCACCATCTTCCTCAAAATTTTTTTAATTTGCACCATGTAGGGCATTTTTTCGTGGATTTTTTTTATTAATTTTATTTATTTTAATTTTTATATGCGAAGTTATTATTCATACTGCACCTGCTGTGTAAAGTAAAGAAGCACAACAGCCCCACGTTGAGCACCAAACATCCAATAAATTTAAAAATAATAATATGCTTCATTTATAAAAAAAATTTTAATTCTCAATTTTATTTTATATTAATCGCCTAAATTAATATTAGTTCAGAAAAAATTAAAATGAGCAAGTTTTCTAGTCAGTGTTGCACATAAGAATTTGTCTTTTATTTCACTATTACAGTTTACTGTTTTATTAATAATTATTCTTGTTTAATTATTTTTATTCAAATGAAATTCTCTATTGAAGAATAGAGACGAAAAGCGATTTCTTCAATTTTCCAAAAGCATAAAATCTTTCATTAATTATTAAATTTTAGTTGCTACCTTATTTTTCCTTTATTGCTGTTTTGTTTTTTACACTTCGTCAAATTAAATAACTCTATCCAACGACTTCACATCTTCAGAACGATATAAATACCTTCCAATTTGTCATCTTTCATATTAATATCTTTAAATTGGAAAGTATATTTTGCCTAATTTCATAACGAAAGACATCTGTTATTGCAACAAAAATGGTGTGCACAGTTTTGCAAAGTATGCACTTCTTCTTCAGTCTACTTCTTCTACTTTTATTAGTTAATCATGATTTGCCTTCTTGGGATTCAGCCGTCCAACTGTCTTTCCACCTCTTTGGGGGTCTTCCGGGGGCCTCTTGGAGACGGGTCTTTGCGTCATAACAATTTTTGTTATTCTCCCGTCGTCCATTCTGATCACGTGGTCTCTCCAGAATTTTCTCTTCGCTCTAGTTCACCTGACAACGTCTTGGATTTTGCACCTTTCGATGCTTGTATGCGCACTTCCGATAAGGTCATTGGTAATATGGTAATCACCATAGATTTTGATTTTTGAGTTGATATCTTCATATTAAACCTTTGCTAGATTGTTAAGTCTATTCCTGGCAATTTTATGTTTTTCATTTTTGTATTGGCACATCCACACTACAAATTGGACATTGTTGGTTAGAGTAATACTCATTGCAATTATCCATTTATCCATTATCCATTTATCAGTCATTGCAAAAACTAGTATTGCCTACTTCTGTTAAATAACACAGCTACAACACATACATTTTCTGACTAAAGTTAATATTCTCAAACTCAAAAGTACACTTTTTTATAGAAATAGCTTCACCAAACAAAAGAGGCCATTAAAACAAGGTTTTTAAAGTGAGGTAGAATTTGATAGGTCCTATATTAAGTTCACAATTCGATTTTCAAGTTCACGAAATTACCATAAGAAACATACTATGAGAGCGTATTATTGTGTCATAATTCTTTTCATCTTGATGTCAGGCCGTGCCTCCTGCCGGGGTCTTAACACTTAACCTAATCAAACTACCAGTTGCCTTTAGTATCAAGCATACATAATTTCGAGTTTTCTTATAGTCGATCGATATTTTTAGTCAGTTCAACCTCTTCTCAGATTACATTTTTCTAGACTAATTTTGGTTTGGTGATATTTTTAATGAGTTTTACCAGTTCACACTCGAATCCGGCGGCTCAAAAATTCAAAATTTTAATGTTTCTTTTTGGCTCAGGGATATTTTTCTGAAATGTTGCGAAGTTTATTGATTATTACCTTTAATAACTTCTTTTGAAAATTGTCAAAACCCGAGCTCGAGTCTCTTAAGTCTCCTTTAATTTTTCCAGCTCCAATTTTTAGCAGTCTCAAACTTGTAATAATTTAGTTACTGGGAATCACTCTTCATCGGCACTAATTTTCAAGAAATATTTAACAATATCTCCTTAAATGAATACAAAAGAAGCTTTTGTTGTAATATAATATGTGAAATTGAAATGTGAAACTTAAACATTAAAATTATGCATATGTACAAAATTATATTACTTTCACAAAATAGATTTTGTAAACTCTGATCCCCCTTCACACAATATTTCCCTCTATCCTAAAAACAGCAAAATATTCCAAAACTATATTGTGGTTCGTATAAAAAAAACTTTAGATTACTTGGAACATGTTAACTGCGAGATTACAGTTTTAAAAATACTTTTATGAAAACAGAATTATTTAAAGTGGAAAACTTTCGTAGAAAAAGTATAGTATTTAATTAAAAACTAGTATAATAGTTATTACACTCTCGAATGTATTAAAGCTTTGAACCTAACCGCACACTCTTTTTTTCACCTTTTTTTAAATGCGACCGACCTCCATTAATTAGAGATATTCATAAAATTATGTTATGAAATTGTAAACTTTCCAATTAAAAAAGGTTTTAGTTTTTGCTAAAACAATATCTCACCATTACTGTTTCTAATTAGATTTTTGATGAATTCTTTAATAACAAAGGTATTGTTTAAAACTGCAAGAAAGGCCTCTGCAAATTAGTGCAAACATTATTTCTAGCGCCCACTATGCGAGAACTAAATTTCTAAGAGAAAGAGGTGCACCTATAAATTACCTAAGCAAAACGCTATTAATTAAAATCAAATTAAAAAATTAAGAGCAAAATCTTGCCCCTCGTGAAGAAATTTCATAATGAGTTTGTTTTTTGTCGGTTATAAATAATTTTATTAAGTTTAAAGCAAACGAGTTGAATAATACAGGAGTGAGTTTTAAATTAATGCTTTACAAGTAAGCTATTAAATAATGCTGCATACTTTAGAAATTTTACAAAAGATTGTAAGTTGTGAAGGAGGAAGAGGTTTTCTTATAAATAAGGAAGGTGTAGTTTATTTTTGAGTTAGTGATCTTAGAGAAGCCCAAAGCTGCTGCTTACCTGCGCGTCTAATTACTAAATCAGCAGCTCTAAACTTTCTTGTGTGCGGCGGTCATTCATTAAACTTGAAAACTCCCTTAGTTGGCAGGGTGTTTCTTCAAAGTCTGATCCCCCTTAGTTCTAGCTTAAACCGCACGCTTTATACACATTGCCGAACTGAAATACAATAATTAGAAAATTTCCCTCGAAAAAAATGTCATGGAGGAAATTTGAAAAGACAAACTTTGAAAACAATCAGAGGACAAGAGTTGTCCTTTAGTAACGGCCAAGTTTTAAGACACACATTTCAACTTAGAAAGGGTCTTTAAGTGTAACCGAAATGGTACTTATTGATGCGGAAACAAACAGATTGACGAACGTTGTTCACGTTTGTCAGGGTTAGACGCTATTGTCACATACTAATGCTCATTTTAGTGAATTTCCGTCGAGACAAATCAAAAAGCTATTTTGTTGGCTTTTTTTATATTGAATCCAAAGTTGCCAAAATCTATAAAAGGCCAAATAAAATGACAAGAAAATATAAAATATCCGGCGGAAATTCGGTTTACATATTATCTTTGCAGATATGTGGGATCTCCCTGGTGACCTAGAAGGGAAACCTTCTCTAGTTTTATCTCCTAACTTCTTTCGGAAGCCTCCGGGCGTGAGTAGGAATATGCATGCAGATTAAAATCATTTAATTGCACCCATACAAAAAAAAGGTTTTTAAATTAAGTGAAGCTTAAATATAAAACAAGAAAGTTGGAGTGGTAGTACATTACTTTTTCGAGTGTTTAACAGAGTTTAATATCGCATTACAAATTTCAACAAATCAGCGAACCGTTCTTTCCGCATGATGCGTTTCGCTTGCATATTAAGGGCACCCTTGCTCTTAAGACCCCATAATTAGCAGCCCGAAAATAAACACAAGCAATGACCGAATTCGGACAGCAACAAACAAGCGAACGAGAGCAAAATTTTGCCTACCACCGGAATACTAACGTACCGTTAGCGTGACTGTAAGCAGCGTCCGAAGCTTAGGTCCACTAATCACTTCCCTAATCACCCAAGCAATATCGTCAGATAACAGTCCAGAACAATTCCTAATATGCGCAAGATATGCGATAAAAATAATCGGGACGATATTACCTGCCAATATGAAGGATTAATGGGAACATTGTTTCAATAAGCGAACGCTTAAGTACTTCTCGCCCATTGTTGACCGTCTTAGAATTGCTCGTTGTGTTCTAATTACTTCCGGATTAATTTCACTTGTTTGATTTTATGAAGCAGCTCAAAAAATGAGTTTGTTTTTATAAAACTTTTTGTTCGAGTCAATATTACGAAGAAAAAAAACACACAGAGCGCCGGCCGGGTCGGTAGGTACTGCCAACTAACTAATATCGTCTAATTAAGAAATTTGCTATTACATATCCTCGAAGGTAATATAAACAAGCGTAATATACAAAACTTGTGCTATAAATTTAGTGCTTGACCTCTTCATAGCGTGGAATGTCTAAAGTCCGGCAAGGGATTGGATTTCACTAGTCCAGTCAGTTTAAATGGCGTAATCAAATTATTTGGGGCAAAGTGACGGGCCTTGTACGTCTCGTCTGCCGGCAAATTAAATCGTTCTTTTCTTTTACATAATTATCTCTTAACTTTGCTCTTCTGGCGGTCCACCGTATGTGAATTAACCCGACTCGACTCTACTTGATCTAATTATTCCATCCGCAGCCGAGCACTAAGCTAAAGGCTAAATAACGCGTCTTTAATCTCGTCGTGCAGAGACATTAGCAGAGCTTTCCCTCAGCGAACAACTCGACGGTACCCATACCCTTGTCAGGGGTATCATTTTCCTACTTACTGTTTGCTCACATTTAATACCCAATCGATTAATTACTTCAACTTTATATTACAACTTTTAAATTAAATTACCTTCTAATGTTTTTTCACTTCGTGACTATCATTTTCCTTACTAATACATTGAAATGTACGATAATTTTTTTACTTTCATTAATAAAATTAAATATATGGATTAGCAGATTATGGTAGCAACGCAAGACCACTTGCGGCTTACACATGGATTTGCTCTTTTACCACCCCGTACTTGGTTAACGTGGAACGGTATAATCGAAACTCAAAAATCTCTGTCGACAACAAAGTTGTTTAGACGCTATTTGTGGCAGTTTATTCAGGTACATTAAGAAAAGCCACAGTCGGGGTAGTTTCTTCGTCACCACTTACTAGAGAGATTGATATTTTCTTGCATTTCCAACTTTGCAATAAACATATCCCAAATTCAACTTATTTTTGAGATAGACTCATAGAATATAGAATATTTTCATCTTTTCGGGGAGTAAAAAAAATATTTGTAAACTGATAGTATACTCTTAAAAAAATGCTGGCTACTGGATTCGGAGTTTTCATAGCTTCCAAAACCCCTAACCCCGGTCTGTACAAGTTTACGCCGCGTGCTTTGTCTAATATAATTATTAGTTTCGCTAGGAACTCATTGCAAAAAATGGAGTTTACTATAAAAATAATAAAATAAATGTGGCGACCGGGGAACCCCTGGATGTGTAATTCTTCTAGAGAAAACTAAAGCGATAACAAAAAGATTCTGCATAATTTTTAAACATTTAATATTCTGCTTTCTGATACTAAGACATTGGACGGTGTTCCATACCCCCCGACCTACCAATCAATGGAGTTTATTTTTTCAAGTATCTCGTAAATTTAATACATCAGAATATTGGCCATTCCTATGACTACGGGTGACATTTTATAATAGAATTAATATAAATAATATAAATTCTGTAATAATAATTAGTATACAGAATATTAAATGTTTACAAATTATACAAAAGCTTTCTTTTATAATTTGAGTACGCCTGGGGGGTATTCCCAGAATACAATCCATTTGTAACAATACTAATGCGATATTTAAAATTTTCTATAATTCGTAAATTTGAATTCAAGACTTGGGCACTGGAGGGTGTTCCACACCCCCCTAGACCCCCCGGTCTAAGTAGTTTATTTTTATTAAAAGCTTAGACTTAAAAGTTTTACGTCACCATGGCAATGGCCAAACAGATATGCCAAAATATTTATTCCACTTTGGATAAAAGTAAACTGGAAAAATAAACCTAAGGGTCTCAGGGTGTGGAACACCCTCCAGTGCCCAAACATTGGGATGCAAAACATTAATTGTTTACAAATTAAGTAAAGCCTATCTTTTAAATTTGTGAGTGCCAGGAGGGATTCCATACCCCCAAAACTCCGGTTTATTCAATTTTTTAACCAGCAGTGAATTGAAAATTTCAACTTCTTATCTGATGCTTAACTGTTGCTATGGTAACGGTATATGTTCAGTAAGTATTGCAGTAAAATAAATGAGCAATGGTTAATTGTATTTAGTATTCTTTGTAGATAGAGGAAATACTAAACAAATACAATTATTCATAATTTTACCCATCAGGTTTTTACTTTTCAGTATGGAGCAGGAAGTGGAAATTGTTCCTGGGTATTTTCTAGGGATGAATCCAAAATGTAAATAATTATTAGTGAAATTGCGTAGTTCAAACTTGTGCTGACCCGGGGGGGGGGGGTAATAAAATATTTTTTCTGCAGACTTTTCCCAAAGAGTAAACTTAAAACTCCAGATACCCCGGTCTTTGCTGTTTATTTTTATTAATAAATTGCAAATTTAGATTTCAACAAACATATTTGCTTGGTCTCTGCAATGGTGACGTGCCATCACATCAAATAATAATAGAATATCTTTCAGAAGTTTGCAAGTATTCGCCCAGACGGAAACACTACGATTCCTGTGCCGTGGTTCGAATTCCACGTTAAATTCAAAGTCATGTTTGATTTGGTTTGCAAAAACAAGTCCAGTGAACGAAGGTTAGTATAATTTCAATGTTTGAAATTAAATTTGCAATTTTGCGTAGTTGTTGGAGAGAATGAAAATGGTTCAAATTATTTCTGCTAGTATTTGAATGACTTTCGGGCGCCGCGAATCAAAAATTTTCCACTAAATTTATTTTTGTTTGTTTTAATTTCTTTTGCTTATTCCTTTCCTGGTTTACATGAGCTCTTTATTTTCAAATATCTTATTTCGATTAGATTTCTCATTAAAAGATTAAACTAAAACTACCCCAAAAATTTATAAAATGAAATAAATGTTGTTTTAAATTCGTTTTAATAAAGTTTTTAATTTTTGAGTTTAATTTAAATATTTACAGTGTTATTTTTAAAATTTTCGGTTGCTGTTATTATTGAAACCCATATTCGCATTTGTTTTTCCAAAGTAATTTTTTTTAATTTTGCAATCCAATCTCTTTTGGTTTTGTTTCGTATTTATCTTCGTGCACTTTGTTTATTACATAAAATTAAAAATAAAAAGGTTTATTAATAAAGTGTGGTGAGCAAAGATTTTTATAAAATTTGATTATTTTTGGCGTTAAAATTGAGAATCTTGATTTCAATAAAAATACACTTTCTTAATAACAAATAGTCATAACTTGGTCAATTCTTTTCGTAGAGGGAAAATAAAAACAGTAAATTACAGAAAATTAATATTCCTTTCAATTTTGTATTTAATATTTTTTTATATGATCCTTTCCTTTCGAGCAAATCGCGAAAAACACGCGTTGAAATGCAACTTTTACACGGGGGTTGAAAAACACCAACTTTTAAAAAATCGTAAGTCGTTAAATTTTTGTTGTACAAAAAAATCTAATTTAAGGAAAATTTATTAATCTCCAAGAAAAATCTCTGGTAACTTTTCGATAAAATTAGTAGTTCTGTAATTAAATACAAAATAGCAATTTTTCCCCTAAAATGGTTAAATTCGGTGTGGACTCATCAGTTTCTAACTACAATTCCAGGTAAACCCATAGAATATTGCTTTTCTAATAATACACTAACGCTTAAGTACGTCAACTACTAAGCCAAGCGTCCCGATTCGAATCCGAGCGGAATGAGAAATTTATTCTGACCATCTTCGCCCCAACACAATCGGCAAGCGAGGTGTGTAACTGCTAGAACCTCTCAGGAGAAGCAAACCAATCCTTTAGAGAGAGGTTTGGAGGAAATTGGGAGAAGCCTATGTCCAGGTAGGTCGAATGCGAGCTGATGAAGAAGAGAATAATACACTTATGCAAAATTGGTACCTTTAATGGAAAAAGGTTAAAACAACAATTTTCAAATCTAACTCAAACCATCCAACCTAGAGATAAAACAATAATTAAACTTGGAAGGGCAAAGAAAAGAGATCTGGTCGACCAGGTTGAAGCAAGAATAAAATCTTTGGGTTCCCTAAAATGAGATAAAAATAAATCAAAAATTTGTTCCAACAAACTTTGTGCTATGCACTTCTTATCCCTCCACTCCTTCATTAAATCATATCAAATTGCACGTTACTTGTACTTGGATAAATTAATTTGAAGCGATTGATGAAAAAAACAATTTGTATATGCTTCAAACTAAACATAATTTTTATTTTTTGAATGGAAAGCTGTGACGTAACATTATAATATGGATCTCTTTATTAAGAACTTACATAATAATGAATTGCAAACGCAAATATAAAAGAGATGTCAAATGGCAAGCGACATATTTATTATTATTTCCTTCAGCTTAAGGTACCGCCAAACCACAACCGGAAGTGCAATACACTTTATTTTAAAAGGTTTACTAAGCAGATTATACATCTTGGTAGTTTGCCATCAGTTTTCTATTTTCTGCAAAACACTCAGTTTGTGGGTTCCCGGACGTCTAAACCTCTTGCCTTTAATGCGGAAATGGGAATTTTGCAACTGATGGTTTTTAATTCACTGCTGTTACGAAATGAGTTAGAATAGAAAGGAACAGATATCACCCCACAAATGGTCAGCGTATGGAGTATGTCTATAAATCCTTCTCTAACATTAGTCATTGAAAACCTACATAAATTAGTAGATACTCCAAATCAATAAAAAATATTTGACAAAAAGAAAGTTAATGTTCAGCAGTAGGTGAAAAACAGCTGGGACGAATAATGTTAAACAAGAATATTCTCTCTGAGCTTCACCCAACATTGTTCCAATTTTGATTATTCTGTTTTATGTTTTATCTTCATTTGAGCAAGCTGGAACTGTTATTTGAGAGTTTATATTTAATGAAGGATGAATAAATTGTAAAAGTTTTCTCGAAGTACATAAAAAATTTTTTAACAAATATGAAATCTTCCACATAGAAACCTTTACTTTTCCCTTGTATAAGCATGCTTTATACGCCAAACCTTATCGATTCATTCGTAAAAACGTTATCTTACCAATCATGGCCATTAATGTTCATCATAATTTGTAAAGTCAGATTCGGTGTGGAGTTTCTCTGCGTGCCATCTTTGGCATTAGAAGATTGCATGCTCAACTTTATCATTTCTTTGCAGTAATTGTAGCTCTCGTTGCCACCTTTGTTATTTGAAAATTTAATTTTCCAGCCCCATAATCCAATTTCCATATTCTTCTGTTCTTCATTGAATAAGTCTTGATCTTGGTCTGCTAATCAATCGTGCTTTCAACGCATATCTTTGGCGATGTGTTCTGGATGAAAACTTTTCCCTTGTTCCAGATCTGTCTTTTACGCGATTACTGTGCTAACCTAAAAATAGTTACATTGACCTAGAATATTGCAGCCGAACGTTCTGCAAAATTTGAAATTGCGTAATTTTATTATTCGCGAGTTTTTAAGTGCAATAGTAAAATTTATTATACTTATGTAAACAGAAAAAAAAACTGCAAAAACATAGCATTACAATGAGTCGGTTTGTACACGAATTTTGATCCCGAAAAACGATTTTCCTCCAGAAAATTAGGTAAAATGTTTATAGAATACTGCAGTTAATTTTGTATTTTTTCGGAACTGCGTTAATTACTTCCAATCGTACAGCTGCACTCTAGATTATCTTAACGATTTCATCAATTTCGAATTTAGCATAAATTAAAACAATTCAATTTGAATTGAAAAAAAAATAAAGAGAAATAAACTTTTGGAGCAAAAACCTAATAAAACAAAAGCTGCTTATTAACCGAGCAAAACCTAATGAAATTTTATGTTATTTTCGAATTTTGAAAACGTTCAGTAATGTTTTGGGCCATGTTTACACTATAGGAAAAGATAATTCTAATATCGATAAAAATAATGACGTAAACTTTGTTAGAGCGAGTGGTCAATAAGAAATACGATTCTGCGTCTGTAGCTGCTGTAATGTTATCTGCCAATGACCAACGTCCGATAACGATAAATGTTATTGCTCTGTTTTTATTACCCAAAGGTTTTTCGAATCAAGAAAAATAAACTTTTTCTTTAAAAAAAAGTTTAAGCTGTTATTTTTAATACCACAAAAAAATAATTTCCCCTCGTTTTAAATAAGTTTGATGTAAAATTACAATCAAATACCAACTAAGAGAAACATAAAAACTAAAAAACAAGAATAAAATTATTTTCAAAGTCTAACAAAGTTGCACGAATAGTTAGCAAAGTAAGTCTTCAAAGTATCAAAAACCTAAATTATTCCAAGTCCAGAAGTTACGATTTGTAAAAGTTTTAAACTGTTGCTGAAAGTATAACAAGTAGGACTAAGAGTTCAAAAACTATGTTGCTTTGTATAATGTTGAAAACATTTTTTTGGAGGTGCCATTTAGCACATTTAAATCGAACCAAAATGTAAAACGAAAAATATTTTATCTTTCCTTTGAAGGAAACTACGCT
The DNA here is from genome assembly GCA_036346125.1 of Lycocerus yunnanus. NCBI lineage: Eukaryota > Metazoa > Arthropoda > Insecta > Coleoptera > Cantharidae > Lycocerus > Lycocerus yunnanus. Next base: position 3,500,232 of record JARFIX010000017.1, read on the forward strand.
TTCCCGAACCAATTAAACATGCTAAACTTTTAAATGATACATTTAAACAAACTTTGTTTCTTGTTGCTATGTTTGTTTTATAATACAAAAATTACAATAGGATATTATTGGTGGTGCAATTATTTAAAAACGAAATTTTCTGTTTTCACAGATTACAAATTTTGCAGTTGAAGCATATTGGTAACGAGAAAAAGGGGGAGGGGGGGTATCTTTGAAGTTGACCCGAATTTTTCTCCGAAATTTTCCAAAGATTTACATATCGGTTGAAACGTGATGGAAAAGGACCAGGTAGTTGTTACTGAAATAAAACTAAAATTAAAAAGGAAAATTAATATGCTGTCATGGACTTTTATGTAGGAAATTCAACTAAGTACTATGTAATTTTTTAGTATTTAGTTTTGCAGGGTTTCGAATGTTAAGTCATTGTGAATTAAACACAATATATTATAATTTATTTAAATAGTCGTTAACCAAATATTTTTTAACTTTTAAAACTAAAATGGAATGGACGATACTTCCATCAAATTTAAAAATTAAATCCTATTTGATTAATTATTTTCAATTTTGTTATTCTTTTTATAAAGAAATTTTTTAATTACCTAAATTTTCATTCACTTAGTTTTCATTTTCTAAACGTTTACGATCACATCAATATCTCTGCTAATCTTGCACAATTCATCTAATTCTTATTTAAACAAATTACCTATAGTTTCTGCTTTTCTTTGGACTTCTATTCAATAGAAATATGTTCAAATATGCTTTAAAAAATGTTGCCTTTGGTAGACCCCAAATTCCTTCCAACTCCTAAATCCACCCTAAATAAATAAAAAGAAGACAGAAAATCAAAAAAAGATCCTATCGCACCGAAATGGATCAAAATCTGGGGTAAAAACAGAGAAGAAATAAGGAAAAAACGAAAACTACTGCTCGTTTTTGAAAACACTCAAAAAGCAAAATCAAATTTAATCTCCAGTCAGCTCCACTGTTTGCTCAGTAAATTTTACCAAATCGAATCTTCAAATTTACTGCCTACTTCGTTCCGCTTTAATCGACCCAAAAAGCAGCAACAATATCCCTGTTTATCTTATTGGAAGAAAAGTGGAAGCAAACAAACAATTGTTCAGATGTAATTAATAGAATTTGAATTTGGCATTCCAATGGTGCAATGAACTTGACTCTTACGTTAAATACAAAATTGTTGTACAATTCTTGTATTGCATTGATTCTGCCTGGAAGCTATTCCATAACCCCCAGACCCTCTGGTATGCAAAAGGTTGAACTATGTGCTTCATCGAATTATTACTCCTAGTTTGGGCTTATTTATTGAAGAAAATAAGTTTGACGTGGATTGATTACTATTTGCTGCTGCTTGTTGATAAGCTGATAGTTCAAGTTTTTCAAAATTGTGGAAGATTTTCGATTATTAAACATTGTACAAAAAGGGGGGTCTAATTTTTATATTTCTTTTTATTGCCTACGTTTCCAACCGCCACAAGAAAAGCAAATTTACATTTTCTGTCCATGTCTTTTTAAATACACTCTAACTCGAAAACTCGTGAACCTATTTTAAAAATTCTTTCTTTTTTCTGATTCCTTTGTCGATTATATTTTAAGTTTTGTACCTCAAAAACTGAGTTTAACATCATAATTTTGGCCTTCTTCTTCTTCTTCGCGTCAGGGATTAGGCTTTTAGACCTGTTTCGATTTCTTATTGCCATCGCTTCCGAGGTAACTTTTCTCAATAAATCTTAAAAATCAAAATCTTGAATGAAATTATATTAAAAGCAATTCTTGAATTAGATTAGATTGGAAGCTAAAGCTTTAAGAAAGGGGATCGTAATAAAAAATTATTACTCGGCCTGATGACCTCACTATGGTGAATGTGGTGGATCAGTCAAGATAACCCAAAATGAAATGTATCAATCACTTGCAGGACCGTTTTCAACGACACGAAACAAAATATTTGCTTAATTATTACTTCCAAAGTTTTATTTTCTTATTTAATTTGGGACAATTTATAATCTTCAATATTTGTTTATAATGTTTTTGCAATTTAAAATTCAAGCTTAAAAATTGTTCGGAATTAAATTAATAATCAAAGCAAACTTGAAAAGTCAAGAATAATTATTAATGATGCAAATCTTTTGCTGTGCATTGTTATCGTTAGTAAGAAGTTAGGTTTTTTTCTTTGTTTTCTGTTAATTTTCATAATGAAATGAGGTAATAATTCTCTAAACGCGATTAAGTTCATTTTTATTGTCATTGATCAAACAAAAATATGTTTGATAAAAACTACTCATACAGAAAAAACAATTTCTTACAAATTCTCGATTATGGTTTTCGCAGTGTTTGTGAAGTAAGGTTTAAAATTTACAATAAACGTTTTATTTTATAAAAAAAAATGCACTTTTCAAAATAGTAAACTGATTGAACACATCAAATTGGTAAGAATTTAATACTTTTGATAAGCTGTTTTGCAATTTTCTAAATTATTTAATACTAATATGGTAAAATTATATTAATCAAAAAAGATAAACCATGGACGTAATAGTTATCGGTTCAAATGTCAGTTACTCCCAAATTACTTGTGTTATGGTCGAGAGTTTAAGTTGAATTTGTTGGTTCTGAATCCTATTGTAATGTAACAGTTTCAAAAAGTTTTAAGTATTTTTACAAAGTCTTCTTTTTCGTTGATGAATGAAACTATTGTGCTATAGGGAGGCAGTATTAAAAATTAAACCAATAATTAAAAATGTAAGCCTGTAGCACGTGTTTCTATACTATGGTGTTTCCTCAGGTGGAATAAATATAATTAATTTAGTAACATTTAGTATTTTTGCAGTGCATATACCTGTACTTTCGAAATCATTATAAATATTTTCTTGGTAAGAATGAAATTCCTTTTGGAAATGTTGACCTACTGCACCAGATATAACCTTGCTGTGATAAATGCATTGACGCATAATGTATGTTGTTACTTCGTTCCAATCGAATAATAAAAATTCAGCTAAGATTCGGCAACGGGAAGCCTCAATAAAAGCATTAAAAATGTATAACTATAAAGTGGTGAAATATCGAAACACCCTACGGAATATTTTAGAGTGCTTAATTAACAGAAGTAGAGGAATATTTTCGTAAATGGCCGAAAATTGAACCAAAAGATATTTTATTAAGTGGCGCCATCTAGTAAGTACCCAATTTAAAGTTTCCACTTTGTTTTTTTGCTAATGAAGTTTTTTAATTCTATTAATTACACTCCTGGTACCGTCTCGCTGAGTGGAGACAGGTTCGAATCTTAAAATGACAGAATTTTTATATTTTTTTAACATAGTACGTAATATAAAAGAAAAACGATGTAGTATAGTTGAAAGCTCTCGCTGTTTGTACAAGTTCCAGGAAGGCGTTATAAACTTTTAATATTCAATACAATTTAACAACTTGTGTAATGGTATTCAATAAAGTGGTCATTAAATGTCCACAAAGTTATTTTATTATATAAAAATAGTTATGATTGTCGTAAATATATATATTTTCGAGTTATTTAGAAAAATCTGATCGAAATTAATGAGAATTATATTATTATTACGAAAATTATCTTTATCTTAATCTGGTCGAGACATCTCGATTGGATTATAAAAATTTTGTGTTAACAAAATAGGTTTTTCGTGGAAATTCGAAATTTCCTCCAGCAAATTATTAATCCAGACCACCGCAAAATAATTTAATTTTTGGAAAGTAACAATAAGTTGGCGAGAATTAATTATTATTTTTGGTCGATTTGGTTTTCCCGAGGCGATTTTTGAAAAAGAATACGAAAACATTAAAGTGCAATTAGTAGGATAGAACGTAAGCTTACGTCATTAGGCCTGGTGGTTTTCATATTAGTTGAAATTCTGCTATTATGAAAACACCTCTCACCTGTCCATCGAAACGAGGTCAGCATCGAGTTTTTTTTAAGTGAGCGTCACGTGCGTCGACGTGAAACGCCCCGGACTCGAAACGTCGGTAGCGCCATTGGCGTCGCGCAGCCCGCCTCCGGTACATCGGACCAGCAAACACAACTGTATATAACCGTGGGAGTGATTTTCATCTGGATACCGCCTCCCATACTACTTACATACACAATTTTTCTAGTTTTATAATTTTTTAAATATTCCACAAAAAATATTACACATATTTTGCTCATTTTTGACCCCAAAAAGTCCGAATTTTAAAGCTGAAAACTGTTTGGTACAGTTTCTCTCGGGTTTGTTCCAAGTTAATCGACCCCTCGAAAAGTTTGCCAAACTTTTTCAACATTGAAATTTGTGAGGAAAGTTACTTAAATGAAACGCTACGATGAAAATTTGTGCTGAACACAATTGAAATGCTCTTGTTAAAGATGAATTTAATGAAATCGTGTAGTTTTACTTTCTTAATTCTTAATTAATCATTCTAATTTTTCGCGTTTCGAAAAAAAATCCTTTTTCCTTTACTAAATCGTCGCAGTTCGCGAAGTCTGCTGCTTAATCACAACGGTTTAAAATTTAATACGTACCTATTATGGTTGTTACAACTATTAACATTTTGATTAATTTAGTGCATTCGGTTCCACTTTGGACCGAAAAGCATTAAGTGCAGCTTATTTACACTCTGAATAAGTCATCGTTCAAATAAATAGTGGAAAGTACTTTTCCGTTGGTTTTGGTTTTCTAAATAATTTTCAATACAAATTTAATCAACTAAGAAGACGTATTTTGAGAAAATTTTAGTATTAACGCTTTTAAAATATTTAACACGACCAAGTTTCTATACTTTGATTTTATGTTGGAAAAATAATATTTTCCAAGGAAGATGGAAAACGGAATGTTTTCCAACTTTTTTCTTATATTGATCGATCGGAAAGCGTTTTGTGTCCTTGGGATAAGTTACAAATTTGTTGAGTTCAATATTCGATACATTTGTACCATTAAGGTGTTGAATATATTAAAATGATAAATTTAGGGTTGATGAGCGATTGAATTGCAATTATACAGAGTGAGTTAATCCCGCTATTTATTTTCTAATTTAACTTATTTAGTTTGATGTTGCTTTCATTATTTACAAATCCTAAAAGTGTAGTAATGAGTAACGACAACCTGAGTGTATATTTTACTAAAACCAAAGTTTTTGATTACTTTTTCTATGTGTCAAACTTTTGTACATAACTTATCATTTTATATTACATTAGCAAAAGCATCGAAGTATTTAATATACTACCTACTCGGTTTTAGAAAAATTAAATTTTTAATTAACTTCTTTCGCGAACACAAATTTTGAAGAAAGTTGCTAATCGTAACCATACTTTTTTTAATTTTTTAAATTTGCCGCCAAATACAGTAATATTTTTTTTATTTTAAAAGTTACTGGTATTCAAATGCGTCCTCCTCCCTCGTGTAATTACGTAAAGTTCAAATTTTCTATTAAGGAAATTAGGTACCAGAAACATGGATTTACAATGTTAACTGTAGGCAATAAGTTTTAGTTTAAGTTGGTACCTTTACTTATATATGACTTACAACTAAATACCGGAGTGCTAAATTACACGCGAATCCTGAAGCTTTAGAAAGATGAAAGACACAGAAAGGCGGCACATCATCATTGCCTTGCAGCAATGCGAGTAGTTATTTACGGTAGTCTGTTTTTGAAATGCGAGAGGAAGGTGAGGCTGTTATTAATGAACCAAGCCGGGAACTTCCGAGTTCTCCAAATTAATAAACGACTCCTATATTAGCTGTTATAAGCAACAGACAGCGTCGATTCGTCATTATTTTCCGCTACATTAAATACATACTTCATGCCGTTTCCTGTTCATTTTATCCAATCGAAAGTTTTCCAAGTCGGTAACGGATCGATTGCCGTTATTATAAGCTCTTATGTTCTTGAATAACTTTACTTTGTTTGTTATTTGGTTTTCCTACGAGATATTCCACTTAATGGATCTTGCCCAACAAGAAAACTCCCAGGATTTCATTGTCACTTTGCAACTTTGCAATTTTACCTTCGATCGTGTAAAGAAACAGAAAATAAAAGAATTTTAAATCACACCCGTCTTGTGGTGGAAGGGATATGCTAATTTTTAATTATAGATTACAAGTTAGCAAATAACAAAAAAAATACAATCCACTGCACACGAAGAAATTCTACAATGAGCTTTCACCCAACACGTAAGTGCCAGTGGTCAAACTTTAACACAACAGGGCCATTCGAAACAGCTGTTAATTAGCAAACTTCAGTTTTGTATCTCAACAAATTTAAGTTTGATTACACGATACACTATTTGTGTATTTACGCATAGTACAACTTGTAAAATATTTATGTGCAGGACATGACATGACCCGTACGTCGTCCATTAATTAGAACAAGTATTTTTATCGGCATTTGTGAAACACATTAAATTTAATTTAGGGCCCTCCAAAATAATATTCGTGAGTGAAAACGCGTAATTGGAATTTAAAGTCTTAATTGAGATTCAAAACTGTTGAATATATCGAAACAGATAATTATTAAAACTCTTACAATGCCAGGTGTATAATAAATCCAAAATATTCAATTTCCAAAAAACAGAATTTTGTAAAACAAGTTCTCAAGTTACGTCTAAGAATGCTAACAATTTCAACCTCTATTTTTCAACACAAAGTTTTCCTGAAAGCTAAAATAAAACGTTGATGCACCTCTCGACATCACATTAGTATCTCGTCTATGTTTCACTGCGATTTTGAAAAATTGAATATAACCCGACATCTTCTATCCAATGAAAAGAACTAAACTCCTGGTAAATTTTCGAAGGATTATTTGCTGCAACCATTTATCGTTAGGCCAGAGTTTTGATCTTACTCGGTGTGTTCTCGGATCAGTTTTGGGCCGACCTTAAGGTGACTAGGAAATTAGTCAATTTTTAATGATGACACTCTAGGATTACTATTACCAGCGGTAATGCCTTCACTAAATGTAGAATTAGAGAATACCCAAAGTAATAAATAGAAAATATAATCTAAATTTAGAAGATTGGAAGTTATGGAAAGATAAAATTTTTTATAATATAAATTTAAACGTTTAAATATTAAATTTCATAATTTTCAAGTTCAGTGAACTATTAATTGATTTTATAAATTGGTAAATTTTTTCACTTACGTATTTTTAAAACGAATATTTTAGTTTAATATTATTGACTCATTTTGATAAAATTTTGCTAAAAAATCACAAAAATTAGTTCATTGATTTTGAGAAATATAAGAATTCACCCATTTACATTTCATTCCGTTCACAACCCATCGATAATGGAATTTGGTAACATTTTATCTTTCTTAAAAAACTTTTTGTTCATATTCAAAATAATTCGTGACATTTAGGAAAGTAATAAATTTGAATTTAATTGTCAGTTCAGGTGTAACTGACGAGATTCTATAAATCGAAACATGGTTGATTAATAATGTCTTAAACTAAAATATTCGTTTTAAAAATACCTTAGTGGAAAAATTTATCAATTTATAAAATCAATTAATAGTTCACTAAACTTGAAAATTATTAAATTTATTATTAAAACATAATTTTACAAATTAATAAATCAATTTATTAGAAAAATTTAAACGCTCGCTAGATGAAAAACTGTTTGAAGTAAAAAAAAACAATTTCTCCGTTAATTAAAAAATTGTTTAATTAGATAAAAATATCATTAAAAATTATCATGTAAATAAGCATTAAATTTTGAAAAATTGAAGGAATATGAACTCTTTGATTTTATTTGACAAATTTTTTTTTAAATGATATCCTCCCTTAATTAAACAATTAAATTTACTCTATGCAGTGGTATAATAAATGCAATGGTATTGGATATTGGTGATACATATCAGCATTTTTTATTCTATCCCATTCTTTTCTATTGCTCACTTTCTCTTTCATCTCGATACATTTAGGAGTTGCAAATTTTTTGCATTATTTTTTATTTCCATTCCATCCATCTTCCACAACGTCCTCTTCTGTTAATCAATCCCACACCTTGGCAAATACTTTCTCATTACTATCCTCATCAAATACCCCAACCATCTCAATTATTGCACTCATACCAATCCCATCAGTATATTCGGCCCATCATTGTAAAATTTTCAATTCCTGGTTTAGTATTCCTCGCCAATTAAAATTTTCCTGTAAACTATTTTCTTTCACACAGCTAACGTGATTGACATAAATTTAACTTATGCCAATTTGATGTTTATCCTAAACGGAATCAATTAGTTATGGGATTCGGGTTTGAAGACTAAAAGAAATAAGTTCAACTTACGTTTTACAAGTTTAAATCAGTGCGCCTTCGAGTGCATTTCAGCCAGCACTTTAACTTGCAGACAATTTTATTTATTAAAGTAATCCAGTTAAGAAAGTAAAGTCAGCACGTGTGCATCAAAACAAAAGCATGGAACCAAGTTTTTGTTTAGATGTATAAGAAATATTTGGTCTCCTACAACCCCAAGGACTAACAACACATCCTTGCCGTGAACCTGCTGTTTAATTATTTAACATCATAATAATTATAATTTATAAAATCCCGTGCATCTTCTTGTTAATTATAAAAATGTTAACCATTTACGTTTTATAAAATACCAATCATTCGTGATGGTAACTCCTTGAGATGTTATACATGCATATAAAACAATATTTAAATAATATTAAGGCCAATAGAGAATCAGTAATTTACCTAACAGTTAAAGCAATCAATTGCTAACACTAAAGTAACCGTTTTGGATCCAGAAAGAGGATAACTCTCTTATGATCATCTAAGTTCATCGGTACCCCTATGTTCTTGATTGTCACCATTAACAGTAAAACAGGATTACATTCACATTCACCAATCTGATGTAAGCAGCTCTGGGGTCTTACTATGCAATTATTTCCTAAAGAAATATGTCTAAAATTATCTTTTACATGCGACCTTCAGGCCGCACAATCCTTGGCAATTAATAATATTAATAAATTTCGTGAAGCTTAATCGGTAGAGTTAAATATTGCATGTCATTGGTTCATTTCCAATTTACCAATATAACAGAACAGCAAACTGTGACATTATTAAATGGCTCATAGAAATTTGATGTGCTATAACACCAGCCGGCTCATAAACGTCTGCTTATGTATGATTTTTTATATTATGATGTACTCGTATTAAATTTTAAGGGTGCAATGTTCGGTATGTTTAAAGGTCGTTTCAACGAGTTAACTTCAAATTTAGAAATTATTTGTTTTAAGTTTTATTTTATTTTAGTAACCGTTTATTACATCGGTTTTATGTTTAAAATTGCAAAGAATAATATTAATTTCAGACAACCTCTACACAAAAGTTTAATTAAACGTAAACAATTTGCAATAAGAAAATCACAATTTAATTGTCCTAAAGGCTCACAGGTAGTTGGCAGCCAAAATCTCTCAGGTTGCTGTTCGTTGTGGCAACTTTGTCACAAGTTCATTACAGATGTTTTATTTGCCAAGTGGCTGCTGTATATTAGCTGTAACAGCCAATGGGAACCAGCCTGCTCGTTATTTTGGGATGCTGTAAATACAAGTATCTCTTGCGATAGTGAAAAATTAAATCAATTTTTTAAATTGGATATTATTTGAAGGTGGGGGAATAATAAAAATAAATGGCAAGTTTATTTGGATACATCAAAGTAATTTTAGTATATTTAAGGGAACTATATACAACTACCCCCAGTTTCAGAAACTCGTTGCACTAAGAATAATTAATTTGCTAGTTTATTATAATGTGGCTTTTCCTCAGTCTGACAAACATTTTCCTTAATAACCATAAAGTTTCCGCATCGAGAAAAACACCTTTTGGGTCAATTACGTAATAAACCGTACAACAAACTGAAAATCGGAATAACAAACAACAAATTTCCAGAAAAATACAATATGCGTGATTTTAAGATATTTGCACAAACCACCAACTTAACGATTGCTTAGTTTGAGAACTTGTATTATAATTTATGTTCAATATTTATGCTCGTCTTGAGGAATTTCCACGAGACATGCACGTAGCACATTTAGTATCGAAAAGAGAAAAAAAAATTAAATGAATAAAATCAAAACAATAAAAAAAAGTAGATAAAATCTCGAATAACATAATTTAATGCTTCAGAAAATTGTTTAGCTATGATTGTCAGTTAAAAGGGTGAGCGAGCAACCCCTAATTCGTCAAAACAAAACGAAAAACGAAAAAGGTTAGTTTATTTGCCAATAAAGAAAATTACATTTTTATTATTGCACATTTAAGCCCTTAAAAGTAGCAAGTTATTTGAATTTTTGTACAAAATATAATTGAGTTATAAAAATATGACCTTGGCGTGGCGTGTTTTCCTCCCCTTGTGTTTATTTTCAGTTTTATCACTTCCGCAAAGTGACATTTTGATTTGATTTTTCTAATTTTGTTTGAGGCAATTTTACATCATTACGACGTATCCTGTTATTTCGTAAATTGCGAATTTCAACAAACGTCTTTTGAATGATTAAAACTGCGTACCTTCGGTTTCAGTTTGAAAGTTTGGAATTTGTAAGAAACCAGTAGAACCGGAAGGTACTCCTTGCAAGTTCAGCTGGACTTGTAAGCTGTGCTGATATGGGCACAAGTTAGAAACTTAAGAGAAGTTAGAGTTTGCTTTTGCGCTCGGTTTCACGTGAAAATGTATATGCGGGTATTGAGAGATTTCCCCTGAAAGTTTTGCTGCTGCTGCTACTGCTGCCTCCGCCACGTTTCCGCATTTAAAATTTCAACATTTATTTTTTAATTATTTAAAATAATTTCAAGTGGTTAAATAACGTGAACGTTCTTCATTAGCAAGGGTTTCGGTGTCAAGCTCAAGATACCAAAGTCGTAGTAAGCTGCCACAGCCAAGGCAAGCCCCGAAGGAGAAAACTGCCAAAACTTTTCTTGATAAAATTGAATATGGATAAAACTGGAAGAGAAAATTCTCCAGAGTTTAACCGACATCTTGTGTCAAGTGTCCGCTTTAATAATGAATGTAGAAAATGGCAATTCAATTTGAAATTAAAATGGAAAAAAAATTAATGCGACTTAAGGATGATAATTTTTCTTTGGACTTAACGGAACCGTATTTGTCCGAGTTTGCGATCCATAGAAAAGCAGCGAACCCGAGGACAGCTGAATCTCACCCGTGGGGGCCATACGAGCCCCGAGTCTGAGATTTATTTCTGCGGCTCGCATGTCCGGCAACTCTAATGAAATATCGTATTCATAGGACGAACATCCTTCGGGAACACCTGGCTATTTACCTACCGCTTCGTCCTCCTTCATTTTTATCCCTACCGAAAACGGATAATTGGAATAAAAAGTTAATTTGTAAAAATAAGTACGGCTTCGAATGTGTATTGCAACAGATTTGGTTTTACTAGGTGAGCTAAAGGTAATTATCATCGTAAAGTAGACTTTTACGAGCTCTCAAGCCTGCCGTAAAGGAATGCTTCATTTCGTCGTCCCCAAAACAAACATACGCCTTCTTGTTACTCCCTTTACACCCCTCATCAGCTCTTTCAAACCCCCATTTACTCACAGGACTCGGCATCATTGCTTTACTGCCCTAAAGAACATGGGCCTCCAAGTATACCCAAAGGAACGCCACCGAGCACCTAAAGTAATTATGAATACGATGAATTTCTGTTCCTTTTTACGCTTAATGCAGTTATTTCTATTCTTATTCTTGTTAATAGTTAACAAACAGGGTCCAAATAAAAAAAGCAAATAACAAATTTAGCGAAACGTCGTACAAATTAGAACAAAGAAATGTGAGAGTGAATGAATTACCCCAAAACTACCTAAGTACTTAACAAACTTCCTCGCTGATTATTTCTTTAAAGATAATATAAGCTAATCAAATTACGGCTAAATAATTTGGGCCACTTAAGAATAAATTTATGTTTCCTTTTATCCGTAATAAAAAGAGCTACCTCATCTTAGAGACCTCGGTCGAGATAAAATGCATTAAAGAAAACCGAAACAAAGAGATGTCATCAACTTTGCGGAAAGAGTAAAGCACCTTCCTTGGACCGGTAGTCTTCTTGGCAAATTTTAAGTGAAAAGTTCACTTTGGGGGAGAATTCCAATTTTTTTTTTAATTTTGCCAAACGAATTGGTGGAAAATTTAATAATAAATTATAATTGATGCATTGTCTCATAAGAATAAATTTATTATGCATATTTTGTCGAAATCCTCTCTCCCGCTTTCTCATTACAATAGAAATAGGTCTGCTGAGAAAAGCTAATGAATATTAGCATGAAAAAATTGGTTTTCAAAATAATCATAAGCAGGACGAATTTTTTTAATTTGTATTTTTTTAACAAATATAAATTGAATGCGTTTCTAAATTATGCATTAAAAAGTAATTGAATTTTTGCTTAAGCACTCCTCGCATACACTCGATTGCAGTCTTCTTCTTTTTTTAAATTTTGTTTTACAACGTGTAATTGTAACGCGGCTGGTAGTTGTGTAACTAGAAATGAAGGTTGCCTTAATGTGACACGGGACACAAATCCAATCAAATTTGTATTTCTCCCGAGAAAATTGCACGACGGCGGACCTGATTACGCGTGTACTTCTAATCACATTTTGTTGTTATTTCCATATGCATGAGTTCTGACAAACACAAATGCCCTGTTCACATATGCACGTCACTTCTCGTGGTCATCCGTCTATTTTATCCGATAAGGGCAAGAAAGTTTTCCGACGGTCAAAACGATAGCGAGCAAAAAGAAAAGACATCGTATAGCACTTTTCATCCTGTAGATGTTTAGCAAAATGCCCCTGGCGGAACGATAGATCCGAGCCCGTGTCCACTTTTACATGCTGTTCGAAGGGTAAGGACGACGTGTGCCACGAGTTAGTAATGTTTTACAAGATACCTTTTCCTGAAATATCGACCAATTTCTCAAAATATATTTTCTGTCACGTATTAGACGACTTCTTACATTTCTTATGACATTTATTCCAATTACTAATTTATCGATACAAATTTTTTTTCGCCGTTTCAAAATTTATTTTTCAAAGTTACAATTTAATAAATTGAATGTTTGATTTGTCATTTATATTTTTTTGTTTACCTACTTAAGCTTAAGCTTAATCAAGGTGCTCGATCGATAAAGGAAAACTGAAAGATTTCAATGTTTTTTAATTTTTTACCCATTTATTCTAAAATTTACCCATAACGATCCTCACATCCAACCTGGTTAATGGAAATTCTCCAATAGGTAACAATGCCCAGTAGCTCAGCTATAATGACCATTTTTCTATTCGATCGCACTTTCGAATAACGAATTAGACCCAAATTCTTTCCAACAAGCTTTCAACGTTGCCCAAGGCATTTTTTTATTTTGTTGTGAAGTTTGAGGGACTTTCTTTTGTCAGATCTTCTGATTATGGAACTAGCTTCTGTTTGTTACAGTTACTTGTAGCCACTTACTTTTTATTGCAGGTGTCAGCCAACTATAAAACGGCCAATAATTTTATTGGCTTGATTCTTGAACTGATTGTTCAAGGATGTATCTAGCAAATCCACATTAGAACTCAATCAAAATGCACCACCGAGTTTATTCAAAAATTTAAAATTTCAAAAGACTTTTAAAACTAAAAATAAAACATGCTAATCAAGTTTGTCAACGTCCAAGAAGTCATCTTTTACTTCCTCCAATTTAGAACAAAGTCCTGTAATATCAACAGTAATCTCGAAGATGTTCCGAAGTCACTATTGGTACTTTTGAGCATATTACATACTTGGTTGTCATATGATGTAGCTCAAATGTGTCTATTACCCGATTTTATTTCAATTCATCAACATAGGAGGACCTGAGTGCCTTCTTAAGCACAGAGACGACCACAAAGAAGTCAGCATCTATCCGGATTTGAACTAGCTACCTTAGTGTTAGCAGTTGGTTGAGGTTGATCAGGTCAATGATCATCTCTGTTAGAAAAGTCGATAAGGGAATTAAAGTAAACAAGAAAACACTTATGGTAGTTACCTATTTATATATTCTGGATATCATTGTACACTAAAGAATTATAATGTTTACATAAACTTAAGTTAGTAAAGTCAAACTTTAAAATTAAACTAAAGTTAAACAAATTCTCAGACACAAACTTTTCAAAAATCGATTTTCAAGAAGTGTCATTATAATATAACAATTCAGCTTATATCTTTTATAACAACGTGCCTGCGTGCGGGGTAAGTAGAAACACTTTTTATTTGATGATATAAAGCTCAATGGAATTTTACCAAATCGAGTAAAGTGTTTGTAATTTTGAAAAAAATATAGCTGAAGACTTTTGCAACAAAATAAGAAAAGTTTGTCGTTTAAAATCGATTAATAGCTGAAAAGTATGACATCTAGCCCCGGTTTCCCCTACTAAATATCACCTTGTTAAAAAATTCGTCTTTAACATATTCGAATTGTAATAAATGGTAATCGGTTTTGTAAAACGAAATACCTACAACCGAAATAAGGAATCCCTAAATTTTCAAATCGAAAGGAAGCTCTGCCAGTTGTATTAGTGTAATGTGAGTTGAAAACTGTCGTAAAAGTGAAGGGATGTAGGTGGCAGTACTCGTTAGCAAGGTGTTTAGGGTGTATGTATGCTTGTAACTGCCTATAAGATGTGATGGACTTTAGAATTGGAAGCCTGATTAATCATAATCAGGAAAAATACAAATTGCACACCTGCAATCCTACAAAATAAATGTTTAAGGATAATGGGTCATTTGCATTCATTATAAAATCTCGAGTAGCTTGCCGACTAATTATGATACCTTGGAGACTTTTGCGTAAGTCTACCGTTATCCAGGATCAACACTACTGAGCCACTACAAACTTTACCTATCACCTAAGTATCTCCCTGCATGAATAAATTAGCAAACTGCATTGGACGTACGTACCACCACCTACAATTTATAAATTACTGTGTTTTGTTGTAAATGGCACAAAAGTACAAAAAAAGTTGCTGTGACAAATTAAAGTTTTGACGCAAAATATGTCGCAGAAAGACGAAGACCGATTCACCTCGAGTAGACGTGCCCGATTATCACATCCCATTACCTTCACTTTTTCCATAATACTTTTTACAAACTCCTATTTCTTATCCTTTATACTTCAAATATTGTGACATCTGAAATATTTTTCTTTTTGACAAGTAAATTCGGTCAAATTAAAGACTTTCAAAATGCAATCAATAGCCCGATATCGTTTCGGAATAAACTTTATTGTAAAAGAAATTTAAAATTTTTTATCAAACGGTTTCATTAAACATTGTAACTTGGTCAATTAAACCTTTTTTTATAACCACAAAAATTTAAACCATAAACGGAAATCAATCATTATAATATTTCATGACCTAACTGAAAATTATTTAAAATGAAAATATTAATTCCCTACGTGGAATTCGAACCACGACACTGATAATTGACACCAAGTGGAAATCGTCCGATGTGTGCAAAAACCAAAATTAGGAGTCACGTGTGGAATTGGGACAAAAAAAAGATTCCGGATAAATAACATTTTTTAAAATATCAAAATTTTGAATTTAAATTTGTAATTTAAAGGCGGTCGTTTTCATTAACTTTTTCGACGCTTTTCATCAACATTTTTTAATTGTTACAATTTCTTTGGATTGTGCAAACTAAAGCTCGGCTTAAAATCTTTAATTATAGTAAGTTTTGCATGTAATTTGGCAAAAGTGGTGTAGATTTTAGATTAATCAAATAATATAACCTTCGAAGATAATATTAAACATTCGGTATACATTTCACCCCTATTTTGTAATAATAGTTGGCTTGCGCATTATTTAATATTGTTGTAGGTGCCTTGCCGAAGGCAGAATTTTGAAATGCTGTTGAAACGTAAGTTTACAGAAAATAAAGGTCATTTGAGGTGAAATTAAATTTTTTGAAAAACAAAAAATGTGTTAATGTTCTCGAATACCTACTACCTACGTAAACTTGTGTAGTAGTGATAATTGAAAGGGGAAATTTTACTGCTTTTACCTCAACGCTTTACATACTAAATAAATCTCATCGTTGAGTTATCAGCGTTAGTTACATGTTAACCAATGTTAACATATCCTCGACATGCCCTAAATTAAATTAAATGAGATTTTGATTCACCTACCTATCTTGTTTCTGTCAGATGATTTGTGTTTTTGATGTCTATTTAATCAGTTTCTACTGTAGGGAGCGATCAAGTACAGATTAAGACAGCTCGATCTCTTGTAGTTTAACTTTACAAATTTCTAATAACTTCAAATTTATAATCTCTTTCTAAATTTGTTTCTATAAATTAATTAAAACTCAATTACCGTATCGAATTTACCACAACTGCAACAATTTCAAATTTCTAAGTTTTCGAAATTTCAAATCCAGAATTTTTGTTGTCCCTGTGTATTTGTATTAATTTCGAATTGTATGAAGCCGCCACCCTTTGGAGATAGATTTGAATTTTAATCTTTCGCTTTCAAAAAACTTCGATAGGATATTGTATATTTAGGATTAAGTAAAGATCTTAAGTTTTAATCGTCCAAGTTAAGTGCATATCAGGTGCACATAACAGACAGGGCAGATAAAACTACCTCATTTTTTATTTCATATATAATCAATATATCTCAAAATTTTAAATCTTTGGAATGCTTGTTTAACAGCACCGCATCCAAATCTGCTCCACCTTACCCTCCACAATAAGCATAAATATAGAATATTGAAAAGGGATTAAAATCACAACATTTTACGAAAAGACAACTTATGAATATAACCAGGAGAATCTTTGTAAACGTTTCCTATCATCTGCCTATCCCTGATGCGCTTGAATGGATTAGCATCACGCTACTAATGAGATTAAGTTGCAAAGTGAATGGCGATCAAAGGCCAACTGCACCAACTACTTTTGCAACTTTGTGAACAGATAAAAGTTGTGCGAAAATTTAGTTGTTGCTTTAGAAAACACAACATTTGATTGCCAATGGCGTCTCCAAGGAATGATTTTCCCGTTTAAAATTTCCACAGCTGACGAACGAGATGAATTTGATTTGATTCAGGCAAAAACATCACCGCAAACACATCTAAATCGTGAAGATTCATATACCAGATTTCGGAGACCAGGTAAGGTTAGTAATAGCGTAACCAACAACGCCTACGATGATTAATCTTGTCTTTTTTAATGTTGCAGTGCAAAAATAAGCTAACAACTACATTGAGCTCAGGAGGTAGGAAAGAAGTTTTACACTAATTTTAACTAAAGTTTATCTTGTTGCGACTGCTCTTGTGGGTTGTAATTAAAGGATTGTGAACTGTCCTATAAATACCGGTTGATTGGAAACCTCATAAGTAAAATCATCAAATCCTAAACACTACACTCAATGACCCGCTCCAGAAGTTCATTTGAAAATGAATTTTCTACCTGTTTTAACCAACTTTAAATAATATTCTGCAATTATTTTTTGTTGAATCTACTTCTCGTATATCCTGCAAATATTTTACGACTAAAAACCAAAAATTACCAAGGTGCTTTTCTTAAAACCTTAATTTTTGTAAAAAACATTTAAAATCGAACAATTTTGCTTATAAAATATTTATTCGGAGTTGCTCAAGAAGTAATTTTATTGGCGGCTTACTAGCACACAGTGAAAATTTTACAAGATTAAATTTCTTTAATCTATTCATGCGCACAGTTAATTTTCTACGGTCATCATTCTTCCAACTTTTTGCTTCTCATAAAGTAAAAACAGTGAAAACTTGAGTACAGATCGGTGAAAGGCCATTGGACTGTATGACGAACGAACAAACATTAAGTGCGAATCCCTCCCGGTATGATTTTCCTACTAATAAATAAATTCTTCTATTAATGCCATAGCCAAAGCAGTCTAAACACACGAACGTTCGTGGATTACATTTTTCCTTACGGTTCCATGTTGTGTTATTCGCAAAATACAGTCTCAGTGCGTCGATTTCCCAAAGTTTAAAACCAGAAACTAGAAGAATTGTGACGTCAAAAACACTAAAAAAAAATTTTGTTGTTTTTTAAATGTTAAGAAACCAGTATAATATCATGTTCAAAAAGTTAAATTTTCGATGATAAAATATAATTGTATTTTTTATTTGAATATATTGCATCTGTACAAATAGTTGGTCTAGTGCAGAGGGAATTAGGAACCAAATCGTAGAGTCACAGGTTCGATTCCCAGTTACTGCCAAATTATTTGTGCTTGCCATAATGTAAAAAGGTTTTTTTGATGTTTTAAGTTGCTTTCTATTTATCAAGTGCCTTTTTAAGCTTACCTGATGAGAACTAATAAATAGAAACAATAATTGTAGTAAATTATTGCTTTCTCATTTTTATTAATAATTGTACAAGCACCTCTGCCTCTTTTTCCTTTAATTTTTTAATATATTATAAATTATAAAAACTTGATATTTTGAAATGCGTACCTAATCATCGTGTACCTACCCAGAGACTTATATTTCTAAAACCCGTTTTCTCAACCTAAAAATATCTAAATTTAGATAAATTAACCAAGTAAGCAATCATATTTTTGATTTGTTTCTTTTGTTGATGCCTGATTGATTTCTTTATTAATTTATCTAATAGATATCTCTAGGTGAATAACATGGACATATGAAAGTGTTTCCGGTATTTTGGATTTTTGAAAAAGTGTTTGACTGTACTATAAATTGATAACGAAGAGTGGAGCAAATCTCTAAATTGTACGTTCGCCCTATCAATATTTTGGAACAAGTTGTTTCGCTGTATCAAACGTTGTATTAAAAAAGTGGCTATAAAACATCTAAACTATCATCTAATAGAGGCAACAGACATTATTATGTAGTTATTATAATAATAAATCTTGAGTTTTGCAGTCAGAAGAGAATAATGCGCTTTCGCAAAACATTTTTGACCTTCCCCTTCGAGTTATCCGATCTTATGTGGAGCTTTATCCGGACTTTCTTACGATTCGGCAATAAATTCAACGCACCCCCTTATCTGGATTACATTTTTAAAGTGTATCCGATTTTGACAAAAAAATCTTAATTTGCACTTTTCAAAGTTGCAAGAAAATTTGTTTGCTTTTATTAGTTCATAAATATATCCCCATTTTGTAAAATTCATTGGACTAATTTAGTCGGGGTTTTAATTTTCATTTTCTCATAGCGCTTTCTTCTCACTTGCGATGATTGTTAATTAATTAATAAGTTAAAAGTGGAAGGGTTGCTGTTCTTTACGGTTAGTCGGTGCAATTTGCTAACATTATTAAGAGAAACGAACGCCGGGCCCTCGCAAATATGTCCGAGATTCCGGAGCACTTTATGGTTTTCACTCAGATTTCATTAGAATTTACCCTTCGTTCACAAAATGCATTTTACTTGCGCTAAATATTAATTATCTCTTCCCAATGTTCATTCAATTTTTTGAATTCCACAGTTGGCCACATTTAATTATTGTGTTTAAATCATAAAATTTTAACCTTAACGTTCTTAACGATTATTGTTTATAATTTATTTGTAATTATTGTACTTAATAAATACAAAATTTAAGCTAACGAAGAATAAATTAATATTAGCTTCCAATTAAAAAAATCGGATGTGGCCATGCCCATGACTTTATCATACTTTTATTAAATATTAAAAAAATAATTTTTAATAATAAAAAGAAAAAAATATTTTCCATTAACCAATGTGACTCAAAATGTAATCAGCTCTAAGTTTAAATATAAAGATACAAAATACCAACTTTAGTTTTGAAATTCTCATTAGTTTTGAAATATTTAATAAAACTAATAATAAATAAAAGATTTAAAAAAATTGCTTCCATGGACCAATTTTATCCAAAATTTAATCAGCTTTAATTCCTGCCATAAACATAACAAATTTCAACTTTAGTTTTGAAAATCTTTTTAGTTTTTAAAATATTAAATAAAGGCTAATATTAAATAATAAAATTTAAAATAATAAAAACAATTGTTTTATAAACAAATTTTAACTAAAATTTAATGAGTTCTAAATATCGATTAAAATATGCGAAAACCTAAATTTAGTTTAGAAATTGTATTACTTTTCGAAATATTAATTAAAACTAATATTAAATAATAAAACTTAAAAAATAAAAAACAATAGTTTTCATAAAACAATTTTAACTAAAATTTAATCAGTTCTAAATCTCGACATAAGTATGCTAAATCCTAAATTTCGTTTTGAAATTGTATTAGTTTTGAAATATTAATTAAAACTAATATTAAATAATAAAATTTAAAAATAAAAAAATAGTTCCGTGAATCAATTTTAGCCAAAATCTAATCAGCTCTAAGTCTCAACATAAGGATACAAAATCCAAAATTTTGTTTGAAAATTCCTATTAGTTTTGCTGTAGGTCGCACACAAAATTTGACCACATACACACACACAACACACACACACACACACACACACACACACAGACATTTTTGAAATGGTCTTATTTTACTCAGGGACCTCAAAAGTGTAAATCCATCAAAATCTCAAATTTTTTTCTGCACGAAAACAATACTTTCTCATATTACATATGATAAAGTAATAATACAATTAAGTAATTCAAAAGTTAACGAGTTTTTGGTAGACATTTTATGAAAGTGCCATTTTTTTAAACTGTGATTTGTTTTGGATACTTTTGCAGTTCCAGATTTTTGTTTTGCTGAGTACTGTTGGTTTGGCGGTGACCGACTTTTCTTGTTCTGCTTTGTATTGCATTTAGTATACTGCAATGCAATGATGATGAAACAATGCAATGTGTTTTGTCCTACCTTTTAATTATTGTTATTATAAATTACTTTCAACGAAATTGATCTTATTATTATTATAATATAAGATATAAAATCTACTAATTTTTAAATCATAGAAATGCGTGACCCAGACCCTCCTGATGGTCCTGTCTTTCTAGCTTATTGGAAGTATTCTTTGGATACTCCCCAGCCGTTATTTTATTTAGAAATAAAATTATGTAATTTTTACTTCTATCGAAACATATTCCAACTTCTTCTTTTTTTCCTTTTAGAAAAACATTATAAATATCTTTTTTTATCACCAAGTCCAGAAAAAATATTTCAAAATAACACTTTTATAAAATGTCCACGAAAAACCTCTTCACTTTTGAATTAAATGTATTATTTTTTATCTTTGTCGAGAAAATTGTTTCAGATGATATTATCTAATAACCAAAAACCGAAAACGATTCTCAAAAACGAAAAGTTTACGAAAATGCATAAAAGGTTCCGTTGCTTTGTTGCTATCATTGTCAACACTTTTTAAACTGAAGGAAAAGGGTGGTATACACCTTACAATAAATATAGTATTCTAAAACAATTAAAAGTTTTACTATGGCGACCTGTGAAAATTAATTCCCGGATATACCCCTTGGATTTAACTAATTTGCTCGGACTGTAATATGTTTTTGTCACATTTTCTTTCGGTTAATTATTTTAAAAAGCAATTGCGGGTATTAAATTGAGATATTCGTGACGTAAAGCTCACATTACGTGATTTCAACTATATGTATTAATTTATTAGTTTTGTACGCGCGCACCTAGGTATAATAACGAAAATCCTTGCTTGTGAAAGCGAAAATTACGTTACGGACGACATAACAACCCTTTCTTATAATTAATGAATGACCCCGCTAGGACATCAGAGGGTTTACACTTGCAAAAATTTAACGTCGTTGTTCCAAGACAATATTAATGTTTCGATATTCCGTCCTTTTCGGTTGTTCGATTCGGATTTATGTAAAGTGAAACGGCAAGCAAGTTACAGGAAGGAAATAGAAATTTATGTAAGGACCTCTGCTATAACGCACCCTTTGAATTTAGCTATTGCAATGTCGGTTATGTGTATAAGAAAGGCACCCCATGAAACCCCTTTATGTGTGGGTGCACAATAGGAAATGGTCTCGCAATCTAAGGCATCTTATAAGAAATTACAACACCGAATACATAATTCAAGGCATCAGCTCACTAAAACCTTCACAAGAAATAAGTTGCGATAAAATATTAATTAATAAAATGTAAAGAATTGTTCCCGCCGACTCAGTCACCGGGTAAATTTTAAAATACAATTAAATTTATAACAGAGAACGCTCAATACGAAGGTAAATATAATTACAATAAAATAGAAAATCGGTAAGGTGAATGTAAATCAGCAAATAAAGGCAGACAGCAACTTCCATTACTGCAAATAATTAAACGTTTAAAATGGAGTATTGTGTATTTATCAGCACCAAACAGACATTTTCTCTTTAGATCACCTTCCGAACGTCTTGAAAATTAAAGTGACTTATTACGATGAGGATAAAAAACACGACAAAACCGCGTCCTGGCATGAGGGAGGGAGGTGGGAGAGGCTATGTAAAAACGGCCCGTTTACCAGCACAGTACTAAATCTAATTTATTAATACGAAAAGTAAAGTGGTACAGGAAGGGTTGCTAAAAGTAAGGGATCACTTCCTTTGCCGTCTTATGAGACAACACAGTAACTGAATGATTTAAAATTTTTCTGAGGAGATACACGACGAAAACATAAATGTAAGAAGTTAGAGTTTCCTGTGCCAGAAACTCGTCAGGAAACCAAGAAAGATAGAAATGCACAGCCGACTTTATAAAACTTAAAATAAATTAGTCTCCCAGACAGTATTTATATGATTTATTGAAAATAAATTCTGTTTACTTACAATTTTATAAAAAAAAAGAACATGGATGCGGTTTTACCGTTCCTCCTCTACTTGTCTTTATTGAGTGATTATTAGCGCGATTATATTTGCGACTAAGCTTTCGAATTTTTCCCGTGGAGACAGATTATGGCATACTTTGAATATAAACTGCATGAGATGATCGACAATGTAAACAAAGGACCTCTGCTTATTGCCTAAGATTACGACGTTCATGATGTATCCTCATATTTTATATTTTATGCATCCACGTCATTGTTTCGCATCTCGACGCAATAATAACTTTTAAATTGCATGCACTTGCGAAAATAACGCAATCATTTTTATTTTCAAAATACTGATAAAAAACTAAAAGCAACTTGAGAGTCTCTGTTTGCCGGGTAATTCTCTTTGCCAATAGTTTTGTTACTTCAGAAATTTTCAAAAAGTGTCTTTATGTTGAATTTTAATTGAAACTCGATTTATTTATCTGCGTGTCCGAAAGACCAAAAAAGACCAGATACATAAAAAATCTCCTGTGGCGCCGCTTATGGATAAATGCAACGTACTTTAAAACAATTTTATTTTTAGATTCATTTTTTAATTATGTAAAGAGGTACAGTTGTCTCCTTGCTGTTTATATTTCTCTGGATACAAGTAATTACTTATCCAACATTGGATATCAGCCTTCTTCTTTGGCACATAATATCTTGTCCTCTGCATTGAGGTAAAGTACAGAGGACCTACAGATTAACATCAATTCGATTTTAGGTATTTCAACTCCACGGTAGCCTTCGTCGACTTGGGGAATTGTATAGGATTGTATGCAGGATTCTTTCAAATTTTCTACATAGTTGCACCAAGCCTAAAACCTGGTCATTTTACCTTTGTAGTTTAACCACACACCGAAAGAGAATCTATTACTATGATATCGTTCTTGTATTCGTCATTATTTAGAAATATGATGTAACATCCCGCATTCTTTAAATTTTACTGATTTTATTTATTTGAATTTTATTGTAACATAAAAATTTACCGTCCCCCCCCCGCTGACTTAACCGTTCGTTGTTATTTCGCTCAGCAGTCGAGTTATACTAATCCAGCTTCACAAGAACGTCTGACGTTTTTGAAATGAGAACAACAGAAGTATAATTACAATAATCCCGATTTCTTCACTCATAGTTATCTTCAAGTTAGCGAACTCTAGG
The DNA here is from genome assembly GCA_036346125.1 of Lycocerus yunnanus. NCBI lineage: Eukaryota > Metazoa > Arthropoda > Insecta > Coleoptera > Cantharidae > Lycocerus > Lycocerus yunnanus. The sequence continues at coordinate 3,524,160 of JARFIX010000017.1, forward strand.
TTAAATTGACGAAACAACCAATCAGATGATTGATTTATTTGTTTAGTTGTCGTCTGATTGGTTATTCTGTCAATTTAACCTAAATTTTGCTAACTTGAGTGATGAAATCGGGCATAGAAAACCATTTTAAATATTGATTTCAATTTATTTGCACGTATAAAAGAGTTTTTGATTTCACCAATATTAATTCTTTTTAATCGCGATGATTTTTGTAACTTTCCTTGTGCAGTTTCATTTTCATAAAAATAAAAATTTAAGGTTAAAGTAACCAACTTACTTTAACATTTGTGTGTTAATTGTTTTTCGAAAATTTGGTTATTCCACATTTTACGTTCGTTACTGCTCAAAATGGTTAATTAACTTTGGTTAAATGGTTAACTTAATTATTACGGCTGGCTTCCCCTGAACCTGAAGCATCCCTATATTAATCTTTCCACGGATGTTGGACAAAACTTGTCAAAATAGAAAACAAAAATCTAGTATTTTTGCATTATTTATCAATTAAATAAAAATACTTCGTCCTGATTAACTAAATAGTCCTGAATATTGCAATAGGGAAAACGCTTCGTGACACGAGATTTTTCTTGGGAAAACTTTCCTTATGTAGTAGCATTTCCATGTAATTCACAGCCTGCTTTACTTCATAGTTTCGTATTGCGATGCAATAGTAAATTTTAAATTGCATGCAATCGCAAAAGCAACGCATTCATTCTAACGGTGGAAATTTTGGATGTGCATACTAAACTTTTGGGAAGAAAATAAAGAAAAAAAATTTTGTTGGTACATAGTGGAAATTTTGTCGAACAAAAGTTTTGCGGTAGTACTAAAAATTTTATATTTTAATCACGCTCGAGTCTGGAGTGTTACTAATACAAAAGTTATAATTTTGTAGTAATCCATCATAGACCACGTCGACGATTTGATATCGACAGCGCCGAGCCTTTTTTACATTAAACATTATCGAAACATTGCTAATTCTAAGTCTTCTCACGATATCCGGGGGATATTAGAAGCCACCACCTCAAAGAAGGGGGTTTCCCCAGCTCATAATCTCAACAGGCGGTTCTGTCCACGTATAAGAAATCAGACTGCTCGGAAATACAAACACAGTTAAGACGCCCTTGCGGTCTTGGCAAGTTACTCAAAGGCGAGTTTTACGCGAAACAGTTACCTGATCGTAATGCTAACCGCAGTCCTTTGGTCTACGTCTTAGAAGTTAAGACGAAAGCTCCTAAGACGTGCCACCACACACTGCATAAATACATGCGGGATGTGAGATGCCCCTTAGATCTCAACCCTTCGAGCCGCAACAGGCATTAACAAGTTTCCTATAAGAAACACAGAATGACTTATTCAAACCGAACGAACCCACATTTTGAATCGCAAAATAGCCATTATTATGCATTCATTACCCCGAAACAATTATTATTCAATTTTATTTAAACTTTTCTTAAAGAAAACAACAACAAAAGTTGAATATTGATATTCTCCATTATTCCGAACATCGATCACTTTAACTAAATCTCCACCCAAAGTAATTAAGTATGCGTACTGAATAAACAAAAAGTATTAAGATTATCGGATCTGAGAAAATATTTTTGCTGCAAACTTAAATTTTACGGCAGCACCAACAAAATTATTTTGTGTAAAACAAACAAAAGCAATAAAAAAATCGATTCCCAAATATTAGTAGAGGTTGAAAATTGGAAAACACATTTAGGGCCATAATCTTTCAAGTCAGGTCTAAAAAAACAATCGACATGTCACCTGTAAATTACGGCCCTGTTATAACTTAGAAACGATGGCAGAATAGTGTCATATATCTGCTTTGTTTCTCCATAAATTCGCGAAATGATCGCATTCTTACAAACTGCAAAGTGAAACTTGGAACAATTTGCGGGGTTGTTTTCATTGCTGCGTCTCTTGAGGATCAGGCATTACGTGAGTCCTGGCTTTGAAAGAGATTGCGACAAAATATGTCGCCCAAGAACAAACCTAACTTACGGTCTCGAATATGATTTTTCTTTTCTTACACCCAATTATTTCGTTCGGTATTTTATTTGCATGTAAATATGCTCCTCCATACAATTCGGCACGAATAATTTTAAATTTGCATATTCAGAATAACTTTAATTTTTTACATTCGATTGCTGCAGAAAGAAACTAAAAGAAGCTGCACCCAAATGCATTTCGCAAATCGTAACTTTCTCTTAAAGCCTTCAATTAAATAAAATGATTGAATGATAAATTGAAGGTGGATTTTAGAAGTTTCAAGTTTTTATTATTTTTTTCGTAGCACTCTCTGTGGAAAGCAATTTTCCATTTTGCCTTTGCTTTGTTCGTTCATTCCATTCTTTCTCAGTTATTCCAAAAATTATTTTGCTTCGTTTTTCTTAATTTATTTTACCGTTTCAGGGTTCCAATTCAAGCATTGCAGGTAGACATCTACCTACTTGTCTTGTCAACTAAGAAAAACGACTTAAGCTTTTCTTCCAACTCTGGGAAGCAGCCGGGCTAGCAGTCTTCGATAAACTTTCTTCCAAAAATAATTAATTCGGCTTTCTGAAGATACTCAGTATGGTTCATCAGTTACTCAGATTAGTAGCATACCACGTAATGCAGAATTGAAGTACCTAACGACTCAAAACTAAGTAGAAAATGTCAAATATTTCAGATAAGTACCCAAAGCAAGAATCTTGAGAATTTGAGATTACCAAGACCTAAACTATCTTTATCTCTACTCAATATCTATATAAAGACGCGGTTGAAAAAATAATAAGCTTAATTTGTATTTTTTTTGTGAGTCTGCGCCTGATGAGATCAATTTTCGATGAGCTAAGCGCTATTAACGCACTAACGGGCCACTAAAATCCAGCGTTCTGATTCGGCCTGACATCGTTCCAATTATGTTGCAACATTAAATTGTAAGAGTTTTGTTCACCCTCCCACCTTCTAGTAAGCTATCACCCCCATCGTAAATTCTGAAATGATTATGATAAAGGATTGCAGTAATTATTCTATACAGGGTGCATGTATAAAATTTTTGAAAAATTATTCCTTGCCCTATCGAGTAAGAGTACTTTTAAATAAAGCAAAATTCAATTTGCAGTTAATACTTGTAAACTGCCAATTTTTACAGATTGCTGCCAGCTAGGTATTATTTAATAGCCTTCAGTAATATCGGGCATTGTTAGTTTTGAAATTATCGTAGCAAATATAACACGGCCTCATTATTTATAAAGCGATAAGCTGCATTACAAATTATATTACACCAGTTTCGTTGCATTTAAGCAATAGCACTAAACCAAAAGTACATTTTGGGATAAAGCAACTTTTGTTAAAAAAAACGACCAGATTGAAAACAATTATCTGCAACTCGTGAGCCTGATTATTATTATTAATATTTATAGAAAAGTAAAAGACGATCCTGGACTATTTTTTGGCAACAAAAATTATTACATGGATCTGTGACTCTGTTGTATTACCAAATCTTGTTGGAAGTCACGTGAAAATTTCACTTCGGGTTTCTTTTATATACAAAAGATGCCTTGTGGAAGCAGTAAACGATTTTCCTCTCTCCCCATAATGGCCAATCCGTTCCTGTTTCCTGTTGTAATTTCTCTTCATTGATTTTATGTGTGAAAAGTTGATAATTTATCTTTTTTTATTTTTGTGCTATTTTGAAAATTGAAATATTAAAGTATGCTTCATGATTTCACATAGACATAGGACAACCAGAGTGGTCATACCGACAATTGATCGATTTTTTTTAAATTTTTTATTAATATGAAAATACAAAATTATTACTTTAATAATTTTAATTTAGAAAGCGGAGTTGCGAATCGATAATTCAAACATACGGCAGAAAATTGAAAATGATGTAAAAGGTAAGGTATGTGGCATGTCAAACGGACAACTCCGCAATCATTCTACAGAGTAATTGAATTGATTGCTTAGACAAACGATCTCAAAGGCAGAAAGCTATGGCCACTCAGTCCGAGGCGGCACAAAGCATTCCTTCTCAAAACGTCATTAATTAAATTCAGGGATTTGTTTTTGCCTCTCGGAGATTTGATTCCCTTTTTGTTCTTCGAATGTGTTTCCGGTTAATAAGGTTAAAACGTGCCAAGCTTTCTCTTGCCCTTTCTATACACTCAACGTAAACTAAACGAAATTGGCTTTAGTAGTAACTTTTTAAAAATTTACTCTTGGACGGTGGACTGTATTAGCTAAAGAAAAATATTACTAACAATACTAAATTCGACTTGGAACTGGTACACATAAGCGGCGAATGTGGTTTTTATCATTAGAAATTACTTAGTAGTACATTTAATTACAGTAAATTTTGAAACGCTGATGTAAGTCAAGTAGCCATTGTCGGGCCATCACAAAGCCGCTATTTGTCACGAAAGCCACGATTGCTCGATGAAGAGGGATGACGGATGAGATTTCGGCGCCCGTTCAACCCTTCTTTGTGCCCGCTTGGCTTGCTCAAGCACAGATTATAATTGTTTTGCTCGATAATCAATAACCACAATTTAACTCTTTAAAAAATTCGATTTTACCGCTCTCGTGTTGGGCTAACGTGGAGTTAGTGTCTGTTCTGTTTGTTACGCTCATGTCGTGTACTTCACACGGTGTTGAAATTCTCACGATCACCTTTGATTGCATATTATATTATCGCGTGACAACTGTCACTCATAGTAAAAACACTGCCAGTACTCATAATATCTTTTCATATCCACCCTCTTGCTTCTTCCATCAGTCGCTTATTTGGAAATTACTTAAATTTCATATTTCACAGATGCATGCAAAAACGACACTAAATGAAGTAATATGGTGCCAGTGCTAAGTAAAGCGCTTGAATAAGAGCTTTTGACGTACGTTTGTTTCAAATGTTGAAACAATGCGTTATGAGTGAGGATGTAGTAAATTGGCGCATACCTTTCGATGCCAATGATCACCATATTGAATCAGTGTAAAGTTCAGAGAAGATAATAGAAGGAATGTACGCGTTCGAGCGTAAAGCGAACTAAGCAAAGTGCCAGATTACAAATTTAAGATATTTATGGAAGTCTAGGTGGCCCCGGTTCTTCAACTCCATTGTTTACACCCTGTTACGGACATCTTAAGATTTATACCTCCACAAAGACAATCCAATGCAAGTTATGATAAATGTTTTTCGACTAAAGAGCGTCGTCCATTTTATGCTCCTTAACACAACATATTCCTCTTAATTAATTTTCATCTTTTTGCCAATTTGAAATCAAAAACAGCAGCCTAACTTTCCTGCTGGAATATTGTCTATTGTATTTCAGTTTATATTTATTCAAATTCGCGAGTTCGGAATTGAAATTATAAAGAGAAACATAATATATTTTAAATGAAAACATTTTAATCAAAATTAACGCTCGGCCTGGTCGTTGAGTTGGACTTCCTCACAGGTCTCTGTCCTTTCGAAATTATAATGTCAATATCTTGGATTTAAAATAGAAAATGGGACGAAATTATTTATTCAGTCTTTCAATTATACCTGGCAAATATTACCTCTACATTTCAAACCGATCGTTTTTTAAATTAACTTGAAAAACTTTTACCAATGTAAAACGAACAAAACATCACTTCGTTTAATACAGAAGTTTAATTAAAATATCGGCTGCTTGTTGCCACTACTATGTTGTAAATAATATTATGTTGTCAAAATTTAAAAGTCAAGCCGTTTTGAAAATGAGCATGAAAAACCTTAAGCATACCTTGTTTTTTTTTTCACTTACCTTTTATAAAAATAAAGCAAATGAAATCTTTTATTGCTCCAAAATTGGTTTTATTTTTGTTTTAATTGATAAGGGGTTTTTATTCGCCCTATGTTGAGGCAAATACAACCAAAAATTATGCACTTTAGGATTGTGTATTGCTTATATTTAAAGTCTCCCGTTTGTGCTGTCAATGAGATATATGGACAATTGAAAAGAATTTAAATATTAAATTTATTTAATAAATTAATCTTAATTAAACTCAACTGGAATTACTGTTTTTATATTTATATTAGTTCTTCCTGCACTCTCCACCTCTCGTTTACTTTTTCGTACATCAAATAATTTTACTAATATGTACTACATACTTGGTTTAAAAATCTTTAATACTTGGCCAAAATAATGTTAACAACTAAAAATAAAATATTTGACACAGTGCTATTTCGAAAATCCGTTTTGTATTCGAACTAATAATTTTCAGTAAATATTTTTATTTACCCATTTTTTCGGGTGATATTTTACACAAATTGGTGGCATTTTGGTTCACAAATTAATAAAAAGGGGGTTTTACTATTTAAAATTTTTGGCCTCAGATAAAATCACGAATATGGTCAAAACAATCTTTCTATTAAGAAGTTGTATATTTTATATTTTTTCAAATTTTACTGAACAAGGTCCTGCACCACAAGTTAGTTTCTACGATATCTACAATGTATTAACAATAATACACTAAGTTAAAATAGAAATGTTTTAAATTTACTAATCAAAATAAGTTTTATAGAAATGTAAGAAAAGCATTTCATGCTATTTACAAGACTCAACTTTTGTAAAACTTTCTGTACATATGTAATATTTCCATGTAATCCACAGCCTGCTTCATTTCGAGCAAATATTCAAAAGTGCATTCCAGAGGTTAACATTAAAATGCAATTTAAAAGCTCCGGAATTTTGTTGCTTTATATGTTCCGATACACGTACGTAGTGTATCCGAAAATATTTTTATAAAATAAATTTTCTTAGATCGAACGTAAAACTAAAGAGAGCTTTAAATAAATAATTCTAAACCCTTAGAAAATTCCATAAACTACGTGTTACCTAATCTAATTCAAGCTATGGCTATAGTCGTTTGGTTTATCCAGAATGTTCATTAGAGTGTCCATGTCGTGGAACCCTGGTTAACACTGCACTAAAGTAAGGGTTAGTTAGCATAGCCGGAGGGAGGTATGATATGCAAGGTTCAGTGAAGACACGAGTGCTGTTCGGTGCTAGGCACGGGCCAGGATAATAAGTTAGAAGGAATTAAACAGGAATTCACACAAGAGCAACTCAAACCTACTACAGAATTTGCATTACCATGTCCAAAACACACAATACTAATTAGCCTACTCCAAATTCAAAATCAAACCGATATTTTTAATTAAAAAACGATTAGGTTTTTTTCTGACAAATAACATTTTAATTTTCGTTCCGTGAAGTGATCTCACCTTATGCTATTACTTGAAATGAGCGTCGCGGCGCTTTTCTAAAAACTAAGTTGCTACGACATCTGGCAGACGCTAGCAGATGCTACCAGCAAAGTTGTAAATTTTCTGTTTTTATTTTCGCGTTATTTTTTTGTAAATTGCTATCGATCACTAAAATACATTTTCGACTGCATTTTATCGCTTCGCGTTTTAACTTTTTTAATTGTTTACGTTTTAAATTTCTATTTTTAACTTTTTAATTATTCTTAAGGTCGTCGATTAAAAATACAAAAACGAGTTTAATTGTTGTAAACAATACTTTTTTTCTGAGAGCAAGTGAATTAAATCTAGGTAATCCGGGTTGGAGAAAAACACTTGATGAGAGGAAGATCTGTCGACAGGTCCTTAATCAAGTCAAATTCGTTGTGGGCAAGACTTAATTCTGACACCTGGATTTAATATGCAAACTGAACCACCTAGATAATTGAGCTATCTCAAGAGATTGCAAAACAAGTGCGTAAATACGTTTAGATCCCTAAACTACGACATAAGGGACACGTCATCGAGATAACACCGCGGAAAGAGCATAAAAGAAGAAAAAAGTTTCGTCGCTTCAGGTAAAATCCGATAGGGTTCTTATTAAAATTTTGTCACGAAAAATTGCAAAAAGCATTAAAAAGGTCAAAATTGAAAAAAGGTTTTAGAAAACTATTAAATTGTCATTAATTGTCAAAAAATTAAAAATTCCTACCTTTTTCGGCGTTGCAACAAGCGTCGATTTGTCTTGGTCCCTAGGTACGGATGGCGATTTATGTTTGGAAGTTGATGGCATTTCTAGAAGACTTTGAATGTAGTGACTTTGTCTTTTCTGTTTGGCTGCCATTTCTTCACTGCAACAACAATAAAACATCTTCAAAAGCAAATCTAGATATGAGTTTCACGCTGAGTGTAAAATCGATACCTTATTATGGAAGTTTGGAAGTTGAAAAACTTTTCTAAACAATGCAAAGTTTCAAAACCGATATTGTAGTAAACAACTGAATACTGATTAGAATAAACTTTTATCTAATGCCTTCCACGATTATTTTTTAAATTTTAATACGTTTCCCCTAAATGGTTTATTTTAACCGAGGCGAAAATTAAAGCCTTCTTGAGCGAATATAATGACGACAACTCATTAAGAAATCGATATTTTGTTCCTACAATTTTGATGGATCTAAAAAGCAAATAGAATTACCTCATCCGTCCTAAAACTAAGGTAAACATAACTATGAGATAGGAAGAACAAGCACAAAAAGTTTACTGGAGCCAGGAAGACGGGAAAAGTTTCAAAGTTAGTCCGCTCGTATATTACGGAAAACGGGGAAGAGGTATAAAAGTAAAATTCTAAAATGGTATTTAAAATGGGTTTTCCTTACAGTGGATAACGAATACACTTTTTATATTATTTTCATTAGGAAAATTCAAATTTTCGTTTGAAATGCGCAAAATACTAAAAAATATTACGCGCAGTACAAGTAAAACATTATTTTTTATATTCCTTTTGCCATCGGCAATGTGGCTAACGTAACTGTTGAACGAATCGGAGTTTCACGAACAACAGCTAATTATAGTACACTCCAAACCATGTGTTCGTACTTCAATATTATTTTATGTATAATTTAAGTTAGTGTAACCGACAACTAAAGTGGACTGTATACTAATTACTAACAAACTAAACCATGTGCGTGCTTAAGAGGGGCAAAAGAGACATTTTTTCATTTAAAAATTATTTTTTAATTATAATTAAGTTTATATTTAGAAGGATTAAAAATGATAAATTAAAATTATTTTGTACCATTTAAAATCTAAATTTACTTACAAATAAAAATTTTAAAAAAGTAAACGTATTTTCCCGGCTAATCAATCAAACTTGATTTCTATTAAAAACGTTTATTTTTTAACCATTGCAATGGATTTACTCCAAATTTTGAAATTATCGATTATAGTGGTTAAGTGTCCTCGTATTTTCACTTTATCATATGTAATGTGAGAAAGTATTGATTTCGTACAGAAAAAAATTAAGATTTTGATGGATTTATACTTTTTGAGGTCTCATGAGCTAAATAAGAACCATTTCCAAAAAATGTCTGTGGTGTGTGCGTGTGTGAGTCTGTGACCAAATTTTGTGTGCGCTCTACAACGAAAACTAATAAGAATTTTAAAACTAAGTTGCTTTGCGTTTGGTTCATGGAAACAATTTTTTTTTAATTTTTTTATTTAATTTTAGCTTTTATTAAATACTTAAAAAATTGATGAGAATTTCAAAACCAAACTTGGTATTTTGTATTGAAACTAGGAGCTGATTATATTTTGAGTCAAATTAATCGATGGAAAATTTTTTTTCCTTTTAATATTAAAAATTTTGTTTTATTCTTTAATAAAAATATAATCAAGTCATGGGCATGGTCACATCCAATTTTTTATTCGTGTAGTTGCTTTAATTAATTATTTTTTTTTCACTAAAATCTCTAAAAAGGAATACTTTTATAATTTTTGCAATAAAAAGATCAGTTTCAAATTTATATGAAATATTTTTTAAGTTTTTTTTTTATTTTTAGCAATGTACTGTACTGATTTCCAATAAAGGTTTAGCAAACTTTTTTATAGCTTTTATATTATTCTTTCGCACCATAAAAGTAACAATAATTAATACATCAATTGAAAAAATTTACCAATCTATGAAATCACTTAAAAGTTCATTTAACTCAAAAAGTCATTTTTAAAACCAACATTAATAGAAATACCGCAATTTTAATTGAAATAAAAAATTATGTATGCAAAAAAAACCAATAATATGTAGAATCATACCAAACAGGATTTTGTTAATAACAATATAGGAGTTGGGAGGTGGCAGTAGCAATTGGGAATCGAACCAGCGCATACAGTCTGCAGTCGACTCCCTATACATTACACCAACTACCTGCACAGAATTTAAAAACCTATACAAAAATTCAAAAATTATCTATAAATTTTCAAATTTATTGTTATGCGTTTAATACTTTTAATTTTTAAATTTTAAAAATTTTAACCTTAAAAACAAATTGCAATTTTTTTCTGTGCATCCGAATTTGTACTAAATGCCAGGTTGAGCTCTCGCTAAATTAGGTCGCGACAAATTAATCTAATGCAGCTTCCTAAAGCTACATAATATACAGAAGAGTTTTCCATACCTCCCAGGCACTCCATTTTTTAATTTTATATTGTTAACAAATTCCTCTGCTTTATGCTTTGCAATCCTTACATTTCCTTTAGAGGTCTATTAACCGCTTGATACTAAGACCATAATAATGAAAAATTTTGTTTTACAATTTAAGCGTAGCGGGGGGGGGGTATTTGAAACTGTCCCAGTCCAATGCCGTAGCTAAATTTTTAATCGGGGAAGTTGAGAGGTACTTACAGTACATGAAGACTTCTTTTTACTTTCGAATAAGATAAAAATATAAAAATGTCAAATATTTATCAAATGTCAGTTGATTTGAGGAGGAGACACTTGTTTCTAATGTAGGTAGAGTAACTGTAATGCAGGCCACCTCAAAATGTTGCGTATGGTATACTCACGCATAGGGAGTAAATAAACAACAGTGACTTTGAAACATATAAAGTAAGTCTGTAAATACTGTAAAAAAACTATTTATACACTAAGTTTCGAAACCAGGTTCTTTCAAGGTCGTTTCAAAACTAAAATACCAATCAAAAAGTTACGTTTTCACAAGGCAAATAATGTCTAAAAATGTCTATGTAAAACGTATGTGGATCATTTTAAGTTTACGTGGTTTAAATTTTATATTTTTGTGTCGTGTTTTTAATTCAATTTTAACTTTTCATAGTTTTCTGATTAAGAATAATCGTTAAATCAAATTAATAATGAAATAGGTCTTAGATAGAGTTTTGCTTTAGCTGCATCTTTTAATGTAGATTTCTAAAAATTGGATAGGAAGGGAAACCTAGGGCGATTCAAGTCTTTTGGGAGGGGGGATACACTTTCCTTTTAAACAGTCTTAAAGTCAGAATTTTGTGTGTGCCTTAACTTACAATTAAAATTTATATTATTTTAACAAGCAATTAAGTTTGTTCTTTTGTTTAAATTCTGATTTTTTGTAAAACAAGAAAATGTTTTTCGTCTCGGAGCGAATATAGTATAAATGCACCTATCAATTGCAACACAGAAGAATCGATTTTGTTTTCCAAGTGAAGAAATTCTCAAGTTTATTTGTTTGGCGAATTAATTCAAATTTAATTTACAATAAAAATGCTGTAGTGTAATTTCAAAAACTTTCTGCACTTTACGAGTTGGTCTAAAACGAAAAAAATGGTAGGTACTCAAATTAGGATTTTTCGATCCATAACTTCCAACTGGAAGTTTTTAAAAACTTGTCTCGACGCAGTGAAAAATCACCAGTCATCGATTTTTTAAATGAAAATTCTAGAATCCAGGGTAATTGCATTGAATTACCCATGCCAAGCTCAATTTCAATTTAATTTAAAATTCTTGTTAAAGGCTATCGTAAATATTATTAAACATACCTACCATTTGAAATAGAAAAATAAAAAAACTGAACATTTAGATTTATTTTGAATCTTTTCTGCCAATGCTGAACATAAACTTCCTTGCGTTGCTAAATACTATTTTCCTCATTGCAGATCAAGTATGGGGGACTTACGTAATCACTTAGAGAAGGTATAGTCACCTTCCATGGGGAGACGGTTAACGATAAAGCCTTACTTCGCTTGGAGTTGAGCCGTATACTTGCAACATACTATGCAACTATGTATTACAAAATACAAATATGTATTTTGACAAGATTTAGAATAAGAAAAAAAATGAAACATGGCAATCTTAGTTGGATTATTCATGTAGAGAACAGCCATCGTATCAATGATAAAAAACAGATCGTTAGATCGTTGACATAAATGATAAAGAACAACGGTCCAAAAATAGAACCCTGCGGGATACTGCGCCTTATTGATCGTGGAGTACATGTGTCATCATTGTACTAAATAGATTGAATTCTATTAAAGAAGAATGATAAGATTATTATTCTTCAAAACCCACTACAAAATCTTGAAGAAAACTAAGATTTCCTTAGTCCTTAGCAGACCTCATCAATTTGACTTTTTAAAATGCAAACTTTGCTTAAACTGATGTTGTTTTCAGTAACTCTTCCAAGTAACCTTAGTTAAAATCGAGAACTTATTTATGTACAGAGTGATGGAAGAACAAGTACAGGTTCTTAACGATGCTTAAAACTTCCAAGTAATTAAATTAAACCATATCCCGCTGTATCTTGGTCCCAAAACTGCAGCAGGAGAACAATTATTCCAGTTTGACTTTACGAAGTTTCTCAGAATAATAAATCTTTGTATTTTCCCTGATTCCAACAATTTATCAGATCGTTCACCTCAAATCCACATCAGCAACAGCAGGATACTTATGAAAATCCAGAAAAATGCGGATGAATGAGAAACAAAATTGAACTTATTCAGTAAGTTCTTGTAAATACAAAATCTTACATCCAGACTGTTTGAAAAACAGGCAAGTTTTTCTCTTTTTTAATCTTTGAAGAATTAGAAAACTAGAAATATTTGATGACTTTGGACTGATGGACTAGATTTCCAAGAATATGGAAAAATGAACATGTCACTTGTCAACAACAAGAAAGGAATAGTTGATGAATGAAAAGCAGATGACCAGAAAAGAATAGACGCATTTGAGATGTAGTGCTGGAGAACAATATCTTACACAAAGAGAAGAACCAACGCAACCAGAAAAGAGCACTATAATCACATGCTCATTTCTACAGAAAACCTTGCGACGGAAGGGTTTCGATACTTTTACCACATTTCAAGAAGGAACAACATCGAGAGATCGGTTTTGCAGACGAGTGGATAGATCCACCAGATCAAGGGAATATCTTCCAAGAGAACATCAAATCAAAGGCAAGTGCAAAAATCTGCTCTCTACTTTCTGGTTAAGAAAGCCTTAAATATACGCTTCACATGAGAATAACTCTAAAAGTATTTACTTCATAAAGAAATGTATTCGACAAAACTTGTAGAGAATTCAATCTTCCATAATTTTTATGCTAATTATTTTTATCTAGAAACTACTGGAAAGGAGATATTGTTAAAAAACTGATTTTGAACGTCACATTTACACCAAGTTGTCAATAAATTTGCAAAACTTCTAATTTTTATAAATTAAATAGCTCCCTCTTGCTTGGTCTGATAATTATTGATCCACTTTTATTCATTAAATGTCACAAACTTATTTTATTTTTAAGTGGGTAAATCCCGGAAATGCTAATGAAATCACGGTCGATTGTTTAACCTTGACATTGTCTGCTAAACGTCAATATAATATTTACATCTCAAAAATTAAGCAAAATTCAATCAAACGTAACATTTTTCCCAGTTTTTAAATTTTCCCCAAACAAATAAATAAATCCGGATAAGTCTTTGTTTTCGTCTGAGCCGCACTCGTATGCAACTGCTTCTTTAATATTTCAGTGTAAGCTTTTAAGTCGAGCAATTTGAAATCAATAATGAAAGTTTGGTAAGAAGTATTTTTATTTATTTACGTTAATCGGTTGATTTAATCAAATAGCAATGTTTTTCGAAAGATACAATGCTGCAATTTTTTACTTTAGCGGAGATGCGTCTGAAGATGACAGATTTAGCTAAAACGTTTGATTGAAAATTTTTTGATTAGAAAATCCTGCAACGAAAACTTTTTTAATTCGTTTAATGTTATTAAAAATGGCAGGTTGCTCGCGGAAACTTTAAATCGATAATTCGTACCGTGGTTATATTTTTCGTTGGCCAAAAAAAAATAATGTACTTAGTAGTAGGTACTATCGACAAATTTATATTTTATTAAAATTTTTCGCAAACGTAATACGTGTGATAAAAAATGCCATTTGTTTGTCGAAATCCACCTAAGGTGGAACATAAAATTACTCGATCGTGTGCTCTGGTCCGAAGACTGGAAAAAGTTTTCAACAAACTTTTCACGAGTTTTACTGAAGGGAGAGTCATAAAAGAAGAGCAAACTAAAGTACAATAAAATGAAAAAACGATTTTATCATCTTCCTCTTTGTTTTCCTTCAAGAGCGAAATTAAAGTTAGAAAAAGACAAAAAAAATTGCTCTTATATAATTTAATCTCATATTCTAACCTTGATTAAATTTGCATGAAAAATGTCGGAAAAGTGATTTAACTTTTTTAAAAAAAAAAGATGTCTTAACGGAATATGTGAAAAACAACTTTCCAACATCTTAATGTGTGCATTTAATGTTAAATGGCCGAGGGTTTAAGTTTAATGGGGTTGATAAATCTCGAGTTGCCAAGTTGTTTTATTCTGATTTTAATGGAATAAGAAGATTATGAGGAAAACGCACGTGCAAAATCTGTTGAATATTTTGTTATACATATAAAAGACGCTCGGGATGCAGTTGAGAAAGAAAGAGAAAAGAAATTGGATTGTTTTGATTGAAAAGAAAATATCAATTCCAAGTCAATTTATAAACACATTTATGATTCATCTTTCTGTAATAAAACCTCAATAAATTTTCTATACGTAATCACGCGTCTACTGCCACACATAACCTAACTATTTGAAAGCTCAAAACACAGTTCGCATGCTTAAACTAGACAGTACAAGTTTAAAACTAGCACTGACCTTACACCACAAACACTTGGAAAAACTTTTTGGCCAAAATCGAATCACCAAACAAAAATTAAACGTACTTTAGCAACTTATGAAGAAGTTAGTCAAAGAAAAGGGGTTGTTAACGCGTATAAAAAAGTTTTGGACCCCGGACTCTTACGAGCATGATCCAATATGGAAGTACTTTAGTTATGGAATAGTCTGTTGCGCAGCCTGCAAACAAAATCAATAATCTACCCCCTGCTTATATTGTTCTTTACACTTACTTTACGCTATTCGCATTATCAGTTCGAAATCACTTTCTAAGTGGCCACTGTCCATTCACTACCCCAACTCGACTTTTTCCAAAATAAAATCATCCCAAAAATTAGTGACACTCGACATTTCGATCCGAACACGCACTTACTTTTCAAGTACTCAACCGTTTTCGAAAATATAAACTTCCGAACTTTTCAGTTGTGCCTTTCGTGCAAGTTAGACGACGAATAAGCAAGTACGCGTTCTTTTTCCTAAGGGGAAGTTAAAATTTGGGGTAGTTAACTTTTTTAAAAGCTGAATAAACTTTTATAAAAGTACACGTAAAGTACAGAAGTTTGTGAAATATGTCGTGCTGTAAAAAAGTTTTAATGCTTGAAATAGCGCACGCGCTCCAAGATTAAAATAAATAGATTAAGCTTATTTATAACTCGTTTATTGTGTCAACTTATTTAAGAACAAAAATCTTTTACCTTACGTGCACCATTTATCCACCACAATTACGATTCCAACCTAATCCAAATAGTTGCCAAGTTATTTTCAATTTCCCATTCGTCTTATTGGCTCGTGCAGGAACAATTTTTTTGTCTAATTGGCCAACTTGTTTTTTCTTCAAAATTTGCACCAGTGAACCGACCAATTAATTTTTATACCGGGACGCATTACAAAGTTTGCGAACAAAAAAAAACTAACAATTAGTTTTAAAGCAAACTTGGTTGGATGTTTATTAAATCTCGTAGTCTCGAGAGAGTCTGCAGTCCCGTAACGACGTCATTGTTGGTGAGAAAATGAGAAGAAAGAGAAATTGGAAATAAAGTAATGGTAGCACCAAGTTTTACTTTGGCCAGCGGTAAATTTTATAAAGTAATTCTTTTTAACTTGAAACCTAAATGAGTTTTTAATTTGTTTAAGTGAAAATCACTTGATTAGATTTCAGAAACATACGCGGCTTCGATCTTGTAGGATCTCATCAGTGAAGTATAGCGGAATATTTTTGCGACTGATTACTGGTTCGAAATTGTATATTTTGAGAGTTATTACTAAACAATCATAACCTAAAATTAGTTCAAGTATTTGATAAATACAATGTCATATTGGTTGTTTAAACGAATCACACGTTCCTTCAGCTGCGACTTATAACTTTTTATTTTCAATTTGGAATTAAACCTTAAAAAAATTTTAAATTTGATAACGTAAACATACCAACTGAATAGTGGGGGTTTGCAAATTCCAATTCTTACGGAATCACAGAGGAGAGTCTACCAAAACCCACGGGAGAGGGGCGAGTTGAAAATTCCAAAAATTGTCATTAAGCGATTAATAAACGCTCCCTGCAGTGGCTCAAAAGTTTTTCAAAAGTGAATTACAAAAACTTCACTTTAAAGTCTCATAAAATGCAAAATAAAATATTTACGTGAAAATATTCTGCGCCAGTAAGATATTCTCATCAAAACATATAGAAGTACTGGTTATTATCAAGCTTTTAATTTTTGGGGACAAAAAGTTTTAGTGCATGGAGTCAAAATGTCTTTTGCGTTTTCTCTTAAAAATTCGCTGTTCGTTTTATTACAATTATGTCGCATTGGTATGCTTGACGTATGGAAAATGTATCTGGGATTGGCGTAAATGTCACAAAGTAGCTCAAAAGTTGTTTCAAAGTCTTGCAAGAGTAGATTTGAAGAATTTTGGCTTTAAAGCCTTTTAAAATGTAAAACACCATTCTTCTGCTCTATAATTTTATATCTTTGTTATAAAAATATGTTTTAAAACATTGACCGATAACCAAAATTATTGTCAGTCCGGGCCTACAAACCACCGTATAATGTAAACATTTTATCACTCACTAACATAAACATTTCTCTATAATTATAAAATAAATAACTTCTTTGTGTGCAAATACATAAACAAACTCAGAATTTGGGCTAATTGGGATATTGGTTACTTGTATAAGACTTGTTAAAGTTAGGATTAATTAGTTTTTCTAGATGGTTTTTCTAGGTCGGTTAAGCTAATATCTTCAATTTATTTCTAATAAAAAATAAACTGCACAAACCGGGGGGTCTGGGGGGTGTGGAACACCCTCCAGTGCCTGACTCTTGATAGGCAAGACATTCAATGCTTACAGATTATGAGTAGGGTTTATTGTAGCGCTTTGATTTTCTTGAGAACGATGACATATTACACTGGAGGAATTTTAATCCCCCGAATCTCGATCACTGCTTTATATTTCTTGTACTAAAAACTTTCACTATTAATCACTTAATACTGAAGACCATAAGCTTGCAAATTTATCAATCACAGTTTGAGTGTACCTGGGGGGGTACTCCACACAATATGTGCTTTGTTATCACAATAAAAAATAACATGATGTCATTGCAGACTAAAATTCATGATTTGGTATTTATTTCAGCCTTCATGATTATCCGACCATTCACTTAACCGACCGAAAATGGATCCCGTTTAGGTCGGACCAGCAGGGATCTACTGTATATCGCGATTCGTGAACATTGGTAATTATAATTATTGTTCTAAGTGTAGGATCACAACAAAACCACACAGGTTCTAAATTTTAAAACAAATTGTATAAAGGACGTACGCTGGCCCCCACCGGCACCATTGACTAAAACCAGCTATGCTATCAATTTATTCTTTATCTTCATTTTCGTTAGTTCAAAGAAAAATAAATTGATGTCGTTGCTATACTCTGTGATTTCTTAAGTTTTAACCAAATCCGCAAATATAATTAAATATCATTTCGATATGCAGGGCGTTAAAATTTCTAACGAAATCTAACTGCAGACAACCCGGTTAGTTGCCCAGCGCTATTCCCAGTGCAAATGCCCAGTGTTTAGTTAGGCAGCGCTAATTTTTGAAGTACCCGTCACCGGGTCATAATAAAATTAAAACAGACGGACGGACGGACACGAAGCCGGATCATAAGGCTTCTTTCTATACTATGTATAGAAGCCTAAATACGAATTATAACTTGTAAGTTAGAAGAAATCAAAAAAATAATATTGGGGCAAAATAAAATAGAAAATCAGCTTCGTCTCGCGGCTTCAACGTGTGAGAACCAAAAACCAATCCGTTTTATTAACTCTCAAAATAAGTAGCAGTGGAAGCGGTTTTATTATAATAACTCATTTCTGACTTGACCTAAAAGTTTATCAGTTTCCTTAAATGGACACCGCGGGTTATCGGTTATGCTGATATCTTCAATTTATTTCTAATAAAAAATAAACTGCACAAACCGGGGGGTCTGGGGGGTGTGGAACATCCTCCAGTGCCTGACTTTTGATAGGCAAAACATTAAATATTTACAGATTATGAGCAGGATTTTTTCTAGCGCTTTGGTTTTCTTCAGAACGATGACATAATATACTGGGAGTAATTTATAATCCTCTCATTTGGGCATGAAGCTTTATAAATAAATTGCGAAAATGCTGAAAACCAAGAAGAAAGTGAAATGGAAATTGATAAAGAAGCTGGAAGTATCAAAGAAGTTAAATATATTGAAAAAGTTTCCTCTGTACATTCAATTAATTTTTTAAACACAGAAATTGAATGAACAGAATTCAGTGGAATAATATTCTAGTTTTAAAAAGACTAATGAGGACAAGAAAGTATACAAAATCTAAAAAATAACAAAGTACAGACAAAAAATTTGAGATTTTTTTTGTAAAACTCGTAGTAATGTTAAATCGAGAATAAAGTGTTTCTATTTGAATGTATATTATATTTTTCGTCTTTACATTCCATAAACTATTTTAAAAAAATTTCCATCTGTAATTTTCGATAAAATATACTACCTCTCATAAACATGGCTAAACCGCAAACGTTAACTGAGCTTCGCTGATTTTTGTTCACAGTATCGAGTGTCTACTAAATATATTATTCTTACAGTTTTGAGGTGTGTAATAAATCTAAACTTTGCACTCAAGTAGCGCTCATTGTTTATTATTAATTGCAAAAAAATTGAACAAAATTATTTTTAACTAACAAGGGAACATTTCGACCTGCAAAATAACAGATTTTAATGATTCTTATCTATTATATTGTAGAGTGAGTTGCTTTGTACACAGAAAAGTCTAATGTTAATAGAATTAAAATTCTATTCAGTCCATATTTCTTGCAAAGATCGTAATAATAAATATTCAGCAAAAAACTTTTCCAATTACAATGCTGTATAACAGTGAACTTAAAAGAAGATAATAAACAATTTTTTAATATTTTTTTTAAAAGCTGTTTCTAAGATTTTATAAACAAACCCAAACTTCAATAACCTCAAAAAAGAAACACTATGTACTACATATGTATATTTATAAATTATTTTAAGTTATAAACGGCGAGCACATACATACATAGTACGTGTTAATGAATTAATTGAATTATAAATTATGACAGAAAAGAAGATAAATTATGGTAGATCTCGAAGAAATTAGTATTACTGATTCACCCTGTAATTTATACTGATGATTAAAGTGAGTATTTCGTTGGACTTCTTGTAAATAAGCTTATTTTTTATGAAGTTAATAAATTTCTCAAAATCAAAATATTCAAATTCCAACTTAAGCTTTTAATAAAAATCCAATACTGAACTTTCTATTCAAATTTGATATCTCGATAACATTATTATCATCATCAAATATTTTGTTCGTTATATGAAATTAAATTTTATAAATAAATTACATTATAATAAATTATAAAACTAAATATTGCTTCTTTGCTACTAATAAATTCACTGCATAATTATTTTTTCATTTTTATTTCTTAAATCAAAATTTTCTCAATATCTTATCTGAAATCAAAAATTCCTCCCTTTTAAAACAATTTGAAAATATTTTTGCAGAAAGAAATTTCAATCGGTGGAATCCACAACAGCAAAATTATTTATTTTTGATTTTTTTATAACCAGATGACGGGTATGTACGTAAATTTGTATGTACTTGACTTAAAAAAGTTCTACATTTTCGTCATGCAATCTACAGTTCAATTTAAATTCGTCAGATTACATTATTCAATTTCAAAATAAGTTCTCAGCACCCACAGATGTGACTCTCAATTTTTTTGTTATTTTTATCATTTCTGATTTTTGCAATGCATTCTTTGCTAAGATTCGATAGGAACAATAACACAAAATATTGATATGTCACATAGGTGGCTTGTGGTTTGGTGTGGCTAATACATAATTTATAGTGCTGGAAATTCCAGTTCGAATTTAGTACCCATCACTCTCATAATAATACAAAATGTATATTATAATGTTTTTATAAATTTTAATTTGTTTTTGTAAACCCCAAAATCATACTGCTTTGAAATTTTAAGAAGCAGATCAAAGCTGGAAACCAGTATTGTATTAAGATCTTCAGTTTCTAACTGGAAATTTTGGCTGACCATCAAAAAACTGTATTGGGAAGCAACGGAAGATTAGTGTGGAATCCATTGAATAAAAGTTACAGGAGAATTATTTTGATTTATTTCAACTTAATTACAATCCTCAAAGTGCAAGATAAAGAGAAGGAATTTCTTTGTGATACCATCACCCGCGGTGTCCATTTAAGGAAACTGATAAACTTTTAGGTCAAGTCAGAAATGAGTTATTATAATAAAATCTGCTCAGGATCTCGCTGCTGTGGATAGACCGTTCCACTGCTACTTATTTTGAGAGTTAATAAAACGGATTGGTCTTTGGTTCTCACACGGTGAAGCCGCGAGACGAAGCTGATTTTCTATTTTATTTTGCCCCAATATTATTTTTTTGATTTCTTCTAACTTATAAGTTATAATTCGTATTTTTAATTTTATTATGACCCGGTAACGGGTACTTCAAAAATTAGCGCTGCCTATCTAAACACTGGGCATTTGCACTGGGAATAGCGCTGGGCAACTAACCGGGTTGTCTGCAGTTAGATTTCGTTAGAAATTTTAACGCCCTGCATATCGAAATGATATTTAATTATATTTGCGGATTTGGTTAAAACTTAAGAAATCACAGAGTAAGCAACGACATCAATTTATTTTTCTTTGAACTAACGAAAATGAAGATAAAGAATAAATTGATAGCATAGCTGCTTTTAGTCGATGGTGCCGGTGGGGGCCAGCGTATGTCCTTTATACAATTTGTTTTAAAATTTAGAACCTGTGTGGTTTTTCTGTGATCCTACAACTTAGAACAATAATAATAATTAATATATTAAAATTCATTACCAATGTTCGAATTACGATATACAGTAGACCCCCGCTGGTCCGACCTAAACGGGATCTATTTTCGGAATCGTCGGATAATCATGAAGACTGAAATAAATACCAAATCATGAAATTTAGTCTGCAATGACATCATGTTATTTTTCATTGTGATAACAAATTACATACTTGCAGAAATTTTAATAAAATATAGTATGTATCTTACGTATCTACGCATTACAAAATTGAAGAATAAAATTTATTTACATTTTTTTTGAGACTGCATTTGAATTGTATTATCATATCATTTTTGTTTATTGTTTCAACATTTTGTACAACGTACAGTACAATTAAAATACAATTTTGTGAACACTATTGTTAATTAAGATAATTCAAATAAAGTCAAAAAATGTATAAAATCAAAAAAGTTTTTCTGAGTTAATATTATTTGCATAATATTTTCATAGTAGATAACGTAAAATGTAATCTATCTGTCTACATGACCATTTCCTACTCACTCAGTCGGCGAGATTATGTACGTAAACATTTGCGTGCTCGGTCGGTTAACATGTAAAAATTCTCGGAAAGGTCGGATAAGCGAGAAGCGGATAAGCGGTGGTCTAGCGTAGTTAAATCACAAAAAAATAGAATAGTTATTATAGGAAATATCATAGATAGAGATCGAATAGGTCAGACCTAATCGCCAAAGATATTTTTTCAAAGATATGAGCCCAGAGGATGAAAGATGTGTTACCACCCCAAAAGTAACGGATCATTGGTCTAATTAACTGCAGTTGATGATTATGCTAGAATGCAGTTTGCTTAGATTGGTCTGGTTGTAAAAATGAGTAATAATCTATTAAATAGTAGAATATTACTATTATGAAAGATTTTCGGAAAAATTCGGGCTGTCTAAAAATTACCAGGTATTGTTTGGCTTAAAAATTTTGTCGAACACCTTAACAGTTATTCTGACAAAATGCTTATTAACTATATTTACATACTAGTGTCGACACGCTAACCAGAATCAGGTTGATGAATTAATAATTTTGATTGAAACTTGAACAACGACGAATAATAACAGCGACATCCGTCAACTTTAATTTGAATTATTTAGTGGCAATCAATTAAATGTTTAAATTGTTAATGGAATAATTTAATAAAGCTTCAGAAGGAAGTAAAAGGTGAAGAAATTATAGGAAGATTAAGAAGCAATCGTTGGAATTGATTTATTTAAAAATGGAAAAAAAATTTAATACCAAACTCTCCTTTCCTAGTTTTCAACTCTTTCTATCTTGGCATAACTCTTCTTCCATATTTCTGGAATTCATCGCCTCATCTACGTCGTATCTCCAGCTTCTCCTTGAGCGTCCTCTCCTTTCCCGCTCAGACAGGATCCATTCTAACATTTTCCGTGGCCACCTATTTTATCCCATTCTCTTTGTATGTCCAAACCATGTCACTTCCAGTAGAAGGTCGTTGCAGTTTGTACTTCCCATAATGAGGTATTCGCATTTCGTTAGGTTCATAGTGAGTCCGGTCTTTGTGTATTCTCGTATAGTTTTCTAATCATATAGATAAGATCTTGTTCAGCTTCCGTCGTTCGCAAAAAAAGAGTGTAAAGTATGTCATCTCCCACTCACAGTGCCATATTTCTACACTTCTTCATCCATCCGCATCGGATCAAGCAAAACATAATTATTAAAAAAACTTAAAAAAAAAAATTTAAAAAAGAACCGCTATTTGTGTATCGCACATTAATGTCCTTGCTCAAAATCATCTATTTTTAAAATGCCAAAATATAGAACATTGGGTACTAGTTCCATCTTCTCAGATAATAAGAAAATAAACTGTCTTGATTTTTTCATTAGACGCAGCCCTGAGCAAAAACAACACGAAGAATAAAAAGTCATTTTAGTCCTATGGTTTATACTCTATTTTTTGCACTTTCAAAAGCGAATATTGAACTAATTTTTAACGACATTTTTTTTATAAATAAAAAGCCCAAGCTCCTGAAGATGCTCATCGTGGAATTAAAATTACAGGTAGACTTATCGCTTAAATCAAGTATGCAGTCGACACCGGTAACACCCTCCTGCTACGTCATCATAACAACAAAATACAATGAACTATTTTTGGAAATTAAAATCTTTTAGTCAAAATAAAATTTAAATAAATTCATAGAAGTCATGTAAATAAACAACAATTAATTTGCGAAAACAAGTTGGTTGAACTTTCAATGCTGAATATTTTTTGAAAATACGAGAATGCAAAAATAAATATTTATGAAAAAAAAATTAACCGATTGTAATGAAACCATGTTATTCATTTTTTTACTGGACATAAAATTCAATTCCAAAAATTCAGGATTATAGCACCACTATTTTGGTTTAATTTTATTTAAAAAAACTTAAAACTATTCAAAATGACGGATTCAGACGCTGGCACTGGGACCAATGCCCCCCTCTCTCTTGGAACTCATAAAAAAGTATAAATTTTATATCAACCTAAATTCTGATAGAATTTATTTAGTTTTAATGATAATCAAGTCAAGTATTTTTTAAAACTTAATTTAGCATTTAAAATAACAAATTTTGTATCATAAATCTAGTTGGAAAAAATTTATTAATTTAATTAAACTTGATTATACAATTAAAATTTATTTTTAAAACATATTTTGCAAATTAATTTACTTAATCCTATATTATTATGGTATTTATTTTTCTTTAGGCTATTTATAGTTTCTTTAGTTAAACTCGCAAATTTTCAAAATTTTATAAAATCTCACGTAAGCCAGTTACAACACACTACTGAAAACAAGCATAGGTACAGGGATTTTTGGTTGGGCAGATAATTTAAAATTAAGGATAATGATGCGGTTTCACAAACATTTAAACTGCGATTTCGGCTTAAATTTAGGCTTAAATAATTTAATCGCAGTTTAAACGTTTGTGAAACCGGCATAAATCTTTAAAAATTTTTAATTTAAAAAAATTTCTAGAGAATCGCCGGGCATTTTTAAAATGTTTTTATTAATGTCAAATTTGCTAAAGACCTCCACAAAAGTTTTTGTAGAAGTTTCATTTATTGTCACCATAATAGTATTATTGGAATGTTTTTTCGTAATATGCAACATCAGATCTTTAGGAGGATGACAGCACCTGAATTTACTTATAAATAAAATATTAAATTTTGTGTTGAATTTGTAACTTAAACCTCCTCAACAGTCAAATTCAACAAGTTGTTGTTGTGGTTTTAAGCACACCATTCATTCAAAAAAATTAATTTTTTTCGCAAAAACTTGATAACTATATAGAAATGACTTCCAACTGCTAAGTAACAATTGTGTCGTTCATTGTAAAAGCGAACTATCTCCATCTAATTGAATTTGAAATATCGAGCTTTTTGCAAAAATATTGTGTCGAAAAATGTGTTTTTCAGTACCCTGAAAAAACAATTAATGTCATCATCTATGGGATTATAGTACATAATATGGAGTTGCTTCATTTTTATAATGAAAGATATGACTAAATGTAATTCTATTAAGCAATAAAATGAAAAATTTTAAAAATGGAGTTACACCACTTTTACAATGAGCAACAGAATTCTAAGTATGCAGTTTTCTCGCATTTTCGTTCAACAATTAATTTTTATTGCTTTTTTTTCTTTTACCTCTTTTCTTTCGATAGCTAGCTTGAACGATTGAGCTTTAATTGTCATTTCCCTACTTAATACAAACTCAAAAACATCACCAAGGGGAACTGCCATAAAATCTACTAATAAATTTAAATATACTTGAACAGCTTTTTCCTAATTCATTCGTAACAAATTGCAAATTATTCAGTAACATTAAAAAAGAATGAGATTTTCAATTAAACCTAAAAATTTGAGAATCCTCGAAAAACGTAATGCAAATTTTCCATACATATTCGACCACACTTTCAGTTAAATGCTTGTAAAACTTATTAAACAAGAATAAATGTGTGCTTCATTTCTTCAATCTATCATATCAATCACCAAAAATTAAAAATAGAATATTTAAAACTTCTTCTTCACGTGCCTATCCGTTACCGGATGTTGGCGATCATGAACATGGCCCAAGTCAAGATGAATTTTCATGAAGTGGTTTCCGTTGCCTTTCCCATAGTCCACAAGATCGATATTAGACATTTTAATCACAGCAGTGTATCTAACATCTAACGCAAACAGGATTCGTGTATGCTTCATGCTATATTTAAAACTTAGTAGTAACAAACTAAAAATTTTAATTTAGTTTTATTGGGAGGAAGATGTGTTTAATATTAATGATACATTGTTAATAATGCTATTGCACCTCAATATTACAACAGAATGAATATACATGAAAATAAATTTCCGCAATACAAACAAGTAAAATTAACATATATTATAGTAGGGATAATACAAAAATAATTAAACAAACCGAGGAATTAAAAAAACAAATAATTGAGTTTATTAACACCAAGAAAAAGAAAACTCCATCGTATAAATATTATAGTAATATATAAATTATTGTATCTCTCTAAATTCTAGAAAACCCAAAAACATTTTATAAACTACGAAAATAATTGAGATAATTCTTTAACGGTATTGGCAATGGCAATTGCTGAATTTTATTTATCATTATTGGAGTATATGCACTTGAAATTATTATTCGTTCAATTTCAGTGGGTTGCTTTTCAGTTTTGTCGCTAACACTATTACTTTGAGCTCTATCACAATTTACTTCAAAACCATCATCCTCGTTATCCTCGTCATCATCATCGCCATAATCGTCGTCTGAATCGGTCATTTCATGTTCTGATTGGACACTAAAAGCACTACTACTACTAGAACTATTTATGTCCATAACATCATCAGGACCAAACACTTCCAAATCCAACTCCTGATTACGAAAATCTTCGCCGCCTAAACCACTATCGAATTTTTCGCGTTTGCTTGGGCGTTCGTTATCGTCGTCAGATTTCTCATTTTCCTTTGAACTTCCTTCCACTTCTTCCTCGTTACTTGCATCTTCTGCACTATTAGATGCCTGTCCATTTTCGGCTAAATTTTCGTTACTTGATTCAGTCTTATTGTTTTCAGTCGGTTCTTGAGGAGAAGCCCTTCTTCTTCCCCAGCCCAAACGACCATTTCTTGCTTCTACATTTCCTATAACTACACGCTCGTTATTTTGCTCAATTATGTGACCTAAAAATACGTCCAAAAACCCGTTAGCAGTTTCGTTGAATGGGCGAGGGTCCATTAAATCATCATCGTTCACACTGCTTTCATCGGAAGAATCCAGTGCGGAGACGACTACGCGACGTACCACGCGCCTTCTTTTGGGCGAGGTGAGAACATTGCGCGTCAGCTTCAAGTTGGTTTGACTTTTGTTGATGTCGATGAGGAAAATGTTGCGGATGGCAGTTCTGCACATCTCTTGGAGAGAAGTTGGCTCGAGAGAAACTAAAAGTAATAACGAAGTTAGATTGAAAAGCATCAGAAATAAGGTGAGTGTTATAAATTTTAGTGCAACATTGTAAG
Organism: Lycocerus yunnanus; assembly: GCA_036346125.1. NCBI lineage: Eukaryota > Metazoa > Arthropoda > Insecta > Coleoptera > Cantharidae > Lycocerus > Lycocerus yunnanus. The sequence goes on from JARFIX010000017.1 coordinate 3,551,066, forward strand.
TAAATTAGAATTGTTATTGTATTGTGGTTTAGGTGTGTCGGCTATTGGATAAATTTTTCACTTTTTTTAGACAAATTTTTGTTAAAATAAAGCGTTTTGTGACAATTGAAGTAAAGAAGTTGTTTGCTTTGGTTGAATTTCTACAAAATCAATTTGCAATTAGAAATATTGCATTTCTTAACAAATAAAGCAATAGAAAATCAAAAATTAAGTTTATGAAACTTATTATTTTAAAGTAACAATTATAATTTAACCCAAATTCTTAGTTACTCATTTAAGATAAAAAATCTCAAATTTTCACCCAAAATTCTAAAACCCTGCACCTATAATTAAGACAATAATTGTTAAATTTCATTAAAATATCTTAATTATTATTGAAAGAAATTTATATTATATAATTACTTAATATAAATTAGTTAATTAATTTATTCTAATTAACTATGGATAAATACAAAATAAAACGCCAACAAAACATACAAAAAACAATTTTTAACTAAAAATAGTAAATCCTTTTGAGAAACGGGAAGAAAAGTGTACAATTTTCAAAAATGTAAGTAAATGATAAAAATTGTGTCTGTTGCTACCCTATTTCAGGCCATCTGCGGATTAAGATTAAATGTGATAACAGTTGCGTTTACCTACAAATTTGCAGTAGGATGTTCTGTCAAACTTTCATTAATAAACTCTTATTGTGACAAGGTAATTCGTACCAAATCTGTTTTCTTTTTCCTGGAAATATCGTACCGACTGCAGAGCAACACAAGAAGAGACAACAGAAAGGAGTAACAATTTTACGATTTTTTTAAATAATTTTGCTTGTGTTGCGGATTGTTTAAATTTAAACAAAATATTTTGGGGTATTTTTGGTCCGATTTCTTCACTCATGATTATCTTCAAGTTAGCAAACTTAAGGTTAAATTGATGAAATAACCAATCAGACGATTGATTTTTTTGTTATTGTCATCTGATTGGTTATTTCGTCGATTTAACCTGAAGTTTACTAACTTCAAGATAACTACCAGTAGAGAAATCAGACATTAATATTTTTTTTCCTTAAAGCTCTTTATTTCTTTAACAAAGTTATCAAATGATGTACTTAAAAATTTACCCTTTCTGACAGTAGTAATAAGATTACACTACAGCCCAAGTTATTACTACTTATTTCGAGTTAAATCTCGAAATACTATTTTGCTACTACAAAAAACAGACATTTGCTCGCGAGGACAGTCCAATGAAGATTATACAGGTTCAACGGTTCTGAATTGAACGGAACCGACTTTGATTAAGTAACTATCACAGTGGTGCATTGATAACACAATTAGATTTGGATAAAATAAGAGTACGCCCATATTATGTGCCTACTTCATTTTGCCTGTCTCTCCCTAGTTGTATTTTCAGTAACAACCATAAAAATTGCTGTTAAATTGCAGATTATTATTAATTTGATTATGCCACCTAAATACAAAGCTACACATATAATCAAAATAGTCTACAAAATTTTTATTTTATTAAACTATTCCTGCCAAAACTTGTTTTGTTGTGTATTTAAGAATTTACTGTGTCAAGTTGAACAAAATTTATACCGTCCCTCAGTGTTTTTGATCATAACGGCCAGAGACAAATTTACAAAACAGTAATTTTGTATGTCACTCAATAGGATACCAACTTGAAGAAAAAGAAAACAGAACTGAGAAGGGATCAGAGCCAAGTTTATTTAGAATGAAAAGCTCTATATAAGAAAAGGACAAACTGTAAGAATTATAGTATAGATAAATAATGTTACTATTTTGTGTAAATTTAACTTAATGTAAGTAAATTTCAAATTATCAAGACCCAGTTATCACAGTGTCCTCAGGTCATAAATAAACAAAACAATATAATTTTAATTGGTAATCATCAAATCGTTAATCATCCAAAATTTAAAACCATAAGTCATAGTAGTTTGTTTCACCATGTAAAATGACAAATACACGAAGAATGCTAACAACTTAAAAAATATTTACAAAAACAATTTAATCGATTAAAACAAAGTAACGCATTAAAAAGAATGCTATAATTATGTAGATTAAATATATTGCAAAATTAAGGTGAGTTTTAGACATATTACGTTTCTGTTTTATTTGACGTAATCGCTATAGCATACACATGGAGGGCACCGAAATATAAAATTTGCGCTGATTTGGCTGTAGTCTTCATGAAGTGTGGAACAAAACTAAGTTCTCACACCACATTTAACAATGCCACGTGCTAACAAGTTTTATTCGTTTATTAATTTAATTATGGCATTCCTTCTAATTTGTTACTTTATTTTAATGTTTATTATCAAGTCGATTTTTTAATAGAGTCAAACTTGTTAGCACATGGCATTGTTAAATGTGGTGTGAGAATTTAGTTTTGTTCCTCACTTCATGAAGACCACAGCCAATTTGTTCTAATATTTTAGTGCGCTCCATGTATGTATATGCTGTACTGATGAGGTGAAATAAGACAGAAACATAATATGTTTATAGCTGACCTTAATTTTTAATTTAATCAATGTTTATGTTGACAAAACATATTTCTGCAATGACTTACACATATTTAAAACCTCGCTGTTTCCAGGTGGAGGCTGAATCATTGTTGAAAAGGAAACTGCCAGAACATTGGTCGATTCCCAATTGTTTTCAGATGTACGTTTGATTTGCATCAGCTTACTATTTAGAGGGACCACCAAGATGCCGCCCACCTTGATCAAATTTTTCATGTACTGTTCGTAATTGGGTGGACATCCTGCACCGCAATACACTCGGTCGTATTGACGAGTCTCGCTACTAAGGCACAAACTATTTCCTGCATACAAAAATAATATTAGCTGCAAAATAACCTTAGAAACAGTTTACCTTTCATAAATTTCGGTTCGCAAAAATCAAATTCGTCAATTGCGCCAGCATATCTCTTAAAATCATCCAATTTATTATTCGCATAATCGATTACATCTTGGTGATATTCGATGCCATGATTGATGCCCCCGCTGCCCAAGATTAAGCCCACCATGGTGCTCAAGTAGCCTGTACCGGATCCGAGATTTAGGAAGCTTAAGCCACTTTTGAGATTCAGCTGCTCCATGACCTCGCTGTAAATGCACGGAGCAGACAAGTGATAATTTCCCTTCTTCCACGCCATGTCCTTATATGCATTTGTGCGAAACTCGGAAGTAAAGTATTCCGCACGATCGACCATACGAAAAACCTTCTCAACCAAAGGTGTGCGTATATAATCGGATTCCACCAAATTATCAATCAGATCGTCGTTATCTTCGCCAGTGCTCACCGCGCCACCCATTTTATTGCAATCAACGACGCAGATTTAATTTTAGACTCGCAGTACACTTAATAATAGATAAGGAATCAAAACAAAGAGGTCCAATCTGTTGATAAACAACTACACTAATAATAATAATTAAAATTAGTACAAGAGAATGTCAGTCACTTAAACGCCTCAAATTATTTAATTTAAACCCGTAACTCGAAAATTCCACCACAAATACGTCGCAATATTAACGCATAATTATTATAAATCCCCAAAAGAAAACGAACTTTCCAGCACACACTACTTGTCAAATTAATTGGACGAACTTTATTGCGATTATCGAGAGTCGGTAAGGTCGCTGCCTATTTTAACGCTAAAATACTTACGACATGCGCATTGTTAAAATATAGGTAAGAATTTTATATTATTTATTTTTTTATTTCAATTATACAACACAAAATTAATAAATTATTTTAACTTGAAAAATAAAAAAACTTCCCCAATTTTGACTTTTACCCCCAAAGCTAGCCCGCTCTTACACGATCGTCCCGAAAAATCAATCGTTACTTTTGCATGTAAGAAAATTTAAATCTGACACAAAACTGTAGTTTTAACGTTGAATTTTTATTATGCCTTGCGAAAATTATTGTAAACTTGTGCAGTATAAATAATTAAATATTTTAAATTTTGGAAGAAAGTTTCGAATTAACGACTTTTTTTCAACACCAACATAACAAAACAATTTTCTGCAGTAGCGCGTCTCGACGATTTTTTGAAATAATTTGTTCTAATTATACAGTGTCGATACATTTTTAATGGGGATTATTTTCGACTTTTTGAAATAATTAATTTAGACCATTCGGATTTCCTTGCTCGATTTTCTGGCCGCAAAATTTTTGTTTTTTGAGTGCAGGGAAAACTGGAGCACCTGAACCACGTAAGTAAGGTTATATAAAATTTTACTTTTTATTATCTTGAAACTTTTTTTTCGCTTGCTCTTAACGGCATTGGGCACTTTTGAAAATTTTGTGTCACATTTTGCGACTTTGTGTTTGCGTTAAACAGAGGAGAAATTTAGTTTTTGAAATTTCTTCTTCATCGAAGTAGTCTCTTCGGTGACTTGAATTTACATTAAACTTGTGACCAATTAAGTTATGTAACCAAATAAATAATTGGGAAATTTTTTCGAGTTGTTTTACTTTTGTCAATGTAATATTTTTATTGATTTTTTTAGAATTAAAATTTCTCATTCGGAACACTCTCGAAGAAGATACAAAAATTTTGTTTCCAATGTTTCCATCATGAAAATGCAGCTATTGGTATTTAGTAATCTTATGCATCATTGTTGTAATATTACCTTTTTAATTTTTTCATAAAATTTTATTTTTTGAAAAATTTTACACCTTTTATTATATTGTTATTTATTTAAAAAGCAGTAACACAAATTACCGAATATAATGTAAGTCTTTAGAAATAGTACATTATGGAAAACTGTAACTTTTTGAGTTTTCTTATAGTTTATAACTCATAAGGCATATATTAAATCAATATAGTTCGTATATTATGACGCGGTCATTGTGGTGCCAATGTTACAAGTGGGTAATATTTTTGAATTAATTCCGCCGTTAACGCCGTCGTAGTACGGGGAGGGGGATTGATAAAAAGAAATTTATTAAAATTCTTAACAGAAAGAGACATGTGACCATATTCATTTATTGATAGCTAATGCTTAAAACAAAATTACAAAATTAAACTGCGATACAAAATTAAAAACAACTGATAGCTTTGCTGTTGCCTAGTTTCGAAGTACGTAATAGTTAGAAATTGAATATAGACTTACCCTTTCATACAATTCGCAATCAGTTTTTTGGTACGATAAAATAACACACAATTAAGTAAATTGAAAAAATATTAAATGAATTTTAAAAAAATAACGTCACGCACAGTTTTGGCAAGGAAGCGACTGACTGACTGCCAGAAAGCGACTGCATGTTTCCTTCCTTGAATGGAAATTCAATTAATTTATTTAGATATTGGAGTAAATTCAAAATTATGGGATACTTTGCCTAATAGTTAAGTGGCTCTTAAAATACTTTAGTAAGTGGAAATTATAGTTGCGTTTTAATGAATTTATTTTAATTGAATTTGGTTTAAAATCTTAAATTTGAATGTAACAATAGAAATAAAATTATTCCATACTTTTTGGAATTCGGCGGTTTGCTACACCAATCTATAGGCGGGACCTGCTAATACTTTTTTTACATTTTCACACTTCTAATAGTTTTTTTAGTAATTTTATTTATAATGCTAAAACTCTTGTGAATAGTCGTTTATAATATTCGCAAAAGCGCAAAACATGATGTTTATTTGAAAAGGATTACCTAAAATTTTCGGGACAGGTCCGGATTAAGCTTTTTTAGAATTCAAGATATATCTTTTTCTAAATCTTTCGAAGCATAAATTCAGGATTATTTTTAGGAAATTCAATTTGATTCTTAAGGAAAAATGTGTCTCAAGCAAAATTTTGAAAATTTAAAACTTAAAAATATCAAATTAGAAATCTTAGTTGAATTAAATATAGTTTTTCTATATATTTTTAGTAGATCAACCCTAAGAGACGTTTGTTGAGTTAGAACCTTCTTTTTTCTTGTCCTCTTTTAAAGTTTTGGAAAATTGTTTTAAAGATTTTTTAAATCTTCACTCCCAAAGGAGTAAAGTAAGAAAGATAATTATCGGAATAAACCGCACAGTGAGAAATGCCGGAGTTAATTTTTTTTCTACTTTTAGCACGGAAACCCCTCAACGTATTTATGAAAATTGAAAACCTTCCCGAAAATTTTAAAAATTAAAAATGCAGCTGTTTTTATAATTTCTGATATAAATTGAGTTTACAAAGGAAATTTAACATTGGTATCATAATGGAATGAGCAAAAAATTGCAATCTGCATTGATGCTCGACGCTTCCGGTGCGCCATTGGTCTTCTTGACAGTACAGAATGTAGATTCTGTAGGTTCAATCATTTGAAATGTGGAATTCATGGCAACAGCACGCATTCGGAAGTTTAGCACCCAATTGCTGTGGACTTACATTATTAACGCGGAATCCAAACCGCAGCATAGAAACTCGGCCTCTCTAATCCAATGATTAAACCAAGACATCTGTGCTAGACCTACTTTTTGACGCGGAATTCGAACCGCGATACATGAGCAACCAGAAGTCGAACCCGTGGCACAGCTCCACAGATTCTAACTAGTAACCTGATAAACTAGACATAAACATTCCGTGCTGAATCTACAGCTTTACAATCATAGAACCCCCGCATACAAGATTTAAAAAAGAAAAAATGCGCTCTTTGGAGCATTGGGTTATATCATGTATTCACCTTTTGATTCAATAAAAGCAAAATAAGGGTAGATTTGTCCTCGCATTATTGCAAAACATATTTAATAATTTTTTAGTCATTTTAATATTACGCGTGATTCACATAATATTTAGACTTAAAAATTACTTGTTTTTAATTTTCGTTCAGGAATTATTTATTTCAAACAGAATTTTCTAATGATTACAATCACTTACTAATGACACATTACTGCATGTCATTGCCAGGTGTTTGTTTTTGTCTTAATCATATATCGTTAACTATCGGAATAATAATCTATTCATCATCTTGTTTATTCAGGTGCGAATAATCTTTGGTAGAATATTTTCGCCACATTCTCATGAAAATTGAATTTTTTAATGTCAAATTAGACATATAAAATTTACTTTCCAAATAATATTCCAGAGAAAAATGGATAAAAATTGCTCCGTCATAGACTAAGGCTGCGCGCACAGTGGATACGTTTTCGGACGAATTGTGACGAACTGAAAGTCTAACAGAGACTTATATCGTAAAGGATAGAATTTGTCCGAAAACGGATCCACTGTACGCGCATCCTAAAGCGAAAGTCATTTCTTAATATTTTTTCGGGTTTTGACGATGTTATGGTGTATGATCCAGATCTATTGTCTGGACTCAACTCAATTTGCAAGAATTTTTTTTGCAAGGGCAGAACAATCCCCCCCCCTTTGTGTACCTCTTGTAATGTCAGGGAATTACACTGAATTTTATTGTAAAAAAGTTTATACTTTGACTGGATCCGCCTTTGCAGACCTCTGGATGTTTTAATTTAGGCTTCTACCTTATATTGTTAACTTCTCTTGGGGTACTTTTCCCAATGATTGCAAGAGATTCTCAGTTGTGTCGTGGGAACAGGAAGCAGGCTACCATTTCAGTGCTTCAGAATTCTTTCTTTGTCCTCAATTTATATTCTTGAGCCCTTTGCCTAATATTTATACCAGGAATGGATATGAGTGATAATCATGACCACATTACTCGAAAATAAATCGGATTTCTATTCTTCCTTGTCCCTCCTGTAATGTAAAAAGAACGTCTCTTGAAATGATGGAGACCAGGATTTGTAATGTACTGCCTGCCAAGTTTAAAGAGCTCAAAACTGCCAATTTGATCACTTCCTAAAATTTTAATGTGTTTGTTTTCTTGTGACATGTTCTATAATATGCAACAAACCAAAATCCATTATTATTATTATTATGAAAATCGTGAGGCCATCAATTTATTCAGAATTACTTCGATAACTTTTAACTATTTTTTAAGAAAGTAGTGAGAAATTACAAAAATAATCACATTATTTTTCAAAATGATGGAGTTTCCCCATTAGAATCCTGAAAGTTTTTACTTTTACCAAACTATAGAAGGTCATGATTGCCCTAAATGACTATTTTAGGTTTTATATTATTCAGTATGCGTAGTATCCAAAACTGGATGCGATACTTCCGTTTTAGGTTTGAATCACCCTGTATATATATTATAAATTAATCTCTAAAATTTTGCTTTTCTAAAAATCAAATTTTTTGTACTTCAAATATGATTTGTTAAATTATAGGAAATTCTATTTGGTATCTAAATTCTTAGTTAATTATTCGTGATGAACAATAAAATATTTTATTGTGCCTATTACTGATTAGATTATTAGCGAACCTAACCACGCTTTTTGTTAACACCTTGTGCATTACTTTTTAATTCGCAATTTTTAGTTCTCGTTTGAAGTGCAAGTTTCGAAATGTTCCATCATAAATTTTGTTCTTTTTAAATAAATATCGATTTTTGTAATTTTCTTATCTCGAAGCGACACTATTTGCGTTTTTACTAAAATAAATATAAGCCATCGTTTAGTTATACTTTGCCACTTAAATTAAAAAAACTTGAAATGATTTAAAAAGTTCTCGAGTCGTTAAAACCAAAAGTTTTTTATGTGCAATTTTGGCTCAGTTTGCTTTCTTAGCGCGAAATTCGAATAATTCGAGCTCTGCGATTGGTCGCAAATCACAAACACTTTTACTCCCACCTATCCACAATCGCCTCGCGCATCTATTGAATCCAGTGGAAATGGTTAATTTTCCGAGCGTGTTATTAATTTTTATATGCAAATTTATTGTATCTTAATTAATTAAAGAAGATAAATGTTGAAATCTCTGAATTGGAAGTAAGTTTAACGAATTGTCGAGTTTTAATTTTTTATTAACCTGCAGGGCAGTTACTTTTAAAAACTTTATTCGTTTTGTTGTTTTGAAATTTTTATTTTTAATTATTGAACCACTTTGTGATTTTTAAACGCGACTTTATTATTTTCTGTTATAGAAATGTCCTCGACAACCGAAAGGTTCGGTTTGAGTGCAGACCTAGCACATATTAGTCAAATAACTGACTTGAACAACTTGGACTTGACTAAGACAACTGAAACTCCAATTTTGGAGACATCAGCCATCAGCACCTCACAACCTGTAGCTCAGTGGGTTTACATACAGGCACCACCAAAGATGTCATCCGGTATTAGTCTGCCATCTAATCAGAGTGTGATTTTGCAACCCGTCAGCAATAACAAACCGCAACACTTAATTTTACAAAAACCGACCAACATACAAACTTATATTACCATGATCAAACAACAGCCTCAAATTGGTGCCGCCACTACCTCCACGCCACCGAATCAAAAATTCGTCATTGCACCTATGCCGAAATTAACTAGCAACCGTTTACCTCAGACTTTAACCACCAATTCAGTGCAATCGAAAATTGCTCTTATGCCGGTTACTTCAAAATTATTAAACATTCAGGTCAACGAAAATCAAACCAACTGCATTAAAATTGATGACGACAAGTTAGTATGCGACGAGATCATAACAGTGGACGACTGCTCGGACACCGACAATGACAAAGCTAAACCGAACCAAAAAATAGCCCATGGTGTTTCAATTCTCAAAAAAAATTTTAACATCGCCGAAAAAAATTTAATTTCAGAAGTTAAAATTGCCACCAGTCAAAATCATCAGAAAACCACCAACGAAAGGCGAAGAAAGTCGAATGTTTCCTACCGAAAAGATTACGACGATGAAATCGTCGTCACATCGAATAATGTTCAAGAAAGTCTCAAGCGAAAATTGAGTTTGGACGACGATGTGGTTGAAATAAAAAATGATTCACAAGAAGAAGGAAGTGATGGAGGAAACCTTGAGTGATTTGAAAAGTGCTTTAAGTTGGGAGAAGGGTCTTGCCTTGCTGCCTGGAACGGACATCAAGTTTCACATGAACGAGTTTGGATTTATCGAATACTTGAAGAAGGAGGAGCCGAAATTGGACGCCGAAATGCGGTGTGTCGAATGTGGGTGTTACGGTTCTTCGTCGGAATTTATCAACCCGAAGTTTTGTAGCAACGATTGCCAAGTGAATAATTCAAACAAAGTTAGAAAGGAGCCTAAAGGTAAACGGAAACGTAGTTTCAAGAAGATGGAAGATGAGCCGGGTAGTCCGGCCGAAGAGGATAGCACTTCAAATGAAAATTCACAGGATAGAATAACTAGCAATCCGTGGTCGTGTAAGAAGAAGGGGATTTTCGTGGGCGAAATATTTGGAGCATGTTAAAGCTAAAGCGGTACCGGTTAAGTTCTTCAAAGATCCGTTTCCTTATAATCGGAATGGTTTTAGGCCAGGAATGAAGTTGGAAGGTGTGGATCCTTTACATCCAAAATATTTTTGTGTTCTTTCCGTGGTGGAAGTGTTGGGTTATCGTCTTCGTTTGCACTTTGATGGATATTCGGAAAACTATGATTTTTGGACCAACGCTGACAGCATGGACATTTTTCCTGCAGGTTGGTGTGAGAAACACGGTCATGAATTACATCCACCGCCTGGTTACACAGCTGGAGATTTCAGTTTAAACAATTATTTGAAAGAAACTAAATGCGTCTTGGCACCGAAACATTTATTTGCAAACAGGGCCGGAAGTGTAAGTATTTTTTTTTATTACTGTAAAGTTTTGTTTGGTAACTAAATTATTTTTTTAGGCAATTTGTCCAAATGGTTTTCGCATCGGAATGAAATTGGAAGCAGTGGATCGCAAAAATACTACTCTGGTTTGTGTGGCCACCATTGCCGACATGATGGATAACAGAATTTTGGTTCATTTTGATAGTTGGGATGACATCTATGATTATTGGGCCGATCCCACATCGCCTTACATCCATCCTGTGGGTTGGTGTGACCAACATGGTCACAACCTCACCCCTCCTAATAGTAAGCAAATTTTGTGTTAATTAAAAAAACTTTGTTTTCACTTTTTATATGCGTTTAGGAATTTGTTTGTTTGTCTTATGAATGTTCCTAATAAGTTCAATTTTAATGCCGTTTTCTATAAATATTAGATAAATAATCCTTCAGAGCAGATTAAATATTTATCGTCACACTACAACACGATGGGGTATTGCAGTATCGACATACCTTTGAAAAGAATACGTCAATTTGAATACATATTATTGTAATCAATAAAAGTAGTATTGCTTCACTTCAAGATATTATTGTTATTATTTTTTATTATTCAATACTAAGAGTACATATCCTATAAATTTTATAAGTAACAAATTACAACTAAATAAAGTTAGTATATGCAGGATGACCAGGAATCGAACCTCAGTTTTACATTCCATAGCCTGGTGGTGTGTGCTTTACACTTAGCCAGATATACTTAATGCAGAATTGGATATGCAATACTGCATCCATTATATCTGCCTGCAGGGTACTTCAAACCCCCTGGTCTATAAATTTTGAGCTATGAGGCTTCTTTAATTATTCTCACTTCATCAAGGTCGTTTCCCACTTGCTCCTTGTTGTTTGCAAAAAATTGGGTGGGTGAATTTAAATTAAATTATGCAAAATTTTCTATTATAGCAACTAAAACTGTAACATCATAACAACAGTGAAGCAGGTATGCCGAAATCTTCAATTCGCTTGTGATAAAAAAAAAATTGCATAGTCTGGGGGTATGAAATACTTCTCCAGTGCCCCAGTATGGTAGACACGACATTAAATTTTTAAAAAGTATGCAGAAGTTTTTTAATTCCACTTTGGTTTTCTTGGGAATGATGATAAATACTGCATCCACGATATCTGATTGGAGAATAGACCCCCGATTTTTCTTTTTATGTCTTTTACTTTATGTTGTTGACAGATCCTGCAGTTTATTTATCCTATTCTTGTAGTACTCCCCATCCTCTAATTTTAGTTTTCAGAACCATGCAAGATTTGCAGTCGTTCATTTCTGGTGTTGCAATTTATGTTTTGCATTGTTTTATAAAGTTTTTCTATTGATCACAGGATATTGAGAGTTAAATTTACAAATTTTATTTTTACAATTTCATATCTTGGTTCTAAAATTATTTAAAACTGCGAAGTTATTCAAATGAGTCTTACGTTGCAATATTAGCTGTTTCTACAGCAGTTCAAACCGTTCCGAAAGTGTCATACGCAAGTGCAAGTTAAAACTAGCAAGCTTTAATAGCAATTTCATAGTATAATGGAAACAAAGCTAATAACTATCTCCCCCCTCCCTTTATTACATATCCTACAAAAAATTCGGAAAAGCATATACAATATTTCTCTTAAATACTTTAGGAATCAATGCTTTAGGTGTGGAAGACATGCAAAGTAGTACATTGTTAACTTCTTTGTTATCTACAACTTTTATTTATAAAAAATGTCTGTCATGCTTAAACTATTGAAGATAAATAATTCTCTTCCTGTAATGCTGTAAGGAATTTCATGTTTGTCTACCTATTTATTATCTGCGCTACATTTTTTTTTCAATACCACGAACATTTTATTGATTCAAAGATTTAAATAAGGAAGGCAATAAATATTATATTTCAACTATCTTAAGAACCATGATTTTTTAAATTATCAAATATTAATGTATTATTTTAGATTGATCAAACGAAAATAGAGTGTGACTTTCCGCCCTGATAACATAAATTTCTATTGTTTAAAATAAGCAAATTTGCAATACATTTTTTTTTCAAATATAGAACATATTAAGAGGTTCATGTATTTCCCCTTTTTTTAAGAACTCGAAAAAATTTTGAAGTTTAAAATTTAAAAACAATTTTTTCTAGAATATCCCAATCCGGAGTCCTTCACGTGGGAGAAGTACCTTAAAGAATCTAAATCGGTAGCCGCACCTGTGCGTGCATTTAAACAAAGACCAAGCTATGGCTTTAAGAAGGGAATGCGTTTGGAGTGTGTAGATAGGAAGGTACCACAATTCATTCGTGTTGCTACAATTCAAGAAGTGAAAGAGCACCAATTATGGATCAAATTTGACGGTTGGAGGGACCGTTACAATTGTTGGTATGACACTGACAGCCCTGACATTCATCCGGTTGGTTGGTGTCAGAAAACTGGACATCCCATTGAACCACCTTTAAGTAAGTCACATTTTTACTTTCAAGTTTTTTTAATAAAATTACTTATTTAGCTCCAGAAGATATTTATGATTTTTTGGAGTGTCCAACTGTTGGATGTCGCGGTCAAGGAAATATTAAAGGTTTACAATATCCCACTCATTCGACCGTCAAGGAATGTCCATATGCTGATGAAAATATGTCTTTGGAACGCACCCTACCTGATCGATTGTTAAGTCCAGATAGACAGTTGGAGGCGGTGGTGCCTGTTTCAAGAGAGCCCAAGGAAGGAAAAGTGTAAGTTTTTAAAAATAATTAAATAATATGTTTTTGGTCCTATTATTTTACTCCTTGTACCTGAATGAATTTTATAGAAGATTAATTGCTTTCTTGATATCAACCGGTGTGTAACTCAGGCTGGGAAAGTTAAAACTTTTACACCAAGAACCTTTAGTTTTTAGTAACTTTATTTTTGAATTGTTGATCTTTAATTGGACAAAATTTATATAGGTATCATTTCTATGTGCAAGGCAATTTATTTTCTTCAACGGCTTTTTTTACTAAGGGTTGTTTTTTTGAAAATTTCTTGTAGAATCAGATTAATTGATGATTAAGTTTGGGAGGCGGTAAGGATAATAGGATTGATATAGAATTTTAAATTTTTGGAAAATAGTAGACCCGAAGAATATATACTGTTAGTGGAACAAGAAGCTGCATTCCATGATTTTAGCTTCTAGGAAAGCTTCTAAAAGTGATAAAATATGATAAATTTTAACACTTTTTTCCCCCTGCAATTATACGCTCCATTATCCAATGTAAATGAATACAGGCTCCATTTAGATGTACTCTTACATTACAATTAATTGTATAGCTCTTGTATGAAAGAGAAGTGCATGTGAATGACGGCCAGATGTACTCGACGTAGTAGCTTGTGGCACGTATTGCGTTACATGTCTTTGCATCCCCCCCTCCCATAATACATAATAGTATTTCAAATTTCATAACTTTCTATAAAGGCTACATACTTCTATGTGATGCCACATTTTTCGAAACTCGTTTTCCATCAACCATCATTACTAAGAACTGGTCTCTTCCATATATGACTCTTAGATGTCCACTAAAAATATCCACAAGAGCTAAAATTAAAGTTCTCATTTTTAAGAAGACCACCCCCAACCATTATTTAATAGGTTAACGTAAAATAACAATTTCTAAATGAACAATCAATGGTGTAGATACTGTGAAAACATTTATACTTTGTGGTAAGTATAAATACTACTTGTAATTTGGCAACAAAAATGAATTGTTTCCAATAGTGACAGCGCAACTTCCTTTGATTTTTCAGGTTTAAGCAAGTAAGAAATAGCCATATATTCATAATTTAACTCATCTTCTTTCTCATTTTCTTTTGCAAAATAATAACGATTCTTTTCCAAAATTTTTGGCAGTTGAAGATTTCTGATCTGGAGTTTGAGGAAAGCAATAAAGGAGGTAGAAGAGGATCGAAAATTATCGGAACGAGTGCTTGGTGGTGACTGATTAAAAATTTCCATTTTATCCTTCCATTTCCTTCTCGTTTCTTTGCAGTCCTTGCTTAAATATCTCATTTTTATTTGATTTTTAGTAAACAAAAAGTTGGGCGGCCACCAAAAATAGTACAAAAATTGGAACCAGAACCAGAACTTAAACCTGACCCCATCGAAGAAGAAGAAGAAAAGGAAGAAATAGAAGAAATCAAATCTTTGAAAAGGAAATCGCCGGAACCGTTAGAAGACAATTTTAACAAGAGAGAATGTAAAGAGGAACCATTTCCACTCACAAACGGTTACGATGGTTCGTATACAGAACAAATCTGGGATAAGCATTCAAAGTGTTTAAAAAGTAGTGTAAAAAGACAAAAGAAAAGTCCTCGATTGTGGACGGTGGAAGAAGTAGTTCAATACGTCAATACTTTACCTTACATCAAACACCACAGTGCTTTATTCAGACATAACAAAATAGACGGAGAAGCTTTTTTGACACTCAATCAAAGAGACCTCATAGATATTTTAAAAATTAAATTAGGCCCCGCAATTAAATTGTACAGTGTTATTGTGTTATTAAGAAGAATCGTCTTCAGATAGTGGTGTTAGACTTACCCGATGGCTTTAATTACTACCAACAATGGTTTAGTTAAAATTTTTCTATTACAAGCAAAAGATTTTGTGATTGCTTTGTTTTTGTGTTCCATCAAGAGAAACTTAAAACGAGTCTGACTTAGCCAAACTTGAAGACTGCACGTGTTTGACTTTCGTTTAAGTTATTGAATCTATTTTTTTAAGAAAAATATATATGAAATTGTAAAATGTTAGCTTAACTTCTAAATCATTTAAATGTTAATTGTTATTATGTATATATTTACACCACCACGAGTATCACAGCATTTTGATAAAATGAATATTGGTTCAATCAATATCGTGGGAGATTGTTTTCTTAAAATAGTTGATTTTATGCTGTTATTTTAATCTTAAGTTATTTATGATGCCTGCTTTACATTTCTTTCATTTACATTATGTTTTTAAATTGTCAAAAATATTTTATTTATATTAGTTAACAGCTTAATACGTTTACTCATATCAAGTTTTTTCGAACCTTATTTATTTTAATAAAAATTTGTACCAAATTTTAATGCTGTTACCAATTCCAACCTTAATTTAACTAGTGGGCAACTTTCTTCTCAATAAAAACTACCCTTTTTAAAAAAATTACTATTAATGAGACCAACTAACAGCGATCAGAATAAAAATACAAACACTTTACTGCTAAAATAATTTTTTGTTCAAAAATAATCGGACATAAGCCTTTTGGGGAGGGGGGGGTTAGACACGTTGACCAGTCGAGATGTCTAATTTTTTGGTAAAATTAATGTCGAGCATTTGGGTCTTAAATCTCGATGAGCTTAAATTTAGTAATGGTAAATTTTTAAAGAATTCTTAACAATTGTATGATTCGAAATACTATAAATAACAGAAGATTGTATTGTAAACGTAATTAAGGGGAAGGGTTCTTAATCAAAATTAAGATTTATTTTGATTCAAATTGTTTTAATAATTATTAATTATAATTGAGAGTTCATTGATTTCTTTACTTCTTTTTTTATATTGTAATGTAAACCTACTTAAACAAAATTAGTTTTCCTCTCTTCTGAAAAAATCCTATGTAAACCTGTGACCGCAACCATTGCATGGTGGTCTTAAATTCTAAAACACTGAACAAAACCTTGGAAATGGGAATTTGGTTCTAGAAATGTTTTAGTTGGGATTTTTGAATTAAAATTTGACCTTGGTCGTGATTAGTTAATTTTATATAGAAGACGTGAGGTTAACGAAGACGGTGTAGACTTGCGACATGGATGTATAATGTATAAAAAGGTGCGCTTATATCGCTTATTTTGACATATTACGAGACTGAGATAGTATAACAACTTATTGCACATGATAAAAATTTAGCAGTGGCGCACAGTGCACATTTTTGCACCTTGAAGAAAATACGTCATATGTATTCATATTCACCTGTAGCCTTTTAAAGGCGCAACGACGATATGCAAAAATGTGCACTGCGTTCCGTGACTATGCCATTACGATATTTGCATCATGTGCGATAAGTTGTTTTCTATGTCTGACAGGACTTCTCTTACGCACATGCCAAAATTTTCGGAACATTTATATGCGTTATAAACATAGCTCGTCAGTTCACATCTTTAACTATACATCCGTGGTCTGCGATATAAATTCATGCAAAACAGTAGAATGATACATTAGCCGATATCGCGCCTTCTGCATAGAATACAAATGCAGGTAGCAGTCTGTAACATTGACCGCATAAACCTTACCTTTGGATATGTAATATGAAGGATGTCACTTTTTGATTCTAAATTTGAAAACTTTGATTTTCGTGAATTTGTCATAATTATTGTAAGCAATTGGTGCATGTGTGCCAAGAAACTGATGTTGTCCAAATTTGCAATGACACATTTTAATGTACTTCAACTACTATTACATTGTCCCAACAAAAATAGTCCAATGAAGGAATAATAATAAAGTTTAGATTTTAAATATTTGGAAAGCAGTTTCCTGAACTCAATCGTCACTGAATCCCTCGGCAATGGTAAGGTATCTGGTGAATTTTGAGGTTCATTTCAAAAACAATTGAACACACTTTTAATCAAATAAAATTGAGAGTTTTATTACAACTTTCATTAAAAAAGTATTTGCCATTAATTATTATCAAATATTTTGGTGAATTTTTTAAACTTATTTTAATAAATTCAAAAATAAAACAAAAATGAGGAAGCAGTATATAAAATAATACTTTTAAAATATTAAAACATCACATTTGCCACAAATAAATAACAATTTCTCTATATAGATAAAAATTTGAGCGCTTTGAAATAAAATAAAAATTAACCATCTGTGTGGTGTTGTGCTTTCGTCATTCTCTTCGGTCCTCTCCCAGGAGGTCCTTTTGGCTTGGCAAATTTGGGCCGATGCAAGTTTTTAGTTGGATGAATCTCTTCATACAAAAACTGTTCCGTTAACTCCGAACCAGAATCAATTTCCAACTGAAAATCTAGTTTTATTATGTTATATTTTTTTTTTAAGTAACATTTTACCTTTTTCGTTATGTCTAAATTTAAATTATTAATCATTTCCGTGAGAGGATT
Organism: Lycocerus yunnanus; assembly: GCA_036346125.1. Lineage (NCBI taxonomy): Eukaryota > Metazoa > Arthropoda > Insecta > Coleoptera > Cantharidae > Lycocerus > Lycocerus yunnanus. The sequence continues at coordinate 3,568,849 of JARFIX010000017.1, forward strand.
CTTGCAACTGGAATATAGCATTCTTTCTTTGATTGAACAGTTGTATCCTGGCATCGAATAAATGAACACTAAAAATTATGTTTTCATTTTATCAGTTATTCCATTCGATAACCAAATCGAGGCCTGCATAGAAATAATCTGGAAATGCAATGTCGTCCACGAGGGGCAAAAAAGCCTTTAGTTTCAAAAAGTTTAATTTTGCTCCTACTATTTTGGGCATAAAATGTATAGAAAACAGCCAACCCTTGGTGATATTTAAAACTTTTTTAAAGATCTTCCCAATCCAAACTGATTGTACTTTTTGCCAATGTTAAACTAAAAGGTTTACGCAAAGAAATTGCATTTCTGAATTATTTCTATACAAAAATGCCTATTAGCTGGGAGTTAAGCTTACACGCATCAACACCCATTTTGATATAGTAAGATATGTAAGCCCCTCTGTGCATGGACTAAATATACCTGCTTTGAAACTTACCAAAACTTTCCAAGTAGTCACCTTCGTGTGTATGCTTAAATTTGTATAAATGATAGCGTGCGTTATTTTCTGGAATTTTAGAGGGTAATTTTTTGGAGAGGTAAATTTTCTGCACAAACCAAGTAAATCTTTTCTTCCTCGGTATCTGCAAAACAAATATTAGCAAATGATGTGGTGTGTTGGACTTGTATCAAAAATTTACCTATTGCAAATTGTAGATAGTCGTATGAACCACGTTCCATATCACGAATTGCTTGACCTGCACTATCAGTGATCGGGAACGATAATCCACTTACTTGATGTTTGGTGTTTAGGCTGTATTCGGTGTGCACTTCAGTTCTTTTTATCTCCTGTAGCTCTTCCTCTCGGCTCGTTAAAGGTGCAGGTGAAACCAAGTCCTGCTTGTATTTTTTGTATCCTTCCAGTGTTACGTCATTCTACAAAATCTACAACTGTAAATATATCACCAATGTAAGTCGTTTCACTTAATACCAAAACATTGCCGTGAATTTCTTCTTTGATATGTGAATTACCAAATTCTTGCTTTAAGGTTGCTTTAGTAGAAGCATACAGCATTTTCTCTCGGATCGGAGACGTATCGGGCGACCAACTGATAAATAACCATTCGAAACCCAACGAATTCTTCGTGTCTAATCTATACAGAACATAACAGGGTTGGTTTTCGTTACACAAAGGAACAACCAACTTATCGAAACTGTGATCCCAAGCATAGTCTTTTAAATTTACAACCGATTTTGTAAGTTCGAGTTGTTCTACAAACAAAAGAATGAGGTTAACGTATTCGACAAAATTAGCAGATCCGTACCGTTAGCTATCGAAACCTTTACGGCTCTAATTGAACCTTCACGACATTTTCCAAAAATTTCTTTTAGTTTGTCGTTGGCTAAAAAATAAATGTGACCGTTATGTGATACTTAAAAATAGGAAAAGATAGCTACCCCGAATTCCAGTTTGGTGGGACATATTAAAAAATTGTAATTTAAGATAACTTAATTTAAAAAAACCAAATTAACTACAAAGATAATGAACACAGCAAACTCCCATATCTCAGTTTTGACGTTCGCGTACGTCACAACTTTTGGCAATTTTGACAACCAATAACGTCGCTCGTGACGGTGCGGGAAAGTTTAAATTACTTTTGTTTGATAAAACTGGAAGACTTTCTGCAGAGGGAACCGTTTCACAAAAATAAACAAGTTAAAATATGTTCTAGATGTAAACCGTTATGTAATGTAATGCGTAATGTAACCACATTTTTCCTGAAAAATGATTTTTTATGAATTTTAAATTATTTTTTATCAATATCGCATATAATATTTCGTTTTCCTTTAACCCTACGCCTAATTATGTGTATAAAGTATGATGGAATCTGACATTGTGCCAAGGAGTTTTCTTTTAGCTTTATCGAAGCTTCTCATATTAGGCATGATCTTGTGCACTGCTGCGAGTGAAGCAGCCCCTTCCCAAGACTCTCGTCAAGCGGGAACTGTACGAGATACGACAGGTTTTTATATACGTCGCCCCCTAAAATATTCTTGGTTTTCACTATAAATGAAATCCGTGCAAATATGCCTTCCTGCAACAGTTACTGCTCTTTAATCACCTCAATTGAGGATAAATAATTACGGCTTTAATTCCTCCGAGGGTGAAACTGTACGAAAAAATAGTGATAATCAAACAATACATTAGGTACTTTAATAGATAATAATGTTTTACTCTCTTCTTATGTATTTAAATGGGTCATTCGTTCGTGTTGACTATTTGAAAATTTTTAATAAAATTAATTTCAAATAGATGAGCACTTAACAACCCACACAAGTAGAAAAATATTTTAAGTTGAAATCTCCAGGTGCAGATGCTTGCTTAAATTAAATTTAGTAAATAAAAAATTTACTTTGATAGTTTGTATAAGAAAACTCACACTAGAGAAAAACCTTTTACATACAACTTTAGGTTTTAAGATCTCATTCGATGAAACAATCAATATTACATTTATTAAGGGATGGGTTAAATTGAAATTAAGAATTTTAATAAACTCAATTATTTTAATAGAAACTTTATAATCTAACTTTTTTTATCATCAAATTTTATAGAATCTAAACTTTCGAGATTTTCTTTTGCATTGCGTTCTTTCAATAATATAATATCTTCTCTTGCTTTGTGTTCATCCATGCCTTTATTCCACTTTTCTTTTCGTTTAGAAATCCAATTATAATTCCAATATCTTACTTCTTCCATGGTCCTGCCAGTTGCCGACAGATAAGAGTATTGCATAAATCCAGCAAAAGTTCCTAACGCCATTCCTAAACCACCTCCCACTAGCATAGCCACAGGTCCTAATTTAAATTTATAAGTAGCACCGGCAGCAAATCCAGCAATCGTATGTTCCAAAACCCCACTTTTACCACGATAAACTGATATTGAAGTTGATAAGGCTCTAAAATATACCATACAAGATAAAGTAAATTTTTCTGGCATTACTTACGCGTAAGTGGTTGAAAAAAATGTTAACCTCCAAGCCCACATAAATCCACCTTTCGCAAAACTAAGTGCAATTTTATCTTGTAATTTCCTCTAAAATAAAATCATTAATTTGTAAAATCTAAAAACAAACACAAAATTACCTTTGCTTCAAAGTGATTTTTGAAAGCAGTTGCTTGGTTGTTATTGATAAATTCAACATACGCCTCACGACTGTACGTAATACCCCCGTAAAGTAATCCAACCACCGAACTCATACAAGCAACTTGAACTATTCCACTTAGTTCTGGTGTGAGACGACCAAAATCGCTAAAAACTTTATTAGTAAAGAACATGAAAGCTACAGTTTGTGATGTTAAATTTTTACTCCTTTCGTAAAACAGATTGCAGTCGATCCCATCCCGTCTCTTGTTGCAACACCGCATTCATCTCTTGAACTGCGTTTGAGTCTTGTGCTACATTATCGTATGTTTTGCTAATAATTGGTAGAGTAAACGATGGTAAAAGCACGACGTTTTTTAATCTTCCGAACATTTTTGTTTACACTTTGATTATGTAAAACAATTTTGAGGTTATGTCCACAGGACCGTACTTAAATTTAATGGGCGACGAGTGCCAGAGATTGTCGATATCAGAATTTGTTTTGATTTTAGAATATTGAATCCTTTTATATTCCAAGGTTTTCATGTACTGTAGTCGCTGACTTCTTAAATAAAAGTTTAATAAATATTTATTTAAAAACGACGACTGGTGATATACAAGTGTACCACTTATCGGCATGTTCCAGAGCAAGGGTCGGCAATCTTTTAGCTGTGGTGGGCCAAACGTAATGAAAAGCTAGTGTACGTAAATAAAAATGCTAAATTTTCCAATGTAGAATAGTGTAAGAACTCCACCACGTGCCATAGGTTGCCGACGCCTGTTCTAAAGGTTGGCAAAATAAATTGCCTAGCCCTTTTATCGTACACTGCTCGACATAAGCTTTCACCTATAAATTAAAAGGTACTAAGCATATTTCCTAGAAAAATAACATATTCTTGGTGTTTTTAAGGTCATTCAAAACTTCCAGTTAAAAAGGGTATTCTCGGGATATTTAGGATGACGATTAAATTGAGAAAGGAACAATAAAACAAAATAAAATTTATCGCATGTTAATTTATACCTATTTAACTATTCTATAAAAATAGAAACCTTTTGTTTTACAAAAACCAGAACAATCAACAATGGCAGAAAATTTTTTAATCTATAACTAGGGAAGCTGTCGCAATTTCTCATTTAATGTATCACATATCTAAAAATTGTGCGTGCTCTGTAACACTGTCAGCAACGATTTAAAAAATAGCGTGTCAAAAAAGTCGCAACTAAATTACGTTAGGAGTTCTTCGTTCTACGAAATTCTTTATGGTAATCAAAAAAGCATTCTTGATGTGTCCACAGTTCGTTTCTGTTGTTAAATCTAGGTAGGTCTGCAAAGGTTGATAGAATTCTAAGTTGATGTTTCCACCCAACTGAAACTAAACAAAACATTTCAGATGTAAAATATTATTTGAAAAAACCGAAAAATCATAAAGCTAGTGCTATCTGTTGTGTTTAAATATTTATGTATTTCAAATATACTATTTAAGACTTACTTCCTCAAAAGCCTTATAAATGTATTGGAAAACAGGCTGCTTTCCTGAATGAAAGAAACTTCTAGAACCGTGCAATATCGCGACGCCCTCCTTTTCTGCAGTCTTGCAAACGCTAGTGTACATACAATGGTCTGGACGGAAGTTATAACGACACGAATATATGTATAGTTTATCTAGAAAACAATAAAAAAATGTAAAACTTGAAAATTAATTATATTCGTTTTTACAAATACCTGGATGATAATGGAAAATTATGTTAATAATGTCTTGGTCACCCCAAGTTATTTTTAGTTTGTACCTCTTGTAGATGGGAATTACGTATTCCACCCATAAAAAGTCTCTCATCCTCGTCAAATTCATCAACATAACACCAGAGTTCACACCTGTAGGTTAAAAAAATTATCTTTGTTCTATATGGGCTGCTAAACCCTCTCTTACCCAGTTTCCCATAGTATGGGTGCATTGCAAAACGGTTATACCATCCCACATTAGGATACTCGTGTTCCGGAGCAAGTGCTGCCATTTGACTAGAATTCATACTCTTAAAATAACTCCAAATTTCTTCTACGGGGCTCAAAAATAACGTGTCGGTATCGACGTACAAAATTGAGTCAACGTCATGAAGTACTGACTGAAAAAAAAAAAAATTAAAAATGAATAATAAAGATTATTTATTGAAATTATAAAAAATGCCTTCAAAACTAAAAACCAAAATAATTTTTCCACCATTTTCAAAATTACATTTACAAAAAAGGTAGGTAGGCCAGATTGTTAGTCCATCAGAAATTTCTTGGTAGGATCAATAATTATAATAATTCCATAATTGGGTGTAACAGCCCTAATGGGTCAGAAGTGAGAATTTTTTGTCGGACAAACAATTGATTATGTTGTGAATTGACATTAACTCTTCAAACTGACAGTTTATACAAGAAGTTGGTGGGGTTCCACTCTAGCTCTCCCCAGTCCCCGTTCCAATTTAGAGAAAAATAGGTACTATGGATATTTCAGACATTTGACTATAATTTTCACTTTTCAGATCATTTGACTAATTAAAACACTTAAAAAGTGAACATCAAGAATAGCGTTTGCAAAAGACAGAAGATGTTTTGTTTTTTGTCGATAATGCCATTTATTTATGGCGGAAGAAGAAAAAATACGTATAAATTTGTTAAAATATCTGATTTTAAATACGACTTAAATATCAATTTACAATACTTTAATTCATGTATGCCAAATTTTGAAGCTATTGCTCATCTAGAAGTGTTTGAAAAATCGATTGTAAGATATCATTTAATATAAAAATTATACTTACAGGTAAAAAGAGCCTCTGAGAAGCGCAAGGCTTGAATAATTTCTGCCACTCTTCAGGATTTTCGGTTGGAAACGTCAAAGGAATAACTTTAAAGGAAAATTTATCTTCGGTCATAGTCTTCCATTCTTGTAACTGTAAGAAAGATAGGGTGAGTGGCGACAAATCTAAGGCAGTTAAACAAACCTTTTCGTTAAAACTTTGTATTAAAGCATCTTCGGTGACGACAACAAAATGTAAGCTACTTTTACTAAACATAATAGCGGACTTTAACATGGTCAACGTTTCGTGTAACCTATCACCACAAGCAACAACAGCAACAACCATATCATTTCTAGAAACACAGCCCACATTAAACAAACATACATACCGAAGTTTCACAACAAAAGCACTTACTTGTTTTGATACACCACTTCTGGCGTCGGTACATAATTGGACGTACTTTCGTAACCAAAATCATATTTACCCGTAAAATCGAAAATATGGTTTCTGTAATAATACAAAATTGTGAGGATTATTGCGAAGGCAACGCATAGGCGTTTCGGCGTTAGGATTTTCATTTTAACGTAAAATTAAACTGTGCATGCGAACATTGTGGGTGTTAAATACACTTTGGGTGTAATTTTAATTCACATTTTTGATCGCAACACCTCTGAAAAACAACTTTCGTTCAAAATATTCGTAAATGTCGATTAAATTTGTGTTTATGACAGTCGGCGGTGCCAACATTATTTATAAATTGTAATACCAAACGTTAGGTGTCGGTATGTTTCACTTAAAAAAAACGCTGTTCGCGGCGTTTGTCATCTTCGTCATCTTTGTGTGTCTTTACAAGTTAGTGCAATCATTTTATATGTTTTTGCGTTTAAATTAATTAAATTGTGAATTTCTTTCAGTTTACCTTCATAATAAATGAAAAATGGTACAACAGGGAGGGCAGAGAATTTGGGACTCACTGAATTTGGATAGCAGCAATTGAAAAGTTTAGCCGAGATGCAGAATCGATAGAGCCTTGCTGCATTTGAAAAAGACAGGTTAGCTAAATTGAAATCATATTTCATCGTTGTAGTATTAGCAGAAATCACAGTTTCAAAATTATTAATTTTTTTTGTATGATTTTGAATGTTCAAAATGAAACGATGAATCATACATTTGTTATCAAAATTTTGTTGTATCTTGCAAAGTACATACATATTTTAATGTTGACGGTTATATCTAAATTTATGCCTGTACTTATGTCATGAATCATGTACTTATGGATTATGAGTCGATGCTCAGCTCAAGCAATGTTTGAGAACGTCTCAAATACAAAATCGACTATTTTGAATGCAGTTATAATTTATCATACTTTTTTATTATTTGAGCTTGCAGTATTGTTTTCTATGCAGTTTCTTACAATTTTGCTAAAAAAAAATCAATATTGCTTTTAGTAAGAGGAACAGGCTTATTTCACATTTTTCTATATCGTAGGGTCAGTGCAAGAACTAGATAACTTGAAATTTTTGAGATATCCACTTTATTGAATTCGTTGAGAAGCGGACATAATTTTGTAGTTGGTGGGTGTTTAATAGCGTAATGCCTCTGCCTTTGACTTGCTGATCTCTCTGCATTCACCTTTGAATCATTCTTTTTTTGTCTTCCATTGCTTTTCTTAATGTATCCTCATAGTGTTTTCTTATTCTTTCACTCAATAGTCTTATCTGTTACCAATTTTTTGTTAATTGCGTTGGTTTTGTATTCTTGGACTGGGCTGAGTCTTATTTCTGTCACTGCTAAGTAGTGGTTGGTGTCAGCATTTGCTCCCCTATAGGATCTTACATCTTTAACTATGTTTTTTTCTTCTCTTCGTGATCATGACGTGGTCTATCTGGTTTCCGTCACCGTTCCCGCCGCTGGCTACGTCAGGTCACCTTGTGTATCTTTTTGTGCTTATATCTTGTGCTGCTGATGTCCACGTTTGTCACAGCAGCCAAATTACTTAGTCTGTGTCCATTGTTGTTTATAACTTGTTTCTTTACCTGCCACTTCATTATTATATTCCTCTCTCCCCACTTTAACATTGAAATCACCCATAATTACGAGAACATCTCTTTTATTAATTCCTTCAGTTAGCTCTTCCAATTTGCAGTAGAAGTCTTTTTTATCCACACAAATTTTTAAAATCTGAGTTATGGAGCTTGAAATCCACTTTGTTATTACAATAGGGACCACAAAACAAATAACCGTAAATGGGACATCGTGTATCTATTTAAAAATAGATGAAGAAATTGTTTCTAAGCTTTGGTATTTTTATTTTAAATGAAAGATAAACTAAATGTTTCTATTAATTCAAATAATTTTTATTTTTCTAGGTTTAGAAGATTGCCCAAACATATGGTCCATACTTCACAGGCTAGCGAGGATCGACATGGAAATTTAAAAATGTAGGACTTCTTATACAATATAAAGAAGCAAACGTGATGCAAATTCCATGAACATAATTATTTAGATTGGATTTGAAGTGTGGTAACGTTTTGATGAGAAATAGCTGGATATACATTAAGAGGTTTGTTAAGTACGTTTTTTAATCATTGGTTAACAATAAATAAAATGCAACATGTTCGTAAATGTTTGTATTGTAGTATTAAAATTGTTTATTTAGGTGCTGTCATCGAACGACAAATCTTGGAAATTAAAGTAGATTCCTACTTACCGGCCGTATGCAGATATCTACTTATGTCGGTAAAACAGGAATCTACTTTTGCGCAGTAAATTTAGCTTTTAGTTTCAATATTTGTCGGTAGATGGCGTGGCCGGTTTATTGTTTACTAACTGTCAAATCGAAATGTAAATATTATAATAATAATCTTTTCTGTGATTATAATAAAGTTAATTAATATTTAGTAAACGGTTTGTATTTGTTTTTCACTAAAATTAATTATTGTAGACTTGATGAAAATCCTTATAATTTTTTATTTCTTACAGTATTCAAAATGCGAGGTTATAAGTCATATTTTATGGTTCTTACTTGATCAAGTACAAAGGAAGGGTGCAAAAGTTGGTGCCTAGCAGCAATTCGAACAATTATCAAAATGAAAGGAATACCTTGAATGAAATCGCGTGAAAGGTTGGTTGACTTTTTTTTATTTCTTATGCCCGGTTTCACAAACATTTAAACTGTGATTAATTTATTTAAGCTGAAATCTTAGTTTAAATGTTTGTGAAACCGGGCATAAATGTTAACTTAGTTATCAGCAGGTGATAATACTCTGACAATAATTTATGCAATTACTGTACAAATACCAGGGTAGTTACCTCAAATAATTATCTAGCTTGTCGTAATAGTTATTTTCCAAAAATCGTCAGCAAATCGATACTTCCTTGCTTATGTACACGCAGGGAAATTGAACATTACTGACTAGTCCGGTAATAATTAGTAATTGTAACAAAATGAAAGACATAAATACAAAGAAAAATTTATTAATTATTACCGGACTAGTCAGTAATGTTCAATTTCCCTGCGTGTACATAAGCAAGGAAGTATCGATTTGCTGACGATTTTCGGAAAAACAAATTAATAATAAGATTTAAATTTTGTTATCAAATACTTTTGTCTTGAGCCATTCGGTGACATATCACTGTTTTGACAGTACTAGTATAATGCAATAAATTTTAATTCAGTATGCAGGGTTGTCATCGGGCATTTTTTTTCATATTTCTAAGGTGAATCATTATTTTGAACAGAGTTAAAACATTTGAGGGTCACTGCTTTGCTCACACTAGTTTTATCTCTATCTATGAAAAAGTGCTGACTTTTGAGAGGATTTCTTTCATGAAAAATTTTTAAACCAATCCTGTCAGGCTTAGGTAATTTTTTGTACCTATGAAAATCAAGTTTTATTTTAGCAACGCCTTTCAAATAAAATTTTAAATTTTCATTGTTTCTAATTAAAAAGTAAAGTTTAAGGGCACTTAAGTTTTTAAAAGTGGTGACCAAAATTGAAGCATTAAAAAGTTACCTTTAAGGCTTTAATTACGGCTGTCTTTAATAGACAACAAAGCAAAACTTTCGTGGTTCACAGATGTTGTCCATAAACGATTTAATGAATTTGCTGGAAAAGGGTGTCACTTATTGTTGATTGTATTTATTATTGTAAGATTTGTTATCCTGCATTTCCGTTACTATTGCAGTACTATTTAAAAGTTACTATTTTCCGTTACTATTTTAAAGGTGGGAGTAAAGTTCTTGATTTTCATTAATTAGTTTAAACTATTGAAATTTTGTCAGTATTTTGAAATTTTACAAGCATAACGAATTTGTTAGGATAACATAACAGTTACAGAATATGGGTTTATTTTCATAAACTTTTGTTTAAAATTAAATTTTCCCATAATCTTTGATGTATTAAAAATTATTATTGGCTAGAATCAGGGGTATTCCTTTTACTATAACTTTCCAATAACGATTTTACATTTTATGAGCCTTGAGGTATATTCCGTTTAAGTGCTGAGATGTCAACAGCTTGCAAATTTTTTTTTTGATTATGTATGTACTATTTTAGTTCTTCAAAAAAACTATGAATTTGCATTTGTTAGGAACCTGGGCCCTATTTTACCAACTACTTTTCACTTTGTAGCTTTACCGTATTTTTTACTGCATCATTTTGGCAATCCTTGCTTTATTTTTTCGGTTTTCGATTTTTGTCTCATTTTAATTCTGTCTTTTCAGAATTTATAAAACCAACTTAATGAAAATAATGGCAGGTGTCCTATCAAGGAGAGGTATGGAAATGCAATAATGTAAGATTTCTTATAAATAATCCAAGCTGATATTAATTTCATGAAGATTATCAGATTGGCTTTGAATTTTGGTGACAGTTAGAAGAGCAATGGGTGGATACCAATTGAAAGGTTTGTTAAACATATTTAAATTGTGGTCGCCATCGATTTTTAATAAATTAAATATGAAAATATCATCATCATCATCATCAAACTTCCTGGATTAGGCTAAGCCTGTTAGGCTAATATGAAAATATTAGTTGATGAATTTTAATGTATTTAAATTGCTTATTTGTGTTGCTACCTTGCGACAAAACTAAAAAGTAAAAGTAGATTCCTGTTTGAGACTAATAAGTAGATTTCTACATATAGTCGATAAGTAGGAATCTGTTTATTCGTGAAAAACTTGGATTTTATTTCCAATATTTATCGTTAGATGGCGTAACTATTTTGTAATTTTCTAAATGTCATTCAACTGTGCAGTTGTCAAATAGCAAATCAAAATGAAATATCGTGAAATTGAATTCATTATTATGAACTTGCTGGCAAATTCTTATAATTTTCAATTTGTTATAGTGTTCAAACGGTGAGGTTACAAGCAATGTTACTACGTTTTTTTTGATCGAATGAAAGGGACCAGTGAAAATGTTCCTGTTGGCGGGGTTATTGGAATTACAGCAATTTGAACAATTATCGAGATGAATGACATGCCTATATGGACTGCATCATTGCTGTTTTAAATGAAAGGTTAGTTGAATGAGAAAAATCTCTTTATTCGTAATTTTTAGTTAATAAAGTTAAAATTAAGTTAATTTTTTATTGTGTTAAATTTTTTCTTGCTAAAATTATACTGTACCTGTTAAACTTCAAAACGAGTATTAGAAGTTGGAACATAAGTCAACCACGAGACATTTATACAAATCATTTGATACTATTTATGTGTCGGGTTCAAACGATTTGTTATTATAATTTGTAAAAATTTGTTGAGCTTACCTTCAATTAAACCCCTGTTTAATTTAATTGGCGTACCAACTACAATAGATTGATCGTAACGAACCTTATGATGTAATTTAGGATTTTGAACTGTGCTAGCTGAAAGCACCATACTTTGAACCGAAAAAGCTAGCTTTCTTTTTTGTAGGTGTCGCTCTCAGAAATTTTTTAAGGGTGCAATTTTAATCTAATTAATTCAAGTTAATTTAAAATGTAAAATTTTGAACAATTAAATTTTGTACGATTGTCTAAAATAATACTATAAAAAATGCTACCAATTTTTTTGGCAATGGATTTAATTAAAAAAAGCTGGATTTTTAGTTTTCAATGAATTATGTTGACGGAGTTAGGTTGGCTGAACTCGAGGGTGTTCCGTTTAGGATAATGTAATAATGGGTTTTCATTTTTTTTAACCTTGTCTAAAGCCTTACTTTCGGTATTCGGTTTTAATGTTGAGATACTTGACAACTTGTAAATTTTGTTTTCATTTTTCACAAAAATTTAAGTTTGCACTTGCTATGTAACTTGGTCCATATTTCATCAACTACTTTTCACAGGATATTATGTTACTGTTACTTGACAATATTTTGTACTGCACTTATTGGCTAATCTGCTTTATTTTCCGATCTAATTTTAATTCTCTCAAATACCACATTATGTTTTGGTTACAAAAAATTTATAGTATCTCACATAAATTTATAATTACTTTGTTAACGAACATGTAATGCGAAATTCAAGAAAATTGACATGAGACCAAAAAGTCAAAAATTGACTGCAAAATAAAGCAAGGAAAAATATGCAAACAATTCAGTAGAAAATAATTATTAGAAGGTGAAAAGTAGTTGATGAAACTAATTTGTTTGCTCGATTATTTTTCAATTAAATCATAAGTTTATCATAAATGGAACACCCTGTTATTATGTTAGTGTGATTGAAGTAATATTGCATGTTATCCATATTGAATTCTTATTTACATTATTTATTATACTCCAACGGGTACTTAGTGACATGACGCGAATGCGCTTACGATCCGGCAATTTCTCTAATCTTAGGCCTTGCGACGGAAAAATGATTGGACTCCTCTCTTGCTTTGCGAATCGATTTAGGTAGAACTGTTAATACTTACACCGTTTTTAGCTGATGGGTTGAGTGCGTACCAATTAGTATACTCTGTAACTTGTCCCTTATGAAAGGTAAAGTTTCTTTTCTTGTAAAAATGTGTCTACATCTTTAGTAAGTAAACTAAATTTTACTGTTGTTAAATGATCTTTACGTAAAGAATGAGTTACAGAATACTCACCTTATGTCCGATTTCTTCACTTAGAGTCAGTTGTATAACAATTTGATCCATGGATCAGCGTGATTCGAGGATTAACTTCTGTTATACAACTGGTCCTTAGAGATATCTCTTATGCCCGATTTTTTCACCTAGAGATAATCTTAGATAATCAATCTGTAAGATAAATTAATGAAGTAGCCAATCATATTTCTGATTGTTTTGTTTTGCTGTCCTCTGATTGGTTAGATTATCTAATGCCAGATTTCTTCACCTGGAGATATCTCTTAGATGATCTATCTATAAGATAAATTAACCAAGTAACCAATCGGACAGCAGCAAAGCATCAGAAATATGATTGGATACTTCGTTAATTTATCTTATAGATAAATTATTATCTAAGAGATATCTTTAGATGAAGAAATCGGGCATTAGTACGTACGCACTCTACTTACCAGCTGAAAACATTGTTAGTTACATTCTGCGAAACCAATAATGATCGGTAATTTTCTAAATACTTCCACCGCGTAACGGAAAAACTGTGCATCCCCGATTAGTTATGCATATCGCTTTGGAGATAGGGCACTTGGTTAAACGCGGTTTCGATCCCAAAATGAACCGACAATTTAGGCTCTTCTAACAGAAAATTCGTACGTTTACGCCTAGACATTGCCATTGGTTTCGGGAGCCCGCTGGGTAGTTGGCAAAATCTCACAAACGCGATTTCGTTTCGTAGTACAGGCATTCTACCTTGCAAAAGGCCAGGAAAGTTCTAATTTTGAAAGCTTGTAGAGTCTCATGTTCTGATCATCACATTAAATTTGCGACCGTAAGTGGGCGCCGCCATCTTGCCAAAAAGGTACCGAAAAGGATTTTTTCGTACATATCTTCTTTCCGCTCCCATGTAAGCTGCAAATAGTTATTACAAGAATTGTAGGAAATAAAATTGTCTAAAGCTTTTTTTCTTCCAAATGAATAGTTTATGAGTTACAGCGAAGTAGGGCGGAGCAAAAAGTTGTAGGCAAATGTGTTTCTTACAATTTTTCTAATAACTGTTTTTAACCTCCATAACGGCGGAGAGGAGATATACACGAAAAACTAATTTTAGGTATCATTTTGGCAAGATGGCAGAGCGAGCGGCGCCCGTTCAAGGTCGCAAACTCAGTACGATGATCAGAACATGAGACTCTGCAAGCTTGCCAAATTAGAACTTTCCTCGACCTTTTGCAAGATAAGCAGTAATTTATATCTTCATTGATTGTAAATATCGTCAATTATTCGATAAACTAGGTCCTGTGACGTAAATTCTATAGGTTCACTTTTTGTTGCACCTAGTGGGTTGTGGAGACAACCGGGCAAATCTCACAAGCACGTTATCGATGCCGCAATTACGTTTGGTCACGTAATTCCTGCTTAGATGAACTTCGGTTTGGAGGGCTCACCGGGTACTTGGTTAGGCCACAAAACAAAAAAATCGGGCGAGAGATTCTTGTCCCTTTAGAGAGCCCACCAAATAATGGATTAAATTGTTCAAACGCGATTTCAATCCGGCTATTCCCCGCAAAGTTAGGCCACGTGACGAAAAATCCGTGCGCGTCGGTTTGGGTAGCCCACTGGATGTTTGGTTAAAAATTTCGGAAACGCGATGTCGATGCACTAATTACTGACGAAAAATCCGTTAGTGCCCGCATAGATACGCGCGTCGGTTTTGTTGAGTCCATCAGATACTTCATTAAATTCCACAAACGGAATTTTAATCCGTCTATTCTTTGAAAATTTAGCCGAGTAACTAAATATCCGCAAGTGTCCGCTTAGTTGAGCGCGTTGGTTTTGGGGGTCAATCGATACTTGCTTAAATTTTTCAAATGCGATGGCGATCCATCTCTTCCTCGAAAAGTTTGTTCGCGTTGCGAATTGTCTTTATTTAATGTGTATGATTAATTTGTATTTAAAATTTCAGATGCGGATTCGACATTACATTAGAGGGGCCCATACAACTTACAGAGGACTCAGAAGTTTTGGTTAGAAGAAACAAGGAAATTTTGAATGTTGTATTATATTTTGTGTGTGGTAACTTGATACTAAATTGTATTTTATGTTTGCAAAATAAAAATGTTATGATTAAGCATATTTGAATCATTGAAATGACTAAATACCAACCTTGGTGATGTGTTACTCATCTGTAGTATAAGTTGAAAATGAAATGTGTGGTGGAGCAACATCATATTTGGAACTTGTAAAAATGTTGGTAATAAATTATATAAATGATTTTGAGGTTAGAAATTTAGGAGCGACGATCTTAACTCGCCGGTGGTTTTTTCCCCACCATCCCACCCATTTAAGACACTTACCTAAGTACTTAGTTTCCCACCACCTTTTTCCCCACTACTTACTCGCTGCGCTCGTAAGTACTTAAGAAAGTGTCTATATTAGGGTGGGTGGGTTTGGGCATGAACCCTTGCCGGTTTCACATCGGATTTCTAACCTCAAAATCGCTCCATTTATTACCAAAATTTTTACAAGTTCCAAAATTATACTGTCATTATGATGTTGCTCCACCACACATCATTTTCAACTTCGACGTTATGACAAGGCTATGAGTCAAAGCGAACACTCATAATAAAAAACAGTGTTAGTTATCTTTTACTTTTATTAATGCTATACAATGTATTATTGGACTACACAAATTTAACAACTACAAATATATTACAATATTTTATATGACTGGATCTCGGCGGCACCTCTGCACTTTGGACGGCGCATCGTTCCACGTCACCTGCAAATTAGAAAATATGTTACAATTTTTAAATACATTTTTAAACCATCATTTTAAATTTTTGTCGATACAAAAATTATGAATGCATCCAATTTTAACTTCATTTCTTTGGCAATTGCGAACTAGTCTACGCAACATAAGATCATCCAAGCTGACTAATAAATTAATTGGCGTTTTTATGAGATTTATAAGAATACAACCAAACTCTGTCTGCTCAAGCAAAAACGGGACTTGTGGTTTTGCATAATGCAAACTAACTTTTCGGGTAATTCTCGAATCGAAATTGCGTTTGCGGGATAAAATCCCGCTAGGCTCCCTAAAGCAAGGGGGCGTAGATCTACTTTTTCTCCTCGCAAAGCTCAACTTTTGCGTGAATTACTAAATCGTAATCACGTTTGTGGAACTTAAGTATGTTAGTGTCCGGTGGAGTCCACAAACCGACGAGCGTAACCGTAACCTTTCGGGGAATAGCTGGATCGAAATCACGTTTATGGAATCAATCACCCAGTGGGCTCTCCAAATCGTCGCGCACGGATTTTTGTCACGTTACCTAACTTTTGGAGAAATCACTGAATCAAAATTATTTTTGTGGGATTTCACTACCGACGCGCATATTTTTACGAGAGAACCTATCGATTTTTTGTCAAGTGGCCGAACTTTTCAAGGTATTTCTGGATAGAAATCGCGTTTGCCGGAATTTAAACGAATATAAAGTGAACCTCCTATGGAAGGCCAGGGGTTGCATTTTTTTACCACACGGCTTAACTTTTCGGGTAATTTCTAAACTGAAACCGAGTAGGAATTGCCGAACGTAACCGCGTTCACGGAATGTAATTAAGTGTCCGCAGGGATACCCTAACTAATTCGCGAAGCAAGGCGGGAACATGCAGTTCTTCTGTGAACTTCCCGCCAGGCAATCTGGCGTAGGGCAGCTCCAGATAAAGCAGCCCTCCGTCCTATCCTGCAAAAAACAGCCCGCATCGGAGGACTATCTTCGGAACCTTTTTTTTTACCGAAACAAACCCCGCCTCGGAGGACGGACAAAGGGCTGTTTTTCCCCGAACCCACCATAACTTTTCAGAAAATTTCAGGATCGTAATCGGGTTCGCGGGATGTAACTGATGACCCGCAGGGCTTTCAGTAATATTTCGCACGATAAAACGGGAACCTACAATTTATCCGTCATGCGACCCAACTTTTCCCGAAATTGACCGATCATAATCGCGTTTGTTGAATGCATCCCAAGTGCCCGATGAAATGAACTTAAGGGATGTCCAATAATTACGTGAGCTAAAAAAAGGGGGGGGCAATGAAAATCTCACAACAGATTCACTTAAAAAATTACTGCTCTCCGATGTGGTAAAAATTGCAGGGTAAATCTCACGCGAGGAGGAGGGGGGTCAAAATTTAAAAAAAAAACTGCAAATACACAATTTTGTAGAACATTTTCCTAACCGAAGAGGAACGTACTTCTCTTCTATGTAGTGGTGTGCATACCAAGTGTTATCACACACATAGGGACCTATCGCTTAACGTGAACTCCGAACCACGGAAGTGTAATACATTTAATTTTTCAGAAGGTTCACTAGGTAGATACACTTTTATGATTTTGTCTTCCGAAAGGAAAACGGGTGGAATGTTTAAAAATTTTACACTATTTTATTATTTATTGCACACATGGTATATCATACATCATTAACAATTTAATTACAATGTGACGGCAGTGATTTGAAAAATCTATGGTTTACACTAAAAGCTTCAGATTTTGAAAAATATGGATTTTCAAAAAACTAAAATTTTTACAACGTGAAAGAACTTTGTTTTTATTTTAAACAGAACTCATCAACTACTCGTTCAACAATATTCAGCCTTCATACGCCATTTTATAATGTAAAGATTAAATCTCTCCACTTCTCGCTGTCCAAATTACTCTTTTGCAGTAAAAAATCAGCACCCAATGCATTCGGTCTGCGATTTATTTGTTGTTATCGATGCTAAACACTTCTTTTTTTAATTTAGTTTTATTAAAAAAATATGCATTTTATTAACAGGGATGTTTTTCAAGTACTTTTTTGGGATTCGGATATTTGGTAGGTTGTTAGGGGGGAAGGGTTATTCTTTATGATATTTTTTATTTCCATACCTTAGTCTCTATGACGAAAAGTGTTGAGATCAAATTTTTACAAGCACAGAATGAAAAAAGCACAAGAAAGTTGAATATTGTGTGAAGTAATTTAAGTTATATTAAAAATAAAAAAACAAAAGATATTTACATTTGCAAAAATTCAATTTTTTATAAAAAAAATTATGGTTTTGAGATTCCATGAATTATTGCTGGACGTCAATCTAAGCTATGAATTTTTTCACCTGTTCAATGCAATGCTGTCACATTGTAATAATTAAATTGTTAATAATGTGCAACCTGTAACTTTTTTATAACAAATTCAACTCTCTACAAAATTGTCCATTAGAAATTTTGCAAAATGAACTTTTACTCAAATAATAAAACGCAGTTCTACTAAGAAAATTCAACTCACCTTTATTTAAAAATTACTGGAGGATTCCTGGTGGCATTCCTTTCAGCTGGATAATTGTTCGAATTGTTGTTATACACCGATTTTTGCATTGTTCCGTTTTGAATACTGTAGAAATGAAAAAAAAATTATATGGTTTTTCACCAAGTCTACACAAATTAATTTTAGTTAATTGAAAACAAACATAAATCGTTTAGTCGCACATATTTGTTTATAATTTTTGACAGTAACTGTTTATCGTTATGACAAAAGCAGTAGTGTCATCTGGTGACAAACATTGAAATAAAAACTCCCAATCATAAGTAGATTCCTTTTTTACCGACATAAGTAGATTTCTTCTTTTTACCAACATAAGTAGATTTCTTTTTTTTACCGGCATAAGTAGGAATCTACATACCAATCACAAATAAGAATTATGATTTCCAAAATTTACCGTTAGATGACAGAACTTACATAAACAATTTATTTAAATTATATCGCAAAAATTTCCGAATGTTAGTTTATTTATTAAAAATCTACGATTAAATAATTTTTTTAAATTAAATAATTTACTAGGTACACACCTTTCAATTCTATCCAGCCATTCCTTATCGAAGTGTCACTGCAATTCAAATTCAATTTAACAATGTTGATGGAATTTGCATCACATTTGATTATTTATAATTTGATATTCAACATTTTTATATTTCCATGTCGATCCTCGCTCGTCTAAAGTAACTATTTGTTTGTTGATCTTCTTCTTCTTCTTCTTAGGACTAGGATTTCTTCCGTTTGTCTTGTTTTATTCAAGCGTCGAGGAAAACTGGCTTTGGGCCCATCTCTTGGGCGGTCGTCCCGGTAGTCTCTTGCCCTTCGGCAATCCATCATTACAAATTCTGGCCAGTCTTCCGCTAAAACCTGAAAATTAACATGAGAATTAATCAAAACGTTTAGTTTTTCTTTCAAATTCATTTAAAATAAAAATAAAGCTTTGAGATACTATTTCTTCACCTATACTCTAATAAATGCAGTAAGTCTCATTTACTGTTAATTGTTAAAAGATGACAAAGAAGCCAGTTGTGTAACAGTAGTTAATCCTCGGATGAAGCTGATTCGTGATATTTTTTGTTAGTTTTTCTCACAGTTCAATGTGATCCGAGGATTAACTTCCGTTATACAACTAGCCCTAAAAGTACATTGTGGTTTTCAAATTCCTTATTATTGTATACATAAACTGTAGCTATTAACAACAATTTTTCTCATTGTTAAAGCAAATAAGTTATAAGAGTGAATGCAACGAGTATGTAAAGAACACTTACTTGGCAATACCTGACAAACAAGTTAGTTCAAAAATTACTTTAGTTAATGTACGATTTTACAAAATTAGTTTCTAATTTGGCAAGTAAAAATAAAACTAAAAATAATACAAAATCATCCAATTTAAATTTTTGGTGTTTAACCACTTAACTGTCTAATTTTGATTAGGAGAATACACTCCCAACAAGTCGAAACAAGATTTGGTTCCTCAGTATATGAAGAAAAAGTCTGTACCGAGTCACGCTCGAGAAAACTGTCAAGTGGTTAATGTGTGTATTGCGGTGTATCAATATAAAATTAGCCGTTCTGTAGACTAAATTTAGATGCATATAAAAATATGTATCTCGCAATAAACTACAAAATGTAGTTGGCTAATGTTATGATTCATCAGCATTCATTTTAAACTTGTAAAATTCTATAACTAAATTAATGTTTGTGCTAGGTGACTACTGTAGAACAAGGATTATTTAATAATTATTGTAGCTAACCTGTCATATTTACAAATACAGCACAGCTCTATCGATTCAGCATCTCGGCCAACTTCCTTGTTGCTATCAAAATTCTTTCAACTGTTGCACTATTCCATTTATTATGAAGGTAAACTAAAAGATTGTTTATAATTTACTTAATTTAAAAGTAAAAACACATAAATTGCTTACATTTTTATTGACAAACACACTGAACGTCATACATGGTAAATATAAATTTAAAAGTGAAATATAGCGACATCTATCAGTTTCTAACCAAAGCTCAAATTATCTTGGTAACTTACCTTAGAGCCGCTAGATGGAGGTTTAAGTTTACGCAGCAAAAATAGTATTTTTAATTTAAATTATACATATTTTCAATATTTTATCTTACATAAGATTGATAATATCCTCTCCGCTTCCTTTGTCAGCAAAAGCCAGATAAAATTAAAGCCCCCCCTGTCTCCTAAGCTTGCTTACGTAATTTTAAAAAGGCCTCTTATTTTCTTACAGATTTTGGATTAAAAATTGTAATGGATATAATTTTTTTGAAAATTTAAAATATTTTTATTGAAATCTTGAAATGCACGGAATGAACAAATTAAATTTCTTTTTATTGATAGAATTATTTACCTTTTTTTGTTGCATTGTTCTTCTCTCCCAGTAAGCGGAAAAACGCTTGTCGCAATTATTTACCTGGTACCGGCTCTGCTTGCAGCGAACTAACTGCAGCGTCCGATAGCTTTCGAGGAAATGTTTTATGTTCAAAATATCGATAAATAAATAAAAGTAGGCATTTATTTTGTACGTACATATAAATTATTTGTACAATACGTTGTAACAAAAATGCATTAATAGTCTGAATAAATAATAAATGAAGAAATAAAACAATAATAGGATAGGACACATTATACACGTTAAAATTTATATGGAAAATTCATAATATGAGATGTAAACATAAGAGAAAGCTTAATAAAAATTTTAATTGAGACTTGAATATTTTTTCTCAATTACTTGGCACAATAATATTTTGCTACATTATAAAATAAAATTCAATAAAAGTTTAGCAAGTCTTAACAAAATTTAGACATAAATTATACCTATAATAAATATTTTTTCATTTAACTTGCCATTAAATTATTACTTTCTTCGATGTCGGGTCTGAACTTGTGGTCGTATTTGTGTTGGTTGTCTAACAGGAGCTTCGAGTTTGTTGTTATCTGCATTACGTACAACTTCGGCATAAGATAAATCTAACCGTTTCAATTTACTTAAATCTTTAAGAGCGGTGCCAGGTTTATAGTCTATCGTGTTATCGTAGTTTTTGTTATTTTCTTGAGCTAAGGGCGACTTCTTTTGCGAATAAATGGTTAAAGTGTTACCGTTCCACGTGTTGTGAACAGGTTCTGATTTAATTTGTGGTTCTTTTCTTGGTTTACGTCCAGGTCTATTACTATAGGTTACTGTAGTGGGTCCTAAAACTGGCGTGATTGGTCTGTCGGAACGATCTTTACTGTGTTGTTTTCTACGTTTAGAAGACGAATTCTTGCGAATGTTAACTCCCACCGATAAATATTCCAATGGTTGTCTTCGGTACGGCATAAGTACGGGTTGTGCAGGTGTTTGAGATGCAGTGACTTGAGCATTACTCGGAGTGGACATTTCCGTTTTATTCGTGGAAGCTTTGGCTTGGTTGGTGTTAATTTCAGTTTGATTTGTGGACAATTCCGACATGGTCGACGACATAACGCTTTGTGTATCGTCGGTTAAGTTATCACCAAAATCTGAAATGTCTTCTATTGCTGCCGGTATTGCTGGAGGTGGTTTGGCAGAACTTTTGACTAGTGTGTGATCGTCTAGAAGTGGTAATTTTTCGCCGTCGTCTTGATTCTCGGCCGCCTTCTTCAGCACTTGAAATATGTTGGCGAAAATTTCGCGATATTCCGGACGATTACAAAAGCGACTGTCCATAGCACTGGTGTCGTCGTAGATACTAAATTTACAATCGTCACCATCTGCTATGGTACACAAAAATGATCCAAAACGACCTTCGGTTTGGGTACTTTTATTGCTCGTTTCGTCGGAAAATCCTGAAGAATTCGTTTCGGCTTCTGAAAAATCGGTAGGTGTGCGCGAAACCGACTTTCGATTCATTTTTTCCTTTTGATCAGGTTGTAAACTATCCCCGTGGCCACTTTCATCGTCGGTATCTTTTTTTTGATTAAAACTGCCGGACATTTGCAATTCGTCTTGTAAGGACAAGTTATTGACGCTTTTCCGCTGCGATTGATTTCGTTGTACTTCAAGTAACGCTTCGTACTTTTCAACTAATTCACGATACAAGTTGGGTTCTTGAAGCTGTGGTGATGATGTTTTGTCATTATTGTAATCCTATAAAAATAGAACACTAATTATTAATTGGCTAAAATATAAATGTGAAAGATTTGCGATTCAAATTGATTTTGTCGCCGATTGGTAAGTATTTTCCAATCAATGTTTAGTTAATAAGTTTCCGGTTTTTATCGTAAAATCGGCGATCATTAACACGGGGGGACCGACGGCTTTACGTACAAAAGAAAGTTAGGTTCTCTCCGGATTTAATCCAGGTACACTATTCATGTGTTACATAATGTGGGTAAATTACCATCAAAATACAGATCCCTGACTAACCAATTGGCGAGAAAGTAAATTTGAATCGAAAATAGTATTTGAACACATGGTCCGGCAGGGAAAATTGACTACTTTTGAATTAAAATGAATAATTAATGATTGTAGCATTTTTCACGTACAGATTTTCACGTCGTCGTCACTGGAACGTATTTTCACCAGTCACTAGATTTTTTTAATAGTGGTACTGCATACTTATATGAAGAAGAATTACTCGATGTTAAATGGGCTTTTTAAAATTAAACAGAAAAAGTGCTGTATTTTTAATGTCCGTTTTTTTCACCTAGAGATATCTACTAGCTTAGTAGTCCAATTAGTAAAGTAATTCAAGCAAGTAAACTCAATCAGATTATTGATTGGCTTTTTTTGGTTAATTCGTTAATTTGCCTAATAGATTACTACATCTAAGCGAAGAAAACGGATGTAAAACTACTGGCTTTGGTTTGCACTAGTGAATTATAATTTATAATCCTTAATTTCTCCTGACATTGGACAACGAAAGAAATAAGTCAGATTCCAAGGAGAAGCAGTCGCGTTTTTTTGGGCCGAAACATATTAATAAAAAAAATTAATTATTACAATTAGGATTATTTAAAAAGCGTTACTTTTATTAAAAAGGGTAGCAGAAATTAGAAAAATTAAAAAGGTTAGTTGTAATTAATCAATTATTGTAAAAAAGAAATTAGTAACTTTGGAATGCTTAAAAGGAAGTTTTTAAAATTAAAAAAAAACTCGAGTAAGTAAATATTTTGAAATAGTAACAGAAGAAAAACAAAAGGTAAATGGTAATTGATGGGCAATACATAAAATTAATAATAAGAAACAAGGGTCAACCGCTAGAGGAAATCGTGTACAATTAACTTCACACTTCACGTACTTCATCATAATTCTCCATATTTGTCCTTCATAGAATTCAGCAGTAATTAATCGATACTTTCAGTATCAGAGACTTTCAATTTCTGAGACTTACAGAAATACCAAAATTTGAGCACTGGAGGGTGTTCCACACCCCCCAGACCCCCCGGATTGAGTAGATTATTTTTATCAGAAGTAAACTAAAGATCTCCCGTTGCAGAGGCACTAGAGGGTGTTTCATCCCCCGCCCCCCGGATCAAGTAGTTTATTTTTTATCAGAAGTAAACTGAACTCTCCTGTTGCAGAGATCTACCTCCCAGGAGTACGGAATTTATAATTAGGTAGTTTATAATTAATTGTCAGATTACGAATTAAACACATTTACTTGGCCATAGCTAATTTTAATAAACTTGAGATATGCTTAAATATTGAATTCACTTTTAATAAAAATAAATTATTTAAACCGGGGAGTCTGGGGGGTGTGGAACACCCTCCAGTGCTCTGCAACGGAGATCTTCAGTTTACTTCTGATAAAAGTAAACTACTCGGTCTAGGGTTCTGCATGTTCTGCAATGTTCTTCATTCCAAAATTTGTGCACTGGAAGGTGTTCTACACCCCTCCCAGTACTTCATGTACTTCATTAGATGTGTACAAAAACTTCACCAGCGGTTAACCCCTCGATAAGAAATTAATATTTGTATAAAAAACTCTACTTTGTAAAGGAAGTATCACAGCAATATACATCAAAGATGGACAAATATTCACATTAACCGTTAAATGTGTGTGCAGCTTCTACTGAAGTTGGTAACAATGTGTTGAATATTTGAAAAAAAAAAACCTCATCATCACAATTACTCTTCCCTCGGTACCTTGTAAATTGATCATTCAGTTATGAATATAAGCATTTTTAATAAATTAAGTTAAATTAAAATGGAAACTTACATAATAAACAAAAAATAAGTAATAAAATTATTTGAATTACTAAACTTGAATTATTAAATGGTTTTCATTTTAATTCAATTTGATTTATTATATCAACACTACTTGTATTATAAACTGTCTTTAGTCTTAACGTTTTGTCTTAGTTTTTTCCCGAAATTAAAAAAAAATTGTGTATTTTTTAATTACTCCCTGGGGGAGTAGGGAGATCACCCCCCAACGATTGTAAGGATAACGCTTTCTTTTAAAGGTTCAACACAATTTTTTCCTTCCAACCTCAGTAATTAGCAACTGATTGGCGTAGTATGGCTGTCTCTATAGTAAAGCAGGCCAAGTGCTGGGCAGCAAAGGGTGATGAAGAAGATATGCTGATGAACACACAAGAAAATATCATGATAGTTAAATCAGGTTTTTAAGAGTCCTGTTTCTTATTGTACCGGATAGGAATTCAAATATCTACTACTAATTGAACGAGTTTTTTTCCGCTTTCCCCATTTTTCCGTTGCGTCAATGACCTTCACTCGATTGGTTGACTGGTTGTTAGCAAAAAATTAAGAAACCGATCTACTTAATTATTTGTCCCATATATTATGTATGGTTACTTATTATATAAAATGATAGTTACCATGATGGGCTAAAGTATTATATGATTTGCGTAATTCGGGGTTAATTATGTATCAACATACCTCAAAATTGATGTATCTTATCGGGTCTGAGCAT
Source organism: Lycocerus yunnanus (assembly GCA_036346125.1). Lineage (NCBI taxonomy): Eukaryota > Metazoa > Arthropoda > Insecta > Coleoptera > Cantharidae > Lycocerus > Lycocerus yunnanus. Next base: position 3,594,048 of record JARFIX010000017.1, read on the forward strand.
ACAATATAAAAGGATTAAAGGATATCTCCAAGGTTTAAGGAGGAAAGGAAATATATATCGATCGCTAATGTACATAATGGAATCTAGAATTATTGATAGTATAGTGGTACCAGGCCACATCCATAGCATAGACATCTCTCTACGGAAGATATCCTGAAGCGCATATTTATCCTGAGGAATAAACACAGCAACTAAAACGTGCACATTACCATTACAAACGATAAATAATATATTAAAAATAAGTTAACTTGGTGCATGGACTTGTAAATTTTAGGTTTCATTTATACATGTGAATTTTTAAATCAATCGTATAAAGAAGTAGGTAACAAGTAATCTACCGAGTTCTGTTACATGCATGTAGTACGTTGTGAAACTATATTTACATACATTATGGACGTAATAAAATAAAATTTATTTAACAGTTCGTTAAACTTAAAATTTGCAAGTCAACTACTTAAAACCGTGCAAAAATTAAAATTCCAAACAAACAAAATTTTTAGTTGATACTTAGTGTTTTTCAATGCATGCGATATTAGAGCTTATGTCTGTGCTTTATATTCAATATACTGTGCAGATGCAAAATAGTAGAAATAAATAGAAATTAAAGCCGAATTGACTATATATACTACGCTACGCTACTAATATTGTTTCGTATGTAATACACCGAAGACGTTATAATTTCATGAGAAGAATTGCAGTTTTAACCCAACTTCCAATGTACAGGAGTAATAATTATAGAAGAAGATGGATTATGCATATTTACAGAACGTGGTATGTCGTTTACCTCAATTTCCATTGTGAAGGAAGATCGATGTACGGGAGGATCGTTAATCAATGCATTCAACATGGAATCGTCGTCATCTTCCACTTCATCGTCTAAATATGATAAAGTCTCGCTGGCACGTGTCGAATCAATTGTCCTTAAGCACCTGCAGCACAATTGTCCTTGTCTAAAAAAGCAAAAAAAAAAACAGTCAGACACGAAACAGCCTTTTTATTCTTCAAAGCAATTTAAAACAAAATAAAAAAATAAACACTTTTTACCTAAATTCGTCCAAGCTTGAAAGTTCTTCGTGCATACTCTTGCTATGATCGTCTTTAAGACTTAATTGATTCACTTGCTTCTCCAACGATTGATTTTGTCGAATCACGGATGCTAATTGATCTTCTAATTCAGCAACTCTTACCTGATCTCTAGCAAAAAGTGTTTTATTTTCGCGTAATTGACACATCAACTGAGAAAGTTGCTCGTTCGCTAATTCTAAATCTAAAGATTCGTTTTCGTTTTGACATTTTGCTGCCTTTTCGTTAGATGTTGCCTAAAATTGTATTTTAAGTAAAGTGAAGAATTTCAAATGACAAACGCAGATGGTACCTTTTTCTGCGGTTCAGATGGTTTAGGCCTATCTAATTCGTAACAATCTGTACATTCCGAATTATACTTGCAACACCTATGTGTCGTAATTTCGGGAGGCTTTATAACTTTCCGTTTGAGAATATCAATTTGAAGATTCAAATCGTCGGCAGTATTTTGTAGTTCGTCACATTTAATTTCCAAATTTTCTACAGTTGCATTCAAACCTTTTATTTGCTTTTTATCGGCTGTGCTTTCTACGACGAGTCTGTGGTTGGCGCGTTCTAAATCTTGTATACTTCCTTCAAGCTGTTCGTAAATTCGTAATCTCGATTCGTTGACTTCCCGAAGTGCTGTAGTCTGCTTTGTGAGGTACTGTAATAAAAGAAATAATAATTGTTAATACACGACGTACGTCAGGTATAATAATTATTATTACCCCAATTTCTAGCGTTTGATCTTCGATAATATTCTGATGTTGTTTCAAGGTACTTTCTAACTCCTTATTCCGTTCCAACAATGTTTTGCCTAATTCCGCCGCTAGTTGTAAGTCTGGAACAAACATTTTATCTATTAGAAAATTATATAGTACATACTAATTTAGAAGTACTAAAACTATAAAATCCAAAGCAATGAAGAAGCCGGAACCGCTTGGGACAAAAACAAAGTTTCGTTTTAAGGAGATTTCGGCCTTAGCAGTTGCACTGTCTAAAGCGAAAAAAAAACTGCTTATCACGAAAAATTATTTTGATAGAAAAACTTCATGTTATTGATCTGTTTTCCATAAATCAAGAATTTAAAAATTAAATTTATACATTAAGTAAAATCGCGGCCAAAATATTTTGTTTTGATTTTAATAAAACAAATATTACATACCTGAAACATTCAGTTTTATAATAATATTGAGAGAAATTCAACAAATAATATTTTTTCTATTCTTACTGAAACTGAAGACCCTACTTTCGTGAATCACCGCTATAATCACACAAAAAGGGGAGTAGTACGGGTTTTACATACAAGCAAGGAGCCAAAATTTTTGAAAATTATGAAAATTAACATACTTCAACAATGAATTAATTGAAATTATTGTAACTGTCGAATCGCTATGTAAATTCTTGGTTTGTTAGAAACCAACATATTAATAATTACTTATATAAGAAAAAATGATCTACTTGTATTTATTGTACATTTCTACTATTTAGTCTATTTCCTACAACGATTTATTGTGCAACAAATTTTTATAACATAACGTACGTTTTTTTCAATTACATAAATTAATGGTTTTACTTGAATTCTTTATAATTAGGTAAAGTAGGTCATTTTGAATTTTGCCGAAAGGCAGTAAGAATTTTCGGCAAAAATTCGTGATTCAAACCCAAAATTTCCGTTTTATACCTTAACCAGTAATCATACCAAACTGCGGTGAACTGTACATATACAAACAGGTTAGCGCAAGTAAAATAATTACAATGAGTAATCAAGTAGTTGAGATATTGCAATCGAAACTTAATGGGCAAACATTTGTATTACGTAATCCTGAATGTGTAGGGAAACCAATGCTGTATGTAAATTGGTTTTATTATTATTATTATAGTAATTAGTTATCAACAATAACATAAAAATTCAATTTCATTTCAAGTATACTTGACATACGAGAACATTTAATCTTCGTATGAAGGATATCGGTAGGTTCATCCTATAAAATCTATTCCAATTCTCTAAATACGTGTACAATGACCACCATTCGAGGTTTTTCTGTTCCAAATAAAATGACCTTTTCTGACCTTTGAAAATGCCCAAAAGGTTGTCTACTTTACTTGTATGCAAGGATGCAAAAGTTGTTATCCGTCCCCCCTTGGTATCATCGGAGTGTAATATCTCAAATAAAGGAAAAAAATGGAAGAAGAAAAAGTTGGAATTATTAAAAATCCCGGCGCAAATATTGATTTTTGGAGAATCGTTAGTTTTTGCAGAAAGATTATTTTGAACTTTTATCAAATCAGTGTCAAGTGATTTACTCATTGCATTCATTTAGGAATTGTTCTCATCCAAAATTGGTCAAGGGTTACTTCTTCCTTCCTGGTTACTCCAAATTTAACAGTAATTTTTTATTTTGATACTCTTCGAAATTATATTGACCCAGGAGCTGTTTGATGGTAATCGGTTTGTTGAATATAAATTTAAACAATTTTGGAACGGCAATTTTTATAAAATTGTGATGATCCGGATTCGATTAATTTGTTTGGATGATATTTAAACTTTGGCGCAAATAACTCTTTATTGAGTCGATATTAATTATCTCCAAACCGCGTTCCTCCTTTTACTTGCTTAGAAACCTTCTGACCGTCTTCCGAAGTGGGATGTGCCACGAGAACACTTCTGAAAAATAAAGTGGTCACTATGTCCTTCCGTAGGACGAAGGATTCTGACAGACTAGTGGTAGAAATGACGGTTTTCCCAATATTCATATGGAATGTGATCAGATAAAATATAATTTTTTGCACATTAAGAAATTGTGCCACATAACAAAAATTAATAATAAACAATTTTTTCAAATTTTTTTCCATTTTCAAAGTATGTTTATAGAGATAAGAAATTCAATGCCAATCTAATTTAGCACTCAGATTTTAAAAATAGCCCAAATAGATAGTTCTCATACTCAAAATATAGAAATTAAAAAGCATGAGAAAAATTAACGCCAACTGTTGCATAAAAACATTAAAACTTCCAAATATGTTTTTAAATATTGTAATACACATTATAATATTATATTGTAATACGGCAATTAAGTTATTTAAAGCGTTAAAAATTATAATACTCACAAGTATTATAAATACGAGAGGATTATTAACATAACTCATAATTTTCACATGGTGGTTTATACGGTTCACGGCTTAAATTCGAAAACAACAATTTTGTTCAAAAATTGAAACTGTTTTTTTATTTAAAAACGTGTTATTTAAAAATGAAAAGATTTGAAGAGAATTAACTGTTGTTTTGAATGCAGGATTATCAAAATTAATATTTTTGAACGGTAATTCATTTCCCCCCTGAAAATAGTCTTTCTTCAAACTCCAAAAACAAATTTAATTACACAAAAGATTTACTTTTTTGTGAAAGCAATTTGTGCAAATAGTTTTACTTTTGTTTCACTTCAGTATCGTCTATAAATAAAACCAATAAATGTAAATTAAATATATTATTCTTTTATAAATTAGCAAATTTTTTCCAAAAATCTCTATGTCGATGTCATAAATATTTCGAAGTTACGGTTCTCATCATGGCAAATGTCTGAACCAAGAGACTACGCATAATATTATATTTTTTCCAACAAAATAATAATAAATAATGGTATGTTTTATTGTTGTCCCCTGTGCGACCCCATATAATCTCGACAAAAAATTGTACCTTTGATTCTTATTACAAAACAATACCATAAAACTGTTTTTTAAATAAATGCATAAATATTAACTTTTTCGCTAAAATTTACTATTGTTTTAATATTATCATGTTTCTCTCAAATTTGAAGTATAAATATTACGTAACTTGTAAATATACAATATTCAATGTAAATTTCGATAATGAAATCATTAAATCTCAACTAATTACGTTGATTCACGGTCGCGATAACGCTTTGAAACTTTTCAATGATAAAAAAAGACACTTGAAAGTTATCAATTTAATTATGCTATTTTTTAATAACTAATAGTGCATAAGCGAAGAAAATAATAGCATGTTTCCTTATTTTTAAACACCAGTAGTCAACTGTGCCACATAACAACACGAAAAAACAGAAAAATTTTACTTTTGTCCATAAATTATTATTTATTATTAACAAAATTTATAAAATTAGGACAACTTTTGATCTTTAATAATTCGTTGCATTTAATCAAGTAACTAAATTCGTTCTAGAATTTATTATAATAATATGTAAATGTAAATTATTTGTTCGTGTCGTAAATTTGGAGGTCTCGAGAAGAAACTGCTAAAAATTAAAGGTTTTAAAACTTAATTAATGAGCGCTAAATTGTGTCACTTTTTAATGACATAGAATTTATAGAAAAAGTAAGATTTAAGAAAATATTAATTAATGTCGAGGAAGGTTATTTTGTTACTCAGCAACAAAATAATAATTGCTGATTATGTCTAAGAGATATAATTATAGATAACGATCGATTTAACGCGATAACTGATTTTATAATTATTGAAATAATATTTAAGAGAAATTCAAAAATTCTTCTGCCTTTCAAATGCTAATTCAGGTATAACAGTTGAAGACGCAACGAGTTCAGGAAAGTGTTAAAAAACATCTAAAATACAGTTTTGTAACACAATTTTACCAAAGAATTAATTGCTTTATGTAATTAAACCGTAAAGGTTAGCAATTTTCAATAGGAAAAGGTTCCTTGATTCGAATTTGAAGTTTACATAACATATAACATAATAAAAAAAAATCGCTCAAAATAATAATATATTTTCAAAGCAACTGCTGTTTGTTTGCAAGGAAAAATAAAAATAAATAAAACAAAAACCAGTAGGTACCCAATGCTAAATTTACCAAACACAAAAATTACCTTGATTGCCTTGCAAGCATTCGAGTTCAATTGTGTAATCCCAACAATCAAGTGAAGCATAATTTTGAACAGAGTCAAATTCTTTGTCACCCATTTTTTAAACACAAAAAGGATCACATTTTAAAAATTTTGAACACAAAAAAAATTTTATTTTCAACTACGATAAACACAGTGCACACTCGAGCATCGCTCTCTAATAACTGACTGACCGGTTTCGATAAGGTAGCGATGGTAGGTGTAGTCAAGTTTGCCGAAGGAAAATCTAAAGCACGCAAGTTGGTTGTCATAACTCTTAAAAAAATGTTTAAAAAGCATGCAAAGTATTAATCCCTCCAGTCGTTCCTTTTGGTGATTCTAAAACACTTATATGGACGACATGCGGCAATTATTAATATGTAAGTGGATATTTCCGCATCCAGTTGATAAGTAAAAGTTGTTTAAAATAGGAAAAACTTCTGAGCAAAAGGGACTAAGGGTATGAAATTACTGTTATCTACAGGTACCTGATTTATTATCAAGGTAAAATTTGTGACTGAATACCTGAGATGTTAGCATCTTCACTGGTTCGCACACTATCTATAGAAGAATGTTTTTCTGTTTACCCTGGGTAACATTACTATGTATGGGTTTCCGATCCTGGAAATAGATAGTCTAAAAATCGTTTATTGCCGTGGTTCGGAATCCACGTCAACTTGAAAGAACATCGCATAACTAATTCCAAATCCAGTTTAATTAAAAAAAAATTCAGTTTGGAACTAATTCAGATCAGTAATCAAGGAGACGAAAAATATCAACAGTTTTTTTTTATTATTATAGATCATATTAGCCTGTGGGAGTATTAAAATTCAAATAATATGATCTTACAATCTTAATTCTGAATATGTCCGCGTACCGGTCGAATTTTCCTATATGAAAATTTTGAAAATATTTGTTACTTTGCTCATAAAAATTCATTGATTTCTTATAAATTCCAAGTTAAAATTATTTCAAATATGCTAATAGTGAGGAGAACAAAATTCGCTATTATAATAATAAAAAAATAAATAAAAATTATTATTTCCTCCACATTATAAAATCTCAACTTTTTTAAGCTTGTATATCTCTCTATATTATCGCTTTTTTATGTAATATGGCTTGCCTTTAACATTAAAAGATGTTTTGGTCGTTAATTCGATATTACATACATTAGAAACTGAAAGTAAATGACATAAAACAATAATTTTGATATATTTATCAAAAATTTGAATTTTACTAGAAAGTAAAATTATTTTACTAATTTCTATAATTAAAAAATTTAAATTTTACTCCATTTGCCAAGTCAACTAGATATTAATTTTGCGATGAACATTTAGGTTATAAAATCAAAACTTAAAAGAAATGAAAAAGTTTAATAAGAAAAACCAACACCATCGTAGGCTGACAAAGTGTAAAAGTGCCATTTAGTCGTGAATCGAGAGTTGACAAAAACATTTTCATAAAATGCTGACAACATCTTTGAGGTATTAAATAACCGTACAGGTAGCTTCTTTGTACTGCGTTACCAGGAGGTGAACCGTAACCTATGTAAAATTTACATTGATTTTTATAAATTCTGGTGAACTATTCTCCTTGGATGCAAAACGAGATCTTTCGCCACTACTTTCACTTATATTTCATTATTTTTGCTTTGTGTATTAGCCACACACGTTGCGTATCAGTCATTTTTGTGGTTGTTTACATAGCTGCAATGATCTTTCACACCTTGAATTTCAATTAAATGTCAATAATTTGTTTCGATAAAAACAATGCAGGTTAAAAATTATCATCTCAATGTTTTGAATTGTTAATTCTAAAAATAGCAGCAGAAAAACCAAAAGCGCTAATAATTAACTTAAAAAATTTTTCGATTTAGATGTTTGAATTTCGTAATGCAAAAAATATCAGATTTAAGATGCCGTTTCATCTTATATGTTTCTGGTTTAACCTCAGGGCATTTTTATTACAGTAGGTATTATATAATTAAAATAACTTCCTGTTTTTTGTTTCAGTGTATGTACTAACTATGATATATTTTTATTATATAGTATTCCACAATCACACATTTCATGTGAAAAGATAAAAAATAAGAAATGCAGTTACGTTAATTTGAAACGATGTGATGTGATGTGGAAGATGTGTTATATAATTACATACCTAATTACTTAAATTTAAATAAAACAATAGCAAATATTAGTTATAATTCACAAATCTGTAACAAAAAATAATGTTTGCCAGTTAAAAAAATTTACGATGACGCCACAGCCCAAAAACAAACTCTCAATGACAGAAAAAAGTGACAAGGTTTATTTGTCTGATAAAATCCCTCTAAAAAATGTTATCGAATTTTTTCTAAACTTGGAGAAAAAATGTTGCTTACCTAGTACTAAAACCAAAACACACGACTTTTTACCTTCCATGCACGATATGGAAACTTCCGTTGTAATATTAATTAGAAAAGAATGAATTATGACCGAGCATCCTGAGAAACCAAATGCTCCACGTTTTTGATGTACCTACAATTTTTAGTCGAGGTAATAACCTTCTTTTAAGAAATTAATTATTTAAGTCCCAAACTTTTTATCATTAAAAGACCTAAAAACCTATTTTTATTGCATCGTTTGAAGATTTCTAAAATAAAATCGTATGCAGACAATATGCAATTTCTTTCATTAATCCAATTATTGTAAAACCACTTTTTAACAAACAAAGGTAACATGCAGGACACAAAAAATAATGAAAGCATTTTTATTGGTTTGTAATTTATTATCGTGATTATATCGTGCGTTTATTTACAAACGATTCACCATAATTATTATAATAAACTTTTATCGGTGAATTTACTTAATTAAAATTAATGTCTAATGAGTAGCTAAATTTGATGAAACCAACAACCCAATGCTGAAAGCCTACGAAAATTACTCATTTATTAACGTCGTCTTAGGATATACAATGCAGAAAATGATCATTATTTTCGTAGGGATATGATAATATTCGATATTTCACGAGAACAATCTTCGTGCATTTATTTCCTAAAAGCAAAGCTTGAGGATAAGTGAGAAGGAAAAGTTCGTCTTGGGGAAATGTCTCGAACATGTTTGCTGTTCGGTTGATCATTTCTGTCATTCCGACGATCGTTACTGCTCTCTGTTTAATCCTGCCCAATTCGAATGAAGCAATGTTTAAAGAATAATAACTTAGGTATTGGTTAAAAATCACGTTTTGCTAATTTTATTAAAGTGCAAAGAAAACAACATGCAAACGATAAATTAATTTTTTTTGTAAACGCTGTCAATCTGTTAAAACAGAACTTAATTTTGCAATTATTGCCAATAATTTATTACATACAACAAATCGTTTTTCGCTTTCGTTAAAATCGTGATTCGTCAAAGAAAAAATCAGTATCACGAGTTTATATTTTTGAAATTGTTATTATGAATTTTGAGTTTGTTTTTAAATGAAATCTCAGTTAATCTTTTCATTACTTTTTTGCCAATTTATGCAAATTTTCTCTCTTGGTATGGCAAATTTGACTCGGCTCCAATAACATTGGTCAAATCTTCTAAAGGAATAGCTAAAGTTTGTTAAGTCGCTCGACTTAATCCTTACGGCTGGGCCGGATTGCGCTACGCCTCCTGCGGGTCGTACTCCAAGCGGCAATTGTTTCAGTGTTCGTGGTTGTCCGTTGATTATGCAATTTATTATAATGTGCAAATTCCGGGTTCAAGTATCCGCGTTCTTCTATCATTTTTATTCCTTGCTTTAAAAGAGCAATCGTTGTAATGCAAGACCATTCTGAAAATTCGGATGGGATATAAATTATAATATATAGGTTATAGATTGGCTATAGATTGTTATTAAAGCATAACTGCATTTAAAAAATGCCCATTCTTCTAAGGATAAGTAATTTAGACATGCACGATGGAGCATACATGAAATTATGAGAGTATAATTTACGTGATCGTTTATGTAATGCAATGACCTGAAGATTTCAAGGTTTCGAGTATAAAACGTGATAAACAATAATAAAGGTATTATAGGTATTGAAAATAATGTAATCATGCGCCAAGTTGGCTATAAAAAAAAACTAAACTAGTCCATTATATTGGTAACCAACAAATAGAGCTTGAATAAAATTATCTCTCTTGTGGCATGACAGACAATGTTTGTAATTTCTTTCCAATAGAATTTACTCCAACATAATATGAACAAAGATTTTAATATAATAATGATTCGTTAACAGAAATAGCGTACCAGTTGTTATGTTATATAATTGAAATAGGCTAGTCGGTTTAGGAGGAAGTAATATTTTACCATTTCCTTCCATTAACATTTTTTGATTTTTAAGAACCTTGCACTTAAATATAAATTTTAAGAATAAACAAAAATAAGCTCGGTTCCATAATAAAATTTCATTCAAGTTCAAGTTTCATTTACTAACTCGCTTATCGAACCTAACACTTTCTGTGCCAGGGCCCTCATCGATATGTGCCGCCACTACTCAAACCATAAATACCGTTATATTTCGCGTCAGATTGACTATTTAATAAGGACGAATAGATGAATAATTATGCAGTTAACATAAAAACCACCGTATTCTTAATTACAAGCAATTTCAGAAAACAAAGGAGTTGTATATTCTAAAGGAAGTGAAAAATGCAATAAACTTTTTCAAAAGTTACTTTCCCTTTTGATGTACAAATGACAGGTCAAACTGTAGCATTTAAAAAAAGTCAAATGCCTTCATACGGAGAGTGGGTTCGAATAAAAATAAATACAGCGATAACAATACTCCTTGAAAAATCAGACTAAGCACCATCGATATCGTGAATATTCCCTATTGAAATGTAGGAAAAACGTTTTCACTTTTTTTTTATTTTCACTACATTTAGGTTAAACGCAAATTATTGATATAGTCTTTTATTTACATACAGCACATTTCCCATAGCTTTCTTATGTATCTTCTACTTTTAGCATTTATGTTTTGAAAAAAAATAATTCATGCTATGGTATTTTAAATCGTCTCACGCTTTTATAAGCTGACATTTAATTGCTGTACGCTTCAACGATTTATATATTTATTAAACAATTTTTTACATTATATAAATGAATACTTTAAAATAATTTTATGCATATTATAAAGAATAAGTGATTTTATAAAAATGAAAAAAGTTTTTCTCTCGATGCGAACAGAATAGGTCATTTAAAACAAATCCCAGTAGCAGACGTAGAAAGTGAGGAAAAACGCAAAAACAGAGAAAAATGGAAGAGGAAGATATGCGAAAAATCAGGAGAGCCCATGAGTGGACTAACGAAATATCCCCTTTCCTTAAAAATTATTAAAATATAAAGAAAATTATTAATAGCACCTGTTTAAAAAGAAATGTTTAATTAATTTTTTTTCGGTTCCGATACATCGAAAAGCAGATTTGCACAGGCTATCTGAACGTTGAAATGTAATATAGCTTTGTACTTGACAAACCACAGATTTCCGGGTAGATAGAATTTTTATTTCCATAACATTATGTAAATTCATGATAATGAGCGACTTTAATGTGTTAATTATTTTTCTATAATGTCAAAATTTTGGTTTTTCAACAAATATAAAAGTCTCGATAAAAATTGTATTTTCTAATTTTGGGAAAATCAAAAGAAAAACAGTTTAAAAAATTTGGAATGCTTTAGAATAGAATTAACTCATAATAGATGCAAATCTTCTACAAATAGTTTAACAATTAAGTGAAAGGCAAGTGTACCTACTTTGAATAGCATAAAAAATGCAATAAAATAATATGAAAATCAACAACACATAAATGTACTATTGTTCAAATATGGACTTGAAAAAATTAAGCTGTTAAATGGCAACGTTATTTCCCTGAATACTTCTTATGATACATAATGTGTGTATTAAAGAAATCATTGACCACCATTGAATCATTACCCAGTAGCGGCGTTAGGGTTTTTAGAGAATGGGCAGATACGGACACAGAAATAGTTATATTTTTAAAGAAGGTGTGGTATTCCAGTGACGTAATATGATCCTTTTAAAATGGTAAAAAGATAAAATGTGCCGCAGGCAAAATTTTGTGATTTTTCAAAGTCTTTCTTTTTTAAGACAGGGGTTCTACTGCTAAACGTGGGCTCCGAATTACGGAAGTGTATACAATAAGGATGTTGCATGATTTTTGAAGTATTTTTTTTATAAACTTTAAGTGCTGCTAAACAGATAAAAAGTTCAAGAGACCTTCAGTTTTCTCAAAAAAAATTTGTAAAAACTGATTTTTGAAATCGGGTTTTTAGCACGAATGACGTCACAAACTATTTTTTTTGACAACTGGCAACACAGCAAATGCAGTTTGTGTTGATAATGTAACCTATAAATAGCTTGTGTCAAAATTGAAAAATGAATTTTAATAAAAACACAGAAAACACAGAATAAACCATTTTTCTTATAATTACTTGTGACTACAGTTTGTATTAAAATAAATATATATTAATAAAAATATAATTTAAATGGTAAACGTTACATTGTTTACAACTGTCAAATACAAGTCAAATATTTAACTGTCAGGTCTTTGCAACGTTGTAAAATTTCCATAAAACATTCGGGATCACGCGTCTGACGTCAGAGGCGTAATCGGCTGACCGATTCATTTTTGAATTTTAAATTTGATTTTCTCAGCGCAGACCGCATTTCAAAAATTTTTATTTCGTTTATAAATTTCATTTGATATTATTTATAAGGATTAATAGAAGTTATCACTAAATTTGATATTCATTTTGAGAAGGTTAATTGGTCAATTTACACCTTGGTGGTTTACCATTGCTTTCTGCAGAGAGACGCTTGAAATAAAGTCCTCCACAAAAATCATTTTTGAACGTTCGAAATAAGTAAATGATTTTTATATTAATTTGTAATGTGCGTTAAAATTTAGAAACCTACAGCGTAAAATATTTTCGTAAAACACATTGTACCTGTTTACTTAAGGTAAGAAAGTGTTTCAAAGTAATGATAGCTAATGTTTAAAGGTTAAAGAGTCGCATTTATTCTAACAATCGAGTAGATTAGCAAATTTTTCGATCGAACAAAAAAGTTTAGAAGTAAAAGCTTCTTCAATTAATTATGTACACTTCAATTTTTATTATAATCATATTATTTTTAACAGCTTCACTTTCTTTTCTGTCATTATTATAAACAATTGAAAGCAATTTCCGACGCAGATTTTGTTACACTATTTACAATAAATTAGTAAAAGCAGTATCCAAAACTAATAGGGACGCTTTTTATATCCACCTGACAAACATTTTGTAAACTATTTAATAAAAAATTTTAAATTGTTTGAAATAGATAACTTTTTCGATTTAATTGTTTTTTAAATTTTTGTTGAATATACAAAATTATTTTAAATTTTTATTTCCGCTCCTCACATTGATTTTTTTAAACACGCTGGGAACTTAAATTAATTTAAATATAATAGCAGCATATTATGTGATGTATTGTTTCTTTTATCTAACTAAGATGACGAAACGCTAATTTTTTTTCTTCCATCACACACAAAAAGTGATAATATTTATCGAACATGTTGAGTTTACGTTGTGTATGTTATGATCTTTATTTAACCCGGCAACCAAATATTTACATTTTCGAATATTTTCCTCATTACCTATTGTTAATTAAAATCGTTGTTAATATGAGTCACCTAAAATCAATCATTATAACGTGCTAACAACCCTCGTGCAATATTAAACACCCCTCGTATTTGGCGCATGCTATAAAGGGAGTTAGGTAGCTCTCTCCGTGGATAAAATCAATATTGCGGCCAAAAATTTTAGCAGCTGTTTTGGATATTATTAATAATTAGAGAATGTGCAATATAATTTAAATTTGCATGCTTAATGAATAATAAAGCATTCTCGCATAATCTGCGTGGATTAATTAAAATTCCAGGCAATTACGGATACGGTGCGGTCAGTAATATTAGAATGCGTCATTTGGTTTCGATTTTAGTTGAATTTCTACTGCTTTGCAATGAAATTTATTTAAAAAAATTGAAACATACCGTCAAGCATACTTTTTGTATAATCATCAGGAACTCCTTTTGGGAACTCATTTTTATTATTATTACTTAAACTTAATCCTGTTTGCTTCACTCCTGGAGTTTTTTGACGAAATCTCCTATAGCAACACTAGTTTTAATAAGAATTTTATAAACACGTTTCTAATGTCGTCAATTTAATGGTTTACTTGTTTTTTCTTATAAAAATAATTATCAACTACTAGTTTTTACAAGGCAATGCGACCAAGTCGAGTTTGAACTGTGTATTATTCCAGACACAGTGCGGAGTAACGAGCAAGCGCGTCATAGTCAAATCGATGATAAATTTTTACTCCGTCTATGTTAAAAATTAAATTTGAAAAAGTTAATCTAACAGGAAATACTTCGATAATGCAAATTACACTATAAATGACGTAATTAAAGGTTACGAAGATACGAAGAGAAATTATAATAAAATAGGAATAATTTTAAAGTATAAAGTACAAGATCAACAACAATTTTCAACTTAACTAGTAGGTACCTGGCATTTGCATTAACAATTATTACAGTAGGACATTTTATTAATAATGCATAATATTACAATCAATAAGACTTATTTTTGAATATGTAATTCATTTGAGATAACGAGAATTAATTTATTATAATAGATTAATTAATTCAAAACTTAGATACACATAACACGATAGTAACCAACAACAAGATATCTATTGCCAATGTTGTGAGAAATATTCAAAACAGATCTACATGGTTCAGTTATATCGGCATATCAATCATCTCAATACTCTCAATAAAAAGCATGTCCGCAGCCTTAATCTAAATATTTTTTATTAATTTGAGTCAAAAAAATACTATGTCAAAATATCTACAGGGTGTCCCCACGACCGTGCAGAATATCTGATGATGACAGAAGACACTTTTCTAAAAGAAAGTATAAATAAAATCTTTAAAGCAATTTTTTAAATTTCTGCCTTTAAACAAATGAAATTAAAAATTTTTAAAAGGTAAAACATTTAAACGAAACGTCTTACCAACGAAAACAAAACCCCAAATTCGAATAGCAAATTTAAAGGGGCACAACTTTAGTCTAGTAAATTTTTTGGAAAATTAAGCGCAATTAATTTAAATAACATTTTTTATCCTTTTTTCAATAATATAGGGTCCAATATTTAATTTTCAACCCATTTTATTGATAACTTTAAATAAAGAAAAACCAAAACCCCCAAAATCAAATATAATAAAACATTTTTAAATAAATCAAAATAGAAATTTTAAACAATAACAAAAATTAAAATAAATATTGTGATGAAGAGGTGTAATTTACGTATCGAAAACAAAGAACATATCATAACAGCCGAGATATCGACATTTATAGAAAAGTTGAAGAATCAAACTTTTGCCCATAACTTGAAAACATACACAGATAGCAAATTTCGATTTTTGATTTTTTCATATCTCTTATAATCGGTAACAATTAGAGTTATTTAAATTTTGGTTAAAATTGGTTCATGGAAACTATTTTTTTAAATCTTATTATTTAATATTAGTTTTTAATTAATATTTCAAAAAGTAATAAGAATTTCAAAACCAAATTTAGGATTTCGCATACTTATAACGAGATTTAGTACTGATTAAATTTTGGTAAAATTATGTTATGAAAACCATTGTTTTTCTATTTTTTAAATTTTATTATTTAATATTAGTTTTTACAAAATATTTCAAAAACTAATAAGAATTTTAAAATTAAATTTGGTATTTTGTATCTTTGTATTGAGACTTAGAGCTGATTAGATTTTGGGTCAAATTCGTTAATGGAAATTATTTTTTTTTTTATTAATGAAAATTATTTTTTTAATATTTAATAAAAGTAAGATAAAGTCAGGGGCATGGCTACATCCAATTTTTATTAATAAATATTACCTAACGTATGAAATTCTATAATAATATCGTTAGAAATTTACCTTGGTAAGTTTTAATTTCAGTGAGGATAAAAAATGTTAATAGTGAATTTCTGTCAATATTATTTAAGTGCTATATGTTACAGATAATTTGTTAATAGAAACTTATACTTAAACTTTAAATTTATAAATAAAAATAATGTTGAATTTAAGTATATATTAAAACTAACATGGTTTGTTAAGTGACTAATACAATATAAATAATATCTTTTTAGATCATATAAAACCTTCAATTTATAGTCCAAATACAAATTGTAGCTAAACCAATTCCTATTTTTTTAAATTTTTCATAAACCAATACTCCTGAAATACAGTAGTACTATAATAATATTATTGAAATTAAAATATTAAAAATTAACGGGTTTACTGAACAGTAAAATATCTGATAACACCGATAACCAATTTTTGACTTGTTTATTTTTAAAATTTGAATTTAATATAATAATATTGACAGACATTCACTAAATAACATTTTTTTCTATCGTAGTTCGACGAGCGGAACTGCTAAAATACAGTGCAGAAGAAAATTTATGTTTCAATGGTACCCCTTGATGTTTAAGCACGTTAGACTATAAAATTTTTACAAGTATATGAGGTTGTCTAAACAATTTCATTGATGGTCAAATATATTAAATTATAAAACATTAATGAAATAAATTAACATACATTTACTAATAGTAAACATAAATATGTACATAATTAAGAGTAATTTTGAATAATATGCTGAACTATTTAATTTCATGTGATTTCTTTTTAGGATATTACAAAACTTAAAATACTTAATTGCTTTTTAACACCGATAAATCTTAAAAATAAAAAATTCGAATTTCGCGCAATGAAAATTGTGGAGATAAATATTCTATTTGCGGATTTAATAATAATAATAATGATGTCTTTATTTGGTAATAAATACCACTATTTACAACACAGATAAACATAATCAACAGAATGCTACAAAATAAAAAATCTATATAAATTGGAACGCTACATATTTTTTAATTCTCCTTTTAAAGGACACCAGCTCAGTCTCCAATTTAAGATCCAACGGCAAACCGTTGAATAATCTCAAACCACTGTACAAAATCATATTCTGAGCCCTGTTATTTCTGTAAAGATTCAACCTAAAGTCATGCACATTACGCACCAGGTATCCATGAGAATCTCCAACATATGACACGTTATTGCACAAATATTCAGGTAACAACTTATTTTTTAATTTGAATACAAAAATTAAAACATTTATTACAATTCTCTGATATACACTGTGCCACCGCAAAGTCTCAAGCAAGACAAACTTAGACACAAATCTACTAACTTTCAAAATAATTCTCATTCCCTATTTTGAAGTTTTTGCAATCTACTTAACATACTATTGTTACCCACAAACAAAACAGAAGAACAATATTCAAAATGTGGCTTCAGCATAGTATTGAAAATTTTTATAGCACTTAAAACTGACACATTCTTTCTAATTTTCAAAAAAAAGTACAATTTTTTTGCAATCTTTCTACAAATGTAATCAAAATGTGCCTTAAAATTTAATTTATCGTCCAAAACAATACCCAAATATTTAATTTGAGTCACCACCTCAACCGAACAACCCTCCATCACTACATCAAGATTATTACACCCTTTACTATTAATAATCATGCATTTTGTCTTATTCAGATTGAGTGCAAGTCTGTTCATCTGAAACCAGTGACACAAATTCTTTAATTCCAGATTAATGATCTTTATACATGAATCTATACTATCTCCAACGACATAAACTAAACCATCATCTGCAAATAAAAGTGATTTTGCCCTATCAAAATGTTATTCATGTCATTAATGTACACCAAAAAAAGTAAAACACCAAGGATAGATCCTTGCGGAACTCCCAAAGAAACATCTATTTCCTCTGACTCAAGATCGTGAACTTTCGTCTTCTGTCTTCTGCCACTCAAGTAAGATTTAAACCAACGCCATTCGTTTCCTCTTATTCCATATTTTAGTAACTTTTGTAACAATATACCTCTGTCCACTGTCTCAAATGCTCTACGGAGGTCCAAAAACACAGCCACTATCACCTCATTGTCATGAACAGCAACTTTCCATTCTCCAATGACATAAGAAATCAACGATTCACAGCTATGTCCCTTCCTAAAGCCTGACTGATATTCCGAAATCATATGATTATTTTCCAAGTAATCAATTAACTGGTTGTTCACTACCTTCTCCAGAATTTTCGACTGAATTGATATCATATTAATCGGTCGAAAGTCCTCACACCTACTCGAATTCTTTACCTTTTCAATTGGTACCACTATGGATTCTTTCCATGAATTGGGAAAAGCACCAGATTCTAAAGATCCACGAACTATAGATAACAAATTTTCACCAATCAAGTCAAATATATCTAGGAACATACCCGCACTAGCAAAATTCACATCTTTCTTGTTGTTCATCAATTTCAGTACCTTATGAAGTTCATCGAGCGTTACCGACTCAAACTTGAAAGAACAACCGGTATCCTCAATTCTGTCCACGTATTGTTTCACCGGAATATTATTATTAATCTCAACAATGCTACCGACAAAATATTTATTAAATTTATCCGCAATTTTCAAGGTGTCCGTGCATTTCTCATTATCAAAAATTACCTCCTTAATATCACCCTTTTGTTCCTTCAAAACGTATGTTTTTAAAGATTTCCACATCAGCTTTTGATTAACAGAACTATCAATTTTATTACTTATGTAATCTGCTTTGGCTTTGTTAATTTTGATCTTGTATTTATTTCTAATACACCTGTACTTCTCCCACTCAAATGCACTACCTGTTCGAGACGCTCTACAAAATTGATTCAATTTCTGATTCTTCAAATCACTCAGCTCACTCGAAAACCACATACAACCACCAGTCGAAACCCTCTTAGTCTTAACGAATTCCTTAATAAGCCGCTGTAAATTTTTATCGAAAGTTTCTGCTTTATAATTACAATCACCGTAGTAAGTGGTCACAATGTCACTCCTAACAACTCTGCTTCTAAATTTTGACCTGTTGTAATTCAGACAGAGATACATAGACAAATATAAATAATTGTGTGCAATTTTTCACGTTGCTTTGGACAATTTGCAAAATATATAAAAACATGTAATTGCAGATTGGTAACATTTAAAATGCCGTAGTCAGGCGCCTGAAACTTGGAGTAATAGAAATATAAACACTTTCCACTAACATGATAGTTTGTGAAAATTTGTCAGTTTTTATTTATGACTATAATACAATTGTAAGCATAACGTTTTATTATATTATACCTACCTATATTTTAAATTCTTTATGTGGTATTTTAAATGTTATTAATCTGTATTCTTGTATGGGTAACTTGTTTATAATATATTTTTTTATTCATATTGCCTACTGTTTTATTATTTATTCCTTTGAAAGTTTTTTATTTCTTAAATTTAAAATTAAGAACTTAATTTTCCAAATCTGCACTTTGTGATATTTTTACCATGTCCTAATAAGCTACCGATATTTTATTGAAGTTGTAGATTGATTAATCAGTAGGTACAACTCAGAAAAATGTATTTAGGCATTAGCTATCATCAAAGAAAATATGATAAACAAAATACCCTTTATTTTTTCAGCAATAATTGTTATATATATTAAAATGTTACATATATACATTATTGACATTATTCTCCTCCTGCTTAGCCACTCCTAACATAGCAGTGAAAGGTGCGTTTAAACATGTCGAGATGGCTTAGCAGCGTTGGAGTCTGTTGACGAAATATTGGTATCAGCGCCAAAACTTCCCGTTTCCGTATCATCTATTACAGGTAAAGCTAAAGTATGTTGTGGGATGTATCCCTGAAACTTCAACTTTAAAAAAAAAAAGAGCAATAATTTTCCACCACATCGGTTTCCTATACAGCCCACAGATTTTTTTACTTCTGTCTTAATTTTTTATTATTACTTAATATTAATATTAAAACTGATGCATATGGATACACTTCAACACTTTTAAATACATTCTTAATTTTCATTAAATATTTTATATAATTAATGTGTTATTATTAATTTAAACATTAACATCTTCCAATAAATATATTGAAATTTATTTAAAAAAATATTATCTAAAGTTACTTTGCACTAATGTAAATTAAATGTTAAAGTGAAGATCGTCGAGAAAGTAAATATTAAAATTTTTTACTATATTTTATCGTATAACCTAACGCATTTCCATTTCAGATCCAGTTGATAGATAGTATATTGATTGGAAATAGGAATCTTCAATATTATTTCAACATGCGTAGGTGCTTAATATTTTACAAAATCCGTTACTTTCGAATCGAGAAAAAATAGATCATTCCTTGATTTGTATGACTTCAAACTTCACCTTTCTCCACTTACATAAAATAGTGCTTAGCGATAGACTTTCAATTTTTAACGGACTTATTTATCAAAATACTATTTGACAACCATAGATATTAAGTTTAAAACATTCAAGTCGTGAAATTAATAAATTTTTAAGAAGCGATTTATGTAGGTGCCTATTTACGAATATAGAGTTTCCTTATTGCTATTTCTTTATTTAAAATCGTAGGTGGTCTCATATACTTATTAAATCACCTAAAGGTGGCCCATCCCAAAGAACAATAGAAAAGTAGTCTAAGTTTTTAATTTACTTTTATTTGATCACGATTTATAATTAATTAATATGCCCGTATTTGTACTATCACTAGGGTACCTAATTAGTGAAAGTACCTATTTGTTTTCCCCTTTAAATGTATCGAGATCGTGAGGACGCGCCCGATGGAAGTGTTAATCTGCAATTACATTCTAAAACTTAATATTATTGTTATTATTATTATGATTTACATAAATATCAAGGCTACTAATAAGATTATCTTTTTTATATTATTCAATAATATACAAAGTCATTCTTTGGATTATTATTTTGAAAATATAATTTAAAAATTTCCACCATAAGAAATGCTTTGTAATAGCGGACAGAATCACGAAGTGGTTTAATCAATTTTAACGGAAATATAGAGTTTTCGTCAAATTTTCCAAAACAAATTCTCTGACTTGTCCAGGTAAATTAATAATTAAACCCTGATTCTTCGAAACTTGTTTAGCATCAAGAATAGTTTAATTGTTTAACATAACAATTGAACTGTAAACCAAAAATACCTAAACAGTTGCATTTTTGAACACCATAGTACCTTTTTACATTAAACAGTTGAACAATTGAAAAAAACAGTCGAATTGTTGAAAAAATACTTCAATTATTAAACATAACAGTTGAATTGTTGAACCAAAAAAATTAAACCAAAAATTACTAAACAAAACAGTTGAATTATACTTAACAAAACATTTGAACTATTCAACAAAACATCAGTTGATCCGCAATTTTCAAGGTGTCCGTGCATTTCTCATTATCAAAAATTACCTCCTTAATATCACCCTTTTGTTCCTTCAAAACGTATGTTTTTAAAGATTTCCACATCAGCTTTTGATTAACAGAACTATCAATTTTATTACTTATGTAATCTGCTTTGGCTTTGTTAATTTTGATCTTGTATTTATTTCTAATACACCTGTACTTCTCCCACTCAAATGCACTACCTGTTCGAGACGCTCTACAAAATTGATTCAATTTCTGATTCTTCAAATCACTCAGCTCACTCGAAAACCACATACAACCACCAGTCGAAACCCTCTTAGTCTTAACGAATTCCTTAATAAGCCGCTGTAAATTTTTATCGAAAGTTTCTGCTTTATAATTACAATCACCGTAGTAAGTGGTCACAATGTCACTCCTAACAACTCTGCTTCTAAATTTTGACCTGTTGTAATTCAGAATATTAATATATTTCTTGTTCTTACTATCCACCTTTGAATTTTGTTTAATTGATACTTCAATAGTCTCATGATCACTTATTTTCATTTCGCTATTAATACTTGCGCTAATGTTATATCCGGCATTAACTATTATGTAATCAATTAACGTCTTTGATTCACTTGCAACTCGAGTGTATTGGTTCACTATCTGGCTAAAACCACTATCTATGATAATCTCGCCCAGCCGAACTCTAGAATTTGAGTTACCCAACCAGTCAACATTGAAATCACCCATTACTATAACACGACCATTTATTTCGCTTAATTCGTCCATGAAGTTTTCAAAATACGCGTAAAATTCAGAAGCCACATTTAAATACTTAGGCGCTCTGTAAAGCACTGCCAAGTAAATAATATCGCTTCCATTATCTACTTTTACAACTAACCACCAAAAATCCAAATCGATAGCAATATTCTTAATTAATTCAAACTTCCACGATTTTTTAATATACAACATTACCCCGCCCGTGTGACGAGATACCGAATCGACTCTCACCACATTGTAACCGTCAATCTGAATCAGGCCGTCCTCATCCATCTCCGATAAATGAGTCTCACTCAAGCATACAAACTCAAGCAATATTCGTTAATTAACAGTTCCAATTCACAAAAATTGTTGATCACACCTTGAATGTTTAGATATACACATTTTACAATCGCTGATTGCTAATACATTGTTTTATGCTTTTCAATGTTCACCTTCCTCTTGTATGCTGGACAATCTGTGCTCCAGGTTCCATGGCTGACATCAAGTTGCAGATTTAGCTCCTTGTTGGCTTTAGAACAATTGACACATTTAGTGTCCACCTCCGAACAGTTCTTGGAGATATGTCCTTCTTCTCCACACTTGTAGCACAATGAACCAACCGTACAATTCCGTGCCATGTGGTTAAAACCACCACATTTCAAGCACCGCAATACTCCAACTTTCTCGTACACACTACATCTGTCCCACATTATATTAATTTTTCCACTTTTAATACTTGTTCGAATGCTTTACCATCCATTTCTAAGATAGCGTTAAAATCTTATCGTTCTTATAAGATCTGTATATTTTAACACAATTTAACTCATTAAAGTTTATATCATTTTGAGCTTTAACTGCCTTCACTATCTCATCCTTGCTCATCTCTTCATTCATGCCAACTACCAAAATTTTTGGCTTTCTCACATTAGAAACCCTTACATCGTAATCCGTTCCCAGCTTGCTGACAATTTCTTTTTCGATTCTCTCAGCTGACTGCATACTGCTGCAATTTATCGAAACTGCACCATCCCTTCTTAACTGCGCAATATTATTCACTCTTGCAGATATTGCAGAAGGGTTTATATTCTTTCTTATATCATCCATTGTCTTTTCTACTTTCTGAGATTTCTCCTTAGGTTTAACGATTACTGGTAATCTAAGTTGGGTCGCATATGTCGCTATCGTCCCAATACTTTCAACACTCGCATTGTTATCTTCCACTTTCAAATTAAATTCATTTTTAAATTCCTTCATTACAGTTTCTACTTTTTTAAGAATATTACTCGATTTTTCATCTATTAACTTTTTCATGTCCACTTCATATTGTTTCATCTCTGCCAAGATATTTTCTTGATTAGACTTTAACACTTCAAAGGCATTGATGCACGAATCACAAATAAACTTAATGTTTGAAAACTGGTTGAATATATTGAAATCTCTCTCAGCAATACCAAAACACTTCCTGGCGTGGAATGCCTTTCTGCAGAAGCCCGCACACATCAAAATACATGTCTCCTTTCTCAAACTACCACCACACTTTCCACAATCCAACTCCATCCTACTGGAGCCAGATTCACTTGGTTTAAATTGGTTTTATTTAAAATTGCCGCCTAAAACAAGATTACATTTCTGAAAATAAACCTCTCAAGCGTGGGCGACATAATAATAATTTTAAAATCTAATCTCAAAAACTTTATTATTGAACTTGTAATATCGACAAAATATAAATAATGAGATTTAACATTACTTTCGGAAAGTAATTAATTGTTGAATAGTAGATATCATCAAATATTTTTATCGAAATGATACTACAATAATTTGATCAGATAATAAAAATGTAAAAAGTTTATATCATCCGCAGCTAATAGAAATTTTACAATCACCAGATTGTTATGTATGTACATGTTATGGCTCACTAGGATAATTTATAAATTTCTAAAAAACACCTTACGATTAACAAAAATCTTATAACAACAAAAATTGATCAACCAGACGTGGATTTTAGAAATGTAGCGTCAGACAGAGAGATAGACAAATATAAATAATTGTGTGCAATTTTTCACGTTGCTTTGGACAATTTGCAAAATATATAAAACATGTAATTGCAGATTGGTAACATTTAAAATGCCGTAGTCAGGCGCCTGAAACTTGCAGTAACTGAAATATAAACACTTTCCACTAACATGATAGTTTGTGAAAATTTGTCAGCTGTTATTTATGACTATAATACAATTGTAAGAATAACGTTTTATCATATTATACCTACCTATATTTTAAATTCTTTATGTGGTATTTTAAATGTTATTAATCTGTATTCTTGTATAGGTAACTTGTTTATAACATATTTTTTATTCATATTGCCTACTGTTTTATTATTTATTCCTTTGAAAGTTTTTTAATTTTTAAATTTAAAATTAAGAACTTAATTTTCCAAATCTGCACTTGGTGATATTTTACCATGTCCTAATAAGCTACCGATATTTTATCGAAAGTTATAGATTGATTAATCAGTAGGTACAATTCAGAAAAATGTATTTAGGCATTAGCTATCATCAAAGAAAATATGATAAACAAAATACCCTTAATTTTTCAGCAGTAAATGTTATATATATTGAAATGTTACATATATACATTATTGACATTATTCTCCTGCTGCTTAGCCACTCCTAACATAGCAGTGAAAGGTGCGTTTAAACATGTCGAGATGGCTTAGCAGCGTTGGAGTCTGTTGACGAAATATTGGTATCAGCGCCAAAATTTCCGTTTCCGTATCATCTATTACAGGTAAAGCTAAAGTATGTTGTGGGATGTATCCCTGAAACTTCAACTTTAAAAAAAAAGAGCAATAATTTTCCACCACATCGGTTTCCTATACAGCCTACAGATTTTTTTTACTTCTGCCTTAATTTTTTATTATTACTTAACTATTTATGTAAAAACTGATGCATATGGATACACTTCAACACATTCTTAATTTTCATTAAATATTTGATATAATTAATGTGTTATTATTAATTTAAACATTAACATCTTTCAATATATTGAAATTTATTTAAAAAAAATATTATCTAAAGTTACTTTGCACTAATGTAAACTATAATGTTAAAGTGAAGATCGTCGAGAAAGTAAATATTAAAATTTTTTACTATATTTTATCGTATAACCTAACGCATTTCCATTTCAGATCCAGTTGATAGATAGTACATTGATTGGAAATAGGAATCTTCAATATTATTTCAACATGCGTAGGTGCTTAATATTTTACAAAATCCGTTACTTTCGAATCGAGAAAAAATAGATCATTCCTTGATTTGTATGACTTCAAACTTCACCTTTCTCCACTTACATAAAATAGTGCTTAGCGATAGACTTTCAATTTTTAACGGACTTATTTATCAAAATATTATTTGACAACCATAGATATTAAGTTTAAAACATTCAAGTCGTGAAATTAATAAATTTTTAAGAAGCGATTTATGTAGGTGCCTATTTACGAATATAGAGTTTCCTTATTGCTATTTCTTTATTTAAAATCGTAGGTGGTCTCATATACTTATTAAATCACCTAAAGGTGGCCCATCCCAAAGAACAATAGAAAAGTAGTCTAAGTTTTTAATTTACTTTTATTTGATCACGATTTATAATTAATTAATATGCCCGTATTTGTACTATCACTAGGGTACCTACCTAATTAGTGAAAGTACCTATTTGTTTTCCTTTAAATGTATCGAGATCGTGAGGACGCGCCCGATGGAAGTGTTAATCTGCAATTACATTCTAAAACTTAATATTATTGTTATTATTATTATGATTTACATAAATATCAAGGCTACTAATAAGATTATCTTTTATATTATTCAATAATATACAAAGTCATTCTTTGGATTATTATTTTGAAAATATTAATAGAATCTGGCCAAATTTTTAACTGATTTAAAATTTCCACCATGAGAAATGCTTTGTAACAGCAGGACAGAATCACGAAGTGGTTTAATATATTTTTCGTTTTCGTCAAATTTTCCAAAACAAATTCTCTGACTTGTCCAGGTTATTCATAATTAAATTAATAATTAAACCCTGATTCTTCGAAACTTGATTAGCATCAAGAATAGTTTAATTGTTTAACATAACAATTGAACTGTAAACCAAAAATACCTAAACAGTTGTTGCATTTTGAACACCACAGTACCTTTTTACATTAAACAGTTGAACAATTGAAAAACAGTCGAATTGTTAAAAACATACTTCAATTATTAAACATAACAGTTGCATTGTTAAACCAAAAATTATTTAATTATTAAACCAAAAAAAAAATGTTCAATATAAATACACTTATATATTTTTGGCAACTTTATTGTTTTTATTCTATATTTTAGCCTTGATGATAGACCGAGGGATTAACCGCTGGTGAAGTTTTTAACATCTCATGAAGTACATGAAATCTCATGTGAATTAATACATGAAATACATGAGTACTTGTAAAATAGGTGAAAAACAATGAAGTATATCGATGAAGTAGGTGAAGTACAGTGAATTATTGATGGAGTACGGTGAATTACTGATGAAGAATAAGAAATACGGTGAATTTTGACGAAGTATGTGAAGTTAATTGTACAGGATTTCCTGTAGCGGTTGACCCTCGTGATAGACCAATAAATGGCCCGAAACGTCCTACAATAAAATTTTTGATAAAGGGTGTTTTTTAGAAGGCGCTGGATTTATGACTGGCATAACTGGGCAATCAGCTGTCATTTTCATCCGGTAAGACTTAACAAATCATCATAGAAAGATATACACATCATCAGCAACGATTCCAAATCGTGGAAATTTGTTTCCAAAATCAAGGCTTAGTTATAAAAACTTATAGAGCACTTCGTGAAGTTTATGGACCAAATAATCGCCCATTAGAACGTGCTATTAGTTGTGTTATTTAAATTTTTCGCTCGATAACACGCCATCAACGTGAAGGAGACCAGTGCGTTTCAAAGAAAATATCGCAGCTGTTGAAGTCACTGTTGCTGAAGATCGGTTTTTTCGATGCGCACGCGTGCGCATGAACTTGAGTTTTATTCTTCCACAATTTGAAAAAGGATCTTGGCCTTAAGGTTTTCAAGATTTAAAATCCACTGTTTGATGTCTATACGGGTCGGACCATATTTCTCCAAAAGTACGGCAAATAACGTGTGATCATCAACGGTGAAGGGTACAGAAATTGCCATTCCGTGGTATTGCCTATAAGTAATATTGCTAATTTGACGTTTAAATGACATTTGACAGACCTAGCAAGTTTTCTTGTATTGTAAAGATCGATAGGAATTGTTATGCTAGCAAGCTTCCTAAGTTCATCAGTGATATTCACGGTTTTACTAAACATTGCAAGCTCGCTAGCTTAGCAATTGCTATCGACTTTTAGAGAATAATGCAGAATAAAGAAAACTTGCTAAACTGTCAAATGTCATTTATACGTCAAATTAGCAATATTACTTATAGGCAATATCGTCGTGAATAGCACTGATTGATATTGACTTGCGGTTCAAACAGAGGCACTACGTGCCATACGGCGACTGAAACGATAAAATTATTAAAAAGACAATTTGGCTAAAAACTTATTTCGAGAAATAAACCTGGCAATTGGCCACCAAGATCTTATGATTTGATACCGCTGGAATATTTTTTGTTGGGAATATGTGAAGTCTCTGGTCTATGAAACTATGATGATAAACCAGCTTTGATTAACACATTGGAAGTTAGCATAAGACTTTTCGTTCCAAATGTTCGAAAAAGTGGTCAGAAATTGGCAGGCGCAGTGGTTATATGCTCAAATTAAGTTTATATAATAATTAACTTTCGAATAAAATCAAATTTATAGTCACTTGCTCAATTTTTATGTGTTTTATTGATATTCTAAATCCGGGCGTGCTTAAAAACACCCGTTATATTCAAAAATAATTAAATCGTCAAAAACATCAATTGAATTATTTCAGAATTATTAAATAAAACAATTAAAGTTTTAGACTAAACAGTAGTATTGTTAAATCAAAAACGATTGAATTATTAAACCAAAAATAATTGAAATATTGCGCAAACTAGAATAGTAAAATTTTTAAATAAAGCACTTAAATTATTGAATAGAACAATTGAATTATTTAACAAAACAATTGCATTTTTAGATAAAACTTTGAGTTTCTGCACAGAACAACTGCATTGCTGAACCAAAAATGATTGAATTATTAAACAATAATTATATTATTAAACCAATAATTATTAATTATATTTATTTTTTATTCAACATATAATTTCAACAAGTTAATAATAAACATTTACTATTATTAATTATATATTTTATAAACCATAAAATATTATTGAATTATTGCGCAGACCAGTGGTTGAATAATTGAACAAAACAACAAACTAATAAAATTGTTGAACAAAACAATTGAACTATTAAACAAAACAGCTGAATTATTTACTATGAAATTGTTGACCAAGAAATATTTGAATTATTAAATCAAAAACGATTGAATTATTGAACAACAAATAATAAAATTGTTCAGTAAACCAATTGAATTATTTAACAAAACAGCTAAATTAATAAGTTTGTTTGTTGGACGTCTTCGGGGGCGAAAATTGAAAATTCTCTATAGAAATGGTATAAAATTATGAAAAGAACACAAGTAGCAAGATTATAAACTATGGACGATTCAAAATTTTCACGTTTAGGCATTAAAAATGAAAAATTGAAATACGTATCTATGATAGGCTAAATTTGAACCTCAAGTCCCGCCCATTTTCGATTTTTTTATTTGCATTGATTAGAACAGCTGAAGTATTAAACAAAAAATTTAAATTTGTATAAAACTTTTGCAAAATTAGTTAAAGCATTCCTTTCTAATGCGTTTAGTTAGACTAGGTTTACACATGCAATGATTTAGTAGCGCCAGTTGTCGATGGCGCGCCAGTAAAAAATAAATGCATGTGGAAGCGTTTACTGGCGTGCAAATTTTAACAATGCATGCATCGTTGGAAAAAGTTGGTTTTTTCCAACTTTTTGTCGCGCCAGCAATGACTCATTCGCCACTACAAGTAAAATTTGCAAACGCAAACTAAATTATGCAAGCAGATTTGCCAGTACTTATCGTTGTGACTTGTGATATAGTTTATTTTATAGTACTTTCACGTGTTGTTAAACTTATATTTATAAAGATGTTTTTTTAGTTAAAAAAAACACCGAAAATTACAAACAATTTGCGCTCACCTGGCTTTAGTCTGCATCCGGCGTAGAATAAAACTGTATTCTTAATGCAGACTGCAGATTAAAGTCGGGTGAGCGTAAATTGTTTGCAATTTTTGGTGTTTTCCATTTTTTTGGTATACTGATGACGTCATAAAACAGAAACGATATTTAATATTGTTTATAGCTCACCGTAATTTGCACATCTTTTTGGATATTATATTGACATTTTCTAATTCTGAAACTTTTGTAACTTTTTGTTCCCTTATGAAGAGAAGCATATTATTGATAGTACCCACGGGTGGCAAACATCTTAGTGCGGCCCTGGTATCGATAACTTTATCAGCAGTATTAATTTTCTGTTATCGGCCACTTGATAATGCTATAAATAATTAGTAAGTAGCTGCCACAGAGTAATGGGGGCAAATTTGAGAGCCCCACAATTCAAAGGCTCTCGCGTATGGATAAATTATTTTTAATTTACCTGATCATTTATAAAAATTCTAATACTTTAATAGGTGATAATTGATAAACTATCACTTTTATTTAATAAGTTCGATTAAACTACGTCGACTTAACCAGATTTATAGGATTAAGAGAAAGCTGTCAAGAAAATTCTAACAAAATTGCAAAAAAAAAATTAAATAATTTATTTATATGGTAAGAAAACGATACACAAATACGGTTAAAAGCTTCGTTAAAACTTACTTTCGAGTAGATACAGCAATGTTCATCATGTAAGTATTTTAGAAAACTATAATTTATACAGGATAGGTTTAAACTTCAAATGCATGATGGTAATTTAATTTAATATTTAAATTTTGACAATATTTTTCAATTTGTGCTAGGTAGCTTTATGTAATTAATTGTGTCGAGCTTTGCAGACACCTAAAATGCACGAATAAACGAAGCGCACAGGTGAAAGTTACGTTGATCACGTTTTCGAGAGATTATTTAATATAAAAACAGTTTTTCTATGCACTTGTATCTGTTAATATCATCTTTTTATGTGCAAAGAATATTAAAATCGCAATGTGCTAAAATAAATATAAAAAAAAACAATTTTCGAAATTTCACTCCTAATCTCCCAGATAAATATTCCAATCTAGATATTTTTATAAGGTAAAAATTATTTCAAATATAGTAAAATACTTCTGAGACGCGAAATTATTAACCCAATTATATATTGAAGAAAAATACGATCGACGTAATTTATTAAAATGATAAAAACTTAATACTCAGTTACATTATACTGTAGGTATATTTATGTCCATTTCTTAACACAATGACCTAGGAACCTAAATCTAGATCTTTATACATAAACAAGTGGTAAAGATAATATGTACTACCTTTTACTTTAATCCGTCTACACCAAAACCCTTCTATTTTGTGCTTATTCTTCAATGAAAATCTACTATAATATAATTGGAAGTTATTTCTTTTAATAAGGAACTATCACTTAATACATAACACACGTACACATATTTCCCTAAAATAAAAAGTGAAGTTTTGTTTTCATATTTTTTTTATTAAATGAAGATAATTTGAATTAATGGATATTTCGCAAGGCTTGGCCAATAATATCGAAAAATGGAATTATTCATTCTGATCGATACAAGTTGCAACATGGATTTTTGTGCATCGAATACTTTCTATTTTCTAATCGAGCCTGCTAACTGTCAACTTCAGAGTTCTATAATGTATAACCCACTCATAACTTCAAACTTGCCACTTCCTTGAAAATTAATTGAAAATCTAATAATTAACAGTTTTATTTCTCATATTACAGATTTTTAATTAATTGCAATTAAAAATTTGTTATTTTAATAATTATTATTAGCAAATTGGGAAGAATTCATGGCAACGTCACCAAGGAGGCAAAACTATAACCGAAACTTTGGCCGCGCCACCAGAAACGCTGGTGGCCGCACCCTTCCGTGGTGGCATAGTCCTACCATTATTGAAATATGGTTTAACAATAAACTATTGATATAGTATTAAGATATAAGACATTTTACGCCATTTTTTTTTAAATATGTGTTACAAAAATTTAAATAAACGCTCTGCATTACTGTTTTAACCTATGCGTATTTAAAGGTTAAGGAAAATTTTAATTTACTTATAGGGCCATAGGGTAAAATTATTGCATTCGGGGATTCTCAAACCTTAAAGTTACTAAAAAAATTTTCTCATGTAGACAAATAAAGTAGGTTTAATGGCACTGAATTTTTGTAATTTCATTTATTCTAGTAAAAATGTAAGCAGTTCTATTACTTAGATTACCAACTAATAAAAAAGTACATAATTTATGTTTTTACATGTTTAAAGTTTAAGGTTTACCTGTTCAAGTATAACGAACATAAAAATATATCAAGTAAAATTTATAATTATGTTGCATTTCCAATAGTCCAAGGGCATAGCAATATGACGTGGAATTTTGAATGATAAAATTGAAATAACTACAACATAAAATACCTTCCTTGTAATAAAGATACTCTACAATCATGCAACCAGGTGCTGTTTTGCATGAATTCAGGCCTATATGACGACATGAATCCGTGATTGGCGGAAATAATCAATCATAATTCTTTTATAGGTTGTCCTACTCAAATTTTATACCAAACCTTTTTGTTCGTACCAAAATTGTAAACAAAAAAGGTTTGCATATGTTTTTTGATATCTCTTATCGTTAAGAAGTTATAGCTTCTAAGAGTTGTTTTTGAAAATTTTTTGTTTTTATCGTGGGTAAGTGAACGTTGCTAATCTCATGTAGAAAATAATAATAAATAGCAGCGCCAAAATTTGAATTTGAGAAATTAAAAAAATTAAATAAAACAAAACAATTTTTTAAATAATTTTGGAAATTTTTAGAAATGCAAAAAAAGCATCTCTAGCACCTTTGATTCTTGGACCACAGCACTAGATTATGAAATAACATAGTGTTGATCACCCTGATTTGTCGCTTACAAAATTGGAAAAAAAAATAGTTCAATCAAATTTTTTAAATTCTAAAAAATTGCACCTAAGCTGGTCGTTATGAAATTTTAAATAAAACCCGTTTAGCCTCAAGAGATACTATGCTGTTTATCTTTATAGTTGTGAGGTATGTTGTCAACTAAAACTTCATCAAGTTCATTATCCTTTCATTGAAGAATGCAAATATTTTTTTTAATTATATAACATTAAAGATATTTCCAGTTAAGGCTGAATTGTTGAATAAAAATTTAATTTTAGCGCCAAAGTTATGATATAAGAATGTTTTACTTTCTATTTACAGTTTTAATTATTAATCGTAACAAATTAAAATAAAGTTAAAAAACACATATTATCATGTCTAATATTGTCGTTTAGGTTTCCAAATTTTTGAATTTGTTTACTTAGAAAAGACTCTAGGTAGTAGAAATTAAACCGGATTTTAAAGAGTTAATAAGCAGCATACAGATTTTTAAATACGAATCTTTTGACTACGTCGAGTTAAATTATAGATTCAAATTTGTGACCTCAGAAGACGTCCCTGGCCGCAAGAGAGCTGAAAAATTCTATATACAGTTCGAAATTCTGATTCGAACTCTTTGCTAAAATTTATCCAGTATATCTCAAAAATGTTAAGTTTTGTATTTTCGAATAAATTTATTCTAATAAAAATAATAAATTATATTTATTAAAATGTATGTATAATACACGAACAACATTGTTACAGTCTAATTTTGGTTAGGAATACATAAACATATTACATAGCAGGTCTATATAATACCTACTTATTATTTGCAACGCTCTATAAATCATGCAAGTTTAATAATTTGAAAAATATTCGGTCAAAATAAAAAATTTGTTTTGCCTTATCAAAATATTAAAATTATAAGTATACTTACATACCTACCTATATGTACATACATGTTATTATGTATGCATGTAGGTAGGTAGCTCTCGTGTTTAAAAAGTTTAAAGTTTTATGTAAACAAGGAAGCAAATTAATTTCTAAAGTATTATTTTTATATAATCTAAGAATTAAACGTCTTTTTTATTATAAAATAAAAAATCGCTCACCTGCATCGGTCCAGTGTTTCGTATTTCCATTTAAAGTAGCCCAATCGGCATTCAATTCGGAATAACTTGCCATTTTTTGAAAAAATCATAAAAACAAACACGAACACAACACTTTTAAAATAACAAACGTCTGGAACACATCAACTATAATATATGTAGGTTATTGTACTGAACTAATATTCAAAATTTTAGATAACACATATCCCTTAATACAACATGCTAAGTACCTATTATGGAATTTATCGCCAAACGTATTACGGTTCAAAAGGTTATTATCCGCCATCATATTTACAGCTAAATTTCCTTTAATCTACTTAATTGAATTGCTCAATAATATATACCGATATATTTTTATAAATGTAAGCACAGAAAGGATTAGCATCGCCAACAGAGGTGAATACTTTAAGTTTTTAGTAGAAAGAACACGCAAACTCGTTGCTAATAAGATTCGAGACCGTGAATACCTGTTTTTACATTCTCTTGAACCACACATGTACACATACCTGTGATAAAAGGAAAAGAATTAAAATTTATTGCTATATTAATATGTATATTTTTACTTGTTATATTGATTGCCGCGCCTCTTATTAACAATCTGCTGTAATTATTTGAAAAATTTCACACTCGCCTAAATTTTTGAATACCCACCTAACACAACGCGCAAATTTTTTCGTTACATAACGAGAGGTTTGATGAGCGAACTTTTACATCAAACTCTTTAACGAGGTTGACATTAATAAAAAACAAACCTGGTATTTAACTCCTAAGTGAATTTATGATTTCAATTTAAAATTGTTAATTGTTTCAAAAAAAAAACAAAGTAAAAGCCTTGAATAGTCACCAAAGAAAATTTACTTTCGTAAATAGCAAATCACAAATTGTCTTGAAATTATAGAATACCGATCTCTATTAAATTTATCTGCACTTTCCTCTCCATTCCAAATCAGCTGTATAATTTCGGATCTATAAGCATTTCCATATTTCGCTTACTTTTTGTCAAAGTTTTATTTTACCCAACAATTGTTATTGAATCTTATGACCAATAGAATAGAGTTCGGATTTTTATTGTTCCAAAATTAAGGTAAAACTCGTTGCTAAATTATTCACATCACACCACTGCACTGGCACATTGTTTCTGATGTTTTTAAATAAAGTTTAAATAATATTTTTGATGTGCATACATAAGCATAACATTAAATGTAATATTACACAATAGAGACATATTTTTTCCAAAATAATTTCTTTCTGTAGAGAAATTATTTTTTTTAGTTTCTTTAGAGAAACTAAAACTTATGCTCGATTTCTTCATCTAGAGATATCTCTTAGATAATCTATCTATTAGATAAATTAACAAAGTAACAAATCAGACAGCAGCAAAACAATCAGAAATATAATTGGCTACTTCATTAATTTATCTTATAGATAGATTATCAAAGAGATATCTCTAGGTGAAGAAATTGGGCATTAGTGACATTATTTCAAAAAATTATTTTGCAAAATGCAAATCCAAACTTAATTTCAAAGTCAAGAATTTTTCACTTCACCTTAATATACAAGAGCAAAGTGAAGAAAATATACAAATGTTTACTTATGGATGGTTATGCCATTGAAGAAGAAAAATAAAAATAAGACTTGTACAAAATCACTGCTCCCTTCAGAGCAAACAGCTGTGACGCTAGATTTCATTGCACTTATCTGTTCTTCAGCATATCTTCAATGTCTCAATTTGAAAAAATTATATAACTGGTTACTTGCTGATATTAAAATTGCATGCTCTTCGGGTAATTTGAATGTGTAAACAAAACTTCATGACATAAATTAACATCACCACCAAATATGATAAGGTAAAAAAATTCGATAAAACATCAATAGGTTAGTTTATCTCTTTTATTACAAAGTACGTACTAGTCAAACAAACTCGACAACAATTTCAGATGTGCATTTAAAAATGTACCAATTCAGAGCAAAAAAAAATTCTTTACAAAATAAAAGTGATCACAATTTAACTACAACTCTTACTCGGCTTTAGATTTGGTATCATCTTTATGATGGATAAAAACAAACGAGAAAAGTAACACACCAACCATCATTGAAATTGTGCTAACATAATAAGGATAAGCGCTGAAAATAAATCTTTCATATTGCGTGTGCTGTAATGGTCTAACAGGAACTTGTGTAGAACTATAAAGGTGAGTATATCCAATTCTATCGTAATCAACAATCAGTTGATAAACGCCATAAACATCTGGAATTTTAAATCTTGCTTCATATTGACCGGCAAATAACTTTTTAAGTGTTGTGCGAACAAATGGATCGATTCTAACAAACTCCAGTTGAATGTCATTGGTATCGAATGGTTTCCATACACCATCTTCCAATATGTCAATTTCAATAGAATAAACCTTAAAAATCATAACTTGAAAAAATTGTAATCAAAACTTTGAGATAACTTACAATTTGATCCATAATTGTGTAAGATTGAGGCGAATTCTTTTCGCCTACCTTGTGATGTTTTACCGAACGTACTGCAAGTTGTCCCCTTTCTTTGAAAACCCATTGGCTTATCAGCTCTGCAACAATTTCGTTACCACAATTTATTGGCTCTTTATCGTTGCTTCTTTGTACAGAAGATGTAAAGTACTCATCAGAGAAGAAAGACAGAGACCCTGAGAAAATAACCCGAGCGTTATTTTGTGCTTGCAGGCTAGCAATAAGAACGACACTTTTGCCAACAGCGTGTGGATACTAAAAATGTCAAAATGAAATCCTTTAAGAGCCGCTAATACAATTAAGTAGCTACAAATAATATGAAATGAGTGTATAAAATGAATTACCTCTTTAATATTATGTTCAGGATTGTAACTGTAACTGGTACTTTCGGCTGTTAATAAAGGTAAAACGAGAGGATGTTCGGGATCCACCAAAATTCCAGTCCCTTGATATAAAAGTGGTGCAGCATTCTTGCGTGACCCGACAATAATCGGTGCATCTATGAGATTTTCAGGTGAAACAACAATCTTTGTATGCTGTCCAGAATCGGTTACATCATAATTCAAATGATCAATAACATAAGCTCCTTCTTCATCGACCTACTCAAAAACACTTAGCAATTTTCAAACTTTTATATTGTGTACCAACCTCAAAACCACACTCTGAAGCCAATTCTCTCAAAACGTCCCCGGTAATACTACTACCGGCTACCAAGAGATTACCCCCATCGTCCACAAATTGTGTAATGGCATCCACTCCTAAATTTCCACCAAATTCTTCCACGGAAGGTGCAAAAATTATTAAGTTTTGGTACAAGTATTCGCCATATTTTGACAAGTGTAAAGACGAATCGTCCGCAATTTTAAATGTTAATTGATGGCCACGATCTATAAATTAACCTGCGTTTAAAAAATTTGCCGGCACAATAACCTTAAAATTATCGGCGTAGACAAACCTTGCAGCGATTTGAAAAAAATCGAGTGGGTTTCTTTTATTACTTGATTATCTAATAATACTAGCGTATTAAAAGCATTTGCAATTGAAAATAATGCTAAAAGGGAAAAAACTAACGAATACATTTTACCACACGTCACCTAAACACGTTTGACATTCAATCGTACCAATCACAATTTACAAGTCAAAGGGAAAATAACTAAATTAATACATGGTAAATCGTAAGTAACGGTTCTTCAGCACGAACTTTTTGTATTTATATTGTTGTGCATATAGAAGCACAATATTATACTAATCGATACCGTGATCAAACAGAACAACTCAACAACGACAAAAACAGAACACTGAAATAACACAACATTGACAAAAGAGAACACTGAAAAATGTGAACAAGATCTAGTTTTGTCAATTGTTCGATTTTGATTATTTAGTTTATATTGTATTTGGTTGGTGTGTTGTCAAACCATTTCAAAGCTGCTGCGGAGAAAAGCCCAAAAACAACAAATTGTGTAATGGTTTCCACAACACTAAATTCCATTTTCCTATGGATGGGCACTAGGTGATTTGATTCCCAGTAATTTGATCCCTTGGTAATTTCACCCCTCGGTAATTTTACTTAACAGTTAACCTAAGCTCGACCGGTGAATCTCTCTTTAAACGGTCTTATTATAAAAAAAGAAATCAGTCACAATATTGATACCACGATTTAAACTTTTTCCTCTTAACCGAGATAATAATTAAACTGTAAGGCTCACTGTAAGACTCAAGCCCTAAATTTTTACAATAGGTAAAATTATCTAGGGTCAAATTACCGGGGATGAAATTACTAGGGATCAAGCTATCTGTGAGTGAAATTACCGGCTATGTTATTGCTGTAACCATTCTAGCATGTGCAAGTTCCTACATGGATTAAGGTGGGACATTGCGTGCTAATGTTTGTTGCTGGTCAATGAACAAACTGGTCGCCCAGAAATAAAGAAGTAATGATCTCAACATTCAAAATAACATCACCAAATATTAAAATGTAAAAAAAATTCGGTAAAACATTAATAGGTTAGTTTATCTCTTTTATTACAAAGTACGTATTAATTAAAAAAACTCAACAATTTCAAATTAATCAATTCAGGGCAAAAACAATTTCTTTAAAAATAAAAGCGATCACAATTTAACTGCAACTTTTACTCGGCTTTTGATTTTGTGTCATTTTTATGACGGATAAAACCAAACAAGTAACATAATACACCAATCATGATTAAAATTGCGCCCAAGAAAATAAATCTTTCATATTGTGTGTATACTGAAAGTTGTTCCCTTTCTTTAAAAACCCATTGGCTCATCAGTTGTGCAACAATTTCGTTACCACAATTTATTGGCTCTTTATCGCTGCTTCTTTGTACAGAAGATGTAAAGTACTCATCTGAAAAGAAAGAAAGAGAGCCTGAGAAAATAACCCGGGCGTTCTTTTTTTTTTTTGCAGGCTAACAATAAGAGCTACCCTATCACCAAGATCATCTGGATCCTAAAAATATGAAGATGAAACCTTTTAAGAACCCCTAATACAATTAATTAGCTACAAGTAATATAAAATGAGTCACCTCTTTAATATCGGGTTCAGTATTGAAACTGTAACGGTACTGACTGTTAATAAAGGCAAAACAAGAGGATGTTCAAAATCCGTCCAAATTCCAGTCCCTTGATATAAAAGTGGTGCAGCATTCTTACGTGCCTCAACCATAATCGGTGTATCTACGAGATTTTCAGGTGAAACAACAATCTTTGTATGCTGCCCCAAATCGGTTACATCATAATTCAAATGATCAATAACATATTCTTCTCCTGCAGCGACCTATTTAAAAAAATTTAGCAACTTTTATATTGTCTTCTAAGTATTGTATACAAACATCATAACTACATACTGCAGCCAGTTCTACTAAAATTTCTTCAGTAATACTACTCCTACCAGCCACCAAAAGATTACCCCCATTGTTGACAAATTGTTTAATGGTATCCACTCCTAAATTTCCACCAAATTCTTCCACGGAAGGTGCAAAAATTATTAAGTTTTGGTACCAATATTTACCATATTTTGACAAATATAAAGACAAATCGTCCGCAATTTTAAATGTTAACTGATGACCACGATCTATAAATTAATCTGCGTTTAAAAAAATTTGCCGCCACAAGAACTTTCAACTTGTCTATAACCTTCACCTTAAAATTATCTCAGAAAACAAACCTTGCAGCGATTTGAAAAAAATCGAGTGAGTTTCTCTTATTACTTGATTATCTAATAATACTAGCGTATCAAAACCATTTGCAATAGAAAATAATGCTAAAAGTGAAAAAACTATGGAATACATTTGTCATACGTACAAAAGCAAGATGTAATGCGCACGCTCCGCTTGCAAATCAAGGTAAATACCGACGGGTTAACCACTTCGGAAATACCTGTATAAAATGGTAAGAATAATATGGAAAATATTTAGAATAAATATCGGAAATACTAAGAATACTAGAAAATACTCGGGAATACCTAACAATAAACGGGAATATTGAAGAATAATGCGGAATACTTGAGAATAATTGGGAATTAATTGAAAATATGTGAGAATAAGTCCGTTAGGAATATTTCTTTCGAATAATCTTAGCGAAACATTGCTTACTATGTAAAACACACACTTAATTTTGTGTTTCTAGCCGTTTTAATTTTAGTACTGAAAAAATTAAATTTAAAATTTCCTACAAAATTATGGTAAACATTGTTTTTATTTACATACAATACTACCTGTTTAAATTTGTAGGAAAATTAAATTGTACCACGGTTTAAGCGCAATAACATTTGCTAACTGAGTAATTCGTCTTCAATATCATTACTTCCGTTGTGAAATTACAAGTAGATAAGAAAATTTCAAGAATTTTGAAATATTTCTAAGCAAATACGAAAAAAAAATGTTTAGGTACAACTTCGCGTAAAATTATGGGAATCCCCGAATTTGAGTTTCATTTTATACGATACGATTTGTATAGAACTGTCAGCGGTGTAAAACAAAATAATTTCACAATGAATTTTTTCAATCATACAGTAAAACCCCGATTATCCGCGGGCGCATTATACATCGATCACCGTCGCAGATAATCCGTGGGCATATACAACTTCGGTAGTATACTATGTAAAATCAAATGTATAAAATTTCTGCTTACTTCAGAGCTGCACTTGGATTACATACAAAGCTGTTTAGTGTATTTTTTATGTATTATACATATTAGTAATATCTTCGCTGCATTTATTGTTATGCACAAATGACTTTCGGTAGATAAAAGTGCTAAATTTACAATATAATAAGTATGTATTAAACATATTTTATAATTTAACAAAAAACGTCAATTATCGTTATCCGTGCTTTTCAATTTTCCTTGCAGAGCACGGTCCCAGTCGGCCCGGATAATCGAGGTTCTACTGTACATGTTTTTTAAGTAAACATAAAAGTGCAAATAAAATGCACTAGTCAAATTTTGAAATAATACAACAATGAGCATGAAAGTTCCGCTTTGCTCACAATTAGTAATGTCATTTGCGGCATTACATCTCGCATTATGTGCTCGAGTGTTTGCTAACACACGATAAATCGTAAGTAAAGGTACAAAAATTAATTTGCAGAAAAAATAATCTGATTCGTTCCTAATACAGCAAGATCTTAATCAGGTAGATATTATAATAAATACAAGCTAACGTAACATAATAGGTAGATAAATACGAGAATGGTTCATTAAATCACCTAATTTATTAATGGAATAGTCTTGAAATATTTACACAAACACAGTTAACAAAATGCTTTTTCTATAAATTACAAAATCCATCAGTAGAAACAAAAAACGAGTAACTCGAAACCATTAATCGTAAACTTTATCTGAAAAAAGAAACACATTTAGATAAAATCGTTGATAAAACGATAAAAATACCAACTTTCACTAGCACGTTCTTCGGCACGAGCTTTCATTCTTGTAATAAATGCAGCTCCTTTATTTTTACGAAAATTTTCGTATGGATCATTAAGATCGCAGCCGATGCCTTTAAATTGATCTTGCCGATCGCGAACTTCACCACCCGAAATCGGAGAATCAATTCCTTGTTCGTTTGCACCTAAACCACTACCACCCCATCCCATTTTACATAACATTTGGTGACCTTTATTACTTGAATCCAATTCTTGGGGCGGCTCCAATTTATTGAAAGGTGTGGTGCTGCAAAGGAAGAATTTTTCTTAATTTTTTACAATAGATTACTAGATACTTTTTTAAATTGAATCAGCTACTCTAGAATGTAAATTATTTGAATTTAATTAATTATAAATTATAACAAAATTTTAATAGAGTAAAATTTAAAAATAAAATACCTAAACGATGGTTGTGGAGTAGGCGACGGAGATCGATTTAAAATTCGTGCAGGCGGCGTACGAGAACGCGACCGAGATCTTGAATGTGATGAACTTCTTTTGCTTCTTCTTCTGCTGCTACTTCTACGACGAGATCTACGGGGACTTCTGGAATGCGACCGCGACCTTTGAACACGCACTGGTGATGGTGACAAACTTGTGTAACGCCGTTTGGGAGGCGAAGGTTCCTTTTCCATGGGGACGACAACTGGACTAGGAGATCTGGATTTATCTCGAATACCCGCAAGTATTGCGTCATCTTTTTCTTTTTTAGCACCATTTTTAGCCTTGTAGTATTCGAATAGACCTAGCTTTTCCCAGCCCTCACTGGGTTCGCAATTTACATTAAATTTATTTAAAATGATACAAATTATATTTATATAGCTATACACTTGATGGCACACAAAATATTTAATTGTAAAGCACTTACTTTTTGAAAATTTGATTAATAACAAAGTTACAGCAAATTATAGTATTCGCCTTTAAAATTAAACTACAGATTAATAACTAATTAAATTACACTGCAACGCTAATCGCAACACTCAGAAAATTTTGCTAGTAACCTAAATTAAAATTTTAAAAAATTAATTCTCCGGTTCATTTGACTATCTCATTTGTGAAAGCAATAATGTAGACAAAGGCAATCATGAAATAAAAGATGAACAGTTAATATAAGTGAAAATGGTTAATGCTAAAACTATTTGGTTAAAGATAGGTAATGTATATTATCATGGAGTGGTATTTAGCACGATCAACTGCTAATACCAAGGTATCGTGTTTAAAGTCGGAAGAGTCTAACTTTCTTATGACCGTCTCCGTACTTTGGAGGGGATGGAACGATGGTACTCCTTCTGTGTCAGTGACTACCAGTATCAACAACAAAAATAGGTTTAAATGATAAAACCTTTCTCTGAAGAAAGATGCCAAGTTTTTAGGAATGGACAGAAAGGGTGTAGAAATAAGAGAGAAAGCTTAAACTTAAAGTACTTATCCAAACTAGAATTTAAGTATGCACATAAAGTGGTGAAAATAGGTACAAGAGACTTCTTTTATACAAAGAATTTCCGTATCCTTTCTTATCAGTATTCTGCCTGTCTTTAAAATTTAATTAAATTTTATTGGATTTTAAACTTTTAATTAAAATCAAACTTTAATTATGCGGCATGTCAAAGCTTAAATAAAGTAAAACAAAACAAAACTATATAAAACTCTTATTTTTGTTGGGTCAGTTGTATTGAGCTAATCAGGTCCAAGTTGAGCCACTCTGGATAAATAGCGAATTAGTACTGGGTACCTGAGTTAACCCTTACCTCAGCTTTAGAGATGTATGACACGAGACAGTTTTTCACACTAAATTGGACAACTTTAAATATTTTGAAACGTGTTTTAAAAATACTGAAACTGCACTCGAAAAAATTATTGACAATTTAATGTAAAAAACACCTAAATTTCCGCTCTTTAATTATTAGTTCTGTTACCTGGTTTCAGCATGTAGACATTTGGTGGGCGAAAAATCCTACTATAGATGGGACACCATAGGAGTTAACAC
The DNA here is from genome assembly GCA_036346125.1 of Lycocerus yunnanus. Classification (NCBI taxonomy): domain Eukaryota; kingdom Metazoa; phylum Arthropoda; class Insecta; order Coleoptera; family Cantharidae; genus Lycocerus; species Lycocerus yunnanus. The sequence continues at coordinate 3,636,846 of JARFIX010000017.1, forward strand.
CCAACACGCTAACCGCTCAGCCATTCACTCACCGATACAAAATGAAAAAGCTTCCAAATTTGATAAGCACTTTGCTGGCTAACCACCCGACACCTACCACAGTTAGATTAACAAGATCGGGGCGTATAATTTATTGAATGTTGATTTAATTGAAATCTTTCTTAAAATGAAACCAAACGTAATATAACTTGCTGTAACTTTAAAAATAATTTTTTTTCATAAAAACATTGTAGTATTGAATCCGTTTCCATTATAATAATTCAAATAGGTTGAATAAAAACAGAAACGAACAAATTATGTCCTCTACCATTCAAAATTACATTACCTGTCTCTAGGTCTTTCGTGCGTGGGTGGCGCATAAAAGTCTTCAACGGCGGCTAGTAATCTATCGCTAGGTGGTTGTGGTGGTGGCAACCTAATATCTTTAGGATCTAACGGTTTAAAAGAGGTATCTTCCAACTAGAATCAGCATAATACTTTGCTCAAAACATCTCGACTACTATTTTGGTGTTATTTTACTTAATTTCTTAAATTGATGACAAAAATATTTTTGTACCTACCTTAATTAAAGGTACCATTAATCCTGCTGGTAAATCGTAGTACGGCACGGTTGGTAACAATTCTTCTGCAACGGGTTCTGGCGGCGGCGGTGGTGGTGCAAATCCCGGTGGAGGTTTCGAGAAATCTGGAAAAACTGGGGCCGCAGCGGCGGGAGGTGGAAAAAAACCCGGAGGTGGTTGATTGAAGGGTGGTAAATTGCAATCTAAATTTGGTGGCGCTTGTGCCAAATTTGGAGGAGGAACATTTGGATTGATCAATGGTGGTAAGTAACTGGTATTGTCGGGTGGCATTAAATTGGGATTAGGTGGATTCATACACGCCAATTGTTGATTTCCATTTTCCGACACATTGTGTTGTTGTTGTTGAGCCATAGTCTGTTGCAGGTTGGCCTGAAGTGCATCCAAAGGTATGATGTTTGAATTTGTAGGTTGAGGTTCGGTGTTGGGTGGCAATTGAACTTCGATTTGATTTTGAATCGAAAACGGATTTTGCATTTGGTTCTCTAAAGTTTGTTTCTGCTGTTGTAATGTCAATATTTGTTGCATGGCATGACAAACAAACGCCTGATGCTGAGCTTGGTAACCGTCGTATGTTGTTTTAGTTAGTTGAGCCAGAGGTGCCACCTCCGTTGTATACTTTGCCATCTGCTCATTTTTAAACAGTTGATAACTAGCAATTGGTTGACGCATTTTTTCTACAGTTTCAGAATCCAAATAATTCGCTTTCGATTCCCACAATTTTAATAACTTGTCCAGTTTTTGTTGTTGATCTTCCGTCGCACCAATACTTGCATTACAAAACATTGGAATAACAACAGATGCAAGTGCGTCTTTAAGTTCCGTAGCATTTTTTCGTGCACTAATCACACACTTTTATTATATTTAAATTATCAAACAAATATTTTAAAATAATTCACGATGACAGTTATAGATAGATGCAATGAGTCTATAAAACGCATTTGTGTCAGAAAATGGCATTTTTACAACAGTTGTTATCACTATTTTGCTAGTTACAAATTAATAATAAATGGTAAAATTGAAAATTTCCAAACAGAAGCATCTGACTATAACCATATCGCGTTTAATTCTTACCAGTGATGGAGAACATCGTTGACCAAATAAATGACATGAAGTTTATGATTAAAAGGAGTAGTGCCATGTATAACTTTATAAAGCAAACATTCAGCAATGCAAACAGCGTTTTGCTGATTCGTCGTATGTTGCAATATCCACGATTTACCATTACTAATGCTGTCTTTAGTGCAACTATTAATGATTGGCTGCAGTACAGAATACAATTCATTTAACTGAATACCAACTGCTTCAGCTTTTATTTGCAAATCTAAAACTTCACATTTTGTCACTGCACTTTCCACTTGAGTTTGTTGTTGCTGGAGCAACACCTAAAAATTTGATAGCTTAGCAAAACTTTTCCAAAAAAGATTTATTTAAACTCACCGTATGTTGTGCATTTAAATTTTGTTCGCTTTGCTTAATTTGTTCCCGCAATGCCTCCTGTTGTTGAATTAATTGTTCCAATTTTGCGTTATCATGAAGCACACCCTTACCCCAATCGTTCTGAGAATTACCGTTTACATTGTGCTGCTTCAACACTAAGGTAATACATTTAAAAGTTAACATTTAGTCCATCTTCTCACAAATAAGGGCCTCACCTGTTTGTTCCGTGTTGACTTTGTATTGATAATAATTGTAATATTCGCCACCAAACAAAAATTGAAATTTGGAATTTCCCTTTTGTTTGTTTTTCGTCATCTGCTCAAATTCAGGACCATTTCTAGCAACAAATTGCGCCAATTTGTCGATTATATTTCTCAATTCGGTATCTAAATTGAAAATAAAATAGTTAGTCTAACCTCACTTTTTTGGGCACCACTACTGCGTTAATGAAATTTTATGCTAAAAATGTGATCCCTTTGCCAATTACAATTCAAATTACCTTGTGGCGGTGGTGGTATATCCATATTTATTGAAAGTTAATACATAATGGGTTGTAAAAAGCACGGCCTTTTCAAAAAATAAACTAAGCACTAAACTTGCACCAAGTCAAGAAATAAAATCAAATGTCAATTAAAACGAAATAAACTATTGCGAATAAAAAATACACGAATTTATTCGTACGTTTATTTATATTTCAAAAAATGTAAAATGCCAAAATATATCAAATCGGCGTATTGAAGTTGGCATTTTCAATGGCGTTAGAAATGACATGTTGCTAATGTATCTGCAATATACAGGGGAGGTAAAATATTTTGAACCCGGCAATTAAACGCGTGGATAGACTACCAACAACATTGAAATATCGTCACTACAAAATTTAAATTATTGTTTAATATTGTAAATAATATTTTTAACCACTTAGTAAATAAATTTTAATCAAAATAAAATAGCTACGTTCTAGCAGGTTTTTTAAATAACTTTTGCTTGCAAAGTTTCTTTTAAATTATTAAATTAATCTAAAAACCAGATCGCTTACTATTAATTATTTTAATTTTTAGTTTTAATAAAATTTTACTTTTTTTAAATAAATTTGTAATTTTTCCGATCCTCAATAGATGGCAACGAATGATTGTGCGCATCGCATTCGGATTTTTCAATGATGTATTGATTCCAATCCACGATTTTAGCGATGGTTATAAACGCAATAAAGTGCAATTTAATATTAGTATGTTTACTTATAAATGCTGTGCATTCGTCTATCTTATTATTAACAAATAAAGAAATTCAGATTCCCGCACTTGGAAATTTTAATGATAACGATTTTAAAAATTTAGTAAAACAATTGGGTGAACCACAAGTTGTTGCGTTTAACAGTAATTTTTAAATTCTGCAAAAACTGTTATTGATATTTTAAGCAATCAAACTTCTTCTTATATTCCGAACGGTAAAATATTTATTCAAGATTATATACAAGGTGAGTGAAAAACCCACTGCTTACACCTTCGCGTATCAAAAATGTAACAGCCTCACTGTCTGTTGTGCTTATATTTTTTCATTTGTTATAAATACAGAATGATTTAAAAAATTCAAACTATTGAAATACTTTGTTTTGAATGGGTCATGGGGGGGGGGGCGAATTATGACATAATAACAGGTATTTGGAGTCTAGATTTGTGACGATTGGAGGAAAAGAGGGGGAAAAATGACACTCAAAATTGGGTGATGCTTCCTATTTCCTAAGTATAATCAAAGTAATTTTTTTCTTTCTTTCTTCCAAGATTTAACTGGTGAAAATGAAGCCGACCACAACACTATAAAGAAAGCTTTAGAAAATGTAGAAAATGACAATGTTTTGGTCATCTTAAACATACAAGAAAATGAAAGAATAAAACGCAAAATCGAAGATGTTAGTTCAACTACGACAACGTCTTTGATAACCGAACCACCAGAAATTCCCTATGAAATCCCATCTGGAGGTCCCGTTTTATACAGTGCATCATCTGAAAAAAACATGGAAGCCATGATATTCTCATCTAAACCGCCACTTTTAAAAGTAAACTTTACATCCATAATTTTAGGAGATGCAACATTTTCTAAAGTGGATGTTCGCGATACCTATACGCGACTAATTGCAACAATTCCAGTGGAAAATGGAAAAATAACCTTGAGATTTAAATTTCAGTGGCAAGGAGGTTACTGGTATTTAAATTACGTCGAAGGAGAATTTGTCGGAAACGACGCCAAACAATTTAATTTGACTCTGAACCAAGAAGTGAGCGCACCAGCATCTTTTTCTTATCATTGCGGCGGCCACGTTCTATTCACCGATCCCGAAAACGATATCGAGTTGTACTTGTTTGAAATACAAGCTCAACCTGATGCAAAGATGCACAGATTTGGCGATGCATATAATTGCGTACCATTTACCACTGTGCCCATTTGGTCGGGATTGTTTGTATCCTTTATTCTTTCCATTGGTTTGGCTGTTGGATTATTGGCTTTAAATAGTATTAAAACGATGGATAAATTTGATAACCATAAAACTAAAATGTTGACCATCACAGTTTGGGAGTAATTTTGAATTAAATATACAGGGTGTTCAAGTATTTTGGAGTCAAAATTGTACATTATTACTTTTTGAAAAGAAATTCTTAATTGCACCACAAGTAATAAGTTAAATCTCCAGCTTCTGGTAATATTTTCTTAAAAAGGAACACATGCAGTTAGCTTAAGAAAATAAAATTCAAAAACTTCTAAATTAATTCGTTAACTGGCCCAGCATAAATGGAAGATTTCGTAGAAAAGAATTTTTGCATTTCTTACAAAGACTTTAAGAGCAGTGTTTAGTGATCGAGAATTCGTGTCGAGTAAACATTTGTTTATCTAAATTTGGAGAAAAATTCGAATTTACTCATAGAAGCACAGAGTAAAAATATTCAGATTTGGGAAACTCCAAATGAAATAATATTTTAAATTTGTTTATACAAAGATCTTGCGAGTAAATCAGAATTTTCAGCCATATTTCGATATATATAAAAGTTTAAAGATATCTACAGTGATTATATATTTTAATTTTTGTAAATTCCGAAATTAAATTACATATACCACGAATTATTCAATATATTAACACTGCTCATAAGAGGAGACTTATTTCAAGAAAGTTGATGAAAATTTTCCCAAGACAGAATTAAATAAATATATTGTACAAAAATAATTCGGTAAACAATTTTAACGAAGCCATGTCATTATGTGCATTACTGAAACATTCCAGAATTTCAAGATTATAGCAACAATATTTTGATTTAATTTCATTCAAAACTTTTTTTGAAAAGTTTCAAATGAAATTAAACCAAAATACTGTTGGGAGATATATTCCGGAATTTCTGGGGATTAATTTTTATGTTTGAAAAGGACAAATAATGACATGTCATTAAAATCTGTCGATTATTTTTGTTGCAAATTGTAAGCTTGTGTTTTTCAAAACATTTGTTGCTGGAAGTTCCAACAACCAAAATTAGATATTTCTTATTTACAAGACTTTCCTGAATTTATATGAATTAAATCTTGGCAAAACGACATTCAACCACAAAAATTGTTAGCAGAACTCAACAAAAAATCATAAATTCTCGATGTTCTATTAATTTGTTAGTTTTAAAATTTAGTTTAATTTATTATTTATAAATCTTTACAAAAATATCAATAATTATCTAACTTATACCCATAAGTGTATAAAAAATTAACAAACTAAAATAAATAATATCACAAAATCTAAAATAAAAAATTTACTGTTAAGTACACAGATTTTTAAAATCCCTAGTTACAGCAGCACAATCAAAAACACTGCATTCTTTCATATAGCCACCACGTAGTTTTGCACCATCACACAGTAGGTAGGTGCCACATTTACATATTTATTTATAGGTATCCTTAATAGTTTTTCTATTTCCGTCAAAGAGTTCTACATGTTGGAATGTTGATTAGTTTCGAATCCAAATGTAACAAAGTCAATTTCACTCTGAATTATTCAAATAAATAAATGCAAAAATTATAAATTTTCTAATCACAATAAGAAGACATCATCAATTGTGGTTGATTTGCCTTTACCATTTCATTATTTTTTGGACATACAGTGATACTAGAAAAAATAAAAATTAATTACTTGATTCTAAAATTTAATTTTATTTACCTTTGCCGTAATTCGAGTGAATCGATGGTAATTTTTGAGATAAAAACTCGTGGCTCATGTAAAATTCTGTAAGTAAATGGATTCCAAAGATCGGTCTTGTATCTCCATTCAACTTCGACTGTCTTGAGGTAAGTAATAGCAAGTGCAGGTACAACTGCTTGAAAAACCATACCTGGTCCATGATATCCTCTTTCCGTTAATGCTACAAAACCCGAATTTTCGCCACTACCGTCACGTGTACTATGCATTTTGAACATCAATTGACCAACTTCACCGCCATGCTTTTTACTTTCGGTCGAATTTGATGTTTCCACTTTTATTCTATAATGAGCCCCTTAAAATATAAATTCGTTACTTTAACATCTTAGCTGCTTGCACTACTCGTTATCACTCACTACAAAATGGTTTACTATCGCCAGTCATTAAATATTGCACCAAATGTTGTTGGGGCTGAATTATTTTATTTCTTAGTAATTCATCATAATGAAGTTTTCCATTATATCCAAAAGCTACACAATGCTGACCATTTTTTCCGCACTCAAAACATCTTCCCGGTTTAAAATCTTCATACGAATTACAAGAAATTGACGTAAATGGACAAGTCGGATTAATACTTTCGATAAAATATTCGTATCCTCTTATGTGATTGCAACCCAAAAATTTTCTGACACCTCTAAAAAAACTTCCACTCTCCAAAGTAATATATTGAGAAACACTGTGGTCGCAACCAGGTTGATCTTTTCCGCCATTGGGATAATAATCCACGTGACCAATTCTTTCTGTAATACCCAAACCAAAACGAATAAAGGCACTTGCATCGGCGTGTAATACGTCTACATAATCTGCTGCCGACTTATCTAATCTCACGGGTGCGCTAGCTTTTGCAAAATGTGGTTCGGCTGGATCCAAGCCCGATATACGTCCGAGCTTTAGATTGAAATCCTAAAAGTAACAAAATTGTTAAAGTAGCGAAGAAGCACACGGACCAATCCAAGTAAAATTATCGCGGGATCTAAAATTTGCAGGAAATAAGAGTCATTCCGAGACCTATGGAAATCAAACTCAAATAACGTGACAAACCATAAAATAGAATCGCTTCCATTGTAGTGCCCTAATCATTCTTTCGTATTTTCATTCGCGAATTTCTAAACAACCCTTCCCCACCGAGCTAACGTAATTGCGGACAAATAATAAGTTCTAAATTAATTATTAAATTATGGGAATTTCCCAATTATTTCATTGAATAACAACTGCGGGAATTCATAAAAATATACACATCCAACATGATAGCAATAGCAGTTTTTCCCTCGTTTTGGGAATTTGACCTCGTCAACATGCAGTGTTGTTGCACATTGCTTTTCAAGGTTTGAACATTGTTGCGACAAACAACTTGTTTGTTATTTTGACTCGGATGAAAACTTTATAAATAAAGGTCAAAAGTTGAAAACTTGAATTTGTGTTATTTGACCCAGAACCCGCGATTTTACATCAACCGATTATATTAATGTACCGGGGTCACGCATTGAGTTATGTCGATAAAATTACTTTTCTAGGTCATTGGAAAATATTTTCTACCTTTTGCAGAGTATATCCTACGTATCCACTAAGATGAGCGCCCAGCGAGTGTCCGATAGCGTGCACGTGCTTTAATTTCCTCTGGCCAGTATGTCTTGCGTAATCAGCTAACAGATGAGCAGTTATTGCGCCCACAAGCCTAATGTTGGCAACCGCTTGTGAGTAAGGCGGTGAAGAGCCACCATGCCAATCGATTACAATAATATTGCAATTATCCCGTTTCAAAAGTTCCGCAGTCATATGTTTTATCTAAGAAGAAATAAAAATTGTCATAATATGTAAAATTCTGTTTAGTAGAAAAGTAATATACCCAATCTACATCTCCACTTTCCATAAATCCGTGCGTTACCGTATAAAGAGTTAAATTTGTATCAATTCCAATGGTCTTAACAAAATCATAATCATCCAAGTCAATAAAAATCGGATCGATTGGATTTTTTCTTGAAAAGAAAAAGTAATTTGGTTCTACCTAAAAAATGTCAATTATTAGGAAAAGCCTGTGTATTTTAGATTAATCATCTTTGCTTTAAGTTATTCGAACTTAAGCAACTTCATACCTTGTCGCGTAAAATAAATAAATTGATCCTAATGTAATGTAGGCTAATCTAAGTGTAAGCATGTCTCCCAAGAACGAAATCTGTCATTAACACATTCCAGGCCACTGGACAGGAATGCTTTCTGTGATATTTTGCAGAGTATGTACATAAAATATCCTTTTATAAATAGTTTGACCTTTCGAATCAAAAAGGATGTCCCAAATAATAAGACAAATTTAGGGGATTTGCTTGAGAACATGCAGTTATGTGGTATAAATTATAAAAAAAAATCTTACCTTGCTTATTTCTTCCGGAAACAACGAGATTGGTCTGTGTTCTGAAATCCATGGTGGAGAAACTTGGAAACATCCGTAACTGCCGTAACATTTAGTAGCATTCGTCACTAAACGGAATTACCTTTTATAATGTAAATAGTAAGAAAACATCAACACCATACCTTTATCCATGTCCGTGTAATAATAATTGTATGCGCCATCTTCCCTTATGGCACTTTGATTCATAACATACATTAAAGTATATAAAAATACCGAAGAACTGTTTTGCAAAATCATTATGGTCAGGTGTGCAATTTCTTTAATAATCCTAAACTAATAATTAAATTGAGATATTAATTATAACATTTATATGAAGCAAACTGATGAATTACGAAATTTTTACTATCTCAACTTCAAAGTTCATAGTTTAAATGTCGTAGATAATTATTCTAGATATTTCCATAAACTTTTATTGTTACACAAATACGTTTCGGTCGTTTATTCTTAATGCTAATGCTAAAAGTACGTAACAAAAAAATTTTTAATTTCGTAGTAATGCTTCACAAGGATGTAAACGAATTCAAAATATTGTGTCTAGAATAAGTAGTGACGTGAAAACCACTTAATTGAACCAATTTTTTGTTGTTTATTTTAATATTTGTTTTTTGTAAACGAATGACGCAAAATTAATAATCAGAAGGCAACTTAAAGCTAAAATTAAAGTCCAATATTTATCTAATATGGATGTATTAGTTAAAATTGCAATTATAGTACAAGAAACAATCAAATATTGAAAATTTTTCCAAGTAAAAAATTCTACAGAGTGTTTCAAACCTCCACAACAAAAAGAAAATTATAATTAGTACTTAATATTTACAAAAGTAAAATTCGTTAAGTAAACGAGATACGTTTGAAACGCCCTGTATAGTATACAACAAATGTTATTAACATGAATAAATACGTACAACTAAAATTATTTACAAATTTATAATAATATCTAATAATAAGTATTGATGCTAATATTCTACTCGTTCCGTTAATAGTTTCAAAAGATAATAGGTATTATGTAGCTGCTATATGAAAGGGTTCGAGTAGGCAGTTGTGAATCCAAAGTAAGATCAGGACAGTGAGCTTTTAAATTCGAGGCTTGAAAAGGTAAATTTTATAACAGTAAATTAACTTGAACCGAACGTTGGAGAAATTTTCTTTAAAAAATACTTCCCTGGAGTAGGAAAGTACTCTCCGAGTTCGATCCTGTAACAAGAACTGGAGAAGTACTTCCAAAAACATACTTATGACACGAACGACGTATTTATAAAGTTGTATTACCAAGCATCCTGTTACAGCTGTTAATGATTAAATAATGCAACAACAATTATTTCAGAGAGTAATATAGTGGTCACCCCATCATTAGCAACGTAAAGGTGATTTATGACTGGAATACGCCATTATAAATAATATTATTAAATATTAAATTTAATGAGATGTTATTATAAATAACATCATTTGATCTTAATCGCAATTCAATATCGGGTCTAGTCCTCCGATGAAGCAGTATTTTATTAAAAAAAATTAAGATATCATCGATCTAAGTTATTTAAAAAAATAATTAATCGGCATTTAAGTTTTAATAAAGTAAGTATCACGTATCAAGTAACAGGAAAGTCGATGGCACAGAGGCGACCTGTTTTGGTTCTAGTTTAAAAGTACGAGCGTCTTGGGAGGAGCAGTGGTCCCCCAAAGTTTAAAAAATAATATTTACATTAAAATTTTGATTTCAAAATGAATTATTTCTTCATTTAAAAAAAATGTTTATTTTGAAATTTTGAGTTTGCGCCTCCCGGAAAAAATCCTATAGACGCCCACACTTAAAATTCTTAAAAGCCCACTTGGAACAATTACTTTCTGTTAAAAAGTTTTCATAAAATGAATAGGTGTAACTTAGTCAAACCCCAAATGGAGAAAAATCCACCGTCCAGAATAAGTACGTAAGTTTATGCTGCATAAATGTCATAAGACGAGTATAAGTAGTTTGATTAAAAAGATGTATATAACTCGACTGTAGAGCTTTAAAATATAAGTAGATATATATGTTGCAAGAATTTTTCCAAGATCACAATTTATACTTAAAATAGTAATTTAGTTGATTCGTTAGTATTAAAATTAAAATATCGTAAAATTAATAAATATATTACAAAAATATATATCAAGCAAAGCAAAATGCTAGCTGTAGTCCTTATTTTAAAAATAAAAAACTAAATTGTACTAAACCGATGAACTTGTAGCGTGATTGCAATCACAATGGTGAAATTTGCATTACAATTTACAACTCACAAATTTGTGTCTAGCAAATTTACAACATTATTAAAGCACACATAAATGGCTACTTTAACTACTAATAAGTCACCCGAGTTTTTCTGAAAATGTAATACAAAAAGTATATTTTCAATGTAATCATTGTAATTACAATAGCAACACCGTCTCGTAAGTAGTAGGTAACTCGCTATTAAATTAAAAACACTTTTGTTGTAGCTTAATTGCTAAAAGAGTTAACAGAAACTTTTAGTTTTAAAAATTATTAAACTCGCCCTGTATATTAGGATTTAAGTTTTGGTTTTGCAATCTTTGCAAAATATATGCCAATAAAGTTTATTAAAAATATCCTTAGTATCCGTTGACTATAAATTCGCAAATGTTAGAAAACTAATAATTAGTTTTCAGTGTGGTCATAATTTAAAAGTTAAATTTTAATTTAATTTTATATTATCATTATATACTATGTAGAATAAGTTACGAGAAAATGCAAAAAAGCAAAATTTACTACAAAGTTGCGATATTCTTTGGAAATTTATAATCAACGGTAGTACTAATATGTAATAAAAACAGTCAAGTTAAAAAATACATTCGAGTAAAATTATCTACAAGTTTACAAGTATACAAATTGGATCCTTAGGTTTTTCTATCTAATAACAACAAATTCGTATTTACAATGCAAGTTAAGGGTAAATTTGATTAATTAAAAGCAATTAAATTGATAAGCTTCCGTAAATTTTTAGTCAAACGCTGCGCAAAAATAATAAATTATTTGCCAGTGACTTATCGTCAGAACGCTTTTAAAAAATCAGCTTAACACAATATTAAATCTAATGAGCAAACATGAAATTGACATTATTAGTACCTAATAATACATGTAAAGTAAATATAATACAAAAGATTATTTTATTTTAGATTTGCGTTGTTATTATTTTTGAAAACCACACCATTTGTAAAATTATAGAGGTGTAATTGCGTTGCCGCCTTTGAGCACCTCCAAAAACCAACGACTCGCACCACGGCAGCCTTGCAATAAACGCATGTATCCACTTTGGGTGGTGGCACGCTTTGCGAAACTGCCTCGTAAAGCAGCTTTGTAAGTGCAAATAGAAGCATTTATAGCGCCGTTACCTTCAGGTATAATAAATAAAAATTGCAAAACGTAACAATCAATTTTTTGTAGCTCATGTGTAACGAGTTATTTAAAAAATAGTAATAATATTCGACATCATTCATAAATGTAACATTTAAGTATTATATCTCGCATGCATTGGTAGTTTGAAAATGTTTATTTACAACAGTCGATAAAAAATAACCCTTAACTTTCATTTACAGGTAAATTATTAAAATTGCCTAGGTAATATTAAAATGTTTGTTTCTTTCATTTCGAGTACCAAACGCTATGTTCAAATGCATTACCTAAAGCGATGCTTCTCAAACCTCATTAAAAGTTTTCTAAGCTATTTCTCCTCGCGGAGCATATAACGCGCTCCATCGCTACACTACGTTTGAGAAGCACTGTTCTAAAGCATAATATTAACAAACTTATGAGTACAATTTTCACCTTCAATTTTTTTGCTACTCTAATCATGTATATTCGTTGCATATAATATGTAATAAGTTGATCACAATTGCAGTTCATATACTGAACACTATAAAGCGTTGTGAATAACAAACATTAGATAACATGAACAAATTATGTTGCATAGCAACACGCAGCAGCACCCGATCTACAAAAGGCTGTTTTCAAAGTCACAGCAAATTTTATTCGAATTTAATGTTGCAATTTAAAAAGTGCAAGAAAAAATTAAAATGTGCTTCGTTATTTTATTTTCGTTAACAAGATGAACGAGGTAACAATTAGATTTAAATCTCTTTCGATTATTATTATTACAGCCCTTACTAAATATATCCAAAACTTTTAGCACTATGAAGTAAGTAGCCGCTATTACTTTTTATAATGTAAGTAATAGTAATAATTAATACCTATAAGGAAGTATTTTTTTAAATTGATATGCGATATTTAAAATATGTACTTATTCACTAAATTTAAAATTCAGACTGAACTTATTTCAAAAAGTGCGAACCATAGTGGCATACTCTTTACTGTGTAAATTGAATATTTCAGTCATACTCCAATTAATTACTAAAATTACTCTGATTTTGAAAATATAAAAGACTAATTAATTGAAGCAAAATCGATGTTTGCAAACAAATAAAATTGGAATTTCAAACAAAACTCTACGTTTTTCTTATACCCTATAAACTCCAAGCTTAATTTTAAAATTATTCATTTAATAATAATATCATTTATTTTTCAATTCCTCTTATACAGTCACAATTGTACTACCATGCATCGACTCTTTTTCGATCGACAAATTTTCCCAAAATAATCGCAAAGTAAAAATAGCAATAAAATGTGAGTTTTTTCTGATTACAACATAACCAATCGGCTCCTTAATTTTCACCAACATTTTTACATTAAAATTAAATTGAAGCAAACATAAAATTTGGTCTTCAAAACGGCACCCCAAAGCTGCTTAATAATTATTAAATGTTATTCATTTTCGGGTCTACCCAGTTTTACTGCAATTTGCAAACACAAATAGAAGAAATAATAATGCCCTACTTTCGACACCTAAAATAAATAAGCGGGAAATCGCATCTTTTAATATTTCCTTTGTATTAAGTACCTACATACCTAATCTGAATAATAAAAACCTTATACTAAAAGACATTTTACTTTATTTGCATTAAGTTAGGTATGTCTGTGTTTAGCAAATAAAAATCGTTGTTTACGACAGAATCCAAACTTAATAATTTCAGAATTTTTACATTATTGGAACTCAAATCTTTTTACAATCACCTGCTTCTTGACAGAAGCATCGTGACCCATTCTCTCTTATGTCAGTTATGTGCGTTAAGACCTATTTTAAAGTGGGCTCCAACCACAGAAAGCATAATGCACTTGATTTTGAGAAGCGCTCCAAGGTTAGATTATTTTGTTATAATATCTGTTAGGACAGCTAGAATCAAGTTTTGTCATTCACTCAGGTATATCGACAAAAACAGTTACGCACTTAAGTGCTAAGCTGCAACCATCTCTTCAACAAAACTCAAATATTTTCATTCAATCAAATTAAGAAAATGAATTTTTTATTTAAAATAATGCCGGTGCAATCATTACAATAATTCGCAATGTTTGCCTGAAAGCTAATTGCGCCAACGTCAATAAGATATTTAAGAAGCATTTAAATTAAATGGAACTGAATTGAATGTAATTGACAACGGCCCCTGCAGTCCAGTTATGTAAGGTACATTCAACACCTGAATGGGTAATCCTTTAGGAAAAATGTACCATTATAGCTACAGTATGCTTTCTGTAAAATTACCAATCCTCGACTATTGGTGGAGGACTTAGTTTAAGGTTTACCCCCCGAAAGGGAAAGGCGTGGTTGGATGTTTTTTTTAACGTATTTAATAATTAATTAAAGTAAGTGAAATGAATATTTAGATAGATAACTATTAATTTTTAAGTTCCATTTAATTAAATATATAATGATGGTGCAATCAATCTTGAAAAAATTACATAATATTTCTCATTTTAAAGATTTTGTAATTTCTTGCTAAATTAAGACAGTTTGCTGTTGAAATTAATCTCGAAGGTTTCCTTTGTGGAAATTATTATTGTTTGCATTTCCTGAGATTGTAAAATGAATTTTACACAGTTGCTACAAAATATCCTACATAACTTTAACGATCGTTGTATAAACAATAATTTTTATCTATCTCGAATCATTAAGCTTTAACTATCATGTTCTAGTAAAATTTTAAACCCTAATTAAAAATACAACCAGAGCGTCCTACATGATATTACTAAAGTGTGAGTATATAAATGAAATTCAAAATATCACAGTAAGAAGTTGAAATACATCAAAAGTAAAACTTGAAAATTAGGACCCAGTTAAAATTTTACTTAAAAAAATTACAGAAGCTAAATAAGCCAAATTAATATTTAAACAAAAAGTCGGTATGAGAAAATTGAAGGAACATGATTAATATTGTCCATAAATGGGCACTTATATTTAGCAACAAACAAGTTTGTCGCTTACTTAGCTTCTGAATTAATAAATCCCTCAATCAGGTTGCCAATAACACCGTTGCAAAAATAATGTTACATTATTAAATTCTATTTGTTCAGTTTAAACAAAATTGAATGACAAGTTTCGAATTATATTTCCGATATTCAAAATGAAGCTTTTTAAAAGAAAGCTCGTCATTCAACTTTCGTACTGTTAACATTAACTAGGTATAAACTTTGTCAGACATTTTAATAATTCAAATTTTTAATACAATTTTGTGCCCCCTTTTTAACAGTGGAACACGAAATTTTAAATTTCAATTCTTTAAATTATGTAACAATATTATTTGGTGAGACACAAATTTCGACGAAAAGAGAAGCTTACATAAGATCGCACTTATCTTTTGCAACACGGCTTGTCGATTTATTGCCAATCTGGAGACTTACGTTACGTGTCTTTTCCATATTTAATAATTCCTGAAATAATTGTTTCACATTGTGGTTTGTTTTCGCAGATGTCTCCATAAAATTTACGCCCCATCCCGAAGCTTCGCCTTGCCCTTCCGAAGTTGTGACCTAATTTAAAAATATTCTGATTTTATAATTTGCAAAAATGACGATCCATATTTTTTTATTCTAAATATAAATGTAGACAATTTTTATGTCAAAACACTACAATCTGCACGAATAATATAAAAAAAATTAACAATACCTCTCTTAATTCGGCGCTTTCGTCACATTTGTTTCCAACCAGCATCACAGGAATTTGACTGAGATCTTGCCCTTTTATTTCGCGGATAAGTTCCCAAATGGGTCTTAGCTCCTCTAAGCTTTGGCGGCTCGACACGGAATAAACTAATATAAATGCGTGTCCTTTGCTTATCGATAGCCTTTGCATTGCAGGAAATTGATGGGAACCTGTGGTATCCGTTATTTGCAATGTGCAGATGTTTTTGTTGCAACTTATTACCTAAGAAGTAAAATTAATTCAAAGTCAATCTTTAAATTAAGTGATAATAATTTGATTTGTTTCGAACAATTTAAAACACGCAAATATTAAGTGGAAATAATATAACATAAATGTATCAAACACTCACTTGTCGGTAAGTATCCTCAATGGTAGGAATGTAACTTTCACGAAATGTTCCTTTAACAAATCTCAATACCAAAGAACTTTTACCAACACCACCGGCACCAAATACAACCACTCTATAATCATTACTTTGTTCGGGCATTGTAATTTAAAGAAAAATCCAATTATTCTTAAACAAAAACGTAATTAAGCCCAGTAATCACAAATTAGACACTTTCTCAAATTACAAGTCATTTTTTGTCACTAATATTTTTATTTTTTACTTGTGTTACAATTTTGCAATTTATTAATTATTTAATGCAACAAAATGTAGTAAAACAATGACGTCATTGCCCATTAACTAAAAATTTTTGTATTGATTGCACCATTTCCATATCCACCCCTTGATAATACACGCTAACTAGAGAATTCACTGCAGATAAAGATATCTGTTTTATCTGCTTGCATGTTATTGATCTAAAAATGTGCTGTAATCTGTGCTTTAATCTCAGCAAGACACATTTTATAGGCATGTTATAATGTTTCAATTTTTTATTTAAATTTAATAATTTTTTTATAAAAATAGAAAAGCTACCAGAACCAAATGGATCAAGTTCGATAGGTATCCTTTATAAAAGCAACACAACAGATTTTATAAAATTGTATAAAAATTTTAATACTTACTTAAAAAAAATAATAATAAAATTTACAAGTAACAAATAAAATTAACATCACAATTAATAGTTCATTTGGAATCACCACTCCCATCGTGGATTACATTTTCTTTTGTTTCATCCATATTTTTTGTTTCATCCGTTTTTTTTGTTTCATCCGCACTTTTTGTTTCATCTGCATTTTTTGTTTCATCTTTGGCTTGCAGTTTGTCAACGGGTAATTTTATACATTCTATTTTTTCACCTTGGTTAATTTTTACCTCCCCTTTACTACAATTAGATTCTTCAGAATTAATTTTACTGCATGTGTTGGCAGTTGGTCTAACATCTTCTACCATATTTCTATGTGTTAAATTGGTAAGTAAAGTAGATAAGTTGTCACCGCTTATCGTATCTCGAGCAGCACCACGATGCACACCACCGTTGCCAAAATTAAATTTAAAAATTCCTAATATATTAACTCCAAATGAAGTATTTGTCCAAAATGTTAAACCGATGCATATAATTATTGCAGCAAATACTAAAAGTAGTGGCAACAGTATAACATTTACTCCCCAAGGTAAATGTGCTAAAAAGTAATAATTTCAAAATTTGCTTGCATACTATTTTGCATAAAAGCTTACCTAATATTCCTTTTGTAAAAATACCTAATGCTTGTCCTATGTTTGAAGCTGGAGTGTGAATAACAATTCCCACTTGATCAGAAAATACAAGTAAAGGTGAAACGGAATAAAATGATCTTTATATAAAACTTGGTGATATTCTTTACAATCGTCTGAAGAACCTAAAACGAACAAACTTTTCAAACAAATTTCCCTCATTAAAATTATACCTACTGAAAAAAGATGCAATAAATTTCCAAAGTGATCTATTTTTAGGATCGCAATTATCTGGTATAGAACCAAATTTCTTCAATGCTACCATGTTCTTAATATCGGCTTCCTAAAAGAATGGTTTTAGAATAACGAGGCTGGTATTATTACATGGAAATATGAAATTATTGAGACATTTAAAATAGAACAAAAATAAAAATTAATATGCAAATTAGAAAAAAGTTCAACTCTTAGATGATCAAGTATTTCTATAATGCAATTGACCAAGGTGAGCCGGTTAGGCGTATGTAAAATGTGTATGCTCTGCCTTAATAATGGATACAATTTATTTGAAGAATCGATTATAAGAAGGAACGTTAACAAAATGTATTGCTGAACCAGAAAATGTATTACACAACAGAACTGTCTTAAACAACAGAACTTAATCAATTCATTTGTCATTTCTTTTTCTACTTTTCAATTGCTCTCTTCTGCAATTCATATCTTGTCGTGGCTAATTTTTTATTCTTACTGTGCAATACCTATTCTTGTCATATTTTTCTTGTGTAATGCAAATGTAAATAATAAGCAGTACCAAAGAGGATTTATAACAGAAAAACGGTTCTTATGAACATATCTGTTATAAATAATTAATCTTCTTTTCAATGCGATAGATAATCTTTTCATGCCACATGGAAAGCAGGATTTTCTCTAGGAAATAATCTAAATCTGAACTAATAATAAGTCAATTCCTTTTTATGCAAGATCACTGCAATAAAAATATACCGTCTCCACTAATTTTTATTAGAAACTAATAGTTATTACTATTCTATTAAATTGTGTACTTTTTGGCACAAGCATCGTGAACTTAAAGGCTTTCACGACAAATTACTTCAATGGTTTGCCATTGCCTCCCGAGATAAGACTTTCACAATAAAGTCGCCCATGCTCCAACCTGCCATCTCGACTTAGGAGTCAATGTCCACCCTGTATATAATATAAATTAAAGTAAACTCAATAATGTAATGAACAGGAACACCATCATCAAATAGCTTAAGGTGGTACGATCAAGTAAGAACGAAATGGAAAATTTCCACGAGAAAATGTATGATAAGCTAAATGGTTGTGTGAACAAATGAATGAGGTAAAAAATAAGTTAGTCGACAATGGGTAGTCGTAAGTGGAAGTTGCAAGTGAGTCGTAAGACTAGGCAGCCCTTAAGGTTGCTTGAGGTGAAGGTACTTAAGTAACATGTAAGTAAAATAATAATTTTATAATGTAAATATTAGTTTATAGAAATTATGTAGAATAATTGTTACCCAAACCGAATTTAACCAATAACCTACACCCTAAACCCCTAGATAACCTTCCCTGCGACAGTATTTAAGCCTGTCTAAGTCCATGGTTGTGGGTGACATTACAATTGAATGTTGAATTGGTCACCAAATTTTAAATTTTCAAACATTTGCTTCAAATTTACAGGTATGTAGAAAATTTGAAAATTTTTTTTTTAGAATTAGTTCGATAACATTACAATAAGTCGATTAAGGTGAGGATAAACTTAAAATATCGATTAATTATTGAGAAAATCAATTTTAAAGTTGATGAATTTCCTATACAAACATAATTATTGAAGCCTAGTAATGGAAGCAGATTTGCCTCATTTTGCTGACAGTGCACTCATTGTAAGTATGCAAAATTGTGGTTCGATGAACTATCAGTTGACTCTTAAACCCTGTGGTTCAAGGATATATATTTTTTGGCTGCGAGATATTTTTAAGGAGCTAAATATAACATACCATAATTCACAATTAATATGTTTTAATATAAAATTCTCTAATTTTATTTTTAGCTCAGAAAAAGTAAAATACACACTACATTCTAGTATTAGTGTAAGATTGTGTAGAATTTTTTAATTTGCATCCATAAAATTTATAAGGGATAAATATAAGCCAGAATGTTTACCGCACTGGTAGACCAAACAATCTACCACTTGACCTTAACTTAATTTTTAATAAAAATAATACTCATTGACTGCTAGCTGGAGTGATTGAAATCCAGATGAAGTGAGTGATGAAGTCACCCTTTCCATGGACTTCTGATTTAATAGAGTATCATAAAAATGAACCTAGGTTTTATAATTTAGTCAAGGTTCTCACTAAATTTTTCAAAGCAAATTCCCTGACTTTTCCAGGTTTTCCCTGACAAAAATTTTAATTTTTGCTGACATTTTACAATTTACACGAGAAAACAATTTACACCGAAAAAAATACATAATTTAACAAAAACAAATATTTATATATTTAATAACCCAAAAACCAGTGATTAAAGTGACATTAACTAATGATTTATAACCTAAAGGTTTACGCATTTACCGAGAGGTTTACCTAAGTACAGTATGTTAAACGGCCAGTACTTTCTTATGGTTTCTTTTTTATTTTTGAGTTGTCTGTTTGCTAGGATATATACCACCTTAAAAAAATTGAAAATTAAAAATAAATTATATCAAATTTAAAATAGAAATTGAAATATTTCCTAGACAAAATTTTGTTTTCCTGACATTGGCGCTAAAAATTAAAAATTCCCTGACTTTCCATGACTTTCCTGACAAGTTTTAAATTTCTTGACTTTTCCAGGTTTTCCATACAAGTGAGAACCCTGTTAATTAATAAAATATTGATTGGATCAGCAAACACAGCATTAAAACTCCTTACAAAATTCAATAGTTTTTAGATATCTTGAATGTTTTACAACTTCTTTCATTGTACGTTATCATAAAATCAATAATCTTTATTAATAGAATATTGGATATATTCATTCCATGGTGGGCTTCGGCGTTCCGTTAGAAAATACTCATCTTAAAACGGCTTGACGAATTTCCTTCATATTTTGGGAAGATATATAAAACAACGCAGAGAACACAATTAGCTATTTTATATTTAAAAAATAATATGTATATATTATATGTGGAAATACATATTTTTACAAATTTTGTCTATATATATATAAATTATATATTCCGACATAAAATGTATACGTATTTTTTAAATACAACAATATAAAATAGCTTATTGCGTTCCGTATGTTGTTTTATATATTTTCCCAAAATTTTAAGTAAATCCGTGAAGCGTTTGAACTAAAATTCAACCAATGTAAGTAGTTAATTTATTATTTGAAGAATTTTTAAATAAGAATTTTTCAATTTTGCACGATCATACATCCAAAATCTTCACTAGATTTGCATACTGCACTCATTAGTGCTCAATAATTTGATCCCTAGTCTTGAGAACGAGTACTACAATTTCGGATAATGTATTAGCTATTTTAGCATATAAGTGAAATAGCTAAAAATGAAAACGCCCTCATGCAGTTCATATTTTTTTACTGCTACCCATTACAACTAATAAGTTTCTTACCAGGAAGACTTTACAAAGCTCTCTGTACAGCTGATTTATAAGAATGTCAAAAAAAATTACAAACCACGAAAAAAACATTTTAAGAAAAACAAATCTCAGTAGTACAGTAGAACCCCGATTATCCGTGCGCGGATTATCCGTGAAACGGTTTATCCGTGGGCCCATTATACATCGATTACCGTCAGATTATTATGCTTACGCGGCTTATCCGTGCAGCGCCAGCGATTTATCCGTGGACATTCGCAACTTTAGTAGTATACTATGTGAAATCAAATGTATAAATTTATGCTTACTTCAGAGCTGCACTTGGATTACATACAAAGCTGTTTAGTGTATTTTTGTAATAATTTAACAAAAACGTCAATTATTATTATCCGTGTTTTCAATTATCCGTGCGAGCACGGTCCGGTTAACCCGGATAATCAAGGTTCTACTGTATTCTAAAAAATGAAACACGTACATACCTGCAATAAACTAATCCAACGGAAGGAAAAATCAACGACCCATCCAAGGAATATTAAATATTTAAACACAGATCCGAGTGTTAAATTTGCTTTCAGCAATTTGTAGCTGAGTAAAAGCACAAAAATGCAACTTAGCCATATAAGAGTATTGGTGTTGTAAAATCGAATGTGCACATAATCCGTCCAACTCAGTATGGTATTTGCTATGCGATCACTAGTTTGACTAGGAGATAATAACACGTTGCTTAAGATTTCATCTATTTTTTGCAACATCGTAACGTCTCCACTCGAGCTTGCAAATTCTTTCAAAACATCATAATTTTCAACTGGTATTTCGATGAACAATTTTCCTTCATATGCTAATCCATCTACGCTTTTTCTGGTTGCACTTCTTAATAACACATTTACTAAACGTTTGTAGTATGATATGCAAATTGTATCAGTACAGACACTTTCGTATTGTGATTCTGGAACTAGTTCTTTGTGCTGTTTTATCGATGGACTGGAAGGATTCCGAGTGTGACTCATTTCGTACGGATCTATCCATTCTTCGCCATAGCATACGGGTAAAATTGAACATGTTATTAGTGTCACGTATAAAAGCAACATCTGAAATAAATTCGTTAAAAGAGTCTAAAATTCAAAAATTTGCATACCTTCTTTTGTAAATTGTAGGTTAAGTACTGCGTTTGTTAAGTACATAGGAATCAATAGGAATAGTAGCAAACGTTTAATTATTAAAACCAATAAGTTTTAATTTAAATTCAACTGATCGACTTGCACTTAATTTTAAAAACAATACCTGAAAGGTTATGAAAGATCGGAAAGTGGAGTGGGGACGATCAGGGCCGGAACAAGAAGCATTCTTTACCACCAATCGTGGAGCAGCTCAATCGTGGGCATACGCTATTTGTCCAATATTAGAAAGTAGTAATTCCACAGATAAGCCGCTATTTTAATGCAATAAAATATCCTAAAGTGAAGAGATCTTTCCCTGTAGGAATTAAAATTATATGAAATAAATGTATATTTAGAAAGTCTGGCTGTGCATTTGATATGGTCGTCTCAAAATGCGAGAATAAATATACTAGCTGAATACCCGGCTTCGCCCGAGACCTCATTAAAAATAAAATACTTTGCTTTTGTCTGAAGTACCTACTTTGATTTGAGTTGCTCTTGTTGGAGCAACTTTGTTAAAAGCATTTAAACTTAGATTTAAATTTTATTAAGCAAAAATCACATAAATATTATAAATTTCTTTCTACCAAGCGTCTGTACTGGATAGGTTGATTCGACTATTTCATTGGTCGTAAACTTTTTCTCTTGGGTTGGTAATAAATAAAAATAACGAACCAATCAGAAGAGCAAAGGACACAAACAAACACATACTTTGAGAAATACATAGAAACGCATTCACTATGCATACTTTCGTTTGTTCTCAATGGTCAGACTGTTTCGAGTTTAGAGTTTGGCCACACTACACAGTAAATTGTTCGTCAGCATGGTCAAACCCTTGGACGTTTGAAATGCGTTTTAAAATTCAATATCTAAAATGCAATCCAAATGCCTTTATGACCTAAAATGTGCTTATAAAAAAAAACAATCGATTGAAAAAATTAAAATTTTATTAGTCATTAGGTACTTTTTAATAATATAAATCATATTTACATAATTAACTATTAAAATTAAAAAGCATCCATATGCTGGCTTTCACCTAATTGGCACCAAATGATTATTGATTTGAATCTGCAAAAAAATATCAGTAAATATAATTTCAAATTCCAACCATAAGAAACATTTTACACATAAATATTCACAAAAACTTACTAGTTTCCCCTAAATCACTTGAGATGGTTGACTTAGATACTTGAAAATTTCTTCATCTTTTATATTTTCCTGTTTAATTTCGCTAGATAACAATTTTGTAATTTTCTTGTTCTTATACTTCATATATTTTTTTTGAGCAGCCTTCAGTTTGCTTTGTACGCTCGAACTTAAAACTTTTTCACATTCTTCTTTCTCCAATCCAATTACGGGATTCTTCTTAGTTAAAGAAGCAGGATTGATAACATTAATATCCAAATTACTGGCAAAATTAGGAACGGTAAAAGTTTCCGAATCGGCAATTTTGTAATCTTTCTCTAAAGTTACAACATGAGTGGGGTGTAAACGCATGCATTGATTATTTGCTGCAAGCATTACCGGTTCAACCTCATCCGAAGATGTGGTGATGTATTTTCCATCACCAGTTTTAATTTTCTTCTTTCTTAAACAAGAAATTTCCTTTCCAACAAGTTCATTAGGATTTAAATTAATCGGTAATTGAATAATAAAAGCCGACGAATTCGAATTAAGACAATTGCCGTATGAATCTTCGCAGAATACTTTCTTTAACGATTCATTTTTATTTTCAAAATCATTTAAAATTTCACCCAAGTCCCTCATATATCCTGCACTTGGGGGCTCCATAGCTTTCCTCCTGGATGACGAATATTCACTGTAAAACTCTTTGTGATTATTTTTAGCTGGTTCTTCGATAACCCTTTTGGAAAGAGCTCCTGTACAATTAATTTTTTTTAAATAAGCTTCAACTTCCCTATCAATACCGTTGGTAAAATTGGAAGAATTCATTTTCTCTTCGCCGTCTTCATCAGAATCTTCATTATTATTCCTTCTTTTAGATTTTTTTCGCTTTTTTGTTTGACTAATCGATTCATAGTCTTGAATATCATCGTCCTGATTGGAATCATGTCTTTTACGTTTCTTCTTAATCACTTCTTCGGTAGTATCATTAAAGTGTTCCTTTGCGCGTTTTTGATTTTTTACGCTTTGCTCCTTCACTAAACGTATTATTGTCTTCAACATCGAGTAAGGACCTTTCCATTAAAACCGAACTCGATTCATGATTTTTTTTTCCTTTAACTGGTTTCTCCACATTACTTTCGTTGGTTTCTTCCTCGCTCGATCTAATTTTTGACTTTTTATGCTTTTTACCTTTGCTAACGAAATTGTTATCTTCCGAGTCCGAAATTCTCTCCTGTTTAATGGTTAACTGTATATCGTCACCATTACATATCCTCTTTCTGTTCTTCTTACCATTCGTGCTAACATCCGAATCGCTATCACTCACCATTTCTCGCTTTCTTTTCCTTATTTTTACGTTATTTGTAAAACCACCATGCGATATACTCATGACTTCTTGAAAATTGATACGAGATGATAAATTACCATCAACATCTGTTCTGTGCATCATTTTAAAGAATGCTTTTCATTTTCAAATGAAAGTGTATAAAATTAGCCACTATAATTTTATATTTTAAGGTTAAAAAAAGCATGTACATACAATAAGTAAGGTTATGATGTTGGTCGCTGTCACAAAATATCGCTGTCATTATTAATATGTACAGGGTGTTTTATAAAAATAATTGTTACTAAATTTTTATAAGGAGATGGTCACTGGCCTAGTAGTTAGAGCAATCGACTACTGATGCTAAGGCACCCGGTTCGAACCCGGGAGGAGTCTACAAAGGAAATGAATGAATCTATGTTAATGAATTGCCACCATTAACAATAATAAAGGGTAACAGGCACTTCTGAAGCCAGTCTAGCAAACTACTTCAGATGTAAAACAAATAATATGGTCACAGTACCAGCAGTAGCTTCGGATCTTTGTCGAGGTTACTGTTAGATATTACAGAATCTAGTATTAATTTAAGAAAAAGACGAAGAAATTTTTATGGCGGAAAGAAACCAGAATCTTGTTAATTTAATTGCTAATCATCGCTTGGGCTCGTCAGTATAATTTCTAAATGTTTACAAATGTACAAACGGGAGAAAACGATTTTGGATGCAAAATTCCAAGTTGAAATTAGCATGATGTCTCCAGCCGTACTCAAAACTTTTCTAAATTACGCGAAAGCAAAAAAAGTACAAACTAAAATAAAAGATGCACAAACGATTATTTTTGATTCAAAATATAAAATGGGGGTAGTGTAGCATGTTTGCACCCCACTGTCCAACTATAGTTTGTTTTAAATAAAATGCAATACAAATTTGTTCTAGAAATAATACCTTGCAAGTTAAATGTATGCAAGTTTACACTGCTGAAATTTCACTTGCGATTGTCATTTCACAAATAGTGACAAAATAAAAATTTGGATTTTTACGATTTTAACGCAAATCGTGCATTTTGTAGGTTTTTAAAAGTTAAATACAAAAATTTAAGTTTTCTTTTGGTTTTTGAGAAAACATTTCTAAAATTTTCAAGTTGACATTCGTCTTAATTTTTTGACGTTTCCCTGTGTGAATCTTCCTTCGCCTCAGAAGCGTACCAACAAATTTTTACTGCATTCTTGTTTCAAATGGACTATATTTTTTAAGTAACTCAAGAACAAAAGAAGTACAAACGAAATTAAAGGATGCACAATCATGGATATACCATTTATGTCGCAATCAATTTAGACTTTTAAATTTAAAATTGAAGGGGGAGTGAGAATATGCTCCTCTCAACTTTGGTAATTGTAACTTTACATGCATTTACTATGTAAATGTATTATGTTACATGGGGCTGTAAAAAAATGTAAAAAAAGAACTTAGTCTCACTGTTAGCTCTCACGTTTCTGTTATTTACTTAAAAATTTGAATAAGGCAAGAAAAGAGTAAATAGTGGATTATAAAGCTTGCGTAAGAAAATCAGTAGGTACAAAATTATTGCTTTTGTAAAAACGTTTGTTTAATAAATACAAGGTACGTACCCAACTGCAGGGGACGACTTCTGCGACGCTGTAAGATCACGTGGTGGTTCGTTTGATGTGTGCTGTCAGCCTGCAAGTGTTTTAGGGAAAAAGCATGTAGAAATTTAATGACACGTTTGCTTGTGGCGTGGCGTCATTTCTTCAAATCTTCTAACAAAATGGGTAAAAGAGAAGACTTTGTTACTTTTGCATTACTTATAGAAAATTCTTATATATATTTATAATTTTGGTAGATTGGATGTTGTGATAATTATTGTGGAAAATGTGATGAAATGGAAAATAATGTTAGGTTTGAGGTATTTTAGAATAATTGGTAAGAAATATGTGCTAGGCGACTATAATGTAGGTTTAGTAGGTTTGCAATATTTTAAACATAATATACAAATTGAATGTCGTTGTGGGACAGAGTACTACGGGTCAATTGTATAAAGCTCGAGTTCGAGTGTTCGTTTTGAGTCTCTTCGATTGGATAAAAAGTGAGATAACTTTTACTTGAGTTTTATAAACTGGCCCTATGCAGCAAAATATAAAAGAGAATTTACTTTCTTGAGAGTTTGGAATAGCAGAATCAACACTGCACGTAAACTCATTTTTAGTTTAGGAGCTTTTAATTTTATTACCAGATTGTAGTTATCGATTCGCAAATTTTTTATTATTTGCCTTCTGCTTAATATTCTTGTTTTTCGTTTAAGTAGGTGTGTCATTTTTTAAGAAATATTTGAATTATTACAATAATTTACCATTACCCTAATGAATAGCATCTATCTACAAAATGTGTATCCCGTATTATCTATTTATTAATTTTATAAAATGTAATAATTGTAATAATAAATTCGTTTTAGTGTATTTACACTGTATCCGATTGTTTTACTTAATTAATATTAGCAATTCGTCTGTGCATATTACATTGTCGGTCGAAACCCTGTGTTGGTGCATTAAAAGTTGCCAGCAATTTATACTTTTAATTGAAAATTGATTTTGTTGTTTACGCTAGGCTCTATTGAGAAGCATCACTTGATTGATTTTGTATCAGGTGTAAGCAAAGAAATTACAAATTGCAGTTTTCGACAATGAAGATGGCCAGTTATTAATCTTTAAAAAAGAGGATTTTTTATGAAGGAAATCGAAATTTTGAATTGGCAAAAGGATGTTTCCAATGATTTTTAGCATGCAAATGAAAAATTTGTCAAGATGCATTTAAAATTGGATCTTATCAAAATTGAGATTCGTCCTGTAATACTAAAATTAAGGAAAATGATTTATAATAAATCGCAAGTAAGTATAAATTTTGCAAGATTCGAAATAAAAAGTATTTTCGTTTTATTCGTAGGTTTTTCAATGTTCATTGTGGAAGTAAAATCATTGCGAGAAAGCCGAAGCGTCCTCCCCTTGCATAATAACGAAGTGGATCCTTCCCACATCATCGATTTTTCTTTTGTTTTACAAGAAACGCATATTTTAAAGAAATTTACAAAAGAAACGTAACACAAAAATACGTTTCAATTGCAAGAATGGCTTCTTATATTAAAATCTGTTTAATTTTTTCAAGGGTGACTTTTTTTAAATTTGCGCGGCAGCCATGACAGTTGTTAGTTTGTTCCCGGCAAAATGCGAGAGCGGTTTGCCCTTTAAAAAACAATTTCGATTTCGTATTTTAAACAATAACACGATATTAAATTGCACGCATTTCGTTTGTTTTCTTTGACGGACAATTTTGGTAAGGATATAATTGCAGGGAACGTCTAAATTGTGTGTAAATTTGTTGAATATAAAAATTAAATCCGCCATAACCATGTGCATGTAGTTCGATTGTAAACTTGCTTAGCACCGTACGCGTATAAACCAATCACAATTCGGCGGGAAATACTCGTGACCAGGAACAACCAATCAGAGGCGCGGGATTTGAAATCCCTCCGTTCTTTGTCCCTATACTTTTAACTTTGTGTATATTCCGTTGAGTGTAATGTACTGTCAGTGATAGCTGTAATCCAATTTAATCAAGAAATTAATGAAAATACGGTAAGACAACTTGTT
Organism: Lycocerus yunnanus; assembly: GCA_036346125.1. Classification (NCBI taxonomy): domain Eukaryota; kingdom Metazoa; phylum Arthropoda; class Insecta; order Coleoptera; family Cantharidae; genus Lycocerus; species Lycocerus yunnanus. The sequence goes on from JARFIX010000017.1 coordinate 3,665,056, forward strand.
ATACCGATATAAAATAATTTTAATAGTTGTTAGAAAATTTTACAAATGCCAGTTTGTACGATTTCTGTTAGTATAGAGCAATAATTTGTGAAAATTGGTTTGCTTGTATACTGGCAGAGTAAAATGGATTGACCCGCCGAAACTATCCCGCTCTTTGTGATGCACATGTCATTTCTTTAAATGTTAAAATTTTAGGTTATACATGGATTTTTTAATTAATCGACGCCGATAAATTGTTTCTTTATTGTTATTCAATTTAGGTAGTTTGGTTATTTTGTGCGATAATGCAAATTTACATCTCCATTTAATTCAAATAAAACACCTACACCCAGTTTTTACGCGAATTTTGCGCCGCTACCCTTCGTTCGTCTCTTTTTATATTCTCATTTGTATTTAAAATTCAACATTTTTTATTCAAATTGTGGCAACAATTAAATATTCTACGCGATTTTAATTTAATTGCCAAAAAAGTGTAAAGGCGGCAAGATCATCTCCCTCATTCAAGGTCATCACAATAGAGAAGAAAGTTTTGAGCTTTTAGTGGAAACAAGTTTTAGAAGAATATTGCTGTTTACTATTCTTGATTATAATTTAAATTCAAAATAATAACAATTTTTATTTGTGCGCCCATTAGAATGATTAATTGAAATCTATAAATATTAAATTTCATTAGGTATCGTTTTAATTGGGAAAGGACGGGTACTTTTCGGCCGCAATAAAATATTGCTCGACGATAACATGGTTTTATTTCGGAAATGTGTATGGTTTTTAATTACAAAAGTTGATAATAAAAAGTTTAAAATCGATTTGTAGTAATATTTTTTTTATCGTGATGATAACAGTTCCGTATTCGTGATTTTCTTTTGCAGGCAATACAGCTCATTTCGGGCCCCGATCGATAAATTGTTAATTTTAAGTTATTTATTTGAAGAAACAATGGAGCAATATTTCTTGTAGTCAGCTGTAGTTGAATTATTATTGCCTCCCATTTTAACAAAATTGAACATCTGCCTCGCTAACCCCTGTTTTATTACAGGAAAACATTTGACAAGTGCCGATTGTCATTGTGTTTTTATGCGCATAATGGTGATACCTAATTTTATTTTACATACCATAATAATACTGTGCACAGTGGCGGCTGTTATGGAAAGGGCACCGCCCCGCCCTTCCAAAAAAATATAATATTAAATTTTAAATTTGCAATCATTATTATTACTGCCATCCCGGAATATATTCAAAATGTCAGAAAAACCTAACCTGTTATTCAAAAAAAGCACAACTAATTGGTTTGGCGCCAAAATTTAAATTCAAAATTATTTTCTATAGTCGTAAAGAAAGATTTTCTATTTCAGCTAAATAGTAATTAAATAATAAAAATAAATTTAAATAAAACGTTAAATAATTAACGTATCCAAAATACTTCTATTATTATCAGGGCCGGCGCTAGGACAAGCAGCCGCTTGCACCAACAAAATTCAGAGGATGGCAAAATTAAAAAAAAAAAATTAAAAACTAATAATACAATTCCAAACTATTAAATTAATATTATTTCGAATATTACCATTACAATTGGTTTATTTGACTATCGTGAACGAGTGGCACTGAAACACTTCATGGTGCTGGCGATGAGCCGTCTGCCATATTTTAGGAACGCTCATCGCTAACACTAGTGGTAATGTTAATTATGTAAAACTCAAGCTCGTTATTTACTCGATGGGGGGGGGGGACGAGGGAGCAGAAAATCTTCAATCTTGCTTGTAGCGGCATAACGGGCAAGTTGGCGCCGGGTCTGGCTATTATAGGGATACAGATCGAGATTTTTTTCTCTCGACTCGCCAAAAAAATGAAAACACATGAATCAATACTATCGCCAGCCTGCACCCACTACTTGATCAGTACAGTGACTTGAAAGAGACAGTGTGGCCAACAACAATGTTGTTGCCAATTTTGAATGAAATTATTAATAAATGAGTTTTTATTTAAAATTTTCCCATTACTTCTGCTGGAATTACAGAAATAATTGTTATTTAACAGTTATATATATTCAATTTAAAATCAGTAAATGGCGAAAAATAAAAATCAATAATTTTATAAATAATTACATAATTCGATTGATATGGCAATAAGGATAAGTTATATTTACTGTTTTTTGTTTACTAGCACAAACAAACACTAAAATCAAGATTAAGTACACCACAACGTAATCACAATGTAAACAACATAGTTATTGGCAACAACATGGCGGAAAATTGTTTTAACCAATAGCGACGAAGACATACGTATGTCCACACTGTCTCTATCATGGACTTAGAAGGTAACTGTGCTAAATTTTGCGTGCGCTTAACCGTATCATATTGAACTAAACCACCAGGTGGCGCGGCTGTACTGGAATGAAACAAAATAAAAAACATAACCATACATTTCTGTTGAATTTAAATAAAAGTAATGTATAGTAAATTATAAATTACAAATAATTAAAAAAGAAATTTATAAATTTAAAATTAAATTTTGCATAATTTAGACTTTTATTTTAAAGTAAATAAAAATGTATTTCATAGTCTCGATCAAATCGCTGTAGATCAGTAACTACTGCCGCCATCTATAGGTGGTTACACGCATTACTCATGGTAAAATTCGCTTATTATTTTCCGCTGTCAAATATCAAAATCAATTATTTATTGCAATAAACTGCAACTTAATTTCTCAAAAGCACCTAACTTGCGGTTGCGATTTTTGAAAAGAATTAGCGCGAAAAACAACTTTAAAAGTCACCCAATCTGAATCACACTGACACACTTTGTGGTGACAGTTAAGATATCCGAATCTGGATTTTTACCATTTTTAAAGCGGTTTATGAAAGATGAGGGTCTAATTATTAGATAAAAAAAATAAAATTTGCGATCGGTTCACAAATTGTGAAAAAACGGCTTTAAAAATTCATTTGGAATGCAATTTTCTCATTGGTTCTTTTGAACTGTAACCCCACCCATCGAAATTAAAATACGTTTTTATGACAGTTAAGATACTCGAATTTAGATTTGTGAAGCGAATTATGAAAGATGAGGGTCTAATTAACGGATAAAAAACATAAAATTTGTGGTCGGGCCACAAATTTTGAAAAAAATACACTTTTAAAGTGAATCCGAGTTTTCGGTGGTAGCGTTTGTCAAAACCTACTTTTCGCAGTCTTCGCTCGACTACAAGCCATTTTAACAAGCGCTTGACTCTTAAAATACCTACAGCGCACGGATTGGTGATAGAATATGGACCATAATGACGTTAATATCTTGCAGTAATGCACTTATAACTTGTATTTCTTATGAAATTCGTGATTTTCAAGTTTAAATTGTAGGTTTATCAAAGGATCCACCAAATTCATCCTCACCTTAAAAGATTTCTAAAATAACTCTTTCGTTTGGTGAAGCCATTTCTATAAGACAAAATGTATTTTCGACTTCGGAAATTTTAGATCTAGCCCACTTTGTATTATTGAAATAAATGAGGAATTCTCCCGTTTATTTTCATGAACGTCGCAAATTTTCAAATTCAATTGGCGGGAAATTTTGTATCTAATTAAAAGGTTTTATTTCATATTTACTCAAAAAATGCGCCTTTTTAACGCGGTACAACCTGATTTGTACCATGCACTTGTCAATTTCACTTAACGCGGTTTCAATATAACATTGAACGAATTTCTTATAATTTCGGATTAACAAATAATTACAGGTTGAGGTTTATACAATTTTTAATTCAAAAATAAGGCATAATATCAACGCTAGGATGTACATACTCGTATAATTAAATATATTTATGAACGAATTTTGTGTTTTTGACTTATGAGCATTTCTATTTATCGCAAAAACTAGACATTACAGTTTTTTGCTGAGGAACTCTTGATATAAAAAATTCTCCTATTATCTGCGGCCAAAATCTTCGGACAGGCCAACCATATTTTATAGCGCATCAAAGGAGAAATAACGTTGGCGTTGACCGGAATAAAACAACTGAAAAAATGAAAACGTCAAAATAAAACTTGCAACAATTAATAATAAAAATAATTAATAAGAAACAAGTTGAAAACATAAACGTCACGTACCCTACATGTTTCAAAAAGGTAATAATAATAAATCATGTATTCTAATATTTAACTAAGTACATAAATTACAATATAAACTTCATAAAATAAAAATGCAAAATTGGACTGCATAACCGGCAAATCAACGGAAGTTCTAAAGCATTTTTAAATTTAGAAAAAAGTTAATAATGGCACCCAATCTGATAACAAAAACAATAACCTGTAGTATTTTGTAAACAATTAAAACAAAACGACGGAAGTTCGGTAATTTCCCTATATTTTAATAGCAATTTGTCGTGATTTCTAAAAAAAAAATTGAACATTTTTAATAATTGACTGTATTTTTCAACTTGCAGATTCCCATTATGTCAACAGCAATGGAAATGTATTTGAGCGACTCTGTGTCCCTCCAGGAAATGTTAGACATTGACATTAAATCAGAAATCGAAATATTAGTGGGAGGTCACAACGACTTATCAGGTTTCAATTTTTCGGATTTACCGCCTCTTGATTTGGAGACATCCAATGACGTTCGATGGTTACCCTCGAATAATTCAAATTCCAGTTTTAATTATGATTTCGACAGTGAGGATGGCTCGACTATGGTCAATCCCAACACGGTGATGCCTCTATCGCTCGCACAAAATATAAGAACACCTTCGCCTCAACTAACCAAAAGTCATTTAACGTTTTCTCCGGACGTCATTAAAGTGTCGAGCGTAAAAAGTGATGCTACCACGTTTAAAAGAATCTCTTGAATAAAATGATTAATAGTGAGGATAGGAAAAGCGAAATGAGAATGATGCCAAAAATTACTCCCATTATAGCTAAACCCATAGTGAAGACTGTTAATAAAACTAGCGCAATGTTTGCTTTTAAAAACACCCATTCGCTTATTAGTAGCATTAGAACCATAACCGCAGGTCATAATCGAAAGCAACAATTTAATAATAGTAGATTATGTGATATTAAAAATGAACAGCAGTATCCAAAGCCGGCTTACAGCTACAGTTGTCTTATTGCAATGGCTCTTAAAAATAGTGTAACCGGTAGTTTACCTGTATCCGAAATTTATAGTTTCATGTGTAGGCACTTTCCTTACTTTAAAACTGCTCCAAATGGATGGAAAAACTCTGTTAGGCACAATTTATCTTTAAATAAGTGTTTCGAGAAGATCGAAAAGCCCGCCATTAATGGTGCACAACGTAAGGGATGCTTGTGGGCCATGAATCCTGCCAAAATTGTTAAAATGGACGAAGAAGTACAAAAATGGTCCAGGAAAGATCCTAATGCAATTAAGAAGGCCATGGTGAATCCAGGTATGTAAACGGTTTTTATTTTCTTTTCTCAATTGTTAGGACATCCAGGATGTAATGTAATAATATTTACAGTGTATTTTACACACCTACCAACCTACTTGGTTTTTCTTCATTTTTTTTTTTTTTAGAAAACTTGGAATCTCTGGAGCGGGGGAATTGAAGTTTACATATGAGGAAGCCGATACTTTTGGGGATTCTTGTGGTAGTGCAGAGAGCGAGGAAGGTTCAGACACGGAAGTGGACACCGAAACTGAAATCGAACAAACCTTCAATGGCGATTCAAACTTTTTTGGTATTCATGTTTTTAAGACGGAAGATGACATCGATATTGAGGTACTTCCAAATTAAACAATTTTTTGTAGATTTAGAAAAATAAAAAAATAAATAAATGTGATATTAATTAATTAATTAGAAAAATAAAGTTTATATTAAAATTGAAATGTTTATTTCTTTCTTGTAAAATCGTTTTTTCATTTAAATTTTTTTGCTCAGGAGCATGATCCTATGGGCTACGAAGAGACAGATTTGGAGGACGACAAGGAGGTTTTACGAGTCGAAGTAGCGTTGGCTCAAAAAGAGCTATTTCATTATCAACACATGAACAGTAATAAGAAAAGAAAATTTTACGTATTGCAAGATTAAGATAAGTAATTTTTAATAACAAATATCTAAGTTTTGTTAGGTATTTTACGCAACCTTATGTTCTTTAGAGAAAATGTCTGTTTTTCGATAACCAAGGTGGCCGAGTTGTTTGCATAATTAGCAATCCGGTTACTGCGGTTGTATTAATGCAGCAAACGTGTATGTGGTAGGCCATTAATGACTTAAGACTAATAATAATAATAATAGTGATGATGATGATGAAGAATACGAGACCTAATTTATGTCGTTCTTTATAAGAGCAAATAAATTTTTTTTAAGGATCGAAGATAATTGTGTAAAATTAAAGACTGAAAAATTTTGCAAACTGAATTAGGAATGATTGCAACCAGTGAAAGATTTAAAATAATATAATGTTACCTGATGCATTGTTTGTGTTAATGTGAAAATTGTACCGGCAAGTGATTTCGATTTATTTTTCATGTTTGATTTTTCAGATCAAAGATCAAAATATTATTAATATTGTAAGTAGTTAATCAATTCCAATAAGTGTAAGGAAATGATGAGCTGTATGAAAATGGTGATAAATTGTAAATAATTTTTATTAACTAAGAGTTAATTCTTGTCCATTTTTTATTTATTTTGGATTTTAGGTTTAGAAGAACTTTTTTAAAATCACATCTTGTGACAAGTGGAGATTTGTAATTTTTGTACAAAACTTAGTCAAACTAGTTTCGCGTCGTTTTTTAAATATAACATCTCAGTATTGATAATGTAGTGGTAGCCTATAAAGTAAGCTCGTTTAATTTTTACACTCTCGTTTAATTGATGTTGAAATTAAGTTTTGCATCTGTCTTAGTCACTTAAGATGTGCCTTTGCTCAAACTGTTACGTGTTTAATAGCCACAAAAAGGGGGACCATTTCTTGACGAATAATCATTTCAATATAACAAATGGGGTTTATTTTCCAAAAGGGCATTTTTTGTATTATTTCTTCAGAATGTGATAATTTTGTTTCTTGCCTGAATTTTTACTGGCGCTGTTGTTTTCGAGTTCAAAGTTGTTAAATTCCATTTTCTAAGCCCAAGCTTTGCTCAAGTTGGACTTTGAAAAAGCAACAAGATTTTCAACTCGAAAATAAAATTACAAATAAAATTATTCTGTAATCACAAAATAGCTATAAAGCTTCGGTTTAACATAGTTAATTGTAAAGGAAAATTAACGATAATATTTGTTAATAAAAGATCTGAAGTTTTATCAAATGAGTAGCTAATTCGTAGGCTATAAGTTTTCGAAATGACGAAACGGACGCTTTTTTCAACATTTTATTTTTTATCAATAAAATGTTGATAAAACCTCGATTTAAATCGCTCTTAATTAATTGTCTAGAAAGTATTTAAAGCAGGTCAACCTAACATTAGCTTATAGTACTTTTGTAGTTTTACAATGTCGTATTGTATGTACAAAATTTTTTAGTTTATAAGTACCTATGTCTTAAAGAGTATGTATTAGCAAATAATATAAAGAAAATAATAAAATGTGATTTTTTTATATGTATATCATGTATGATGATTACTTGCAAATCTTAATACAGTTATTCCTTCTTGCACGGGTCGAGTGGTAGTAAATCAAATTTTGGATAATATAGTGTTTCTTGAAAATGTTGATTATTTTTAATTGATACCACTTCACTTTTGTATGCCACTGTTCTCTTAATTTTCAACTGTTTTTAGAAACTCAAACAATCAAACCTACTACTATCGAACCTTTTGCACAGTTTTGTATGATAGATTTCCACGACCACAGATTTTTACACCAAAGTAATTAAAACATAATACAGTAGAACCCCGATTATTCGTGCGCGGATTATCCGTGAAGCGGTTTATCCGTGGGCCCATTATACATCGATTATGGTCAGATTATTATGCGTGCGGCGGCTTATCCGGCGGCGCCAGCGGTTTATCCGTGGACATTCGCAACTTTAGTACTATACTGTGTGAAATCAAATGTATAGAATTTATGCTTACTTCAGAGCTGCACTTGGATTACATACAAAGCTGTTTAGTGTATTTTTTGTAATAATTTAACAAAAACATCAATTATTATTGTCCGTGCGAGCACGGACCGGTCGCCCGGATAATCGAGGTTCTACTGTACTTGCTTTATTATGCCGTTATTGATGGTATGCATATTCTCGATTTTTTAAATGTATGTCTCGCTAACTGTCAAGACATCCCGAAATTTCAAGTATAACAGGTTTTCCTCTTTCTCTAAACCACTTGGTCGTCCAGAGGAAAAATGTTAATAAACCAAGGGTTGGTCCTCTTGTTATACGTTTACCCTTGCATTGTCTAGCTCTGACGGTGTGTGAGGGCCATGAATTTCATTAGGTAATCTATAAGGAACGCATAATAAAACAAAGAATTAACAGTTTTTATTTGTTCTTCCTGAAATATCAACAGAAAGCGTGTATATGAATGTCAAGAACATAACGTAAAACACAAGCAAGTAAAAGTGAACTCGGGTTGAAGTCAACAAGTTCAAACAATAATTGTCGCTTTTCATTGAAGATCAAAAGCGACCATAATCTTGTTTGGTTCCTCCGAAAGAGAAAAACAAACAACCAAAGTAAGCTACGTTGCAATAATGAAATGCTACGTCGACACCAAAAATGAATGGAAAAATTTCTACAGGATTTCGTCGGTGAATAACAAGCATTGTACATCCTTTAAGTTGCAAAACTTACCCAGTTCTGCATAGGACAATCGTATTCATTTCGTCAAAAATATCCTTTGTCATTGGGAACCTTCTAACTTCAGTATATTCTTGGTTTAATGCCAGAACTCGGGCTTTGTATAAGTGTAGAATTCTAGAACCAAAGAAACATTAAACACATTAGAAATACCTGTAATCGGTCGTATCGTAAATATTCATGAAATCAGAGCAAATCATTATTGCAGGTTAAACATAATTAAATTACGATGGCCACATCCAGTATCAGTCAACCCACAACGAACATCCGGAAAACTAAAGTCTCAAATAAAGGCGGTAGCACCAACCATGGAGTCCAACAACGGAAAGAAACCTGGCAGCACACGTCAGTCGCTGGAACCAAAAACAAATACGACATTATTCAACTTGAACATCCAAAATCGATGCACCCCTAATATCCCATATGTCGACTTTTACCATATACTGCCTCGCAATCAATCGCACCACTCCACATGTGGTGTCAAATCAAAACTTGTTGGTATAAAAATAGATTCCCATACGTTGATAATCGGCGCAAACACACGCCCATATAGAAACCAACAAGTGTCCAAAAATATGGTGAAAACGGATTCAGAAAAAAATATCTTCAAAATGAAGAGATCCATAAATTTCCAATTATCAATAAGAGAACCAATTAAAACCATACGACACAATTAGACAAACTAGTGCAAACGTAGATGTTCCAATACCATATCGCGGGTACAAATATATAATCCTCCGGAAATTCGCTGAAAAAAAATTTAAGAGTAAAAAAAATCTACCCCATTGTGGCAAAAAAATTCTTACTTATTAAAATGGCAGGTAAAATAAATTCTAAACTGGCTTGCACGAGTACCTACAACGTATAAATTGACTATAATCGCTCCAGTTGCGATATGAAAATAATAATTTTAAATTCGAAATTCTACACGTTATAGTCCGTTCCAACACTAACAGTAAAAATAAGAATTTTTGTTATAGAATTTTCTTAGTCACGTTGTTAGTACATAATCTGCGTAATATCATATCTTGAAATTATTGTATCATGACTAGAAGCTAGAAGGAAGGTTGTATTACGGCGAAAAATTACCTGAATTACTGAACTACGCCTTCTTGGCACTTCCCCTCTCTGTCACATAATATACCCATACAATATACTGTGGTTACCACAATGCAAAAGCGTAAGAGGTAAAAACCTCTTTCTGATCACGCCCCCTTGACACACCAGCCTTACCATTTGAATCACGCCTTAACTTTTTAATCTCAAAATATTTGATTAGTTTAAGGAAGCTTTTGAGGCTCTCTGATAAGCTAAGTATTATAATTAATTTCATAATCGTGTTAAACAAATTTTAATTTGATTAATTATTTCGATAGAACAAAACGTAAACTAAAATAATATGTATTAACGGGTCGAGGTAATAAACCTGAACTCAAAAGTACACTTTTCCTATAAAAATGGGTATACCAAACGAAAGAGCATGTCGGACTTGTAATAAGGCCACAATTTAATTTTGAAAATTGCAATTTTCCCATAAGAAATACATGTAAGTGTATTTTGTGTAGTAAAATTCCAATATGGCGTTCATTCTGTCGGCGGTACGTGTGCTGTGCCTGGGTCGACAGTGACTAGTGGTGGGGAGATACCAGTCGCTCTCTGAGATCTGCCGCGTCAACTTTCAAAATTTTCGAGTTGGAGCCGCTTAAGGGATGTTTTTAATGAGTTTAGCACGTGTCAAAACCGCTCGAAGCCCCGCACGAGCCCCGGAGGGGCGAGGGCGGGTGCGGAGAGTAGGTTTTGACAGTGCAAACCACATCAGACACGAATTCACACAAAAAGTGATTTTTTTCGAAAATTTTTTGTCCGATCACAAATTTACTTCTTTTTATTAGCTAATTACACCATTATCTATCATAATTTGTCGTGAAAACCGAGATTCTGGTATATTTACTGTCGCCACATCCTCTTTTACCTTTGGGGGCGGGGTTACAGTTCAAAAAAGCCAATGAGTAAATTGCATTGTTAATAAATTTATAAAGCCGTTTTTTTCAAAATTGTGTGTAAATTCCGCAAATTTTATTTTTTTTATATGCTATTTAGACCCTCATCTTTCATAATCCACTTCAAAAATGGTCAAATTCGAAGTTCGGTTTTATTACCCGTCCCCGTATTAACTTGTTAAACTGCACCAATCAGTTTGATAAGAACTTGTCGTGTTTAACTACAGACCACGCTCTCTTGATATGCCTCATTATTAACTTTAAGCCACGCCTCACTACTCCTATCATTAAAACCACGCTCGTCTCTTTTAATATGCTTCACTGACAACCCTCACTCAATGTTCCTGAAGACGTCTGGAAGCTGGAATTAACACCTGTCCGAAGCGGTATACATTAAAGCAATAAAAGTTTCTACACAGCTGGCTCTGCATGTTCCCATACTCTTGAAAATCGTCCACGGCTTAACTGTCCTAATACCACGCTTTCTTTGTAGGTTTCTCCCTTATAACTTAATCTACGTTTCTGCAGTTACCTATGATTTACTGACAACACTCCTAGATACGCCTTCTTAATTTTACTATTTGAATTACGTCTTCGTAACACGCCCTATTGATTAAGTTAACAACTGATTAAGATCGATATTTTCCAATCCGCTTGTATGTATATTCAAAAAAAGATTTAAGCAAGAAAAGTATTATTTTTGCTTTTCTATTTATTTAATATTATTTTGCAAATGTTATCAGCCTTTCTTGCTCTAAAGAAAAGATTCAGCATTAAGATCTTACGGCTGCTTACACCGGGTTGGGGCAATCACAAACAAAAATATTATATTTTATTATTTATTAATTAATTTTATTATATTATAGGATCGGCTATAAACTAAGCCACCCCGATAAGGTGTTAATTACTGGTAAGTGCAAGGGCGCAGATTAAACTATGAATAGAGGGCACGTTAAGAGGGGTTTAAACGGTGAAAGTAGGAGGAAAGAAGGAGAGGTCAGTAAATTACATAGGTATAGTTGGAGGTGTATAGATTAAGTTATGGGAATGGGGCATGTCAAGATGGCATGGCATAAGGACGATTGGTTTTAGTCAGCTTTGTAGTATGTGTTTATTGCTTGAGACGGTCTTGGCCTAGTAGTTAGAGCGATCAACTACTAATGCAAAAGCACCCGGTTCGATCCCGGGAGGAGTTTAAAAAAGAAAAATTTTCTTTCTATTTATGACCGTCTCCTGTGCTTTGCAGGGCACGTAAACCGGCGGTCCCCTGGGTTGATGACTGCCAGCATCAACAATGAAAAGGGTTACAGGCACATTCCCCAACCCGGACTTAGCAACCGTGGGGTCTTAATGCTTAAACCTTTCTCTTAGAGAAAGAGGATAATGCCCAAAAGTGGGAGAAGAAGGCTGTAACGGATGTTTATTGCTTAATGCCTTAATGTATGTCATCTCGCCTAGGTGTTAATTGCAAGTAATATTCGGAGGTGTGGATAAAATGTCTTTGGAGGGCACAAGGGAGGATTTTCTGGCGATATTTATTATTTTTTTTTTTAATATTTACGAAAAACTTATGTTGTTTGAGGTTGTTTAAGGGGGGAAACAAAAGGGGTAAACAATAGTATGTGGTTTGAATTGTGGAAGTAATGGGGCGGATCAAAGAGGCGTGGTTAGTAGTTAAACAATACGGGTTCTTATCAAGGCTGCCAATTTAAGAGATTAATTTAATAAGGATTTTTTTTAGTTTACGTTTTGATTTATGAAAATAATGAATTAAAATAAGATTTTCTTGGTGTGATATGCGACAATTATAATATTTAGCTAACCAAAGAGGTTTCTTGATGAAAGTTTTGAAATTAAAAGTCAAAAGGCATGGTTAGTAATGAGAAATTGGTTACAGGTGTGATCAAACACGTGAGATGATTTATTAGAACCGTTTCTGAAGTATGCTGCTTTGCTTAGGTGTTGATTTCAATTAATTGCAGCGTATCAAGAACGCGTAGTTAAAATGGTGGGAGTAATAAAGCGTTCCAAGGGGCGTGGTCAGAAACAGGCAAATGGACTTTATGGTGTAAATTTGATTATTATTTTTCAAGCCCATACTTTAAAATGGTGTAAATATAAACTGTAAATAGAAACAGAACGTAGAATATGTTTTAAGAGAATATACACTTTGTATAAAAGGAAATACAAGAGAATAATTGTTGTTATTTCTGGTTGATGTAGTGGATTAGGTTGATAGAAAAATTTAAAATTGTGATCGGACAACAAATTTTCGAAAAAATCACTTTTGTGTGAATTCATTTCTGAGGTGGTTGCATGTCAAACCCACTTCCGACAGCCCGCCCGTCCCCGGGGCTGCGGCGCTTCAGGGTTTTGAAGGCTAAATCATTAAAACATCCTTAAGCGGCTCCAACTCGAAAAGTTTGAAAGTTGACGGGCAGATCTCAGGAGCGACTGACCCGTTTCTACCACTGCTCTAGTTGGCCACGCCTTAGGTAGAACCGCTAGAATAAATCAACACGGACGGTCATCAAATGCATAAAATTATTGGGAACATTACGCAATAATACACTTACATGTATTTTTATGGGAAAATTGCAATTTTCAAAATTAAATTGTGGCCTTATTACAACTCCGACAAGATTGATCCTCACCTTAAAAGCTTGTTTTTGTGTTTCTTTGATAGATTAAGAAAAGGATTTTGTTGTTAATTAGCCAGAAATTGGTTACAGGTGTGATCAAACACGTGAGATGATTTATTAAAAAACCGTTTCTGAAGTATGCTGCTTTGCTTAGGTGTTGATTTCAATTAATTGCAGCGTGTCAAGAACGCGTAGTTAAAATGGTGGGAGTAATAAAGCGTTCCAAGGGGCGTGGTCAGAAACAGGCAAATGGACTTTATGGTGTAAATTTGATTATTATTTTTCAAGCCCATACTTTAAAATGGTGTAAATATAAACTGTAAATAGAAACAGAACGTAGAATATGTTTTAAGAGAATATACACTTTGTATAAAAAAGGGAAAAACAAGAGAATAATTGTTGTTATTTCTGGTTGATGTAGTGGATTAGGTTGATAGAAATGATGAAGTACCTGGGACTAACAATTTCATTAGATACGTTTACATTTATTGGAGGGTTGCAAAACTCTTCTGTACCGCAAGAACTAGGAATCTAGCGCATTTCCCGATCAGAATCTTACATTCCATTTTACGCAACCTTTCTATGCATAAATAGAAATCACCAAAATCACCATTTTAATTTCATTAAAAGTAATGAAAACAAAAAAGTTTTATTTTCCCTATTCACATATTAGTTAATGGCCATATTAGTTAAAATTTAACTGATGACTGAAAAGAATTTTTGTGAAAATCACTAATCAAAAAATCACTTATGTTAGAGTAACACCATATTTTTGTGACCTAACAAAGAGCTTACAGTAATAAACTTAAAAGAATGCACTTATCCCCGGTTGCACCGCTTTTTACTTAAGTAAAACTTAAGTTTTCTTTGACAGCACCAAATTTAATTTGTATTACAGAAATTTAAAAACTTTTAATTAATTTTCCCGTTTTCATCGCACTATTTAAGAAAAACTGAAAAGTGAATTTTTCCGAAATTTGTTGACGAACAACAAATTTTTTTTAATTTGTTAATTACACCCTTATCTTTCATAATTTGTTGTAAAAAGTGAGATTCTGGTATCTTTACTGTCGCTACAACCTATTTTAATTTCGATGGCCGGGGTTACAGTTCAAAAAGCATTGTAAATAAATTTTTAAAACCGATTTTTTCAAAAATATGTGAGCCGTCCGCAAATTTTATTTTTTTATACGCTGATTAGACCCTTATCTTTCATAATCCACTTTAAAAATGGTCAAAATTGGATGACGGGTTTCATACCCGTCCCCGAAAGACTTAACATTAAAAATTAAGATGGTATCTCAATATTTTTCTTTTGTGACATTCCCCGTTTTAGTCTGTTTCATTTATTACTTCACTGTCATTCCTAAGCTAATAAATTAGATAAATGTAGTGGATCATGTATTTTTCAAAAAATAAACAATAAAACTATTTCGTTAAATTTAGTTCATATTATTTTAGAAATTGTTTTAAAATCTAATTTCAACGTAAAATACCAAAATTTGCTATAAAAAATAATATTTATTGTCGGCCATTTCTGAACAGGCTCAAACTGGGCTGGTAGGTAAAGGAGAGAATGCCCAGTGGGCCGGATGCGCGGCTTCTCAAATGATCAATCATATTATGAAATATTTTTAAATTAGTTATTGTATGTTCTGTTATTTATTATTTTATTTATTTTTTCTACCATCAAAGACATTTTTTGCAGACTTTCATTATTTCGGGGTAAATTTTTTGATTTAATTTCGTTCTTTTGAACTTTGCATTTCATGTTTATTTAATTAGACTATCGCAAAAATATTATGTATTATTTTCTATTAAGAAAAATGTATTTTGGATTTTTGTTTCAAAATATATTATTGATTATTATGGCCGGGTAGAGTTAAAATTCCCGGGTTCGAGAGCTCACTTTTCCCCATAGAAATGGCTATACCAAACGAAAGAACACAAAAATACAAGCTCTTTAAGGTGAGGATCAATCTTGTCGGAGTTGTAATAAGGCCACAATTTCATTTTGAAAATTGCAAATTTCCCATAAGAAATACATGTAAGTGTATTAAAATGAAAAGGTATCATTTATTCTGTTGGCGGTACGTGTGCTGTGCCTGGGTCGACAGTGACTAGTGGTGGGAGATACCAGTCGCTCTCAGAGATCCGTCGCGTCAACTTTCAAAATTTTCGAGTTGGAGCCGCTTAAGGGATGTTTTAATGAGTTTAGCACGTGTCAAAATCGCTCGAAGCCGCACGAGCCCCGGAGGGGCGAGGGCGGGTGCGAGAGTAGGTTTTGACAGTACAACCACCTCAGAAACGAATTCACACAAAAGTGATTTTTTCGGAAATTTGTTGTCCAATCACAAATTTAGTTCTTTTATTAGCTAATTACACCATTATCTTTCATAATTCGTTGTAAAAACGAAAATCTGGTATATTTACAGTCGCCACATCCTCTTTCAATTTTGGGGCGGGGTTACAGTTCAATAGAGCCAATGATAAAATTGCATTCCAAATTAACTTTAAAGCCGTTTTTTTCAAAATTGTGTGAATATTCCGCAATTTTATTTTTTATATGCTATTGGGACCCGCATCTTTCATAATCCACTTCAAAATGGTAAAATCGCGATCCGGGAATCTTAACCGCTCCCTTATGGCCAAACGTAAAGTGCAAAATTCGACAGCGTTAGAGTCCAATATCGATCAAGAAATGTTATTACAAATATCAAAACCAAAATTTGCAAAATTGCAAAATAATCCTTAAAGTAATATGTTATATAGTAACACAGAACTGCAAAAAACGCACATGGAACTCTTAGGAAATGTCATAAAAATTTTTCAAGGGTGAATTCAAAAAACTTCACTTTCAACCTCCAAAAATGTTCGTTATCTTCGTTAATTACTTCCACGCCAATAAAATTTTCTCATCGAAATGTATTAGAAGCAGTAAAAAAGTGGTTGTTTTAAAATTTTAATGTTTTAGTAAAAAAGAATCAAATCTACTGCTTTTTTCAAAAATACTTAAAAGTGTATCCTTTTTATGATTTAAAAGAACGTCGTATTATGCGTGGAGAAAAACGTACGTGGGATTTAACGTAAACGTTTCTAAATGGGCTCAATGTAAAATCACAATTTGTCACTTTTACTTTATAGGGTCAAAAAATTTCTTTCGGCTTTTTCTCAAAAATGTTCAGAAATTCATTGCCCGTTTTATTAGATATTGTGTCGCATTGGAATGCCTGTAACTGGGCGCGTGGGACTACTGTAAGCGTTGCAAAAGTAGTACCTCAAAACTTGCTACAAAGTCTTATAAGAGTGGATTAAAAAAACTTTGCTTTAAGGCCTCATAAACTGTAAAATATCTTATCTAGGTGAATTCTTTTTGCTCCATAATTTTTTTATATTTTTGTTTTTGTCATAAAAATGTTTCAAAGACTGGGGCCCCTTAAAGGAATTGCGCGGTAACTAAATTATAGCCAGTCCGGATCTGTTCCTGAAACCCCTTCATTTTAGCCCTGTATTGTTGCACATGCCTAGTTACGGCACTGCTAATCCCGAAATACCGTCTTTTTTTGAATTTGGCGTTGAGAACAGGCGGAAAATGATAACATTGATTGTAAAAATTTTCTTGAAAATCTTTTACACTCCCAACGCATTTCGTGTTCTCTAATTATAGCTTTTATGATGCAACTGGTTGAATTTGTTTATTGCCAGTTTCGCCATTTATTCAGTAGTTACATCATAAGGTACAAAGGAATCAAATATCACATTTGGTTTACCGCTAAATTTTCAAATTTCTGTGCTTTGTTTTGAAGTGAAACGGCTTCCTGGATTCTTTTGAAGACAACAGAATGAATTCGATTTAAAGTAGGTAAGTTTCTGTCTTGAAAATATTTGCAATCAAAATTAATTATTTATTTTGTTTTCAAATTTGCTTCAACCAATATCGAAAGTAGCTTGTAGGAAAATTAACTTTTAAACGTAGTTTTAAGATGTTACATTTCAATTAATTTTTTGTTGTTGTTTCTAGACGCTTAAATACTATATTATTTGCAAACACAAAGAAGAAAATGGAAAAGAAGTGAAAACATGTAAGAATATAAGAGGTATTTTTTGCTCTCAACTGAATTTCTAACCAATTAAAACAAACCGCCAGCCGTGTAAACAATAAATTATTACCAACAAATTATTTTTACGAATGAAAATAATTCATGTAAGAATGAATGTAAACAATTATTTTGTTGAAAGAAAATTTTTCATAATATAGTAAAATATTAACCGCGTAGGGTTTCTGAAGAAATTTGTTTATTACTGTGTTATTCCCCATGTTCGAGTTTTAGACTTGGCACCAGGCATAAAAAACTATCACAAAATATCAAAAGGCTTCCTTTGATACAATTCAAAAGAAATACAAAATATGTTCTGATAGAAAGAGCGCTGGGACCAAGCTTCACAATTTTTCGAATAAGTTGACATGAAAACCACTACGCTGATCTCTACAAATTTATTACTGCTATGTAATTTAGTTTGTTTTTTTAGAATTATTATTATTATTATCCTGATGATTTTCAACCTAACAGTCGACCGCGAAATTCCAAGCTATCATTTGGAAACTGCAGTGTTATTTAAAAAAAAATTAAATGCTCGTAGCAATGAATTAGAGAACTGATTTTTGAAATTCGAAGGCATTAAATAATTTCTTGCGCCTTTGGAACAGGTCAGCCAGGATTTATCTCTAAATCTACTTTATTGCGAAGGAAGCTCATTTTAAATTGAATATAAGTAAGTACTACAACAATCGGGGTTGGTGGTTAACATTTTAAAAGAATTTAAGAAGACATTAAAAATGTTTGATGGTGCGGTGGTTAGCGTCTTATATGTAACCATTATAATATGTAAACAACAAAACATAATATCCTTATCATATATCATTTAAGTATGTACATACATAGGACAAGGCCGATGATTTAATGACTTGGTAACCATAGAAACGATACTGCTCTGAAACTGCGAATGCGTCGTGGATGCTGAAGATGAACGCGTCGCGATGTATTTCAGCACCGTCACTTCCTATCGTTGTGCTCGCCGTTATTCGTGTACATCCCCTTAGTTCTTGGCGGGATTAACACCGGAATTGGTTGTTTTACTGCGCGATTTCCGGGTTCGTATTACCAATCTACCTAATTAAAATATTACGGTATTTGCGCGTTTTCTTTTATTTTATTAAAATAGTGCTCCAGAATTCAAAGTAAGGCCAAACAGCAAGGTATGTAGCAATCATGTGTTGGAAAATTTCAAAAGCCTTTTATTCAAAATCAGTAAATCACCCAAATAGCGCGATTCGATTATTTAGTATGAATTTTTGTTTACACATTGAACGCTCATTATAATATCATTTAAACATATGGAACCCATCAATTACAGAGATCGCATTGCGTTTTTAACTTTAAGATTTAAAAGTTTTAATTAAAATGCTTTGGTTAAATTACAAATAATTAATAATGTAAGAGCATTATTAAAATCAAACGACGGTTTAGGTGTTCGTTGTTTTTCACTTGGTATTAGTTTCTGTTGATAAATTGCTCGATAGGTAAATGTAGGTAATTAATTAATATAATTATTGATAATTAATTTATAAAGTAATTTTTTATTGGTTCTTTAGTCCCAGTTTTAGTATTAGTAAAACTCAACTTTCTTAAAGCAAAAATTATAAGAATGTTGGTTTAGTTTTTGCTATGTTCTGCACTTGATTCTTGCGCCGAAATCCAGCAGCCCAAAGGCCAACGAACTCAAACAAAAGAGGGACAAAAAGTTATTTTTGGTTTTGGCAATTTACAAAAAGCCAATGCATTAAGAAGTTAGGGACTTTCGATAAAATAATTCTTTTAAAAGCCAACTTTGATTAGAATTTTACCGCAAGTTGGAGCAAAATTAGAGTTTTAGTAAAGTTTTTGTAAAATCTAACTTTATTGCGTACTATTTAATTTGTTTTCAGTTTTTCGAAATCTTCATTCAATCGTTTTTGTGTAAATCAGTATAAACGCAACATACACCCCGGGCAAATGCCACACCCTTCAGTGCGATCTCTCCAGCAAAACCTGAATTAATACTGGAAGAATACCGGAGAATTGTACCTATACTTATATTTAAAGATTTTCAAACGAATAAACAAAAAATTTCAAGGGTAGTTAATATTAAAATAATCTGATTGCTTAATAAAGTAATTGAAAATATTATTATAGATAAGATTTTAATAACAAATTTTAATTTAAAAATATGGACCGCACATAAATGAAAATTAAATATTGAAAGCCGACCTTTAATCAAAATGTGGTATATCGATTATATCGAGTTACATACACATATTATTTTCCTAACTTTAATTAAAATCCGATTAAATATAAAATAATTAATTATTATACAAGTTAGTGGATGTTAGGTAATTTTACTACTTAATGATACATATTTTAGGGTTGATTATATTTCCGGATCGTCTTAGTGTGTAACTGCACTTTAATTATTATTAAATTATTTAAATCGCAGCAATTAATTTTCAGAAATCAAAATCAATTTCTTTTTTTTAACCGATTATGAAAGTCTCTTAACTTTTCTCTTTCTTCTTACTTCTCGTATTTCAGGACTTGGTTGTGTTATTTCACCGTTTACTAACTCTTGGCACTTATTTGTTTTACGAGCACTAATGATTGATTATAGTAGGCAACTAAGGTGGCTAGAAAATTCGAGGTCTGTTATTGGGCTCTTAGATGCGACAACGAAGATAGAGGATCCGAGATTCGAAAGCGGAAATTCACATTCATAGCTACAGCGTGAATGCTTTTCATTGTAGTGCTGCCTCTTTTTTGCTATTTAATAAGAGTTTGAAAAGAGGAACGAAACTGCTCTTTCTAAGCGAATCAATTTAATTATTATTGAAAATTTATTTAATTCTTGATTTATTGAAACTTATCGATTGCACAGGATAAACACAGCATTTCAAATGTAGGAAGTTTATTGTTATACTGGCGAAACGCCATAGAAATTCAATTTTGATGTGAATATCATCAGATGTCATCACAACACTACCACTACAAAAATCATGTAATAACGTCAATCAATTAAATTTAAAAATTAAAATATATTTAAATGAAGATTTTAGAAATAATTAGGTACCTTCCGTCGAAACAAATGAAGGATACAATAAAGAGAGAGATAAGAAATTTCAAAAGTAATTAAATTCTTGGTTTGCTTGTTATGATAAGGCAAGAAAATTCGTGTCTTGAACAAATTTCTTCGCCACAACAAATATTTTTGATAATGTACCCATGAGAAATTCCATAATGTACTACGTACAGCAGTTACCGTTTAAATAATAGAAACTCTTTCCATCTAATTTCAATCGAATTGTAATTACAAAGCATTAGGTAGCTCTACTTTCATTTTCAATTAAAAACGTAAATAATTTTATAAATAATACATTACATGGTAGATGAAGCTAGTAATAACTTTTACTTTTTTCCAGAGGAAATTTTGAACCCCATTGAACTGTGGAGCGTATGCCATGCGCCAAGTATACTTCGCTCAATTTTACTAGGATTGCTTCGAAAATGAAAATATCAAACAACGTGCCAACATTTAAATTATCAAAGCAACTTTAAAGTATTATACAAAAACCTAATTATTTAAACGCTATGTGCAAATGCTACAAGTTTTAAGTATTTCGAAAACCAACGCAATCGTTTTAAATTAAATTACTTCGTGTGACAAAAACAGTGCTCTTTTGTGTAACAATTCGGTGAGTTAATTATTAAAAACTCGAAAAGTTTGTTTAATACAGTGCGGTTTGAAATAAAATTTAATAAAAAATCGAAACAATTACGATCACATAATGGATAGTAATTCTGTGTCCCCCATGCCCGAACTGGCTCCTATGGCAGAGTTTGATAAAACTCCCCCAACCCCACCGGAAGAAACACTTCCTTTGGATGATTTACCGCCTCCACCAACAACAGTTACAGTACAAGACGAAAAAAAGGAAGAAGAGTGAGTTATCATTTTTTTAAATTAAATTTTGTTGTGTTTGTTTTAATTGTATTTCCTGAAGGCAGTGAAGCGTCTCTTTAGGATGTATTCGATTTCATAAGATTTTTAAAAAAATAATAAGAATGGAAAACTTGATATTTTCAGTTTTGTGACAAAATCGAACTTAAGGCTGAGTTTAGATTTTTTCAGTTAGTTTATATACTTTTCGTTTCTTAATTCTAATGTGCAGTGACATTCTAATACTAACTACTTTGTTTCCGTTCTACACACTATCGATTGTAAGAAATTCATTAATATGTGTTCATATATTTAGGTCAGAAGGGTTTTAGTTTTTAAAACCTTTTATTTTTTTCTAATTAATCGTCTAATGTAAAATCACCTTTGCATTCTTTACAAATTAGATTAATTTCAATATCAAAAACAGAATAATATAAAACATTCCTGATTATTATTTTTACATTTTTAGTTTATTAATGCGTGTCTATTTAAAGACAAACGTAAAAATAATTAATGTGATTTAAAACTACTAAATATTGATCTATAATGAAGAGTCACAGCACTGAAATTAATATATATTTACTTATCGACATGATCATTTGAATATCGCGTAACACAGTAAATCAATTTAATTTTTGGTATTTGCATAAAAGATGTTATAAGATTCTGGAATGCTAGCGATTATTTAAATTAATCTGAAAGTGTAGAGAAAATCCATTGCAATACCTATCAATATTTTTTTTCAGGTAAATTCCTGATTTAATAAAATCAGGATAATTAGTTTTCAGTACAAACTTTTGCGTTTGGTTTAGTTTTTCCCTTTTCCTCTGCACTTTTATGGTTTCTCTCCTTAAATGTAAGAATAATTTTCCACACTTGACTATTAGACAAATCGGTTATGTTTTCGATTACAGCCTAGACAAAAAAGATAATTGTGTAGGACTCGCTTTTCTGAGAGGTCTGGCGAACATCGATCAACCACAATAAAAAAATTATATGCAGCACACAAATGCAATTTGTACGAATTACATGCACGATAAAATGTAAACCATTAGGTTAGTATTTACTGGGTTTTAAGAAAAACCAAGCTGTTGACTGCACAAATTTTTACGCTATTGTAAATTTATATAAGGTAACCCTGCAGGTCCTTTCATCGAGATGGTTTTTCAATACAGATCAGGCAGTATCTTACAGTTTAACGTGGAATACGAAGCCATATTTCCTGCCTCTTGTTGCAAAGCTGGTCGGTGAAGTTTCTCAAACTTTTGGAAGATTTTCTGTTATTTCACGATTGTATCGCCATAGTTACTAAAAATGTCACGTTACTATAGCAACGGCCAATCGAAAATGTTCAAACCTTCAATTTGCTTGTGATAAAAATAAACTGCATAAAGCAAGGGGTCCGGGGTACACACTGCTGATTAGTAACCAATATCGAAATCATTATGCAGAAACGTTGTGATGCAATTCTGCTATTTCAACCTCCCTCTTCCCCAGAACCCTGGTTACTATCTGGCATTGTATGTTTTTTGTAACTTTAGAAATTCCTCTAATGATCACTTGATACCCAAAGTCATAAGTTTGCAAATTTTTTCTTTGCAATTTAAGTGTGCCTCCCTCGTCTGTTACATTATTTTTCCAGTTTGGGATTTTAGAATTTGTTTTATTAAATTTAGGAAAGAAAATCATTAATTTAATGTCGCATTTTAAAATTTTTTTTATTTTCAGTTTTAATAATTTTTTCAGCTTTACAGTCACACCTAACATACGAAGAAAGCAGCCAGTTATAAAATTAACCAATCAAGAACAAAGCCCAATTTTGAAATTAAATTAAATTTGAAAGTAACTGTAGTTATTATGAATTTAGTGGAGGGCAAGTTAAACTTGTGTGCATTTCGGCCACCCAATTGGACTTCTTGCAATTTTTCCATTTTGCCTCGCACCCAGACAGTGCTAAAGATGGTGAGGGTTGAGATAAAAAGTTTGGGTTTTCTCGGCCGATGAGGGTGATTTTTACCTTGTTTGACGTATCAAATTAAGAGAACCGCCTGCTTTAAGTGGCTTCTAAAATACGAAGACGGTTATAGATAAAAAAAGAGAGAGAAATAAATTTTTTTTTATGTATGCTTCTCCCGGCCTTGGGCCGGATGACTAAACAAACAGTCGATCGCTTTAACTACTAACCCAATCAACTGCAGTTAGGTTTAATAGTTATTTACCATCCAAGGGCTAAAAATAGCATTTTATTTGGTGTTTAGGGAAATTATCAAAATATACATTCCAAATAAAGATTCTGATCTATTATACTGCTCCAGAACAGCACAACTATAAATAGCTATCTAACTAAGAATAATAATTACCGTTACATTTATAACTTTTTTTAAATTTGCACATGTCGTATTATGTTCATACATACTACATGTTTGTAGGCCACTAGACGCACCTAAAATGTGTTGTCTATGTAATTTTTTTATAAAATTTTGTTGTATTACAAAATTTTGTCTAAGCATAGCAATATCCAATGACTAATTTTCTTTTTGTTCGGTAAGCATGTATCCGGGCATCGTGAAACCATTTACGAGCTCTAAAAATGCCACTTTCCTGGCTCGAAGTTAAAGATGAAGTAAAGACACTCTTCTGAAATTGATAAAAAAAATTAAAAAAATTATATTGCATTGTAGGAGAGATGGAGCAATCGTCCTTTTTTAGATGGTTCTGAAATCCTCTTTGCAACCAGCACATTGGTTTTCATAATCTTCCTACTTATACTTATCAGTACTTTCTTCATCATTTAAAATAATTTCTTGTTCGTCTTCTAAGTTGCTGTCAAAACAAGGTACCATTTTGTTATTCTGTTTGGCTTTAGTATTTTTTATTTCACGTTGCTCATTTTCATGCATGGTTTGGTTCACCTTTATTCTTTTTCCATATTCTTTACTGAATAACGTATGGTTCATCTGGCCTCATGTAAGATGAGAAAACGTTATCTGTTGAATTTCTCGAGAATTTTTGAACAATCTCTTCTACAGGTTCAACTTTCCTCGACTTACCCCACCTAATTATTAATAATGTAAAATATACTTTTCGCAATTTTTTAAAAATTTTGATGAACTCGTGCTTTGGTTTATAAAGCATTCAATTTAAATATTCATATCGCTAGCATTAAGACTTTAAAATAAATGTAAAAATATCTTACCCAAAATAACCAATTATTATAATAATTAAATTTGCTAGTTACAAATTGTTAAGATTAAATAATTTAGCGATTATGTAATTTCTGTAATTATTATCCAAATAATTTGTTTTCTAAAATAATGTAGGCTATTACATTTTTTAATAAATACGTAATTTGTATAGGGAGAATCGAATCTGGACAATCCGGCGATACCATCGGTAAATTCCACCTCTCAACCGCATTCTATTAAATTTGTATAGAAAATCTAATAATATAATAAGGTTATTGATTCGATTGCAATTCACAAACAGTATTGGATGATTTTGTTAAAAGTGAGAATAGGAAAGAAATCGTATATGGTTGGTAACATTTATCGTTCACCTAGTGGTTCTACGAGCAGCTTTTGGATTTTTCGAGGAGTTTTGTGATAGATATCTTGTGGACAAGAACACTAAGGGTTGGATAGTGGGGATTTTAATATTAACTGGAATGGAGATAACATTTATAGTAAGAGATTGAGGAATAGCATCTTAGATAGAAGCTTATACCAACTAACTAGGGATCCAACTTGTTTTGCGAACAAAGATAACGAATCGATTATTGATTTGGTAGTGACAAATGTGAAGAGTGACTCAAGTGCAAAGGTATTGAATCTATTACTATATGGTAACCATAGAGGCATACAAGTGAATATTAGCTGTGAGAAGAAAGAAAAAGGATAAAACTGTTAGTAAAAGGTCGAAGATTAGAGATCGATGAATTTCGTAGGAGATAAATGGAATTAGTTACAATTACAGGGCGGATTTTGATTCAAGATTTACAAATTTTTATGAAAAATTACAGGCAGTTATTAATGAGCAAATGCCATTACAAGAAGTGGTAGTTTATAATAAAGAAAATCACTGGTTTGATGAAAATGTGTTAAAGGCAATAAAAATTCGAGACAATAGTTTCAAGAAATACAGATTGAGTAAGGAAAATGCTGACTGGGAAGACTTTAAAAGAAACAGAAATCAGGTTGTTGGTTTGGTCAGACAAGCCAAAAGGGATTATTATTCGGAAATCATTGATGAATGTAATTACGATGCAAAGAATATGTGGAAGGCTATTAAGAAATTGATTAAGAGTGATCATAATGAGAAAACTAGTGAAATATTGTTTCAGAACAAAGTAGTGAAAATGATACAAGCATTGCTGAAGAATTTAACAATTATTTTCTGAGTAGCATTGAAGAGGTTGTAAATTCAATACCTCAAGTTGATTTTGAACTATGGGATTTTAGAGCAACCACATCGATAAGCGATTTTAGATTATTAAGCATGGGGGAGTTGTATGAGGTAGTCTACGGAATGAAGAGGAAAAGTAGTCCTGATAGTATAGACACAAGTCTAATACTATTATTGTGGAACGAAATAAGTAATCCCTTATTAAATATCGTTAATAGTTCGATGGAAGAAGGAAGGTTTCCCGATATACTCAAAGTAGCGACTATTGTTCCCATAATGAAGGTGTCCAATACAATCAATTGCGAAGAATTTAGGCCCGTGAGTTTGTTGAGTTCGATTAGTAAAATAGTGGAACGAGTGGTTAGTATACAAATAAGAGAATACATTGAATGTAATAAATTACTGACAGTGTACCAATCGGGTTTCAGAGAGGGGCATAGTTGCGAAACAGCGATACAAGGTCTGGTACAGGAATGGAAAGGAAGTGTTGATGAAGGACTGGTGACGATCGTAGTTTTCCTCGACCTGAAGAGGGCATTCGAAACAATAGACAAGGAAGTGTTGGTGGAAAAGCTGAAGGCATATTATGGTGTGAGGGGAAATGTGATTAAATGGATTGTCAGTTATTTAACGAATAGAGGACAGAAAGTGAAATATGGAACAGGGAGGTCAAACGAGAGAAAAGTAATATATGGAATTCCGCAAGGAAGTGTGCTAGGGCCGCTATTATTTATATTGTTCATAAATGATATATGGTCTCGGACGGTCAGGATCTCGGACGGTTTAAGAAGGAACTAAAGAGCTATCTAGCAAGACTAAATGAGTGATATTGGTTGGCTCCAGAATTATTGCGACTTCTATTTCCGTACAAGTGGTTATGTTTATTGATTGTATGGCTATTTGTTCTTCTTTGTTCTTATGTTAAAATGTAGTTTGTGTATAAATTGTAAATTGTATAGTCTACTATGACTAAATAAACGTATATTATTATTATTATTATTATAATCATTTAATCGAAATTACAAACAATATAAAATAGAAATTAACAAATATTTATCCATGGGCAGCCATATTAGTCCTTAGAAAGGGGGAGCGTAATTAGCATAATTAAGGACTAAAATATTGGATTATCTAAAGACGTCAAGGTGTTTTCAAAGAAAAAATTTAAAAATTGTTAAATATCTAGTTAAGGGAGGGGGAGCTATGGCCCCTCTTCGTACACGCCATATTATGTATTATAGTAAGTTGTAGAATACTACATATACCGGAAATATCAATCCCAAAATATTTTTTCAATTTTAGTTCTTAGTTGATAAGAAATAAAGTAGATGTCTCTAATATTGTGTAGTTTTGTTTGCATAAGCAAATAAAAATTTTCATTAATTATTGCAATCTAAATTCAATAGAATTTCTTGACGAAATGACAAATAATATTTGAATCATGAAAGCAAAATTTTATGAAAACCTTTTTATGTAAATACAAGGGCAATACTCTTTTGTTTGTTTGTTCTAAATGACAATTAATGTGTAAAGCAAACTGATTGTTCTTCCTCATTGAATAAACTGTTCTATTGCAGTCATCCTTAGTACCTCCCACGCTTCATAATGGGGATTCCTCTAATAGGCTACTTATGTAGATTATTGCACATGATAAGCGTGAATTAATTTGACCAAACAACCCTTGACCAAAAATAACGTTGAATTTTATTTACCTTGAATGGAGCAATTAATTAATTTTGAAAAGAGTCGGAGAATTTTGACAGGATGAGAATATTTTACAACATTTTTATCGTTTCAGGCCCAGTAGGCCAAAAGTTAATTTAATAAATTAAATTATTTTTAAAACAATTTTTTCGAAATAGGAGCAAAAGTACGATTTTTTGTGAGATTTCGACAACTATAGACGAGCGGAGTACTTGTACCTACTTAATTAAAAAAATCAGTATTATTGGAGGAAAAACGGAAGTAACTGATTTCGAATTGTAACTTCATGATTACATCGGTTTATTACCAGATGAGTAATTTTGGTTGTTGAATCATTTAATATAAATTACAGACAGAACCTCCGCTAATCTAATTGTAAGTTATTTTTGAAAATTTTACGTAATATTAAATAAAATCAATACAAAGTCGTTTTTTTAAAACACAAAATAAAAGTCAATTTATAAATTGTCATGGATGATTTATTTTTCTTAAATATGTTGTTGTGAAAAGCTTGCAGAAAAATTCCTTAGGAGCCATTTTGAAATTATGTTTCAAATTCGAAAGAAATTGTTCGAATTAACTAATTATTGTAGGTCGAAAAGTAAGCTTACATAAAATTAAAAAATATTTTGATCTGCATTAATTATTTTCTTATTAAATTTAATTTTTATAATAATTTATCACAAGTATTCAATTTTTGGTTTCCGAAATACTAAATATGGTCAGAACCCCCTATTTTAATGCTATTGTGTATCAACATGGCAATACAAACGAGCGACGTAAAAATAGATCATTAGCAGTTCTGTAGTAGACTCGTCACTAATTTGCTGAATTTTTACACAAAATAACACAGAAAGTATTTATTTATTTATTTAGTTTTATACAAATAAATTTGAAAATGTGAAGAATTTTATTTACCCGAACTTGCAACTTCTGAATATTGAGTCATATCTTTATGTTGTGAATGACACATAAATATAATATCACAATAACATAAATATCTCTAAAAAAGAAAAATAGAAAAGAGAAGTTAACTAGAAACCTGATATTGAAATATCAATTTTATGAAGAAAAATCGAGTGGCTATAATACGGAAAATGTATCGAGCTTTACAGCTTTTATATCTTTTATGCGTGGTGAGAGTTCATACCTACTACGCTTTTTTATTTATATGTGTATGGTTTATGGGTACTAGATATTTTCTTCATTAGTTAATTTAATTATTTGAACAATAATTTAAAATAGAAAATAATTCTTTTACAAATAAGATAAAAATGTAAGTGCGATTAAAGTGCAATTAACGTCAGAAGTTTTATTGTTTTACAACACATTCATGTGAGAATAATACAGTATAATATATTTTATAAAAAGCAAAAGGAAAACTTTTTATGCTGAGCCTATAGGGTGGGTAATTTCGGCGCATTAGCGTATGGCGCCCCGATGCGACACGTCGCGTCGTTTGTTTACCGTGCGGAGCCGGCACTGGTTTGTTAATAGAATTATAATAAATTTTAGCACGAAATTGATAAATAATAAGTTATATGACTAATTTTGTGACAAAGTTAAATATTATTTTAATAATAATTGTAGCAGGAACTGGCTCATTAACATCTTAATTATTCACTTAATTACTAAGCGTTCTTAGAACGTAATAATGTATTTACCTATTTACATTTATGAAACAATTTAATAATACATTTTCAAAATTAATTATCTTTTTGAAGTATTTCAAGATTTTATGACGTTCTTTTAAAATTTATTAACCAAATTTTCTTGGGGAAATTAGCGTACCCAAGTAATAAGATTTAATTTTATGTTCGTTGTTCAACTTACAAGAGCTAAAATATGTAAATTAAGCGTTTTTCTAATTTGTTTGCATTTTCGCTGTTAAGTAGGTTTTCATTAAATGGTTCAATGGTGCTTAATTATGGTGCAACCTCTACCTATTGATTGTTTGTTAAAAAATAGAGTTGTTGTTTTTTTCATTTAATGCCAAATAGCAGGCAATATAAATTTAACTTATTTAAATTTATAAATTGTTCTTAAACTGTAATTAAAAAAAATTGTACCTGATGAATAGATAGTTGCAATTTAACGCTATCAAAGAGACAGGACGATTTTTAGAAATATTACCGAATGAAAAACTGGCTCGGTAGATTTGTAATCAGAAAGTTTTCTTTTTATCAGTCTGAGAAGTCAATGTCAAATACTTTTTTCATTCGAATGAATGACCTATTCTTCAACTGTTTTTTTCAATTAATAAAAATTGGTCAATTCAAATCTATTGTTTCTTATCATGAAGTTGTAAAACGGTGAAACGGTAAGCAAACAATATAATGTGCTAACATTGTTCGTTTGGTCGTCTAACCGCACGATTAGGAAGAAGATTTTAGATAACAAAGCTTTATTGGTACAGTAATCTTCTGATAATCTAATTACTTGTTTTTAAGTCAAATTAATGTTAGGATTTTGAACGTATTAATTTGATTAGGAAATTACAGTTATTATAGAACGTTCGAACCCTTAAATGTCCTTAGTACACCTTAAGTTTTAATGAACTTAAAATATTATAGAAACAGATCCATATAATACCATCTACCTACATTAAATTGGTTTCATTTTAATAATAAACGTTTCGAATCTATAAAATATTTTATTATACAGTGAGGAGCAAGAATACAAGATACAAAATAGAAAAATTTTCAAAAACACTTGACTTGATGTATGTATGTATTTTAATGTATTTATTTACTTCCTACCTGCAAGTTTTTGTTTTACTTCAGTTCCGCCATCGACGGCAGTAGAAGTTCTGTTATTAAAATATTATTAAAAAATTCTCTAATTGTTTGATTCGCTCGCGTTAAATTCAGCAGGTAGGGCATCGGTGACATTTTTAAAATTCACTATTGAAAAATCATAAAAAATTAGCAAGTATTTTAGTAAGACCCACTGGGAACCATCACAATAAAACTCTTACCGTTTTGTTGTAATCCCGCTTATAAATTTGTGCCTATTAGTTACTGGCAGAGGTGGTTGTATGCTCGTTACAAGTCGATTAGGGGTTGCTATTCGTCTTTTTGAACGGCCATATTTTATTACTGCCTATTAAACGCAAAACAATTTAATTAAGTAGATTTCAGCACCGCATTAATAAATAATTTTAAAATATCTAGCTCGCTGTTATTTTCTTAAAATTTTGCCGAAAGTTAAACAAACAAATTGAACTGTAAGCTTCGGTACACCGCAGAAGTAGATTTTCTGAATGCTGTACTGTCAAGTTTCGTACGGTGCTATCAGCAGAAGCTTTATTATTTCCATAAAATACTACTTTATGTGACGTAAGTTTTTAAAGCAGTAGCAATAAAATTGAACAATAAAGTGCAAAAGGTTGAAAAGTTGAGAACATCATTAAATGACAAAATTTATAGTTGATTGTTGTTTTTAGTTCTATACTGTCTCATTATGTTCTGCTTGCTCCAATTTATCATTGTAGGTTAGACGACAGTTCTTAAACTTTCAAGAACATTATTAATTAATGTCGATTGCTTTCATTAGGTAGCACACTTTGCAAACTTTCTATCAATTTACAAATCGCCAAAATAAAAATTGTTCTTGCAACGTTTAAAATATTAAAAATATGGAACACTATGGAAGATGAAAAATAAAAAAAATAAAATCAACAAAATAACAATAATAGGTAGTTTTATTTATTAAAATATAACAAAACAGAAAATGGGCAGCATCAGGAGCTTTTATAATACTAAAACAGATTTTTTTAATGTTCTTTAATCCGTCACCATAATTGACGTATTTCGCAGGACTATTACATTCCTTCCTAGTAGATTCGGGCAATCAATTTTCGTACGTAGTAATTCATGCAAAAAACACTGCAATTCTCAAGTAATTCCAAATTAAAAACGATTAGGAGATCGTCATGATTGAATTGATGGAATGGTTCCATCAATTTACTCTACTATATACTCAAAAAATCTACATAATGTAAAACCCCTTAGTTTTGATGCTGTCAACTCGAAAATTGAAACTTGCCAAAAACAATCGAGAAAATTTTTAGTTTTCATCATTCTTCTGGATTCTTTATAATCAGGTATAAGAAAGAATAATTGGTAAATATTTAAAGATTTTCCTTTCGGTACTGACTACTGAGGGTTGTACATAAGATAAAGGAAAACTTGGCAAGGCTACGTCTGTACTGAATTTAAATTTGCAATTTTGCACATCTGTTTGTGGGGCTGAAAACCGCCAGAGAATAATTAGCAATGTATTTTACCTTATTACCAAAATAAATTGAGTTTAAATAAAACTTCCCCCAATATTTTCATTGCCTAATTAAAAAGATTTTTTCAAATTGATGATCCCTTTTTACTTGCAAGAGAAATAGGTATTAATTTAACGCCGAATGGTTATAATAACTTGTATAATATGTAGATTTTTCATGTTATGAAATACCAATGAGCTTCAGCAGCCGAAAGCTCATCATCAAAAACTTCCACCGTTTATGTAAATAATTTCAAAGTAATTAATTTTATTCATTTGGACTTGGTTTCAGAAAATCTGACGAACAAAATGTTTAAATTGGTAGTTTGCATTTCTTCTTTAAAAGATCACACTTTTCTTACGTCATAATTTTAAATAAAAACACATTTTAGTGTTATTTTAAAAATACATAACATTTAATTTGTAATTAATTGTGAAGGCTAATTGTATTTACTTGACGAATAATAATTAAAAAATAAGTAGGTAATTCATTTTTTACTACTTCAGTTCGATCGTTTACGCTTTGGCAAAACATTACAAATTTATAGCAATTTGAAAGTTCACCCCAAAAAAGATCTCTGGAAATGTTTAAACTCCATCATCAACTGTGTTCCAGCGTTTACCGGAATGGACGAGGGTAAAAACTAATTATTTTAAGTGTGCTCGGTTTGCGTTGTGTTTCTTTTCTTTTTTACATTAATATGAATTCCTCAATGGTAAATGACCACAATCAAAACTTGTTTACGCATAAATTGAATGCGTGCGCAGTCCCGCTCTTAAACTTGAAATGAGTAAAATGAACTTCCCGCCTCCTATTCCATGCACCTTACATTTATTGTTGATTCTCCTTCACTGGTGTTGTGGTGTGTGTTAGTGCTATTAACACTTAAATAGTTAAGTGGTTATTTACTTGTGTGCATTTTGTGTGTGGATATTAACATGGCGAAGAACAAACTGCACTCGTAAGTTTTTTGAGTACTTCCCCGCAAAATTAAATAAAAAATTGAATTGTAATTTTTGCAGTTGTGGCATATTCTAGCTAAACTTGTTTTTCTATTTATTAATTTAATAAATTCGAAAGTGGGGGAGCCCATCCAAACAAAAATAACAGTAAATTGAAGGTCAAACGTTGGTATTTTTCAATAAAATAATGGACATACATAGATAATAAGCAATACATAGTACCCATACATATTACATAAATTTTCTTATATTATACAACATTATTGTTAATTAGTATTAGTGACTAATACGAGAGATCAACAATAATTTTACCATAGGCGTAGCATAAATTGCTCAAGCTAATGTAGGTTTTCTAATATACAATATTTTAACTAATTAAGCCTTAAAATGAGACGGAAATGAATTAAAACAAAGTGGTGCCCTATTAAAAGTAATTTAAAAGGACAGTGTCGTTTTAAATTGGATCAAATTGGCAGAGTAGCCTACACTTTCCGTTTTTCATAGGGTGGGGGTCAATATACCATTATTTTTTAGCACAGCAGCTTCTTTCGTTCGCAATTTTCGTACATCTTCAATTCAGATGGAAAATATCAATTGCATAGATAATTCATGACTAACTGTGATTTAAAAACAACGCCAGGATTTAAATTGAAAATGTAAAACTGAAAACCGGTTCTTCAACAATATTATGGTACCTACATACATCTTTAATGCAGTAGGTACTTGTTGCTTATTAAATTTATGTACGTCCATTCCAGTTTTGGAATTAATTTTTCCTTTGTGGCAACTTGAATAATTGATTATTATAGGTTAACATTTACTGTTTACTTTCAATTACATACAATAAATTGTGTGACAAACAGAAGGACGACGAAAGGTTTACATATTTTATTAAAATTAAAATAATACATAGTTTAATTAACAGAATTATTATGGGGGGTCCTTGGCAAGTTATTAAAATAATTGGAGTAACTATTGCTAAACGAACATGTGCAATACAATCGGCCACAGATGCAAAACAAAAGGAAACTTGGGGAGAGTGTTTGGGAAACCGAATTTTCATCGATAAGAGATTTTGAAGATTAATTATTATATACGCGTATTTAATCAAAAAAACGTTTAATATTATATTTTTCACACAAAGAAAACTCATATTTGTGAAAAATTACAATGAAAAAAATTTATCAAAGGTTTTCAATTTCAAATAAATGTCTTCGACAAATTTTCATCCATTTTTCTATACAGCAAGTATACTTCCGACTGATTTTCTTAAACACATTTTCCTTTGAGAATATTCAAAAGTTTACACTTTGAAATATTTATGCAAAGTTAAAATTTGCTTTGCATTTTTTTAGTGCCTCTTACTTAGTTTTATTTGCTAGAAATTCTCAACAATATTCACTTAGGTAACATTAAACAAAAAGCAAATTTGACCTTTTTGTATAGTTTTTTTGCACCGAATGATGGACGTGCAAAATTAAAAACTTAATAAGGTGTGTAATGTTTTAGAGAAATTTAGCATCGATGCTTGTTATTAAAATAATAGATTTAGCATCTCATGTTTTAAAATATAGAAAAAATAGAACCTAGCAGTAAAATTCAGACACGACGTCCTCGGAAATAATATTGGAGGACATATTATACAAGAATGCATTTTCACATTATTATTTATTTAAAATTGATATTGCATACATTTCTGATTTTTTAAACCTTAATTTTGTGGAATTCAACCCGGCATTAAAACCTGATTCTCTAGTAGCTGATACCACTAAACGGCAATTTTTACATGGACACGGTTATGGAAGTACCACCTATTATATGCCAAACGTCCAACTAATTTTTTAAAATGAAGATAAACTTGTTTTACGGTTTAAAATTTCTTCAACAAAATGATAGAAGTATAAAATTCGGAAAAATATACGCAAAAGTGTGACTGTTTTTAAAAAGCGAATCGGGTTTAATTGCTTGTATAATTAATTATTTTTAAATTAATTTATTTACGTAATAAACAAGGTAAAAGTAAAAGATGAATAGGGTAAAAGCAAATTCTGCCTTTGTCGATAATAACGTTATCAGTCAACCATTAACTGTATAACCGCATTATTTAACATGAACTTGATTGATCATTACGCAATATTTAAGTATTTACCTTTGAAGTCTCATTCATATCGAATTTGAAACGAAATGGTACCTATCTAATTAATTGCTTATTAAAATTAACAATGATTATTTGCATAATGACGTACATATATGGTAAATTGCACGTATTTATAAGATTTTAACGATTACATAAATAATACATTCCTGTTGTTGTATGTAACGTCATAAAATAAACATTCGTTAAATGCAAATATTTATTCAAATAATTTTTCGTAATCACACAGACAAAAAATGTGTTATAAATATTTTTCAGGATATGACCGAAAAAATTAATTCGTTGATCTCTTTAATGCTAAGCAAAACCGTTGAAGATTAAAGATTAAGCTCCCAAAAATGAATCTGGCCGACCTACTCAAAAATATTTTGAATCGATTGGGGTTATTCTTTATAAAGTGGTTTAACACTGAAATTGGAGGCGAAAAAACTACATAACAGCTGTCCGAAATTATTATTTTGAAGTTAGAAGTAATTTTTCAATACTATTTAATCCTTATCGACATACTCATACTTAATTTTGTTAAGTTGTTTAAGTGGATTTTTCGAATACATAAATTGCTCGTCACTAAAGAGAACTCAATTGTTCGACACTTTGTCCTTTCTGCTCGTATGGTTAAATCTCAAACTTGAAACGTTTTGTGCATAATATATCACCCTATTAGAGGTATTTAGAGTTGAGAGGTTTCGTGTTTTTTTTATGATTCGACCTTTAAAAGAGGAGTTAAGAATTTAAGATGAATTTCCTTTTAAGGATAGCGTTTAGGTGAAAATGTACAACGAACAATTTTCTAACTTGAACGAATTGCTTTCAGCCCCATGTTGAAAGGACAAATTAATACACTCGCAGCATAAAAATATAAATAATATCAATTCCAAAACTAAATAGTTAATAATAATAATTTATTTTAAACAATAAAATTTAAAGAAATTTCCTTTTTACCTCTTTTAATAAAATAAGACGATTGCACTATAATCCTAAAGCAACAACAACAGGAGATCCCCTTTAGAATTTTTCTATATTTTTAAAACTCCCCCAGAAGAATTTTCGAGGAAAAATGGACAAGATAATATTTTTTATAAACGAAGACAAATTATAAATTAGCGCTGGGACTATAACAGTCAAATTGTGGAACTATGAACCTTCTGTTGGTATCCTTTCAGAAAAGTTTGTTTTGTTGGATTGTTTTCCGTTTCTATTTCTCGTCGACAAGCTCGCCTTTGATTTAGAATTTTAATTTTTGGCCAGGGAAGCACTCCCATGGGTGCTTATATAGAAAATATGTCTACCTAATCGTCGAAACAACTTGAAACATTTTAACTGTACATGGCGTACGTCTAAAAATAAATTCAAAAAACATGTTTACATGTTACATAAATTGTGTAATGTGTAAATATTTAGATTAACTTTGTGCTACTACATCCTAATAGCAGTAGTAGGTACTGTAACCCAACAACTACGAACGTACGTACAATTTTTATAATGGATGGATTAAGTCAAGTGGGTTACACGGTACAATCAACCGTTAAAAGGATCGACTTACGAGAGTTTGTTGAAGATCCAAACGATAGCATCCAATTTTGATCAATACTAACGATTTTAATAATATGCCATAGTCAAAAGTAAATTAATTCTTGTCCAACACTTACCTATCTAGAATTTTTATTCTTTAAAAGGCATCGACCTTTTGCTATATTTTTAGCTACGTCACGTTTATCAACAATTTTATCATAACTTCAATCAAGTAATGAAGTCTCTTTCAAATCGTCAAAATATTGAATACTACCAAGTACTATTTTTCAATAAGCAATCGTTGGCGTATACAAATATTAAACCCATCAGTGTAATTAAATTTGAATTAAATATAAGAATACTTTTTAACTTACTTTAATACTATTCATTTTCAGAATATCAGAATATCGAAAAGGGGGAAAAATTATTGGTTCAATGTATTATTGGGTTAAATTTGATCTGCTCATTAAAATATGGTCATACGGGTACTAAAATTAGAGATGGCTACAGAAATAAACCGGTAGCGGTTAATTTCAGGCAATTAAACAATTCCCATCTACTTTTGCTCTTTTATTCTTTAATAACCCGTTTAGATGCACTTTAAATTGCACATTAAGTACTAAGAAATTTACTGTGTACCTACCATGTGCTCTACGATGCCTGTTTGTGCAGAGATAACTGGATAAGCTTCCTTGAACGTTGCCCTTGAAGCGTAGAGCTCTTGTATAGAAATAAAAATTGTTATTAAAGCAAATCGTCTATTAAGTTAACGAATAAAATAGATTAGTTAATACCGAAGATTCTTCCGCCAGCAAATTAACGCCATGAAAGAATTGACCTTATTCCCTCCACTTTCTAAGAGTCTTCCTTCATTATTTTATGATGCCGGTGACTGATGATTTTTGTTAAATATAAAATTTCGCATACAAACTTTCATCAGTGTCACGAAAACGAAATGAGAATTTATTTTTTGGATGGTTTTTATCTTGTAAAGCTCTCACAACACACATCGGGAGATTAAAGCTATGCGAGCGTCGTGTCGAGGGTTGCAAACAAACCATGGTATGCAAACTTAATGTTCATGTTTACTACTTCGTTAAGAAAATATGTAAGCAAATAACTATTAAAACAACATTTTTTTATATTAAGTTAGCCGTATTAAAAATGAATCGATTGCATTATTTTCTTATTAATATAAAGCAATTAATTGGGTTAATTGGATTACATTAATTATTAACGTTATCGTCAATTTTCTACAATTTTTATTTTATAATTAACTTAATGGCTTTGTTTATAATATTAAAATAATGTAGACGAATACGATCCACGAATGCCAGTTGATTAAATTTTATTAAAAAATTGCAATTTTTAATTTAGATGCATAATATCATTGGAACTTCCCTCATTTATCTATTTATATTATTTAAACATTTGATGACATCACAATGTTTAAAGTGCGCAATTTAATAATTCATATGGTAGATGTAGTTTTCATTAAAAATTTGATCACTTGCTATAATCGTCGAATTACGTTAATAAAAAGGAATTTGTGTATAAGAGTATAAGCGTGCAGCAATTTTAGTCCTATAAGAAAATCTCACGAGAAAAATTGCAAAACGAAAATTTTGTTTCAGTCAGTTTCTTGTATTTATTTGGTGTGATATAATAATGATTGCATAATCGATATTACCTTATGTTGACATACGTTAAGTGAATGTAGAGGGCAATAAACGTAACTTTGATGGGATAATAATAATGTGAAATTATAAAGAAAGGTAACTTTTCTTTAGGTTTTATTCGGCATTTCCTCGTGTTTTGCTATCCAAACATTTTTAATTAAATAATTTGCAATTACATTTGCAGTGAATTTTTTTAAAGTTTTTAATATTGCTCCGACTCGTGCCAATTAAAATCGCAAAAATGCACTGAAAAAAGATTATCGGTAATTATTAATGCATTAGGGATATTATATAAAGATAATTTTTTTACACTTGAAATTAGACAGGGCTACATTATTTTAAACTCCAAACTGAAGAGGAAGAGATTTCCTTGCTATATTAACCGGTTAAAATATTAAAAGACACGGTACCGAAGCTAGAATCCTTGACGCTCTCCGGACACAGCGCTCAAAAAGGCGTCATTATAAAAATTGGAATATAAATATATCAATATCATTCAAATAATGTAATAACAGACGGAAAATCAAATTTATCTGATGTTTAGTAAATCAGGTTTATTGCATTAAATATTTTTTTATCTCACTATCATTGTGATATCGAATTTTGTGTCCCGATAAATATATCCCAACACAGAAGAAGGCAATATAAATTGGAGAATTTAAATTGAAAAATAAATCTCTTATTTTAATTACGTTAAAAGTACTTTTTAGTCGTTCCATATTTAATGAATCTTTTCTATTATTAGTTCTACAGGTGTGTGCGTGAGGTAATTGTAATAAATAATGGCTGTTATTTCTTTGCCGTAAAAATTATAGTTATGGGTAGGTAGCATCGAGCATCGACTAACATCACATAATGCACAGTTCGTGTAAACCGTAGGGCTTGTTGCGAAAACAACTCGGATTAGATCCATGCATTTCCTACTATGGATTTATAAAAGATTCATGTGTTCTTCGACTTGTTTATATGATCACAAAGGTGTGGTTTACAATTATTACAACATTCGTTTTGCAAGTTTTAAAAATTTGTTATGCACGGTCTACAATAATAATAATAATTGTTCATTGACATTTTAATTTACTTTCTAATACTTTGCAGTTTTTCTTCGGTTTCCTGAGAGGCTCTTTTGTTGCTTGTAACAACCATTTTGCGTTTTGAAATAAATTCACTAGTAATACAAAGGGAGGGGCTCGTTTTTATAGTAGTAATAAGAAAATTCTCACCCGTTTGTCTTGAAACAGCATTTTTGCGTTCGGTAGCTACGATATCTCTACCATCCCTTTATCGTCGATTTGTCAGGTTTTTACTTTTATAATGAAGGGGGACAAGGAAGTCCGCGCAGCGTCACGGTCGAGGACGAGTAGCAGACGTAATTATTCACAAAAATGAAAAAAATCGATTTACTGCATAGCTTTCTCAATAAAAAAGATATTCCTTTTGAAAGATTTGGGGACAATAAAAAATTAAAATAATGAATGTGATTATTAAAAGCGATGATCGATATTAAACAATGAGCATGAGAAAGAAATAGCGGCGTGTTTATCTAAAAAAATTCGAACAATACAAAGGATTATCTGGAAGCACAATTTTTCGATAAACATCTTGTATTATAGTAAACCCTACTACTGTGTGGTCTATTTGATGACAGGGTGCTCAACTTTGTGAGTTTTGCTATACACGCCAATATCACATTACACTCGACACGTTTGATTCTTTTACCCAGCAATTTTCCTAAATGTCGTATTCATTTTTCTTCCACTTGAGCAGCTGCTTTCAGCAAACATGTTTTCAAACGATATTCTTTTCATTTAAGGATTTTTCCAGCTTTGTGTTTTATTTAAACTTTTTATTGTGGAGAGGACATCAATCTCTTTTGTTTGGCTAATTTTTCAAAACGACAGGCGCTTTTCATTTTAAAAGTATAAACTAAATTTTAATTTCGAACAAAAGTTTTAAAACTACAATGTTCTCGTCGCCACTACTACTTTCTCTTCTATAATTTACAAAATTACACTTTAAAATATCATCAACCGTAATTATTGTAATTATTATGGTTAAGATTAGGCAACTTTGTCATTTTTTAAAACAAAGGTTGCGTTTCGTATTTAACCGTAATTATCATTTATTTTACTTTCGATCTTATTTTAAATTTGTCCTTTAAAAACTTTCTTTAAGATCTGCTTGTCATGAACAGAGGTTTGATCAAGAAAGTGATTTAAATTTAATGACCGT
The DNA here is from genome assembly GCA_036346125.1 of Lycocerus yunnanus. Classification (NCBI taxonomy): domain Eukaryota; kingdom Metazoa; phylum Arthropoda; class Insecta; order Coleoptera; family Cantharidae; genus Lycocerus; species Lycocerus yunnanus. Next base: position 3,705,393 of record JARFIX010000017.1, read on the forward strand.
AACATTTAGAAGTAACCCCAATACAACGCAACTAGCTAACCAGATGAGATGATGTTTCTTAAAGCGAGCTTCCTCAATTTTCTCACGCTTTCCTGTACTTTTACAACTCAAATCGTTATCTTTTGCACGTTTTTGAAAATGGCGAAGCAAAAATAGACTCAACTTCTTTTTAAATTTATACTACATAAATAAGCGTGGGTTATAGTTTAAACCAAATGGTCGTGTGAAAAAATTATATAATCATCGCCATCAGGATGTTCACCACAAATAGTTTTTGTCATGGAAGTACGAGTACGTCTTCCAAACCGAAACCTAATAAAATACTCAAGTTTCTTTTTAGCTAAAACTTTGCTTTAAAAGTTAGTTACAGTTTTATTCTGCCTTATAAATTTATTTGCCATAACTCGAGTTTTACCAAGAAACTTTATCAATGATATCCTTTGTTACAAATTTAGTAATAAGTTAATAGAACCATGATAATATCGTGCAGATATTAAACAAACATGTAGTTCAAATTGATACTATTTAGATCGTTCAAGTTTTATTGAACCTAATTGGATTGAGAACATTTTTAAGTATAGCTTCCATTCTATTCAATCTCATGATGATACTATTGTCGAATTATGCATGAGCATTACAACATAATGGCGCTACACATAATAAATATTACTACATTATTTTGTTATATTCCAATTTTGAATTATGTTGTCATTGTTTTTACCTCTCGAGTTTGTGTTTGATAATTTCTTTCTAATTTAAAAGTTTTTTTTAAAGCTCTGTCTTAAAGGTTTTATTATAAATTAAAATTGGGATAAAATAAACTTGGAATATTTTGTTTCCAAATGTTTTGATCCTGCACTAAATCTGGCTTTAATTTTGTAAGGTTTTAACGTTTCTTCACTTTACAACCTAATTTGTTTATGTACAGTCGAGTCTCGATGTAGCGAAATTCATACAGTACAAAAAAGAACGGTAGAATTTGGGCTTCTGGCTTGGGATAACAAATGTTTACAATAAAATAACTCCATAAGCTATAGAGCATTTACATGTCCCTTTTCAAAAAATACAATATACTGAGTTATTATTCTTATGTACATCCATACATTAGCAAGTTTCTTTCTTATGCAATATTTACTCTATCGAGGCTCTCTATTGATTCATTCGCACCTGAGTATCATTAGCAAATCATCTTCTGATTTGTTTAATTTTAGAAGTAAAATTTTAAAATATTTAAGTTTCAATAACAAATGTTCATTATTTTCTACATAATTAAATAACCTGAGATGCTAATTAAGAAGAGCAGTTAATAATTATTAATTAATTATATGAAATCGTGGACTGCAGTAATTAATCTAGTAGCAATTTTAAATTAATTATCAACTAGGAAAACTTGATTAACATTAGTTGAAAGCTGAATTATCGTTACATTGTTTTTATTTAATGCAAAATTGTATTTTTTCGATTTAACTATATTCATTACTATTATTCTTTCTAAAATTTTCACAACGTAACAATTTTGGATTGACGAAGGAAATGTTATTATTAAATTTTAACTTTAATTTAATCTTGTTTGTATTTGGAGTTGAGTTTAAATAGAATAACAATTTTATTGTTCATGAGGAAAATTTAATATATTAATTTTCTTCAACAAATATTTGAGTATAGTAAAGAGCCTCATAACTTTTAAATTGAAATGTATTTCAAATAAGTGAGTGAGTAGCCTCATCTGTTCAATTTTTTCCCATTTTACTATTTCAAGTACCTAAAAAAACACTTATTCATTTATTACTAGTACCTAATCAAAGTTTATCTAGCGTTTTACTTAAATTTACATGAAAAGGTATTACCAAAAAATATAAATGGGGAATAATCGGCCTTTTCCTTTTCGTACTTTCCTGGGAATATCGAATCGGAAAAATTGTCATAAAATGCTGCATAAATTCCACTTAAAAAGTTTTGTACCTTGTTGGTTTGAGAAACCAAGTTATTGACCTCATTTGTTTCTTTAGCTTTTTACAGCTTTACGCGTGAATGCTAACGCTCCATTTGGTTAAACTTGCCGTAATCTGAGATGTAAAAAGGTAATATTGTTAAATACCTCCATTGTTATTTTGACACCCATTCGTCAAGTGAAAGATAAAAACAAAACGTATGTACGATCTTTTCCATTTTCATTTTTTTTCCATCAAACGTCGCGGTGTTATTTGCAAAAAATGCTGGGGAGGTGGATGCACTGCCCAATAGTCTAATTTTTAGGTGAAATTGATACTTCATTACTGAAAATCAATTGAACTTTTTCATATGCATCAGAAAAAATAGAAAAAGCTTACACATTATTATTTGTACGTAGGTAATAAATAATTTTTAAAACAATTACGTAGTACAACCTTCAAGAACGTAAAAGTATGTACAGACTATACCCAAGATAACTGAACTAATTTTTATTAAGTACATAAGATTGCATCATAATGTCATTGAAAAAAGGAATAAATGTGAAATAAAATTACAAACAACCTCCAAGTCGTCGCCAAATATTTTGCAATGTGGCCGGCCTGATTTGAATTTGGAATGAAAATTATTTAGACACGTCGATTACGGTTTTTAAAATGTATTAATTGACATAAATCAGGTAGAAGTTTCTCGACGTGATGTATAAATTTTAATAAAAAGTCAAGATCCGTGTTACTTTTTCAATTTTTAATGCTTTCCACTACAAATCTCGAGAGCTATCGTAGATACGATTTTTTGCTTACCGCCAATATGGTGGTACATTAAAAAATCACCGGTTGAAATGCGAATAGGTTTATTTATTTAATTATTAACCCCACCCAACAGGCGGATGTGGCATTCGAACCCACGTCTACGCTCACTCTTATAATATTATATCCACTATGCCACTCTGCTGGGCCATATGCATTAATATAATGAAACGCAAGAGCTTACGCATAAATTTCGACTTTAATTGTACTTATCAAGGTTTTACGTTAAATTATGCAAAAATATAATATAATGAATTAAAAATTTCGAAAACTAAAATACAAACAATTTTTCACTTGGGAGAATAAAACCTGCAAGAAACAGAGTTTGGTAAAATTTATTATTTATCGCTTTTTATAACAGTTTAGAAACGAGTGATTTATTATAAATTCATAAATTGACCAAGTGACATAGAATCGAACGAGAAAATTTTCTAAAGCATAATAGCTGTGGCGAATAAATTACTTTACCTTATATACATCGGGAAATTTTTGAATAGCAAAAAAGTCATTAGGGAGATCGTTATTCTTGTTGTGTTCCCAAAAAAGTTTTCTTTTTATTTTTCTAATATTATGAAATTTTTCTGTTTTAGACATCGACACTATGAAGAAGAAAACGAATGGGGTTGTGGTAGTTGGTTCGAATACACATTGGTGGTAGTCCTAGCCAGTATATTACTTCTTGGTGCCGTGGCACTTACAATATTTTGGGTGGTGCAATATCGTGGAGGGTTTGGATGGAACGCCAACGAACCGGACAAGCAATTTAATCTTCATCCGGTTTTAATGATAGCAGGATTTATAACGTTTAGTGGATTTTGTAAGTCTAAACCGGCAAGGTGTTAAAAAATAACTAAAAACTCTCATTAGAGTAACATTAACTTTTTCTAATTTGTAATCCACCTAGTTAAATTTACTTTCTGTATTTTTTACTAAAATATTTTCTAAAAAGTGACAAATATTCAGTCTCATAGTAGGACATCTTTTTAAATTCAGGTTAACGACATTGTAGTCATTTTAATTAATTCCACTCCAAAAATGAAATTTATTTTCAAATGCACTTCTGAAAATGTTAATTGCTAACTTTAAAGTGCATTAATCTGGATTTTTGTTAATTATTTATTTACACCATCGGCAAAATTAAAGATTAGTTTTCGGTTCGGTAAATTAATCAATTTGATTCATTCGATCACATTAATAAGTTGGGAGTAACTTTTAAGCACAGATGGTACCGAAATTTAAATTTAAAACTCATTTGATCGACGTTAACATAAATAGAAAAAAGCAATTTCACTTAAATATTTTTTTAATGCGCTACTTACCGCACGCCTAATTTGTAAATTAGAAAATTGTTGCAGCAATATTGTTATACCGAATTTGCCGATGCTGTAGAAGAATATACGTCAAACTGCTCCACACAGTTTTCCACGCAATTGCAATTCCATGTGTAGTAATAGGATTTTTGGCCGTTTTCGAGTATCACAATAACGACAAAAAGAAAATTCCCAACTTTTATTCCATGCACAGTTGGATTGGTTTAGTTACGATGGGACTGTTTGCAATACAGGTAAGGAAAATAGGAGAAAAGACAATTCAACCGAAAGGCAAATTTAAAATGTGAAAAATTAAAAAATCTTTCAAATCTTGATGATGATTTCGTAAAACTGCCGTTTGCTAAAATAGTGGAAACACGATCATAATTAAAATTAATATAACCTAATTTATAAATTGTTCTTTAATATTTGCGATAATAATCTTGTGGTTAAGAATATTTCATATACCCACGTTAACTCAAATTGGAAGTAATTGGCGAATTAAAGGTTAAATGGGGTTTACGTGCATTAAGACTTGTTAATTTTTCAAGATAAGTTATAATTAATAGAGAATTTTTCAAAATCTGGCAGCAAGTCAAAACTGCACTTTCTAATCTCGAAAGGTTTTACTTTTAATGATCCACTTTTGGTCTCGAGTTTTCAGTTTTTTTTTTAATTTAGCAAAAAGCAGATAATCTGAAATTTGTCAAGCATTGAAAGTTCAAATTGCTCGTTGATTTGTAAACTGTAACACAATTTTTTAGTTCGTCGTGGGATTTTTCAGCTTTTTAGTGTTGTTGTGTTGCGAAGGAGCAACATCCGCATTTCGTGCATCTCTTGTTCCAATCCATGCTTCATTTGGTTTGACTACATTTATGTTAGCAATTGCAGCTAGTCTTACCGGTTTAACTGAAAAAGCATTCTTTTCTATTGGGTAAGTACATTATTTGAAGGGCGAGAAATTAATTATTAAATGGAAAAATGAAAAGGTTCGTTTTAATTAATTTGAATTATTTTGAAATTATGCAGAAATTATACGCGACTGCCAAAAGAAGGAATTGTCGTGAATACAATAGCCACAGTTTTAGTGGCAATTGGTATTATAATTCACTACATTCTCCAAAGGGAAGAATTTCGATTCAGAGCACACGTACTCATTCGATCAGGAGACGGAATGTAGAAGAATATAAATTGTTTAAAAGCCTACTAGCTTTTTGTCAAGTCAATTTAATTAGTTCACAATAAGACTAATACAAATACTTTTTTAAACCTCTCCCCCAAGTCCTCGATTTAAATTGTGATATACTTAAAAACGAAGTATTATTTTTAATACATTGCATAGTACCTACTTTAATAATAATAAAAAAAGGGAGACCGACAGGATTCTCTATAGCAAAATATATTTTTTTGTCAGACCATTACATTTGTTACTTAAAAATTAAGTAATTTTTTTATGCACTTAAAACTACATTTTTGATAATAACGTATTTAATTTTACAAGATAAGTTTATTTATCTAAGAATTTTTTATACATTTTTGAAATTATAATAATATCTACTAACAGTTACCTTAAGACGAAAATAAATTATTAACTAAAGTCGTTATTTTTAATTTTCTAAATTAGAATTTAGATTAACCCCCGACTTATATTCTTGAGCTTTATTAACATTTTTCGATTTTCATTTGTAGAAAATTGCATGCGAGTAGACTAACCGAATATTTTTTGCTGTTTATACTTAAAATTTTGTTTCGATTTAAGGATGCTAGGGGGGAGGTTCTTTGAAGTACAAAATTGTGCGCGAGATCAACTGGTGGGTAAAATTTTGCGTCGTCCAACTACTCCTCGCAAGTACAACCGAGCGAGTTTCGTAATATTTTACATTTTGGATAATAAAAATTTAGTCGATATTAAAATAATATTATAAAGAACTTTAAAATTGGAGACTCTGTAAAATTTACCCCGAGGGGAGGTGTTTTGAGGTTTTAACTTTTTACTTTTATTTATTTTTTTTTCTACTATAACATTTGCAAATAAAGCCTTAACAGACGAGGTTGTTGTTTGAGTAATTGTTCTTACTATTTTTTAAAATTTAAAATGGCTATTACTAACTTGTAACTTTACTAACAAATTTCAGAGATGAATATACAAAATGGATACCTGAGGGTATAGTAGTAAATGCGCTTGCAATGGTGTTGGTTGCACTTGGTATTTTGGTATCTTATGCTGTCCGTAGTCAAGTTTTGCGTGTTGACACCAAAGTGTATGTAACAGAACGATTATAGGATTCAAGAACTGCGCCAAGTAGCGCAGACCAAAATGATAAAAGTATAATTAACATGAATGATGGGAAACGTTACTAAACACCAAAATAATAATAACAACAACGTAAAAAATGCATTAAGTTAATATCATACACAATAGATGATGTTTTGGTCTTTTGTAACGGAACTATATTATTTATATACGTAGAAGTAAACTGCTATAGTATTTAATAAACAAAATGACTGGTTCCATATAAAAGAATATTACGTTTGCCAAAATCATCCCAACATTTTCGCGTCGTTATCACTACCATTTTTTTATTACAATTTTATATCGAACTAATACAACAAACTATTAAATACAGTCTGTAAAAAGCTCAAATTAAGCTCATAAGTGTAAAGCAATCAAAATTATAATATTAAATTAATGTAGAACTAACTAATTGTATATCGATGTGATGTTAAACTTTTTCTATCAATTGTATGATAGACTTTCGAAAATTTGTGTATTAGATTGAATTAAAACAATTATTAAGGTAAAAAGTAATCGATCTTTAATTCTACATTCTTGTGCTTTAATATCAAAATTCAAAATCCAAAGAATTATTTATTGTACGTACTTTTTTTGAAACGCCGCAAAATCAAATTTCAAATCAAAGGGTAAATGTAATTTATGTAAAAAAATTATTTAATTAGATAAAATTTTAGTAAAAAATTAAATGAAAAATGTGTTATGGTAGTTAAAGTATTACTAGCTTTAATTATTACTTTTTTATAAAGCAATACAACAAAGACGTTAAAGTATTTAATAATTAAATATGAATTGTTACAAAAAAATGTTTTTAAAGGATAGAAAAATTTTATATTTAACTATATTATACCTAATTATTATGTATTTTGTGAAGGACCAATCAATTTTATAATTACAAATTATATCTATTTACTGATTGTTATTTTATATTTTTAAAGTAGCTTATTTGTTGTAATTTATAATTTTTATTCTATAAGAAATTTATAAAAAAACATTTTTTAAGATGCTGTTAGTTAGAAAGAAAGATGTAATTATAGTTTAAATTTAAGGTGTTATGTAAGAAGATAAACGTACAAGTATTTAAAATTTTAATAAATGTATGTACTACAACATTTTCTTTTTGTTTCATTCTGTCGGAAGAAAACAGCATAGTCTTGTTCGTGAGACGAAAAACATTTCTTAGAAGAATCTTAGAAGATTCCTGAACCAAAGATTTAAATCAGTCTAGGAACCTAATTCGTAATTGATATTGAACGACCAGGTTAAATAAAACGTTATGCGCCCGACACTGCCTTTTAGGATCCTAACAAAAACTAAACGCATTTACCTACCTACATATTATTTCTGCTCTCCGTTGGCAAACAATGAGATAACTTGTCAGATTTGAATATTGCTTTCTTATGATGAGTGTTTATTTTCAACACCGTTACATCACTTTCAACATCTATATGAAATTCTTAAAATCCTTCAAAGAATTTTCACCCATCTTTTTTTCAAAACGACAAGACAATCTTATTTTACTCCGATTTTTTCAAGTGAAAATCTCCCATTTCATTTTTTTGTGGTCTAGCCACAAAGATGTGTGTATCTGCTCATATCTTTTGCAAGTTTTTTGTCGTGGATCTAGCAATTACAATGCAACATCGTTGATTATTACCACCTCGCATCAGTTTCTTTGTTTTAAGTATAGTTTGTTTGAGACTTCTTTGTTAACAATCATCAGTTTTGTTTTTTCATTACCTATGTGTAGTCCATATTGACGATTTTCTATTTTTTCTATTAGTTGCGCTAGTTCTTATTAGATAGCTAGGAAAACTATGTCATCCGTAAATCGGAAATTGCTAATTTTCACGACTTGTGAAGCCTTCCTTCCAATTCTTCAATACATTTCGCATTATTTTTTCCCTGTATTTATAAGCAAAATCCGGTGAACCCCTTCTCACTTCTTTTCCAATTCTGTACGAGACGAAATCCAATTGCCGATCCTGATCATAGCTTTATTATCTTGATACAGATTCTTCATCGGTAGTATAACATAGTTTAGTACACCCATATCTTTCTAGATCTTCCACAATTTTGCCCTTAAAGAGGCGTATTGAACTTTCACGACTTTTCAATTTGTCGTAGGTTGAAAATTTGTCCTCTGGTGTCTCTTCCTTCAGCGAATTCTAACTGTTCTGTGGCATTATTTGTTTATCACATGTGGCAATATTTTACTAAAGATATGATACAAGTGCTACTATAGTTATCACATCTGATTTTTTGGTCTTTCTTCTAGAAGGGTAGTAAAATGAATAAAGTTCTTCAGATCTTCTGAGACAACTCTTGGAATACCTTTATAACGGTTTTTCTATTCCTTTTATTGTTTCGGATGCGATTCCAGTTGCTTTATCACCTTTCAAATTTTTTCTTTTCTTAGGTTCTTTTATTTTAAGTAGAAGGGGTAGGAAGGTTTGATTATCTTCGTTTTTGAAAAGTATTTTACAATATAATCTTTCCATCTGTTTAGAATTTCTGGAGCCTGTTGTTTTCTGTGTTATTTATAAAGTTTCCATTTACATTTTGTTTCTCTTCACTGTCTTAAAAAATTCATTGGTGTTAATGTGTTCTGAGTAGGTGCATATTTTTTTCCAATAAATTATTCTTATCTTTTCGACATGATCATATGTAAAGGGGTTGAGCTGTTGAGTTTCTTCTTCCACGTTTCTTTAGATATCCACGGTTATTTGGAATGACTTTGGATCTCTTTTAGTAGTATTTACTTTGATGTTGTGTATAATGTGAGGGTATCCATCATTGGCTGTACCCAGATAGCACGCAAGGTTTAAACAAGATTGTCACATGCTTGACAAGCTTGTGACAACCGTACAATGCTATTAGGGTAGCGATTGCCGAATCTTTTCCAGAAAAGTTAAATTTGAGTCGAGTATTTGTAACTTTCTTTGTGGACGATGTCTGTCTTTCCAAATTTTTCATGAAGAAGAAACTATTTTGGTAGTTTGCTACATTATTTTCTGTCAGGTGGTAAGAAGTTTACAATATACATTGTCCCTGAAAGAGAGTACTTCTATTAATTTCTGTTGCTGTAATGAACCGAATATTTCTATCGAAGTAATTGAATAATAAGTTGAACTTAGGATGTCGGAACGGATTTCTTTATTATCACGAAAAAAATATCATCAATGCAATATAATCGATATTTGATAAAAAAAGTTTTAAAACCTCACAACATTAATATGACGTTCAAATCGACTAATAACATTGGACAACTTTATGCCAAACTAAAAGACCCTGTACCGCAAGAAAAGAAGTCAGATCTGATATACAAAGTGGAATGCCAGAATTGTAATCTTGTATATATTGGCCAAACTAACCAATGGCTCCATAAACGAATGAGTGGACATGTTTCAAGTATTCGATGTAATAAACCGGAATCCACTGCGATTGCCAAACATATTTTAATTGATGGACACAATGCTGCCTTTTCTAATGCCACAATAATCAAATCAGTCACCAATTACAAAGATCGACTTCTTCATGAAATGATTTGCATCAAGAGGGAAAAAAATGCGATGAACAGAAAAACCGACATTGAAGGTTTAAGTAATGTCTACAGCCATCTACTTATCTAAGCTACAAATAACGTATTGGGGTTAAGTTTTTCCTATTTAATGAGTTCTTATGTAGGTTGTTCCTTAACCCGCGATTATCTTTCAAATTTTATGGATCAAGAAATCGTCTCAAATGACAATACGTTATATTCGTTTCCATGTAATTGCACTATTATTATTAAATGTCTGATGACAGCAGTAACCATTGCTGAAAGCTTACAAATAATGTTTCGTTTTATAATCGGTATATAAACCAAATACCATTAGGTAATACGCAGTTGTAATATTAAAAGGAAATACTCTTTTATGGATACCTATGCTTTTATGAAACTCATAAAAGGCTAAAGAATAACTTTGTTAGGGCATACAATAAGAAGGGAATCGGAAGATACGGTAAGAAAAATTATTAAGTGAAAGTTAGCAGAAAATAGAGCAAAATGAAGATCTAGACTAGGATGGATTGAGGATCCAGGACAGGATGGAAGTGGAGAATTGGCAGATCAAGCGTTCTAACAGGAAATTATGGAGAGAAATAATGAATGCTGCCAAATCGCGTAAAGGGTTGCAGTAGAAATTGAAGGAACCAAGGAGGGATTCACCTTGTAAAATAGATTGTAAAGACCGCATTGATAGCAATATTCCGTTAAGAATGAGTGCATTTAGTTAGTTATGGTTTTTATTTTATAATTTATTTGCAAGTAGTAAATAAAAACTACACTTTATTATTATTATAACTAATTATAATTTAATTATAATAAAAATGTGATAATAAATGACCACGAATAATTTATTCATTATGCTGGTAAATAAATAAAAAGTAAGTTTTAGCACGACTTGAATATAGAATAGAAAGACAGAAAATAACGAGGTAAAATAAACGTTCTTAATAGCTTGTGGTAATTAGAAATTGTTTTTCAAGTTGGTGTTGGAAATATTTGATATTGCTGTATATTTCTAATAACTCACAATTCACCATATTATATGATTAGTTTCTTTCAGGTGTTGCAAATGTTTTGCTAAAATGATCTGATCGTTAAGTTCAGTAGTAGAACTACTAAGCGCCGAACTCCACGTTTCGAGGTGGCCCGCAATCATTAAGGCCCTAAAACTACTTACATAAATTTTTTTTAGTAGGAATGTCATTGTAATACCGGCCATGGAGGTAGTACAATGGACTCAATTAGATCTGAGTGCGAGTTAAGAGAGACTACCAGAAGAAGTACCCCCCCCCCTCTATAATTTTTTTGTATATTTATCTATCTACGGATAATTTCTGAGGTTAGTGCCGCCTTCCCGTTCCCAGTTTCCACTCTCCTATATTCAGATCAAATTTCTCTTCCAAATATCTTACCGACATTGCCTTGTCGATTCCTTGTCTCTAACTTAATCATGGTCTTCCTATTTTTCTTTCCTCAGGGGGGGTATCCACTTTAACATATTTTTTGGTCACCTTTATTCCAGGATTCTATTGACGTATCTAAACCAGACCAGTTGCCTTCATTCGATTTACTCGACAATATTTGTTCCTACCTTCATTATTCAGTTCATTTTCAATGCTCCGAAGTTGTTTTTAATTTTTTAAGCCAATATTTCAAACTTCTGTTTGGTTTCACCTTAGGAAAAGCAAAAAACGCCCACTTCGACCGAACTCCATGACTGACGGCCAACTGAACTGCCAGGATAAAACTGCCTGGATTGAACTGTTGAACTGCGTCTTATTCACCTATATTTATGCCTTTCATGTTCAAGTACCGTTTTTGGAGTTCCCATGAAATGTGAGAAACGCTGGGTTGTGAGCTGGTTACGTAATTGTTTTTAAGGGTATTAGAAATCTTATGACAAGTGGATTGAAAATACCCACTTACCGTAGATTTTAAGCAATTAAATAGTGATCTTTTAAGAAAATTACTTAAAATAAAATTATGACGTCGACACTCGTAACATTTATGCCCGGTTTAACAAACGTTTAAACTGCGATTAAATTATCTAAGCTAAAATCGCAGTTTAAATGTTTGTGAAATCGGGCATTAACGATTTAAATAAATATTCGACCAAATTCAATTAATTTATAAACTTCTTACAATATTGGAATATGACTAAAATTATGAGATACTTCGGTTATTACTTAAGTGCCTCTTCACGCCACTTGATTACTTTCCACACTATTACTTAGTGTCTTTTGGTGCGGTATTAATGCAAGTGGAAATTATAACTACGTTTTATTAAATTTACTTTAATTGAATTTGGTTTAAACCTTAAATTTGAATATAATAAAAAAATAATTATTCCATACTTTTTGGAATGCGGCAGTTTGCTACATTTGATTACTCAGAAGTTTGTTCAAGTTACTTTCGCAGACAGTTATTCCCATTTATTCAGCGTTGAAAAATTGGTTTCAACATCTCGTGTAGTATTTTAGGTTTGTATTTCAATAATTCTGTTGGTATACCTCCCTGGTCGAAAACAAATTTTTGAAAATAAAAAAATCGGTTAAACGAACAAAATTGCTGCAAATTTTGAAATGAAAATGTGATACTTTATTCTTAATATTTCCTAATTTTTAGAAAATTTTTGGAAATGAAGTGTTTTGTGACGACAATTGAAGTAAATAATTATTTCTTTCTTGTTAAATTCTTACAAAGTCTATTTGCAATTAGAAATATATTTGTAAACAATAAAGCACCAGAAAATAAAAAATTTGAGTTCACAAAACCAATTTTTTTAAAGAAAATATAATTTAATACAATTTTCTAACTATTATTCATTTAAAACGATTTTTCCTTAAAAACTCTAAAATTCCGCTTGCCTTTCTCAATCTCAAATTTTGAAACTTTTTCATTCCAAAAGATGCTTAAATAAATATTTGGATAGATTAATAATGATGCCGTTCGTATTTGTTTGATTTTTGATAATGTGCTGTACTCAAATGATAGTAGAATAGTTTAGAAAACATAGATTTGAGAAAAAGCTTCCATAATGAGGAAGCACCGTGTGACAGCTGTATTTTTTTGAATGAACCATGAAAATACACCATCTTGAAATATTTAAAATATATTTATTAACATATATACATGATTCTGGTCGTTCTGTTCATCTGGCATCAAAAAATCAAATGGCATTTTAATCTGTAGATCTGTGGTTGTAGCCAAAACCAGGATTAAGTGAAATATTGAAAATTAAACTTTTGGCACAGTTTTGATAATTGAGTTTCAATTTTTGTAATCTCTGTTTTGGCTTTTCAAGCTTGCTAAAAGAACTACAACAGTTCCTAGCTCGAGCAAGAACTAATTTGAGCAAAATCGATTTAGTAGTTTTTGAGAAATCGTGTCAGCTAATGAAAAATATGCTGTTTAGAAAAAACCCGTTTGAAAGTTCAAGTATTCATTACATAAAAAGAATTTGACTACATTCTGCATCTGCAAGGTTCCAACGACTTCAAATGTTGAAAAATCATTTATTTACCACAAAAACTAACAGCAATTTCTGAACCAAATTTAGCATTTCTATTTTGATTAGATTTTGTTTGAAATTAGTTCATAAAAACTTTTCCATATGCAAAAATTAAATTTTTTATATTGCAGTAATTTCTTTATGTTACTTAAAAATTAAAACCTAAAAAAAATTATACAAAATTATCTAAGATCTCATTTGAGACTTTGTTAACCCATCTTGTTTATTTTTCAAGATATTCGAGACAAAACAAATTCTTTGTTTCTAACATTCTTAACAACTCTTTAACCTTGATCAGCAAAATTAATCCATTGAAAGCAAAAAAACTAATTGAAAAGTTTGATGTATAATATGACTGGCCTATCTGCTTATTTATAAAATTAATTAATCTGTACTTGGAAAGTCGGATTGGTAAAATAAGATAAAAATTTCACGAGTGTAAATAAAATAATTTATTTTGCATTTCATTTAAGCATAACTTTGGAAGCTACAGTTGGACCAACTACAAATTGTATTATTGCATTAATAAAACCTAAAATCATATAAAATTAATAAGTGTCGAGTTTTTACTATAAAATTTACCTATAATAATATAAATTCCTGCAACAGTAGAACACATTTTTGAAAGGAATATGTAATACTCCTCACGATCAAATTGCACAATCACCCTTAAAGCTGAAACATCGTATTTAAAAAATATACCAGGCATTCCATGACTTCCCTTGGAATGATTAATTGGACGTGACAGTTCTTTCACACTGTACTGGTAGGTGGAAAATTGACCCATGTGCATTGTGGTAACAGTAGTTGGTACCACGTCAATAAAATATTGATACAACATGGAACCTAAAAGTAATATCAATTTCTAAAAAAATTGGATGAATATAGAAAAATTTTACTGCTATCTGCAATATACTCGTCTCCTTCCAATGGATGAATAATACCGGCACTGGGATCACCAAAACTCAATTTGTTTATCCTGTGCGTAAAATTATATTCAGTCTCTGAAAGAAATGCACTTATGTGAATATGGCCTCTAGGCAAATTTAAGCTTTTCCCTGCAGTTATATGAAAATTTCCGGCAACTTTATTTAATATTAAAGAACCATAAATTCTACAAGCATCAAAAGGCCTATTTGGTGTTTCACTGGGAGCCGGCAACTCTGCATACATGTTAGGATGATTGCTCCTCCATAAAAATTCCTAAAATCCTCATTTAAAAATTGCTTAAAATATTATAATTTGAATTTACTTGAATTGCATGATATTCTTCCCTGATGTACGAGTTTAAGTGAATTTTATGGTCAAAGTGCCTTCTTTGATTGGGCGCCAATTCAAACCAAGTGTCTTCCTCCTCCAACGTTCCAAACTTAAAAGTGTTTTGATTCGTCGAATCTAATATGTCTGCTCCTATGCCTAATTTCAAAAATGTGTTATACACTACACACCGATCACAAAATGAAGTACTTACTCGAACAAGGCATAGCAACAGTTATATCTACATTAATTTTTAACTTTTCGTCAAAATGGGTATCGGGTATAAACTTAAAAGCCAACTTGCTATGGAAGTATAGGTTTACCTCGGAGTAAAGTAAAGCAGCTACTAAACAGCAACAAATCAAAGACACTAAAAAATGTGATTTGGATTTTGGGCAAATAAATATTCAAAGAAACTTACGAACACCGCCTACTATGTTGGTTTGTTTGTAGTTTTCTTCAACTTTTGGGAATATGTCGATTTCTTTGATTTTGTGTAATTTTGAACCTCTATATCTTAATATACTAACTTTTTCTTGACTCATTTTAAATATATACAGTTTCAACTATAAAATGGAAGATTTTCAAAAATTAATGTAGTACAATTCAGTAGGTAAGTAATTTGAGGTTACGTTCTTTGCGACGTAAACAAATTTTGACGTTTACAGATTATATACAGTGTATTTCATAAAATGTGCAGATATTTTAGTCGAGTACAATACAGAATATTGGGTGATGCGTCCGCGTCATAGTAACGGTTGCGACTACACGCATATTTTTCTGCTCGTCTTAATTTAATTAATTTTCGGTATATACGTATTTCATTATTTCATTATTAATAGTTCTGTTAATCAAATTTGTTACTGTTTCTTATTATAGCATTACAGCTTAGTTAAGTTCGTGTTCTATTGCTTATTTTCGTAAACTTAAATCTAATTTGTGAAAACTGACAGAAAAAAAACCTGGAACGAAAACGTACTATTGACACCATGGATGATACCGATACAACTCAAGACTTGAATATCTCCCAAGATAGAACCAAAAAAAAAATTAAAAAGAAGAACATTAAGTCTAATTTCAAGCCTAATGTAACCGTATTGACATCCATACCGATAGTACCAGTAACAAGTATGGAACTGGGAAACAATGATGTTGAGGAAGTTCATTGCAATAACGAGGAAGATTTTCAATGTCTAAAACCCCGAAAATATAGTAAGCAACCGGAACAACCAAAATCATGCTTGGTATCAACTCAAAATCAATTTAATTCTCTTCAAACACACATAGATAGCGTAGATGTTCCGCAATGTGAAACACCAGCTGAAGAACAAGACATAACAGTATCCACGAACAAAGCCTCTAAAAAATCGTCAAAAACCCAACCAAACCTCCGCCCATCATAATAAGCAACTTCATCGATGATCACGCTAACTTTATGAGCAGTATTAAAAAAAACTGCAGCAAAGGTTTCCACATCCGATATTTTAAGAATACTACCGGAGTGTACGTGTATGATAAGGACGAATGGGCTTTACTACAAACACAATTGGACAAAAATAAGAAAGAATTTCATACCTACACTCCACGAGACGAAAAACTCACGCTTTTATACTAAAAGGACTGGACTTAAAACCAAGCACAGAAGAATTACAAATAGAACTTAAAAGGATAAACTTAAACTGCAAAAAGCTTTCCTACTATCTAATACAAGTCGTCCGTTGTTTATGGTAGTAACAGACGACTCTGTTACGGAAAAATGGCTCAATAACGTGGTGAAATATATGTTCAATGTACGCGTCTTCTGGGAAAGACATCTAAACAACAAAAAACTGACGCAATGTCACAGGTGCCAAATGTGGTGTCATGCAACCCAAAATTGCAGACACGCACCCAAGTGCCTTAAGTGCGGATTGGGACACTTAACTAAAGAATGCCAAATTACGCCGGAAACTCCCGCTAGATGTGCAAACTGCGGAGGAAATCACCCGGCAAATAGCACCCTTTGTGTTACATACCTAACAAAATTACAACACATAAACGAAGGAAAGGAACAGAGGACAACTAATCGAGTAGGATACGTGCACAATTCAAACGGTTTCCCGGTTTTAAATCAGAAGACATTTACCACGGCCCCACTACCAACGACCAACGTATGGACCGAACGCTCGAATGCTAGAAATAACATTCAAGCAAGCCAACGCACATCGAGTCAGCATAGCCAACAACCAATCCACACTCAAACACCGACGAGTGCCTTTGCTAACTTGGTAAACGTTGCTCAAGAATTGAACACAAACACCAATATGAGCGAGATGTTTAGAGCCCTCAGCGACTACAACAACTTGCTGAACGGTTGTACGACAAAATCCAAAAATTTCAGGCGACCTTAGACTTTTTTGGCAGAATCGACAACTATGACATCTAAATTAAAAGTTAATTTATGGAACGCTAATAGCATACATAACAAAATTTCGGAAATGCAAAATTACTTGGTGTCGAACAAAATCGACATCCTTCTGGTGTGCGAAACAAAATTAAATGCAAATAAAACCATTAAATTTCCAGGTTACTCCGTACTTCGCAGAGACCGGGACAACAACGTCTCTGCCGGTGGCGTTGCAGTAATTATTAAGAACGAAGTACCCCACCAACGTATCGACATACCGACCACCGACATGGAAGCCTTGGGAATCAAACTGCAAGACAAGACCACTTTAATTATTGCATACAATCGACCATCATACACTTTTAACGACATTGACTTGGACCAACTCTTCGGAGTTGGTGACAAAATTTTATTAGCAGGTGATCTGAACGCAAAACATACTTACTGGAACAATTACACGCCACCGAACCAGAACGGACATACATTGATACGCTACTGTATGGACAATAACTTGACATCCATTTCTCCGACGGACCGACCAACTACCCCATGAACGGGACGACCCCAACCACGATAGACATTTTAGTGACAAAGAACGTCAACAACGTGACAAAACCGCTTTCGCTGCCAAAACTAAGCTCAGACCACAACGTGGTGCAATTTTATTTTGGCAACTACAGAAATGTCATGAACGATACAAAGACAATTACCAGTTACAAAAACACCAACTGGAAAAAGTTTAGATCCGACCTTGATGAAAACATCCAAATTAACCCAAACATTCATTCGATCGAGACGCTACAGACCGAGGTTCAAAATTTGACCCGACACATCACTGACGCAAAAACACGAAATTCAAAATTAATCAAAATCAACCATAACAACCTAAATCTACCCGACGATATTCTGAACCTTATAACCGACAGAAACCACTTCCGACGTCTTTGGCAGCGAACGGGAGACATGGCCTACAAACTTATCATGATGAGAATGACAAGGGACATACAAGACAAAATTCGACAAATAAAGAACAAACAATGGGCCGACTTGCTTTCAAATTTAAAGCCCCAAAACAACTCCATTTGGCAACTGACAAAAAAAATTGAAAAAAACTTTTAAACCCATTCCGGCCCTAAACCTAGAAAACAACGTTACCGCAATGACCGACGTAGAAAAAGCCGAGGCATTGGCGGTAACTTTTCAAAAAGTTCATAACAACGACACAACGGACACCAACGAACAAACCAAAATTAGAAACGACGTGAAGACATTTTTGAAAAAGACTTACACATTGACAAACGACCAATACGAAAAAATCATAACCAATCCAACAGAAATCAAATCTTTTATCAAAATTTTACCCAATAGTAAAGCACCAGGACCCGACAAGATCGAAAATTTAATATTAAAAAATCTTTCAAAAAAAAAGCAATCGTGCAACTAAATTATATAGTGAACGCAATTTTCAAACTACAGTACTTCCCAACCGACTGGAAGCTGGGCTTGGTGATTCCGATACACAAGCCCAACAAAGACGCCACGCAACCGACAAGCTACCGACCGATCAGCCTGTTAAATACACTTTCAAAACTGACTGAGAAAATTATACTGGACCGATTGCAAAACGAAGAGGACGACCTCAAAATCACTAACAAACGACAATTTGGCTTCACCAGAGGACACAACACGACACTACAAATTGCGAGAATTACTAACGACATTCTAAGAAGTTTTAACAAGGACCAAGTAACAGTCATGGCCCTGTTCGACATCGAGAAGGCATTCGACAAAGTCTGGATCGACGGACTGACATATAAATTAATGACCTACAAATTTTCGGCTCACCTTATAAAACTTATAAATTCTTACCTCACCTCTCGCGCCATGACTGTGAAACTTAACAACGCTACCTCGACGACAAAGACGATCAACGCAGGGGTTCCCCAAGGCTCCGTGCTCGGCCCGAAACTTTTTAACCTTTTTATCAACGACATACCGACATTTGCAAAGACCAAAACGGCCCTGTACGCGGACGATACAGCGATATATGCTAGCTCGTTCTACGCACAGGTGGCCAACAAACAATTACAGATACACGTTGACATACTGCAACCATATTTTAAAGACTGGAAAATTACACTTAACTCACAGAAGACGGAAACGATTATTTTACCCGCAAACGGACGAACATTAAAATTTTTGACCACCTCAAGGTGGATGGACACAAAATTAAACCAACGACGAAAGTTAAATATTTAGGAATGACAATGGACGCGCGACTTAACTTTCGACAACACCTACAAAACAGGAAACAATTAGTATACGGACAAATGAGAAAATATACCCACTGATGAAAGGACAAACGATGACCGGCACAAACAAACTTTTACTATACAAGACGCTACTCGACCCATTCTGACGTATGCCTCGGCGGTCTGGTGCAACGTTTCCAAGACGGCCATCAAGCCGCTGCAGGTGTTCCAGAACAAGAACCTGCGACTAATAACCGGACTGGACCGATACACACGGATAACAACGCTACACAAACTGACGAACATGGAATATTTTCAAGACCACATAAACCGACTCTCGACTAAATTTTATGACGCGCAAATTTTAAACAGTGACCTTACGAAAGACTTGACTAACATACGGCACGACAACGCACCTTATAAAATCAAACATAAACTGACTTATCAAAACTTACCAATTTTTCGACAGACTCTGCCCACGGACTTCGACTCCGACGACGATGCAAATACCACGACAATTGACATCTGCAACGCCACCGACACGGAGTGCTTAGGCATTCCAAATTCCGTGTACATCTTTTAAATTGTAAATAGTTCTTTTTAATCGTTTAGCAAGTAAGTTTTATTCCAAATTCAAAATTTAAAAAAAAATGAAGAGCAGGTTTTTTGATTTTTTCCTGCAAATTTCCAAATTACTACAAAATTGCAACGCAAACGACAAATTATCAAAAGGTCATATATTTATCAATTATTTACAACTGTTTAGGCACTAACAATTTAGTCAATGAGAGTTACGCGTTAACGCAGGGTCTCTCAACATCTCACTTATCTTAAATTTTAGAAATGTTATATTATATATACTGTTTTTAAAAATAATTGTAAAAGTTAATTCTTAAAATAAATATTGTTCTGTTCTGTTCTGGGTGATGCTATAAAATTATAGACATAATTAAATATTATATTAATGCCCAATTTCTGCAACTAGAGATATCTCTAAGATAATGTTAATTTATCTAATAGATAGATTATCTATGAGATATCTCTAGGTAAAGAAATCGGGCATAAAAGTGACTTTCATTTGCTGAGCAACTTTATTAAAAATTTCTAAAGAATTCAAATTTGGACTTTTTCGTTATTTTATTACCAGTAAACTTTTCCAGAAATCAAATTTTGACTATACAGGGTTTATCTACCCACTACTGCAAAGAATCTCTGAGGTGGTAATAGAAGATACGTTTCAAACAGAAATTTGAAATAAAATTTCTGGTCAAGTTCAAATCAGTCCAGTAACCTTTTGCAAAGCAGTTATTTTTTAAAATTTTGCACAACAGCGAAACTACTAATTATTAGTGTTAACGAATGAGTGATTTTTTAAAGAGCATTCACTTACATATCTATGAACTAGATTATAACCCCATATCGTCTGGAATCAATGGATCTCGATTATAATTTAAATTAAAAAAAGAAATGTTAAAATTCAAACTTTTCTTTTAAAGAAAACATCGCGTGTATAAAAAGTTAACGTCTCAATTCGGATAGCAAATTTAAAGGGATACTACTTTAGTCTATTAAATTATTTTGGAAAACCACCAGAGTTTACAAAATATCAAAAATATTTAAATACAAAAAAAAAAATTTATCAAATTTGTTCTAGTAAATTTTCAAAATAAATACCCCAATTTACAACACACATGCGTTCTAATTTTAAAAAGTGTTGCTCATTATCAGTTATTTCCGTCATAGCATCTGTATTTTTCATTCATTTCTCTTTGGTGTCAGTCTTTTTCTTCTTCTTCTTTAACTTGAATTAGAACAAGTCTTGTTTTATTCTAACAGCAACATCGGAGATATCCAAAGCCACTGCTAGTACAATAAGCATTACTTGTTTTACATCTGAAGTAGCTTGCTAAGCTGGCCTCTTTCTTTTTCTTCTTTCGTTTGTATCTTTTGTTTTATTGTTTTGTCTTTTCTTCTTTTTTCGTTTGCTGTAAACCATTCATAGTTTTGACGACATTCAATAAAAAGTAATCAAGAAGAGTTAAATCGGAAGATCCTATCGGCCAATTGATAAATTAAAAATTTTTGCTTTAAAAATTTTTGTACTTGTTGCCCAAATGTACAGGAGCATCATAGTGCTGGAACCAAATTTTTTGTATTTTAGTGAAACATCCGCCTCTATAGCAACAACGAAGCTCATCTTCTAAAGGTTAAGTATCCAGCAGCTGTAGGACAATGTAAATGATGTAGAAAACAGATAAAATCAATTATTTGGCTTTTGTAATGTATTATTCCACATCAACAGCTTACGGTGAAACGTCCCGATGCCCCGATTCAAGTTTTTCTTCCGGATTTTCTACTGCTCATTTATAGTCTAAATTCTGCTAAATTCTAAAAAAATGTCTGGTCATTCATAGTTTAAATTATTTAGACAAGAAACCATGTCATCCAAAATACGGGAAAGCTACGCCAATGTTACCTCATTTTTGATGAAATTGCAATTTCGGGGATCCCGATGAAAGTTTTAAGTTTAAGCTTATCCTTTGCAAAATTAATGACGTTGTCTCTGAGCTTTTTGTCCAACACTAATGAAATAAATGTGTCACCTACTGCGAAATTGTTTGTCAAGAACTGTGACATGGGAATGGGTTTCAGAGTAGATTATTTCTTATTATCAAAACACAACCTTGTACTGCAGAAAATTCTTAAAATGCCTTTAATTGTAAAATTTCTTGTTGTTTTTTTTAAAATTAGTTATTTGATAAATTAGCACTAACGCAATTTATTTTTCAAATTATTTGCTATTTTCCTGTTTATAAGTTTCATGGTTTATTTATTATTTGTATGCACTTAATGAAACGTAACACTATAAAAGGATAATGGAACAATACTCTTATATTTTTCCATATACCAAGATTAAGTTAACTTTATTTCAATTTTTATCCATAGAAATAAAAATTTATTATGCATAAATAAAAATATGCAAACATTCATACCTCTGTTTCTGAGATATTTGTTATTGTGAGCTTGGTTTGCCAGCATGGTTTTTTTTGCTCGTCGCACTACATATCGTAACCGAAATAATATTGAGATTTACGAATTTGTTTCATCGATTTAACAATGCACGAGATTCAATAAGTTGCAAGGATGCTGAAGTTTTATTGCTTTATTTATCTATTTTTAGTTATATTTGTTTACCGATGATGCTTGTGTCGTATTATAGATGCTTTTTATATTTTTACTATCTTTATAATTGAAAATATATCGAATGCATTCAATACAATTGATTTTTATTTGAAATCACAATAAAAATTTATTATCCTGAATCAATCGAATGTTCTCAAAAAATGCTATCGTAGAGTTGGTCAACGAACTATTTCCTTTTCTTTTTTGATCTTTTACTTCAGCGAATTTATAAAAGTGCACCTACTGTTTTTCAATATTTTAGCAACATTAGGTACGATGTAATTTCTGTTAGTCCAAAATTTTCATCAGTGAAACTTTTCAGATCGCTCGCAGGATCGTCCTAGGATTTCTTCATAAGAAAATACACGTGAGGGAAGCGAGAGCTGGGTGATCGGTGAATTTTTAAAAAGTTTCAAGACTAGAAAAAGTCAATCCATTACCAATAAATAAATAAAAATATAAAATTTAAATAAAACAAAAGTATATTTTCTTAGCACTTAGCTTTTTCTTTGGCAAAGTGGTTGATATCGCGCGTAATGAAATAAATCACTCTCCATGAACAAAATATTTAAATCATTTAATTGGCCCTGTCGCAAAGAAGAGCGTAAGTAATTTTTTGTCTTTTAAGTGCTGACAAAGATCTTTCTATTTGTAGCGGCAATACTTAAAAAGGGTCTCCAGCCGTCAAACTGATTTGAGTGCAAGCAAAATTGCCGCTCCAAAAGCTGGCGGCGCCCCGGGGTTATAACCCATTTAGCCCTGCGGTAACCCTGGTCGCTCGGTGATATACCATCAATGATACAAATTTGAAAAATTTTTTCATAAGCAAGTCTGATTTGTAGATAAAATTGTTAACAAGGAATATTGGCAATTTAATAAATGTAAAATGAGAATTTTTAAAAGACATTTATAAAACTGCTAAATTAAAATGCAGCAAACTGTCTAATGCAGTAAATTTTTACTAAATTTTATTATCATGAAAATAAAGAAAATTAATTTTATTGCTTTCTAAAATAAAATCAACACAAAAGCACGCTTTTACATTTATTGCAAAGTTTATTGAATGAAGCATAATTGTGTTGCTGCACATGCAATGTGCACAGTTTTTAGATTTAATTAAATTAAATGAATCACACGATTGAAATGTATTTAAGTAATTAATTAATATTTGTACTAATACCTTTTGAAGTTTATTTAGGATTTCGGTATTAAACTAACGGACTGAATCAAAATAAAGAGAATGAAATTTTACGGTCTGGTGCATAACACTTTTGAACGAAAAGTTATAATTCAAATTTTTCAGAATGCGGATAATTTTTTTAAACATTTTTTTAATATTTTACTTATTATAAATGCCATATTTGTCTTTGCGTAAAATTTTTTTCACAGTTGTTTTATCATTTTTTTGTATATCAGTTCTGATGCTGGCACTGGAGGCTTTGCATGTGTGGTAGGTGTGACAGTTGCACACCTATTACAATATAAAGCTGATAAAATTATGAAAAATCGAAAATAAGAAAAATACATTTTGCTATCTAATGCAAGCAACACAACAAATTTGATTCAGTCGATCGTTTACAGCAAATATTGCATGGTTCAAAAAGAAAATTAGCATTAGTGTGGTCAAGTCATGTAGTAATCAAACAAAATACTTAGTACCACAATATATTTAAAAAATAATGGCATTTTATTGGATTGTCGATTTGGAAATTGGGGTTCTTTATTTCATGAAAACCACCAAACCACGTCAATGTCTCTAGGGAGAAATTAAATTAACAGGTTTGCAGTAAACTTTGCCGATGGCATAAATAATTAAACAGTGGTAAAACCCGAAACCCATTTAAAAAAATTGTAAGATTCTATAAAAGAGATAAAGATTTATTTTAAGGCTTAATTATCTGTTTAGCTACATTTGTGACAAGGAAAAGCAAGGATTGTTTTTTTCAAAAATCAAGAATTAAATCTCAAAATTTTTATATTAAAATTAAAGTTTGAATTTGGAAGATATCCATTATTTCATTAGAAAAAATATTCAGCGATTAAGTTCATTTTTGGTTAAATGGCTTCGTAAATAAGCAAAATTCCTCGCATTTGCAATTACGAAAACTTCCATGCTATTCTTGAAACACCTTTACATTTAAAAAAGTTTTTGTGTGGTTGATTTTTAATTTATTATAATTGGACCGTAATTTTACTTTATCATATTATGTAACATGAAAAGTATTGTTTTCGTGCAAAAAATTGAGATTTTGATGGATTTACACTTTTTGAGGTCCCCTGAGTAAAATAAGACCATTTCCAAAAGATGTCTGTGTGTGTATGCCTGTAGTTAAATTTTGTGTGCGGCCTACAGCAAAAACTAATAGGAATTTTCAAACAAAAGTTTGGATTTTGTATCCTTATATTGAGACTTAGAGCTGATTTTAGTTAAAATTGGTTCTTGAGAACTATTTTAAAATTTTTTAAATTTTATTATTTAATATTGATTATTATTTAATATTTCAAAAATTAATAACAATTTCGTAACCAAATTTTGAATTTCGCATACTTAGATACAGATTATACAGCATACAGCATTCGCATACAGATTAACAATTGATTAAATTTTAGGTAAAATTGGTTTATGAAAACTATTGTTTTTTTATTTTCTTAATTTTATTATTTAATGTTAATCTTTATTTAATATTTTAAAAACTAATAAGAGTTTTATAACCAAATTTGAGATTTTGTATTTTTATTGTAGGAATTAGAGCTGATTAAATTTTGGTTAGAATTGGTTAATGGAAACAAGTTTTTTAAATCAATTTATTTAATATTAGTTTTAATTAAATATTTCAAAAACTAATACGAATTTCAAAACTAAATTTTGTATTTTGTATCTTTGTATTGAGACTTAGGGCTGATTAGATTTTGGATCAAATCTTTTTATAATTAAAAATTATTTTTTTAATATTTAATAAAAGTATGATCAAGTCATGGGTATGGCCACATCCGATTTTTTTTAAAATTAAAATGCCAATGCAGTTACTGCCAATGAAGAAACATGATTACTGATTTTTTCAGGATCAAATTAAATGATTTTGATTTTGATTTAGACAATTATGTGGTAATATGTCAATTTATTAAGTGTAATCTCAAGATAATGTGATATTACTTTATTGGACGTTTTTCCCTGGGGTTATGGTAAATCATTGGTTTACTCCAATGTCACACACATTCAATGACCTTAAAAGCAACATTATTTATGTCATTGGTGTAAAAAGTGCTTATTTATGTGGAAAAGTGAGCAAAACGGAGAGGCACTAATTATTTTTATAAATAAAAATGCCATGAACCAATCTTTAAAATAAAAAAAAATTATTGATGTCATATACAGACCGGAGACTTAGGAATATAAAAAAATTCCAAGGAATATGTGAATGAATGAATTTGGGTGTCATTCCTGACGGAATACAACCACTTACGAAGTTTTCTTGATCCTAACTTTGAGGTGGATCACTTCTCATTTCTTGACATTATTACAGGTGTTTGTGTGTTTTCGCTTCGAGAATTAATTAACCCTGATTGCGATTTTCACCATTTTTTTGTAAAATATGAAAGATAACAATACCATATACACATAAAAAATAAAATTTGCGGACGGTCGACAAATTTGGTTAAAAAACGGCTTTAAAAATTAATTTAGAATGCAATTTTGTCGTTGGCTCTTTTGAACTGTAACCCTGCTCATCGAAATTAAAACAGTAAGACACTAAAGATACCTGAATTTTGATTTTTATAACGAATTATGAAAGATGAGGTCTAATTAACAAATAAAAAAATAAAATTTAGTCCACAAGTTTTAGAAAAATAGACTTTTAGGGTGAATCCAAGTCTTTCCGTAGTTGTATTTGTCAAAACGGTTGAGAGAGGCTTAAGAGAAAGCGACTGGACTGACAGAGAGACATGGCGTGCAGGAAGCGAAAACGGTGACAATCGTAAACTTCTCTCATGTATATAGCGTTTAAACAATTTATAATTATCAACTTTAGTATACATATATAAAATTATAATTAAATTAAACAATCGCAGAAAATCTAAGTTTCAGTGTGAAAGTCATCTTCAAAATCAGATTAATTTTTAAAATCACTACTAATAAATGTTGTCCAAAATTTTATACACATGTAAATTTTTACAAATAAAAAATCAAATTTTTTTCTTGAATAACTACTGCGTTTTTGTTTGGTTTTAATTAAAGATTTGAAACTATTTACCGGTTTTATTAAACGTGTTTTCTTTTTGTGAGCTTCGTCATTCCATTTTAAACTCAATCTGTTGCCATTTCATCAACAATCGTATGGTAAGTATTTCAAACTTTATAATTTTACACAAAATTCACCCTTCGTACCAATCTTGCATGAGTTTAATTTATTTTGTTCTAATTTAATAAACTTCTTTGAAAAATTTTTAATTCCACTACACGTCAACATATCTCCACCATTTTAATTTTAATTTCATTATTACCATCAATATTCATCCCAATTTTATTTTTCAACATTAAATTTATCATAATTTCGCTTATAGTATAATTTTATTTCAGGATTAATTTTTAATGATAGAACAAACGTTTTGCTGTGCGGAATTAGTTACTAAAATGTTTCATCGTTGTAGTTATCTGAAAGTTCATGCCAACTTAACAACAATTATTATTAGAGATTATTCGAATTAATTATTTTTAATTATTTTTGTTGCTCCAGTTTGTGGTCACCAAATTTTTAAATAATTATCTTATTTTGTCTCATGCTTTTGTGCTTTGATTATCATCAAATGTTGGCCTGTAAAATTCGTATTAGCCCTAATTTGTGTAATTTTAAGTTTTTAGATTTATAATTCCTGCTTCTTGACATTACCATTCAAATAATCGTAAATTTTGTTTTTTTGGTATACGAAAATTCGTTATATATTGTCATTGACAATTATTGCAACAAGTGTCTACAGGCAAATGTGAATTATACTGTAATGTCCTTGTAAAAGAGCAGTTAAGGCCAATAGAATTTTTATTTATTTAATTTAAGATCAGATTTTGCACTTCTTTAAAACGTAATGTGGAAATAGCTATTTACGTTTGTGTCGTACTTGATTCTTGATTCTCTCACATTGTGACGAAAAACGTTACTTTCCTTACTAGTGGCATATATAGCTATTGCATTACACGTTACATGGCTAAATAATACTTCTCACAACACCTCGTGTTTTGTTAAGTCGTCCGAAAAGATAAATAACACGCATAAACCTTTCAATTTAAAAAAGTATTAAAACGTAAATTATTTTTCTGCTGATGTTGACAAGTAAAATTAAATAAATCATCTTGTTCGGCTTAGCTAATACTGAAAACCGGACAAATACGAAAATTTACAACTTTTTTAAATTTAAAACAAATGACTAATGACCGTTATTTGCAATTAGATTGCCTTATTAGTGCAAACTTTGAACCTAAAATATTTATTTAGGATGTTTTTTATGGAAAAGAAAATAATTCGATTATAAAGTCCAACTATTTAATTTATCCCCAAGTTATTTGCGTAGAAAAATAGTTGGTCGGTTTCAGATTTTGAAAAGAGGGAATAAACTTTCTCTGTTATCTGCAGAACGACATTTTGTAAACAGATACACTAATTTAATTATTTTCGTTCAGTTTTCTATTTTACTGATAAGAATCGCGAACAATTGTAATTACAAAAAAGGAATTAAATTTGTGACGTCAATTCAAAGCTTGCACAATAATCATTGATATGAGCAAAACTAAATTTTTATTTTATTTTGTTGTTTACGACAAGATAACAAACAGAAATTGCATTTTGAATAATTATGAAATATGGCGAAACTTGACCGAAAAGCTGAGTTATAAGTTGAATTAAATAATAATTAAAGTCCCAGTTGAGTAATTATAAGCTTATTGTTTACAACGCTCTTCGGCTGGCGTTTGAAGTATATCCGGTAAACAGTGACTGGTGAAAGGGTGAATGAGCATGAAGTTAACCCTCAGGAGTTGTGATTGATGTTGCGGTTATTCAAGCGTACATCGAGATCTCTAAACAGAATGCTGCATCCGCTTTTCAACTGCAAATGTAGATGGTTTTCTACAAAAAATCATTTATCTGCTTATGTATTACTATTATATAATATGTACATTAAACATAATGTTTCTCAATTTTGTTGTTATAAAATTAACTGTGTTGCTTATGTGTCTTCAAAACTTGGAACCCCAGCGTAAGTAACTAAAAAATTCAAATGCACCGATCACATCAAATCAAAACAGATTGAATTGGAACCTTTCTCCCAAAGAGGGGAGAACAAATTAATAAAGTTGTTAGAAAGGAGATACGAGGAGGAAAGACGTCGCAGGAAATTGCGACAAGGGACGGAAAAATAATTGGTAATTGACCTAATAACAATGATTATGCCATGCACATAAGAAATGAAACTAAGAACGGTGAATAAAACATTATCCTTGCTGTATTTTACAGAGTAAATTCTTTAAATATATTATAAATAAATAACTGGAAGGTATATTTTACCAAAATAAAACATTGACGGAAAAACAAACTTTAAGACTGTTGGAACTCATCCTAGTCTTTGTTTGAGTATCAACAAAATGGAAAAACTTTTCTTTTCGAGATTTCTCTTCCTTTTGAATATTATAATATTTTATTTATAAAAATTGGGGTATTTATTATCCTTTTTCGGAGAAGATTAATTAAAAAGTTTTAGGCAATTTCGAATGAGTGAGTCATTTCGGTACCTATACAAGTTTAAACACCCACTTATCTACGGGTTGTTTAAATATTATTTGTTAATATCGTTGCGCATGCTTCGGCTAAATATGCGCGTCTCGACGCTCAACATAATCTAGATAATAGAAAAGCGTGTCAGTTGTTTCGGCAGCGTCGAATTATTATGACGCATCTTTGAAAACGGACGTCAGCGACGTCGATGTTGACCACTTTCGCGATACGTAATTTTGCCATATTCAACAGGCAATAGAAAAGTTATTTATCTCTTCGATTAAGGTAAGTTAATGATGGTTTTATAATTTTTTCCAAAATTTTTTCCTAATTATTAAAAACGTGTGAGAATTTCCACTTGCACGTGCTTCACAAAATACTTGCAACTAATTTATCAAAAAAATGTATATTGCGAAATAAAACAGTGCAAACCATCTGTATGGGTTTTACATTATAAAAATATGATTTTACGATACAAAACAAAAATATTCACATAGTTTGTTATTTATGCAAGAAACTATTGGTAGCCAGCAAAAAAAACAAGTTTATAAATTTCGCTTGCTTGAGCAATCACATGTAGGAAAAATATCGCCAGAAAACAAACTTACTCATGCTTTTTGAATTTTCCGGAAAAGCTTACGACAAAAAATCAATCTTTGTTTTTGTTTCCTTGGTAGGTATGTATAAACCCTAAGTAAGCAAACTTTGAGAACAATTAAGAAAACTCAAATCGTTAAGTGTGAGGGAGAAAATTGATAAAATATTGGGAAAACTTTCGTTTTTGTTGATAGACACACTTTTAAAAAAAATAATTTTATAGATTGTTATTTTTCAAGCTGTAAAACAATATTTTATTAGGAACGAGTTCCATCTTAAATGTTTCTATCCCCTATATTGAATTTAAAAACAAAATATACATATTATTACTTTTTATTAATTTTTATTAATATACATTACAAGAGTAATTACATCTACCTATCCAGTTTACCATTTCCTGAAATTTATACTAGGAAACGTGTGTTGCAATACCTGTTCTATTTTATTATTCATTACTTTAATTATACTATAGTCGTGAATACATTTGTAGATATTACGGAAACAAATGGAAATCTGTCATTTGTGTAATATTATTTAGTGTTTTACAAGGAGCAGAGCGTTGGCGCTATGACATATTTCAAAGACGCAATTAATATTAAATGAATAGTAATTCCCAATTGAATTTGTTGCATTACAACGTTAAGGTACTAACATCTTTTTTGAAAATTTGTTCAAATTACAAAGTTTTATCTCATTCGCTCTTAAAGTTGCAAGAAAATAAAAAGAATCGCCGGTTCATTTGTATTTATGCAAATACAAAAAAGGAAATTGATTTACTCATTGCAGTATTGCGTGAAATGAAAATTAGAGTTTGGGAATCCCCGAACCGTGAGCTTTCATTTAATGCAATATTTAAATTAGTAAATCAATTTCATTTGTCACAAGTATTAAAATTGTCAAAAACATTTAAGGCTTTTTAAAATTTATTTATTTAAATAGCCAGGTTTGTTAATATAACATCGTCAGATCCATCCACTCAAAATATAAAAGTTAAATATTCCTCAATTTGATTAAAAAAATTCGAAAATATGAAAAAAGCTTTGTATATTGATGATGTGAAGTTTAATATTAAACAAAATTGATACAATTTTTTGAACAATAATTGGTTGAAGTTTTTCTACATTTTTTGAGAAAGGTCTATTCGTATTTAAACTTTGCAGAAAAGCCTGATTAGTTTAATTACACACCACATTATTCAAGTACTTAAAATACTTTAGTTTGTAATTTATTTGCCTTGGGTTAGAACTAAATAGCCAGATCAACCAAATTCGAGCAAACCAAACATTTTTTATAGGCAATGAAACTGCGTGTGCATATTTACCATCGGGGCCGGCGCGTCATTACGATTTGTAGCCTCAAAATAAGGTTTTTTAAATTAGAATTTGTAAATACTTCTTACATATTCACTCTATTCTGTATACATGATTATGCAGTCAAAGTATATCAAATTATCCAAAATTACCAGCGATTGAAGTTTGTTGAAAGATATTGTACAAGCTGCACAAAAAATTTTACATTTTTTTTTGGTATTATTATTATTATTTCAGGCTTCTTAAATACTAAGATACGACCAAAGCTGTT
This sequence comes from Lycocerus yunnanus, assembly GCA_036346125.1. Lineage (NCBI taxonomy): Eukaryota > Metazoa > Arthropoda > Insecta > Coleoptera > Cantharidae > Lycocerus > Lycocerus yunnanus. Next base: position 3,736,836 of record JARFIX010000017.1, read on the forward strand.
TTTGCTTTTCCCAAACAGCGTATCTTGGCATTTAATACCACAAAGATGTTGCCAAAATCTTGTGACGTGATTCACGCTTCTTACTGCAAGAATGACGAAATGACCGTATCATCATTAACTGATGATACCCGTCAATTTTATTTGATTCTGAAAGCATCTTTAGTGGTTTGTGCCGTGTGTTGTGATTAACGTTGTGTTGAAAGTAGTATCTAATATTAGATGAAATTTTTTTAATTAAAACATTGTTTTCTTATGGAGGCGAAGGTCCTACCCACCAGCTACCAACTTTGGAAATTTATATTTTATGGAACTGTTTGAAAAAAAAACAAACTGAAATTTGCTGTCTTAAATTCGGTTAACCTGTTTCATTTATCAATGTGCAAATAAGGAAATCTATTGCTGTCAAGCGCCTTGTATATAAATGAAAATATGACCCCTTCCCGTTTCTTGTACAAAATCACATTTTTATGAATCAGTCACGTAAAAGCCTTTTTATCTCACTTTTCAAACTGTTTAAGGGCGTTTCTTTGAAGAAAACTCTCCAAAAGAAAATCAAAAATAAGTGCAAATTTTCTTACAAAGAGTAACTGCACTGTAATAATAAACTAAATAAACATCATTTGTATTTTGTGCAAATTCTGCGCTTGCAGTGTTGTAACTTTAGAAAACTCGTTGTTTATTAATTTGTTGTCTGAAAGTTGTTTTGATCATAGAAGTTATTATATATTATCGGAACCTGTGTTCACCTACATCTGCTTTTATCAATATTTACATTGTAAATTTTAATAATATTTTTATCTCTCGACAAATTTAAATAAACGTAATGACCACAACGTCGTAAAGCAAACCAAGTTTGTTGCAAACAATGCCTTTTAATTGGTTGTTAAAAATAAATAATATTTTATCTCTTTTTACTATCGTTGGGGTGATTTATCTTTCAAACTTTCTAAGCGCACAAAAAATTGTGTTTCAAAAGAAATTATCTACATTAGAATGTTCATTTTTAATGTTGATCTATGATTCCCGAACACCTTATGATAATAAGTTTTCAATTTATTAGTTAATAATATGTTAACATAATTTATTATCTAAATCTAGTGTAAGTGTTGCTCAACATTGTATAAATAATGTGTATGTACTAGGTAATTGATACATTTTATTAGATATTTTAATGCAATTAGATTTATAGCCGACATTAGGATTACTGGAAAAGTGCAAGATAAGCACGAAACATGTCTAACGGATTACACATCTATTGATCGTTAATTCTAAATTGATGATTTAGGAAACGCATCTATTATATATTTAAGCAAGAAATACATCAAGTTTTTGCTTGGTTCTTTCGGAGATAAGCATTCGACAACACAAGTCGTATAGAAAAAAAATTAAAAAAGAAAGTCAACTAAAACCGAAAATGTGTACCACGTAAAAAACTAATTTGTTAATTTAAGAAAAAATAACTTTGAAAAAATGTAAAGTGGAATCGTGAATTACACTGAAATGTATTGCAGTCATTTATTATAACACCAACATCCGTATCAGCTATTAAATTTTATTTTAATTAACTGTGAAATATTATAGAGATATTTTTAATACCGAGTCTAGCAAAATAATGATGCGGTTTATCATAATATTAAAATTTTCTAATTAAAACAAGCAAAAGCTGCAATACAAAAAAAATTTTATTTAAAAAAAATTACCTACTGGGAGGCGTAAAAGTAAAAATTCCTATTCTTTTTCGCAATGAAATATAAATTTAATCCTAGACGAGCTAGTTGGACAATTTTTTGTAAAAGTTGTCATTCTTGTTTTTTAATTTTATACGCATTTCTTTCGTAAAAAAAAATTAAATTGCTATGATACGGCGATATTTATTGTGTAAAAATTTACAGGGTTTCTTTTTATACGAGCAATTCATGAAGCGATATAAATATTTAAGTTCCTTTCGGGTGTATTGTCAAGAGTGAAAAATTATTTGTAAAATAATAAATCATGAAGTAAGGATATGGATATCGTGATGGTTTCTCGTGCTCAAAAGTAGTTTATATGTTACATAATTTAGCAAACGCTGAAAATACGATGTTTTCCAATATATTTTCTGTCACTTTTACACGTAACATTTATTTTTAACGGTTTTTTTACTTTTATTGTAAACATCGAAGATTTAAATCTAAACTTCTAAACCTTATACATTTTGAGTACTTAACATAAACTTTTTAAAAACCAACTCAATATTCTATTTGCCCTTAAATTTGCTTGTTATGGCACATCAAAAGCAGATATTATAATGCGCCCACGGATTTCCGCTGAATTTTCCGATTTTTAAATTTCTACTTTCCGTTTATGGCTACTGTTCTTTGATATCTATATTTTGTTCTATACATATACTAAAATAACTCTCAAATGGGTTATCTTATTTAAATTTTTACTGAACTATAAAAACACATCTTTCTATTTTTCTGTTTTCATGAATTTAATAAAGAATAAAGGAAATGCTTTGCTCGCATTCATTATTACTTTATTTCATATTTTTAAAACTTAAAATTATATATTTTCATAAACAATAATATTATAATGAGGTATTCTTCACAAGGAAAGTTTTTAATTTTATCAACACTATGTATGCAGATACATGTTGAATATATGTATGTTGAAAATGTTTATCTTGCAGTGCATATGTTTACTAGATCAAGTGTTACCTCTACCTTATAATATTATTCTTTCTTTAATGGGGATGCTTGCATAAAAAAATTTAGGAAAATACTATCGATGGAATGCCCTTTACCATGTGACATCTTTTTTTTAAATTTTGTGCAACTATCTGCTAAGTAATTAATTATTTATTTATTTATTACGAAACATGATTTTGTTACGTCACAGACGTTTTATTCATTTAGGATAGTTTAGCTGATGAGTTCTTGAAAATACAAAACCACTAATGCGCATCGGGGTCCTAGACTGAAAATGTTTAAATTTCATTAAACTTGTAATTTTTAAAATATTTTATTCAACATAGAATTTTACAAGTTAATAAACATTTATAATTATTAATTTACTATAGAAGAGGAAGGCAATACCGGACGATCATCAAAATGATGAACAGCTTCGCGGATTGATAATGCAGTAAAAAGAAAGGGACAACGCTGGAGCGATAAAGTGTCAATAAAAAGAGAAAATAAAGTCTAATGAAGTTTACTAATGTGGGTTCAGCTTTAATGCGTAAAGGTACCTATTAAGTTATCGCGTAAACAGGTTTATTTCAAATTTAAAATTAACTGATATAATAATTGCGTTTAACGCTACTTAAACGCAATTAATATTCAAAGTATACGCTCAAAATGTACCTAACAACATTACCTAGAAATTGTACACAAATTTATTTAAACCACCTGCTTGTATAGCCTGCCGCAATACAAAATTTAAGAATATTGTACCTATAGAAAATAAATTAGCAATTTCAAATTTTGTTTGCACGTGCTACCTTATAATGAATAATTTAAACTTGATTTATACATATACCTACTTGAATTTTGTTACTTAATCCAAATTATTGCTTCGAAAAATTTAAAATTGTATTGAACAGTTTTGTGATTTTCTCTGCGCCTATTCATTGATTGGTAAAATATTTATTTATAATTTTCATGTTTCTAAAAATGAGTTGTTATGGTTTTTAAAAAGTTGACAGTTGTAGAATTTGCAAATATCCCTTAATTCTTATATAAACAATATCTAAATCTGATTACGCACCTATCAATACTTCATTAGGTTTAATATGTTTTTCAAATCTTGAAGGACGACTCCTTTTGATAAAATATTTTTTAAGCTAGATTGGATCATTTATTTCACAGGATTTTTTAATATTTAATTCCACACAATCAAAGCCAAAAGACTGCTTTGTAATGAAAGATTTCAATGTTAACTTTGAAGATCTCGAAAAATTAACAATGAAGAACAACAATGATATGGATAAGTAGATAGGCTTCATCACCCAATTTAAGTATAAAACACGATTTTTACAAATTTACATAATTATTGTAACAAAATTCGTTTCGCATCAGTTCAAGTTACAATTTTAATTAATAAATTTTCTAATTATCGTCCTGCCGCCCAATGGACTTTGATTTTTAAGTTTTCAACAAGGTGCCTTTCAACAATGAGCCTGTCTGGCCAGTTGCTACCTTCTGTCGGCATTCATTATAATATCTTTTTCTTAAGCTTTTCATCAAAAACCCAAATTTTAATGCACTTTGCGGCATTGTACCTAGCCTTTTTCATACTTCTGGCGGCGTTAAATTCGAAAAACCCAATTTGTCCGACAGAAGTAAGGCATCACATTTCTGTCTACCAAAGGGAATATAAGGGGTGTTTTGCCAAAATAGAAGTCGGAATCTTATCTTACCTTTGCGAAGAGTTTTATCTTGTCTTACCGTAACTTTTGAAGAAACCAGTAAATTTATCTGTTTGTGAAAGTTTTTCCTGTACCTTTGCGAAGAGCATAGCTTTTCAGTTTTTTTATCTGAACTTACTTGAAGCCCTACTGTGCATTTATCTGTAAAATTAAGTGAATTTATCAGAAACACTATCTGAAACACACAACAGTGTTGTGTGTGTAATAACTGTTAGTTGCCACAATCTATTAGACATCTCAACTTATCGGGCCATCTTTTTGTTGGCAAATAAAAACTTAAATTCTTTTATAAATATAAATAATTGGAAACAATACTTCAATGGTAAAATCCGTTCAATCATTCAGTGTTTGATTAATGTAGAGGATTGGTGTACCTGTCCATTATTCCTAAATGTTATTCTCGTTATCTACCGTAACTGCAAGACATCCCCTCAGGCAAGTGCATGGACCATGAACTTGTAATTGGCGCTAAGCAGTTTAATTGTTTACGATAGTGAGTTTGGTTTTTTTTTTACATTTTAGGTTAGGTTTTTAGTTGTTATAAATATAGTTTTAAATATATTCAATTTTAATTTTATGTTATCATATTAATTACCTAATTGTAAACCAATCTAGAAACCATTGCATAGCCCACCCCTGTTAAAGCTCTTCAAAAGCTAGTCGGAGAAATAAAACTTTTTCAGCTTGTTCCATTATTTAAAAAATTGTATTTCAACAAATTATCTTCATCATCAACAGCTATATTACCCATCGTCGGATATACATCCTCCCCATATTCCTATTTCAACAAATAAATTTTGAAAATACAAAAGAGAAATGTCGGAATTAAAAAAAACTGTTTAGCAATTTACTTATGAGTGTTAATTGTTTTAACTTAATAATGTCTTAATCTACTGACAAAAACTAACACTAGGTTATATTTATGAAACAAAGAGCTAAAATTCATTCTATTTTTTGTATTAATTTCGTTAAGAATATAGCCACTCGTTCTCTCGATTGATTTCTAAGTGGATCAATTTTTTTATTTTCTTATAGTTTCATATGTCTTTTGCTGCTCTGATCAAGCTTTTCCATATATTTTATCCCTGCATAAAACTCCCCAATTGTCTATATTCATCATTTTCAGATTTCACCTGACTTTATTTATCCACTTTGATTTTGGCCTTCTTCTATGTCTCTCTTAGCTTGGCTCTCACTCTGTTAAAATTTATTTATAAATGCGTTTTTCCTCTTCATTATTGTATTTCGACCACTCTACTTTCCGTGACTTTATATATTTTCACAATATTTTCGTTCTCTATATTTCTTATTATTATCTAATATCACTTTCTGGTTTTTTCGTTCGAAGATTCCAAAATTTTCTTCTTTACTATTTGTTAGGCTTACTATCTTCGTTTCATATGTCATCATTAATCGTGCCATTTGTAGTTGCATTTTTCTGCCTGTTTTTTTGGCTCATGGTAATTTTTTATAAGCATATCTTTTAATCTTTTTTCCCATTCGTTGCTCAACCATATGTCGAAGTATTTAAAACCTTTGCACCTCTTCAAAACTGTATTTCAGTTTTTCTTCTTGAAACAAGCTGATAAGGTACAGATACTCCGGCTAGAGTTCGGAGAAATCAACGGGGTGGGCCATGCAATGTTTTCTAGATGGTTTTACAATTACGTAATTAATTTGACAATAAAATTAAAATTTAATATATTTAAAATTATATTTACAACAACTTAAACCTAGCCTCAAATGTAAAAAAACAAATAAAATAAAGATATGACGGAAAACCAGCTTATGCCCGATTTCTTCACTCATAGTTATCTTCAAGTTAGCAAATCTCAGGTTAAATTACAAAATAACTAATCAGGTGATTGATTTATTTGTTTCGCTGCCTTCTAATTCTCTAATTCTCTAATAAAGTTTTTAATTATTATTTTATAAAATAATACGAATTTCAATACCAAATTTAGGATTTAGCATACTTATGTCAGGGTTTAAAACTGATTAAATTTTAGTTAAAATTGGTTTATGAGAACTATTGTTTTTTATTTTTTTAAGTTTTATTATTTAATATTAGTCCTTATTTAATATTTTAAAAACTAACAGGATTTTCAAAACTCAAGTTGAGATTTGTTATGTTTATGGGAGGAATTAGAGCCGATTAAATTTTGTATAAAATTGGTACATGGAAGCAATTTTTTTTAAATCTTTTTATTTAATATTAGTTTTTATTAAATATTTCAAAAACTAATGAGAATTTCAAAACTACAGTTGGTATTTTGTATCTTTATATTTAGACTTCGAGCTGATTAGATTTTGGGTCACATTGGTTAATGGAAAATATATTTATCTTTTTATTATTAAAAATTATTTTATTTAACATTGGTATATTTCCAGGAGCTTTTCCATTTTTTGTTTTTTTATCACCGTCACGACTTCCTCCGACGTTCTGTTAATTTCCCACTCTTTTGCTTTTCTATGTCTACATCATCTTTGTTTGGCAACTTTTCAAAATATATTTTCCGCATTTTCTTAATTATTTCGTTACCGTTTTCTGTGTTTCAGTTTTTGCCTTTCATTACTTTTGCTCGAATTTTGGGTTTCTTTTGCCTTTCATGTTTTAAAAGACGAATACCATTTTATTATTTTTTAAACAACGGCAACTGGTTTTTGGAGCCGATTTGACTATAAATATTTAACTCAAAAGTGTGTACATTAATTCAAAAATTAAATCTTATGTAAAGCAGTTGCGTGGTAAAAAAATGCTACTTGACAAACTGCTTTCATTTTGAAACTGAAATTTAAGAGCGTGAAAAGTAATTTTTTTTTAGATAATTTAAATTTGAATAAGCCCATTAAAAGTTTTGAAATTTACATAACAATTTTAGTATCCACGCATGTTTGCATAAAATTTTATCGTTTTTGCTAAAAAAAAAGTTAGTAACATCAAACATTTCTGATTCCATTGACACTGAGTTAATAAACTAACAAAATTGTTCTCGAAATTTTGGTAAAGTACCAGTCGTGAAAAATACTAATAAAAGTTTGAAAATAGAGGCACTTAGTTTCAGTGTATTTATTCTTCTCTAGAAAATATTTAAATTTGTACACTAGAAAATAAATTGCGTTTAGGGTCACATTGTACGTTTATTGGCTGTTCAAAGCACATTTCGACGAACACGTTATGAGGAAAAGAAGGAAAATACCATTTACTCAACGTTTTGTTCAAATTACAAGCAATAATAATATTTTGTATGTTAATTTTTATGACGTCCTTAAAATCTAGGATTTGCACAATAGTAGGTTATCTAATCGATTGTGTCAAATTTTACATGTCGAACTTGCTGGGATATAATATAAATGTAGATTAATGTTTGGTTAGTTTTGCTATGCTTTACCGATTCTATATTATCTGATAATATCTATATCTCTTGTTTATGCTAATTCACATTAACGTGAAATTTTAATTAATTTTTTTATCGCCTATACACTCATATTAATTATTAAAGTCGACCTTACGAATTACTTTATTTCATTTTCAGGCATGAAATTTACTTTCTTCTTTTTTCATGTGATCTGATCTGTCCAATCGCCTGACGTTTGAAGTTCACCATGGTAATTTACTTTAAAAACAATTTGATGTATTCTTGTACTATTAAATATTTCGGATTTGCAAATTTAATATATTTTTCGTTGTGCTTTCAAATTATACTATGTTATTTCATAATTTATTTTTAGCTTACACTCGCCTTTAATTTTATGTTATATTAACTTTTGCAATTTTTTGGCTTCTTTTTTCTGCATCTTTATGCGAGTATTACAAAAACCAGATGCCAATAATGCCTTCCTTTGTTACAAGAAAACGTTAAAGCTAACCTTAACAATTACTGGGGATCAGAAACACTGAAATAACTTTTAATGAAATTTTATAATGCCGAAATTATTTAGAAAGGCTCAGTCAAACTTGTTAAAAAAATTAAAAATCAAACTATGTAATGCATTTTTTCTTTAATTTATTGTAGCTATTGAATATTTTATTTTTTATAATGCAAAATGCGAACATTATTTGTTAATCTGTTTAAACATTTGGTTTAGTAAATCCTTATGGATGAGTGTTAAACGTGAAAATTATAATAGGAGCCGGGTAGCTTGTTATCTGATGTCGTGACCCAGACTGTTTAAATACATGTACGACATTAAACTATGACATTCTGTTACTGAACATTTTGTGACATAGAAGTTGGCGTGCATCTATGATATTATACGAAATAAGAATTTTCTTCCCAACTTTTTCAGTTTCTTTAACGATATAAAGCAGTGCCAGATTGCTCATTTTGCATCAGCTTAAAATTAATAGCAATAAAATACCATCAGTTGTTGATCAATAAAGTGTCGACGTTGAAAAGTCACCCATTCAAAACGAATCACCTACACGTAGTTAATCTAGCGAAAGCTTTAAAAAAAAGTCGTATAGAGAAGGTAAAACTAATTGTTTGTCCATAATGGCAGACGGACAATTTTAATTTGTCGTACTCTATCAAAATGCAATGGAAATAAATTAAATTTAAAAGATTTGCAATAAATTTCTCAACAGCATTTCAAATTTAAATGTCATTAAATGTTGCAGACGAAACGTTTACCTAAATTGGAGCAATAATTAGTAGTCCCTTACGAGCCATTTAATACTTTCGGCTATATGAACTTTATTGCTTAAATGAATAAGTAAACGCTCTTTTAAATCTAACAATAAACCAAGAGATAAATATCACATCTCATTGCTACTATACGACCCTAAAGTAAAACCTTGTAAGGGTTGGCGCGATGCCCGGGTCGTTGATCGAAACATGTAGGTCACAGTGGTAACTCAACCTATTGGGAATACCCCCCCAATATATCGTGCTGGGGACAACTAATCAAAATAAATTGTTGACTTAATTACCAATTATTCCTCTTATCTATATTGTGAAAGCTATTAATAATAAAACATATTTATATTTATTGCAATTTTAGCAATTTATATATGTATATACGGTTTATGCCTTCCGATAACATTTAAATAAAAGCAAATTTATCCGTTTCCTTTGCAGCTGGAATCTTCGGAGCGATTTGTTTAATGATATTACGGTCAAGATACATGTTATTTAGGTTAAGATCCCATGGGAATTTTGACCGGGGGCTTATTTTTCGATAAAATTCAGATATTGAATGTTACTTTAATACGCACCTAACAACCTAATATAAAATGAATATCGCAATGTTCCAGTTATAACACTTTCCTTCGAAGACAGCAATAAAAAATACGAATTTGGAATTGAAATATTACACAGAAAGAACACTTAAAAGTTTATTTCGTCGTAAAATTCATTTTCATCTATGACGATCTATAATAATTAAAATTTATTTCAAAATTAATGACGATTTTTATAAAATAAGGGTAGTAAAATTATTCGAACATGAACAACAGCTAAATTCTTCAATTTTGGCATTTTTTCGTGAAATATTAGGCTACGCGGTGTTAAAATATGAAAATAATCGTAAATAAATAATTACTCTATTATTTTCTATTTTTCAAAATCTCAAAGTAAAAGAATGTGTACGCAATTTAACGCTTCAAATACAATAATGATCCATTCGGAGCTATTTTTGTGACAGTAATGTCGATTAGGAACGTTGACATAGGTTCATTCAAACAAATTAACTTTTATTTTAAAACAAACGCTTCAAAGTAAATTTTGATAAAAAAAATCTAAATGTCAGCGAGAACAGTCATTCAACGATAAATTGAAAATATAAGTCAAACTGGACCTTTCTTGAATTCTTTCAACTGAAGAAGACAAATATTATCAAAATTCAAAAAAGTTGGAAATATGTGAAATTATTCCACATTTTCCTAATCATTGCCAAACTATTTCAATGATGTGATATTGCACCTAGATTAGTATGGTATTTGTAAAGAAAAATAGATTTTAATTAAAAAATGTGGTTTAGCCCGTCTTCAAATCCAATTAAATTAAATTTTAATATAAATCTCGTTAATACACTCCTATCATTCGCACGGTCTCTTCCTCCATGAAGTGGTTACAGTAAGTGTTTTTTGCAATAAACCCACAATATGTAGTTTTAAAACTAATAATTAAAAGTTATCAAGTTTTACTACTTCAGATCGTACAAAGAAATTTTACTTACCCTACTAAGATAGCTAAAAATAAATATGTATTTTTTCACAATTTTAAACGATTCACTACCTACATCACTTGAGAGAAATTTGCACTAACCTGAATTGCTGCTCAACCCACGAAGTGGACCCTACCTGTAATAACGAAGAAAATCTTTAATTAATTTTCATGTTGAATAAGAAAGAATTTTACCAAATTACCTTTATCACTGTAGTCCTTCCGCCTTGCTTCAATTGTTCATGATATCTTCTCCGTAATTCCATTCTAGTAAATGTCAGCAACCTATAAACCGGAACAATGTCCACTTTTTTAACGATCACGACTGAAATTTTTTTATAGAGCACTTGGTATTAACACTACTCGTTTCACTCAAAGGTTACAACAAAAACGATTCGCGATTGTTAATAAAGCTTTCATTAAGCTTTGCCACAAAGATTCGTACTCGACACATCGCACTCCCGCTCGCGAAATACGAATTTGCGCGCGCGAATATCACTGCTGAAAATTAAGATGTATTTAATATTCTTTCCGATTTAAATATCTATTTTAAAATAAGGTGCTCTAAAAAATGAACAGTTTAAGTTTTTACGTGGATTTTTCAGCGATGCCAATTCTACATACTACGTAGAGACAGGTGGTTGATGGATGTGAAGCAGCTTGACGTTTAGACGTGGCCTGAACGATTTTAAATCTTGGATATTATTTAGTGAAATTTTTTGAAAAATTTGCCTGTGGCGCTTTTTCACATTTCTGACATCTTGCAGAAAAGTTTTCTAGAAGTCTTCTTGAAAAGTCAGTTGCAGGCTTGAAGAATTAATCAAATGTCCTATGCCATAACTATGAAAATCTGTAGTAAAATAAAAAAAATTGTAAACTAATTAGCACAGAAACATAATTATGAATTCTTTTTGATTCAAGCTGAAATAGTTTTTACTATTTAAGATTGTAAGAAAAAACTTGACTTACCCTACTATACATGGTAGCCACATTTAAAGAAAAATGCATTTTTGCATGATTTCAAACGATTCACTAGATGGACCCTGGACCTACCTGTGATAATGAAGAATATCTTTAATTAATTTTTATGTTGAATGAGAAAGAATTGTACCTGTATCATTGTAGTCCTTTCGCCTTAATCCTATTGACTACGATATCTTTCCCATAATTCCATACCATTAAATGTCAGCAACCCACAAACCGCAAAAATGTCAAGACTTTTTAAAGATTACGACTGAAAAAAAATTTTATTTAGTATTAACACAACTATTTTCACTCAAATATTAAAACAAAAATGATTCACGATTGTTAATCAAGCTTCCTACAAAGTTTCGTACTCTACTCTAAGTATTCTTGCAGAAAAGTTAATTAAAAAAAAATAAAAATAATGGGTGCGTATTATTTCTCAAAGTCATTTAAAAACCCCGTTAAGATAGCATTATGAAACTTACAGGTAATATTTTTAAAGTTATTTAGAAAAGCCCCTGCAAATTTTCAAAAGTTGCTTTTTAAGATTTCCTTATCAATTTTAAAAAGATGAAAAGAATTTATGGAGATTTATCTAGCTTTCTTTTGGATTTATTATTTTGTTATGAAATTAGTAAGTTATAATCAAAATTGATGTAGATTTTGAAATTTATCAACATTTCTTTAAAAACGACAACAAAATATTATTAACCTGAAATTTAGGACTTAATAAATTAGTGCTTGCTTGCTTTAAATTGATTTATTCAAAAAATCACCCAAGGCGCTGTTTAAATACTTTTGCGAAAATTTTAATAAATTGACGTTGCTAATTTCTTCTTGTACATCAAGGTTTGCATAGTTACTACATTTTTAAGCTATTTTCCTAACAAAGTTGTGATCATGAACTTTTGCAAGACAATTTTTAAATTTTAATCAATTTACCTTCGAATAAAAAATAAAGCTAAATACAATTTTTTAAAACTTTGAATCCTTATTAAGATGAGATTAAGGTGAATAATCTGGTAGAAACACCAGACAAAGGTTTTTTTGTCTTTGTATACATTTGGTTTCTCCAAAAATAGTTTATTTAATATTCTTAAGAATTAAAACATTTCATTTTGATGATACATCACCGAGAGAAAAATATTTCTTAATGGACACAGATAGTACCTGGATTATCTGTGGAAGGCAAATTGCTTGCACGCACTCAGGCCACAAAACCGGGCCCATTATGCTGCCACAGATAGTACCTTAGCAATATTTAAACACGTGGCTTCCAGGATAGCCAAACAAATTTTTTTGATAGTATTTCAGCGAAACATAAAAATTTATAAAATCGAGACATACAAAAACCAAAGCAAACCCAAAATAAAAAAGAAATTTTTTTGAACGTATGCTATAATATGTAGTAGATAAAAATGTGAAAACTTATCTGTTAACTGTTGAACATTCGTAAAGAATCCAATTTTTTTATTTTACTAGTACCTTGGATCACATCATTCATTTCAAAGAATTTGCTACAACTGCGTAGTATTTTGTCATCTGGATTCCAAAATAATGTGGCGAATACCTGCAATACGAAAATTTAATTAAACTTTTGCACCAACATCGTATAAAAGATTAAACAACTACGTTTCTGTTGAATACTTTGAAAGAATAAAATTTTTCATTGAGACCATGACGATTTTCAACATGTCGAGACTTGACTTGACATGAATCATCGTTTTACCTCAAAGGAGACATATCGGCGAATTCAAAAATTATTGCCAACAGACGAACAAAAGTAATAACTAAACCCATCGGGTATTTTTTCCCAAATTATAAATAAACATTTAGAGTTGGAAAACTCCATTCATGCAAACGTTATTTTTAAATTTTCACTTTAAAGTAAAGACTGTCCCAGATGAAATCCGACCACTTTTCAGGTTCATTTTCAGGTACAATTTTAATGATAACCCTTAAATATTTATACCATTGTATTCACAATAGGTTTCTAAACAGCATAGTATTTTTCTTGCATTCGGTAGTTAAACGTTATAAATTATGGAGAGTGAACAAGCGCGAAAGAGAAAATTAATTGTGAACAAATGTTTGAAAAATCCGCGAATATCGCCAAGACAATTAGCAAAATCTTAAAAATACCTAAAACGACCATCCAAAATGTGCTAGCTAAGTTTAATGAAGTGTCATGTGTACAACGAAAACGTGGTACGGGAAAAAACGTGGTTCAGTTGATCAAAAAATACAAAAAGAAGTGATAAGGCGATACAAACGCAAACCCAACTTATCGGTAAGGGATATGGCTGATCAAGTGGGTACCTCAAAATTTACTGTGCAGGGAATGAAAACCCGAGGTGGTTTAAGAAGCTATAAAGTGTAAAAATGGCTAACCGATCGGAAGAACAGCAAATAAGACCAAAACTAGAGTACGTAAGCTGTACGACGATTTTTAACAAAATTTTCATGTGTTGTTATGGACGACGAAACTTACTGTAAGGCAAATTTTAAGCAGCTACCAGGACAGGAGTTTTATGTTGCCTCGGGTCGAGGACAGGTACCTGAAGCTAATAAAACTCAAAAATTTCAAAATTTTTCAAAAGTACCTGATTTGGTAAGCGCTTTGTTCTTGTGGGTTAAAGTCGAAACAATTTGTGACAATAGGTTCGATAAATACCGAAATTTATTTAAAGCAGTGCCTTCAGAAACGGTTGTTACCCTTTCTGGAATTACATGACACCCCCCCTTTGTTTTGGCCAGATTTTGCGACATGTCACTACACCAAACGATGTATTAAATTTTATACAGACAATTTTATAAATATTGTACCAAACATTGCCAATCCGCTTAACTGCCCAGAACTTCGTCCGATAGAAAACTATTGAGCCCAAATTAAACAAAAATTTTAAAAAACAAAAGGGACAATAACCGACATTGTTTGTTACCGAAGAATATATAAAATGCTGCCGATTCCTTTAGCATTCGTGATGTTCAAGTGTTAATAAAGGGTACAAAACAAAAAGTAAAAAATTCTACGGCCCTTTATAAAAAGTTTAGTTTTATTTTTTATGCATAGAAGTATGTTATAGGTAAACAATAAAAAAAATTTCAAAAAATATTCATTAGTTTTCATTTAATGGACAATACAAAGTGGTCGGATTTCATCTGGGACAGTCTTTACATAAAACTTACCTGACGAGGATTGCAGAGTAAAAATTTTCCATGTTTTGTTCAGACGATGTTTCTTCGAAGGCTTTAAACAAATGAATGACTATTTGGCTAATCCAAGTGACACAATTCGAATATAATATTTTTTGTTTTCTAAAAATGTTCATATTGATAAGCTTTTTTTGACATAATTGTTTACACGTGCAACGATGTGTCACCGTAAATGTTGGTGGAAATACTCGATAGAAACGAAAATAATATTTCTGTAATTTTATGTTTACAAGGTGCAGCAAAAAAGTAACTTTTGACAGCAAGAAAAACAAAAACTGGACGTACTTCATCCTGTAACCATAAATTTACAAAATATTGCTTTATTTTTTTTATCTTTTTACCATCATCAGCAAACATTAAATGTGTAAATAATGATTATAGTTACTAAAAGAACTCTTCAATGGCTGTAGATATTTTCAAAGAAACAAACAAATTTTATATTAAATAGAATTATTATTCCACTTGCACTCGAAGTAGCATCATCGTCTGGAGAAAACTCGGAAAATCTTTTATTTTGAAACCCACTTCCGGTAAGTCTTTGTGCACTTTGAAGTGAAAATTTGAATACAATTTTTGTACGGATGGGATTTTTTAAGCCCAAATGTGTGGTTTGTAATTATTTTTGTTAATTTTTGCAATCTGCATGATGAAAAAACCCTTTTTCCACGGACAGGTATTGTTGTTTTTTTTATTATTGTTTTTATTTTTCTTTCTATTTCAAGTTCAATTACAGAAGTAAAGTTACTAGTTAGCAATTCAAAGACAATTAATATTAAATGAGTGAATTTCAAAATATTTGCACGTTCTCCGCTTATAGGCAGAAATGGCATCGCTTAAAATGGACTTTGAACAGGAATACTATGCTGGAAAACCATGTTAATTTTTAATTAATAAAATTATACGCTTCAAGTTGAGTAAATAGAATGACTACTACTGTCGTCCTTAAGTTTTCTCTTAGGTACATTACAGGTAAAACCCATTTCATGGGTTGAGGTTAGTATAAATTCCTCTTTAGTGGTGGAAATTGTAAAAAAATATATTTTCCTTTAAATGAATGTTATGTTTGCTAAGTAAATTTCTTATTACATTCTGAAGTACAAGAAATAATTGATTTATCTGTTATTATTAAAGTAATTGATATCTTTTTCAACTCTAGATGAAATTCGTTGTTTTATTGTTTCTTGCATTTCATGGATTAATTGTTCATTAAATTTTCATATCAGGTGACAATAGTTTACAAAAACTTTAAAGTAAAAAAACAGTAATGGTGACTTTTTCTATAAAAAAAACTACGACTACCTTGAAGATCGGTTAAAACGAGCTCAAAGGTTCAACTTCAAAGAGTCAACAGCAATTTGGAACCAACTGTCAGGTAATGAAGTAAGGAATATTCTTCCTTCTTTCTATTTAGTCAACCATTACATTGGCATGAATCCACCCGTGAAAGTTATCAAACCCTCCGGACTAAGCCATTCCACGACCTTCGATCTTTTGCAATTAGTGTAATCGAGGAAACCTTTTTTGTTAAAAGATTTGTATTATATGTGCAAACCATTCCGTCATAATCCTAGATATCTGGCCTAAATAGAAATTTAATTCTCCCTAAACCACTGTCGGACATCTCACGCCGTACTTCGGGAGATATGAAAACTCTGCCCCAGCAGTTTGTTCAGCCAATTTCTTCAAGCAAGGTTTTTGGAATTATTAAATAGACTAATATTAAATAAAAAAATAAAAAACTGTTTTCATGAAGTAATTGTAACCTAAAATCGAATCAGCTCTTAGTCTCAATGTAAAGATACCAAATTCGAAATTTGGTTTTTGAGGTAGAGCGCACATAAAATTTACCCACACACACGTCTAGACATTTTTTGTAAACGATCATATTTAGCTCATGGGACCTCAAAAAGTGTAAATCCATCAAAATCTCAAATTTTGTTTCTGCACGAAAACTATTATATTTTTTCATATTGCAGATATGATGGAGTAAAATCCGACAAAACAAAAATTACGAAATACGAATTAAAACCTAAAAGCATTTAGCTTGAAAATTGACATAATGTACACATAGTACATAGCACATAATATAATAAGTTGGGTATTGATTTTTTACTTTGGCTATATTTTCAGTACTATTGAAAAATATTTTGAACAAAAATGTCTGTAGGTATTACTTCTTAAGTGGGCTGACTATGTTTTGTTGATTTTTACTTGGGTTTCTTTTATGTTTACACAAACAACATTAAGAAAACCTTAGTTTTTGCATTAGTGCTTTAAAAATCAATTTGCTATTGTTGAATATGAAAAGCACGCTACTTCAATTTTTATTACTCCTACAATAAATCAAAACTTAAAATTTTTATTTTATATGTTATGTATAACGAAATATTTAGAAAAACCTTTGTAACTTAGAAATCAATTATTTGCAATATAATAAAATAAAAATCTTGCGTGAAGTTACTGACTTCCTTCTTGGATGATTTTTCTCTATAGATAGTTGACTATTGTTGTCAAGTTCAATTTCTTATAAAGAATTGAAAACTTTGGTTTTCAATCAAGTTAATAAAAAACAGCAAGTGAAGACAGTTGTTTAAAAAATGATGAGCAATTTTTTTTCAATTACAAAACTTGTCACTTAGTAAAGATTGATTATCCCGTCGGATACTTGAAAGTAAATGGTTAAATTAATAAATAATAATACACGATTAATGCCATGGATTAAATTTTCCTTAGATTGCATTATTTTCGATCCACATGTAATGTTTTCCTTATATTATATATGTAAGTGAATCGATATTGCCCCAAAAATAATTTTCGAGTAGGTATATAACATTATCTCGATTTCTGCTCTCTTAATTACTCCATGAGGCGATAAGTAAATAAAGCTTATACAGATGTCGTTTATTTGTTTTATAAATATTTTAAAACTTTACGTAATAAATTGTTAATCAAAACAATATTCAGAAATTTATAAAATTTATCCATGTCATCTTTCATTGAAGATATTTTAATTTATTATTTATTTTTCTAAGAATATATGTACTTCTCTCCCAACCTTTATTATATACAAACATTACATTGGAGTTTTTATTTTTATTTTTATTACTAAAAATACTTCTTATATTTTTCCAAGTTACCGCAAATATTTTACCTTCATTTATAATTTTTATCTTCATTCCAAATTGCCTCAACGGCATCAATGTGAGATTTTTAATTTACTAAATTTTACGATATTTAAATACAAAAGCCAATATAATTTGGCTAGACTAAACACATAAAATACATTTACATGAGACGCGACCAATCAACAAGTATAAACTTTACATTGTTAAACAAAATTTAATTTAGCTAATGGTTTAAGTACAAAAATAAAGCTAATTTTCTTTAAAGATTATAGAGTATATGAAAATAGAACTAATAAACCAAATTTTATTGCAAGATCCTTGCAACTTATTTAGCTCTAACTAGCTTTAATTTGATCACTTTCTTGATTGTTCTATATTTTAAACCTGTACCTGTTAATTTTCTAGTTAATGAACTAATTTAAGATTGCCTTTCCCATTTATTTTTATAGCAAACGTAAAGAAATTAGTAGTTGGCATAAAATATTTAATAAGTATAAATTGAAAAATATTAGAATTTTTTTAATCTCTTTCTTATTAACTTTCATTTAGCAAATCAAGGAGTAGCAACAAATTAAAAATATTGCTGTAAAAAATGAAGTTTGAGATTTACTAAAAAATTACATTAAATAGAAAATCTTGTTAATTTTTACGACAGGCTGTCATTTTTGTTAGCACCATAAATTGTTTGAAATTAAATACTCTTGAGTAAATGTAATTCAGTCAAAAGCACGGGCTGCTGAAATAGGTTCAATTTGTATAATATGCTTCCCGATCTCTTCGGCCTCAAAGCTAGCGTCAACTAAAATACTTTGAAGATACGTTTTTGTTCTGTAAGAATTCTTTGTGACATTTCAATGTTTACGTTGTGACGAACAAAAATTGTTTCAAAGAATTTAAAATCACTGTTGCTTAATAGAATCAAAATAAAAATGATTTAAATTAGTCGCGCTTCAGCTTTTACATGTTGGCTAAAAAAATTAATAACCGACTTTCGGTTAAGGAGAGATATTTAAACGACAATTGAGCAAAACCTTTAATATGAAGCTTAATGACGTAGCAATTGAGTCTCTAATAACCCGGCAATCAAACTTAGGGGACAAAAGTGAAAATATTCTATTACGTGGGCAAGAATAATAAAAATTATAACAGAAGTAGGTAGTTATAAAAGTGATTCAGAATACTTGGATATATTTATTTTTAGATAGGTATTTCCATACTTATAAAACTGCTTTTGCAAAATGATAAGACAAAGAGATAGAAACTGTTTCACAATGGAAACATGAAAAACGACACTTGAAGAAAGACTTGGAAATTTAATGCTTTATAGATATTAAATGAAAAGTGACTTAGTGACAGTAGAAACAAAAATTATTTTAAAATCTTTACTGGAACTTTTAAAGAAAATCAAATAAAAAAATAAATAGTAGATAATAAATATTTCGACGAAAATCATTAAAGTGGTAGGTGTGTAGACGCTTGGGTGTTCAATAGAAAATATTGAATCAAAAATGAAAATGATTGTAAATAAATTTGGCGAAAATTATTATGCGATGATATAAATAGGAGCAAACTGAAAGCTCCCATAAATATGAATGAATAACTGAAAATTTGTTTTTGACATGAAAATGTTAACTTAGGATTTTTTAAATTATATTTTAAGAATGATTTAGTAACTATGCGAATCGTACGTCTTTTTGAAGTTTGTACGTTGTGAGAAACCATCGATTTTGGTATAATATCTCAATCATAAGGAAATTACTTTTTTCAATACGCAGTTTCTTTCTCATTTTCAGTACACTTATACCTTACAATGTTTTAGATTACATCGTAAAACTGTCGTTATCGTTATATTGAAGAATATTACCCATACGAGAAAAATAGCATTGTTTTTCAAAATTTGCTTTTACATGAACATTGTGGTGGCAGACGAACGTTTTAGCATACCAAAACTAAAATAACATTCAACTAATGGATAATGTGGAACATAAATTTATTTTAATTTATTTGTTCTAATGACGAAATATTTAAAAAATAATGCAAAGCCAAAGAAGCATTAAAAACAATATATCAAATGTTTCTGCATCATTTATTGTATCGTAAAAATATATAAAAAAAAGATATTCTCATTTGTGCCAAAAATTTATTATACTTTCTTTCGGTAAATTTGTTTTTCTTGTTTAATTTATAACATACGTCTCTCTTTAGTTTACATTGTATATACACGTAGCATGTAACCGAAATATGAAGATAAATACACCCTTGCAGAACATTAACCAGCAATCTGAGTATGTTAGTTTACCGTATATTTCCCTTTAACAGATTAAAATTCGCGATCAAGCTGACAGCCAAAAAACCACAAAAATTTAATTTTCGTCCTTACAATTTATCAAAGCAAAGAAATAACGACATAATTTAAATTGAAGGAACAACGAGTATATATACCAAGTTGACATAAATTTATATTTCCCATTTTAAAGCAAAATCGAATCAATGCTTCGCTTGCTACGAAAAACACGTATCGATACATCTCAGCTATTATTCAATTTTAGATTGTTTAGGGTCAAACGTGACTGAAATTTAAGGTATTAAAAGAAAACTGCACTACGCATTTGCATTCCTCTCAAAAATAAAAAGATAAATCTGCAACAACGTTCATATTTAAATAATTACATAATATGTGACGACAAATCATACCAATTTGGAATTTAATTTCTAAAATGGAAAATTTATAGTTACATCGTTTTCTAGTTTTCACAGTGTTCAGTATATCTATATTGAATTTTTTGATTTTTTGGTTTTGTTTCAAAGATATGACGATTCTAATATTTTTTTTACATAGAATTTTTTCCAAGAGAGATAAACTAAAAGTTTTAATTGCAAAAAGAATAATAAACAATTAACTGTTGATTAAAATATTTCCAAAATCTTAATTTTTATCAATGTGACATATTACATAATTATTGATAATAGATTTATTGCTGGAGACATATGCGGTTCCGAACTGACAACATCAAAGGGCTGAAAATTAGCTAAAGCTATGAACTAAAACAAATTGATAAGCACCTCTATCGGTGAACCAACATACGGGCCACGGATGTGAGTAATCTGGCTAACGTACAGGACGAATCTTGCTGGTACCTCTTCTCTAATCATTCGGCCAAAATTGGTAGTCCAAAGTTTTTTAGAAAAAAAATTTAATTATCCTCATCCCTTTCGACGAATTATTCCATTAAGGTGTAATTCTAGATAATTAAATAAAAAAGTTAGATAATATCTCAAGTGTTAAAACTGCCTTCTATCAATTTCTAAACACCTTAGAGCACTTCTGGTAACACTATCAGCGGATTTAAGTATTTAAAATTATTTTTATATGGGTAGTCTGCATATACACCATGACAGGAAAAACACCTTGAATTGAAATTCAGCCACATGCACTAGATGATTGGCGAAAAATTCCAACTTAACGTTGAAAAGAGGCTACTTCTCCATAAATCCATTATCAAACCCATCTGGACCTATGGCATCCGACTGTGGAGCTCAGCTGCCAACTTCAACTTGAAAATACTGTAGTGCTTCCAATACAAACTGCTACAGGCAATCTAATAAAAAAAAATTTCTACTTAATTAATTATTCAAAAAATGGACACATTATTTTTACTAATAACCTAAAACAAAGTTATTTATATTGCTGTATGCCTATAGCGAGATCGGTCAGGGGCCTTTTACGCAAGAATATTGGATTTGCCACCATAAAATTTGCTACACGTGTAAATAACTCGATTACAATCCTTAATCTACCTGCTCGTATCCTTGCCTCTTAGCTTTTCACCCCTATATAGGGGTGGTTTTGCATTAAATCGTACTTATTGTCAAATCTATGAGAGACATAAGATAGATACCATAATATGATAAATATACGGAGGGAATTCAGGTGTAAATTTCAGATCCGATTTTGTCAACATTGAAACTACACATGTTTAATCGACATAATTATTACAGTTAATTATTATTAAAAGTTTTAATTCCGAAGGTCGCCGTCAATAATGCCATTTTTAAATTCAGATGTTAGTATTGATTTTTATTAAATTTTTGTTAGTGAAAAACGGCTGTAGAATCTTTATCAAGGTTGGAAGCATGATGTACATCTTTGTTCTGTAATTTGAAGTGTCATACAGAGCGTAGTATTATTTAAGTTCTTTGTTGGGAAGTTGATATGAGCGAGTTTAGTCTCCTTATTCGTTTTTAGAATAGTGTCTTTTACATAATATTAAGGTAATTCGTTTTCAAATAAACACTCTGGGTACATCGGAATATTATGTACATATGTACGTGGTAGATAGTATACATATGTATATTTCTAATACGTAATTATTATATTCTGTGCAGCACAGAAGGAGAAGTTTGGAAAAAATGAAACAATATGCATTAATTAGTGCTTAGGGTAGGTAATATTCCATTATAATTAGTTTTTAATTGAGAATTGTTCAATAAATATTATTCTAAATTGATTAAACCGTAATTAATATCAATATTATTGCATAGAATCGAACACTACAGTATTGAAATTACAATTTCCTATTATGTACAATAGTAGTTCATGCAACGAATGAGAAAAGAAGCAGATTACTGAACTAGTAGACAACATATGTCCAAAAAGACGTAAAAAATTATGTAAAATTTATTTCAGCGACAGACGATCGAGTTAAATTGTTGACTTCAATGAAAGCGTTAATAGAAAATTTTGAACATAATACAGGAGCACAGTAGTTAATAGTTAGTATTGTTTACTATACCGTAGTTGTGGCTTCGATCCTCACCAAAGAAATCAGTTTTTTCTGGCTGGGCTTCTTCATAAGAAATTAAAATGAAAACGCACATAGCAATCGATATTCTTTATTTTTTAATTTAATTTTTACAACATAGGAGATGAAAGACTAAGAGAGAAGCAATAATATCGTGGATGTGAACTAAGAAAGAAGAGGACCGAATTGTACACAAAGAAAAAACGAAGGAAGCATAGAAAAGGTACAAGGGGAAGAAAGATAATGGTTGAATGACAATATGAGCAAAATTGAAGAGGAATGTAAGGGAAATAATACTAGGAAATTTTATCTCGAAGTGAAACAACAAAAAAGAAAGTACAACGTAAGGAAGAGAACAGTAGAAGGAGAGTGACCGTCGATGCGACAACGAAGAAGAAATAAAAGAAGTCTGGAAAAGTCACTTCTAGAAATTGAGCCAAGATGACGAAGGCAACGCCAATAAAGATGCTGAAGTCACCAAAAACTTCAGTGATAGAGTCAACATATAACAAAGTGGAAACAGTAATGAACAGATTGAAAAATGGAAAGGCACCGGGAAGAGACGGGATAAGACGGGAAGAATGCAGGTGAAGAAATACATCAAAGAATATACGAGCCTATACTTGAGTATAAAGAAAGAGATCCGAACGTGTGGAAAACTGGGAGAATAGAACTACAGAGAAATAACCTTAACTACAGCTGACCTACAAGTTTATGTCGACGCTTATATAACAGAGTAAAAATAGAGATTGAAGACAAAGTCGGGGAGTATCAGTATGGGTTCAGGGGGAATAGATCGATCGATATAAATAACCAAATAAGTACACAAACACAACATAGGACTACAATTGCTGTTTATTGATTTTCAGCAGGCGTTTGACTCGGTAAGGTGCGGAAAACTATGTGAAGTCATGCGCGAGTTAGAAATACCAAAAAAAAAACTGAGAAAACTGATATAGTTGACGATAAGGAGATCGAGCGCAATGGTAAAGATTGGGATAAACGAGACAAATGCGTTTACAATCAATGGCGGGGTGAGATAGGGTTACATGCTGTCGACAACTTTGTTTAACCTCGTGATTAGGAGCATAGCAAGAAAATTGGAGAACAAAGCGACAATTATAACGAAATAGTAGAAAATATTGGCATGTACTGATCATATCGTCATTATAGTCAGATCAAAATAGAAGATGATGCAGATTTTTAATGATATAGAAAAATAGGCATTAGAATTGGGAATAAAAATAAGCAAAGGCAAAGAGCATCTTGAGGCAAATCACGAATTGGAAACCGAGTGAGACGAGAAGCAGAGGTAGAATAAGAGCTAAATAGATGGACGAGGTGTTGAGTGATCTGAGAGCTATGGAAGTGACAAAATGGAGAAAGAAATGTAAAAAGAGGGCGGTATGGAGAGAAATAGTAAATGAAACTAAAGACACATACGAAAATCTAGTACAACAAAGACGAGAAAATGAATTGTAAAGACTTCTTTATGAAGTAGGAATACTCCAAATAAATGTAAACATGTTAATATTAATAAATTGAAAATAGTTTTCATTTTAATTTAACTTATTTTAATATATTGAAACGCATTATGTTAATATTTTGAGTTCCAACGCATATTCTCCAACCAAAACTAGTAACGAAACAGGAAAAGAGGCTTCCACAACACGGTTTAGAAAGATTATTTGAAACTATTTCAAAAGAGACACCATAATTATTTTGAGAGACCTCAACGTCCAAGTGGGAAAATAAATTTACATCAAAAGTTGGCAGAAAAGGAGGTGGCAAACAATGGAAATCAAATAGAGTGCGTTTCAGTTAAAAAAAATGTAGATTAAAATTTTATAATTTTATTTGAGGTACCGATGCAAAACAAATCAGTGTATGGTGGTAACAGAAGAGAAACAAAAGAAGCACCAACAATAAAAAACAATAACTAAAATAAGAGATTTATAACATCAAAACTTGATGATGAGTAAATTAAAAGAATCTAATATGAAGACAAAGTAAGAAAAAGTTAAAATACAAAACAGGAATAAAACAGATATCTTAAAAACAAGTGCTGAATATGTTATAGGATACAAAGAAAAGAGAAGACGTACGAAATCGTTTGATGACGAATGTTAAAGAGTAAATGAATTTAAAAGAGAGTCCAGATTTAAAAGGTGACTTATTACGAAAGAATCTGATGACTTTACAAAATTACTAATAAAGAAAATGTAATCAAGCACATAAAGTGTATTATACAAAAAGGCAATTGATATATGAATGTAAAACAATTTTATAAGTTTGAAAAGAAGAAGAAGCTAGATATAGAGGACATAGAGGTTAAGAAATACATATGTAATGCGGAAGGCAAGTTAGAGAAGATAAAGCAAGCATGGATATAACACTTTCAAAAATGACTGCAAAATGAAAGCAGGAACCCCAAGGAATTGAAACACGCTAAGAAAAACAAGAAGGAAAAATACTGTATTATGAAAAAGTGGTAGAAGTAGTAAATTAAATGAAAGAAGGGAAATCGTCAGGTAAAGATGAAATACATATATGCAGAATTAATGAAATCCGGAGAAAAAAAACTGCATGAAAGAACATAATATGAACTGACGAAGTAAGTGAAGATGGAAGAGAGGTTGCCTTGGGGTTAAAAAGAAAGAATAGTAGTGACGCCAAGAGAAAAATAAGACACAAGATATGCGCTAATTATACAGAAATAATTACCTTGCCGAAGAACACCTACAAAACGTTATCCATGACAGTAAATCGAAAATTGAAATAATTTTTCACAATTCACTGAAGGGAGGTCAACTGTAGACACAATATTTGTATTGAAATACATTATAAAAAAAAATATATGAATACCACATCGATGTTCATATACATAACATATGATATTTGATTCAATTTCAAATAATCTATTCTTTCTTTTGGGAAAATCTTGTTAAAGTTCAAGTTAAAAAACATATTCCATAATTTAATTCTTGTAACGCTGAAACTCTAAATACAATCTAACTAATCTTATTCTAAGAGCTATTATAATTTTCTCTCTCCTGGTCAAGATGTTTTTGTCGGTTTCACTGCTGTCAGCTCTTTACTGCATTTATAGTAAGTATTTCCCTTACCTTATTCCCTTGCCATCGTGCCAATCGATTCCGGTCGCCTTTCAAATTTTTCTACTCGAAAAATTTTGCCAAATAGGCAAAATATCGAAATTATACCAACTGCTCAAGACCGAAATGCACGTATCGTATGTGCTATCACTGCAGATAGTAGTCCCGAAGAAGCTTCCTTCATTTCGTCTCATTACTATTATTATCATCATTTCCATCAATTAGTTTAGTAAATTTTCATTTAATGTTATTATGTGAAAGGAAAAGTACTGTGCTTTTGTATTGAAAAATAAACGTGCTTTTGATGTATGATATCCCGTAAGTTGCTGTTATAAAGCAATTTGTAAATGAAAAACGAATCATTCATCAATTTTTTTAATTTAGTATTGCGAACCAATTTATCACTCGGCAAAAATTAAAATAATTAAATGTGAAATGCGAATTCATCCATTTATTTTAATCTTTAAAAGCAAAAACGTAATTAAATTTTTTTTATACAGTATGAAACAATAGTTGTTGTGTAAACATTGTTTGCAGTTTAAATACAAGAAAGTAAAGTTCTGTTGGTTTTATCAAGTTAATAGAGTCGCATTTCCAACTGTGCGTTCAGAAGGGGCTGATTTTATTATACTTTTTCTAACCTTTAAATGTAGTAGGTAATAAAAAAGAAATAGAAAGCGCAAACAGAGAAAAAAGCACCATCTAGAACTATTTATATTTTTTGTAACAACAACGTTTCGCTATAAGACTACATCATCATCAAAGTTTTTGAAATGAAAAGCTTAAAATATTCTATTTTTTCACATTTCATTAAATAATAAAATTTGAGACCTAATTTTAAGTTATAAGATTAATAACTTCTTAACTGCCAAAGCTGTTACATTTTTGATCATAACCACCTCCTTTATGAGGAACGTATTACTTAGCTACTTGGCTTGGAAAGTAGATAACATTACTGAAAGAAACGATAAACTGTTATCTTACTTAGAAAGCGCTACCTTATTCTAATGTATGCTATTTAGTAAAAGCTCTTGCGAATTTAAGCAGACAATAAAAAAAATTGATTTTACTTCTTATTTGATTTTCTTGAGTTATTTGTCGGTTAACCGACTTTTGAATATATTTTAAAGAATACATTAATTATAAAATTGCATTATTGCCCTCGCGCACTTTAAATTTCTGTTTTGTTACATAATTAATAAACTTCCTTCGTACAATACAAATTACAAATGTTTGAAAAGTTGTTTACTTTGCTAGTGCTGGTAATTTTGTGTTGCTTTTATTATGTTCTCATTTTAATTGCATACAAGTAAACATTGTGTTTGGTTAATCCTTTGGGTATGGTGTAATTTACTCTTATGTAGACTTTGATTTGGAAAATGTTGGTTTCAAATTTGTTGTTCGTGAACGTTATTGTTATAACTCTAACTATTTTTTTTTATTAGACAACCCGAAAATTAAATATGAAGAACTTGAAAAAGAAGAGCAACAAGATGGTAAGTCAATCTTAAAATACGGAATAATGTGGAAAACACCCGCGGGATCCTAATAATAAAGTTACACACGATAGAGAAAATTGTAATAAAAGTTTTGAGTGGAAGTTATATTAAACAAATTTAATATGGAAGCTTTTAACATATGCTAAAATTACTTAACTATCCTTTAGTGTTGTAAATTTTCTATAACTCCATTATTATACTCGTAGGACGTGCACGAGAAACATTTAATTACAAGTTCAACTTTTACATGAAATAGGTAAAGACATAAGTTTCTCCTTATTTTATAAACATCTTGATTAACTTATCAGTTTCAAAATACAAGTTATTTGTATTATAAGGAAGCAGTTAAAAGTATCTTTGGTATTTCAAATTTTACAATAATTCGAAATTATACATTTACTCTGCCAGTAACTTTCCTCTACCGGCATAATTAATTTGTCAACTTCTGGAAAGTGCCTTATTAATCAAATTAAGAGGTTACAATAACCAAAATTTAATCATGCAAATATAACGTAAACAGTTAATAGGTTTATAATGCATGATACGAATAAGTTAAAATTGTTATAATTAATTAAGGCGAAGGTGTAATTAAGATACCAGGATAAGTTTAATATACTCATTATGTCGTAGGATATATTCCTCAGACGAGTCATTTCACTTAATAAACAATTAAAATTAAAATCCCATTCGTTTCGAGTTTTTACCGATGCCGTCAAATATTAGAAAGAATTAATATTAAATAAATTTTGCAAATTGACGAAAAAATCATTAATTTAAAACTTCGCTAATAATTTATAAGACAATAATTATTATTATTAACGCAGGGGTCATGAAATTTCATACTGTGGGTAAGTACTTACCATCAAACCAACAAAGAATAATGTTGACACTAAAGAGAGATAAATAACCACCATTTTTATAAAGAAAATGTTTTCCAATAAATTAAATTTTTATTTATTTCGGTTCAATATCACTCTGAACATACCCAACATACCAATATTACTACTTTATCGCCCGTGTTGGAACACAAAATATTATTAAGTCAAAAAACTAAAAATATAAAACGTTTAATTTATTTCGTAATGCTAAAATATACTTTTCCATCATTTTTATAATATAATAATTTCTAATATTTAATTAATAAATTATTTAATATAATTTTATCAACAAAAGTACCTAACAGCTGATAAAATATTTCGTTTTTTTTTGGGTATATTAATTACTCATAATCAAACAGAATACCTCGGGAATTTGACAGATAATTTGTAATTATGTGTGAATAGATTCTATTAAAAAAAAAATTTGTAGAAATACTGAAGCTCCAAATACTGAAAGTTTACCTAGGCACATCC
The DNA here is from genome assembly GCA_036346125.1 of Lycocerus yunnanus. NCBI lineage: Eukaryota > Metazoa > Arthropoda > Insecta > Coleoptera > Cantharidae > Lycocerus > Lycocerus yunnanus. The sequence goes on from JARFIX010000017.1 coordinate 3,765,484, forward strand.
TTGTTTAGTCTGGAAGAAATTCAAATAAAAAAGGCTATTTGGCTGGCTGTAACTGTATAACCGCCGGGCTAGTCACTCCTTAATTAGCCGACTTCTCGAGTTACCGTTTCTCGATAGAGTTGATGAATTTCGTACAAGTTGGCAAATGCTTTAAAAACTTTGTTTAATTTATTTTTTAATATAAAACCCAAAATTGACTATAACAGCAGAAAGTTCGGTAAAGCGTATATTGTGCTTTCGCATCACGTCGACCTTTCGTCTCTCCATTATTTTAGAACACTTGCAACATGTGTTAAATCGATGTCAAAGCTTGTGAATTTGTGCCAACTTTGCCTGAAGATCAGCTGCATTAGTGATAAAGAGATAGCAACTGAGCTGATAATATAAAATTGTATTTCTGCCTATTTGTTTTAAAAAGAAATGTCATGAATTTTATTTAAAAGGCACACTTCGGCAGGCATTTGGAGAAAGTTAAATTTATACTGAAAATGAAAGGATTGAAGATAACTTTTTTGCTAAAAGGACAAAATTGAAAACGGTTTTGCTTTAATTAATAAAACGCTTAATTTAATCGTAAGTAATTTTTTTAATACTTAGTTTTATTTACGTTATTTTGTTATCGGGAAAGCCTCAGACGAAGAGTTTAAAATGAAATTTTTAATTAAAATTTAGTAATTAATTTTATTATATACAAATGGAAAGTAATCGCTAAACGATGACATTTTTTCATTCGGAAAGATTAATATTAAACGGTTAAATTTTAATTATTTGCACCATAACGTTTAATTAAATCAATGTTTTATTTTAAAAAAAAATTTACTCGGTTGAAACAATACTGCAGTATTTAGTTTTTTTTGAACATCTTTAGCTAGTGTAAATATATTTTCCGCAGATGGAATTGGCAGAAATAATACACCATACAAAAAAAAATAATTTAATTTCCAGTTGAAAACTTTCTCTGAAAAAATTAAGGATAAATAAACATAACTATATTTATATAAAGGTGGGTTGAATATAACCGATGTTTTGTGATGACACCTTCAAAGAAGAAATTTCCATTAAATTTGCATTATAAAATCTATTGCATAGGTACGATGTATAGGATGTATTGAGGAAATGTAATACAAAACTTCTATTTTTGGATACAAGCTTTTATTTATACTAAAACAGAAAATCCGATAAGCATTTTATTAAAGGGGAAATTATGGTAGATGCTGAAATGAATAGAAAATTAATGAACCAGGTGTAAAAAAATATTTACTATGGGTATTTGCATTGCAAACATGGTCGATGTTCTTTTCGTTAAAATTTAAAATTAGTATTAACAAATAATATTTCGTTTTATTGTTTATTTAACCTTTTAATTTTAAAAACTTTAACCTAATATTAATTTCAGAGGTTAATAATATATATAATTTTAATAAAAAGTATTTACTTTACTTTAACTTTTAAGATTTATAAATTAAAAAAGTGGAAATAAATATATTTACCAACAAAACAAAATAAATTTCAAGTGACACAGTCATGTAGCCTAAGAATAAGGGTAAATCGTTACGGGAGGCCAGAAAATTGAGTTATCCATTCGTATTATCGAATTCGTGACTTGAAAGAAGCAATCGCTATATTTAAAATAATCTTTTCTAGCGTTTAAAATTCATTATTAACTAAAGAACCGCCACTTAATTTACAAGCTTGTGCTAATATTTAGTCAAGTTTATTTCGAAATTAATAAGAAGCTTTTGTAACAAAGTCTTAGGCAAACTTAAATTGTCATATTGGTTGATGAAAGCTCTAAAAGCTCGCCTTTGCACCGTTCAGTGATCCACAAAAAGCTGATTAAATTTTAAAACTACACACACTAGAATTTTGTAATTTCATTTTTTTTTGTAGGAAAAAACCTTAAATCTTTTATCAATTGCGTGCACAAATTCAATTTAATCAATCAAGGTATACGTCTCTATCTGGATTTTTATTAAATAATATTTTTATTAAACATTTTATTTCAGCAATCGCGCTCAAACTAGTCATTTTTTCCCGACATACTTTATTATTTACAATGAAAATTATAGAATAAGTTGCTATTGTAAATTTCAATTTTTGTGTTATAATAAAACTTGTGGGGAAATTTGAGCACCATCGATATTATGCATAATTATTCTTAGTTTATTATAAAATAACTGAAAGTTATCGTGTATTTGTGCCAAATTTTTTTATTGACGTAACAAAACTATCAGTGGTTAATAAAGTAGTAGGTTTAATCTCCAGTTAAATAAAATTTATAGACATCGTTAAAAATCTAACGAGAAAATTTATTGAAAAATTGTTTTTATTAACCAAAAATAAATAAAAAATTTCTGAATAACCTTATATAGTACAGTTGTTATCTATTGAACAATAAATTTTCCAAGATGTGTCGAAAGAATTGGTTATTGGAAATCTTTGATACCTAACATTTTTGTTACAGTAACGTAAAATATTATAGCTTTATCGTTATTTTCAAAAGAATTTAAAAGTAACGATTTTGTTTTATCAAAATCAACAGGGTTAATTATTTTTTATAAAAACATTTTAAAACTCCAAGTTGTTTAAATTTGAATTAAGCTAATAAACAATTTATTTTTAATCGGAATTAACGGTAGGTATGCACATATGTAAAATTTCATAATATTTAAGAATGATTGATGATCGTAGCAGAAAAAGAGTTTTTCAAACAAATAAAATGTAAATCATATTATAAAATAGATTTACGGTTCATTCACCAATCGATAAGTTTACTCAAAGATAAATTGTTTACGTTTTTTTTTTAGTTGCATGGAAAAACATAATAACAAGAATGTAGTTTTGCGGTTCATTATGATATTAAAAATCTTACGATCAACAATACTAATGAATGTCTTAATTACTGCAACACCAGAGGCTACACTTAAAATTCCATTTCAAACATTTTCGTGAAGGAAATACACAAACTTGGGTAGTTTGTTTCTCTGGAGTCTTTAAATAGCATAATTGTTTATAAGAACTACGCTAGGGTTTCTTCTTAATTACGAGAAAATACTAATTGAGTGTTTAATACTAATTACGTTTTATCGTGTAATACGTACTATTATTTTCATTCGGTTCATAACTAATTAAGATTTCCAATATACTTAATTAATTTTAATTTCACTACTTTTACTTATGCTGTAGATTCCGGTATTAATTTATTTTTCACATCTAAATGATTCTAGTTAAAAGTTTTACAGGAAATATTTTAATAATAAAATTAATTTAGCGTGGAAAGAAAATCCATTAAAAATATATTGGCTAACGATTTATTCTTGCAATATATTTAAAGTTGCCGGCTACTTTATTTATTTAAAAGTTTTTTGAAAACTTTAAAAAGAGAGTTCATAAATCTTTCACGATGGTAGTGTAACGTGGTCTCTGTGTCAAAACTATTCAATTTCGTTATAGCAAATTGATTTCATTCGTTTACAATCAAATAGATTTAAGTGAAACTTTTAACTTCGTGGTGCTTGAGATTTAAGAATTAAGCTATTGAAATAGAAAAAAGCCCTTAAACCGTATAATCCGTAACCAGCTTGAAAGGAATAAATCGTCGTAGGAATTTATATATTTTTTTCGTTTGGTTTGACTTATGATTTCTTAATTATAATTCACAACTAATTTGAAAAGGCCTCAAAATAATTAGTACGATCAGATGAGTGCGTTGAAACAATGTTCTATGCAATAGCACACAAAGAAGACATCATAATAGTCTGCCTGGTGGTGTTGGAAAATTAAAAGTAATTTTCTGCAAAGAAACTGTAATTTACTTTACAATAAAAATTATATAGTAGTAACATAAAACATCATAAGAAATAAAGACTTTTACGATAATATTTTTAGAAGCTCATCGGCATCGCAGATTTTTCTATCCGCGCTGAACACCCTTAAAACTGAAGTAGAGCCAGATACGAAATTTTATGCAATTAGTAATAAATTGCTAACAATGCTGTTAAAAACACCTGTTCAATATTGCCGACTTATTTTATTTCAAATTAATTCGCACAAAACAGTCGATATTAAGTAAAAAATTTAACACTGCCCTTGTTATTAATTTAATATTCGTTTGATACAAGCAAAGTTAATAATAAGTAATTAGGTACCAACACCTATTTAAAGTTATCGTCGAGTAGCATTAGATATTTGGCATGCAATGCCCTATATCCATAATAATGTCACATGATATCCAATCTTTGCTTGTGCTTTGAGATTAAATTTAATTAGATACGATATTAGTATTATTGTTAATCAAATTATTTACCAATTATATAGTTCTAGATATGTAATATAATATAATTTTATTTTATTACGTTATTACGATTTAATCGAATAACATACCAAAACTTATTTCGCATTAAAACTTCGGTAAAAGCTCTCGCGTTTTTCAAAAGTTGGTAGTAGTGAAAATTTATATTACATTCATCATAGAGTTTTTAATTTAATTAAATTGTCTAAATTAATTTCCTTGGTACTGGTTCCAACATTTTAACAACAGACATTCAAGTTTGTTTGGAAGTGAGGATAGAATAAGTTATCTCTAAATTAATAACTAAATTTTGCTTGTTCCAATAATTCAGCATATTAGCAAATTTAATACTAATAGGTACTCCGCTACTGTAATTTATGAAGGTTGCTGTATTTGCGTTGACCCTAAGTAAATTTTTCCAACATGACTTGAAAATTCCACCATCACAACAGCAATTCCTTGTGCATAAAGCACAATATTATATTACGCTCGAGCACTACACGTTTAGGATAAACCTAAGCCCTCTCCTTGTTAAGTATCATAGTTGAAAATTCATGGAACGTCTTGAAGTGGATTATCATCTTTAGATGGTTTCCAGTTTGTTTCATATAAATTCCTATTATTGCCCTATTGAACCTAATCAGATCATAATAATTTATTGGCTACCGTGCAATATTATAAGCTGCTTTCCATTGCTTCGTAGTTTTTAAACTGCCGAATTTAATAATAATAATTATTGACTAAATCAGGATTTTGGACGTAACGATTTTAGATTAGTGCTTGTGTAATATGGAAATTTAAATCATAAGGCAGCCGATAATGCGTCCACTTTACAATCTGTAAGCTGTTATAATAATTTACATAATGTCTGCTCAATATAATAATTTTTTCCCAACGATACTTGAACTAAAGCTATATTCGAGTAGGGTCTTGAGATTTAGAAAACGAAAAAAATATGAATACATTACGTAAGTTAAACAAACAAAATAAATTTTTATATTTAATTAAATGACAAAATACAATTTTAAACAAAAAGTAGTTTATATGTTAATGTATGACGATTTTATCTTTAACAACGTTGATGTATGGACTAACGTAGCAGTTGTATGTAAGAAACGAAATAGCTTGCATTTGAGTGATAAGGATATTCAGGTCAAAATGTTACATACATAATAAAACAACTCTTATTATTTACTAGGTATTCACTGTGTGCAGTTACGTGCAAGTGTCAGTTTCAACAAACCGAAGAAAATCTTTAAAAAACCGATCGAAGAGACTAGTCGAGGTTCACTGGTCGCTTTTTAATTGCCAATATTTTACTAAATCTATTGCAGTAAAGCTGTAGCATTCATTCTGTCTGTCTGTACCTGCGTAAACTAACCTCCATTAAAATGTGCAATGGACTTACCGACCGTAACTTTATTGCACAAAAACACTCGAAGCTCTTTACCCTTCAAACGGAAATTTTTGTAATAGTACTAAAAAGCATAGGTGGTACTTAAGGAGCTACTTAATCCTTAAAAAAAGCGTTACGTCTTTACCGTTATGTCGTTATGTCGTAGGAATAGCAGAATTGCAAAATATTAATATGGACCATAGGCACAAAAATATGACCTTTAAATTTTTTTTAACTTTTAATTAACTTTTAAGCAATTAATTTAACGTCAATTTTAAAAATAGATTAGCCACTTAATTATGCGGTTACTGAATAAATGACGAAGCTTTTTGAGTGACATTAAAATTCAAGGCTTGGTCTTTTGAGTTACACTTTTTTACCATTAGACGTTCAGTTCGGAGGCATTATTAATATTTATACCTAATTATGATGCTATACATAATTTTGAAATGAAAATTAAGTAAGGTTCGTTTTGATAATTGCTAAAGTAAATCCACATCAGCATGTCGATGTTCGCAGGAAAGCCCAGCTAAGAAATTTAATTGAACTCGGAATTTTCAACCAACCCACTGCAAGATTATACTTGGACAAAAATTGCTATAATAACGGCGAATGCAAAAAATCTGCCGACGAAGAAAATTATTGTATAATGTATGGATATATCTGATGAATAATAAATAATTATTACGATGAGAAAATGCGTTACACGAAACGGATACTTGATTGAACTAATTAAATAAAATGTAAACAATTGCTCCAATGGTTGAGGTAGTCACGTGTAAAGTACTTTAGTAAAAAATTAATTACAACTTTCTCAAATACGGGCGCACGCAATGGAAAAGCAAAACTTCATCATTCGAGAAAATTTCTTTTGCAATACCTACTTTCCTTTTAGTTAATCGTGAGTACAATGATTTAAATGTGTACAGTTAGTACTTAATTAATATTATTTTATGAAAATTTTAATTACTTCAAAGACATAGAACAATTAAAATACCAGTCCTCTTGCTGAAATTTATCTCAATCGTATCAGAAATTTAATTATTCGTAGCACGCAAATCCATTTGCAATAGAAAGGTTAAGTCTAATTAAAACGTTGGGAAATTTAATCTTGGAGTATAACGAAAATAAATAAACGAAATAATTATTTTTGTTTATTTAAAATTGTGTGCTTTAGTAATATTTGTATGTTTGAATTTAACAATTAATTACACGAAAAGTTTCAATTGGCGAGAAAATTTGGAAGAACCTTGCCGGTGGATTAACGCAAGCAAAAGTCATTATCCTTGTTTTTTAAATTTAAAAATTTCTCTTCCGGAGAAAAATTTTGTTAGTTTATTATAGGCTGATTATTCCCGGTTCAATTAAAAACTTTACCATTTATGCCATATCTGTCGAGCGTATACTGATTGGTTTTGTTTAATCAGGTTCTTTGAATGATCAAACTTGGTAAAGAAAAGTAATTTACATTTGTAGGTAATGCCATCAAATTTCACCATTTTCATTATTGCAAGAAAAGTTTTTATCGCTAATGAAAAAATAAATAATGGGATCGATACATTTAATTTGATTTGTCACGCATAATTAAATAATTTTATAAGGATTACCCAATTAAAAGCCATACCTTGAAAATATTGATTTGCATTATCATTCATTTTGTGTTGACTTGACAGATTACAGCTAAATTTACGTTTGTTTCATAGAAGGTCTTCTATTCATCAATATCATCTTCTTTGAAAAGTTCAGCCGGATACAATTTTCATTGTATGTGTTATATTAATAATCTGGATAAGCAGATTTATACTACATGTATCTTTTTACCTTGATGTTCATAGCAGCTAGGTTTTTCTCTAAACAAAATTCTTGAACAAAGGCTAAAACTTTCAAGTTTCAAAAGTATTTTTCATTCTTGTTAAAAATTTACTGAAAATGCTTTGTTTAAATGGGTCAACTTTGGATACTTAAATCTTCATCTAATAGATAAAATCAAAATTAATAATTTTTAAAGACGAAATTAAAGGAAAGGAAACGACAGTGTATTGAAAAAGGATTATCGATTATAGTGTAATACAAAAAATTATTAAATTTCACTTCATCCACTGTCAGTAAAATCATCAGATAAAAGAAACTTTAATATCCTGTTAAATTTTTTAAAAGTATTTCTCAATCACGTCGAAGAAAACTCTATTCGAATTCAAAATTGTTTCAAATCCTTGCCTTATTTCGATATAGGAAAACAGATGGGTTACATAATTTTAATAAAACTTTTTTTTTCTGTATTTGATGAAAGTTCAAAAGAAAACAAATTTATCTAAAAGGAATAGTTTTCTTTCAATTTGTTTACCAACAGAAACGTTTGACCATCGTCAAATGATGTTTATAATTTAAAGTTATTTGGTTATTGCAACACTTATGTAGTACATTTTTTTATTATACATGCATTTTCTGAAAAATAAAAATATTCTGAAAACGAATCCATTTTTCATATTGGTTATCGTTGATAACCTCTCGAGAAATACAGACGTCTCTATTATTCTCTGATTGATAGCTTTTAAAATATACTTTCAAACTAGATTTTGAAGAAGGATTTATTAAACATTTAACAAAAGTTTGTTTTTTAAAAAAACGACAGTTTTAAACATTTGGATAAAAGTTGAATATATGTCTACAGAAAAGCTTCAAGTTGTATTTTGTATACGCTAAATTATCTTTTAAGTGAATTCATCTATTGACGTTCAACTTTACACTAAACTAATTTTATCACATTGAAGAGTTTTCAAAAATAGGTGATCCGAAGCACACAAATTCTGAATTGATTATATCACATTTATGTTTTTATATTAAATTTTATCGCAGTTTAAAAATGTTTAAAGGTTGGGTTTTCTATTCTGGGTGGAACTAAAATAGATATACAGTAGTTCTAATCCGAGATATTACATTTTTACAGCCAAAAAATCTCAGTTTTTCTTTAATTTCTTTCTTGTAGTATATGCAGGACTTTTTTACTAAAAATTTAATAGCCAAAATTATACAAATAAATTTTTAACAGTTTCAATGTTCTTTCTTAGCTAATTTCATTTTAATTTTGTCATGGTGAAACTAGCTAGATACTTTTGCAATTTCGGTTAGTTGATAACGCTAAAACCACTGCTGCACTTTCTTTATTGCAGCGATGTTAACATGGCTCGCGTTTGTGTAACATTTTAAGTTCACACATTCTGTCTGTATATGAAAAAGTTTACAATCGTAGTAAAACTTTTAATTTGCGTTGTTGTATTTTCAGTCTTAAATTGAGATTTAAATAAACGATCTGATATTAAATTAAACGAATGGAGATTGCATCTGTGACAGGAAACATTTTGAAAATTGATAGTAACTGCAAAAGACAAATAAAAAAGAAGAGAAACATTTAAAAAATAGCACCCGGCGTTATATTTCCTTTAACTGAACGGAAAATATTCAATTAACTCCCAATGGACATGTTGTTTATTCGCGACAAGACTAATTTAGTCGCCGAATTGGTTACACTTGCAATCGTTTTGTTCTATTATTTTTCGTGTAGAGGCAATTAAGCTGGTTTAGTTTAAAAGTGGCGAAACACATCGCATTTCGTCGATTTTATCAATCGCACACTATAAAACCTGTCAGAATATTAAAATATAAAATTCAGTCGAATATATTGAAAAATATGAAAGTTTCAGCAGGTATTTGAAATTGTGTTGTGCATGAAAAGCATGACTAATATACACACTACTTGTCTGAAATACGATTTGGATGCTCGTGCTCTTTCCTGTCGACAACAATTTTACCTTTATGTTGCTTATTTACTTTTCACTTTTGAATAATATTGAGTAATAACAACTCATGTAGACGCCAACTTTGACATTATCATTATATTATTTATGGCGAAGTCATCTTGATGTAACGACATTTGATATAACGACATTGGATATTGATGGCCTGTCAAGATTTAGAAGATATCTGATTTCGTCTAAAGAGAATCTGCTTTTTTGTACAATGAATATTTCATTTCCTTGCTTAATGCATACTAAAAGCTAAGCGATAGATGATTATTGATCACGGTTTTAGAAGTGTGAATTATTTGATAATGGGACAAGGGTTTTGCATGTCGATGAAAATATGTCACGATAGGAAGTGCTTATCTCAAACTCAGATTTAAACATCGATTCTAATTACGACACTACATAGACTAATGTAAACGTCAACCGAAGATTATCCATAAATCACTATATTATTAATTTCAAGTTTATAAAACGAAATCAATCATCATCTTTAAGCGTTTTGCATTCATCAAATAAAAATTAATAAAACTGTTTTTTGATTAATTGCGCTTTACTTGTAAAACGTCTTGTAAAGCAGTAAAAATGGGAAATTACAAAAATATTAATAATGAATAATTTATAAATAAAATGGGTTTTACTTTTGAGAAGAGTAAATCTCTTTAAATCAATAACGCCGTCTCCAACTTGCAATCCTTTAAATTCTAAACCCTGTAATTACAAAATAATTCTACAGCCTCTTAACACTTAATCCTAGAATTAAAATTTGTATTTAAGGTATTTCGAAACACCGAATTAAGTATAGTCGAATGCCTAAACGAACAACTATCGCAAGAGCTTTACTTTAAATTCATCTAATTGATACAATTTTTATCCTGTGAATTTTTGGCATTCCGGTGAATTGCTGTTAAACATGTTGCGGTAAACTGTACCACTAAAACAAGATTTATCGCCTAAGCCAGTCGTGTCTCTTCCTAGTCGTGCTAATTTTCTTAATAATTCACCAAACTCAATCCAAATAAAAAATTTTCTACACCAACAGAAACAAATCGGATAATAATAATTATTACATTTTTCCTTGCTTGAGAATCTTATTATTATTAATAATAATGGACCACATTAGGTTTATAATAAAGAAACATCGATGAACCTAAATTAAAAAAAGCGTGCTTATTAATTTTCCTTAATTGGCTGGTTTCCCAATAATTGAGCTAATTGAAAATTTGGTGATATTTTCAATTTTAAGAAATGATCAAAGAGTAACAAATTACTTATTTCAAATTGGCTGCATTATATTATCAAAACAACATTTTTGATTTATTTTCCACGTCGTTAAATACTCCTCACTCTTTTTCACTTAATTAAACAAGAACGTTTTCTTGCTTTAAAATTAGCAAAAGCGTTGTCGATGTAATTAAAATAAAAACCGCTTTACTTGTGTTACAAAAAGTTAGCTTGCAACCAAAAATAAGATATTATTTTCCTCGTACACAAAGAAATTTCTATACGTGTTTTGAATTTGATATGGCAAGAAATTTATTATTTATTAATGTATAAAAGAAAAAGAAAATTCTCGTGTTATTATTTCAGTAATTGTTATTTCTTCTTATATTCGATTAATTTAACAAGTGTTTACGTGAAGGTTCGGCTTTTAGTAAAATTAAAAGAACATCATCTATTCGTTTTACCGTACAGAAATATCAAAATCAATTTATAGGTAATGCATAACATTTCGAATTGTTAAATATTATATTACCTACGGGGAATAATGCTCAAAAAAATTGTTTAACTTGAGGGAGTTGAATTGTAGCATTGCAAATTAATGGATGAAGGATGATGTGCATTTTTTTACCAGGACGTTACATTAAACTTGTTTATTACGAATAATTCTGTCACGATATATTAACAACACAATTATAAATAGTATATTTATTTAAAGAATTTAAAGAAAAAAAATTTTTTTGAGTTGCATTAATAAACGGAAAATATACCGAGCAAATATTTAAGTTTACGAAATAATTTCAAATAGCTTGCAAGTTTTTGTTTCAATTTTTTAAAAATATAAAGTTTAAATTACAAATTAATTTAATTAAATTAAGTAAAACCTACGTAGTAAGAATATAACTTTCAAAACTTCTTGAAAAACTTGAACGTAAGTTTTGTTTTATTAAAATTGCAAGCATCAACAAGAAGCATCAATTCCTGCAAGAAATTACACGTTCTGAATTTTAATTTGCTACCTAATATCAGAAAAGTTATCGAATTCTTTTTACCAAAGTCTTCAATGATTTAATTATAAAGTGTGAACGATTGTTTTTTATTGAAAAAGTTTTACGGAAGCATCAACCATGCTAATTTTATCATAATTCAACCGGATTTTTATTATATCATTTAATTTTAAAATTATTATAAATAAGGGAAAAATTTAAGGAAAAACGATTTTTTGAAACGGCCTACGATCGTAATATTACAATTTTTATGCATTAGGAACTTTTAAAAAGGAAATCGTGATGATATGGAATCTGTGTTGAAGTGAAGTACCCATTTATGATTCCGAATTTTTTAGGTGCTAAATTGTTATATTTTAAAGTTTCAATTATTCAATAAAAGGAATAGCAAATGAAAAACTGTAATATTTATTTGAACATAATAAGTACACACATTTTGAATTCCCACGAATTCTCGAATCTAACTATATAAAAATAATAAAATTTAAAAGTCTATAGCCCAAGGTGGTTAAAAATTTAAATAAAAGTACTTTCCAGTGTCAGCTTCATTTTGGGTATTTCTGAGTGCTGCGATTTTCATTTTTAATGCTGTAGAATTTTTTTTGCGGATATAGCCTTTCAAATTTTTGACATTAATAAGCGATTCCCAATAAATGAAAAATATAGAAGTGAAATCAGAACTGAGCTATTCTATCAGAGTTTTTGAAATGCGAATCTAAAAAGTAAACGAGAGATTAAATCATCGTTTTCAACGCTGCATAAATAGGAAAAATATACCAAAGCAATGAAGAACGTTAATTATAACAACAATCTTCAAAAAAAGGTGCAGGCCAAATTTAGGAAATGATGGAGGAATTGCTGTAATCTCTGCTGTAGGAGGACTGCTTAATATCTGCTTATCTCTGCTGAGATAAAGTCGTAGAAATGATCTTAGAATTATGTGACAAATGGGAGGATCTTCTCATCTTTGTCTCAGGTTTCACTCATCCCTTTATCAAGTCAAGACTTGATCGGTCCTACGGTCAAGTTATCTCAAGATTTGGATTTCAAAAGCTAAAATGCACAAAATTACTCATTGATCAAAGCAAATTAACCTATTACCAGTAATTCTTCTTTATTATACTGCAGCTATTATTTCCAGCATTATCCGGGATTAAATTTGACTTCCAACTGATTGATAATCATAACTGCCATTTTAACACTTTTACACATTAAACTGCAAGGAAGTGATAAACAATTTTCCTCCATAACCATCTCCAAAATTGCTAAAACTTAAACCGAATCAAACAAACTACTTAACAATTTAGAAATTATTTCACCATAAATTGAATTTCATGACGATTTCCACAAAAAACTAAAGATACAAAACGGTTTCATATCAGAATCGCTTCCATGTCCACATTGGCGCCTTACCACGTTTTGTAAGTGTGACAATTGCATACCTGTTGTAGTCACATTGCTTTCAAATTGAGAAAGAAGCGAACAATTGAGTCACCACAAATTTTATTTTTGTGCAGCCCTGCATGTGTACTCATTTTCTATTAGATTTAAACAACGAATGTTTGACATAAAAATATAAGCAGGGAATACATCTAGGCTAATGGCTTTAAATTTATCAAAATAATAAAATAATGAGGCTAGGTAACAACTATTAAAAATTTAAAAGTATATAAATTACAATAAAATAAAAAATCACAAAAAAAGTTAAATATTTGTGCACTTTCCTGCTCTCATTGTAAATACTCTGAATATCACTGGTTCAAGCATAAAACGTAACATCTTTATTTGGAAAACTTTTAGAGAGCTTATTAGGAGAGAAGAAGTAATAATCGACATAAATAATATAATATTTTGAGCGGATCTTATTATACTAACCTAGATTAATATATTTAAAAAAGAACAATTTCTTGCCCTTATTAAATATTCATTGTACGTTTGCCGTCCTTTAAATGATCGTTCAAGATATCAAGCAGCACGACGTTTTATTGGCAAATTACTTGATTGTCGGAAAGATATCATTTCCAATATGAAAAACAATCCATAAAAATTACTTAAATTATTTTATTTCGCTCTTAATTGTAATAGTAGTTTACGCAATGAATGGAAGGGAGCGACAGCATGGAAAAGTCCTCATTAGCACTTTCTCTTCTGAAGTCTGATGACTCTCTCCTTTCAACCACTAAAATCCAACCAAAGCACATAAATCATCAATCACAACAGCAAATAATTTATCATTACAATAACATCGATGGCTATAGCACACTCATTGTTGCAATTTGGTTGAAGGAAAAATTTTTTCAAAATATTATTGCTGTGAAAATGTATTGACGAGTTGAGATTTTCCATAACAAAATCTTAAAGTTGGGTTAGGTAAAACATACTACCACTAGTACGCCGCATTTTGTGCCATATAACCAAGATCAAGGATTGCAATTGAACAGAATCACAAGACGCTAATTGTATTGTTAAAAAGTTAACACTCAACATTTTTTGACATCAAACAAACCGTGAACTTTTTTAAATATTTTTTCTAGTTTATTAATAATTTTTCATAAATTTACACATCAGATATAATCGAATAGTGGAAACTAAATAAGAAATGAAACTACCACGAAGAAATTAAACTCAAAATTTTGTTTAAAAATATATTTGTTTTACTAATAATTAATTATGCTCTATTAAAATTAATATTTTTTAATTTCTAAAAAATTAAATTTACAATATAGTACATAGGTAATATGATAACAACATAATTTTTTGTGAAATTTAAATATTAATTTAGTTTTGAAATTACATAACTACCCCATTGTCGCAAGTTATACTAATTAGATTTTGTCATTCCTGTCGTTGATTTAATTAATATCGAGAACAAAACGCCAGACCCTTGACTAGAATAATCAGCAAACACAATTTAGTTAAGTAATTATTTGGCTATCACTCGCATTGCAGATATAAATGTACATAAGCAGATTCAGTCAATAAATTTATTAAATCGTTCACATAACGCTAAGTTCCTTATAAAACTAAAATACTAAACTTAATTTTGTTGAGTACAAATGATTGATAAGACATTTTGCCTATACACTAACTTTTATATACAATTGTAATATTTTAATATAATTTAGAAAAAATATATGCGTGTATATAAAAAAAATTGTTTTATTCAAATCTAATAGGCATTGGTTAGAAGTTCTTCTTTTTGATTGTTAAACGAAATGCGGATATCGTCAAAGTTGTCTGCGTCGGTAAATTCCTCGTCGTAATTGGGGGTACGTTTTAAGGTCTGTTGGAAACAAGATTGAAACCTTTTATTAAAACAATACAAAATAGTTAAATTAACTACCGAACTACTAAACATTAGGCAAGCCGCTATGGTTCCAATAAAGGGATGATAAAAACTGCTATATTCCGTTATAATTACAATCAAGAAGCACAGCAAATAGCTACATGCAAAACCGGTTACCAAATTCAACATGAAGCAATTTTTAATAGGCCTTTTTCGCAATTTTTGGATAAATCTAATAATTTGAAAGAGCAAAACCAGTGTCATAGTTCCCAAAACAGAAATACCAACATAAAACATTTTATAATAAAGAGAAACCATATCAATTACGCACGATAAACACGTAACGAAAATAAAATAAAAGTAATCAACCATAAACCTTTCAAAATTTTAATTTGATGCGGCCTGTACTTTTCGGCGATCTTTTCAAAAAACTCGCCCAAAAACCAATCGAGACTGATACAAATTACAAAAAGAATTTCTGTCAAATGAAAAGTAGAACCTGCTTCGTACAACATACACATCATTGCTTCGGGAAGATCAACCCACATTATTGTAGAAATAATTCTATAACCACTAGGCGCTAGCAACAAAAAGCACAAATTCACTATCGCCCAATTTGCAATAAAAATATGTTTTGTAGACTGTAAGCGTTTGTAACGATAAATTGTGTGAATAATAGCAATATTGGCTAATATTCCGATAAATGCGAATATTACAAAAGCTATTTCTGACCATAGGTAGCTATAGGATTCTTGTACTGGCGCTTCTCCTTCGAACGTCGTACCACTTATATTTGAAATGCTTTCTTCTGCCGTCGACATTTCTGTTTGTTTCGATGTTCTGCGAAAAGAAATTTAATTAAGTAAAAATTTGTAGTGTTTTGCAAACTTTCTTAGAGTTGTCTACTACTACAACTCTCGAGTTTCTCACAAAAATAAGAATTTAAATTTTTTTTTTTTTTAATTCAAAGTTCAATAAGCCCACAACAGCCTTTTAATTTATTTCAAAGTTATAATTCATAAGATGAAGGTGGAATTTATAAAAGTTTTAAAGAATTTTATATAAAATGTCAGAAAAATGCAAGGCATAAACTTATAAAAGCATTTTAGTAACCAAAAAACTTTCACATCTTGCTGCCAAAAATGTAAAGAATTTTAAGTTGTAACAAAACGCTTTTGTTAGTATTTAAATTCACATTATTTATTATAAAATTTAGAAAAATTCCGAAAGTCGCAAACGTTATCATTTTGAATTATCAAAACAATTTCAGAAAATTTATATTTTGTAACTGAAATAATTAAATAATGTTTAATTTACATATCTGTTTATCCGCCCATTATTCTATTACAAAATTAATAAATTGCTGTAATGCAGATTATATTTAATTAAAATTCTTCGCGTCATTTAGCGACATTGCTAATCACAAAGCACCAGTGGCGTACTTTAACGTAAATTTACTCTCTGGAGAATTAAACTAAATTACCTAATTTTAAAAAAATAAACAAAACTTCGTTTAAGTTGCCTTTGAAAGATTAATAATATGTATAAAATTGAACAAAAAAGGCACTAGCATGTGATAAAATAAATTACATCACGAAGAAAACTACTATTTCTTTAAATTATACAATATTAAAAAATAACCCCTAAAAAGTTCCTATTCAATATAATTATACAAAACAATGTTAATTAATTACCTTTTTTAGATTAATTATTCATTTAAAGCACACTGTTAAAATCCAACACCGTTGGCTGCAATGATCAATTTGTTTGAAACAAATTTTGAATAATAAATATGAGAATAGTATAAATACGCCCAATTTATATACGCACTCACAATATTTTAGCACGTGGTACCGTATCTCACACAAAGAGCAATAGTTTGAATCTTCTCAATTTTTAATTTTTATTACTACACTTGAATGTGTAGGTACAATTTGAAGAATTGACGTAAATAGCTTCATCCGTCCTTTGCAATTTCTGTTTACAAATTACCTACTATTAATTGATAAATGTATCAACGTCTTAAAAATTGCTTAGTCACTATTCCTTTCTTGAAATTCTGAACTTCTTGAGTAAACAGAGATAAAGCACAAATTAAACAAGAATAATTGTGATAAAGTTAATTGCAAATTAATGCAAAAGATTTGCAAACGCAGTCATATGTACATAAAAATGGGGTAGCTACCTCGGTTCACCCTTAATCATTTTTTAAAACTTATTCATCAGCTTAATGTCTTTTTTTCCGAATCTAACAGATTTTGGAGCAATAACCCCACAAAATTGAAACACATCCTCTATGGAATAAATAGAGTCACCGGATTCACAAGGAATTGTTGGGCACAACAATATTTTATTGAATATTGAACTAAAATAAAACTCGATACCTTTGGGAATCGAACTAAAGACTTGGAACCTATGGTTTCAGCCGAATGACAATACGTTATGATATTTACTACTTTTATTTGCAATAATAATAATATATTCTATTGCATTACGGTTATGTACTCGTCCTTTCTGTCATCTTCTCCTTTGCTTTTAATAAATTTTTATTTTTTCATATTATTTTTTATTAATTTGTACCTATCTCATAATATTTTATCAAAGCTTCATTTCTGTATTGCGAAATCTCAAAGGCAAACCGATCTCTAAATTTCATTTCAAAATTGTGTTGTTTACGACATTTATATTGCGAAAGAAATGTCTACAATGAGAAGACTTATAATATGGAAGCTTTTGTATCAATAAATAAATATAATTTTAAAGAGGAAAGCATTCGTTTTTAAAATGAGACAGAAATGGTTCAACGAAATGGAGGACAAGCAAAAAATACTTAAAATGAAATGTTTTATGGTTTAAAAAAAAGTTAACCAAAATAAGCAATTCTATTCTAATATGTTTGGTTTACGTGGTTAAACAAAGCTCCATTAATTGCCATCATAAGAAAACGGAAACCCGCACCAACTGTAAAATTCCATTTCAACATGGAAATTAAAATTTTTTTAAATTAGCTTTTTCAATTAATTAAAAAGTTTAGAATGTTTATCAAAGTTGTAAAATATTTTATAATTGCCTAAATACATCAATAAAAATGGTATAAATCATTAAAAAAAGCTTAAGAAATATCAAATTACAAGTCATCAATATAATTAATCGCATTGTTCATATCGAATAAACAGATCACTGTATAAAAAAAATTTTCGAAAAGCATTGGGTTATTAATTTCAAGCATTACAATTTTTGTGAATTTAGTATTCCTAGAAAAAATTATTATTTTCTTTTTGCATGATCAGATGGACATTTTAATAGGGTGTTTTTAGGACAGTAAGTTATGTTTACCGCCCTAGGGCGGTTATATTCATAACGTAACTAGAAAAATTTTATTAACTAAAAATACATAAAATTACATTATAACTCAAAAAAAACTATATCAATTAGCATATTAAAATTTCTGATATTGATAAAAAACTGTGGCAGGCCAATAAATGACAGTAAATCTTCAGATAAGAATCTCGCCTACGTCTCTAGATTTGTTAGCTGCAGTTACCGCTTGAATGCTTAAAACTGCATTTTCTCGTTTGTTGAATAAAATCATTTTTTAAATCTTTTTTTTATTTATTTTACTTTCTCTTTTGTTTTTACAATAATTTTTACATACATTTTAAACGAATACAAGAACTTAAAATACTGAAATTATTATGTATCTAATTAATAATTAAAAATAAAATTATATGATAAAGAGATCCTTTATTATTTTTAACTAACTAGCTTCGTGCACTTTTTGGTGCACATTTGCAAGGCGAGACTACCATTACAAAAAGAAAAATTATAAGTAATTTAGCTATACGATTACAAATAACAATTTAAATTAAAAAAAAATGAATCGATTTTGAATATCCTATCACAATGCATATCCAAAGCCAATCAGAAGCCACAGTAGGAACCCGTATCCCCTGATAACCCATTGTCTGTATTATGCTAACATGCCCGTTGGAAGCCGATTTATCTTAAATCGGGATTCTATTTTCATTTGTGTTCTCGTTCGTTTCTTCGTTTTCTTCTACCAATGCTTCATCGTATCTTTGATTTGGTTTCCGACGGATTTGATTTATGCATGCTTGAAAATCTTTGTTAAAGCAATATAATATCACTAAATTAACTATGGAACTTGAAAATATAGCACAATTTACTAAAATTAATATAATCCCAGTGTAATGGTAATTATTCGAAAATATTATCGCACATATCGCAGTAGTCAATATTTCTACATACGTAGTGACCAATATTAACGACGTACTAGCGTTTCTTCCTGTTATGTTTTTTTTTATTTTTTTTATAATTTGAACAATTACTACAAATACAAAAGAAACAAAAACATACAAAAAGACGGTGTCAATTATAAGATATGAACTATTCAAACAATAACCAAGTGCTATAAAGTTATTCAAAATTATAATAAACCAAGTAATTCCAATTACCCATTTATAATAAAGTCTATACGTTCTGTATAGATTATAAAAATATTCGCTTAAACACCAATCGGCAAGCAATCCACTAACGAAAATTAATACAGCAATGTGCATAATGATTCCAACTTGCTCCAGCATGCAATTAAATGTAGTAGCGAGTGGAATCGAATCAATTATCGAAATTAATCTGTAGGCGCTAGGTGTACTCACTAAAGAGCATAAATCCGCAATAGCCCAATTTGCTATAAAAATATTTGAAATTGTACGTATTTGTTTGAAATGAAAAATAGCATAAATTAAAATCACATCTGTACAAATTCCTATTCCACAAAATATGCTGAAAATTATTTCTCGTGCCAGGGAATTTTTAGGATTAACCGACATTACTTCATCAAAATTGCTCATATTTGTTAGCAATTCGTAATCCATTGCGAATGAATATGGATACTAAAAATAAAAAGAAAATTACAATTTGAACGTAACCTGACAGTTCTTTACCTTTTACGATGAATGTAACAAAACATATGTTTTAATAATGTAACATAAATTATTTACAATTTAAAAAAATAGGCAACTTTTTAAAACTAATTAATATATTAAGTAATTTTGGCACATCTTTCCGCATAAAGTAATAGAGATATGAAAGAACTTACTGCGTGTCAAGAGATCTCAAACACTAACCTTTCTTTAATAAATAATTTTGAAGTTTGCTATTATATAATTAAACAACTCTAGCCAATCAAAAGCAATTACTTTGTTTAGGCACAGAAATTTTTGTTGCCCATATTATGCCGCTACCTACTGCGTATGTTTGGAACTTTAACACAGTAAACTTATAGATTCAACTAATTTTTTTACAGATTTTCAGTTATAGTAAATTTTGGTGAATATCCTTAATGATTGTGCGCGACGACGTAACTGGTCAAGTAATCAAAATACCTACTGAAAACATTAGTTTAATGTTTGACAGTTTCATCATTAATGACCAATATTACTTCACCTGGATGTGTCTTCCAGATATGGATAGCATTCAAATGAAGTTACATCAAAAGAACAAAAATATTAATTTATTGGTTAGATGCGTAACTTACAGATATCTTGAATATATCTCTATTAGCATTTTTGCGAAAACCTTGCTGAAATAATGAATTATCAAATTAATTAGAATTAATTAAAAACAAAGCTACATATAAAATAAACAATCCTCTACAGATAGATTCTTTATTATTTCTAACCAACTAGTTACGTGAACTTTTCGGTGCACATCTTCAAGTTTAGACTATTATTCCAAGAAGTAAAATTATAATTATTGTAGCTGTACGATTATAATAACAATTTAAACAAAAGAAAATTAATCGGTTGTAATCTATCTATCATAAATATATATTTCTCTCACAATGCATATCCAAACCTAAACATAAAGACCGGCTTTTAAGATAGTCAAAGGATAGCTTCAATCGTGCCTTCGTAATAATCTTTGGATATACATTATGAGAGAAATCCTCTTTAGCTCGGCATTCTATTTTCATTTGTGTTCTCTTTCGTTTCTTCGTTTTCTTCTACCAATGCCACATCGTAATTTGGCTTCTTACAAGCTTGATTTATGCATGCTTGAAAGTCTTTGTCAAAGTTGTACAATATCGCTAAATTAACTATAGAATTTGAAAATGCAGCACAATTTACTAAAATTGATAAAATCGTATTATGAAAAATATCAACCGAAAATAATATACAACATATCACAACACTCATTATTCCAACATACGAAGTGGCCAATGTTAACGTCATACTGGTACTTCTTACTGTTATTTTTTTAATTTTTCGTGCAATATTTATTATTTGAATGCTTACTACAATCAGAAAAAGAAAACAAAAAATATCAATAAACATTGAGCCAACTAAAAGAAATGAACTATCCAAACAATAACCAATTGCTACAAAATTAGTTAAAATTATAACGATCCAAGTAATTACAATTACCCATTTATAATAAAGTTTATATGTCTTGTACAGGTTATAAAAGAATTCGCTTAAACACCAATCAACAAGCAATACGATAACAAAAACTAATACAGCAATGTGCATAATGGTTCCAACTTGCAATAATATGCAATGAAATGTAGTAGAAAGTGAAACCAATTCAATTACAGAAATTAATCTGTAAGCGTAAGGTGTACTCACTAACGAACATAAATCCGCAATTGCCCAATTTGCAATCAAAATATTTGTGATTGTACGAATTTGTTTGAAATGAAAAATTGCATAAATTAAAATCACATCTGCACAAATTGCTATTACACAAAATATGCTGAAGATTATTTGTCGTGGCAGGAAATGTCTAGGATTATCCGATATTACTTCTTCATCAACATTGCTCATATTTGTTAGCAATTCGTAATCCATTACAAATGAATCTGAATACTAAAAATAAATTAAAAATTACAAATTGAACGTAATCAAATAATAAGAGTTCTGTACCTTTTATTGATGAATGTGGTTTGGAAAGCAGAAGACAGGTTTTCAATTAATTGTATAATATAAATTAATAAAAAAAGGAAACTGTTCAAACCAAACAATATAAGTAAATTTTGTACAAAATATGAAAGAACTTACTGCGTGTCAAGAGATTTCAAACACTAACCGTTATTTAATGAAATAATTTTCAAGTTCGCTATTAAACTACTCTAGCCAATCAAAAGCAATTACTTTGTTTAGACAAATAAATTTTTGGGACCTATGTTATATACCCACCTACTACACATGCTTGTATGATTGGAACTTCAGTGCAGCAAACTTATATAGATTCAGCAAATTTTTTACAAGAATATGTACTTTTATAATAAATTTTGATGATTACCAATGTAGGTGATAAATAATCAAAAATACTTACTGAAAACATTAATTTAATGTTTGACAGTTTTTTCATTAATGCCTAATTACTTCACTTCAACATCTCTTGCAGATACGGATAGCTTCAAAATAAAGTCACAACAAAAAAGGAAAAATCAGATTGTTACTTGGTTAATATAATTTATCGGTCTTATTATCTTTTATCAAGCGTAACTTGAATATCATCTTGAAGTAAAGAATTCGAATTCTTTTTAAATAAAAATAAACTTTTTGATTTTCACTCCAAGCTAACGTTCTTATTTATTATGATGTTATGTATGTAGATATACTGCTTATTTTATATTAAAAATTATTTAATTTTTAAAAATAAGAAAAATTAAAATTAAAAATTTTAACAAAATATACTTTTTCCTATAAAAATTGCTTTACTAAACGAAAGATCAGAAAAATGCAAGCTCTTTAAGGTGAAGATGAATTTAGTCGGACTTCTAATAAGGCCACAATTCAATTTTGAAAATTACGATTTCCTCATAAGAAACACATTTAGAAACACATGTAATAATAATATTATGCCAGATATGGAAAACATTCTATCACCGGTACGTCCGTTGTAGGAGATATTTTTAACGAGGAAAGACGACAAATTTTGGATTCAACCTAAAAGTGTATATTTTTTCCAATATTTGTGGATCGACCACAAATTTTATATTTTTAACTGTTAATTAGTTCCTCATCTTTGACACATTTTTGTGTGAAAACGAGAATAACTATTTATTGTCAATCTACATTTTCTATGACTCTATAAGAAAAGTATACATACTACACTGTAGACTCTCACTAGTAAAAGTAGATTTTTGTGAATAAACAGTAAATTGTTTACTTTTTCCAAGCAGTCTAGTGAATGTCTACAGTCTATAGTAATTGTATACTTTCACTGCATTATCCACTTTCGCGGTAACATACATACTAAAGCAAAGTTTTAATGTACAATATATTTTATATTATATCCATGTTTGAATATAATCTTTCGATCATCTCATTTCTTTAAGAAAATAACTCTAAATATTTTAATTATTTGAAAAAATTGCATTCAGTGCTAAATTTTATGTTTTCATCTTAGTCGACTCATTATCAAAAGTAAAACTTCGGTTTCTCGTCGATTCGCTGTTTTTTTATACCTACTACATACATCAATAAAATGGTATGCCATTAAAAAGCTTACGAAATCAAATTATAAGTTATTATTAATTGATCATATTGTATAATATCGAATAAATATAAAAAATAAATCAAATTTCAAACATCAAAATCGGGGCGATATTTTGCGTATTTAGTATTTTCAAGCAGCTATTTTATTCCTGGAAAAATTATTATTTTACTCTTTGCATGATTAGTCGGGCATTTTAGTACGCTGCTTTTAGGGCAGTAAGTTATGTTTAGCGCACTAGGGTTGTTATACTCATTCATAACGTAATTAGGGTGGTTTTAGAGCAAAATTTTAATAACTAAAAATACATAAAAAATTACGTTACAACTCAAAAAACACTATATCAATTAGCATATTAAAATATCTGGAATATTTAGTTATAAAGCTGTAGCACGTTAATAAATGGCAGTAAATCTTCGTCTACAGGTCATCAAACATTATCTTCGATTTGTCAACTGCACTTGCCGCTTGAATGCTTTGTCTTAAAACTGCATTTACTTTATTTTAAATAAAATCATTTTTAAATCTTTTTTATTTATTTTGCCTTCTCTTTTATGTTTTACAATAGTTCTTATATGCGTTTTTAAACAATTAGCATTTTGTAAAAGCGAAAAGTTCGAAATGCTGAAATTATTAATTATCTAATTATTTTATTAAAAATTAAGAATAAAATTATATAACCAACACTCTTCTGTAGATACATTTTTCGTATACTTTTGGTGGACATCTTCAAGGAAATCTTCAATCATTTAAAAAAAATATTTTATTCTTTAAGTCAGAAGAAATACATTATAATTATAATAGATAGAATTTTCAAAACCCCATTTTAAATATTCATAAATTTACACTTAAAAATTTAATCAAGTGCTCATATTAGGAATACCATGGTCTAAACATGAGCATTCTAGAAAAGTAAAAAACAAATTAATATTTCTATATTATATACTAATATTTATTATATAATATAATGAGAATGTAGTTTCAAGAAAATGATGTAACGATATCACAGCACTTATTTCAAATATTAGCATTTTATTCTGTAAAAGCGAAAACCTGGAAATGCTGAAATGATTAATTATTAAATTAGCCAAATAATAATTAAAAATAAAACTAAATAACAAATACTCTTCTACAGATGAAATCTTTATTATTTCTAACCAACTAGTTTCGTGCACTTTTTCAGTGCATATCTTCAAACCAAGATTACTATAGCACAACACAAGACAGCAGATTACAAGAGCACAACAAGAAGCAAAATTTAATTTACTGTGGCTAAACGATTAAAAACAATAATTTAAACTAAAGAAAATGAATTATTAGCGATATATCTATCAGAAATAAATATTTCTCTCCACGTAAATCCAAATAATGCAATTTATATGTCTTGTATAAATTTTAAAAATATATGCTTAAACAATAATCAGCAAGCAATGCGCCAACAAAAATTAATACAAAAATGTGCATAATGATTCCAACGCGTAATAACGTGCAATCAAATGTAGGAGAAAATGAAATCAAATCAATTACAGAAATTAACCTGCAGGCGCTAGGTGTACTCACTAACGAGCATAAATCCGCAATTGACCAATTTGCTATAAAAATATTTAAAATTGTACGTATTTTTTTGAAAATAAAATCACATCTGCACAAATTTCTATTACACAAAATATGCTGAAGATTATTTCTCGTACCAGAAAAGTAGGATTATCCGATATTACTTCTTCATCAAAATTGCTCATATTTGTTAGCAATTCGTAATCCATTATGAATGAATATGAATACTAAATAAAAAAAATTACAGTTTAAACTTAACCTGACAGTTCTTTACCTTTTATTGATGAATGTGCTTGGAAAGAATAAAACGGATTTTTCAAATGTGTAACATAAATTATTTACAATTTAAAAAATCAGTGAACTTTTTAAAACCAAACAAATATAAGAAGTAAATTTGGCACATCATTCCATAAACATATAAAAAAACTTATTGCGTGTGAAGGAGATATTAAACACTAACCTTCCATAATAATATAATTTTCAAGTTTGCTATTACATACTATGTAATTAAACAACAGCAGCCAATCAAAAGCAATTACTTTATATTGACATATAAATTTGTGGGGCGGATTTTAAGTATAACACTTACCTGCCATATAATGTTTGGAGCTTATAGATTCAACAAATTTTTACAGAATACATTATGATAATAAGTTTTGTATTATCCTAAAACGAACAGTAATTTGTCAAAAATCAAAATACCACTTTGGTTAGTTAATTTACAGTTTAACATTAATGGGTAATTATGTTACTTCGATAATATCTTAAATAAAACATCAAAATTTAAGTCTAAAAAATAATAAATTGTTTTGATTATACTAATTTATCAGTTAGATGTATGTTTAACTTGAAGATATCCTTAGGTAAAATTGATTTTTCTAAACAAAAATTTTTGATTTTCACCAAGAACCTTTATTGTACTGTAGTATTACAAATAAAATAATTTATACAATATATTTGATGTATATTATGATTATAGGTAATGTCTTATTCAAAATGTTTTTAAATAAAGTTTTACAATGAATATACTTTATCCAAATAGAAAGTTTAATTTTACAGTTGTCTTTTCATGCCATTTTGAATATTAATAAAATTTTACGTTTTATTGAAGAAACAAAATATGTTTACCCTCGGCTTTAATTTAAATCAAAACTAGAAGTTTATGTTTAAACCTTTCGTAATTTACACCGTTTAAATATTTTATAAAAACATTTGAAGAATTTTATTGAAAAATTAAATGTCTTTTTGAATTACATTTTGTAAAATTCAAACTACTGATAATGTTCTTTACCTTTGTAATAGTTTTCAAACACGAAATCGGATTGTTGTAGATATTACATAACTAACGCAAAAGTTTGAAAATCATGATGTATTATATTCATTATTGAATGTAATCTCTCTATGTCAAAGATTTTTGTAAAATTAGTATTTTCAATGAAAAAATTTTATTCCTGGAAAGGTTTATTAGTTGTATATGATTTTGTATGATTAGACAAACATTTTAG
The DNA here is from genome assembly GCA_036346125.1 of Lycocerus yunnanus. Classification (NCBI taxonomy): domain Eukaryota; kingdom Metazoa; phylum Arthropoda; class Insecta; order Coleoptera; family Cantharidae; genus Lycocerus; species Lycocerus yunnanus. The sequence goes on from JARFIX010000017.1 coordinate 3,792,067, forward strand.
TAATGCTGTTTTTAATAAGTTATGTTTACTGCCCCAGGGCTGTTATATTTATAACGTAACTAGGGTGGTTTCAGAGTAAAATTTTATTAACTAAAAATTTAATATAAAATTACGATACACAAACTCCAAAAACTCTATCAATTAGCTTATTAAAATTTCTAGATTTCTTATAAAACTATAACAAGACAGTAAATCTTCAAATAAGAACCTCGCCTAGGCCGTAGCTATCTATCTGACGTATCTATGTAAGTCTTCAAGCATTTTCTTCGATTTGTCAACTGCACTTACATAAAACTGCTTTTGCTTTATTTTAAATAAATTTTTTTAATTTATTTTACTTTCTGTTTTATGATTTACAAAAGTTTTTTCATACATTTTTAAACGAATACAAGAGCTGAATATTTCTAAAATGTTTGCTTTGGTAGAGGGTTTCTTATTAGCATTTTTTAACAGCGAAACTTCCAAACGTTAAAATTATTAGTTATGATCTAAATATTATCTAATTAATAATTAAGAACAAAGCTATATGTTAAATATTCTCTTGCAGACAAATTGTTTATTATTTCTAACTAATTAGTTTTAGTGGACGTTTCGGTGCACTTCTTCAAGTTGAAACTACTATTACAAGAAGCAAAATTATAATTATTATGACTACACCATTAACAATAACAATTTAAACCAAAGAAAATGAACAGATTTTGATTTATCTGCCTATCAGAAATAAATATTTCCCTTACAATACATATCCAAGGCTAATCAGAAAGCCACGGTAGAACCCGATCTGCTAATCTGGACGTGGTATCACATTGTCTGTATTTTGCTCTCTGCTTTTGTAATAAGCTTTGGATATGCATTGTGAGGAAAATAACTGCCACCATTGTTTCCAATTCTCTTTAACTCGTGATTCTATTTTCATTTGTGTTCTCGTACGTTGCTACGTTTTCTTCTACCAATGCTATATCGTACCTTTGATTTGGTTTCTTACAGGTTTGATTTATGCATGCTTGAAAGTCTTTGTTGAAGCAGTATAATATCACTAAATTAACTATGGAATTTGAAAATGCAGCACAATTTATTAAAACCGATAAAATCGGATTGAAAAAGTAAGCCTGCGAAAATAATGCAAAACATAGCGCAATAGTCAATATTCCTACATTAGTAGTTGCCAATGTTAATGACACACCGGTACTTCTTACTGTTATTTTTTTAATTCTTAGTACAATATTTATTATTTGCACAATTACTACAAATACAAAAAGAAAACAAAAAACATCCACGAACATTGTGCCAACTATAAGAGATGAACTATTCAAACAATAACCTATTGCTATAAAATTAGTCAAAATTATAATCATCCAAGTAATTCCAATTGTCCATTTATAATAAAGTTTATATGTCTTGTATAGATGACAAAAATATACGCTTAAACAATAATCAGCAAGCAATACGCTAACAAAAATTAATACAGCAATATGCATAATGATTCCAACTTGCCTTAACATGCAATTAAATGCAGTAGAAAGTGGAATCAAATCAATTACAGAAATTAATCTGTAGGCGCTAGGTGTACTCACTAATGAACATAAATCAGCAATTGCCCAATTTGCTATACAAATATTTGAAATTGTACGTATTTGTTTGAAATGAAAAATAGTATAAATTAAAGTCACATCTGCACAAATTCCTATTACACAAAATATGCTGATGATTATTTCGCGTACTAGGAAAGTAGGATTATCCGATATTACTTCTTCATCAACATTGCTCATATTTGTTAGCAATTCGTAATCCATTACGAATGAATATGGATACTAAAAAGTTACAAAATTTAGAGTTTAAACGTAACCTGGCAGTTTTTTTTACCTTTTATTGATGAATGTAGTTTGGAAACAACAAAACAAATTTTTCAATTGTGAAACATAAATTATTTACAATTTAAAAAACAGGAAACCTTTTACAACCAAACAATATAAGTGTAAATTAGGCACTTTTTCCATGAAAAAATGAAAGAACTTACTGCGTGTCAAAGAGATTTCAAACACTAAACTTTCTTTAATGAAGTAATTTTAAGTTCGCTATTAATTAATTAAACAACTCTAGGCAATCAAAAGCAATTACTTTGTTTAGACAAAATACAGCTTTATGCATAGCCGTGCTCTTAAAATGTATTTAAGATGATCTGACTAGCTACCAGTTGGCGTGGCATTGTAGTAGTTACTAAAATGTTAGTATGCATCATAGTCTTCTCAATATGAAACTTATTAGTATCAATTTAGTTACTAAAATACTATTTACCATTTGCTATGTATTTTTTCTAACGCCGCCACGCAATATATTAATTTATTGTTGTTGCGGTTAGGTTATGCTATTTTCATATTATGTGATTTAAATTTATTTTATGTATTTATATGTAATTAATATTACTTTTAATATAAAAAAATTATGTCGGTAAGTTGTTATATATAAATTATTATAAATACAGTAATTTATGTAAAATTGAGTGGCTTTATGGAACAACAAGGTAAGTCTATTAGCCTTGCTTTTAAGATTATTTGTGCAATCGAAGACAAAAACAGATACTTAGATATTCCCAAAATATCTACAAAGGACATTTTTCATAATTTTTGTGTAGTGCAAGTGCATAACACATCCGGTAAGTAACCGGTTGTGACAGTAGTTATTAGTAAAAAAAAAACTAAGGACTACTCTTCGAGAATTTTTTTGTTGCAAAAGACAAGACTTTTTTTAAAACATATTGGTAAACATAAAAAGTGTAAATTGGTACTCAAATAATGTAATTTTTATAATAAAAAATATTAATAAACAAAAAAGATATGGCCATTCTCCCGAAGATTGAATCGTACGTACGTTCTAACCGCACAGAAAGTTTATAAAATAATTTAAAAAAAACACAATCAAAAAATTAAATCAAATTGTTCAAAAGGAATATTTTTGTCCTACCGCACATCAAATTAAAATTTTAAAACTTAACGTAAAGTAACAGTAGAACAATGTTGAAACATTGTATCATACTAAACCAACATAACAAACCGTTTCATTTAAAAAAAAATTAATCGATAGGGTAATATAATTTCTAAATATAAATAATAGTCAATAAAATTATTTCCTGATGTTGTAAGTTGGGTAGCTTACTACCTCTTACAATCTTTCAATTTTAGCGGTACGGTGTGTTCTTCTCCTCCAATTTTTATATTTAACTGAATATCAGTAATTAGTTATTAAATAAACGGTTTAAAATTAATTCAATCTATTATTATAATAAATAATGATAAAATTAACTGCAGGTATTTGGTAAATAAAAGCGTATTCGTGACTTTAGTATTCAATATTTTTGTGTAGGTGAAATAACAAGGTAAATTAGCTTTTAGAAACATTTTAAAAACCAATAAATAATTTAAAATAATTTGATTTTACGAAGGTTTCGAATTTATTATAAGTTATTTAACACAAAAAATGTTCTGATAAATAATATAATTTCTTATTCTATAATAAACCACTTTAAAGCTTTTAATTGCATTTATCTCAGAACTACGCTTCTTCACTTACCTTGTTATTCCATAGAGCCACTCAATTTATGTACTCACGTAATGCAGTTATAAAACGATTGTTTTACTTTAGATTGAAAACCAAAAAAGCAAAGCGTGTCAAATTAGGATGATCAGCAGAAAAGAATATTTGTAAAGGATATAAGACTATATCTAACGGCGATCGAAGATAAAGGAAAAGTATTAGTTCAATTTGTAAGTTACTATTTCAATTGAAATCTTATCAGACAACTTTTTTTATAGGAATACTAGATGGAAAGCGGATTATAGGCATATGGAAAGCAGATCTTATGGCTAAATGAGAGTAAAATCGAGCAAGCAATGAGACACAATTGGACGAAATGCATATGCTAAAACAGAAAATAGAAGAAGAGCTATATGACATGAAAACTTAAACAGGAAGATACCTATACGATTTAAGAAAGAAATATGAAATTTGGTTATACAAGAATAAAATGTTTTATAAAATTTTAGTAAATTTTATTCTTGTAATCTTAAACAATTAGTAATACAACAGTGAAGTTATTTATTCAAATATCAAACTTTATAGCTTTGCCAAAATTCATTGTTTCTTATATTTGGTGGTTCTCTTATTGGTGGTACATGTCTTCTTCTTTGTCATTTAAAATAATCTGACATTTTTTAATTTTATGTTTGTATGGGTAAGTACTCAAATAATATTTCTACAACATTTCGTGTTGTGATATGGGCACGAATATTTTGATTTCGACGCAGTTACAGGAATAGAGGCGTATAAATAACATGACGAAGCACACTTTTATTTCACCGTTTATTTCACTATTCTTAAATTTGAATTTTCAAGTATTCTTGTTTCATATACTTGAATCGTAAACTTTTCGTTGAGTCCTTTTCCTATAAATGTAAAGTAAGAGATATTCATCACTTGGGTATTTAATTTTGATGTGAATTCCATCGATATTAAGACAGCCTGCAAGAATGTGAAAATCTAGCTTTGAATTTATAGCTAGAGCTTCAGCAGAAGATTTAATTATATGAAAATTGAAGTAAATATACAGGACAATAGTAATCCAAGCAACATAACGCGTTGTGTTGCGTGCATTGTAGCATTTTTCATAATTGTTTAATATATTATTCAACATAACAAACCTTAAGGTTTTTATAATAATTATTTTATATTATTTTTTATATTATTTTTTTTCATAAATATTTCAAATACAAACATTACAACATGGTAAAATTTTTTATAATTTTAAAATTTGTTTTTATAGAAAAATAATCATAAATGTTATTTGGAAGTATAATATAACAAAATTTAATCTTCATAATGTGCAAAATTGTTTAATTATATTTAAAAATAAAGCTTGGCGCTTTAATTTTTAGTAGTCGACCATCTATTTAGTTTAGTATTCTGCTAAGGATAGTAGCCTTTTAATTCAACTATGCAAATGGTTTACACAGTTAGCTACTATCTTGTTAGTAGCATATTAAAAGCCAACTTTCTGACTATGTCTAAGGATGATAAATTTTAAATAAATGGCAGTAAATCTTCAGATAAGCATCTCGCTTAAGTCTCTAGGTCATCAAGCATTATCTTCGATTTGTCAATTGCAGTTTAAAACTGCATTTGTTTTAAGTTGAATAAAATCATTTAAAAATTTTGTTTTTATTTATTTTATGTTTCACAAAAGTTCTTACATATGCATGTACATTATTAAACGAATACAAGAGGCCTAGTATGAAACAGGTCTGAAGAAACAGGCCTAATCCATGAATTAGATGATGATGATTAATTATATAATTATCTAATATAATTAATAATTAAAAGCAAAGCGATGAATAAACACTTTTTGCAAAGGAATTCTTTATTTATTTCTAACTATTAACTAATTTCGTGTACTTTTCGATGCACAACTTTGAAGCGACACTAGGCACTACTATTACAAGAAGCAAAATCAACATCATTGTGGCTATACGATTAAAAATAACAATTTCAACCAAAGAAAATGGATATATCAGAAATAAATATCTCTTTCGTAATAAGCTTTGGATATGCATTGTGAAGGAAATGACCCACCGATGCAGTCGATTCACTTTAGCACGGATGTCTATTCCCATTTGTGTTCGTTTGTTTCTTCGTTTTCTTCTACCAAAGCTTCACGGTACTTTTGATTTTCTTTCTTAAATATTTGATTTAAGCATGCTTGAAAGTCTTTGTTACAGCGGTATAATATCACTAAATTTACTATGGAATTTGAAAATACAGCGCAATTTACTAAAATAGATAAAATTTCACTGTTAAGGTAATCATTGACCCAAAATAATATAACACATATGGCAATGCTCAATGTTCCTACATACGTAGTGACCAATGTTAACGACACACTAGTACTTCTTACTGTAATTTTCTTAATTCGTCGTACAATATTTATTATTTGAATGATTACTACAAATACAAAAATAAAACAAAAAGCATCTATGAATATTGTGTCACCTAAAAGAAATGAACGATTCAAACAATAACCAACTGCTATAAAATTAGTCAAAATTATAATGATCCAAGTAATTCCAATTAACCATTTATAATAAAGTTTATATATCTTGTACAGATTATAAAAATATACGATTAAACACCAATCAGCAAGTAATACACTAACGAAAATTAATACAGCAGTGTGCATAATGGTTCCGATGTGCAATAACGTGCAATCAAACGTAGGAGAAAGTGGAATCAAATTAATTACAGAAATTAATCTGTAAGCGCTAGGTGTAATCACTAATGAACATAAATCTGCAATTGCCCAATTTGCTATCAAAATATTTGAAATTGTACGTATTTGTTTAAAATGAAAAATAGCATAAATTAAAATCACATCTGCACAAATTCCTATTAGACAAAATATGCTGAAGATTATTTCTCGTGCCAGGAAATTTCTGGGTTTATACGATATTACTTCTTCATCAAAATTGCTTATATTTGTTAGCAATTCGTAATCCATTACAAATGAATATGGATACTAAAAATAAAAAAAAATTACAATTTTAACGTAACCTGATAGGTTTTTACCTTTTATTGATGAAAATGTGCTTTGGAAAGAACAAAACAGATTCTTTAATTGTTAAACAAAATTATTTAAAAAAACAAAGAGCTTTTTAAAACCAAACAATAAAAGTAGATTTGGTACGTCTTTCCATAAAAAATAGTAAAGAACTTACTGCGTGTCAAGAGATTTCAAACACTAACCTTTCTTTAATAAAATAATTTTCCAGTTCGCTATTAATTAATTAAACAACTCTGACCAATCAAAAGCAATTACTTTGTTTAGGCGCAGAAATTTTTGAGGCCCATGTTATGTACCCACCTACTACATAATATGCTTGGAACTTCAACACAGTTAATTTATAATTGAACAAATTTTTATTGGAATACTTTTATAATAAATTTGGTGATTATTCCTAAACCATTTCGGCCTCGAATATATATTTTGTGAAACTCATACAGCTTACCCATTTGTTTTCTATCCGTTATTTTGGGTTGCAATCTAAAACACGAGAATCAGGATGTTGAAGATATACTAACGCAAAGGTTTGAAAATCATTGTGTCTTATATTCATGATTAAATGTAATCTCTCTATCGTCTATCTACGTCCACGATTTTTGAGAATTTAGCATTTTCAATGAGCAATTGTTATTCCTAGAAAAGATTATTATTTCTTTTTGTATGATCAGACGAACATTTTAGTACACTGTTTTTACGCAGGGCAGTAAGTTATGTTTACTGCCCTAGGGCTGTTATAGTTATAACGTAACTAGGGTGGTTTCAGAGTAAAATTTTATTAACTACAAATTTAATATAAAATTAGGTTACACTAACTCTAAAAACCCTATCAATTAGCTTATTAAAATTTCTAGAATTGTTATAAAACTATAACATGACATTAAATCTTCAGATAAGAACCTCGTCTAGGTCGTATCTATCTAACGTATCTAAGTCTTCAAACATTTTCTTCGATTTGTCAACTGAATTTACATAAAACTAGTTTTGCTTTATTTTAAATAAAATCTTTTTTTATTTATTACACTTTTTGTTTTATGATTTACAAAAGATTTTTCATACATTTTTAAACGAATACAAGAGCGAAATATTTCTAAAATGTTGGCTTTGGTAGAGAGTTTTCCATTAGCATATTTAACAGGAAAACCTCCAAATGTTAAAATTATTAGTAAAATTATGATTTAAATATTATCTATTAATTATCATCTAATTAATAATTAAGAACAAAGCTATATGATAAACATTCTCTTGCAGATAAATTGTTTATTATCTCTAACCAATTAGTTTTGTGCACGTTTCGGTGCACCTCTCCAAGGTGAAACTACTATTACAAGAAGCAAAATTATAATTATTATGACTACACCACTAACAATAACAATTTAAACCAAAGAAAATGAACAGATTTTGATTTAACTGCCTATCAGAAATAAATATTTCCCCTTACAATACATATGAGAAGAGCAGAAAGCCATTCCCGACCTGCAAAAATATAGTTCTAAGGCCAGCTTAAATCTGGACGTGGTATCACATTGTCTGTATTTTGCTCTCTGCTTTTGTAATAAGCTTTGGATATGCATTGTAAGGGAAGTAACCGCCACCATTGTTACCAGTTCACTTTATCCTGGGTTTCTATTTTCATTTGTGTTCTCGTACGTTGCTACGCTTTCTTTTACCAATGCTATATCGTACCTTTGATTTGGTTTCTTACAGGCTTGATTTATGCATTCTTGAAAGTCTTTGTCGAAGCAGTATAATATCACTAAATTAACTACGGAATTTGAAAATACAGCACAAAGTATTAAAATTGATAAAATTCCATTGTTAAAGTAATCACTAACCGAATATAATGTAGCACCTAAGGCAATGGTCAATATTCCTACATATGTAGTGACCAATGTTAACGACACACTGGTGCTTCTTACTGCTGTTTTATTAATTCTTCGTGCAATATTTATTATTTGAATGGTTACTACAAATACAAAAAGAAAACAAAAAAACATCCAAGAATATTGTGTCACTTAAACGAAATGAACCATTCAAACAACAACCAACTGCAATAAAATTAGTCAAAATTATAATGGTCCAAGTAATTCCAATTACCCATTTATAATAAAGTTTATATATCTTGTACAGATTATAAAAATATACGATTAAACACCAATCAGCAAGCAATACGCTAACGAAAATTAATACAGCAGTGTGCATAATGGATCCAACGTGCAATAACGTGCAAGCAAATGAAGGAGGAAGTGAAATCAAATCAATTACAGAAATTAATCTGTAAGCGCTAGGTGTACTCACTAACGAGCATAAATCCGCAATTGCCCAATTTGCAATCAATATATTTGAAATTGTACGTATTTGTTTGAAATGAAAAACAGAATAAATTAAAATTACATCTGCACATATTCCTATTAGACAAAATATGCTGAAGATTATTTCTCGTGCCAGGAAACCAGGTTTATCCGATATAACTTCTTCATCAAAATTGCTTATATTTGTTAACAATTCGTAATCCATTACTAATGAATATGGATACTAAAAATAAAAAAAATACAATTTGAAAGTAACCTGATAGCTATTTACCTTTTATTGATGTAAATGTGCTTTGAAAAGAGCTAAACAGCTTTTTCAATTGCTATACATAAATTATTTAAACAAACAGAGAGTTTTTTAAAATAAAACAAAAAAAGTAGATTTGGTACATCTTTCCATAAAAAAATAGTAAAAAACTTACTGCGTGTCAAGAGATTTCAAACGCTAACCTTTCTTTAATAAAATAATTTTCAAGTTCCCTATTAATTAATTAAACAACTCTGACCAATCAAAAGCAATTACTTTGTTTAGGCGCAGAAATTTTTGAGGCCCATGTTATGTGCCCACCTACTACATTATATGCTTGGAATTTCAATACAGTTAATTTATAATGCAACAAATTTTTATTGGAATACTTTTATAATTTTGGTGATTATTCCTAAACCTTTTCGGCCTGGAATTTATATTTTGTAAAACTCAAACAACTTGCCCATTTGGTTTTTATCCTTTATTTTGGGTTGCAATCTAAAACACGAGAATCAGGATGTTGAAGATATATTAATTTGAAAATCATTATGTATTATATTCATGATTGATAATCTCTATTGTCTATCTTTCTAGGTCCACGATTTTTGTGAATTTAGTACTTTCATGCCCGGTTTCACAAACACTTAAACTGCGATTATATTATTTAAGCCTATGCTATTTAAGTCTAAATTTAAGCCGAAATCGCAGTTTAAATGTTTGTGAAACCGGGCATCAATGAGCAATTGTTATTCTCAGAAAAGAATATTATTTTCTTTTATATGATCAGTACGCTGTTTTTAGGGCAGTAAGTTATGTTTACTGCGCTAGGGCTGTTATATTTATAACGTAACTGGGGTGGTTTCAGGGTAAAATTTTATTACATTTATTAAATTTTATACAAACTCCAAAAACCCTATCAATTAACTTATTAAAATTTCTAGAATTGTTATAAAACTATAACATGATAGTAAATCTTTAGATAAGAACCTGGCCAGTTCGTATCTATCTATCTGACGTATCTAAGTCTTCAAGCATTTATCTTCGATTTGTCAACTGTACTTACATAAAACTGCTTTTGCTTTATTTTAAATAAATTTTTTTTATTTATTTTACTTTCTGTTTTATGATTTACAAAAGTTTTTCATACATTTTTAAACGAATACAAGAGCAAAATATTTCTAAAATGTTTGCTTTGGTAGAGGATTTGCTATTAGCATTTTATAACAGCGAAACCTCCAAACGTTAAAATTATTAGATATGTTCTAAATATTATCTATTAATTATTATCTAATTAATAATTAAGAACAAAGCTGTATGATAAACATTCTCTTGCAGATAAATTGTTTATTATTTCTAAACAATTAGTTTTGTGCACGTTTCGGTGCACCTCTCTCACAAGAAGCAAAATTATAATTATTATGGCTACACCATTCACAATATCAATTTAAACCAAAGAAAATCAACAGATTTTGATTTATCTGCCTATCAGAAATAAATATTTCCCTTACAATACATATCAGAAGAGCAGAAAGCCACGGTAGGAACCCGACCTGCGAAGACATAGTTCAAGGACTAGCTTAAATCTGGACGTGGTATCACATTGTCTGTATTTTGCTCTGTGCTTTCGTAATAAGCTTTGGATATGCTAAGTGAGGGAAATAACTGCCACCATTGTTGCCAATCCACTTTAACTTGGGATTCTATTTTTATTTGTGTTCTGTGTTTTTACGTTTTCTTCTACCAACGTTATATCATACCTTTGATTTGGTTTCTTACAGGCTTGTTTTATGCATTCTTGAAAATCTTTGTCGAAGCAGTATAATATCACTAAATTAACTACGGAATTTGAAAATGCAGCACAATTTACCACAACCGATAAAATCGCATTGGAAAAGTAATCCTTCGAAAATAATGCACAACATAGCGCAATAGTCAATATTCCTACATTCGTAGTTGCCAATGTTAATGACAGACTGGTACTTCTTACTGTTATTTTTTTAATCCTTCTTGCACAATTTATTATTTGAATGCTTACTACAAATATAAAAAGAAAATAAAAAGCATCCACGTACATTGCGCCAACTACAACAGATGAACTACTCAAACAATAACCTATTGTTATAAAATTTGACAAAATTATAACGATCCAAGGAATTCCAATTAGCCATTTATAATAAAGTTTATATGTCTTGTATAGATTACAAAAATATGTGCTTAAACAATAATCAGCAAGCAATACGCTAACGAAAATTAATACAGTAATGTGCATAATGATTCCAACTTGTATTAACATGCAATTAAATGTAGTAGAAAGTGGAATCATATCAATTACAGAAATTAATCTGTAGGCGCTAGGTGTACTCACTAACGAGCATAAATCCGCAATTGCCCAATTTGCTATGAAAATATTTGAAATCGTACGTATTTGTTTGAAATGAAAAATAGTATAAATTAAAATCACATCTGCACTTATTCCTATTACACAAAATATGCTGAAAATTATTTCTCGTGCCAGCAAATTTTTAGGATTATCCGATATAACTTCTTCATCAAAATTGCTTATATTTGTTTGCAATTCGTAATCCATTACGAATGATTATTGGTTACTAAAAGTAAATAAAATTTAAAGTTTGAACGTAAGCTGACAGTTTTTTACCTTTTATTGATGAATGTGGTTTGGAAACAACAAAACAAATTTTATCAGTTGTGAAACATAAATTATTTAAAAAAACAGAGAACTTTTTAAAACCAAACAATAAAAGTACATCGTTCCATAAAAAAAATAGTAAAGAACCTACTGCGTGTCAAGAGATTTCAAACACTAACCTTTCTTTAATAAAATAATTTTCAAGTTTGCTCTTAATTAATTAAACTACTCTGGCCATTCAAAAGCAATTACTTTGTTTAGGCGCAGAAATTTTTGAGGCCTACCTACTACATAATATGCTTGGAACTTCAATACAGTTAATATATAATTCAACAAATTTTTATTGGAATACTTTTATAATAAATTTGGTGATTATTCCTAAACCTTTTCGGTTTTGAATTTATATTTTATGAAACTCAAACAGCTTGCCCGTTTGTTTTTAGCCGTTATTTTGGGTTGCAATCTCAAACACGAGAATCAGGCCGTTGTAGGTATACTAAGGAAATTTTTCAGATGCATTTTGTATTTTATCCATGATCTTCTTCTTAGTACAAAACAATCCAACATTTTTAAATATTTTAACAATTTCAACAAATTTTAGTGCATTGAACAAACTAAGAATTAACAAAACATTTTTCCTCACAAAGAGCAACACAAGTAACTTGGCCAAACACAAGAGGTCACAAACCTACTATTGATTATATAATGATAAACAGAATGATTTTTCCAATCTAAATACTGGATGTAAGAGAGCTGACTGTTGGGTCAGACCACAGCTTTGAGCTTGTCAAAATGAGAATATCAGCAAATTCCAAAAAAACAACCCTAAAAATTGAGAAAAGCTAAATGTGGAATCGATCATGCAGGAAAGCACAAGGCAACTATATGAAAATAGACTAAAATAGAAAATTTACAACGAACGAAGACAGTGTTGATTCAAGTTGGGAAAAAATACGGAACAACGTTATCCAAAGTGCAAAAGAAAATCCAGAACCAACAACAAACAGAAACAAAAAACATGGTTCTCCGAGGAGGTCAAAAACTTAGCTAAAGAAAAAAGAAATGCGTACTTAAAGTACAAGCTGGGCGACACCTGAAAAATACCAAAGGTATACCAGAATTAAAAACAGAGTACACTCTGATATCAAGGAATTAAAGCAAAATTACTGGGAAGAATTCACGAAAGTATGGAGCATGATCTTCATAGCCCTTAAAAAAGGATTTGGTCAATGCTATGGAAGCTCAAAAACCCATCAACGAGTATACACAATTGCTAAAATAACTGAGAAACAATGGGTACAATATCTGCAACAATTGTTTAATAACGACAAAAGTATTATAATGATCAGGATTGCAGGTCAGATACTAGCAAAACGGAGGAAGCTTTCGAGTGCATCAGCGAACGCTTATACAGCGTTATACTGAAATAAAATAACAGAAAAGCTGCAGGTGATGATTGAATACCAAATGAATTATTAAAATACGGAGGAGAAACTTTGAGCCAAGAATGATTAAAATTGATCCAGAACATACCAGTGAATTGGAGCTCAAGTATTAGATTACAAATCATTCTATTTACAGAAGGAAAATTGGATCATTCCTGCTTTTGGAGAATTATCGAAAGTTTTCTTTTCCCCAACTTTGAAATTTAAAATCCACTAAAACTGTCAGTTTGATCAGATTTTTAAATAGTCAAAAACCTCCAGGATGACCACGCACCAGATGGCGAGATAGTTGGTAGTCAATATCGCAATATAACTTAACAAACTAAAAACCTGATGGTGGAAATAACAAGTTAAGACATAAGGGCCTAAATTCAGTTGAAGAAGAAGAAATTGAATTCAATGCTTAATTTTAAATTTTCACCTAGAGTGACTTTTGATTAAAAGTAAAACTTCAGCTTTTCACCGATTCCGTGGTCAAATCCAATACTCTGTTCATTTTCATTATTTAATCTTTCCCACTAAACGCATCTGTTTTTTCCTGGAACATGTTCAATCGTGTGAAGATACATTCTTGAATAATCAGCGACCATCTATGAATGTGATTATTTGCAAAATTCGTTTTCATTAAAAGTGTTAGCACTAAACAATCGGTCTCCCGTTCAAATTTATTTCCCATCAAATAATATTTAAAGCTTTTCAAAGAAACTTCCTTTCACTAATTTTGCGTATTTAATTCAAATTTTTTCCATTTTTGTAATGCGAACCAAATCGGTACTTTGATAAGGAGCAAAAGCCAAGGTAGAGTTTTAGCCGAGTACTCCAGTATGAATTTTTATACTAATTTATTATAATATACAAAAAACCTCTTTGATCAGACGCGACTAATTATTATTATAATCGACAGCTACAAAAACAATGTAATTTTACCCTTTCATGTTTTTTGAACATAATATTATGTAGTTTCAAGAAAATGACGTAACGGCATTACAGCACTTATTTCAAGTAACGCGAAACATTTAAGAAATTAGTTAACGAAACTTGGTGCTTGGTACCATTTTATACATCAATGCGATAAATGAAGCGATTACATTCAATTTATGTTTTGTGTCATATAAGATGTTTCAGCATTATTATTCAGAATTCGCGTTTTCAAAATTACACTGAGAATTCTCTCAAACGTTATCACTTTGCTACAATTTCAAGTTTGTTTTAAGTACCCAGATATCATAGAGCAGCAAATTTCAAATTTTTCGTGTTTAGTTCGTGAGATAAATTACTTGGCTGTAATTCAAACAAAAAAATGCAATAATTCAGTGCAAAAAATATAATTGCTTAACATTAAGCCTATGTGCCTAAAATTTTATAGCTCCACGCCATTAAAATGTAAATTGACGATTAAAATTTACATAAACTACTTCGATAATGACTACTAATCCATACTTGATCCAACTCGTGCAATTTTACTTTTTATCTTTATTCGAATGAGTTATTAATAATTATCGCTTTCTTGTATTAAAACTAAATTATTACAAAAGAAGTTAACCACCACGTTTATCTAATTATTTTGATTTGTAGTCAAAAACCTATAATCTATTTGCTTTTATCTGAACATATAAAAGCTGTTTACTAAAATAACATCTAATTGTTGTTGCTCAATTTCTTGTACGATAAAAAATTTCAACTGTCTCTTAAGAAAAACAAGACACGAAAAAGCGACCAGCCCATAAACTTTTATACGGTTAAAAAAGTTTTTCCTCGACAGCATCGTTTAATACGTCGCGCGTTTATTAAGATAAAATATTTTAAAATTTTGGTACTCAAGCACGAAGCATTAACACGTACTCGTAAAAATATTGCTAGACAATTTTTGAAATATTCAGTGCAAGTGTGACACATAAAACTTTACGATTTACACAAAAAAGTTACTCTTTCGTCGCTTATCTAACTTTTTTACATTTAAAAGATTTTGTATGCATCTCCATTTTACTTTTAAATCGTTTTGACGTTATCAAAATCAGAATTATGAGTCTTTCTTGAGAGCTTTCGCCTCTAGTGAATTTTTGGTTGACCAACTTTGTACTAGATAATCAAATTGAATGTGTCTGAAAAGAAACGATTAGCGTCGAGATATCGTACAAAATACAAAAGGAAATGATATAAGAGTAGCGTGGATTGCAGTTTCCTTTTGTAATTGTGTAGCATTAATTTTCTGGAAGACGATAAACTAATTCTGTATCTGTTAGGTGTAACGATTAATGAATACAAATCCTCGAGCGTTCGGTTGACTGAAACACATTTATATGATTATAACAAGGCCTTTGCCGATTCATTACCCAAAGATAGCTATTGGTACGATATGTTTTCTACAAACAAAAATGTTACAAACATACATATTTCAAAGTTTTTGTTAAGTATTCGTAAAATGTTTCAAAGAAATCAGCAGAAAGTTGAAATAACGGGTATGAGTTAAGAGTCAGGACCTGCTACATGCCTTGCGGTTACGTCGACCACTTTGCAATTATTATCTAGAGGAGCGATGGTCCAATTTATAATATCTTTTTGCGAATATGCGACATAAAAAAACGTACCAACAACTGCACGACAGCCAAGGATATTTTGGAACTTGTTTAATTATTTATTAAACTACAAAGATACCTTATACGAAGTTTTACAGCAACTGTTACGGCAGTTAAAACTAACAACGAGTAATTAGTGTTATTACGTTAATTATTAACAAACCATTTTGAAGGTTGGTATGCCCAATTCGCAGTAGGCAAATACAAATACTGAAAAAACGTGAAGCAAAAAAAAAGCTTTAAAAATTCAATACCCAGATCGGCAAATGTAAATTTGTGCTATTTTGTCGCAATAATGGAGATAGGTATGGGATTTTAATTAGTGCCTTTAAGTTTTAAATTAAAAAATTTAATTAGTTCAATGTTTAAACTTTTAGCAACCATTTACACCTGATAAGTACGGTCGAAACGGAAATTGAACGCATTGACTGGAAAAATATGCACTCCGTTTTATTTTGCACTTTGAAAACGTTTACGTGTGAAAGCCTTTCGGTTTTAATGTAAATATCGCACAAATACTAATGTATTTTTAGTTTTATATTATTTTAATATACGGCCACTACCGTTGCGTAATATTTATTTAAATTATTTTTATAATAGTAATACATAAAATCTATCAAGTTTTTTTAAAATTATTTTATTAAAATAGATAACTAACAAAAATAAATAAATATAAAAAACAACTTTTATCAATGAGTTTGTTATAAATAAATTGTTGTTATTGTTTAGTTTTGCGTATTTATTACATCAAATTTCTTCTCTACAATAATATTAATTTACAATCTTATGTTTAACGCTTAAAATGACGTCTTTAAGTAAGGTTTCAAAAATTCGAATAATCGCTCGACAAAGGTTGTTCGTCTAAATTGTTGAAATTAATTTGAACTGATGACTTACCATTGGTATGCACAATGGGATTGTCAAACGTCGTCGACGATTCGTGATATCTATTATTTGTGCATTTTACAACCTGTCGCAAGCAAGCTTTAAATTCGTAATTATAAAAATACAATATAGTCAAGTTGATTACGGCACTTGAAAAGATTAAGCATTCGCTTAGTATTAATAGGAAAAACAATTGAGATACAGAGGACATTATTAATAAACAGTTGAAGAAGGCCAACAACCAACTGATAACAAATCCAGTTGCTAAGGTTAACATAAAAGTTGAGTGGTCTCTTGGTCTTCTTCTGCACTTTTGTATGATTACAGATAATTGTAAAATAATTACAAGAAGTAATGCTGCACAGTAAAGACAAACTATTAGAAATAACGTAAAGCCGGAATAATATAAACCATAATTTAAACATAAACCTGTTTGAACACTTCCCAGCAGTAAACCGAAGAACCATGTCGCCGCAATGATGTACTTGTAATATTTTTTAACGAACATGTGAGGTTTTTGAAAGTAGCACGCAAATGCCCAATCGAATGCCGTTATGATTACAAAAAGTACAACAATAACGTGCATTACAGAACCGATTTCTAAAATCACGCACATAAATGTCCTGGACATTGGAAAATGATCTAATATAGACACTATTCTGTAACCACTAGGTGTAACGATTAACGAACATAAATCGGCAATCGCCCAGTTGACCAAAAACATATTTGTCGAATTTCGGAGTCTTTGGAATTTCAAATGCGTGTAAATTATTAAACTATCCGCACATACTCCTAGTATGGCAAATATGCAAAAGATAACTTCGGGTATTATGAACTTCAGCGACGACGAAGGTGACAAATCTGTTGTGTTGGTGTAATTTGTAGCCTCTTCGTAATCCATTGCGGCGTAATTTCGTTAAAATTTGGAAAAATCTAAAACGAAAAGAAAAATTTTTTAAATTTATCCTTGCAAAAATTTACATAATTGTGGTTGAACTTGAGAATCGAAAAAAAAAGAGAATTAACCTTTCGTAAACTATAAACGATAACGTTTAATTCTTAATTTGTTAATAATGTTTGAAGCAAGTGAGCAATTAATAATGAAATTTGCTAATAATTATACTCACAAGAATAGCGTACAAAGCTTTGATGATTTCCAACTAACAATGGGGTACAGGAGCACTCGAATTTAACATTTGCTATAAACGTCGTTAAAATCTAATCTAATACCTATTTGTACGTTAAAAACACGTGATTTTCGTTTATTATATCGTAATAACTCAATTGTCTTCAACTTAATGTTTTGCAGAATTTAGAACGAACTTTATATCGTGTAGGATTTGCTTCTATTGAACGACACTAACATACGCATTCAACATTTAATCTTTACACTGAGGTTATCATGGTGGCATTAAAGAGAATTTAATCAAATGGAGTTTGAATTAATTCAATTTGTTTTCAAGAAATGTTACAGTTAAGTTTAAATTTTATGACGTTTTTTATCACGTAATCACTTCCATTATGCATGTACATTAAAGCATCTCCTTTCAGTTTAATTATGCAATTTTTAATAATTTATTTTCAAATTTTGTGCGCAAACCTCTGACCTGCCGATTTTTCTCAAAGAATATTCTGATTTTTATAAATCGATTTTCTATTTATGAATTCAATCTTGACACAGATGTGTTGGTGTCTTAGCATACAAACTATCGAATTTTATCACAATGTGGGATTATAGGTAAATATACATATATTTTATGTGTGCATATCTCTCCACCAATCACAGGAGTGTCGATGTTAAGAGGGATTACAGCTAAAAAATTCTGCAAAGCTTTATGCCAGTCAATAAAATCCATAGAAATGAAAAAACTTATTTATGAGCTACATACCTATCTATAACCTACACGTAAGTCTTTTCTTCTTTTTGTAATAATCTTTTAACTCATTTGATCTTGTATGCAAATAAAATTTTGTTTTTTCTTAACCTTGGATATAGTTAGTATAATAAACATTATAAATTTTATCAGTAAACAGTAATTCAAATATATAAATAAATTTATTTTCTCATTTTATTAGAAAGATACTGTTACTCAGAATTACACATTTTTAAATCAAAAATAAATCCTTCTTTGGCGTTTGTATATCTAAACATACAACATGATTATGCATACAGTGTGTCCAGGATAGATCTAAAGCATAGAACCGTTATTAAAGCAAACTACATGTTGTACTGATATCACTTTGTCAACGTAAATATATTACGTAAATAAAAATTGATAAAAGTTACAAGTTTGGTTACGAAATAGCTCTTTGTGCAACTAAGTAGACAATAACTTTTGTCGTTCCAATTTAGTTGTTCAAGCCTGAATCTTCAAGATTTAAAAATTTAATATTTTGGTGTTTTCATGTTTTTGCCAGTGGCAACGTACGCACAAAATCGGATGTTAATCTGAAATTATGTATATAGTAGGTACATAATCCAGGTTCGAACCTACGTTGTTTGGATGGCAGGGCATAAGAGAATAATGACAATCTCATCTGTTACAAGACCATACGTTTTTATTTGGGGGAAGAGGGGGGGTCTCTCAGTTAATGAAAGCCTCGTGGTCAAGCAAATATGCTAAAATCCTTTAATAAAAGAAGTTTCGGCAGATTTTTTCTGTTCAATTAATTTTAATCGCTCGATTATTTCAATAATTTTAAACAAAAAAAAAAGTTAATTGTCCCCTCCTATGCCAGATATAGTAGTAAAACAATAAACAAATTAAAATTTGTTTGCTCTCTTTATTTATAATTTTAGAAAGGAGGTTAAAAACGCGGCTTTAAATTTATTGTGCCCCCCCCCATTGCAATTGCTAATAACATCTGAATTAAAAATTAGTACAAAATAAAAGAATTAGAGCAATTTGAAAATAAAGCAAACGAAAAATAGATTAAACCCCCTCAAATATGTTTTGTAGATAAAAATCTTTTATCTATTACAAAAAGAGATTGTGTAAGCTTTAATTTGTTAAATAATTTCAACAGCATAAGAATGTAGGTGTACAAAACTTCTGACAAAAGTAATTTGCCGCCATTTCTTACTTAACTAGAAGTTTAATTCTAGAATTTCAGGATTATAGCAACAATATTTTGGCTTTTGTGTAGTTTTTTGTTTCTGTTGACAATATTCTCCCCGTTGAAAAAGTCCCCCTCTTAAATAGTATTGTAACCTCTTAAGGTAATACTAATTTACTTGAAATTTTCTGACAAAAAATATTTTACTTATGATGTTGGCAGAAAATCTTGTGACATGAGGAGGGGGTAGACGAGAATTTTACGTAATTTCTCTCAAAAAGTAGAATGTTCGATGTTCTATCTGCGTCATCAATTGAGTGAAAAAATGGGAATTGAACCCTAACATATTAGTTGTGTCAATTTCTTTAGTTAGTTGGTTGTCAAAAAGGGTATACTGACCCCCCCTCTTTTCTCGCCCTCCATTTAATCTGACTAGTGAAACCATGATTCTTCATTTATCTTTGAGCAGCAATAGAACGAAAAAATTAAAAACTTTTATTACTTATTATTCGAGCGGGATTGTGAATCCTGCTTCATTGATCTTCAATAAATTTAATTCCTTTTCTCTTGATCCTATTTAGTATCTTCCTAACGGAAGACCATGGTTACCCTCTGCAGAATTTTATTTTGTCCATAACAAAAAAACGCCAAATTTAAATTTGGAGAAATTTGAAAATATTTAATTGAAAGTTTTTAGAAATTTTAAAAATGCAAAAGCATCATCATTTCAACTACAACTCTTTTTAAATTAAAAATGTATTTTCTGTAATTTACACTTTGATTGGATTAATAGATCATCTAGAAAATAGTGCAAACCCCCCTTTATTGAATCCAATACGGAAAGCAATATTTTTTAATTTAGTGAAGTCAAAAAACATGCATTATTTCGAATAATTAAGGGAAGCTTCGATTTCGCTAAAATATTTTGCTATCACTTTTTAATAGCTTTAAGTAAAAAGTTATAGACATATCAATGTGAGGAAATTGTTTATTTCTTATTTAAACAAAAAAACGGCTTTTTAAATCAAATGATTATACGTTGAGAAATTTTAAGGCGATTCAATTCCAATTAACTTAATAGGGGATCTCGGGGTCGCTAAAACAGATTTAAAGTCAAAAATAGGTTATTTAAAATGACTGATCCAATATGGCCGACTTTTTGATAAAAATTTCATTAAAATGACATAACTTGATAAATAATAAACAAACTTAGCTCGGATTGATACTGTAGGTGATTTTTAGGTCGCTGAAATATATTCTAATGTCAAAAATAATAATAATAAATGGCGGATCCAATATGGCCAACTTTTCGATAAAAATTTCATTAAAAAGATGTAACTCGATATTTTATGACTCATGGCTCTGTACCAGGTGAGGGTCTAATTTATTTTTGTTTAGAATCTATATTCATTGGTTACAATTGTCTCAGAGAGGTACAATTTGTTTAAAATGCAATTGTTTAAACAAATACAATAATTTACAGATTTTGGTTCAAACTATTTTCTTTTCTAATAATTTGACCCATTTTAAGAAGAACAGGTCTCTTGTTATTTTTTCGTAAAATGCTTCTAAAAAATTATGAATTTTTGAAGTTCCAAAATCAAGCATTTTTTACCAACTTCAAAAATTCATAACTTTTTAGAATCATTTAACGACAAATTAATATGAAATTATTTTTTTTTAAATAGACCAAATTATTAGAAAAAATAGTTAACCAAAACTTGTAAATTTTTGAATTTGTTTAAACAATTGCATTTTAAACAAATTGTACCATTCTGAGACAACTAGAACCAATAAATTCGGATTTTACGCAAAAAATAGATTAGAAACTTTGGTTTTGTCCAGAGACCTCTTGGTGCACATGGAATCATACCTGGCACCGAAAAAACTCGATTTTTTCAAGATTTTGGAAAATTATTGGCTTATATATATTCTAAAAATTTTTTACACTAAATTCACTCATTTTTAAGTCCTATTAATAATATATGCTAGTTAGGTAGGTTAAATAAATTTTTTATAAAAGTTATTAACGTTTAACGTACCTCTAATTTAACGAATTTTGGAGCAAAAAAATTTATTTTTTAATTTTGTAAAATGAAAAGGGTTTATTTACTTTTTAACCTAAATCCCTTTAAAGTATCTTAAAGTACCCAATTTAAGCTTTAAAAATTGCACCTGTAGAAACCCAATAACGCATTTAAGCAAGAGTAATATGTGGTTAAAGTTAGGTATACATTTCAAATTTTATTACTTACTCAAAATTTTGAAATTTTGGAAGTGTACATCTTCAATACTAAATTTTTGAGATTTTTTTACTTATTGGATATTTTTATACATTACTTCTAGAGTAATCTATGAAAATTTCAGGTCTTTATCTTAAGAATTGTAGAAATGGTAGAGCTCTTAGCGATTTTATCGGAAATCTCTGTATGTTCCAACTATATACATATACTACTCTTATATACATTTATTTTTATATTTGAAAATATAATAGTCCAATAGCTACATGTTTCTTCTTTCATTTGAGCTTTTGAATGCTCAATTTCATTAATTAGTTTAAAAGTTACAACGAATTTAGTGCAGCGCGATCGATGCCGGACGCGCTTTGTACTTACGTGTCGCCGCGTTCCATTTTCTTGCGTTAAACAAAAAAATCTGGAGCCTACATTTTTGATCGTATAAAAAAACTTCATATACATTTTTTATGTAAAATTTCCTGCACTTTCGAATGATCTAATTAGTTTTTTAACAAAAAATATTTTAAGAGATATTTGACAAAAACTGGTATTTTGCAACTAATTTGGTTAATAACAGAAAACCCTCAAGGGCTACTGTTGGTAACTTTTGGTATGTTGTTGCTAACATGTTCAGAGATATATTCCCAAAAGTTACCGCTTCCCGGAATTTTTCCGCAGTAAAAACCTTTATTGACTGCACTAATTCATCTATATGGAAATTAACGAAAGGCCATAAAATTGTATAAAATCAACCAGTGGTCTGAGATAAGTTCAGAAAATATTTATTTTTGATTACTTAAAACAATCATCACACAAGCTCGTACATTGGTTAACAAAATTTGATGAGTTATGCACAAAATAATCACCTTCCAGCATCGGTTAAATTTGTTCAATCTATGAGAAGAAATTTAAATAGTTTTTTTGAGAGATATATCATAAATCAAGTTATTGTGAACTTACAGGTATATAGATAGCTTTATACGAGCTAGAAAATGAAGTAAAATTATAGATTATTTATATTTACATCATTACAACACATTTATTTCATTTATTTCATACTACATAGAACGAGGATGCAATAAATTTGATGACTGCGATTATAATTATTAAATTTTTGTAGTTTTGGGTTTCTTAATTTTATATGAACTCGTAAATTAAATTTATTGTTTAAAAACTCCTGACGCCCATTAATTATTCCTTTTTGAGAGCGATCCACGAACCGCTCTACGATTTCTATATGAGCTGCCGTTTTCTGTGAAAGTCTTGGATGATTAAAAACTCTCCTGGACGGTACAGTAGAAGTAGTAAAAAACAAATTAACAATCGAAATACAACAAATCTCCATGGTGGCTAATTTCGGATGTGGTAAATAATAAAGTTAAATAGAAGACAAGTCAGTTATAATAAAACAATGAATAATGAAGAAACAAGCACTCCGTAAACAATGGCAGCAAACAAGATACCTAAGTGATAAAAAGTATTTAGAAGTTTTTTGGAGAGTCACTGACTATGCATTATGGAAGACAACGAAGAAGTCGGGTAGACCACCACAATCGATTCTTTCAATTAAAAAGAAAATAAGTAATGATTAAGGTACGATAAAGAAAAAGAAAAAACCTTTCTATAAAAAATTTAAGATAAAAAAAATTAAAAGAATACTATACAAAATTTTTGGAGTGGAGGGGTGACATGATGGGCTAATGTACAAACTAAAAGAATATCTTCCATGTCATTACTTTTTAGTCATTAGATCCTACATAACCAACAAGTATTTTCTAGTAATTGTATAGCAAAATGAGACATCGAAACAAAGTCAGTCCATGTGACATTTACGATGAATAGAAATACCTATCAATCGATTAAATTAAACAACTGTCAGCTACCCCAAGGAAAAGACGCCAAGTACCTTGGTATATATCTGAATAGACGATTAATAAATGGGTTTGGTAAACATGATCAGTAAGAAAGCTCTACATTTATTTGAATTTAATTGCAATGTCATATAAGCAAAACTCTATTTACATATTTACAATTATTTACATTATTTATTCATTTTCCAAATCTTTAATTGGCCTGAGTTTAGAGTCGAAATGTTTCAGTTAGTTTTTCCATTAGTGAATAACTACTAGTAATCAAATAAAGTTGTACAATTCATTAATTTGAGAATTTTATTTTGAGTTATTTGTAGTTTCTTGATGTGATTGGATACTGCTTTTGACCTTAGAGGAAATATTAAAAATAATATTTTTATTTTCAGCCAAAAGTGGATAAAAACTTTCGCCACAATGAAATGGTTTGTTTCTTGCCTTTTTAATATGTGGTCCAAATGTGACGTTCTCCTAAAGATGTCACCGCGTTTGCAAACAAGACCTCTGAGTTGTGGATTTTAAAATTTTTATGGGAGTCTCGTTTTGTGATTTATTAATAGAAAAAACTATAACTTGAGATTTATTATTGTTTAGTTTAATTTTCTATTTCTTGCACTATTTAATTTATTCTCTGCATAAAACATGGTATCATAGTTTCTAGGTTTTTTATAGTCGGAAATAAATTGTCAGTAATGTGAAAGTGTAACAGCACCTAATCTTGGAGTAGATCAGCTGTAATATTTTAATCAATTATTTTATCACATATTTAATCAATTATTTATACAAACAGTATGTGATGCCAAACTGAGTCGAAAGCTTTTTGGATATTCAGCAGTATTGATCCAGTAGATCTACAAAGTAATTTATTAATTTTAATTTTTCTAACCACCCATTGCAACTGATAGACTGTTATATGTTATAGTTTAAATCAACTTTTTCTTCTAGAATTAACTTGTTTTTAAATACAAATTAAGCAATTTTTCTATAGATTACTAATAGGCAACTAAAAATACTGATTGGCCAGTAGTTCCTTACTTTCATAATTTTGATTAAATCAATTAATAAAACCGACTTTTTTGTCAATTGAGTGTTTAAAGTCAGCTTCAGATGTTGAAAATATGTTGGCACTTTGCTTTTTTTGTATTGGTGAAAAGAGTTCGTCCATATTAGGTATCCTCAATTCAAAGTTTTTCCAAAATTTCTTGCTACCAGTTTCAAGTTTGCTTAACATTATATCTTCAGTTATTATTGCGATCGATAATTACATTTTCTTTTATTTAAGTTATTCGTGGTCTTAAATATGATTTTGTGCTTTAGATCTATGCATCGTTTCTACTCCCTTTTAACCGTGTCTCTGTTACATAATATGCATTCAATCTCTAGATACTCATTTTTCTTAAATAAAACTGCTTTTGATTTTGCTTCTAATATGGATTTTAAAAGATTAGTATGGAGATGATTTCAATAATTTTGATGTTGTACTCGCATCGTATTCCAATACATTATCTTAAGC
This sequence comes from Lycocerus yunnanus, assembly GCA_036346125.1. Classification (NCBI taxonomy): domain Eukaryota; kingdom Metazoa; phylum Arthropoda; class Insecta; order Coleoptera; family Cantharidae; genus Lycocerus; species Lycocerus yunnanus. Next base: position 3,817,458 of record JARFIX010000017.1, read on the forward strand.
TTTGAGAGTTCCATGAAGAAAATTAAGAATTAAATAAAATTTGTATGCAAGATTTTTTCCCTTGCACTCCAAGAACTCTCCAAAAGTGGCATGATAAAACACAAACTACTTTTCGTATACTGTTTTCCGATGCACTCCAATTATGTTTATTATTATTATTGTTATTCTAAAATGTTCGACTCTTCCTAATGGTATTATTATTCAGGTTTGTATTGAATTGCATTGGATATTACCAGCTCTTCCAAAGCTACCGAGTTTTTCAAAAGACTAGCAACAATTATGTGAATCGATGTTCGGATGGAGTCGCTTCAATTTTAATTTTGGGATATAGCTGAGTGTCCCTTATGTAGCATAGAATTATTACAGGTGCATTACTTTTAATTTGGTTGGTTTTTACGCAAACACTGCGAGAGAGGTCCAATGCTGATTGAGATGGAATTTCCTCTAAAAGTTCACGTTATAAGTGGATTAAAAGATTCGCATAGTAAAATTGTTTATACCATTGGGTTTCATATATCATTCATACCAATAGTGGGATGAATGGGCTTCAAAATATTCTATTTTGTTTGGTGCTTTTGTAGAACAAATAATACAAATTAATTTTGCCATCCTTTGGGAAATATTTTTCAGCCAATGCTAAGTTTTGACATATCCCTAAATAATCGATTAAATACATTATTTGTCGTTCTAAATATTTAAAAAAAATGTTGCATTATTAACTTCAAAAATAAAAATAATCAAAGATCAGAAAGCAAACTTGTTTGATTTATTTTAAAACTTACTTTATACTGTAATATTTGAAGTAATATACAAAATGAGTTTGCAACGACTGAAAAATATAAAAGAAGAAAAACAATATCAAAAATAATTTTTTAGTGAAGTTATACAAATAAGTGTCTACTCAAAAAAGACGACTATTCGTTTTTCTTTTTACGAGCAAAAGCTTAGGAATAAAATTGCTATTTCAGTTTAACTACTGAGCCATTTACTGGATTACAATTTATAACCTGCTTTCTTATTTCCCACAACTAAAAGCTACCTAATCTATTGTTTTTCTTTTATAATGTAGCTACCTTTAACTAATTTTACAAATTGATTGTAAAAAATTTTAACGTAATTAATTTTCCAACACTTCTCTTGTTTTCATCAAAATAATAATTCCAAAATCTCAAAATAGAAGAAGTCACATAATAGATTATTTTTGGTTTCCGATAACTTGCAACAAAGCTTGCCAAACAAGATACGCTTTTTTACAATGCACATAGCATACTTTTTATTTCTAGTTTCCAGAGATATAACAAATTGTTAAAACGTGACCCTTTTTGTTAAAAAGTACTTCGTTTCGTGTTTTGCAACAATAGTCATAACATTTGTATATCCATTTGTATTTACTATCCATGGATATTTTTAAAAAGCATACAACTGACATATTTTTATTACAGTCTTTACTACAACATTATTTTTACATTCTAAATGAAGGAGCAAAAATCAAAAACTTTAATCTTGCAATACATTTTTTGAGCACAAAGTTGTGCTTTGAATAAATTACGGATATTGCTTATCAAATAAAAATAAAAATTTTCCTATTATACAGTATTATGACCATTAATAAACTAAATAATATATTGTAATAGTAATTGTAAACTAAACTTGTGGCAATTTTCTGTGTAAATAGGTGCTTTTACTTTTATCGTAATGTATATCACACATAAAAGCTCTTTGAGTAGTTCAAATATCTGAAAAAACATTTTTTTATTATATTTACTTAATATATTTGTCTCCTGTTATTTGCTTTTATGGGCCATTATAAGGTTATTTTTTATTTTTTCCAAAATGTGTTTTATTGTATTGTTAACAGTTAAATAAATATAATAGGTAATTCGATCCAAATCTAATTTTGACTTAATAAACTGAAAGGAAGATCAAAATAATATGAAACGCAGTTAAAGTGTAATTTACCATTATGTTTTTTATAGTTAAAAAATTTTTCACGTAGAAATAATTACATTATAGCAAACGTGCCATGTTTATTACCTCTTTTAGAAAATTCTGTTGTACGAATTTTAAATTGGTTCCGTTTAGCTTTGACGGGTGTAGAAATAAATTTTCATTATCCTTTCGAAAAGCTATAAAATTAAAGATTTTTCTATCCAATATTGCCATGACGAATACACATTATATTTAAATCCTGTAATTTAACCAAGTTTTTTTGTAAATACTTTCAACTTAAATCTGGCATCATCAAATTTTACAACCACATTCAAATAATGCATTTTCCTTGTTCAATCTTTGTATTGCGAAATACCGCTGAATGTGTATTTAAATTTTGTGTTTTAATTAATCGTCAAGATTACTTACAAATTAATGCGAAATCTTTAGTTTGTTTAAAAGTTTATAAATGTGCTTTTTCGGTACAGAATTATACCTTCATGGCATAATTGGCAATAAAAACCCTTTCAAAGTTTTTCTACCTTGTGCTTTAAATTAAATTAAATAATTTGAACTTTAACTACCAGGTTTTTCCTAATTCATCAGTTTAACTTGCGTAAAATTATTCCAATAAATTTACAGAACTGTAAACTGTAAAATTGTTTAATTAATAAACACGTGGAAAGAAGTATTTGGATTTTTTTAAATTTTCTACTGAAGATTTAAAGGACAAAACTCATTGGTGGATACGTCAAAATTGACATCACACGCAGAAACTCTGTAAATATTTACAAAATTTAAATAATCTGCTACTATATAAAATATAAAATTTTCAGCAATGATTTTATTTAATAAAATTTTGTCAATCCATACTCACTTTGTGGAAATACTGCAATATAAATATTATAAACAAGTAAAAATTGTATAAAAAAATATCTGTAGTTCCCGAAGCAGATTCTACTTTACTCAAATTTTTGTTACTAATAATTTATTAGATTTTCATCTGGTTTTCTGTTGATAATGTGCAAATCGGAGACATTTTAAATGGAATTCGTTGGTGGGTTTATATTCAAAAATAACGGCGCTACAAGCTTAAGCCGTGTTTTCTTAACAGATTTTATTTATACGATTGCTATTATCATTATTAAACAGTGTTTTGTTCATTATACGTCGGTTCCTTGTTTTTGCAAAAGTTTTTCATTATCAACAATTAAAGACTTTTTCTGTGATTGTTTGAATCAATATCTATTGTGCATAAAAACCTTACCCAATTTCCTGAACTACAGTTAATTTTATAAAGCTAATTAATTACCTATAGAGTCCTGTGGATTTAACCTCTAACCTAAAGATAACAAGCAGTGCAAATTGTATCTTATCACATCGCCACAGGCCAGCATCATTTGGGATCCAGATGGTCCTTATCAAGAGCGATTTTAGTCTTAGCTATCATTAATTACGGCACTCATCAAACATGAACTTGTAATTTAAATTAACCAACCAAAAACAACAAATTAGCATGTCCTAACCTAGCACTAAAGATGGTATTAAAAATAAAATTAGAAAATTTCTTTTATTTATCTTGATTGGTGGTCATTACTGGCATGTCAATTAAGAAAATTTTTAAAAACATATAGAAATTTTTAAAGCTTTGTAAAATTTAAAAAGAGAGCAATAATTATTGCTGGAAGAAACTGAACAGCTTTAAGTTGAAAAACCACATTAATTATCACTACACTTCTCGAGCTTGATTTTAATTACTTGCGACCCTTATGAAAACATAATCAATCAAAGTTTATGTCGTCGGGTAAAAATTTTTCTTTATTTTAATAAGTGGAAAACAAATTAAAAGAGTACACTGATTTATAACACTTTTATGATGAAAAGCTTTGAATAGTTAACATAAAGTGTTAATGTATACAATTTTTTAAACCTCTTCAAGTAATTCAAACTGCAGTATAAGCATAACTAATTGTTATCCAGATATCGAGACGTGGAGATTTATACTATGCAAAAAAATATTCGCTGCATAATTAAAATTTTTCTTTATTATCCTAGGCCACTTACGCTTTCAAAATACTTGGCCTAATTACCTAGTTGATGTTTTATAATGTAACATGGTTAAGAGATTTTTTTAACTACACAAGAAAATAAAACAAAAAACTACTTGGTCGTTGGATCCTTGTAAAGGATCATTATTCGGTATTCTATAATAAGTTATCTTATAAATGAGTTCGAATCTTTCAAGATCTTGAAACATTATTATTTATTATTAATTGTTCTTACCCAATAGGGAATGCGGGAATCAAACTCGCTACTGTACATGCTCGAGTTTATTATTATTCTTCTTATTTTTTAGTCAAAATTTTATGCGCTTTTTTGCATTTTTGAGAGTACCTATAATCAAGTTCATAATTGAAACTGGCAGAAAGTAAACTGAAGTTGTTTAGCTTATAATTATACAACAAGTACTACGTGCTTTATTCGACATTATGTCTGAGTTGATTGATAAATTAACTATCCAAATTTACAAATCGGTTAGCATAGTCATAATCTAGAGTATCTTTTAGGCTTCTATACACAATACAGCAAAATGCCTTACGATCTCTAGCTCCGTGTCCGTCTGCACGTCCGTATACGTTCAAATTTCTCGTGATTGATTGCATACACTCATTTATAAAAATAACAATAAACACCAACTACTGTAACTGAATTGATGCTTACCGTATCACTACTTGGCAATTAAGCAACAACAACTTTTCAAATCAGAGGGGTAATTGTATATTAGAGGCCTAGGAACTGCGGTCATCCTGGGGTGATTTAAAAAAGAAACCTTTTCAAGATTATAAAACAAAGCTGCCGACCTCAAATTTCACGTGCACAAACCTGTACATGTCGAGATTTACAGATTCGTTAAATTATTAAAATCTGTTTAAAGCAGAGATAAAAATTTCTCAAGTGGTCTCATAAAACATTATCTCTCTGAAAAATTAACTCTTTTTTTTGCTTTCAAGTATTACTTAACATTTCAAAGCAATTACAATTTAATTTTACTCGAATAAATACTTTATAAAATTTAATTTGTATGTAAAGGTAGGACCGTAATTAAACAGGGCGTATCAAAAGCTGTTTTTCAAGTTGAACCAACATATTATGCATAAGGAGTTTGGGTAGGTTAATCAATACTGTTTTGTATTTGTGATTTAAATTCTGTACGATTACTAATGTAACAGGATTTTAAAATCACTAGAACAATGAGTAATCAAAAACTCCTGAAAAGGGCAAATAAAATTAAAATATTTACGCACGCAATAAAATATATCAAACTCTAATATCGGAGCACTTTTATTGACGTTCGTATTCGATCAAGTGTTAATATGCGGGTCCAATTTTTACAACAACTCGGCTCAAGTTGCAAAATAGAATAAAAATATTTTATGCTCAAAAACCTAAAACTACATTACAATTTTTATTAGGTTTGGGTACATTTGCAAAAGAAATACCGCAATACATAGTATATGAACACTCGTAGACTTAAAGAGATCACTATGGGAGGCATGAAAAAATTTATTTAATTTAATTTAAATGGAATAAAGTTCCTTTAAAGTATTTTATGCATTTTTTATGTAGTCGTGATGGATTAACGGATAATGTGGATTACAGTTGTGACACGAATTTGTGTGCTCGTTCAATATTACATTAATGCTTTAGTATTACGTACAGAGGTAAAGCTCCCGACACGTTTCTTTAATGGGTATCTCCTTCACGAGTTATTAAGTGTTTTTATGTTTTCGTCGTGCCCGTGGTGTGAAAACTAATTCCAAGTTCATGATGTAAGTGCATTTTACAAGCAAATAATAATAATAAGTATTTGAGGTGGTTGCTTAATTCTCTATAAATGTAAGTGAGCTATCGCCGATTTTATTACGAGTTAGCAACTTATCTTAGCTTAAATAAAATTAGGTTAAATAATAAGGAATAAAATTAAATAATATAAATAAAAATCAAGAAATGGGAATGACTCTGAAGGGTAAGAATAACCAAAGCGGAAATTTTGAGATCAGAGGGAAGGGAGAGCTATGGAAGCAACTAGTGAGCTATTTAATAAAATGGTAAAGTTTGTTTCCCTTTCATGGGAGAAGAACTTTAAAGGACATCCATATCTTGAATATATAAAATAGAAGATAATGGCAAACACGTACAGTGGCGGCTGTGGGAAAACAAAAAGAAGGCTCGGAACAGGGTGCGGTAGAGAGCTGCGTTGGAACAATCGGCAGGTTGAAAATGACTTCGTTTAAAAAGAACTTCAGGCAGCTTTTCCGTGCATAAGTTGTTCTTTGAATAACATTTTAAAATATCTTTTTAAAAAACTAATAAATTTTATTTCTTGATTTTTTAAAATTAACTTATGAGTAGAGGCTAAGGTAGATATTATGTACCTCGCCCCTTATAAAAAGACGAATCCTTTCACGACGATCAAGTCTGATTTCCATACAAATTTTGGATGTAAACCAAATTTTATCATTTCTGAAAGGATCCTTTTTTAAGGAACAAGCTACAGGATACCCGCCTTTGATATGTACATATTATGTAAGTTAAATTTTTTAAGAGAATAAGAATCTCGACAAATAACACCTTTAAAGCAATTTTTTTTACTCATAGCATAATATGACCTACTAAACCGTAAACTACGTTAATACTTTTTGTTAACGTTCTTTTAGTTTGTAAAAGCTTTCCACTTTTTTAAATTTTATTTCTGCTATAATTACAGCTACTTGCAACCATTTTACAGCTTTTTCTAGTCACTTTTATCACAATTAAAAAGATACAATTATTATATAACAAAATTATAATTTAATTAAAAAAAAAAATTGCAATAACTTGACATTACGTATCGGTCAATGAATTTAAATGTAAAACTAAAAATAAATTACAATTAAAAAAAACTTTTAAATTTGAGCCCAAAATCCTAGATATTCGAAGCCCTAATGTTTTAAAAATTAATACAAAATCTTACCAAAGTTAATCTGAGTCGAGCAAAGCGAATGATGCAGAATTAATGATCCTCTAGTTGCAAGTTCTGGAGAAACTATTAAAACTGTATTAAATTTTACTAAGGGTGTAACTAAACTAAACCAAAAATAGAAGATTTTAATAAACCATGAGCTTCTCTCAATTAAATGTACAAAAACTTTCGCATGTGGTATCGATTTATCATTAACCTGCATTATGATAACAGAAGTCATTTCTATTTGGTCCGATGATAGATTAGGTATAAGTGAATTAAAATAAATCAACTAATCTTTATTTATACAACGTAAAATACACATACGTAACTCATTTTATAAAAACAAGTTTCTAGATTTAAGTGTGCGCCATTTGGTTGGTAAAGGATGTTGGTTCATTATTGACAACATTAACATCTTCAATTTCAGAATTTTGATCAGATTTGGTGCATTTAAAGCAGTTGAAAACTTGATAAAAGCAAACTTTAAAATCTTTGTCGATCATAAGTACAATAAAAAAGTTAATGCAGGGATGTAAAAATATTGGAACGTCGGTAATCATATAAATGTCGAGCTGCATAAAGAAAATGTTTATCCAACTGAAAAACCAACAAATCACGAAAACTGTTGGGATAAGTAAATTACAAATGGGATGATATATAAAATTTCCCTTAATTTTGCGAACAATATTCATAATATGCAAAATTATTACAAATGTAAATAAAATTAGATAAATAATAGGTATGCAATAGTGAAAAATCAAAAAGTAATCGGAAACGGAGCACAGCACGGTGGACGTAATCGAATACAAAGCTGTTACTAACCATATCACTGCAATAATTAGTGTGGTCCACTTTCTAAATTTTTCCAACGGTCTCGGAAAATACGACATTAAACACCAATCCAATGTTAAGATTAGCATAATTAAAATTGATGTAAAAACCAACGCGCACTCCAATCCATAATTAAAGCACAGGACTTCGTCGGGCAAATGATTGTACATCGGAGTAAATATTCTAAATGTAGTAACGGTGATGATGAACGATCCCGTGTCAGCTATGGCCCAATTGACTAAATATATGTTTACGTTTGTGTGTAATTTTCGAAAATAACAAATAACATAAATAAATAAAATGTTGACTATTATTCCTATTAAACTAAATACCGAAAGTATTATTTCTTGTATAAAATAATCGTTATATAACTCGAAAGGGATTGTCGAATTTGAGTGATTATAAGCTGCGTCTTCGAAAACGTGATCGTCGTAGTCCATTTTAAATAATTTTCAATGGGCACACCAAAATCTGAAAAAAAACAAAATATTGTTAATAAAGAAAATTTGGTAACTTGTTATGTTAAAATCAAGACAAATTGACTGTATTAAAATAATAATTCGGATGTAAATGAAAATTTTGTAGGAAAAGGGTCACAGGCTTAGTAGCACAAAATTTATTATTGAGGTTGATAATAATGAACAATTTTGCATTTCAATTTTCAAATGCGAAACCCTCGAAACCTCAATATTCCCCAACCACAAAATGCGGCCTAATGATAATAGGAGAATTATCAAACTTCAAGTACTAAATATGTCAATTTAATTCACCATTATAATCGAATTAAATAGAATATTAAACCGAACACTAAAAATGACCCAATTAAAATGCAAATCTAAAAACAAATTTTCATCACAATGTCAGACTTATTCCAAATTTATAATTTGGACGAGACTTTTACTGATGAGTTATGAATTGAAGAAAAATAAACCAATCAAAATTCGATTAAAATGGTAATTATGAGAACGTTTTAATTTAAGACGTACTAATGCAGTCTTTAAGTTGGCATTATTTTATAATTTAGTACGTACAAAGTTTTCCTTTGACACATAGCTTGCATTAATGCATTTGATTTCGTTTAGAGAGAAATTCCTGACCCATTCATTTGTGTGATTCGTACGGTCGGTTTTTGGATGACAATTTTGCTCTATTAATAACACAATAGTTCTCTTATGACATTAATTTCCATCTAAACGATTGCTTTATATATAGGATATAGGGCAATAACAGTGCCCATATACTAAACAAGGGACATTGCATCCTTAAAAAAGGCATAATTGAAATTTTTCAACCCAATTTCATCACCAAAAATGCCTTCTTAGTTGCAGAGAATTATGCAGTTAGGTGATTGAAATAAATATTTCCTATCTTTATTACTGAAAACTTTTTCTCTATTTGTCTTGGATGTTTGATGCATCGATTTTTTAAGCATTTACAAATCAACGCAGATTTTTACCTCTCAGCTGTTATTCACGACTATGACTGTGGACCACGTCCACACTATTATGCTGTCATAATTTTTAAACTTTTGCGAAAGATCAAATTGAATTTGTTAATTTAATCGTTGAGTAGTGCAATTTTTTGTTGTCATCACTAAGCTGATCCAGAGAAGCTGTGTGCGTCTTAATAAAGGACACATTTTATTAGAAATAAACCATTCTCAGTTTCTCTTATTTTTTTATCAATTTATGTCTATATTCAATTTCATCAACATCTATCCAGCGTCGTCGATTATCTTTTTCTTTCAGCTTTTTCGATTGAATTTTCAAATAAATTTACTCTAACAAATATTTTTTACCAAAATAAGAACAAAAAAAAACACTCTCTAACAAAAATAATTTGTTCCAGATATAAAGAAATGATCAAAATGAACAACGAAAAAGCTCATCGTGTTAACATTATGGTAAGTTATATTATTTATAAATTGTTCAAATATTTAAATTACTTTAAATTATTAAAACGTTATTAAAAGAATATGCTTCCAGCTAAAATTAAATTAAACATTAACAATTTAGATGAGGGAATAAATTTAAAAAGAATTGATATTAAAAGCTAAATAAAAGTTTTTTTCAATTTTTAAAGCATTAAAATTTAAATTTTGGCTTAATTGCTAAAATAATGAAACTTTTATGTAAGCACGAATTACGAGACTTAAATTTCGCGCATGTTAACGCATATAATATCGTAACCCAAAAAATTATTCGTACCCCTAGAGAACTTTAGTTGTTATTACGAATAAAAAAGAATAATATACAAATTTTGTGAATTAAACGCCCAGATAAACACAACAAGGACGTATTACATCTATCTTTGATAGAACATATTGAAACCAAAACTACAATTTTGATATTATGTTAAAATTTGGATATTTTAAAAATATTGCAAATCAAAAAACAAAGGTTAGGAAAATACCTTCCGACGAATATCCTTGATTATGCAATTAGAAAGAACATTTTTTCATTTGCACTATAATTTAATTTTTAAGGAACTTATTAAACTGTTACAAACCCCATACAAAAGGGGTACAAATGGTATTTTCTTTGTATAACTCGACATTTAAAAAAATTTATTGTTGGGTTCCCACAGGAGACATAGCTGTAGAAAATGCGTTTCGTTTCGACATTATTAATTTGGGGACACATTACGTTAATAAAATTGTTTCCGTTGTTATTATTATTGACAACTACGTCAGCACGTAAATATTTTGATTACGATATAAATAATAAATAATGAGTAAACCATAGTCGTGGAAAGTATTTATTTAATTTTATGCACACGAAAGATAAATATTTAGCTTTCTTATGTTGTTTTTATCTCGTTTTCCAGCATATACTTATGAAATTAATTAAAATAATCGAACGAGATTAATTTGACAGAAAAATATTTTTAATTAAATCGCGAGATAAACCAACGAGAGAATTTCGAAGAACTTTTTTATTTATTTTTGGTACTTGATATTTACTTTCATCATTAATATAACCTTGTGTTAAAGTAGAGTTAAGATTATATGATTTAACCTGTTTAGCAAAACTCACCTGTCGATGGATTCTCACCGAGCAAACAAATCTGTAAACTATTTTATGCGATTATTTTTATTATTATACTGAACTAAAAAATAAAAAACTAATAACATAATATGCAAAGCGAAAAAATTTTAGTATTCCTCACATTGAGATCACCAACACGTAACTACATTATTTAGGTGAGATAGCCTTGGTACCCATTGGTATTCATTGCCGAGGTTAAACTTTGCATGTAACGATGGAATTATATAAAAGCTTATCGCCCAGTTATTACTAATATGTAATTCTACTAATGTCATAAATATATTGCAATCAATAGCAAATACCATAATTTGCATTATTTAGAAAACGTTTCATTATAATAATGACTTCCTCGATATTTCATATTAAAAGCTTTGCAAGATATGAAGGAGCAAATTTTTTTTAAATTAAAAATACCTATCTTTTTATCGCGCTTTATTTCGGTTAAACTTTTGAGGCGCAGAAGTAAAAATAATTAATTTCATTAATTCTGAAATCGAATTCAATATAACTCAAGTTTTGTCTGGATCAAATTTTTTCAATCAAATAGTATTTGCTGTCGATTTTATTAAAACTAGAACCGATTTTCAAAAAATACGTGTGCTACATTTTGATTTTTATCATTCTTTGCTATTGGCGATTATTGCCGAAATCTGTGCTTAAAAGCCCAATAATTTCGTATCTTCATACTTGCGAGAAAAAATAATACATGCAATTACGGTAAGAGACATTAAAATATAATTTAAACTGTTGTTTTATAAAACTTTGTTTGCGTTATTTTTTAAGATACTTAACGTGGTGTAGTTGAACGACCTGACATAAAAGGTTTCAAAAGTGCTTTGCAGCATAAGTATTAATTGGTATGAGTTCGGAATGAAAGAAATGTGTTACACGACCGTATCATTTACGTTTTTGAATGAATTCAATAAAGGTTTACAGTGGTAGAAAGCCGTGGTTTTAAAGGCGTAATGAAAGAGATAAATTAGGTCCTTCTGTGTGTGAGAGAAGATATCGCACTAAAACAGGAAATCAAAAGGTTCCTAAGTCAACTATTAGCAGGCAAAAGAAGTAAATCAGCGTCAGCCATACCAAAGAAATCTGTTCTAAATTATATACTTTCTATTAGTAAAAACTTAATTTTTACGAAAACGAGCGGTATACTTTCCATTTTGGTAAGCACTACGTACACGATAATTGGGAAGATTTTTATTGATGGAAATTTTCTATTAGGCACCGAAGAGAAATTTTAGGACACTAAATAGAAAATGTAATATTTGTAATAATTAGTAGAGAAGTAGAACAGCAGCAATAAGAAGTAATTTAATTTAATATTTCAGCAAATTTTGAAAAAATATCTCTGCAGAAGACTTACGTTCTGAAAATACGACGCGACGGTGTGTTGGCTTCGTTTTATTTTTTTGTCCAAAACAACTTAGTAAATCCTATAGTGTGTCATAAAACTAATAAACTTCCTAATTAACATAAAAATATAAACCATAACTGCACTTTATTATTCAGAATTATCCACTAAAACTTCACTATACTGCTTTTGCTCTCTATGAGCCTCACTTTAGTACTCATTTAATGTAACTAAACGCACATAAATTCCACCATTATTAAAACGTAAACGGCACACTTTTATTGGTAAAGTTTAGTTTTCGCTATTTTTAACTAAATTTAACGATTTCTAAGTTTTTTTAACAAATCACTCGAGCGAAAAAATCCGGCGAGTTCTTTTTCAAACCATATAATAAAGACGATCTCGAGCGCCTGTCGAGTTTTATGTTTGTCATTTCTGGATCGCTGATTTGATGTGATCGACGAATTTTTACAATTTGCTTTCACTTCATTTTGTTTTTACATACTGCCTACCTCCACTAACTGATTTGAATTTCAATAATAATCTTTCTTGTGTGCCATTACAATTTACCTAATACCTACAACGAATTATAATCTACATTTATTATTATTCTTTTTATTTTATAAATTCGAAAGACAATTTTGACCTTAATTGTAAAAAAGATTGCTTTCGGCTAATAAATTGTGAAGAGGTGCAAAAAATGCCAAAACTTTTATTGTGAATTTAGAAAAACGTTTTTAAATATAAATAACACATAGACGTAAAGTTTAAATGGCTGTCTCGTTTAAAATGTTCAAAACATAAATACAAGAGCAGCATTTTGTTCAAATTTAATTAAATGTACATGTACACAAACAATAAATATAATTGTTCACGTGAATACCTGACTGTTGGAATTTTTTGACTAAAAACAATATTAAAACATACCCCACCAATGTATATTAAAAAACTAAATTCGATTACATGGTAGGTACGCATATAAATCAACTCACCCTTGATATTAACATCATTTCCACTTCTCCGTCGGGATGCTCTTAAAAATTATCTCCAATTCTTTTTTAGCTGTAATGAGACAAGGACTTGATTCGAGTGTCGACCAAATTTTGCAAGTTGTTAAATTGTATTCGTAAATGGAAATTTAAAAGTATTTTAAAATCGACAGGACAATTTAATTTCGTAGTTCGAACCAATGCAATCTATAAAATTTAACTAAATTGTATTTCTAGTTAAGCAAAACCAATTAGAGCTAAAAATTTAATGTATTATTTTTATCTTGTTAAGTTTTAACCGAAACGTCATCCCCAAGTGCTAACATCTAAAGTTTTGGAAACAAATAAAACTAAAACTTTATTCGAAAACAATCTTCTTTCTTAGACGATGACATATTTGTCGAGTTTGTTGTACCTAAGTGTGACTTTTTATTTGATGGTATGTTGAAATTGCTTCAATTGCATTTTATTTTTAAATTCCTTTTTAACTAATAAAAAAATAAAGGACAAAGATTATATTCACTCCCTTATACACCTAATACAAAGTTCGTAAATTTACATTTGGCTTGGTAATTACAATCAGAACTCAATTTCAATCTCCTTTTTACGCGATGCCAGTCCAACGTGATTAAGAAAATCGATCAATAGTGAAATAGATATTCGAGGTTTGTAAACAAGGAGTGGTAGCGTCACACCTTGGAAAAATGCGAAAAATCCAAGTTTTTCTAATCGTCCTTTCTGAAAATCAGATTACAATAAGTCTTAACAAAGTAGAAACAATTCAATTAAGGTTAAAAAAGAAACGCACAATTAAATTAAAATAAGACAATGTTTTTGGTTTATTTATAGTACCATTTATTACTTTCACTTGAATTGCTTAAAAGTTTCAAGTACAGAAAGAGAAACAGTTCCAGTATTTCCCATTGTTGTAGCGATTAATTTAAAGTTTATAAAATGTTAATTTTATATATTTTCAAATTGAATGACAATTACGTACTATTAGAAAGCGGTATGTCAATCAATCCATTTTGTATAAGTAATAGTATGAATTGCAAATTTCATAAAAATGGAGTTTGTTTGGTAATTCGTTAACGAAGGAAGATATAAAATTTAAATGACAACATTAGGTACGTCGTGAAGAGTAATGGAAGTTGGTCTTTTCGAGTTTGTTACCTTACCGACCTACTTTGAAGTAAGTACCCACAAGTAAGTAGGTGTGTGATGGAAATATATTTACTACTCACACGAAGAGGCAAAAGAGAAAGTTTCCTTCACTAAAAACTTACCATTGACTGCATTTTAATGAGAGCAGACGCATTATTAGTTATCGAAGACCAAACGAGCAGGCCAGGGCAAAAATAATTTAAATTTTTATTAAATCTGTAGTTTTACGAATCGGTTTTATCCGGCCATATTTGCATTTCCAAATTATTACTCCTACAATTTTAGAATAGCAGAGATTCCAGATAATCTCAAACTACTCCTAGCTAAGTGAACTCATCAAGGATAAAAGTTCTAGAAAAGTTCAAAGTGGATACACCTTCTGCAAAGTTTATATTTGGTGCACTTATTTAATTACCATTTTACTAAAACATTCATGAAAAATTCTTTTGTGTTTTTTGTTTGTCTAAATTTCGCCCACCTCTCGTCAAAGTGTAATTTAACTAAGTTGATTTTTTCGCTTTATTTTTACCAAGTCAGGTCACATTCAATAGTAATCGTAAAAACCGAAGCTGAAGAAGCTTTCGTAAATTAAGGAGGATGAAATAATTGTATTTTCTCAGTTAAAAGACACACCCGACCAGATTTTTCAGTAAAACTTGTTAAGATTTGCAGACTCGATAATTTGAAGTAAAATAAATAAAAAGATCGAGTCAACTTAAATATTTTAAACACTTTAATGCTCTTTTAACGCTAAAGAATTGTAATTCTAACGAACCTCTTTGTTTTATCTTATATCTGCTGATTAAGTACTTTGCCGTATATTTTAATTTCCATCACGCCTACCGCCGTTTCAAAAGAAAAGCCAGATAAATGATATATTTTTACACATTATAACCTGCACCTCAATGGTGGTAACAAAATTTGTACAAACATTAAAATGTTTGAATATTATAAGAATTTTATAGAAAATAAAAGCTTCGTCCTGAAAAAACTCCTTCAAAAACGAGGAAATATTGCTGCATCTAAACAAGATTACTTCAAATGTAATAATTTCAGCATACACTGTAACAATAAACTCACCTTAAGTAGATACTTATCTCTTTAAAATAAAAGCTCGTTCCGACACCGAAAGAGTCTTACTGGTATCATTTGAGCATGGCCGGTATATCAATAAGGGTAGTAATCCTTGACGATTAATTTATGACTCTTCCAGGTTAACTTTAAAACTCTTCCTTATCTTTCAAACAAAACCTAGCTTCACATTAAACCAAATATAGTGGATTAGTAAATATTACCGACTTCCATCGAGTTTTAATGCAAAATCATCTGTTAAAATGCAAAGTCACGGACAGGCGATCGATGGTAAACTTAAAATCAACACATAATCAATGACAAGTAATCGAATAATAGCTTTGTTTCAATAATAAAACTTGCAATAACCAAAGTGGCAGAAAGCTCGTGTTAAGAAATGGCGTTAGTGAAATTTATTGCATTCCGAAAACTTGTTCTAATGCACTAAAAATTACTTTCTTGTAAATTTCACTATTCAGATAATATTTACACAAAATATAAAAAATGCCAATAATTATACTTCGTCACTTTTACAAAAGTTACAAAAGAAATATTGAGTGTAAAAGTTATTGAATCAAGATCGTCCACCAACACTGGTGACTTTCATCCCCACAAACAGATTTGCAAATTTAATTTCAGTATGCCCACAGGAAGCGCTCATTAGCCTAGTAATAGTTAGCACGATCAAGTGCTAATACGAAGGTTCCAAATTTGAGTCTGGGGAGAGTTTAACTTTCTCATGAGAGTCTCCGTGCTTCGAATGGCACGTAAAGCCGGTGGTTCACCTGTGTTGATGAATTACCATCATTAACAGGTTCACAGGTACATCTGAAGCCACCCTGGTAACCTGGATTAGATATAATAATATACGCTCATAGAACTGACTGGGTTGTACTTCAAGTTCCTGAAATAAAATTACAATAAAACAATAATTATTGTGTAGGGCACAGAAATATAATTAATTACGACAATGAAAAATTACGATTAAGACAACGCTGTACATACTAAACCTAAGGTGGGGTTTTAAAATAAACATAATTAATATCTAAGCTACTTTTGCTTAAATAATAATAAATTATAACTCCAAGTTCATATTTTGATCATCGCATATTACAGCACTAAAATTTCGAAATAATGCGTTACTCATTTTACATAAAGAAAATCCATTTCTATCCATTATGAGGTTATTCTCGAAATTAATTCACCTGCATTAATCAATTAAACTAACATATATTTATGTAAGCTTTATTCATGTAAACTCTTGCGGATAACGCAAACCTCGCGCTTGGTGGGCACATTGAAAGAAAAACTTTTCTTCTAATGTAATTCTCCACAGAGCACACAATCATTGATTTGCTCATTAACTAGCCCGGAATTTTCATTCTTTAACTAATGAATATGATCACTCTTCATTTAAAAAATTTTTATACCACAAGATTGCAACATAATCTTAAGCACAGCCTTTTGCTTCCTCAACCCTTGATTAACTACCTAGAAAGATTTTTTTTACGTTTCTATAATTCAAAACTTCTTCTTTTGAAAAAAAGTTTTTCCAAAACTTACGATTTTGAATTGTAATTGAAAATTTCTTAACTAGATAGTTAGTAGATGGTCGGATGCCATTCATCTTACAAAAATGACAAATATCAAGCTCAGTGAGTTTTTACCATAAAGTTTTTGGTTTTTAAAACAAATTTCGCTTGTGTTGACTGGAGAAATTACAAAAATCTACTTATTCAACACATTTAACTTAGAAAATAAAGAAATTTCAGAAGTGGGATTGATCTGTATTTAAAAATAAATTTAATCTTTGTTAACTGTGCCAAGTGAATTATAAAAAAATTGAATGGTAAAATGTGAGTGTTCGGTAATTTCAGATTAGCTCAATCCCCGAAAACACAAATTTATAAGAACGTGTTTTACCTTGATGTTGGTTTAAACTATTTTTTTCTGGTAGCGGAAGCAAGAGTCATGAATTCGTATAGCTTAATTCGTTCTAAAAGTAATAAGTAAATAAAACTCCGATGAGTAAAACAATGACGTTTATTTAACAAAGTTAAAATTGTTGGAGCTCTGCAGGTGCATAAACAAAATTGCAAAATTACTATAGGCAACAACTTTAGTAAAACAAAATAATGAACCCATGGCTTGTTTAAAACAAACAACGCAACTGGTACCTTAAGTAACAAAAATATCGACTCACCAGTTGGAAGATGTCTTAAATAAATACGATGACAGAGAGTTACACTTGAGGAACAGTAGCTGGCATCCACTTGATGAACTTTAGAATCGAACCAACAAAAACTAGACTGGGTAACTTTTGCCACTTTATTGATGCCTTCAAAAGACGTTGCGGTTCCAAAACGGGAGATGATGCTTGAGACGTTTGACGGCTCACTCCAGGTGGTAATTGTCGTGGATTTAACCGTAGGCAACAGACGAATGTGAAGAACTTGGGAAATATTTTTCCACTTTAACGGCGCAAGTAATATTAACTTCCAAAAGTTAAACGCATAAACTCAAAAATTTTCCAAAAATGAAGTTGACAAAAAATTTTGAAGCCAGATGTTGTTTCATCAAACTGCTAAAATTCGCTCTCTCAAGTGATACATGATAATCCGCTTGTACGAGCGTAACCGGTGAATGATGCCTTAAATTATTCATCAAAGCAATTGAAATAATTTACACTGACTTTAAAAAATTGACTGCCTACACAATCACTTCCATTCAAGGCTTGATATCACTCCTCGCTTCCCAGCGTACCGTCGCGCAATTCTGCCTTACCAGTCACGTGACCTTCAACCCAAGGGAAAAATAGGAAAAGTGCACTAACCGTACCCTTTATAACTGAAATTGGAAATAACAATTTTCTGTTATAATGGTTCAAACGTGAAGCCAATGCAAAGATTGAAACTATTGGAAATAATTAAAATAAAATGGAATCACTTCCGATTCAATGATAGATTTTGGCCTTTCTATGGAAACCCCATATCACCCTTTCTGGCAGATCTATTTATTGGATCCTTGGGGGTTAAGATATTTAATGATATCCCTAGATATAAAAATGTTGGAAAAGATAATTATGCTGACGGTGTCTTTTGTGTTTGGAATGTTTAAATGAAAAGAGCACAGGTTCAATAGCCAATTAGAGTAATAACACTGAATTGCAGATAAAACACCATAAATAGAAAGCTTGAAGTTACCTGTAATAACGCAGCATTTGTTAAACGTTGAGATTAAAGACTGTGCAGATAAACCGCTAAGACGCACTGTGTTTTATTAGTCCACATCATAGTTGGTAACTCACGATGACTAAGTTAAAAGAAAACGGATTTTTGCACTTCTAGTGTTTGTCAGACCGCCACAAGTAAATTAATTTGTTAAGATAAAGATAGTTTGATTATTAAGTCCTTCACCTTATTCTTCTTTATAGCCATTCTATTCACTTTTGGACATAAGCCTCTTTAAGTTCTGTTTTCCATCGTTGTCTATTTGATGCAACTTCCACTCAGTTTAGTCCTGCCGTCAGCTTCAAATCGTCCACCCATCTCATTGGTGGTGTCCAGCATATTTCCATTTTAGTAATGCTGCTGTTTCCACTATGTCTCTTACTTTGTGTTGCTTCGTATCCATTTGTTTGTCTTTCGATGTCGCAGTGAAATCCCCATCATGGTTCTCTCCATAGCGTGTTGCGCTACGCGTAGGGTGTCTACATTTTTCTTCGTCATGGCCCAGTTCTCAGCTTTGCAGCTGATAACTAGTAAAATACACATATCGAATACTCTTTTCTTTAGATGCAATGGAATCTTCTTGTTCTTTAAAATGTAACTAAGTTTTCCAAAAGCAACCCAGGATTGTCCCAGTCGTCTTTTAATTTCTGCGTATTACTTTTCTCTACCCAAAGTTAAAACAAGTTATTAGTTTTATCTCCATCAAACATAGTTTTCGATTTTCTAAGATTCATCTTGAAACCAAATTTTTTAGATTTGGTCTTCAACTGATTTAGCATTTCTTGGAGGTTTTCCAGATTTAGCTAATAGAATCACATCGTCTGCGTATCGTAAGTTGTAAAATATTTTCGTTACCGTTAATACCTCTTGCTGTCTAGGGTAGTTTTAAACACGTCCTCTAAAGCCCTATCCCCTGTCTGACTCCGCTATGTAAGTTGATGGGATTAGTTTTTGTATAAAGGTTGTATGTAGCTTTGGCTTTTGACGCGATGTTTTCCAACAGTTTTGAGTATCTATAATCTATTTTACAGCCACGCATCGCCCGTTTCTTTATTTTTCCTTGATTATTTAATATTGTTGCATAGTTTTGTAATCTCTTCATTAGTTTTATCTAGTTCGTTTGATAAGTGTGTTATGTCTATTAATGGCAGTTTCTTTTCCATGTGTTCTACATGTTCTTGACTCATAATTTTGATCTCATCCTGTGTTATTCTAGGTATACCCTTGTGAAACATTCTGCGTCTTTCTAATTTCTTCCTTATTAACAATTGTACACTAACCATTGGGTGATCGCTTCCAACATCGAATAAATGCAGTACCTATACATCTTGTATGATGTTCCTTTGGTCAGTTAATATGTAGTCAATTTCATTCTTAACAATCCTATTAGGGCTCATTTACGATAATTGCTCTTCTTGAAGAACGAATTCATCATGAACAGGTGGAACTCGCCAAGAAAGTTCCTTTCCTTTTATTTTTATTTCCTGCTCCCCAATTTGTATTTTGCTGTCTTCTTGTTTATCACCAATTTTTGCGTTGAAGTCGCTTATTATAATTTTATATTTTGTCAGTTGTCAGTTATATTTGCATGAGAGTTTACAGCAAAGATAATTTAAAGTAAACATAATTTTTACTAAAATTGTCTCTATTCTTAAATCAGGAACACTTTCCAATTTATTACACAATTACATTTCACAGAAAAAGATATAGTTTTAGATAAAACTTAAAAAGTACTACTTCGCGAAAAGTTGAGACAAGACTCACTGTCCGGCAAAGGTAAATTCAGATTCTTCGCGAAATTACAGGATAAAACTTTTTAAATCGATAAGTTTACCAGCATCTTCCAAAGTTACGGTAAGACAACACATAGATTTAAGGCTAAACTTCATGAACTTAACTATTAAAATAGAGATTAGAGGTATGAGAATTAAAGTAACATAACATGATCAAGGGCACAATGGAAAAAGACGCTCAAGACGTTATATCACTGGTGTAGCCTCGGGAGTTTATCAATAAAATGTACAGATTGTAAGAGATGTTATGTTGGGAAAACTCAAAGGAGTTTCAGAATCCGAATAAGTAAACACATGATAGCATGGCCTAATTCATGATGGAAATGATGATGATGATGATGATAGCATGGCAAAAATTTAAAACCTGAAGATTCCAACTTTGCCAAACATCTAATCGGCCACAAAGTTGTAGAGGATAAATTACAAGTCATCCATACAGGCTGGAAAAATAATAAAAAAACTGGAAGCTTTATATCTCTCAGTTATTGATTGTAAAAGTTTCTAATTTTAGTTTCAGTTTTATTTTTAATTGTGGACATGGCGACGTGAAGCCGTAAATTTGAATAATGAAATTTAGCGCTTGTTGTGGAGAGAGAGAGTATATTTTTTGATCGACTTTGAAGTGATTATTCCAATATTTTACTAATGAAGCTTAAACTTATAACTACACCAATCTTAAAATTTTGAACCTTAAAGTCACTGGTCACATTGCTTTAAAATTATAATTGCTTAAATTAAAATTAATAAGTGTTTTTATATGTCAAAGTTTTTTTGCCGCCAATTATTATTGAATTTTTGGTTTTTAAACTATTATTGTTTTCCGGTTAAATGGGAATGCAATATCAGTTTTATTTTATTGAATTAAATTTTCCTCGTTTATAATCAAGCTAATTTGAATAAAGAAAGATTTTTATGGATTTTTTTTCTTTTTATTTTGCATGTTATTTTTTTATTTTTTTTCGTTTTTCTTCTTCTATCTTCTTCTTCATTTTCCTTTATTTTTTTATTTTATTTTCTTTTATTTATTTTATTTTTTGATTAGTTTCTTTATTTACTTGCTTAATTTATTTTTCATTTACTGTCAAATCTTCTTGTAATTTTAATGGTTTTTAAATAAGTACCCAAAATTTTATCTTTTTTCCCCATTTTCATTTTTATTATTTTTTGTTTTCCATTTAAATAAAATTTTTAAATTTAGGGCGGAAAAATTTTTTTTTTTATGAAGAAACAATTAAACGACGGAAAAAAGAATTATAGATAAACTGAGCGTTTACTATAGCTTAGCTATTCGCAGAAACTGTAATTCCAAGGATGACATGAAAAACTATATGGGGAACATTCTACCATTACGGCTCAACAGACAGCAACTCTTAAAATCATTTCTGTCTCGAAGACCAACTTATTTGGAAGATAGCTCCAAAACGATGAACAAGGAGGCGAAAATTGTTAACATTGCAGTATTTCTTGCAACATGCACATTCATCAATGGTGTCACCTCATTGTTGGAAGTCATAAACGTGTTAGGAATATCGGTCGGATCGGGAGCGCATTTGTACGCT
The DNA here is from genome assembly GCA_036346125.1 of Lycocerus yunnanus. Classification (NCBI taxonomy): domain Eukaryota; kingdom Metazoa; phylum Arthropoda; class Insecta; order Coleoptera; family Cantharidae; genus Lycocerus; species Lycocerus yunnanus. The sequence continues at coordinate 3,839,433 of JARFIX010000017.1, forward strand.
GCCCAAGAAGACGAAACTCGCTTAGCAAAAGCCAAGCTGCAAGCGCAAGAACAGACGAAAGAAGGTCGAATAGGTCATCGACAACAAAATTTAGAAGTTATGAACATTCCGTCGACCGTAGAAGATTTACACTATGGGCCTGGTATCAATGATTCCATGTAAATTAACAAATTTCATGATTTATTCATTCTCAAATTTTCAAACGCGTTTTACTCAAAACTACGTTTTCAAATCGGTACCCAAAATTGCAAGAAAACCAATGAACCGATTGCATTGAATTTTTTGTGGTTATTCTACACACCATTATCTAGTACTTGTCATAGGATTTTTCTTTTCGTTACTTAGTTTTTGCTTTATAGGCAAAATAATTACTAATTCTTGGTCTAAAATGACTTTTATGTTCAAACGTCTCCTATTTTGTCATAAATCAATATTTTCAAAATCGGCTATGACAAGTACTAGATTATAGTATCTAATTTAATAATTTTTTGTTTTGTTTTTCTCAGATGATTTTTGAAGAAACGCCAGTGGTTACCGTTAACGCAAATTTTTTACGATGCTCCAAGGATCGTACAATATCCTTGTTTATTTTTGATATTTTTAAATAAAAAATTATAAATATTCCTGAATGTGTATACTTATAGATAGTTAAACTCACAATCCAAAATTTCAAATAGTTTTCCTAGAAAAATTCACAAAATGACCTTTTTTCCGGCTCCTAGGTGTATATCTCCCTTAAATCAGGAACACTTTCCAATTTATTACACAATTACATTTCACAGAAAAAGATATAGTTTTAGATAAAAACTTAAAAAGTACTACTTCGCGAAAAGTTAAGACAATACTCACTGTCCGGCAAAGGTAAGCTCAGACTCTTCGCGAAGATACAGGATAAAACTTTTCAAATCGATAAAATATAAATCGTTATGGTAAAACAACACATAGATAAAACTCTTCGTCAAAGTTAGAGAAGACTGCCACGAATGTAAAGGTAAGATTCTCACAAAGGTACATATAAGACCATTCTGAAGGTAAAGATAAGACTCCTAGATTTAAGGCTAAACTTCATGTACTTAACTATTAAAATAGAGATTAGAGGTATGAGAATTAAAGTAAGCTTATAACATGATCAAGGGCACAATGGGAAAAAGATGCTTAAGACGTTACATCACTGGTGTAGCCTCGGGAGTTTTTCAATGAAGTGTACAGATTGTAAGAGATGTTATATTGGGAAACCTCAAAGGAGTTTCAGAATCAGAATAAGTGAACACATGATAGCATGGCCTAATTCATGATGGAAATGATGATGATGATGATGATAGCATGGCAAAATTTAAAACCTGAAGATTCCAACTTTGCCAAACATCTAATCGGCCACAAAGTTGTAGAGGATAAATTACAAGTCATCCATACAGGCTGGAAAAATAATAAAAAAACTGGAAGCTTTATATCTCTCAGTTATTGATTGTAAAAGTTTCTAATTTTAGTTTCAGTTTTATTTTTAATTGTGGACATGGCGGCGTGAAGCCGTAAATTTGAATAATGAAATTTAGCGCTTGTTGTGGAGAGAGAGTATATTTTTTGATCGACTTTGAAGTGATTATTCCAATATTTTACTAATGAAGCTTAAACTTATAACTACACCAATCTTAAAATTTTGAACCTTAAAGTCACTGGTCACATTGCTTTAAAATTATAATTGCTTAAATTAAAATTAATAAGTGTTTTTATATGTCAAAGTTTTTTTGCCGCCAATTATTATTGAATTTTTGGTTTTTAAACTATTATTGTTTTCCGGTTAAATGCGAATGCAATATCAGTTTTATTTTATTGAATTAAATTTTCCTCGTTTATAATCAAGCTAATTTGTTATGGTTTCAATCGGGATCGACAAATTTAGCACGTTCGTTTACTTTTTACAGAAATTTTGTGAATGGTTTTGGACAGATCATTATATCTATTACAAATTGAGTGTAGCGGTGCAATATTCCATAAACCCCAAATCCGCCGGGTTCTAAAATTATTCTTATAATTTGAACTATTGGCTATTTCAATTATTGGTAAAAACATTTTGATTTTCATTTTAAAGAATTTTTAATTTTCAAGTTTTTAATAACTTTTTCAGCTCAGTCACACATAGAAAGCCGCCATTGGTAAATTTCAAAATGGATCATTGTGTTTTGAGGGAGAATGTAATTTCTTTCAATGACCAAGAATTACCTTAATTCATAAATTATGCATAGGTAGTACATTGTTGTAAGATATTTTAAGAAAAAACAATTTCAAATTTTATTTTATAATAAATTTACTCAAAAAGAAATAAAATGGTATCCGTGAATCGAGTTTACGAGGTGTAAATGATACAAACTTTTGAGCCATCAAAATTCTGTTTATTCTGCTGTTTTCAACTTATGAAAATTTCAATGTGCCAATGCAGTTAGTTAGGAGTTCCTTTTGTATAAGGAAAGAGTAAAGCCACGTCTTTGTTGTGGTATATTTAAATTTATTATGAAAAATGCTCGTAATTTAGTAATATACATTAAAATTTAATATCTTAAAATACAAAATAAATATAAATGCGGTATATGAGTGAAGTTGTGTCAACAGTTTATAGCTTTCTACGCAATATACTTGCCATACATTCATGTAATAAAGCTTATTACATTTTTATACGTTACAAGTCAAACAAGTACGTTTTATGACATCTTAAACACAGGGGTGTATTTCTTAAAAGAAGGCAATAAAGTTTGTTAACCGTTGCCAAACTATATTATGTTAAAAGCTATTTTCACTCAATCTTTATAACCTTTGTGACCCATATCGGGTAAAGTAGCATCTTTTAGGTGTGAAAAACATAATCAAACAAGGAAAGCATTTGCACATCACTTTTTCTTCATACTTGCAATATATTTTAAAGTTAGAAATTTAACTTTGCATACATAAATGATGTTATACTACCGTGTACTACTCAAAAATTAAAAATGAAATGTAATATTAAATTTATTTGAATTTTCTATTGTGGTAATTTATGAAAATCTTTTCTCTAAACACATTGTGAATAGGCAAGTTCTTGATTGAATGATCATTTATTAAAAAGTAATTAGTATACTTTTACACATTAGTGTCGAAAAGTAAATTTATGACCCAGGGATAAGTGTAAATTTTCACGAAATATGCTATGGGTCGATAAAACCATACCAAGGAGTCTCGACCTCACCCGCCTGAAACAGTTTTCCACTATTAGCACTTTACCCGATACTTCAACCTTTTACTATTTCATTCATTCAGAATTTGATGTGTTGGACAATCTTCACGCCTTGTGTATGGAAGATCCTAAATTCATAACTTGCTGTTTAAATAGCAATTAAAATATTTAGCAAAAATAATTTAACACGCAAAAAGTAAAAGCTCATAAATTACATTATATCATCATGGTATGACAGAGGAGGAACCTATTATTAAACTGTAATAAGAAAAGTTTTTAATTTCTATTTTTACGAGCTACTAGAAACGAATTTCAGGTGTACACTTATTGTGTGAAATTATTGCTTTGAATTTAAATGCAATTTTTAATTTCTCTCAGCATTTCTTTCATTTTAATGTGCTTAATTTCGTGTCGTGCTGTTGTAACATCTACTTTTTTGGAATGAATATAATTTCTACAAAGCCAACGATACTCGCCGGTAAAAAATTATATTAACACGTAAATGAATACGCAGAAGTATTCAATAAAATAATTAATTATCAACAATAACGTTAATTAAATTAAAACAAGGTGGAATCATCGCAGTTGCTGTAGGGTGTACTTTTATTTTGTGTGTATTTTAATGCTGATAATGTTATTTTTAGCCAAAATTTACAGAGACAACTGGGCTGCCCTTGGTGCCGCCAAATAAATTTTGACTCTCTTATATGCAAAAACTAGTTAATTCGATAATCCGCTAGAGACACTTTTTAAAATGTTATATAAAAAAACTTCAAGTGGTAAACAAAATTGTTAGATCTACATTATGATTGACATCTTGAAAGTGGTGAAAACCCCAAAGGATATGTAAAAATTCTGAGCATAGCGCTTAAACAACTCTTTTTATTTTCTTCTTCAGCCGAAAATTAACATTTAATACGGAAACAATAAATTATTTTCAATTTCGGTGTTAAGCGTTCTTGAAAAAACAATATTTTGGTAATTTGTACTCATTGTTTTCAACGTAGATGTAATTTACGCGTGTTTGTAAAAGTTGCTGACGTTCAATATTACAAAAGCTTTCATTGCAGAATTTTAAAATATATGCTTACGGTTACGTTTTTTAATTAATATTCCTTATCTTTTATAATCAGTTACGTGCGGCACTTGAAAATTTTAATTTGTCCAAACTGATTGAACCCCAAAGCAATCGCAAAATCGTAGAAGTGCTGTAAATTTATTGAATTTTACCGTTTCCCTTGATCAGTGTTTGCAAAAGCGAATATATTATATTAATACGTTTAATTTCGCAATCTGTTACAGTTAAACTATATTTGCTTGTCCGGCCAAACCGCTGGCGTTGTTTAAAATTTCACCTCAAGAGGATTGAAATGTTGGAAATGGAAATTTGCATTATAATTTATTTATTACTCAAAAATTAAAATGGACTTGTTAATCTCCCCGTCCTAGAAGCTGCAAAAGTGGTTCATTAAGCAATTTAATTTAAGTGTAACCCACTTTTTTCTTACGACATTGCAATTTATTTCGAATACCAAGTTTCAATTATTTTAAAAGAAAATGCAAAATTATACATATTCACTAGAATTGAAAACGGAATCTGCTCCTGCTCTATTCCAAAAAATATTTATAGGTTGAAAAATAAACAAAATACATTAAAAATAGTTGGCGTATTTCTTTGTAATGTACAAATAACACAGTTAGCAGCTCAAAATAATTTGTAACATTTTGCATTAAAATCTCGTCAAACTTATCAGTAAAATCATTTATTATGTAACTGACATCGTTTTTTTTTAGTGTTTGCCTATATAAATTGTACTTTTAGCAATGATGGCGACACGCCGCCACAAAGCATTTAAACAAATTAACTTATATCAAAATTCAATGGGTGCAGAGTTTTACATTACTTAAAAAAATTATTTATTTATAATCAATAAAACACGCTAAAGTTAAAAGCTGCTATTGAAATTACCCAACCGAAACAATTACATAAATATAAAAAAAAATTAAATTACGTGTGAGGCAAAAAAATTTTAAAATATATTTCCAGTCCATTTTCTTAGAACAAACGTCATTTGCCCCATTTCACCTAATGACTCTCAAGTAGAATGCAAATAACTGTAAAAAATGTAAAAAATTTTGTTATTTTATTAAAACAGCACAAAAAGGAAAACGAAATTGCTTAAAAACTACCCCATGCAAATTTTTCATTCTAGGTATACAAAAAAGACAATATCAAATAATAAAAAATATGCGTCGTTATTAGAAAGTCGTAAATTTTTCTCGATTTTCTTGTGATTGTGAAAGTTTCCTTCGAGTCTACGAAACTTCTTTTGGAACTTAATTAATCACTGTTATTAATTATTTTCATCTTGCTCGAAGCAATTTTCATGTAGTCCGTATTTGGATGTGCATATTCTAAGGTCATTTAAATTTTGATAATTTTGCAGAAAAAATGTTACAAGATCCATTTATAACATTTGATTTATAGCAGTTGTGGTCGTAATTGTGATTAATATTACGTATTTCAGTAAAAGCTTTTTTGTGTTTCGCTTTGATGACAGTTTTTAATTAAGTAACTTTTCATACAGCAAAATTAAAACACATACACACATTTTTCTTGTATTTCCGCAATTGTAAATTGGTATCTTAATCTTTGACATTTTTGATCCGTATTTTACAACTTAATTTAACCTGGAACATCCATGAGGAATAAAGTTTCTACTACACACACACACACGTTGTAATGGTGTTGTAAAAGTTGTACAATTAAACAATGCAATACTACTATTTGCACGATAAATATTAAACAGATTCATTTTGAACAATGCATTTGAATAGAAATGGCTACTTAAAAGTCAAGCAAATAATTATCATGTATATTATACTTTACCTAACCGAGATTTTATTACTTAGCTTTATATGGAAATGAAGACCAAGTTAACTTTCAGATTTTGTGAGAATGGTACAAAATCCGATTTCGTCGCATTTAGATGATTTCGCACCAACATGAAAATATTTTTCAACCCAAACGTTTTTAATTAAAACAAAGCAAATCTAATATAGCAAATTCGTTTGCAGTTTAATAGTGCAACTGGGCAAGTTGCGAGAGTTCCATATAATTAAGGCATTCCAAGTTTTCATTGAATACCGCTACCTACAAGTTTAATATGCTGTGAGTTCTGAATCGACTAGGAAGTTTACCATAACAATAAAACTCCTCGTCTAGCATCAAACACCACTAATAAGATGAAAAGATAAATTAATAATGTCGCATCGTTCCTAATTTACTTGTATAAATCCATGTTATTATTCCTAATGTTCTACATATTATTACAACGTCGCTGCTAAACCGAAATTTAATGATTTTGTATCAAAAATATTTAATTTTAGGGAAAACAATATCCTGCAATATTGAAAGTCAATTCTACCTGTTGTGCTTTGATGTTTGTAAAGTTATAAAAGTTTATGGCGCCTATTTATGGCACAGTTAATGAAAACAGGTACCTAAATAGGTATGTGAAGTTTTCATATTTAAAATCTACGCTTTGATTTAAAACATGGCATAATACAAAGAGTCAACAATATTCACAAACATCAAATGTAAATCAAGCTTCTGAAAGTTTAACAGAACAAAGAATGCTTTAGCTTTTAATACAAAAAAATCATATTTGTTAAATTCAAATTTCAACAACCGCTTACAAAACATTTATTTCGAGAACAATATACTTTATTAATAAAACTTGGAATTTGTAATTATCAGTAATAGGAAGAGCAGGAGTAGATTATATTATTCCATTTTTTTAAAATTTAAATTATGAAGACGTTTTTATAAACATTTTACTTACTAAAGCTTTTTTTAGTCAGACGTAGATTTTTTAAATTAAAAATTACTTGGTTAAACTTTAATTATTTATTTTCCATCAAAGCACAAATAAAAAGATTATCTCCGAAATGTAGGAAATTCAGACTTCGGTCAAAAAAACAGGACTATTTATTTTTTACTTTTCTTCTGATCCTTATTAATATTGATTTTTTATTCTTTTATTTCAAACTTTGTATGTCACTGTAAATAAGTATAATATAAATTATATACCCGTGAAATTAGTGTTACACAATAAAATTATGTATATTGTTCAATTTTGTCGGTTAATCCCTATTTTGAGTTGCTAGTTAAATCATCATGGTCTTCAAAAGCAGCTATCCCTGTGGACCCAACACAAAAGGTTCGTCCTGAATATAACTATCTGGAAATTTTTAACACTGCATAGAGAGAGAGAGACTCGCCCTTAACAGTACTGGTCGTGAATGGATTAACAAAAAAGGTTTAACTACTAATAATTTACAATATAATATAAACGTTTTAGCACAAATTAAAATTAAAAGGATAACATACCGCATGCATGTTAAATATACATAGATTAAATGATAAATATAAGATAATAAAACAAAATTACTTGCATTAAACTGATAACTGTTTGGTAATTTTTCTCACAAAATTGGAATACTTTTTACGCTTGAAATTTCGTAGTTGTGTGAATTTAAAAAATGATGTAGATATTTTAAGGTATGTAATATTGCATTTGCTTTATCAGTTTTTACCTCGCACCGAAAAACACCTTATAAAGGTTACAATATATTTAAGATTATTTTTGTATCACATTTCTTGTAGGAAAACTAAGTTATTACCGAACATGTCACAATCGACACGTGCCATTACTTAAAAACCTAGAATCAAATATTCAAAACCAGAATTTGTGATGATCTACATTATTATTATAACAATGCAATTAAAAGTGAAAGAAATAAGTGGAATAACTAAAATTGTTCACATTTTACTATTTTTTCCCTCGGGTTTTAGTAGTACTAAATAATTTATTTTGCAGTTTTTCCTGGTTTTTCATTTTACAATAAAGAAAGAAAAGTTATTTCTATTAAATCAGCAAAAAAGATGCTGAAATTTTCTTAGACGCAATAATAAATTTACATTGTGTTGAGTTTACTAAAGCATTTTTATCTTTTTTCCTACTTCATTGTGAAGAAAAGAATAGAATTAAATGTTTCCTTTGTTTGCGCCTTTTATTCCTAATGTAGGAAGTAAATCTTAGTGTAGGTACTTAAACTATACGTAAACTAATTGATACAAATTTAGCGATTTTTAGCTGTGTAAAAAATTATATTATATAAAAGAGTCTTTTATGACGCAAAAGTTGTTAACGTATTAATGTGCGTACCTGTGCGAGTGAAATTTTACGAGCTTTAAAATAGTGATTTACAAAGTTTAAGGAGCAGCATCTTGGAAAATGCGGCGGACCTAGGCGGTTTGAATAATAATGCAGCGGTTAAGGATTAATCGTGCTCTGGATTACTTTCACATAGTAACGCCCTTTATAAGCTGCTTCACTAAAAGTACTTTTACGACTTAATAATTAATTACACAAGTTTTACAAGTAACACTAAATCAAACCAAAGATTTGGTTAAACAAAATATTGCTCATTTCCGGGTTTCAAATCTCCCGCAGCAGCATCGTCGTAAAATATAAATTTGAAAGATGTTTACATTGCAGAAAGCTCACGTTAAGAATTTAAAAGTTAACAATTTTGCATAAACTTTCATAGTACCTGCAGATTACAGAACTTCTAAGTTGGTATAAAAAGCACCTCACCTCGTTGTATCTATCTCGTTGTATGTATATATAAAATTGGACGCTTTAGTGTATTTAAGAAAAATTTTTCAAACTGAGAAAATTTCGACAAACAAACTTAAATCAATTTTCGTTTTAGTTAATTATAGTTTTCCCTCTGCTTCATACATTTCCAGCTGAAATGCATAAACTTTACACCAAGCGTGTAATGACTTTTGGGGAAATTTTGAGGGAAACTTGGTTAATTAAACCTTTTAGTATTAGACCGCATAATTTTTGTAATTTAAATAAGACACTTAATTAATAATTGTTAATTAAGTACTTAAAACGGTATAGCTTTACATATTTCGATGTTTGTTGAAGTAAAAGAATTTTTCCTTTTAAAATTAATTATTATTTTTAATTAACGTTAAAAATGTTGTGATTAAGATATCTGTTGGGATTATGTTGATATGATAAATTGCTTGCATGACTAAAATTAAATTCGATACGTGTTGTAATAATAATTAATAACAACGAACTTTAAATTTAATTAAAGTAATGCATGCTCTGTGAAATAATACGTTATTATGTGAATTTAATTGTTTACATTAAAAATTGTTGTAAATTTGGAGGATAAATTAAAACTCAAGGGACTAATACAAATTTTGCTATACCTAGTTATGAAACATGATTAAAGGCATTAGGGACCGAATGTCCTTAACCCATTCGCAAAGTTTGTACGCGAATATTTTAATAATCTCTAGTATTATAGTTTATAATTACTCGTTCAAACATATTTTTGTCCTTAAAATCCACTCAACTTTCAAAAACACGATAAAATAATATTTTTAAAGGATAAAAATTGTTTAATTTTAAATTCGTTTTTAATTTAATTGTTCACATACTTGAGTGCTTCGTAATTTAAAAATATTTAACCGAAACGAATTTTATATAAAAATATTGTTATTCCCAAATATTATGTGCAGTACATAACAAATTCAAAAGCTTGGAAATTTATTTAAATACCTTAAATTATTTAATTTAAAAGGATTTGCATTTTATGCAAAACAAGATAAGCTACTCCTGACGTTTAAATTATTCAACACTATCGATGCAATTTACTTTTACATTTAAAATTACATTGATGGTGCAATCTCTTTAATAAAATTGCAATTTCTATTGCAATTTATACGTCGACTTCATTGAAATTTTTTTATATTCAAGCCAAAGCAATCTCATAATGTCTAAAACTATTTTCACGTCAGGAAATTTTCTCTATACCAATTTCACACTTCCTTTTAACTGCTGAATTTGAATAGTTATTGGAAATCGAGAATTTAAATGTTCTAACATTTAATGCAAACTTTTATTGGAAGCTATGTATTTTTACAGTCAGAATCAGTATTGATAGTATAACTTGCAATTTTTTAATTTTCTCATTAATTTTTATCAAATTTTTTAAATTCCGTTTGTTAATCCTACAAGATTAGAATAGAGATTTTGAAGTCAATATTTTTAAATTGGCAATTATTTTGTAAGTTTTCATCGTTATTTTTAATTATTAGCAGTATACTTTTATTTTTATCTTATTTTGTGCAGTTTAGCTTTGTATTTCTCTTAATGCAGTTGCCGAAAAGGAGGTTGGTTTAAAAATTCTAGTCAGTACCTAGTTAATAGTGAAAAGTATGTTTTAATCTCAGATGTGTCTAAACGTAATTAATTAAACAAAAATTTTGATTTTGTTGTTGGCGCCCTAAAAACGTAGCTACGAAAAGGTAGGGGTCATTTTTACATATTTGATGAATTTACCTATTAACAGATGTACATATAGATAACAAATAAAAGTTGGAAGACTTCTATTTAAGAAAGCAAGAAAAATTCTACAAGTTCCTCTCCTTGTTCTTGTAATAAGACCAAGGTCCTGCTTTTTCCATACTAGATTGTTGTCCTGTGACGGCGACGGCCAGGTTTCATACTACCTCTTATGTGATCGTTCTGATAATCTCCACTCTCCACTTCTTCACTCATTCTTCAATGTGCTCTCTTTAACACTCTTGTCTTTCTCTCGTCCATCTCGCTATGTCATGAATTTCTTCTAACTCTGTCGTGTAGTCTCAAGTTAGTAATTAGCGTCAAAGTTCCCATATCCTGTGCTCCCATAACCTGCTTGGTTTTTTACCAACTACTGCAAGATAAAAAAGTACTAATAAAGGTTGCAGAAGAACTATGTAGTGGGAATTCAAATTCTCCACAAATAAATTACAAAAAATTGATATCTTACAGTAACTTTCATCGTAAAATGTTTGAGACATCCCCATAATATTAAATTTGACAACCTCCGGGTACGATTTGTCAATTGCACCTTCTTATCAGATATCATTCATATTCAGTAACATTATTTCCTCGTTTTCAGTGCTTTGTAATCCTGGATTGCACTGAAAAGCATTGAATTAGATGCTTCAAAGTAAGCAATTTAATATAGCAAAAAAAAATTACATTAAAAACTATTTACAAAAATTAGCAATAAAATGATTTAGAAAACCTGCAATACTGAAAGGATTTTATTATTAACATTTTTACTATGCCACATATTAAGTTGAAAAGAGTTTTTATTTTAATTTAACATCGACATACAATTTTGAATTTCTAAATTTGAATTGAAAAACTAGAGAAAATTAATGTTAAAATGCAATTTATCTAAAGAAAATTTGTTACACTTGAGCCTTATGTGGAAATGGCAGAATTTTAATTTAAATTTTTTAAGTTTTTGGTGCAGTGTAGCTAATAAATGCAAAATGTTGGGCATAAAATGTTTCATGTCTGTTTTATTGCAGACGCAATGATAATTAAAATTAACCTTTTTATTTAGATTGCTTTAATTTTATATTTACTGTAATTTTTAATTTTGATGTTGTAGCTTTCTTTAATAAAACTCTAGATTTATGATCTTTTATTCTTGCATTTTAGTTTCATATTTTCCAATCCCGACAGTTTAAATTTGATGTCTGATATTTTTCCCGATTAAATAAAAAGTGCTAATCAATATTATATAAATAGGGGAGACCGGGGATGGTTTGGACACGGGGATACAGTGGACACGTTTAAATTTCCCACCTAAATGAGAGCTGCGACGTTGTGATTTATTCTTGTTATCGTCAACACTAGAAACATTCAGTTTGCAAACGCACGTGAGCGCGGAGTGAGTTTTGTTGCTAGTAGGAGCATTTTTTAATTTTTGGGCAGTTGTATGTAACTTTTCAAGGTAAGACTGTAACCGTTTATCTAAAATTTGTTATTGTAATAATTTTCTCTTTCGTTTTTATCGGTATCTATGATAGTTAAGATCATATGTTTGTGGTATTTAAAGAGCAACAACATGCGGTTAAAATTTTATAACTTAAAATCTGTTACAGGTCACCTTGGGGATAGAATGGACAAGTTGTCCATTCTATCCCCGACATACATTATTAATTTTTTGCTTCAGCGAAGCAGTGCACACGTGGATGATAAATCACCCAAATGAGACGATCTCAATTTACTCATTACCTGCACTCTGCTCCCAAGCCTGGGACAGAGCAGCAACCCCAGAAAATGTAAAATCTGGTTTTCTAAAATGTGGTATCTCACCACTCGATAGAAACATTTTTCAGGACCACGATTTTCTGTGCTCTTCAGTCTCAGATCGTCCAATACCTGTTTTAGCTCCACTTATAGAAACAGAAGGCATATCAGCTGAGACTGAAACCGCTTCAGTTTCTTCTACCCAAACAATCCCGGTAAGTTCGTTCTACTCTACTCCCCACAACGTCAACTGCCGAATTTTCTTCGTTGATTTCTAAGTCACCGCAGCCTAGTTCCTTTATTTCTCCAGAACAAGTATGTCCATTTCCGAAAGCTAAGCCAAGAAAGGAAGTTAGAAAAGGAGGTCGGAAGCGAGGAAAATGTATGATCGCGACGGATACTCTTGAAGAGGAAGAGGTGGAAGAAAAAGAAAGAAAACGCATCGAAAAGAAAGTTAAAACAGTAAAGAAGAAAGTTTTTAAAGAATCATCCGATGATAATAAATAATAATAATAATAATAATAATTATAATTAATATTATTTGAAATATAAATTTCGTTTTTCGTTTATATAATTACAAGATGTTGACTGGTTATTGTAGTTTTTTTAATTGTAACTGTATGTCCACTGTATCCCCGACTACTGTCCAAAGTAACCCCGTACTCCGGGGATAATTTGGACAGATGACGTAGGTCTGCTTTTGGTGCTAATTTCAAGAAACGGTTTAACTTAAACAATCACCAAAATTAATTCTAAAAGCTAAATAACAACCCTTTACACTGGTCTAGGAGCCGACACAATTAATCACGAAATGAGAAAGTTACAGCATTTAATTCAAAATTGTCCAATACATCCCCAGTCTCCCTAATCTGCATATTATGACCGATCAACTAACATTTTATGTATTATTAATAATCTATTCACCTACATGGCGATGTATCGTAAATATGGTTCTTGACAAAGCACCATCATCACAGAACTGGATTAGTATCGATTGAGAGTCGACAAGAAAATAACTTAAAATTGAAATGCCGTCTTAATATTAGATTACATTTTTAAACTGAACCACCACGATTTACCTACTGGACAATTTTCAGGGTATAAGTAATAAATTACGATAAATTACTTTAAAAATCGGCGTATTGTTTTCAGCCACCGAGGATTCTTGCTTGGTGGTCTACTTGTAAGCATTGTCGCAGATTATCTCGAGTCCTTGTCTCGCATTCGTCTTACATCCGGATCTTGTTGAAATGCTGAATTACCTCAAAGTTTGAAGCCTGTCATATAAGTTGAGCTATTATTTAACAAAGAAGGCTTGAGTGTCTCATTGATAAAAGCTGGATTACTCTGGAATCACTTTGGTTTATGATTCACGCAATGACGTATTATACATAGAATTGTTTTGTATGATGATTATACTTAGTAGCTTTTGAATGAGTAGTTTGTAGTACGCAAGTTGTCGTACACGAAAATTCAACACTGTTGAGTAGCTAATTTCTGAAAGCCCCATATGGTCGGGGTAAACTCATTTTATCATTTTTCATCCTCATGCTAAACTTTCTATTTGTTCAACTTAACAATAAATTAGATAGCCAACAATAAAATTAATTCTCACAATGTTAGTTACTCTCCTTTAAAAGTCCCCTTTAATCAATTTTCTACTGAGCGCAAATAATTTGCAAAATATTTGATCGATGCATAACCAAACCGAATTAAAGAAAAGCACCCGAAATTATACCGGCATGTCAAATTAAGTGAAGCGGTCAATATATTCTAAACCCCGGATTTGTGTAGTATCTGAATGTCTAAATAACTTGTTATGTCATAAACAGATCCTGTAATTTAAAATTTATTAGCTAAAAATTATATCAAAAATTTTCCCAACAATTTATGGCATTCACATAAATTTCAAAAATATAGCTGAACATATAATAAATGTTTTCGTCATTTTTTTTGACTTATCAGTATTTTAAAATCACAAAAAAAAATTCTAACACATTAAAATTAAATTTTACGAATAAAATACATCGTAATAAATATATTTTTTAAAAATTTTTACCTTTTACCATGTAAACGGTTCAGCTCCAAAAGCTGTGAAATATTCATAAGTATGTACAAGGTGATTCAAAGCTCTCAAATTCAAAGTGTTTGTTCAAAAAAACCTATTACGTTAAAGCATTAATTTAATTTTCTCTTTTTTCGCGATTCTAATGGACGACTAACTAATACTTGGCCTGCAGTGGTCCAACAAAAGAACCTTAAATTTGTCCAAACAATTTTTATGCACATTCGATTAAAAAGAAATGACCTAATTTATAAATTTCGTTGCGTATGAGCTAAGATTTAACAAAACGTTAAAATATAAAGTGTTGTCAAGTAAATGCTTGTGGAGTTTATGACTTTAATAACGAAGCCCAAGCTTTGTACTTTTACAAAACTTTTTTAATAAACAAGACTGCTACTTGCTCTGCTCAAATAATACTTATGAAGCAACAAAAGGCTATAGTTGGTAAGCTGAAAAGTTTTGTACAGTTGTATAGCGATTCTTTCTTAAAGGAAATTGTTTGCTGCTTCTGCATTAACTTATAATATATCGATAATAAATTTTTAAAAAAGTTTGTACACATAAAAGTTGGATTTTAAAATTTTTCGTTTCAAACTTATAATTGCATTCACTAATATTGTCTTTTTTGTTTTAGATTAATAACAAACATCTCCAATTGGGCACCGAAAGAGCTCAAAAGCACACCGTAGAGTAGGTCACAGTCACAGTCACAGAAGAAAATCAAAATGAACGATTCGATATTTTCTTTAGATATGACGCCCAGTCAAGCGTCGTTTTTGGAAAATTACACCCAAACCGACAAAAGTGGTAATGGGACTCACGTTCACACAACATTGACATCGTCTTCAATAATGTTTATCGTACAAGAAATATTATTTGCCGGTGTTTGTTTGGGCGGCTTGGTAGGAAATTCTTTAGTAATTTATGTGGTGATAAAATTTTCAAAATTGCAAACTGTTACGAACATGTATATTGTAAATTTAGCCGTAGCCGATGAATGCTTCCTAATAGGAATACCATTTTTGTTAATAACGATGGTTCAAGGCAGTTGGATATTTGGTGAATTTATGTGTAAAACTTATCTTATTTTAACAAGTATTAACCAATTTACTAGTAGCATATTAATATTTATATTGAGTGCGGATCGATATATTGCAGTTTGTCATCCCGTAGCGTCGCAAAAGTGGAGGACACCGATGATATCCAAAATAGTTTCCTTTGCTGCGTGGACGTGCAGTTTAATCTTAATAATACCAATTTTTAGTCACTCAAAGCAAGAAGAAAACTTCCGAGTCGGTCAAAACGAATCGTTCAATTCGTGTGTTATTGTATGGTCGGACAATCATACCGAAAATACTACCGAGAGTCAACAAAGGGCGACCACGTTTATTATATATAGTTTTGTTTTCAGTTTTGCAATACCGCTTTGCTTGACGTTAATTTTTTATTGCTTAGTAATACAGAGGCTCAAAACCGTAGGGCCCAAAAATAAATCTAAAGAAAAGAAACGGTCACATCGTAAGGTTACAAAATTAGTTCTCACCGTTGTAACGTGTTACGTTTTATGCTGGCTGCCATATTGGGTAACTCAAATAGCTGCGACCTATACGCCGACCGACCAGGGTCCATCGGAAGCCGTAGTTTATATACAATTATTTGCTTTTTGTTTGAGTTATTCAAATTCCGCAATAAATCCAATTTTGTACGCTTTTCTTAGCGACAATTTCAGGAAAGGCTTCATGAAAGTTTTCACTTGTGCGTCTGGTAGCGACGTGAACGCCACCTTAAATTTAGAAAATAGTGTTTTCCCGCGTAAAAAGAAAATTTCTGAAAAGAATCAACAGATAAGAGCCACGTCCATTTGTCCCAACAACGAAGATGAGTGTGATGCAGGTCTTCTAGTTAGTAAAGTTTCCACTTCGGCAATTACGCTTACATCTCGTTCTAACATAAACTTGACTCTCGAAATAAAGGAAATCACTCCGAAAGATTTAGTTGCAAAAAATGGACTTCCCGTAGTGTTACAACCAGCAACAAATGTCTAAAGTAAATAACTTGCTTATTGGCCCACTAATATTATTTATTTTACTAACACAATTTATTTTCACTTAATAGAAACTTAGAAACTACTTCTTATTGAATTTATTTTCAAAGAGAAAGAAATGTGTAAGCCCTTTACGAAATTTTTTATCAAAATTACTTGTAACCGTAAAAATAACTTTCGTTAATTAAAAATTGCATGGTCTAAAAATAACAAGAAAGAACTATCGATTTTATAGGCGAAAATTTAACTTTCAGTTTTAACTGGCGGGCGTAAAGCGGCACTTTTTCGCCCTAGGACGATAAAATAGTTTTTACGCTTTAGATCAGAAAAATAAAATAGTGATTGTAACAAAGCAGTCATGATTTTTATTTTGCAAAATTATTCCTCGATTATTGTTTAGTAACTTCTTTCAAAATTTGAGATGTAACTTCGGGCGTTGTTACTGCAATGGTTTTTCCTTAACTAACCAAACCAAACTTGGTTTTACCTTCATAACCTAAAATGATACAAATCTTAGCAAACTGTGCTATTTAGATATACCAAAACCCGAAGTAATAAGGTGTAAAGTTGAGCAAACAATCTGAATATTCTCCAAGTTTCCTATTTGTGCTTTTATTGTTTCCATTTCAAACTAGTGTAACGTAATAATAATTATAATAAGCCTCGTTATTTAGAACACATTTTATGACTCGAAACCTATAGAATAGGTTGCGTGGGTATGTGATGTTATATACAGAAAATCTGCGAGTGTAAATGTTGTAATAACAACGAAACTTTCGTGCCATGTTTTGTTTTTAATTATTATCGAGTCGAATAAATGTAGTAAAACTTTGTAGTCGAAATAAAAGTAGCGGAAAGAGACTTGAGACAAAATTGAAATTATGCCATTGTATATAATATGAAAACGTTTGCTAATGAATAGGCTTCGTATTTTCGGTTTCAAATTATTAGTCTAAATGGAATGTTTAATAAATTACCATAATTTTTGAAGTAGAATTAATATAAGTTAATGCCATAACGTCTAGAATCGTGACTTTTGCCTCTGTAAGGACGAGAAGTTTATTTACAGTAGTAGATGATTCAACCGCAGTTTGTTGTTCGCACAACTGTTACAACAATTACTAAGGTAAAGTGTATTTTGAACATTGTTTTATCTAATTTCTCCAGCACAAAAGAACACAATCGCCATGGTAAAAATAATGTTTTTAACAGAAGTTGAAAAGAGTTGTAAATCCGACACTTTTATTTACTCCCTTTATGTACACATAGTATTTATTTGACGTGCAAATTTTGCACCAAGTACACAACAATTTTTAAAACTTTCCGAAACTTTTAAATAATACATCCAACACATTTACGTTACACCTCTTTTAAAGCATTTAATTTATTTCTCTAGAGTCCACTTTTATCCCGAGGGAGTGGTGATTTTTAATAATTAAATTATTCTCGGCAACGTTAAAACATTTTTTTAATTACACTCAAATCTTGCGTATGGATGGAATATTAAAAATTTACTCCCTGTTTTAAAACTCGTTCATTGGACAATGTTTTATAATTTAAATTCACTCGTTGTGCTCTCAAAAATTAAAAAGTTCAGAATTACCTTTAACGAATATTTAAAACGGCGGTAAATATTTGCAAGAATTAAACGCACATTAAACATAAAATTAAACCATTGCATTGCCGGGCAGGTTTGGGGTTGAAATTATTAACGCGGTAAAAAATGCAAGGGTAAATTTAACGACGACAGAAAATAATGTGACAATGTTAAAAAGCATTTCCAATAATAAGAAGCAGTTTCTATCTGAATTAATTTATATGCATCATAATTATTATTATTATTGAAAAATGTTGTTTAATTTTCATAATTAGGCAAACTTGAATTTTTTTTTGTACTGATGGCCTTTAGATTGATAATAAGAGCAGGGTAAACATTAGTATTTAGGCGTAGAAAGTATGTCTTCATTAGAGTAAATAGGAATAATAGAACATCATTGTAGATGTAAGTAATTAAAAAATTGTGATTTGTGTTAATTAGATACGAGTAAATGTTAATTATCATATATTTTAAAATTGTACAAAGAAAAATTGTTTTTAAACGTTTTAACTTATATTTTCTTATTGTGAACAAATTAATGTTGATGAATCGTTAGAAAATGCAATAGCCTAGATTTTATTCATTGAGCCCTTAAAATCTGACTCCGCTACTGCATTTGCTAATAATAAAAACGTTTATGTATTTGTCTCTGTTTAACGAAAATAATAAATTATAACATGTGACCGAGTAAGTAGAAATTTTATAATCTATTGTAAATAAACTGCTGTGATATTAAATTGTTAAGTTAAGTATAAATTCATGTGAAAATGCACATATTAAATAATTTGTGTATTACCCCCTTTCCCGTGCACCAAATTCGATAATATTGGAATTTTAATAAAAATTGTAGTTATACATTTTCACTGTAATATTTTATATATTCAAATTCATATTTAAAATACCTACATACATATTGTTTTATATTACGTACTGAATGTAGTGTGTGCATATACCATGTACAATATTTAATAATCGTGTAAATTAAAATGTTTCGTGTGTTTGGTATTATTTTTTTATTTGAATAAATTGAAATGTGTAATTCCGGATTAGTGTAATATATTTTTTCATGCAAAAGCTTTCAGCCAATTTTTGGAAAACACAAATTAATATTGAACATGAGCTCAAACCACCAGCGACATTTATCTTTCTTTAATTAAACGCTTTTGTGCCTGACCATTTTTAAATTTAAAATAAAATTTTTAATTTTATTAAAAAAATACCTACCTAAAGTAAGTACATTTATTTCAGTCAAGGAGGAAACAATGCAAATTTATATGATGGTATCTTTAAAATATCAAAAGGAAGTAACTCAAAAAATAGACTTTAAAGAAAAATTGTTTTTCCTCTCCTGATGGGAGAGAGTAGAACAATAAATTATTCACGCAAAAATTTGTTTTGTGCCGCCCTGATGTTCCGGTAAGTCAGCTGTTTTTCGATAGACAAAGCTAAGACTAGGTTCTGAAAGCAAATTTGCTATCTCTTGTTGATGAAAAGTGAAAAGTTTGTGAATAAACTCATACGAATCTTAGATTGCTGAAAAATGCAAGCAATAAAGCCTTACCTTCGCGATCGGTAATTACAGGAACCAAATCTCAACCAAAATCTCAATTGCACCTCAATAATTTTTAATATTAATTGACCCAAAACAGACACTATTCTGCTGTCAACTACAGAAGTTTAATTAAATTAACGATTATAGAAACGGTTGCAAATGTTCCATGCTGAGAGAATTCCAAAGAATACTGACGAAACCACAACAAGTATTCAAATCGTATAATAATTGATTACAATTCGTCAAATCTCGACAACATCAATTATTTAAAATTTAGAAAATTTAAAAACTATGAAAGAAAAATTTTTGACCTTATAAATGAGTATCAAGGAATCAATAGAGGAGCTTTTTAAAACAACATAAAATGTCAGATATTATAGTAACCGCGCTCTGAGAGGAGAGAATAAGTATGAAATGCCAGAAAGGGATTATAAAGCTTTTGCATAATTTGTAAGCAATTAATATTCTACCTTCCGATAATGGGGTAGTGGAGGGTATTGCATGCCGCCTAAAACCTCCTGGTCTACGCAGTTCTTTTTTTATTGCAAGTCAATTGAAGATTTCAGCATATTATCCACTTTACCGTTGCTATGGTGACATTTGCAATTAGAAAATGCTTCATAAGTTTGAACATCTTCACCTTTTCAGCATATATTTGGATTTTAAGACATGTAGGCACTGCCTGATCTGCATTGCAAAAGCCCATCTTCTGGTAGTAATAAAAACCAGGCAAGAAATTAAATTTTTCAAATTTGTACATCTGTTTCTAGGGGTTAAAGCCCCTACTAAAAACACACATAGAAAAAAATTACAAAAATAGAATTACTACATTGTTTTACATTTATAATAGAATTACGCCGCCGAAACTTGAAAAAATCAAACAAGTTATTTATAGTCATGAACGAATGTGGCCTTGATCCAGAGATGAATTCCCCATACTTAAATTATTCCAGGCAGGTTGAGTGAACCATTATCGCGCGCGTGACTATTGGGCGTGGAATCTGACAGGTAAAGGTAAATAATTTCCTCAAGTTTAGTAAATAGGATTTGCTCTTGATTTTCAGTACATTTTGTATTATTAAATAATAAAATTAATAAATAAAACATTCCATTTAAAATAATTGGTTATCCTAAATTCAACATGTCAAAAACAAGAAATTCCAATAGTTCAAACTAGAAAACATAAGTGCAGTTCAACTTTATCAGAAAAGAATGTGAAGAAAGAAAAGAAGCTTTAGCTCTTTCAAAAGTCAGAAAAACTGCACTCACCAGCTTTTCAGTAAGCTGCATCAAATATGCTTTAGCTTGATCTGCATTGCAAAAATCGGACATAATGAGACTACGCTTTTCATAGTCAAACAAGACTATGTCTGCGCTGAAATTAAATTTGCACATCTGTTTTTGGAGGCGAAAACTGTCAGGGATTATTGAAGAACTCACTGTAGTGAAATATCAAATTAATTTCTAAAAACAATTAAGGTAATAAACATACACTAAATTTGATTAGTTATCTTGAGTCGACAATTTATAATTGGAATATTATTTTAAATAATAAAATTTAATAACATGCGCTCCCGATTCAAAAATCCATCTCTTGAGAATTCACGGTACCAAAACCTTTTCGATGTAGCTGTCAGTGTCAAGTTTTTGACGCAGGATTTCGAAGTAATTCTTAAATATAGTGACATTCGGTTTGTAAATATAGTAAAATGTCTACAATGGGTGCTTAATCTATTATTCATGATAATAAATAATTTGATTACTATGTTATTATTAATCAATAATCGTAATTAAATATACTTCTATGACAATGGGTAGTCATCACAACGGCGAAACCGAACAAATGGCAACACAACAGTGTCTGAAAGTGTTTATTCAAAGGGATTATAGTGAAGGAACTGTAGTTAAATTTCAAACTCGTTTTCCAACCGAATTAGAAGGACGAGTAAGTATTCGTATTGTAAATTAAACAAATTATTGTAAATGTAATGACACGTGGAAGTTGGGTGTAGTTTGTTGTGGTTATGTCGTAGAAATTTCCTTCATTTTCTACTCGGATTACTTCTAAAGTGGTACTTATTCTATAAAAATTTGTTGAGAAGATTTAGTCTAAACGTCAAGGAAACAATAAATTACATGAAATTAATATTGTTAACGTTTCAGATAGAACGACAAGCGTTTGATCACACAATTGCCAAATTGAACGAATATTTTGCTATGGCAGAAAAAGCAAGCTGTTCGTCTTATTGCGAAGGATGTCTAGCTTGTTTGACCGCATATTTAATTTATTTTTGCAAGGAAACACATTATGAAAAGGTAAATTTGGAATAATTGTTTGTCGTAGAGTTTATATTATGTTTGACCGTGTTACCGTTTTAGTGTCTTCGTAAGGTATCGAAATTTGTAGCGGAACAAAATGAAAGGGTATATCAACCAAGAGGTCTTATGGTAACTGATCCAAGTATGAGAGGTTTAAGGGTGATAGAAATTAGTTGTTTGGACCGACCTCCCAACGCATGACTGACATTGTCTCACTCCACGCAGGAGTTTTTTATGTAATGAGTAACAATGAAAGATTTATGTTTAACAAAGTTATAGTTTTTATATCTGTGAGACCCAAGAGTTTTAGCTTTAAATAATTTTAAGAGGTGTGTGGTTGTAATTTTTTATTAATAATCTTTTATAATGCCAGAGTTGAATAATGAATTTAATTTTATATCTTTTTTAAAGCAAGAGTAAAAGCCTGCATTTATTTCTAAGGTTTTTTACAATAACATGATGTGTCAAAGGAGTAATGCACAAGCAGTATTTAATTTATTTTGTCTAATCCTTGAGTGTCGACCAGTTATAGAATTAAATTAAGTTGTTATATTCTAAAATGTATATTTACTTCCAATTGTAATTACAGTTAAAATTAAATTTATTTTAAATTTTAATTTACTTAACTAAATACAAAGTAAAATATATACACAAGTATTTGTCTACGACAAATTGTAGAAAGCAGGAGTTATTTATTCTAAAACGAACTAGAATATTATTTATAAAATTTTTTCTCTAATAATTGTACACAAACAAAAGTTTTAGATTGTCCATTTACCAAAAAGCTGCGCATTTCAACATGTTCTATTATAACAAAACTGAAAATGCAATTTTATTCAAGTAATTCTTGGTTCTTAATATGTTTCGGCTTTTTAAAACGTAATTCGTCACAAAAGACAGCATAACTTGTGTCTTCTTTTCAGTTTATGCTGTAAAGGTGGCAATTGACAGACGGGCACGGTATGTAAAGTTTGAACGGTTAATTCTATATCCTTGGTTTCTTCAGGATCTGAAAGGAAAATATTCAAAATTATTAATTCTCTCAAAGTTGACTACTTTAGAAGAGTTTTCTACATTTGTATTTTAGAATATCACCGAAGATGTACACTGCGACAAAAACATTTGCAAATATACTTGCAGTGCATTTTTGGGTGATTCTAAAATACAGATTTGCTTTGGCCACAAAAAAAATAAATTATTGAAATCAAAAAATAGTTTTATGATAGTTTAACCACCGGAACCAAAAAAAGGTTTACTTATTAAATCGTTAGTATAAGATTATGTATCATAGAAATTTTTCTTTAAATTATTTATTATTAATTTGGTGTACAGGGTGGGCCAATTTTGATGGTTCTCATGGGGAACCCGATAACAATAAAACAATATTATAGATGGCACATCCTCAATCGAGGAAAACTCGATGGCGAAAATCTGAATTTTCTATCTTGATTCAACTTTTCGATAAATGTCGATATCTCGGTTGTTTTTGAAGTTACTGAAAAAGT
Organism: Lycocerus yunnanus; assembly: GCA_036346125.1. Classification (NCBI taxonomy): domain Eukaryota; kingdom Metazoa; phylum Arthropoda; class Insecta; order Coleoptera; family Cantharidae; genus Lycocerus; species Lycocerus yunnanus. The sequence goes on from JARFIX010000017.1 coordinate 3,862,905, forward strand.
ATTAATGTAGTCTTCAGGCTTATTTTCAGGTTTGAATACTTAGTTTAATTTTTATTTTGATTTATTTAAAAATAAATTAATCGAATTTTTTGGGTTTCAATTTTTTTATTCAACATTTTTTAATAAATTTGGGAAAAAATATAATAATGGTACGCACATACCTATTATTTATCATTGAAAAGAGGATCAAAAACTCGATTTAATCAACCGACGATTTAAGTTTGCATTACGAAAGCTATACATATTTTTTTACAAGAACGGCAGTGATATGCGATGCTATTTTCATTTTATTATTTTCATTTACTATGATATGTATTTATAAACAACTATATTATAGCTCAGAAACTAATGAAGATATACTAAAACTCATTCAGCTCATGTTATTATCCTTAAAACTTTGACTTTTTTCTGTAACTTGAAAACAACCGAGATATCGAAAAATTGAAATTTTGCTTATAATTGGAAAACAAAAAAAGATAGCGAATTCCGTTTTTCACCATTGATTTTCTCCTAGAAAAAGAGATCGATGATGTGTCATTTATTTTTCTATATCTATAGTTATCAATTTCCCCATAAAAATCATCGAAATTGGCCCACCCTGTAGTTGCTGTTACAGATAGCTATTTATACCTTCCAATTATCCTGCATTTGATTACTTTACAATGTAATTTCTACTTTAAATAGAACAGCTTCAATTCATTGTTGCTTTTGTTATGTATATGTTATGTGTTGTTATGAATACAACACTGTTTTATTGTCACCACGGTGGAGGATTCGTGACAGTTTCCTACTTCTTTGTAGAAGAAAAAAACTTATACAATAACGCACGACTTATTATAATATTATCTACGATAATGTCCTTTTGACACTAAATATAAATTTGATAATTATATTGAAAGTGGCAATGTAAAGATTCTAATTTTGCGGAGAAAGCTTTTTCACATGTTTGAATATACAATTGATACTTGAAGAGATTGGCAAAAATGTACACCGCATGCTCTATCAACACATCTGTAGGAAAAACTATTGAAACTAGAACAAAATCGCAAATGCACAATGTGGTAGACCTTAACATTTCCTATAAAAATATCTTAATAGCATATTTTTAAATTTATTGAATGAGCAGTATTGGCATTCGCTGGGTATCATAACATAACATGATTAACAATTACAAAATATGATATTGAAAATACCGAAGACTTACACTGACGCTCGAATGTAACAATTCTTCCGTCCTAGAAACTATTTGTTCTAAAAAAAATTAGATTTTTTGCAGACGTATCGACAAAAGTGTTTTTTTCCTTATTTTTAACTTAATTCACAAACTACTTGTCTTTCCTAGTAAAAAATCATAAAGCACTCGATCGCCCATATTACTTGCATTTCAAGTTATCCGTAGTTATCGATGTTAAACTAATTGTTTTGTTTAAATTTAGTTTTATTAGAGAAATATACATTTTATTGGGTTATTTCTTAGGGTAACTTTTTTAGTTCAAATATTTGGACCCAAAAATGAAAATTTGCGCGAATAAGCGAAGAGATTGAATTTTTAGAGCATAGAAAAAGTATTTGTGTACACGTCTGTCAATAATCCAATATTTCAAACAAAAATAATTTTAGGATTACAAGAATTACTACAGGGCATCAGTATGTCTTAAATTTTTTCAGCAGTTTAATTCAATGCTGTCATATTGTAATTAAATTGTTAATAATGTATGATACACTTCGAATGCAATAAAAATGATTTATTTCTGGACGCCCCTCACGGCTCTCACCAAAAAGAGTCTTTTTCAATTTAAAAATTGACAAAATGCATAATCTACCGAGCAGATATGGTCAATTCGGTTTTGCAGTTGGCTGCAAAAATGGTAAATATTATATTTCCTTTGCCAGTCTGGGTCTAATAGGAGATCAATTTAATGTTTATCGTGGACGAGATCAAAACCGCGATCATCCAATGAGTAAGAATTTATAATTTTTGTTTGCTGGTTTTTCACAAACACTAAAAATTGATATGATAACAATACAATACAGTCGCTTCCAAAAATCAACCATGGATTGCGATTTTTCTATCAAGCTCCAAATTTAGGCTCTTGGGGATAACATTGCAAGCTTTAATCCTAGTTTTTCGTTTTCATTCCAGACTTGCGTTGATTCTATTCTTAAGTATCCGTGTGTACCACTTTAACTGTGTTCGCCCAACGAAAGGGACAAAATTTGTTTGAATACAGGGTCGTATTAAAAAAAAAAGGACAGGGTTGCCACAACATCTTTGGTCCGATGTCTTTGACACTTGAGAGGCGCGACATATCTGGTATGATGATCTGCGAGTCTCTTAACATGGTATGCAACCCAAAAAATCATCAACCTCTAGAGTCACTCCTTAAAATTATTTTTAAAATTTTAGGATTTTTTTGCTAGAATTTTATTTGATGCTAATTCTGTACACTGCCTTAGGCGGTTTGATAATTGTAACCAATCATTCAATCCCAATTGTATCAGATTTTATTCATAAAATTGAAAAGCAGCTTTCTTAAATAATTCCAAAAAGTAATTTATTACTTGCAAGGAGATCTGTCATTTTTTTTCAATTGGCTTTTGAAAATTAAAATATATAAAATCAATTTATCGCGAATCTAAATATACCTGTAAAGGCTTCTACTGGTTTATCAATAGTATCGTGATCAATCCATGTAAGGCCCATTTCAACTTTTTCAGCCAGATCTTGCCAATGTTTTTTATTTTCTAAAGTTTCTTGATATAACGGTTTTACCCATGGAAAAGTTTCGGAGAGAACCTTATACAAAGGCAAACAAATTACATCGATAAATCCCACTTGCATTTGCGGCAATTCGTCTTTTCTTTCGCGATCCATCATTGCCTGTAATAAAAAAATCCGATTAAAAGTTTGAAACTAGTTACCAAAATTTTACGTACCACTGGCTGTTCTTTTAATTGAAGTTTTTCCAAGTCTCCCTGATCAAAAAATTCATCCGCTACCAGTTTGGCCACACGGTGTTGCACATCCCAGGGCTTCGCAATTGCGCTGACATCGCATGCAGTCATCATCATTCCACATAACACTGAAATAATTGTAATTATTTCATACAAAATTTGCAGAAAAGGAACAAAATTAAATAAATACGCGCTTGAATTATGAACAATTTCGATACGAATTCAAAAGGTTTCGACTTATCACAGAGGAATCTTTTTTCCATTAAAAGTTCAAATCCGGCCAATATCTGCAATTTTATGTTTTGATTAAATTTAACTCTAAATTTCGAGAGTGGAAAACTGAAAGAAAACTTTTGGAGTTTTGTTTGTTGCTGCTGCAAACATTTATTTATTCATTGGGGAATAAATTTTAATAAAAGTTGTGAATGAAATTTTAAATTAATTTAATTAAAATATTTCTGTTTGTTTTGATGTTTTAATTAGTTCGTTTAATATTTAAAAAATATTAATTTAGTAATGAAAATGGTTGTGACATATTTTTCCTTTTGTACAAACTTTTTAGCGATGAGAAAATTTTTAGAAAGTTTGAAATTTAAATTAATATTCATGACGTACGTATGCTGTGTTATTTCCTGATTGCTTTTATTGTGCAAATTTACATATTCTCTATTGTAAAAGCGTTGGACACCTCAATTTTAATCTGTTTTGCTTTGGAACACAGGCATAGGTAAGCATATAATGACATTAAAAATTACTCATATAATCCAAAATTTTCCTCTATCAAGCTTTCTGAAAATTTATTTTTAATTCCATAGCTTAACTTGCGTAATTGGAATTAGATACCGCAGGTTGTTAAAGATTGATTTGATGAACATCAGAAATAAAATATTACAACTAACTAAATTAATGTCGTTAACAAATAAATCCAATTCCATATTGTAAAATTTTGAAAAAGTAAAATTTCGAAAATTTAATGTATATTTTCAGCCGTCGTGAAAGTTGCGAATAATAGGATGGTGTAAAAAATTTAATAATATAGAAACCATTTTCAACCAAAATTGGCATTGGGCAAAGCTAGAGCGACAAGATTATTGATATCGAATTATTTTTCATCACAGCCAACAATCTATACAAATAGCATATAAAGCTTTCACGAAGAGAAGGACCGTGCTTAGTATCTCTGAAGCGGATATTGGAATTTTATCTTGCACTGTAGTTTTAGCAAACGTTATGAAACAAAAGTCTTCACCGGTAATGTGAATTTAAAAGAAATTAAATGGGATAAACCTAGATTATCCCGAATTTTTTGAAAATCTTTCTACGAAGCTCCTATCTCTCATAAAATGGAAGTTTTGGAGTTATAATGAAGAAAAAAAACAGCAAATTTCAAGTAGCTACTGCCGTCAAGTTTCATAATTGAAAGTTATGAAAGTATTAAATGACTTTTATGAGTTTTGTAATTTATTAAACAACATTTAAAGCTCTTGCGTTAAAATATACCACTTACGTTCTTTTTTATCGTCGCTTTGCCAATCAAATTCTCCATTATCAACCAAATCTAAAAATTTACTTCGCTTTTTAAAATACATTGCTAGGTCGGTGGACAAAATTGCGGTTTCCACTATTTTCATAACCTTTCTATAATCTTCAGGTGACAACGCCTAAAAATTGCTTATTTCAATTTATCTTAAAATATGCGAGAGCACCTGCAAACTCAACAAATTATTACAGTTACGAATTTTTTCATTTCGCTTTTATTATGTCGTTTCGTTTTCAATTTACGCAACGTTCGCGCTTACTAAAAGTTCACACACGCTTTAAAAAAAAAATTAAATTAACCTTCTGTAAATACTTAAACCCACCTACTTGAAATATATTATTGCTTTCTGTATTTAATATCATCACACATTGATCAAAGTGATGATGTTCCATTGTACTCGTCGAATACAAAATGGCTAACGGCGATTCGGTTTTTGTTTGAAATGCATTATTGGTTCCTCTGTGATCCAGATCGTGACACAAACATGCAACTATTAAGCCCAGCATATCCAAATCGCTCATGAAGCGGTCCATTTTGCCCGTTTTAAACATTGCAAACATGGTCTGTGCTACATTCAACGCATGTCGCCAATTATGGTACTTGACTGGACGATAATTTTTTTTCACACTTAATATCCATCTGCAAAGTACCTATAAAAAATATAAAAGGTTTTTTCTGTCACACGTAATAAAGTTTTGCTTTTAACAATCAAAACATGCATATACAAAAAATTCGTTCGGGTAATCCGGATATGGGACTAAAATGGATTTCTATTATACCTTTTGAAATATATTTTCGATGTTCGTACAAGATTTTACTTTTAAAAGATTGTATTACCTATTATAATATAATGCGTCATAAGCAAAATCTCGTACCTCATCTCAACGTACGGGGTGTTGAAAACGGAGGTAGGTACAAAATTCTAAACGTCTAAACAAGCAAAGAGGTCCAAAAATCATTTATTTACATCTGGGATTTTAGTTCTGAAAGTTTTTGTAAAGCTACCCTTCTGGTTTGAAAAGCTAATTATTTTGCGCGGATCCGGATCATAAGGCTTCTTACGATTCCAAAATAAATGACTTTTAGACACAGTACATCTATTCCTTGATTATAATTGTGCAATGCACCAAATTCAAGCAGTTTACCTCGTAAGGAATGTGAAACTGTTGAACTAAATTGCATTCCAAAAACATTCTAATCGCTGCTTTACATGTATCATCATCGGTTAACTCGAAATCGATAAACGTAAAATTAAATAAATTGTAAGTGGCGGCGGATGGAATCTCTTCCTGTGATAACTTTTCGGTAACTTCATTGCTTGCTGTTGCGTGATAAGATAAACATTCCAGAGCGACCTTTTGTTTTGCCATTAATTTACAAGCACTCTCGTACATTTGCGTGTTATGAATGCCCAGTCCGCAAAATATTGCGAAAGCTTCAAATAGCGAAACATCACATTCGGTAAATGGAATTCCGTTTGCTTTATTTATTAATTGTGCCACGCCGATAATATTTTTTTGTCCGTTCACTATCGGCATGCACAGAATTGTTTGGGCCGCTTCGGCATCGCCATTGTTGTGCTTTTCTTTTAGCCATGTTTTAACGTCGGGAATATTTAATATGGTTCCCGTACAGGCAGTACAACTTGCAATTTGTGCTAACGTTGACGTTTTGAGATCGTAGGACGAAGGTCTCGACATTAGGGATTGCGTTCCCGTGGCACGCAATTCAAAAACCGTGGTAAATGTACAAAAATTTTCCAAACTTGCCGTTTGATGATTATCTACAATTAAACTTCCATTGCTTCTAGTAACTGGATTATCAATTTTTATTGCATTTGGACGTTCTAATATTTTTTCTAAGTGGCTCTGAAAAAGAAAACATGGGACAATTTTCAAATTAATTTTGTCGAAAATATAATTTACATAGTCAAGACGTTTTCATTAAAGCTTATTTTGAATTTAATGTTCACAAGAGTTGGAATTACTTGCTTTGAATTAATTATATTACGAAATGTTTTGAATGTAATCTACTGTTTATCTCCTACAATTCGAGATATCATCTGCAAATTAGATTACTTCGACAAACATTAATGAAAATCCTCATTAGTTTTAATTCGGAAATTTATTATTAAAAGTTGCTTATTTTCACTAAAATAACTTGAGATTGGAAAATACCAAATAAATTTGAACAAACACTCCGATTACAAAAATATCGATTTTCGAAGAGTTTATTTAACTTTGATACCAGACAAGTAATACCGAAATCCCTCGGGCAAAAAAATTGTTGTTATTTTTAGATTTATTTGAAAATTGCACGTAAAAAATGTTTTCCCAAGAAATAATCTAAGATTTAATAACAGCAATTTTTATAGGTCACTAAAATCACTTTTGTAGGGTCATGTTTTTAACCGAAACCGAGTTATCGTGAAAAAGTTATAAATTGAAAAATCAACCTTACAACCTCAAGTTTCCTTTTGTGACTTTTACTTTCTAAAAATACTAGAAAAAACGTCTTGCTCATTTATTATCATCTACAGTGAAAAAGCGTCGGGAAAATTGGTTTTCTAAGAGAGATTTCAAAAAGCATTTATTTTCAAACGAATTATTCGACATTTCAACAATCAATTTATTATTAACACGAAAAGTCAAATATTTGTATTTAGTGTTGGGTTACTTTTAACAAGCAAAGTACAGCAACTTCCAAAAATTATTTATACGGAATTAAAATACTTACGGCTTCGCAGCAATTTAAATCTAATAAGTACACGGCGCACCTATCACATTTTAATAGTTCCTGAGCTTCTTTCATAATCTTCGTAACTAAACATTCCAAATTATTTTGTTCCTCAAATATACTTCTTGCTAAGTTAAGTAAGATCTAAAATATAGAACCACGGTTAATAACACAAAATCGCATGTTTATTAAAATTTTAGAATTAATTCGTTCCTGGTATAACCACCACTTCAAAATAATATAATAATGCTTTAATTAACTATAAACATCAATTTTATTAATTAGTGGTTTGTTGTAGTTGACAGAGTCAAAAATTAACACCGAATAACCCACTCGATAAAATCGATTGGTTTTTAGACCACTTTTCTGGGTGATGAGTATGTTGTCGGCATGCAAAATCTCTAAAGCCCATGTTTAACGGTTTCCAGCTTGGAGTTTTGGGGTAATACCCGGAGACAACAGAGGCTCGAGTGAAGGGGCCGGCCAACTTTTATTATAATATTTAGATTTTAAAACTTGATAGGAATTTCTAAAAATTCAGAAAAAGAAAAGTTAGAAATTTAATAACGCCGTCGCCTGCAATGCACCAAAGTATCGATAAAATTTTTAACCGCTTTATGAAACATAAACGTGATCAATGAAAACTCAATTTTATCTCAGATATAACATCATCATAATGCGAGCATAATGTGCAAAAGAATGGAGAAAACTTGTAATTATTAAACAAATTTGAATTAATTAATTGAGAGTGGTGCACTTCATTTTTTACCGAGGAAAGTGAACTTTTATTTTTGTTCTTATAATTTAGTTTGTTTTTTTATTATTGAAAACGCTTTACGTTTGCCAATTCGTAATTAACAGGGGTTAGAAATTAGTGCCGTTGATTTAATCAACATGGAAAGGTGCTTACTAATTGGTAAAGTGAAGTGTAGATTTTTAGCGAACACATTCGTCGCGTCGTTAAGAGATTTAAGGATTGAATTGTGGAAAAGTAGATTTGTCATATCAAATTCTGTTTATTTTTAAACAATCAATCAATTTTGAAGTCTAAACCGGAAATTTTACTAGAAAATAACGAAGACTGAATTTCTACCATCTTTTTCAGAACGATGTTTAATTCTTTTCCATGGCACTGCAACCTTTGGTCTCAGCAAAGCTTCCATTGATTGATCATCATTTTTTGCTGTCGAATTCCATCTGGGTACCGGTCCATCTTTTGTTCTATTTTCTTCCGGTTCTCAATCTGTCAAAATCTTTATGGCCATAGTATTTTCACTACATTGTATCACGTAACCTGACCTTTTGGACTTGATGAATCGTACTATATTCCTTATTTCCTCAAGCTGTTTTGCGGAGGTATTGTGAAGTCAGACGCCATATGCTTGAATTTTTAATATTTTTTCGTCCTGGTATTTTACTGTTGCCTACTTTACCACCTTTGGTTACAAAAAAATTAAATAGTATTTAATATTATTTAAATCATGCCATCTTCAACTTTGATTATAGGTCTGAATAATATTACAGAGTCGACTATATAAAAATTTTTGTTCTCATTAAGAGCATACGAAGCACAATCTCGTAAAGAATTTGAAATTCCTGCGATGGAATAAAATTTATTGCTAGTCGATTTCTGTTTAGTTAAATTGTCGCTGATTAACTATTGGCAAGGAAGCAATTTGCGTAGACATTTTATTAAGTTGAATGAAATCTTGATTTGTATAAATTAACTAACCGAAGTTAATTTATTTCTGCGAGAATTTTCAATTAATTTATGCAAATAACGTTCTTCTTAAATGCAAATTTCACGTACTACAACGTTACAGTTTTATTTCCACTTGATTACAACACAAGGACAAAAAGAAGTTATCCAGAATGAAGTTTTCCAATTTGTACTGACCTTTATTGATAAAGTTTGAGTTAAGTTTTGTTGGAAAGCATTTTTCGAACAAAAATTATAAGAAAGATTCCTACAGCTGGCAAAATTAGTTTGTGCTTTGTGTTTATTTTCAGCTTTCAGAATATAATATCTACGGGCTACCTACCTAAATTTAATTCTAATTAATGAAAGCAATTAACTTTGACGAAATTGTGTGCGTGTGTACTGCGAGATTGATTGTATTGAAAAAATTTAATAGTAGTTTATTTAGGATCGTATACCAGTTAAGTGTTTTGGGTGTGTTAGTAATACGCGGAGGTCGTTAAAGGGACATTTTCATTTAAAGAAAACAAACAGTAGGTACTTACTTGATTTCTTCTATACTCCAAAACAGAAACTTCGAATAATTGGGCATTTTGTATTCCAATTCCGCAAAATGTAAGATACCTTTGAAACAGCTCGACATCGTGGACAGAAAATTCATTTGAATGATCAATTTTATTAATTATTTGAGCAACGCCTATTACATCTCCCTCGTAATTACAAATAGGCATACATAAAATAAGTTTGGTCTTGTAGCCTGTTTTTAAATCTACTTCGCTGTTGAATCGGGGATCCTGAAAAAATTTAATATATTTCAACAAATTGTTTAATTTTTAAAAAGTTTTTCTTTGTACAATGTTACGCATTACTATTTTTCGTACTAGAAAATTGAAAGAACTTAACCCATTTTCATTATATAGAATGCTAATAACTCGTTAAAATTATTGATGTGTAAATAGTTTTCCAATAATTGAAGCTTGATTTACTGGCTGTAAATCAATGTGTTAATTGCTATGTAATCTCCAAAAGGATCAGAATGCGAAGGTAAATTCTAGGGGAAATCGTTCTAAGCTATTAAATAATATTGAACTTTGCTTGTATTAAATTCAATTTTCATTTATTGATCATTAAACTTTTAATGCGTTAATTGTAGATTAAATTTTAAAAACCGTTTCGTGCACGAACAACATTGTCTTCATACTTTTTCACTACATTTTAAGCCTCATTAATTCGAAAGGAATGCCTATTACGCCTAAACCATTTCCTTTAATTACTAATACCAATATCCTATGTCGTATTGGATGCAAACTCCTTTCATCAGATATTATTGATAATGTTGAAATTCCTAATTGAAATATGTTGGTGGTTTGTTAATTATTGTATTACTGGAGTTTTAAAAATTTCATTCCGCGCATTTAAATCTCGAATAAACGACAACATAACCAAGTATAATGGAAACTCTTTTATCCATTTTCGAAGAATACTTTTCAATTTTGTCAGACTAACCACAAATTTTAATGAAATGACATACCACGTTAACGAGTTTTTTTCCGTTCATGTTTGATAATAAAACGACCCTCTGAAGGGTTTCTTAATAAAATATTTTAAAAACTAAAGGTGTTGAAAGAGTTTTTTAATGTTCTATATTGGCTCTTTAAGCTTGTCTTCTTTATCCATACTCCCCCATTAAATCTACATTTTCAATTATTCATATATGTATAAAACTTTTTTTATCGCTATAGCTCGAATAAGTTATGATCTCGGTTATTACTCACTTTATAACGAAAGAGTTTTCAGGAAAACAGTTTGCGTAGTGTCGTTGAATATTATTTAATTATGTATGATGTATATTCCGAGTTGACGTTTTCGTATTATGTATATTTTATTTTTAAGGTGTTTTCTTCTCGCCCTTCCCTAGAGAGACAGTCAAAATAAAGTTCTCACTTGGTTCGGACTCGAATCGATTACCTCGACATTAGTCAGGCCTGGTTTTGTTGCTGTTTCGAATATCTAAAGAGAATCTCGAGTTAATGCTTCACGATTCGATGCAATCCACGGCCAAAATGTCGTAATAAACAACACCTTGCTCTGTTTTGCCGTTACATCGCATTCAAAAAGCAATTTTCAGTACAACGATGATAACAATAGATAAACCACTACGTTTGTTGTTTGATTGGAATAATAACCTAAGTGGACGTTTTATCTATATAAACAACGAACGCATGATGTATCTGCTAATGGCAGCTTCTCATGCCGAACATCCTCTTTATGGTAATTTAAAAATCGAAACCCATCACTTTTGGTATCGAAAATTTCTAAATTAATATTTAGATTTTATCTTCACATTATTTGTCAAGCACCAATTTGTTAACGATTACGAAGGTTACACGTTTTTTCGATTTAGAAACTACACCATTATTATTTTTGATCACTCAACAACTTAATTCCAGCACCGGCCAACGCACGATTTCATTATGACACGATAGGGCTCTCAAGTGGAAAAGGTTTTGATTTAACAATAAATTATTTACTTATTTGCGATAATCGAAGGTAGGTATGCACCTATATAAATTTGTTGACGTACGTTGTCTAATAAATCTATATTGCGGTGGCACTTTAATTAAAAAAGAATATTTTTGGACGTGAAGGCTAATATTGTAATAAGAGTAAACGATAATGGATGTAAATCGATACGCCAGCAGTTTTATCAAGATGTTCTTGGTAAGGACGCGAGGCATTTCAGTATACAATGCCTCAATGTATTCTTGATTACATAATTTAATTGAAGTATATTTTAATAAGCATTATATGACGAGCACCTTAATTACATAAAAGTCACTTAAAATTTACTAAATATAGTGCTCCGTGTAGCAATTAATTAAATTTTAGCTTTATAATTAATTACTTTGCCACAGAAGCACTTAATTAAAATTAAAATTTAAAAACGTATAATTGAATTTCTAAATAATTTCAGTAATGTAAATTCTCAAGGATATAATTTTTATCTTACTGCAGTACTTAATACAACTTACATCCCTCTGCGTCGTTAGTACAAATTGATGTATAACGTAAGAAACCCTACAGTTAAATTGTAGTTTCGCATTTGTTTTCTTCGTGGGGTAGACAAAGTTCAATATTGTTTTTCACACAAACCAAAAACGGAAAATCACTCGAATTTAAAAAGTGCAACTCCAGAGGGCACGCTTAAAATTACCATGTAAAAATTTTAAAGATATTAAACGTTTAATCAACACCAATTCATCAATCAATCTTTTAGGAAAATATGATTTATTAGTGTTTTCAATCAATATAAATTTTGCTAGAAAGTTAATTTACGGCCGACCATACATTATCAAATCTAAATATATCAAGCAATGAACCGCAACAAATTTTCATCCACTTTTTCGATTTTTTGATTTCATTTTGATTCTCTCGAATATCGCATTATAAGTAGCAATTTTATTTTGAATTTTTCGGATCATAATACTAAACTAATCTGCAAAACATATGTTATAAGATACTGAAATGCTTGGAATTCTGAAAATAAATGGCACAAACCACGAATTGTTTAATGGCGACTGGATTTTGCTCTTAAAATTTACAAAAGTAAAATCATTGAGAGTTTCTATCTAGAAAACTAAAGATGACAGTAAGAGTATTTTTCTTTTTATTTCTACACCGCAAGTTAAAGAAGAGTTAAATCTCTTGCACTTGAACAATAATTAATCATGGCTTAAGGAACCAGATTAAAAAAGCTTTCATCAGCGTAAGAAACCGAATAAAAAAATAAATTAAGGACAGTATTTTGTAACCCTTACGTAAGGATCCATTAATAAATGGTAAATTTTACACGCGCAATTTTTGATCTAATTTTACTTGATGAAAATCTTTCGGGAAAGGATCCTTTCATAAGAGACAAGGTACAGATTACCGGCTTAATGCTTGCTAATACAAAAAGACACTATAATATACAATTTTAAAACAAAAGTCATAGAAACGTCATATTCCAAAATCTGCTTCAGATCGTAAAACATGGGGGCGGTAATACTATGGTATGAAAATGGGTTATTTCTTCGCGAAAAGTGTTGGTGAATTGGTTTTAATCGACAGAAAATAATTGCGGAAATGTACTTAGAGATTATACGATATTTTCTCAATGTCAAAAAATTATTAGAGAAATATTTCTACAGGATAATAATTCTTAACGTCGGCCAATTCTACAGGACAATTGAAAAATCTAATAAGTCAAGTTGCTAAGAATTGAGTTGATGGATAATCCTGGTTGTAACATTAAAATTCGAGAGGTCAACCGCTGAAGGAAATCGTGTACAATTAACTTCACACTTCACATACTTCAACATAATTCACCGTATTTCATATTTTTCAGCAGTAATTCACTGAACTTCACGTACTTCGTCAGTAATTCGCGGTACTTCACCTACTTCATTGTTTTCCACGTACTTCAACGATATTTCATCTACTTTACAAGTACTTCATGTATTTCATGTATTAATTCGCATGAGATTTCATGTACTTCATGAGAAGTGTACAAAAAACTTCACCAGCGGTTAACCCCTCGTTAATATCGATAGGTTAAGTGAAAATCCGAAAGTTCAGTATACCTACATTTAATTGTAAAAGTAAAATTAGGTAAAACTTTTTTTACTAATACCTTAATTTCTAGTAATTTAAGTGATTTAAATAGATTTTTTGATTTTGTTGTTAGAACGCACAGCCGTTGATCTTTATCAACACTTCATCACAGAAATTAATACAAAATCTTTTATAATTTTGCTTTGAATTTGAAAAACATACTCTCATTTTATTTTAGTCTTTATTATTTAATATTTTTTTAAATTTAAAAAACAGGTGAACCTACCTTTTAGATGATATTATTGGAAAATATTTATTTATTATTAAATTTAATCTGTTCATTCTGTACTTCCGTATTTATTAACTTTTAACACACCGTTAGAACTAATTGAAGGATAAAGGATCTGTTAGTAAGCTAAGAAATTTGGATTTCTAAGTATTCAAATATTTGAACACTCCAAAATCACCCGCAAAACCAAAATCTGCTGATGTTGGGACTTATCTTATAAGCAGGGTTACCGTTTGGTTAATGAGACCATGCTTCCAAGTAAAAATTAATATTGCAGCGGAAAAATGTTAATAGAAAAACGGAAAATAGAAATTGATTCAATGTTAATTAAACTTTAATAAAAAACGATAAAATAAAGAGCCGGTACTTTTTTGCGAACATGAGGAGTTTTACATGGAAACGCTAATTATCCGCTGTATTAACACCCTGAATAACGATAATCAGTCGTTCATCAAGTGTGGTTGGTGCAGAAAAAGAAAGTAACCGGCTCAAATGCCGTGAGTACACAAAAGTGCTGATCCTGAATTATCAACTTCAACGCGCAATCTTGGACTATTCTTTAACAAAGTTGCAATTACAAACAAACAAATTAATAAATTGGTCAAGAGTAAATTATAAAATTTTATAACCCAAATCTCACGACACAGGGTCTTAACTTTTGACGATGTCTTTGCTCTCGGTAGTTGGATGGATCGAGCAGTAACAAGGAAGATAACCGAAGTAATTGGGCGAATCTTCCAATACGAAAGCTTGCTGCTAGATTAAGAAAAACTAAAACAAATTGTAGCAAATAGGAAACTTCAACTAAAATTCCTATCGGTCAATAAAGTATCAATCCAACAAGATATTATGCAACTCTGCAAAATGTAATGAATAAATGGTAGCGTCACGTACAAAAAGATAAACAAAATAAATACATTGAAAATTATAATGCAACAAATGTGGTTGTTAATGTTATCAAACCTACCTCAAGAAGTTGTTGGAGGGTTTGTAATTATTTCAAAGAAAGTTAATTATTCAAAAAGTGTTGAGTGAATAAAGTCCTTCAATAACGAGGATTAGTTTTTAATGGCGCAAGGTGCTGACTAAAAGAACCGGTAAATCAGAACAAATTTAAACGCAGTGATCAATATTAATCCTAAAATAAGCTTGGATGGAAGAAACTCTATGTTCGCAGAAATTGGATCACTTAAACGTCTAAATAAATTTACTGTGCGAAATTCGTAGCACGTAAAACTTTTGACATGCAAACTAATAGCTCAAAATCTGCATCTTATTAGTGATCACAACTATAACGTGTTAAATTATTTAAATTGCGATGCCGCATATTGGGGAATTGTTGAATTAAAAATTAAAAGTTTTCCAATTATGGAATAAATTTTCGAAACGAAACAGGACCGTAACAACATAATCATGTAGTAAAGAATTTCTTGAAATGGCCTTCATAAAGTTCAGATTTAAACCCCATTAAAAATTTATGGATGTACTTGTCGAAAAAAATACAGCAGAAAATGTTGCCAAAGTGATAGATAAAATAGTTGGTACAACTGGCCCCCAATAAATTGAACGATAAATCTGATATTGTATGATGTTTTGTCGTTAAAATATGCAAAAAGATCAATATTTTGTCATGATAAAATTTTAAATAACACCGCTTTATTCGACATAAATTTATTAAAATTTTTCGATTTCAATTCTTGTTGTTTTCTTGCAATTTCAAGTTTTCAATTTAAAACGAAAATTTGTGAACCTTTTTATGTACAATTTTTATTGCTGCATTTTACTTCTGTTGCTATTCTGTTCACGAAATATACAATTTAGAAATTAAAATGTGATTTGCTCAGCTTCGGGGATTGAAAACATAACGAAATTAAGTTTTTATTACAGCATTTTGTGCCGATTATTTACAGGACACTTCGACAAACGTCATTTTTGTAATCTCAATACCAAAACCACATCCGGGAAATGGTGCTCTGATTATTTATTTAGCTCATCGTGCCTTTGTAAGTGTTTTTCCTTGACTCGAAATATTTTCTTAGGAAATTGAAAAACTGTATCGAAATGTTCCTAGTCCAAAATTTCTTGCTTGTACTAAAAAACTACTTTAATTTTCATACGAAACTCTAAAACATTACATTTTTTAGTTCTGCTGCCTGAAGCAAGTAACATGTTCTCCGTAAAGTTAGATACAGTGTAATTATAGTAATTGACTTGAGCTTAAAAGCTCCACTGTATAAACATTTCACCGCTTCTATTCTGATATTACCAAGCAAAATTGTCGTCTTCTCTTGAGCAAACTTTCGCAAAATTAATTATGTATTTAAAATTTGCGGCGGCAGTTTTTAAATTGAGACATCACTTTCCGATAAGGTGTTTTTCTTTTCGGATTCGCATTTCTTTTTGTAATGCATCGAAAAGGGTCGGTCGGTCGGCAAGCTTGTACTTGCAAATGGGTTTCCAATATATTGAATGGAAAATTTGAAAAACGCTCTTTCTATAAGTTTCAACTTTTGAGTCTACCTTTTGTTGTCTGCCTTTAAATGTATAAAACGCTCATACATATTTAAATCTATCGTTAATGTAATTTAAAAATACTCGCAATCTTTGGAAAGAAAATCAAAATTTATAGTTTCCTCGGAGAGATATAGTAATTTAATGAGAAATTTCAAAGTACTTTTTACGTTTTAATGTTTTATTATTTTTGCTCGTGCCAACTAAATATTATCTTACTCTTGTAGGTACCTAATTAGATTTTCTGCATCCAACACAAAAGAAACGTTAATATGGGTTGCATCGTGGATCGATCAAAAACGCGGATAAAAATTATCGCACCGTTCTTGCTTTGTTTATTCGACAAAAATTTTAGCTCTCTTCTCGTAATATAGTAAACGAGGACAAAATTGTGTCGACGTTTAATCTTGAATCTCGTTTTCAAAATCAATGCAATAATAATATTGTATTTTCCTTAGGTTATGAGAAACCTTAGAAAATTTAAAAAGAAAAGTTAATAATAACAACGCATCGGCAATGAAGATGGTGATGATGATAATAATAATGATAATAATAATATGTTAGATACGTACATTATACGCATCCTTGATATTAATGAGCAATTTACTTTTCGCTACTGTGCCAGCAATACCAACACCAAACGGAATGTGCAATTCTTCGGATCGGACTTGACTGATGGCCTCTTCGAAAGTTGTATCGTGCGTTACGTCAAAAAGTTTTGCCGCTAAATAACGATTATCACTTGGACCTTTTGCTAAAAATAAGGATCCTCTATCGGCGTGCGTTAGTAAACAAACATTCACTAAAATCTTGTGACACAGCACATCAATATCAAGCTCATTAGCGACGTCGCGAATGAGTTCCATAAACAATTCGCTTTCATCCAAAGATTGAAGGTCACGTCTAGGACGGACATTTTGAGTTTGCTGGTCAGTGTTAGCCGGCGAAGCCGCCAACCAAAGTTGAAAAAGGTCCGATGTTACGGAGGTTCTTTTAGGAGTCGGTGTGACAGGAAGTACGGCCTGCTGAACTCTTTGAATAAGTTCGTGCGAGGCATGTTCTTTTAACCAACGTTCTACAAGCGTGGGATTTGATTCGAGCCACGATCCCGCCGATGCCAAGTCGTCTTCGGCGGTAGGTGGCGGAATCATCGCGCTGCATTTCCTCAACTAACAGCAGACGCGCGGCCACGAAGATGATATCCAGGTGAACTACACGAGACACCGTTCCATGCCGACTGGCACATGCACGACCCGGACGAAGATGCGTGCTTATATTGATCTCTGTTACGAGTTGCGCATCCTAGTTCACAAGCCCCAATACGACGCTTAGGGTAACAACCCTCATTACGTAATTCTTTGTTAACTTTCAAACGCTTTAGCACGTAACGTTCTAGTTTTAACCGCGAATTGTCTTTTGCATGCAAACTTTTATGCCGTACATCTGCATATACAATAAGAATACAAACTCAATTTATTTTTTATTCAAACCAAGTCTTTGCTTTTTATTTTATAGCCAAACCATATTTGATTTTTTTTATTACACATGCATTATACATAATATTTTATTGCTCTCGCTTTCACAATTAATTTCGCGTTATGACTTTACCAATATTATCATTAATTAATGATAATGATAAAAACGACGATTTTATTATTATCTTCGGCACTGGTATATTATATAGATAACGCTAAAATACATTAGTTTTATTTAATTCGTTAATTTTCATGAC
Source organism: Lycocerus yunnanus (assembly GCA_036346125.1). Taxonomy (NCBI): domain Eukaryota; kingdom Metazoa; phylum Arthropoda; class Insecta; order Coleoptera; family Cantharidae; genus Lycocerus; species Lycocerus yunnanus. The sequence goes on from JARFIX010000017.1 coordinate 3,880,960, forward strand.
CAATAAAATTTAAACTAATAATTATTACTAAGCCATTCGTAATCGTTAAGGTCTCTGCAAAGTACAATTAGTTACGATTGCAGACGTTTCGGAATAGTAAAACTGGCACACTGCGGCGTTATTTTCGTAACTCATTTCGGGTATTTTAAATTCGGGATTTACGGCTACTTTCAAAGTATAAACACCGGGAATTATTTCCGAAATATCGACCCACTGACAATCGACATTGTATCTATAAATATCTGAACAATTAACCGATATTCCTTGATCGCCATAATTTGCGCAAGCATAACGTCGATTTACTCCGGGCAAACATTGGTTGTCTTCCAGACAGAACGATGCCTTATGTCCTTCGGCTACGCGCTTTCCTTGTTCGTTGTAAATATCGAATGTTGCAAAAACCTCCATGCTGTGGTAATGCCTGCAGAAAAACATTAAATTAAGTAAACAAATGCAAAGGTTTGCCGATGCTTTCACAAATTACGCCGTGGGAAAGTTTATGATTCCCTTCTTCCTCGTGAAACAATTACTTTACAATGTAAATTTAGAAAATTTCTTTGAAGCTAAATTGTATACCATTATTATTGTGTATATACGTTTGGTTAGTTATATACGAAATGTCCCGATTTAGGATCTTCAAAGGTTCTTTTTTGTTTAATTTCAAAAATTAAACCAGTAATAATTTGAATACAATAATAGAGGGAAATTCAAGTTAGTAAATAATTCACTAACATTACGTTATGGAATATTTTGCAGTGGATATTAAAATTTAATATTTTTTTATGTATAAATTATTTATACATTTAATATGTGAAATATAAATTGCATATTCCTGACACATTTTATCAAATAATTTATTGAGTAACTCTATATTTATAAAAATAGTCAGATAAAGTTAATATAAAAAAAGTACATTCAGAATGCGAAATGTTTTCTATTTGTATACAATATTTACGTGTCCAACCAAATCGGGTTAAAAAAAGGTTTCCCGTAACCTATAAAACAGTCGATCTCGTCATTTTAGTAAAACGAAATTTTTTAAATAAAAATGAACGACCAAGAAAAGTAATAAAATAATTTTTTTTCGAAACGACTTCATGTCAATCAAGTCAATAAAATGGGAGAAATTTTATTGGTTTGAAAAAAAATGAAGTTACTTACATATGGCACATATGCCATTCCCATAAATGTTTTGGTAGTAATGGTCTAAAATCCGCTGTTCCGGCATTCAATATTTTTGCCGTAAATCTTAAAAGACGTCTATGTTCGATATGCCAATCTACAGATTCTTTTTGAATCCTGTAAGCCTGCGAAGCTAGGCAATTTTCCTCCATGGCACATTGTAGAAAAAATAAAGCCGAATCTTCCAAGTGCGCACTTGTCATTAACTCGTAATAATCGACAACCAAATCTGCCATGTAGTTAACACAAGACACTGCGGCCACGTTTCGATTTTCACATTTGCCTTTACTTCCAAAATCGTGTAAGCACTCTCTCAGGGAGCTTTCGTTGCCTCTACACGATATTCCAGAAAAACTATATTGAGTTAAATTACCACCAAAATAATCCGTTTGCATGGCATCACTCGCATAACCCATGGACAACGATCTACATACCACCGAAGCTTCCAGTAAAGACCAACCGTTACCACATATTGGTCCCCATTTTCCAAATCTCGTTTTAACTTCTACCCTCCCCTCGGTTTTAATTCTGCCATTTTGAAGACGAACTTGCAAATGACTTGGTAAAGGTCTCCTAATAATAAAATTCATAATTTTTAAAAATATTTTGTTGTTGTTTGAATATCTTTCTTACATAATTATCTCTTTTTTAAAAACCTCAGGTTCGTGTCCCCCCATCTGTTCTTCGTAGCAAATAACGCCTGCAGCTTCGTTTGATTGACAATCGTTAACACCCCATTCGTCATGTCTGCAAAAAGTTATTTCCTCTTCTGATCCGTCACAATATACGTTATCCAACCAATACGAGCCTATTAAATTTAATTGGCTATTAAATTGAATGAATGAATGAATAATTTAATTTCATACGTCTTGGCTGTCCGAACTGCGAGCTGTGTGTTGCTTTTCCTACATTTGCTGGATATCCTAACTGTCTACATATAACATCCGCTTCGGCAGCATCCCATTCGTCGTCGCAAATTGCACCCCATTTACCATTGTGTAAAATTTCAACATTTCCTATAAATTTACTATTTCTAATATTTCTAATAATTTATTTTCTCATTACGTACCTTCGTATTCTTCACGACCACCAACTAATTTAATTCCACCTTCAACTTTTTTTAAACGTTTCAAATGTTTTCTGATTAATTCGGAGCGTTTCAATTTTATGTCGACTGTAAGATTGGTTTCGGCACATGTCGATAACGTAAAGGCTAAAACTATAATCAAATTGAGTTTGATCTTCATTCTTAATCTAATTATGACTGCTCAACACATGCTTAATTATTGGATCATATGTTAGTCCTAATTTTTTTAAATTTCGAGTTGCACTTACATAATGGTTGGATGACCTTTGCCGATAACTTAGGAATGTAATTAATAACATGCGTAATAATTAATACAAAAACGTTATTTATATTATAATGTACGTACATACTATTAGAAACGTTTGAAATCAAGCGTATAAAAAAACGCAGATTATTTTCTTTGATAATTTTACGACATTTTTCTAAACTCAAAATTGTTATTTTGAGTAATAAAATAGTCAGTCGATAAAAAGTCATTTAATGCGAGCTTTGCATTAAAGCACGTAAAGCTTAATTTACTGTAACTAACTTAACGATTGGAAAAATTTTAAAAATAAACGTTATTTCGGCATTTCTTTACAACATTCGGTATCAAACAGAAAATTAAAGCATCAGTGTATTTTTATAATTTTTTGCGCTTCATGAAAAACTTTCATTTCTTAAGAAGAATTTTTCTATAAAGAACCGAATGTAAAATTAAAAAATTGATTAATGACGACCTGTTTAGCTAAAGAAAATGCAAAATGGCAAAATGTCTGCAAAGTTTCAAACAGATGAATTTTAGGCATTTCAAAAGAGTAAAATTTATTCTCGACTTCCCTTAAGTTTTGCTTAAATAAATTTTAAAACCAAATTTAAAATGCATGAAGTAAATGGTAATATTCAATAATTAATAAATGTTAAAAGCATGTACGAGTTAGATACTCAAAGTAAATTCAATAATTAATTAAACTTGGTTATATTAAAATGGAAAATTTCAGTATAAAAGCATAAAATAACAAAGAGCTTCGCTACCTACATACTTATTTAATATTTCAAGTTATAATTAAAATGATCAATACAGGGATGGTATGGGTAAAACTATTAATTGTGGAAACTGAGTTTAGATTCTGAAAAGCATTTAAATTCTGAAAAGTATGTAGATTCTAAAATTCTTATAGGACTGTCAAGGATCAAGTACCTGTCAGTTCAAGAGCAATGTTTAGTGCTATATTGGATAATTCTTGTTTTATACCCATTTATTTTTAGAATATAATAAAAATTTTAATAAATCTCCGTTTATCTGAATATCTCAAAATAATTTCAAATTTACTTACATAATATGGTAATGTCGCGTAAAATGAAATGTGTAACATTCAGAATCTCCGAAATGAATAATAATGTAAAATTATTTTACGCGATGATCCAACGATTAAATCAGAATTTTCCTTTACATTCAAATAAACAGAAGTTTCAAAATCAAAACAAAACGTGAATGTCTAAAAGTTCATTTAATGTTTGGAATACTTCAAAGTAAGCTGAGGAAGATCAAGGGAGAAATCGGGAAAACCATGCGCGGATAATTTATTTATTCTCTAACAGCAGATGAAAAAGAGATTTTCCACGGGACAAGAGATTTACCTTGTCTTTATACACTAGGGTGAATTTTCTAACCCAATAAAAATGGGGATGAAATTTGTCCCCGGTTGTATTCAACTTTGCAAAACTGGAAAACACATTGTTAATGAAGGATGGAGATTCCTATTAAAGAAAAACATCTGTTCACATTGCGGTGTCATAGACCCGTATGACCTGGAATTCATGATACGGAAACTATACACTTAGTGTAAAAAGTGAAGGCTAGAAATAGGTCGAAAAGAAGACAGAATATTCATTGCTATTAACACTGAAGCAAATTTTAAAATCTTAATCGATAAGGACTTGCAAATAAAATAGGTAGAATGATTTAAATATCTGTGAGCCATTATCAATCAAGAGGACCTGAGAATAACAAAAGTAAAAACCGTATTTCAAACACCAGGAAGATAATTTTGGAGCACCGAATTCCTCGTGATGGGACAAAATATCTCACTGGCTGACAAAAGTAAAAAAAGAGTCGGTAGGGTGTGTTGGTCGAATTGGTTTTTTGCCACGGTTGTGAATGAAGTTAAGGCCTGAATGCGAACGTGTAAAAAAGACTAACGGAAGGCAAAATGGACTACCTGTGAAGAAGTGCTGGAGTGCCCAAATTATAGCATGTTAAGAAACAAGAGCAAATCATGTTATTATTTAAAGAATCTAGAAGCGGGGTAACGTTTGTTTGGGGATGTACTGAGTATGGACGAAAACAGATGTCCCAAGAGGTTGCTTAAGTAGAGACTTACAGGTAAGGAAAGAAGCGACAGACTTAGAAGATTTTGGAACAAGGGGATAAAGTGACGAAGCTAGGGAAGTGAGGAACGTAGAAGAAAAAGATGCACCTAACGGAGAGATGTAGAAATTGAGATCAAATAAACATTGTATGTACAGTACTTATACATATACAAGTAGGGTAACCTGGTCTAGGAGTACGCACTTAAGATTCAAAATACTATAAAAAAACAAAACTCAAGTCTAGAAGATCCACTTAGCATTTATTACGTCGACAATTTAAATATCTTTCATAAAGTAATATAAAAAAAAACAAAATTATAAAATATTTCTGAAAAAAAATAATAATAAAATGGAATTGCGTACTCTTACCAACCATATTGTGTAAGAGTACGCATCTACGTTGATAAGAGTACGCATTGCTTTCTTTTTATTTGCAGAGGTGGCAAATAAAAATTCCCTGTCCGTCATAAATTGTACAAGCCTCATGCCACCACTCGGAGCATTTTGAGCACTCAATCCAATCTTCCGCGGGAGGGTCCGTGTAGATTTCTGAGCAATTTGGACATCTCCATACCTTTTTTTTGGGCATCTTCTTTGGTACTTTAGCTGATCTGTTGGCCTTTTTTAAAAGTAGCTTTTAATAATGGTTTTGAAACACGCTTTGGTACATTCTTTGAGGCCAAAGACTCCTCGAGAGCCAATTTGTATGGAGACCCACTCAAAATATCTGACTTAGCTCTTTTACGGTTAGATCTTGAAAGATATTCAGCTCGTGGTAGGGGGGCTATATCTTCAATAGGTATATGAGGCGATTCCATGTTTTGTATATGAAGACAAGCAAGTGGTGCACGCGATTTATCTGTCTCAACCAGCGACTGACCAGATGCCTTATTTGTTGAGCACGAGGGCTGCGGAGAAAGACAGGTAAGTCGTGTACGCGCTCTATCTGACTCAACCAGCGGCTGACTAGATGCCTCATTTGTTGAGCACGAGGGCTGCGGAGAAAGACAGGTAAGTCGTGTACGCGCTCTATCTGACTCAACCAGCGGCTGACTAGATGTCTCATTTCTTGAACACGAAGGCTGTGGAGAATTGTCTGAAATTTGTGTCAGTGGCCTTTCAGTCACCGCGCTAGCTAAGAAATCTTCTTCTCCAAAAATGTCCGGGTTAAACGGTTTAATTCCTGATATGAGTACGCGCGTACTCTTAAAAGGGACGTAGCTGCGTACTCATAGACACACGAGCCAAATCGTCAACAAGCGCCACGTAACGCCATCTCTGAATAATTAACACAAATTACGCTCGCTACATGCGACCGGTGCGTCCTTGAAAACTTAACAATTAACTTCATTTTGCAAAATAATTGCAGTCTACTCTCAAAATACGTTGAATATTGTAAAAATATTTAAGGTTTTAAGAAAAATACTTTAAACTTACGTAATTTCCGTGTTTTTGCTTGAAATTGTTTTTTTTTTTGCACAACACTTGTTGTTGCGCACGGAATCAAAATACGACTGAAGTTAGCCGAGTATCACAAACAACTTCACGGTTTCTGCTGTTGCGTACTCTTACCGAATGCGTACTCTTAGACCAGGTTACCCTACACATCATAATACTGATTTCCCCGGCAATACGCTCTTAGCAAGACGTATCGTATACTCCTGGTTATACTAAAATCATCAATTCAGGTTTGATAAAAATCAACTCTATAGACTGAGAAGGCTCTGGGTGTTCTGGTCCCCCTCGAACAAAATCTGAAATGTTTAAATATTATCACATCTATTGCTTAACGTTTAAATTATGTTTACCGGTTATTGGGTGGTAAGCCATTATTGAAACGTTTAATCTAAGAGTAAATTGGACTTGACAGCAAATCTTCAGATGAGAACCTCGCCTACGTATAGGTCGCCAAACATTATCCTCAATTTGTCAATTGCACTTGCCGCTTGGATGCTTAATACTATATTTGCTGTATTTTGAATTAAATCTTTTTATATTTATTTTACTTTCTCCTTGATGTTTTACAAAACAAAATTCTAAAATGCTTACTTTAAAAAAAGTAAAAATTTGATAAATTTATTCTTTTATTAAAGTTTACTAGCTCAACAATTACATTTTTTTCAACATATCAGTAATGAAAGATTAATTCGTGACACTCAACGCGGAGAGGTCATAATACCTCAAGATTAGTTATTAAAGTTTACATTCAAATTAAGTTAGTGATTACATAATGCAGATATCTTGTGGGAGACATCTCTTTAATCTTGGATGGATTCCCCTAGATTCTAGTTCCGAGAGAGTAAAATTCTGCACTTGAATGCAAATTAAAATTGTAAAATGTTTTTGTGGTGTTTTCAATAAATTTATAGTTCAGTAAATTACATAGTAGCAGATAGTCTTAAGACGACACATCTCATTTAATCTTAGGATGGTTCCTAGATTCTAGTAGAGATGAGTATTCTGCACTTGGAAGGCAAATTATCAATGCTAAAATGTTTAGTAGGTGTCAATTAGAATTATAGTGGTACAGTAGATCATTGATGAGAACATAGGAGTTTACGAAATCCAAGTCGTGATTGATTCATTAGGAGCTCTTAATCGATAAACGAAATATTCTATGAGATAATCCGTCTAGGAAGCATTATCGCTAATTAATGGTTTTGTAGATTGGCAATTTACCACTCATGTCTAAAAGTAGACTCCTGAACTTCACAAGACTCCAATATTTTAAAATCGCAAAATAAAATTTTTCTTAAATAGTTATGCATCCTGTAATTGACATGTTTTCTCCCTAAGAATAATGGTCTCTCTTATACATTCCAAAAGTTTCACTCGGTAAATGATCCCGAATTTACCCAGAATGTTTAGTCTAAATATTAGTTTCTTTATCTTACTTGCACAATTCAGGGCATTGACTACCAATATTTTGTAAAAAGCCAATTCAGGTAATTATACATTTGAATATACGATTTAAGAGAACAAAATAAACTAAAGAAAATGAATCGGTTTTGGTTATGTTCTGTATCAGAAATAAATTTTTACTCGCAATACTTATAGCTTTTCAAAAAGTCACGGTAAGAACCCGACCCAAGCAAAATTAACCGATAGCTAAGGTCTAGTTTAGTTAAGGATTAGCTTATATCTGTACTTGGTACCGCATTGTCTATACTATACCTTTGTGCCTTCGTGATAAGCTTTGGATGTACATTGTGAAGTGATTCACTTTAACTCGGAATTCTATTTTAATTTGTGTTTTCATATTCCTCTACCAATAATAATGCCTCATTATCGTACCTTAGATTTGGTTTCTTACAGACTTATAATATCACTAAGTTAGCTATGGAATTTGAAAATAAAAGACAATTTACTAAAATTGTTAAAAAGCTATTGAAAAAGTAATTATTTAAATTATAAAACGTATCATAATAGTTAACGACATACTGGTACTTCCCACTGTTATTTTTTTAAATTATTTGTGCAAAATTTTTTATTTTAATGATTACTATGTATACAGCCAGTAAAAGATACCAAAAGCCAAACAAAAGCATTTTTTGATCGAAAAAGAATGTACGTAGATACTATTTAAGGAACGCAAATACAAATTAAAACCCTTCAAAAGTATTACAGATTTAAAGTTTATTACAAAACTCCAAAAATACAATTCAAAAGCTGGTAGTCCAAGGGAGAATTGAGAGAACGAAACAGAGAGGAAGATCCCCGAAGCGATGGATTGATCAAGTGAAGGAGTCGACTATATCGAATATATCACCGAAAACAAAAAACACGTAGGAAAACCCATAATCGCTAATTTGACCCCCAGTAATTTGGTCCCTGGTAATTTGATTTACCGTTCTCGGTGATTTCACTCCCAGGTAGTGTGATTTGATAAGGTGCCGCCCATAAAGACGTCCGCAATTTTTCCCAAAATTTTTAACCCCCCTCCCTCCTTTGTCACAGTTGGTTACAATCTTTTTTCACCCCCGGGAAAGGCCAATAGTTACCCTCCTTTGTCACAGTTGGTTACAATTTTTATCCCCCAGAAACGTCCGATGGAACGTCCAAACCCAATTCTTTACAAATCCTAAAATAAAATTTTATGCCGACGTCACAATTGGTTACTCCTCCCTTGTCACATTTGGTCACATTTGTGATCCCCCTAAGACAAGGACGCCTTTATGACGACCCTAATTTCATCCCCGGTAATATGATCCTCTGGTAATTTCACTCCCGGTAATTTTGTCACCGATAATTTCCGATAACTTCACTTATTGCAAAAATTAGGGCTTGAGTCTTACAGTGAGCGGTTTATGGGATTGTTGTAACAAAGCTATAGTTTCAGGTACACTAACATCTTATTAGTAATGAGGACACCTAATAAAACGGTTAAAACAATCGTCGGTAGACAGCAATACTAAATTAAAGGTAAGCGAGGTGCGTAACTGCCAGAACCTCTGAGGAGAACCAAAGCAATCCTTTACAGCGAGGTTGGGGAGGGGAATGCCTATGTTCAGGAGTGACGAATGCAGACTAATGAAGAAAGAGAGATCTACCGGTCGAGCTTAGGTTAACTATTGGATAAAATTCTTCTTCTCGGTCCGTTTACCCTTAAGAGGATATGGTGACTCTATTTTAGAGTTCTCTTGGCACTCTACTTCGGTGGTTTGCCAAATTACCAGGGTGAAATTACTCGTGACCAATTTACCAGAGTGATTAAATTACCGAAAGATGAAATTACCGGAGACAAAATTGCCAGAGACGTAATTACCAGGAGATCAAATCACTTGGTGCCAGAAAAACCATGGTAACATCAATCATAACGTATGACTGTGAAACACGAATAAGAAATGCAGCATAAAAGAAAAAAATTCAAGCAGTGGAAATGGACCATCTGAGAAGAAGCGCAAGAATATCATAACAAATAAAGAGATGCGACGCAGAATGGGAACCCAAGACGGTGTCTTAGACAGGATTAAATAGAAAAACTCTTAAGTGGTTTGGCCACGTGTTAAGGATGGAAGATCAGAAATGGGCGAGGATGATTTTTGGGCGAACCCCTCCAGGGAAGCATAAGAGAGGTCGACCGAGAAGAGCTTCCAATGACGCAATGAAAGAAAGAATGATGACCTACCATTTAGAGGACGAGGATGCACTGAATCGTGATATTTGGTGTTTGTGAACCGGAAAGTCGCGTATGGCAGTATAAAACCGGATATACATATAATAATAAGGTAAAGGCGGTATATATGGCCCGGCGAGGAGTATGGCCCAGTACGCCTAAATTTTAAACTAATCGCCGGATTCTCAATTTTATAACGTTTATAGTTTTTATACTAATTTAAGTGTCATCTATAAATAAATGTTAAAACTTTCAAGCAATACTTACAATATAAACCGGTTTCTATAATATTGATCAAATTGGTAGTGTAACAGAAAAGTTAGAACAAACGGTTTTGATTAACACAAGTGATAAATTCATAGGACAAAAGCGAAATTTCACCAAAAGGTATCAAAGGTATGTAGGTACTATACAATTATCTTCTTCTCAGTCCGTTTACCCTAAAGAGGGTTTGGTGACTCTATTTTTAGAGTTCTCTTGGCATTACTTGGTGAGTTCCGAGGGAAGATTAGAAAATTACCGTCCGGATTTGAACCGGGGATCTCGGTTTAGCAGTTACGATTAGAAAGGACCGTCTTCAATTATATATTAATTTTATTCCAATAAATAAATAAAGCTTTTTGTACAACAGGCGGAAATTTTCTGGATATGGTTCCATATAGCCAACTTTGTACATATTTAGATTTAGGAAATACGTTCCAGTATTGACCATACTAACATTTCGACTGAAGCGTAAGCATCGTGAAAATTGAATTGTTTGCGTTTAAAAACTGATAAAAAAAATCAATGGAATTTAGCTTGAAAAATAATTATAAAGGTTGTCATTGGAGCAATTATATCGCAAGTGGGAATGTGCAAAGAAAAGAATTCAAATTTCGGAAATGCTGCGTTACTTTGGTGGTCATGCATTGAAACTGATTTCAATAAACTTTGAGTATAGTGAACCCACGAATTAAATAAAAGCAATTTTCAAAGAATATTGTTCATAAATGGCTATTAAACATCTTAGTACGCATCAAGCTTTAGGTACTGTGATAATAAGAGCGTACAAATTAAAAACAATTTTACAAAAGGATAAACAGGAATATATCCTGCTGAATGCTTACAGTTTTATGTCAATCCATAACTATCCATGAAAATTGGTATACGTGACATTTATGAATTAATTGCAACCAGGTGAGGTACAAAATTAATAAGAACATGTTCTAAAATGATTAAATGTGGTTGTTAATAAATAGGATATAATTTCTAATGATCATTTACATAATGACCATGTTCGATCAAATTTTCCTCGCTTCAGTCTAATAGAGCATGAATTAAAGATTGTAAATTTATGTACAACTTTGATTTAAATTGAGTAATTTGAGTAATGAAGAGCCTCTAAAGATCATTCAAATATAGTATTAATATTACTTTGTATTCAATCAATAGCTGCCCTCAATGATAATTTTTGAGTATAAACACATTGATCGAATTAGGAATGAATACAAATATTATCGATAAAATCTTTCAAATTGGAACATCGTCTCCAATGGCTATGATAAAATGTATTCATAAAATCTTTCATTAAACGACTAGTGTTTAGTCTCTAAATGAATTTTGATATTTTAGAATGTAAATTCAGTGCCAATACGATTAAATTGATATATGATGGTAAGCACTACAATATTTTCTAATTTAAATTTCATTTTATTTACTTAATTACTATTACTAATTTACTTCTATTTTTAATATTATAATGTTTATTATTAATATAATTTAATGATATTTACGGTTTTGGAGATCGATATTAGCGTTCATTCATACAATTTTTGCTTAAGCCGATGCTAAGCACTCGAGCTATCTTGACATCATTCGAAATGCTTTCGAAATTTTAATTCTTCAGTGTTTCCAAAACCTTTGCTCCAAAAGAATTTTGATATTTTGAATGAAAATTAAAAATTAAAGATTAGTATTGGAAAATAAAATTTTTATAAATTTTGATTTAAAATTTTTGTCTTTTTTTAAAAAATGTTATTATTTATATAAATTTAAGTATTTAAAGAATTGCGTTCATTTAAATTTTTGAAGTCGAGTGCACTCGAGATCGACAGGTCTGCTCTAAATGAATTTTGATATTTTAAAATGTAAATTCAGTGCCAACACGATTAAATTGATATATTGGTAAGCACTACAAATATTTTCTTATTTTTTTAAATTTTCATTGTTATTATACTTAATTTACTGTATTACTATATTTACTTCTATTTTTAATATTATAATGTTTATTATTAATATAATTTAATGATATTTACGGTTTTGGAGATCGATATTAGCGTTCAATCATACAATTTTTGGCTTTAAGCCGATACTAAGCACTCCGAGCTATCTTGACAGATACGGCAATAGAGGCTCGCTCTAGCATAAAATCTTCAAGGAAAGAAAATAAGGAAGAATATTTGAATTCGGAAGAACAGTTTTATGGTCCTGGGATATCAGGTTAATGTTAAAAAATTTTAAACATTTGAATTTTTCATGTCTCTAACACATTTCAAAACTTTAAACGCGTATTTTCAAATCGGCACGCAGTATAACTCTATTTTCACTCGAATTATTAACAATATCTTTAAAATAACTGATAATTTTTGTTTAATACATAAATATTTGCTTAATAACTTTCTCGAATATTATTATTCTATCATCTTTTCTTTCATCCAAAAAAACCCTTTTTTTAAGTTGTTGCAGTGGCCTTGACCCTTAATAACTAAAATTTTCTGGCGGTGCCCTAGGCTGATACGTGTCACATATTAAATGTAATACAAAAATGTATATCATAAAGTTATTATTTTCAATTGATTGCCCTAATTTCAATTTATCTGTATTTTATATTAAATCGTCTTGCTTAAAAGATTACGCCCCACTAAAACGCTTGTATTGGGTTCTGAAGGTAGTCTTTTATTGTTAAAATTAAAGTTTAAACTTGCGCCATTAGCCATTTTAAAATCAAAATCATGTAATTGATTGTTGCAAAAGCTTACTTATAGTTACCCGACAATATGTAATGAAATACATTTTAGAAAAGCATTGACAAGTTTTAAAAATCGATAAAAAGACGCAAAATTATTATTTTGTGCATTTATTGAAAAATGTTAAGTTTCAAGCTTAATAAACTAATGCGTAATTAAGTAGCATTAGGAACATTAAAATCAAAAAAATACACAAAAATTAATATCACAATAAAACAATATAATGGTCTTCTTAAATACATCGATTACTTATTTATCATATATTATTATGTACGCTATATGCTGTGATTTAATGGAATGAGAATACCAACCAACATTTATTTTTTTTGCAACAAAAAAACAATAAATTTCTATTAGTGAAGACTAAACGTCTACTATTTTTATATTTCAGTTACAGACAAATTTTCAAAAACTAAAACCACATATTCTTATATCAAAATTCTAAAAAGTGAACTCGTTTTCTTTACATTGTAAACACAATTTGTCAATCTCCGAAATACAAAATACGTGCACAGGTACAAAATACAGACAGACAAAAATAACTAAACAGATTTTATTATTATTATTATGTTTCCTTTTGGTTTAACAAAATGAGTGATTGTGCAGTTGTTGAGGAAGACGGCGATGGAATATTTGTAAAAATGACCAAGTCCAAAATGAACAACAAGTAGGACAACATCAGCTTTCTGTACCCTGAGGAAGAAGTGTCGGATTGATGGGTATTGGACGTGAACGTGCCGGTTGTTTCTTCTAAAACAAAAACATTTTACCAATTTCAAAATATTTACAATAATTAATGATAAATTTATTACCTTTCGTCTAAATGGAAAACAACCATTATTTTCTGGAGTACTAACTGCATTTAATATCAAATCGGGCGATCTACACGTACCACCAACACCAAAAACATTTAATTGTCTAAAGCAATCAGTTTCAAGCATTTCATTTTGCCAAGGAATCGACACGCAACCAGTATTGAATTTACTATAAAATGTTGAGTCGGTAGCATCAATGTTGACTCCTTTAACAGTAGAAAATTGTTCTATATCTAACACGTCCTTTGCATAAACCGCATGGGGCTACAAATAAAATCGTTAAATTTTACACAAGTAATCACCAATGACTGACTTACATCGGGTACAAACGGAGCTTCAACTAGTCCAGCTTCTAACCTCCTCCAATTCATAGTTTGGAAGAATGGATTTTGCTTGACTATTAAAGCACCACAACGTCCCACTTTACCACCTAACCTTTGAGCAGGAGATTTGGCTAGTAACTGTTGGCACAAAGATTTGGCTTCTTCGCTAAATTTACTTGAATATTTTTCAGGTTCAGATTTAACCCTACGATCCACCTCTTCTCTTTTAACTTTTTCTTTTCGCGCCCTAAACGGCGCTTGTCCTTCTATCATTTCATAAAGTAAACAACCGAAACTAAACCAATCCGGAGAGAATGTATACCTTTCGTTATCTATCACTTCGGGCGCTAAAATAAAATTAATAAATATAATTTGAATTTTACTGAAAAACACCTTTCGTTTACCCATATAACCAACGGTACCCACTCGGCCTCGAACCGATTCGCCTTCCGGTATATCAACAGCTAAACCCAAATCAGAGATTCTTACATGACCTGCATCGTCTAAAAGTATATTCTCCGGCTTGCAATCCCTATAGACAATTCCCTAAAATAAAAGACCATGTCTCGAGGGGAAAAGTTATAAATTCTTTCCTAGTACCTGCTGATGTAGGTGGTCTAGACCGCACACAACCTCGGCAGCATAAAACCGGGATCTAATTAGATCGAGTCCAGGATCACCGCCCATATTATAGATGTGAAATTTTAAGTCTCCTCCATTCATAATTGTTAACACTAGACATAATGCATCTTTTGTTTCATAAGCATAAGCAAGATTTACTACAAATCTGGAATTGATTTTTTGTAATATTTGTTTTTCGATAAGTACCATTGCTTCCCCTTTTCGTTTCTTGATGCGTTTCTTTTCTAATTTTTTACATGCATACATTTTACCAGTTGCTCGCACCTGAAATGATAATAATATATTTTAAGTATCTACATGTTGTTTTCAAATAAACTTTTTTATAGCTTTATTTCCTACATAATAAGTCATTTTTAAAAATCAGGTGTTTCATTAAAAGTAAATCAATTTTATAGTTTATTTACTTATTAAAGAAGTTCGCAATAAAGATTGTTATTATCCTATAACATAAATTGTGTTTAGAAGTGTTAATTTTATTAACTGCCTGTCATTAACGATTTATTCTCATCATTTAACATTTAAGAGCCCTATGCATGCTCAGCTGATTTAACATTTAAGAGTAGAAGTAGGGGTAGACGGCAAATGTGTTGGGGAGATGATATAAAGCGAGTGGCCGATTTCGTATGGAATAGAGTGGCTGGAAACAGAGAAAGATGGAAAGCGTTGAAAGAGGTCTATGCTCAAAGTTGGATGGCAAGTGGCTAGAAAGAAGAAGGACTCTTTACATGAGTATTTGTTAACATTTTTGTTCGTATGAAATTCAAAATTTGCGTTATGACATGGCATATTTGTTGCTATCAAATCAAATCAAATGTTAAATGACGAGTATAAATTGACCATCGGTGTTTTCACCTCGGCCTTTGGTTTGTATTGGTTAAATTCCTTAACTAACTACCAGGTAATCTAACCAAAGCATTGCAAAAATAGCCCTTCAAATTGTATCAATTTTATGCTGTGCCATAAGAATATGCCAGCGCTTATGGTAGTTTTCTATAAGTAAATACTATTTTTTATAGAATTCTATTCTCAAGAATGCGACAGGACTTTTCCTTTTTGTTTTGATTTAACAAGATTGCCACCGAATTTTCTATTAATTATCAAACCAAAAATATTTCAATTGTTGAATTTAACAAAAATCTTGCAGTTTTGGACAAAACAGTTATATTGTTGAACCAAACACAATTAAACAGAGTTTCTACTGGTTCTCAAAATAAGTTCTCCGATTCTTCCAGGTTTTCTACGATTAACATTTATAATTTTCCCTAACATGACAATATTTGGTCAATTATAAAAATTAAATATGGATTGACTAAATAAGACAATCCTAAGATTACAATATAGAAAAACTGAATACAAATTATAAAAAAATAAATCGAATACGTAATTTTCACTTTTTTTTAATTTCAAAGAATTTTCTGTGCTGAAAGCGTTAATTTCTGTAACTTGCTTAAAATCAAAAATTCTTCAGTTTTTTCACGACAAAATTTACACAATCTTAAATTCCTTGACTTTTCGAGGCACTCCAGGTTTTTCAGATGACTAGAAATCCTGTTTAGCCTGCTCAGATGATAAAATTTATTCTTGAAGGTGGTTCAGTCGATGACAACAAAAATTCTTTTAAGTCAATGAAATTGTCAAATTGACACGAATTTGGACACGACCGGACTTTCAACTTTCAGGATGCACTAAACCCTACAATATAAAAATATTACAATGCTTCCAATAAAAAAATTGTACATGACAGTTAATGCAAATAAGTAAATAATGAGATAATTCACAACGGCTTAGATGTTCCTCTCATTTCTGAAAGTTTTAGAACATTTGCATTTTCAAAAATTACTTGGATAATGTTTTAACTTTTGAAATATTTTGTACATTTCAAAATGAAAAGTGATATACAATAAACCCTTCAATAACGAGATTATTGCTTGCAGCATTAAGTGAACTCAGTGAATGGCCTCCGACTTTGGGGAATTCTACGTGAGAGGGTATAAAACCAAAGTGTACTTCCTTGATTAGGTAACACGAGATAGGAGAGAGATTAGATTATCAACAGATGGCGCCATTAAATTAAAAAGTGTATAGCGACTTCATAAGAGCAGTGTGGCCACGATAGCCCTACATGCACCTTATTCACCTCACGTTGAGGCAAACTCAATTTTCATTATACAGTTTAGAAAAGTTCCTGTAGCTGATGTTAGTGCAAAGCAATGAATGGTTTATATTCGAATTTTGAGTATTTCTAAAAACAAAATAAGCTGAGAGAGCTTTATTAATTGTTAATTCAAAGAGTTTCCAGATAAATGACAAGACATATAGAAATAGAGCCTCGATAAAAATCCACAAAAGTTTTAAAACATTTTTTGTGTTAGGAGGGAAAATGAAAGGCTGTAAAGTTATAGATGCAGGATATAAATACCTTTTCCACTATACTCAATTCAGTGGGTTTGGCACGAAAAGTAAGTAAACAGTTTGCTTTTGAGATTTGTCTCCCGATAATAAGTTTGTTGGGAGAAAAAATTAAGAAAAACCTGGCAATTGCTCTGTAGTAATTCTGGATTTTAATTGGTGCTAAAGCAATTTATTACATCTTTTACTCTCGAGCTGCTTGTCGATAATCTTTTGAATTACAACAGGTGTTTCCAAAAGTAGCATAAGGTTTGCCTCTATGATATTACATATTATTTCAATTTCAAATTTTGTCAATGTTTCTGTCCACGAATTTATTGTTAGAAATATGAACCTTTGTGGCATATGGTAAACCTCAATGGGTAAAAAAAGCAAAACATAACAGGTGTCATACACCCTCCAGTAAATTGAAGTTTATGAAATAACATTTAGATTGGTTGTAAATTTGAAAACTCACCTGGCACGCACATACTTCACCGAATCCGCCCTTTCCTAAAACCCTATACATTCTAAACGTCTTATAAGTAATTGGCTGTGATTCTAACCACTTCCATTGTAAATATCTATGAAAGTACATCGAATTTGTAAAGTCTTTGAAGGGTTCCCCTGCTAAAAACGCCTTAACGCTTTGTACACATTGCGTGAAAGAATCTTTATGACCATTGGTTAATTTGTCGCCAGCCGCTAATTCGATTCCTATTTCGGGTAGAGAAAGAATTTCCTCTCCTTCGAGGCCAACCATAAACTCCTTTCTAATGGACGAAGCAAGTTCGACGCGCTGCTCGTCTGTTTCGACCTCATAACGTTCGGTCAATTCGAGGAACTTTATGCAGCGATGATAATGAGTACGCTCAACTTCGCACCATTGTTTAAATAATATTTTACCAATGGGCTGCTTGTCTATCACGAAATTGTAACTTACATCTAAAATAAAAAACCAAAATAAATAAAAAAAAACTTAACCTAACATTTGAACAATGAGGGTCACACTTTACTTGCCTATTTTATTGGTGAGTTCGATACATTGAGAAATATGAGGAAATTGTAAAATTTTTCGCCACTTTTTGCTCTTGCCCTTATTATTATCGGAACCACCTAAAAAGAGAAAGTGGCGTGTAAGAAAAATTGTCAATTCGGACAGGAAGAACTTACCCTCTCGTGCTTTGAGATAGACAGTGTTTGCGACAATATTTTCTAGTTCCATTAGTTCCAGCTTGACTGTTTTTGTTTTTAACCGGTGGTTCGGGTCGTAAACGACCCGTTTCCATTAATTATAACTAAAATAAAATTTATGATGACCCCAAAAATTTTGTTTAGGGGTTTAATACACGAAGCACTGCACCCTGCACATTATTTTAGTATTCTTGTTTTACAAAAAAAATATCCCGTTCACCCTCGGATCACGGTCGGGTTCACGGACAACGATGAGATGCAGCAAGCAATGCGCTATTAGGATGCTGAGAAAATCAAAAAATGTTCTCAAACCGACATTCACTTAAACCATCATACACCACCGGGGTGTGTCCATCGAAATGTACATGCAACCCTTATTTGCGAGAAAAACACCGCCGAGACTTGATTTTGTGTTGTAGAAGCAACCGACACACAAACACGTCTTCTATGCACTACCGATTCGGATGAGCGACAGGGAAAGCGAACACAAATAGAAAGAGAGTTACGTTTTGCTCTTGCGTTGCTTCACAAGAATCGTTTTTACGTATTTTGCTTTATTGCCACGCTAATAATAACTTTTCATATTACATTATTTCTTTTTATAATTTTCCTAACGGAAGTTTCGAATAGTTATGAATATGATAGCGATCATCAGTAAGGTCGGTGACGGATGTAGCTGTTTTGGAACCCGAAGCTAATATGTTAGTGGGGGGAGGGACTTTTTTTGCACTGCTTGCTGGAATATTGTAATACAAGCAAATACTGACGGTCCTTTCTTTCAGCTGGCGCTAAAATCCAGCTGTTTGGATTGCACCCCCCCAGTTAGCAGTCTGTGGCCGCCTCAATATCTCTAACTTATGATACATCATTTTAAGGGGAAAAAAGTATTACAAAGTTAAAAGTTTTGTAATTGCAAACATTTTTGACAAGGTTTTGTGCATTAAAATTGGCTTCAAAGACGTATTCTTCATCATCCATCAATAGATCAACATATTCTGAATTAGGTTTAAGTTAGGTTCGGCATCGTTTTCTCGGTGACCGGACAGAACAGTGAAAAAACAGAACAAAGAAAAAATAGAACAGTGAAAAAATAGAACAACGAAAAAAAACAGCACAATGAAAAAACAGAACAGCGATAAAACAGAACAACGAAAAAACAGAACATTGACAAAAGAGAACACTAAAATAACAGAACTTTGACAAAAAACACACCAAAAAATGAGAAATAATCAAAACTTATGCAAACAATTGACAAAACTTGATCCCGATTTTCTCATTTTTAGTGTTCGGTTTTGTCAAGGCTTTGTTATTTCAGTGTTCTGTTTTATCGTTGTTCTGTTTTTTTATTGTTTTGTTTTTCCATTGTTTTGTTTTGTTTATATTCTGTTCTGTCATGTTCTGTTTTATCATGAAACCGTTTTCCCAATCCACTTCTGCATTTAAAAATAAATTAATTTGAAATGTTTTGAATCTGGTGTGAGACGGATAAACACATCGGAAAATTGGAATTTTTCCGGTGTTTTTTCTTCCAAAAGTCTTGACGTCGCTAAATTCGCCTGTACGTAGGCACACAATAAATGCCACAAGTTCAGGGCAAATTATAATTGTTTTTTAAAAACTTGAATTTTCGTTGAATAAACCGGAAGCGATTTGCAGCTCAGAAAAATCAATAATTTATTTGTTTTTGTTTTATTTACTATAAATCAAGTTTTAAAATAAACTATAAAATGGGTAAAGGAGAGGTTCGATAAATATCTTTTGTTTCTTTCGTAAAAGGACTTTTCTGACTAAACCACACTTTCGTGCCACGTCTCTTTTGATCTATGGACTTGAAGTTATTTGTAATAAATGTTTCCCGTGAATCCCAAAATTCCTTCAACTGTTTACTGACCACGCCTCCTTAACACACCTTCCTACTCTCTTGACACACCTCTCATCATAATAATGTAATCTGAAAATCTGCATTATACTAGTAATAATTGTTATCAGTGAACCTCTGAAGCCCTTTCGCCTCTTTTTCGACCACGCTTTATTAACACACTTTCTTTTCTTATAATTTAAGCCACTCCTTCTTGATACGATGTTTCGTCGGGTTAAAGGTTTCAAGTAATTCAGAAACACCCCGTATATACTAGAACAGTTTCTTCTATTAATAATCGAAAGAGAAATTTTTACTTTTACAATATTTATTTAAATTTTTGAATTTACCTTATCAAATCAAAGTATAAATTCTTTGTACATTATCAATTTATTGCATGCACTTGGCACCATGTTTAAAATTAAATTTAGTTTTAAGTCGTGTCTTTTGCATGTTAGTGGATATTTGTTTGGATTTGGATATTACTTACAGATAATTTGAATTTTTTCGTCATTGAGGTGATTATATTCCTGATAAAATTATATTCCTAAATTGAATTTGTTACAAATATAATTTAATATGCATCGGGTAATAGTAAAAGATCATATTAAATGTCCCAGTTGCAAAATTTATTTTTGCTCACCGATATATGTCTGTTCCGAGGGCCATAGCGTATGTGGAAGTTGCACATCGAGATTTTCACGTTGTTCAGTATGCAGGAATGACATGACCACAATAAAAAATTTGATTTTGCAAAATTTCACATATTATGGACCAAACGTATCCCAAAATGTGACGAACAACAATAAATACAGATGTCCGATCAAGAACTGCTCAATATTTCTACACAATGCTGCAACATTATCTACCCATTTGAAGTTGGTGCATAGAAATAAAATTGAAAAAGTCGCAAATAATACCTTCAAATTTGAGGCCAATAAAAATGTAATTAATGACGAAACCGGCTCGAAAACAGCTTCTAATATGTTCTTTTATAAAGGCAACATCTTGATACTGCACTTGAAATGGAATTACAATGACAACACTATATTTTGTGCTATGGAAATGATTTGCGATAAAAAAGCAGCCCCAAATTTAAAATTCCGCGTAGATTACATTAGTACCATTAGACACAATAAAAATTATTGTGCTAATGTTAACCGTTATTCTGGGATCAGAGATCCATTTTCGCCATCAGCTTCCATCAAAGTTTGTTTGAAAGATTTTACCAAGCACGGATTGCCGAACGTGTTTTGCAAAATTATACATCTTTAATATTGATTTACCTTAATTTTATAATATAATTTTGATTAATGCTGGATTTTTGTAAATTTTAAATAAAGACTATTTTACATAATATAAAGAACTTATTTTGTATGCCACTCACCAGGGAGTATACCTATTTCCTAGATATCTTCATCTTCATTAATTAAATTTTCACTTTTGGATCCTGTGATCACGTTGGCTTAACAGTTTAACGAATAATAACCGGATTCCTGTTCTGATTTTTCTGTATTTAAAACAGATTACCAATCATTAACTTTAAAAGTAATAGTGTGCTGTAAATATTTTATCAATTTGTTTTCTTGTTAGACCCACGTCGATTTAATAAATGCGGTTGTATTCTATTGATGGTAATAAATGTTAATATTTTATTATCACTTCAATAATTAAAGAGATATCACTAGTTCCTGTAAGCACCTTTCAGCACACTATTGCATTAAATAATCACTTTTCGCACTAGTGCGTAAAAGAGGTTATTACAATAAAAAGTTATCTTTTCAGAACGTTTGTAGGAAACGTGCTTCGGAGTTGAACCGGTATTAGAAGTTAAAAAATAAGGAATACGTTTTATTCGTAATTTTGTGGTTGTAAATGCAGCTTTAGTCATTGCCGGAAAAGCATCTTAGATATTATATCGAACCGTCGATCCATTCCAATTCATTAATAATTTAAAGCATCAGGCAAAACACACATCGTTTTTGCAAAAATTGGTTCAATTAAAATTTTTCGCATTTTCTTAACGTCTTTCAAGTATGCACGCAATCTTCTGAGAATTTGGCATTTCAATTGTTTATTTGTCGAAGAAATTTCATCATATTATCTCGAGAACATTGTGTCAAATCAAATTTATTTCGGTTAGAAAAATAGACACTTTAGCCTTTAGTACAAACAGTCGATTAAGCAGCTTTCCACGTGACACTCACCGAATTTCAGATTGAAGTAATATAGGAAGACATTTAGATTCCATGTCACGGCTAGCGATCGGAAAAATGCGAATTCAGGGATTACTCTTAACTGTTAACTGTTTTCACCCAAACTTTATTATTTAAAATAAAATCGTTATTTGTTTGGTTTGGTTAGTTAATTTAATTTAATAAACCATTTTTCATATTTTTTTGTAATATTGCTTACAACATTAATAAAATATTGCCACGGTATATAATATTATATATATTATTATTAATAGAAATAGTTCGATGTGCTATAAATTTTGTACCACCTGCTAGGGTGAGATCAGACACTTAGGGCAATTTGGAAAGATGTGGCAGAACGCACTCATCCCGAGAGATTTTACACAATATGTATTTCGTATTTGTCATAATACTTCTACGAGTATTTCAAGTAGTTTCAGTACTTGGTAAGTAATGCACAAAGAGGCACATCACTCATATTTGCGTTTGCCATATTGTGCACATCATAATTAATTATACGCTCTTCAGGAATATTTCACCTGTGTAGTAAACCTGGTATTGTTGTTAATGTTGCATTTGCAGTTGGGAATAACTTGCTTATATCATGAGTGGATTAACGAGATTATTCTTTGTCGCTCATTACATATATGCGGCTAGTTTGATAAAAAGCTAGTTTTTGGTTTTGGCAACTAATTAGAACCTAATTGTGCTTGGTTTACATGGGTGTATTTTTCTGAACCTGATAATTTATCAACTACCAAATCTGTATTTTACTAAAATAAAAATAAAATACAATAACTTCGTGGATTCAAAATAATATGGTAAACTTGAAAACTTCAAGGATAAAAGTTAATCTTGCAATATTAAAGAAGATTCAAAATTGATATGAATGTACGTAAGTTGGTTAGATTTTTTGTTTGTGGTCAAGGAAAGTTTATTATACATTGACTAACAATTTATTAATTTCATGGGGGTTTACGTATTTTAATTCGTTTATGATAATTAATAAATCTGTTTTTTATTAAAATATTAATTTTTTGATTACCGACGTCGTAGTTGGAATTGAAACTCCCTCGCAATTATTTAAAAAATTCTTAACATTTAGCTACTTATTTATTGATATTTACATGATATTCTTCATGTCACTGTAGCAGATATGTGAAGTTGTACCTTGTACATAAAAAACTCTTTCAACCTGTCAACTTCAACGCGATATATGCACTAAAAATAAAACGTACGATTTTCACGAGTAGGTGTAAATTTTTTATTGCAATTTTCTTCGATAATAAAAGCCTTCAATGTCAGTTATTCTTAGAAAATATGCGAGAAAATAATAGTGATTATTGCAAACCTTCGATTTTCCAATTTCAATTTTCTAAATATAGGTGACGACCATAATAAATGCAGTTTTTAATTACATTAAGAACACTGAAAACTATGCTAACAGACCTGAAAGTACTTTCAGAATGTAGCATCTGAAAAACTTTTGTAATTAAACAAAAATGTACTACTATAAAGTTCCCAGCACTAATTATTAATTAAATTTTTGGATAATCAATTTCAAAGTTTTATTTGGACGAAAGTTTGGCGTTTGTTTTTTCAGTCCCTTTACGAAGAAGTTAGATAGCTAACATAAAAATGCAAAATCATTGGACCTTAGCAGCGTCAGTTTTAGTCATTACAATTTGAGATATTGGAAAAGTTTTATGCTGAAAGACGCATCTTTTTTTAGTTGACTTGGCAATTTTAAAGATAAACAAAATTTCTTCATTAATTTTTTTTATTATGTATCCTTTTAACGGAATCACAGAAAATTTTAAAATTTAAATAACTTTGTTTTCTTTAAGACAAAGTTATCTTATTGTAATGGGAAACTTTTTATACAGCGTAATGCATAATAATAAATTATTGATGATTTAGTACTTCGTTTGCAATGCCGACATTTTTCACAGCGGTAGATAATAAAAATTACAATTTAAAATGTACGCTCCTCCGACCATTTTAATTATTATGCTGCTAATTGTTGTAGCGTGATATTAATTTGTAAAATACAGAAATAAAATAAAATTACACTTTTGTCGTACAATCTTACACCATTAAAAATTTTTTGTATATAACATATTTTATATTATGTAATTTTTTATTCTCAACCATCGTAGCCGGACAATTAGCGTGACCAACTCCTAATGCACTCAAGTTAAAAAAATATTTTTTCATGTGCCTGAAAGAGCCTTAGATAAGACTTTCCGCAAATTGAAACCTCTCTGGATTTTAATTCGGTACGTTGGTATTAGCAGTCGATTGA
The DNA here is from genome assembly GCA_036346125.1 of Lycocerus yunnanus. Lineage (NCBI taxonomy): Eukaryota > Metazoa > Arthropoda > Insecta > Coleoptera > Cantharidae > Lycocerus > Lycocerus yunnanus. The sequence continues at coordinate 3,905,422 of JARFIX010000017.1, forward strand.
TCAAATTTTTACTCATTAGTTTTTTGCGGTTTTCAGTTATCAGGTATTATCTGAAATAATTCCCTTGATGTGGATCTTGTTTGTAACGAAATTTATGACAAAAACTTTTCATTATTTTGTTTAGAAGGAACAGTGACGTATTTAAAAAATGCCTTTGGAAGAGGCATACCAAATTATTTTTCAGATTCTCTTTAATCTATTCACGCGTTTTACTGGTAAAGAGATGACTGATGAATTTCAAAATTCAAAAAATAAAATAAATTCAAAACTTATTTCAAACTCAAACTTAAATTTCAATTTTAAAATCGCGTGGTAAACATAATTTTTATTGTGGAAGGCTTCAAGGATACAATTATCCGAGTCATCCTTAAGGAGGGAGGGTGGAATTGCCCAGCACTTAAATTCGCCACTACTGATTATGTTAAACCTATTTTTCCAATTTTGGAGTTAACCGTAAATTAAATAAATAAACTTTAAGTTTCTTTATTATTTCGATACGCGTTTTAAGAATCTATATCAGTCGAAAAGGACACACATCAGAGTTATCAGTTTTTAAAATTTAAAATCCCCAAAAAGGAGAGTTCGAGGGGTCAACCGCTAGAGGAAATCGTGTACAATTAACTTCACACTTTACGTAATTCATGATAATTCTCCATACTTCTTTGTACTTTATATAATTCAGCAGTAATTCACGGGACTTCACGTACTTCACCAGTAATTCACCGTACTTCATCAATAATTCACCTAATTCATCGATACTTCATTGTATTTCACGTACATCATTGGTATTTCAGGGACTCACCGAGATTCCAAAATTTAAGCAATAAAGGGTGTTCCACACCCCGGATCGAGTAGTTTATTTTTTATCAGAAGTAAACTGAAAATTTCCCGTTGCAGAGGCACTGGAAGGTGTTCCACACCCCAGACCTCCCGGATTAAGTAGTTTATTTTTTATTTTGTTGCAGAGCTCTGCCTCCCAAGGGGTACGGAATTTATAATTACGCAGTTTATAATTAATTGTCAAATTACGAATTAAACACACTTACTTGACCATAGCTAATTTTAATAAACTTGAGATATGCTAAAATATTTAATTCACTTTTAATAAAAATAAATTATTTAAACCGGGGAGTCTGGGGGGTGTGGAACACCCTCCAGTGCCTCTGCAACTCTGCCTTTTGATAAAAAGTAAACTACTTGGTCTGGGGATTCTGCATGTTCTGCTATGTTCTTCATTCCAAAATTTATGCACTGGAGGGTGTTCCACACCCCCCAGACCCCCCGGATTGAATAGTTTATTTTTATCAGAAGTAAACTGAAGATCTCCCGTTGCAGAGGCACTGGAGGGTGCTCCACGCCCCTCAGATCCCCCGGATCGAGTAATTTATTTTTTATCAGAAGTAAATTGAAGATCTTCCGTTGCAGAGGTACTGAAGGATGTTCCACGTGAAGTACTTCATGTACTTCATATAAGATGTCATGTACTTCATAAAATGTGTACAAAAAACTTCACCAGCGGTTAACCCCTCGGGAGAGTTTCATTAAATTATTCAAAAATTATTATTTAAAATTTTTTTCGGGATTTTTAATTTATTTACTGACAACTCTTACGACGTGTGTCCTTTTCGACTGACGATGGAAATGTTATAGATTCTCGAAACGCGTATCGAAAGACTAAAGGACTTAAAGAAAAGGACTTAATTTACTGATTATGTTATTAGGCAGAAAATCAAAAAATATTATATAGGTCTTACGTACTATAACTACGGATTTTGTAAGAAATATGTTTTATTATTATTATATCTTGATTTTAAGCCTGCCGAATGCAATAATCGGCTTCGTTCTATAGAATAAAAAATATTTAATACAACTTTTTATGGCACATTTCCTTACAAACAAGTTCCTCATCAAGAAAATTGCATTAGATGATATTGAAAAAGCGAAGACAAAAACTATTACTCTTCTATAATACAAAAAATTCAATTTCTTTTATTTGAATTGCAAAAAAATACTCAGTAAGTATACATTGTTACACAAAAATGGAAAGAAATGCTATGGAAGGCGTTTCATGAGGTCCACAGATGACGTGATTTTCTTCATAATTTACATTACATTTTGAATTAGCAGAATAAACCGCAAGAATATTACCAAAAATGATGGAAAACAAGAGCTTCATTTTATTCGGTTTTTTTTAAGCGTTTTTGTATGCTCTACCATAGTTTTTGCTTTATTTTACGTTGTTTTCAAGATATTCACGAAAAAGCATAAAAAGTTTCATTGTTTTGTTGCTATTATTATTAATAATTTGAAAAAGGGGTGCCACATATCTCACAATAAAAAAATATAGTACTTGAAAAATCTCATATATTAAATGTCATATTTATTATTATTATTATGTTTGGCTCCGACTAAAATACGAAATTAATATTTATAGAAAATTTGCTATATTTAATTTAAAATTTATTCACTTAACTTTATTTCCGCAACTCTGACGCAATAATAATATTAGTGTAAATTAGTAAGATTTTCTCTTACACCACAGTACATCTTTCTATAGATTTTTGTCAAGATTAAATTCATAAAGCTCTTAGAACTAAATTCAACATTGAATTTTGATAGTCGATCAAAGCAGTAAGACCTTTTTGCATACATGTTCAACGAACAAGTAACCTAATAATAATAACGCAAAAGTTAGCGGGAGGAGCGTGGCGGAGACTATAATAAGGGGATGCAAAAAAGTTATGCTTGAAATTTATATTTTGAAAATTTTACTTCTTACTTTGCGTAACTCTTACGAAAAGTTTAAAAATCAATTTTCTTTTACTAGTTGCTTTTATTTTAACTTGCTTTTATCTTCCTTGTTTTTTCATTCAAATCCTCCAAAATAAGTAAGCAGTACACCGTCTTGTTTATAAATTTTACAAACAATTTTATATTGATGTAAAACGCATCAAGATCGTTGAAACCATCGCGGAAATGCTTTTATCATCTTTATAAAAAATAATTTTTTTACCTGCATGGAAAATTAATTAGCCGAATAGTCGGCAAATATCCTCTTAATATAAAACTCAAGAGCGATTATTATGTTTACCCGCGTTTACTCTTAATATAAAAATTTCCTCTAAACGAAGTTTTGTCTTTTTCATTAAAAACTTTTCATTTTTTAGTTCGAAAGAAGTATTTTGTTGTTACGAGCATTTTTTAGAAATTATATTCATGAATGCATATTTAACTAAAAGGGTTGAACAAGGGTTCTTTCGGAAGGTCGACTCGGGTCAATTTACGGTTTCCTACTTGTCTGTCACTCCGTCTGTTTTATGTTTTCTGCTACAAGGATAATTAATTAGTGCTTTTATTTTTACTTAAACTTCAGTCAATTAAGGAAGTTGCGTTGTAATTTTTTTAACGGTCTTGACAAAAATCCAATTAAAAGTTTAAAACTAACAAAATGCGGTAATAACGATTCGAATAGCACTTTCCTTCTGTGGTATACTGAAATGCTTATCGAAATTACACACAATTTTATTCCTTATCATTCATCAATAATTAAAATAATGTGAAATGAAAATAGGTATAATGAATTTGCGATCACGATTTCTTTACCTTCGTTTCGTTTTCTTTTTCGAGTTGGAATAACAGCGGTTATTTGAGTTCTATGAGGTCTGATCATTTTGAAGATGATTAAATTGCGGTCAATGCGAGAAACAAAAAAAAAATTAAATGGATCCTGAATTCAGTGGAAATTAAACTAGAATGGAAACCATCGCTTGTCGAGTAAACAAGAATTTACTTGCTTGTTTACTTAACTAAGAACTTAATTACTTTGTGGTAATGTTGGTAATATTTGAGCAAAAAACTAACTTTGGTAGTAGATACACGTGGAAAATAGCAGGCGAAATTAAAAAATAACATCAAACAATGGATTTATTATTATTAGCGTAATAAAATTAAATATTACAAAATACAATTTTCTTATAAAAATTATATTGTCAAATACATAATATAAAGTATTCGTAAACATGTTTGGCTTGTATATGGTCACAATCTTATAAATTGAATCGCTTTAGTATGTATTAACATTTGAAATTGAAACTGGTCTAGCATATAAAAAGAACCATAAACAAAATCAATAAAATAGGAAAACTCTACATTCCACTTGTAATAACAACAGCTTTATATACATAAGCTGATTGTGCTAAAAGCCCTGGCCATAAATAAGCTCGCACAGATTCGCTATTACGATCGGAGGAATGATGTCGATTATGTCGATCGTATTGAAATTTTACTGGAATTTGAAAATCCATATCCATGTCATAAGGTGGATCTTGATTAACGATATACCAACAAACACGTGTTGCATTGGAAACGTATTTTCGTAAAGTTGAACAACTTTCTAAACATTTATACTCTTTCAAAGTATCACAAACTAAAGCTAAAACTTGATGTTCGACATCAATAAGTGGAAAAGACTCCGCCGTCGAGGCCAAACAACGCATCAGAGCGCCGCGTACAGTTTTCGCTGCGGACGTCACTTCGTCAACATGTAAACTGCGTAAAGTTTCCCTTAGTTTCGCATCACGTAAATTTTTGCATGTCCTGAAAGCAAGCTGGGGTACTTTGTTAATTTACAATTAATTTGTAACCAACTCAATTAACTTACAACAACGACCGAAAATAGAATTTTTGATTTTAGTTGTGTGGCATGCTGAAGTTCGGGCAACGAATCCAAAGCTTCCAAAGCTCGAGGTCTGCTTTGATAATAAAGTGCAGCGTATCGGCTAACTGCATTTTTTCTGAAAATAAACCAATTATTACATAAAGTTTCCTCCGAAACAACTACTGCTGCTGCTGCTACAAAAAAGCTCTGCAAAACTCTAAACTATTTTGACATCTTTAGTGGCCCGGCCGACCCGCCGTGCAGGACAGCATCCCCCGGGAGGCAGGCTAAGCTTTTCACCGCCGGACTACGATACGCTCATATAGAAAATTTTTCGCAAAAAATCCAGATAGGTCGTGGTCGGGAGACGCCATTCACCTTAACGACCCTAAATGTAATGAATGAAACGGAAGGCCTACTTAAAAAGGAAGGAAGCATCAGCTTTAATGTCCTGGATATTAACAACGATAAAATTTCATATTTCAATGCTCTTTAATTTAAATTAAAATAAATACAGACCGCCGATGAATAAAAAAATCGTAATTTGAATTAAATATTCTCAAAACATTTTTTGCTTTCGCTTTGAACTTAAATTTTATTTTTCAACAAGAAAATGGTAAAAAAATTTTTATAATAATTAATTACGAAATGCTAATGCTTTAGAAAATATTTTGAAAAAGAGATGTTTTAACAAAGCATTATACAAACACCCACACAAAGCATTATTAATTCAAATTTATTTCATTTTGCAGAATTAATTTACACATAATCTTCCCTGTGACGTATTGTTAGCTTTACGGTGATTTAAAAATACGGCTAAATTATAAAATAATTTATATAACGATTAATTAAAAATTTTAATTAATATTATTTTTGCTGTTATGAAATGGAAAATAAATAAATTATTGTTAAATTACTACAATATTTTTTGTAATGTCGCATCCTTGAAACCTTACCTACGTAGTATACGTAATCAGTTCTTTAAACGATTCTTTTCTAATACATAAATACGTTGATTATTTTCAATTACTTTATTTTATACGTTGTGTTAAATTTAATTTACGTTGGTGTTAATATGCCACGAGTGTTGTTAACCTTAATCAAAATGAATTTATTTAAAAAGAAAAATGTTGTCCATCTCCAATGGCGAAAATAAAAACCAATACATCGGAAAAATACTGTAGACAGTGTGAAAAACCTTTTGCGAGCATGAAAAAAATTAAACGAATTATATCATTAATTAATTAGCGACATTGATTTATTAATTTGAAGCTTTTCGACACTGCGTTTGAACGAATAATAAATTTTAATTAAGAAGTATTGTCGCTTAAATTTCTTCCATCATTGAAAATCGATAAATTTCTTTATTTAAGTTATGATAATATTATTTCTATTGAAGATTAAAATCGTCTGCAGTTTCAGACTTTGGCTTTGTAGGAAATTTTCCTATTTTATTGTCATCCAATTAAAATTAATCTTAAGCAGGAAATCGACATTGTGATTTAATAAAATTTTTTAAATGATAATGTTTAATCGTACGTCTATTTTGCGGAGTTCCTATCAGTTAGTTTAATTGATAAGAACATTGTATTTGTTTCAATAGTATATCTTTAAAACGAAATTTATTTTGAATTACTCACGTAAATAATGGATATAATTAAATTTTCCACTCTGCAGGAGTAATTGTTATTTTAAATGGTCACGGACAATATTCGAAAAAGTAAGAGATCAATCAAGTAAAAAAAAAGAATTTAGTTTTGTTTTAAATTGGGTTTTGTCCGTAACATACAATAAATAATAATAAATTTGAATCATTATAAGTATACAAAAATGTAATAATTATGTCAAAGTTCAAAAACGAATCGCGTCACGATAATGTATTTTGATAAATAGTTAAATGCTAATTTGCAAATTTGTAGTTACACAAAATAATCACCTACATAATCTACATTAAAAATATGTACAACATAATATAAATAAAATACAAAAATAAACTATTGAATACAGTGTCCTTCGATTACAACGAACTTTTATTTATAGTTGAACTAATGAAAAAGTTTCTCTATTTCTGCTAAAACAGCAATAACAGAGAAATTTTATAAAATAAGGTTGATGGGGAACTGCAGTTCCATTAAGTGAAAAAAAATATCTAGCTTTCACAAGGAAAATTTTATATTATATTATTTGTTTCCATTTCGATATCTTTCAGTTTATGCTTCAACTCATAATAAGAAGTTTTTACTTAGCCAAAGTGGAAAACTTAAAAATTTTATGCTTTAGCGTTTCCTTTATTTACAATATTATTAGTCTCCAGAAAACAGCTTACTTTTTAATATTAGGCTGTCTTTTGCTAAAATATCGTGATGGGTAATTATTTTGTTAAATGCGCATGTGCCTTGGAAAATTGAACCACATTTTTTGCTATTGTGAATGAAATCGTTACATCTTTATTTTTTGTAATGCAGGATTTTGATTCCACTACTTCATATTAATTTATTTGGGTTCAGTTTTTCGATTTCATCAGTTATTCCTAATCAAAAGTTTATTTCTTAAGAAGAAATTCTGTCCATATGGAAGATTGAAATATAATTTTTTGTTCCAAATATTAAAATCGAAACTCGACGATACATATTATTATTACAGATTATGAGAAAAAACAAATTAAATCTATTATTGACCCAGGTTTATTAGAATTTTTATCGTTAGGATTGTTGAGTATTTTTTTGTTTTCGCTGGCTTAACCTACATTCATGATTATTTTTTTTTACTTTATTTTCCAAGTTCGCATTTAAAAGCATTGCTGCAAAATTACTTATTTGATTGTCCATGTGTTCTCTACATTTTCCGTTTTTTTAGTTGCTTGGTCATTAAATTTTTATTATTTAAATAATTTTATTAAATTAAATTTTGAATATAAAAGCATTATGGGATTTATTTTTAAAATGAAAAATTAAACATTAACTTTCTATACAAAAATTTTTAAGCTGCTTTAGATAATGCTGATATTGTTTCCAAGTTTTTGCCGATAAAACTTGATTTTATTGTTTCGTATTGAATGGAGACTTAAGAAAGATGAGAAACTTGGGTTCTTTATAAAAATCTGATATTATTTTAAAACAATTTTCCTTTAATACCTATAAATTCCTTTCAGCTTATCACAATATGGGTCTAAATTTAGATGTTTCGGTTAGAAAATTAATTAAAATTGAAACTCTTATTTATTTAAATGAACAAAGAATGGCTAATAAAAGTTCCCAGTGGGATTTGCTTTACCTCTTATCAGTTTCCTGTTCCGATTCAGAATGATAACCATCGCTGTGGCATGGACTTTCCGGAGCTTGCATTAATTCTAAGAGGGCGCCACATCCCCGAGAAAACGACATCAATAACGTAGCTACAGGTTTATCTTCATCTATTGGTTGTAATCTATAACACATTGTTTTTAAAAATTTTCACTCCACTCGACGAGGTTTATTGATGAGGTTCGTAAGAAATAGGTATTATACAATGTTTAAAGAAGAAATTACAATTTTTAACAAACAAACAATAATTCAAGTCAGAACTAGTTTTATTTACACTGTGCAAATGATTTTTTTCTTATGCTTTCATCACAATAAGGACGAAAGTTAGTTGCCAAGTTTGAGGAATTCGGAATAGTTCAAATATTCGAAGCAAAATTTTGAGAATATCGATGGCAATAAGTTCACAATCTACGATTTACTTAAATTTTTCTTTCTTTTCGGAAAAAACCTTTGAAAATTTATTTAATTTTTTGAAACGGATTTATTAATGAAGATTTGTGTATGTTCAGCCTTATGGTAGAGATTTTCAATGGCTTACACCAGAAAAAGTATGTGACAAAGAAGGAAACTCACATTTGTGTGATTTGAAATAGGAAATTGAATTGGTAAGTTTTTGATTATGTACATAGCAGAAGACTTTAAATTTTATTTACAGGTAGGTACTGTAACTTATTTATCACTTACCTATAAAAATGCAAGTAAAATTGATATTTTATGTTTGTCAAAAATTGTTTAGTAAGTCAGTAGGTAGGTATAGTTTTTGGTCGTTAGTCAAGTCGGTCAGAAAAAAGAATAACAAACTTCAAAGTAACCTTTTAAGCTGTGATATACAAAAAAGCGCTTCCTTATCATTTTGGACACGCACTGTTAGTGTGTCAATCAAAACTTTAAGTTGTTTTAAGGTGGGTTTATCCAAAACTGTCAATAATGTGGTGTTATCAATTAAGCGCTGTTGTACATCTTCATAATGCAAAGATAGTAATCTGTGATGGGATGCGTCCACTGGCTTTTTAAGAGTGTTTGTTGTTAACCCTAATTCGTCCAATTTATGTAAACCTGACTTATAAGCTTCTATATGATGACCAAGTTCCGTTTTAAGGGCTCCATGAAGGTGAGTTAAACCACCGGCGTCGGCCGTTAAACCATGACATCCTAATCCTGTAAAAAAAAGATTGGATTAAACTAATTTTTGCATTCCTTTTTGGTTCGTACGTAGTATATTATTAATTATTATCTATTAAAAATATGCTCCCGTTTAACTGATGTAGAATAATACTTTCCTTGTATGGCCTGTTCAAATGCCTTTATCCTTGTTATCAAAAGTTGTCTAAGATCCGGTTGATAATCAATAAGAACTTGCGCCAACTTTCTAATTTTTGTCTTTAATCCTGAATCTTCGTGTGATGCTAAAAGTCTGACGAGTTGCCATAAAACTGGTTCCGCATTTAAACTGGTACTTAAATTGCAGGACAGGAGTCTGTAATAAAAATTAAAACAATCATTTTAATTTATTTCATAAAAAAACCAATCAAGTTTCGTAAATAATGTACAAGGCTCCATCTATTCCAAAACTTGTGTATTATTTAAAATTAATTGCCTTTATTAATACGAAACCGATCTAATCGCCACAAAAGTAGATGGCGATAATTAATTAATCGCGTCTGGTTACACGGAAAAAAAATTTATTATAAGTATCCGTTTTCCACCCGCACAAGAAAAACTAACCAAATCAGCTGCTTCCCATTGTAATGGCTAGAAATGATTACGACAGATAAAATATTTTTCAAGAAACTAAGCAGATGGTCGAGGTCTCTAAAAATTGCTATTTACCAAAGATTATCGGTACCCAAAAAAGTTTAACAATTTATTCAAAAAGTTACCAAGCAAACTCAGGCGTGAATAAAGAAAATCAAAAATTTCTATCTTGTAAATCTCCAAAATTAATCAATTTCTGCACTTCCTGCTTAAATTTATACCATAGGGAACGGGATACTTCGTATTTTGTAGATGTACATATAGTACCTATCCTCCTCTAATATATTATGAAATTATTCGATTAATAAATTAACGGCGGAATACTGCTAAATACTCAAAAGCCCCTCAAAACCATTATTTTTTAAAAAGACATCATTTTAATTCACATTAAAAATTTGAATTTTAATTTGAGGAAATGCTTGGAGCATTCTTCGCGACAATTTGGCCAATATAAAATATTTTATTGAAAAATTGAGCAAACTAATTTTAAATTACAGTTTTTGTAGGCCTAGAATGAATCAAGCTGTTATTATGAAATTATTACACTGCAATTAAAGTAGGATTACACTAAGTGGTTCATCACCTGCAGCACCAAACGCTGAGCCACCATAATCGTCGTCTAATTTTTTGCTCATATCCCATGAATTTTTAATTTAATTTTGCAAATTCTAAATTGAATTTTTATGACGTTTGCTCCGCTTCATATTATGCAAAATTTTAAATAAATTAAAAATAATGACGACAAAAAATTAATTCTTAACTCACTTTTATTATTAGTAAGGAAAGGCTGAAATTTGCAGTATTGTTTTAATTTTTAGCATTTAAATTGTAATTTTTCATCACAACTCACAATGAAAAAAAATGATTATTGTGCAAATAGGAATTCATTTATGTTGTGTGAATTACAAGTAAATGTATCATAATTACAACATATTATATTATAAATAATGTAGAGCACGTTAACGTGAGAACTTTCTCAGCTGAAGAGCAATAATTGAACAAATTTTGAATTACCATCACAAAACAGACATCATGTCCCGACTTATTTTACAAAGCTCTTTATTTTGAAATACCAAAGGGTTGCCACCATTTTATATAGTACATAACATTTTCGAGTAAACATTAAAATTTTTTTGGCAACGAAAGTGAAATCATTTGATTTGTGAAAAAAAGGTTATTTGACTTACTTAGAAAAAAGTGTTTCCAAAAGTTGTGCGGAATGTGGTAAGCCTTCCAGCAGTAAGTCTAAGGGTAGTTCACTTGCAATAGCACTTAAAGCCGTTGGTCCTAATCTTGCTAAAACTGTTGAAGCTTCACGAAATTGTCTTCCTTCTGATAAAACTAAAACTCTTCGAAGTGCCAACCTAGGGCTTAAGGGAGCTGTTCGCTCCCTACGTATACGATCACCACACTCTCTCATTTCACTACATCGGAAGTTAGGATATAAATGCCTACACAATGAATCTCGATGAGATACTACACCGGCCGACATACTGACATACTTTTGCCGAAGAACTGAGAGATTCTAGAAAGGTAGTCTTATCGAGACTCTTTCTTAATGAAATTAATTAAATGTTATAATAACGTAATGCCGTCTGATAATTTTATTTTTTTAAATTACCTTCCTGTTCACGTTACAAAAGTAAAATTTCTAGATACACTTCCAAAAAAAAAAATAAAAGTAATCACACCTGATCGATTCCAAAGTATTTTTATGATTTGTTTTTAAAAAGTAAAATTTATTTAAAAATGCTTCTCGCAATATTATTGCTAAGTACACTTAGGAAAAGTAAGTTAACCTGCGTTAAGTACTGCCTTGTAATTTTGCTAAAAAGTTTCTTTAATAATATCAAGTGGCTCACACGAAGCCGGAGGGTTATTCTCTCTTGTCGCAGTTCTTCATTCTTTCATGTCCAATTGCTTGAAGCTTTTGAGAAGACCCAATATTATTTGTTATTAATCATTAAGCGTTTCAAATCTGCCATTATATTTATGAACCGGTCGCAAAAAATGTTTGAAAGTAAGATTTATATCGTGTTTAGAGCGTTATAATTTCGCCAATGTAATGGTTTAATTTTAATAATATTTATTAACAAAGAAAAAAAAGCATTAAGCTTCAATCGTTTAAATTAATAATTGAGAGGTGGTGCTCATTTTTAAACTAGGTATTAGAATAAATTTCTTAATTACGGTGTGCATGATAGAGAAAATTTTTTCAAGTAGTGTGGATTTCCATCATCTTCAATTAATTGGCGAGTGTTTCTCTTTCGGGTTTTTCACATATGTAGATTGTAAAAATTACTATAAGCAACATGTATGTTATACTATCATTGAAAAATTATTATGATGGTACCTACATACAGTAGGTCAATAACGTGTTGCTGCGTAAAGAAAAAATAGGGAAAGCATTTTTAATTGCCATATTTATAATAGAAATGTTTACACCCAATTTTACAATTAATTTTTAAATTGATAGTTCTAATTCACATGCGTAGGTCACGATTTAAACTTGCAAGTTAATTTAAAACAATAAATAATTTTGATGAAATTACCCAAAATTATTGGTTGGATAAAATTTATGCACGACTTATTTTGCGAAAAATTAAATCATTAGTAGGTAGTAGAAAGAATTCTCATCTATCGATTGTTAGAAAAGTGGAAGTACTCATTAAGGTGTGCAAATGATACAGTCGAAGATTTGATTCCCTTCACCGAATCATTTAAAGCGTTTTATTTATAGAAAAATTGGTAACCCAAATTTTAATTTGGAATTAATTATACTTAGAAATTTAACACCTACTACTATCTAACACAAAATAATTAAGTATTATGGGATTTGCATATGACATCCTCAATTAAATTTAATGTTATAAAAATTTAATAATATATTAACTAACTATTGGATTCTAATTAATTCTTACATAGATTATACATAAATAATTTATTAATTTTAAACTTTCGTGAACTTGTAATGCAAAAATTTAAATTTATATTATGGAATTTGTTGGGTTTTTGGATTAATGTATTGTGCTTTCACATTTCCGCATTATAATTTGATAATCAAAATATGCAATGAAAACAAACAATTCTATAAATTGATAAGTGTTAGACAGAAGTGTTTTTAGTATTTGGGGCCACAGAAATGGAAAGAGAAATGAGGATCAAACTTTTACTATGAGAAGCAGATGTGTGCAAGCAGGTTATATGAGAATACCAAACTGGTTTTTAATTTTCAAAACTTGCATTTTAGCAACATTTCGCTATTGTTATCATTTTAACCGATTTTTATTATTTTATTTATGGTAATGTGTGCACGTCCTTCCTGAACGGTTTCTCATATTTCACATATTTCATTAGCAAAAATATCTAATCCTTCTTATCTATCGTACATCTTCAAAATTATAACGTATAGTTAATTTAAGTTTTATGAGGCTTCATAAAAGTGTTTGAATATCTATTGCTAATAAATTAATTTTGTTCCAATTAAATATTTCGATGGTTTGTTATTTGAGCTCAGATTCACACGAGTTGACCTAATTTAAAGAAAAATCTATTCACTTCATCATGATGAGTACCTACTTCTGGACAAAATTATTATACGAAAAAATGTAAACGTCTTCAATAAGAAAATAAACCTGTTCCTGCTTTAACTTGTTTTACATGTAGATTTCTTCCCAGGCTTTCAATTTTTGCCGAATTAAAATACATATTAAATAACAAAGCTAGTTTTATTATGATAGCAGTGTGCTACCGAAACTAATCGTTATTTAATAAATAAACTATTTTTAATTTTAAAGAGATTATTTCTATTTTAAAGGAATACAACTATTAAAAATTAAAGAAATTTAAATACTAATTAGACGCCATGCATCATAGTTTTACGTCTAAATTTAATTATTTTTACTGATGATAACTTTTTTTCAATGAATATCTTTTAATTTGTTGTTTCTTTTTTGTTTAAGAGATTAAATAAAATTTTTTTTTGTGATAACAATTTTGAATTTAATTTTTGACAATAGTACAAGTTTATGTTTTTTAAATTTAAAAATGTGTTTTAAATCAAATCGTTAGGGAATTAGAGTTCCAATGAAATCTGTTGTCAAAATCAAATAATATAAAAATACTAACAATACAAACAGAAGTAACCATTGCTGAAATTTCACGAATAATTGCGTTTTATTGTTTATTAGAAATAAACAGGAAATTTGATAAGGAAAATTGGAGAACTAATGGAGACGCTTATGTCCATCAGTAGACGCAACTGGCTGGTTGATGATGACGATTGTTTATTTAACCTATTAATTTTGAAAATTTTAATTTAATATTATAAAAATACTACTAAAACTAACCCAAAAAATGTATAATACGTTAATTATTTAATTAATTTTGGTCATTTAATTTTTATTTATTAATTTCACTTAGTTAATTTAATTTGCTGCAAAATTTTAACTTCCAAACCAGAAATGAGCAATTTTTTTGACTAATGGGCTACAAATTTCATCGCAGGCCATTATTTCCAAAAAAAAAATTTATTTTGACGTGTCTTCTAAATTAAGTTATTTTTAATTAGGTTAAAAAGGGTAATTTTATAATTATTACTTTATAGAACGTGTATTTAGTGTGTAATTTAAAGAAGAATATATAAATAACAATTATTTATAAATCGCTTCGCAGGATGAAAGAAAACTACTCTTTTAGAATAAACTACTTATTTAACCCAAGGCATTTTGCGTCTGCACGTTACAGCTTTATCGAAACTCTTTTTTCAAATTCCTAACCTTTTCAAAATTAAATTATGGTTTTGTTGTTACATTTTAATTTTATTTCTTTTGACAACACCTAACTTAAAAATTTTACAACTTTAATCTTCGTTTTTTAAATTCTTTGCTTAATAAGTGGTAACAGCTTTACAAATTAAAATTTACAATTTCTATTTACATCGAAAAGGAAAACAAACTTTGCTTTTGTTTGCCGACAATTTTTCAAATTTTTGTTTACAATTTTCTGTACACGACAAAGATTAAGTTGCTTACTGGTTTAATATGAATGTAACATTTAAATTTGATTTTAAAATAAATGAGTTTTTGCTTTGGTCAAAAAGTTATCTATTTAATTTGTTATAGGTTCCAATTAACATCGAAAAAACATTTTGTAAAATTATCCTTTAAAAGGAGATTTACCTTTGTAGCTAAAGAAACCACTTTGTTATTGCATATTTCAATCTTAAAGTGTGTAGATTTTTCTTTAAAAAGCAGTTTAGTCGAATTTCAACTTTTATCAACTTATTTTACGGTTGAGTAAAACTCAAAGTAATGGTTGAGTAACTACTTATTGCAAAACTTTAATCGTGTTTATCTTGAAACCACTTTTTCTTGACGGGGTTGAAAGATAACTTGAAAAATAATCATCTAATCACGGTTTTTTTGTTATAAATTACATTGGACATTTTTATTGAAGCTTATGCCACCATTTGCGGTAATAAATAATTTTAAAATCCCGCCGAAGTCAAAAATTGCGAAAAAACTTTGAGACAATCTTATCCAGTTTCAAAATTTTTAAAAATTTATTTAAAGCGGACGTCCTCGATCTCCATGGAGAGGTGCATGGTGTACACCCAGACATACTCGTCCAAATATCTCTTGAAATTACCTATATTTTTTTTTGAAAGAAAGGAAAATTGTAGAACAATACGAATAAGCAATATGTAAGAAACTAGGGGTGGATATATTTATCCCAGTTTGAGAAAAAAATTTGGAGAAAATATACTTTTTAAGCATTAAACGGTAAGTATCCCCTAAACGTAGATTTTTTACTTTGTAGCTTATTTTTTTATACTTACTTTTGGACAGATCAATATATGTATATTAATAATAGTTTTTACCATGTGCTTCAAAGGCAATGAAGCTTCGAAGCTCATGGTATTTACCCAATGGCAACTTTCTATGTGTGCTAAATGTGACAATTCCTTCTGTTGAAATGTAAAATTGAAAAAATAAGTACAAAATAAATACTTGAAATGCTAATGGTATTCTAAACTGAACAAGTTGAATTTAAGTAATTGATATCCCAAAGTAGAAAACATGGCTTTAGAAGTCTAGGAAATGGAAAGCTGTTTCTAGCCACACTCAAATTATAAAACAAAAATTTGAAAATTAATGGCCTTCAATGTTCAATATCAAGTGATCTATAGAAAATTTTTACGTTTGTACAACTGCAAAACTTGTACTTTACACAAAATAGTTGTTACTGTACTGTAAAAAAGAAAATAAATTGAGTTTTAATTGGCGTTTTGTTACACCGGATTCATTAATGTTTATCTCATCAATCTTGTTAAAATATTACTGACAACTATTACATTTATCATAATATTATAATAATTTCGTCTAAAGTACCTATTCATCATTACGAATTTGACAAGAAGTTAAAAAAATGTTTCAATGGTTAAGTTTTCATGAAGTGATGATATAGCGAAAAGCTTTTCAAACTTTTTTCCTATGCTAATTGGAGTAATTGCGTTCAAGTTCCTTTTAGTATTAAAATACTTAATGGACCACAAATATGTAATTTAGTGCCTCGTTATTCCAATTTCAAAATAATGAAATATTTTACAGTCGTATTAAACCCAACAATGCAATACAAAATATTGTAATAATATAAAAATCAATACAATGGCACAATGGGAACAACAACTGTCAAGTGAAGTTGATACGAAGTTTCCTCTTTATAACACAATAAGATTTCGAAAGTGTTCGTAAGATTATTACGAATCTGAAAATATTTTAATTGCTCTCTTTTGCTTAGGTAATGGAAATCTCGTAATTTGACTTTCAATTGGAGCAAAAATATTCAGAAGTTGTTAAATGATTTTCCGGTTCACGAATTTCTGCAATTTGTATAGACGAAACGCTCTTTTACTGCCAATTCAATGCGTCCAATACAATATAAATTGCATCGTCAATTTGCTCGGATTTCCAACGGCGACTTTTTATTGGAAAAATTGAAAATGATAGAAATTGATTTCATTTTAATTGGAAATAAAATAAAGATGATCGATAAATAAAAAAAAATGGAGTTTGTAAAGTGACTCGTTAAGATAAAAAATTTCCATTTCCCGACTTTCAAATGGATCAAGGTGACTAGAGCAAACTAAAGCTGCTAGAGCTAGGTCGCTGCATATTATAATTATTTAGGCACACGCAACATTTTATATTATGGCATAATATGAAAAGCTCGACGCTCGACGGTGTGGGGTTAAAAGCTTTTCGTGTAACATCGAAAGTAAAATTTTACAAATACACGTAATGAGAAGCATTACATTTGCTAGGCATGTAATCATTAAAAACTTTTATTGTTGGAATATATCCATCAAAATTATGTTTAAAAGACACGTTACTTAGCAACAATATGTGTTTTCTGTGACCTTTATAATAATATTGTAGCATTACCTCTGTGTATTATAAAAATAAACATGGCACAATGAATCTATTGTAAGGGTTAATGTATTATGGATTAATAGGCCGAACTTTAAATATCGATCGCGTTTATAAGGAACATCCTTGTGTTCCTTACCTTAGTGAGTTCCTCAAGACTCATTAAGTAACAATTACATTTCTCAGTAACGTTCACATGTAAGGACACTACAGGATGTTTTGGTGCATTATCTTATCAAGTGAATCAATTCTTTAAATTTTTCTATGAAGTAAGTTTAAGTTAAATTACATTAAATTATATTTTAATTATAATTTTTAAGCACCACGTGATATACCAAAAGGGCGTGAGTAGGGAGCTTGTAAGAATGGTCCAGCTATTGATCGATTCGCATCCAAGAGTTGTTGAGTTCGCCTAAAGAGTGCAGGGTTGTAGGCTAAAGCTCAAGAGTTCACTCAAACCTTAACGCGGTTACTTGTTCATCATGGATGATACCAAAAAAGGTGATGATGAAATTACCCTTAAACCACGAATGAGCCTTTTAAATGGTTGTACAGTGATTGTTGGTTGTATCATAGGCTCGGGTATATTTGTTTCGCCCACAGGTGTACTTATGCACACAGGAAGTGTTAATGCTTCGCTAATAGTATGGACTGCTTCGGGAATTTTTTCTATGGTACGTAATATAAAAATCCTTCATTTCTCATCTTATTTAAAAATATTTTTTCTTGTCTAAAATCCACGTTTTCGAAGATAAACGACAATGTCCATAAATCAAAATTCCAAATTTTCTAATGTTCTTTCCAAAACAGCTATTAGAATCTCGATATTTTATTCAAATTGTAATTTAAACAATCCATTTTATTTCAAATTTTTTTGGCGGGAGTCGGCATTTGCACGATTTTGCGCATTGCGTAAACATTATCTTGAAATATTTTCAAAACGAAAATTCCAATTAATCATTCAAAATGGATTTTATAATTGCTTGCCTTGCAAAAATGTACTTCCTTTAAGAAAAGACGAGACCCCTTAATTTATTGCATAATTTTTCGTCTAGCCCATTTACGCCATTATGTAATAAAAGTTAATTGAAGGTCAACCGAAATATTTTGTAACATTTTGCATCCAAGATTCAATTATTTTGAAATTATTCACTAAATTATTTTAATATGAAATTTTTTGCCAAAGAAATTGAAAGTACGGAAATAAATAGAAATTTCTAGATGTTTATCAAGATTAGAAGAGAAAAATTTCGCTACTTCAGTGCAAAGTCATTGAGATTGTAATTTTAAAATTTTTGTAACTGTATCGGTTTGAGAAGGATATTTGTGGTTAGATAATGAATGCCATAGACAGTAATATTAGTTGATTTGTCAATTTGTAAAGAAAAAAAATGTGTGGGAGCATGGTACAAGCTGTCGATACAAAAAATTATTTTTATATTATCACATGCTAGTCAAATGAATTGATTTTTCCTTTTAGATTGGAGCGTATTGTTATGCAGAATTAGGCACGATGATAAGAAAAAGTGGAGCCGATTATGCGTATATAATGGAAACTTTTGGTCCATTTTTGGCATTCATACGATTATGGATAGAATGCATGATTGTACGACCCTGTTCTCAGGCAATTGTTGCACTTACCTTTAGCGTATATGTGATGAAACCATTTTTTCCTGAATGTCAACCTCCCGACGATGCAGCACGTTTATTAGCAGCTTGTTGTATATGTAAGTGTTGCTTGTTTTCAGTACAAAATTTATTTCCAAAGTCAATTCTAAAACCTATAAGAAGTGAGATTTGTTATGTTTTCGTATTGCAGTGCGTGGGATAGCCAGAAAAATTAATTGTTAAATGGAATAATTGTAGCAAAGCCTTATTACATTATTGTTACTTAATAGTATAATTTGATGCCAACGTTTTTCCATTGTTATGTGTTCAACTGGTCTGTGTTTACATATATCAATTCCTACATACATAATTTAATCATTCAATTACTGGCCAACATTTAGGAAATTGCATTAAGTGCACCAGCTGAGAGGATAGTAAATAGAAACGTTCGGATTAGCTTAAAATTTTTTCAAGGACGAAGAAACTATGTAATTAAACAGAACTGAACGTATTACTCTTGATTTTCCGTCTTTTCCTAGTCAACAAATTAATTGCAATGCGCTGATGAAATTCATTTTTGGATTTCGTTATTATGATCTCTTTCTTTAGTTTATTTTTAGACTCATTCTTTGTGCAAATAAGATTAAGACCGGTTATAGTAGGTCGGTACACATTGAAAACAAATTGTTTGTATTAAAAAAAAAATTGAGCAGTTTTCTGAGCCTGAACCCCAATCGGTAGTCTATCAAATTCGTCTTATTTTTCTTTTATTAATTATTTGAATGTAAATAACGACAGGTTTTTTTAAGATATCTTGTTTTAGGTGTCTTAACATTTGTGAATTGCTATGATGTAAAATGGGCGGCAAGGGTGCAAGATATCTTCACTTACGCAAAATTACTGGCTCTATTCATCATTATAGCCGCTGGAGCCTATCAACTTGCAAATGGTATAACTCAAAATACTGCTTTTTTTTCTTAACTTAATTTTAACCTTCTGCTTTATTCTCAAAATGATAATGACGAATTAGCTTATTAAAAGTTTTTTATCGCAATTGCCAGTGCCGTATTTACCAATAAGTGTAAGATGGAAGAGAAAGACTTCTGTAAACCGACTAAAAGTAAATTTAAAAAAGCTGAAAATTTTAGTTTGGAATCAATATCTCGAAATTGAACGGACAATTTTCTCAATTAATTATTGGATAAACCTTTGAAATTCTCTTTAATAAATTTTAAATCAATTAAGTAATACTAATAGGTACATAAATTACCTATCTGATATTAAATTATCAAGTTTTAAAGTAAATTAAAAAAATTAATGGATTACCAAAATAAATTTAAATTAATTAGAAGGGCTTGCAATTTATGATTAATATTCTTTCTTAGATATCCTTTTTAGCTTATTTAATATCGATTATAATAGTAACCATAACAGGTACGATATATTGTCCTCTTCAAGATGTAAATAAATTAGCCATAAAATCAAAAAAATGCTAAGCTTATTAATTAATAAATATTTCATTTTTTTCACAATTTTAGATAAAGCATAGAACTTGCCTAGTTGTTTTCTTTCTAAACTTATTGCGTAAATTACTATTACATCAACATGAGGTAAAATTTTATTTGAAAAGACAATCAAACAATTTTACTTTGCAGTAACGAATTAGTGATTGCAGTCATAATGATATAGGAAATAAAAAAATAATGTAATTTTATTGGATTATTTAAGGTGGTAAAACGACTGAAATAAAGAAAAATAATGGGCAATAAATTGTTGTGGTAAAATGATACTAAATAAATAAAAGTAAAAATAATGTAAATTCGATAAAAAATGAATCTAAAAGCTTCGAAAAAAAGTAATTAATTATAAAACAAACAAAATTATATACGAAAAAAAGAAAGATCACATAGAATGATAATCAAAATAGGAAGTTCTTTGTAAGTCGTTTATTTGTTAAAAGTTATTTGTTCATAACAAGATAAAAGCGTTTAATGGGGAACAATGCGTTTCCATAGAATAATTTATTGTTATTTAGATGTTTTTTTTAATAATTAACTTACTGTTTTTAATCAGTTTAATAATAAAAAATAATTAGAGGGAAGGTGCCGCCGTGTTCACAAAAAATATAAACACGTATTGTATTATAAATAATGGGATAAATAATACCTCCTAATAAAATATAAATAATATAATAAATATATGTACATGCACATATCAATTAGTACTATCTGAAAGGCTTAATTAGCTCACTTATCAAAAAACTGCAATTGTTGTACGATAATCGAATTATTGCAAGTTCCAACCGAAAATCCTCCTTGCTAATGCCGGTTAATTTGTAATATAAAACACCTAACTCAATTAATTTGTATTTAATTACGTTTACCTAGCTTGTTAATTTTGATTAATCTAATTTTATGTTGCGAAAACCACCAACCCAATAAATAATTAGTAATAAGTAGATCTGTACGATTGCAATCATTTTCCAAAAATTGGAAGCCCCAAATTTTGTTTGGATAAATACGGCACTAGAAATTATGAATAATAGCAAAGGGTTAATGTAAAAAACATCTGCGACCAGATATGCACTGCTTGCAGGACGTACGGAGCACTTTACATTCACCAACACAAAGACTGAGGTTACATCGCTGGCTTTATCATTCTATTCCGGGTTGTTCGCTTACAATGGCTGGTGAGAACAAATAAGCCCAAATTTTTAAATGTGTTTTCTAGACTGATCAGATGCTAAGGAACATTACAGAAAATTTCATAGTGTGTTGAATATGAAGAGTATATTTCTTTCATAACGAAAAATGTGCTGTATCGATAACATTTCGATTTAAAGTGGATTCGTCTTGATTTACCTTTGTCAACATGACAAATCGTTTAGTATAATGTAGGACGAATGGATATGTATTTGCATTCTCAACTTTGACATTATTACAGTAACATCAAAATATTTTCCAAAGTTTTCTTTGTATATAAACTAGAAATATGATAATGTTCCAAGGCAGTTGCTAGGCTGGAACCATTTACTCTTTGTGTTGTAAAATATTAAAATTATATTTTTAACCAAAATATTTTTCAGGAATTACTTAAACTTTATCATAGAAGAACTGAAAGATCCGGTGAGGTAACTATTAATTAATTCAGTTAATCTTTGATTATTAAGCAATCTTTTCTTTTAGAAATCTTCCTTTGGCTATAGGAATATCCTGTACCTTAGTAACAATAGTGTACGTGTTAACGAATATTGCTTTTTACACGACGTTGTCTCCAAGCGAAGTAATGGGATCTGAAGCGGTTGCGGTTGCATTTGCCGAAAAGTTATTCGGTCCGATGGCATGGATCATCCCCGTGTTTGTGGCATTATCCACATTTGGTGCCGTTAATGGCATCTTGCTCACATCATCAAGATTATTTTATGCCGGAGCATGCGAAGGACAGATGCCTGAAATTTTAACCATGATTCAAACTAAACGACTCACTCCAGCTCCAGCTGTATTAGTTATGGTGGGTGATAATGAATTGAACCAATTTTACGTTTCTTATGTGTCATTTTCATGTTCCAGGCGTTGTTATCGATGTTATATCTCACGAGTTCCGATATATTTGCGTTAATAAACTACGTGGGATTTGCCACCTGGGTACGTCGATAAGTTTTTGTTTTGCTTATAAATAAAACCATGTTATCTTTTTCAGCTGAGCATCGGCGTGGCAGTACTATGTCTTCCTTGGCTTAGGTGGAAAGCTCCACAATTAGAAAGGCCAATAAAAATCAGTTTGATATGGCCAATTGTATACTTAATTTGTACAGCCTTTATAACAGCCGTTCCGATGATAGCGAGTCCCGTGGAAACGGGAAAGGGCATACTCATGATATTGTCGTCAATTCCCGTCTATTATCTGTGTATTTATTGGACCAACAAACCACAATGTTTTGTTAAAGTTACAACGAGTATTACCACAACTTTACAACGTCTGTTAATTGTTGTTGGGAAAACAAAGGCTGCCGAACTTTAAAACATATCTATGTTATAACTTTAAATTGTAAGAATGTTTTGAATTGAGCGATATTTTTAATCCACAACCAAAAATAACTGCCGGCGTTTATTTTAGTGTAAAATAATTTAAATATCCGATATTCAAGACATTAAACAAAGTGTAGTATTCCTACATTGACAATAACTATGTGACTTTAAGCGCATACTTTTATGTATAATAAAGTTATAAAACATGTAGACTTTTATTATCACATATTAATTGATACATACATAATATATCATGGCTGCACAATTGTATTCCAAGTGTACAAAAATATTTTATTTCAACTTATAAACGAAAGGAAGGCTGCTAATTTAGTCTTAAAAATAGAAGACAAGTAGTATTTATATTGTGTAGTTTGACATACAGGGTGGAGCATAAGCTTAAGCACGAAATTTATTACTTTTGCTTCATCCCGTACACGTAGTAGTAATAATAAATTTACTAATTATAACAAATTTCAATCTATAACTTTTTACTTTAATTGATATCCAATGTGGTTTTAAACTTCGTGTTGGCACAAGGAATATATTTCTACAACTTTTTATAACAAAAGAGTTTACTATATGCTAAACCTTACGTATTATTACGAATATGTAACTTTTTTTAACTTTCATTAACATCATTTGATAATTTTTCGTTCGTAATGATAAAAACCGAATAATTGTTTTGATAATCTCTCGGCAATTTTAAATTTTGTTGATCAGCCGCCATGTAAGCAGCACCCACAGCCATAGTAGTACTTAATTTAACTAATGATAATTCGCTAACGTTAGCATTATTGTTTAACCAATTAATAAAACCGTCTTTTAGTAAATCCCAGCTTAACCAAACCGAACCAACACACACTATATGTAAACCACCTTCTCTAGTAGTTAATTCGATAGAAGCTTTTGGAATCACAGCGGCTACGGCGCGCGCCAAATATTCGCCGGCTTCGTTAAATATAAATTTGCAAAGTTGATCTCCTTCACTTGCACAAACAGATAATTTTTTGCATAGTGCGGCTATGAAGGCCTTATCAAATCTTGTGTAAAAATGATCCAGCAACTCTTCTTTCGATTGCACATTAAAATGTTCTTTTACTATATTCCATACATTGTCCATGGGGTATGGAGCTTTCACGTAGTTGTCCGTTTCGTCAAAATACATTTTTATTGCTCGCAATGCCATTTTCCAAGCTGAAATAAAAAATAGTTTTTGTTATGTAAGTTATCTCATCGAATGGCGTAGGTAACTGATAAAATTTAGAAATTATTTATAGATCGAAATAATTTTGATCTATAAATCGTAGCCGCCACGTGTAGCCTTGAACAGTAAATACAGTAATTGTAACAGTGCTATATTAATTTTTTATTTGTCACAATCGAATTTCGAACTTGGATAATAATCTACGTACCGCTTCCTTCATCTCCTAAAAAATAACCCCATCCGCCGCATTGCACCTTGGTTCCATCGGGATTAATAAGAAGTGTATTCGATCCTGTTCCTGCAATGCAAGTTATTCCACCTTTGTTTGAAATTGCTGCAACAGATCCTTGGGTATCGCTTCCTATCGAGTATCGTTCACTCAGTGACGGATACTCTTTAAAAAATCCTTCCACCAACTCCTGATTAGTTTTGGCGTGTTCACATCCACTTAAACTAAGTCCCTAAAATAAGCAAAAGATAAATTACTATTGTCGAAATATTTAAAATTTGGAAAAGGTTTTAAAAGCCATTATGCGAAAAGTAACTTAAAAATAATGTAAATAAACTTGTTGCGTTACAAAATAATAACTTATTTTTATTGTTGTTAAATTTACATGAACTTGTTTAATCGTTACTATATTGATAATGTCTTTTAATAATGAATTAATTAATTAGTATACAGTAATCAGTTACTTATCGAAAGTGTGTCAGTTTTTTTTATAGAAAAACAATTCCACAATTGCATCAAAGTATAAAAATAACGATTGGTTGTTGACCTTCTTACGAAAAACACTTTTTGATTTCATATAAGATTGTCTAGAGAGAAATGTTAATATGAAATAATAAATTCTTATTTTTCTTTAACGTCAAGGAATGAAATTATTTTTAATATACATGTTATTATTATTAACAAAATCTAATAATAGTAATTAAAAGGTATGGCATAGGTTTAACGTAATCTGGCAAATTATAGATTTTGCAATTTCCCAAATTGATTCCAAGTGAAGAACATACGTACTTCAAAGATTTCTTCCTGATTGTACGTTATTATAACTGCCAACTTGAGGAATATTATTTTACATTCATCGATTTTTAGTTATAAATCTATATTTTTAAGAGTTGCAACAAACAAATTTCAATTTTAACAGTGAATATTTTTATTTTAAAAAATATGAAAATGCGTTTCGTCTTCGGAGCTAAAATTTAATTGTATCGTAAAAGAAAATGACCATTTGTGCTGTTCTGTATAAACATACCAATAACATTGCTTGTGTTAAGTAGCCGTAATGCATATTGAAAATACATATTATTATTACTTACTAACGCCGAAAGTGGAACACTTTCGGATATTCTACCATCTTCCTTAGCTTTGTAAACCATTTCTGCTATTCTCTTTCTACATTCTTTCATACCAAGGAGTAAATGATTAGTACCAGGTCCGCTTATTTTCGATATTATATTTCCATCAGAATTAAGTAAAACTATTGTGGAATGAGTGGCACCACTGAAATAGAAAAAAAAAATAAAACTACATTATAATTTAAGTTCTTATAAGATAATTTGCGGATGTTGGCAAGTGTCTATGGAGCCCCCTTAAGTTTAATAATATTTAAGTGTCAACTTGAACTTGCAATATGTCTTTGCACCTTAAAAATACTAGACATGTTTCTGCGTGTTGAATTTGCAATTTTAAATTTTGTAAAAATGCAATAATATCAGTTATTTATCCAACTTATCAACAATTATATGAAGAGGTAATTGATTAGGTGAAATACATTTTAATTTGATATTAATTGTGTAATAATAGCCACGCACATTTCAATCAATTAATTTTTCCATAAAATCGTGTTCGATTTGTTTCCCGCAGGGACCACTTAAAAAGCAAAACTTAATTATTATATTTCTTTTTTAACTCCCTAGTGAAAACAGTCAGGTTGACTGCCGAAAAATTTTCTTCATAACTGGAAGAGTCATTCTGCTCAAATTTTTCCAAAAAACAATTTGCAATTATTTTGAAAAGCGTTTTTTAAAGATAAAACCTTGGAAATTTTCATTCAATGAAGGCAATTAACCAGAGTTTTTTATATTAAGTGTTTTATGAGTAGAAATTGATTTTATGCCATGTTTATTTACTGATGATAATCAAACGTGTTATGTAAACATTGCCATCAAAGAAATTTATAGTGTTCTAGTAAATAACACAAAACATTCTTTTTTAATTGTTTTGGAAGACAATTTGGATTTAAAATTTCAGTAATCCATCTGTATTCATTAAAAATCTTTCAAAATCCCAAAATGTACTAAATACCACATCCAAACCGATCCAGAGAATTTTATACATTGCAGTGTTATGGTTTCGTCAACTTTGGAGCATTTTTGTTCATGTAAAATGCCATAAAGACCAGTAGGTGGTGTTAAATAATAAACCGGTCCACTGAAACTTTCTGCTGCCGTTTAATGGCCACTAAAACATAGTATAAAAGAAGAAAATGTATTTGATTCCTCAAAATCACTAGCAAAAAACCAAGTTAGGTTATTTATCGACGGATGAGCGCATCCACACATTAGTCTACCAATGCCCAATTTCTTCACTCCTCGTCGTTCACAACCAATCAAATGATTGACTTATGGTTATTTCGTCAATTTAATCTGAAGTTCGCTACTTCAGATAAGTAGTTGAACTACTTGAAGATAACTATTAGTGAAGAAATCGGGCTTAACAGCAGTAAAATACTAAAAAAAAAATTGATGAAGTATTGAACTCGCAGATGATAAGACCAAATTACATTAAGAGTTGAAAAACATTTTTCCAACATATACGAGTATATCTATGTGACAGGGACGTTGGAACATAACCAATTAATATTTTAGCTGTTTTCATCCGAAACGCTAAAAGAAGAAGCCGAAATCTACCTACTAAAATCACTACTTCAACTGTAAATTTTAATTAAGCCTTTAGCATGCAAGGAGATACACTCAATAATGAAGCCAATCCCGGAAAAGCTCCAGGCTACGACGGAAACAATTCGGCATGAGCAAGAACCCAAGTAATTTGTTAAGCAGGAAAACCACCTAAAGCATTCTATAAATTAATTAACCTTTTGGTAATCAATAACTGACAAATTCTAACGATCTCGAATCTTCTTAACAGAATGAACTTACCGATTGTTCATACAGAAAATAAAAGTGAAATTGCAAGTGTAGCAAAACATATCGGGAAAAATTAACAGACCAGGAGAGAGTTTACTCGATTCAAACGATCAAACCAGAAGATTTAAACATTACAAGCTTCTGGATTTAATAGAAAAATTCCAAATTAAAGCAGAGTAGAAGATAGAAAAGTATTTCATTTCATTTTAATCCGAGTTGAAATAAAAAAAAAGTTTGCAATCCAATAGAACGTTACTGATTTAGTGCAAATAAAAGAATAAATGTAATGTAAATATTATGTAATATGTAATTACTTCGGTGGCGGGGTGGTTTGGTAAAATATTGTTGCATTAATTTCCAAATAAACTGGTACCTGTATAACTAAATTTACAAAAAGATAATATTAAAATTATCAAAAATATAATTTTGAACCATTATCTATAATTTAATAGTTAATTATAAGATAAGGCACTACTTTTTAAATAAATTAAAGTCGAGTGTACGATTTTGGAGATTTAAATTTTAGATTTTATCGAAATTTTTTTCAGAATATTTTCGAGTAAAATTTTCAAGTTTTATGTTACGCATTAAGTAATTAAAGGCAAGCATGACGTGTGCAGCAATTCACTATCTGTAATTATCTAATTTACTACTGTAATTATTTGCTTACACTAAAATTAGGACATTACGACTGATAAATATAAAACAAATTCCTTATAAATTTAATATTGATTTTTACATTATTATTTATTATGATAATGTAAATTTTTCCAGTTCGAATAACCTTCAGTGATATTGTGAACCCCCAATGTATGCTTAGGTAAACTACTACTGACATTGCAATATTTTCCAACACAAAATATTAATTGAACATACAATTATTGTTAGATAAATAGAAAAATTATTGCGGTAATCGATTTCACAAAAAGGCTATAACGATTAAAAAGTCAATGACATTTAAATAATCATATCGGTATTCTTATTCAGTGCATTTTTTTATAAAATCTGCGGGTCATGATAACCAAAATTTAAAAAATTAAGATAACTTTTCGGAAAATAATTTTAATAGGTATACCAAATTAGAATTATAATTACACCAAATAAATTTCTCTTTTTTCATAATAATTTTGATAAAAAAAACAGAAGCTGACAGAATTTATCTGACTAACTTAATTTATCGTTATTTATTTTAGTCATACGAATTGATTACATAACATCTAAATTTTTGTTTTACTTCAAAGGATTTTCCCAATCAATAACTGGTATTCTTCATTGACTATGTAAACAACTTTAGCATAGAATAACAAACTGAAATAATTGACAAATTTTAGTTTTTTTTTAAATTTTCTGTCTCTTACGATTTTGTAAAAACTTGTAATGTAAATCCGTGACACTCTTACTTTTTGACATTCAAGTAAGTATTTAAAATGTTCACGATTATGTAACAAACATTAAAGTTTGAAAAACTGATAAATTTGGTAATTTATTTCCAGCTCGTTTTAAGGTGAGTGAATAAATATGTAAACACGTAGTATAGTAAATATTTGCAAACATGTAAATTAAGAATAATCTTAATAATAAATTTGTGTATATAAAGATATTAAACAGTGGCGTTGTTCAAAATAAAATCTTAAATTAGGTTAAATAATTCAGCATTTAACGTTTCAACCCTTAACCTTAATATTAGTGGCAATAACTCGCTATTTATAATAAAAATTACATATTTTAAATTTTGAAAATTGAAAGTCAAAATTACCCTTTACCTAAACGTAACTGAGTGATGGAAGAAAATGATTAATAGAACCTATTCATAAAATGCACCATATTTTGTACAAAAAATAAATTTGAATTCCATGGGATCAAAATTAAAATAAAAAATATATTTTATTATTTTCTTTGTATTATTGTAGAATTAACCTGAAATAAATCCAGTTTTGGACAGTGTTGATCGCCAACGAAAGTGAAACTTTTGTGTTTTGGTTACGCTACTGATTTTTCTGAATGTATTTGTAAATATACATCGAATAATATTGTTTTAAATTAATGATTATTTCCTTGACTATTCAATTTATTCAAGTAGTCTAATTTTTAGCAAGAGCTTAATTTAGTTAGATTAGACTGCTTTTTTCAATTTGTTTTCAAAAATAATTTACTCACCCTTCTACACCTCCAATGATATATTGTTCCATTTTATTTAATGTTCAATGAACTAAAGAATACAACATAACTATTTTTGCCACGCAGGTGATTTTATTGAATCAAGCACATGTATTGTATGGGTACAATTCGGCAACGTAGAACACATTCAAGTATTTTTTTGTTACTTCCGTAGTATCCAGCGTGGAGCAAGTATATAAATTTTTGTTCTGATTATAAGCGAAACGAGTCGAATGGTGTTCGTATTATATACACGCCCATTTACATGATAATTATGTTGATGAAGCTATGGCATTCCATTTAATGAAAGCTAAATGTATTCCAAAAAGTTTGAAACGCCAAATACCAAATTCAAAATATTGACAAAAATAGCATCCACTTAAAGGATTTGTTTATGTGCGGGAACGGCTAGCAGAACCTCGGACCGCAATATTATCTTTTCGTTATCTGTCGTTATCTATAGTCGAAAACATTAACTACACAACAGGTTTCTGTCGTCGAATTAAATTTCGATCAATTTTCGATGCATGGCAAAAATAACTCTTGTAAAAGTGGATTACCAGGGGGTAATAAGAACAAAATATTGTTTATTACTTCGACTACATATCATCAGCAGAGTAAAAACTTGGCGATCGTTATTGGAACATAGTGTTTATTTCAAAATTGACATTACCAGGCCACTTGGTAAAAACGCTTAAACGGATTCTATTTTGGTAACTAGAAAACTGACGGGCAGAGAGAAAATCCATAATCGGAAATTTTATTTCGTGCTATAAACTAAAGAGGACGTACACGTAGGATATTTCCGAATTTCTGTATTCGAGAATGAAGGTAAATTCTGAAAATTATCAAGTGGATAATTAACAATTACACTCATTACATGTTAACCGACGGTAATTTTAGGATAATTAATAGTGTGGGGTTTATCATAATTTTTTATTTATATGCAGAATTAGTGTAATGCAAAATCACATCACCGTTTATTTTTGCTCCTCTTAATTGTTATTAAAATTTATTTTACCACTTTACGTTATTGCAATGGAACGACAATAATGAAACGTTATTATTTGTTCCATTATATTTGCAATTGCATCAAATTCAAGCTGTTCATGTTTGCATTATTATAAAAGATAAACTCACTATACATTGAAATATAAAAGAAAAATGATTCCATCGCATTCAAGGCACACAAAAGAAACGAATAGGCTTTTCACTATTACATAAATATACTATCTACCTGTAGTTATACATATTTTCAACTCGAGTTTTAAACGATCAATTCTTTTTGTTTTACAAATAAAAGTACTTATGAATTCCTATTTCTCAAATGTGAAATTAGCCAAGTGTAAGTTTTGCAATAAAAACAAATTGGTAATGGCAATTCCCAACTGCTATCGTCCTTGCCCACAACTAATAAATATATAAAATTTAACAAAATAATTTCAACTTTCTTAAAAAACTTTATCGTTAATCACAAAATTTGTATAGGTACACTTCTTATAATAATTATTGTACATTCTAAACTAAAGTACCTATGTTACATATCACACAAAGCATAACATGCCAAACAGTAGCTAATTAAAATTTAACTTCTTTTGTAGTTTTAACAGTTTCTTCGTTTCCGTCTTTTTCTTTTGGAACTCTTAAACTGCTCTTCCTTTCTAGCTTGCTATCGGTAATTGCTAAATTATTAGATTCGTCAGGAACTGGTGTCTGAGGTACTTCGTCGGCGCTTCTGTGGAATCAATTGGAGACGCACTGCCATCTGCGTGGACTTCCAGGCCCATTGTAGCACCCAATTTGGCCGATGCATCCTTGAAGGTATCGCTAAGTTTTACTTGTACAACATTTATGCACATACTCATTAACGCTAAACCAAATACCAAATAAAATATTGAAGCAATCACGCAAATTGGGTTGGTTGGCACATAATCGCCAAAACCGATTGTCGACATAGATATAAATACAAAATAAAATGCGGAGAAAAAGTTCCATTCTTCCTCGAGTAAGCAATACATAACGGCTCCCGTAAATATATACAACACCAACAGGGTAATTGCTACCGAAATTGGTAGATTAAATTCGTCGTCAATTTCAAAATGGGAGAGTGCTGGAGTGGTAGGTTCGTCACTTCCAATAGTTGCACTATCGAGAGGTTTTGGATTTTCGACATCGACATCGACAGCTTCTTCCGGAACTCCGCCGGTAAATATCGATGGCCTTCTCAATGTTGCTATTTCGTACATGACCTGAGCCCCGTGAAGTATGTCCTGGAAAATAAAAAGAAAAAATTAAAATAATTTCAATCTATAAAGTACTAATCGGTTACCTCCATGTGAGCGGTTTTTCGCGCTCTTCGACAACTGCCAGTGTAGTACACTCGACGTACAAACGACCAGACAAATTTAATACATCTTGTAAATAATTTTCCAAAATCTGTGAGAGCTATTAAGAAAAGTGGAATTCCTATGATTGCGTAAACAACAGTCAATGCTTGACCGGTTACTGTTTTTGGATAAATATGACCATAACCTGCAAGAAAAATTATAATTAGACCAATAACTTTGAATAAAAAATAATTTTACCAATAGTGGTAACAACAGTTAAACAAAAAACAACGCCATTTAAAAAGCTCCACGATTTTTGCCCACTGTACGAATGCATTCCAGCTTCGTGGGCGACGTGAAGTTCCTCCTCGAAAGATCTCAGTTTATTTCTCGCTAACGATTTCCATTCGTCTTCGCGTAAATTATGACTTCTGTACCACAAAACGTCTATAAAGTCACGTTTCACTCTTTTAACGCCACATTTATAGTAATTCTCAAACGATCCTTCCACATATTTAAACATTATTCCACCCAAACCACAAAATATTAATATTATCATCACGTCACTTATACATCTATTCCTTAATTTCGATATTCGTTGACATTCGACACAATATTCCTGTTTGAAGCTTTTATAATTTTTTATAACATCCTTAATGGTCAGGTACTTTAAAATTCTGAAGAAATCAAAAAATTTAAGCTCAAGCTCGGGAACTCCCTTGTTAATCTTTTTAACAACTTTAGACGTTTTTGGATCTAAAATTTCTATCACTTTTGCAGAATATTGACGTCTCCTTCGTTTTGGACCTTCTTGTGGCTTACTAGATTTGGACAAATTATTTCTCGTCACTTTTGTGGTGGTTTGCGCATCTGTAATGACCTCCGGTAGAGTTTCGTTTATTTTATTTTGTTGTAAATTTTCGTCTTCCAATAATTTAGCTCTCTTAATCCCTCCAATAACTCTTCCGTAAATTGAGATGGAACCGATTGGCTACGAATTGCAGCAGATTTATCTACGTTTCTATGTCTGGCACGATCTCTTCCAGATGTCAAACTGCGCTTAGCTTTATTAAATAACGCAATAACTTCCGCTTGGGTAATATCAATCAAGCTTTCTCTACGTGTTTGTTCGATTTGTTTGGTTTCGACTTTAGGTGACGTTAAGCCGTTACTAACATTATTTTCGCAAGTCTCTGCTATTAGCATGAATGTCACCGTTGTTAGAAAATATTTTAATTTCGTGTTGTGTATTGGTTACTTCACTCGTACTTACATTTTCAAAATTATTATTTTCTTGTTGATCCTTCTTTATGGATTCCGATCTCTCCAACGAATTGATGGAAGCTTTAGATTTTTTACGTCTTCGTTCGGGAGTTTTGGGCCGTTGTTCAATAACTTCTTCGTCCGTTGTCACTTCTTGTTTTGTTTCTCTACAAGGTGTTTGTTCACGTGCCCGGTTTCCTTGTTTTCTAGATAACGTTCGTCTACGTCGCGCAACTGTTGCACTTAACACTTGTTCAGGAGTTACCATGGCTTGCAATTTATTCAATTCCACATTTTTGTCGCCATTATCGCCCTCGATATTTTCGACAATTTCATCTGATGCTTGCAAGGAATCCATTATTTTAAGACTAAGCTATATTTAGACTTGGTGAACGGCAGACCCGCCATTCTACGATATTGTTAGCTTCTATAAGTAACGATAACTTAAATAGATGGAGCCTGGGAAACGAAACAAGCGTATGACCGAATTAATTACGGTGTTAAAGTAGATATGTACATAAATTCAGGACAATAACTTCTTTATTGTCCTTACGAGTAATTCGGTTTTACGAAGGTTGCGAGATTAACTACTGAGCAATTATTTATGCCAAAAATGCTTGGCAATAATTTCGGTAAAGTAATAATTTCCTTAAAAAATTAATAATAATCGTACAGATGTTTGATGCAATTTCTGGTGTTTCTAAGCGAGAAAATTCTACGAGAGATAAAAGTTCGAGATTCTTATCCTAGACTAACATAAATTTACCTACCGATAGTTGTGTAAATTGTTGCACAGTAAACAACAGAATTAAACATAGTCCAAATTTTTGGTCCCCGATTTGCAGCCAACAAAGTTTTGTTCTTGTACAGCTCCATAACCAAGTCTTCGTATTTGATTAGTTGTTTTGCTGCACTTCCCACCCATTCCGAATCGGATGTTTTAACTGGAGAATGTAGGGAAAGATTTTTTAAGTGTTCTATAAGTTCGTATCGGGCATCGTGTATATTTTGAACGACTATCGTCTCTCCGTGACCTTAAAAAATTAAAAAAAATTAAAATATGTTACGATTAATGATCGAAATTCTGCCAATATACATACACGTGAATAATCTCGAAAACTTTTAGAAAGTATTTGAAAAATACGTAAATTTTATTTCGTTTTACAAGTAAGTAGGTGATCTGTTAAAGCATCCACAAGGTTATATAAAATTATTTAAGTTTAAAAGTTAGTAAATACGTTTATATAATAGGGACAACTGCAAATACTATAAATAAGTACTGGAATTAATTCGATTAAATTATCAACGAATTTTATAAGTTAAAAATACCGAGATGCCAAGTAGTGTTGGAAAAAAGTATTCTATTATTTTTTATAAATCGATGCTCAAGCTTTACGTACAACAAAACGAGAACCAACAACCAAAACAACGCCAAGCAGCAGTACTACTCGTTCCGTTCTCCCAATAAATTTACAATTTTTAATTAAAGAGTTCACCAATTTTAAAACTATCCGGGCTATAAAGGTTTCAAATTAAAATTGGTTAACTAAACCTTACAACTTTATAAAGGTCTCTAAAATTTATGCAACTCTACATTTCACTAAGCTTCTGGTAGTATACTTGACCGTGTGTGACAAAATGTAATTTTAGAAGTTGGTAAATTAAAATGAAAACATAAATTTGCCAGCGCAACTTACAAAGTAAATGCAAATTAAGTCATCTAATATGTCTTTTGTCTTGTATGAAAAAAAATTGATTAAAAACTTTATACCCGGAGTATTATTATACTATTACTCAAATTTTCATTTATACATAGCTTTTGAAATTGTATGTATTTTTTAAAAAAATTAGTAGACTTAATTATACATTCACAATTTTCGATAATATTAAAATTAACAACAATTTATTTTTTATTCCAAAGCTCGTATACATGCATATAATCGTTTCTTATAAATTTATGGTTTTAGCTGTCCTTTATTACATGCTTTTTATTGGCGACTCTCCTATAAAGTTTATACCGTATTGTAATAAAACCGAAAGCATTAAAATTAAGCAAATTAATATAATTTTTGAATTTTATGCACAAACTTTTTAAACTTTTATATAGTACAATGTATTTTATCGTTTCGAATGATGTAACTGGGGCTGCAAATTTAATGGCAAACAATTGCGACAGTTTAATTACATTTGCAATTTTAAATATTGATTGATGTAAATAAATATTAGTTGTATTCGGATGTGTATGCATAATAATGCTGTACCGGATCATTTATAATATATTTCAATTTATTGTGATATTGAATATTCAGTTGAGCTTAATTTATGTTATTAATTTTTGTAGAAAAACATTCGAATTACAAAGCACAAGCTGTGTATTATTTTTGGTTTTCAGTAGATATGATTTTTATAAAACAAATAATACTTTTTGTTTATATCATCTTCCATTAGCAGTAAATAAATATTATTATTTTAATATTTATACACTGCCATTAAGTCATGATGAGTCGATATAAATGCCACTTCAGCAAACTAAAATATTAAAATACTTTTGCCTTTAGCCCCATAATTAACTACAAAGTACTCTGAAATACTATCTTCGAAGAAATACGTATATTTTCATTTGGCATGAATATATTTATAAAAAAAATAAGTCATATTTTTAAAAAGTACATAATATTTTAATTTTATCATTTTTCGAATTATAGAGATCTCGATACTCATGAAAAAAATGTAATTTTTATTCTGATTTATTAGATGGGAAGCAGGAAAAAGAACTGATTACCGTGTAATTTCTCTACAAGAGAAGGGAAAAATTAACTTGCAATAACTTGGAGTACTGGTACGATCTGTACTCCCACATAAACTTCCACTATGAAGTAGAACTGCGAAGAAGAAGATTACGGTGTCCAATAAATGGAAATGAAATTTCACACTTGGTTATGTATTTGAAATTTTATGAACTGACTTCGAATTATTGGAAGTACAATTTTTATATTAATTACTTTCTTAGTTCACATTCTATTCAATACCTCCCGCAAATTAGATAATTGCACCTTATTAATTTATTTATAAAAAATATTCAAGTAGTGCACGTTACGATGGTAGATCAATCATCAAATTGGAATACTATCAGTTTTTACATTATTTATTAAAAAATTATAAACATTTTGCAGTCAACCCATCGTACAAATTTGATATTCTATTTTCATCTCGTCATTGAACAAAAAAGAAACTATTGAGTTTTCAAGAATCTTTTCCAATTTTTGCGTTGCCAAGAAACATATCTATTGGTTACTTTTTCATCATTATTGCTTTTTCAGGTCAGAAAATGTAATTAATTGCACTTTTCCATCGTCTGAACAACAACTATTGTATTCTGAATATAAATTTCAAGTTCATTTCGTATTTAATAAATCATTAAATTATTATAATTCAATTTTCCCAAAATTAGTGTCGTGTAGTATTTTATCGATTCTCTTTTGCTCTTTGGTTTGTTTTATATAGTCGAAGCGTATTTACAGTTGTTATTATAAAATTTAATTTCAAATTAATTTTTTACTGTAGCAAAATATCAAATTTAAGAGAAATTGGTTCTATGTACGTAGAGGCATCTACTACAATTTTAAAGCTGATCTTTACTTGTCAATTTTATCATCAATTTTTAAAACTTTGTCAAACTAATTCTAAAGAAACATATTACGCCTGTCATTTTTTTTGACAATCACTTAGGGATGTTTTATCTTCTCGTCCTAATAGTAACATTTACAGTGATTTTATAATTTTTACCAATAATTCATTATGTTGTGCAGGTTTCGGTTGTCGGTTACTCAATTATTTGTACTAATTGATAATTATTGAAAAACAAATATTAGAAAATACAATGCAAATTTTTTTTACAAGGAAACTTCTACTTTATGACACACCCAAGATGATGACACTTTTACCAGCTGCAAAATTTTAAGGTAAACGTTAGCATTAAAAATTTAATTATAGAATGAAAAAGTCTTGAATACGTTGGAGAATATTCGGCTTGCAAATTGGATTATATCCCTTTTTTGTTATTTTTATTGGAACATTCGTTACATTTAATTATCTAAACTATTGGTGCAGGTAAGTGACCTTTCAAAATTTGTACAATGTTTTGCGTTACAACTGATGGAGAATGTTTTACAAAACATAGATGAAGAAATTTGATTCATGATTAATGCGATTTCCGAAACTAAACATTGTGAAAATCAATTGAGGAGCTGAAAACTGAACTAAAACAAAAAACACTGTTTGGGTCTTACTGGACATTATTGTTCAATAGTTCATTGTTCAGGTTACAAATTTTGTGTTGAGTAAACAAACAGACAGGCAGGTGGATGAAATTCGATGAATTGTAGTTTGAAACTGAAAAGTTAGTGAAGAGAGGCAACAAGTGTATAATTATTGTCAAAATAAAATCGTGTGTAAGAAAAGCGATTTCCTTCCTCCAGGTTTATCGTATTTTGATAATTTCAACTTATTGTCGATGAAATTATTCACGAAGACTCATAATTTTTTGCTACGCCTCTCATTTTCAATAAAAATATCATTTAAAAATTTGGTACGAAAGGTATCTATTTTTAAATTCTTGTTATCTGTCAAGCTGATGTTGAAAAAACAGTTTACATAAGTAAATTTATTTCATATTTTTGGTATTGACTTTTTGCGTAATGCAGGATTTGTAATTAAGCGGAATTTTAATGATTTGTCAAAAGGAACGTTATTGTGAGTTAAAAATAAATATTTGTTTGTGCCAAACTGGCAACTTAGATAAATCTTTTTAAACTTTACAATGAATATAATAAAATATTTAAAAGTTCAAAATAGTTCAAAGAATTTACAATCACTATTGTTTTAAGTTTATATTTACAAATTTGAAGAATGTCGTCGTCGTTCTAGTTTTTGACTTGCAATTAATGGTTCATGACCTAAATTTTAAATTAAGATTTAACCAGTAATAACTTACCCTCTATTGCAACAAACAACAAGGCACCTCCAAAAGTATATAATGTTAAAACGATACTTAAGAAACAATGCGTGAACCACTTTTTGCTCCATGAACTTAATTTATTGTAAAGCCACACTGTAGATTTTTCTCCAATGCTCATACCAGATTTTGCGAAACCCCTTAGTTCGCTCATAAAATCGTTTCCATCACTTGCGGGATAAACGTAAGGGTTAGTTTTGAGATTTCCAGTTTTAGACGATAACTGACTCTGAGGTGGTGGACTAAGATTATTGGGCGAATTTGGCAAAAGCAAACGGGTGGACGTCTTCCTCTGTCTATTGGAGTTTTTGGTTCGGTGTTTGGCGGTGGTTGAACATTAATTTTTGGCGGTAACGGTGGCGCCTGTTCTGGTACTCGTAATTCCATATTTGTTTATTATAAATATATTGTCAATAAATTAGATCACACTTCACTAAAAAAAAATCACAATTTCACAGATGAATGCTGTTCATTTGAATAGATGTGTTATGCTGTTTAGTTATTTTATGAACTGTGCTTGGATATTAACAAGACACAGTAAGCGTCGCTGAGTTTAGCGTCTTTTTCTTTTAAATTTCCCATCTCTATATAATATTGGCGCCTTTGTTTAAAATTTGTAAATGAGTTCTCGATGTTCGCTCGTGGTCATACGTTCAATTATAATTTTTTCACCGATTCATCGAACTGAAAAACTCTTGCTCACTTAACTTTTTATAAACCGACTGACGTTGTTTACGTGTTTGTTAAATTTCGGACTTCAAAAATAGATAAGAAAAAATTGTATATACATTCAGTTATTGCACTCGCAAGTGCTATTTCTTTATGGGATGCAACACTGATTGCTCGTGTATTTTGATGATGTCATTAATCGTAACAACTATGACGCCATGAGTTATTTTCAATTTTATTCGAGTTTTAAAGACATCCAAAATAAATATTTCTCTATTTTTAATATTTGCACCGCTGAAATGTCATAGTCTTAGAAGAAGTTGTTCCTAATGTATTTTATTTATAAACTCCGTGGTTCACCATCGGTAAATTAACGCCTGCACCTGCTTAAACCAAATTTACGATCCTCAAACTTATATTTCGTCATAGAAATACGAACCCAGATAAAATCTTCCATAATTACAATACTATGACGTAGGGTAGGATTCACGCAATTTTTAGTTTATTCAAAAAAAATTAACCTCAAGATTTGGATTTATTTTAAAACGTCCAATTTAAAATTAAACTTCTGCAGCTTATCATGATTTTACATAAAAGCTTTTGATAATTTTTAATAATATAATTATAAAGTAATTAACTTTAATTAAACACATACGGTTTATAGTATATTACATCATATTTTGTTTACTTCCATATAATTTTTATGTAGCCATAAAATTATTATGCGTAGGAATAATTGAACATTGATTTTGGTTGAAAAAATTAAATCATCTTCCAAAAGTGTTTTTCCCATTTCTTAACATTATTTTCAACTTAAAGGATGTATTATAAATAATAATAAATGTTGCTAGCCTTTGCCAAGTCTTTGTCGATTTAGTCAAGCCCCATATTCGTCATGCTTTGTCTAGAAAAACTTCTAATACATTTTTTTTAAATTTAGTGATAAAATTTATAAAAATACGACTTGCAGAACTTCAGAAAAGAGCAAAAGTGTGAACGACATTAATTTTCAAGTGAAATCGAGACGACAGATAATCATTAATTAAACTCAATTTTGTAATCCGAATGAAAAATTTCCTGACGCATCCCACTAATAACTTACTCAAATTTATCAGTGTTTTTGGAAACTAAACAAAAATATTTATTTTTGGATTAGCCTATGGATAAAGTAAGAGTTTAAAGGTATTTGCGATGCTAAAGCTTTAAACTGACAATTTGGAAATTAAAAGTGAAATTTAATTTATGGCATTTTCAATTTTGGCTATCAGTATAGCAATAAAATACATTGTCACATTAAGCAATGTAAAACTAAAATTTGTATCTATTTATTAAACAAATTTGATGAATTTTTACCTTTAAGTAATTGATTTTCCGAAATCAATTTTTATATTCAAAATACTTACATTTTTGTTTTAATTATTTGTATCGACTCGTCGAGCAGTTGTATAACTTTTGCTTAGCCTTGAGACACTTTCCAACAATCGGAAGGCCAAAATTCAGGCTTAATTTTATAATTTAACGTTAACAGGT
The DNA here is from genome assembly GCA_036346125.1 of Lycocerus yunnanus. Lineage (NCBI taxonomy): Eukaryota > Metazoa > Arthropoda > Insecta > Coleoptera > Cantharidae > Lycocerus > Lycocerus yunnanus. Next base: position 3,945,516 of record JARFIX010000017.1, read on the forward strand.
TTATGAGATTAGGGCTGCAAAGATTAGTTGTCTTATAATTTTAAACAAACAAAATATAAGTGTATTCCTTTGATGGACCAATTTTTTTCCTGTTAATTTAAATTAAATATTTTAAGCGAAGACGCTGGTGAAAAATTCCTGTTATTGTAAAATTTCTCTATTTTCTCACTGATAAATTTTTTATCAATTTGGTAATCGGGACAAACTTCACGTCCTTGACTATGGGTCATACTAAAATAATTTTGTCGATTCTTTCATTTACCTTTCCTTTTTTTCTAGAGAAACGAACGCTAGAAAAATACAAATTATTTTATTTGGCACATACAAAAGCTCTCGTTTATTAACACGTAGTATTTTTAGTACTCCAAGTATTTTGATTCTTATTTTACAGGGAAGAATTGTCATCTCATACACTAAACTTTTTAGTATTCCTCTAAATGAAAGACACTTTCCTTTGTCAATAAATAATCTCAAATTATTTTTTATAAAATCTACAAAAAGCTGCAATGCTCTTCGCCATTTATTAATTTGTAGATTAAACCAGACGTAGGTAGTACGTGAAATCTCATTAATGTAAAATGCTTATTTTCTACTTGGTATTAGCAATTAAACTTTTATAAAAAAAAAGAAATTTTAAAAGGATGCTTTATATTAAAATTCCTAAACGAGCTTAATGGAAATATAGGTATAGCGCAGATTTATACATAACATCAACTTTTTCGTTTTTATCTTAAAATTTAATAATTTTCACAACATTAATCATTTTTATCGTACTAAACTTAAACAAAATTAACTAAAATATCGCTGAAACGTTTTAATATCTCTTTATTGGCTTAGTATACGCAGTGTAAATTAATATCAAAATTTATTTCTTCCCTTTTCCTTTTCCTTTACCTTTTCCTTTCTTACTTTTTTTATTCAAATCGACTTTAACCCAATTTTCAAAAATACTCATAAATAAGTCATCGGTAGCCGCATCAGTAAGTGGAAACATAAACCTTTTATTTTCTTCGATTTTCCGCATTTCCTCCTCTAATCGTTCTTGCTCTTTCTTTAGTCTAGCGAGCTCTGCTTTTTCTTCCTTTGTTAATTTTTTTGGTTTCTGTTTTTTCTTATCCTTCTTGCCCTTTTTCGATTTCTTGTCTTTGCCTTTTTTACCTTTGCCTTTTTTACCTTTGCCCTTTTTACCTTTACCTTTTCCTTTGCCCTTTTTAGCCTTTTTAGCTTTCGGTGGTTTTTGATCCTTTGGTCTTACAAAGCCCTGTTTAATTCTTTTCGGAATCTTCCATTCCTTATTGAGTTTTTGACAAATAACTTCGGGTGTTGCTTGAAAAGCCATTTTAATTAAAGTAAATTGAAAGCTCTCGTAAAAGCTTAAAAAGTAAGCTTTAAATTAGTATTTAATATTATATAAATAAAAAAAGCTTACTATTTAATTATTATATCAATTATAGCTCTTATGACAGCATAATTAATAATTTGACGATCTTCGTTATCCATTGTTCTTTCATTCTGTTGATTTATAACCGCGTCTATCCATTCGTGATCCACGGATCCCTCACTTTCCTCGGAAGAAATAATTTCCTCCTCTTCTTCTTCTTCTACTTCGTATTGCTCTTCTATCTGCTCCTCCTCATTTAATTCTGCTTGCACCACATGAATATCTGACGGAATCCAACCCTTTCTAGGATCATCCATATCGGCGATGCGCTGTTCCCATAATTTATGAATTGCTAAATTTTTAATTATTCTTTTATTTCGCCTATTTTCCAGAATCGAATTATGGCATATTTCTTGAGACACTCGTTCATTAACTTCTGTTTCATCTACTACTTCCGAACCTAAATGCACCAACCTTGCACTATCATTTAAAGTGCTAATGCTCTCGGCAACAGATTCTACTTGAAATTTCTCTAAAATTGAGATTTACATTTTACAAAGAACCAATTTAGTTAAATTTGCACCTGCTACTTCATAAACATGCTCGACATCATCTAAAAATATACAAATATTAGTCAAACTAATAAATGTTATCAATTTAACATTTACCTTGCATAGGTGTTTCTTCGCCGAAATTTTCAATTTGCTCAATTTTGCATATAAATTTTTTATTTTCTTCTTCTTCTACTGACCGTTCTTCTTCGTTTTCTGTTTCTTCTTCTTTAAGTAATACAAACCGTGCCGGTATTTCGAGATCCGGTTGGTAAAATTCAACAGGTTTAAGCCTTCGTTTCATTTTCTTTTTAGGCTTTTCTTCTTCCTCCAATTCAATCGACGTAACAGAACTCTCAGAAGAAGATGCAGCAGAAGATAAATCATCTTAAATTTAAGAATTAAATGAAAGAAACATAAATTGCATAATTTTTCTGCCAATACGTTTACGATATTTCCATTTAACTTCAGGTAGAACATATTTACGACGATACTCATCGCCTAATTCGATAAAGTTTGTAGGTTCGAAATCCTCTTGATTAATTTCAAGGGAACTACCAGATGACGACTGTGTGCTTGACGAACTCCAGCTTACCAATTCTTCTTCTTCCTGTTCCAAAAGTAAAATCAATTTGTTTGGAGTAGGAACTAATTCGCAGCCTTCTTCTACAACTTCGGAAGCTATCAAAATAGCTTCCTTAAAGATTTTAAAAAATTGTTTTCTAGTTATATTTTTAGATCGATCTAAAAAAATACATTTTGTTTTGAAAATATTATTAATCGAATGTAAATAAAAATAGTAGCCAAACGGAAAAATTTATTGTATGTTTATCACGTTTAGTCGTTTACTTTATTTACACTCAAATTGATTTTGAAAGTTATCAGTTTGTATAATCCGAACCTCTAATTAAATCGATAAAATATAATATCCAAGATAGGACGACTTTTTGTAATTCAACGGGAAATTGAAAATCGTCTTGGGTAATCCAAAGAGAAGCGGTTAGCACATCCAAAAACCAAAACTGCAGCAAGTTGCATGTGTATTCTTTACATTGAAAAAAACTTCCCAATAGGTCTATGGTCGCCTTGACACCAATTTCTCTTACATACGGTAAGTTTAATTCGTTAATGTCGGGAAGAACGTTTGGGAATTTGTAAAAATCATTATTAAATTCGTAGTCTGCAATAGGCGTAGGAGGTGGTACACAATCTCTGGGACTTTCATCTTTATTCCAAAATTTTCGAAGTACCAATGCGTCTTCGGGCAAGCAATGCGGAGGGACAGGTTCTTCTACTGTTTCAATTTCTATTTCCACATTACTCGCTTTCTTGGATTTGTTACCCTTTTTAGGCATTAGGAGTATTATTTATCTTCCTCTCGATTTTATTAATTTGACGTATGACATTTAATAATTTGATTTTTATTGCTAGAACAAAGCTTTGTAAATTATTCTGATGGTCTTTGTTCGTTATAGTATGTAAATAGTAGAGCGAACATTGTTAACAATTATAAAGTTGTTCAGCACCAACATTATAACTTGAAAATTTAATATATATTAGAGGTAATTGTTTTTCAGCAATATTAATTAGGTCAAGAGAAATAATTTTTTGCGAGTTTTACAGTTTGTTAAATTTATTTAAACAAATAACTGTTTAACTAATTTATTATAAAACTATGGAAGATGGTAGTTGTAGTCAACTTGGATTAGCTCTCCACCGAGACATACTATAATAACATGTGCTTAAACTTGCTAAATTCTGCTTTATGACACACAAGATGGTACAATAACAAGATTAGGTAGACCGTCGTTTGTATGCTTAAAGGTTGATAATTAGATTAAAAATAATTGGAAATTGCTTTAAAATGCAATTAAGAAAGATGTAATTGCATTATTGTCTCTGAACTACTAACAAAATAATTAGCATCTCTGTTAGAGCGATTTTAGAATAAAATTTCTCTACCGACTATCAAAATTTAAAAAATTACGATATTGTAAAATTTGGTAGATTAATATTGTTATTTTAAGGGTTAGTACTAATGCCCGATTTCTTCACCTAGAGATAGTATCTCTTAGATAATCTCTCTATAAGATAAATTAACGAGTAGCCAATCGTATTTCCGATTGTTTTGTTTTGCTGCTCTCTGATTGGTTACTCTTAGATAATCTCTCTATAAGATAAATTAACGAGTAGCCAATCGTATTTCCGATTGTTTTGTTTTGCTGCTCTCTGATTGGTTACTCCGTTAATTTATCTAATAGATAAATCATCTAAGAAATCGGGCATAAGTCGCATAATATAAAAGTGATTACTTTCTCGAATGTTTTAGGACACTCGCTAGTTGCTCGTATCAATTAAAAATTGTTTTGATTGCAAATTAATTTCATTATTAAAAGATATTATTTAAATATCAATTAGATAATTTAGAATTAAAAAGCTTTGTTTTGCTACATTACTTTTATTACCAAATACAAATTTAATTAGTTGTAAACGAAATATTGTAATTTTGTAAAATTTGCTTCAACAATTCCAAAAAGTTCAAATGTGCAAATTTCTTCCCTTCAGTTCCTTCATACTTTTAAATATAATTTAATTAATTTACATAGAAAGATAAAAATTGGGGCTTAATAATGCCTCTACTCAGGTGTTTTAATCTTAAAACGAGCTCAACATTCACTTTAATTATCAAACTCGAGACATCCTAAATTAACTACTACAAAATGACGTGCGGGAGTTTTCTTATTCCTCGGTATAACTTTTCATCTTCGTAATATTTTCAAAGATATCTACGTTATTGTAAAAGTTAAGGTATATTTTAGTTTTAATTTAATTTTGTCCTAAAATTTCTTATCTTTGTCTTTATAACGCAATGAGTAGTAATCATTTTTCCCAACTAACATTTTTGAGATAAACGAAGTAATTTTTTTACTTTCTAAACTTTAATATAACATAAGTACTAAAAGCACTTTTTCTAATAAAGCAAATATGAAAGCCAAGTTTTAGTGGTAATACCCAGGGTGATAATAAAAACTCTCTTAACTTTATAACACAAAGGGGTTTATAACTAGAGCAACTTGAATATATTTTCACATCGTGTCAAGCCAAAAATATGACTCGAATTAGTACCTATACAGCATAATTCTTATATTTTATGATTTGTAAATCTTCTTCTTCTACTTTTGTTTGCCAGCAGTCCAGCGATGTCAATTTTTTTACATTTGAAATAACTTGCTATGTCTGTGATGCTGTTTTAAAATATTAATGCTGACACAAGGGGGACCGACGTCTTTACGTGTCCTTATAATCTCGTTAATTACAAGGCCTCTAAGTCTCTCTTAACTTGTTTGCATTAGAACTTGAATGAAATAAAGTGTCGTGCTTTTAATTCATCATTGTAGCTGTGGTTAGGATGTTCTTCTACAGCATTGCATAGATCAATAATTAATCCGGTAAAAGGACGGCGTGATTAGGTATTTCTTTGGAGTTTTTGAGTTTTTTTATTTAGTGTTTTCTATCGTAACATAATTTTGAAAATTATTATCTTAAGTGAAACTATTAGCACCCTGTAAGTACACCACTTCAAAATGTTCTACAAACTTTGTATCTTCAAGAAACGCTTTTGTAACTTTCCTAAGTTTTAGTTGTGCTCGTGTTTGAAATTTACATCTTAGTAATGAATGTAGTTTATAATAAAATTGGTATGTACCACAAGAATGTTCACTTTATCCAAAATTCTTGCATATCCAAATTACGCAGCCATTAGTTATCAAAACCTGCTTTAAAATCAATAAATCGACAGGTTGTAAGTTCCCTGCATTTTTTACCATTCAAATAGCTCTAGGAGTTATCGGCTATCCAATATTTAACAATGAAGCACTTAAGCTTAAAGTACCTATCACAATAAAAGTAAAAAATTATTTCATCACTAATTTATGGAATGATAGTCGATATTAAAATTTGTTAAAGTTGGCCAAATTAGAGAGTTCATTTTCATAAAATATTAAATTTTTAACAATTTTACATATTTCCAGAATATTCTTTGCTATATCCACCACTTGATTGTGTTAAATGGATTGAACTTTCACCAAAAACATCCATATACGTCACTATTTGATTGATGATGGGACTGCTGAATTTACTAGCGAGCAGGACTCGACACAAAAACTTTGTTGTTCGGTTGCAAACATAAGAATATTTTTTCATTTAAGTTATAAAAAGCTTACATTAGTGAAGCTTTATTTTTAATATTAAATTTTCCTGATTTTATGATTAAGCCGGTGTGTTCTGTGAAGCGTAAAAGTTGGTTTAAAGTTAAAAGAATCACAAAACACTAGCGGGTATCTTCTCATCATCAACCGCAAAACATGAATTTGTTTTTAAGAGACATTACTTGAAAGTTATTGCATTTCATGTGCTGCAAATAAACTTTGTAGGTACTAAAAGCAACACAACCTCCATAGGTTAACTGCATGTTTCACTGTGTTAGTTTCAGTTTCGACTTGTAGTTAAGATAATGGATAGTGCAACCCACTATGTAATAATATAGTAGTAGCAAACAAACCACAATTATTATTGAAAATTATTTAATTTATGCTTTTTCTTCAAATTTGGATAATTTATAATAAATATGAAAATTAGCAGACCAATGATTAAAATTTGAAATCATAGTATAGCAAAAATTACGAGTTGTAATTGGCATTATTTGATTCAGACGTTTAATTATTTATGGGAAATTTAAAAGGTTTCTCGTTGAAAAAAATAGAATTTCCCTCTACAAGGTTTTTTCACTTTGCTGCTAATAAATAACTGTCAATTAAAATTTTCAATCGACATAATATTACGAAAAATATCGTTACAAAATTTTACAGCGGTTCTAAAAATATTTACAAAAATGTTACACATTGCAATTCATCCTTACAAGGATGTATCGCTGTAGGGATACAACTTTGTGCATGTATTAAGTAAGTTGCTTAAAACATCGAAATATTTCAACCTGTTCTTCTTCCTAGTATTAGGTCTAAACATAATTTTTCCTCTAAATAATTTGCTGAATATTTAATTTATTAAATGAAACGATATTTCAATTTTATGAAAACTTAATTTTTTTATAAAATTAATTAAGCCGAGTTCCGTTTGCTGATATATGTAATCAGAAGCTTCTACAGTATTGCAGAAGACCGTATCGGTAACTTCATTAATCTCCCCTCATCCAAGCCTTTAGATCATATAAATTAACTTATCGATGTTTATACACTTTAGTTTTAAACAGTTGAAAGAAAAATTAAATTTCATTAAAGTCTATCCAAAATCTTAATGTTCATAGTTCAGAATTTCCATGGGGCCGCCTATTATTTTTTGGCGTTCTACTAAACATACCTTTCTTTGTTTTTATTTTAAAGTTAATTTCTTTCGAGTTTTCGCTGTTTTTCCACTTTTAATTCTTTTTTAATTCGAGTTACCGAGAATGTTTCTTCTACATGCACTACTGCCTTCTCACCTTTCTCAGTTGACTTTTTCTGTTTTCTAATTTTTTATGTCGTATTGGTTTCTCCTGTACTTTAGTCAATTACCATCAATTTTCGGCGTTAGTTTTCCTCTTCTTTTTCATTTTTCTTGCATTCCACTCTTTCATTTTTCAACTTTTCAGATATTTCCAATTTGACGCGTGGTTTTAAATTTTCTCTTGCCATTGGTAATTTTACTCATTTTTTTGAGCAAGTTTAGAAATAACAATAATATTTGTGTTTCGAACACAAATTAACGTTTGTGCTCGGAGGTGTAACATTTACCTCTCTTAGTACTACACAATAATATACTATGACAGGTCCTTGGCATAACTTTATAATTTACAAACGTAGAATGTGATAACAAAATCTGGTAAGCTTATTTGAACAGTTATGTGCTGGCAGATCGCCGACTGGAATAGTTTCGAAATATTTACTTTGAACTTTCTTCGTTTTTTTTTTTAATATTATATTGTACGATTAAATTTATAGATTAAATAATCAACTAGCCTGATAAGGAAATAAATTTTTAAGAGCTGACAATTTTTGAATGCAAAGTTTTACTAAAGAAATTAGCCTTAATCGCTTGCTTCCATAGCAAAATTTTGGTTGCGTGTTCTATCTTTTGATTTAATTTCATTCTTGCCTGACCGATATCGCAATCTTAACACTTTATTTAAGACATATTTTATGTAGAATATTGATTAATGATTTGTTAAATTGTCTACAGTTAAATGTTACATTTATTTAGTTATCTGCTTCTTTACTAATTTATCAAATTAATGTAATTGCTTCGTCGAAAATACATCCTAATTGATTTAAGCTATAATTACATTCACAGCTTTATCCAATATTTACAACAATTTACCGAAATAAATTATAGCGTTAAATTTAATAATGTTTCTTGTTAATAAAATTTAACTTCATATTTGATTTATATTTTCTAAGACATATTTAGTGGCATTAACATAAAGTTCATTTTAACTTAGTTATAGGAGAGGGTTGAAAGGTAAGTTTGCTTTTATGTAAAGCTTTCAAACTGATTAAAACGCGTTTAAGGGAAGGATTAGTAACAATAAAAGTGTTTAAAAATTTATAGAAAAATTCAATTGGCCACTTATTTTTAATAAAAAATTTACAGCAATCGAAATTAATTTTGTATATTATAAAAAAAATATTTTTTATTGTTGCAAATCGACTTTAGTTACTGCACATAATTTAACAAAGAAATTTTTATAAAGTTATGACGTGCTGCAATTACCGAGCTTTGAAGTATGTATAGTAGCGTGCACTTAATAAATTGGCGTTAGTTCTAATTAACTACCTTGTCCAACATCCGAGTTGGATACTCTGAAATTGCTATTGACTCAAAAGTATTTTCTGGTTTACGACAAATTTTAAATTGAAAATGTTGTTTTAGAGCTCGAAACAACGTTTCGCTTTGCTAATCATTCCTATTGTAAAAAGTAACAATTAATTATTATTTTTAAAATTTCAATTTATTATGTTTTAATAATTTTGATCGATTTATTAAAATTGCTGTTGCTAGGAAACCGATTTTTAACAAAATTAATTTTTGAATAATATAAAAGATTTGTTTGCACGAAGCTGTTTTAATTTTGTTGAAACAACGTTGGAATTGTGTTGGAAGAGTCGGTATATCTTGATTAAAATCTCACCCATGTGCCTAAGTGCTCAATGCATATTTAAAAGACTTTCCTTACGCAGTAAATAACCACATCCTGTTGAGAAAAAGTCATAATAAAATTAAAGTTTGTAATATTTATAATTAAAATTTAATTTTTCATTAAAATAAATTTTCACAACTTAATTGCAGTTTTACGTTCGTTTAAATTTTATTTATTGTGTTTTAGAAAATTTTGAACTTGAATCCTCTACGCCAGAAACGAGGTTTTACAACCACTTAATCTAGGTACCAGAGAACTGTTGAAAATGTTAGCAAGCAAGAATCTAAATCATCTGTCAACAGTGGCACCCTACGTACCCAACCCACAGAGAGAATAAAAATCTTGATTTACTAGATTTTGCATCACAAAAGAAATTGCTTCAAATTAAGTACCAAAAGTTTGATTTTATTGGGTTACACGTTTAGTTTTAATTTCATTTCTATATCAACTAATTTAAAAAAATTATTTGAAATGCCAATTTATGTTTTTACAAATTTTTTACTTCGATTATTTTTAAAGACCGGAACTGATGAATTGGAAAGAGCAATTAAAAACCTTTCTTAAATGAATTACAAATTGTAAAATAATATTTAACTTACCAAAAACAGAAGTCAAAAGTTGTAGTGGTATTTTCATTTCTTAATATTTTATTTTGATCCAATGAATATTTTAAGAATGGCATAATGTCTATTTTCTCTTGCGGAAAATATGAAATATTTAGAATTTATTACTAGTATTCAAAATTAAATTCACTCATTGGAATTAATTTTTTTCCTGTTTTTCTTTCTGATTCAGAAAAACAAATTCATGTTGGTTTATTATTGTTGAGAAAAGGGGGAGCTGTTTTGGAAGCATGTTTATGCAATTTTCTATTTACTTTTAATATTTCACCAGAATTTTATGAAATAATGAAAATTTTATGGTACTATTAGATACCTGCCAATTTTCTGTTATAATAATAATATTTCTGTGGTTTAAACGCAATACTTTTAACATAAAAGCCAGAGTATAACTAGTTTATTATTTTATAATTATTAGAGAATGTAGTAATTGTTTCAAATGCTCTCATTTACTATTATGATATCTTAAGATGCTTCGCGTTTGATTATGCACAAGTTAATTTGAATAATCGTGCTAACTTTGCTCATAGAGATAATAATTATTATCTTCTAATTTAATTATCCATGCAGTATTCGAAATAATATTGCGGATAGGTAAGAATAAGCTCAATCCTGCGAATTTCCAATATTCAGGTACGTTTTCCAAATTATATAAAATCTTTTACCATCAAACAAATTACAATCAAGAATGATAAATCGAATAGTAATAATTTTGTTATTTTATAGATAAAGCACATCGATTTATCAGCATTTCAGTTGATAGTATCGTAAATTTTATTTAGCACTGTGTTTACTTGGACGTCCACAATTGATTGATTTTTAAAAATACAAAATTTACGGCTGCTCGAAAGACATTTAGCATCGACTACAAACAAATACAAATAATGTAAATTCAAGTTGACTCAAGTTCTTATGGACAGAGTAATAATTGTTTATTAGATCAAAATTGTTGCTTTCCAAAGTAATTTTTTGAGAATGAATACTGACAGCTGTCTGTTACACTTAACTGACAATTTTGTGCTTAGTTGAGTTCAATGCGGAGACTGTACAACTTAATTTGTTCATATCAAAAGTTTGATAAAGTGGCCCATAAAATATAGCTTCAAGTTAATACAAAATTGATCAAAGAATTTGTATTTCGTGTTGTCATCATACAGAAGTTAATGCTAATGATCAATACAATACACAGGAACTCGAAATGACGTTTGTGGTGATACATAAGCAAAGCAAATAATTACCTATTATATTTGAATACCATCTATAAACAATATAAATGATGACCTAATAATAAACCTATATTAATTTGGCTCTTTTTGTTTACACACACATATTAATATGTATACTGGCACCGGGCATTTCATTAAATATTTTTTTAATATAGCAGACAGAAACCAATTCGATAAAAAATTTGTTAAACAAATTCTTCTCTAGTAATTCATAAATAAAAAAGTTTAATAATTAATTAACTTATTATAAAGAGCTTTCGGGTTTGTTGTAAGTTTAATTTTGTGTTTAACTTTACAAACCTCAACCGCATGTAAGTGGACAGTTGGTAATGCCAAATCAGAATAATTAAAGGGCAATAATGCACAGCAACGTAGTTATTTGCTGAAAGTTTAAATTTATTACGTAATGCTATTTTTTGTAAACCACGAAAGGATTCCGTTAAAATCTGTTTATTTTTTTTTAATTTAACCAAGTCTCGTCTTACTAGCAATACACTAACGTGTACTGATTATATTTAGTGTGGAACTGGAGACCCAAGTTGATTTTGCCGGTTCGTTGAAATAAACATAAACTTTCAAAGAGACTTAGCGAACCAGAAACTAATTTAGTTATTTGATTTTACTTTTTAATTTCCAAAATTCCTCCGATAAATTGTGGAAAATTTCAATATTTAATATCTGTAAACTGATGAATATTGCACGATGTTTATTTTGCAATCTTGTTTCTAAATTTTGAATAACTATGTTAAAAAAATTTAATTTTTCTGGTATCGATTTGAGTTTACTCGGGAAAAAAATTTGTATCTTCGGCAGTAGAAACTACATACGGTAGCAGAAACATTTGTGCCATATGATCCTATATAGTTTTTTAACTCGAAAATCCAAAAAAAGAACAACTATAACTTTTATTGCCTATAAATGTTTACCTAGTTAAATAAATTATATTAACTTGAAAGTGAGTAAAAGCAAACTATTAATTATTTCAAGTTTTTGTCTTGTAAGCATAAGTTAACATTTATCCTTCATCGTGGTTTTCTAATTCATCATCAAGTTGAAATTAAATTGGAAAGATAGTCAAAAGCTCAGTTTACTCTTTAGAATTTACCGTTTGCTATAAAATCAAGAGTTGAAAACTTCCACCTTTCATACTAGTTGATTTGAGTGTGGCCTCTACGACCCATTGAATATCAATTGAATCATGGAAATCGTACATTTTATTGAAAAAAAGTTTATTTTTAATGAATTCTTCTAAAATTTCACATCGTTTGACTGAACAAAATAATAAAATAATTCATCGAGTTCAACGTCAACAAGAAATTAATTTACGGAATTTAAAACTAATAATTTAAGAATTTTTTTTCTTTTAATTTACCAACTTACATGTTAGCATCTATTTTTGTAAACGGTCTCTTTTTGGGGGCCATTTTCAATTTATTGGATGCTAAATTTATCGTTAGCATGTTACACATTCTGATGTAGGTATTTTGCTGCTTTATTGGGCAATAAAGCGTAAAATATGGAATGAACTCCACCGTGTCCTTCGGCTAACATCGTAAAAATTTGAGCAAATAGTCGAGGTACTGGTTTAAATGCCCCATCACCATAATACCATAATTATATAGGGTGTCCCCGTGACCGTGGAAAACCTTTGAGGTGGTGATAAATGACACTTTTCTAAGACAAATTTTTAAATACAATTTTTTGTTCAAGTGCAAACCCTTGGGGGATACCTCCCTTTAAAGCAATTTTTGAATTTCTGAGCTCCGATATTATTGATTTACTATTTTAAAGACCACTTACTTATCTATAAATTAGGTTATAATGCCTTATTGTCTAGAATCAACTGATTTCGAGTTATAAATTAAATTAAGGGAAAAAATGTTCAAAAAATTCAAGTTTTATTTTTTGTATTAATTGTTTATACTATTTATATTGTTAATATTGTTAATTAGTTTGGTTTATTAGCTTTAATCGTAATTTCTTTTCGTGTTTTATTTAATATCAATTTTATGTTATATTCAAACCTCGAATATGCTGATATGCATTCTTTATACGGCTATTGCAATGGAAATCCATTACATATAAAAACATTTCGGTAATTTTCTTACATAATTTCGTTCACTAAAAAATTTATTTGTTAATTAAAATTTTATTCGACATCGATGGCCTAATCTGAAAATTTGCAACTGTTCAGGAAATGGAAAAAATGGAAAATTATAATATCCCGTATCGTTAAATAACATATTAATATCAATAAAATTGCAATAACCTGCATTGTAAAATATCTTAAAAAGCCATTGTTTTACAAAAAAATTAAAAACAAGACAGGAGCTGGATGAGATCTCAGTACTCTAACACCTGTACTACAATTAACTTGAAATGTTTATTACTTAAAAGGTATTATAAATTAAAATGTCAATTTTTAAATTTCAAAATCATTGCCTCACACTTTTTGCTGTATGTTTGGAGTCATTATCTTGCTGAAACTTCCATATCAGCGGTATATTTTTCTCTGCATAAGAAAGCACAATGTTTTGTAAAATTTCCTTGTAAACGAGTTTGTGTATTATGCCTTCTATAGCGTGAATTTGACAAACTCCGTTAGAAGAGAAGCAATCCCAAACGGTCTTGCTTCCACCGCCATGCTTAATAGTCTTTATTGTGTATCTAGGATTAAATGTTTTATTTACCAGACGTTGTACATATTAAGGTCCATCAGAACTTAGATGAATTAGACGACGCGTTTGATTTCGTTTTGACGTGATGTATCCCTGGCAACCCGTTCAAATAGATTCTTTTGTTGTAAACGATTTTTAACTATACTGACAGAATTTTTGCATCTAAATTTTGCTCGATTATCTGCTTTATTTGAAGAGTAGTGCTAAAGGACTCTGTTTAGAAATCCGAATAATAGCAGCATCAGTTCTAGGTGCTTTTCTGATCCCGATTTTTGCAATTTTATTAGTAAATCTTTTCGTTTTATTGTAGTGCATTAAAATTTTTAATATTTAATATTTTTTTCTGGAACAGCTTCAAACACACACTCTCTAAATTCTTTTGTTGCATGTTAAATACTAATTTAATATACTTCAGAATACTTAGCACACCACAATATTACGGCTGTTTGTGAACAAAATTTTAAAAACTACAAAATAGAAAAGTGTGCTATTTATTTTGTCGCTAGCTTTGCAACATTTACTATAAAATGCCTGTAAAACAATTTAAAAGGTGCCATGGATACATCAAAGTAAATTTTTATCAAATGCACTAATTGCAGATTATATGTCCAGGAAAATGCAGAAATTCGAATAACAAATATTGCATTTATAAAGATATAAAGTCTTACAATTTGACGAAAACTGATATTTTGTTTAATACATAACAAAAGAATTTATGTAATTTCATGTATGCACTCCCTATCGCCTGCCTAAAAGCAGCAATTTAAGTCGCTATAGATATTAAAGCCAGGTTTATATTTTCTATCGGATAAATTTTTATTGCGCGATAAGAACCTACATGAACTACATAAAGAATTTGTAATGCATAAAATATAATTTTAACGCCTGAGAATATACAACTATCTAAACAAAGTGAGAGGCAAATAGATTTCGATTTGTTGTCTCTAATATTACATCCTTAAAGCTATAGTTTACAGCGATAGAAGAAAGCCCGAAACCAGAGAGGAATTAATGGAAAGAATACAAATAGGTGTGACAGAACTTAACAAAAGAAGCACCGTTATCAATAATACCGTGCAACACCTTTTAAAATATTGAAAATAAATTTTCTAAATTTATTTTTATACCTACACCTTGTTGATTATTTTCAGAATTTTGTAAAAACGGTTGGTTTCCCAAAAAATTTATTTAACCAAAGTTGTAGCCCGTTAAATTCTCTATCCGGTTTGGGTCATTAGTTTTTTTCTAAGACGTTTTGTTTAAGAGATACGGGGTTCGCAAGAAAAAGAAAAAAAATAAAACTTGAATTTTTTAACATTTTTTCCCTTAATTTAATTTATAACTCAAAATCCATTGTTTCTAGACAATAAAGGTTATAATCTAATTTGTAGATAAGCGAATGATGTTTAAAAAGTTCTAATTCATTAAGTCAAAAATTAATAATATTGAAGCTATGGCTGTTTGAAATCAGAAATTCAAAAAATTGCTTTAAAGGAGGTACCCCAAGGGTTTGGATTTGGATAAAATTTTATTTGAAAATTTGTCATAGAAAAGTGTCCTTTATTACTACCTCAAAGGTTCTTCACGGTCACGGAGACACTCTGTATTGAAGTTCAAGATTACCCATACCCAACAAGAGAGAGATAGAAATATTTAAAAGTATTGAAAAATCATTGAAAGAAGTATTGAAGGAAGTATAAAAGATTAATTGTGATTGTAAGTAAATAAAGACTGAATTGTATTTTATATAAATTTTTTTGAAATTACTAAATACTATGGCATTCAATGTTATAATGCAACCAGTTCAGATGAGGAAGACATTGAAAATGTTTTGAACAAAATCGGCATTTTATTCTACAGATGAGTTTATGAACTTTAAATTTCATACTTTGTAGAATCTATATCAAAATATTTCTTTTTTCCCTATGACATGTGTATGACATGTACATTGCATGTAAAAGCACGAAATAAATAAACAAATAGCAGTGACAGAACATATCATGCTTTGTCATGACGTTGTACCTAATGCAAAATTAAAAAGATAAAAAACAAGTTTAAATTTTTCAAATAGCCGTTTTAGCGTACAAAAGAATACATTGTGCTTCTTTTATTTTACGTTATTAATTTATAAATTTTAATTTTACATGAAAATGTTGCCCTTTTATGATTTTCTCCGCACCATCTTGTTTGGTCATTTGGTGTTACACATTTTGAAGTGTTAACACGTAGACTGCCATGAGAAGCGTAACTTGATGCACGGCAAAATTTCGAGAAGCAACAATTGATTCTCACGCAGGTTTACTTTTAAAAGCCAAATAGCCAAAAATAGCCAAAGCCAAAATAAAAACATAAGTTTTTGATAAAAAACGATGATTTGTAATTTACTATCCTATTGCTAGCCTATTTAATTTTAAAATTGTTCCGGCCGAATGGATAGACTTTTAGTGACTATTGTGGCAGTCAACGTGTTAAATAACTTAATTTTAATATTAAATGTTAATAAAATTAAATAATGTTAAATAAATAAATTATTATTTTCCTCTGTAAACTTTATTTGCCGCCCGAGGCGCCCTCTAATCTGGACCCACATTGAATGAACTACAGTAGCAGCAGTAGGTCCATCGTAACTAGAAAACTGTGCTAGTAAGTTTTACTAAATGTGTGATAATAAAATGGAAATCAATTCGTGTAAAAGTGAAAGTTGCTCTTTAGACTTCAACAGGTAACCAAACTTTTGAAATTTTAAGATTAGTTAATTTTACTTCAACTTAGGTTAGAAAACTTTAGTATATCGGCAAAGAAATGGCGACTTGTTATTGTTAGCCGTGGTATGTCCTTCATTTGTATGCGCAAAGTACGACTCTGTATAACCACACTGTTGCTATAAAGTGACTGTAATTGCGGTAAATACTGATGAGTTTTTCGTTAAAAAATTTGAAATTTAAACAAAAGACTCAAAATTGCTACATCACCTTTACAGAAATTATATAAATATTATTAACCTCTAAAATTAATATTAAATTAAAATTTGCAAAATTAATAATACGATAGTTCAATTGTTATTAAACATCTGATGATAGCAGTAACCATTGCTGAAAGCTCACGAATAATTTCGTTTTATTGTTTATTTAACCCATTCATTTTGAAAATTTTAATCTAATATCACCTTTATATTTCCCTTTTTTTTGTCAAAATGCCACACAAGAATTGATTTTTCTCATAAAAAGCGTCTAAGTACTAGTTTATATTTTTCCTTGCCGAAGTAAAAATTCAAACCGGCCTGCAAAACAGTACGTAATTCACATTACCATGTGGTATATTACCCAAGTGCTAGGGGTCAACGTCCTGGAGTTCCTCGCCTCTAGCCCATGAGCTAACGCCACTATCTTAAAAAATGGCGCTTAGATTGGTTTTCAGCGTTATTTTTGCGTTTTTCTTCTAAAGCGTTAGTTTTAGGTCAATTTTGAAAAGAGCCTTTTTTAAAGAGCGTGAAATTTTTTTTTACAAAATTTGTGGGCCGACTGCAAATTTTATTTTTTTACATGCTAATTAGACCCTCTTCTTTCATAAACCATTTCAAAATGATAAAAATCCCGATCCAGGAATTCGAACTATCACCTCTTTTGGAATCAACGGATTTCGAGTTATGTTTGAATTAAATTAAAATTTTTTTTTTAATTTTATTATTTTTGGTTTTATTGCGAACCCTGTATCTTTTAAACAAAACTACTTACCAAAAAACTGACGGCTTAATTCGGATAGAAAATTTAACGGGCTATATCTTTAGTCGAATAAATTCTTTTGGAAAACCAACCCATTTCACTGTAAAATCCCGAAATAATGAACAAGGTCGATACAAAAAATATAATAAATTCAAGAGATTATCAAAAATCAAAATTAATGAAAAAGTGCCGTTATAAATAATACTGTTCTACACCTTTTAAAAGAAGCAGGTTTGTGTGTGGAAAATGAGAGTGACCATTTTGAAAATTTTGTAATTGCTTATTTTAATTTTAATTAAAATTTTTAGATTTAAGTTAATTTGTTAAACTTAAAAAATAAAGTAAATACTTTAAGTACTCTTCAGTGCTTTCATTAGTGCTGTAGTTACTGCTTCTATGGTTACTTGTAATTGTACAAACACAAGTAGTAGATAAATCCTTCCCGAGTGATGTTCCACGGATATGAATTTCTAAAACTTGAGATTTTAAATTTGCAGCCCTAATATTTTACTGAAAGTTATCAGCGATGATGATTTCCTCTTGCGCCTTTCCGTTAAAGACAACTACCCCATCGTCGAGAAGGTGGAACCTGGCCGAACAGATAACGAAGCCTTCGGCATGACGGATATTAATGAGGCGTACGCAATGCAGAGGATGACCGACAAAACTTTTGTTAAGTATCCAATTCAACTGCCGATCAAGAGTAAATGTGATGTGACCACGAACTACATAATTCAGGATGGTAAGCTGCGTGAATTGTGGAAATGTGAAATCTGTAAGTATTTTTATTTTTCTCTCTTTGTACAATCTAATAATACTCATGTTAGGTGCTAAAGAGTTTTTGCGTGACTCCAAGACTCGACATATGAGCATCCACACTGATGAAAAAAAATTTCAATGTGAAACCTGCGGTAAAGGTACCAATTAGAACAGAATTTTAGTTACTAACAATACTAATATTTTTTAAAGTTTTTAGACGATTCGCGACCTTGTCCAAACATCAAACTATTCACTTAAAGAAACGTTCTTACATTTGCGCAATCTGTCAGATGACTTTTAAAGATTCTTCCACGTTGGCTACTCATGGCAAGACGCATACCAAAGTGAAACTCTATTGTTGCCATGTCTGCAACAAAGCTTTCCGTTGGAAGGGTAAAACTGCAATTTGGAACTTATCTATTTTTATTCTGTTTTCTTACCAGGTAATTTAACCATGCACATCCATACCCATTCCAACGAACGACCCTACAAATGTGACGTTTGCCCGAAAGGTTTCAACCAGATGAATAATTTAATGATACATAAGCTTAAAGTAAATAGAAAAGTGAATTTGGTTGTTTAAAATGTTGAATTTGCTTTTATATTTTAGGCTCATCAAAGTGTGTCTAAACCCCCAATCATATCTAGTATTTGTGGTGTAGACCTTCAAAAAAGATGTTTGGTAAAAATTCACCAACAAAACGTTCATGGTGCTTCCACGAATTCCAAAGAAACTACCAGTGACAGGTCTGCAAACCTTTTCTTCTTCTTCATATTCAAAATTAAGTATTAGTATTATTTTCTCTCGTTCCATCATTTTAGGTACCCTGACGATGAAACAATACCAACGGAATAAATCGGACTCAGTATGCGTACTCTTGTAGAAATAGGAAATATTGTTTAAGTTAGTTTTAAAATTTTGTGTACTGTGTACTCGAAATAAATTGTTCAAAACAAAATTGTTACGGTAGTATTTCTTGTTAGAATACATTAGCATCCTTTTATAATTTTGACAGTTGACACGTTGTTGTAATCTCATTTGGCCGAATTGTTTGAATTTGTTTAGCTCAAGGATAACAGAAGTAAGGCATCATTTAAATTTTTAACGGAAACATGAAAATCCAAACATATTTTTTTATAGAAACCTTCACCTTTTAGTTTTAGATTAACCAACACTCGATTATAATAATTATGGCCCATTAAATTGTTTAATTTTAAATTGTAATTTATAGTGTAAAGAAAAATAACCTGTGAGTTATGCAACCACAGCGACTTTTGTGCTATAAGTGCATAATTGATTATTTCACAGAGCTGATACGTTTCTTTGATGATCCAATAACATGAAAAACAACAACAGCATTTTCCCCTGCCATTTCTTGAACACAAGTGTATTCGCTAGCTCATATCCCACGGTTGAAACCACCGAAACCACTGTTTATGTTACTATTGGGAGTGGTTTTGTTTTAGAAGGTAAAACCTTCTAAGAATCAGAGTTGAAAATGGCAATATCCAATAATTGAATCTTAAAGTACTTGAACCAAATTTTTTTAACGTGTATGTTTTAATTATTATGTTATACGCCCACATAAAAATAGATTTTTTTTGTCCATTAAAAGAATTTAAAAATTTGTTGTTTTTATTTCAATAATGTGTAGGTATTATTATCATATTGAGTGGGACTTAGATAAAAGCTATAGGTTTGAATTTCGTGTTACAATATAATTACGCCTAAAATAAGGTTTGTTTTGAAATTGCATTAACAATAGAAATATTTTTTTGAAAAATTATTATTCACAGTCCGAGTGAAATTTGTAATTATCGCTGCTTATGCAGTCGTAAAGCCTAATAATTACGTACTAGCATCAAAGCAAACACACTCTAGCATAATTATTATTATTAGAAAACTAACAAGAAAAGATATCCTAATTAGAATTAATTTTCAACATTGTTGTCAGTACTTTTGGCAAGAGAAAAGTGCTTCATTAAAATTTATATTCAACACATCACTCAAAGTTTTATCATCCTTCGCCTTATGTAAAGAGTTTAATTATGCATTTTGCAAAGAGCCTGTTGTAATTTTTGACAATTTTCATTTTAATTAGACATTCAACATTTCTCTTCTTTAGATAAACTTTAACTTTCATTATTTTTGATTCCTTTAAATTACATTTACACGTAGTATATCCTTGGTAAATTTGCGCTCCATTTCCAAGCCGAAGAGTACTATAATTTTACTTGGTAACGTGGAGATATCTGTGTAAAAGTTTTAAACAACATAGACATAAGTTTGAATTAGAATGGATGAGAATGATGTAAAATTTGTAGAATCCAGGAAAATATTTCGTTCGTAACTATAATTTAGAAGCCATTAGAGTAGGAAATACGTTGAAATCGATTGTAGGGTAAGCCAGCTCGTAAATAAAGCTTACTTCACTTAAGATTATTTTCGAAAACAACCTTAATGAAATTGTATTTCAATTTGTATGCTAAAATATGTTTATTAAATTATGGACCTTGTTGAAGCCAGACTGTCTAATTGATTGAAATTTTTACACAAAAAAGTTAATCCCGAAAGAATTAAATTAAACAATAGCAGAAGGAAATTATGGAAAATTATTGTCTCGAGTAATAAATACATCAATTAAAAATTAATATTTTATCTGATAATGAAAATGGAAAAAGACAAATTTTTTAAGGATTATGGCCATGTTTACAATTCGGTTCATTCATTTCACCGCGCAGTTCATTCATGATGTATTCTTTTGTAAAAATAAATGAAAGTAACTATGTGCTAAATCAATCGAATAGAAAGCACGTGAAGTATTTCGATTGCAAATGGTCAAAATATTTTTTGTTCTCCTCGATGTATTAACTGCTGAGCAAGTAGTTTCTTTGAAGTGTATTCGATTCCTTCAAAGGATTCTCAAGTGTTTTTCCAGCACTATATTAGCTTTATAGATTTTTTGACTATTGTAATGATTGTATTTTAAACGCACCGGGTAGAGTCTGTATTTTGTATTTTCGTTAGGGCAAGTTTCGGCAAGTACATCCATTACTAAAAGTAGGTTTATGTTATTATGTTTAGTTGCTTATAATTGGGAAATATTTAAATTATTATCACAAACTAATACGAATACATATTATTCGAAACTTTATCCAACTAACTACGTAGCAAGAGACCTACGAATGTACCTACGGGCTAAATATAATTATTCATTGCCGAAATAACCAAATAATGTTTTATTACCAAAGCAATTTTATAATCTGCCAGCATATATACTAAACTATAAATGATTTGAAAAATCAAGATTATTATTATTGTTTAATTTATATTTACCTATGTATGTGCTAATCGTTGGCAGAATGTTAGATGAGTTTTCAGGTTACAAACTAATCTGTCGTAAAACTCGAGGGATATTATAATCGAGGGTGAGTTGTATTAAAATATATGGTAATATAATCTTGCTATAGCCTATCCAAATATTTTGTTTTGGTCAAATTAAAATAGCAAAGCACAGATCCAATTTTTCCTCCGAGCAATATTGAAACGCATAAAAAAATTCAAACCGATAGGGAAATAAGTCAACTCCATTATTTGCGGTTACACTAGAAAGAACACTTCAGTATAATAAAACTACCTGTTCATCTAGAAAATTTTATTAGTCGAAAATTTTATCGCCTTCTACATT
This sequence comes from Lycocerus yunnanus, assembly GCA_036346125.1. Classification (NCBI taxonomy): domain Eukaryota; kingdom Metazoa; phylum Arthropoda; class Insecta; order Coleoptera; family Cantharidae; genus Lycocerus; species Lycocerus yunnanus. The sequence goes on from JARFIX010000017.1 coordinate 3,967,334, forward strand.
TTATCTCGTGATATTGGGAAATGAAGCTGTAAAACAAACTGGGTTATATTGATCAATTTTCTTTGAGAAAACTGCCTAACAAAGAAATTCTTTACAGCAACATAGCAACTCAATGATTACTTAACCTTCGGTAGAATTCTATTATACAAAAACAGAACCTTTAATTTTCATGAAATGAAATGTGATAGGCGTTCACAAAACGAATACCTACCTTAAACTTCGATTTATTAGATTGATAAAAATGGAAAACTCTATAATTTTATTTCGTGATGCCAGAAAGTAATTTATTTACTCATTTTAATACGTTCAAAGTTTTATATTGCCATTTGAATCAAATTTATATATAGGTTAGTATATTTTATACCTGAAAGATATTTGACTTTTTGATTTTATAAAATTTGCTTTGATCAACCACATAAATAATCGTTTCATGAAGTTTATGTGACGTGATCTAATAAACTCCAAGTCGTCACTTTTGGATTCAAACCATGGTTTCCTCTCGCACACTTTCAAACTTTTATTAAAGAAGTTAATATTTTATTTATACATTCGTACATATACTTACCACCTGGAGAGGATTTTACTATTGCGTTGACGATAAAGTCTACGACAGAGTTCCTGAAACGAAAAAGGTTCCTCGATACACTTAAAAAAACAACAAATCGTGATAAATTTGCAGAGCAAGGTCGGTTGGAAGTAAAAATCAAAAAACACAATTCAAAAAAGTTTATTCAACATTAATGTTTCTACATTCATGATTTATTTTGTTTTACCTACTTAAGAGTAAAGTATACAACGAAGTGGTAAAAAACATATTATTATGTTTATGTATTTTTTTGAAATAGAGTCTGAGCTTTAATTTTGCCAGGCAATAGACAAAAATGTGCACTCTCTATACTTTAACAGTCTTAAAATTTCCTCATTTCCACGCAAAGTATGCAGTATAAAAAGCGTAAAAATTGACTAGAAGAGGAACGAAGAACGCTTAGTCTATTTGTCTTAAATCTTATCGATTGTCGTCTAATAATATTACACACTATTATTTTTTTTGTATTATTGTTGGTCATTACATTATTTACATGACTAGAAATATTTAACATAATAAATTACAGTTATTATGATCAATCTAAAATTGTCTAAATATTTTTATGTAATCTAACAATTATTGTTTACGTTAACATCAATAAACATTGATTAACTCAAATTTAATTTTTTTACCGCAAGTTTTAAAGTAGATGTAACAAAGAAATTTTTAATGGCAAAGTAAACTAAGGCTAGAATAATTAATTTGAGTTATTGATCGTAGTATTCTTATGAAAAGCGTAAAAAATTGTTGCCTCACGCAAATGTACTGTGATGAACAAAGTCATTAATCAGTGTTGCTTGCTTTTAATTGTTGTACAGGTCACACAAAAAATGGGAGCGTTAATTCTAATTTACCCATTGATATGAAGGTATTTTGATTTTTATAATAAAACCAAAAACGCATGGTTTCGCTCCTGTCAGCCTCAATCGGATCCAAGTTATTATCATACAAAACCTTTTCACATCTTCATCGCTTATTTTACTATTACAGGATCGTCGAATATAAAGTTGACGAAAATAATATGGTAATGATGCATTGATTTTATGTGTTGATGTGAATTTTTCTTTTAATTTGTCTGTTTCGTTAAATTGGCATGACCTAAATGAAGGTTGCATATCACAAAAACGTCGTATGCAATATTCCAAATCAATTTGTCAAAATTCCATCGATTCGGCGTATTTAACGACACGCATCTTCGAAAAACTGAATTGAAAAACATTACGTAAAGCTCCCTGTACCATCGTCTAATGTCAACGTTCCCCTAAGCTATTTACTTAAATGCCTTTGTGCATGAGATGGGTTTTTTTAAATGCATTCCCAATCTTTTTGATTAAAAAGGAAAATCGTGTCAAGGTAGCACTTTTTGAAACATAAACCAAGTTAGTTTCTTTAAGTACCGAAGAAGAGTTTAATTTGTGTTTTTATCATCTTTAACAAAGATGATTAAGTCGGGAATCGTTCGGTGATGCTTTTTTTTGGCAATAAACTTTATATAAAGTGTAAATTAAATTATTCTAAGGTAGAAACGAAAGCAATAAAGAGAAACAGGTTTATCGATTCTTTGTAGACCTAAATTTTAAAAATGATTCTATAAAAAAGGAATCTTTATTACATTTTTAACAAAGTCAAAAGTTCACATTTGATTCAATTTTCTTTGCGGAATTGCATCTTTTATTACAAAAATTATACCTTTGTGTTTAAAATACGTCGCGATTAGTGGCTGCTACCGCTTGGAAATTGGAAAGTCTGATACATTTTAGGATAAGATACATTGCATAATTTATTGTGGAGATATCATAATGAAACGTTACGACGCCAACAATGTATTTGACATAAAATTCAAACTGTTGTGAAGCATTTTAGTGGTTTAATAAATAATATTATGGATGAAATTTGCAACAAATTTTAATTTAACTGGAATAAAATATAGTAGGTTGCACATATAATATATCAACTTCAAAGATAATAACAAAATTGCAAAGAATATTTTTGAATAATACGTATCTATACCAGATGAAATATGAGCTAAAAAAAATCTTAGGGATTTATTCAAAAATTAATATATTTCTTCGACATTGAAATAACGAACTTGATAATAAATTAAAGAAAAAGTCATCATCTTTGCATATTTAAATGAAGGAAAAATTTTCATAATTGTAACTCTTGAAACGTTCGTCGATTGAAACGTAAATTTGTTGACTTTAAATTGGACCATCCTGTAGATAAACAAAATGAACGAAGCTCTTTTGCGATTACTGAACCATGAAATTAACAAAGACTTAATTTGCAATTAGTATTTTGATGGATTGGTACAACATATTTTTTTTTGCAGATAAGTGTGTAGTTATATTTTTCTTTTGCTGAAAATTTAAGGAAAAATAATTAAATTTCTTTGTTACATTCCAACATTTACTTGATACGTCAGTTTTTTTTGAAAACATTTTACAAAAAAATTTGAGATCATAGGAAAATTACGTAAATATAAGAAAAGTTTTTAGCCTACCTGATATTTTTCATTTCATAATTTTCAAGAAAACAGAATAATTCAAATGAGAGCAGCAAAAGTTATACTACAAATCTTCTAATCATACCTTTCAGAAAATCTTTCCATTTTTTAACATAATCTCTCCTATGTACACTTTCATTATTTTAAAATTCAAATTTAAAAAACCATCTAGCGCTTTTGCTGGTCTCTTTTGAAATGTCTTTTTTATATTTAAATAATATAACAATAACCACAAAAAGGTGTAAATTGCATTGCTTCCATTTATTACAACTTGAAATAAATTATTATTAATCAGTCATCACAAATTTGGATCACCATCACAACATTTGCAAATATCGACAATATCGTTAAATATTTGATAATATTGCTCAAAAAATGTTTGTTTGTTTCTTTTTTTATTACTGATTACCTACTACATAAGTTTTTATAAGTTTTCCACGGCGATGATTTTCAACGACATTATTAAGAGCTTTCCCATTAATTTCCGTGGAGCACTGTATAAAATTTATTAAAGTGAGTTTTTGCACAAACACTTAAACGTATTTCACTAGCATTCTTATTCTGAAGAATCTACTTCAGCATCCAATCATAGAAACGATTCATGAGCGGCATTGATTTCTGGCACCTTTACTTCATCACCATTCGCTTCAATATATTCAACACCTTCCTCGTCATCTACATGACACCGCGTTGAAATATGATGATCCGGATCTCCATATTGACTGTGATAAAATTCCTCTCTCATCATATGATTTAACCTGCCGCAGCGGAAATACAAAATTTCTTGAAAGGGTTTTCTAAAATCCCGATTAAGTGTCACGTATATAATTGGATTTAGTAAACTGTTTGCAAAACCTAACCATTGAAATAAACTCGATAATGTATTATAAACGTCGGAAGTTTTATCGAGGCCTGGACGAGCAATGGCGAGCACAAAAAATGGCAACCAACATATGATAAATGCGCTCATAATGATTCCCAGGGTTGTGCTAGCTTTCCTTTCTTTGGCTAATTGGAATCTCAATTTTTTTTGATTAGTGTTGATGTTTGGCGAAGCTTTGATGGATGTTAAAAAGCCACTTTTCGGTTGCTTTTGATCTTTCCTCAACTGCTTGACTGACATTTTTCCCGATAGCATCGGGCATTGCGATTCATTGCTCTGTCGCGATCTGAAGTAACGCCCCAAACTTGTTTTTTCTAAACTACACTGTAAAATAAAACAGAATTAGATATTTAATACAAAATTTTACAACGACAAAACTTTATGTTAGCTTTCAAAGCAATAAAAATTAAACATAATATCGAGTTACACAAAATTGAGGTAGAAATGCAATTGACACGCCATTAAAGTTTGTTAACAATAAATTAAGTTAAGAAATTGAGTTTGAAACTTACTACTTACAAATTTTAAAACGTGAGTAAAACTTGCTCTTTATTTAAATTTTGCTTCAATTTATTCCAGGGCAGTAAAAGCTCTTTACTAAATTTATTTTAATAATTAATATTAATATGTATTAGCAACAGACCTGTAGGTAATTACAAAGTTCAACATAAAAATATAAATAAAATTGTATTTACAGGGTGGCTGCATTGAACTGCCGTCAACTTACGAATACTACTTGCTGGCGTTTCGCGAATAGCAAATCACAGAGTGCCGTGCGTTTGACAGATTATCGTGATTTGTTTTTAATCAAAATCTTATGTCGTTTGTAGTTGGAAAATACTTATTAAATTTTGAGAAAATTGGAAGCGATAACCGCTCGTTTCAAACAAAATAATCCAACGCCGCAGCCTATCAACGATAAATTGCTTTTCGATAGGTTTTAACAAGATTTACCTACTTACGATTTCAGTAATTTGGGTTAATTTTTTTAATGACGTGGAAATATTCAAATACGGCAGTAAAATTTTATCAGTTAGTTGGAAGTCGAGGAAATAGAATGTGGAAATCTTTGAGAGTAATAGTATACGTAATGGTTGAATTAGTCGTCGAATGCGACAATACTTGTTAACGTCGCAACTTCCGTAACTATGGAGTTGATAAAGTAATATTACTAAATCTGAATGACTTGTAAAGAGAGCGAGAGAAATCAACGATATTACATTTTTTAAGGCGACAAAAAGAGCCTGTTGCTAATGGTTTCCTTCTGTTCGGGATGAAATAATTTTCTGATCGTGGAAAAATTGTGATTGTTTATATATTTCTTTCGGGGATTACAAATTACATGTTCATTGGATTACTTTTCAGTTTTAAAGATTGAGATCCAAGTCTTCATCTTAGATTTCCGTTTGTGTTAAATATTTAGTGACAACACAGCAGGTCCTGTGATTAAAAATTACCACTTAATTATTTATGATGAATAATTTTGATAAAATACTTCCATTATACAATCATGCAAGCTACGTGGCTGTCTCAACAAAGACATCAAATTGTTTAGAAATGTATAAATTTTCTTCTATATGCATATTTATATAATTGATTTGTACTTGAATTAATAAAGCCTTTTTTAATTGAATTGTTTGTGTGAGTTCCATGGTTCAAATCTTGGAAAATCCTGCATGTTGTGTAAGTTTATTATGTTTTTGTAATTCTTTTTGTTGCCAGCAGCGATTAAACAAAAAAATAAATTATTCGCTTATACAAACAAATAAATACAATGACTAATTTTAATATTCAATTATAAATTAAAAATTAGATTGTATCTTTGGTTTCAATTGTAACAAAGGGAATTAATATTCATTGCGACTTAAAAATTACAAACAGAATGGAAATTTGTTTGTAGCTTAGTTCTGCTACCAGCCGGTTTTCGGTTTAAGAAAAACAAAATTAGAGAAAAATTCCACGATTTTAACCATAGTCTCACACTCTTAAGGCAAGCTGTTTGCTATTTAAGTAATATAAATGGTCGCTTGAACTAGCAGAATACAGAACAAATTCGTTCATATTTTTCACCGGTAAACAAATTATATTTCAAGTATAAATTACGGTTCAATTTATTTTATTTTTAATTTTAAAATTAAAATATTACCTAAAATATGTAGTTCTATAACAATATTGACAGAAATTCGCCCAATAATATTTTTTTCTATCCTTACCAAGTCCTAGTTACGAATTTTCAATGGTGTTAAAGAATGATTAAATTAGATAATTTTGATGAAAGGCAACTATATCGAAAATCGAATTTTGTTTTCTAATTTTCAAAAATTTTCCGGAAATAATATTCATTGTATTATGTTGGCAAGTATCTGTAAATGCAATCATACTTTTGCTGCATTTTAAATCACCTCCGTCATGTCGTGATTGTTAAACAAAGAAGACTAACTTTATAATACAATTACGTTTTAATTACAGATTGTTGGCGTAATGAAGTTATAACTTGAAAGTGCATACCTAGGGCAAACTGCAACAGAAGTTTACGTATGATATTGTACCTACATATATACATATATATATATATGTATTTATAAAACAAGAAAATTTACACTCTCACAGCGTGAATTAAGTGGCTTGATGGATGATGACCCTTGTATTGTAAAGAGTACTTAACTGCATCACCGTTTTTTTTATGCATTTTTAGTAACAAAACGAACTTGAAAATTGACTTTTCAAGTCGAAATGTTTTAAATTTGATAACACTTTTTTACTGTTCACAAATTACTATGTTACAAAAGCACTTTTGGTTTAAAGGAAACAGACAAATGCATGCCACTAAAACTAAATTTTAGCTATAAAAATGTTGAAATATAAATTGAAAATTTCTCCGCAAATAGCATTCAACTATTATATCGATTAAATCTTTAAACAATAATTTTAGGTATTAGCCAAGTAAATTATTTGGTAAAAACCAAATTTCAAGTGTTTATGGGTTTTATGTAGGTACCTAATACTATATTACATCATAATTACATATCAAACGTGATTATGCTGAAGATTAATGACCGATTTTAAAAAAATTTTGCTCATTATGGTACATCGGTAAGTTTGCATAAAAGTACATTGCTAGTTTTGCATTGTAAAATTAATATTTCGCTGTCAGTGCCGTACGTTCCAATTTTTCCTCATGAAAACCATGAAAATTACGCTGCGTTTGATGTATTGATTTATCATTAACCCATTTATCAGTGTCGTTTAAACCAGCACATTTGTAGTGACATAATCGAATAATATTAAATTTGCTGACTACCTACCAATCAAAATTGTTATTAAATTTTTTACTTTGGCAACTTTTTTAACTACCGAAAAAGTCATAAATTTAAAGAGCGTAAATTTATTCGATTATAATGAATTTTGTAAACTGACTTAAAAATTCGAGTTTAGTAGATGCGTCAATTTTATATTAAAAAATAATGACGTTTTCATATTTAACCACTTGGAAAGTTTAAAAGATTATATTTCGCATTGGGTGCTTTCGTATGTGCATTTTTAGTAAATGCAATTTAATGCAATTCGATTGAGAGTTAATACGATTTTCAGAGTTCCTTTATATTATAAAGCTTTCCGCATTTTCTTGAATTTATTTAATACCTCTCTAGTATTTTCAATTACTTCTAGGCGGTGTAATAGAAATAGTCTTGAAGTGATAAAAATAGAATGCATGTAAGTATATTTATTGTGCAAAATTTTTAACTCAACCGCTTTCTTGCCATTTCGACTTAATTATCTTACTCTTGAAAAGTCAGAAGAAAATCCAATTTTAATTTAAATAAAATTACACTCCACTACCCAAAAAATTACCTATCCAAGCTTCTTCTTTTAAATTTATGCGAGAATAGAAATATTTTTTGCAAAATTTCACAGCAAGTGATTTATTTTAATAAACAAAAATGTAAATATTTTATTATTTCGGTTTTCTTTGTGTCTAACAGTTACAATTAATTATTTTTTTTTATTAAATTTAACTGTTTATTATTGTTCCTTCATCATAATCGCCATTCGTAATTTTAATAAGCATTTTGATTTATATAAAACACCAAGTGTGCAATTCGTTACTATTTATGTTGTCTCCTTCTAGTTCCAGCACATGAAATATTTGCCCATAAAATTAATTTCCGGATGACCAAAACATAAAAATGTTTTTTAAAGTGCCATATTAATTGCGGGGCAATTTGTCCCCCGTTTTCAGGGTTAACATGTTAATAACTAATTTTTTGCATAAATTTTAAAATAAATAATTGTGTTATTTCGTCCTTTCTCCAGGACCTGGTAAAAGATAGAAAAATATATCGTATTGAGCGGATTACATGTTGTTAAACAATTTCCACTGTACATGCATAGTATTTTTCGTCCTAGAATCTCGATTTCACTTTTAAGTGCAGGACCTGCTTTAGAACGACACCTATTATGCGTTACTCTGGAACATGTGATATTTCAATTTATTGGTAAAGATTGTAATCAACGGCATTTTATTTGTTTTGTCTAAATTCAATGCAAGATAAAAGTTCGTTTAAGTGTAGCAAACAGGAACGAAAGTTTTATTGTAAAAATAACAGCTTTTGTCTTGAATTATCTTGGATTGTTTTGAATTGAGCTTTTATATTCGTTTTCTGTTACTTTCTGATTGCTGTAAATTAAGGTTTGGATTTACTTCCAAAGCGTAAAGTTTCAATCTTACATCACGAAAAAATATTTAGCAATGTCTTTTGTAATAAATAAACAACACACTTCGTTTAATTCTTTTGTGAAGAAAAAAATCATAGATAACTCATAAAATATAGAATTTCTTTTATAAAATAGCATTTTAATCACACAAGTGCAACAGGTTTCTTATTTTATCAATTTGAAATATATTCGAATAGTATTAGAAATGAAATCTTTTAAATCGTAAATAGTAATTCACGAAAATTGTTATTAAAATGTTATAATTGGAAATTAAATATATATAATTGAATTTTATTAAAACATTTAATAACTCACCATAGTATTAGAACTTGCGGAACTAGATCTGTGATTAGTTTTGTTAGGATTTCCTGGGGATAGACTATGACTGGAGATTTTATTCTCAGGAGGCCCACCGCCATTCTTGACGCTGATCTCCAAATAACAATGTGATTCTAAATGACTTTGTGCTCGTTTCTCATCTAATACTATCTTTCTTGCCGCACGAAATATTTTATAATACACCATTATCATAATAGCTAATGGCAAATAGAAACTACAAATTGTTGCATAAATTTGATATCCAATCGATTGACTAACAAGGCAAGTTTCTTCGGTCGTATTATTTTCTTCGTCTATAATTCTATGTTCGTTACCTAGTATAAGTAAGGGCGGCAACGATATACACGCGGAACCAAACCAAACCAAAAATACGCAAAATATCATACGTTTTGGAGTTCTCTTTACCCCATATTCGAGAGGTTTAGTTATTGCATAATAACGATCGACACTAATCATACACAAATTGAGAATCGATGCCGTACAACAAAGAACATCAAAACTAACCCACAAATTACAAACTATGTCTCCGAAAATCCATTTTCCTTTTATTTCTGTAGCCATAGCTATTGGCATAACTAAGATAGCTACACAAAGATCGCTGACGGCGAGGCTCACCAACAAATAGTTACAGGGCCGTCTTAGTTTACGAACCAAACACACCGCGACACACACTAAAATATTTCCAACTATTGTTCCAAGTATAATTATTAAAAACATAATCGATATGAAGACATTTACAATTGGGCTGTTTTCATTATCTTCAGTAACGAACGTGTCATTTGCAGTCGTCTCGTTGTTATAATTTGTATAATATTCCGTGATGTTGGCCTCCATACGAAAGCGATTTCTATAAAAATATTAAAAATCCAACATCCTGCAGTTTTTCAAGTTTAAATTTCCACATAATATTTTTTAATAATCTCCGTAGGAAGCTCTTCGCTACTTACTACTTAACGGTTTATTGAATAATTCTTAATAAAGGATCATCTTTTCTTAAGCTAACTCGACTTAGCTAACATCATAAATATGTATGAGTATAATCTGGCTTTTGTTACAAATTATACTTTTAAATATTACTGCAGTAAATCTTTTAAGATGTTTTATTCATATCAATTTCAATATTTTTGATATTTTAATTTTTATAACGAAAATTACACGATCCTTCCTCCTTCGAGATGAAAGCAAATTCTGCTTAATTTGATTATTATAATAAAGCACTTTACGTCGTTTTCTTCATTTTTCTTGCGTTTCAAGTTTTCAAATTATGAACCTGAAACAAACAAAATTAATTAATTAAAGTGTAATTGAAAAATTAAATATATTATCACTTCTTAACGAGACAAATTTAGACGCAGCTGGTTTTGATTTAACTATCACTTTAGTCAATCCACTTAAAAATTTTAATCTCAAATTGATAATGCAGCTACGCTACTTTCGAATGATTTGTGTCCTAACTTTGTTAAATAAAACTATATTCCGTCGAGATAAATTATTTATTATAAGAAAAAAAACCGACGAAATAATCACCTCGTCCGAAATTTAAATTTTAACAAAATTATTAATAACATTGTTTTGTAATAATAGCAAATGTAATTAATATTAAGATAAACTTATTATCGATAGTTGACGCGGGCCGAAGTTGATATTGACTGATAAAAAATTATTATTATCAATAAATTAAAGTGCACGATATATATTTTATAATTTATCTATTTAACCGATTATTCGAAATTTTTATGGTCGAAATTAAACTTTTTAACGTTTCAAAGAATACTCTTCGAATTACGGAAACTTTTTTGATTCTAAACATTCTTAACTGATTAACACGAACAAAAAGTATAAATGGAGTTAAAAAATTTATACCTAATTGAGTTTTTTAAGTTTAACGGAACTAATTAAATTTATTTGCTCTAAATTATATACAAAGAGTCTTGTTTAGGAAACAGAGTCGTGTAATTTTTTAATATTACAATGGAAGAATGTTTAAAATTTTTACGTTTTTCTACTTTTATTAGATTCGCAAACAAGGACTAATTTTTGTGAAAAAAAATAAACAAACACGAAATGCTAAAATGTCTTGTGTGTCAGGCAAGAAATCTTGTTATAGTTTTAACTTTTAAAGTCAGACATATCGATGAGCTTTCTAACTAGGTCGAACTTTAATGTAGCGAAGAATGATGGTTAGTTAAGGTTTAGGTCAGCTTTCGGAAACTTTCAAGGTTTGGCAATATGATAAAAGAACATAAAAATTTTAATTTATAGGAAAAATGTTACTAACTGCAGCAGATAATTGTCAGATATTAATTCGATATAGGTAAGTTAGTTTATTTCCGCAATTTGTAGAGTGTAGTACGTAATTGGTATTGCTTATAGATACAAAATTAATAAAGGACGTCTGTTGAACTGCAACATTATCCTAGCTACTAATATCTCATTATTCTCGAATGCACAAAGTTATTATAACATGTAACAGTATCTAAACAAGAAACGTCTGTGCCACGCCACGGTCGTTACTTTGAACTCAACTTCTTCAAGTTAAATTTTAATGAAGTATTAGCAAATCTAATATTATAATGCAACTTTCCAAAATAAAATAATAAGCTTTTGTTCAAAATAATTAAATTCTTATAATAAGATTTCTTAGTGAAATTTGAAAATTTTTCAACACACATTTTTAGTTGTACAAAGTGGTTTCGCCTTATCAAGGACTCGTCGGTTAAACTATCCCCAAATGAATGAAAATGGATTAAAATCCATTAGTTGGAAAACTTTTAAAATTGTATTTAAAATCTAATTTCACAAGTTAATAAACTATTTATAATATTATTTATTTGAGAGATCTGCGGTGTTTAATTCGATAGGTTAGTTAAAATATTAATACAATAATTCTTAAATGTCATGTTTCAGAACACCACTCATCTCAAGCAAATTTTTCTTTGAGCTATCTTGATATGTACAAACAATGTATTCAAAAAAGGAAAACAAAAAGGTACACTTTTTGAAGATTACAAATCATGAGATGAAATCAAAAGATTTCAACTGTTCATACGAGTATGGTATTACCTGTCCAATAAGCTATTTCAAATACATATTGTATGTACATATGTATGCATGTAATGCAACCAATAAAAATAAATAGAATCAATAATACTTTAAAATTAAGATTTCCTTATAAAACATACATTTCGCTCGATGACTTACTTATTTTTTATTAAAGAATAAATATTTATTTTAATTTTCCATTCAAAGAGTATGATATATTATTGATGAGCATCAATTTTGTATAAAGGTAAATCACAAAAGAGTACACAGAGAAAAATAAATTTACTGAAAAATTTAATAACAAAAATATTGCTTATGAAGAATATAAAAGTTAGTGATTTGATGTCGTATCTATTTATTTTATGACAAGTAATCAGTAATTGCTATGATACATGTAAATAATATATTATGTACCTAGTATATAAAACCTTATGTGAAATTATAATAACTTATTTTGTAAGTTTTAATAATTATGTTACACATTACTTATCAATATTGATTACTCATATTCAAACATAATGTAAATCATATTTTTTTTTTATTACTGTCGTCTTTTAAAGGCATTAAGCCTTTCTAACAAATATATATCTGGATGCACCCCTATTGAATGTTAGTCATTTAAAAGAAAATTATCAGCTAGGTAGTCATTTTAAATCGCCGACCATGGTCTTTCGAGTTAAAAAATTAATTATTTTTTGATTTGATGCTGGTAAAAGGCTGTATTGCAAAAACTATTATTAATTCTCGGTTTTGTCAAACGAACTTTACTAAATTGCTTAAATTGGTGATTTGAACGCAGAAAACAAGTATCACGACAAATAGGAAGATTAAACCTCTCTTGCCTTCAGAAACTTGATCTAGAATGAAAATCTATATTTATTTGAAATAGAAAACGGTCACTTGTTTAAGGTACAAATTGAAAGATATGTTAAAGAAATTATACATATATATTAGTAATATATTACATCGATTAATATCCGTTTTCAATAACTAGAGTTATCCCAAAACATCTATACAGAGCCGGGTCATGCGCGTTATTCTCACTTCAATGCAACGAGTCGAGTACCAGAATCTCAAAAATGATATTCGAACAAAGGAACTAAAAACGGGTAAAAAATCTACACAAACTATTTTTTGATTATCTTGAAGTTTTTTTCATTTCGAAAAGTATCAATTTCAAAAACTTTGAATTAAATTACCAATAAGGACAAAACCATCATCATACGTTTCACTAAATAAGATGCAGGTTAATTTTATATCACAAAATTAACCTTAAAAGTTTAAAAAATTAAAAATCAAGTAATGGTGTTTAAATTCCAAAATTATATCAAACTTATTTTTTATTGACAAAATTATTTTTAAATACACGTACTAAGCTTAATATTGAAAATTGTCGTTCTTATCCACAAAGTGGAATTGAACTCCTCAGACCCAGGTTTATAAAGAAAATACAAAATCTACTCAAAAGGTTGCAAAAGGTGGTGAGTAGATTTGTGGAAATTATAATTTTTGTTTGCAATTTTTTTCATTCGGCGATGTTGCTGAATGCGACTCTGCTTTTTTGAATGTTTATGTTGGTAGTGTGTTGTGGAAAAGGTGTCTACTTGTTAGATTTTCATTGGCCTATCACCTCAAGTATATTTTCTTATCAAAGTAGTCAAATATGCATATACTTTTCAGGAACCAGTGGGTGTACTCCGGATTTAAGAGCATTTGTCGTTTTAGGGGTTATTAAAAACTTGAATATTACTTTCTTGTGTATAATTACAAAACAATTAATGTTATCGAAAAATTACAAGAGATCTTTTTTGTAGACAAGTACATTATCTTTAAATTTGATTACTTATTTTTTTTTGTACGATAAAAATTTACCGATTTATGATTTTTAAGATTTGAATTTTTTCAGCACATTTTTCTTGATTTGCTCAAATGGAAAAGTTCTATAAAAAAATATTAAATACAAAATTTAAAAATATTTTAATTTCCTGTAATTCCGCGTTTAATTTTATCCATCACTACAAGAAAAATTGACCAAGTTATACTTCTTTGTTATAATTAAAATGTGTTTTAAAGAAAATCAAAATTGTTAATGTTATTAAATTGCATTTTGACAGAAATAATTCTTGTGTGTTTTTCAGTAGCTTTAGGGAAAATAAATAAAATGGTGTCTATTTTTTTTAAAACATGGTTATAACCTAAAAAATCTAATTATTATAAAAAAACAGCTCTTTTTCAAATATGTTATAAAGAATTAACTTTAAACAAATAAAATTTGTTAAATTTCTGCTGTAAAACTAAGTTTATAAAAGTAGTATCTTGCAAATAAAACTAACTGGGCTTCCTTTTCTTAATATCAGCTTTTGAAAAATTCATTTGAACTTTATTAAATTATAAAAAATATATATTCAAAAAAGAATTTATTTTTTAACATAAATACTTAACAGATCTGACGTAAATAAGAAGAAGATCATAAATATTTAAATGTTCCAGTCTCAACTAATAAAAAAGAATTCGAGAAATATTAGCTGCAACGTTAGTCTTTAAGATGTTTTTTAATTTAAAGCAGTGATTTGCAACATTTTTGCCAAAATGTCAATGTTAAAAACGGTTTGAAGGATTTATTTCAAATTTTGGAAAAATGTGTAAAATAACGTAGCTAGGCAGCACAATAAGCTTTTTTATATTTTTGTATTTTACATAATACTTATGTATTTTATGTTGTATAAAATATTTTAAAAGGTTTCAAGTTTAATAAAATTTGAAAAAAATAATTTTTTTTTGTATTTTATTGTGCAATATCTAGTTTTTACAAACTTTTATTTAAAAACTAGAGTTTTTGATATAAAATACATTTGTTATGTTTAATACAAAAATAGCTTATTTCCTTCTCTATGTTGTTTTATTTATTCTCTTAAATTTTTGAAGTAAATTCATTTTTAATATTTTCTGGTGAAACATACCAAAAACACACAAAATTCGACATTTTGTATTTTGAATTAGCGATCTCTAATACTTCTGTGCTACAATTTTGTACTTATAATATATTCACGCACATATAATATTATTATGTTTGATGCAAATGGCACATAAATTATTACTAATTATTAAAATTAACAATTTTAAAAAACAAACTTAACAACAAATAACCATTACTTAGTCAATTTTTCTCGTAAAATTTCAAAATAAAACATGAAATTATAAGAAATTAAAATGCCTTATAATTTTGTGTTTAACATATTTTGTAGGACCTTTTTCTTCCTAGTAAATCGTAAAAACGCTCGTTGAAATTTGACTTTTATTCGGGAGTTGAAAAAACACCAATTTTTAAAAAATCATGAGTCGGTAAATTTTATCATACCAAAAAAATTATTGAATCAAGAAATAATTTATTTATCTACAAAAAGAATCACCCTTTAACAACCTCTAAAACGATAACTACCCTTAAATCCGGAGTAGACTATGTTGAAATTCGTTGATCGCCTAATTATTTCGGCAAAATCGAGCTATTTTTACTTTATTATTGGTTCAGTGTTAAATTGCGTAAAAACTTCCAATAAACCTTTGCAACAAACAATATGCATAATTCAGCAATATAAACATGTTGATTTTGGTTATATTTCTATACATTTTTTATGCTAAAAATTAAACCTGATAAAAAGTTGTTTTATAATAACACAGTATGATAAGGTTCCTAATTGTAGAATTTTACAAATAAAATTTGCTATACCTACTGTTTTTAAATTCATTTTTTCCATCAACGGAGGTGGAATTTTTTTAATTTTTAATTTAGGGTAGTATCAATTACGCAATCACGCGGAATAAAATTCAATTGCTAGGTGACACCATATTATGAAGATTATTTTGTTGCAATCAAGTGGAGTTTTGTGTTACAGAAATATATTGCTTTAGAGTTCTGATATGCAAATGCATTATTTCTTGTATCTAATAATCGTATTCTCGTCTAGCAGCAATATTTAATAATCCGAATCACCTTCGGTCCCAATTAGTTTGGATTATTGGCGCTCTACTGCAATACTATTTTAAAATTTTCATATTTAAAAACATCTTGACGTTCATTTTCTTCATAATAAATTCATTTTAATTAATTATAATAACCACATAATTATCTTTTAATATGTTATATCAAAGTCAATCCTCCTAAAATACAATTAAAATTCGACATTGAAAAGCCTTATGTGCAAAAGTCTAACAGTCACAAAAAGAGTGAAAATTTACTGTTTTAGTAAAATAGGTAGTATATTATGCATTTTGAAAATTTTTTTACTTATTGTAAAGTATTTTTACTCCGCCGGGTCCTCATTATCAATTTATTGTAAGCAATTTCAAAAAGCTGTTCACGTTGGAATTTTTTTAACTTTCAAGGGAAGACGGTCGGAATAAGGTTTTACACCTCCCGGGTTCGAACCGGGTATCTCAGTTTGGCAGTCGACGTGTTTAAACGCTCTGCCATCACCGTCTTCATGTCCAATTGATTGTAACCAATTTATAATGACATAAAAGAAAGACCTGTAGAATCTTCAGAATAAAGAATAACAAGGCTCAGTTTGTTCCCATCTGAAGTCACAAAATTAAATAGCTACCTATCAAATTAATGTTAATGCAGTTTCTTATTATGAATTTAAAAACGTCAAAAAACGTATCATGCGGTCAAATATTCCTCACCGAAGGAATTTAAAATGAAAAAATGTTCTATTTAGTTCCAATCAATGGTGCCGAAGTGCCAACTTTCAAAAAGGACCAGTAAGTTTCAAAATCAGTTCTCCAAGGGCGTATTTTAAACATTTATTATAATAATAGGATCTATTTTTATACGCATAAATAAAATCAATTATTTCAATCGTCAAATATGCAAACATATTCCAGTTCACAAATTTCTTTTCTAACATCGAAAAAATTTTTTGCTTCATTGATTAATATTGTATGCGTAAAATTTTTTTAATTGGAGAATCGTTTTTAAACATAAGTTAAAAACGCGTTAATATTATTTTACCACCCAAAGGTAGACTGTTACAAAACATCAGACCTCTGCTGTATGGGGAGTGGGGCCAATAAATTAAAAAAAAATCCTTTTAACGTTTCCACATGTCGAGTTAAAATCGTCAAAAAAATATCAAACGTATAAACATGTAGGCAACGTACAAACACGTTTAGATTTGAAAACTTAAATTTAACAATTTCACATAAAATAGTACTCGTACTTCCAGCACAGCCTTCATCACTGAAAACGATACAAATGATGATGATTTGTTAAATTTTCGTTTTCAACTTTGCTGCAGTTACTTACATTTAGCAACAAGAAAGTTTTCTAATTAGCTCGTAGCATGCATTTATGTATTGGTTATGCTTTTCTGTAAATTGAACTTGTAATTTTAAATCAAATTTGCTTTACAACTTTATTGCACAAAATATATTTAATTTATGTATTGGAAGTAACTGGAATGCGGATTTTATGCAGACCCGCAGACCGATTAATTAAAATAATAATTTTCCATAAAAGGTTTAACTTTCTTGAATAAATCAGAACTTGTCAAAAGCAAAGAAATGCAATCATAAAAGCACAAAAGGGCAAGAAGTTGTAATTTAAGGCGGTAATAAATTGTTTTACTCCCCTTAGAAAAAATTGAATCATTTCTCCCCCTTAATCAAAATTATAGAGCGCAGTTCAATTTGTATTTGAAAAATTTAAATCTTTTAGAAACGACGTAGCTTTGGCTAAATTCCACCAAAAGAAACTGTATTAAAAATTTCATTATGCACCCCCGTAATTTAAATATTCGAAAATGAATAAATTTTAAAATTAATTCCGTAATCCTAACATCTCCTACCAAGATTTTAAAACGTAACAAGTAAGGATTAATTGCAGACGCAACAAGTGTTTGGTTAATCTTAAGTTCACATTTTAGAATTTAGGAAATATTTAACGTTTTCTAATTACACCCAATGTTATATATAATAATACGCAATAATAATATTAAAATTAATTATTTAATTTAAAATAACTAATTCTCTATTAATCCTTGAATATTATATTATAATAATACCTACGTAGTACGTGCATTGCAAAAAAAAATGATTAAACTAAAACTTTCAGATAAAAAATCTATTTAAAACGTTGATTGAAACGATTTATGAGTTTGTAAGCAGCTTTTCATATTTCTAAATTGACAATTTTTACACACAATTTAAATTTTTTGATGTGCTTGATATACGAGTATTTTATAGATTTACAAACTCGACGAAAAGATGACCTGTTGATCAATTTTCGAAACTTTTTATACAATTTTGCGGTGTTAAAAGTATGCAAAACTTTCGCAACGTTAAATTTGAAAATGTTAACGATTTACGGTACAGCGGCAGTGATATATTTTATCAAAATATCCGATTCGAAATTGTTAAATGAAGTAATTATATTTAAATTACATTAACCGAGTATTATCTTTGCACCTTTGAGTCAACTTTTAAACTTTAACTTAAATTATTTGGAAATAAAAATTAAAGACTGCATGGTAGTATTTCTATTCAGAAAGTTAATACTGCATTAATATTCGTTCAGCGTTCGTGCTTTTATTTCTGTAATTTGTCATTTACAAAAGTTTAACCTAAAGTTATTGCTACTAAAGTTTTCATACAATATTGGTATGATCTCTATTAGAAATAGAGCAACAGTTAAATGGGAACTATTTATATAAAGTTTCCAAAAGAAAAATCTCGAAAGGAAAAATAAAAATAGGTAAAAAGTTTACAGACCTGTCCACTATAGTAATTTTTATAACTTTTTAAATAATTCATTATAATTTTGACAACTCGAAGAGATAAGTACTGGTATACGAGATAACGAACAGGAAATACAATTAAAAGTTGAAAACAATTTAATTACATTATTTCACGAATTAATAAGCGCGACTTAACAATATGTGTAATAATTATTGCAGAATTGTACAAATTCATATGTTGTGTAATGTAAATATTGGTAATTTCGTGATATTCGTTGAACTGAATAACTTAATAATTTATCGTGGATGATTTTCATTTTCTAAATAAATGCAACGGAGTTTGTAATTTAATTAAAATTTATATAACTTTGAAAAAACATTAAAATTAGTACTGAATAAATATAGTTTTTGGTGCTAAAGGTATTTAATTTTTTTAATATTCAAATAGGTAGCACACAGCGAATAAATTCCTACCAAGAAGCACTCAAAATTTTTCACATTTATTTGGAATCACCATATATATGTATGCTGTAAGTTATACTTTTAAAAATTAACTTTAATTGTTAACTAAATTAAATAATTTCTTTTTATTTATAGTGTTACAAGGAACATCATCAACTCTCTTATTAGCATTGATATATTTTTTTATTTTTACATTGATTTATGCAGAAAGCTGCGTTCTACATTGCAAATAAATTTGTTTATGTTCAAAACAAAGAATTTTTTGAATTTAAAGTTACAAAAAAGTTTAATTCAATACTTATGTATGTATTAACAAATTTTATAATTAAGTCACTATTGTATTTGTTGCCGAAGTAGTTAAAAAATAATAATTTAGTTTTCACAATGTTTGCCTTCTGTTTCAATAAAATTACCAACTCAAAGTCAGATTAGCAGGTATTAATAGAGTTTTCTAAAAATTTAATTACCTGAAAATAATCTAACAAAGTCAAAACTCGTAAGTACTTACAAAACAGTATTAATAAAATTAAAACAAGTACCTACTCTGTACGATGTAATAATTAACAGACCAAATTAAAAGAGAATATTTTCAAAAGTCTGTGATTTTGTTTGTAAATTTTTTTTTGAGTGCTCTATGTATGATTTATTATTTTATATTCCTTTAGCTGCCTGTTTTCATAAAATTTCTTTGTGTTGTAGTATGTACAGAGAACATCGAAATCATCGTTTATTTTTTCAGTTGAAAAGTTTTTAATTTACCCTTGCTTAATTGAAAATCAGTAAATTTTAATAAATTTCGCTTTTTTATCGAATTTTATATAATAAAATGGCATAACCAATTTCTTGAAAGTTTAATTAGACGTAAATAATTATTGTTAAATTTACACTAGAACAGCACATTTTAATAGCTTTGAACAATATTATTTTGCTTATCTTCATACACAGTGGTTTTGAAGATAATTTCATTATTACACTGAAATAATTATTTATCTGACAATTGCAGTAAGGCAAATCAAGACTTTGTTAATTATAATCTATCTTACTAAATGTAATTATTTACCACACTATACAACATTAATTAAATTATTTTGAATTAAATTAGTCGATAATTTAAAAGATTATTTTAAGCAGAGCGTAACAAAACACATTTATTGTCTATCAGCTGTCGACAAAACTTATTGTTAAAATCGAATCACTTGAATGCACAATCATTTTGTTGTCGCTGCATCGCATATCCAAAACTTATTTTTTAAAACCTTTTATCTTCTATATTCTATTTATCTTGCAAATTTTAGAAAGAAAACGTTCTAAAACCACTTTTTAAATTGATCAATACAATATATTATTTATAGGAGTTCGTATAAAAACATGTTCATATAAAATAGATAAATTAAATTATTAATTATAATTAAACAGATTATTTTCCGCTTAAAGTTTTTGAATTGAAAAGCCTATTATATTATCATATATGACTAAAGCTATACCGTTTTGGAAATAATCTGTAACGAAAAGTCAATAATCATTACTGTTTTAACTTTTACAAAATGTTTGCTACATTATTATGCAAAGAAAAATATATATAATGGGCTTCTCAATTTAATCCTTTTTAAAAATCTGATAATCTGTATAATTAATCCGTTTACAGTAAAGAAAAAAATGAAAGAATCTGCAAATTGCATTGGCATTTTTAAAACTGGGATATGAAATTACCCAGCGCAATATTATTTAACCTATAATTTGATTTTGTTATTTCTTGATTTAATTAGAAACCCATTTTATAACATACCGAATGCCTATCTACCTCATGTAGTATAAAGTGGAAAATCTCATTTAGTTAATGTTTACGCGTATGGTAATACTTAATCCGGTATTAGTAGTAGCTTCCTAATTAATATTACAAATTTTGAATGCACGTGCAATTTAATTAAAATTTTATTTTAATTTTCTTATCGCAACGTGCAAAAAAGTACGAATAAATCTCTCGAGTGGATTTATCTCGGAGGGTGTACAATAAAGTGCACTTCTTCTTATTGCTGTAATATTTCCAGATATATTTAATATATGGGACAAGAGGTCTTTAAGAGTTAAAATGTGGACAATAAAATAATACTTTAGCCAACATACAACGACCGGGTTCACACAGCAACATCTGCTAACTTAAACAGATTACACAGGTATAGTCGGCATTTGCACGTACATGTCGAAAACGTGACTCAAAATTAGGCAGCAACCTTTTTAGAGCCAAGTTATCATAACAATTTTTACTACTAATTACAAATCGATAGCAAAATCCAACTTTGCTCTAACGACAACGTTTGTTTCCTAAAATCAGAGTATATTGCACGCTTGAACGATTTTTCTGCACAAAGTTCTTGCCAAAGGAAAATTAGTAAAACATTTTTGCATCACATCAAACTTTTACGAACATTCAAATGAGTAAGTAGTTTTGCAAAGAATTATTAAAAAACCTTTCACCGTAATAAAATTGTCTCTAAAAAAAACGAAGTAATAATTATGTTTGAAACAAATATTATTTTTTTAATTAGGGGTTTTAATAATTTAAACTGCTAACGAAAACATAAACTTGCAAAAATCACCTGAAGGAATTTTAACTTAAAACGTTTTATTTTAACAAAAACCTTTTACGCTGTAGATTTTCATATGTACAGAGTAATTTTAAAATTTTCATTCCATATTTCCGGTAGGTTTATTATGGATTTTACATTTAATTTGGTATCGCGTTTCGGTAGATATGTATGTTTGTTTAAAAACAAGTAAAAACTTTTGTAATGGGTAAAAATAAAAAATACAATTTCAAACCGAACTATTTGCATATCACTTCCCCCACGGTTGTGCGTGCCGAAATCACTAGGGGGAGGGGTTGATGTCAGTTATTAAAAGAAAGGTAAGTCATTCCATCTATGCCAATAAACAGAATCAATTAAAGTATAACGTAAACTGATTGATTTTGGCTTTTAAAAAAAGCAATTATTTAGACTTTCTCGAAACTTTAATTCTTAATTTGAATTCCACCTTTCCCCGCTTGGAAAACCCGAAGTTCTATTGTTTGCCAGAATTTTTCCATCACTTTTCCACATGAGAATTCACGAATATAGTGCTATGGCTATCAACTCCTACACCTCCTTCTGTGTTAATTGGATAATAAATTATAAATTGCGAAGTATCCTTCCCAGTGGTGATTAATAATTTCTTATTGACGGCCACGTTTGTTGTACCTACCTACAATTGTAAATTTATCATATTTATGTTATAGCTTAACTATTAATCGGCAAATTAAATTAGTTTGCGATTTTCTCACTTCCTTAAATAATACTTGAGCTGTGTAATATTTAATTTTCTGTTTAACCCTTGTGTAGGATTCAGACATCACTACCAGAAATACAAACTCGAAACGCGTAACGCCCAACGATTGCACTTCACTATTTTTAAATTGGTAGACAAGCGGTGTTCGCAGGATAAGAAGGATCTCGGATACAGTTTTTTTTATTATTGATTTAGAGAGCACTCCTCCATGACTTTTGTGCTACAACCGTAACTGATGGTAGTTATTTCAAAATTCAAACAAAGTTTTTCATCACGTACTTTATTTACTTAAAAATTGATTTATAGATAATTCACGTCATATAAATCTTCATCAATCGATCATCCGTTTAAAAAGATACTAAGGGAAAAAGGATGTTATCACCAGCATGCTATTGTTTTCTTATTACCTATTGGCTTTCTTTTGATATTAAAACCTAAAAGGTATGATACAGAACGCCGTAAAATAATTTACGATTCGCATTTAAAATACCTACTGTGAAACGCTACGGAAAGTAAATGAAAATTTAATATGACCGAAATTCTGTATAAAACATTTTCTTTACAAAGATTAAAAGTCATAATGAAACAATAACGCGTAGTACGTTCTACTTTATCGTTAAACTTTTGAAAAATGTAACATATTTTTAAATGTCATAGATTAACTAGAAATTTACTTAAAAAATCTGGTTTAAATTTGCGAGTCTTTACTTAGGCTTTAGTTAGACGTGACCGCACAACTTGAAAAGCTATTGTAGGAAAAGCCTGGTTCTTGAGAAACTAAAAACTAAAATTTTATAATTTGATTTAATTTTTCAATCGCGCGTCTGTTGCAGTAATAAATTTAAAACTTTCAGTTTTTGTTAATCATAACTCAACTCTTTTGTAATGCCCTGACCATGTTGCACATTCTGTACAAGAAAATGGTCAATTCTTCGGGTCGCTATACTTAACTTCCACAAGTTTTACTTATCGTATCGTGTATAAAATTTAAACTGTTTTCTTTTTATTTTTGTTTAAATTGAAACATTGATATTATATAATACCGAGCAAAAGCAAGAATCAATAAAATTCATGGAGAATATGTATTGAACACACATCAATTCAGCATAACACACAATGCCCCACTAACTGCAATGATAAAAGCAATGCAAGTCTGGCAGATATAAAAAAATAAACAGTTTTATTATGCTCTAAACTTTTATGTGTACTTAAAATGTAGAATGTATAAGAAAATTGAACCACTAATGATTTTTTAAACATTGTATTCATCTTAAAATGTTTACATTTAATTTTTATACAATAAAATATTCTGAAGAATTATTCTTGTGGAATAACATAATTCGCAGGGTTACTCGAGATTACGCAAGTTAAAAAATATAAACCGAAATGATTAAATCATTTCGATGTTACCCCAACCTATTGTCTAATCTGGAGTTAATCTTTCTAAGGGTACGGATAGACACTAAGATATTTTCGTGGCACTTTATTTCACGAAAAAAGAAAAGAAAACTCACTTTTAGAGTTTGAATAAATAGATGCAATAACCTCACAGCAGATCAATATTATAAAGTATATATATTGTTTGGTCTACACCATTATATGAGAGAAATAGTTTCCAAACATTGATCTTGCAACGTGAGGGGCTGGGTAAACGAGAATAATTTACTAACATGAACTAATCAGTAATAGGCAATTAATGTATTTCCATGCCTAATTGACAGTGAGGTAACGAAATAATTTAATGCCGCTCGTAAGTACCTACAACATTCTTTTTGATAAGAAAGTATCTTTACATCAGTTTCCTTGGTGGGGAGAAGGGGGTACTCGTTTTTCCAAATTTTTATTTTATCAAATATTAAAACAATACCCAATATTATCTGGGTATAATTCAAAATACAGTTCATTTGGAAGGAAACGGGAATACCTACTTCCGGTGTCTCCCTTCTGGCTACAAAGTAAAACCTTGGTGAAATTTAAATAATTTTGAAGGTAAAAGTGTGGCCTGTTATTTTTATTCGGAAATTTTGAAAGTCAACACTTTTTCAAAACTAATAGGTTGTTATTGCCTATTGTTCACCTGATCTACATTCTTTGTACTATTTAAAAAGGTTCAGCCCTTAGGCAGCACTATTATAGTATATTTTGTTTAAACTAAAATAATTCACGTTATTTTGCTTACGTCACTGTTGTTATAGCCCAATGATTAAAAAGTTGCAGTACCCCCTAATTTTTATTATTACTACAAGGTAACTACTTTGCACCATAAAAAAATAACTCCTAAAAATGTTTATTAAATCATAAACACGATTAAGGTTATAAATTATAATTAAGAAAACTGTGCAAATTGGTTTAAATTTTTAATTAATGTATGCATAGCATTTTTAATAAAAAAAGTTTTTGTAAAGTTTCCATTATTGAATTTAATAATTTTGTATTTACACTTTGTCAAATTATTTTGCTGTACCTATAATTTTCGATAAATTGCGTTTTAGTTATTGATAATTTTGACAGGCTCGAAAATAATTTACACCCTATAATATTCGACCAGGAGTTATAGCAAGCCGCTGCGAGGGCTTTTTATTATAGTTTCATATAAAACAAATTATTATTTGTTAATTGCCATTCTACATTTCAGCGTATTTGAAAATTTTAAGGACGTCATAATAACAAATAATAAAATCGTCATTTAAAATTGCATTAGTGAGCGTGCTTATAAAAATGCAACACGTATGTCCTGGAAGGATATCATTGACAGCGGAGGATGTTAAATTGTGATACCTACACTTTAAAGGATTTAAATGTCAATAGATAATTTAATACAATGACAGTGTTATCGTGCAAACGACACACGGTACGTACATGTGAAATATTTGTATTCTATTGTAGAAACTGCATAACAAAAGCATACGTGACATTTTCATTTCATCATTGAGAAGGTAAACACTTTTAATAGGAAACTAAAAAAGCTGTATTTCATAATAATTACTGTGCCTTTGAGTCCATTAAAGCGATTACATATTTACAGCTAAATTGAATTGTTCAATTTCCAGCACAAATTTCAAGTTATTACTTACTCTGTACAATGCACGAGAAAATAACTGAAATTCAATAACGAACATTATTAAAACAATGATTAGGTGGTCCAAGCTGTTATTTTAATATTGAAAATGTACAAACTTGATAAAATTACCCGACTGTTCGTTCAATAATCTCGAATAGTATTTGAAATTCATAAATTGTATTAAAGTAAACCCTTGAAAATTGTTTAGTTTTAATTTAAAATTTAATTACTCTAAACGAATTCCATCGAATTTTAGCTTTCCTATCAAGAAAACTTTGGTACAATGCGATTTATTTGGATAATATAGTACATATGTATGTACACGAGTATAATATTTTAAAACAATTAAAATCCCATATTATCGATTAAAAGTAAAACGAGAAAATTTACATAATAATTAATGTTATTAATTTATGACTTTAAGTTTTGACAGAATTACGTGTTAACGTAATAAATCAGCCTACAATTAGGCACATTTAAGCATTAATTATATTAGAACAAAGATTAGTTTCGCAAGTCAAATAGCTTTAGCTTTTAATATTAACAAGCAAGTTTCAAAATACAAGGTGTGTACCAACGTTCATTAAAAACATCCAAGAGGTTTTCACCAATGAGAGACATGCGGTTTTCATGTAAAATATTTTACTTTTAATTAAATTTGTCTAATAATTAATAAAAGGTTTTGAATTCGTGCACCTTTTGGGAGGTTTGTCATTTAAACCTTCAATTTGAATTTTTTTGCATTGAACATTATTAAGTAACAATAAAAATACAAAAATATTATTTTTAGAAATTTCCCCCAACCGAAACTGGGATAAAACATCATTGGTGAATTTTTACGTACAAAAAGATACGCAGAAAAATTAAAAAGCTTTTAAGAACAAAAAGACGTACGAAATCAATAAAATCTTAAATCAAAATTTGATATATTCGATTGCATCAAATATTCTAACCTGAAATAATAAAAGCGAATTGATTCAGTTTTCAATTCGAAATACTTTGAAGGAATGGAAAATATTAATAATAATTTTTAAATGCTGTTTCGTTATAATAAAATGTTTATTTTAAATATTTTTATTGTTAATAAGGACACCCACCGAATGTAAAGAAAACGAATAAAAATTATTAAAACATATTTTTTACTGCACATAAATACAAATCGACGCAGATCATTTTTATGACAAGTTAAAAGCACAATTCATTTTGCAGCCAGGATATTGAAAATAGTAAAAAAAATTGGTTAACTGTAAATATTTCTTTTTATGCAAAGAGCATTTTGACCTTTAATGTAATGTTAGCGTAGCCTTGATATCTTAAAGAGCGTTTAATTTAAGAAAAATACCAACTTAAAGGTTTCCTTTAAAATTAAACCTTTTATGATTTTACTGCTGCTGAAAACTTTCCGCAAAATTAGACACTTTACCATAAAATAAAGTGGGTATCATTGTGATTTAGCTTCGAGTTATATTCTAAATAAACTTTAAAGTGGAAAATAGTAAAACCGTAAGACTAAGATATATTTAGGAATTTTGTACGATTTAAACTGAAATATTACGTTCCACTTTTGGCGTAAATTCGTCTTAAATGTAAATTTATGCTACACTTTGGAATTAGTTCCGATATTTGTATTACAAGAGCAATTCAATTTTGTCTTATCCTAACGGAAAAACTACTATTTGAATATTTAAATTATTATTTTCTTTTTATCTCCACTGTACGATGCGATCTGATCACATTAAATTATTTTCTAATTTGATAAATTAAGGCTACAATGTAGTTATTTAATATTTATGATTTACAAAATTTTATCGATTCTATTAAAGCTAGATAATATTTTTGGGTCAAGTGCGAACCGTAAATAATGATGGTATTTCAAATTAAAATAGCCAACTCCCTTAAAATTTATAGCACATTAATCGAAACAGAATCATCCCCTCAAGATCCATTTTACAATATAAAGGACCTTTTAACACTAAACTGGAATTTATGATTCTTTTGATAAAGCCAGCACTTTATTTTAACGCGAGTTAAACATAAACATTGTTGTTTTCAAAATATACCAAGTTTAATCAGGCTATTTAACTTTTTCGAACCTTTTCGTTGGTAATAAAACGTGATTACAAATTTTGGTGATCGCAATAAGATTTATCGCCAGAGTCTTTGATTAACGACTTTAAATTAATTGATGCCTATTATCAATCTCACATTTTCTCGCGTCAACCTAAATTTTTAATTAATGGAACCTGTAAAATCAATAAATTACAAAATAGTTTGCGTAACCTGACAAAGAGCGGTTGAAGTAAATCGATTATCTCGGTAATGCATTTTGCTTAAGAATTTTTCAATTACCGATATTGAAATTTTTTAAATTGTCCTCTTTTATGCTCGAACATGTTTTAAATCAGTTGTACTGTACACTTGACAAATATCTTTTAATTTAGTCAAGATTAGTTGTGCTAACTTGTAAAATTAAAGAAAAAAATTAGAAATAAAAGTCTTTTTTGTGCAAATTCATCACCTGGAAAACCACAGACATTGTGTGTGCGTAGGTATATAAATAAAAATGATAATGAAATTATAAAGTATAATAAAAACTACATTTTCAAAAAGATAAATGATGCTGATTAATGTATACGACTATATACGTTGAACAGATCCCAAAAACT
Organism: Lycocerus yunnanus; assembly: GCA_036346125.1. NCBI lineage: Eukaryota > Metazoa > Arthropoda > Insecta > Coleoptera > Cantharidae > Lycocerus > Lycocerus yunnanus. The sequence continues at coordinate 3,995,653 of JARFIX010000017.1, forward strand.
GTTGAAACCATAGTAAAATAAAATTACATGATTAATATTACAATTGTGTGCTATTGAAATTCATCCTTGATTTATTTAAAAGTAAATTTATTGGAATACGAGACATTTTTGTAATTTTTGCCCTACATTTGTCATTTGGAAAGGTAAAGGATCCAGCTTAAAGTTTAATATTACTTTATACTATAGTCAGGTTAATAAACACGTGAATAATATCAAAGCTGCAATATTATAAATTCTTGAGATGTGTATAGTGTGTAAAATATGATGGGGTTGCTAAATTACATAAGTACTATTATATTATGTAACACAGTAACGTCAACCCTTAATAAATTTAGAAACCGCCTTTGTATATTATGCAATAATATAATTAAATAAATATTAAATTGGTGAATGATAATTTTAATCATTAGGTACGTACTTTTTTATTATACATAATATTCAATTTTATTACTGCAATATTTATTATTAGATTATTTATCCTTTATGGGTAATTTTGAAATTTTCCAGTTGTACGTTACTGCATGACAATGACAAACGTATAAAATAGATTCGTTCTTTTGAACAAAACTCAGATACGAGCAAACTAAACATAAATCAGGTTTTTCAATAACAGATCTAAAATTAAGCTAAATTGCTTATCCATTTTTGTCCGTTTTGCTTTGGGTAGTCGAATAAATACGTATTTATTACTATGACACCGAGTATAATTTTATAATAACACAAGCAAAAATGTTATAAAAAATTCGTGCATATTTAACAAAATAACAAAAATTTTAATAATTCATGAACGAAACACGTGGTGTAATAATAATTGTTTTAATAAGGTAATTTGTGCTTACTTACGGCATAAATTATAATATTCTGTAAAACGTCGTAGAGAAATCATAGCTTTTGTAATTTTGTTTCGCCAGCTTTGCTCTTAGAACATGATCTAGATTGTGAGTGCAAGAATGAAAATAAATATTTTACAATTTACACTAAGAATCTCTTGCTTTGATATTTTTACTTTAGAAAATTATTTTAAACATAAATGGCAAATTTGTTTATAGTAAGATAAATATATTTTCGAGTTTCTCCAATAAATTCATCAGATAAACTTGGTATTTGAATTACCACAAGGCATTCATCACAACTCAGTAAAATAACTTTTCTCGTTCATCTACTTCTTAAGTACCTATCATACTCTATAAGTACTCAGATCAAGTACCATTGAAAAACATCTTTGAAAAGCAGAGCGAAGAGTGTTATAGAAAACCACAATTAAAAAGAAATTCGATAACATTAACTTAGGCACAAGTTTTTAATTCACTGTCACTTTTATTTCGAGTTAACTTATTTATAATATTATGAAATATATTTTATATATTTTTAATTTTCTTGTCGTGTTGACAGCGCAGGATAATTTTCGACGTAACAAAATTTGCTAGTCCACATGGTTTATAATAGTTTTGTGTTATATTTTTTTTTGAGTTCAGCCATTATAATTTCATATTCTTTTGATATTAAATATTTTTTGACTTTTGAGTTTCTTGTTCAAATAACTATCTTAGTCCAATATGAATTCCAATGTGAAGTCTGAATTTAAAACCGAAATTTTTGCTGTATAGCACACGAAGACTTAGACAAAAAGTTAAGGGTTACGTAAAATTATAAAACTATCTTATCCCCTCCTCCGATACAATGTAAAGCATTTCTTTGAACCAACATAGAAATTTTCTCCCAAGAAATTTTATGAAATTTACAGTGAAGTTTTATCGAATTGAAATCGGACGGTTTGGAGGGTATGGAATACCTCCCAAATACACGTGTACAAAGGCAAAGGTTTTTCAAATTGTTCAAAAGTTATGAACCTAACATTTTCCTCAAAACGTTAACTACCTCTTGGTCAAAAACAATCGCAGATCTCCTCAATAGCCAAGAATGAGAAGTGAAGTTCTAAGAGAAGATGAATAAAAATTTGAATGTGTCACATTTAATCACGATTGAATGGTTTCCGAACTTGGTTTAATCCTCCCATCTTCGTAATCCCTATTTCGATATTTTCAACTAAAAAACGCATCCTTTTGTATATTATCCGTGAATTTGACACGCTATCTACTAGGAGGGAAGGAAAAAGATGTTAACGTTAATTTTGATAACGGGTTAGATGTAGAATCACTTTTCATTTATTTTATTCAAACCGCCATGAGTTATGGGTAATTAGCTTCACTTTGTTTTATTACAAAAGAACGAAGGATTAGACCAAGCACCACATAAAATGTGGTAATAAATCAAATTTTCCATAAAAATTGAAAAATATAAATTTGATTAAAGGAAAATTTCAAAAATTAAAAATTGAAAAAGTTCAACACTAAAAGCTGCATTTGCAACTGTATGCAAAGAGAACTTCAGATTAACCACTTTCTTGGCTTTAAACAGAATGCTGAGTTTACAGCATTGCTCTTCTCAGATTGTTGATTCGACGAGTTTAATGTTTACAATTCCTGTAACTCTCCGAAAGGAAGTGAACTGAACTTTTTGCGCTTTATTGATGCTGCAACTTTCAATTTACTCCCGAAAGTATGAAATAATTTATTTCATGCTTGAATATCAGAAGATGAACCTTTTTCCTTAAAAATAATAATTCCAGTATTCCTAGCAGGATGGTGCAAATTACATACTATAGTACATAGTATGTACATACATAATTATGTATGAAAATCATTTAGTGCAATGATCTTTTAATTAATAAAACGAAAATTTGGTGTAGTAATGGACACGAGAAATTCAATAGGTACAATAATAGCATTTGTAAACTGCAACATAGTCGAAATACAAGTGGCATAATTTATCGGTCATTCCATTATAAATTATAATCTTAACAATTACCAATGGAGTTTCTGTACTAGCGGTAGCAATATTACAAGTGGAAATACTTAACATTTCAGAAATTTAATATCTGGATTTTGATTAAAATAGCATTAATTGTTAATTACCTTTGAGAAACATTACATAATTTTTTATTTTCTTTAGAACGCTTAACTTCTCTAAGTTGTAAATTACTTTTAAATTAATTTTCGTTTATATCTTTTATAATATTGGTTGGTCGTTTTTGCTTCTTGTCAGAAGCGTCGTGACCCAGCTTGGCCGAAGCCAAGATGAATTTTCATGGGAATATAACTCATGGGGGGGTTTCCGTTGCCTTCCCATGGTCCACAGATTGATATTGGACCTTGATCACAGCAGTGTATCCGACTCGACTAGGACTCGAACCGCGGTCTACCGCTTTCCAGTCGGCCGGTGTATGCTTTACGCTACACTGCTGGTTGTATTTATACATGGTTGGTTTATAATATTAGTAAATCTAAAAATACATTTTTTGTTGCAGTCTCAGGAAGCTCGGCTTTAGAGAACCATTAAATTAAATATACATAATCCTAATAACGAGAATTTTACATACTACATATATTTCTCTTCAATTGTTTTGTCTGAGCAATTCTAGAATTTTCAATTTGTGCAGCAAAATACGTAAAAAGGTAAAAAAAAAATTAACGACGGCTTTTGAGCCATGTCTAGCAGCTTTGCATTTTCCGGTTTGAAGCTTTTGTAACGCACGTTTTAATTAAAATTATTTCTTTTTAACAATACGTCTTTTAATCATGTATTTAATTACGTAATACGGTATAACATACTCTTTTATATAATAGATTATTATTTTTTTAAGTGCGTCGTTTATTGTATATTAAAATGCGATTACAGTTTCCAACACTAAAATGAAATACAAAAACTCAAGTTTATTCACTCTTGACAATGGCTCAAATATCGTAAACGGATACCTAGAGCTTAAATACTTTAAAAATGTAATAAGCATTTAAAATCGTTGCCGTATAAAAATTAAAATTTAAAAATTAACAAATTGAGCATCTGGCATTACGAGGTGGATCTAAACATCAACATAATTGTAAGCCAAGCGACTTGCTTTTGTCAAAACCCAAATTACACTTTTATTAACATAAGTATTATGTCTAAAAGGGTTAGCGAATAAGCTCTTAACTTCATTGCAGGATGTGCCGACAAAAAATTAGTAATAAACTTGAAAAAGCCATATGTATGTAATTGTATGTTTTAAATGAAAACTTTACAAGGAAAAGTTTTTATTCGTCTTTCCAACAAAGTAATTGCAACTTCAAGTGCTAAAGAAATAAAAAAATATAAATTATTTATTACCTATGTGAAATATAATGCTAAACTTTAGCAGTTTCCTTTACAAAGAAGAAATTATTTTGAATATACCTCTACTACTTGCTTTGAAATGTAAATTTTAAAAATATAAGGTAGTATTGGAAATTTGTGAATAAATTTGTCTAATATAGCCAAAAACAGCTGAATATTATACTAGTTATTTTCCGATATAAGTTATTAAATTGCTTACTTAATTTTCTAGCATATTAAATTTTTCATCCTCGAGAGATGAGATTAGAACCAGGATTGAAGGTTCTTATTTCGCAGGATAAAATTAAATTCTGTAAAGTTTTCATTAACATATAATAAATCCAGGACGTGCTATTTTTCCGTGTATTAAAAACCGTCAAGGTTTAGTCCTTGGTGTACCCAACACATCTATTGGACGAGACTTTGATTTGATGATTTAAAAATAAGTTAAAATGTAAAGCAGACAATAAATCAGTGTATATTTTGTCAACCATGTCTACCTTATGGTACTAGAAAATCTTTTTATTACTTCAAGTCTGCTTGATAAATGATCCACTCTCGTGTATTCCACTTTACATCGAAAGCATTTCAAAAAAACTAAAAATATATTATTTCGTTCATAATTTTAAAAGTTATCGTGCAACCTTTTACTAATTATGCAAAAACGGTAATTTTAAACCAGTTACCAAACATGTGTTACACGCTTTAAATTGTTTGATATTTTAATAGACACAGTGCGAGTATTCATTAACGAATACGTAAATAGATGCAATCGAATTTCAAAGTAAACAAATCCGATTTGTTTATGATTAACTCGATAAATTGATTCTCTCCAACTAAAATTTTAAACAAATGAATGCAATTTTTAACATATGCTATTAGGTGTACAGTGAAAAGTTCTGTGGTATTTTTTAAACATTTTAGATGTAAAATGCACAATCTATAAATTTATTGCCTGATGATGTTATGGTGAAACTTTTATAAAATATATTAGATCCCTTTGAAGAAAATCCTGATTATGATTTCGTGCGGAAAGACGTTTTTTATAAAAATCAATAATCGTGTGCAAAGTAACTCTTTATTAAAGGAGGATCATAAAAATCGTGTAGAACAGAAACTGAAGGGATGTAAATTATAAATTCAGAAAACCGCTGTAATTACCTTGAATTTCCTGACCTAATTGTTCGTCTATTTTATTAGTAAACTAATTGTAAGCCTAACCAACCGGCACTTTGTGTTTCTTCTAACAATAGCAAATTAACCAGATTTTAGTATAAGTTTACTTTGTTTATAAATCCACCCTTAATAGGATCCTTGTTACGCTTTTGGCATGTCATGCTCCCACAGGACAGCATTTCACGCAATATGTCCTCTTCTTACTCGTCCTTTTCCTACTCGTTGAGTAAACTACTATTATTATATCAATATTAAATCTATATTCATTTAATTTTGTACCGACTACCAATTTTTTCTACTTTATTTGTGCACTAGGTTGCTTATTTGATTTATAATCATAGTAAAATTTCCCGGAACTTATTGTTTTATTATTTAATTGAAATGTTAACTATAGAATAAATTGTGATTAAAATAATTTTTTTGCGATGTTTGCACAACAAAGGATTAGTCTAGTTGTGCATCTCGCGGGTTTAATAATGGTGCATTTCACCAACTGTTTCATACAAAATGCTGTTTTCTACCAATTCTTTTTCAACATCGATGATATTTATTTGAATTGACATTTTTCATAACACTTGTTTGTCAGTTTAAATAAAATAAATAAAATTATGAGATTAAAAATCTTAAAGAGGCAACCTACACTTACACTATACTAAAACTAGAAGATTAACGAAGAAAGGGAAACTGTGCATCACTCTCAGGTTGTCTTTCATTTGATCGTCCTTTAAGAGATTCTATTGCATGATTTGTCATATTTACATATGATAGTGTCCAAATTCTGATCCAAGTTGGTAATTCTTATTTTCCACATAGCACTTTCTAATATCTTCTTTACTAAGTTTTTAAGTCTCAATGTCTTTTCAATTTCATTGTTTCTTCCATTTGACACTGCTTTTGTTTGAGTTCTGCAATCATAAGGTAATGGTCTGTGTCTGCATATAGAATCTTACGTCTCGAATAAACTTTTCTTCTGTTTTTGATAATATGACATAATAATTTTGGTTTCTATCTTCTGCAGCTCTCTAACCAAATCTATTTTATTTTATGTCTTTTCTTATATTTATGAAAATGACCAACATGTTTGCCGCAGTCGACGTATTTCATAAAATTGTTATTATTTGTTTGTGTAACCGTGTCCTTTTTAGGAATTGTTTCGGTAAACGTCTTCAAATTGCTATAAAAAGGTTTCCTTTCTTGTATCACTGTTTTTCTCTATTGCTGCATGCGCATTAACCATTAACAGATTAACTATTTTCTTCTTGACTCTCAAATATATTAACCTCCCATTTACAGATTTAAAATTCAAATTCTTGTTAATCATTGTTTTCGTAAAAATAAACCCTGTAATATTTCCATTCTGTTTTTTTCCCTCCAGAATATATTTAATTTTTCCTTGCCTTCTTCAACTGACTTCTTGCAGTGCAGCTATATCCACTCTGTACCTTATCGATTCGTCTGCCAACTCTCTCAATTTTCCTATTTTTAAAAACGTTCTTATTCTGCCCAACCCAATTTTCTTTTTTGTTGTTGTAAGCGTTCGTTTTATTTTTTCTTTTACACCTGTTTTAGTTTTGTTGTTGTAATTGTCCCATCTTGACTATTTAGGGCTTCTGGTTGACACGGTCCGGTTACGGTGTTTAAATTCCATTTTAGTTCTTTGGTGTTGCCAATGCACCCTCACATAATTTCAAATTTCTGGAACATCAAAAATTTACCCTGTTTATAATTTATTTACTTTTGTTCTTTCTTTAATCTCCCTCCTAGCGACTTTCCAAATTTTATCTTAGATTAGTTTCTCCTGAATATTAGTAAGGTTTAGTTTTGCTACGATTATTTCCCTTAATTTTCTAATATTAATATTTGCCCAAGTAAAGGAAAATTAATCAAATAGATCTTCATGCACATTATTCTTAAAACTAAAATGAAAGGAATAATAATAATAGAATAATAATAATAATAATAGGAAATAAGAAATTAATAGGACGTTATCCTAATTAACTTCATTCTTTCTTTTTTCGCATGTTCAGAGCTTAATTTTTATAATAAATAAATTAGGAAATATTGAATGTTAGAAATCAAGTTAAAATTTCCATAGCCTGCAGTAAATTTGGGGTGCTGATAATTTTCAATTAAAGTTATCTGATTTGGTTTGTAAGACCTTTTGTGGTAAATTTAACGAAGTACCTAAATAACATTTTTGGGTCAACCTGGATCGATTCTTAAAAATTTAATGTAATATACGGGAGATGTAATATAAACACATTGAAATAATTTCATTGGAGTTACTATTTAGTATATTAACTTAACTAACTTTAATTATGTACACCTAACTAATAATAACTTGATTACATCATAATTTACACCTTGTATGTGCAAGGAACAAAAAGTTGTGCTTTAATTTACAACTCGAGCTTTAATGAAATGTAATTAAAAATTAGCAGTGAAGGGTTCCAATTTAAATGACGGTTTAAGTGTAAAATGGCCGTTTATTATCGCTTTTATATTTAGTTTAACTTATTGTTAGCTTAATATCTTAGAGCTTTTACGCATCCATTATTACGCCATTATCCAATTTCCCGTCCCATTTTTGTTAGCGTATCTACTCATTTCCTTTATAGTATCTCATTTCACAATCAATTAATCAATAGCATATTTAACATATTTTTTACTAACTAAGCCGAAATTAAACAATATGCAATAATAGTAATTAATTTCGAATCGAAAAAGATATTAAGCTTCTTCGGCGATGTAGCAGAAAAATTTTTGAGCATGCAACAAACTTAATATTAACTTTATTTTGTAACGCAAGAGAGCAATACTATCTAAGGAGATAAATCCTGAAGCGGAAATGACAACCGCTGGTTAGGTTATTGAACAAAAGCACAACAAGGTGAACTTTTGGAAATTACTTTTTAAGACTCCTCAAGTTTTCCAGCACGTATTAAAAATACGAATAAGAAATAAACAAATCGAGAAAATAAACACGCAGCTTTTAGCCACAAAATTGAGGAAAGAGAAAATTTCTGTTAAGTTTGTAATAATTTTATCTCGAACATTAAAGTCAGCAACCTTACAAAATAAACTCTTTACCCATCAATGTTCTTCACTAATCTAAACGATGTCGATCTGTTTTGCTTATATAAGCAAAATGCGGCAAGCAAATTGACTGGAAAATATATTCCTGTCGCATACCTGATCTAAGTGATCCCCAGAGATTAGGGAACACCAGAATGACAAGAATTGTGCGTGTAGAAAATGAGTTCTGGTACAATTTAACCCAGCATAATCTAAAAATATTCGGCACACAATCTAAACAATTAACAAATTTTATTTAAATTTCTTAAAATTTTATGCAAATGGCATTGTTTCAATTTTGTTATAATTGGAGTAATTTTAAATGCAAACGACGACAAAATAATTATAAATTTAGAAATTCTAACTTAATTTAGAAAATTAACACGACAATTTTGGAACGCTTTGCAATTGTTTAAATCTGTTTTTTCTATTAAGATAATTTGCTTTTATCGTCCTTCGTAACTTTAACAACTGTTATAACTCATATTTGACGAAATTATTTTTTTTTATTAAATTACGAAAGTAAAAATTGTTGTAATCAAAACACGCAATATGTAAGTTTTACCTCAACTAAAGGAATAAAATGTTGAGCTGGCTGAACACGCAATAACTTGTAAGAATATTAACAAAAATCTTTCTAATATTTATTGGCGTTCTCGATACTCGCAAATGAATTTAAACTTATAAGTAATATCAAAAACCACATTATTATGTTAGGTGAGTAATTGTGTGGTAATATAAAGTAATTTTCAAGTTGATTTTCGATTGTCAGTTTAACTCGCCCTAACATTTGCGTGATTACAAAAACATCTATCGTTAATATTATCGTAACTTACAATTTCCAATGTGTTGATAACAGAATTTGTTAACAAATCCATATGTACTATGTATATAATTATTATACTCAGACTGTTTGAAAAACATGGATAAAGACCGAGTTCAAGGTACCATGGAATTAGGTTGTACATTTTTATCGTCCTAGGTAAAAAAGATACCACAGGTAATGACTTAATTTTATAGAAAGCTTTTTATTTTATTTAGGTGTGCTATTTTGTCACAGGTTATATCCTTATAAATAAAACTATAAATAAATAAAATAGAAAGGTAAATAGAAAACTGCTAATTTGATATTTTTATTTAGTTTTATTCAGCTGTGCTTTATTTGTAGTTCCCAAAAGTGTTTAACTTTAAAATTTGCTTGAAAAGGGTTTTTCTTTATTTGTCCTTTAAATTGTTTTCCTACTGCCAAATAGAAAAGTTTAACTTTTATTTTAGTCCTAAATATTTTTTTTAAATAAACACATTTGTTACCAAGGGATTTGTTATTTTTTAACGCGCGTTTGCACAAAATAAATTAATATCAGGAAGGGTTGGTTTTCGAACTGATATTCTAATACAAACCACCATGACTTATTGAATAGTACGTCCGATATCGCTATTAATTGGACAATTCAAGGATTTGATGCTGTCAAGCTAGTTGCTTACTCTGTAATCTCTTAGGAAATTATAGTTTGAATTTCCTACGATCGTGCAGCCTTAGAAAAGTGTAATAATGTTATTTTTGCTGTTATTTATATTTTTTTTAAATAAATCACGTAATTACAAATTATAGCAATAATAACTACAGTTAATTTTTAATGGAATAAAACACGTTGGTAAATCTGTAATGTAAAAAGACAAACAATAAATTGAAATTTTAATAATATAATATTGCAGACTAACTTTCCTTTTAAAGTTGGTCTCAATTCAATCAGCGCAATTACACAGGGGACGAGCGTCGTATATATTAGACATTTCACAAGTTTTTAATACTTTAACAACTTTAATACCGACAATAAACAAAATGAAAAGCATTTTAAAAATCAAATATTTAGAGATTTTTAAAACGAAATATGATTATTTAATATTTCTTTGTTATTTGTATTTCAATTTACTACAAACAGGTAATATTAGACTTAATTTATTTTTGAAAAATAATATTATTAGATTTGTATTTAGAAACATTATAAACACGATCATTTATACCCACGCAGAAGGTAAAATTTATCAGTTTCATAATGCGTGTTCCGTTTACTAAATTGAAAATCGTTTCACTTTTTTTCATTTAATAAATTTTATATCAATAAAGAATTCACTTTTGGTCCCTTTTCCGAACTACCTATAAAAAAGCTTAAATTTCTTTGTAATAGTTTCGCGATACTGCTCGATAAAAAAGTATCACTTACCTACCATAAAGCCCTCCATCCATTAAACCCTTTCAAGTGAAATTTTTTAAGACATTTCGATCTTGGCATTTAAATAGCTAGTAATTATTCAAGGCGATTAAAATTTTCAAGAACAAAAATACTTATCCACGAATCCATTAGCAAAGTAAACTGAATGATTTTAATTTGCAACTCCACTTGATTATTTAATTGTAACCAACTCTAATTTGTGATCATGGTTTTGAAATGCTTTGTATAGTCTATGTACATAATAGTTTAATATTAATTCATTAATTTAGAATTCTCGATATCAGATCGAACTATTGCAGAAACTGTAAATCTCTCGAGTGGATAAAGCTCTTTTAGCAACTAAAACAACCTTCAATTTAAATGCAATGACTTGTTTAAACAATAAACAAATAGTACAAAAACTTATTTATATAGGAGCTTTCAGGATTTGTAAACATGAGAGAAAATTGTACACGTAGCTTTTCTTATATGTAGTAGATAATCGCTGTAGACTTAACTCTCGAACTTTCTACTTATATTGCAGTATCTGCATTATAATAAACGAAAACCTTTACTTTGCAAGTAAATTTACAGTAAACCTCAAATTTAACCAAGTATTTATTTAATTCAATTTTTGGATATTTAAGAACAACAAATAAAATTTTTGTTAAAATTGAAATTTTAATTAAACATAATCAATTCTTGTTAGTTTGCAATGGCATTAAAGTACTCTCTTTTTAATTAATTATCGTAAAAACCACTTAAAATGGAAAACCAAAGTAACTACACTCCACCAATTTATCACCATTGAAAAATATAAACAAGCTTTGAAACCTAAACTTCGGTTCAGCATTGACGAATTTTTATTTCAAACATCAAAGTGAAAAAGTTACAGAAAAGCAAATTATATAAACGTATTTTATCATTTAGAAAAGAAAAACTATTCAAACAATACTCGATTTATCGAATAAAGGTATCTTATTTTTCTTATTTGCTCTGCTCGGAAATTTTATTATCAAAAATTTTTATCCTAAAATTTTATTAAAAATTTCAATATTTTTCCTTTCCTTTCCGATTGTAAATTACAAATTAAATAAGAAACGCCTACAAAATTACACGATAAATTGTTATCTGCAAAAAATTTTCAATGTTGAAAATTCTCAGTGAAAAAAAATACATGTAATAGTAGGATTCAATTATTACATAATATTTGCTTGAATCTCATCAGACGTAAATTTCTTGATTGAATTTAATTTTACAGCTTCAAGTTAACGATATTACTTTCCTTTTGAGACAAACTTTGTTTAATTTGGTCAAAAGGTGTTTTATCACCCACTTACAAAAAAGTTCAAGTTTGACGCAGGTTTTTTTTCGATTGACTTGAAAGGTAAGATTTCTACAAAAAAAATTGTACCACGTCACAATTTGCTTTCTTTTTAGTTACTTAATTCTAAAGGAAAGAGTTCGAAAACTTTTTTAGATGTTTCGCAAATATTCTATCCTTTTCTTTATCGGTTTTAACTCATTTTTCATGTAATTCCGTGACTTAAGCCACTAAGTTAAATATTGTCTGAATTTAGATAATCGATATTCTACCAATATTGGGATTACATAGTAAATCAATATTGCACTCCAATGTTAAAACTATATTGCACCAATATTACCTGTAGATAGGCAATATTGCGCCAAGATTGTGTGCTACATGGGTTTGGTTGCAGTTAGTTTCTCTAAATATTCCCATATAGCTGCTTTTTTCTGAATTCTTCTCATGCTGCCTCCTGCATTGTTATGGTAATTTTCTCGACTGATATTTCAAGTTTTTCTTCAGTTTTTAGAAATTTGCCATTACTACTGATTCCATCGTCTGGGGTGTTGGAAATTTTTGTTATTACATCATCTTACAGTAAAAATTTTCAAAATTTTTCAAAGCTACGTGTAATGTCTAACCCTTAATTTAGCAACCTGTTCTTATTTTTATGTTTAGTCGTTTGAATTCCACTCGGACAAAAAATTTATAAACCATTTTTTGTAGATTTAATAAAGTAAATTAAATGGCACATATTATTTTTATTAAAAATAATTAATAACCCAAAAAGTTTTGTTGTAAACAATAATCTTGAAATGACACCCACTTCGTTCATTAATCTTAAATATAGCTTCTAAAGTAATCTTTTGGAAAACTTTACTAAATTGTAATATGAAAATTTTGCGATTATAACAAAAAATATTTTTCTTCATACGCACATGAAGAAAGTTATTACATTTTCAGTCATATAATCACCAAAGAATTCTCTTTTTGCCGTTTAATTTCTTAGATACACGTATTAGAAAACCACTTTTTTTAGGAAATCTGCAAAATTTTACGTTTTTTACAAATATTTTAAATATCAGAGATTTTATGATAGAAAATGAAGGAAAAGCTTATTATTTGAATACAAACGATGTATTTCTTGATGAAATTACAGCTCTTGAAAAGTTCCACAAAAAGCGTGTATCCAAACAATACCCTAAATCAAGCCATAAATATTAATAGAATAGAATAATAATCTATAGCCACTAAACCCCCTAAGCTACAATATCTAAACTGTAACATTAAATATTTGTAAGTATTTAATGAACTTACCATGATTTTTATCATAAATTAGGCTATTTTGAAGCAACCATCTTGTATTTTTAATTTATAACTTTAAATTCGTAATCGGTGACTTCGAAAACTTCTACATAATTATTTTTATAGATAATACTTGTAGTTTCAAAATAATTATCAATAAAAAAAATCTGTATTTTTTTCTGTTTAGGAAGGAAACTTTTTCATTTATGATTATAGAAAGCCATTATAAAAGTTTTTAGGTAAATTCGTTTAGGTCGGATGGCTTTTCTAATAACCAACTCTTTTCGTCTAATTGCACTTCACTAGTTTGAGTTTTCAAAAATTATATTTTCATCTTTACTAAAAATTATACTCTGTAAAGATGAGAGTGGAAAAAATAAAATTTTAACTAATATTAAATATTCAAAAGCTTAACCAAGCATATGAAGAAGTTAGGATTTGTCTTGCTTATTAATTAAAAATAAATTTATTATGTGATCTGTTTTTGAATAAATACAAGTGCAACAATTAATTTAATTTACAGCACAACGGTTTACCTTACAAAAGTTTTTCGCTTAATTGAAACATAATAAAACAGTTCATATTTATTATGTTACAATCAACTAACTAATTACTTTAGTTTAATTAAGGCAAAATTGCATTGCAATGCATCAACATATTTGGTAATTAAACCTTTTGAAAACATAATTTGGATAAATAAATAGTACTAGAACAAACACTGTGTTTTATAAACTGAAACTCAGCAATAATCAGAAAATTCCTTTAATGAAGCGAATTATCATTTGGAACATTTGGCGCCTTACATCTTAGTTTTTAATTTTTTTATTTTCAAACTGAACAACCCTCTTACCCATAAGCAAGCATGATGGTTAGTGGTCAATTGCTTGTTTGCCAATTTGATAAGAAATTAAAAATCGTAATAGCCAGAGTTAAAATTTAAAAATTAATATGCTAAATAAACATAATAACACTGAAATTATTTCATTAACAGTATTTAAATATTAGTTCAACGTAAAGAGTAAATTTCTAAAACTTTTCTCTCTACAGTGTATGTACGTATGACTATATAAATTTTCCAGTAACAGTTTCATGATTTCATATTTTAATTAAAACTTTTTTCTTATTTGTATGTAAACTTTGTTGTTAATTTGAATATAATGCATTATTATCTATACCTACACAACTGAAATATAAAATGTTTGATGCCACAATTTAGCAATTTATATTACTAACTTTAAACATAAATGAAAATTTTATTACCAACGAGGAAATTTCCAATAAAACTTTATAAAAACCCAAAAACATTTTAGTTTTGTATTTTTTGTCTCCGACTTTATTTCGTTTGTAAAAAGTTTTAAATTTCAGCTTCCTTACAAATAAGAATTTCAATTAAATTGAAACAAATTAAGTTAATATGGAGAACGCTAATTAGTAATCAACGTTTTAATGAAAATTAGACATTAAGGTAAGATTAGTTCATCACGTCATAATTAAATTATTTTTACCAACCGCACTAAAAATGTGTCTTATAAAATTTAAGAAAAAATTTTATATTTGTAAAAAAATATAATACATAATTAACTCACAACACTTTTCTAGGTATCATAAAAAAATTATTTGCTTAGCTTCAAGGCAGCTGATCCATAAAGCTCAAGGAGGAAAGCTCGTGGAAACTAACTTTTATTATTTACTCTTTGCTATGGTTACTATATTGATATTTTAATCTCTTTAAAGTTAAGTTTTGTTAAAAATTTAAGTCATATTTTATTTGTAGTACGAAATAGCTTTAAATATATTAAACTACTTATTTCTTTACAGTTTAATTTATGAGCAATTATTTTAGATTCTAGATTTCAAGAGAGTGAGCATATTACGCGAGCAATTTAACAGATCCCAAAGGAAAACATCTACAAAAGTCTTGTATTGCAGAGTTTTATCAAGCAATTTATTTTTGTTAGTTGGTAGTTTTAAAGTTGAAATTTAGAAACAAGCCGTTTTAATTCCTGACAAATGGAAATGGATTAATCGTGTGGTACTTACCGCAATTGTACCGGCTTAGCTCAGGAGAGGGATTCCGGTGTACATTTGAGCAATTCGCCAATGAAATTAATTGTAAAATCAAGAAGAATGAGGATATTATAATTTGTAATGCGATACTTTTATTGCTACCGTTTTGGGTTGATCACACCACTATACTTATTTTATAATGCAACAAGTACCGCTAATAAAATTTTATTTCTGTGTATGCAGCATTAGTAATTTTGAATTAAAATTCTCCTCACACAACATACACTAGCAATATCTATTATTTTTGAAAATAGAAAACTTTAACTCGAAGAATTACTGCAAGTTTCCAAGTATTTATCGCGTATAAATGTATAATTTAATTTAAAAATTTAATGTGATGGGTATTCGTAACTTTTTACATGTAAAATTTGAAATTTGGTACATTGAATATAGGTCAGACTAGAACAATGTTAACATTGTTTTGCAATTTACTTAACAATTTATAATATTATTACTAACATTTATAAAACTTAGTGTACATAATATTTTTGAAACTTTCAGTAAAAGTACCTGTGGTATTTTAATGAAAATTATTATTACTAACGTAAAAATTGAGAATCCAATAGAGTTTTTAATTAAAAATGTTTAAAAATTTCAATCTAAAGTAACACTAATTAAATTCAATGTGATTTATTATTAGTGTATTCGTTTATTACAAGCTTGTTATATAATTTGATTAAAATGTTATAAATTAGCTAAACTGGTTACCTAATAAACATAAAAAGTACTAGTAGCAAAAACGCCGTTTATTTATAACATTTTAATCAAATCGATACGATTTGCTTATATAAAGCAAGCTTTGTAAGGGTTTTATTGTCCTTTTAAAATATTGCTATTTTTATTTGAATTTTATTATTGTGTATTCGGTTTGATAATTTTATCTCTGTTGTGTATATAAATTACTTACATATTTATTATTTAAAAAATAAACGATGTGTTGTTTTAACCTGTAGGACAAATCTATCAATCGCTATTGACAGGTTTAATTCCAACTTCCTACTAAAAAAAATCCTGTTAAAACTACGTGGACTTGATTTAACCCTAGATCTACGCTGTTGCAATACCGAAAAACAAGTTCCTAATCACGTGGGTTTTTTGAATTCCAAATATTTCATTAAAAATAAAAGGACTCCAATGTCATATTTATAAGAATTTTATTGTGAGAATTTATGTTTGCTTAAAAAAGGGTTGATTGCTTAGTAGCAGAGATTGAATCTAAATGAAGTGCTGTGTATCTACATAACTAAAAATAAAGTACATTCGTTATTTAGATACAAAATCTTATTGTCGCAATACAAAGAGAAAATAATTGTGTTCGAGTTATTTCTTTGAGCGTATATAAAACTTATTTTATAAATTTTACGGAGCCGTCGACAACATCTTGAATAATTTTCTCAACTTATCTATAATAAACAAAGTTTATCACAAAATTGCAGCTTTCTAAAAAATTTTAAATTACGTTCACGAATTTCCACCTAGCAAATTCTATTTATACCACAGAATATCGGGTTTCATAAATGAATTGTTTAAAATATCATTTACCTTTTAAATAGAATCAAGTTAATTAAAATTAATCACGTTAAAAAATTATTTGATGTCACGATTTTTCTCAATCAAAATTTAATTTTTTAATTTGATGAATTTATTTTGAAAAATATATTTGTAGAAATATCGATTTTAGTAAAATTTCATATACAAGATGCGTGTTAAACTATCATTTACCTCATTTCGAATACCATAATTTTCTAGAGAGAAACATTTAAAGATTCTTTATTTAATATCTAATTACACATATTATGTAAGCTATTCAATGCTACGTTTAAGCAATTATTTTACTACGACTTGTATAATTTTGGATATTCCAAATTAATACCACCTTTTGCTTTAAAAAATCGATAGCAGTCAAACTACGAAAGGTAAAGTTTATCACCTTTCCACCATCTCGTTTTGTGTGCTTCAATGAATGGCTTTCACTTTCAGTAAAAATTAATTTCTAACGAAAGGAAAAATTATTTAAACTAAAATTAATGCGACATTATGCGCGGTCTATTGTAACATCAGGTATAGCAGACAGTCATAAATTATTTGAAACATATCGTACAATAAATCTAAAATGTACATAGGGTAGAGTAATTAGGGATGTATGACAATGCCACATAAAGCTCAGATTCTAATTTATTGTTTACTTCTTTTTAGTTCAAGGTAAGAAAGTTTATTATTTAGTCTAAATTTACTGCAAAGCTTTGACACAGTTTTCTCTTTTCAGTTTCTTAATTTATCACGCTAATTATTATTTATCGCAATTTTTGACATTTAAGTTTAAAATTGGTGTTGCTTTAAGGTCCTTTCTGCCGACGTGGAATGATTAAGTACGGCATTTTTATCCCCTGTTTCGGTGGGATTTGGATTATCTGTTTTTTTTTCTTATACACAGACACACGAGTACAGCTATAATAGGCCAAACGAATGACAGACGGTAAAAATCGATTTTATACCTCCAGCAGAAATTCTGTTTGGTTTGCATCATTACCTGCAAATCAACATTCAATAGATACGCAGAGCCTAAAGAGATTTTTCTGAGGAGTGTTTATTGATGTCCTAGAAGCTTTTGAATAATCAGTTTCTGAAGGTATCAACTACAAGATGAACGGTTGGATGATAAACAGGGTTTTTAAATACCTTAATGAAAATCAACTTATGGTGTTCAGATGATACCACTGTGTGGCTTTGGAAAAAATTTGAAAACACTTTTGTTACATTCGGAAATTTATACGACAACATTTGTATACGAAGGAATCTATACGACAATTAAATTGGTTTAATTCACTTTTATTTACAGTTTTGCAAGTCAAGAGGAATATTAAATAATTTGTACATACTGAAACATAAATAAATAAAGTGAAAACAATTCGGTGGCTAAAAATGAGTTATATATATGCAACCAAAATAATATCAAACATGACGTTACCACTGAATCCAGACTATTATTTTCAATACGAATTGGAACCACTGACAACTTCTAACATTTCAAAAACTATAAAGAATGGATTGTATTTATCTAGTACGATAGGATTTCCATTTTCTAGTATATCTTCAGGTTGCGTTGAGAAATTTTATGTGTCGAAAATAATCGCCCCCCGATTTTGATTGCTTTTAAAAGTTGTTAAAAATATTTTCCTACCACTTACGTTGCAAATAATCTCGTCGTTCCGAAACAAGTTAAATGCAACACCACACATGAACGTTGATGCTGTCACTGGTGTGGCTTCCCCACAAACAGATGTTCAAAATTGTAAAATTAATTTCCATGCAGACGCTTTTGTGATTTTATGTAAATGCAGTAATTTTAAATCATCCATTGCAAAATTTACCCTATAACTATCAAACCATCTTAGGTTCGATTTCTCTCCTGCTGCCGATTGCTGAAAAGCTAGCGAGTAAATATTTTCAAATTTATGTAAAAATGTTTATTATTTGTTGATTCTACTGCAATAGTTCTAATTTTAGAACCACGCACGTTATGTCGTCCTTCATTGATTGTGTTGCATAAATCGAATTTGTTTTCATATGAATTACTTGGATTCGCTCTTCCGAAAATTAAAAAAAAAGATCTGCTTTTCGGTTTCCTGTTTCCTACAACAAACAAGTTCTCTATCTGCAAGCATTAATATGCATTTTAAGGGGAAATGTATATTTTCTAAACTCGACTCTGTCCTATCTCAGATTTGCTGGAAATCAAAAAAGGACGAATCGAATTGATTTTAGTTAAAGGTAAACAAAGAAACACGTTAAAAAGTTATTCCTGTCTTCCCCAAGGAAAACTTGGTACACGTTGAACAAAAAGGTATTGTAGATTAAGAATCCTAACTTGGTTTGAATTTTAGCGCTAGCTGAATTTTCCGACTCTTCGTTAAAAAGTATTCGATGTTATAGTAATTGAAATCAATGCACAACATAATAAACGATAACAAAAGTAGCTATTCTATAACAACGCTGAAATAACTCACGATATTCTTCAGTTTCAAACAACTTTGTAATAAAATACTTGTCAAAGAACAAATGCCCAGCATGACTTTTTCGCGATGCGATGACAATAAACAAAAATAAGATTACTCGTATCTTTATTATTCTACTGAAAATTTTGTATAAAAAATCATCAAAGTGAACCTTAAGAAGGCATCCGTTTTCATTCTCTGTTTGCAAAAATGTTATCTGTCTCCTACGCCAGACTCGCCCCTCAACCAACCTGGCAAAGGCTTATCTATGCAGTTCGCACGATTACTCAAACTCAAATCACTCAACCGGGTTGATTAAAAAATGAGTCCCCAATTCAAATGACACACTCCGTATCACAATCAAGATCGCCAAAACATCTTTAAGTAAAGCAAAGGCACATAAATAAATTGGAATATTGAAATATAAGAAAAATCAAAATTGTACGTCGCACTTTGTGCCGTACTACCAAGATCAAAGATTGAAATTACATAATAATATGAATTATGTTCTTTCTTTGACACGTGTAAAATGTGACGACGACTTTAAAATTTCCTGTTTGATAAAACTCGTTATAGCAAGTTTAAAATTTTTTATTAAAAAGTACCTACTTTCCAGGTAGTCTTTTCAATTGGAAATGCATGATGCAGTAGTTTGCTTTTCATGGAGAATATAATATGAATTTTTTTTAGTTCCAATTTAACATCTCACTCTACAGTAATTAAATTTAGCAGATACACCAGCAATTCCATTATAAGCACATTTGTATATTTTCGATTCTAAAAATAATATTGATCAGGTGCCGAAATAAATTCAGCTAAGGTTAGTTTAAACATGAAGCTACACTGTTGGATAAATGCGTCTTTCTTTTTCAGAATCTTAACAGGACACTGCAAATCAAATAAACATTTACATACTACATACACTAGAGATTGTAGGCAATCATGAATGTCGTGAATAAAGTAAGCCAAACAACACAGCGAATATGCTTTCTCATTGTCGTACTCTATCTGCAGATCAATTCCAAACGGCTTTGTCCTAACAAGTTGATCGTTACTCCTCAAGTCCTTAACTGTAATAACTGAAAAATGTACCTACATAATACAGATAGGTACTCTTCGAAAACCACATTATACATGCAATTACATTATAAAACAAAAGAATTATATTCGTATTTTTATTGCGCACACCGAAACGATGAAGTTACGTTGCAATTTCAATAAAACTATACGCGTATTTTAATTATTCGAACTTTTCTTGCTTTAATGCTGGCTTAAATTACCATTTCATTTCGTCGTAAAACTTTCCCCCGATGCCATATTTGAATATAAATTTTTTTCTAATTTGAATTTTTTTAATTTAAATAAATCTCTATATAACACTATCAATTGCTATAATAAAGTGGTAAGTTAAATAAAAATTTTAAAAGCAAAAACCGCTGTTGTATAGTGGAATTTTAATAAAATCGATATTACAATTTAGCTTGCCAACAAACCTTAAAAACTGTTTACCTCATTAAAAATTTATTAAACTAACACGACCGACTATTGTGCTTTAGGCAGTCTATAGAAATACATAAATACATTTTTTATTTCGAAAATCAATAAAGCACTTCAAAAGTTTAATCAATAAAATAGTAGTAACACTTACACCTAAATACACCCGATATATTTTTGTTGTTAACATTTTATTTTATATAATTAATTAAAAAATCGAAGTGAATCGACTTATCTAATTAAAATAATTCGAGAGGTAGGTAGTTTTATTTTTACGAAAATCTACTTGAAAAGAAGCTCCCACCATAATTACCACCGCAATTTCATGCATAATAATTATCATGCATGAAATTTTATTTAATAGACATTTTTCGAGATATTCGTTCGCTATTTTCGAACAGGCTAAAGTAAAAAAAATGATAAGAGGGAATCATAAAATCTTGCTGAAGAAAGCGCCTTAAAATGAGAGAACACCAACCAAATAAGGAAAATCCCGACAGAAAACCATGGAGGAAAGTAACGGAAAACCAGCTTATTATGTTTTCTTAAGAGAACCAACATAAATTTATTCGTTTCAAAATATTCCGGATGTATAAATAATTTCCCGGTTGGATTTCCGAGAGGGGCGCGGTTACGTAAAATGTCAGAAATATATTTGAAGCAAAAAATCTAGCTAATTTAATACTAAAAATGTAGTATAGGCTGAACATTAAGATAATGGGCATGGTTGAAACATGCTCAGATATGGTAAAACAGATGTAGCCTTTATTACTATTTGGGCGACTTTAATTCCAAATTGGAAAATAGAAGATTCAAAGAGTAATTCCCGATTTCTTCACCTAGAGATATCTTTTACCTTAGATGATCTATCTATAAGATAAACTAACGAAGGAGCCAATCATATTTCTGATTGTTTTATTTTGCTGCTGGCTGATTGGTTACTTTGCTAATTTATCTAACAGATAGATTATCTAAGAGATATCTCTAGGTGAAGCAATCGGCATAAATGTGAGAACAAGAAACAAAAGAGGAAGTCTTCTTTGCGATTATGTCAGGAAAAAGAAATTAAGGTTATCAACTATCACCTACAGAATTGTATGAGGATGATTCACAATTACCAAATAAATCGACTACAGTAGCGTTGAGAAATTAATTGTAAGATAGTTTTTTACCATTTTTTTATTAACAAATTTATTTTTAAAAAAGTTTTAAAAATTTTTACAAGTGAAATTTTGGTAAACATGTTTTTTATTAAATTGTTAAGTTTTCCACTTACAATTTTAATTTAAGACATCGTTGTTTCGATTTTTAAAATCTCTTCAGTTAAAAACTTAAAATTAAACTAAAATTGTAAGTTGAAAAATTTAACAATTTAATAAAAAATATGTTCATTAAAATTTCATTTAGCTTGTAAAAATTTAAAAACACATAATGTCACAAATTAATAAGCAATTTATTAAGATTAATAAATTTATTAAAATATATTTACGGAAAATTTATTGCCAATAAGCAATCATAAAAACACTTAACACAAAAAATAAATAAATATAGTGAAAATAGAGATTGAAAACGCTTTTGAAGCAATATGAGCTCTACACCTTGATAACATAGAATCAATCAACTTTGTTAATTGCTGTATTGGTATTTAGTTCTATTTCTGTGTATTTATTACATGTGTAACCTATTACACGCCCTATGAGGTTAATAATATTAAATTTATTTAATATAATATTGTCTGTGAAAAGATCATCTTCTATTACCCCATCAGAGCTGTTACTCCCTAATTCAGATCTGGTGCCTGGACTAGGTCACTCAAATAGCAGCCCCACACCGTAACGTTTGCACCACTATGCTTTACATTGGAAACTTTATATCTTATTTGCAGGATGATCAACGTAGACTATACCATCCGAAGAAAATATTAAACTTACACTCAACACTCAACGAATAAATTCAGAGGCCATTGGACGAAGACTTCTTTGTGAGAGACTTTTGTCTTCCATTTTAGAAGTTTTTTGTGATTTTCCAATTTGTAAGAGGTTAAGCACTGTTCTATATTGATTTTTATAATACCAAATATAAAACTGTCGTTCACTTTTCGGTATTGTCCTTCCATTATTCAACACATTTAAAACTTTTTTTAATTTTAAATATTATTATACTAAACTACTGCAATAAAACTGATTTGACTTATAAGTTATTGATGTTTTGTCTAATACGCAATTTATGTTTTGATGTCGTGGAAATTTCAGAAAATATATATAACCTAACGGCTAAAACCATAAAACCCAAACTCGAAAATACACTTTTTTCTATAAAAATTGCTTCACCAAACTAAAGAGCATTAAAAAACAAGACTTTTAATGTGAGGTAGATTTTGGTAGGTCCTTTAATAAGCCCACAATTTAAATTTCAAATTAACATATTCCCATACCCATGTAGCACACGATATTGCACCAATATTGGCATTACATAGTATACATATTGGTGCAATATTGATTTCCAATATCGCGTATCCAATATACCAACAGTATAACGTGAAGCATACACGGGTCGACTACGAAGCGCAAGCTCGCAGTTCGAATTCTGTTCGCGTTAAATACACTGCTGTGATCAAAATGTCCAATATCGATCTTGTGGACTATGGGGAAGGCAACGGGAAACCACCCCATGAATTATATACTCCTTAGTAAATTCATCTTGGCTTCGGCTAAGTTGAATCGCCAACGTCCGGGCAACCGGATATGGAACACGAAGAAAAAAATTGATTTCCAATATCGCGCCAATATAGTGAAGTAAACATTTTGCAATATTGGGGTAATGTAGTAAAACAATATTGGTGCAATATTGATTTTGCAATATTGCCCCAATATAGTAAAGTGAACATTTAGCAAAATTGGGGTAATGTAGTAAAACAATATTGGTGCAATATTGATTTTGCAATATTGCCCCAATATAGTAAAGTGAACATTTAGCAAAATTGGGGCAATGTAGTAAAACGATATTGGTGCAATATTGATTTCCAACATACATACAATGTAAAAAGGAAAATAAAAATTTTTTTTATTAAATAATTATTTATATA
Organism: Lycocerus yunnanus; assembly: GCA_036346125.1. NCBI lineage: Eukaryota > Metazoa > Arthropoda > Insecta > Coleoptera > Cantharidae > Lycocerus > Lycocerus yunnanus. The sequence goes on from JARFIX010000017.1 coordinate 4,019,560, forward strand.
AACAACATATATAAACAACAATATTTTCAACTCATTTCTTTACTCGTTAAATTTTTATTGTTTTGAATACTTATTTAATATTTTGCATTAGTAACATTAACATTTCCACATATTATATACACATATACAGCCTATATTGCACCACTATTGCATTTCATTATCGTTTGAATATAGATAATCGATATTGTAGCAATATTGGGATTACATAGTAAACTAATATTGCACCACTATTGCATTTCATTATCGTTTGAATATAGATAATCGATATTGTAGCAATATTGGGATTACATAGTAAACCAATATTGCACTACAATATTGATACGACATTGCACCAATATTGCATTTAAATATTGCCTGAATATAGTGTAATATCTGCCTCGACAGAAATAATATTCAATAATTGTAAAACAAACCAGTATTGCATGTAAAATTGCCAACGGTAGATGAAATGCCACCTGTGATGTACTTACGTTTGCTGCTTCTTTAACTGCAATCTTGAAGATAAACTTCGCTTCTGTTACTGTGAATAAACTGTTTTGAATTTTAAATAAACTCCCGCAAAAACTTGGCCTTTTGTGTTGAAATCTGTATTAATTTAAATATAATTTTACAAAATGACTAAAGATGTCACCAAAGTACGATCTTGTGACTTATGGGAAGGCATCTTTTGTGAAACCATCCGCCATTGAATTATAATGACTTACCTAGTAAATTCATCTTAGGCTTTGGCCAAGTTGAATCGCCAACGTTCGAGAGCATAATTTTCTCAACTTATCTATAATAAACAAAGTTTATCACAAAATTGCAGCTTTCTAAAAATTTTAAATTACGTTCACGAATTTCCACCTAGCAAATTCTATTTATACCACAGAATATCGGGTTTCATAAATGAATTGTTTAAAATATCATTTACCTTTTAAATAGAATCAAGTTAATTAAAATTAATCACGTTAAAAAATTATTTGATGTCACGATTTTTCTCAATCAAAATTTAATTTTTTAATTTGATGAATTTATTTTGAAAAATATATTTGTAGAAATATCGATTTTAGTAAAATTTCATATACAAGATGCGTGTTAAACTATCATTTACCTCATTTCGAATACCATAATTTTCTAGAGAGAAACATTTAAAGATTCTTTATTTAATATCTAATTACACATATTATGTAAGCTATTCAATGCTACGTTTAAGCAATTATTTTACTACGACTTGTATAATTTTTGGATATTCCAAATTAATACCACCTTTTGCTTTAAAAAATCGATAGCAGTCAAACTACGAAAGGTAAAGTTTATCACCTTTCCACCATCTCGTTTTGTGTGCTTCAATGAATGGCTTTCACTTTCAGTAAAAATTAATTTCTAACGAAAGGAAAAATTATTTTAACTAAAATTAATGCGACATTATGCGCGGTCTATTGTAACATCAGGTATAGCAGACAGTCATAAATTATTTGAAACATATCGTACAATAAATCTAAAATGTACATAGGGTAGAGTAATTAGGGATGTATGACAATGCCACATAAAGCTCAGATTCTAATTTATTGTTTACCCTTTTTAGTTCAAGGTAAGAAAGTTTATTATTTAGTCTAAATTTACTGCAAAGCTTTGACACAGTTTTCTCTTTTCAGTTTCTTAATTTATCACGCTAATTATTATTTATCGCAATTTTGACATTTAAGTTTAAAATTGGTGTTGCTTTTAAGGTCCTTTCTGCCGACGTGGAATGATTAAGTACGGCATTTTTATCCCCTGTTTCGGTGGGATTTGGATTATCTGTTTTTTTCTTATACACAGACACACGAGTACAGCTATAATAGGCCAAACGAATGACAGACGGTAAAAATCGTTTTTATACCTCAAGCAAAAATTCTGTTTGGTTTGCATCATTACTCGCAAATCAACATTCAATAGATACGCAGAGCCTAGAGAGGTTTATCTGAGGAGTTTTTATTGATGTCCTAGAAACTTTTGAATAGCCAGTTTCTGAAAGTATAAACTACAAGATGAACGGTTGGATGATAAACGGGGCTTTTAAATACCTTAATGAAAATCAACTTATGATGTGCGGATGATACCACTGTGTGGCTTTGAAAACATTTAAAATCACTTTTGTTATATTCGGAAATTCATACGACAACATTTGTATACGATGGAATCTATACGACAATTAAATTGGTTTAATTCACTTTTATTTACAGGAATGTATTAACATAATTTGAGATATCATAGTTTTGCAGGTCAAGAGGAATATTAAATAATTTGTACATACTGAAACATAAATAAATAAAGTGAAAACAATTCGGTGGCTAAAAATGAGTTATATATATGCAACCAAAATAATATCAAACATGACGTTACCACTGAATCCAGACTATTATTTTCAATACGAATTGGAACTATTGACAACTTCTAACCTTTCAAAAACTATAAAGAATGGATTGTATTTATCTAGTGATAGGATTTTCATTTCCTAGTATAATATCTTCAGGTTGCGCATTTTATGTATCGAAAATAATCGCCCCCCGATTTTGATTGCTTTTAAAAGTTGTTAAAAATATTCTCCTACCACTTACGTTGCAAATAATCTCATCATTCCGAAACAAGTTAAATGCAACACCACACATGAACGTTGATGCTGTCACTGGTGTGGCTTCCTCCACAAACAGATGTTCAAAATTGTAAAATTAATTTCCATGCAGACGCTTTTGTGATTTTATGTAAATGCAGTAATTTTAAATCACTCATTGCAAAATTTACCCTACAACTATCAAGCCATCTTAGGTTCGATTTCTCTCCTCCGATTGCTGAAAAGCTAGCGAGTAAATATTTTCAAATTTATGTAAAAATGCTTATTATTTGTTGATTCTACTGCAATAGTTCTAATTTTAGAACCACGCACGTTATGTCGTCTTTCATTGATTGTGTTGCATAAATCAAATTTGTTTTCATATGAATTACTTGGATTCGCTCTTCCGAAAATTAAAAAAAAAGATCTGCTTTTCGGTGCATACTGTTTCCTACAACAAACAAGTTCTCTATCTGCAAGCATTAATATGCATTTTAAGGAGAAATGTATATTTTCTAAACTCGACTCTGTCCTATCTCAGATTTGCTGGAAATCAAAAAAGGACAAATCGAATTGATTTTAGTTAAAGGTAAACAAAGAAACACGTTAAAAAGTTATTCCTGTCTTCCCCAAGGAAAACTCGGTACACGTTGAACAAAAAGGTATTGTAGATTAAGAATCCTAACTTGGTTTGAATTTTAGCGCTAGCTGAATTTTCCGACTCTTCGTTAAAAAAGTATTCGATGTTATAGTAATTGAAATCAATGCACAACATAATAAACGATAACAAAAGTAGCTATTCTATAACAAAGCTAAAATAACTCACGATATTCTTCAGTTTCAAACAACTTTGTAATAAAATACTTGTCAAAGAACAAATGCCCAGCATGACTTTTTCGCGATGCGATGACAATAAACAAAAATAAGATTACTCGTATCTTTATTATTCTACTGAAAATTTTGTATAAAAAATCATCAAAGTGAACCTTAAGAAGGCATCCGTTTTTATTCTCTGTTTGCAAAAATGTTATCTGTCTCCTACGCAAGACTCGCCCCTCAACCAACCTGGCAAAGCCTTATCTATGCAGTTCGCACGATTACTCAAACTCAAATCACTCAACCGGGTTGATTAAAAAATGAGTCTCCCCAATTCAAATGACACACTCCGTATCACAATCAAGATCGCCAAATCATCTTTAAGTAAAGCAAAGGCACATAAATAAATTGGAATATTGAAATATAAGAAAGATCAAAATCGTACGTCGCACTTTGTGCCGTACTACCAAGATCAAAGATTGAAATTACATAATAATATGAATTATGTTCTTTCTTTGACACGTGTAAAATGTGACGACGACTTTAAAATTTCCTGTTTGATAAAACTCGTTATAGCAACTTTAAATTTTTATTAAAAAGTACTTTTCATTGGAAATGCATGATGCAGTGGTTTGCTTTTCATGGAGAATATAATATGAATTTTTAGTTCCAATTTAACATCTCACTCTACAGTAATTAAATTTAGCAGATACACCAGCAATTCCATTATAAGCACATTTGTATATTTTCAATTCTAAAAATAATATTGATCAGGTGCCGAAATACATTCAGCTAAGGTTAGTTTAAACATGAAGCTACACTGTTGGATAAATGCGTCTTTCTTTTTCAGAATCTTAACAGGACACTGCAAATCAAATAAACATTTACATACTACATACACTAGAGATTGTAGGCAATCATGAATGTCGTGAATAAAGTAAGCCAAACAACACAGCGAATATGCTTTCTCATTGTCGTACTCTATCTGCAGATCAATTCCAAACGGCTTTGTCCTAACAAGTTGATCGTTACTCCTCAAGTCCTTAAGTTAAATAACTGAAAAATGTGCATAATACAGATAGGTACTCTTCGAAAAACCACAACATTATAAAACAAAAGAATTATTTTCGTATTTTTATTGCGCACACCGAAACGATGAAGTTACGTTGCAATTTCAATAAAACTATACGCGTATTTTAATTATTCGAACTTTTCTTGCTTTAATGCTGGCTTAAATTACCATTTCATTTCGTCGTAAAACTTTCCCCCGATGCCATATTTGAATATAAATTTTTTTCTAATTTGAATTTTTTTAATTTAAATAAATCTCTATATAACACTATCAATTGCTATAATAAAGTGGTAAGTTAAATAAAAATTTTAAAAGCAAAAACCGCTGTTGTATAGTGGAATTTTAATAAAAATCGATATTACAATTTAGCTTGCCAACAAACCTTAAAAACTGTTTACCTCATTAAAAATTTATTAAACTAACACGACCGACTATTGTGCTTTAGGCAGTCTATAGAAATACATAAATACATTTTTTATTTCGAAAATCAATAAAGCACTTCAAAAGTTTAATCAATAAAATAGTAGTAACACTTACACCTAAATACACCCGATATATTTTTGTTGTTAACATTTTTATTTTATATAATTAATTAAAAACTCAAAGTGAATCGACTTATCTAATTAAAATAATTCGAGAGGTAGGTAGTTTTATTTTTACGAAAATCTACTTGAAAAGAAGCTCCCACCATAATTACCACCGCAATTTCATGCATAATAATTATCATGCATGAAATTTTATTTAATAGACATTTTTCGAGATATTCGTTCGCTATTTTCGAACAGGCTAAAGTAAAAAAAATGATAAGAGGGAATCATAAAATCTTGCTGAAGAAAGCGCCTTAAAATGAGAGATCACCAACCAAATAAGGAAAATCCCGACAGAAAACCATGGAGGAAAGTAACGGAAAACCAGCTTATTATCTTTTCTTAAGTGAACCAACATAAATTTATTCGGTTCAAAATATTCCGGATGTATAAATAATTTCCCGATTGGATTTCCAAGAGGGGCGCGGTTACGTAAAATGTCAAAAGTATATTTGAGGCAAAAAATCTAGCTAATTTAATACTAAAAATGTAGTATAGGCTGAACATTAAGATACTGGGCATGGTTGAAACATGCTCAGATATGGTAAAACAGATGTATCCTTTATTACTATTCGGGCGACTTTAATTCCAAATTGGAAAATAGAAGATTCGAAGAGCAATGCCCAATTTCTTCACCTAGAGATATTTCTCAGATGATTTATCTATAAGATAAATTAACAAAATAGCCAATCATATTTCTGATTGTTTTGTTTTGTTGCTGTCTGATTGGTTACTTTGTTAATTTATCTAAGAAATATCTCTAGGTGAGGCAATCGGGCATAAGTGTGGCCATTTGGACTGAGAACAAGAAATGAAAGAGGAAATCGTCTTTTGCGATTATGTCATGAAGAAGAAATGAAGGTTATCAACTATGACCTACAAAATTGTATGAGGATGATTCACAATTATCAAATAAATCGACTACAGTAGCGTTGAGAAGTAAATTGTAAGATAGTTTTTTACCATTTTTTTATTAACAAATTTATGTTTTTAAAAAGTTTTAAAATTTTTACAAGTGAAATTTTGGTAAACATGTTTTTTTTATTAAATTGTTAAGTTTTTCACTTACAATTTTAGTTTAAGACATCGTTGTTTCGATTTTTAAAATCTCTTCAGTTAAAAACTTAAAATTAAACTGAAATTGTAAGTTGAAAAATTTAACAATTTAATAAAAAATATGTTCATTAAAATTTCATTTAGCTTGTAAAAATTTAAAACACATAATGTCACAAATTAATAAGCAATTTATTAAGATTAATAAATTTATTAAAATATATTTATGGAAAATTTATTGCCAACAAGCAATCATAAAAACACTTAACACAAAAAATAAATAAATATAGTGAAAATAGAGATTGAAAACGGTTTTGAAGCAATATGAGCTCTACACCTTGATAACATAGAATCAATCAACTTTGTTAATTGCTGTATTGGTATTTAGTTCTATTTCTGTGTATTTATTACATGTGTAACCTATTACACGCCCCTATGAGGTTGATAATATTAAATTTATTTAATATATTGTCTGTGAAAAGATCGTCTTCAATTACCCTATCAGCTCTGTTACTCTCTAATTCAGATCTGGAGCCTGGACTAGGTCACTCAAATAGCAGCCTCACACCACTTTACTTTACTTTACTTTACATTAGACTATATCATCCGAAGAAAACATTAAACTTACACTCAACGCTCCGAATAAATTCAGAGGCCATTAGACGAAGACAGTCTTTTGTCTCCTATTTCAGAAGTTTTTCGTGGTTTTCCAATTTGTGAGAGGTTATGCACTGTTCTATATTGATTTCGTTTAAATATTGGTGCAATATTGATTTCCAATATCGCGCCAATATAGTGAAGTGAACATTTTGCAATATTGGGGAAATGTAGTAAAACAATATTGGTGCAATATTGATTTGCAATATTGCCCCAATATAGTAATGTGAACATTTTGCAATATTGAAGCAATGTAGTAAAACGATATTGGTGCAATATTGATTTCAATATAGCGCCAATATAGTAAAGTGAACATTTTTCAATATTGGGGCAATGTACATCGTAGTAAAACGATATTGGTGCAATATTGATTTCCAACATGCATACCCTAATAGCATTGTACGGTTGTCACAAGGTTATAACAAGCTTGTCAAGCATGTGACAATATTGTGAGAATTTTGTCAAAACCTTATGTACTATCTGGGTACAATCTAAAAGGAAAATAAAAAAAATTTTATTAAATAATTATTTATATAATTATTGAGAATTACAAACAATATTTTCAACTCGTTTTTTTACTCATTAAATTTTTATTGTTTGGAATACTTATTTAATATTTTACATTAGTAACATTAACATTTCAACATATTATATACACATATACAGCCAATATTGCACCACTATTGTATTTCATTATCGTCTGATAATTGATATAGATAATTGATATTGTAGCAATATTGGAATTACGTAGTAAACCAATATTGCACTACAATATTGAGACGACATAGCACCAATATTGCATTCTAATTGTCAGCATTCTATTACCGGTGCGTGCGCTGTAGGTGGGTCGACACTCACTTACTGCAATCGCTTCCTGCCATCTGTCGGGTTAACATCACATCTAGGGGATATTTTTAACAAGTAAAGCGTTGTTCAGAACGGAGAATGCAACCACGGTCAATTTCGAATTTTTAAAGCCGTGTTTTTTCAAAATTTGTGAACCGGCCGCAAATTTTTTTTAATGTGTCAAGAACGATGTTCTCTTTCATAATTTATTTCAAAAATCATGAAAATCCGAATTCGGGTTTTATGACCATCTCTTGCTTAATTAAATGATTTTAATACTTATTATATTTTGATAAAAAATTGTTTCGCAAAACGATCAGCTTAAGCAAGATGAGAATTGCAGTAACTTATTTTACTGCGTACTATATCCTCAAGATATCATGAACAGTAAGAGTAACCAACGAGGAAATCCTAAAACAAATAAACTGAAACCAAGAAATATTGACTGGGATAAGAAAGAGAAAGTCATTATGCGAGGGTTAAATTATTGACTTTTGCAGCTGATTGTTGAGGGAAATTTAGAGGTCGAAAGAAAAAAGATGCCATAAGACAAGCGCGATACACACGTTCGTAAACAGGCAAGAAATGCGAAGTGTGATTGCGAATACATAAAATGAAGAATAGTGTATTATTCAACGGGTGGATAATGAATGTGATTACACCTGAGAATGCTTTTGCAGCACAAGTATGAAATTCAAAATTTTAATCCAACAGTTTTTGACATATTTTTGAGTGAACAATTTAATAATAAGGATTCGTTATTCAACATGCATTATTACTAACACTATGATTAACGATAATCATTACTTTATATTACAAAAGTTTAAGTGTAATGAACGTATTATTCAATATTACTAGAAAAATATGATTATACAGAAAAAATGATGTTTAATAATAATTATAAAACCAAAATTAATAATCTGACTCTGAAGGCGTTCGTTATGAGATTTATAATTTATTTAGTTTTTAATTAGCACGTCATTGTGTGTTAACTGAATTTGCATTAACGAGTCTCCAACCACCCTATATTTATAAGATAAACAGATCGGCACGTTTTTACTTAAAAGTTTACATTGAACTACTACATATTTTAAAATTCCATGATTGCAACATCCAACGACTAAGGTTATTTTGTTTAAATTTAATGTTGGTACATCTCAAGATATATTTTGAACAATGGTAGCAGGTAAGTTTAAAACAACAGATCTTCGTGTATTGTAATATTAAAGCACACGTGAAAGAAAACATCACACCCACAATACGGATACGGATGTAACGTGTCAGTATGATTCACGATGCTAAATAAATGCAAAATGTTTAGTTTGTCAGACAAGTTCAAAAATAAAATGCAAGGAGAATAATACCTTGTGTAGTATTATTTTTAACTGCATTTTTACGTCTTTCTCGTGGTACAAATTTTATTTTTAGTAAATAAGAGGTTAGTTTAAAAACACATAAAATAAAAATTTTTATTCTGTTGATACAAATTTTTACGATTTATTTATAATACTACTTCAGGTGGGAACTGAAGCTATTACAGCCGATCGATAATATACAAGCAATAATTTTTATTACTTTGAGAGTAAGTTTATTTAAAAAACTAGACTAGTTAATTATACTATTAAAAAATGGTGCTTATAGGAAAAGGGTTTTTTGGTTCAAGTTATCGTATGGATAGTATGTATAATTTTCTGTTGTGAATTTTACTGCTTGAATTTGCATAAAAAATATTTAGGTTCGTCATAAATATATCTTATGCAATTGGGATATATACCACGACGGTAGAAGATTAAGCGTCTACTATTTTGTACCAAAGGCGTATACCTAATGTCTGCATATACATTTAAGCTTCAAGCTACCCTCATTTTGTGGAGAGATTGCTTAATTTAGAATATAAAGACTACAGTTGTGTGTCGTTCCACAATCTTAGATAAGTTAAAAAATTACCCAGTTAGGGAAAAATTGTCGGAGACACTTGTTTGGTTATCTCATTAGGAAGTGATAAATTTAACTCACTTATTTATGTGTTGCTAAAATTTGTTTAACTTATTTAATGTTGAATATTCAATTGCTTATGTATACTTAAACGAAAATGGTCTATTATTTTGTTAGGGTAAATGTATTCATGGGTCCCGCCTTTGCAATTTGACTTAAGAAAGCTAAATTTCTTTATAAATTATAAATTGCATGCTCTTTTGGTATTAAGCCTTATTCGCAACTTCTAAGTTAGTCAAAATTTACAATTTTACCTAACACGTTCAATTAACATGTAAGGCGTTAATTTCTTCGCTTTGTTAAAATTGTAATTTAAATTAAAAGGTGCATAATTGTCGATGTGGAGCTTTATAGCTTTCAGTTTTAAAATTTTATCATCGCATAATTTCAGATTTTTAGTTTATTTATATTATTACGATTAAACCCCATAAATTTGTATGGAATGGAAGCGACAATCATATAAATTAACGATGATTTATTCGCATGTTATTTGGAAATTAGTTCCACTTATAATGCCACATGCACATTATTCATTAGTACACTCAAAATTATAATGTACTACCCAAATATGTTATATCAAATTAAAAAATAATATGTACGATGCTTCAAAATCGTTACATGTTATTGATTATCAATTTAATGCTATTAATTTTTATATAAAATGAACGAATGTTCATCATTAAGATGTTAAAAATAGAAATTGGTTCATTAAAATGCAAAATTAAATATGGTGAATGGAGTGATTTAAAAAAAACTTTAAAAAATTTTATCGACGAAAAGTTTTCGAGTTTTTCGCAATGTTTTTTCATTTCTGCAAAAAAAAAGTTTTAGGCATTCCACGATGATTTCGATTGTAAATTAAATCACCCTCGTATTTACATTTCTGATAATCAATTAAAATCCAATTTTTCACACTTATTTGCCATTACATGATTTATTTAATATGATAATATTTTAAATTGAGTCGTTTAAGCAGTTAACAGTTTTGACATTACATTTACTGTATTTCTATCGTGACATTATACAATTTGGCAATTAACCTTGCCATCAAACTAAATGCTTGATTAGGATATGCTCTGATAGTCAAACAAACAGGAATTCTTAAAATAGCTTGCCATAAAGATTTATATCCAACACCAAAACATGCATAATGCAATTATCAAAGGAGGCTACGCTTTGGATTTGTGAACTAAAGATTAAATTACTTTTTGATATCGTATAAACGATGTCGGTATTTTAGAATAACCAAACTTGCTATTATGATAGACTGCCATTGAAAGACAAGCATAATGGGTCGAATGAAAAATAGAATAATCTGTTTGATAAATTTAATCGGTTACCTGGCGTTTCAAAATTTTCTTCTCTTCTAATCGTCTGTTTCCTGATAGTTATCATTTTCTTTCAGATATTTTCAAATTCCTTTTTTTGTAATCTCAAGAAATACTTGCAGTTATTTAGTTTAGTTTTATTATTTTGCAGTACATAAATTGCAATTTAAAAACTAAGATTGTGAATTGTACTTTTATATGCATGTATCGGAGTATTACAAAGTTTCATTAATCGATTAATGTAGGTACCGTATTTTTATTTGTAGTACGTTTAATAATTTTTTTATTACCACTCCATTCAGATGCATTTTCATATTCTTATCTGAAACGAACACATTTCAAAACTTGAAATTAAACTCGGTTTCATAAATCAACTGTAATTGTAATGTAAAGCAGATTATATCCAAATCCATATGAATACGGAATTAGGCGAAAATTGGTTTAGTGTATAACGTGTTAATTAGTGTTTAAGATAAAAACATGTGGAATTTACACCATATAAACATTTATAATTAAAAACTGGGGAGATCGAAAAAATATAGTGCTAATAAATGTGAAGAAACGAACAAATTTTGTATTTAAATATTGTAACAAACTGATGTCGTAATTAATGGTTTTCATTGTTAAGCCCTTTTAAATAATTAACTATGAGTAAAATTTAAAGTTTTTCATAGTGGGATTATTATTTAGCAATGTGAATATTTATACAGCGAACTTACACGCATATCATCTATCGTGACCAAAACATTTTACGAAATCTATAAAACGTTTTATAATAGAACTTGAAAATGTAAGAAAAATTGTACTTTGCATATACACACGATATTATGCTAAAAATTGAAACAAAAATAATAAGACATTAAAAAATCAATATAAGTAGTGGGTTTATGAAATGGTTTTTTGTTGGAAGGTTTTTTTATAGATACGTGCTTTAATATTAAAGATTGATGAGTTACGATCATTTTGACAGCTAAAAACGACGATCGAACTTGATTCACGGTTGGTATGTGACAAAATTTCTTTATATTATGTCGCAAGGTATTCTTTTCGTTATTTTTAAATACGAAAAGTACCTAGACAGTAAGAATTTAAAATAATTAATTATGTAACTTACACTGCTGTAATAATTGCGGCCGTGCTTCATTAAATATTAACAATTTTATCATAAACATTACTAAAATGTTACGTCTACCCTCCGTGACTTTATTAATGAAATTTTATTTGTTCACGTTCAACCGGAACGAATGTAATTAAAAGTTTTACTGTAAATATTGCTTTATAACATTTTGAATTTAAAATCATTGTAATAGAATATGTACTTTAATTATCAATAAGAATTTCTGTTAATTATTAAATTCCCACTTGATCAAGCATTTTGGTTTCTGTAAGAAAAACTAATAAGAAATAATTTGATTTGATTTTTTAAAAAAGGGTTGTAGATGAATTATTCAAGTTTTCGATATTTTCTATAGTTTTTGTTTTAACTTTTTCAGTATAGTAAATAATAACCACCCTTGCCGCTGCAACGATGCCATCACACAAAAACTCGCAAGAGCCTGGGAATTTAAGAAGTCGACAGAGTCCTTTAGGGACGTAAACGAAATCTGTTACATTTGATTTGATAAATCGAATTATATCAAAATGCTAAACCACTTATTCAAAGAATGACGAACGTAATGATCATGTCATTATTAAAATCACCGCACCAATACAAAATAATGTATTTCAACAAAGTTAGAAAAATATTATGAGGTAGGTGAAACCGTATCCATTTCATTACTTTTTCTTTTGTAAAAGTTTTATGCCTGTCAAGCTATAATATTTTTGCATGACACTTTTGTTTACTCTTTGTGTCTCTAATGTTACAATAAATTTTCTGCAAACAGTTTATAGTATATACATACTGAAATAATGATAAAGACAAATATAATGCCAAATGATAGTAATATTTAACCCACGATACATCAAAAATGTAAGAGACAACTCGGAAACCTTTTTCCCACACCTATCTAAAAAATCTAAATTACTACTATCTGAAACAAGGGTGGGAGTTAAATAACAATTTTATTTGTACCTACTCTTTTAGTAAAATTAAACTGAAATGAAATTACATTTTTTGATAAATACCCGTTTACATTTGAAATTATGAAAACATTTTCCTTATAAAATTTTTTAACTAAGCTTCTTGCTTAAGCTTTCCGATTGTAATTCAAAAACTGGTGAGAATGTACAAATTGCTGAATAAAATTCAAATTTAAAAAGAATTTATTAACCATAAATAATAAATATGAAATTTTATGGTGCAAAATAATTTGAGGGTATCACTTCTGGCTTGTAAAACCAGGACAAAATATTCTTCTTACGTACATCCACACAATCCACTCATTAATTTAAAAAAATAATTTCTTAAAATTCTAGTTTTAACTGAAATGAATATTAAATTATGATTTGATGTTTTTGTATAATTTAAAGTGCGTTACAACATAAAATTGTTAATTTAAATTAATTTGTTGTTGTTTTCGTGTAAAACTAATTCAAGTTTTAAATTATAATCATAAAACAAATTATTAAACTTTAAAGCGAAAATAAATTGTTTTAGGAAACAGTTTGTTTCTAACACATTTTTCCATTCACAACTTTGCTGAAACTTTTATTTATACTGAAATGACAACATCAATATTATAGGTGTAGCTTTAGTAAAATTTTCAAACTTTTTCATTCATGATAAATTTTGAGTTTTTATAACTTTCAACACTTTGTTATGGATGTTAAAATGTAAATTTTTTATCAAAATTATTTAAAAAAAACCACTTGATAAAATGCGTCGACATGCGTTTTCGTGGCAAAACAGAATCCTGAGTGATTTAGTTTTGAGTAGTTTTCAGTGTAGGAGTTATTTACATGCTATTGATCTTTTATAAGTTCCCATAGAAAGAAGCCGTATAAGTCGAGATGAAAATGAACTTCATCTGTAAACCAAATTTACTCTTTATGCCTCCACTTTTTGTATAAAATTTTTCAAGATCAAACTAGAATACTTTTGGAACATAATAAATTTGTCGAGTGCAGAATAAGTACCACAATAATTTATTTCTTGCAAACTAATGATGATTGTCTTTGTATTTTTATCATTTTTTTGCGAATAATTGAAACCTCGTTCATCCGTTAACAACAAAAATGTTCAAGTTTTCAATATCGAAAGAAAATTAAAGTTAATTGGATTTCTATTGCGATTTTCAAAAAGAAATATAATGACTAAATGCCAAGGAAGGATACTTAATTTAAATTTCCAACATCGATAAACGGATAGAAAATTTCTGTGAAAATATAAATTAGGTGTTTTACTACTAAGTTTTTTTTTGCAAAAGCTATCGTTATTATTTGTGATGCGGTAAAAATAAACATTCTCTATGTATTCCGTAATAACGAATATTTGCTAAGATAAAATTGAAAGCTACTCTTTTTATGTTATCTTCAAATATTATGAACTGAGCTTTTTCATAACCAATAAACGTTTACTTTATAAATAAATTTTATTGTAGAAGAATTATTATTGTTGAAAAAAAATATTAACGTATAAATTGTATTATAAACTGTTTAAAAATGTGCACGCATTGTCTTGAAAACAATAAACACAATTGATAATTCATGCTGAGTTTGTTTTACTAACAAAGTACATAATTTATCATATTTTCCCGTCATCCACCATTAAGTCGTATGGAATTTTCCCTATTCTACATCCCAGTTACAAAATGTATTATTATGTGAAGCTCGGAGGAATAGGTACCTGGTTTTTGCAAAGTTTTATTAGATTTCACTCGGTATATATTATCTGGTGCATATATTTTTTTAAACTTGATATGTAGTACTTGAGATTCGCAGGAAGGAAAGAAAAGCTTTAAGAAGGAAAATAAAATTTTATTGAATCGCAATAACATACCCGTGCTAAAAAATATCTTTTACAGTTCTTAGGGCTGAAAGGATCAAATTTTTAGTCTCGTAAAAATTCTAAAAATTTTTGTTATTATTTTCAATTTTACCAAAAGATTCCTGTTCTTTTTATATATGCACACAGCTACGGCAACTCGGTTAATAAAAAGACTTTTAATATAAACTTCAAAGTGTTGAATATTGATTACAACTTTTTAATTTTTCTAAAACATTCAATTTAAAAATATGAAGAAATAGCTTGTAATATGAAAAAATTTCTCATATTTCTTTCACAAGCGTTTTACACTCTCTCCTTGTAAAGAACATCGCATCGTAGCTTGAAGTTAGCCATAAATCTATGCAAAAGTTTTTACCCGACTTTATTCTGAATTCTTATTTTTGAGATTCTATACGCAACTAAGACATTAAATAAACCTTCCCTTTGAAATTTTATTTTTAATACCTTCCCTTTGAATGCTAATTGTTGATAGTTGCCAGTTTGATAAAACATTCTAATGCGGGGAAAGCTCGGAAAATAAACAGCAGCGACAGTTATTAAATTTACTACTAAATTAAAATACTAAAATTTAATTGAATCTATCATACGCTTGAAAGACGCTCAAAACGATCGCTGTTTTGTTAGCAAACATTAAACACTCCCTGTATTATTTATACATAGATGCTGTGCTCTCTTCGAATAATTTATTTTATTCGTAAATAAATAATAACTTATTTTACGAAATATAATTTCAAGCTAAAATTGTTGATGCACAGGTTTGTGTTTAAATAATAAAAAATTCCAAGAAAATCACCAACAAATGTTATTTTGAAATTTTGTTTTACTTTTAGTAAAAAATTGTTGTGTTTGTGTTGATTTACTATCTTGATAAATAAAAGATTCTTTTCAAAAAACCTAATTTTAATTATTTTTTCATTGGCGTATTCAAACACTACAAAATGCTTCTGGCTTACCTACTAATTATAAGCGAAAGTACTTATTGTTGTATCCATAATAATACGAAATTATTACGAGATATATTGTTTGCATTTTGTATTGTGAATGTCCGATAAGTTAAGACTTGGTAAAGCAACAATAGGGAATATTGTATCGCCTATAACATCTTATAACCGAGATATCTCAAATTTATTGGAATGCTTTATAGTGAAATATACATACCAGCATTAAAATTATAAATTGCGATGAAACCACAAAGGGCGTCTGCACGTAACTGCTAATATGGTACGCAAAGTAACTCGAATGCATGTTATTTAAAATTAACGTGAACCTAATAAACCAACATCTTAATAAGCGTGGGGTGAAAAGTTTGCATTGTTTTAGTGTTTACCAAAGTCGCCTACTGTTTGTTTATTAGTCAAAAAAAATTTACTAAAACAAAAAACTTTCCTGCCAATGAAAAGTTTCATTTTGTAATTAAAACAAATATTAAACTTATAGAACTTTTAACTTTTAATTATATTAAAAAATACAAGTTTGTGCAATACTTACATCTCAACAGTATTGATTGCTTTATAAACTCAATTCAATTTCCGGACAAATCCTTTTACACAAAGCTCAGTAGTTACTATTTACTAAAGATCTACAGCTGAACGTGGAATCAGAACCAGGACACCAATTATGTGATAGCGATTAGGAATCAAACCCACGATTCTACACAGTATGAAATAAAATATCTAAAAGTAGACATTCGAATGAATAATTTTATTTTGTCTGAACTTTTCTTCAGTTCCAAACGATTTCCTTTCGTGTAATTTTTTGTACCTCCTAGACATACAAAGAGAGATACATAACAATATGTTATACATCTGCGTCTACATCGACATTGTAAAAAGCAAAAATATTAGTTTTCGTAAAATAAGAGCAATCGAAACTTTTTAATAATGATTTGAAAAACTATGAGAGTAAATAAAAAATTTGTTAAACGTCAAGTACTACATAAATTAAAATTATAAATAATTCCTTTTCATCGGAACTTGCTAACCGCAATACTTTGCATAGTACCAACTGTAATTACTACCTACTAGAAATTCAAGTTTTTGCATTTTCTTAAGAAGTAATAATTAAAACATAAATAATTAACTTTGTACAACATTAAAGTCGAATAAAAAATTAATATTTTAATTCAACATAAATCAGAAAATTGCATTTATTATGTCTTATTTAAATTTTCGTGATGGACATTTCAATTTCCCTGTAAATAATATTGAAAATTTTTATTACTTTACACTTAAGTGATCTGCGAAAATAGATATCTTTTCAAAGACTTTGAAAGGTGAATATTATTGCACAACATAAGGTTTGTTTACATGTTACATAAGGTTAAGGTCGTTTTATTATAATTTATTTGTTATCGCATCAAGTATTATTTAAAAATGATTAATTAAATACAAAAAAAATGCTATATTGAAGCAATTATTGCATAAGTTAAAAGTTTGAATGTGATTATTCAAATTTTTGTGTTTCAACTAAAAATAGTTTATTCGAAATTGTACTCATTTTAATATAAAAAAAATATTTATGTATACATAGTTTAAAATAAATATCGGTGATGAATGTGCAGGAAATTCAAATAAATGCATAATGTTTAAAAAATGTAAATATTAAAAAAAATATTTACATAACTTTTGAAATTTAATGATGGTGTATACGAGAGAGATTCGTTTCGAAAAAATAAAATATACCAAAAAGTAATTTCAAAATAATTTCATAAAAAAATCAGGTAACGTAAGGCAAATTTACTTAATCAGAAAAATATTGAACTGAAATAATATTCTTGATATCGATTTTAATTTTCTAATTGCATTATAATGGCTACTCTATTCATAGTTGAATATTTATGACTTTTGTTTATAATAAAATAAAAGTCGTTACTCCAAAGCTATTATTACTAATAATACATAAAGCACATATCATTTTTTCTTCATAACTTGTAATCGATAATTCTGTGTATAGGTATTTATGTATTGTTCCTACATACTTTCAAAAATGTTGTTAATATCATGAATTAGTATTGTTTGCTTACAAAATAAAAAAACATCACTGAATTAATTTATTTAAACACATTTTTACCGCAGGTACTATTTTATTTCGGGAAATTCGTAAATTATTTTCACTCGAGATTCTGAAATTAAAATAAAAAGTACTACTATAAAAATAATAAAAGATTAAAAAACTTCTTTTCAGAGCGAATCATATTGATGAAAAGCAATCTCCTCCCCAATGAAGATGAGAAATTTACTATCAGTCGATTGCTTTTCTAGGGGTTGTATATCCCGTTAATAATAACAAAAGGAATTCTTGGACATTGCACACTACATACCTACTAAAATATTTGTATTGTACTAAAAGGGCTAACGTTCATTTGGCGGTTTTAATAATCTGATACAAATAATGCAAAAATTAATTCGTGATTACATTTCTAATTTTGAAAAACTGAAATATCCGAAAACTAAAGAAAATCTTATACATACGCATTTCTCTTGACAAAAATAGTAAATCTTTACTTATCGCAAGGTGTTAACAAGTTTTCTGTTGACATTTAATTCTTCCTTCTTAAGGCTCAAACCGCCTTATCTCCAAAAACGTATTAAAGAAGAATCACAACGAAGTTTTTTACTTTATTTGTCTTAATAATTATATTATGTAATAGTCTTAAGAAATCATTTTCTGTACTACTAGGTTTTGGTAATAATCATCTGCTATAAAAATTTTGAATCTAATATTTTTTCTATTTCACGTTTCGGCAAATGTAAAAATGGGCATACTTTATAAATCCTGTCAATGTTTCCCGGAGGGCCGAGTTTGATTAACCACTGCTGCGGTTAAAAATTAATATTAAAATACTATTTAAACTGAATATGTTTCTTTACGTTTCAAATTTTATATTAACAAAAAATTTTTTTGAATATATGAAGGCTTTTAGAGAGGGCTACAATTTTACATTGATTATATGTAGTTATGAAATTTAAATTTTATCGTGGCTTGTAGACTGTATAAATTTATGGTAATTACAATTACCATTATGGAAAATTTTATTATTTTTAAAGTAATACAGAGTAAACATTGAATTTGATATAATTTTGAAAAGATGAAGATTTTGCAAATCGTCGAAGGTTGCCTAACGCACTTATTCAACACTTTTTGAAATTAAGACATAATTAAGCAATTCAAATTGTCCTTCGGGCTATATTAATCCGCTTGTTGGTTTAGAAATTTAACTAGTCACTAAATTAACTAGTCTTTAAACAAATTATCGACTGAATTATTTAATTAGTCTAGCAGTTAATTGATATTATAGCTAGCAATTTAGGCTTCTTCTCTCGACAACATTATTCCAGGCCTGGCATAAATTAAACAACTACTTGGTTAAATAAATACCTTCAAGATAAACAAAAACTCTCAAACTGTTCAACAGGAATTTGATTTTACAAAATATTTGTATCTAAAATATTAAAATTTATTGAAAAAACAAATCCCCTCATATTTTATTGTGCTTGCGACCATAATCGTCCATCAGGATTTTTGCTGCAGGCAGGAATTTTACAGACTAGTTTTTTTCCACTAATAAGCACATACTTTTTCTCTATTGGCTCTAAACATTGCGTAACTTATTAATTTGATGGAGAAAATTACAAAGATCTAAAGAACGAAGAGATGTAAATGTTTGTTTTTCATTTCAACTGAAATATTTATATTTTTATTTTAAAATTTCGAAGCAGTTTTAATATGGAAACTTCAGCTTAATTTAAATGGATTTATGCTGCAATAGCGTAATTAAATAACATATTCTTTTATTGCCCAGCTTTTCTTCTTCTTTTTCTTAATTTAGAACTTTGGTCTATTATTTCCAACTGTGCACAGTGCATAATTTCGTTCGTATATCCCAAGATATAGTGAATTAAAAAAAAGTTATTGTATCACATTAACCGGATATAAATATTATGTAAATGCTATAGTACAAATTATTGACTGAACTAAATTAAAATTTAAAAAAATAATTTCTTCAATTCACTAGGTATAATTGCAGTTAAAACTTTTTTTGTTAGCCTATGCCCTAAAATATACAGTTCTGTAATAAGATTTCTCAAGGATTTAGCATTTTACATTTTTTACATTCCCAATACTGAACGGCCTTAACTCCTTAAACAACGCATCAAACAAAGCAGAAGAAACAAAGGTAAACAATAAATTTGTCCACTTCTGCTTTATTTGAAATTTTATACTTGTGCAAATTTAACATAAATTTAGTCTGGTGATTTTATTAGTTGCAATAAAGCGTCCCGCTGGGACCTTTTTGATCCCCTACATTTCGGAATTTCGTACCTAGCAGCTTGTATGTCAAAGAGCAGATATATCAAACCTTAACACCATAGCCCCTTTGAGAATTTCAAAATCCTAAATCAACCTTGATGAGACAAAGTTGTGGAGGACATGGCAAAAATTCAGCATCATCATTGTGGTGAATATTGACAGGACTACAAAGCAAATTAAATATAATTTCTTGTTTAGACACCAATAATTACATATGATAATTTAATAATTCCGTCAGTACAAATAAAAGTATCTAAAAATCATTATCGTAAAAGGTTTCCTTTGTTTTAATTAAAGATGGGAACAATGCTTGGAAACATTTTTCAATCTTAAAATTATGTTTTTGTTACTCTAGCATCGATTTTTTCTTCATTACCTTTTATTTAAATGTAATTACATATTATATAAAAGCCTTGACTATTTTTTTTGGATATGTAGAGTCATGGTCAATGTCGAAACTTATATTTAAAATAAAAGCAAATTTGTTCCTAATTGTTATGATTTAAATTTATATTTTTAGTTTCTAAATTTAAAATTATAGAGAGTATTTCACAACTATTTTTAGATCGATTTCTATATCAGATCAATTATTTATTTATTTAAAAACTACGAACATAATTCCAGTTAATTGCATTTTACTGCAAAATTTATTTAAAATTTTGATTAAATTATTATTAAAGAGATAAACGGTAGGTATAATCGTACTATTGAATAGAATATATTATTATTATGAAAAGCTTCATCAGTTTTTATGAGTCACACAAGCTTTAAAAGCTCGATGCAGGCAACAGGATATCAAAACACAGGGTTTGCTTGTCTACTTACTTTTTACGACAGCCAACTTTCATCGAAAAGCTCAAAAATTTAAATCTGACATTATACTTCCACATCGAATTTAATCATTTTATCACAATTAATTTAAACCATGCACATGATCACCTGATTTTTCTTTTTTAAATTAGATTTAAAAATTTTGCCATTTTCGAAAGATTCTTCTATTTCAATCAATGTTGGATTATAAAAATGTTAATTATGCCACACGAAATGTTTAATTTTAAGTTACGAAACTGTTTATTTTAATAAGGCGCCGTTAACGCATCCTTATTTATTATTTTCTTTAAGAAAAAGCGTAGCGTATGTTACGGAAAAGTGAACACTGATTTTTATTTTCTTATTCACTTTTTTTCATTACAAGCATTTAATCTTGTCGCGTCCTTATAATTACTATTCAGTTTCGAGTTTTTGAAAACCACACTAAAAGCCATTAGTGGAAAATTGGAGCTTTTTCATAGAAAGCTCTTGTCATTTTAAAAGTCCAAAGTGTTTTTGTGCGGTGTAATAATTTTACATTATACAAACTTTTTTAAAGTTGGAAAAAGTTTTAGAACAAATACTTTTGATAAATGAGGTTTTACTTTTTTTCAAATTCGGCGTTGTCTTTCGTCAGTTTTGGCACTTTAACTAGGTACAAAAGTGATAAACTGATAAACTGTTTCGTGTTCGCTTCGCGCGCGCCTACAGTCGACTGCTTTATGCCTTGACCGAGTACCATGTTTTTGATCTTGCGCGGTTTTCGTCCATTTTGTAAAATAGGGAAATATTAAGATTAATGTGCAGAATACTTAAACAATGTAACGGTGTTAGATTTGAAAATTACACAGCTTTCCTTTTGAATTTTTCTTTCATTAAACTTCAAACGACATCTTTCTTTGGCTTTAATGTACGTTACGACCAAGTCTTTCAAGTTATTATTTTTTTTTATACCTTTTTGTTTTAATCAAATTATTTTAAACAGGAAATTATTTTTCTTGGCTTTTATTTTGAAAACTTTTAAAAGTGTTCATTTATAAATTTTAAAGATGTAAATTTGTCTACGTTAAAACTGCATCCCAGAAGCTCCCAGATTAGAAAACGAAATGTTTATTCGCAAATTTATCTTAACAAAAATGCCATTTCACTTGGGCACAAAGTAAGAAATAAGTACTACACTTACATACCAGTTTCTTCCACCTATTAATTTTCTTAAGCTGTACGCTTACTCGAAATCTTTACAATGTTGAAAAGTGTTGAAAAGTATAACCATATAAAATACAAGAGTGGACCGACACAAAAATAAACTGTCCATTGCATAGCTATTTGAGTAGAAAAATTTCGAACCTTCAAATTGAGCAGAAATCGTTACAAATTAATTATTGTACTCAAATATTTTTTAGTCGGTTTATGATGCTTATAACGACGCGAGAAACGCTTTTTGCGACTCCCATTGTAACTATTAAATTGAACGAACCTAATCTAACATTTTTGTAACAAATAAACGAATCGTGAAATTGGTTTCATAAAAATCGTCGATTTTCACGAAAAGTTAAGACATTATCCGAAATCTGCATTTCTATCTTTACATTCAAGATACTTAAATCTACAATATTCCAAACGGGGGATTTGCGTTTTATACAAAAAGCAAAAAATGTGCAATTAAAAATATGAATTTAAAATTTAAGCGTCATTTTTCATTCCGAAAAAGTCGTCGTGTAATAAAATTAATTGAATTTCCTAGGGCACTTGAAAAAACTTGCAATAATTGGAATATAACAAAACACTTGGCTTTATCACAATCTAATTGAATTTGACTCGTTATTTTTATAGTGAATTATTTTGCTAAATTGATTTTTTAAAATAACTTGACTAATATGATTGCTTAAGTATCCGACGTCAAAACACATTATAAGGTAACAAAATTATTTTATATTTTTTAACTTGTTTTTTTTATGCTTTTAATAATAATTAATTGGAAAAACCAACCAATTTCACATTTTCACATTTTCTACCTACTCTAGGTTTTTAAATTTAATGTATACAAATGTACGTTGTATATTAGGAAAAGTACATGGCGAATTATAATATCTTTGCAACTTTTTTCTTCAGATTTGTTAAATATTTTGTTTGAAAATATCAAATTCAAAATTCTAATTAAATTTTTTTTATTAATAAACCATTCTCTTCATTATCTCACACACTCATTTGAATACAAATCTCGAACATCAATATTTACATAATGTATTATCTATCAATCTCGCAAATCCCGAAGCTTTTGGAATTCATTATAATAATTATTAATAATAAAAAAGTACTATTGAATATTAAATTTCGTTACATACATTCGATAAATATTTATTTTGATTTCCACTATTCAAACACACACATATTTTCTTATTTTAAAAGTTGAAGCCCAAACAAAAAATGCACAAAGTCATTATTAGTGATGGTTTCAAAATTAAAACTTCAATTTTGATTTTCACCCTTGATGCCGACGGTTTTTTCATTTACTCTTCAAAAAGGTTACGATATGAAATAATTTACCATTCTTTCCTGACTACCGCAATTCGACTTTGGAGAAATACAAATTCGCAATGATTAAAGAGAAAGATTTAATATTTTGTACAAAATCTGTTATTGTCCGCAAGCTTAGTTACTTTACGGTTTATGTTGGAATTAAATATTTTTAATAAGTTTCGTCGAGTATCAAGTTTTATTTTAATATTTCCAAAACGCTTGGTTGCTACTCTACCTTTTTGCTTAACATTGACCAAGTAAATATAAATTTCGTTAATCGGCAAGGTAAAGTTAACTTTAAAAGTTTGCAATGTTTATTAAACTTACATTTATTTATAGTCTTATTTCATTTAATTTCGTTTTACATTTTCACGATTTTTTCTTGGAAATTTAACGTGTATTTGAAATAAAAAGAATGATTTTATAAGTATTTTTTTAGTTTTGATATCATAAAAAATATGCTATGAAGTAATAATAATTAAATTGCCTTTATATAAAATTTGAATTTAATATTGAAAAAATTGAAAGCAATCAATAAATCGGCTATTTTTATTACTTTTAGATTTAAATTGTACGGTTCGTCGACATTTCAAAATACAACAAAGTACAAAAGGTAAAAACAGGGTATTCGTTTAATAATTCAAAAAAAAAGTTCAGAAAATAATTTTTGAGAAATCAAATATATTGACTCATAAATTTAGTGAAGTTTGTTAATATAATAGTGGCGTTTAGTGTCATTAGCGTCAGTTTATTTTAATTTTGTAATTTATGTGTTTATAATTAAGCAAAATTGTTTATCATTCAAAAAATTGTTTTTAAAATAAACGAAACCTTTAATTTACATTTTGCCTACTTCATCAATTACATATCTGCTTCCAGTAGTTAAATAACAATTATCTTGATTAAATTTTGATGCAATTAACTTTTACTTTTTAAGTCTGGCAATTGTGTTTCTAATTTTATTTGAAATTTATTACTTTTCAAAAACCAATCCTTCGTTGTCAAATGAACGACTGCAGTCGACAAGGTTAATCTTTTAATATCTCTTCCGTAAATGAGCACATTAAGATTTTATTTCGTTTAACTTGATCATTTATTATAAATATAACCGAAAAGTTACAATTTACTTATGTATGTAGTATATGTATTAATCCAGCTTACCGCAGGAGGAAAACTACTATTTGATCCTCTAATGAAAAAGCTTAAGCATAGCAATTATTTAGTATTACTTATGGACCATTTCCTAACTATAATAAATTGCATATTTAAATTCTTTCTGAAGAAAAGATTAGTTGCCGGAAGGGCCAAGAACCTTTCTTTCACAAATTTATTTTTGTGAAAAGCCTCGGTGTTAAAACTAACTGTTATTCCAGCGGTAGCCAGAGTCTTAGGTTCTGGGGATTCTCCAAAATAAAACCCAGTCGAACAATCAATTAAAGTTTTAATAACAAAATCAACAGTTGATCGTTGAGATCAAATAATTTACAACACCAACCCTTGCAAATTGGCAGGATTGGGAAAACGACAGTATCACGCAGTGCGTACTTAGTACTATCGATCCGATTCTTTCGGATCCTCAAAACAACTGAAGCGGAGGCAATGCAGTTAACAAAGGTGATTAAAAATGACTTACCCGTTTGCACAAACGTAAGTTTACAGTAGTTGACTTCGACAGGTTGGACCCTTGAAAACTGCTTACTAATCCTTATGGATCTGAACCCCGCACAAATTGATGCACTACACACTACGCAAGACACTTGAAGAGCACTTCCAATCGAGATGGTACCAGCTGCCAGACGATCTCCTCCAGACGAAGGTGCACTTGAATGTTCTTCCTTGGAACCTCGGTGAAAACAAAGGAAAGATCGAGTGTACTGATGGCAAACACCCATCAATAGCCGTCGTGGTAAAATCCAAATAAAATTTACTACCGCGATCGTAACAGGAAAACTTGGTGTAAATAATTTACTATTACTGTGACGTAGATCGTAAACATTGCTGCGCAAACACGAACAGGGTTTCGCAGCGATTTGCGCACGACGAGACAATCAGCTGTCAAATATGGCGCGTTAAACCAGATCAAAATTTTCACCATAGAATTCGTTTCCACTTTCCATATGGAAATGATCCGCCCACGCGATCGGAAACCAAAATGCGTCCAACGATTATTTACCCACTACCGTAGGTTGTGACACTCTCATCTAGCGACTGTTAAAAAATTGTCTTCACAATTTTTCAAAACACGTCTTTCCTACTTGAAGACCCGCGCTAGACTTTTTACTTGGACTCGCCCGACGTTCTTATCTCTACTACGCCTGCGCTCGGGCTCCAGCGCACCGCATGTGGTGGTAATATCAAAAAATTTTTCAAGGTTCGACGATAAAAATCCTAAATATTCAATTTAAACTCAAATAATTTTGTAAAATTATTGAATGCAAAATTATTAAAATAATTTTAAATTTAGGAATAAGAATTTTGTCGAAAGCGTTAGATTTTCGTAACACTACCCTCCCCTCACAGGTTTAACTGCGGTGCACAGGCCGCGTAGCAACGAGCTAAGTCAAGGAACTAATCTAAATGGTTACTATGGATACTTAGTGGTGGAGCTTCGTGGAATCAAGACTGCAGTTAAAACCAAAATAATTCTACCTTAAAAAAATATAAGGAGCGTACTAGAAAAATAAAAATCTCAATCGAGATAATGTACAAAAATTTTGAAAAAATAAAAATCTGTGAGTATTCTAAACTAAGTAATGAAGCATTACTCTTTTATCCGCATAAGCGAGAATCTCAAAAAAATTGCTGAGCGCGTAGCGCTTCGAATAGCAAAAATATTTACAAACCGCGCAACTAAATGTGCAGCGGTGAATCAAAACTAGGTACAGCACCACATTGGACCTGTACCAAAAATTTACAAAATAAATCAACTCCGTGGTTAATAAACCAACATAAAGGAGGATTTTTAAATTTGTGATGGATCACATAGGACCCATCACCGCGGCTCGAAAGCAAATCCTAAATTTGCCCAGCAGCAAAACACGTCTCGGACCAAGGCAATCAGCGTCCTTGGGACATGGAGACTAAAAATCATTCGAGTCTAGCAGAATGATTCATAACAAAATCCGATCAAAATATGATCAGTATAACCCACTACAGTCTTAATTATCACAAAGTCCAAAGTAAAAGTTGGTGCAACTAGGGACCCAAGATGTTATCATCCCCAGTTGAGAATAAATGAAAACCCAGGAAGAAAAATAAAAACCCCTTATACCACCCACGGAGAATTTAAAATTAAGGAACCCAATGTGAAAAAAATGTGAAAGGAATGTTGGTAGGAAAAAGGTTGTAGGACAATGGATTAAATTGGATATGGGTAGGATACCTTATGCAATGGCCACCAGTCCAGCAAAAATAATGATGAGTCAATGGCCCAATCCTCGCGTATGGATGGAAATAACGCGCCGTGGAATGCTAGCCAATACAACTCACCACCATTCCGCCAAAGCGATGGGCACTGAACTCGATTTGAGGATGGGAAGAAAGGTGACCCCGGGCATGACCATCTGTCATGGAGAACCTAACAGACTCCCGCAATCCGTCCTCAAAATTGCGTTCACGGCCAGGGCTAGTGACGTTAAACATCTGTCTCGGAGACTGTACGGCGAACGACCCCCACTACCCCAGCAAGGGTAGCACGCTGGTGATTTACAACCCGCTCGAACCAACCAACCCTACCGCAGACCGGTATTTACGGAGCCTAACCTAAGCAGGGACACCAGGTCTAGTTGGCCTCGCTAAGATGCAACCCCAAAACGCACTATGAATGAAAGAAATAAAATCAAAAAATCCCAAGTGCGGCAGCGAGTCCGCCCGCCCCCACAATCCCCAAGACAGGAAGCAAAAAACGAGTCGGGGACTTATATGACTCCACGGAAATATACGTTCCAACATAAAACGAACCCACAGATGTACTACATATTTGTCCAAGATGTTGTTGGATCAAAAATCTAAGATGGAATTTGATTATTGAGGATGTTTGATCTGAGATGTAAATAGATCAAAAAGTGACAACATAACCCATCCAACCGCCCTAGTTATGTATGCAATACTCATCCACTCCGTCGTATGTCAGCGTCGTCTTTAGGATGCAACTTCAGATCTTTGACGTGATATACGCCGACGTCCTTGCCTTTCTCATTGGTCAAGCGGTATGTTAATGGACCGGTCACCTCACGAACCTTGCACTTAATGTACTTTGGTGCTAGCTTGCTATTGAAATGTTTGGCTGCGCAGGACAAACTAAAATTTCTGCGCCACACTGTATCGCCCACTTTAAATTTAATGGAGCGTTTTCGCAAATTATAATGTGACGCACCCTTCCTATACGCATCTTCCAAACGCTTACTAACATCCTTAAAAAGTTCGTTCAACCGGTTCATTTCACCCGCGACCTTCTCGCGACTATCAAGAGCTAAGTCCTCCTCCCCTAAATCTGAAACACGACCGTAATAGTCTCCCCTCGCGGGTACAGTACGCCCAAGATTCAGGAAGGATGGAGTAAAACCCGTCACGTCATGAGTGGCCGAACGAATTGCGTGCGCTATCTTGTGGATTTGATCATCCCATGTTCTATGGTCATCCAGGACATATGACCGCATGGCGGTCCCTAAGACACGGTTCACACGCTCAACAAAATTTACCTGCGGATGGTAGGCCGCGTTATACCACAGGTGCTGAACATTGTAGCTGGTCATGAGTCCTCGAAATTCCTTGCTGGCAAATTGTGGACCATTATCCACCATACAAATTTGGGGAACCCCAAAATAAGAAAACTTGGTTTTCTAAAACTCACAAATTTTCTTAGAGGGAGCCTTTCGCATAGGCTGAACCAGCACAAATTTCGAGAACCAGTCACAGACTACAAGCAGCATGGTATTACCCTGTTTGGAGCGTGGAAACGGACCCATCAAGTCAACTGAGAGGCATTGAAAAGGAAACCGTACCTTCTTCGCTTTTCCCATTAGACCGTATCGCCCCCCCTGGCAAGCTTTCGATGATAAGCAAACTGCGCACCGACGCACGTATCTAGCGATATCTGACCGCATTTTTGGCCAGTAATACAGTTCGCAGGCCTTGTTGTAGGTTTTTAAAATTCCCAGATGCGCGGACGTGGGATCATCATGGCATCGATTGAGAACGTCATTACGACGTGATTTTGGAATTACTTGCTTCCATTCGACGAGGTTGGAAGTGATACCATGATGATTTGTAACAAGCTTGTACAACAAGCCTGCCTCTACGCGCCAATCAGGAAACTTGTTCGGCGAACTTTGTACCTTGGCCAGTGTACGCCGGTACCAAGTATCGAAATCGCCTTCGACTAGTTCGAGGACGACACCTCCAAAGGAGCACGGGATAACGCGTCAGGCACGACATGAAGGTTACCCTTCCGGTGTTGAATTTTAAAGAGTGCTGGGCAAGCCGAACACTCCAACGAGCCAGTCGGCCCGTGGGATCTTTCATGCCCATTAACCAAAGTAACGAATAATGGTCCGTTATGACCGTAAACTCGGTCCCCTCAACATAAGGCCTAAAACGCTCGATGCCAAAAATTACGGCTAAACACTCCTCTCAGTGACTGAATAGTTCCTCTCTGCTTTATTCATTGTCCTGGATGCATAGGCTATTACGTGCTCGCTATCACCCTCGCCTTGCGTCAAGACACAACCTAACCCATAGTTTGATGCATCACACTGTATGTAGAATTTTTCGTCAAAGTTGGGACAAGCTAAAATTGGTGCTGACACCAAAAGTTCCTTCAAACGAGTAAACGACGACTCGGCCTCCGGAGTCCAAGCGATGGACTGGCGTTTGACTCTACCTTTATCAACTCCGTAATTGGAGCCGAAAGGGTGGAAAAAACAGGTATAAAACGTCGGTACCAACTAA
Source organism: Lycocerus yunnanus (assembly GCA_036346125.1). Taxonomy (NCBI): domain Eukaryota; kingdom Metazoa; phylum Arthropoda; class Insecta; order Coleoptera; family Cantharidae; genus Lycocerus; species Lycocerus yunnanus. The sequence continues at coordinate 4,049,027 of JARFIX010000017.1, forward strand.
CCATACCGATAAAACGCCTCACCGCCGTTACCGTATTGGGTTTTTCAAATTTCGTAATCGCCTCAACTTTGACAGGGTCTGTGTGCAATCCCGATTTATCGACAACATGTCCCAAAAACGTCAAACTGGGACAGCAAAATTTACATTTTCGAAATTGACTGTTAGGTTGGCATCCTGTAAACGCAAAAAACTTGTTCGAGTAGTCGAATATGGTCGTCAAACGTGCCACTAATCACCACTATGTCGTCAACGTATATGAATATGTTTTCACCCAATAGGGGGCCAAAAAGGCGATCCAAAAGACGAACGAGCGTAGATGGGGCGTTTGATATCCCAAAAGGCATGACTTTATACTCGAACAACCCACGGCCAGGGACCGTAAAGGCCGTCTTTTCGCAAGACGAGTCCGAAAGAAGTATTTGCCAAAAGGCCTTCTTGATCTATAGTGCTGATGTAGCGAGCATTTCGTAGCCGAGTTAGGATGTCCTCAAGACGAGGTAGGGGGTACGCATCCTTCTTGGTCACAGAATTGAGTTTCCGACCATCAAAACAAAGGCGATGCGTCCCGTCCCCCTTCTTGACTAATAACATGGGGGATGACCAAGGAGAGTTCGACTCGCGCACCAAATCCATCTCCAACATTTTATCAAGCTCTGCGTGAGCTATTTTAAGCATTGCTGGAGACAGCGGATAGTAACGTTGTTTAATGGGGCGGCGTCGCCCGTATCAATGTGATGCGTTACTTTATTCGTGCGAGTCAAACCTTTGATAGCCAAAATCTTAAATTTATCCTTAATAGCGGAAAGCGCAACTTGTTGTTCTATACTGAGGTCACTGACCTCCCTAACGGCGTCCAAGGAATTAACTTCCTTAATAAAAAATTGGTCGCCGCTAAAATCAGCCCGAATTCCAAAAGCTTACAGAAATCTACCCCTAATGTTAGGCATGTATGGATGCTGCGGCAAACTAAAACATTTAAAGATCGGTCGACCCCGCTAATCGTGATAGGCAATACCGCACTTCCGATTATATCTTGGGACGTACCGTCTGCAGACCGCAAGGATAAACTAGTACCCCTCACATACTGAAGATCTAACTGATTAATGAGGTAGTGTCCTTCTGTACCCAGTATGGATACATTAGCTCCGGAATCTAATAAGGCTGTAAGTTGCACCCCCTTGATGTTCAATTTGACATATGGACGTTCGTCCGACTTGGGATGAGTAAAGAGGATAGAAGTAGTGGTGGCTGATCCGCAAAATGCGTTAATTTTACCCAACCAATCCTTCCACCCCAATGCATCGGCTTTAATGGCTTTTAGTAGCGACGAGCCGGAGCGCCGCCACGCCGGGGCACGTTTTTTGAATGATTCTTGGGACATTCTGGTGTTTTGACACCCTTCTTACCGCATAAGAAGCAAAAAATGCGCATGGGTTTAAGGCAAAACTGAAAATCGTGATCAGTCGAGTCACAATTCCAACATAAGAACGCTTTCGGTTGGAAGAAAACTCGAGTTTCTTAGGTTGACTAACAGGTGGTTTAACTGGAGGAGGTCGCTTACTGGTGGTACGACTGCGGAAGCAGAACTAGGCATAGCCGCTGAAGCAACGCTGGCTGCGGCACCGAGCGCAGTCCATTCAACGATACGTTCCGCCGATTGCGCTTCAGCGATAAATCTTTCTTTGTTGTCGAATTTCCCACACCCCATAACGAGTGAAACATTCGGTAGCATATTTTTTCGAATCACCCTGAGTTGTTCGGCCTCAGGGGACGAGGATCACTACGCGAGAAACGTGCTAACATGTCTTCTATGTAGCTACAAACTGACTCCCCGGAAGACTGCCTATGAGCGCGCACCTGATCTAAATACTCGCTATTAAAATCGAGTGGTAAAACCGAAGCTTTAGAGCTTCAATCAGTTGCCGCCAACTAGTAATTTGTGGTCCTAACCCACGATACCAAGTTAAAGCCTCCCACGGAAAAATTCTATAGCTCGCCGAAACATTTGATCCTCCGAAACCCCTCGAGATAAGGCTAACTCGTTTGTACGCTCGACAAAATCAAAACAGAATTAAAATCCTTTTGCCTTCAAATGTTATATTCCACTTCGTTATGGGAATATAGTCACGATTGCGATCGTTACTGACGATCAGAGATGATAATAAAGTCGAAAGATCGGGAGATCTATCAGCTGTTGGGAAAACCGATGACTTCCTGAGGGAGTCCCAATTTCGTCGAACTCGTCAGCCGCTTCCAGCGGTTGATTCGCAGCAGCTTCGCCCGCTTCCTCAGCCGAGCTAATCAGCTTTTCGACTCGATCGCTAAGAGAAATTATTTGGGACATCAAAGTGTCCTTACCCCCTAAAAATCCTGCGCCTAGAACAGCGTTAACCCGATTACTGTAGTGTGAAAGTCGGTGGAGACCACCGCAGAAACTTTGGATCATAAGTATGTTCCAACTGTTCTACCTGACTTCCTAACTCTAAAATTGCTTTCCTGCACAAATCAAGTTCGCAGGTACATTTACGGGGTGTATTTATACACTCGCAGCTTCGAATCGTACCGCTCGCGACGCATCAGGTTTCGTAATAATTTCTTTCGAGAAGAAAGGTGAGCAGGCTCACGCGATAAATCAACGTCCTCATCAGGAGGTCAACGTCGATCTCCTCTTAACAACGCATCGACATAGTCCCCATATTCAAAAGAATTTTAAAAATTAAAATGTAAAAAATCGACTTATAAAAATAAAATTTAAGTGTAAAATTTTTAAAGCCGGCCCTGTTTAAATCAACCTGCTAAAATGTAAATAAACAAACGCAGGTGTCCCAAAAATAAAATTTAACTTTTATTGCGATAAAGATAAACGTTGTAAATGTAAACAAACTATACCGCAATCAAATAAACAGCTGCAGTAAAGTTGATAACGATTAAACCCCGATTTAATTCAACGAAAATATTTCGTCTTAAATAAAAATAAATTTTGCAATTTATTCTTACGTTATGGTGATTTGATTTAAAAGCCGTCACAGTAATACACCAAGTGATTGTTACGAATGTAATATTAAACTGCAGTGCAAAAACTAATACACTGTAAAATATAAATCGAACAATTTGAAACACCCGTATTTGAGTGGTCACTTGTTCACTCGATCTTTTTAAAATTGTTGTTTTTGACAAAAAAATGCACACCTTCGTCGCAGAAAACAAGCAACTAATAACCCCGGAACCAATTGCAAGGGTTAGTAAACAAAACACATCCAAAACAAAATTTTGGATTTCCTTTATGTTGTTCAACGCTACTGGTATTTTTTTCTAGAGATATTACCCTATCAAATCGGCCCACACGTATAAGGGCGCCAGTGAAGAAAAGATTAGTTGCCGGAAGGGCCAAGAACCTTTCTTTCACAAATTTATTTTTGTGAAAAGCCTCGGTGTTAAAACTAACTGTTATTCCAGCGGTAGCCAGAGTCTTAGGTTCTGGGGATTCTCCAAAATAAAACCCAGTCGAACAATCAATTAAAGTTTTAATAACAAAAATCAACAGTTGATCGTTGAGATCAAAAAAATTACAGCACCAACCCTTGCAAATTGGCAGGATTGGAAATCGACAGTATCACGCAGTGCGTACTTAGTACTATCGATCCGATTCTTTCGGATCCTCAAAACAACTGAAGCGGAGGCAATGCAGTTAACAAAGGTGATTAAAAATGACTTACCCGTTTGCACAAACGTAAGTTTACAGTAGTTGACTTCGACAGGTTGGACCCTTGAAAACTGCTTACTAATCCTTATGGATCTGAACCCCGCACAAATTGATGCACTACACACTACGCAAGACACTTGAAGAGCACTTCCAATCGAGATGGTACCAGCTGCCAGACGATCTCCTCCAGACGAAGGTGCACTTGAATGTTCTTCCTTGGAACCTCGGTGAAAACAAAGGAAAGATCGAGTGTACTGATGGCAAACACCCATCAATAGCCGTCGTGGTAAAATCCAAATAAAATTTACTACCGCGATCGTAACAGGAAAACTTGGTGTAAATAATTTACTATTACTGTGACGTAGATCGTAAACATGTGCTGCGCAAACACGAACAGGGTTTCGCAGCGATTTGCGCACGACGAGACAATCAGCTGTCAAATATGGCGCGTTAAACCAGATCAAAATTTTCACCATAGAATTCGTTTCCACTTTCCATATGGAAATGATCCGCCCACGCGATCGGAAACCAAAATGCGTCCAACGATTATTTACCCACTACCGTAGGTTGTGACACTCTCATCTAGCGACTGTTAAAAAATTGTCTTCACAATTTTTCAAAACACGTCTTTCCTACTTGAAGACCCGCGCTAGACTTTTACTTGGACTCGCCCGACGTTCTTATCTCTCTACTACGCCTGCGCTCGGGCTCCAGCGCACCGCATGTGGTGGTAATATCAAAATTTCTCAAGGTTCGACGATAAAAATCCTAAATATTCAATTTAAACTCAAATAATTTTGTAAAATTATTGAATGCAAAATTATTAAAAATAATTTTAAATTTAGGAATAAGAATTTTGTCGAAAGCGTTAGATTTTCGTAACATTTCTTAAATTTTGTTGTTATTAATACAATAAATCCTTTCGTTCGTACAATTTTGTTTAAAACACAAAATTGCGGTTGTAAAATTTTTAATGAAGAAGACATTGCTAATGTTAATAAAATTTTACGTCCTTTATAATAAAAAAAACTTTTAATATAAAATTATTACAACAAATTTTTTAATAAGAAATGTGGGCATACACCTATTTAAAACTTTTAATAGCAAAAATATGATTTTAACTTTTTAGTATCCGGTTGACATTTTTGTAAAACGTATTATAGAATTTGAATAAAATTTAAATAAACTTTTCTTGTTTCCTGCATTTATAAACGATTACATTAAATATCAAAAGCCTTTACATAATATTTAGGTAGCCGGATGATAATAAAAAAAATTTCAACAGTGTAATAAGTAAAGTATCACTTTACTTCCTCGCAGTAGTGACACGAGCAAGAATATTTGCTTGCTTAAATTTAGTTTGCGTGAATAGTCAAAGTGTACTCTAGAAATACCAAATTAATAGAAGAAAACCAGTTAGAGATAGTGTAAAATTACAGAGATACTAATTTCTTTGACATTAATTTGTATTATTTACGATTCATGATTGCTTTGGGATCTTCATCGTCAAGCTCAAAACCGATATAATTAAAAACACCTTATACCAAGGCTACTAAAAGAATCGTAACCACCCTTTAATTTTATTCCCTAGTAAGTCATATTGGCTTTAGTCGAATTGATCGGCGACCCACAGCAGAGCGTTTGGCATTTTAAAATAGTCAAATTATTTTTTGAACGGATTTGTAAGCTAACTTTAAATTGATTTAATTTTTGGTTACCCTAAAAATTCAAGTCCGAAGGAGTTTTAAAATAATCAACCGAAAAAGGTTGCAAATGATGATTGATTTGGGATTCTTTAATTTTAATGATCTAATTTTTGAATGCCCTTTAGTATAATATATTAGAATTAACAGTTACGACTGCCGTACAAATATAATTAAATTTATGTCTTATTATCATAGTTCGGTATGAAAATTTAATGAAACGAATGAAAGCAATCGATCTCGCAATTAATAAACTATTTATGAAGATTTATCAATGTTTGCAGTAAGCTAAATACAAAATGCAATTATAAATTTTATTTTGAATTTGACAAATTCGTCAAAATGTGACAATGAACAAACAAATATCGTTTAACAACAAACGAATCAAAATTTACCCAAGTGCTAATTTCCGCTCATATCTGAAACAATAATTGAATTTGTTTTCGTTTTCCGTTTTTTTGCACCACGAAAAATTTTAGTTAAATTGAAAATAGTGTATATTTTTAGAAAAATAAACCTTTTAAACAAAAATAACTTTCAGTTTTGTTAATACGTTTTTTATAAATAGAAAATATTGTAACTTAATTCATTGTCAATCAACCAACTATAAATAATAGTGAATAATTCAACTGAGAACGTTTGTTAATTTGAAAGTCACACAAGAACGATTTACATTGATATTATGTCGATAATTCGTTTTCCAAAATATTTTAAACTTGAAATTAAATAATTTAATTTAAAAATGTAGGAAAAAGTATTCAATAAAATGTCGATTAAACAAGATCGACACTCGTGATTGATTATTATTGATGATTTTTCTTCTCCTATAGTAAGAGAAACGTGTTTTTGAATGAATGGTTGATTCTCAATTTAAATTTTAATTAAAACTGGATTAGATTGTTATGTCACTCGGTTATTTTTTGAATTACTTACTTAATATTTTGAAAGAATAAGTAAAATAAACTTTAAATCGTTAAGCAGACACATATTGCTAATTTTAAAACTTTACTTAAGTTAACTTTCATCATCAATTCGTATAAACTATCACATGTTAACCTTCAATTTAAACTAAAATAGATTTTTTTCTATTAGCGCAATTTACTGCAGCGTAACTTAAAAATTTTAAATTTGAAAGTCACCATATCAATCATAGAATCGTCTAACAGCTTATTTTGTTCGCGGTATCATCGGCACCGCGATCTGTTTAATCGATGTTGAGCAAAGTTTATAGTTTACCTTATAATTTTTTTCCTTTTTCAACTAAATTCCAAGTATATTTTAAAGATTCATAATGTAAAATATAAACCATACGCATCTTGATTTTTATTAAGCAAAAATTCAAGATAAATGATGACATAATTTAAGAGCTTTGAGGGTTGAAATATTACACCATTTCAGTCAAATACCACATATATATATATATATATTTTAGAGCAATCAATCATTTTATTCAACACACTTTTATTTTGTGTATATGTCTGTATGAAAGTACCTATACACATAATGTATCTCCCTACTGCACAAACTTTTGGAAATATTTTTTATTGTACACGAATGCAGTAATATAACGTGAACAGGGGATATATTTTTCAAAGATTGAAGCTTTTCGTGAAAGATTGCCGGCATTTAATAGCAAAAGATATTGCAATATTGCAAAACATGTATAGTGGTATGCATTGTATAAAATTCTGTTTAGGATAAGCTTCATTTACTATTATAACGATGATTATTGATTATTGGGGTTGTAGTTCATATTTTAAGGGAAAGCATCGACGTTATCTATAGCAATTCGTTTGATTTGATTCTAAACGATAAGCTGAATAGCCTACGTATTTAATCAATCTCTTTTTGCAATCTAGGGAAAAGCTGCGAATTTATCCTTTAAATATGTTCATATTAATATTTTATGTGGTAAGTGGTTGTAACATTTTGCAAGATTTGAGGTTTGTTGATTTTGTTGATAAGTAAAGATACGTCAGAAAATTTAATTTTCGGCTTTAATACATTTTATAATTTACGTTATTGTGAAAACAATTATTTAATTAAGCCGTTGATTTAATCTAATAAAATTTTAATAATTTACTTTAGGTTAAGGGTTAATTCATTTACATTACAATTCAGCTTCTACAGAGCACACGGATTGAAAATTATCGAAATGAGGATCTATCGTTTTACCATAATTAAACTCCAGGTTCTTTGGATCCTTTCCTTTTCGTCAAACGAGCTTGAAATGCATGGTGAGGTACGTAATAATACAGCGCATGCTTTTATATGTAGTATTTCACTTCCCCAGATAATAAAACCGTTTGGATATTGGAAAGGTATACAGTGTCCATGTGGGGTGTTCCCGATACCCAGTCTGCGAAAGTGAAACTTCCTGCCAAAGTGCAACTCTTTTATATCAGCTTACTTATTAAGATGTACAGGTATGGGGAAGTCGCACAAAATTTCATGGCTGCCATTTTATACAAAAATTTTTAGACATTTGAGAGACCTGCCAAGCACTGGATAGATGTAGATGTTTCGTGCAATGCATCTGTAGAGAACCGTGAAACCTTGCACTCTGAGAGTCTAGAAGTGCAAAGGAGAATGTGACAGATAATAAATTAATGGTAAACCAAGCACACGGTTATTTAATCTAAAAACGGTTGGATATAAAGTTTTAGCTTCGCCCGAGCTCGAACCGGATATCTCAGCTGAGACCCCACGCCAATGATTGATGATTAAGCACCAAGTTATAACCTTACAAAAATATAATAACATAAACGGAAAACCTCATGATGCTTTTCGAAAAAAGAAAAGTAATGCTCAGTTTGTTTATATTGAAAAATATTTCTTCTAGTGCCAGTGATACGGAATTGATATTTCAGAAAAAACCGGTAAGTTTCAAAATTAAATTTGGTTTACGTTTAGTGCAGTTAATAATATGAAAGCAAGAGAAACTAGACAAAAAGCTTTAGCTATAAGCTACTGGAGAGACTTCTACAGAACAGAATCTGGCATCAAAAACAGGCTTCAGATAAAACAAGTGAGACGGTCATTGGCCTGGGTGTTAGCGCAAAGACTGCTAATGCAAGGCGCCCCGGTTCAAATCCGGGTAAAGCTCACTTTGCAATGACGTCTCCGTGCTTCGGAAGGCACGTAAAGACGGTGGTCCTTCTATGTTAATGAATTGCCAAGATTAACAATAAAAAATAGGGTAACAGGCACATCTGAGGCAAGCCTAGCAAGCTACTTCAAATGTAAAGCAAGTAGTGCTCAAGGTACTGACAGTGGCTTCGGAATATCGCCGATGCTACTGTTAAGTAAAACAGATCAACAGATCTGGGCATACAGAGTTATCCCTAGCCAAAAAGTAGAAGAAGAAGATAAAACAAAAACCGCATTGACCAGGTTCTTTAAATCACCATACTGATAGAAAATGGCTTTCAACATAAATTTAAAACATCTATGGTTTTTATAGACTTAACCGCGGCATATAAAGCGATTTAGAGACACGGCATGGTTTATAACCTTCTTCTTCTTCATAGTTTCTCTCCAAGTTGGAGGTTGGCTATTATCATGGCTATCTTGACCTTATCTGCGGCGGCTCCAAACAGAGACCTTGTACTGGTATTTAGTTTTTTAATCAGGAGATTCTTCTTCTTCCTACACCACGTTTTCCCTGAATCTTTCCTTGCAATATCTGTCTCAAAACCCCACACTTTTCTTCTTTATGAAGTGTCCTAGATATTCCAATTTTTTTCTCTTAGCCGTGTTGAACACCTCCTTTTCCTTTCCCATACGTACAAGAACCTCCTCATTTCATACTCTGTCTACCCATGAAATGTTTAACATTCTCCTATAGCACCACATCTCAAAGGTTTCGACTCTCCATGTGGTGTTCTGAGTCTATGTCCAAGCTTCCACCCCATATAATACCGGGAACGAACCGGGAAGATGTAGCATTGCAAAATACGGGTCGATTGGCTACGCGAGCCTTTCAGAACCGCGATCAGTATTGATCTTTTATTCATGACCCTTCTAATTAGGTATTCAGGAGTTCAATTTTGCTAACAAAACATAGAATGTTCCTAAGAGGCTTATCTTTCACCTCCCTGAGTGTCAGTAGTGTCTGCCCCATATGTTTTTGCCTAAACCGAGCCAGAGTAACGCAGCTGCAGAGAATGTGTTTGGCCGATTCAATTTCCGATTCACATAGTCTGCACCTGTCGTCTTCTTCTAGTCCCATTTTTTGAGGCGATATTTCACTTAACAGTGTCCAGTGAGCAGCCCTGTAATGAGTCTAATTTCATTCTTTGATAAAAGAATAAGCTTTTTAGCCTCTGCAGTTAAATACTTTATAAATTTCTTCTCCTGTCTTTGTCCTGGTATATTTTTTCAGAGAGTTTTTTTGCTTTTCTCCTCCCACTTCTGGACCTCCAATCTCCTGTGTGTTGCAGATAGCCCATAGAATGGTTTGGGTCCAATTGAGGCAGCATTTGAGCTTGATCTAGCTAACTTGTCAGTTATTTCATTACCCTCGATTCCCTCATGACCTGGTACCCAGCGAAGGGCAATTTTGTTGCCATAGCAAATTTCTTGTTTGAGAGAGCAAGAGTTGTTTGCATTCCCTTGTGGATAGGGACTTAAAACTGTTAGCTTTAAGTGCCTTTATCGGAGCTTAGCTATCAGACATTATATTTATTTGTTTGCCCTTTACCTTCCTTTTCGGGGATTCATGAACAATTCCCAGTGGTAAAATTGCAGGATTCGCAGTGCAATTGCGAGTATTTCAGCTTGCATAATTGTGGAATAGGTACCTAAAGCCATCGATGGGTCATATCTTGGGCCATGTATGCCTATGCCTATTCCCTCTTCAGTTTTTAATACATCTGTATACCAGTTGGAGAATTTTGTATCTGTTTGTATTGTTTCACTTTTAGCCGTAGATCGGTCCTGAAAAACAACTTCAAACGGTGTCTCAAAGTCAAAAGTTGTCGGAATAATATCCGAAGGTTTTTTAAACAGATCTGGCTGTATGAAGTCCAATACCTTTAAGTGACATGTTTACGGGTTATTAGCTGTAGATTAAAGTCTTTATTATTGAGCAGATTCCGCATCTTAAGAAAGCAGCTTCTTGCTAGTTCTGCCCCTGGGTAGAATCAATTTACCGCTTTTACCGAATTCCTAAACCTTTGATTTTTGCATGTATAGTCTATTTAGTATCTCACACTATGTTGTTGTTAGTGCCATCAAGTGGTAAGATTCAGGTATATATTCTTCTTTTGAGAGCTTAAACGTGGCATTGAGTGCTATGAGGTTTCCTTCCTGACAGAATTGCACCTCTATTGTTTCTGGTACCCAAACCATACTTCCCCAACATTTCTTCCACATGCGCCTCTTCTAATTTTGGCATTTAAATCTCCCACGACAATATTTACCTCATGTCTTTTTGTCAATTTTATTATTTTCTTTACTTCCCCGTAGAATTATTCCACCACTTGCTCTAGTTATCTGCGGTAGGAGCATATACTTGCATTAGATTTATGTCGATTGGCTCTACTTTCAGCTGTAGGAGCATCACTCATCAATCGGGATGAAGTTTTTGACTGATTTACTGACTTCTCTGATTATTGCTACTCCATTGCGGTGATTATCACTCTCAGAGTAAAACATCACTTCTTCATTCTTCCCAGTTTCTGTCCATCTGTGTTCACTTACTCCCAATATCTGGATGTTCAATCTATTCATTTCCTGTATTGTGTTTTGAAATCTGCGACATTTCACGTCGCTATTCTCATGTTCGGTCCGGAGATTCTTAGCACCCCCTGACCATTGAAGGTCTGCCGCCGGCGACTGAGTGCCAATTTTTTATTGTTTTTAACCGTGATAAAGTTACCTGGAAAAATTAATGCAGTGGTTTTCCGTTGCTTCCTGCAAGCGCAATTCTACCGCTGTAGATATCTGATTCTAAACCTTTCCAATGTTATTCATTTTCTGTCTTAGGTCAGAATTAGTCTAATTTCGCCTCCAGGTTAATGCAGTTGCCCGGAATGTACCAAGAGCTGGGTACCGTTTGTCGTTAAAGGTGCTATCTCTTCAGTGTATCCCCGCACACCTCTTTTATAAACTACTCAATATTATTTCATACCTCAAAACATTCCGATAGATAAACAACGGATCTCATAAGGCTCTGTCTTTGCTCCTTTACTGTTTAATCTATATATCTGCGACCCTCCGCCCATATTGTCACAAAAATTGCGTTAGTGACGAAACATCATCAAATTGGTACCGTGGAGGAAATCTTAAACACCGATTTCGAGCTTAGTAAATTACACAAATAATTAACCTGTGAAATTAAATTTTAAAAATTAACAGGTTAAACTGTACAATTAAATAATTTTTTTCAGATTTCTCAGCCATATGCTTCAGCTGAATACTTGTTTTTATGTCCAAATACAAATTTGAATATTAATAAATATAAAAAATATTATGTATTGAAAGTTTTTACTTTAATTATCTCAAGTCGAAACAATACCACGTGAAATGGGGGTAGTCGTATAACATATTATGTATTGTCATGTTATACAATGTAGTAGTATTAAATGACTATCTAATTCGTATGTTAATTATCAAGATAACTTCACTAGCTTTTGTAATACTAAATTAATCCCTTATAAATTGATAATTTTATAAAAAGGATAATTGATATAATAGTTGACTGAAAAACTGAAAGACTAAAACACGCCTATTTAATAATAATAATCATAATCACGATTTTTAAAAAATTAATATCTATTCGTATTTGTTTTGTTTCAATTGAGTAAAATTAAAAATGTCCTTAAAAACAAATTTATAATTACAGTGTGTCAATGTTTCGGGAAAATGAATGAAAAGACGCACTTCACTGATTAAGAAATCTGGAATCCGACAAAGAATTGCTAGAGTCATTTATGAAGCACAACTAAAAGTAGCATATGCGTTAGTAGAGGGAAGTTTACATCGCACTAAACTTTCTTTAGAGTCAAATATGAAGCAATTGCAGTCTATACTTCAGGCGCTTCTGTGCCACTCCAACGAATGCTACAAATTCAGTATTGCCATTCAATATTAAACTTGATAACATAATCTAAGAATATCTGTAAAACTAGACGTAAATTTGTGTAAAGTTTAATCAACATCATTGATAAAGTAAATTATTAATTTCATTTTCATAAGCAATTTCCGCAAGAATTTCCAAATTTTATAACCAATCAATGTTGCTACTACACAAAAGCAAAATATTTTCTATCAATGATTCTAACACCAAATTAATTTACCTTTGTGTTGCATTATAAAATAACAATGATATTTTTATTTTGTCCTTCAAAATTGACTGATGTAACTTTGCGATTTAGCCGATCGTATAGCCAGAAGTCAACATATTCTTCGCGCAAACAAAACGATGACTTATATAAACAAAATAATGGTATTTGACGAGTAAATGTAAAAGTTATTTTTTATGCTGAAACAAATACTTCAGATTATCATGAAAAATTAAATGTCGAGGCGAGTATTTTGTATTTTCCCGAACAAGTAATCACAGTATAATCGGTGTAAATGGGTTGCAGAGGTTGTTAACATTTTTAAATTAAAATCTCTTATTGTTTATTTAATTATATAGATAAATTGAATACAAACAATTATTTAAATTAAAAACGTGTTGTGTGGACATTTTATTAAAATAAAATTAAATAACCCAAACTAGTAGACAGAATACCGATGGAAAATATCATTGGTCAGATGTTTGTGACATCGTTTATTCCAGCGGCAATTCCGGGATCTGTCCGGGAGCTTACACAGCTCCGAGCTTTTGAATAACTTATAAGCAGAGTGCATTCGTATGAGTGAGCAATGTTCTTGTTTATTTTTTACGTGATTTTCTCGCTTAATAAGTACTTAGTTTTTGCACTAACGAATAGGAGCGTAATATTTTATTTTTTGAATATTTAATCCAGCTCTCCTAGCATCACAATTTCACAATATCAAAAACTAAAATACGATTTCAATTTTTACGAGAGAAAAAAAAAATGTTCCTACCTATCCTTTTCGAAAGGTCGTTTACACTGAAGCTTTTTGTGTTTATATTCCTTTATTTTATTGTAAATAATAACTATTTTATTTGCTCGGGTAATTCGGCAAACAAAAAGTTATCACGCCCACCACTACTTGGAACAAAAACAAAAAAAATTATAATTTTAGTTAGCTTTAAATAAAGTTGAGCTTATAATGTGATTATAATTTATAAGCTGTGATGATGTATTTGATATAGGTTACTTTGTAATGGGTTTCTTGTGACCCTATTGGGTTTGTAATCTGGCTAGTCACTTTCTGTTTTCTCAATGTTGGAAAACCTTAATTGGATAACCAAAGTAATGGCGTATCAAAGCTTAAAGCTCAATTAGTTTACGCATTGTTTAACTCAAAATTGATTGCATATTTTGATCGAATTGTAACGGCAATATCTTTTATAAGAAAATTAATAAATGGGATCCCGTTGGTCGATTTTGAGATATAAAAATGTTTGAGATGACAAAATTTTATATTGTTTGGAATAGTCTTTTTAAATTGAGATTCCATCGTTCGTAAAACAATTTAAATCAATCGGGTCAAATATTATTAACTACATCAGTTGACAAGATTACAACGAGTAGATACGAATTGGTTCCCAAAGTCGATTATAGAAACTCTAATCTTGTGAAGCCCTTAAGGTACAGAAAGAAGGACGTAATCTCATTCATGTTGAAAGTGCACTTGATCGGCTATACGGTCAAATAGTCACTAGACGGCTACAAAACTATTGTATGCGAATCAATCGCTATTCGCTACCTTCATTTTATACTTTTACCTAAAGCACTAAACAGATACGAGTAAATTGAGTGTTATTCGGTAAGAAACTAAAATTTTCATTTGGGTTGATATTTATCAATGAATTGGGCATTTTGAAACTTTATTTATTAATTCTAGAGCATAGGAGACAAAATAATTATTTTTATGTTTGATTTCTTATCTGTCTTATTAAGGACAATTCATATTATGTATAAACTTTGTTTTAAAAATTCAAGAGGAGCAAATGGAGTTTCGTGCAAATTGCAATATTCAGAGATAGTTGCATTCAAATTTGAATAACTCGGAAAATTCCTAAGACAAGTTCGAGCATAATGTGAGAAAAAAACACAAATTTAGTAAAAAGCAAAATGGATAAAACTGCTCGAACTTTTTACTGGAATTTTTCGAGTTATTCAAATGGCGGTATCTCGGAATATTGAAACTTACGCTTCTTCTACTGTAGGGTTTTCGAGTAATAAAGACATTCTAACCCTCCGAGACGATATAAGAAAGTGATTATTGCTGATTAGTATGAAACACGTGCTGTAGAATATCACACACAAGTAAAATTTATGTTTAACAGGATTTCCACCGAGATGTTGTCGTTGAGGGGAATCTATTTAGATTAATAGGATTGCTCTATAGCATAACACATTTTTTTATAATTATATTTGCTAATAACATGTTACTGCTGTCAATTTTCATTATTTTATAATCTGAAAAGCTTTTAATACCCTTAATCAATAATTAAACTTACTCACTACTAATTTCCTTCTGTCACTTAAATTTACTTCCATATCAACAAACTTGAAAAGTAACTTTCAACTAATTTAAAGATAAAACTATTCCAATTGAAAAACTTGGAGAATAAAAAAAAAACATTCAATTTAAAGTGTTAATCCATTGGTTTTTAACGTTGTAACTGAAGTTTTCATTACGGTAACTTCAACAATAAATTTTTAGCGGATACAAAAATATTACCTAAAATTTTTCAAAATTTTCGTTGGTACATTGACACCATTGATGTATGTTTCCGGTGTTAAATTTCAAGATAGAATGACTATCTTATAAAGTTTAATTTTGATTAAAATGCTAAAACCAACTTGTCTACCTGCCTTTACATTTTCCAGTTAAACTTGAACTTTCTCAAGTAATGCATCAAACTTGTAGATACACCGAAGTTAACTCAAAATTGACGTGATTAAGAAATAAGCCACAAAATGTCTTTATAACATGTAACTTCTTCATGCTTGAATATTTTATAACAAATTAGAACGTACCGCAAGTTTTTAAACTTTAAGCTAATGCGAAAATATTAAACCTCATTAAAGGTTGGGTTTTAAAAAATAAATTGTTAAAAAGCTTTGGACCAGAATTAAATTCTAAACCATTAATTTTTAAATTTTCAAAATCACAAATTTGCGAACAGTATGTCATTTAGAGCAATGGTAAAATTTACAGTAGGTAATTAATCGAATTACAAGAAGCAATAATTTTTTACGTAAATACCGCGGTTTGTGTAAAAATGTTTGAAACCGTATTTCGTCTTTTTTATCACCCAATTGCTTGAAAATCTTTCTATGTACATTTCCATTAACTTATTAGATATCTGGTAGTACCTTCAATTTATCGAATTTATTGAGATTAATCTAATCGATAGATTTGTCTAATGTATTCAAAGAGATCTGGTCGATCACAGCAAATTTAACTTAAGAAAATTACACTTTTAATGAAAATGTACCTACAAAAATTTTTAGTTTTTATTTCTTGCAAGTGAATTTTAAACGAATTTCCTATCTTTGATGATGATCCCCTTATAAACTTTCCTTAATTTTCTAACAATGTAAAGTTTATTCATTATACTGTTTCAACGAAGTTGTGTTGATGTACGTTATTCTGAAAGAATTCTTGTGTTTTTGTACGTTCACCGTTGGTTTTGAATTTTCAAGTTTAAAAAAAATTTTAATTTTTTGTCTACTGAAATATAAAACTAATAAGTTTTGTAATCTTAAACATTGAAGCACGAGGAAGATTTAATATTGTACATTCTTAACTCTTCCCTTGATAAAGCGCAGCAATGGAAGCAAAATCCTCTGAGCTAAGGATTAATATTTTTTCAAATAAAATACAACCCGGAGTGAAACTTCGTGAGTGATGAGTCGTTTGAAACTGATAAGAAAGCGAAAGAAGAAAATTTGAATACTTTATGGCAATTGCTATTTTATCTGCCTACCTAACTTTAATATATTTCTGCGTATATACTAATTATAATCAAAAAAGCTTTTACTCAAAATTTGCTGCTATCTAAGATCTGAAATAAAATCATGAATTGGTTCCAACTTACGGTTTATTATTAACAATTTTCATGTTGAAAAGTATGATTGTGAATTTTAAAGTGCAGTCACTTCAAACGAAAAATGTATGTAACTGTCGTAAATCTGAACTTTTTAAACTAAATTAAATAAAAGATATGCCTTTTAAAAAAATGTGCTTTTTTTGCAAACAACGCTGACTGTATAATCACCAAATATATTTTTAGATGGGCAAGTGAAAGTTTCTCATTACATCAGGAATAATAATACAAAAGCTCGTTCTCGTCAGATCACGGAAGTCGAGCGGTTTGCAGGTATAATTTTTATATTATCTGGACTGAAAGATATTTATGACTAGAAATGTGCTAACTTTGAGTAAAAACTTTTTAAGCAGATGTTATTTTATCCAGACATATCGTACCGAAAACGTTGTTAATCCATCTTGCGCGTCAGTACTATTAACATTTTATAATTTGGAATGTAAAATTCAAAATTGCCGAAAGAAAAGTATAAATTTAATGTATAATAAATATTTAATTAAATAACAACCTGAAACCTTCGCAAAAAATTTTTAAGTAAATTGTAATTCCACAATAAAAAAATTAATTAATTACGGTTGACATAAACAAATACCAAGTGTAAATTAATAAAGTCTACCCAAAAAGAAATAATAATGAAAGAAATGTTTTTAGGTAACAACATATACGACATTTTATACCGACAATAAGGATTATCCTTGATTTAGTGCTTTAGTAAAATTGATCAAACAAGATTGTTCTTTAACAATAAAACTTGTGTGGTAACATTGGCTAATGCGAATAAAAATTAAAAAACTGAAATCAAGGTTAAATGTTTAATAAAATATTTGTTGTTCTATCTAAAATTTAATTTTAATTTTGAAAAGTACCCACCAAAGCTTTTATTCCTTAAATTTCTTAACATCCTTATAAGCGATTTTCTTTATAATAAAAAAGAAAACTTACAAAGGGTTGTGGGGCCACTAGCCAAGTAGTTGCGATCTTAAAAGTTGGTGTTGGACTGCATTTGCGGGAAAAAATAAAATTAAGTAAAAGAAAAGTTTTGAATATGATGAAGTTGGCCAAAATTAAACTTTTATCGTAAATTATGGCAAGATTTAAATTTCAACTGCTTACTGTAATAAAGAGATAGTAATAACTAATAAACTGATGTATATTATGCTATGTCAGAAATTATTTTTAGTTCATTACCACAAATACTATAAATTTTACGCTGTTGTCATATGTACGATATTTAAAAGCTTAAGAATTTCTGTATCAAATAAATATTTTATACCTACGATGTGGTAGAACAAAAACGATGCTGATGAAAAATTCTTAACTTGAAATTACTTTTTGAAAAAATTTAAGAGATAAATTTGGCGAAAAACAGACCTTAACATCCTGATATTTCTTATTAAAATTTAAAGTCAATAACAATTTGAGAAAATTTTAGTTCAATAATCTAGAAACGTTCTACCAAAATTTTCAGGTAAACTACCCGAAGCGTCACGAAATATTTAATATTGATCTCATTCCTTTCATACCTTAGAACTTCTTCACTAAACTTGTAAGTTCCTTTATACTCAATAAATATTTTGTTGTATTAATTTTTTGGAGCAATTATTTTATTTTCAACGTTTAACTACAACATCACGCAATATACACATATACTTACGAACTTTTGATTTTGATGAAGTAATTTATAGAATGTGGAAGTCAGTCACGCATTAAATAAAATGACTCGATATTGAATTTCCTCAATAAAACTTTTGCCAGTTTTAAAATTGTCAAAATTGTTTTAAAATAAATTATAAACAAAAATATAACCTACCTGCCGCAATTTGCATATAAATAAAATAATTTTGAAAATAATTAAAAAAGTTTGTATAAACAAAATTGCAGTAGTTATAAGACCAAAGAGAGCTCATTTCAAAATTTAAAAAAATAATATATAGTTTTGATGTTTGAAAATATTATCAAGTAAGGTTAATTAAAACAGATGATATTAATTAAAATTTAATGAAAATTAAAAATCGAAAACTTTAATTGTGATCATATCTAAACTAACAGAAAGTACTTGACGAGAATATGTTTTTGTTTTATTCCCTGAAATGCTGATTAAATTACATTTACATTCATTGAAACGTATCTTTCTAATCCATGATGAAAGATTGTTCAGAACTGAAATATTCAGCCAAGTAGAATCGTCCTTAAGGCTTAAAACCCTGACGGTGAGCTGGTAAGCGAAAGTCGTGAGTTCACTAAAGATGTCATGCAGGATTAAATAAAAACACAAACTATGAATATTGTAATTTATTCTCACATGGCTAATAAACGGAAATGTGTCTTTACATTGAATGGAAATCCAAGTTAAAATTTGAATTTCAAAGTTTGCATTCCCCGTTGACTCGCTATTAAAGATCGAGAGAAACCTAGATCAAATCACTTTTGAATTTGAAATTGGCAGCTTACCGTTGCATGGAAACAATGGTAAATCGAGTAATGACAAAATGATCTCAAGTTGCTACATCTCATCAGCTCATCAAATATTCCAAGAGAATTCAACCTAGCTAATACTACGTACCTATTGCTTATGAAAAATATTTAATTTGTATTGTGTAATTAATTTGATAATTTATAATTAAACATTTATCAACATTAGGTAAAGTATTACTTCTTTGTAATTATTTATAGTAAAACTACAAAGGATAAGTAAAACTAAGCTTTCCGCGCTTTATTAAAAATACATATCAATCTAAAAGTTTCATTTTTAATTACAATGTGCTCTAACAATAAATTAAAAGTTTTAATAGCATTCAAGTAGATAATGGATAGTATAATATTATTACTATAACCAAGAAGCAAATTAATAACTAAACCTGCACTGCGTACTTACAAATTTCATTTTTGTTTTTTGCAACTGCGATGTTTTCAAAATTACTTTAAAAGCAAAGTAAAAAACGTCTTTATATTTTTCAAGTTAAAAATTTAAATCTTTACTAATTAAAATGGCTTTTAACGAATTACTAATAAAGTGAATTAAAAAAAATTAAAAAAGTTTGTCGTTCTTGAATATCTCTAAAGATGGAATTAAAACGAATTTTGAATTAAATTTCTGCTGTCGTCAAACAAAATTAGTTATCAATATTTAAAATTCGAGGAGATTAATAAAAATGCATATTATTAATTAACTAAAAACTTAATAACTTCTTATTTCGAAAGTGATCCGATGTGTTTGGCGTCGCAAAAGTTAGAAACGCAGAATTTCTGCGATGTAAATTTAAAACTTAGTTTCGTCATTTTGCTAAACTTTTTTCATTGTGTAAAATATGCAATTTTAATGTTTGCTCGAAACATAAACTACCCTTATATCACATAGTTACTGATTTGAGTTTCTCGTGAGTTATTAAAAAACTTTCATGCTTGCTTGTTTATTTTTTAGGATTACAATAAAAAAATGTTTAAGTTTAATAATGGTACCTGCAAGAATATTTTAAATAAACAAATTTAAACTAACGAGATTCATAAAATTGGCAAAAGCACAATTTATGCAAATTTCATTTTAAATCTACTACAAAAAAATTGAATCACATTCGAAAAACCTTTTAGTGATAGTAACGTGGGTACAAAATATTTTATTTCTCATAAAATTTTATCGTAATCATCAAGCAATATTTTTTTTAATGAAATTTAACTCCTTTCTATTGCTTTCGTATTTTACCTTAGACGAATAAGAGGATTACCGTTCTTTTTCACATATACAAATATTTTCTAAATTTAGCTTAAATATTGTCTACTTTTATTATTAAGATTTTAGTCCAAATTTTAAATTCATTTTTTCAAAAGAAAAATCATTAATAATTTGTTCTACATTAAATTAATCCTATACTCTTCAAATTTTAGCTATGATAGATCAAATAAAAATTTTCCTGAATTAACTTTCACTTAAGAAAAGTACCTGATAAATTCAATAAGTAAAGCAATATTAATGATAAATAGCATTCTTTGAAATAAATATAACGAGTAGATTGTCATATCATAAAGCATTACATATTTTATTTTTCAAGTTTCTTCCTCGACTCATACTGCATAAATTTCAGCATAAGCATTCACTTTATTGAAAAATGTCAAACCTCATTTTACAGCGGAACAATTTTTATTTCCCATAATATAAAACACTAAACGTGTTTGGGTAAATTAATTTTGATTGTGTGTTAATGCAAAGTGCATTCGGTCAAAATTAAATTTTAACTTTCACTAAACTACTCGTAAGTGCTACTATGTGACAAATTTAATTAATTACTAAAACTTAAAGATAATGGCCAAATATAATATACCGGTCACTTAATCAGTAACATTATAGATTTGGAGTCACGATGATGGATTGAGTACGAAATTAATAAAAGCATCAGTGCTTTTCTTTAATAAATTTGCAAAAACTGACAGTAAAATTTCTTTGTAACACAATAAAAATCAATATAAACCGATTTAGATATGTAGGCGAAAAAAGTCTGCTTTTGATACAATTTACTGGAATTGATAACCGGGGTAATCAATCACACAAGACCTTTTCAAAGAACAAAACTTGGGGCATTTTACTTTAAGTTGCAATAAATCGACCAAATAAAAAACAAAGTTTTTGAGTTACAAAGTTAAACTGTGTGTTTTATTCGGTACCTACCTTTTCTACAACAGGTTAATTTGATACTTAATCAAGGTTTTTCCACTAATGATCGCATTTTTTGATGCGATGACAAAGGTCCTTTCGAGAGGTTGAGAAGTGAATATGTCGAAGGATTTCAAGAGATACTCCGTCAAACCGATATGAGATATTCCCGAAGTTAACATTTCAAAAGTCTCTGTCGTCTTTCTACACTGGAAGAATCTTAAATTCTAAGATTCTTAAATTATGGAACCTTTCTGCCTAGGGCATATGAGAACAAATATATTTTAAAAAATAAAACCTATTTGGTGGAATTGATATAAAATTCTTGGTTATGTATACGATGTTTGTCTAAAAAGGAATTTTAAAAATTCGGTTGTAATTCTCAGGAGAGGACTTGCACAAACTTTGCCTCCTTTGTCGAATATTTCAAAAAGTAAAATAACAATTACAATAGAAATACATATGTATGTATGTACATTGCCGATGGCAATTTGCGACTTGAACCTTCATATAAGTTTAATAATAATTAATTCATTTTTCGAAATAATGAAAATTACAAATTAACCCAAAATGAACTATTATAAGCTGTAACTCTTGAAAGTTCATTTCGAAATTTTAAGGTTACGCACATCAAGTTTTGTGTTTATGTAAATTCTTTAAATTTTAAAGGCAGAGTAAAATAGCCGTTAGGTTGTGCCTCCGCCCCAAGCTTTTGCGTGGAAAATGTTATAATAAAAATCTCAGACGAAATAAAATTTGTCAACTTTCAATTTATGGATTTTTACCAAAAAAATAAAGCAGCTGCGGGCTTTCTAATCAGAATTTTTTATTTCGATCTTTGTTACTTTGTTGCAAAAGAAAGTATTTAGTGATATTAAAATACTTTTCCGATTACTTTCAACTGATGAGTTTTAATACAAAGGAAACAATGTCGTATTGCACTATCATAATTTTACTATATATTATCTAATAATAATTAAATAAAGTAACATCAAAATGCAATAGTTTAATAGTGACGCGTTTTAGGTGTCACACAGTCATAGTCTGACACACGGTATTTTCGTACAATTCAATTTTATTTGCTAATTAAGCCAATATTAAAATTAGATAAATGTAGCTATTTGCAAAAATGGTCAACAATAAAAATCTCGCAGCTAGAGCTCCATTAGGGCTCAAAAGTTGTTTTCAAAAGAACATGTGAATAGAAATAATACCAAAACAAATTCTTGGATATGAACCACATGGAAAATGAAAACCCCGCGACAGAGATGGAAAGAAGTATGAAGTCGGAACAGGTTACATAAAACCTAATCCATGAAGTGCAGAAGAAGAAGAAATTGTTTTTCAAATATATATTTTTTAGTTTTATACATCAGAAGTTCAATTATTTTGGGCATGGAATCTGAAAAAATACTGGGTATAAAATAAATCAATTACTTCAAAAATTATGTCTGCGCAAAAGTGTTTAATAACTGTATTAAAATCAAACCAAATTTGATTTTGAAACTTAATGTCATTTTTAAAAGTCAGAAAATCGGCACCACTAGAACAAGATCGATTATATTTTTCAATGGAAACAAACTGAACTTTGTTTTTTTTGTTGGGAACCTTTAACAAGTTTTTTTTATGTTAACCAATAAATTTATTACAATGAATTGAGCATTTGAATGTCTCGACTGCCAAACCGAGATGTCTGGTTCAAACCCAGGAGGTAAAAAGCCTTATTTCCGACCACCAGTATCCAACGTTTTCTTTTTATCTTATTATAATCCTTCACAAAAATTTTATTGTTTCTCGTCATTGGAATTTTCAATAATTTTATGTTAAGTTAGGTAAAGATAAGAGAAGAGTCCTTTTAGTCGTCCTTCTATATTGCTATGGTTCGTTTGATGATTAGCTTCTGTTTGATAATATTAATTTGAACGTCAGAACCAATAGGTTTTAAGACCGAATTCTTATTTTTCTTATCTGTGACTAAATTTCCTTGTCTTTATCGTATTCAGGGTGACTTGAGTTCCTTATAACTTTATAAAAATGTTTGTCGTTGAGGGGAAGATTAAAATCTCTCTATTGGGTGATCAATGTAACGATTTAATTTTTAAAGGTAGTACAGTTTTTGTTTAATTAAAATTGAATTTTTATCAATGTCTATTAGGTAATTTAAGATGTCTAAATTGATATTCTTAAATATTCTAATAAAATAATCAACTTAAAATTACCCTAAAAATGTTTACAATTAATGAAATATTAAATAATTTCTAATAATTTTAAAACCTAGTGACTCCTGTCGTTTTGATTACATTTGTATTACTAATTATTATTGAATTTTGTTTTAAGTCAAGTTTTAAATTTAATGTTTTTGTAGTTTTGTATTGTTCTTAGTTGTTTTCCTTTTTATTGCCAATTTCTTAAATTTTTTGTTGAATTCAAAAGTAGCCTATTTTAGAAAAATACAGCGATTTCGGTTCCAATTATTTCAAGTTACTGTTTTTTGTCCTTCCTCCACTTTAATTTAAGCATGTTGGGTTGTTTTTGCAAAACGATCAATTTATTCAAATGCGACCTCTATTAACTATCAATATTTCAATTATAACATATTTCTTCTTAACACATTTAATTTTAAAATTTCTGCTTGTTTAAATTTATTATTTAACTCATTTAACTTGATTTTTAGTGTATGTAATTCAAATTTCCAAACTAACTTTAAAACCTTTTCAACTTTGACGCAATTGTACGTCCACACGCATTGCTGACTGATTTTAAACTGAAGTTGAAATTGTTTATTACTTGTTGACTGCAATTGTTCACATTTCCAACCAAAAACATTCAACTTTTTGCTTAATTTTAAAATTTTATTGTTACTTTATAAATTAATTTTTATTTGTTTTTTATTTTCATTGTGTGAATTTGTGCATTCAAATCTTGAAAGTAACATTTTCTTGATCACGTGTCCTTAATTCATACATTAAATGTACAAAGTTGTTTTCCACTTGTTTAAAATTTTTTTTGTAACAAATTTTAAATTTATTGCGTAAGTGCAAATGCCCCGTTTCTACCAATTTCTTAGTTCGGGCTGTGTAAATCTGGTATATATGTTGGATGACTAGAAAATTTTCTATAAGTTTTTTTTTAAACTATAAACTTTATGACAGAAGTTACCATTGGCGCCCCTCCAAGGATGACTCGGATTGTACTCCTAAAAATAATGATTACCACGCGGTTTTAAAATTTAAATAAGTTTAAGTTTAAAATAGGTTTTGAATTTCTTTTATTTTTTTTAGTTTTTGGAATTGCCAGTTCCCTTTACCACTGACGAGCATGAATGGATTAACGAGATTCTACAAATTAATTTGGTTCACCCCTCATAGGCATTCTTTAAAGACGCCACTAAACTCAACATTAATTAGGTATAAAAGATGAATTAAATACGTTCGTCTGTACAATGGTATTCCGATATTTAAAAAGACATATTTTTAAAGACAGAAGGAAGGAAGCGAACAAGACGGTTTTGGATGTGGCAATTCGTCAAGGGTTTGATGACCGGAAGGTGGTGCCTTGGGCAGGCAAACTGTCCCGAACGGGCAGTAGGTCGGGAAGATATTATTAGTGATGAAGTCATTATAAGTTGGCCACTTGGAATAAGAATGGGTATTATCCATTATACTGGGTTTACACCTGCAATGATTTGGTGGCGCCAATCATCGATGGCGCGCCAGTAAAACAAATGCATGTGTAAATGTTTACTGGCGTGCAAATTTTAACAATGCATGCATAGTTGGAAAAAGTTGGTTTTTTCCAACTTTTTAGCGCTAGCAATGACTCATTCGCCACTACAAGTAAAATTAGCAAATGTAAACTTGTCGAGGAATTTAAACTGTAATTTTGGTTTGGCCGATTTTCCATAATCAATGGAAAACGGCATTGATGTTCAATTTTGTGAATGTCAAGCTTTCAGCGTAGGTTTGTATGTCTCATATTCTGATAATTACACACGCCTTTCATATTTTTTTTGAGGAGAATAAATTTAGACTATTAGTTCTTTGTTTTATTTGTTCGTCCCTATAGGTTACCTGTATTAATTTACAACCCTCGCATACCGTCGGAACTTAGCCAATGCAAGGGCAGGGGTGTAACGTATTTTTGTAAACAAGAAGACTCCCCTCTTGGCTAAACATTTTTTTCCAGGACTACCTAACGGTTAGAAAAGAAGAAAAACTGTTTTAGATTTCAAAATGAATATGAGCTACACTAATGTAACTAGGAGATTTCCTGAAACGTTGAGGACTGGGATGTATAATGCACTACCTGCTAAATATACAGAGCTAACTGCCAATTTATTTAGAAGGACCTTGAAACGTGTTCTTACGAAGGAGTGTACAGGAATTTTAGGACGCTTCCAAATCTTTGTAGATAACGAGCATTGTTATTCGTGCTGGTCGTTAATATAAAAATCAAAATTCTCGTTTCAATGTTCAAAAATTCAATTTTTTTCTAAATAACCTCATTTTTTTTTTTATAAAAATATTTTACAACATTTCATGAATGCTATTTCAATAATTCAGCAAGTTGAATGAACGCAAGCAAACTGTACTGACAACAAGGTGAGAATCAATTATTTGTCACAAAAATCGCCAACAAACATAATCCTCAAATAATATTAACATTTTTTATGCAAAATTCGGGGACGTTTCGACGGCAGGACCTTTAAGCACGGGGACATTTGAACGCAAAGATCAAAATTAAAAAAGTAGGTGTTTTTGTGGCGAAAACCCAGATGGTGAAATTATAATTTTTTTAAAGAAATTACGAATGAATGATAAAATATAAAAAATATACGAAAAATTAAGATCATAAATTAAAATACTTAAAATCCAACTTGATCATACTCTCCATTTCCACTGTATGAAAATTTTTAAGTTACACATATTATGTACCTACATAATTATTACATAATAAACGCAATAATGTAGTTTGGTATTAAAAAGAGATATCCAATGTAATTTAGCTTGTAACGATTCCCGACTTTTAATTTAACTTTAGCTTACCTTTGAGACCACTCGAACAACTTTGTTATTTACACTTGAAACAATTTTTTGCTTTCCGTGTGGATATAATTTAAAAGTTGTAACCACGTTTCCTTTTCTAATTGTTTTTTTGTAATCCTTTGTGTGCAAATTGCAAGATGAAACTGTACAAAATATTCGATAGTACAAAATTTTCGTGACGATTTTACGTTAAAAGCTTTGGAAAAAACGTTAATAAAACAATAGCTCTTTACTATAAATGTACTTTAATGTGATTTCTTGTGTACGTTACATTAAGACTTCAGTTTAGATAAGCATGTTTGAAAAAATAAAGCAGTTTAATAGTAATAAAATACAATTTTCCATCGAGAGATTTCGTGTCTTTTTATTTTATATACTCTGTCACCTGTCGTACAGCTAATCTGCATATATGTTCGTTTCAAACATAACATGAAATTCGAAAATATTTATACTTTGGTTGAAAATCTACAACAATCGAATTCGTTTCAAAAATCTTCGTTTTATTCCACGTGATAAATATATAAGGACATTAAGAATTTGGTCACGTACAAAGGATGCGTAGATTTCTGCTTTAGTTCGGTTAAGTAAATTCAATACGTTTATTAAAAGAGTATATAAGAGTGACGGTGGTTAAAAAGCTCATCTTACGTGAAGCTCTTCAGAAAGAGATTTGATCCCAGACCCATTATAGTAATTGCATTGACATCTTCAAACTTCTTCAGCTTCAAACTCGTATTCTATGTCGAACGGATGCTTATAGGTTCTTAATCGACTTGTACTATGTCTGTTCCATAATTTTATTTGCGTGCATATTTAAAAGCTACTGTTTGTTTAGAGTTTTAATTAAAATCACTATTATTAAACTGCCAGAAGTGCACAATCTGAATTTAAATAGTAATAACATCTTGATTCAGTTTTTTTTAATTAAATTTAGCGTAATACGAAGCCATTTCTTGATTTACCATTGTAGAACTTAATATTTAATCGATTTACGTACGTGGGTAATATTTATTAAGGCAAAAGGTAATAATATTAATAAATTAATAGTGTCGGTTTCCAGCTCCTTAAATTTCCGTAAGTGAATGCTAGTGTACTAAAACAAGTCTTGTATTGATCAACCGGAAATGTGTCCGGAGAACCAGAGTCTACTCGAACAAATGCAAACGGATGTTCTAAACAAATAGCCACACACGGTATAGCAATAATATTAAACAAATAATAATTACACTTGCCGTTTACGGTAAATCAAAAAAAAACTAATATTGTTTTATTTTGAATTATTCAAATTTTTTATATTAAATAATATTTTCTTTTTTAACCTCTCTAAGCTTTAATAATATTATTCCTGGTACCCACTTTTATTAAATTTTGATGTGCTGAAATATGAAATCAATAAGGAAAAAGAAAACTTTAATATTTATTCTAAGCATTTCCTTCTTGAAATGTAGCTGAATTTTATTAAAAATAAAGAAATGAAAATACTATTTGTGAGATTTGCTATTTCTGAGTCAAAGGGCGTGACTTTTTTTTCAAAAATATTGCGCCCTTGCGAAAATGTAGCACCCGGATTCTTTGTTCTTTAAAAACTTTCGGTTTTTGAACTTAAAGTTTTACAAAATTTGCTAATTAAATAACGTAAATAATACTTAAGAAAGCACACTCACCGTCGCTTTGTCGACGGCGACGTTTCCCTTGCGTTTCATATCTAGAAAAATTATTCAAATCGCCAATCTTCCAAGTTTATTTTTCAGCTTTTGTTAGTTGAAAACACTGCATCTTTTGCATAGAAAAATAATCGCTCATTTTTATTTCATCATCGATGAAAATTTTAAAGAATTTTAAATTGAACACAAACAATGTAACTTCCATTTTCAAAAGTTCTATAGTAAAATTAGAAAATAAAGAGCTTCTCTTATTACATTTAACTTTAAAATCTTATTGAATTTGATATTTGATATTATTAGTTTAATAAATTTACGATTTGAATGGATGACGATAATAAAAGCATTTATATTATTAAAATCGAGTTACTCGAATTTTAAATAAGTAAATATCCAAGTTCTCAAATTTCTGGAGGTAACAGTCACGTATCTCAAGACATACTACACGTTGATTTAAATGTCATCCCATCCTAGCAGATCTCACGTCTCACGTACAATCACATCATTTCAATCTGACTTATTGTCTTGGTGTATTATTCTAGAACATTTTAATCAACTTTACATAGCAAATAATACAAGATAGCAGGCCAATTTGAGGTGCTGACAGATAAATTCTTATTTAATTCAAAGACGAAATAGTATTGTACAAGTTACAACCAAGCCATGTCAATGTCGAACTTAGCAATTGCTTACGGTAATTTTTTATCTTTCAGTTCTTTTTTTATCCACTTTGGTTCGGTTGTAAAGTGAAATTGTGTTTAAAAAATTGTGGTTTTTGGTGAATTTATGGGTTTTATGGCACTGATCAATTATCTTATATAGAGAAACATCGGGGAGGGGGGGGGGGGGATTTGGAAATGTAAAAAATGTGACATCAAACCTCTAATAGAAATTCGTCCAAATAAAAAGCTGGCGGATAATAAAATTTTTGCGTGTTTTCGTAGGACTACAGAGCCAAAATGGAGAAGGCACTTGAACTGTTTGTACAGTTTTTCATACTTGAAAAAAATTTGATTTTCCTAGATTTATTCAGACAAGTGCCATTAAATATTTAGTAGACTGTAATTTTATAATATGAACGTAAGACATAAGATTTCACTTAAAGGTATGTAGATATCCAAAAATAAATGTTTTCCTGAAATAATTTTTTTATTCTAAGTTAGCAGTGGTAACTTGATTGCGAATATTAAATATTGAAGCTTGAAAAAGCGACTTCATCGTAAACCTGCAATTTGAGACCTCCAATTAAAAACAAATCACCTGCAGGCTGCAACGTTGTTTGTATCGATAACTTTCACCAAGATCGACAAATTTAAATTTTTCTGAGTGTTTTAAATCTTTGCACATAATTTGTAAAAGTAAAGAATATTTTTGTTTAAAATTCTAATAGCTATGGAAATTTTACTATAAAAATGTTGATGCTTTCGAATATTTGCTTATTTGTTAGTCGGTAAATTTTGAAAACCTTTGTATACTTCAGCAAAAGTTTGGTGGTGTGGTAGACACTTTTATTTTCCTGACAACTTAAAATGGGGAAACCAACCTTCAATTTCATATGTTCTGTAAGAGTGTTTGATATCACTTTGCACGCCTACCTCAATCTTAAAAGTGAAATACACAACATCCGCATACAGATGGATCAAACAAAAAATAAGATTTTATTTATTCATTGGCTTTAGATAACGTATATTTGTTAAAAATAGAGCTGTAATATGAGAAGATAAATGGATTAACCTGATAATATACAGAAGATCCCTGCCATGCCTTCGTGTTAAGCTTTGGATAAATTTAATATATAAAAAAAAATTCAATTCAAAATCAAAATTCGAAAAACTTTAAAAAAAAAATTAATTCAAGGATTATCGATTAAATCAATTCCTTTTATTTGATATTAGAGATTATCGTTTTGTTCTTAATAAGAAAACCTTTGAATGTTTAAAATTAAAAATAAACTTCTTTAATTTAGCGGTATTAAATAATTAATTTAGGTATTTGTTACATCTATATTCACTTAACAGCTACCAGATTTTCAACCACGTATTGTTCATGCGGGTTTTAAACGTTCCACAAACATGAATCTATCTTAGGAAGCTTAAATCATTTTATCCTCTTACGCATCACTTATAATCCAACGAATTTGTATTTTAACCGCTTATGCTAGATTCTTTGATTCATAATTCAAACGCCATGCGGTGTAGACTATAAGGTGTTTTTGTATTTCTACTTTTTTGCACACTTATTTGTTTAAGAACTTGGTGTTTCCGTTAACTCGGAACCGCGGAATTGTCTTAACTTAAGGAAAACAAAAGGTTTTATTCTGTGTATTATGATAGCTGCATTCCAGACCAGGTAAACTCTAGAAAGCATTTACATTCAGAAATAACTGTCGGTTAGCTTTAAATCTCATATTTTTCATTTAGAAAATCTTGGATGTAAGTAATAATGTAAAATACAAAAAATTATTATTAGCTGATGTAGTGCATAGAGATTCTGGATAGGATGTGGATGACAAACTACTTTTTCTCAGTTATCTACCAAGTTTTCCTATTTCTCAAACTGTCTCAAACTTAAGCTAAACTAGTATTTTGGAAAACATGGAACGTTCACACATATCGTTCTTCCCTCAAGGATTGCGTTCAAATCGCACTTCTAACAAAGAACAACATAGTCGATTGATCTGGATGGACTGTTTCAAACCACCTGGCTCTTTTATTCATTAATATGAAAAATACCGTGCACGCCGGAATTTAAACCCGCGAATCTTGGTAGCACAAACGACTAAAACTGTATGTATACCTATATTGGTTTGTTTTCAACGCACGACGCGACGCTGACCGCTCGCACCCAACACGCTAACCTCTCGATCATTCTTTCACCTTTATTCCGATTTAGAACGCTATATTGGATTAGATCTTTAATCATCAGTTTTGACTAAAATAAATCGTTCAACAAACGTTCTGAAGCAAACTTAACAATTAACATCAATCTATATTAATTAGTGACCTTTTTTAATGACAAACAAAGTGTATGTACTTGAGGCGTCTGTTATTACTCAGTTATATAACTTCGCAAACACTTGGAATTAACTTATGGTGCATGTGCGTGCTTGAGATCGTGAAGAGAATATCATAATTAAATTGTTATATTCGAAATCTAGGGTAAAGCATGTCATGCCAATATTACTCGAGTGTTTCAAATTATGCATAACATTAATCATTTTCCACCAAGATTAATTTCTTTAATCCTTTAAAAATACTCATATGTCATTTCAGAAAATCACAATTCGTGCACTCTAATTATTATTCTCGTTGCACGCACGCTGCAACAAAAAAATATCAGAAAACGGGCGTAATTTGCATTTTAAAAATTTAATGATTTTCACTTAAAAAGTAATTTATTGCAGTGAAATTTCTGATGAAAATCTTATCATAGGTAGGTGCTCTCAAATGTTGCATTCGTTTCTAGGTGGAAAAGTGAAAATTAATTTTATTTTCATTTTACATTAAGTATATGTAGGTAATAACTTTCATTTAAATGTTAGGTCGACTGCTGCTTTCCACATTATTATCGACAAAAAATCTAGGGCAGGGGTTAAAATAGTTAAAAATTAAAATGGTTTCAAGATTAGCAATAAAAACTCACGATATTGCGATTCCGCTGGAAATGATTTTGGAAAAGTTATATTATAATAGCAATTTGCCAAAATTCGTATATGGGATTTTTAATGGTTTTCTCATAAGCCGAGCATAATTTAAAAATTAGCTAAAAGCTAATTTTGCTTCTTATGATTAAGTTAGGAAGTAAGATTTGTTGGAGATTTAAGCAACCACATGCAGAAGCTTATTTGTGTAATGTATAGAATTAGAACTAAGTAAGACTTTGAACATATTATTATATTGAATTGTAAACGTTTTAATCCATTAAGTTAACACATTCGACTTGCAAGTTAGGCACTGTCGGTGTTGTCTAAATTCATTTATTACATTCCGCCAAAATTAAGCTTTTAACTCTGTTAAGTCTTGATTTGAACTGTCCCTGTTTTGTACTTTATCAGACAAGGGTTTAACTTTGAAGGGCTGTAATTATTTACATTAAAACTTGTTATTATAATCTAATTGCAGGTTTCCAATTAACAACATTTTATAATCAAGTTGATTAACACAGGCGCACGAGAACTCGGTTAGAAACAAGTGCAAAAAATAACGCAAATTAATTTTTAGTTTGAATTATTTTCGAAAAGGCCCAAGTGCTGTAATATTTCAAATTACGGGTAGAATGGGTATGACATAAGCGAAAGCTCCCACATCCCTATTCAAATTATATTCAGGATTGCATTAGACTAGCAAGTTGACGACGAGTCCAAATATCTAAGTTATCTTAGACAAGATACTAGTTATATAATATGTATATGGATAGGCACATTATATACCGGGTATGGCTAGTCTTACTGTCATCCATTACCATCTTGTCAGCGGTGGTTATAGATTATTAGAATCTAGGATAAAGGATCCAATAAATGACACGATCGCTTTACACTGCATCAATTTATGCATGAATAAATTGAGTAATATTGCAATAAAAAGGAATTTTGTTCTAACCATAAAATTAACTTTGCGTTCCCGTATTGAAATATTTCAAAAATCATCTGTGGCGCTTTTTGTATTCCTAAAGTCTGATGCTAAAAAGCAGAAAATGCATACTTCGACAATAATTAGGTATAAATACGGAATAACGGACGAAAACTACAGGATCGTTATCACTAAAGTACTAATCCCTATATTTTTTGGTAACGAAAAAGGAAATTATTAATTTTTGTTTTGGTTAACCGAATTCGGAACGTTGAAATATTTCGTGTATCGGCAAAATACATTATTTGTATTTTTAAATTTGCCATTAGTTGAATTTGTGCGTGGTACACTTTAAGTTAATAAAATGGAAATTCTAAGTAAACAAAATTAGAAGCAATGCCGGCGTGTAGTACTGACAAGTATTGATTTACATTTAAAGCTTTTGGTATAACGTCAATTTGAGCCTTTAACAAATATTACCAACATTACCTTCACATCTGGCACTCGCCAAGAATTAATATTTGCATTATGTACAAAAAAACGAATTTCGTTACTTTTATTTAATATAATAAATAATTTTGAACATGATAAATGTTGTAAAATAATTTCTATATCACATATTGCATTCAGCTTTTGCATGTCAGACACTTCAAATTATGTTAAATTTGAAATTCATATTTCCAGAAGGTGATGTCAGTTCAATCACCTTATTTGCAATATAAATGGAATAATTGTTTCGAGTTTATATGTTTTAAAAAGGTAAAAATGTTTACATTGTGAGTTGGTGCACAGAGGAAGTATATAAAAATCACGATAAACTTAAGCCAGACAATAAAGATTTAAAAAAATTTGTTTTGGTTTAATTTAAAGGGAAACCAATTTCTCTACTATTGCTTTACAATCACCAAGTTAAATAAGTTTCGTTGTGATCTTGTGGTATCCAAAAGCAATATATTCTGGTCGCATGGTGTTTGGCCATGGATTAACATAATACCTTAGTCAACGTTTCAATCAGCAGTTTGTGTTTGATGTTTCATGTAAGCAGTGCAATGCGAAAGTAAATAACCAATCCTGGCAGCCAACACTGTAATTTATTACATAAAATTGCATTAATAAAGGCTAATTATTCGGCGGAAGTCAACAAATTTGTACATCGCAAATCTCCCACACATTTTAAATTTTAAAATATGAAAATTGCATAATTTATTCAAAAAAAATTGAAACTAAGAAAAAAATTAAATAAGGAGTAATCTGTAAAATAATTTGCTGTAATCTTTATTGGCACAAACCTTACATGTTAGAAAATTGTTGTAATAAAACTTTTATTTACTTTGTATGAATTTATTTAATAAACGTACTGTGGCAGTGCAATTAAAATACCACATTACACGAAAAAGTGGTCAAAAGGACTTCCTGGGCAATTAACCAACCAACATTTTTTATTTCTTATGCAAAACCTTTAGGTACTTGCCTACGTAATTTATTTTCATTGTTTTTATAATTTAACAGTTTTTATGTTTATTTGCTGTTATTACCTACCCCCTAGTTTATTTTTAGCTCAAAAGTAATTAACTATAAAACAATAAATTTTTAATATTTTAGAAGCCAACATCAAACCACTGTATGTATGTGTATATTTTACCGTAAACTCCTTTAGAATGATTTTCACATATCCATAAACACGCTAGTTTAAACTATAAATATAAACAGCAATGTGTAGGTTCTCAATGTAAAATTGCTTTTATTGCTTTCATTCCTGAAACCACATATTGAAGTTCCATTTTACTTCGGTAATGAAAGCAGTTTAAAACTTTTCTCATTAATTTAATATGCCATAGATAGCTAGATAAAAACGATAACCTGTAAAGGGAAAATTTTACAACGAAATTACGTCGAATTTTTTTGCTACGACTAGTTGGTGAACTCCATCATCGGACAATACTTCCATAATTCACAATAATTAAAAGCTTTGGCACATATTGACGTCCTATTTCGCACGTGCCGGAAGAGTCTTACAGCAAAATTAAAAATCGGAAACCGCAATAATTGCAAGATCAAAACTAAAGGAAATTCTCAAGGTACTTACTTGATTTTATTTTGGCTTCTTTTGCTGATACCTCCTACACAATTATTAATTAATCATATTGTAATATGCAGCATTAACTGTAATTAGTCTTGAACCAACGTTAAGCAAACAAAATCCATTAAAATTTCCTCCAAAGTACAAAGCATAAGATAAATAATGTGGCTTTGAAAGGAACTGACAAACGATTCCTAACAAAAGTGAATTACAGTATTAGGTAGGTGGTACTAATGTTACAAACCGTTTTTCTTGCACCCTCGTATTTCAAATTAACTATTTTTTTCCATTGCATTTCGTTTGAATTATAGAAATTAAAATTGCTGCATTTTTACCTCTAATCAACTTTTCTAAGATTTTCTTTATAACATTTAAAGTTGTGGATAATTGTTGGGATTAATAAATAAAATAATAATTATTATTGTTAGTATACTTTCATTTTCCGCAATTTTCGTTCACTGCATTATATGAATTATTGAAATATTTTTTTTACAACATCAAGGGTCCTTGCGAGTCGACCTCACGTCAAAAATTGAAATTTTTTGTACTCAACATTTCGTCTATACAAACAATTTTTATCTTCATATTTTTCATTAAATAGTTCCACTTTATCTTTCAGCTTTAGCACTTCTGTTTTAACGCAATTAATTTTAAATAACGGATGTTGACTCACCGGCTGTTAAAAGGAAGTGCTGTCCATATTTGCTTTATTGTTATAACTTAATAACTAAATTATTAATAAGTGGATCTACATGCCGTATTTACAAATTCTAAACTTCCCACTATTAAATAAGTTATACGCAATTTTCTTTAAAATTCATAATGCAAATTTTTTTATTTGTTTTTTTTTAAGTTTCGACCAACGCAGTTTAAATATTACAACATCGACGTCATCAATACTGCACTGTGAAAAATAAAGAATGCAAAAGAAAATCAAAGAAGCTGTTAACGCTACTAATACGAACTGATATTGTTTGGAAAAACTTGGACAAGTTTTAAACAACTCCTTTACAAAATTATTATAATCTAAACAAAAGGTTTCAAAGAGACACTCAACGCGCAGAATGAAAAACCATCAAGAAAATCTTTAAGATTCAAAAAGAGCCTTACTGGATGATTGCCGTTTCGATCTCGTCCACCCGAGAAATTTTATGTTTATATACTAATAATTATATTTTAAATTATAGCACAATAAATAAGCGATATTACCTATTAGAATAAAATTTACTTTTCATTTTTAATTTAAAAATACTAATAGTAATACACGAAAGGAGCATGTGAATTTTATGAATACATTTTTTTAAAATGTAAATGTCACTACATAACAACAATAGAATTTTTTTTAATTTCAGTTGGATTACCAGGTGAATCATAATTAATTTCGCGACTTCATAAAAATGTAAAACCAAAATAAAACTTTAAAACGAAAAGCGCCTGCAGAAAATCAACTGAATAGCTAAATAATTTCATTATGTTTTACAAAACACTCGAAATAAAATCGAAGTTTGAAATCGTGTATGGATCTCTAAAAGCATTATTTATGCATTCGCTAGGTTTTAGTGAGGTTTTCACCGAAAACTGCTGATTAAATATTCAGGACTTCCTTTTAAGATGAACGTTTCTAAATTATTAATAATTTTCTAAATATTAGTACTATGTTGTACCTTTCACCTGCAATGTAAATTTTAAATTTACATATTCATATTAATAACATTTCATTTTCCTTTTCTTAAAAAATGTCCGTTTTATTTTCTTTTTTATGAAATATATTGCGCACCGACGCAAATTCCTTTAACTAAATAAAAAAATATTTCATGTTTTAAAAATAAATTTTAATAATAGTGAAGTTAAGTAATTATAATTTATTATAAATATGTAACAAACAAATTTTTTTCAACTTGTGTTTTCCAAATTTTTGAATAAGGATGACATTTGATAGGCAGTCTGTTATATTTATGCCAAGAATATTTCGAATCAACAGTTGAAAATTCTTTCTTAAAAAGAATTAAATTATAAAAATTTATTGTTGAATTTTAAATGTTTAATACCTATTTAATTTGACAATATTAAAGCAAAATTTAATATTAATATGTTACGGTTTATGCATAAACACAATATTATATGTATTTATAAATTAAAACAGAAATATAATATATCAAATATATTACAATTTGCAGATATACTATGCAAATGACATTATTGGCTGTAATAATGCCGATATTGAAATTAGTAAAGAAATAATAAATTTTGCTGCATTAAAATGAACCCAATGGAAATACTTAATTATTTAACAACAAACAGGACTACCACATTTCACAATTAATGTCTTTCTTTAAGAAACGTGCTAAATTTACCTGTAACTGTAATTTCTTTAGAACGCAATTTTTCTAAATAGAAAATAATAAAAATTAAACGCGTGGATCGGACGAGAAATGTTCGTGAGTTTATCGATATGCCCATTGAATTTTTATTTAACTGTTATATCATCTATTACAGGGTGGCCACTTGAAAGCGAAGTAATTGTGTTCATTCCCATATTTTAAAAAAAATCTTTGGGGATTATTATCAATATCACAAGTTTGACACTTTGGTGGCACCTTTTTTAATTATTTTAAAAAGGCTCGTGTTGCAGTTGCGTTGTAGTTGCGTTGCAATGGTGTTGCACATATATTACACCCGTGTTGTAGGTTCGTTCGATGAACTTACCGCTTTGTAGTCGACCCGTGTATGCTTCGCGCTATACTACTGAGAACAAAAAATAAATTGTTTTATTTAACAACCCCTTCCCCTTCCCCAAATACCCACAGGAACAATCAAGCCACGATGCTAACGCCAAGTTTCGATGCAGACCGTTTCCAAGACTTCCGCCCTCTTCCATAGCCCAGGAACCCTCAGCTCTCACCCTCCAGAAGAAAGAATCCAACCACTTCCAAGGCTGCCGGCACAGCAAAGCCATGAAACCCTCCAAAGAAAACCATTGCCACGAAATAGACGGAGTTCCGAGGAAGACCAGGACAAGAAGCAATCCTATTCCAACTCACATCCTACTAATCACAAATCCCCTTCCTTTCGCTTCCAGGTTCTATTATAAGTATCAATTTTTGGTTTACCCATAAAAGAGCAGTCGGTGGGCCTGCCCAAAAACCCTACAAAATCGTTAAAACATTAGAATGATGTTCTTCGCTTCGATGTACTAATACCAACAAACGACAGTAAATGCCAACCTGGCCAACGTCGAGTTTCTTATTCATTACTAACAAACAAAATCTTCGCTTTGTATTACTAACAAACAACAGAAACTTCACGTATTTCTTCTTCTTCATGTGCCATATCCGGTCACCCGGACGTTGGCGATTCAACTTGGCTGAAGCCAAGATGAATTTACCAGGGAGTATAATTCATGAGATGGTTTCCCGTTGCCTTCCCCATAGTCCACAGATCGATATTGGACTTTTTTGATCACAGCAGTGTATCTAACGCGAGCAGGGTTTGAACCGCGACTTACCGCGTCGTAGTCAACCCGTGTATGCTTCGCGCTATACTGCTGGTTTCCTCGTATTTCACGTATTTCAACAAACGCCAACGCCGTCCATTCTCGAGTTTCTTACTATTACTTACTACTAAAACTTCGCCACGACGAGGAACCGTAACCACGCTACGACCTTTATTGCTAAACAAATAAACTAGAAAAGTAAGTATCATTACTACATCAAACTAGTTTTGCGACACGCCACGCTCCAATCGTTGCTAAACAAACACCAAGTGCCGGGCAAACATCCGCACTAGCAATTATTATTGTCGCTTCTTATCGGACCCGGTCAACTCGGCGACGGACAGCTCGGCGACGTCAACTCGGCGACGGCCAACTCGGCGACCGGCCAACTCGGCGATAGTCAACTTGACGACTGGACAACTCGACGACGATTCGCCCAACGGCCGGAGAAAATAACTTAAGGTTATTTAATCAATGTTATAATCCAAAAATAAACTCGAAATAAACCATTCTTTCCTTTACTAAAAACATTCGGGTCGAGTCAGAAAACACGGACTCAAAAATACACTTTTTCTATAAAAAAAAATAGCTTCACCAAACGAAAGAGCATTAAAGTACAAGTCTTTTAAGGTAAGGTAGAGTTTGATAGGTCCTTTAATAAACCCACAATTTAAATTTGAATGAAACACTCATGTAAGTGTATTATTGCGCAATATTACCTCATAATTGAACAAATTCTATCATCAGTGCGTGCGTTGTAGGTGGGTCAACACTCACAACTCGCAATCGCTTCCTGCTATCTGTCGCGTAAACATTCCCAATTTTTCGGATAGGACCGGTCTAGGGGGATTAGTAAAGCGTTTATTAAAACGGCCCATAACGGCCGGAGCGGAGGGAACCGAAGAGGGTCAATTTCGACTAACGCAACCAAGATAAATCTCGGATTTTTAAAGCCGTTTTTTCCAAAAGTTGTGGTTTGAACGTAAATTTTTTAATGTGCACAGAATGATGTGATCTTTCATAATTCACTTCAAGAATCATTAAAGTCCAAAGTAGGGATTGATGACCGCCCCAAAAATTTCTGTTATAGTCCAAAATTGGTCAATTTATTCCCATTAAGTTTAGATATAAAAGGTAGAATCTGCCCGAAGAAGTAGATCAGGCTGTAGGTTAGAGTTAGTTTTTTTATCTTTTTAGGGTTGATACCAAATAGATGGAATGACAAATTGAACTCACAATATTATTAAGGATTTCTATAGTTTTATTATACCGCTTGTCGACAGTTATGACCACTCTCGTTAGTGCTCCTCTTAATGTTCTTTTAAAAAAAAAGGTGCAAGGAATGTACCAAATATTGTTCAATATTGCTGAAACGATATTTTTAGGAAAAATTATAATTAAGAGATTCATCTAAAGCATTTCAGGTGGATATTTTTCGATTATTTGGTCGCCGAGTTGACATTGCCGAGTTGTCGCGATGGCCGGCGATTTAGAGTCCAAAGCCACACGTAGCTTCGCTACGTAATCACAACTCCAAAAACTCAAAGCTAGTTGTTTAAGCCATAAGCGCTCCGCATTGTCAATCATGATACTGATACTAGAGGAGCTACCAGTCGCATCCTGCTATCTGTCGGGTCTACATCTACACTTTACCAAGTAGAACCTGTCCAGCGGGATATTTTTAGTTAGTAAAGCGTTTGTCAAAACGGCGCGTAGCGGCCGGAGCGAAGAGAACCGAAGTGGAAGATCGTTTTGACTAACGCAACATCGGTAAATCTCAGATTCACCCTAAAATTTTGCTCAGAGCGGAGTTTATAATTTTTGTCATTAAATATTATATTAAAAATATAAAAAACTCTTATTTGCAATTAGTTTTAGCGCTAAAACTTATTTTAATTGTCGATGGGCGGGGTTACAGTTCGACAGAGCCAATGACGAAATTCCATTGTAAATATGTTTTGAAGCGCTTTTTTTTTAAAATTTGAGAACCGACTACAAATTTTATTTTTTTATGCGCTAAATAGACCCTCGTATTTCATAATTCAGGTTCAGGTTTATAATCTGGCTTCGTGTCCGTCCGTCTGTCCACATATTAAGAGTTGCTGTTTATATGGTCCGTAGTTTAATAATGTAAATTTTCTAAAATTATTTTATTAGTCGCACACTTTTTGTGGGTTGGTAATAAATAAACGGACCAATCAGAGGTGCGAGAGAGTGAACTTTCACGTAAAACCTACACTTGCAATTATTGTTGGAATATCGTTTTCTTATTTAGAAAATTTATGTTCTTCTTCTTCTTCAGCCTATTCCGTCCACTCCTGAACGTAAGCCTCCAATTTCAGAAAATTTATGTTACCAATAGAAAAATGAAAGATTATCTGCTTATTTTGCTAATTATGAGATGAATTGTAAACCATGAGATTATGATATTAATTGTAAACCAGAAAGGTAAGCTGTTGGAAGTCTAAGAACTGCGGTCATCCTAGTTCCACCTTGTTTAATTATTGACATACGTAAGATAATGCAAAATTTTTGGTTTTGTGATTGTTTTTAAATTTGCACAAGACTTTTTATAGTGGCGGTTTGTTATGGAGTGCCGCCATAGTAGCTCAAATTAGCCTTAAAATTTTCTTATTTAATTTTCATAAAATATTTCTAAATAACTTTTTAATTTTATATTTAACTTAATTTTAATTGCCTTTTTTTAATTTGAGCAAGGTGCCACTTATTGATTCGCTTGCCTCTGGTGCCGGCCCTGTTTATTATAATTAAAGATATTACCTGCCTTGATAACTTAATTTCTCAGAAACAATTAATTTTAAAATAATGTGCTATTAAATCCCCCATGCTATTTAAAATTTTAGGGTGGATTTTCCCGCAGCTAAAGGGTTGAAATTGCGCTGTTGAAAATAAATTCAAAAGTTTTCTCCCTCGATAACAAAACTTTCTTGTTTAAACGATTTTCTAAAAAATGCAGATAAGCGCCCTAAAACACATTTTTCTTCATTTTTAAATCACCACTCTGTATATTGGCGCATTTTAAAACTTCACTAGATCAAATTGTTTAGTGGTTCTTTGTGCTTCGAATTACGAAAATGTGATGTATTGCGTATTTTACTTTAATACCTGGATATTGGATAGCGTTGTTTAACTTCCACCTGCAAAATTATCTGTAATTTTCGCTGACGAGATTTAATCATATGGAAACACACCTTTTTCAATTTTCGATAATTTTGTAAGTTTGCTCCCTTTCCTCTTTTTGTATTCCATCATTATATCTTCATTCCCTTCAATTTAATTTCCCACATTTCTGGAATGTCTCGAAAACGTCGTTTAATTAAATTTAGTATGCATTTCAACTTTAAATTTAAGTTTGATTAATTTATTCCAATAGAAAATAATACAAAAATTGCTTAATCAAAATTATAACCAACTATAAGATTTAATATTTAATTAAATTCTGTTGTGATTGCAATTGCCAGTTCGAGTAGCAGTTAATGGTTTGTGCATCAGAAATAGAATTTCGACAATTAATTTAACTTTGAAATGCGGCGAATTGTGTGGAACAATTAATTCAAGTTGACGTTATACTAATATTTATTAATATTAGTGTGAGCATCAATGCTAATAAAATGAAATTTAGCAAGCAAAGTTCAATTTGCTACTTAAGCGATATTAAATACAAAAGGCGCTTATTGCTGGTTCCGAAATAACAAATTTACTAAAATATTATGACAAAACATTATTATGGCACCAACACTCTTGAGATACACAAATTATTTTTGTTACTCGAATGCTACGTTGCAGGTTCGTAGGTAGACTTGACTTTTAATTCGATCAAAAAAAAGGTTATCAAATTTCTTAATATTTCCAAAATTCTTCAGAAATAAATCAAATCTGCCGCTACACGTTTAGACCGCTAGCGACATCTGTCGATATTGCTTCCAAATACGTGACAACTTTCTTTCAAAGAATTACAGAAAATTTGAAAATAATCATGCCCGATTCGCGAGGTATCGCAAGACTTTAATTTCGAAATTAAAATTTGATATCTCCCAATACGAAAGTTGTACGCGATCGTGATTGAGAAACGAAGAAATTGATTACAATTGAAAGGAATGACCTTGTAAAACGACTTCCTGTTTTTGAACTAATTTACGTATTGATGGCATCGTGTGTCAATAAAAGATTATGTTGAATTTTGTTTATTTCACTATCTATGAATGGTAGACGATAAAGAACTAAAAATAAATAAGACAACAACATTTTATTAGAATAAGATGTATTTTCTATCAAACCATCTATGATTATACATAAATTATT
The DNA here is from genome assembly GCA_036346125.1 of Lycocerus yunnanus. NCBI lineage: Eukaryota > Metazoa > Arthropoda > Insecta > Coleoptera > Cantharidae > Lycocerus > Lycocerus yunnanus. The sequence goes on from JARFIX010000017.1 coordinate 4,091,451, forward strand.
TAAATAGAAATAACAGATGGTTATTGAATTGTGTCCAATTTGTCAAACAAAGTAATTGTAGTAGCAAACTATAAAGCCAACACTCGATTGAGTAGTAAATGTATGCACTCTCTAAACCGGTAGGAAGAGAAAACTTTAGTTTTCTTTTTTCTTTGGTTTCTTCTGACTTGTCATCCTCTTTCTTCTTGCCGACCTCCTCTTTCGACGCTTCGTCAAAGTTACCCACTAAATTTGGTACATCTTCCTCGTCGTCGGGTACGATTTTTCCAACGCCTGCACTGGCAACCGAACTTGCAAGACGTTTGAGTTGATTGAGACCTTCGGGACCTAACTGATTTAAAATACCTGGCAACATTTCGGTGATTTGTTTGTTTTCACCATGCCCTGTGATTGCGAATGTGTTTGCCGCAAGTGATGCTTGTGCTTTTGGATTATTGAAATGTATTACGGTGCCATCGTCCTTGATCATGTTTACCTCTTCGATACCAGGTATCATGTTGACGGATAATTTTTTTGAGAGACGACTGCAACTTCTTGTCGTCGGTCGCTTGTGTCGAATGTACCACCTTCTTCTTGCGCCTAGGTGTACCTTTGCCTCCAATTCTTACTTGGGCTTGCAACTTCTTCAATTTTTCAGTATTCATTTCGTTTATTTCTCTTTACACGTCAACTTATTAATACACTATAAGTAATGAGCTATTATAATCGAGTACACTTGTCTTTAATTACTTTTTTATTAAACGTTTGTGGTCAACTACCGACAACTACATGTGCTAACCGACCGGTACCCACACAAATTATAAGATGGTGTACTTCCGCTCTTTTAGGTTATACCACCACCTTGTTTCGCCGCGCTAAATTTAAATTCAAAACGTCAATTGTGAGAATTTCAAGTGACATCGTTAGTTTTTATTTAATTCAACAAGTGTTTTTAAAAATCAGCTTGTTTTTGCAAACACTCGTCGAGGAAGATAATAAATCCCAGACGGAATTAAACAAACCATATCTACGTAATCTTTTTACACCAAAAGGTTTGTTCATTTCGTTTTGTTCAATTTCAGATATTTTTCGACTTGGTGAATTTAATAAAATAATAATTATTATTGTTATATTCTAATCTAAATAATCCCTTTTATTGTCGTGGACTATTAAAATTGTTAAAGCATGAGAAAATTTCAGTGGTGGCTTACACGGGGAGGGCAAAGGGGGCCGCCTAAGATATAAGTGGGGTCTAGAAGAGAGGTATGAAATGCTCCCCAGTATAATATAATTATCTTTCCAAAAAAACTGAACGGATTTCATAAAGATTTTGTAAACAATTCGTGTGTTTATTTTGCCTCCATATCCCCCTGATGCGGATGGGACATCTCACCGTCGCCGTTTCGCCGTCAAGATTAAAAAACTTATGACAGGGGAGAATATATTCAAAAACTCGAAGCTTTATTTCTTGAAAACTCTGTATTTTTTCAAACTAATTGTTTTATAAATTATTTGGCGCCCCAATTTGATCGCTTTTTTGTCACTAAAATTATAAATTGCAAATAAAATTTGTTATTGTTTTCCATTTTTGTTGTTTATAATAGATTATATAAATATAAAAAATTCTAAATAAAAATCATCATATCAAATTTTAGAGCTTTGTACCCATTTCTTATTTTTTGCATTTTCCAATTGATATTTTTTTATTTCTTTCTCCATTAGCTCTCGGAGACAATCAAAAGCTTCTGTAAGCTTACACTTCTCCGCCAGCGAGATTTCTTCTGGTGCATCTATAACTCGAATAGTTTCTTCTATGTCCTGTAATAAACCCTGTAAAACCTTTACCCAAACAAAGTGGTTAGATTACCGTAATGGAAGGGAGATCTAATTTGGGCACTTCTACTTGATACTTTTCGTGGCAAAATCGCTCAAAGTTTTCGTCAATTTGGTTTTGACAATTCTTGCAACTTGCTAGAGCAACTTGAAACTCTACTTGAATTTTTAAAACCTTTTCTTGCTGTTCCATCAGCTGTGAGTGGGCAATTTGCAAATTTTCTTTACACAGCTGTTCTACGTTACTTGTAAGTGGACTTCCACTTTCATCGTACTTTTGCTTTTTAAAAAGCCTTTGACTTTCGGCCTACAAATTAAAAGTTAAAACTGTAATTCATTTTGTCTCTATATCTATAGTATACCATTCGGGTCTCATTCTTCCTGTGCTCTAAGACTTCAATATCCTTGTGCAAACAATGAATTTCGCTTAAATATTGGTTTTTAATTAATTTTGCCTCTTCTTTGCAAACATTTAATGCTTCCAGTAGTTGATCATAATTGTAATCTGCGTCTATTATAAACATTTGCCAAGCTTCTTCATAATCGGGTACGTTACTTGGTAATTTATCTTCTTCTAAAATTGATTCATTGTGATTCGCTCCAGATGCTGCCGTACTACTATTAGATTTTCGTCTAGTCGTGGAAGATCGCTTCATGACAGCACTCGATGTTCTGGAACGCTTTAAACTTTTCATTCCATGATCTGACGTTTTCAATTTCGAAGATGAAGCTTCTGCAATTAAATCGGAAAACTCAAAAATTCTGCACTATTCCTTAACTTACTTGATTTATCTCTCGTCAAAGATTTTCGAGCGCTTTTAATTGCCGAATTAGAACGCCCCAATAAATCATCCTTGGAGGTATCTCCCCTTTTACTAAGCTTTCTGGAACCCTAAAAGTTTTGGAAAAATAAATAAGTACGAAATGCCAAATAATATTATGGTGGTTTACTGTGAGGCTGTCTGTTTTTGAAGAAGATCTTCTCAAATCTTCCAGGGCTTGATCATAAGCCCGTTTTACGCTTTCTTCCTTTTCAATTTCTAAATTTTCAAACAAACTTTTAAACACTCGAAATACAGTGGTGGCATCGGTCACGTTTATCAGAACGATTTCGTTTGTTTTGTTGCTTAAATATTCGTTTGCAACATTTTGCATGTGTATGATTCGCTCTTGAGTTATATTTGACGACAACGTCTCGTTTGTTATCATTGCATTTAGGTCTCTCTCCTTGTGCATCTCTTCCAGCTTGGTCTTAAATTTAAGTGGAATAATGTTAAATCAAAATTCAAAACAACACAAATAAAATTTGGCTCCAGAGTTAATTGGACAATGGAACAAATAGTTGTGTTCGTACTATGCATGTAAGGCTGTTCGTACTTGGATGGGTGACCGTTTAGAGAACACCTCCTGTCGCTTCTCCCAAACGTCACCCGCGTTTCTTCCTCCTCCTTCTCGGCGATAGACTGAAATGGAAATGGAATAAATTAAAAGTAGTTTCTACCTGCATAATTGGATCTTTAACTTCTTCCTCCATTGTCGTTATGTTTTGTTGAATTTTTTGAGGTTTAAGTTTACAAATCACGTATCCAAACCGCAGCATGGACAAAGTAACTGGTAGATTAACGAGATTTATTCGAATATGGCCAATAAATCTAAACGGTAAATTTTAAAATAGCGTTTGAACAGAAATTAGAGATTCATCGAAAAATGAAATTACCGCAAAATACTGCGAGCATTTAGAGAATCACCTAAATACTGGATCAGGACATTTAATTTTTGTTTGACTATAATATGACCGGCTATGTTTTGGCATAAAGTAATAATAAATTGTTCCAATTGAGATTTGGCTAAATTTGCATTTCCAACGTCAAAATGATTCTTGTACAACGATGTTGCGTTACCGTAATTGTCGCTTCCGGCCAAATCTACTATATGGATCTAAAATTAAAACATAGTTAAAAACCCATCAGTACGCATTATTTGGATTTTAAATTTGTACTTTAGAAGATGTAATGACAGGATCCGTTTGATGGACGGCTTTTGTGTGTACGTGAAATGTTATCACTCCATTGGCAGTATGATTTTTTAATCCGATTTGCGAAAAAGTTCTTCTTCCTTCAGCTTAAAAAAGTTATTATTTTAAATGACTAGAGCAGCGATATAAGTTCAGAAGACTTTGGAGTGAAAATGACAATATTCCACCGTCTGGCAAGAATTGGCTAAGCGTTCTGGCAAGAAATATAGTTTTAGACTCGCAAACTTATTGTAGAACTCTGATGCATGGAACGTCTCAGAAAAATTCCCAAATAGTGGCAACAAAGAGGAAATGAAAGAAGAGCTTTGATAATCAAAATCGTATGGAGGAAGAAATATGGCCGAAAAAGGTTTTGGGAATGAACTTCAGTTGAAAGGCAAAAAAAAGAAAACTCTAAAGAACGTAGTTAGAAGGTGTAGAAGAAACCATACATGCAAAGAAGAAGACGTCCAAGATAGAAGAAAATGGCGTTGTGGAAAACTGTGCATGATGTAATGCAAACTTCTTGTGCAAATTTAAAGGGCAAATCTTAGTAATTCAGGGCAGCTCTTGAAATCCAATCATTTTCAATTTCAAATTCAAAAATAGAAAAATTTTACTTAAGATCCTTAACTTAAATTACCTACCTTTAAAGAGTAGTTCCAAGCCCTCGCGTACGGATTTTATTTTAATGATGGTTACATTCTTCAAAGTGTGCGGATCCAGCACCTCAAGATTTGAACTTAACAAATCTCGGACCTGCGCCCTATTAGTTTCGATGCAAGACATCTGAATGCACATCTTCTTTTTGTTGCATAAGCAGATTTTTGTATTAAAAAGATTTACTAGTAATCTCGGTGCTATGCCTCTATCCTGAAAATTTTTTTAAATTTATAAATAACCTAGCCCTTTTAGGTTTTATTTTGGAGAAATTTCAAATTTAAAATCCTCAAGTTGTCCTGTGCCATTTGACATCTTTTTTTGTTTTAATTCTTAAAATTTTGTTAATTGAAAAATACAATTACAGCTTTCCATGAAAATTAATAGAAAATTAATAGAATAATTAATAGAAAAATTGGCTAATAGAAAATTAATAAAAAGTCTTTCGAGTTGAAAACTTACATTAAACGAATTATGCAATCCTGCAGTTGTCAAACTTTTTCCGGTTCCTGTTTGCCCGAAAGCCAAAACTACCGCATTACTACCTTCCACAACACTAAAAAATAAATAATAAAAATTACAATAACTACTTTTAGAAAAACATTACTTATCCAAAACTTTTCTCATAATGGAACCATAAATGTCTTCTTGAGTGTGATTATAAAATATTCCATCAGTATCGAATTTCCAATATTTTGGAATAGATTTCTCGAGTTCGCTTTTATTAAGGTCTTGTAGATATCTCACATAAATGGTTTTCATGTCCTTTAGAATCTTGACATTATCCCACTGCATATTCACCGTAGGCAAAATTCTATAAAATATTTGTGCGTTTTTTAACCGAATGGCGGCTTGCGTATTTTGTTCCATTTTGGCTAAAGAATTTTAAAACTTCATCGTGTAAAACTTAATAAATTCAATTGACAGACAAAGCATGGCAATGCTTTTATTAAAAAATTAAATCGTATGATTTGAAACCATTAATCGAACATTTTCATTAGTTTACCATCATAAATTTATTCCTCTTTTTGGATTTAAATTTGAAAATTTTCGGAGGTTCGAGAGCCGCGCCATCTGTTATAAACTCCACAAATTTTTTGATTTGCTTTTGAAAAAATTAAAACAAATTATAAGTGTAAAATGTGAAAACTGTCTAAAACTATGATATTGAAAAGGGCATCGTAATTTTTTTTACATTTACATCTACAAACTACACTTAACGTCAAAAACGATTAATATTTCACTCTGACATAAATTGCATTCTAGACCCTTCAGAAAAAAAAATGGCAGGTAGTGGCACATCCCCTGTTTATATCGAAGACGAATATGGTCGTAAATGGGACAGGTGTCTTACGGATGCACTACTAAAATTTGGTAAGTTATATTTCTTTATTGGTTTAAATTTAAAGTTCGCATTTTTGTAATCAAATTATTATGTCATAGGCAATCCTAACCTATATGATCTTAATTTTGCGTTACGTTTTAGGTGGAGGAGCTGTCTTGGGAACAGTCGTTTCTTTATTATTTTTTAAGAAACGAAAATGGCCCATCATATTAGGCGGTGGCTTTGGTATAGGAATGGCTTATTCGAATTGTGAGCGAGATATTAATAAACTGTTGGAACCGCCATGTGTCCCCGATGCAAAGTGTTAATTTTATCTGTTTTTTTAGTGTAAATTATTTAGAAAAAAGTAATTGTCGCGAAATGTATTTTAATAATTTCATTGATTGCATTTCAAGTCTTCGATAAAATTATATTACTAGCATTGTAGCTGTAAATAATGAATTAAAAAGGCAATTCATGCTGTTAATTTTTTTTACATACATTTCATCTTCCAAGCTCATCTTTCACATATTTTTGTTTATCTCTCGCCTTGCCCGCTGTCTAGCAACTTTTTTAAAAGAGGCAATTCCAAGTAGGAGGCAGAAATATTTAAATTCAGAACCACGCGTATGCTGATACTTCTGCTCGTCGAGAAGAATATAAAACCTGAATGTATATTTGGGGCAAGCACTTACACAGTTAATATGTAACAATTTATTTAATAATTTGTAGCTACAAGACTAGAATACAACTTGCAATACTGGACAATAATATTAACAGGCATCGTTTCAACTTTGGCAAAGCTCGATTACTACACTGATTTACGTTTATAAAATATTTTTATTTTCTTTCACAATAAAATAATCACCCATTCAATAAATACAATTTATTATTAAAAGTTAAATAATACGTGCAGGATCTTGCAAAATTTCAATTCTGGCATACATCCATACAACTTTGAACAAGAATAACATTGAGCAAAACCCTGCCCGGGACTACAATGGAAGATTATTCAACTTATCCTTAATAGATAAATAAAACACTATTTTTATAATTACATGGCACTTAATTACTCTTACGTCAGTGTAGCATCAGATTTTGAATGGCAGAAAGCTTAATATTTATATGGTGATAAAAAAACTAGAATTGTGTTTCACTATTTTGTGTTTAAATAGATATGTTTTAATTTTAATTAGAAAAAAATGTCATGCTATCCGTTTTAAATTCTATTTATAGCTAGTACAGCATTAAAAATTATTACTGATTTGTCATCATTCTCATAGAAAATTTTCTACGTAAAAACCAAAAAGTTCTAATCTAAACGATAAACATCAAAACGTCTTTTATAAAAGATTATAAAGTGCATACGTACGGCCCTGATAAATTTTATTTAAGTTTTTTGGTACAATTCACTAATTATCTAACGCGTCGCAATTTGACCTAAATTAAATTATTTATTTGGAAATTCTGGCCAATAATTAATGTGGTAACGCTGAGTGGTACCCTCGAATAAACGATCTAACCAATTGGAAAACCCATCCAATAGGTTTCCTTCCATTATTACGTCTTCGTCAGATTCCGAGCTTTCGCTATCAAAGCCAATAAAAGCCGCTGCTTCACAATCTTTCACAGCACCATCTACCGATTGCGATTTTTTCTGCTGAAAAATTATAAATGTTTTCACAATGTCTGCTCTTTCTACTGCACTTACCAGTTTTTTTCTCTGCATTTCCAGATGTTTTGCATGAAACATACAAAAGTACTTTCTGTATCCGTTGATGGCTAAAACGGTTCCGACACAATTTCTTGGATTAATATTTAATTCCACATCCTCAGTAAAAGCTAATTGTAACAACTTCTTATACCAACTTAAACCTCGTTCCACATACATAAAGGAAAACATCAAAGTCTTATTTCTAAAAAGAAAGTTGCCTTAAGTTTTTCAATTTTTTACTGAGGTTTTTTAATATGTACTTACTTTCTATAAGGCCATACGGCTTTATGAAACGGAGGTATAAGTTGCTGCCTAGATTTCATGTCGAGAACTAATACGATGGTACGACAACCGGGTAAACGGCGGATTAAACCGTGATACTTTTCCGATCTCAATTCGTGTAACTTCAATTCTGGCTGATAATTGTTTCTATTTTCATCTTTATTACTTTTCGAATTCAACTTCTGTTGTTGAACACTTTCCTCTTCGATTCGACTGGAAATACTAAGATAAGAAACAGTATCGAATTGGAACGAAAAGGCTTGAGGTAAACTTAGAATTGGGTGGTCCTCTTAAATACAGATCAATACCTCTCGCATCATTGAAATTATCAACAAAATTAAAAGTTATCTGTCTGGTTCATCTGCATAAACGCCAATATTACCACCATTTGGTCCTGTCTGTGGTCTACATGTGAAGTTAACATAGGAAACCTATAGTTTAACGTAGGCTGTAAACTACGTAAGTATAAGACAGATTATGGAAAAGTGTTCTCGTCTCGCCAGAGATTTAACCGAATACCTCTTGCGTTTAAATATAATAAGAGAAAATGACTGCCGAAAATTGTCTACGTGAAAATTTTGATGCTGCAGTTTAGTTTATTTTACGTTCTTTATAGTATTTCGAGAACCTGTACATAAAGTTGTAATTTATCAAAAAGTAATGTAAACAAAATTTTCAATTGATTTTTGCCTGTTTTTTTTAAGAAAATAAATCCTCTTGAGAACAAACATTTAAAAAAAAAAGGTTTTTTAAACAAATGCGAAAACGACGCAACTCCAAAGAACATGGCGAGATATCTGAGCATTTACTCTCAACAAACCTTTTCAGTTAATTACCAATAATGATTATTAATAGTAAATCTAATACTTACACTAAATATGCCATAAAGTAACCAACTCCTACTATAAATATCACGGTACCAATGATGGAAAGTACAGGTAAAATTTGTTCTTTACTTAAACCATCGTAAAACCTTTCGCTGTAAATCACCAATTTTGAAATTATTCGTCCTATGATCCCCTTAGCATGTTCATCAAATAAGTCCTAAAATATTTAAATTACAAATTAGGCGATTAAATTAAAGTTATATTTGCCTTAACAAACGCTTCGTACGTTAAAGCTTCGCTCGATTTCAATAAGCGACTTATGGTATTTTGAAGTTTATCGACGGTATCGTTTAAATTCTCTTCAACCTCCCACTTAGTAGCTAGCCATTCGTATTTAACGTGAGAGGTATCTCTTCTCCAAATTATAACAACTTTCAACAACGGTTCAACATTTTCACCATCTGAAATGTCATTTCAGTCGTATAAACCTAAAGGCACCAATATTTTCAAATATCACCTGGTATTAGTGAATTAACAAATTCCGATTGTTTATCGTGATATATGTAAGCAAATCTCACTTTTTCCATGCTATAAGGTGATACCTGTGCGTAATTTCTAAAAGACTGTCGATGAGTATCGTGATTACTAGATGCAGTAGTCACCAGAATTACACAGAGGCGCTTTCGAGGTTTGTTCCATTCGCAGGGACATAAAGATTCTAGCACACTCTTAAATTAAAAAGAAGCTTAAGTTATATCGGATAATTTGAACAATTTAAAATAATTTTCCAACCTGTGACGACAATCGTGGAAGTGCAAGATATTGATTAGATGAAATAATGTGATGTAAAGTTTGAGTAGGAATTTCCTTCATACTGACGCTCGCAATCGGTCTACTTGTGTTTTCATTAAATAGCAACACGGTATCCATATCGCTTGGAACTTGATACTCTTCAGATATGGTGGATGAATTAACAAAACTAGAAAGTCAACTTATAAAATACAAAATAGACTAATCATATTAAACCTCTAAATTAATCAGTACCAACCATTTCGTTAAAACTTATTTTGTACAGAAAAAAATGATCTAACCGCTTTGAATCATTTAGCTTTGAATGAGTTCTTAAAGGTTGACCTCTGGCTCAGTTTTGAGTTTTTTCGATGTTTCTGTCCCGACTTTTTTCGATCATTAATTATTAAAACGATTAAATTTAAATTTATTTCCTTTGCAGACATTTTGAACTAATTTCCTGTTTTAATCTAAAGAAAGTAAAAATGGGAACAGAGCTAAAGGTTCAGTCGTATTAAAGGTGGGGATTGTAGGAGGAATTCAAAATGACTTATAAATATGATAGTTGTTTGAAGTACATATAGCACCCGATCGTTAAAATAGTAACTCAACTACTGAACTCGACTTACTAGATTCTTCGATTGCATAGTAGAATGAACGTTTAACACCGTAGATAAGAGAATATAGCATCCTGAGTACCGAGCTACACTGGAACTCAAGCTCTCTGAAAATGTTCGGCATTTTTCGGAAAAAGGCTTGCTCCACTGAGTAGCTCACTTTACTCTGTAGTTTCTTGTTTATTTATCACTTTTTCTTCATACCTCGGTCGAGTACGTACTTTCGTCCCTAATAGCAGGGACGAAAGTTGAACATTTACTCCTTTGAGAAGTACACGCGCGCCTCTATAACGCCGGGAGGAAAGAATTTCTCATGCGTATTAATACTCGTAACTAGGGACTATTTATTCTGTTGCTACAACAAATCGTTAACCGCTGTCACTACTTTGTACTTACAATGTAGTTTTGTCGTCAGTGAATAACGTACTTTCGACCGGCTATGAAGAAAAATCGTATACACTACGCGGGCCAAAGTTGAAATCTCGGTCCTGCGCGTCATGATCTCGGCTTCGCCTCGGGCATCATGACGCGCAGGACCGAGATTTCAACTTTCGGTCCTCGTAGTGTAATATACTATTTTAATAACAATTTTCTGAAAATAAAGCATTTCATGACAATTGAAAAAAAAATTACTTGTTTGTGTTTAATTTCTACAAAATCAATTACTATGATATTCCCAATTCGAAATATTACATTAGTAAACAAATAAAGCATCAGAAAATGAAAAATTTGAATTTACAAATACCCTTTTTTTAAGACAATATAATTCAACATAAATTCCTAACTATTATTCATTTAAGAGCATAAAATTTTGCCTGTGGCAGATTTTCTTCTAGCCCAGTTTGAAATTCTGGAAACTAGCACTTACATTAAGTGATTTAAAAAATTAACATAAGCCACGTTGAAGGAGCTGTAAAATGAATTTCACCTCCTCCCCATATATACCTCTTTTAATGTAGACTGTAAGTGTTAAATAAAAATGAAGAGTTTTCCTAAATTATGTTATAAAAAATTAATTACCCCTTCATAAATTTTGGCTGGATCCGCCCATATAAAGGTAGATATTGAAAAATTGATGTGAAGAGGATTTCCATCCAAAGGTTTGGATTTAGACAAAACTTTAGTCACACATTGTACCAAAAATAAAACAATTAATAATTTATTTAATTGAATAAGTTGTGACGTCCACTGCAATTTTAAAGAAAGTGTTAAAAATTACTGTTAATAATGCCCAAAGGTGTAAACATTTCTATAAACTTGAAAGAACAAATAATAAATACGTATAAATCGGGAGTGTTCCAATATTCCATTTGTGATAGATTGAATGTATCTAAATCGGTTGTATCAAAAACAATAATCGAGAAATCGTAGTAAATTTGAAATCCACTGAAAGATCAACAAAAACTACCTCTCATTGTCCTTTTTTATCAGCTAATCAAGTTTTGGCAAAAATGAGAGTCTTCAGTATCAGAAAGAACCACGTAATGAAGATTAGTTACATTTGGTCTTCCAGTGAAAAGACCCACTAAAAAGTAAAGCTGTCTAAGAAAAATATATAATTTGCTACGACTCATTTAAGCTGGAGAGTAGAGGATTGGAGAAAGGTCCTGTTTAATGATGAGGCAAAGTTTAATATGTTTAGTGATGGAGTTCAGTATTCACATCACCCAATTAAACAAAGACAAAGTTTCATGATCTGGAGAAGTCTTTCGGATTACGGAATGGAAACGTTGCATAAAATTGAGGGCATCATGGATCAGTTTATGTATATGAACATATTAGACAAAGTTATGCTTCCTTATACGGAATGGAATATGCCTCTGTGGTTCATTTTCTAACATGATAATAACCCGCAGCACACGGCAAAGCTAGTGGAAGACAGGTTCGTCCGCTAAAATGTACGAGTTTAAAGAATAACTTTTTAGTTACTATTTTTAGTAACTAAGTTTAGTAACTATCGATAGTAAAAAAATCTATCGATAGGTCAAATGAACCTAACTATCGAATAATTCGATAGTTTTTATTCGTTTGATGTTTGATAACTAAATTTTTAGTTACTAACTATTGATAGTAAAAAATTGTAACTAACCATCGATAGTCAAAAATTTCGATAGTGCCCATCACTAACAATAACCCGCAGCACACGGCAAAGCTAGTGGAAGACTAGTTCGTCCGCAAAAATATACGAATTTTAAGGTGGTCCCCTCAATCTCCAGACTTCAACCCAATAGAAATCTTTGGGAGCTAGTAGACAGAAAAGTTAGGAAAAAACAGTTAAAAATTCGATTGATTTATTTGGAAAAATTGCGGAAGTATGGAATTCATTTGATAACAAAATAATTCAAAATCTTATTTGATCTATGCCTAAAAAATGCTCCATAAATTAGAAACAGAAACCTCTACTTGAGAGTCGATTTTAAGACTCTAGTTGAGGCAAAGAAACTCTATAACTAAGACTGACACTTACTTAGTCAAGCAATAAATATCGTCTAACAATCATTTACAGTAACTACAAATCGAACGTGTTTGACTTCCATATCATTGTTTTTAGGCTACATTCTTTTAGGACTGCCAACTGTGTGTCTTTACCGACCGAGTAGTCAAACTTATTACAGTTGATAAGTAGCAATTGTGAAGAAAGATTCGTCACATCCTCGGAATGTCAAAACAAAAAATTAAAGTGTTAATGTTGAGTGATAAACTTAAAATGTAAACACTTTCGAAGGCGAGAAATTAAATACAAGAGAGTTTGGTTTGCCAAAATCTACCTTTTATAAGATATTGATATTGAGAGAAATTCACCAAATAATATTTTTTTATATCTTGACTAGTCACCTTAACAAACAACCTTGCAAATTCACATGAAATATTCTTTAATTTTACAGAAATTCATCTGAATTTTTATCTGCAGTGAACTAAAGGTCGAGCTTTGATGGCGCCTCAAGCTAAATGACCAAGCTGTAATGTTACGATGATTTTTATAGATAATTTTATGCTCTACACACAAGCTTGCTTAGATCTCTAGATATTTCAGATAAAGTTCAAAAAGTCAAGTATTCGATTATCCAGTATACGGTTATAACATCACAGATTCGACTAATTTATCGTGATTGCAGATTGTAGCGATTAATTCAGAGGTTAACAACAAAACAAGATAGTCTTACCCAAAAGAAATGCGATTACGAAAATGGTAGGCAGTAATTAGGTACCTCAGTTTAACATTATGTTTGGGTTCAAAAATCAACCCCCTAACTTTATTATCCTCCCATCCATTTAAAAAATCCTTAATGTTATTGTCTTTTATTGTTACTACTAACTTGTATGGAAGATGATTACGTACGAAATCTATGGCAGCAAAACGAAGCTTTGAATTGTTACTAGGTAAAAATTATTACACTCACCTATAATTTTTTGTACGCTGGAAATGGCTTCCTTATATACATAAACATTACCATCTAACAACATCACCAGTGAAGGTAACGAAAAAGCATTTGAGTTTAATCGTCTTGCTAAAGTAGTTTCGTGAGCCACATGAACCGCAGCAAAATTAACACCTAATGGTTCCAAATGATCCACGAGCTTACGAAAATATGGAACAGTTTGCATACAAGAAAAACACCAGTCACCATATAAAAACATTATAAAAGGCGTGTGAACGCTTTTAGGTACCAAAATTTTGTCGTATTGTCTAGAATTAATTTACAAATAAAACTTTTTCAAAACAACTATAATATTAAGCAAACCTTAATGTCACGATGATTCTTTGATAGAACGATATATCGTTCTCTTGATAACTTGAATAAGCATGATTAAACAAATCGTCTAAAGGATTACTGTAATATTTGGTATAATCATGGCGTTCTCTAAAACTATCGTCGGTGATGCCACGCTGATCGTACATTACACGCCTTTCCGAGTCCGAGAGCAATTCGTATGCTTGTTTAATTTTCACAAACTTATTTTGTGCTTCCGGATCATCAGACTTATCGGGGTGCCTAAAATTAAAATCATCAATTAACAAAGTACGAATTCGCTCATCTAGCTTCAATACACCAACCATTCTTTAGCCAACTGTTTGTAAACTTTACGTATCTCTTGAATGCTGGCCTTCTTCGAAACGCCCAATATCTTGTAAGGATTACCAAGTTCTTCGGCGAATAAAAGCGTAAAACATAAATAAAACACAACAAATAACCACACCAACTTCATTTGGAAAATTATAAATTACGTTACATATGCATACAAAATATTTTTAGAAATGTGTACATTTTAAATTACTTATAGTATGTGAATGTTCAACACTATAAATTGACAGTTGTCAAAACACTAGCGCTCTCTCAACGTAGACCAATAGCACGCCAGCACCAGTGGCGTCCGATCATCAAAACTATCGAATTTCCATTTTTAGTGAAGAGATTCTTACTTTATTTGGTCCAGTACTGGCATCGCGTTGCGACAAAGGAGCCTGCGGGAAAATAACTCGAAAATGCATTTCCTTCACAGACCTACACAAAAAGACCAAAATAGAATCGTGGCATTGGTTGAAACGCAGCTTACAATAATGGTTTAATTTGTTTTTGAAATTTAATGGGAAAATTCATTATTTTTCCTTTTGCAATTGTGGGGTTCACACAATTGAAGAACAATAAATTCATTTAAGTAAGATTTTAATATTAAGATGCATTGTTAATCGTTCAATGGTCCATAAAATCCAAAGCAAGGTTTTTCTCTGTAAAAAAAATTAAAAATAAAAAATGGTTTTTAAGTTATGAATTTGTAAAAACAATACACACATATTTATAGTTCACCCTGTATCTTATTACACTACAAAGGATGTTCCATAAATAAACTGACAAACTACCATTAAAAGTAGTTTGTACCATTGTCATGTAGTTTCCTTCTTGTTATCAATCTTATTTTGTTTCAATATGTAAAGCAGGATGCAACAAGAAATTATGAATGGTCCCGAGGTACATGGATCTCCCTTACAATTTTTGTGATTGATAAAAATGCCGATAACTTTGAAATAGCTCATTTGTAGACACCAAATTGCTCTTTTCTTCCTTTTAGATAATAAATTTACGGGCTCCATATTTCCAATGTCATACTAATGTCTGTTTCTAACCACTGCTGAATAAACGCCTTTCCCATTGGAGAGTATTTAGCCATAAAACACCACGCTGGCCAAGCATCTTGGCGAGTACATTTAATACCTACTGCCAGGTGAGACGGTCAGAATAAAGTTTTTACTCCGTCTGGGTTTGAAGCAGGGCCTCTCAGCTTAGTAGTTAACACATTTAAGCACCAAACTGCAACCGTCCAATGCATTTATGCAAAACAAGTTAATTCCATGCAAAAATACCCTAATGACCAAACTATATAATTATGAGATACATTTAATATTAAATAAAAATATAACAAAAATTAGCTACTAATTCAAGTAAAAATAAATATTAATTGTTTTGTTTAAAATTTATGGAATATCCACCGCTGTTGGGGTCCTGCTGCATTTGAAAATTATTGGTCGACAAACCAAAAGGTCTCAAAACTAAATTTCCCAAATCTTTGAGTTTACCTAAAAATATCGATTAACAAACTAGAAAACAAAAGTCATAAAAGAAACTAACCCAACATTTCCGTTTTAATTTTTCATTTCGTTCGTTAATTAAAGGCTTCAATTTGATAATGGCCGCCTTGGCTTCGTGATTACCGATATCAAATTCCAATACCTTCTCATAATCTTCCAAGCTTTTATCCAAGTTATCCAAATCTTCATATAATTTTGCTCTTCTCAAATAAGCACGAACATAATTTGGATTCAATTCTAAAGCACGACAACAATCTCCCACTGCCGTTTTTTTATAATTTAGTTGTATTTTAGAAGCAGCTCTATTGGAATACAACACAGATCTCTCGTTTGGTTTTCCAAAGGACATAAACGTAACGCCCTTGTGTAATAATCGATTGCTTCTAAATATTTGCCACTTTTGTGTTCTATGTTTCCTTGATTCTTAAGTTCAGCTGCCTCTCTTTTTCTATCCTCTTTTTCCTCTTCGGTTAAGCTGTCGTTCACTTTCTTCAACTCATCTTCGTCAACGAAATCGTTGAAAGTGTTGTCACTTTTAGACGATTCTTCTTCGTCATCTGATTTATCGAAACTTTCAGGTATACTAGATTCGGCTTCATCTGTATGTAAATCTGCGGGTTTCTTATTGGTTATATGTTGATCTTCAAACTCTTTGGTGATTTCGTCTATCACCTCTTCGTTTGTGGGAATTTTATTATCATCAGACATTTCTAACCTAAAAATTTTAATTTACACAACAGTAAACCCTAAATTTAATTTAATTTTTTCAATTAAACTTACTTGCTGTTTTATAATCAAAAGTAATTAAGTACTTGATATGTTTTTGCCAGTGTTGACTGTTATAGAAGAGTCATTCAAATGAAATCACGGAATGTGTGTGCAAATGGGTGGACAACAGTCAGTGGAAATTAATCACTGCAATAATCCATTGAATATTAACCTATTCAATACAATAAAAAAAATTTTAATTTTTGGAATTATCAATTAAAATATACAAATCAAATTAAATGTTTATGTAATTTAAAAAATCTATATGTACAGGGTGAATCAATACTATGGACTGCTTGAATGGATAACTTCTTTGCTGTTCAAATATTAACGTTTCAAATTAAAAGTTGAAGGTGTATAGTCTAAAATTGTTTTTAATTATACAGAGTATTCTGTTTTGAGGATAAAATAAGAAGATACATGATTATTTTGCCGTCTTTCCCCCAAGCAAAATTTTAAAAATAAAATTGACAGTGTCATTGACGTAACAAAGCAGTCACGGGGCCTGTGTTCCAGAGTCAAGTTCTCCCTATTACTAGACCGCTAGAATTAACTAGCCGTCATCTCAAGGAGGGGGGTTACGAGTTTAACCTGTACGTTTGTATTTGACCATTTCTTAACCGATTTTGATGCGGGTTTTTTCATATGAAAGTATATATCCCCCGGATAATTTTGGGGTATACGCGATATTAAATTTTAGTCGCCATTTTGGACCCACCATATTGAATTTCTTTAAAAATGATCCGATTGAGATGAAATTGAAAATGTGCAGACAACTTTACCAATGAAATACGGTGAGATAAAAATATCACTATAAAATTATAAAAGGGGGGTTATGCGTTCCATCTGTTCATTTGCATTCTTGCTCGGCTGTAACTCTTTAATGCATTGACCGATTTTGATGCGGTTTATTTTATATAAAAGTATGTCTCTACGCAGTGTTTACAAAATATATGAGAGTTTAATATTTAGCCGCCATCTTGTAAACGAAATGTAAAAATTCTTCAAAAATTATCCGATTGGGGTAAAATTGAATAATCGCAGACAATTTTGATAACCAAATATGATTAGATAAAAATATAACCATATAATTATAAAGGGGGGCTATGACTTTCATCTGTTCATTAATAAATAAATAAAAAATGAAGTCTATTTCACTGCTAATAAATATAAATATTTTTACACAAATCGAAATTAAAAGAAAATACACCAACACGAATCAACTCAATATTACACAACTCAAACTTTGACAACGAAACATAACACCAGCAAAATCTCAGACATGCGATGAAAGCCGTTTGTCAGAACTAGCCATATGAAATACAGAACAAAGAAATGGTACCCAGTCCGTTCACACAAGAGTATCACAATTATATCTGAAGCACCCTTCAAAACTTCAAACTTTCAAAAAAACTTTCAAAAAAGAAGAAAAGGTCTTTTTGATAAAGAAAACCTTAAGCATCATCTTAAAATTTACAATGTTTAACTCTCGTATGCAATCAGGATGCAAGTTACAAAATTGCAGGCCATAATAATTTACACTACTTCTAGTTGTGACAAGTAGGGCATAAATAATAAATCTCGCCTGTGACGAGTATTGTGGTCGTGCACTACTTCATGGATCCCATTGCGCTTGACCAGTAAAAGGCTGTTCAAGATATACACCGAGCAAATCTATTGTAAATTTAACACAAATATATTTGATCAGGTAAGTATTTGATAAAAATAAAAATTCATCATAAATCAAGGTTTATATTAATTTATTTTCTGAAAAACTTCGTCCTTTATTAGCCCTACCTCACACCCGCCACTGATTTAAGCCTATTTTAAAAATATTATTTTAACTAAACCAACAATATCTTAAATAATTATACAACATTAAGTTAATACGAATTTTGTACAAAAACAACTGGCAAGTTCAA
Source organism: Lycocerus yunnanus (assembly GCA_036346125.1). Classification (NCBI taxonomy): domain Eukaryota; kingdom Metazoa; phylum Arthropoda; class Insecta; order Coleoptera; family Cantharidae; genus Lycocerus; species Lycocerus yunnanus. The sequence goes on from JARFIX010000017.1 coordinate 4,109,767, forward strand.
AGAACGATAAAATAATAAGCCACAAAGATAACCCGATTTGAATTTTTAGCGGAAACTGTAGAATCGTGGTTTGCAACTTAGGTTATTTATTGCAATGATAACGCCGAAAACTTATTTCGTGTTCGATCCTTATTGCGTATTGTAGAAAACCGCAAATTTTGATAACGTCCGAGGATAATAATTTATTATCACATTCTTGTTACTTTATAAAGTGCTGTTTACTATAAAAAACAACGAAAATGAGTGAAACTTGCCCGTTTAATCAAGATAGCCTTGAAAAATTGAAGCTTTTCATTGACTTGATATCTCGTGATCCGCAACTAATTCACTACCCTCAGTTGAGTTTTTTCAAGCAATATTTAACTTCGTTGGGTGCCCACATACCTAGCCCGCCGTCGTCGCCAAAGATGGAAACGAGTGCACCAAAACACGCTGATGATAAGAAACCCGATGTGAAAGAAGAAGAAGAAGCGATGGATTCGGATGAATCCGAAATAGAATTTGACATGGAAGGTTGTATCGAAGCCGATAAGGTCGACGAAGCAAAGCAACTGATGGGTTGCATGGATAAAGTGATTACCGAAGAAGAAACCGATAAAGCTGATGAAAAACGTATGGAGGCTATGACGGCTGCATCGGATGGCGATTTGGAGAAAGCTATCGGTCTATTCACAGAAGCGATCGTTTTAAATCCAAATGCGGCCACTTTGTTTGTAAAGCGTGGTCAATCCTACTTAAAATTAAACCAACCAAATGCATGCATTAAAGATTGCTCAAGGGCATTAGAGTTAAACCCCGATTCAGCGGCTGCATATAAATCTCGTGGCAGGGCTAACCGATTGTTGGGAAATTGGGAAGAAGCGGCAAACGATTTAAGACAAGCAGGAATAATCGACTACGATGAACAAATCGACGAATGGCTTAAAGAAGTTGCACCCAATGCTCAAAAGATTTTGCATCACAAGTTGAAGCAAGAAAGAAAGAAGACCGAAAGAGATATTAAGGAACGTTTGGAACGCGTCAAGTTGGCCAAAGAAGCGCAAGCTAAAGCAGCTGCCGAAGCTAATGTCGATGCTGATGATGGTTTTGGTGATTTCAATCCTGAAGGTGCTGGTGCCGGTGCAGGAATGTCAGATTTTTATAAATTGTTCCAGGATCCCGAAGTCATGGCAGCTTTTAAGGTAATAAAATATTTTTTTTCTTAACTTGAATAAGTGAGTTAATGAAATGTTTATAGGATCCCGAGGTAGCAGCGGCTTTCCAAGATATTTCGGTAAATCCTGGCAACTTTACAAAATATCAGTCTAATCCAAAGGTAATGAATATATTAACAAAACTCTCCAGTAAAATGGGCGCTGGGAAAGGTTTCCCTTGGGGTATGGGAGGATTTCCAGGTATGGGAGGATTTCCAGGTGGAATGGGAGGATTTCCCGGTGGAATGGGAGGTTTTGGTGGTGGAAATGATACAAAACGAAATGACGAAGACGGTTTAGATTAGATCTTGATTATTGCATTTTTGTTAATAGTTTTGTACCCATTAATTGTACAGCATTTAAATGAAGAAATTGTTTGTAGCTGTTAAAATTTGATTATTCTGTTTTTTTTATTTAGCATACGATTTATTATCTTCACTTGATATTTTCAGTATGTTTTGCAACATATTATTGCAAAAGTTTAAAATTTGGTTTGTAATGAAGGTTTGCTCCAAAAAATAATTTTTTAAAATTTATATTGTTTTATTTTCAACATAATTTTATAGTGGATTAGTGGTGGTTTCTGCTATGGCTTCTTGTAGGTTTGCGCAACCACTAGGAACTAGTCTGAAAGGCAGTTTATTTTAATTATGTGGGTGCTTAAGACAAATTTAAATTTCAATCCTAATAAAATTTTAAACTAAACTTTAAAAATTTATGGGGACAAGAAATGGGGTCAATGATAAAATAGGTTCAACCTGATCTAATACAAATATTTGCTGGAGTTCTATTTTATTTGTCAATTATCCAATACGTTTTATTTACTAATCTTGTAATAAAATCGAAATTTACAACTTATAACAATTTTTAGTTACCCAAGGTAATAATACCTCGTTAGTTACCCATTTATACAGGGTGAACCAACAGAGCAGATTTTCTTCGTTACAGGGACTTGATGAAAATAGTGAAAACACATGTCCAATTTTTAATTGGCTGTAATTTTTTTTTTAAGGCGGTCATGGTCTGGCACTTGGGTGTGTGTCGAATATCACACCGAGATACTCGGTTTGAGCCCGGGCGGAGTAAAAACTTTGTTCTCACTGTTTTCCCTTGGAAGGAAGTGGCTACCCACCGAGGTAATTAGCCAAGAAAGCCCCTTTATAGGGAGGGGTTACGACACTCGAAATTGAGTTAACGACTAAGAATAAGAGAATTTTTTTACTTATATGTGTACCTATAGTTAGAAAGATGTTAAAATTTGTTTGGTTAAAATTTAAATTGATTGTTCATTTTATTGACAACAGAAGTTAAACATTTTAATTTAAATAATATATCTTATTAGGGCGCTTATAGAAGCGACCATAGATATATCCAGAATTTCACCACCTAAAATAGAATTGAGTTGGGCATGAAGGAAGCTTAACAAGGAAATTTTTTTTAAAAACAGCGTCCATTCCGACCGTTCAAATTCAAGACCATCGGCAAATAATCACCTATGGAGTGATGAGATAGCCAAGCTCAGAAAATGGTGCAATACAGAATGAGAAGCAACTACGAGCACATATAAAGCAGTTCCATAACATCGTGTCTGGTTATTTCCAGGGCAGATCAATTATAGTGGAACGAGCAAAAAATATATATATTCAGCGAAGTCCCGCAGAGGTATATGATTGGGCCTTTGGTGTGGAATACCTTACACAATGAAGTGCTCAGACTACTTGCTCTGCTTGATTCAAGTACTTTGAGTGAAGCTTACTTTATTTTATATTACTTGATTTACTAATAAAAGAACGCAAGAAAAAGTTTGAAATTCCATCTTTCTAAATCGTAACGTGACAAAATAACTGTGATGCTACCGAGAAGGACAAGTGGGCACCCAAGTTCATATTGAAAATTTTGAAGTGCTTCAATAAAAGTCACCGGGAAACCAGCTACAAACACACAGCTTTTACCTGGGCATGAAAAATGGGCAACCACCAGCAACTATCCCTATTGCGGTGAAGAATAAATGGGACAAAATACTTTGGTCAAGTTGCTAGAAATGAAACGGAGGACAAAACGAACTGCATACTAACACCGCACACCGTAGTTGGAAAATTGCTTACGAGTAGTGGCGACTGGAAAACCATATTAGGAATTGGCAAGCAAATAATATTGCAGAAAAGACGAGAGCAAAGAGATCGACAAAAGTGAGAACGAGCTACTTGCAGAAACACCATAACTAATGAGAAACAAGAAGATACCCAGAATGGAACACTCAAACAAACAAATGTTTCAGAAGAAATGCTTGAAGACGAATCCGATTTCAGATTTGTAATACTATCACAGCGACACAACCCTTGAGGAGGGAGTTTAGTGGGTAAGAATCTCGCACTACCATGCTAGATTGGAATGGTATTTTTTAAAGATTTTCCCCTCCTACCGCAAAGAGGGCTTACAACCATTAATTTATACAAAAATCCATAAATTGAAAAAAAATTGTCAGAAATGAAATTCTTTGTTAAATAATAATTAAATACATAATATGTTAAATCTAAATTATTTGACACCTACAGTTTCTTTAATACACTTCTTAAGGAATCCAAAAATATGCCTGCATGATGATCTTGAAATAGAAGAGAAGGTCGCAAACGAATAGTACGATCCCCACATGATCCACATATAACTCCTATTCTTAACAAAAAAGCATAAGTTGAGGATTTTTGAGAAAAAATTAATTACGACCTTTTCTTTTCATATCCTTAATTATATTATCCCTCAAGGCTGTACATTCGGCATTTACAGCTAGTAGTGTACCACGACCACGGGTAGAATTTATTAAGAAAGGAAATTCACTTTGCAACTGGAGCATTCCGCATTTTAACTTTTCTCCAGTTTCTTTCACTAAATTTAAAATATTATGACATTGAATATAATTCAAAGTAGCTTCCAAGAGTAACAATTTTCCCGGATCTCCCATCCAAGTATTGAAAATTCTAAACGGTTCTTCCACTCTACAATGTTATCATTATTAAAAAAAGATATTATTATAGCGATTAACCAACTTCATATCTTCCGAATAATAATAACCTCCCAATTGCATTTTCTTAGCAAACGTGACGAAATCCGGCGGACATTTTAAATGAAAATGTTCGTGATACCACATTTTTCCAGATGATCCACATCCAGTTTGAATCTCGTCTATTATCAAGGCTATCCCACATTTGGTTGCAATTTTTTGTAGCCCATGAAAAAATTCAGGAGAAGCTTCGTTGTCGCCCCCTTCTGATTGCATAGGTTCGACGATAATTCCAGCAACCGGTTCACGTTTTTGAGATTTCTGAATTAAACATTCTACTTCATCCAAGCATTGCTCATCTTCTAGTTTATTTCTATTAACGTTATCTTGAAGCGGATAACAATACTTGGGGAAAGTGGCGGCCGGCCAACGAAAAGCAGGAATATCGATTTTATGAATAATCTTGGACCGGGTTGCCGATAGCGTTGCAAGTGTTCTGCCATGAAACGATCCGTGAAACGACAAAATCGATAACTTTGGCGATCCGGGTGGGAAATTTTCCAGGCAAGATCGTTTTTCCTCTTCCGAAAACGAAGGATCTTCGCCTCTCTCTTTTCGTCGATAGGCCATAAAACATTGCTTCATTGCATTCTCATTTGAACAAGCTCCACACATCATTGTCATAACGTGTGGTAAACGGGGCGAAATCTGTTTTGGGCCAGAATTCGTAAGATAAATTCAAGTTCAATACTAACAAATTTACCTTTATTAAAACATTACGAAGCTTTTTTGGCCAGTCCAAAGATGGATAAACTCCCAAAGCTGGTCTATTTATTAAAGTTTTCTAAATCAAAATATTACAATGTAATAGTTAAGTCAAAATACAAAACAAGAAGCTTGTAACTCGACAAAACAAAGTTCAAAATTCGTTTCTACTTACCACGTTATCTATTCTGTCGCAATAAACGTTTATCAAATCTGGATGACTGTAACCAAGCGGTATGGAGGCAATTTGCATAAAACAATCAAGGAAAGTATTGTTGTCTGCATCGGTTAGAAAATTGCCAATGGACTTTTCATAATTTGCAAATAAATCGACAGTTCCTGCTTGCTAAAACCATCAGTATCGTATTTTTTGCCAGTTTGTAAAACGTGCTTACTCACCTGAATTCGGTTAAGTTCACTTGAAAGTTCTATGGATCGAGGACCAGGAACACACGTTTTTACGCATGGAAATTTTGGTTCGTCTGGTATACATATTTCATAACCCGAATTCGATCTAATAACTGATAATTTTAATATAACATAAAAAGTAAGTAAAACATGAGACCTTACGATTTCTGAGCAATTTATACTGTATTCTTAAGACCATTTTTTTACCAAAGGAAGATATCGCTTATCGCAGCACTACATATACAGTATGTCAATCCGTTGTCAGAATGACACATTCAGTTTTTTGGCAGTCCAAATATCTTATCGTGGTGTTTGGTGTACCAGGAAGGAGTCTTCTGGGTCAAAAGCCAAGAGAGTTCTAGAAGTTTTAGTTATTTTGGAATTTTCAGTTCTTGTACCTAAAAAGCATTTCTTGCACGATTTTATGATAGTAAGGCATTTATAGTCTTCAATCCTATTACTTAAATGTTAGATTTAAAAATATATTTTTGTCAAATCAGATTTGAATTAAAGTTTGGAGTTTATTTTTTTAAACAATTAAGGAAAAAGGCTTTCCTATTCATTAATAATTTAAATTTAAAAATTGAACAAAAGTTAGGTGAGAGTTCGAATTTAGGGGTTCGTAAATATACTTTTTCCTATAGAAATGGCTTTACCAAACGGAAGAACACAAAAATACAAGCTTTTTAAGGTGAGGACCAATCTTGTCGGAGTTGTAATAAGGCCACAATTTAATTTTGAAAATTGCAATTTTCTCATAAGAAATACATGTAATGCCCGATTTCTTCACCTAGAGATATCTCTTAGATAATATATCTATCGTATAGATAAATTAACAATCATATTTCTGATTGTTTTGTTTTGCTGTCCTCTGATTGGTTACTTCGTAAATTTATCTAATAGATATCTCGAAGTAAAGAAATCGGGCATAAGTGTATTATTGCGTAATAAAACACCAAATACGGAAACATTGTGTAGACGGTACGTGTGCTATGCCTAGGTTGACAGTGACTAGTGATGGAGAGATACCAGTCGCTCCCTGAGATCCGTCGCGTCAACATCCATAGTTTTTGAGTTGGAGGTACTCGGGGGATGTTTTTAATAAGCAAAGCGCTTGTCAAAACGGAGAGACCCCCGGAGGGTCGCGCAGGTTGTGGAAAGTGGGTTTTGACAGGTGCAACTACATCAAGAGTCGGTTTCACACAAAAAGTGATTTTTTTCTAAAATTTGTTGTCCGAACACAAATCTAATTTTTTTATTAGTTAATTACACCATTATCTTTCATAATTCGTTGTAAAAACCGAGATTCTGGTATCTTTACAGTCGCCACAACCTATTTTAATTTCGATGGGCGGGGTTACACTTAAAAAAAGCCAATGAGTAAATTGCATTGTTAATAAATTTTTAAGGCCGCTTTTTTCTAAAATGTGTGAATAATCCGTAAATTTTATATTTTTTTATACGCTAATTAGACCCTCATCTTTCAGAAACCACTTCAAAAATGGTAAAAATCGCGATCAGGGAATTCGAACCGTCACCCAAAAGTTATTTTATGAATGAGACTTGGTGGAAAAAACGAAAAAAAACAAAATGTTTTATCTCTAAGTCTTTTATTTATTTGATGGGAAGGTACTTCATTTGATGAAAGATAATTTAATTCTTTAGGATTTATCTGACGTAACATGGATTTATTCGTGAGATTGATAGCATTAGATTTGTCTGCAAAAAAAAGTCTTTGACTCCATCAGGGTTGTTACTCCCGAGGACATTTTTCAATATTTTGATCTTCTGAAGATCTGCGTTGATCGACCAAATGAAGGACTTAGAGAAAAAAGTTTTGGTATTTTCGGTTTTTGGTGTTCAAAATTTGGAAAATGAGCTTTGATAATAAATATTTGAAAACAAATAAAAAAGTTAATGTTTTTGTTTATACCTAATATGTAAATTGTTGACAGAAATTAAAATTCCAACTCGTTTTTTAGAAACTTTTAGTATATTCACAGGACCGGATTATACAATAGATAAACTTGGCAAAATACTTATTGCAAAATTTTCGAATTTTAGCTTCCTGCGTATAGAGTGAACTTGTAAATAAATTAGACGTAAAATTACAACCTTTAAAAAAATATTGGAAAACTGCGCAATTGGAAAGCTGAGGTTTGGGAAGGAGGGAGCAGAAAACGTTTGCTTGTACTTGCATTTGTTGGGTTTTCTCTCAGGACTTCGTCAGGACTCGCAGAGGTTTCCGAACCTAAAGTAATAATCTTGTCGTCTTCCTGGCGGCTTTCTATGTATGCTAAGTGTACACAGCTGTTAAATTGTAAAGCTGAAAAAAAATTACAAAATTGAAAAGGGTAAAATAAATAAAACTGCGAATAAAATTGATTTATATATACAGGGTGTCCCCATGACCGTGGAGAACCTTTGAGGTGGTGATAAAGGACACTTTTCTAAGACAAACTTTCAAATAAAATTTTTGTCCAAGTCGAAACTCTTGGGGAGTACCTCCTTTAAAAGCAATTTTTTGAATTTCTGATTTCAAACTGATTTTTAACATTTCATCTTCTAATTTAATTCATAACTCGAAATCCGTTGATTCTAGAGGATAAGAAATAAGAGGAAAAGAAATTAGTTTGTAGATAAATAAACGATTTTTCCAAAATTAATAATTCATTAATACCATAAAATCAATGGTTACGGTGCTATGGCTGTTTGAAGGCAGAAATTCAAAAAATTGCTTTACAGAGGAGTATCCCCCCAGGGGTTTGCACTGGCACAAAAATTTTATTTGAAAATTTGTTTTAGAAAAGTGTCCTTTATCACAACCTCGAAGATTTACCGTGGACACGGACACACCTTGTATGACTATTTAATTTTTTGTACCGACCTCGTTGATTATTTTTGGATTTTCTGTAAAATGGGTTGATTTTTCAAAACAAATTAGTAGACTAAAGTTCTAGCCAGATAAACTTTTTACCCGAATTGAGTCGTTAGTTTTTTTGTAAGTAGTTTTGTTTAAACAATACAGGATTCGCAAGAAAAATAAAAAAATAAAATTTGCAATTTTTTGACGTTTTTTTTCTTAATTTAATTCATAACTCGAAATTTGTTCATCCTAGACAATAGGAGGTTATAACCTAATTTGTAGATAAGCGAGTTATATTTAAAAAAGTTCTAATCTAATAAATCCAAAAAATCAATAATATCGGAGCTATGACCGTTTGAAATTAGAAATTCAAAAAATTGCTTTTAAAGGAGGTACCCCCCAAGGGTTTGGACTTGAACAAAAATTTTATTTGAAAATTTGTCTTAGAAAAGTGTTATTTATCACCACCTCAAAGGATCTTCACGGTCACGGGAACACCCTGTATATTTACAGATTTCTCCGAATCTCGCATCTTGCTAAAATTGATTTAACAAGTCGAATTTTAAAGAGCCTGGTTTCCTGGGGAGCATGGATTCCTTCCCCCGCCATACTCAAATTGTAAAGGAAAATTTGCAAACTTATTATCTTTAGTAGGAAAAGATTAAAAGAGGCAGCTTTTAAAACAACATAAAATGCAAGATAGAGAACCGGGGTCTAGAAGAAGGAGGGGGGGAGTATGAAATGCTCGCTAATTATGTTATACTGCTACAGACATCGAGATGTATTGGAAACTAAGATTGGATTTAATTTTTTTATGTTTTCTTGGAAAAGATGCTTCTCTTCTGCTTCCACGAGGAGCCATGTGAGCAGGAACTAGTATCCACTATCATCCAGTAGCATTCAGATATTAGCCGCATTGTCCTGATTAACATGGAATCGGTGTTGTGAATATGGGAGCTTTTCCCACAGACTGGAGCACAGCATTCTGTTAAAGACTATCGTATACTAATGCTAAAACCGATATTCTTAGAGTTGCACCAAATGAGCCCCATAAAATGTATCAGTAAATTTCTAAAAAATATTGACTAATAGGAAATCTTTCATAAGTTTGATAAACCTGACTCCCCCCCCCTGATGTTTTTCATAAAAACAAACAAGACAAAACAATGGCTGCACCGAAATTAAATTTGCAAATTGACACATCCATCGGTCTGTGAAGGGTGAAAATTTCTAATATGTCGTCACAAACATAATATTTACGTTATCTCAATTGAAAGCAATTTACTAAACAAATAAAATTTAAATAAAAATTACGTTAAATTAATCGAATTATCTAATTTATTTTGACGTGTTATAACATTTGAGTTGTTATTTTTAAATTTAAAACTTCCTAACCATTTCATATTTATGATGTCTTAAATGTTCTACTGTACCCAGAAACCTATCAATAAAATGTCTTGCAATACATTACCCCTGCAAACAACTATTTTCTGACCATTTTTCCTCGGAAGGCAATGGTAAATCACCGAGGTAATTAATTATCCAGAGAATTCCTTGTGTCGTTTGTAGCTTTTGCATATTAGGCAGCAACGCAGCACCATGACAATTTCATTCACCAAGTAAAGTAAGTTGTGGTTTATGCTTAGATGGGCAACCGTTTAGAGAACACCACTTGTTGTTGCCTTCTTCCAAGTTGGAAGTTGAGGCGTCAGTCTAGTTGCCTGTCGCGTATAAAAGAAAACTTACTAAAAAATTATACTAGTGATAATGTCACTAGTCGCAATCAAATTTCTGCTGACAATGATGTTCATGTATGTAAAAAATAATTAATAGAAAGTATTGAAAGTCAAAAATTGCTTTAAAAGAATAATACAGTTCTGTTAGAGCCAGTTACCATACCATGCAGAGTTACCATACCAATATAATTTCTTTGGTATTATTTTGAAAGTAATAAAAATTCTAAATCCACTTCTGAACCTGAATGTAGTCACAAGGTTAAATGCATAAATCATTACAACGTAATTTGCTTAATTGCTATAAACAAGTTTGACTTATTTTTAAATCAGACTTTCGAAAACAAAATATTGGAATAAAAAATTAAAATTTTATTAGCACACTTGACTTATTTTTCGACGAGGAAAGTGGTAGGAATTTCTTCTTTGCGAATTTCCAAAATATATTGCATCAATGCTTGGGAAATTTTTTAGCCCTTAAGAGTTACTTTTTCGAGCTTTTTTTGCAGATTAGATTGCATTGTATATTTCATTATCTTATCCAAGACATCTTTTCGTACGAACTTTGTCCAAACATTCTTAAATTCAACACTCGAAACATCCCGTCTCAAGTATTACATTATAAATAATAATCTATTATTTCGTCAGCCCGCGTCGAAAGGACGCAAGCGCCAAAGCTGTTAAAATAGTAGGGCTCTCGAGGTTGGTCGATATTCTTTAAATAAATTTTGTACGTAAAAGTGTTCGGTTAAACCTTCTTTTTGCCGGTCCAAAAACAAGATATTATTTTAATAATGTTATCGAAATGTTCAACGTCCAGTACATTACAAAATTGGTCAAAATTATTATCGTTTAATTCAAGTAAGTTGGTAATTCGAAATTATTATTATAATATACCGGCTACAATTTGTCAAAATTTTTAAATTCCTTAAACAATTTTTATGTAATATCTATGTATTATCTCATCAAAAAATGTTATTCAAATTTGTGGGTATCAGATTGCACTAATTAAAGTCAACATTTTTATCTTATCCAATTTTTTAAGTACTATTAAGTATTTTTTTTTATCTTAAATAATTATTTGTTTAGCTAGATCATTTTCAAGCTTAATTTCTGGAGAGCCCAAATATCCAAATGTTCTCACAAACATACCAGGACCAAAATCGAAAAAGTTGTTGGAGGAATTGAATTCAATTCAGGTAATTTAGGAACAAAATTACATTATTAAAATTGATGTATTAGATAATGGAACCCTTTCATTATAATATATATTATTATAAGCACCATTTAAGCCCATTTATTTCAATCAAGTAAATTTTCAACGACCTTCTTATTGCGCCCAATTGAAACAACTAAAATTATTTAATTTTTATTAGCATGCGGCGTCTGTCCAAATGTTCGTAAATTATGATAAATCGCTGGGAAACTATGTGGTGGATGCCGATGGAAACGTACTTCTTGACTGTTTTACACAAATATCATCCCTACCTTTGGGATACAATCATCCCGCACTATTGAGCGTTTTCACCGACGAACACAATCTGGTAACTTCGTCAGCTGCAACAAAAGCACAAAATTATTAACTACTATTTATTAATTACCAGAAATCGTTAATCAATCGCCCAGCATTGGGAGTTTTTCCAGGCGAAGATTGGCCCAAAAAGCTTAAAAATGTTTTGTTGAGTGTAAATATACAATTTCAATTATTATGTTACTAATAATATAATTTTCGTCGACGATAACGCTCAATCATTTTTAGGTTTCGCCTGGATTACCAAACATTACCACGATGATGTGCGGTTCGTGTTCCAACGAAAATGCTTACAAAAATCTTTTCATTGCGTATCGTAGGAAGGAAAGAGGAGAGAATGTAGAATTTTCTCAAGAGGAAATGGAGACTTGCATGATAAATAGGTCACCGGGCTCGCCAAACTTGTCGCTATTATCATTCCATGGTGCATTTCACGGTCGCACTTTCGGCTGTTTAACAACAACACATTCCAAAGCAATACATAAAATTGACGTCCCAGCATTCGACTGGCCAATTGCTAGTTTCCCAAAATATAAATATTCGCTAGAAGAAAATAAAAGAGAAAATGACGACGAAGATAGGAGATGTTTAGCCGAAGTTGAAGACTTGATAGTCAAGTACAAGAAAAAGGGTGTTCCAGTTGCAGGAATTGTCATCGAGCCAATTCAATCTGAAGGCGGGGATAACGAAGCTTCGCCCGAATTTTTCCAAAAGTTGCAAAGAATTGCCAAAAAGCATGGCGCCGGCTTGTTAATAGACGAAGTTCAAACTGGATGCGGACCAACGGGGAAAATGTGGTGTCACGAGCACTTCAATTTAGATTCCCCACCTGATATAGTAACTTTTAGTAAGAAAATGCAATTAGGGGGATATTTCCATACCGAAGACATGAGGTAACAGTTTTTTTAAATTGCCATAAACACGTTCACCAATAAGTTATTTTCAGACCTAAAGAGAGTTTTAGAGTTTTCAACACCTGGATGGGCGATCCCGGAAAAATTTTACTTTTAGAAGCAATTTTGAAAGTTGTAGAAAGGGAACGATTATTAAGCGTGGTGGAAAATACTGGTAATAAATTGAAAAAGGGCATTATGGATTTGGAAAATGATTTTTCTCATTTAATAAATTCCACCCGTGGTCGAGGTACATTTTTATCTGTGAACGCAGCGTCTCCTCAACTGAGAGATAATTTGCTTGCAAAATTAAAAACTAAAGGTAAGCATTATTTATATTTATGAGGAACGTTTACGCAATATTTAATAATTTTTTTAAGGTATACAAAGCGGTGGATGTGGAGAGACTGCCATTCGTTTGAGGCCAGCTTTAATATTCCAAGAACATCATGCCGATATATTTTTGGACTGCTTTAGAAATGTTTTGAAAGAAACAAAATAATAAAAAAAATTCCTTGTATTCAAGTCTTCCAACATGTAATTATTGTCTTCCAGTTCGAGTGCATTATCAAACTTTTAATTATTTTTAAATAGCTACAGTATAGGGGTTGATTTCATAATAAAATTTAATCTATAGCATTAAAATTTTAATGAGAGAATTAAAGTTGGCTAAACCAATAGAATGCATAGTTTTTGACTTGATTTTTCCATGCTTAATTAAATTTTATTTATGAAAGTAGCTCTAAAACTTGATGAGCACATTTTGACTGCATTTTTAACAATTTTTATTTTTTGCAATTTTTAACGTAAAAATTTCAAGAAATTTCTGACTTCTGACGTTCTCGTAAATCCATATTTTACATTATGTATGTACCTCTATATGTTGATGAAGTTATTATTATAAATTTCAGCATTTTTACATTTAGATTGTATTGTAAATTTATTTTTAAGCAATTGATTATTTTGATTTATCAATTAAAAAATTTATTTTTCAATTAAATAAGTTTTATCATATCTGCATTGTTTCTTTTCATCACTTGTGCTTCGTTTCTGTTCTACTGAGAAGATATTTTTGTAAATTACAAAAAAACAGGTTTTTCAAGAAGATGTGGTTTATTGACTGGTAGCACAGTGTTTTTGGTTTTGGCATTTTGACTTTGGCATTTTGTTCTCCGTGTTTTTGTTTTCAGCATTTTTGTTCTCGGTGTTTTAGTTTTTGGTATCTTTGTCTTCGGTGATTCTGTTTTCGGCATTTTGACTTGTGTTTTTATTTTCGGTGTTTTTTTTTTTTTGGTTTATCGATGTTTTTGTTTTCGACATTTAGACGTGGAATCATTAATTTTTGCATTTTTTTGAATTTTCCAGATCAAATTCAAAGTTAACCAGTTTGAATTTAACTATTTTGTATTCAAAAAATAGTTTTGTTTTTTGTTTTTGTAGTTAGAAATTGAAACACGATACTTACATTGGCCAATCACATTTTTTATAATTCCCTCATTTAAAAAGGCGACGAGAATTTTAAAGCATAATTAAACAAAATTTTATAAAAATATATAATTAAAAAACTTAACAACAAAATTTAAACAATTTTAATTATCGTCAAGTTTTTGAGGTAATTTTAAGGTAATTTTCATCGGATAACTATTAGTTTTTGGTCTGATTGCAAGACAAACTTATGTACACCATTGGATAAACCTTATTAAACCACCTATGATTAAATTATTAGTTTTCATTTTAAAAAGTATTTTATTTTTCCGTTAAGGGAACAATTATAAAAAAGACTTTGTGCTACTAAGAGCTAAGTCCAGAATATTATCAACGGAAGCTATAAAATTCTAACGGATTTAGTTCATGGCCTATGGTTCAGGCGTCCAAAACTTATATTCAAATACAGTAGCAATATAAAACGAACCATAGCAATATATTATCTATATACATACGCAACAAAGATTTAAAGCAATCAAAACTTGTAAATTAATAATAGTAAAATATATTATTCATTTTGCAAATGGACACCGAACTTCTTCCGCCTACTTTCCATGAAAAACATTTCACCGTGTGAACTCTTTTTGAAAATGAAAAAAATGGTTACTGTTTGTGATTCATCAATGATAGATACTTTCTTCGCAATACATATTCTTCATAGATTAAGAAACAGCTTTCGACAGAATCCAGCACGACAAGTTGATGGGAATACTCTACGAAATGCTCGACTGTTGCTGGATAAAGCAAAGTTAGAGAAAAGTTATTTTCAGAATGGTGCAAGACAGAAAAGCGTTTCCCATGGTGATCGCCAACGTTAGGAAGATCGAACAAGGTACATGAACGAAGAAAAACAAGAAGTTACCGCAAAAGGTGCTTTCAACCCAGCGTAACTGACTGACTTTGCTGGCTTTGCGTAGACCAGACAGAACTAATTTGAAAAATACAAATGTAAAAAAATAAATAAAATACAAAATTCTAAAATAACTAAATTTTGTAGTTAAATCTATTAATTGCTTTTACCAGAAATTTTAACCGAGTATATCTCCAAAAACGCGAAGACGGTCGCGGTTTGGTGCTTAAGTGCACCCGGTTCGATCCCGGGCGAGATGAGAAATTATTCTGATCGTCTTCCCTCGGCAGGTAACGGCAAACCACCGAGGTTTGGATGTCAAGAGAACCCTTCTAAAAATGAAGCGGTCACTAATTCACTATGCCCTTTCGCAAGGCTAAGGAATCTGAGAAAGAAACCTTCATAAAAGTAAGTGTATTACATTTCCGTGGTTTGAAGTCCACGTCAAACAGTAGGTTCCTCATGTAGAGGTATGTAATAACACTTCGCAGACGTACCGCACACATAGAAGAGAAGGTCGCTGACGTCGAGAGAGAAAGGGGGGTTGTTAAAGCACGTGAAAAAGGGAGATACTAAACAAACTCATTTTTATTGAAATGAAATAGAAAAGCTTCAACAATTTCAAGCAATGTATTTATAAATAGTGCTATTATTTTGATCGCGCTCTATATAATCGCGATCGATTAATTGCTCGATTCTCTTCTTAAGATCGGCAGGTTTGACTGGAATATCTAAAACATCGTAAAGTTCAGTTATCAATAAGTTATGCGAAAAAGATCGTTTTTGTTTCATGATTCTAACTATCGCAGCGTCGATCTGAAATTGACGATCCTGAATAACGCTTTCTTCCGTTGCTCTTTGCTCTTCGACGGTTTCTTTCATTTGCACTTGGTTAATTTTCACTCGAAACAGTTTGTCCGTGAAATCGTTATTCAAAGAGAAGGCGTCTTCTTCTTTAATATCTTTGCCTTTTGGATTCTTTTGTAAAACACGAGTTTTTCCACACGCCAACGATTGCAAAGTACGTTTCAATTCTGTTGCTTCCAAATGCAGAGCCTCGAAAATTTCCCTATAGGTCAATTCGTTGCCATTGTTGAAGAGAAGAAGAACTATAGTTTGAAAAAGCGATACTTGAAGCTCCTTTTTACAACCAGAAAATTCGGCTTTGATAATGCAAAAACCCAAGCTGGGCTGCCACATCAGTTTTCGACCACTATGGTTTCCCATATAAAATTTTAGAAAAACGTTCTGATAAGCTACCATTTCCGAAGGTAAATTCACCTCGTAGGAAGGATAGTTTGGCCAATAACTGCTGGTCAAAACGTTGACGCACATATCGATGTTCACATTTTGAATGTAATCTCCAATCGTATGAATATGGTTGAGATGTTGTCGAAACGCCGTATTAATTCCCTGGCTGATGGTCATATCTTTAAACATGCCTTCCAATTTTGCGGTGAAACCTCCTCCGCACTCTTGCTTAAGTTTCGAAATCATACTGTTTTCGGCATCCTGACTTGTCGATTTGCCCACCAACAAACGTTTGGCCAAATCTCTCTTATAAAACGCTTCAAAAACATCTTTTCCTTGCACAAACCGAAATAAGACCATAACTTTATTGAGCACTTGCTCAACTTGATCTTCGTTAATATCCTTACAACGCAACTTTGAGTCGACGAATTTTGCCAGCAATTCGGCCGGCTTGTTGTGACGCTGGTTAATAAAAAATTTGAACGATTCTTTCGTCACACTCAAAAACTTTTCATTATTTTCGAAACAGTTGGCAACAATCATATCAATTTTATCCTTAAAGTCCAACAGTTCTTGAATCATGGCCTTATCGTTTTCGGGACCAATCACTATTGTTCTTCCACGTTTTTTTAAATAATTACTAAACGCATTACACAATTCCGAACGACCATTCGACAACATACTCACGAGTGTATACAACAAAGTCGTTTCTTCCAATAAATTATTTTCAATTAACATATTAACACCGTCGCTCAAAATTTTTTCCAAATGCGGACTCAATAACTGATTAATTAAAGCATCGGTTAACAACTGCTCCGTATAATAATTTAAATAATTCCGAACTCTCTCCTTCTCTTCCAAACATCTGCTTTCGACGTACTTCAAATATTTAATAACATCCAGCTCGTTTATCAAAGACAATCCTTCATTTTTGTACAGCAACTCACTACTTTCCAAAAACGGTCTCTCAAAAATTAAATCGTAAACTTGCAAAGTGGACAGCATTGCGATGAGCGATTTTAATAAATTGCGATCTACACTAGCACCATGTCGTTCTTGATGAATCAGATACAGCAATCCGTCAATCAATTTAGGTCTTACAAACGGATGGAGAACTATATTTTCCTTAAACAAATTCAATCTCATGTACCACATGGACAAAAAGCAATGGTTCTCCAGCACCAACGTTCGATCAAAAAATAAAAATATGTTTTTTATAATTTTATTTTGACGATAGAACGTTACCCATGCGTAGTTCATGGCACCCAAAAAGTCTATTTCCTTTAAAATCGACGGCAGTAAAGTGGTTTTAAAGTGATTATCTATGAGCATGTAAAGTTTGTCATATAAAAATGTTCCATATTTATACGTACACATATTTTCCACGCACAAAAACAGTTCCTGGAGAGAACATTCCAACGGTTTTGAATTTTGTATTGCTTGGACACCTTTTTCCAATTTTTCCCACGACCTGGTTACAAAATCATCTGGAAGCTTTGGAATACCTTTAAATTGTTTTATTTTCAGCAATTTTGGATTGTTCATTTTTATTGACAGTAAATAATTATTATAGTTATCAAATTTTGATTGTTTCCAGAGTTAACTACTTTAAATTTTAAATTAATAGTACTTTGTGATATCAGTTTTAAAAGTAATCATTACGGTTGACTCCACCAGTTTCGAAATCTGTTGCATCATGTATTACAATGCTTAATTATTTGCCCCCATTTCCAACACTTGGATTAGTGACTGTAGGGCAAAATAGAGACAAAAGGATATAGCATTTAGACAAAATTATAATTTTTCATTTTGTCCAAGTAGAATTCAGGCCAAATGAAAACAAATTGAAAAAGTTACTGGAAAAAGACACTGCAGTTATTTAACGTCCGGTGTGCCCTCTTTTATAAACTCAAACCAAATAATACTACCACATTATAGTCCGCCCCTGTATTATTTAGCTTTTAGTCTTTGTTTAATTACATATTCCATTTTAATGTCATTTAAACTTTCTGATTTATTTGTTACTATTCATATTTCATAATTTTAATTGAAGTTTTTTGTCTATTACTCTTTCTTATCTATGGTCTTTTGTATTTACCGATTTAAAAAAGTATGTAGGACCCTGTATGTTAACAGCGAGGCCATCTTGGATTTACGAAATTGTCAAACGGTGTCAAACGTTATCGCTTTATTATGGTGTGTGCTTATTAATAATTGCTAATTGCAGTGTAAAAATAAAACTTATTTATTAAATAAAGAAGACTAAATAGTTTAAAAGTAATAAGAGCTTATTCATTAGAGGTTTCAACATGCCCAAGTTCAAATCATCCGGGTAAGTTATCTTTTTGCAATTTTCACTTGGTAATCGTTTTGTGTGACCATTGTATATTCATCAACAGAAATGGCCCAAAAATTCAACGTTATACGAATAAAGCACAAAATAAATCCAATAATCTGAATGGTGGAGGTATTAGAAGACGTATGGGAATCCCAAGTAATAAGATTTTGGATGCTCGTCAAAAAATTCTGTTAAAAAAACGTACAAATGTAACAGACGCTCGTGATGTCTTAACAAAAATAGCTAAAACACAAGACGCCCGTAGCAAGTTGCTTAAATTACGCGAATCAAAAACAAACGGAAGCGTCCGTGCCATTGGATCGAATATTTTACAGAAAACTGATCGAAACGGCAAAATTTCGTTGGTCACAAGTAAACATAAGGAGCCTAAAAATGACATTAACTACACCATACAGCAGGAGCTAGGTTTGGTGGCTAGTAGTCGTAAAAAAACAGTTGCGAAACGTTCGCCGATTAATCTCAAACGTAAAGAAGTGGTTCCAAATGTCGCCCCTCATTTCATACGAAAAAATGTAGTGAATGATTATGATTATCCAATCATACGATCACAACAACCTTACACCTTGTACAGTGACGACTATGTGAGTGGAAGCGATCTCCACAATTTGCACGGCCGTATTGGACCATCTCATGTTATCGAATCACCACTGAGTCTTAGGAAACGTCAAGATTTGTATGTTGAAGAATTGTTATCGGGGGGATATCCTAAATTTTCAACTCCGATTCTTCAGCCTCGTCTTGCAACTCCAATTGGATATGTAGATTTAGATGCACCCGATGACGTTACGATGGAAGTCGACAATGAAACGCCAATTAGAAAAACTATTTTCATGCAGGGTACTTCAAGATCTTCCAATGTACATTCTCGTCTTGACAAAACCCCAGTTCAAACACAATCTCACGGAATCTTTGCTGCTCCTCAGACAAAAACTAAAGTTGTGATTCCAGTGGGTCACAGAATTGTGGTATCTAATTTACAACAAACGGTTACACAAGACGACATAAGAGTAAGTATACCGCATTGAGAATATTGTAGAATTTTATTCAAAATTTGACTTTAACCGTAGGAATTGTTTGAGGACATTGGGCAGTTACTGGTAGCTCGACTTGTGCGACCTGGCACTGCCGAAGTAATCTACAAGAACTTGAAAGATGCACAAAAAGCAGTGGATACTTATCACAACAGACAACTTGATGGCCAACCCATGAAATGTTTGCTGGTTAACAAGAGACCAATCAATAATCCCACTGGACCAGCGCTCGCTTCCAATCAGGATAATGCAAGGTAATTAATGTTTTATCAATTTGCATTGATTTATTGAAGTTACAAACCTTATACTTGTTTAAATTTTTGTAGAATATTTGAATAAAAATAAATATTTATAAATCAGCAATATAAAATAATGAATTTGAAATGGGAAGATTGAAATTAAACTATTCATTCAGATGATTTTTACGATGTTGTGTTGCTAAAAGTAACTCATTTGAATTACATTAAAAAACATGGTCTGTGCTCAGTGTCAGTAAATTTGTAATTTTTTGTTCTTACACAAAATTGTGTTTTTACATAGTTTCGTAATTCATAATTCGAGTGACGTAACGGGCCACAGGCCTAAAACTTGATGATGATGACATAGTTTCGTTTTCCATGAGACTGATTTTTTTATATAATTGGGAATTTGCTCCCAGTCTCCCACATGTTTTAACATTCCGAACATAACTAAAACTTAAATTATTATAAATTTTTTATTTAATTCACATAATACCACTATCATAATCCACACTATTTAAAAAACAAGCCTATGAAAACTACAGTTCTGGACACCGAGGGTATAGGTATGGAATTCTTCTTCTTCTTCAGCTTACATTTGTCCACTCCTGGACATCAGCCTCTCTCAGTTTCCCCCAAACCTCTCTGTAAAGGATTGGTTTGGTTCTCCTGAGAAGTTCTGGCAATTACACATGCCTCGCTTGCTGAATGTGTTGGCGTGGAAGATGATCAGAGTAAATTGTTCACTAACGTCTGCATAATAATAACTGAATAATAAGCGGGTATAGTTAACTAGAGAAATTATCTGTGTTATAAGGTTTGTAACTTGAAAAACTTATTTTTATATTCATTTTTATACAGAGTGTTTTTGATGTACTTCATCCAACTTTTCTAAGGTATTCTACCAATACACTAGTTTTTCATATAGAATCGTCTACATAAATGACTTGCTGTTGAATTATGTACAAATCAAACAATAATTATTAAAGAAAATCAGAAGAAATGCAGCACCAAAGTTGTATCTAGTATTTCAGAAACATGCTGTACATTAGCGTGTACTTTTATACTTTATACTTTTAATAACTTTTATTTTCTGTTAACAATAACTTTCTTTTTCAGTTTTTTAATGATAAACAAAAAGCAAGTTGGATCAAAACTGCAGGATAAGTTAGTACCGGATCTACAAACAATACACAAAGTGTTATTTCAAAGAAATTAAGAAACTTAATTTTGAGTAATATAAAAAACTTTCAATGCTAATTATTTGTATATTTCTTGTTTCATTATAATAAATTCAAATATTTGATAATGTTAAACCTCGGTAAAGCATCATCAGAACAAACTTTTTTTTTTAAATTATTTAATTAACTTTCAAAATGTGACTTTTATGAATGATAAATAATAATACTGTGAAGTGTGCTTTTGTTATTTTTATTTAATAGTAAAAACTTTTATTACCAATAAAGAAATAAAAGTGCACAAAGTTTTATATTAAAACCTACACATCTTACATCTATATACAGGTTGGTTGTAAAGTATTGAAAGCAAAAATTAGTAAAAAGTATAGGAATCAAAATTCATACGTCATTTTGATATTTGATCTTTCATATGAACCTACTAAAAATTTTATTTCGATCTGTCAATTCATTCATTGTTTAGAAGCCATTTGAAGTCGACGTGTCGGTGTATTTTTTAACAATGGAAAAAACTGAGTATCGTGCAGTGATAAAATTCTTTGTTTTGGAAGGTTTATCAGCAACAGAAATTCATACAAAATGGTGAGCGTGTTAAAAGAATCTGCTCCTTCATTTCCAACTGTACATCGATGGGTTTTAGAGTTTAAACGTGGTCGTACAAGCGTTGAAGATGAACCACGTAGTGGACAACCAAAACTGCAACAACACCAGAAATCATTGAACAAGTACATAATATTGTTAGTGAAGATCCAAGTTTGACTAAGCGTGAAATTGCTAATACCATAGGCATCTCAGACGAACGAGTACTCTATATTTTACATAAAGAATTACGTATGAAAAAGCTGTTTGGAAAGTTAGTGCCGCATTCGTTAACAATTCAACAAAACTCACACGAAAGCAAATTTCTCAGCATCATTTGAATCTTTTAATAAGAATAAAATCGATTTTGTGCGTCGTTTTGTAACTATGGATGAGACTTGGATCTACCACCATGATCCTAAATTGAAACAAGAACGATTACAGTGGACTGAGGCTGGTTGTTCAGCTCCAAAACAGGTGAAGTCAGGACGATCAGCAAAAAGGTTATGGCATCAGTTTTTGGGATGCAAAAGGATTTTATTGATTGATTATCTTGAAAAAGGTAAAACAATTAACTCTGAATATTATTGTAACCTTTTGGATCAATTGAACGAACAAATTCGTGAAAAGAGACCCGGTTTGCAACATAAAAATCATCTTTCACCAAGACAATGCACCTGTCCACAAAAGTGTTTTAACAATGGCAAAATTCAATGAACTAAAGTACGAATTGCTTGAACATCCACCGTATTCGCCAGATTTGGCTCCTAGCGACTACTACCTCTTCAGAAACTTGAAACAATTCGTTTGTGGAAAGCGTTTTTCATCGAATGAAGAAGCTATTTCAGTCGTGGAACAGTATTTTGCAGAGATTCCAGAAAATCATTACAGAGATGGAATAAAATTATTGCAGGATCATTGGAATAAGTGTATCGAAGTTGAGGGAGATTATATTGAATAAAAAAACTAATTTCATTTAAAAGTTCACATTCTTTCATTTTTGCTTTGAATACTTTACAACCAACACCTGTAATACCACTGGGCCTGGACACGGCTCATAGAAAAATATACAATGTTTTCACCATTAGGGAGAGTAATGGAGTACCTTCAATTGCCTGTGTAGAATGACTCGAGAAAAGTAAATATTCTGAAGTAAGTACCTAAGAGTGTCGAATTAATTCATCTTTAACACATAAAGTACGGGTGTACAGTCAAATTTAGGATCCTCACAGCTGTGTATTTTTGTATAGATGGCTACTTGCTAATTTTCATAAGTTCAAGCTTGTATCAAGACATATCTGTAAATCTCGCCGGTTAATATTAAAAATATTGTGTGGCACGTGAATGCCTCACCGTCCAGGTCCAGGAGTGCTTACAGGTGAGGCACACATGATATACCACGCCGTAGTTAGCGTGCTAATAAGTATACACCAACTGCAATCTTTGGAATATAATTAATTTTAATTGTAAGTAAAATTATTTTAAATTTGAATAATGAGGAATTTTTGAACATTTATCAATCGGATTGTACAAAGAACCATCACCTCAACAATTTTAAGTGTGCACTACTTTTGTTATTGTTAACTAAGATACCCTGAAAATAATCAAAATTTGCTTACCTTATGGTGTCCATTCACCCAACGATTATCTGCAGACCATTATGGGAACTGACCACACCGATTATGTCAGATCGAAATTTTCAGACGAAATCGTGAGATTACAGAAAATGTGTGTGTGCAAATGATATGCAGTTCGCGTCTGACGATCGTAGACGTTTTTTATTCTCTGTAAATTCATTAACTGCAGACTGGATCTGACATGTGTATGTTGAATTGCAGATTCGGTCTGAATGTGTGGCTAGCACAGATAAATTCTTCAGATCAAATCAGCAGTCCAATATCTGCAGATAAACTGATAGATGAATGAACTGTTACATCTCAAGTTTATTCATTTTGTAATATTGTATTATTATAAAATGTAATAATAAGTAAACCATGCTCATGTTTTGCCTAAATAATAAAAATTGGAAGATTGTAATTTTTCATTGGGTGTGTTCTCGGCGTCCAGCCTTCATTTTAATTGTTTACAGCAGGTTTTGGTAGTTTGTAGACAACACTCACAAAAATAATTAAGAAACGGTTTCACAGAAAATCTTTATTATTGTGTATAAGTAAACATTACAATTTGTACCAAAACAAAACATTTGAAACATGATCACATAATTTTTAATATAATATCGACTTGTTAACAACAAATATTAAGTAAACTACACTTGGAATTATTATTGTGTGTTTTAAATAATTTCTAATAAATATGGCTAAATTTAATTTCAATCCAAGTTTTTATAATATATAAAAAGGTTCAGTAGCTTATCAATAATTCCAGTAATATGGCATGTAAAAATATCTGAATGGAAGAGTTGTAAAAATTTTGGCCCACAATAATTGCGCTGTTGTTTAAAATTATGTCTTTAATGAGGTAGGTAAACTTGCGTAATTTGTAAATTTGTCTTTTCACAATTTTACTTAAGTAATTAAATCTTTAAGCACATATATAAAATTTATATAAATATTTCGAATTTTTTAGCACATAGGATATCCAAATTTATGATGACTACTCAATCAAATAAGACAAATATCCCAATTAAATTATGTGGGTTTAACTAAACAAATACGTAGAAAATGTAATTGGGCTGAACTTGAAAAATTTCCCGAGTACCTAGCAACTAGGCTGCAACATTATTTGCTATGAGTAGAAACTTAATTAACACAGCCTAAGAAGATTAAAAGTCACCATAAATATATAAATACACATAATTTAACAGTTTAACATTTTAATACTTGGTAAGATTTTTATATCTCAGGCACTAAATGACAAGGCAGCTTTATAAATAGTTATATAGACGCTAGCAAGTATTAAGGCATTTAACTACAAGGCCCATTTATTTACCAAGAACAAAGCAATTCAATTTGAATTTACGAAAACAAATTTAAAAAAATTTAACAAAAAGTGAAACAAGAACCAAAAAATTGGTCAACACAAAGATTGCCGAACCAGAATGACAGGGCGCGTGTACGGCATCCGATAATCCGGTGACAAACTCGTGAACCAAAGTATTATGTGGACAATGTTTATTAGCTACGTCCAAGAAGCATCCTTTCAATTGACTCAAGTCGCTATCGAAAAAAATAATTAATAAAAAAATCAATTAAATTGAATACGACTTACCTGCATAATTCGGTTTTAGTGACAACCGATTCGGGTGCATAAACTTTAATGTGTTTAGTTTTATTAAGACAAAATTCCATATTGGAGTGAACGTCTATCAAACAAGGATCTCCTTGAATAGAAATGAATTCTAGAATTTAAAAAAGTCAAAACTAAAACTCGATAAATATTTTAAACAAAACTACTTTTGAGAGCCAACGCGTCGTCCTTACAGTAATAATTGAAAACCGAATCATAAATTGCAACTCCAAATTTAGGAACGTATTTTTCGCTTGGCGTTGTACAATGTTCAACTTTAGTGACCACATTATTCAAGCATGTACGAACGCCTTGACGAAAATCAGAGCACATGTATTTAAATGGCAAACCATGTAAATCCTCATATCTTTTATTGAATTCCAGAAATTGTATATTTTGGCATTTCTTAACGTCCATTAAGGCATCCTACAAAAATCGGAGATGAAGAGAAAGCGAATGACACGACAATTAATAATCTTACCCTAAATTCGCGAGCTGCTTTATCTCCGCCATTTTTAATGCAATGAGGTTCGTATTTTTGCAACACAACGTTGTAGGCTTCAGTTAATTTGTTTAAATCGTCAGTATTGGCACTTCTAATGTAACGTCCTAAAATTTTGCAATTTTTCAACTGGAAAGCTTTTCACTTCGAAATCAGAAGAGCAGCAGCGTAACAGTTTTTTAGTAGATTTAATCACAAAACCTATAATTAGGTGTTTGTTTAATCTTCGACCTTCAATGATAAAAAAAAGCAGGAACTTGTGAAATAACAATACACGCTGCTTTTCTGAATTTCATATTTATTTCGATTATAAAGATACAAAAATATGTAAAACTTAATTTGTCACTAAATGAATGTATGTTATATTATGTGTGGCCACAATTAATTTGACTAAAAATAAACAAGAATGAAACCCAAAAATTTAGATCTTTAAATATAAAATGTGGAATATTTTACAGTAATTAAGTAGCATAATTTTTATGTACATTCCTATTCGCTAATAAAAAAGTGACACCAATTAATATATTAACAATATACTTTCCAAAATCCTCCACCAAATATAAAATTAGCAAATGGTAACATTGCAACCCACCCTATACAATCTAAATAAAAAAGAATAGTTAAAAGCCAGACAACATGAAACCAATGTAAATACAAAAGACTAACAATTATAAAACAATTATTGAAAAAATAGACAATAAAGAGAGCTGTTTGTTAATATTTTGGCTATTTTTTCATTAATTGTAGATTACTCGAGCATAAACAGAGATTTTTTTAGAATACACAAGCATTCCTTTTGTAAGCAATATGTTAAATTTCAGAAGGGTTTAATTGTAAGTACATAAAGGGTGAACTGTTCCCTAGAAAATACTCTTCTTAAAAACGGCTGGACGGATTGACTTCAAGTTTTGGAAGAACATAAGCTATTTTATATTTAAAAAACATTTTATATTCCATACTGTGTTTTATACGAGATCAAATCCTTTTGAAGACGAGTCTTTTCTAGTAAAATACTTTAGAAGCCCAACCTGCTACGCATAAGCATTCGGTTTAAAAAACTTTTCATTTATTTTTATAATAATTATAAGGTTTTGTAATTAAGACAATCAAAATTAATTGAAGAACATGGAAAACTCCACAGGCTCACTATGTTGAGGAGCTTTTTTTTTAATTTCTTCTTCCTCTTAAATTAGGACTAGGTCCTGTAATATCCAACAGTAACCTCGACAAAGATCCGAAACTACTGCTAGAACTGTGAGTTTTTAATTTGTAATTATTAAATATGCTTTAGGCTGCGTGTTCAGTGGATCCGTTTTCAGATGAAATCCTGACGTAAAGACTCATAGATGCGAGTTATCTGTAATAGTGAAGGATAGATTTCTTGTTTGTCGGAATTCGTTCGAAAACGGATCCACTATATGCGCAGCCTTACTCACAAATGCAAATACGAAAACGATGTTTATTTTTTAGTTGGACACATTCTGAATTCAAATTTTTGGCACATTTGCTGTTGAAAGTAATAATTGTTTTTTATAATAATGGAGGCAACTTCAAATTTGCCATCTTTTAACATATTATGCTTACAGAATGAAGGCTGTGCTGAGTTAAAGTTTTGAGGTAGTAACAACGAAGAGCTGCTGGACTTGCGTTTTTGTTATTTTTTTAAATAGAGTACAAAAATATAACAAAGTATGCTCATCCATATCACATAATTCAAAAGTTAATATCATTCAAAAGTAAACCTAATAAAAATAATTGACTTATATGATGGTAATTCCATGGTAATTAATATTCGAGTATAAATGTTATAAAAATCCCTTTTCTTAATGAGAAGAAAAGAAAGTGATTAATACTAATACGAAGCCTACGATGTAAAAGTTGCTACTGGCACGAGGTGACTTACTAGTATGGCATGGTGTAATTCTGCGTACGTATTTAAATAAGGCTTCTACTATATTAGCAGGTGTTGTGTCCTTGCACTTTTCCAATTCCTTTACTACGCATGTTTGCAAATTCTGGTATTTACTAAAAAATAAAATTATTGTTAACACTCGGTGATAAATTAAATCAATTCAAATTTATTTTCCAGTCAGTTTTGGTATAGTTTTCAGTCAACGGACTGACTGCAGAATTAATACGTGCAGTAAAACTTGATTAATTTAAACTTCTTTATTTAGAATTTGTAGTCAATTCAAAAGTTTCCCTCATTCCAAAACTTCATTAACTTAATTTTTTTGGTTATCTTTCAAGCTTTAAATTAAACAAGTTTGACTGTATAGCAATTTAATTTTTTGCATTATTAAATTTTTTTCTACACAAAGAACATTTGTTGCCTGCCAATGAGGACGTTTCAATTAATCTCGGTTTAAATTGGTCGTAAAGTAAGCTTCCTTTGAATTTATTATTCAAAGATTGGACTTTGCAATTTTAAAAATACTCCATCAAGTGGCAGTGATTGGAATCCTTTATTTGTTTTTATTTCCTCCCGATTCATATTTAGAATGTTGAGCATTTCTAACAAACCGAATTTCTATTCTAAGCACGTTTCACATGACCATAGAAACCACATGCAGTGGATTTACCCACTTCTACATTCAATACAATAAAAATTACTCACTCGCATTGATCTTTAGTAATAACCAATGTTGGGAATTCGTCAATACTTTTAGGCACAACTGGTCCCATAGTTTCGTTGGCACACGCTTTCAAACCTTCACCTTGCTGTTGAATACATTCAAATCCACCTTCAGCAATAAACACTAAAAAAGAAACAATTTACTACCGCCATAAACACAAACAATAAAATTCCTACTGGCAATACGATCCCCATCTTTATAACAGGCAAACTCCATCAAATTGTTAGTTACATTCAGGAACATCTTCAAGGTAGCTTTTTCGTTTTCTTCAAGGCAAGGTTCAAAAGTATCAGTCATATTTTTTATGCACTCTTGCACTATTGGCGTTTTAACGCAATACTTTGCAAAAACTTCGTCCATAGAACCAGTCTTTCGAGCAGCTTCCAATTCTTGTTGAATTACTTCAAAATCAAAGTTCGATTGGATACATTCTTGTAAGGCGTCTTTTGCAGGCTAAAAAAAGAAATTGAAAAAACCTTCCTGTTAACATAATCAATTCCATTACATCGAGTTTCTCGAATGCTTCTGCTCCGCCATTTTTTTCGCACTTTTTTTTAATTACTGCT
Organism: Lycocerus yunnanus; assembly: GCA_036346125.1. Taxonomy (NCBI): domain Eukaryota; kingdom Metazoa; phylum Arthropoda; class Insecta; order Coleoptera; family Cantharidae; genus Lycocerus; species Lycocerus yunnanus. The sequence continues at coordinate 4,138,094 of JARFIX010000017.1, forward strand.
TCGATCTCATCGAACGATGGCATGGCATCTTCGTCAATATTGTTTGTGATTTCGCCAAGAGCATTTTGGATATCGTCAAAGTCTGCAACTTCATTCTGACTCCAAACTGAACCTGCGAATAAATTAAAATTTAATTGAAAAAATTACGAATACGAGAAAGGGCGTAGAATATCATATTACATATTTACGAAAAACGTAAAGGTATTTTTTTGTAATCGAAAATTTCTCCATTAATAAACCAAGGTTTTATTATCAATGGGTTCTTGCAAAATGGGTAAATGCAAAATAAAGTCGACAAAGATCCTTGTATAGATCTCGATGAAATTCAGAGAGATCAACTTTGAAATTTTTGCATTTCAACTTTTCTGAATTTCATCACAATCTATTACTTAAAAGGTGTATATATTAACTTTGAGACGAAATTATTTAAGGATTGATTCAATCTTTTTTTTTTAATCGATAAGTTGAAAAATCTAGAAATAAAAAAAAACAATTTTTGAAAAATAGCAGCCACAGAAAAGCTAGAAACGCTTTTCTAAATAATTTCAAAAATATTATCTCTAAATTTCATAGTGATATCTTAAGGGTGGGCTTTTGGTGTGCTTCGTCAGAAAACATTTTGACTTGACGGATTTATTTCAAATTTTGGGAAAATTTATAAAACAACATGGAAAACACAATAAGCTATTTTATATTTTAAAAAATATGTATTTTATGAAATATCTAGTAAATATAATAACACACTTTTGTCTAACAACTAGACATTTCAACATAAAATGCGTATTTTTTTAAATACTTTTTCTTCTTCGCTTCACGGATTAGGCTTACGTTCTTTTTCTTGGTCGACCTGGTTCTCATTCCTTGTGGCTTGTATCTTCAAGCTGCCAGCGGCAGCCTTTCTTCTGCCATTCGTTCTAGGTGCTCATTCCATCTTTTATTTTTTAAATACAAAATTATAAAATAGTTTATTGCGTTCTTTGTGTTGTTTTATGCATTTTCAAGCCATTTTAAAACGATCTTCTACTGCTGAAGTTGACGAAAAATAAAAATAAAGGTAAGTTTTTATTTTTCGTAGACATTTAGAAAACCTCTTACGATATCACTATGAAATTTAGAAGTTATTTAGAAAAACATCTGCTATTTTTCAGAAGTTGTTTTAAAAACTTCTAGGTTTAACATCAATTTCAAAAATAGATGGTGGTGAGAGCCTACCCCTATACACTTATTATTGTAATAAAAAATGGGGTTGTTATGTACAAAAGTGGTTCCTATGAAGGTCATTTTATATGCGTATATTTTTGCATTGTCCAGATGGCCAATTCGCCCCCTATTTGAATAACTATGACTTGCAGCTGGTGCAAACATCAACAAATTTTCCATTAGTCACCTTTAAAAAGATCATTATTGATAATATTACACGGAAAACATTGTAATTACTTGGCATTTTTACTATATTTGTAGCAAAGTTCAACAACCTTAAACAAAGAAATGCATACCTAATTATTTTCCCTTTTCGGTGAACCATGAAAATTAATTTGAATGAAAATACAGAAAAAATCCGTTCAAGTTATTAATTTATTTTTTTGTATAAAGTAAGCAAACACAATGGCATGGACAAATAAAAGGAATTTATATCTTGAAAAAAAAAATTAATATGTGGGTGAACTTTTACGGTGTGAATTTTGGGCGGGGTAAACAGGCCGTAATTGTCACTAAGCATGTAATTTAGCTTTTTTGCTGAGATGGAAAGTATCTGAAAGAAAAATGAATTGTAATAATAATAATGCATACCATACGTGATGATAATATGAAAATTATTATCAACACACCGTGCTCAATTGCGGAAAAGTACCAACATGCACAAAATTCTATGTGTTAAAAACAGAAAAATAGAAATAATGGAGTAGATGAGACTCTTTAACTTTTCAAGTTAAAAAGAGGGTTTAGGTTTAAAAACATTCTTTAATCCCAATAAATTTTGGGAAGGAAAACGATTTATCGTGTTTGCAATCTGGAAAAATTAATAAGAAGGTTTGATGTCTATTGTGACTAGCCTAGCAGCAATGACAAAAATGAGACGTACTGCTGAAATTGAAGAAGTAGATATGCACATACCTATGGAAGTCTAAAGTCCGTTATAAAAAAATGTTATTTTAAATTTTTGTAATTTGAATAAGTGGATAAATTGAAGGAAATTTGTACAATAGCGTTTTTGTGGTATTACACCATACCCGAAGTAACATTAATTATACAGTTTGTTACAGTAAGATTTTTTAACTTGGCACTACGTCATACTAACTTAACCAATGACGGTAGATGGTTTTGGTTAAGTGATTGAAAGTGCTTCCGCACGATGACGTAGATGCCAAGTTATGTTATTCTACTTATACCCACCACGAGGTTCTTTGCCCTCTATTCATTGCAAGCATTACACATTGTTACGCCACTGTCTCATATCGGTTACACATAAACATGAATTTACTTTGTCATGAATTAATGTTAACTTTATCATGAATATCATTAAATAATAAATAACAAGAATTTTTACGTGATAAAAATAAATACGATACGTCTGCATTCATCAGGCATCTTCTGGGCTTATGTAACAATTTATGTTTGTATTATGTTCATAAAATTTATCTAAAAATGAGTTAGGTACATAGTCAAAACTATTACGAAAATTTAATAATTTTTATTGTTGGAGACGATAACAATAAATTTATAATTTAACTGTAAATAATTAGATTTCAAAATATAAATCTCATGGTAAAAAAGATTACAAGGTCACAATAAACATGCCATATCTAATAAGCAATAACAAAAAATTCTACTTATTGAGAAACTTTGCGTCACGCGTAAATTAATTAATTAATTAATTTCGTCTACCGAAATTTTTTAAACGAATTTTCAAAAATTTGCAAAAACTAACGCAAAAAATGGAAAATCGATACAGAAGTTTAAAAATAGCACCAAGTGACACGGAAATCAATATTTAGGTAGATTATTAAAAAATTTACTGTTTTATGTTAATGTGAAATATTTAATTAGTAGAAAAGAGAAAAATTGTTACCATGCATGGCCCATAAATACCAAGTTAAAAACACAAATTATAATTACCTAACAATAAAAGAGTTGCAAAAATCGGTAGCAAGGTGTTCAACGCGCCCATGATTAACTGGCACTAAAAATTGACGAAGTAATTAATTAAACTTAATTATAGTAAATTCACTATTGCAATAGCTAGCTCTACAACCCAACACTACAGTTACCGCAATTGAGCGCAAGCAACAGCCGCTACGAATTGACCGAACTGAACCGAACACCGTACGTATACCTAAACTCTCCCATGGATTTTTGCATGCGCATTTCAAAAATATGTTACGTCATTGTATAATAGTTTCTGGGTAAAATCAGTTTCTGGTAAAACCACGTTCATTATCACTCCGACTTTCCATGTGTGGTAGATGTGACAGTTGTTGCATACTTGTAATGCAAAACTAAATTTTTTTTTATTAAATTGAAAATAAAATGTATAAAAATATAAATTAAAGTAATTTGATATCTAACGCAAGAAATATATATCGACAAAAATTAAATTGTGAATGAAATAAAATTTATAAAGCCGAATAAAATAAACCGGAGGTTACACAGGGTGAATGTGCCTGTTTTCGGCCATTTAACAGAAATTTCATGTTTGACACGCCGGAAAATGGTTATTTTTTGCTTTGTATTTGTAAAATTTATATGCGATATAAGTTAGAATGTTTACTGTCGTACCATGACTTTATTTTTACAAATATTTTACCCTTTAAATGTTTCATGAAGAAAACTAGGACAATACACAAAGCGCGTAAATCTTAACGTCGTCAAAGTGAATTTTTTTTTATTTATTTATACTTTGTTAACTAGACAAAGTAATAATTAAATTTAATTAAAAAAAAAATGTCCGAAACTATAGTGATTTTTGAAAACTATTGTTTTATAGAATTACTATTATTTAACTTTTTATCCTTTGTGGCCGAAAACTGGTCGTGGCCGCGAACAGCCACATTCAGCCTATTTTAGTTTTATTATATTTTATTAAAAAATGTTAAATAAAAGAAAATGAAACTTGATAATTAAATACAAAATTAAATCAAAATTTTCTTCATAACAATATTTACTTTACTAATTATTGTTATTGTTTAAAATTTCTATTCTAATTTATTTAAAAAGTTTTTATTATTTTTTTATTTCACATGTGATTGGTATTCGGGAATTGTTATGCTTACGACCTTCATCAGCGATGCTGTTAAGTTATATATCATCTTTTCTTGTAAACAAGAAGCAATCTGTGTGGTCCGTGACACTGTTTTCGAAGTGAAGTCCTCGGGCATTGGGTGCCTCAGAGTTCTATCATGAGCCCGCTGCTTTTCTAAATGATCTCTTTCTTATGTGTTCTCTGTGCAGGGACCATCGATCTTTTATTATAACATTGATGGGAGAGATTAAGTATGGTTCTTTACGCTGATGTTACCACAATTTCTGTATCGGGACACGGATCTGAAGTGCATTGCTCTGCATATCGCTGAATGTGAGCGGTTTATAGTTTCCTGCTGGTTTATAAGTAATCCACCCAAATTTAATGCAGATAATAAGACATCTAGAGTAAATTTGATGTAGGGTCAAGTTGGTTTCAAGCTGAACCGGAACCCCTTGTCGATGGGCTCTGTGCTGCTCTGGTTCGGAGTGATTTTGCTTGGGACCCATGTCACATGCGAGATTTATTATGTGTAACTAGAAGTAGTGTAAATTATTATAGCCTGAAATTTAATAAGTTGCTTCCTGGCTGCATACGTAAATTTAAAGATGATGCTTAAGGTTTTCTTTATCAAAAATCCTTTTTTTTCTATTGAAAAATATTATAATCACAATTTTGAGAGTTTGAAGTTCTGAAGAGTGCTTCAGATATATTATGATACTCTTGTGTAAACGGACTGGGTACCATTTCTTTGTTTTGTATTTTATATAGTTGCTTCTGGCAACCGGCTTTCATCGCATGTTTGAGATTTTGCTGGTGCTATGTTTCGTTGTCAGAGTTTGAGTTGTGTAACATTGAATTGAAACGTCTTGGTGTATTTTCTTTTAATTTCGACTTATGTAAAAATATTTATATTTATTAGGTTTGAAATAGACTTCATTATTTATTTATTTATTAATGAACAGATGAAACTCATAGCCCCCTTTATAATTATATGGTTATATTTTTATCTAATCATATTTGGTTATCAAAACTGTCTGCGATTTTTCAATTTCACCGCAATCGGATCATTGTTAAAGAAATTCAATATGGTGGGTCCAAAATCGCGACCAAAATTTAGTATCGCGTATACTCCAAAATTATCTGGTGGAGATATACTTTCATATAAAAAAACCGCATCGAAATCGGTTAACAAATAGTCAAATACAATCCTGCAGGTGAAATTCGACTTCCCTTCCCTGCACCTTGAGTTGACGGCTAGTTTAATTTTTTAGCAACAAAATACCACAATTGCTCTGTATTTGGTATCAGGAACACATAAACGATGAGAGATTAAAGCTTGCATTTCTACGGCCGCGGCCCGGTGTCAGAATGACAAATTTTTGCTTGCTGCTATTAGGAACATAGAAGATGACAGAGGTTAAATGTTCGCATTATAAAGTTTGTTTTATTTACTTCGTGTGGCTGCTAAAATTTTAGCTTTTGCTATTAGGAATATAGAAGATAGCAGGGGTTAAAAGTTCGCAATGTAAATCTTGTTAGATTTGCTTCGTGTCGCTGCTATAATTTAAAATTTTTGCTTCTCTTTATTAGGAGCATAGAAAGTAACAGAGGTTATTTTGCGGTAACAATGCTAGCTTCATAATGCAACCACTAGGTGGCGTTTGGTGTTATTCCCCATGTGTAAAATTTCAAATTTTGCTTGTTTCTATTAGGAGCATAGAAAGTAACAGAGGTTAATCGTTCGTAATAAATTACTTTTTATTTACCGTGTGGTTGCCATAATTTAAAAATTTCTAGGGGATTGCATTAGGAATACAGAAATTCGAGAATATTAAAAACTCGCATTTCGCAAAGACGAAGGATAAAAAATAAATAACAGCTGACCGCCATTGTTATGTTTATACTATTTAAATTTGTAGGAAGTTGTTTTGTGATTATGGATTTAGAAGGAACCTAACAAAATCTATCCTAACCTGTTCTCCATATTATTAAGTCCATGTTTGTGATTAAAATTTCATCACACTATATTTCATACTTGGGTTGCAAAAATTGAAATGGGTTATGGTGTAAAAACCTCCATCTCTGAAATTGATTAATCGCCGTTAAAAAAATGGTAAGTTGTTGATGACATTAAATTAAATTAGTTGTTTTAATTTATCTTTTTAGTAATGTGTTAATTGGAGAGCAAATCGTGGGTTCAAAAGAGATTTAATCCTCAAGAAAGAAAAAGGTCTTCCAGAATAATTAATGCGTTACTAGAAAATTTTAATTTATTACATATAAATAATTAATTAATTGTTCAGCTGTAAGTACCTACATGTACGCAAGTTATCAAATTTTACAAAAAAATCATTTTAATGTTTACATGCTCAGTGGCGTAACTACCAGTATTCCGTAGATCAAGGCCCCGGGATTTCAAGGAGCTCATCAAAACAAAAATATTAAATATTTTAATGAAAATTCAAATTTTTGTAATTCAAACAACTGCCGCATCTTTCATATCTTTTAAAATATGTTTCGTTACAATGGGCCGTATGAATAAAAACAACTATTGGGGACACGAATGGAGGAATTAGACAGCCACGTTTACAGCGATGGTGCTTCGGCTGCAATGGCAGAAACTTGGGCAGCAATTACTATACTGAAATGTGTTGGATTTATACATAATATTGAATTTTCTGACGTGGGCATTTCAGGAATACTGCAATAAATACTCACCAGAAGAAATCAACATTGTAATAGTAGAAGTTGGTATGTATTTAAATCTTCTGCATTTTATCAACGTTACATTTTTGGTTTCGTACAGATTATAACAGCAATGGCACTAGCTATAAAGGAAGCGGGAAAAAATTGGCAGATGAAAACGACAGAAATAGTAATAATGGGGAACCGTCAGTTTCTAGCAGTAAGTTTATTAATTCTTGTTTTGTTTCACTCTGTGTAATTAATTGAATTTTAGATTGGTCAAAATATAATGCAAAAATGTTAAAGACTAAAACATCGAAAGCTCAAACTCCACAGAAAGATGAATAACCTAAGAGTAATTTTAATTATTTTTGTTTTAAATATGGTAAATGTAGTATGTTTATATATACTCAGGAATATCAAAGCTTCATCTGTGATGTTGCTAAATTAAACCGAGTACACCAGTGGGCGAAGGTTAAAGAAGCTATCGAGGTAGGTCGAAGCGAATTTATCAAGCTCCAGGAAGAATTTAAATTGCAGGTTATGCGTGAAAAGCATCAACTTGAATTGGAGCAGATGAAAAGAAAATCGGATGCTGAATTAGCTCAAATGGAAAAAAAGCTAAAGTCGAATTAGCTCAAATGGAAAAAGAGCACGAGGCCAGAATGGAAGTGATCCGACGTAATAAATAATATTTATTATATTTTATTTATTTCCTTAATTATTTTTTCTTTATATATTTCTTTTTGTTATTTTTCATTTTATTATTACTTTATTTTATTTATTTCATAATTAGGTAGATACTAACACATTTAATTAATTATTTATAATTTAATTAACTAGCAAATTAATAATCTAATCAGTGCTTAATGTGTAGGTACAAATAATTAATTGTTAAAGTCTTATAGTAAAAGAAATAAATAGATTATGAATATTGATTTTTATTTAAATTATTTACAATAAATTTCTAAAGTAATTATCTATTAATTGATAGCGAACTTCGATATTAGCATTTTCATTATCCTGAAAATTACCAATCACTACATTGTTGACACAATTACAGCAACTTGTTCTTCTTCATTATTAGGTGATTATTCATCACGGAATCAATTCACTACGGAAATCATCCAAAAAGTTGAAAAGATAATATTGGAAGATGCTTGACTAAAGAAGAAACAGCTCGCAGAAATGGTTCGAGTATCAGATACAACCATTTTTTAAATTCTTCACGATCACCTTGGCATGACTGAAGTCAGCACAAAATGGGTGCCGAGAAAGCTCACGTTACCTCAAAAACAACAGCTATCAAAGCTTCATCTGAGTGATATTGCTAATTTAAACCTAGTACACCAGTGGGTGAAGGCTAAAGAAGCTATCGAGGTAGGTCGAAGCAAATTTATCAAGCTCCAGGAAGAATTTAAATTGCAGGCTATGCATGAAAAGCATTGACATGAATTGAAGCCGATGAAAAGAAAATTGGATGCTGAATTAGCTCAAATGGAAAAAGAGCACGAGGCCAGAATGAAAGTGATCCGATATAATAAATAATATTTATTATATTTAATTTATTTCGTTAATTATTTTTTTCTTTATATATTTCTTTTTTTTATTTTTCATTTTATTATTACTCTTTTTATTTGATAAAATTAGGTAGGTACTAACACATTTAATTAATTATTTATAATTTAATTAACTAGCAAATTAATAGTCTAACCAGTGCTTAATTTGTAGGTACAAATAATTAATTGTTAAAGTCTTATAGTAAAAGAAATAAATAGATTATGAATATTGATTTTTATTTAAATTATTTACAATAAATTTCTAAAGTAATTAAATAAACTAAAAATAAACTTCAATATTAGCATTATCCTGAAAATTATCAATCACTACATTGTTGACACAATTACAGCAACTTGTTCTTCTTCATTATTAGGTGATCATTCATCATGGAATCAATTCACTACGGAAATCATGCAAAAAGACTAAAGAAGAAACAGCTTGCAGAAATGGTTGGATATTTGTGGATATTTATTACATATAAATAATTAATTAATTGTCCAACTGTAAATATCCACATGTACGCAAGTTATTAAATTTTGGATTTTGGTTATTAAAAATGGATCACTTCCATTCTGGCCTCGTGCTCTTTTTCCATTTGAACTAATTCGACTTTAGCTTTTTTTCCATTTCAGCTAATTCAGCATCCGATTTTCTTTTCATCTGCTCCAATTCAAGTTGATGCTTTTCACGCATAACCTGCAATTTAAATTCTTCCTGGAGCTTGATAAATTCGCTTCGACCTACATCGATAGCTTCTTTACCCTTCGCCCACTGGTGTACTCGGTTTAAAATAGTAATATCACTCAGATAAAGCTTTGATATTCCTTAGTATATATAAACATATTACATTTACCATATTTAAAACATAAGTAATTAAAATTACTCTTAGGTTATTCATCTTTCTGTGGAGTTTGAGCTTTCGATGTTTTAGTCCTTAACATTTTCGGATTATATTTTGACCAATCTAAAATTCAATTATTTACACAGAGTGAAACAAAACAAGAATTAGTCAACTTACTGCTAGAAACATTATTACTATTTCTGTCATTCTTATCTGCCAATTTTTTCCCGCTTTCTTTATAGCTAGTGCCATTGCTGTTATAATCTGTACGAAACCAAAAATGTAACGTTGATAAAATGCAGAAGATTTAAATACATACCAACTTCTACTATTACAATGTTGATTTCTTCTGGTGAGTATTTATTGCAGTATTCCTGAAATGCCCACGTCAGAAAATTCAATATTATGTACAATCCAACACATTTCAGTATAGTAATTGCTGCCCAAGTTTCTGCCATTGCAGCCGAAGCACCATCGCTGTAAACGTGGCTGTCACATTCCTCCATTCGTGTCCCCAATAGTTGTTTTTATTCATACGGCCCATTGTAACGAAACATATTTTAAAAGATATGAAAGATGCGGCAGTTGTTTAATTTACTAAAATTTGAATTTTTATTAAAATATTTTTGTTTTGATGAGCTCCTTGAAATCCCGGGGCCTTGATCTACGGAATACTGGTAGTTACGCCACTGAGCATGTAAACATTAAAATGATTTTTTTTGTAAAATTTGATAACTTGCGTACATGTAGGTACTTACAGCTGAACAATTAATTCATTATTTATATGTAATAAATTTAAATTTTTCTATTAACGCATTAATTATTCTGGAAGACCTTTTCTTTCTTGAGGATTAAATCTCTTTTGAACCCACGATTTGCTCTCCAATTAACACATTACTAAAAAGATAAATTAAAACAACTAATTTAATTTATTGTCATCAACAACTTACCATTTTTTTAACGGCAATTAATCAATTTCAGAGATGGAGGTTTTTACACCATAACCCATTTCAATTTTTGCAATCCAAGTATGAAATATAGTATGGATGAAATTTTAATCACAAACATGGACATAATAATATGGAGAACCGGTTAGGATAGATTCTGTTAGGTTCCTTCTAAATCCATAATCACAAAACAACTTCCTACAAATTTAAATAGTATAAACATAACAATGGCGGTCAGCTGTTGTTTATTTTCAACCTTCGTCTTTAGGAAAAGTGATGCGAGTTTTTAATATTCTCCCATTTCTGTATTCCTAATACAATCCTCTAGAAATTTTTAAATTATGGCAACCACACGGTTAATAAAAAGAAATTTATTACGAACGATTTACCTTTGTTACTTTCTATACTCCTAATAAAGAGAAGCAAAAATTTTAAATTATAGCAGCGACACGAAGCAAACGAAACAAAATTTACATTGCAAACTTTTAACCTCTGCGATCTTCTATATTCCTAATAGCAAAAGTTAAAATTTTAGCAGCCACACGAAGTAAATAAAACGAACTTAATAATGCAAACATTTAACCTCTGTCATCTTCTATGTTCCTACTAATAGCAAGAGCAAAAATTTTGAAGTTTTAGCAGCCATTCGAAGTAAATAAAACTTAATTTGTAAAACAAACTTTTCACCTCTGTTATCTTCTATGTTCCTAATAGCAGCGAGCAAAAAGTTGTCATTCTGACACCGGGCCGCGGCCGTAGAAATGCAAGCTTTAATCTCTCTCATCGTTTATGTGTTCCTGATACAAAATACAGAGTAATTGTGGTATTTTGTTGCTAAAAAATTAAACTAGCCGTCAACTCAAGGTGAAAGGGAGGGGGGTCGAGTTTCACCTGCACGCTTGTATTTGACTATTTGTTAACCGATTTTGATGCGGTTTTTTTTATATGAAAGTATATCTCTACCAGATAATTTTGGAGTATACGCGATACTAAATTTTAGTCGCCATTTTAGACCCACCATATTGAATTTCTTTAAAAATGATCCGATTGAGGTGAAATTGAAAATGTGCAGACAACTTTACCAATCAAATACGGTCAGATAAAAATATCACTATAAAATTATAAAAGGGGGGTTCTGCGTTTCATCTGTTTATTTGCATCCTTGCTCGGCTGTAACTTTTTAATGCATTCACCGATTTTGATGCGGTTTATTTTATATCAAAGTATGTCTCTACAGAGTGTTTACAAAATATATTAATTTTTAATATTTGGCCGTCATCTTGTATATGCCATGATAAAATTCTTCAAAAATTATCCGATTGAGGTAAAATTGAAGAATTGCAGACAGTTTTAATAATCAAATATGATTAGATAAAAATATAACTATATAATTATAAGAGGGGGCTATGAGTTTCATCTGTTCATTAATAAATAAATAAAAAATAAAGTCGACTTCTACTTTATATATGTATATCTACGTCTACTTCATATATTTTCAATAAAAATTTTAACATTTTAACACAATAAAACACATATACTTAATTGTATTAATTAGCTTTGCGAACTTGGTCGAAGCCAAGATGAATTTACCAGGAAATATAATTCAAGGGGTGGTTTCTCGTTGCCTTCCCCATGGTCCACAGATCGATATTGGACTTTTTTGATCATAGCAGTGTATCGAACGCGAGCAGGGTTCGAACCACGACTTACCACTCCGTAGTCGACCCGTGTATGCTTTTACTCTTCCGCTTACCTAACATAATGTCAACCATATCCAGGGCTCCTGACAAAATAAGATTTTTACAACTTTTACGCTTTAGCGACTCGGTATGTGACTCGGTAGCTAACTAATAAAAATCGGATAAAAAATATTGTTAAATCAGAAAAACTAGTAAATAATTAATAACATAATATTATTTTTAATCAACAAATACCTAGCAATACCATTTTAATTATGTACCTAAATCATAGCACTCGTAGTTTGCTTTTCAGCTTCGTTCGAAGAAATCCAACGGTTTATCAGCTTCCTTGGAATGTTTCGTTGTGAGGTGACGCATAAGTTTTAATGGTTTCATACTCCCGCGTGATAATACTTTACCGCAAATTACACATTGAGGTTTATTATTCACGACAGTAAAACCATATTTCAAGTATTTGTTGCCATAAAGTCTGTTTTTCCCTTCCGCCACTGCCCTTTGTACCAGACGTGGAGAGCTGCAAAGATTGTTTGAGAAACTTCTTAATTTGTTGTGGAGTTTGGAGTTGAGAAACAAAAGCACTGTGGGTTTCTGTCGTTAATGGTTGCTTTCTAGTATTATGTTGCAACATTTTTTTGAAATATTTACTATCAATCTACTCTTGCTTGAATGATGCCACCTTCCTAATGAGTGACAACTGGGGGGTTGCCAGAACTTCTTTACTTGTAATGAGGTCGGGTATTCAAGAAGGTTGAAAAACACTAGGTAGTCTATTGCATTATTATTTTTCATAATTTAAAAAATGAAAATCGTAATGAGGGTTGATGGACTCTCTCCTATTTTTGGTGTAATAGTTCAATTGTTTTTTCGTTCAACAATCATTATTCTTAATTCAACTGTTTCTTTCAATTACTATAGATTTTAATTGTTTTTTCCAAAATTCAACTGTTTTATGCAGAGGAACTAATACTAACAAAATATCAAAAAGGCAACTATTTTTTTAAAATAATTAATTCACCTGATTTGTTTAATAAATTATTAATTTGTTTAGTTCAATCATTCAGTTACTTGGTTAAAATAATTCAATTGGTTGGTCAACAATTCAATTATTTGTGTTTAAAATGTATTTGTTTTTAGTTTCATAATTTAATAAATTGTTTTTGATTCAAAAATTCTACTATTTTGTTCAATAATTCGTTTTATTCAATAATTGAACTGGTTTATTTACTACTTTTGATATAATATTATTTGATCCATAATTGATTTTGGTTTACCAAGTTTTGAAAAGTCAGGGAAAATTATCAATGTTAATCAGAAAAATCTCTGAAAAAGTCCAGAAATTTCTTTTGAAAAATTTGGCGAGAAACCCTATGTTGGTGTCATAATTTAAGACAAGAAGTATTAAATGTTAAATTAAATGAAAAGCAATAAAAAATAACATTTTTGTATCCTCATCGTAATCATGAACCCATTTTCGTAATCATGTTTGATTTGTTATTATTAATTCAGTATTTATATTTTTTTTCTGTTTTATACAAATATATTAATTTTTTTTAAATAAAACTTTTTTTTAAATATGTGGTCATTGTAAATTTTTAAATACCAAAATAGCAAACAACCCCGAAAAACTGAAAGATTTTCGCTGTATTTAATTCGCTGTTTCGGGACTCGACTGTGTATTTCTTACAAACTTTTTATATTTTTGCGGTAGTCTTACTTTAAAAAATTGACCGAACAGTAGCGAAACAGCCATACTCAAAAATTAAATTATACAAATATCGAAGTATTTTCGTCGAACCTTCCACACTGTGACACCTGATGCCATTAGAAGCACTTGGAACACGTACTGTTCTCAGTTGGAAAATTACTACAGCATTGTGAGTTTGTTTATTTCTTTTTGACGAAAAAGGAAGTGGGAAGTAGTATGATAAAAAAACAAAAATAAATGCTCATACACATAAGTAAATACATTATACTAAACTAATGTTTTTTTTCAAATTCAGTACATCATTTGTAGTGGATAATTTAATAATTTAACATTTTTCTTATACATTAAGTTAATTTGACAAAATATAATATTTAGTTTGTAGATATATGTAGTACTTATTAACATACACTTTACGTTTTATACCTTTTCTTAGACTATAATTATTACACTAGACAGAATACTAATGCATCCAAAGAGTTGTTGAAAGCTTACTTTTAGTAATTCATTTAATTTGATACTAAACAACGACAGTAGTTATTGAAGCAATTAATTTATTTTTTATAGTATTGAAAACTATAATTTGTAATTTTCGTAATCAGTCTGCTTTCATTTTCAATCTATATCAAGTGCTTCAATCTTCTTAATCACGTATTGTAACAACCCAATCTTACAAACTCATGTCATTTGCAATTTTGGGAGGCTGGTTACCAAAATCGACAATGTCATTCGCTTACAATAAATTAAATGGATATTTAACATTAGACAACTTAAATATTATATAAAATAGTAGGAAGAATGTTAAACTATATTATAAATATTATGTAGGTGTAGGTACCCAATATCGTATAACAAAATTAGTCTTGATTAATATAACAACAATAATAAAAATTTAAATTTTCAACATATCTAAAGATAAGTTATAGAATATATATTATAATTTTTTTTCCATAAATACATTTATACACAAAATATATGACTACAGTTTTAACACTGAGGTATAAACATAAATTTATGATATTCGTAGCTTATTTCGGTACACCGCCAGCGTACCTACTATTGTTTCCATTATTAAAATTTATCTCATTCAACTAATAAAAATTAGAATGCCAAACAAAAATCAGACAGATATGTAATAATTTTGTCTTTAAGGTACTAAAAGCATTTACAGATAGTACAACTAATGCTTGTCAAACATCTACCAAACGTGTACAGGTATTGTATACGCATAATATGTAGTAGGTATAACAGATTTAAAAAATTGTAATTGTCAGGTCATAAACCAATCAAATGGCGGAATAATATTATTACAATTTGTAAAACAGGCTGGAAGTGTTTTACAATTTGTAAGCTAAAAAAATTTATCAATAAAAAGTTACTCTTTTCTATTTATCCTTTTCTTGAGGCTGACCTCCCGGTGCAGGTTGTGGAGGAAGCGCTTTCAATATAGCATGGACCTCTTCAGCTACCGCAGTTAATACGAATTCAAATTGCTGTTTGGTTGCAACCATTCTCGGTCGTTGATCTCTTAAGTGTTCCAACGTAGCTGCAATATCAATTTCTTTGGCTCCTTTAGCCATTCGACTTAAAACCATGTCGATGAGACAGTAAGTACCAGTTCGTCCGGCTCCATCGCTGCAGTGAACAACGATCGGACAAGACCTGCCGCGATACGATTTGTTGACCTTTCTTCTAAATTCCAAAAGAGCTTTAGTGGATGCGGGAATTCCGGATTCGGGCCAAGATAAGAAGTGAAATTGAGTGACCGTCCTAGTTTCGCCAGTTTTCGTATTCTTCAGATAGAACGATCTTACCAAATAATCGTCGCACCAAATGTGTTCGCTAACCAAGTGAACTTCATAAACGTGATATAATTCCGAACCTTCTTCCGGCCAATACCTGTGACACATGGCAGCTCCGCCTTCGGTCAAGCGAGTTAGCATTACGATAACAACGGCACCCTGTTCCCATATCAATTGCCAAAAGTCGGACGAAGTATGAGGAAGTGGTCCCTGCGAAGCAATATAGGCCGGATTTCTTGGATCGTGATCTGTAATACTCGAGGCGTTTATGTAATCGGATCCTGCTGCATTAATTAAATCATTTAAAACAACTCTGGCGTGATCGTAAGGTAAAACATCCGGATAGCGATTTTTCTCGACATTTTCCTTCTTCAAAGCCATCGTGGCTGCACATGGTTCGGCTTCGTAAGCACATAAAGCTACCCATTCTTGTTCCAAACGATCTTTATTGCGCAAATGATCTTCCATATAGCTCAGTACCATGTGTCCCGTTGAAATATCCATATTATGGAGGGCGGGTTCTTCCGACCACGAAGAAGTGCTGGAACGACTCGATGGACTTTGTTCCGATTCTCTCGATAGCGACGTGATTCTTCCATGTACCGTATCCGATTGCGGTTGGGTTTTGGTAGCCATTCGAGCTCTGCACAAATCTTGATAATCTTTGCTAGCTTCGGAGTCGGGTCGTGCCAAACCGTGAAGTTTTTCTTTCGATATAATATGACGACGAATAATCAATAAAATACAAGCAGACACGGCAATAGTTAACGAAAGTCCCGCAAGAAGTAAGACAATTACGTAGAATTCTAAAGGTTCGTCGACTTTTGTTGAGTAGACGGCTTGCAGTTTGGCCTATAACAAAAGGGTTGGTTCGTTAAATTATTTGCATTGTTAAGCAATTAGAAAATGTTAATTGGCATTTATTTACCATATTTCCCACTCCAGCTGCCACCACTTCCATTCCTATGGCTTTTCGTATTTGATCCTTAATTTGACCTGAAAAATTGCGAGTAATAATTATTATTAAACGGCAGCAAATTGATTTTCCACTTACCAATTCGTCTAGCAATTTCGCTCGCATTTAAATTTTTAGTGTTTTTGTTAACCTTAAACGTAACGCCA
Source organism: Lycocerus yunnanus (assembly GCA_036346125.1). Classification (NCBI taxonomy): domain Eukaryota; kingdom Metazoa; phylum Arthropoda; class Insecta; order Coleoptera; family Cantharidae; genus Lycocerus; species Lycocerus yunnanus. The sequence goes on from JARFIX010000017.1 coordinate 4,154,696, forward strand.
TTCATTTCGACGCTAAAAATTGCAAGAATAATTTAAATTTATCAAAACGGCAAATAGAGTAATTTAGTTACCTTCCGTGAGAAATTGTGTTATTATCGAGATCTAATAAACTGGAAATATTACCGATAATTTGCTCGCCTTGTAGCCATGTACTTATACTAAAATTTATTATTTGAACATAATTCGATCATCTCGTTTATCAAACTCACCCTTCTCTAAATTTTACGTATACAAAGTCGGTGTCGACGTCGAAAGATCCGTGCAATGGATTTGGATGAGCACCGTGCGGTTTTTTCTTCACGACTTTCGAAAATTCTACAAAAACACGAGTAATATTCTCGTTCTGAAAGTTTTTTCCCTTACCGTTAGAAGACTTCTGAGTTGTAATTTGCGAATCAAAAGGTGGTCCAGGCTTTTTAACGTCCAATCGTTCGGGTCGCTTAAATTCCGTGCTGTAACGATCTAAAATATTGTTTAAATCGTCAACTAGAGTTTCTGTCGATTCCGAATCTGTTTTTGTTTCCCCTAAAATATTAAATTCAAACTTGTGTCGAACATATTAATTACACAACTTTTACCCATAATTTGCGAATCGGGAACATAAACCACACCTCCTTCTGTGTAAACACCAGATTGTTTTTCGACCGTTCCTTCCGGATTAGTTTTGTGTGCTATTCCAGCTATTTCCGGATAATTATCATATTCGGGAATATCGACTTCGTAGCCGTGTTTTTCTTGTAGGTGTTGCAATTCCTTAATTACATCATCGGGTACGTTTAATTCTCCGCTTCCATATTCGTGTTTTTGTTCCTCGTCATCCTCGTCGAAATATACTCTCGATTCGGGTAATTCGCCATTCGATTGATAATCTTCGATTCCCATCCTGCTCTAAATCTATCCGGAGTATTGTACATTAAACTGAAACGTTCTGGGATTTCTAAATTTCCATCTTGTAATTGACTTCTTCTCCGGGTTGAGGTACTAAATTTAAAATATCCGTGTCGTACATTTTCTCATTTTTATCAAAATTGTTCAATAAATTTTGAAGAACATTGTAATTCTTTGTTAACAGTAAGTCTTGAATGTCCTGCCTTGGTAAGACGAAGTTTATTGAGATAGTCAATCATTGGATAAAGTTGTTGCATTTCTTCTAAACTCAAATTAGGTACATAGTCATCTGGAATCGTGTTACTTAAGAATTCGTCCTGGTATAAATCTGGATTTATTTTTGGCAGATATTCGAGTTCGTCGCGAGTCTCCTCTCCCATGCGAAAGCCCATCGGAGTGTTATATTCCTTGTTGAAATTTGATGGGATAGGAATTGATCTTCGGCGCATTTGAGGTAACCATGCGCGTTTTGTTAATTCATATTGAGTATAGGGGTCGGGCATATCGTACACTGCAAATGTAATTTATTTTAATTAGAAACAATTTATTTTCGTGAAATACAAACCATCGACAGCATTTGAAGGTAAAATAATTTCCCTTGCTGCATTTTGTTCGTTCGAAATTGGCGGATAATATATTTCATCGGCATATTCTGCATGCGGATTTTCTGCGCTAGGTGAAAACTTTATAATTGCAACGTTTTCCGGATTAATTTGATCTTCTCCTTCGTAAGCTTTCAGTACTCCTTCTAAATCTTGATCCACTAAATGTGAGCATGTGTTGTGATCAAAAATTAAGCTGAAAATATGCATGAGCTACCGATTTAAATTTTATGTTATATCTTACTCATTTTTGGTCGCAAAGAGCATCCCCTGAAGTCTGCATTGCGTATACGCATGACTCCAACGATAACCCAGTGCAAAAAGTCTGCGTAATTCCTTACTTATTGCGTGCAAGTCTCCCCGTTCTAAGTCAAATCTGTGCAGGTCTTCATCGTCAATATCACCGGTTGCTGGTAAACATCTTCCGAATACAAAATCTAAAAATTTCAAAAATTAACCAACAAAAAACCGCGTGTGTTTTTTGTTAATGTTTACCATCGAAGCACCACTCCAGTTCGTCCAAACACAATCTCTGGCTAAACAGACATCCTAAAAAAAATTGTGGGAATGAAATTACAAATTTTAAAATGTTCGGATGAAAAAAAGCTTTTAAAAATTGTTCGAAGTTTGGTACTTTGAAATGAACGGATATTTAAATTATTAATGTATTCGCTCGTTGTTGCAGAATGAAACGGTGCAAATGCAAGTTTGCAGCGTTCCTGGTCATTGCTATTGATTGATTTTTAAATTTGAAATTAAGCGTGCATAGGCTTGGCAGTAATAAAAATGTTCTGGTACTTCAATGTTTTTATTTAAACTTAGAAAAAAAATTTGATTCCAATACGTGCTTATAAATTTGATTTAAATATTTTAAAACCTTCGTGAAGGAATTTCTATGGCGAGTAACTATTAATTTATAAATAATTAAGTAACTTTTTAACAAATAAACCTTTTAGTGTCTTCGTATATTTTTAGTAGGTATGTTTTCTTTTTAATATTTGTTTTGTTACTCGTTGGATTATCCTTTAAACCCTTTTGATGTTGGCAAGTTTTATGGCCGAATAATAAAATTGTCATCTTATCACAAGTTTAACTTTTGTACAATTTTATTTTGAATGATTTTAATTAAGTTAATTAATAATTTAGTAATTGCAAAAAATTACAACGAAACCATAAAATCAAAATTCTGGTACTAAATAATAATTGAGTTGTGCTGAAATCATGGTAAAATATGAAACTCCCATTTTATGTGGCTATTTTTTCAAAAACTGTTTAATTTCCAGGAAGGAGAAAATTAGTAAACACTTATTGAAAAATGTACTTTTAATGTATTGATTTTTCAAATTCAATAGGTTCGTGATGTTTCAAGATCAATTCATTGTACCCACGCATTTAACAACAAATTAAATTACGTATATCGGAATAAATTTATACCAAAGGCCATAAAATACATTCTTGCAATTTCAATTTAACAAGAGGATTTTTATTTTAATCTTCAGTCGCTACTTCGCTAATAATTTTTAATTAAAATTTAATGAATCACAAAAAATAAATTCAAACAATTGAAAGAATGGAATGAGATATAAAAATGTAATAGCTACGTAATAAAAAGATTTTTTATTTAAATATCTAAAATTAGAGCGACTCGACATCAATAAAATTTCAAGCAAAATATTTGACAAAATCTTGTTTTATTAATTTAGAATAAATTCAAACTTTATAAAATCCAAATTTACGGTTATGTTTATTATCTAACTAGACGATGGCAATTTTTTAATTATTTTTCTTTTTCTTAAATTTCTTTTCCTTCTTTTATAAGTTTTAAAAGCAAAGAATATGTTTTCATATTAAAATATTCATTCACCTTTATACGAATTATGTTATATAAAAAATTATAAAGAAAAACAAAACTTCTTAAAGGAAAGCTTAAGATATTATTTATTAAAAAAATTTTGTATATATTTAATTTTAATTTTTAAAATCAATTATTGGTCAAAGTCTAACCGATGAGATTTAACTTAAATCGAAATATATTTGACCAACTAAAAATTCGTTGAAAATAGTAAGTGTAAACACTTACCTAATTTATAAATTCAATAAAATTTCTTCTTCTTCTTCAAGTGCCATACACTTCATTGTGCGTAGGCGATCAGCTTAGCCGAAGCCAAGCTGACTTTACTAGGAATATAATTAATGGGTGGTTTCCGTTGCCTTCCCCACTTCCCACAAATTTCATTTAACTTGAAAATCATTAAATTCGTTCTTAAAATATAAAAAAATTGAGCTACGCCTGTCTTATTTAAAGAAAGCTGTAACTATTACAGATAACATTTGCAGATTCTATGTATCAGTTGACTTTAAAGTCAACAATTAAATTAACAGTTTGATCTGAAAAATTTTGTCTACAGTGCATTTTCTCCATTTTAATCTTTAAATTTCTATTTATTAAAATCATGACACTCCACAGTATACCTTTCTATATGAGGTGAAAAGAAGAAGCTTGAAGAATATTTTTAGTTACGCCACTGATATTATATATATTTATACATATTATGTAGGCTCATATTCTTATTTATATGTAGATATTATATACATATTTATATTTATATGGTCGTATTTCGTATATATTTTTCCTCTTAAAGCTAAGATTTGATGCCAAAATATTATATTGAGCGTTTGACGTCTTCAATTCTGTAGGATTAATTTCATTTCAATACTAATGAAAATTGCAAAACAATAGCTGGAAGCCCTTCTCTTTTCCATTTAAAAGTGCCTTTGTTTTAGTTTCAATTTTTGGAATATCTCTAATAATTATTATTGTAAAACGTTGATTAAAATTTATAGAGTATGCATTTTAATTTTATTTAGTTAAAATTAATCAGTGGCGGCTGACAATAGGAACTCTGTCCCCCCAAAACAGAATACCAATTCATTTTAAACACATAATTACCATAATGGCCAACTCTGAATAATATTTTATTCAGTTGTAGCCGTTGCCCCTTTTAATAAGTAATTTTTGTAAATTCATATTTGCAAAAATGATTATCTAATTTTAACTTATTGTTAGATTAGGGAGCATTTTAGAAATATAATTAATATCATACAAAGTTAATGTCTGTATCAATATTTTAAAAAAATGCAATTATTAAACTCTGCTGTCTGATATCTAAATTTAAAAATCGATTTTTTATAATATCAGAGTTGACCAACAAATATAATCAAGATATCAACCTCAAACCGCACCACCATATAATTATTATTATTAATAAATTAAAATTTACAATTTTATTTTGTTTGCTGAGCAAATTTTTCTAAACCTGGCTATAAATCAGGAAGTTCTGATTTAGACGAATTAAAATCAATTAGATGAAATGTACAATCGAGTAAGTAGTTTTCTTTTAACAGAGGAAAATATAATATCTGAAATTATTAAGCCAATAAAGAGCACCATCATGTAGACTTTTACGCTACTTGTGTACTAATGGATTTCCTGATTTGACGTTTTCACACTTATAACTTTCAAGGACTTTTAATAATCCCTCTATGTATTCAAGAATTTTCCAACTTTGGTCGTTAATGAACTTTACAACGGGCAAATAAAAATTATTAATCACCGAAGATTCTTATATACACAGCATCTTGCGACACTTTCGAGTCGGATCTAGAAATTACGCAATTAAATATTAGATAAGGTTCGTTTGATTATTATTATTTTTATTTAGCTATTATAAACTTTTCATGGGAAGCTGTCTAACGCAGATTGAATTAAAATAACCATTTTCTTCCAGCACAAATAATTTTCAAATGCCACACTCAACAAAGTAGGTATCCCGACTATCGTTGTTTGATAGCCACAGCAAACAAAAATAAATTCCTGTTTCGTAAAATTGAACGAGAGTGTTTTTAACTGTGTACACAAAACTTGAGCGATTGTGGCGTAAATTTCTATTATTCGACTTTATTTATTTTAGTTAAGTTTATTTATCAATAAATTATTTTTCGATCGAAGCGTTTTAATGACTTTTAAATTCCGCCTGAACCAATTATAATTTAATTTGTGAAACATAATTTCCCATTAAAACATCCAAATTTTCCGATATATAAATATTAGATAAATGTGAGTCTCTTAATATTATTAAATTTTATGTTAATAATGAAAGTTTAAAAATAGCTTTGTAGCAACTCTTGTGGTTTTGTGAAATGTGGTAGCGATAAAATTTTCCCATTGAAAACACGCCGAAAAAAAATTACACCTTTACAAAAGATTGAAGCTTTTATCATTCTTATTAATTTAACCAAATTTTAAATTCAAAGTAAATTTCTTCATGAGTAATTTCATCAAAGTTCGCAATAAATTTTTGCTGGATAAAATTAATGTAACTTTCTGATTTTAACTAAATCAATTTTTTTTCTACTAATTCATTTAATCAAAGATATATTTCCATGGATACAAGGCAATGAAAACTGGTTAGAGATAATTTTGGAGATGGAAAAACTTCGACTTTCCTCTTTGATCGATTACGGTTTAAGTAATATTTGTTTCGAAAATGGGCAAAGTCAATTGCCAATAAAAGCTGTAAGCTGCGTTTCATAGACTTGTACTAGCTAAATTTCAAATACCTTTTTGTTTTGTAATAAATAAGATAATTAAGCGGATTGCATATAAAGATAATAATCTTGCGTTTGATCATTAGTATATATCTGATTCTTGCAAAGAATATTTTGCATTTTCGGTGCAGCTTGAATTGAAGATTACAAAATAAAAATTTGAACAAAAGCGTACGATTTTCTCAAAACTAAAAATATTCTGTTGTTGAAATAACCCAGCTTGAAAAATTGCATTAGGGTAGAAAAACAAATTTAAATTCAACAATTTGTAAACATACTGCATTATCTTGAAGTGTAAACTAAAGAACGTGAAAGAAGATAATTTACTTCATATTTACCCGCAATCTGACCTTTCCGATTTTCCTCATTGCTAATGAAAAATTTTCATAGATGGATTATTTTACAATTTTAAGTATAATTAAAACTTCATCCAGTAGTTCAATAGGAATTTTAATTGAATTTATTTTAGAAATAATTTGTTTCGTAATAAGATTGATGAGATTTTGGTACAAAAATTGGTTTACGGTTAATTGAAAATTTTTTATGTGCTTATAAAATGGACAGTTTTTGCGTCTGAAGTTATTAATTTATACAAATTTACCTTGCCAAATATTGGCCAAAACTAAATGCGACTCAAAATTTTGTAAGTATAATCTTAGAAAAACTTGGGACTCACGTTTCGACAAGGGAAAACGAAATGAGACGAAAAGGTCTTTTAATAGAATTATTATTGTAGACTCAAACTTGTTTTTGTGTGGGAGATAGAGACCGCATAAAAGGAATCCCTTCAAAAAATATTTTATTTTTTATTCGTGCTAGGCATTTAATGGAATTTTATGATGTATTACACAAGAAAAATTAAAAATCACCGCATAAAAACAGGTTTGGTTTTAATTAAAAATATATGAAAAGACATTGTTGACGAAAGCTTACAATTAAATTGAATCTTATTATTGTTTAATTATAACTTAATTAAATAAATTTAAAATTAATCAGTTTTATACTTTATTTAGTTACTATATTATGAAGCAGTTTCCACTTACATTTTCAGTTACTACTAATTTTACCTTGCTAAAAGCTTAATTATATTATCTTCAAGTCAAAGCTTAAGTACTTTCTGAAATGATAAACAATACTGTAAGACACCATAATAAAATTGGAATACTACCGCAATAATGATTATAATATGAAACATGTTGTGTTAATGAGTAAAATTTATCAATAAATTACACACATTATTAACCTTTACAATCTATTTCAAATGATAAAGACAATGACCTTTCCATTAACGTCGTTGTCATGGATACCGTTTTTTTATATAACGTGTTAATTGGTAAATTTTATCAATAAATTATACATTAAAAAAGATCGAGTTTTAATTGGAAATCTTGAAAATGTATGATTTTCAAAATTGTGACCTTAGTTGAAACTTTTCAAAAAATAAATGAAGAATTCGAATAGATAGACCACTAAAAACTCTATTCGCAACCTTGATTAAATTATAAGTAAAATTTATTCTAGTATCTGAATCATGCAGTAGATAGATAATTGGTTAATTGGCAGAGTTCATTTATTAACCGATTTTAAATTTTCAAATTGCTACACATGCTACATTTTGAATTTTAATGTGTACTTTTAAAGTAAAAGAATTCCTCAAAGGCAAACGATAACCCTTTTTTCGAAAAACGCAAAGAAATAGATGAAGAAAACAAAGAGAACCCCGAAAAATTGTAAATCTTTTCTTTTGGTATAGTCAAAAATCATGTTTTATTAAAAATTATATTGAAACTGTAATAACAAAGGATTTCGCTAATTTTGTTCCAAAAATAAATAATAAATTTGAAGTTATAAATGTAAAAATATAAAATAACCGTTCTGCAATGATCAAATTTCAGAAATATAAGTGTCAATATCACTTACAAAAATGTAATTACAAATTTAAATATCATAGCACTGTAGTTTTTATATGTTGAATAAAATATTTTAATATTTTATTTTTAGAATTGTATTAAAAAAATAATACATTTTTTCAAATTTCATTATACTTGAAACTTTTAAAATATTTATTTAACATATATTTTCAACAAGTAATAATAAACATTTACAATAAAATATTTTAAAAATTACAAGTTGAATGAACTTTGAAAATTTTATATTTTAGTCTAGATCGTTGCATAAGTGGTTTCGTCTTTTCAAGAACTCATCGGCTAAACTATCCGATGATGACTATCCGAAATGAATGAAAATGGATGAAAATCCATTAAAATTTAGGGTATTATCATTTAGGGTAGTTTAGCTGATGAGTTCTTGAAGAGACAAAACCACTTATGCGCAACGGGGTCCTAGACTAAATGTAAGTTGGAAAATTTTTAAATTTCATTCAAATTGTAATTTTACTTTATCATAATATGTAATATGAAAAAGTATTGTTTTCGTGCAGAAAAAAAATTGAGATTTTGATGAATTTACACTTTTTAGGTCCCTGAGTTAAATAAAACCATTTCCAAAAATGTCTGTCTGTGTGTATGTGTGTGTGTCTGTGGTCAAATTTTGTGTGCGACCTACAGCAAAAACTAATAGGAATTATTAAACAAAATTTTGGATTTTGTATTCTTATATTAAAACTTAGAGCTGATTAGATTTTAGCTAGAATTGGTTCGTGGAAACTATTTTTTTAAATTTTATTATTTAATATTAGATTTTAATTATTATTTCAAAACTAATAAGAATTTCAAAACCAAATTTAAGATTTAGCTTACTTATGTTGAGATTTAGAACTGATTGAATTTTAGTTAAAATTGGTTTATAAAAACTAATGTTTTTTTTAATTTTTTTAAGTTTTATTATTTAAGTCTTTATTTAATATTTTAAAAACTACTTAATAAGAGTTTCAAAACCAAATTTGCGATTCTTATCTTCAACGTAAAAGTAAGAGCTAAATAATTTTGGTTAAAATTGGTTCATGAACACAACTTTTCTTAAGTTATTTATTTAATATTAGTTTTTACAAAATATTTCAAAAACTAATAAGAATTTTAAAATTAAATTTGCTAATTTGTATCTTTGTATTAGGTCTTAGAGCTGATTAGATTTTGGGTCAAATTAGTTAATAGAAATCATTTTTTTTATTAATGAAAATTATTTTTTGAATATTTAATAAAAGTATAATAAAGTCATGGGCATGGCCACATCCAATTTTTTAAAATATTTTATTCAACATATAATTTTACAAGTTAATAAACATTTATAATTATGTAGTTTTTGTACTCTACAATTTTTATTTTAACAATAAAAATTAAAAATACAACATGGCGGCTTTAAAATGGTCGAATTTAATATAACTATAATTTACTATTACAGTAACAATACATATTTTGAACACAGATTTGTGTATTAGTCATCGATTATTATTGTAGCCTTGGCTAAAACGGCAAAATTTAAGAAAAACTCATGCAGATTTCATTAAATACTTCTACTGTTGTAGTAGGTACATTTCCTGACGTTCAAAAATAAAAATTTAAAACGGCAAATTAAATGCGTTACTGGCAAGAGGTAAATATTGTTAACAATCTCTAAATTTTTACTTTATCATATGTAATATGAGAAAGTATTGTTTTCGTGCAGAAAAAAAATTTGAGATTTTGATGGATTTACACTTTTGAAGTCCCTTGAGTAAAATAAGACCATTTCCAAAAATGTCTGTGTGTGTGTGTGTGTGTGTGTGTACAGTAGCGATCTAAAGTAAGTTGGCAAACAGTTTTTACAAAAAATTATTAGAAAAGAAATCATTTAGTGGACTATCATATATTTTCTAAAAGTATGTAGATTAATACGTAGTTTAACGTATAAAACTTGCAGTTGGTATAAAACAAAGAAGTATATAAGCGAATTGAATTTTATGGAGGGTTCAAAAGAAAATTGGCATAACATCCAAACAATATCAAAACAATAATAAGCGTTCATAAAAGTTAATTTGATTGAAATATATCTTTCTTGATAATACATCGACATGCCCAGAAGGAAAGAGTATTCAGAAGATTTAAAAACACGGTTCTTAAATGGTTAAAAATGGAAATTCATTGAGAGCAGCAGAACGCGAATTTGACATTCCAAATCAAACAATAAGTCTCTGGTGTCACAAATATAATAAATATGGATCAGTAGAGACACGCCCAAGAACAGGGCGACCACGAAAACAACCAAAAGAGAAGATAAAATGATCGTTCGTGAAGCAATAAAAATCCTCGTGTAACGGCTACACAAATTGTTCAAAGTTTTAACGAAAATCGCGAAGAAAATATACATGTTTCGACAGTGAAACGTCGACTATATGCAGCTAAACTATTTGGCAGACGTCCTTGTAAGAAACCACTTATATCAAAAAAGAATCGGATAGCCCGTCTGAAGTTTGCTAAAATCACTTACACTGGGAAAAAAGATTGGTCCAAAATTCTTTGGAGTGACGAAAGTAAGTATAATTTGTTTTCCTCGGATGGTATTAAGTATATTCGACGTCCAGAAGGTAAAAGATATGATATTAGATATCAAGTTCCTACTATAAAACATGGTGGAGGGAACGTCATGGTGTGGGGTTGCTTTTCTCGTGATGGCATTGGATCTCTACACAGAATTGATGGCATTATGGATCGGTTTATGTATGCCGACATACTGAGGGATCATATGCTACCACATGGCAAGAGAAAATGCCGCGCGGCTGGATATTTCAGCAGGATAATGACCCAAAACATGCTTCACAGCATGTTAAGCAGTACATGGACAAAGCTAAAATTCGGCTTTTAGAGTGGCCCAGTCAATCTCCCGATTTGAATCCCATAGAGCATTTGTGGGAAGAGCTCGAACGTCGAATAAGAAGTGAAAATTATAGTAATACCACTAAATTATGGGAAGCATTGCAGAGAGAATGGTCAAAATACCATTAGAACGTTTAGAGAAGCTGGTTGACTCGATGCAATCACGATGTAAAGCTGTTATCGCTGCAAAAGGGTTTGCAACAAAGTACTAAATGTTTTTAATCCATAGTTGTTACTATATGTATTTCTTTATTTTTTGTTTTAAGAGCGTTTTGTCATAACTTGATAAATAGAAATATTTCGAAATTTTCGTTTTTGAATTTTTCACGTTAATAAATTTTCTAGAAAATTATATTTATATTTTTAATTTAAAGCCTTTTAAGGAATAAATATTTGAAAAATTAAAGCAAAATATTGAACTTTGAAAAAAATCGGATGTGGCCATGCCCATGACTTTATCATATTTTTATTAAATATTAAAAAAAAATTTTTAATAATAAAAGAAAAAATATTTTCCATTAACCAATGTGACCCAAAGTCTAATCAGCTCTAAGTCTAAATATAAAAATACAAAATACCAACTTTAGTTTTGAAATTCTCATTAGTTTTGAAATATGTAAAAAACTAATAATAAATAAAAGATTTAAAAAATTGCTCCCATGAACCAATTTTATCCAAAATTTAATCAGCTCTAATTCCTCCCATAAACATAACAAATTTCAACTTTAGTCTTGAAAATCCTTTTAGTTTTTAAAATATTAAATAAAGGCTAATATTAAATAATAATATTTAAAATAATAAAAACAATAGTTTTTATAAACAAATTTTAACTAAAATTTAATCAGTTCTAAATATTGATTAAAATATGCGAAAACCTAAATTTAGTTTAGAAATTGTTTTACTTTTGGAAATATTAATTAAAAACTAATATTAAATAATAAGATTTAAAAAAATTTTAAAAAATAGTTCCCATGAACCAATTTTAACCAAAATTTAAATAACTTTAACTCCAGCTATAAAGATAGGAAATATCAAATTTGGTTTTGAAAATTCTGTTAGTTTTCAAAATATTAAATAAAGACTAATATTAAATAATAAAACTTAAAAAAAAAAACAATAGTTTTCATAAAACAATTTTAACTAAAATTTAATGAGTTCTAAATCTCGACATAAGTATGCTAAATCCTAAATTTTGTTTTGAAATTCTTATTAGTTTTTGAAATATTAATTAAAAACTAATATTAAATAATAAAATTTAAAAAAAAAAAAATAGTTCCGTGAATCAATTTTAGCCAAAATCTAATCAGCTCTAAGTCTCAACATAAGAATACAAAATCCAAAATTTTGTTTGAAAATTCCTATTAGTTTTTGCTGTAGGTCGCACACAAAATTTGACCACACAACACACACACACACATACACACACACACACACACACAGACATTTTTTGGAAATGGTCTTATTTTACTCAGGGGACCTCAAAAAGTGTAAATCCATCAAAATCTCAAATTTTTTTTTCTGCACGAAAACAATACTTTCTCATATTACATATGATAAAGTAAAAACTGTTTGCCAACTTACTTTAGATCGCTACTGTATGTGTGTGTTGTGTGTGTGTGGTCAAATTTTGTGTGGACCTACAGCAAAACTAATAGGAATTTTCAAACAAAATTTTGGATTTTGTATCCTTATGTTGAGACTTAGAGCTGATTAGATTTTGGCTAAAATTGATTCACGGAACTATTTTTTTATTTTTTAAATTTTATTATTTAATATTAGTTTTAATTAATATTTCAAAACTAATAAGAATTTCAAAACGAAATTTAGGATTTAGCATACTTATGTCGAGATTTAGAACTGATTAAATTTTAGTTAAAATTGTTTTATGAAAACTATTGTTTTTATTTTTTAAGTTTTATTATTTAATATTAGTTTTAATTAATATTTCGAAAAGTAATACGAATTTCTAAACTAAATTTAGGTTTTGCATATTTTAATCGATATTTAGAACTCATTAAATTTTAGTTAAAATTTGTTTATAAAAACAATTGTTTTTATTATTTTAAATTTTATTATTTAATATTAGCCTTTATTTAATATTTTAAAAGCTAAAAGGATTTTCAAAACTAAAGTTGAAATTTGTTATGTTTATGGCAGGAATTAGAGCTGATTAAATTTTGGATAAAATTGGTTCATGGAAGGAATTTTTTTAAATCTTTTATTTATTATTAGTTTTATTAAATATTTCAAAACTAATAAGAATTTTAAAACTAAAATTGGTATTTTGTATTTTATATTTAGATTTAGAGCTGATTAGATTTTGAATCACATTGTTAATATTTAATAAAAGTATGATAAAGTCATGGGCATGGCCACATCCGATTTTTTTCCAATATTTTAACTGGAAAATATAAATATTTGTAGACCAAAACAAGCTGTATTTTGTAATTTAAAAAATTATCTGCAATTTTATTAAAAAACAACCTATAAAGCTTTCAAACAAACCAAATTCGAGATAATTTAAGTTATTTTTACAAGATATTCGTCGATTTTGGATTATTTCTAAGATAATTGCAAAAATTGAAAATGGCTAAAACGGCAAAATTTAAGAAAAACTCATCCAGATTTCATTAAATACTTCTACTGTTGTAGTAGGTATGTACATTTGCTGACGATCAAAAATAAAAATTTAAAACGACGCGACGAATTATATGCGTCACTGGCAACAGGTAAATGTTGTTAACAACCTCTAAATTTTTAGTATTTTAACTGGAAAATATAAATATTTGTGGACCAAGAAAAAGCTGTATTTTGGGTATAAGAAATTACATTTTAAAAATTATCTGTAATTTTATTAAAAAACAACCTATAAAGCTTTCAAACAAACCAAATTCGAAATAATTTAAATTATTTTTACAAGATATTCGTCGATTTTTGGATTATTTCTAAGATAATTGCAAAAAATTGAAAATTCTACAAATTTACCAAAATATTTCCTTAAAAAAATGGAGTTTTGGAGAAACTAAACGATAAAAAGAAAATCTTTTAGTAATTATATACCTGTGATGGCGTAATTTAAGAAAATATAATAATTTAATATTGAATTTGTGCTCATATACCTATTTTTTTGCTATAGATGTATAATTTTGGTACAGCTGTAATTAAGTTAAATGAACAAATTTGGTTTAATTTAAAAGATATTTTAATAAACCTAATTTCACAAGAAGAATTTGACACATTTCGCTTATTATTATTAACGAACTGAAGACACTGAGGGTCGGAGGCTGGAAAGAGAAGACCAAAAACAGAAATAATTGGAAACGAATAGTAGTGGAAACGAAAACGATAGAAGACTTAAATGGGGACTAATCCTCTCCAACAAAATGGATATGTAAGTTTCTGCAAAAAAGAGCTAAATTCCGCTTAGGAGTGTAGAGCTATAAATAATAATTTCACAAGAAAAATTTGACACATTTCGCTTATTGTTTAATGATTACTATTTATAACAAATTCGAAGAAAAACGTAAATTTTCTTAAAAAAACTTCTTTAGGTTATAAATTATTTTCGGTAAAAATAACATAATATTTTATCATTTACCTTCTTAAAAGTTACAAAAAATGGTTAACAAATTTTGTTGTCAAAGTTTAAATGTAGAATATAAAAAACTAAACTAATAATTTCGATTTGTTTGTGCTTTCTTGGGATAACTTGGTTAATTTTTGCCGTAGGGAAATAGCAAAAAAATACAATAAATTTTGATTCCCTTTTAACTTTGTATTTAATATCATTTTGTAAAATCCTTGCCTATTGGGCAAATCTGGAAAAACGCTCGTTGAAATTTTACTCTTGAAGTGGGCGATGGAACAACGAAGCATTAAAAATTATAATTTAGTCAATATTTTACCAAATTTGATGAAATTTGTTTAAAAAGAAATTTTATTTTCTGCACAATATTCGTTAAATAAATATTTGAGCCGGCAGCGGATTTTGGATAACTTTTTATTATTTGCAGATCAGTACTATTCTAAAGAACAGTTTCATGCAAAAAAGTTTTAAGTCGGATGAGATTTGAAGCAAAAATCTAATTGCACTCCGGTAGTTGTAATTTAACAAAGATTAGCAATTCACTGTTTTGCATGTCAACCTTCCATCTGGAATTCGCCCATATTATGTGGTAATTTTCATATCATGTTACTCTGCATTTTGCACTGGCGGCTTTCTATGTGTGTTAAGTGTGATAATTGTACACCTGTTGCAAACATTGTTTAATATCGTAAAATGCAGGATAGTGACCGAGAGTTTCTGGAGTATATTTATGTACTATGTATCCCGCAATATATTACATATTATGTCATTGTGCCAAAGAAAACTAAAATTCTTCTCATAATTTGTATAAACGTTTAATGTACCGGACTTCCAATGCAGGTCTAGGCAATTGTTTCGCCGCTTTTTAGTCACTATTGTGATGCAGTTATTGAATAAAATAGAAAATCTTTCGTAAGTTTGAAAAACTCACTCACCGGCTTTCAGGAAGTATGACTTCAGATTCCACTTTGAACATACATAAGTACTGCCCGATTTGCATTCCTAAAACCAGTCAATGGAAGACGTTAGAACTATGCCGTATATGTATTCCATAGTGTCATGAAAATAAGACCAAATATGTCTGCACTGAAATTAAATTTGCCCATCTGTTTGTAAGACAGCCGGTGTCGCCGTGCGTATCAATCGTATTCTTTTGCTCTGTTTTTATAGAAGACATTTAAATATATGTATATGTTTTATTTTAATTTATTATCACAGTTTGTTTTCAGTTAGGATATATAGAATTTTGGAGCTAGTAAGATTCGAACTCGCAAAATTGGCGATATTTTGGGCTTTGTGGATTAAGCCTTTCCTTTCGTGGATACTCTATTAATTCACTAGTATGTACGATAAATTTAATCATAGTTTCTTTCGTATCTCTCTGTAGCATTTGCATGAAATAATAATTATTGTTGTGTACATTCTAATATACCGCATTTTTTTCAAAAACATTAATTTATTATTATTATTAGTATGTGAAAATGGACGCCCGTGAAAATTATTAAGCTATGCAGAAACACAATAAAATTCAAATTATTTTATGAGCTTTCAGTAATAAAAATTGCATTCTTCTAATTTAAAAACGTAAAAGACACCTGTTTTCTTCATAATAAAGGCTGTCGGAATACTATATATGTACCTACACTTTAGTAAAGAAACGTAAGTGGAAAAATTTGTTAAATTATAATAAATTCAATTAAAGGTTACTTAACTCGATATCTCTGTCTCTGGCTCTGTCTCAAATTAAAGGCATATTATAGGTTCTAAAAATAGCTTTTTAAAATCCCAGCATGAACACTTACACTTTATTTCTGTTTAGTTCACACGCTTGTGCATATTCGAAGCTTAACCCACAGTTAATGCACACATTTTTATAACTTTAATAATACATAGTACAATTTTTATAATACAAAACTGACTTTCCTCTTATCACAGAAACAGTATCCTAGTATCGAATCCACGCACTATATAGCAAATCATTACCTACTGATTGAACGTAAAAGTGAAAATTAAGGATTCGCATTGCTGAAATATGAGGAAAGTATAACGTAAGGAGGAAACCACAGAATAATATTTAAGAAAAAGGAAGAGAGATGTTAGAAGACAAGAGAAAAGATATCAAGTGACACGAGCAGCGATAAAACTTGGAAACGACGCTCATCAAGATTATTTTCTCTAAACTTAATTTAGAATTTCAACCACTCGGGCTTACATAAATTAATTTATTTTCTCGCCAAAAAAACAAAATTTTATACAAAGAAATACAAAACCACGTTCTTTAAAAAACAAGCGAATAGATCGGATCAGGATCGAATTAAGATTGATAAGTTGATAATTTTATAAAAGTTTTATTTTGATATTATTTTTAACTAATGTGATTGGAATCGACGACTACCTGTTTGTATAGTCACTTACGCTAGCCACTACGCCTAATTGCTGTGGTGCAATGTGAAAGTAACACTTAAAATATTACATATTTTGAAACTCTTTCGTTCCAGAATAATTTTATAGCACTCCTACTGTCTCGGCGTTTTACGATTGACATGAATAAGGGTCGTACGATTTTTATAGCCATTTCCATAAAATCAACTCAAAAAGCGACGGTTTTAATATATAAATCTTGGTACGTAATAAATGAATAATTTAAAATATAATTGCTTGTTTTGAAATGAACAACACATCTATGTATGTACGTAAGCAAAATTATCAATATATCGATTGAAGGGAAGGAAACAAGTAAAGCTGAAAAATACGTGCAACAAATTTTTAATATTTTGCCAGTGGTTTCTGCATTATTTTAGTTTTTTTAATTTGAAAATTAGCTTACCAACATTTCCATCGGAGAGTACTGCTGGGGGGCCAACGGTGGTAATTAGGAGAAATAGAGCAAAGTGCAAAGCACCGCTGGGCCCCTGCATGGCCTAAAACAAAAAAACGATTTTTTTTAATGGTACAAATAACTGTCAAGTCGTTGCGGATGAAGATGTTTCGTAAAATTTAAAAAAAAAGATATAATTTTGTGGCAGTAATGTTCTTCATTTTGACAAAGACGCGTCGAGCTGCCAAACAGGTGGGTGTTTGCAGTTACTGTGTAAAGCAAAAGAAGTAATAACGAATTGATTCGTGGTTTCTTACCTTTATGAAGGCCACCGGTATTCACAACATAGCTTAAACTAATTTTATGACACTGTCTTGACACACGATCGTCAAAATTAACACAAATATCAAGGCCGGTCCAGACCGTCTTGATTTTTCCAGATGTGGGCTTGTAGTAAATGCGACGTCGAGCGCCGGCGCCTATAAACGCGAAGGCGTGCGTGGGCTTAAAAATCGATTCGTTTTCTAGTTCGAGTTTAGACTAAATTTTTGCTTTTACACCAATACCAAGAAACTCTAATAGCGAAAATTAACTCCAACATATACGCATAATTAAACAAAATTAAGTAATATTAGCTGTTTAGCTTGAAACAAGAACTAAACTTAACTAATAATGCGGACGCTCCCCTTCCCATCGAACGCACTTAGCATGATAACCGTGTATGCAAACCACAAATGATATGTAATTGAGAGATAAGTTCGTATGGGTGGAATAGCAGTAATTTTTCAAACATTTTCCAAGTTTTCGTAATTTACGAAAGAAGCCATAATGGGGCGATAATTTAATTAAACGTTTTTTGCTCCATGTATATCCTAAAATGTATACAATTTTTCTATCAAATCAATGGAAGTTAAAAATAGCTATCGAATCAAGCTCAGTTCCTGCTTTTGATGTTATTATTATCCTTGTGCTTTTGCATAAGGAGAGGGTTGAAGATTACTACATATTTAATGTACCCACCTAGAATTTGTATGAAATATGTTTTACAATATTACCTACCACAATTGCAACTCCCACGCAACGTTATCAAATTGATCAAAAGCTCGATTTTCGAGTACCTACTCTTACAAAGGTTAATTATAATTTTTTTTTTATCTAATTGTAAAATAAATGTTTTTTCGCACTTTCGGGAGAAAAGAGTTACTTTTCACCCTGCCAACGCAAACGAGATATTTTTTAGCCTATAACACAAAAGAAGAAATAAGATGGGGCAATTTAGCTCTCGGGTGTAAAATATACCCTTCCCAAACTAAAAACAACAGACATCCGAGTAGGTACTGAAAAGTATACCTTCTACTTTACAGTTTTCATTCAATACAAAATTTGATTAAAAATTTCTGTAAAACAGAAAAGCGAACGTAAAAGAAATTTTAAATTGTATAAAACGCATTTGAGGGTTTTGCGTGGGTGCGAATTAATTCAAGATTTTAAAAATTAATGTAAAGTCTATTTTCTAACTGTGATATTTAAATTGTGACTGTTTCAAAAGGAACTAAGCATATTTTACAAAGAATTCGAAATTTGTATTAAAAAAATATTTACATTTTTAATTATAAATTATCTTATTTTAATTTTCACCTTTCCGGAATATCAAGTAGATGCCATAATGTATTACCATGTTCAAAAATTCTTATTAAATAATTTAGAATTTTTCGAAATAACCCCAGTACGAATTGATGACATTTTAAAAAGATTTTAATCTCTATCTTTCCTTTGTTTCGTTTTTGTATTTTATGCAATTTATCTATTATGGGGTTTTGTAGACTCCCTAGTTTTAACCCAGCTTATACAGGCGGCTTAGTTTTTTTCAAAATCCTAGTTGTAGATTCCCCGACGTCGTAGAATTAATTGTGTAACGAGATTCTGAGGCTTAAATAGCTTCTGGGGCTTAATATTGACTTTTTGTAAATATTCCTTTCGTACTAATTACTAAAAATGACTGCTACCAACTTTTAATTACCAAGCAAGCAAGGTATTATTAATAATTTGTTATCTATAATACAATAACGTTGCCAAATACTGGGGTTAATTCACAGATGTTCAATAATTCATTTAGTAAAGGGCAGATAATTATTCGGGATATTATACCATCATTATGGTGACCAAAGCATGGGCAGTGTAATGTGCTAGGTATAACAATTGGACACCTGTTGAAACGTGAAGCTGAAAAAATTATTACAAAATTAAAAATAAGAAAAATACTAATTTCAATGATTCAAAAAATAATAAATTTCAATAGCCTAAATTAGAAAAAATAGTTTTATAAACCGGTGGTTTTCTCGGTCACAGTCAAGATTTAAAAAAAATTAAAACAACATAAAATGCAAAATAGTGACAAAGAGTGGAAGGGAAGGGTATGAAGTGACACCCCTCCTCTCAGTGTATAATGTCATTGTTTCCAACAAAACTAAAGCTGTATCGTAAAGTTTCTAAGTATAGAATTTGTAAACATGAATTATTCTGTACCACTGGGGAAGGGGGGGGGGTTAAAACAAAGTGGGTTTATAGGCTATAGCCCCCCCCCCCATTATTAAAAATGATACATTTTTGTAAGTTAAAAGTTAGATTTTTGAAATTTACACGTTTATAATAAATTATATCAAGTCCTTCCCTCATCGTGAGTTGATCCTAGATCCGCCACTGCCTGCATTGAAATTAAATTTGCACATCGGTTTGGGGGATGAAAGCCATCAATAAGGTTAACATAATAGCACACCATGTTTTGGCACCCAACCCATGGCAAAGTAATGAGAGGATTAGTATAAGATATCCTAATTAGATCTATCTCAATTAATTTTCCAATGGAAGTTAATTTTTAATAAAAAGTAACTTTAAAATTAATTTTTATTCCTTCACTACTTACTTAATAAAACTCTGAATTTTTATTTAACTTGTCACTTTTTTAATTTTAATTTAACCTGAGCTATGTAAGTAAACCTTAAAAATTAAATCCTTTTTGTAAGCTTTCAGTAATAACTTTCGTTTCTAAATTTTCCAGAAGAGTACTTCCACTTAGAATAAATTGATATATTATTGTTATTCTATCACAAGAATAAAATAATAATTTGTTTACATACAAAATTTTTGTAACAATTTTATGCTCTAATAATCAAAAAAGTATGTGCATGATCAGATCTGTACTAGCAATAATTTAGTTACCGAGCAACTGCTTTGTGCGCCCCAGTCTTCAAGTCTTTTACAACAAAGTACAAAATATAAAAAAATTATTGATCAAAAAGAATTCACCTAGATATGGTATTTTACATTTTTGAAGCTTCAAACGCAAGTTTTTGAATTCACTCTTGCAAGACTTAGAAGGAACTGAACGATTATTGGAATAATCGAAAGGATCTTTTTTACCTTAAAACCAATTTTTCAACTGTTTGTAATACATTTCAATGAGAAAATTTTATTAGCATTACAGGTTAAAAATATAACTTTTTTAACTTTTCCGCACAAAATCACGTGACGTTTGACAATTAGGGTCAGTTCAAGTTTATTTTATATTTTTTTGTTAATCTGGGCTCAAGGAGATCAATTTCACGTTTATCCTGGATGAGATTAAAATGGTAATCACCTACTTTTAAAGATATTTGAGAATAAAAAGATCGCATTTGTTGCTTACCATATTGTTAATAACTTTCTATGGTTTAATTTTTGTGGAAAATCAGATCCGGATGTGGCAATCAAAAGCCAACACACACATGGTGGTTGTGGTAATACTGAGGTTTCATGTTAAAAAGCCTAACCTGCTTTACATTAAAAATTTTTTTAATTTTGTAAGTTATTTTGTATTCTTACCATTTTGTTCAGTATTTTTCCAAAAAATTTTAATTTTATCTTTATCCGGTTGCCATTAAATTTACTCCATCATTTTTATTTGCAAGAACTTCCTTTATATCAATTTCAATTTATGGTTGTTAAAATTCAAAATTTGTTTATTTTGAGAAAATTAATACGATGTCTGTTGACTAACTCGGTTAGGATTTATGAAAATGTAAAGGAAATGTAAAGTTTATTTAATAATACCGACTGTAATGTAATACCTACCTAGAAAGACTTTATAATATAGATTAACCTCTGCTGGAAGTCGACCTTTCTAAATTAATATTAAATTGTAGCCTCGTTCCTAAACTGGCGGTAATTATTTATATTTGCACAGAGTCGAGTACTTCAGCTATTCAAGTTTTGCATTACATACCAAACTTTAATTTAAAAATATGTGAATTTGATTGGCCGAAAATAAAAATGTACATTATACGTCTTTGCACGTTTCTAAAAATACGTTTGCTTGAAATGTCACCTTTCGTTATTATTGTCTTTTTTTAAATATTTCAATTAACTGGTCACGTTTTCAATTTTTCAAATAAAAATAGATTCAAATAGGTAGAAATTTAATAATCGAACAACTGAAATGTGCGACTAAAGGAGCTTTCAACTTATTGTAGGTACCAAATTGAGCTTTCGTAATTCATGCGTGCATATTAAATACAATAGTAGATATTAATTCAAAATTAACAAGCTTTAGTAAGATACCTAGGTGGTTATCTTTTGCTTCGTTACATTTTCCTAATGTATTCATATTCACAATCTTGCTGTTAATTAAACAAATTTGCTCTCGTAATTACTTGTACAGCAAAATTATGTTACACGCGTGATATGATTTTATTTAATAAAATAATTATATCGAATGTTTCGGAAATTTTAAAATAGATTACAAAAACTCATACATACTATAAGAAATCCAATAGCAAAAATCCAATAGTCACAATAAGTTTTATAAAATCGCAACGATATTGGAAGAAAAAAGATTGAGAGATTACAAACCAAACAATTACTTAGAAATTCTTTTGAAACTAAACACAAACAATTTTATTACAAGAAAATAATGAGAAAACGAAATTATTAAATTTACGAGAAAATCAAAACCTCTTTAAAAGTCTCTAAAATGTTGAAAAACATATATGGTAATTTAAACAGAAATAACGAAGCTTTTACATAAAAATGCTCAACATTCAAAAGGCAATTTATAAGTTTAATAAAAATTCCACTGTTAATAATAAATACAAATATTTGTCAAGTATACACATTTCAAGTAGAAAATTTAATTTTTAATGCCCGATGGCTTACTTTTATTGATTATATTCGATAAGTATTGTTACAATTTGTTAATTTGTAATAATAAAAACTATTTCGTAAAAAGGGCTGCAACTTACCAACGATAGTAACGGGGGTCCTTTTTTGATTTATTATGCATATTTTTGATAATATAGTAAAATGCATTAAAAAATTTTTTACTTTATACATAACAGTTTTCCTCTTTTCCAACCACTAGGTAGTCCTGGAAAAAAGTTAAACCAAGAGGTGTGGGTTCTGTTGTTTAAAAAAATACGTTTATCCCTTGCCCTTGCATTGGCTAGCTCCGACGGTATGCGAGGGCCATGAATTCCATCAGGTAATCTAGAGGACGAATAATAAAACACAAAATCTAAACGTTCTAATTTATTCTCCAAAAAAATGGAAGGCGTGTGTAATTGTCAGAATATGAGGCATACAAAACATAAAACAATGTCGCTTTCCATTGAGGATGGAAAAGCGACCAAAACCAAAAATTCCCTGAGGGGAAAACAAACAATTAAAACTCGCTGAGATGTAACAAAGAACTGCCCGTCGACTAAACAATAACAGTCGACACAAAAATGCCTACATGATTTCATCATTGAATAACAAGCATGCACGATCTTACAAGGATTCAAAACTCACCCGGTTCTGCATAAGGTACCGTCTCAACTCAACAAAAATATTCTTTTTTATCGAGATCCGTCCAACTTCGGTATATTCCAGTTGGCTACACGGACTGCACATTACCTAAGTGTAGATTCTAAAACCAAAAAACGGAAAAAATCTTATTAAACAAATGAGAAATACCAGTAATCAGTCTTAATATTCAAAATTTGAATTTTCAAAACTTTGAACATTTATCAAGCAAAAATATGGCGACGGTCATATCCGGTGTCGGTCGATCCAAGTTGTTAAAACCCTCTGGAAGCGAATAAAGGACATACTACTACATAGGTAACCAAAAGAAAATCGGTAGCTCCAATCCATGGCATCATCGGAGCACCTTTACCGACAAATCGGTGGACTACATAATTACTCCGTCAAAACGACGACGACCGCGACCTAATGCACCGTAGAACATAAGTACCTCTTATCAATAAAAAAAACCTTCGACTTCCACCATCTGGATCCGTTGACCAACCAAGATAACAAAAACGAAAACGACTCAGGACAACTCGTGCAACTCGAGTTTTCCAATCCACATCACGGGTTCAACAATATAACCCCCGGAAAATCGCTAAAAAATCACAAGTAAAAACAATCTACCCCCTTTCTCAGACGGTAAAAAATTCTTACCCATTAAAATTCTTAATGGCGAAAGTAAAATAAAAATTATAAACTAGCTTGCACTGAGTAGGAGATAAAGAATTTGTCTTGTTTCGCAATAATTAGAAGATATCGGTTTGATGCAATCAATTTCATTAGAAGATGGTTTCTGGAACTTCGCATTATACGAAATAGTTATGACCGGGGGTATGGGGTATCATTTCTACGAAATTAATAAACTACTTCTATGAAGTTTTCCTAATGCTATTTTTGAGATGGATTACTCCTCATTGCTATATATTTTTATGTAACTTCGTTCTGTTCATAATCTTCGTCTATATAATACACGATTCCTAGACTTCACATTCCATTTTTTCGATTTGCCATCCATCTTTTTGAAGTCGCCTCGTAATTTTCTTTTCTCATTCGTAGATTTTCATTTTGATACTGTTTTTATTATCTCCCTTTTCCGTCACCTTGTTATATGCCCGATCCATCTCATTCTCTGCGCTTGAATACATTTTACTATGTCTTGGTTTTATATTATTTCCTCTAGCTTTGCATTCCTAGCGTTGATCCACAGTGATCCCTCAATCTTTCTTTATCACATTTCATTCAAAAATTGTCACTTCATTTTTTAATAATCAGAAAAGTTCTTGTGTTCTTATCTCTGTATTGACACTTTTGTTTCTACTCCTCAGCAGTTTTCTTTCTGTTAACATAATATTTTCCTTTTACATTCTTATTTTCTCTACAGCCAAACCATTTTTTCCTTCTTGTTAGTTTCTTGTGCCTCAGTATCTCATTGGCTATTGACTGCATTTTTTTTTATAATTTTTATCAATGTCATTTTCTACTATGTGATCATGATCATTTAATTCTATCATATATCTCGCTCCGATATCATTGTTACTAACACCCGAATTCATACACTATAAATATTTAGCACTTGCTAATGATTCAGTACCGAATTTGTATTTTATAATCACATATTCGATGTTTACAGGACGCAAAACTTGTCAAAATGCAAGTTTTAATTAAGCGTTAACCCAAAACAACACTTTCGCCAAGTATTTCTGGCCCCTAAGTACTGATTGAGACTAGAAAATATAAATTCGTCGCTTAAGTACTAAATAATACTTAAATAATCTATGTTGATTGCATTAATATAGTGAAAGTTCATCCTTAACTAAATATTAGATAAAAACACCAAAAAATCAATAACTTGTCTATGAATATGGTCAAGTCCGCCAAGAGTCCAGTTCTTTTGCCCTTGCCATGTTCACACTGGTTTCAACTCTTTATATTTAAATAATATGCTTTGCTTTCGTACTCGGGCAAAAATAACTTTCATTTCAAAATTCAAATCACAACTGAAATTGACCACAAGTAGAATATTACTACAAATTTACGTCCCAAACATGTTTTCACAAAAAAGCGTTGGTCGACATGGCAATTGTTCGGTTTTATTTCAAATTCATAACACTTAATACTTAAATATATTATGGAATAAGAATAAATAAATGAACAAGTGATGCCACGATAAAAGGTGGTATTGAATATCTCAATTAAAGAAATTTGGTTAATATTGATCAAAGGAAGGTCCCTCGTAAATAGTGTAATCAAGGGTCTAATTCAAATGAAGAAATGTACTTGGTTAATGTTGAGCCACAAAAATATCCAGATGATCTAATCCTCGTAAAGAGACAACTAATTTCACCTCGTAAATAAACAAAAGAAAAAAATACCTGATAACGCTCGTTACACAGAATAATTCCAATTTGCAGTGGTAAAAAAAATATAGTACTAAAATTTCAGGGCAATCAGGGCAATTTCTCACTAATAATTAACTTGCAAAAAATACCTTCAAAAATTTTAGTTGAGAGATAATGTGTTTTCTGGTCTCGAGATAGTAAAACTAATCAAAAGGACAGAGCCGCACTTTAAAATTTAAAGAAATAAATAAGCAAATTTCAACTTTGACAGTGCATAGAGTTTAGATGTGGGTTAGAGTCCCAGTTGCTACTAAATTATTTTTGCCGTAATTTATATTCCACGTTAACCTATAAAGATTATAGTTTACATTTAGTCAGTAAGACTACAGACTTGTAATTTACGTGTTTAATGGTTGATTGATTTTTTGTAACTCAGAAGTTTTTTGTTCTGAATTTATTTCTGTATATATCAAATTTTTACAATAGGTCCTTCTGCAAATTGTTAGATCTACGTAACTATTTACAACGCAAGATGTTCTTCGTTACATTTTAATCGTAGCATAGCGTATGTTGGTGTACTTCAGATGTAAATATTTGAACTGGACGACGCCAGGTAAGAAACCTAGTATGTAATTCTGAATAGTATAGCTAGAGACTTTGCACCTGCAAAATCACATTTTAAAAAATCGCTTTACTAACAGACACTCGCCCCTAAAACTTGGACCACATTTGATGTTCCTGTTCCCCCACGAGGTGGTTTTTCGTTATGATAGCTCATAAATCGATTTTGGACATGAGACTACAGCAGTGCATTTTTTATTTAGAAAGAAAAGGCTAAAAAGAAAAGCAATTGTTTTAAAATGCTATTGTGTCGAAAATTATTTTAGCTTGGTATAATCGCCCATCTATGGAGATTTAAATATGAAAAACATTGAAAATCATCAAATACCTATAAAATTAAAAAATTCGGACAACTTTTCTCGTTAAAATAATTTTTACAAATCAGATGTAGGTAATTTCATCAGCTTTAACTTTTGCCATATACATTATTTTGCAATTTGCACATAATTTTACACCCGGTCCAGAGGGGGCCTATCGTGACGTAGTACGATATGATGCTTGGGAGTAAATAATCACTTGTGCAAGGTTTCCTTTTTCATTCATTTCCTCGGGTTCCTGTCAGGTCCTCTGTAGCAAATCGTATATTTATGTTACTCCTGGTTGTAATTTAGAGTGCTCTCTCCTGTTTCCGGAAAAAAATCCATGGACAATGAACAAGATTTCAGCATCTAACATTTGTTTTAAATAAGTAAAAAAAAAATATTCTTTGAAAATGTATTTACAAATTTCACAAAATACAACAACACATACATTTTGTACTTATAACTATTAGAAAAAAACAATAACAGGCAAGACTGAAACAGCCTAATAAAATCACCTTGACTACACAAATTTTTCAAGCCACTTGAAATAATACAAAAAAAATTATTATATACAAATAAAGTATAGTGCAGCAAGAGTATTATATTATTAGTGATAATAATAATAGTAATTTGGCCCAGTATTTTATAATACTGCAGTCGATAGCTAAAAAAATCTAACCAAATCCTATAAAACATTAAATACTTTCTTCTTTAAGTAATCCTAATTCAAGGAAGCACAATTTAACAATTTCAAAATAGAAACCACACAGACCTATGTACACAAATGCATAAAATTATAACTCCTAAATTACATAAAATATTTATCACAAATTCATTTGCTTAAAATTGGAATATTTTAGAATCACATTTTAAAAAGCCAACAAAAAAATAAATTAATAAATGGTAAGTGCACTAACTACATAAAAAATATCTGCAAGAAATGTGTACCCGTTCAAAATAGCGCACATACATACATAGCATGATATTATATTCATCCGCACCATTTTGAACGTGAACCGTGAGAAATTATATTTCTGTCTTTTCTTTTTACGTTAATAATAATTATTATTACTAGGTAATTGCTAAAAATCATTTTATTTACAAGCGAAGGCATTCTGGCAACAAATTTTCAACGCCCATAAATGCACAATAAAATTATTGCACATTTTTATTATTTTTAATTATCAGTCGAAGCATCCAAAGCTAAAATTTTAATAAAATTTACGATTTAAAAATTTTCTTTATGGGTGCTTTAAGGCAAAAGTTTAAATTAAATATATCACTATTTCTTTGCTTTAAACGTGAGATTCGAGAGGAACGCTAAAAACTTTGGATTCGGGTAAACTTTGTGGTCTTACGCCTATCAAATGTTGTCTTAAAGCGACCACAATATTTTCCGACGCAAAAAGATTTACTTCTAAAAATAATCGTTCTCTTCTTGTCGAACTCAAATCCGGCGAACTGGTTCTCAAAGTGCATTTTTCCTTATTTTGATTTTCCGCATCCGAATCCCTATCTTGATAGCGATTATCCAGCCAATTTACTTTATCAAAATCCTTCGTCCCGCCCACGGTGTGCCTTCTCTTGATGGATCTCTCTGGCATTCCGTTTTTTCTTTTCAATTTTGTTAGTTCTTTATTTGTTCTTCTAGTGGCCGATAATTCGCGTCGTTTGTTGATGTTATTTTCGGTTTTTTCGTTTTTCGTTAAACTATCAGATCTTTTCAGACGATCGCTGGCTTTGTTTAAACTCTCGGACCTCTTTAATTTTATATTTAATGGAGAAACTGTGCGATCTGGTTTATTTAAGGATTCGGATCGACGCAGTTTTGAATTACTCGAAATTCCGTTGGAAGTAATCATTTTAGTTTTCCCCAATTTTTCCGAATTGGATATGTGACGATCGTTATCAGGTACAATTTCAGAACAATCCCTATCTTTCTCCTCTTCTAGTTTGGCCTTTTGAATCTCCTTCAAGCGAAATTCCGACAAATTTAACGTTTTACCAAACTTGGAAATAGTGTAGGAATTTTTATGCAAACTCGGATTGCGATAAATTTTAGGGGAAGCTAAAATGTTGGTTTCCTTAGTTTGAAGGGGAGCAGTGGTGGTGGTAGTGTAATCGGGCAACGACGGCCGTTCTGGTGATTCATCTGCGAATGGAAGATCTACGCCTAATAGAGGATTTAGAGTTTTCTTCTTTTCGTCAAAAATTTTCATTATTGACGCTTGCAAATCGGTTCCTGAAAATCGATAATGATTTTTAATGCTATCAACGACAAATTTTATGTGTTAAACAATATTCAAAAGCAAGTGCATGCGTAATTTTTTCAAGTTTTGTTAACATTGTAAAGAAAATTTGAAAAAAATTAGTGCTGTGCTATGTTAGGCTTAAAATTTATATACACGGCCAAGCAGGTGCAAAAGCGGTACAGCTAAATACCTCTTTAAAATCTGTTGCGATAACGGTTACGAGGGGGCCTCTGAGGCACGGTTGGGGGGCGCACGGGCCTCCAACCTCTTACAAGAGCCGTGGGGGCTCCATAGCCTAACATACCCAACACCATTAATTAAATTCAAAAAAAAAAAACTTTTAGCAAGAAATTAAAATTGTGGATATACCAAAAATTGAATAGCAATTTTTCCCAATAGCTAAGTAAAATATAATAATAGTGAATGGTTGGTGAAATTCTACTAATTGAAATATTTAACATAAAATCTTACCATCGTCGGCTTCGTGTAATTTATGAAGAGAATCCAATGATCCAGTTCGTGGATTAGTGCCATTCTATTATAAAAGCAAAAATTCTATTCAGTAAAAAAACAAGCTAAAACTAACTACACTAAAGTTAATAAAAGTTCCTAAATTTTAACCAAATAAATAATATAAAAAAGGAAATAAATTTTAAATATTAATTTTTTGCTTAACAACTTTTACTAAATAAAAAACAAGAAATTAATATAACAACTCAAAATAAATAAATCATCTGTTTGCTACGCAAATTAAACAAATTTCAACATAACTTTCCCGCTTTGTATCCCAACGTTAAACCTAAACAAGGATGAAATTAATTTAAAATGTTTTAATAAAATGTGTTTATTCCTAATATATTATATTATACAGGTTGAATCGATAGGGCGAACTTTTTCAGATAGCTGCTTTATTATTCGAAATATCAAAATTAATTTATTTAAAAGTTATGCATCTATTTGATATACATAATATGTATGTACATGACGTCAAGGTAATTTTTATTTGTGTATGCTGTATTACAGAGTGTTCTGTATTTTATAAAAACAATAAAAATTACTAAAACAAGTTTAAAATAGCTCTTTACTAGTATGGGATACTAATAGTTTGAGGTAATTTCATATCTAATTTCTGCCGTTATAAGGCATTTAAAATTAATTATATTTTTTGATTTAGATAGCAGAATATTATTCCCCATGTTCAAAGATTTTTTGCCTAAAATAATTAGAGAAGCGAGAAATTATGAAAGCATGATTGTACATGTCAAAATTCCATCACCGAGAATCGTAATCACCACTCTATCGCTATAGCTTATGAACAAATAATAGCACATGGTGATTAGAATAAAAAAGATAGGAAACCTACAATGGAATGGAGATTAAAGATGAATGAAGGGAAGATAAAAAGAAATTGGTGATTCTTAGAGAAATATGTATATAAACTGCAAGAAGTGCAGTTGAGTAAATAACAAATAAAGAGAACATAAAATTCTGCATGGATATCATCCAGGGATCAATGAAAAATGCGGCAAGAGAATTAACCATAAATAATCATGAGAAAACAAAAGACATGAATAAAAATTCGTTAATGGAGAATTATGGAGACAGAATAAGGCAAACTCGCACAAGTTGTAGAAGGAAATTCAATTGAATAAAATTAAAAGAAATAAATCAAAATTTAAAAAAATACAAGGTGCTTTATTTAAAAAATTTGACTTTCGTCATTTCAATGCTTTTAATGTTTACTACCTGAAAATGGTAATTTTATTGTCAATTGAATAATGTTGCCATTGTATTAATAAATATATTATGAAGAGACAAACAAAGAATTAAAAAGATGTTTTTTAAATTTTATTATTTTCCACTACGACGGAACATCACGTATAGTTTAAAATAATATTTGCATGTTGGTTATATTATATTATTTAGTCACATACATACATATACATCTTTTAGTTTCAAGTTTTTCTTTTGATATTTTGAGGGCGATTCTGAGATATCGAAGAAATTCACCTTCTTGATTCACTCGGTATAAATTATGAGCTTAAATTATTATTAAGACTTCAAAATTTAATTAAAGCCAATAAAATTCAAATTGACACAGGCTTTCGACCTAGTTTTTGTCCTTCTGAAATATTTATTTCTTTTACATTTAAAATTAAATTTTGAAAGTCTTTTAATATTTTTTATCTCTTGCGAAAAATAATAACCTACAGGTTAATTTGAATATATAGAAAAAATAACTCAAGTTGTTCATGCAAGCTTAAAAATTAAATACTCAAAAAACTATTTCAACTAAATCAAGGACTATAAAATTTTGATTCATTATAAATAAAAAAAAGTTAACCATAAGTGAGAATGTAAAAAAATTACCTCGGTTTCATATTTAATTTTTTTCAATGTTCCATTATTGGTAAGATCCATCCCACTCGAGTTAATATTTTCTGCACTACTTCCACGTCTAAGAAAAGTCTTATCAAAAGGTTTAACAACCGCCACAGAATTCCTATAATTATTTTGGAAGCCACTGGGTTCAGTCTGCAATAGTTCATTATTTTTATTTAAATCGTAATTTTTAAAACGTTCGCTATTTTGATTAAATTGTATATTTCTTTTATTGTCCGTAAGTTCACTAAGATTTTTTGTATATTGCACAGCTAAAGCACTATTAGATAAATTAGTATTTTTATTATCACTGTTTAAGGGTCTGTGAAACACGTTGGAAGCACTTTGTGTTTTTGTTATAGTATAAGAATCGTTCAAATTTGGCGGCGTTAACGTATTTTCATGACTGGAATGATGAACGGAATTCGAAATCCTTGGTTCTGAAAAAATGCACTTACTTAGTCATGAACATAACAACGAAATCGTTTTCGACTTACCCAATCCATCGCCATAAAATTCGGCCGTTCTCCTATTTCGCTGTAAATTAGCCTGAGTTTCCTGTATGAAGTTTTCGACTCGCCTCCTAATTTGTTCTTGATCTGAATAATTTAACCAAGGTCCCCTTTCCACGGACTTATTCGATTTCTCCATATCCACTACTGTCGTCGGAATTTCTTCCACCTTTTCATCGCCTACGTCCTACAAGAACATTCGTAAATCTTTCATTAACGCAAAAAATTCCACAACTAACTTGTTTGAGATCATTGGAATAATTTGTTTGCGATATAAACTCTTTCACGCCATTTGGACTTGTAAGGTCGTCTCTCGAATCTTGAGAAGCGCTCTTCTTGTCGCCCCTCCTGATTTTTCTATGAGCAGCTGATATGATAGAAGAAAATAATTCTCTACCAGGTGCCTTTTCACCTTTCATGCCTACACAAAAAGTAAACACTTGAAAAAATTCTATTCTTTCATCAATCGGTTCTTACCTTCAACTTTGCTAATGTTATCTAAAAGTAGAGCACGATTACTAGCAACTTCGTTATTTAACGAATCCACGCTAACATCTGGCTGTCTTAAATGCAAGGTGGACACATCGTCCTCAGAGAAAAACCATTCAGCCTAAAATCGTTCAAAACATTAATACAAATTTAACCAAATTGAAATTTTCTCTTACATAGCAAATGAGCGATTCCACAATTTTATAATTATGCGTCATGTCATTAACCAAGCTTGCCATGTCGTCCTCGTTTCCTCGAATAATGGTCGGCCCAAAAACGATGGCCAGATTTTTAGCTTCCATTTTATTTACTTCGGAATAATCGGTAACTTTTTTAAGATGCAACATCAAACTCCGCAAAGTGTAGTAATGATGAGACGGAAGACATTTCACCAATTTTCTGATTTCCTCCATACGCATATTTGGATCATCAATTTTGTCCGCGTCGATAAAATGCGGATACAAATTAATTGTTAGTAACGCATCTGGTAATTTTCGGAAAAACGACTTCAGCAAACTGCTGACAACGTGAACATCGTTCCATTGACTATCAATTTGCGGCACTCCATCGAAACTTTGATTTACGGAATTTGTGAGAGCAGTTATTGCCGCACTATTACCGGGAACCCTATACACCCCGATCGTTTCTAATCCTTTGCCTTCTACAATGTCGATACAAACTTCGACTAATTTAGGAACGTGTTGATTCAAATTGGAAGGAAGGCAAAGTTCTAGTGGAATACCAAACGTAGAACCTTCGGGAGCAGTTGGTGAATTGGGAGAACTTCCTCCCTGTATCTTACGAAATTGTTTCGCAACGCGCCCCCTCCACGTTTTAGTCTTTGGACTGACCAAACCATCGTTGACCTGTGACGGTTTTCGTGTTTTACTAACGGGCGATTGACCAGTGGGAGATCGATTCCTCAGCGACGGTAATTTTGATTTGTGAGGTTGCGGTGATAAGCGACTAGATCCTTGAACTTGCACTGTAGTTATGGCGGGAGTTGTTTGAGGAACCGCCTGTTGCTTTGTGGTATTCTACATTTTAATGCAAAAATTGCGTCGGGTTAATTAAAAATAGAAAATTCGGACTTACCACTACTACATTATAGAATATAAAAAAATCGTAGCAAGTTTTTTGATTCATGTTTAAAAATTAAATTTTAGTAAAGTTGATAAAGTAATGCTGCACTTAATAAACATTACTGACTGAGATATGGAAGTAGATAATATCCACAAAAATAAATACGCTCTCGAATCGATCAATAAATAAATTACATTCAATCTTATCATTTCTTTTTTTATCTGCTTACTTTGCGAATTAAGTATTTGAAAAATGCTAAAACGCAAACTTACCGATTTATTTTCCGTATCGTTATTCGAGGCAACTTGTTCTTGCAATGCTTTGACCCAATCCGCAAAGTCCACTGGATTTTCGGCTTGCAGGAGTAATTCGGAACGACAAGGTAGCACGGAAGAAACTCTTAAGACGTGTTTTCTTTTGGTGTAATCTTCTGCAATTCTTACACAACTAGCACTCATATCAACGCCATTTGCCAACGACTGTTCAGCTGCATCTGATGGACTCTGTGAACGAAAAAGATAACATTTTCAAACTCGACTTTTTGCAGAAGAAAAACTGGTGGCACCAGTAACACCCACATAAGATACAAAAAATGACTAAATTATCTCCTAACATAATCAAAAATTTATGAAAGTGAAATTAACGTAACAATTTTGTTAGAACATAGCGTAATAGTTTCAATTAGTCAACATTCTGTTCCTACAACAATAGAAACTAATTTAACTTCCTCGACTTTCTCAAAAAAAACCATCTTTAAAAATTACCCAAGATCCTGTAGAGCCCCATCGTCGGAGACGTCTTGGAAAAAGTTCGTGTACGTGAAAATTTAAATGCAACTGAAGTGGAATACACGACACCGTTCCAGATCGGCGATTTCCAATGCTCGATAAACGATTATGTTCCAACATAATTAAAAATCACAATTTGGACCATCAAGACTTGCAGAAATGACGCACAAAATAAACCACCGACCGGCGAATAAAATCTAGATGAATTATTATCGAGTACGAATTGTAAAAAATGAGGCGCCCTGTTATCCTTGTCATGCTAGGCTATTATAACAGGTCGAACTAGATTTTCAAGTACAAATTTAATGGAAGTGCATCTGCACTTTATTTTAACGAATACGAGAAAAATTATGCAATTCCATTTCGTTGCGCGGTCGTTTAAAAATTAACGACGAAAGATTTAATTTTTATATTTCCAAAAATAAACTTAAAAAAATTTTGAAAAAATTACCGACCACCGTCGACGAACGTCTCGAATTAACTAACAAACATATAAAGAAACATCAACAACACTTTCAAAGTTGCACAATTAAAAGGTGCTCTACAAGAACTCAAGCGCATCCACGACATATGCTAGGTACTTCCATAGAGGGAGATCTTTATGGTGGGTTAATGGGTTAGGTGTAGTAAATGAAACTTATTCGATGTGAATAAATAATATAATAGTTAACAATCGACCATTATCAAAACTGAAATTTTCAATTAACGCTAATCAAATTTTGAAATTTTTTGAGACAAAAACTTCTATGTGTTAATTACAAATTCATTCTGTAATAATCATTATGATTAATCCGACTTTTTGCTTTCATATTGAGTAATAATTAATTCAAAATCATGAGAGCATATCTTCTCAATTAATTTCACTTTTTTACCAATCAGAAAACTTACATAAGGTTACCAAAAACTCTTCATATTTTAAAAAAATTTAATTTTCTGTAACAGTGAAAGTCATTTTTAGCAACGAAAAAAAATGTTTAATAAAACTTTTTTACTTAAAAATAAATTTGCATTGTTTGGTTGGAAGATAAATTTCACTTTTTTTTCTGTAGGTAATAAAATAATTAAAAGTCTAATGAGCTCACGTTTATATTAACGTGTCCATTATTTTACAGGAAAGAAGTTTTGTTAAGAACAATGTTAGTACCATGTAGCGCAAATGCTGCTTGGGAAAATTCGGAAAAAAACTTCTTCAATTCGAAATTATTCTTCCAAGTTCAATTAGTCGCGTCTAATTAGAGGAAATAATATTTGCAATGAAAACAACTGTGACAAAAATACCTACATCCGCCCTTATATTGATTAATAGATAATGGTCACCGTCTGCAAATTATCATTATTGAGAAGCAGCAGTGGCGTTTTCAGGAGGCAATTGCCTCCTCGGATTGAAAAATTATAATTATGTAATTTTGTTTATTTGATCCCCCGCCATAAGTAATTTCTAAATACGCCATTGACAACAACAAACTTTAATTATTGTATTGTTCTGGTAGAAATGTTATCTTTAATGTTATTCCGACATATATGTATAATAGAGCACTCATTCGCTTATCAAAAAATCAGGATATGTACAACGAGCTAATCGACGAACTTCATTCTATTGTGATAGATTTCAATGACAGGTAACAAGTCAGTGGTGGAGAAAAAATCCCGACCGAATGGATCCTCATATGAACATCCCAAGTTGAGGAACCAAATCTGTTTGACTTAACTGTACACCCTTTAAGCGAGGACCAAGGCCGAGAAAAAGTTCACGAGTGGTTTATGATGTTTCGACTATTTTTCGCTAATACCTAGTACTGATTTTTGGATTATTTAGAAAATATTCTTCTTATTCTTATTATCATCGTCTTTCAAAAATGTAACAATAATAAATCCAAAAAATCAATCTAGTTTTTGAGTAAGTGGTTTCAACGGCAGGTTAGGTTGTTTTCCTTTTAGAAAATCGGCACATAGTCCCAGAAATTCGATCCCCCATCGACGCAAATATAAATAATAATAATTATATTATATTCGATATTGAAATAAATCAGTGAAACCTTGAATGCAATCAGAAGATTTTAGCTGCCATTTGAAAAAATTGATTATTGCGGTATTTTAGTGTTAAATTAATACCACAAATTAAAAACATCCGAGAAAGGATTGTTTCAAGCTTACAAAATGATGAATTGTATAGTTTTCTTTAAACTTGGCAATTTTTAGTTTATTGTCAATTTTCACAAGTTAATAAACATTTCTGAAAATAATTTAAATAAATATTGCTGCAGATAACAACTGACGCAGTGATCCGTTATAAATAATTTAATTAAAAATTCAAATGCAGTTTCGATTTGAAAAGGTCGTCGAAATGTCAGTTTTAATACCGATATTGAAAATTGATTAATTTTCAATTATAATTCGTAGTTGGCAATTATATTTAAAGAAAATGTAAATACAAACAAAAATTAAAAATTAATCAAGATGAAGAAGGTTTAACCCACTCAGGAAGTTACTAAATGTTGATGGTTATCGAATGTTATTTTGGCGGTTTTTCTTGGTATTTGTATTTTATTTAAACAATAATTAATATTTTAATATTTGTGTAGGTTATCAAAGTACAATAACACAATAGTGCTGACCTTGACAGAACTACTTCCTTTACATTTTCTTATCACAACTGGCAAATAAAATTTTTCTCGAAATGTTCTAAAATATTGGCAACCTCATTTGTAATTCACTGCAGGATTGTAATTTAAATTTTTAATTAAATATTCTTCTCCTAATTAATTAAACAATATAGAAATACGTTTCGAAATTTGAAACCCCAATCACGGAATGACGTGGTTTGATCGCGCACATGATAATTCGATAGCAAATTAGGTTGCACTAAATTTCAACATTTTTAAAGCAGCAACATATTAATTAAAATTGTGAAGAAATTTCGCCAAAATTGAAATTATTTTGTACGGATGACCTGTATATCGTAGAATTTTACGCATTTTATAACGACCGGCTCGTAAAAAAGCCGTAAACATAATTTTTAAACTTCCAAAAGCCTCCTGCCTTCGACGTGGACTTTCTTAAAGATGCGGTTTTAATTATCGTTATTGTTTGAAATAATTGTAAAAATTATACTAAACTGTTTTTAAATGCGCAACGCTCAACATTTCCGTTTCACCAACGACATAAGGAATCCATGTAATAAAATCGAAAACAATCAGTTAATAAAAACCGAAAGTATTTTTTTTTAGTGTAATTACACACTTTATACTTTCTCTTATTATAATGGAGAGTCGATGCACTTCTTTTCGCGTGTGCTGCATTAGAACCCTTTTAAACGGAAAAATGGAAAGTGTCGGAATAAAATGCGGAAAAAAACATGGGCAGTAAATGTTTTGCGAAATTTTGCATTTAAACCGAAGGTGAGAGCCCCTACGAAATGCATCACAACTTAAAAGCTAACGAAATAATGGCTAATTGGTTTTGCAACTTCACTCTATTGTGTTAAAAGGTAGTAATATAATAATAAGAAATCGAGAATATGTTTTACATGAGGCAACTTACAATAATTAATTATTTCACGATATAACAAATAATTGTTTAACACGAAGAAACATAAATTTACATATAATTTAAGACGCGTTTGTTTATATGATATTTAAATGAGAATGCAACCCATAAATATTGCAAAAGTATACTTGAAGAATATGGAAAGCACAAATAGCTAACCCTTTTATGTCCGAGAGCTTGGGTGTTGACAAATTACTCACAAGGTTGCTTTTATGTTTCAAAATAAGTCGTTAAACTTTACGCTAATTAAAATGAACGGATAGCTCACCTGATGATGTCTGTCTTTATAGAGAAACAGCTTTGGTCCTCGTAGAATGACCCACACTTGCTTCCACGATCGATCTCCGGCACGCTAAATAAGATAAAACGTAAAAATCGAAAGAAAATTCGAATCAAACTTGTTACCTTTCCATCGATTTCGGCAATTTTGCAATGCAAAAGACCTTCTTTTATAGTTGGTGCATCCTTTTCCAAAGGCGTACTCGGCAAAGATGTCTTGTCACGTTCCAAAGATACGCTACTACTACTACCTCCGCTTATGCTCTCTCTGTATTATTAAACAAAAATCAATAACTCAAATAAATGAGGAAATTTAAAAATTAGTAGGTATGAATCGAAAAGCGCAAAAATTGTTATTATTTACAAGTAGAACTAACGTGCATGCAATTAAAATAATCTAACGGTTTTCTCCAATATTGCCCACATAATTTATTCCAACACCTGGTACCATCATGCATAAAACACAATGTGTGCTACCAGTTAAGACGCTTCATAACGCCCAAATGCCTTTCTTCTAAACAACAACTAGCATGTTACAACGAGAAATACTTTTTTCGATTTAATCTTGATATTAATATAATGTGAACTACATAATATTATTACTATTATGCTGATGCCCTTTCTACCGTGAAATTAATGTATGTAGCAGCTATTAAGCCAATGAAACATAAACATTTGTCACAAAAAGCCTACAGATTGCGTAAAGGCAAGACGCTAAACTTATAAAGCTCACCCAAAAGAATAGGCGGCATCCTCAAAGAGTTTGCGTAGTTGCTGAATATCCCCGGGAAAAAGTGGAGGCCGCCATTTTCTATGAGCACTAAATAAAAGTAAAATAACAAAAATAAACACCCTTCACCATTCCTTTTGTAAACAAACAAAAATATTAACATTTGTCGAGCCTTTTCCACGAGAAAAATCGTGGTAAAAACTCTAAAACTCCACTATACAATACGAATATACACTTAAAGTAATAATCGCCACTCAAACAGTCAAAAAAATTACCTCCTCATAACGTGAGGCGAAATTTCGCCGTCACTAAAATCGTCGACCTGCATTCGACCATTGCCAGTCGCCTTAAGATACGACTCGCGACGCATTGCACGTTCCTCGTCTCCTGTAAAATTTCCCAAAAGTTACCGCCAGGATTAGATTATACGCAAAAAGATAAGGCTTACCCAAGTTCGAGTTCTTGATTCTTCTCATCACAACTGGCCTGTTCTCTTCCGATGTCACTAAAATGTAAAAAGTTAGAAAACAAGTCGCAAAATCGTCCCAGTTATAAATGCCAAGCAATTTTTGGAAAATAAGTGAAGAATTTACGATAAAGCACAAGCAGCTACTGGTTAAAAAATGCTGTTCTAATTTTTTAGGTCGTAGTTAGTATGCCCTAAAATCACGTAAATTAACTACCTGGTGAACTACATCGTCTTGGTGACGAATCACACGAACGGGGTGCTTGTAGACGTCTAGCAGGTCTAATTGGTCTGCTCAAATCGAGTTGGTTGGGACGAATCGGGGGCGAGTTTTCGGAAATTACTGGCATGGCAGAATTTTGTAGTAGCAAAAATTCTATCGTTTTTGGGATTATGGGAGAGGAAATTTGAGTTTGGTCTTGTTTAAACGTTTCGTTTGTAGCCGCCTGCGGTTGCTCTATCAATAATTAAGGATAACAAATAAGAATAGAGAACTTAAAAATGTGAATTGCCAAATTAGAAAGCGCATGCACAAAATATTATCAATATTTAGACTACCTTCTAAACGATCTTTGTTAATAGAATGATCTACAAAGCCGAATCGGTCGTTTTTTCGAGCGCTATGCATTACTGCAGCCCAAGATTCGGCAGAATTAGATCGAACACGAAATTGACTTGTCCGATATTCGAGATCACGTTGAACATCTAAAAGAATAGTTAGTTACAAACATGCATGATGTACTAACAAGATAAAACTACTGATTGTAAACAAAAAGGTAAAACTAACAGTGGACACATAAAAATAACAAATAACAACAACAATGCATCGTAAAAATCATTTTCAATCGAGACAGTTATTATTGCTATAGAAGAATGCAGTTAATAAAACAAATAATTAGTACTTTTTTTTTTCCTACATAAACAAATCTACTTTTCCTAACCTTTCGGATATTTCGATTCCGACGGAGGCGGCACATGTATTTGTGTACTTCCAAATGGAATAATTACATTTCCTGAAAGTTTATTTTGCGCAACTTCGTTGATGCTACTACTGCTAGCATTGCTTCCTATTAGCAAAAAAATGAAAATTTTTGTACATTGAATGTTTTGCTTTGGCGTTTAAATAATAATGGGTTACTTTTATTCGTTAAACAACTTTTTGAATTTATAAACATAAACAAATATCACGATTTTGATGAATCATCGGTAATAATAGACGCCCCATTTAATATCGTAAACAAGCTACTAAAAAAATCTAATATTTTTCATTGTGGTTGCTCTACATTGTAAGCTTTTCAATAACTTTTGACTGTGATATAATCACAACGTCCACCAAAGACAAAAATTAATCCAAACTTAAAATTCTCCTCGAGGTATCTTCTAAAACCTTTATGATCACCTTATTGAGCAGGCAAGCAAAATTTTGAGTCCACATACTTCTTTTTAGTGTTTGTCTTGGGACTATTATTGTTACACTACTGAGTTTGGAACCAACTTCTAACAAATTGAAAATAGTAACTTCACAGTTGTAAAAAGATAGTATGAACAGATATTATCTTTCATTTAGTTTTGAACAGAATCCCAAATATTCTTGCTTTTATCAATATGAACACACCACACCTTATTAAGCTAAGATTTTTATGTAGTATATAATGGACAGAGATAGTTATTCTTAGAGAAAATATTTTTTCCCTACCTATTCGAGCTATTGTGTAATTTATTGATGCATTGGGTGGAAAAGGGGCGTTATTGCTAAAAGTGCGTTCTCAGATAATCGCATTTCGAGTTTTTAAAAGATTGTATCTTGAATAATATATTATAAGTAAGTAAAATGATTAGGAAATAAATAACAATTATCTGATATTCCATATAGGCTCGGTTTTTCAATCTCCAGTTATTCTATATAAATAATTGTTGTTAGAATTGTTGAAAATAAACTTTTGGTATTTGGGGATATTTGTTAAAAAATATTATGAGATATAAAAGATGCTATGCCCTTTTTCGATGCAATTATAAAAAGTTGATAATTATATCTACCTAATGATAAACTCAAAAAAATTGTAAGGAAATAATAATTTTCCATTCTGAAGATAGCCCACGTTTCCGATATCCGGAAGAAGAGAGTAGTACATAGTACTCGTACTATCTTGGAATAAATAATAATGATATGCATAACTTCCTCTATGTATATTAGATCAAAGATATGAGAGCCGCACAGATAGAAAATACTACTTATGCTAATTTATTTACTTTGCATCACAATTTTCTTCAACAAGTAGATGTAGTTAGTGAGAAAAGTAAAAAATAAGTGTTCCAATTGGTTAAATTTGTCTTTTGCGAGTAACGCCATCTATTTATAAGGTATATTCTGCATAAAATGTATTTTCATCTTTTTATATCTTTATCACTTTATCGATAAACAGACAATTGCCCATCATTTACCAAACAACGCTTCTGTTCGATTTCTTCACTCAGATGATTGATTTACTTGTTTTGCTGTCATCTGATTGGTTATTTCGTCAATTTAACCTGAAGTTTGCTAACTCGAAGAAATGGGGTATCAGAAACGTTGTTTGGTAACTTCAAGATAACTACGGGTGAAGAAATCGGGCATGAGTCCTGTTAGGTCAATTAGAATTATGAAAATCACACTTACGAAGTGTCCTAAGAATGTAATATTATATCAGCGTGCTAATCTTTAAACCCCATATTTAACTTTTGTACCTACTACAATAATTTAGAAGCAAAACATCTTGACGATGCCAAGTATTATTACCTACGTCTACTTTTTCAAACCGAGGAGCTTAGCTAATTTCCAACTTTGGCGCTAAAAATTAAATTACTGACCTGAACTATCTAATGATCTGCTATCTCTGTGTTGTCTCCTTAAACCAGAATTCGTGGAGCTGCCACTGGTATCGCGTCGAGGTTCGGAAGATCGAGATTCGAATTCGTGAGCTCGTATGGTGACATGGGGCACAACACGTTTAGAACTAATCCTAGCCAGCTCACTTTTATAAAAACTAGTACGATCCTTAAACATGGGATCGTCTTCGGGTAAGGGTCGTCCGCTTTCAAACTGTCTTGCACGTTTATTGACAACCTGAAGATTTTTAAGATACAACATTCTGTCTTCGTCCTGAATCGAGGCAGCACCGTTCATAAAACCATGATTATCTAAACTTTCAGGCGCCGGTGAGGCTTCCTTCATACCACCCAAGTGCTGAGACCACTCCTTAGCAAAATTGGCGTTTTTCTGTTGAGGAGTTAAACTTTTGCTCGACATTTCGCTGTCACTCGAAATGTGCATCCCTAAATCCCGTTCCGTTTCAATATCGGCTTTCACCCTTTGAAAATTGTGATGTACTGGTTTGACCGTTTTGGATGGCGATTCTTGCCGTATAGGTTCGTTTGGAGGCCAAGTCGGTTTGTCTAATTTCCTAGGTCGACCGTAAAATTCGCGTTGTATCGTCGGAGCTTCGACGGGATGACTGGGCCGTCTTAAAAACTCCTCTTTTTGTTGTAAATTTTTT
Source organism: Lycocerus yunnanus (assembly GCA_036346125.1). Lineage (NCBI taxonomy): Eukaryota > Metazoa > Arthropoda > Insecta > Coleoptera > Cantharidae > Lycocerus > Lycocerus yunnanus. Next base: position 4,197,154 of record JARFIX010000017.1, read on the forward strand.
CTAAGCCTAGTCATAATTATGGAGTCATCCGTGTCTTGGCCGGTGAGCGTCGACATGGAATCGTAGGAACTCAAACTGTCTTTGCTTCCATCAGCGAGCGATGAATTTATAGAAGCTGACGATTGTCTTCTTCCGCCATCTAAACTTAACCTGCATCCAATTGAATTTTGATAGTTGATGCTCTGGTTATTCTCGTTGCTGTGAGGAGCGACGGGCGAAGTGTTGGGAAAAGCAAATTTCGAAGGGCCTTTCATTTTTGTTTCGTCTACAATCATTGCATTTGAATCGTTAATCATAGTTGAACTGTAAATTGTGTTTTGTTCGAGATCGTTATTAGAAAATGTATTTCCTTCGCTAGCACGACGTCCCATTTTCCTGTATATGGGCACTTGAGGCTGAGCCCTTGGTCTCCTGTTCGATTCATCTATGCCTTCTTCTGATCGATTATGATGGTAAGAAAATTGTGACGCCGGAGTGGAACATAAAAGATTGTCGGCACTTCTTTGTTGTTTTTGCCGGTATGCGTTTCTAGAAGCTAAACTGTCGTGCAAACTCGAATAAACGGCATCTTGAAGTGATTTCCAAGAGACGGCATCTGCGTGAAATTCGTTTGAATGAGGTGGTGGTTGAGGTAACGGCCGTTGGAATTTACTTGGATCTTTGTACAAATCGTATAAATCGCGTCGATGCTGTTGGTTACTTACTGGATTATGAGCGGTTTCCGAAAAAAACTAAAACAAAAAAAAATCAATAAACTGGAAATATATAATATGGATTTGGTCGTACCTTTTGTAAAATGTCTTCCTCTTTCGGAACAACTAATAAATGTAAATATTCTGGACTTCGCTGAATTAGGTAAACGACTTCAGCGTAGGACTTATTAGTTACTGACGTACCGTTGACTGCTACAATGCGATCGCCGTTTTGTAAACCTGCTTGTTCGGCTGGTCCAAATTGAGCTACGTTTTTCACAAAAATTGTGTCCATAGGAGTGGAGAAGTTTGCAACTCCGGCTTGTCGAGCGCTAATTGCATCCTATAAAAAAAAGCGATAAAATTAGTAATTTGATGAGAGTTGGGAAAGTTGAAGAAACGTGACAAAACTGAAATTATTAAAAAATAGAGACCGTATTAACCGCAGTAGTCGATTTTCAAGAGTATTGATTTTCGAATTTGACCACAATCGGGTTGAAAAATATTCGTTTGAAAGTGTTATCTTATACGTCGGTGTCTTTGTTACTTACTTGAATAGAATCCGGAGGGTAAACGATGAAATGCCGTAATGTAAATCCAAAACTATCCCCATGCCGTCGTAAATACAAACTCCTTGGACCTCTACTGCCAGGAGGTAAAGCAATTATCCCGGTCGAATGTGTCTGAAAAATTAAAAAATTTTAAATCGTTTTGGTTTATATTAATAAAATTATAAATAAACCTTGTAACGCTTCATACTTTTCGAACTTGCAAATCAACGATCCCTACATATATTTGCAAACTGATTTATCACAATATATTGCAGTTATCAAAGTACTGATAAGAAAAGATAACAAAGTATCCTAGAATCTACAGACTCATAATTAAAAAATGTTAAAATTAGAATATCTAAATTGTTTTTTAATTAAATTTACCTGCTCGTAAATTTTGATTTGCAATAATAAAAACTCCGCATTTTGTAAGACAAAATCAATTTTTTTCCCCAATTTGAGAAGACATAAAATTTGTATTTGAAAATTCGATATCCTTATTCGTTTGGAAGTCTTCGAAAAATTCCGCACTTGTATTATTTAATCAAGAGACGTTTTATCGATTTGTAAATTAAGTCTTGTAGACATAAGACGATTAAACTCGACTAAATTGAAATGGAACAAAATGTTTTGATATAAAATTAAAGGTCAAAATGCATATTACTCAAGCGAGACTTAGATAACTGCAGTAATCCGTTAAATCTTAACGTCATGTTATTTAATTAAGTTTAGTTAATTGAAACTTTTTAATTTAAATTCTACCTTTGCGCTCTATATATGTAATCAAGAAATGAAAGAAGCAACGAATACGGTGTAAATTACTTTGCATTCTCCAGCAAGAGGTCGTTGGAGGTTTTCCACGCTCGTTTCGAAAATGGCTCGATTTAAAATTTTGAAATTATATTTACATATTTTTGCATTTTCGCACGTTTGTATTAATTAGTTGAAATCGTAAAATTAAGTTAAAGTATTATTTCGAAATTTAGAGTGGAAAACATAAAGGAAACCATCAAGTGTTGAAATGAAAAAAATAATAATTAAGAAAAATGAACGTGCAAGTCAAACAATATCATCTTTACAAATTTATGAGTGTAATTTTCACTACTATTAATGTTTTCTTATACAACTTACAAAATAAATGACACGCGCTCTTATAAATCATCCAAAATGAATTAAGAAAACGATTTAGGTAATAACGAATCCATATAAAAATAAACATAAAATTTACATGATGTAGAATATAAGTGGGCCGGGGCTTTGCTTTACTACTCGTTTATTTGCTTTAAAATTAGAAATTACCAATAACACATACTATTACTCGACTCGATTTTTAATTTTATGGTGGATTTATCTATATACCAAGTTTAATTAAGAAAAAAATACGTTAGCAATACATTATTTAAATTGATAACAATCAGCCAACTTGTTAATAAAATTTAATTTGATATTAATCCCGAGATAACGTGCAGATCATAAAGTTAAGGTTCATAAATTAATGGAAAGGAATGGAGCATTTTGACGATTTGCCAAGTTGGTAATTTGTTTACTTTTTTAACAGACAACAAGTAAGTTTATTTAAAGTAACGATTGTTAAACTTCCCTGTTTGGGCGAGGCAAGAAAACCCATCAAAATTTTTATTCTGATATAACAAGCATCGACAAATAGCAATTATCTTAAATTAAACGACCTTCGTTAACAGCCTTCACCCTGTCGATTCGAAAAGCAGTTTCACGGCCTTATAAAAGGACATAACAGGTTTTGCAAAATTCTTGCAGGATATGGCAAGAAATGAAAAATTGATTAAGGAAAATCTATTGGAAATAAAGCGACTGTCCGTGGCATCGGCGGTAAAAACTAGATAAAATCAAAATCCGCTCATAAAATTTTAAAATCATGCAAGCACGCAAGGAATTTTACCTCGTTTGATAATAGTAACCAACCATTTTTTCATGTCGTGAAGTGTAGTGAACGAATGTATTTGGAAAGGTTTAAAATGTCATTTACTTTTGAAATATTTCATACTCGACAATTACAAAAAATACTTTGTTCGACCACTTATTAGGCAGCTTTGGTGTATGTAAATGAGCAAACGTAAGTATACTGATTAATTGACAAGAAATTAAATTAAACCTTTTTGAAAGCGATTTAAACACACAACATGATTTAAATTAATTTCAAAATAATTAATTATATAAAAAAATCCTGACGGTTACCTTTTTAAACTTGTTTCAATTTTTTTATTCAAAAAAAGGTGTTTCACCACTATCAGTTTCACTTAAGATTATAGCATTTCTTCTCGCACGTTTTACAGTCGGAAGAAATGCAACCTAAACCTTCGATTATTTAAACCTGTTTTATTGTACAAGTACCACCCCAACAACTCCAATAATATACTACAGTCAAAAGCTATTACACTACTTCTGCAGGACCTGTCGGCAATAAGGATTTGTCATCCGGTGCGTTAATAACCGATGCTATTATTCCGGCCGTTATCTCGTAATCGGGCGTAGAAGAGCATCCCCTCGGAGGATATTCATTCAGGACTATTCTCGCATTTCGTTACCGGCAGCGTACTCGTGAGATTAAAGACGGGGGGGGGGGGCATACATATTGTTACAAGAATGAATAAAAAAAACCGCAACTAAATTTATTTCATGGTTATTTTCAAATTTAATATAAATTGAATGTTCCGCTATACATTTTTGAGTCATTGTTAGAGAACACTTGAATCAGATTTAATAATGAAATATGACGACGAGATCCAATGCATCATAGCTTTCAACATTCACCGACCACACACTATTACATATTCTTGCTTATCGATATTTTTGTTACATTTGCACGATTGTATGATTGAAAATGATGAGAAATAAAAATTGAAAACAAAATGAAAATAAAGATTACGTAAATTGCATAATTTAGGAGTTTCCTTATGTATACGGTACTGATGAGTCAGGAACACGTGTCTATCGTTCTTCTTTGATTGTGCACATATTAATTATAATTTTCATGCATTACTAACACTGCGATAACGCCGATAAAATATTTGTAAAGCATAATTTATTCAACTAATTACGATCTAGCATATCCGTTCTTAAACTGTAGTGCTTGGCAGTGACGTGGGGGCACAGCATTCTTAGGAGAGCAATGAACACTTTTTCTTATAGTATTTCATAAAAGATAGATATTGAAACATAAAAATAAACAATATAATAATATGGTTTAGCAGAATTATTCTCGTTTTAAATTTCTTTTTTAATTTCTCTTACATTCACTGTTTAAGCAAAACACATTAAGGCTCCATTAACCCCCCCCCATCTTTCTTTAAAATTTATTATACCTAGAAACTTTTGATTTGTCGTTTTTTAAATTATTATGTTTGTGTACATATGTAATTAATTTTAACGAAAAGGGGAGGACTCATGGAGCCTACCCTTAAGGACAATTTTAAGAGTAGAGTTCAGAAAAACTCTTTTTCATCTGTGCGGCAGATGGCGCGATAGATACCAGTTAAGTGTACTACCTGGTTTAATTCTGCGATTAGGTAAAATTTTCTTTTTTTCAATCAAAATTTTAAATAATATCAACCTTGAATATTACTGCCCTCGCGCAATGCCTATTTATGAGATAATTTGCGCTCTAAATACACAGATAGTTATTAAATAACTACACAATTAAAAAAGTATTAATTTGTAATTTACATACTACTTATTTTTGTTATTTATGACGACAGATCTGATGTAATGAAATGCAAATAGGTAAACCAAAACCGACAAATTAATTCAACTGCAATGGAGTTCCTGGACTGGGATAATTTTTATCGCGGCTTTGACATTCAAGAAGTAGAGAAGACGAATTGACGAACCCTGAGGATTCGCTTCGTTAATTCTTGAAACGATCAGCACAGCGTAAAAAAACTTTCAGTTTTCAAAATTAAAAGCCCATTAATGATATTTTTTGTTGTTTTTAAGAAATATTCGTCCATGACTAAACGATCTTAAATTATCAAATTAAAATTTTAGTAAAGAAACTATAAATAGAAAAAAATAACAACAACAAAATCGAAGAATTCAATTTCATATGTTTGTTAATATTATGTACCTTTTTTTGATACAACATCGTGTAAGCTACCGTATTATATAGCAAACTGGTTGGTGTGAAATAATTATGGTGGAATTTACTTATTTCTCTTATGAAACATGGCATGTCACGATAAAACTTTTGCAAAAGTTGCTTATACATTCGCGTAAATACTATAATAACAGAAATAACGTCGTAGTAGTTGTATGTGATTATCGGGAGAGGAAGCGTAACGAAAATTATTATTTTGCTACCAAGAATACTACGTATTTTACAAAATACAGAACCGAATTAATGAGTTTTCAACAAACTAAATGCTCTCCCGAGAACAAGTTTCCGGTTTGAAAAGCCACCTTTTGAAATACAAGAAGACATAATGCTTATCCACCTTTACAACTCTATACTAATTAAATTTTAGCAATATTATAAAATATTGCAAAAAAATGTAAATTAATGTTATTTTTAACTAAGGAATGCTGACAAAAATAGGATGGGGTGGGCGCGAAAGCATTATCATTTGGCTCAGGTGCCACGACCTTACTACTTAAACTCCCATTCCATAAACAAACTTTTGCAGATAGAATCAACAACCCAATAATGATTTTAAAAAATTGTGTTTCCAGTTGAAAAAATTCAAAAGCTTGCTTTTCTTAAATGGATTTTGCTATCAAATTTGAATCGTTATTACAATCGTGTTAATTACAGACATAAACATTTTATTACCTCCATTTTAATTGATCGTGCATGTAATAGTAATCGATTTAAAAAAGAAACTTTATAGCAAATAAATTTGATAAAACTTGGACATTTTGCACAATGAACAGAATATACAATGATGTATTTCAGTGAGTTAGCCAGGAAGAGGAAACGTACTTCAACGTTAACTTCCATACATACTAAATAATTAATCTTGATTTCGTTAGCTTGGTTAACTTGTTTGGAAAATCTCTCACGTTATGTATGCTACAATAGATAAACCATGATTTGCAGGAGAGCCACATCATCATGCAAATATTGCAACTTGATAAGAAAATCGCAATTAATAAATAAAAATAAACAATCCGACTTTTATATTTGAAACAAACTTAAAGAGAACAACTTTTTATAAATTTTATACATCACTGAATTATTAGAGCGGTTGTGTACTGAATACGTGAACGTGGTATTGTATCAATGTGCGGAGATCAACAATTTCTTTTGATATTTGCAAAGATTACCGTTAAATGTATCTGTGTCATGACCAGGTTTGGTAACTAAACATAATCAAGGCTGCATTGTGACAATCTCCCAAAACTTTAATGCAAAAATATTATATCTGGCCACATAAAATCGAAGTAACTCATTATTGCTGCCTGCTAAACTATCGTTGGCCAACCAAAATCTATCAAACCGGCAATCGAGCGCATTTCTTTAAAAGGAAGATGCTGAGGATGTTTACTTACTTACTATAATATTTAAAATATGAATCATCCAGGATAATGTATTAGAAATATTTATTCTAATCGTAAAACAATTACTGATAATAGATAAGCAAATAATAAACATATTACGAGTAAAAATTAATTATTTTGTTATGATTTGATGGATCAGGGTAAAACAAACTTCTGCAATTACAGTATTTCCCCAAGGAAGGGCAATTCTTTTTATTATTATAAGGTTATACTGTTCGGAAAGGTTAACTCGAGAAGTTCAATCCAAAATTTGGCATTCGGTTAATGAAAAGATTTGCACCTTTAAAATGGCACCGACAACATTCATCGCTGCAGAAAAACTCTGCAAGTGGGCCTTCTGTCGTTTTAAAATTTGAGTTTGTGGTAAATAGAGAAAACAATGATTTCCTTAAAATTCAACATTTGCAATGGTGAGCAGCTAGTAAATACACTAACCATTACGTTACTGTTAGTTGCAATATAACTTGTCAATTATGTAATGTTGAGACATTTAAATTTTAAATTGCGAATGTAAGAAATTACTTGATTAATAACGTACTTTCGTAATCAGAGCCGGCTCGAATGTGGTTAGCGTCCCTGATCCCTAGATCGGGATTGAAGTGCTTACTGGTTTCATCCCACAAACAGATTTGAAAATTTAATTGCAGCCTTGTCTTGTATTCATGACATTATGGACTACAAAAGCATCAACGTGGAATTCGAAGTCATACGTGCTGCCACTTGCGGAAAAGGTGGTCCTCATTTAAAAAAATAATAATATTGCACCACTGTTAAATTTCAAAGCAATATCTGAAGGGTATTTTTCTACAATATAATTATAATCCTCGTATTATTTTAAAATTTATAATAAAACCAGAAATTTTAAAACTAAAAATTAAAAATAATATCGAAAACTAAAGTCACAAAACTAAAACACGCCCTTAAGAGGCCTACATGCGGGGAGGGTTGACCACTGACCAAAAATATGCACACCAAATTTGGATTTACAATAATTTGCAAAATATTGCAAAAATTTGCAAACAATTGCAAACATTTCCAAATAATTTCAAAATTTGTCAACAATTGCAAATGTTGGCAAAAATTTACAATAATTTCAAAATTTACAAACATTTGCAAAGATTTACACACATTAGCAAAAATTTACACACATTTGCAAAATTTGCAAACATTTGCCAAAATTTACACAGATATTTTCAAACAATTTCAAACATTTACAGACATTTGCAAAGATTTACAGTTATTTGCAAACATTTACAACATTTGCAAAATGTACACATTTGCAAACAATTGCAAAATTTAACATTTGCAAAATTTGCCAACATTTGCAAAATTTGCCAACGTTTGCAAAATTTGCCAACGTTTGCAAAAATTTACACAAATATGTGCAAACAATTACAGACATTTACAGTCATTTGCAAAGATTTACAGGCATTTATAGTAATTTGCAAAGATTTACAGGCATTTGCAAAAATTTACACACATTTGCAAAATTTACAAACAATTGTATAAATTTGTAAACAATTGCAGAAATTTGGAAACAATTGCATAAATTTACAGTTATTTGCAAGATTTAGAGTCATATGCAAGATTTACAGGCATTTTCAAAAATGTACAGGCATTTGCAATAATTTACACACATTTGCAAACAATTGCAAAAATTTGCTAACAATTGCAAATCATTCACAAAATTATGTACACCAAATATACTAGGTGGTCAACCCCTCGCCTACATATGAAACTAGAAAAAATAAAAAAAACTTACTTTGAAATTCTGCGTTAGTATTTTTGAAATGAAATATTTGGAGGTACACGTGCTATTTTTTCAAAATTGTTTTATAGAAAATGTAGTGTTAATTGCCTATTTTCAATAGTTGTATTAGCATCTTTCAGGTAAAAAAATATTTATTGTATAAAAGTTGACCAATATGCAATATTCAAAATTTTGGTTTCTACAGATATTTTAAATTTGTAATATGCATTTTTTCGCTTTACTTTTACACAAAAGTTCCTCAAATTAATTTTTATTATGTGCCTTTTTCGACGAGCAAATTTTTGCATGTGCTCTTCGCCTTTTGTAAAAATTGCTTGCCAAAAAAAGTTCCACTTTCAATTCTATTGAAATGCTGCATTATTTTCAAATTCGATCAAATTGATATACCTAGCGTCAAATATGCATAAGAATTGTACGAAAATTTTGGAAGGACGGCGTATCTAATTAAAAAAAAATGATAACGAGATGTCACTACCATATTTATCTTTTACCAATCTACTTGAAAACTAATATAAAATTTATTTGACTCTCTCTTGTAATATTTGAAAATTTTATGATTATAATATAATTACATAAGCTAATAAACAATTAATTGAACATAGGGGAGAGCAATTTAATAAAAATTCCAATTTAAACAAACTGCCATAAGGTTTGCATATCTGATACTGTAATTTCAATTTAAATTTTTATTTAAATATTAAATGAAAGTATACTACGATAGAAATGGCACATATAATTTCCATTTTTATTGCAAATACGACGATAATTCGTATCTGTTTGTAAACAGTTCAAATTCGTGTTGTTCTGCCATAAAGTGCAATTGGTACATTCAAACCAATAAAATACTTTGTATAAAGTTACTGTGAATCGTGTAGTGAATATCCTTTAACACAATTCGTTAATAATGTATAGACGTACTTTATCCACCTTACACCTTTTACTAACCCTAATAACAATCTTAGATAGAACATAACGGCTCACGATTTTGTAATTTCTTCCAATAAACATATTCATTGAAATTGCACACGTTGGATAACATGTTGCTAATAGCTAAATAATGCAAAATACGATTTAGATTTAATTGTAGTGCAATAAAATGGAAACGTATTAAGCGACAATTAAAATTGCAGCAACTTTGTAATATAACAAATTATCCACCCATAGATAGAAAATTTATTAACTTAAAAACATGTCAAGCAGGAAATTTGAATTGCAAAATTCGCATTCATGGACCAGCTTCACTCCAGACACAATTCAACGCCAAGTTCATAGATGTCATCGTATGAATTGCACTTGAAATGGCCGAGAAACACAGACAGGATCCGTTTTACCCATCGTCATTTATTACGTTGCGAGTCGTCGATGATGCAAGAATTATGTAATGGAATTGAACTAGCTGAAGCTACTTCTTTTAATCGGCCAAATTGGCCCTACCGGCTAACCCTGGGAGGCAGCTCGGTCTGCGGCCTCGCAAATTTACGTTATAATGGTCTTCAATGGTGCAATTTATAGCTGCAGGTATGTTGCCTAACCCTGCCCTGGAATTATAATTTCGAAAACGTAATAATCAAATTCATCATCAAGAAATAAAATTGAAGCGAACCAAGTACTACTATTAGGTAAAAATCAAAGGTTAAGCAATTTGCAAGTTATTGAGATAATTAATTATGCTAAAAACCTTGTACGAATGCAAATGATTCCATCACGATATTTACACTTACAAAATTCTAACAATAAAATGATAATAACAATTCCTAAACCATCGTCAAGGTTAATGAGAAAAATTATACAACGCATTTTTCTCGCACAAAACGTTATGAACTTTCGGCAGACTAACTTTGAAGGTTATGCTGAAAGAACTCGATTGAACTATTTAGCTACTGGCATTATAAAAATATTTATTAACCTTGTTTTTATAAACCAACTACTACGTTTTACTTTTTTAACTCACACACAACCCATTCAAGACAGCTTGGCGACAATTTAAATTGATTTGTGTAACTTAAAAAAAATGATTCATTTTACCTCGATAAATCATCATCGTTCGAATTTAAATACGCGCGATCAATAATTTTCTACAATACCCAATCAAAGTCAATTAAATCCGATTTTTGATTTAAAAACCATCAAAAGTTAACATAACCTCAATTTATGTGCCAATTTAAAAGTAAGCTTTTAGTATAAACCATAAATCAATAATTTTAATAGCTAAGAGTTTGAGACAACCGCTATCATAATAATTATACACGAACAAATAATTATACATCTAATACCGCCTAATTTTTAAATAATTTGCAAAAAACGTATGCCACAAAATAATCGATTCCGAAGCCTTTAAACTCGATGTATTATTATGATAAAGTAAATTTAATTAGTTACTTACCGGATATTTGTGCTCAGTTTGTGTTTCCGGTGCTCGCTGGAATGTTTCCTAAAATTAAATGACCACATTATTGTAATTGTAATTTTAAATTTTACCTATAATAATCTACCTTAACCATTATTTAAACTTGAATAAGAGAAATTCGTACGGAGACTGTCAATGCGATGCAGGTTTTTTCATGACTCAAAAGTTGTAATTATTAAATATTTAAATTTTAATTCCTCCACTGAAATCGATAACCAAATTTGGAAGAAATATTACTCGCATTACACATCAGAAAATTTATTATTATTACCAACTTGTGCACGTAAAACTCCACTTTTGAGTCACCCTATATTCAAAATTAAATCGTTACTTTTCTAGCAAACCTAATTATAATGATGTAGTGTGCAGGATTACGTCAAGGAAAACATATCGGCGATCTTCAATTATGATAATTAAGATTCTAATCTTTGTACCTATTGTGTGTTTGACACAAAATACTTACATGGTCTGCCGACAAATCAAAGATATGTATCAGAATGTGGTAAGTTAATACTAACGATATTTTTAACCAATGACGGTAGCTGCTTTTGATTAATAACCAATAGCAATGTACGATGACGTAGGTACCAAGTTGTATTATTTCCACTATAGTTCACCACTGCCAGGATAGACTAATAAATGCATTTATCCTTTTCCGAATACAAAACTAAACCAAAGTTATTTTCTTGAAATTGGTAAAAAAAGTCACACTCCTCCCTGAGGCTCTTTCTTCTTGTGCAAAATGCGCCCAACCCTGCACTTATATAGTATTACAAAGAGATTTTGCATTCAATTAATTTTATATTATTATTATTATTTGTTGGTTGAAATTTAAGGAAAGCGCACTACAGGTTTTCATAATGGATAGAAAGTTTTTTTATCGAAAACTTTATTTCGAATTCAAATTAATAAATTTAAATGTAAAGCATTAAAAATATTAATGATCTTTCATTTAACGCGATAAAGGTATCGTGGTTTTCTTTCACTTTACCTTTTATTTCTCGACGTCGAATTAAGTAGGAATGTAAAACTTTCCCTTTAAGAAAAACAAAAACATCTAAGGTCGTTCTATCCTTTTACGAAGACGTTATGACATTTTCAATTAACCACAAAAAATTAGGTAGGCATTGATAGGTTGTATAGATATTTCCTTATGCTTTTGTCCACTTTCGAGGACAAGGTGAGCTTTATTCGATAGATAGGATAATTTTGACGTTACAATGAAACGCACTGTAAGAATCGGTCGTCAAAGTAATTAATTAAATTTAATCTTACGCAACTTTAAATATGCGATCGGTATTCCACTCCAATAATTTAATTAAAGCAATTCAATTTTTTTTTGGAAATTTTGTAGGCCATTAATTACCAAACATTTACTATATTAATTGAAGACAATTTATAAATTCTGCTAAAACTTATTTAATTACACTTAAGACGAGAATTTTAATTGGCAATTTTTTATGTTCTAACAATGCGATCTCTGTATTTATTTTAAACATTCGCCTTCTGTTATAAAGCAGAAACATTTTAAAAAATCGTAATTAAGTTTTTCTAATCAAAATTGTTTTAAATTAATTGAGCGTTTGTTTTTTTATATTATAAATAATACTGTTTTAATTTTGATTAATGCTGCAACTTTGTTCTTCGCTGGATTATAAAAATGAGTAGTTGTCGGAAATAGCATTTTAATGCGCAGACAATAAAAATTATTATTGTCTATGCCAAGACCAAGCTTACGAAAGCTCTGTAGGTGTGTTTCGTGGCGCTGCAGTCGTCATTTGGCCTCTTCTAATTGGTTAATCGCAGAATTAGTTCAAAAGAATTATTGTTACAGCAGAATAATAATAAAAGGATTTCAGTTCGATGGACCCATTTTAAAGCACACTATTTTACTGCACCTGTAATGTAATTAATAACCTCCATTATAAAAAAGATCTACATAATTTCACAATGCGTATGAAAATTTATTGACCTACGTTATACATAAATACGATAACTTATTTATGTCAAAGTAATGGGTTATTTATACACGGCTACCTAAGATCAAGGTTGATAATAATTATGCACTCTTAGCTTACTAGAAAATAATTTTAACACGTCTGTGCATATAAAACAGTTTGATATACATAGTACATAACGAATGAGCTAAATATATACACGCGTGGTATACGGCATCGCTTATATTATAAAATAATAACTGCCAATACTGTTTGTCCATTTTTTTTCAAGTTATCGCAAAAAAACAAGTCCATTTTCTGGTGCCGCGGTTTGGATTTCACGTGTTACCTCTCTGCAGGATCTTGTGTAACATAAAGTACATCCGACGAGTGTTTGTTCAATTTGAATCGGTTGGACGGACAAAGCGATAATATAAAAATTAAATTGCGATGTGCTTTTGTATTCGAAACATGCAACGGGAAATAATTTCAAGTTTGCCAATCAAGCAAAAATATTTTGAATAAATTTGAACGTTAATTGTTGTTTTTAAATTTAAATTAACACAAAAATCAAATAAACATCACGACGTCTGCATTTAAATTGAAACTTACAATGCATAAAACAATATTTTGCTTCCATAATGGGACGGTTTGGTGATTTCAGAATTTTCATCTATCAATTATTCATATTCTTCCGAACCAGCACACAACATGTACGAAATAAAAGCAAAGGTAGGTACTAGGTAGGTAGGTAGGTTCAAAAAATCATGTCATGACAAAAACAAATAATTTAAAACGTTAAATTGTTGTGTGCATTTTCACTTTTTACGTGTCTGAGCCTTTCTAAAAAAGTCGATAATTATACATTAGAATAAGCGAAATAAAAAATATTGTGCTCGCTATAGGCCAAAATGAAACAAATTTTCAACACTCCCCGTAAATTATATAATTTCATATACAATTGTTATTTGTCTTTAATTATTATCTTACGTAAAAGTTTTAAGGTGTTTATAAAATCGTAATAGTAAAGCTGTCAGTAACGAAACGAAAACGTATAATTAAAATACACAAACAAAAAAGCGATTCCGTTCCGATGTGGTTGTAATTAAATCCTAATTAAAAATTAATATTCAATTATGTGAATAATAATGCGACTTTACACAATCACATCAAGCAAAGCTCGATTACTTTAATTACACCGATTCGTAACAAATGCAAGACTCCGCCGTGTAATCTTGAAATCGCAACAGAATAGAATAGATGATGGTAACGCAAAAAAATCAGATATAATTACGGGATATAGTAACAGTTTGTTGTTGGTGTATGAAAACAAAGTAGGTTGCTGTTTCCGTGATATATAAAGCGATGAAATCTCGAAAAAGTTAACACCTGCACGCTAACTGTATTTTTCGAAAATCAAAACTTTACATTACAATCGAACAATGGAAACGCACGTCGTTCGTTTCGGTGGGTTACTCGAGATTTTCTAAAACGCGGGTGGCGCCCGACGCGAAAATTTTTAGTTGCGCTAACGGCGAGCAGACGTCAGATCCAAGTTCGAACCTTCTATTAAGAAATCTTCTCACTTTCAAAATAAAAGTGCAAATTAAAGGATCCACCTTGTACAACAAAAACAAATTAAAAGGGAAAGTGCTCGAGTACGAAATTAAATATTTGTTTAACAAATGTGCACGTAGGAGAACAGAAAGCATGAGCTTTTAATATATCAAGGAAGAATAAATTGTGGTTCGCAATGACAGGTTGATGAAACTTTTACGAAATATGGGTAGATTAAAGGAAAAAAGGTGAAAGCTAAAGGAATCATCGACCTTTTAGTTTTAGTCACGGATAATAAGATTAAGGCGCTCTAATAGAAGTTCGTGCAAAATTTTTACACCACAAAACAAATTGTGCTAAGAAAATAATTAATTGAATAGAAGACATTCATTAAAATCTAATTAATTAAGAGAGACGAGAGTCATAAAATTAGGAAACTGTGGTTATTGACTTAATCGTGAAAATCACATCACACTTTAAAGTAATTTGCATATTAATTTGATATGTTGTGGTCGTTGTTTTAATTAACCAACGTCCAACTTCAAAATAAGTGTCCAATTAGGCAATAATTAAGTTTGGTCGACTGCAACCTCCGCGCCGAAAAATTTCATGTTAATTTTGGAAATAATAAGCCTTTCTAAAAAAACAGACAACAGCCCAAAGGTGAATTTTTAAATTCGTCAAGAAAATTGAAAGGCTAAATATTTGCTGACAACATCGTGAAAAAAGTTAATCCACGAGTAGTATTAACTTTTGGTACCGACATATCTATAAAAAGAGATTGTAACATTTGATTGTTAAATATTATTATCAACATTAGTCAAGTACTTAATTTTAGAATCAATCATTTAATTTTATGAATCATTTTTAATCCATCATTTATGTCATTAAAATAACATCTTGAATGGAGGACGTAAGAACTTGTCCGGATAGTGGTTGTTACTACACAAACATAAAAAAGCTTCTGTATGTACCAATAATAATAATAATCTGCTAATACCGATCGAAAATAACTGTTAATCACTGTTGTCAGTTACAAGTGTCAATTTTCTTCGCCGTGATAAAAAAATTATTATAATGCTTCCCATATATCATCATAATATCCAATGCCTTCTCGGTTTCCTATATTCCACATTTATATTAATTTAATTTATAACCGAGATGGAATATAAAATATTAATGATCCCGAGGTGATTGATTTACGGCCGACTTGGAGTAGTAGTAGATATACTTCGAAAATAGTAAACTTAAATCTTGGAATTCGATGGAATGGAAAAATATGATATTATATCCTTGTTGGTTCATCAAAGGTTTCTATGCAAAAAATTGATAAGCTTTCATTAATGCTTTCAAATTGGATATCAAGCCATACTCTGTCATAGCGCGACCGACCCCATTGAGTTACTACTTACTACCCCGTTGGCGATAATAAAGAGGCTTCGATACCTATCCGAGGGTAATCTTACCCTTGCCATATTTTTAGTTTGCATCTATTTCGTCATGGCGAAAGTCGAGATAAAAATAAAGTGGATTTGTATAAAAGCTCGAGCAACTGATCGATTGCAAGTCGGTGGATTCCTTTGAAACCGATGGGAGACTTTTAGTAATGGTTTGTTCTTTATTTCTGGACAAGCCAGTTCTGGACTCCGTTATACAACGACACATTAATATAACAATCGTTAGTTCGGTTTAGTCCTAACTGTAAAGTTTAAAAATGCAGTTAAAAATTAGTCATCAAAGTTTTGCACCAAAAAAATTTGATAAGTGGGTAGACAAAAACAATGTCAACTGTAAATCTTGATTCAAGTATATTGCTTTGAATAGAAATTTTGAAGTACATTATAATTATCTATGATACAACAAAATGAACGGTTCATTTTAATATGGAATAACGATTTAAAAATATTAAATTACTTCATTGTTGTATGCGAGGATTCACATTTTAGGGAGAACAAAGAAAAAAAGTATAATCCCCATATATTACGACGATGCAATAATAACAACACGATTTGACTAACGAATGTAATTACCACGTATTATACAAAATAATCAAATTGATTTGTCTTAAAGAGTATTTAACCAATCATAGAATGAATACTCAGTCAATTACGGATAATTCATCAATAAATAACGATTTATCCAACGTGTAATTGCTAGAGTAAATAGTAGACCGGTGTTAGATAGAAAGTTAATGACATGCAAATAAACTGCATTAAATTATAAGTCTTTCCGTTAGACCTACTTCTGTTTTATTAAATGCACTTAAAATTCAATCATTTAATACATATTTTTAAAATTACCTCCATCAACTGTGACCGAAACAACAACGCGAGAGCCTAACGTTACGAAACTAGACCCACGCGAAGAAAATTGACTTTTTCAATTTCGCCAAATGGGAAACAAGATAACACACTTGTAGTTTGTATGTTGAAGAGTGCATTTTTACAACGCAATTTATCGTAAAATCGAGAGTTTGTAAAATAAAACCTGAACAATTAATTAAATTCTTTTAAATCTCGAACCCGCAAACCTGAAGAAGCATATTTGAATAACAAATTTATTCGCTGTTAATTTATAATTTATGAACAACTTGAAAGAAATTGAATACATAAAACTTTATGGTTTTTTGTAGTGGAGATTTAATGAACTTGTATCATCCAATTTTTTCCGATGGTAATAATATCGTTCACGTTATCAAAAACAAGGTCAATCCGTAGGCTGTGATATATGCACCAATATCGAGTTCGTTAATTTAATCAATGAAAAATATTTCATAACGAACGATTAAATTGTTCGTGATTTTCCACGTCAGAAAGGAAAATTCAAAAAGAATAACCAACCATCAACGAAATACCTCACAACCTTTAAGCTAAATTGTTTTTCGATGTTTTGCGGTTATAACGTTAGTAAACATGGGCGATAAAGTTGATAAATTAACCGTCAGTTTTAATTTGAAAAATAAATAACTTCCTCCCGATATATTTCCATCTCCACATTTCAATAAATCGTAATCCAATTTGTGTCGTCACGAAAAAATGTACCAACGCTTTTGATGTAATAATTGAGATATAAAAGAATTCGTGTTCAAATTAGAGAGTTCTCAAAATAAGTCGTAAGAAATTGAACCGACATAATTCCCAATCATTTTATTTGTATAAACAATCAATCTTTCTAAATAATCTTCAATTACACTCGAATAGTTTAGGCACTCCTTTAGTACGCCATCCATCATTCTGTAAACGATTTCTGTCGATTTTTAAAAATAATCGCGCCATACATGCAGTAATCGAAGAAAATGAAAATGCGATAAATATGAAGTAGTAAATTTTGAAATTCGCAGCGTATAATGCACGTAGATTTACCATATTTATCGAAACTTTTCTTATTATCGTTCGAAACGACTTACTCCTTCTATAGCCATTTTAAAGTGCGCGTTTCATTTTTTGCTTTATTATTTAAGGTAGTAACAAAGAATCCATCAAACTTTAAACAGGATATTTCGCTCGAATCAAACAAACCCGACAAAAAATCGAGGACGAAGAAAAATATGTAACTTGGTATACGTGATTCTCCTACAAATTACGCCTTAAACGAAAGAGTTACAACACGAATATCAAATAAATCGAACGCCTGGAAAAAATATCGAAAATTACTAGATCAAGTAGTTTAATGAGTATCGATTTATTATCGTCAAATTATCTCATTAAGAAATTTTAATTAGCAAATAAAACGCGACGAGGAACACCCACAGCCATATAACGAAACTCGAAAAATAATAATAAAGAAAGTTTAATAATTATTATTGTATACAACAATTAATTATTGTTTAGGTTATCGGAATTAGTTGCAAAATATTTTATTTTTACTCGATAACTTTTGACAACACTGCGAGGCACAAATTTGTTATCAAAATAGTAAAAAAAAAAACAAATTAAAATGTTAAATTCGCCTTGTATACACCTATACATCCTGAAACGATTAGATAACTTAGTTTTACCGTAGGTGAATATTTAAATAATTACTTAAGCAATAAATTTAGGTTAGAAAAGTAAACGGCAAGAAGGACCTCCCCCCCAAAAAAGGAGCACGAATGCAATGTTGAAAAACGCCATTAATTTCGAATAGCTTCCTATTAAGGCTTCTTTATTGTTGTAATAATAATAATTTAGTAAAACTTTAAACTTACCAATAAATTTAATTACACAATTATACCGACTAATAAACAATAAATAATAATACCGCATCGTAATTATTAATTAAGTCAACACCTCTGCCGTTCTGAATCGCACAATTTCTCTATTAATTCTAAAAATTTGAAATTAATATTGCTAAGATTATTCTTAATGGCTGTAGGTACAAATTGATATTAATTTAAAATTAATAATAAACACACCCACAATCCACACACAACCTGTAATCGATATAATTTAGTAAACGGACGAACAGCTTCTAACGACAAATGAGATCAAAGAACCAGGTAGTGTTCCTATTTCTTGCTTTAACAATTATAATTTCTTTTAAACAACGGTTATAACTATAATTTATAGTAAGTACGACAAATGGGTTAATAGGTTTAGAAATAAATGGGTATTACAAATAAAACAAGTACCCATGAATTATTATTCGGCGAAAAAAAAAATACAAAAAAACAAATACATACTACGAGTTGTTTATTACACTAACCGATAATTAAATAATGGAATAAATTAAAAGTCTTACATCGGAAGTTAATAGACACGAATATAAATTGGCACTTGGATAAAGTTACTCGTTGATATCGAAAACCCAAAAAAAATTGCTAATAAATATTACTTTGCATATCTCAGCGTGACATCCACCGTTTTTTAAATAATATAATAAATTAACAAATAACTTCCACGACTTTCTTGGATTGCAGCCTACCTTCCTATAGCAAACGTGTTAATTTGTTTACAAAATTTATTTTCAAAAACCAATAAATAAGATAACGGAGACAAGAAAAGCTTCTACAAACGGTTTTTAAATGTAATCGTCGATATGAAAAATTGGCAGTTATACCGGAACCTGGTACGATTTACGGTCAGGAAAGCGCACATAAAACACAGTTTTGCATAAAATAGACGCTAATTTATGAAAATTGAGAATAAAAATGTCCATTTTAATAAATAAATTATTAAACAATTTCCGACGTTAACAGGTGGGATTTGCGCAAAACAGAGAAATTAAATTTGAATGAAATTAATAAAATTAAACAATGGCACGTAAATAAATCGCATCTGATGAATAGGGTAACCTCAATCACGAAACAATCAAAATGTGATTAGAAGTGGAAGCTGCAGTTTCACGTGGATTTTAAATCACGACCAACTTAACCGAGGTTATATGCTGCTATAATTTACCAATTTAAAAAGTCGCAACCGCGGATTTCAGTAATGACATACATAGTCATTCTTATGTCTCATCGAAGATAAATTTATTTTCAGCAAAGGAATTAATGAATTAGTTACTTCGGCTAGATGCAATCTTGTATTCCCCGAAGGAAACTAATTTTTGCGCCCCCACCCTGTGTAGGAGCTCATTCATTCCCAAGTAAAAAATATATTATGTATAAGCTCTCGGGAGGAGCGTTTCGTTTTGATGAATTGGTTCAAATTGTGCTTGTAAAATGCGTACCGCATTGGAAAACGCAATCATCGACAGGGAGAAATGTGTACTATAAATGTCGTACCACGAATTTGCCTGTCGGTCATTCCGGCTCGACATTTTGAGCATTTAGCTACGCAATTTTCAAATACACAACATAATATGAATGTAATAAAATTAGCAAAATTTAATTTAAACTGCAAGTTTTGGATTGGGTCCAATTCGAAGCGCACAGTGCAGTAATTCTTGGTTAGTTTAAATGAAGTTTATTGTAACATTTTGGCCATTAACAAATTTTGAAGACGGCCTCGAAATATTTCAACGTTCTAGTAAAATTCCTAACTGTTGGGATTGTTTCGATTAGTAATATGTTGACACACCAGCAGTTAAAAATCCTCTAATAATTCCGAACACGTTGAAGCTACTGTAAGCACGCGTTCTATTTACTTTTTATTTGATGTTCAAGTACACAATTTTAATTTTGGGCGAGCCACTCAAATTCGAACACGCACGCACAAATATCTAATAATAGTTTTATTAAGACTAAACGATTAAACATTTGAATTGGTGCACACAGCAATTATACCGTGACTCAGGATTCCATAACTCATGCCAAATTTGATTTTCAAACTTCCAGATAGTTCCAGACTAAAATACATAAAGTGCTACCTGTACATGTTAATAATGTTTCATCGCCGTCTGGCAATCACATTTCAATGTATTTGGGTCTGACGTTGGTAGAGCTTTAAATAAACCGATAAAACGTTCCATTTCAGCAGCAAACAATTCGTTAAAATTTTCACCAAGCCCATCCTTTATTATTTTAAATATTTAAAATTATTTTTTCTACAGAAAAGAGAAGTATAAAAAGAATTTGTTGCCAACGTAAACAATACAAAATTAGCACTAGCAACCACTTTTCCTACATTTTTTTAAAACTTGCAAAGTGGCGAATTTTCAAAATTGCCACAAAACTTTGGGATATTGTTTGCAAATAACGTAGACTTATATAATATAATGACATACATATTTGGTGTGCCATTTTTCTTATTCCACCAAAAGCAAGTTTGCGTGCAAGGTTGAGTTATAAACGGAGTTAATTGAGCTGAAATATACTCGTAAGCGTAAATAATACTTGTACGCTTTCGTACCTTTAAAAGTATGATTTACTTTGAAATGCCTATCGGAACCCAGTCGGTCAATAACGTTGGCCCTAAGCCAAAAACCAAAGACTCGAAAACAATGTTACTAATGAACGAACAAAACTGATATCCACAAAGAAGCCGCAAAACTTCTCTTCTACTTTCCACAATTTCTTTTATATATTGTAGGTGGAGTCAACCTATCGAGTTTTCTAATATTTTTCCATCACTTGCCCTTCCCCCGTTGGTCCATCTGTTTTCAGGGTCTTTCATAGTTATATCGATTTTTTATTTTGTTGTTTGCTTTGATTAGTCTAACATATTTTCAGTTCTATGCTAATTCTTCCATAGGCAGAAAATTTCGATTTTCTTATCAGGCCATACTCGTTCAGTTTTCCCTCGCAACTATTGCTCAGGATCATTATTCTTTCCTCCTTAGTCAATTTTTGGGTATTTGAAATGGTTTTTCAGATAAAACATCGAGTAGTTGTCAAATTTATTGTCATTGTGTAAGGGATAATAGAAAATTACTCTAAAAATCACTTTTTCAAAGAAAATTTATATTGGGGTTGCTGTCTGTATGTGCAACGACTGCCAGACACATGTGCTTCTTCTTATATGCCACTGCAATAAGTGATGCAAGTTGTTATGTTATCTTAGTCCCGAAGAAACCGTGAGAGGCGGCAAAACGTCGACAAAGATAAAGCAACAGTTTTGTTGCTATCATTCAGTCCAAAATCCTGTTATCCCTTCGTTTAATTTTCTATTATCTTGACCCAATGACTTAATTGCAGTGCCAAAGAAGGTCACAATAAAGTTAGGCGAAACATCGACAACTACACCATTTTATTTGAAAAATCAGTCCAAATATTCAAAAATTGAAAAAGGAGTAATATCAAAATAAACTATAACAGATATTTCATGCTTTCTTTCTATGACTATGTCATCTGTGTAATATCCGATTTATTTTGCCACATTATTTGAATTTGAATGAACAAAAGTAGGTGAGCCAAATGAGCTTATTTGCATGGCGTATAATTTTTTTGGAATAAAAATAGTTAATAAAAAACGAAGCAAACAAGAAACTTTTTGTATATTGCGGTTGAAGTGGACAAAATACGTTTGATTAATATTCCGCACATTATTCCACTTCCTGCAAAACAAAACGACCGAAAGAGTTGTTGTAAAATTCCTAACAAATTCTACAAGGATATAACTTCAGTAATAATAAATTATGGAGTCAATTTAACATGCACAAATTAGCCATCATTAAGGTATAATATGAAATTATGTGGGTCGCCATAATCTCTTGATGGTGATAGATAATAAGCAAAGTGATTCAAATAAATTTGAACAAATTTGCCTGGAAAGTTGCACTAATATGAATCACAATTATTTGGTCTAAAAACTTTCGCAATTTAATTTGCATTTTGGGGGGATATAGCCGAGCAATTTTATCATCGCGTTTACATTTTAATTATATTACAGTTAGGTTCGAAAAGAATAGTTAATTGAGACAAAATTAATCGGACTAATGTGTTATAAAATGTACATAAACTATTGGTACAAATTCCATAAAAGGATCTACTCCTTGCAATAATGTACCAAACACTTTCTTCGTATAATTTGCGCCTCGACAAATCAGCCATACGATATCTCGATGTATAATCGCAGAAAACCTATTAAACCTAATATGATTATTCAGAAAGTATAGATTTATTACATCTTATAGAAATTGGAAAAAATTTAATGTGAAAATATTAAGAACAACATAACACATTTTATGATTTATTTAATGTTTAATTAAAAATTGGCACATAAAAAGTTGGACTAAAAAAATAACGTCATGTAGAGAAAAGCGATCGCTCAAATATGGGTCAGCCACTGACTTTTAATAAGTAAAAAAATTGATTTTGCTTGTTAGAAGAAGAAACTCAAGGTTTAGCGAATAAATAATAAAATCGTGGTGCAAAATTGACAAGGAACGTAATCAAGCTGCATTGAAAAGAGCTAATTTTAATATTTAACTTGTGTAGTAATCAAAGCTGTCAAAAGCTTACTAAACAGTGGAGTAATAAACACAAAGTAGTAACGTAACAAAAATAATAATAATATCCTGCTATAAAGTACAATAGTACTTTCCAAAAAATAATTACAGGTGAGCCTTAAGCCATCACGAATATTAGCTAAGGTTACTTCAGTGTATTTAAATTTCATGAGATTTTCGTACGAAATAGACAAACAAAATTCTTACATTAGGTACCCTAATTCTAGGTCACTCGGTACACGAAAACCAATTTTCAATTTAGCGCAAAAATGTCGAAATTGTACTACATTTTTATTAATATTTAAACAAATTTACATTATTTTATTATTGTACCCAACGAACGCGTGCGTATATCGTCGTCGTATTATTCTCGTCACGTATTACATAAAAATATGGAAATTAAAAAAAAAATAACTAATAAAAAATCTGCCACTTGAATTTGCAAAATTAGTACTTATGTACAAAGTAACGCAGGTATTCTCTAAAGGATCTTTTCACGAAAGACAAAATTTTGGGTGTAAACTAAGTTTAAGGGATCTTTACGTAAAGGACGAGTTAGAGAATACCGACCCAAGGCAGTGGGCACGTTACAAAAATGAATGCTTCAAATTTCTCAAGACTTAGTATGTATGTCTTCTCTAAACGAATAGGATCACAACAGTAAATCTTAGGACGACCTTCAATTAAGAGATCGAAGCAATTAAGTTTGACCAGACTAGGAGTCTCGTTATATCCGTGAAATATCTTGATTCTTTTTTTAATTTACATCGGTGCTAAGAGCCGAAAATTTTCATAATAGTACGATCTCCCATCGAGAACGTGCTGAATTAGCCTATAAAATTAACGAGATTATTAAATATTTATTAGATCGTAAAAAGTCGTAATATTTAAAATTAATTATGAATTACGACGCAAACTACGATTATGAAATTTTTTTTATATTACTTTTTTTCAAAACGGTAACGCCGAAGTGAAATTAGCACAAGAGATCAAATTTTGAAACTTAAAAACATATTAATTACGATAACCTCAAAATTTTCAATTGTAATCTCGGTTCGTAGCATATCTAATCAATTTTTTTGCCATTCCAAATCCTCAATTTCAAATATTCCAGTTGTTGAACTTTTTTTAAAAAAATATTCACCAATTGGTTAAACGATGTGAAGCAGCGCAATAATAATTAATGTTTTCGTTCAAATCGACTTAATTGACTCATCAGTTAAATTTTTGAATTAATAGTGTTGATATATCTTCTATATACTTAAATTTATATTTATTCATAACGTGGCATTATGTACATCAAGTATTTATTCATTCTTTAGAGCATTAGCGTTGTTTGTCAACCATTATTATAAATAAAAACGTCACAGTGTGCTGGTCTAAAATCTCTCCACGGTTTCCAAAATGCAACTGATGCTGGAGGTTTGCAAAAAATTAAATAAACAAAACTTTTACTCTACTTTCACAATATTATAATCGCCAAGTTTACAATTAGAAACCAAATTAATCGCATATAATACGATGCGATTAAAACTATAATTGAATCGAATGTAATTTAATGCCCCCTTAAATTATATAATTTTTTATTGCAGGTTATATAATGAAATAATAGTAGTGGGTAACGTATTTGTTATAAAAAAAAAAGACAAACAATTATTATTACTAGTAAATTTAACGTGAAGAATTAAAAATTGTGACTTTTGTGTGTCAAATTCTTTCAAGCGCATATCCGCGCAGTTAAAAAAAATTGTTAAAATTTAATAAACCTGGTAACTAATTTAATATTTTGAAAATATACATCATCAAGAAGTTGCCAGCCAGACCAGTTAAAATTTATTTAAAAATTTGCAAATAGTTTCGAATAGCAAATTTTAATTGACGCACCAACATAAATAAATTCAAATAATATGCAAATTGTCTGATTCATTTGACTATACAAATATCAAGAGGTTAAATATTTGACAGCGTTTGAAGAGGAATTTTGTGCTAATTGGACGATAATATAATAATTATTATTTTTAGGTGAAAAACTTACCTATGGTAAGCTTGGTATTTCCAATCGATATTAAGTTATCGGCGTGCAAAACTAAAGAAATCGCAAGGTCACAACAAAATTCACCAAATTGTTTATAACAAATTAAACTATTATTATCGATGTTTTTGCAATGATAAAAGTTAAATAATAATAAAAACAAGTTCACTTAAATCACGCCGGGAAAACTAAATAAAAAGTTCCAAAGTAATCGCATTACAAGCTACCGTAGCTGGTCACTAGCAGTGGACTGGGTTAGATGGGGCCCCATACGTCGAGCACTACTAAATCCCCCCTAAATACGTCAAGCAAGAGTGTCTACGTTACGCTCCTGCTGCGCCGTTCGAAACAAATCAAAATTTAAAAGAAAACAGTTAAGCTCCTTGAAGTATTTCTGTTTCGAATTATCTTTTGTGTTACGACATTCGAAAAAAACACGGCCCTTGGATGCTTTCGAAAATAAAATTTCCGATTTCCTCATATTTTTCTTAAAACTAATTACGCACGCATAAAAATACGGACACTTAGTTTAACAATTTTACTTTAGTTCGGAAATCTGTTTTTTTAATTTACTTAATAAAAATCTATTTATGGAAAACAAAATAAATATAACAGTAAAATTATTTTAAACCGTAGCTCGTCCAGTAACAATGCTTTCCTTTAGAAAAAAAAATCGTAGTCCTTAGACAATTATTTCGAAAAGAAAATTAACTTTTGATGAAAAATTGCAGCAAAATTTGTAAGAGTCAAAGAAATGTTTTCTTAATAATCTAAAACCTATTAATAACAAGGTGAAAGATCATTAAGCTTAATTATGCCCAAATGGATAAGTCTAATCTCGAAAAATAATTTTATAAATTCTTTCACCATAATTAGCACGATGGATTTTAAATTAGTGATGTGCCCATAATTATCGAATGGGGATAAAAATTTGATAAGGTGCAAGATACAAAATGATATATGGCAATAATAACAGTTAAAGTTTACCTACGTGAAAGCTTGGCACGCGATGATGAAATAAATAATAGAATTTTGATATGTGGATTTAATGAATGAAATTTTATAAAATTCAGGTAAGCGTTAAAACCTCTGATTATATATTATATTGTAAAGTTTGTACGATGAAATTATTAGCGAACTGGAGTGTCCAGTGATCATTAGTCCAAGTTGTAACAGTTAGAGAAACTCGTGTAGAGGATCGCATTGCTCTGAAGATGAAGTGGCAATTAATGAATACTGCTATGTTCTTTCTTTCATGCTCAAGTTTTATAAGATTGCGCTTGGGAGGTAGGAAAATCGGGGCTAGTTGGCTATGGGAGTAAGTCAATACAGTTAACAATAATTTGGTGCTTTTTTTTATCTTACGCGTAAATTTTTCTAACAAGGACCTTTTTTTGTTGCAATTTGGAAGAGGAAAATTGCAAATATCGTACGTACATAGGTGTAGTTTAAGAATCAAACGATTCAAGTTTGAAAGTTAATAATTTCGAACTTGTCCTTAAATTTCATCCCCATTTGAAATTGCTGCTTCGTGACAAAATAAAGCAACTTTTCGTCTTCGCATTGTTAATTTCAACTCGCGTCCAGCAAAACCAGCATTCGATTCTGGCAGTCTCTTCCATAAAGAGCTAATGTTATCGCTACAGTTCCCAATAAGTAAGTTGTTTGCTAACTTATTTTAATCCTCGGTCTGGAGTCGATGACTGATGATAACAAATCAAAACGTATTTCCTTCGGTTAGCGATTGTGGTAATGGAGATTTTCCAGATAGCTTTGCGGTAAGTGTTTGATCGAAAATTCCCTAAAGAAATTTGCTGTTCAGACATCGAGACGTGTCTTCCTTTAGGGACGAGCTATCTAAGAAAGAATCGAAATTGCAAAATTGTAGAAACAATGTGCACAGGAAATCTGCAACATGCCAGCTAAAATAAATTAGAGCAGAAAATGATGTTTATGCCAAAATATATAAATTTCCGTGAATGTACGACTATTACATGTGAGTGGAATTTTCAATTCACACATTATGTCGAAGAAAATTCGAAGCGAACTTGGCAGGTAATAAATTTACGTTTCAATTAAGTTGTTTAAAAAATTGTAAATTAATTAATACACTGTAAAAAAAATTAAATGAACTGCATTGTGAAGAAATTATTTCAAAGGTAATTTAATTTAAGAAAACGAAAGGTCTTGTCAAAAGGATTGATTTATGTTGGAAGTACTTGACGCAATTAGCGCAAGCTAAAGATAGGTCCAAGGTGTGTTTTTCGAAATGTGTAAACGAGTTGGTAGGAGCGTTCGTTTTTGTGTTAATATGCATTGTTTTTGGTTGAAAAATTTTACGATCACGTTATTCAAGTCGAACGCAAGCAGCGTCTATTTTAACCAAGTTTTACTGCAATTTGCGTGCCAACGCTGATTTTGTGTAACTAAGTAAAAATCTTATAAAAAGAATAAGAAACGAAAAAAAAGAAGAGTTTTGAATGTCAGGCACTGACATTTTTTATTTTGTCTATGAGATATTGAGCATTACTTTTGAAGAACGAGGAGTGTATAAAAGAAACTTCTAAATAGCACGATTATTGACGGATTGGATTCCATCCAAATTTATCGTGCAACCCACACACATCTATCCATCCAAAAAACTTTCGTCGAAATTATGCAAACATGATATATTTCGTTCGTCTAGCACTCGAGACAAATTTTACCTGGGAAAAAAATGTACCACAATTAAATGAGATATAAAACGACTTTCCGAGTGCTGACAGTTTATTTAAAACATCATGTGGTTTTACCTATAAATGGATCTAAACGATCATTAATTAATTGGACAATGGATTTTTAGCATTATTAACAGTGTTAGAAGATTATAGAGTTGTTTTAAATTAAACTTAATTAATTTAAATTTTATTCACGCAATTTAAATAATAACAAACGAGATGCCCAACAATTTGCTTTTCTTTTTGTGTCTAAAGCGTCGTGGGAGAAGTTTCCGCACCAATAGTACGCACCTATGTGAAAAGAGAGCTTCATGTTCCTTGGCCACACTGTTGTGAATTTAAAAAAAACAGGTCAAGAGTTCACAAATCCAGGCAAGGTTCCGCTTTGGAATCGGTCGTCGCGTCGCGATCCCATTACATTGAGGTGTCCTTAAGTTATGTAGGTCAGGCAGACACCTTGGTTTAAATAGATTCTTCTATATAGAAAGTTATCTCCATTTTTCAGACGTAGATAATTAGTGCGTCGGTTTCCTGTTTCTCGTTAAACTTACAAAAACCTCGTGGTAGAATAGAACGCATAGAAAAATTATAAAATATCACTTTAATGGTCAGTAATATAAAAACATGATTACAACCTTAAGTACCTTATTACGAACGAACCCATGCTTAACAGTTCATTGATACCTCTCGTACGATTTTTTATTAAATCGGTTTAATGATGAATACAACGGTAATTTGAAGATATTTTCATTAGTAAACGTAAAAATTGTAAAACATAAAGAGAGAAATAATTAATAATTTTACTCGAAAGCTTATAAACAGAAAGTATATTATCTTCACCGACAGAAGACTTGCACACACCCACCCACTCGATGGCAGAAGAACTTTTAAATTGTTAATTCAACACTTCCTCCCCAAAAATTCATAATTATAGTCAACACCTACGACATAAATGTTTTTAACAGAAAATTATAATTTTTATTTTCTTGCATTTGGCATATTTTCCATACCAGTTTGTTTACATAGTAAATCTGCCAATCGATTTCCAAAAAAATGTCACTTTTCAGAAAACTAGAAAAACAAGTTTTGCATAGAAAAATATGTAAATTGAAAATATCACGGAAGTGTGTCACGTCCTGCAAAAAATAGTTCCTCTCCTCTGTATCGCGGTTTCAACACTTGGATTTTCTAATGCGCAGCAAAAATTTACCTACACCAAACGAAGTTTGGGGAGGAGTAAATTGTATCATTTATTGATTCAGAAAACGATTGTATTAGTCAAGGTACCGAAAGTGTTAATAATAACAAAAATTACTATTATTATGTAACCGATTTTTAAAGGTCAGCAAAACAGCACAAAAACAGTTGTTGTTTTGATTCAACATTTTCTTCCCAAAACCCATCACGAATTAATTTAAACGCCTTCGTGATTTTCCTCCTGAACGAAACAGATATTAAGAAAGTAGAAACCTGATAAGGATGACAATTTTCAAAACGATTCAAAAAATATAATACTCCCCCCCCCACATCCCGTTATACTAAAATATGTTACCAGTCATTCGCAATTAACATAATTTGCAATTTTAATTAAAAATCTAATTATCTTGTAATTAAAAATGGTCAAATTTGTCAAGTCACATTTAGTTATTTTTTCCTAATAGAAAAAAGAAACAATTTGTTCCGATTAGTGGACAACACCCTCTCTGTCGACAAATATGTAACTTTCCAATTAATCCACTGATTTACTAATTGAGACTTTGACAAGCTAGTTAATAATAAATAAAAAAAAGAAGAAAAATCGTTACTTTCGGATCGTTGAGCACAAACTTTTTTATTTAACCACGATACGCATCTACAGATTGTTATAATGAATTATTTTGCCTATAATATTAAAGAGAAAGTGATACGATGACTTGGGTCTACTATTTAAAATTATGGCCATAAGAATATGACTCAATAAAAAACCGGATATGCACTTATTATTATTTATTGTATTGAAACTTATTTTATAGGTGGAAACTGAAATTTATTACGATCGTTACTTCGAGGCGTTTTAATTTTTTTATTTTACTTAAAAAATAAGATTATTTACTTAAATCAGGCTTTAAGTTTTCTTTTTTCCACGTTACATAATTTTTACGTTGTAATCTCTCCCATCATATTTTATGTGTCGATCCCAAGCCAAAACCATAATAAATTTACGTAGTACAACGTTTATTTTGACATCACACCAAACTTCTGAGAATGTCGTTGTCGTCAGTCGGTATGGTTTTGATGTACAAGACAAAACAGTGACCTACTTCTCTTTAAATTAATTGCTTAATTTGTTATTTAAAGCAGACTTATCGATAATTCTCCAACCGTTCGCTAGATGACCGCAATTGTGCCATTCGAACGGAGGAAATTTATCAATTTTGGAGGCGATAAATTTTTCTCCACGTTTTGGGGAGGAAGGAAGCATTCTTCGCGATTTCTGGAGGAGGGTTTCTGGTTTAGACAACCCGAAAAACACGATGAACTTGCAAAAAAAAACTTCCGGATTGAAAGTTATGTATTATGCATATTAAAGCTATTGTTTGTAAACATTCCATTAATAATTTAACCTTTCGATTTATTTATGATTTAATTGTGGCTTTATCCAGAGGGGTTCATTTTGGAAACTCTTTAAATGCATAAGAATCATCGCATGTTAAGTTTACTTACTACCCAGAGGTATGGAACATATTAATTTATTAATAATAGATAAGTCAGTCTAGACCGAAGCCCTTGGGCGATTATTCAGAATTGTAAGTACAACACACATTAGAATCAATACGTCAAAGGTGAAAAGCACAATAAAGCTTCTAAAAGTAGGTAAACGACCCCTTGTGTAATAATATTATTTGCTACAACTTTTCCGCTTTCGTTCGCACTTGAGTATTAAAAGTGTTGGTTTGATTTTTCTCGAAAAACTAAAGTGAAAACAAACAATTGCGATAATTTACCCACTTAACATTAAAACAATAGTACAAACGTGAAAGTTTCTGCAAACATATATGCAAAATACTCCTTTGGTTGGTGTATACGAACATTCTTTTGTCATTCCAGTCAACGTCAATTTGTATGCCCGCATGAAAGTAAATACTTGCATTTATATTTAACAACTACTATGTGTATGTACTTGTTTATATGGGCATTTAAATATCGACAGATTTCGAATACCGCATCAGAGAAAGTGTGATATATTTTTCAATTATAGACGACCGTCATCGATACAAAGTCACACTCCAGTTTAAATTCACGTTAACGGAATAAAAAGCACTTCCTGGTGTCTTGATGGTCCCATTTGCCTCTGACCCACAGGTCACCCACGCTTTAACAGTAACATGTTGGATGCAGCCGATTTGCATACAAAAATTCGACTTTTTATGTTAATTGGACGTCCAAAAACAAAGTTCACTTAAAAGGTTAACATTAAAACGTTCCATAAGGAAGAAACTATGGATATTTAGGTTCTACATGACATGATTTGATTGCTCATAAATAAAGCAATTTAAATATCCATTAACCGGTAAGTAAAAGTGGAATAATGTTCAATACAAATTTAAGTGCGGATGACCATATATCGATGGAATACGATCGGTTCTATATCACAAATCACGAAAATGTATCAACCAGCTTTTCTAACTTAAAAATAAAAGAATTAAATACTGTTATTACAGACTCGACTTGACGTCTTTTTATAATTAGCTCATAACGAGCCGGCTTCCACAACTTTGAACCGAGCAAGCATATTATAGAAATCGGTTTCCTGTTCCTGAGGGTACTTGAATGAAAGACAAGTTTATGTTAATTTCAATTATGTCCAATATCGTTTAGTATAGCAACTTTTAAATTACCAGGATAACGATATTTGCTCTTGTACTAGCATTATTATACGTAACATCCACCGATGGCTAGTTGCAATAATCGACAATGCAAATAGGTTTTCGTCCATCGTTCAAGGGTCTAAAGTGGTTTGTTTAGGCGCAAATAATTTCCCCCCGAATTAATTAACCTCGTGCCCAAGTTTCGAAAAACTTTTTAAAATTAATTAGAATGTAAAAACATTCAATATTAAAACAACTA
The DNA here is from genome assembly GCA_036346125.1 of Lycocerus yunnanus. Lineage (NCBI taxonomy): Eukaryota > Metazoa > Arthropoda > Insecta > Coleoptera > Cantharidae > Lycocerus > Lycocerus yunnanus. The sequence goes on from JARFIX010000017.1 coordinate 4,229,268, forward strand.
AACGAATTTTGACAATGATTTCTTGCGACGATAAATCTTAATAATGATATGCAGATATGTAATCAACATTCTATTTATTCATTAATGGGCGATACCCGATCTCTAAAACAGTTGGATGATTTGCAATAATCGAAATACATCGAATTGTTCATGTCAAAATTAAGTTTATTTTTCTATACATAAACGAACATGGTATCATTGTTATCGAAATATCGATCGAAGAAAGTATAAAGGCTTTCAAAAAACCATCAGAATTTTACTTTCTATTCTTTATTACAAAAAGGTCATATTACTTTCATTTGACAGAAAGTTCTAAATTGTTAAAACCATCACTCGTAATAAAGTTGTATTACATTCATTTATAACGCCGTTAGAGCGCAAATAATCGTGAGTTTGATATGGCTCAATATGAGAATAATTTATCGATATCAAACCAACTTTGATTGCATTTGAGGGGTGCCGATTGCGCCGGAGTTCCCATGGGGTACCATTATTACACAATGGGGTAAGTAAGTAAGCTGTCACCCTTAACCCTCGCGGCAACACGTTAAAAATCGAAATTTTTTAGTAAGTCTCCGACTCTCAAACTGTACAATAATCGAAAGAGGAAGTTAAAAAATACGAGCTTCGAAATCGAGGTAGATGATTTATCTCCTCAACTCGCTCAGACATGCCGATTGCTTAATGACCCTATTTTAGTATGACGAATACATGGTACTTATTATACATAATAACCCGGAAGGAAGCAAAATTTATAATTTATCCGATTAGATGAGATTTTAAAATTTTGTAGACGGTTCAGAACACGTAGACATAAGGGTAGGCGGTAGATGGCATTGTGCTGGTCAGGTACACGTGCGGGAGGTATTATATTGTGTTGGCGATCAATTACCGTAAGATACTGATCTCCACTTTATCAGTGTAGGTGTTGAGTTAAAGCTCATGAATGTCCACTTCTTCAATTAGGCATCATAATTTTAACAAGGTCTTTTTAAGTGTGCAAAACTAGTCTTAAGTTAACTTGACATAAATCAAAATCAATTTTCATAATTGAAAACAAATCAATTATTGCGACACAACTTTTGCAAAAACTATCGATTAAAGGCAACGGAATTCCGTCGTATCCGAGATTTACAAGTCTATGGCTTTTATTGTCCGGCAATACAATAAATTTCCTCCTTTTGAGTCATCGCGATAAAAGCAAAAATTTTCGAATAGACGCCGTTTGCTGGAGGAAACTCGTCCAAAGACCTGAGGAGCATGTGCCGAAGTGGCTTTCGTTAATTTGGTTTCTCGTGATATATTAGCCATTGATAATCGATTTGCAAGTAAAATAAGCAATGTAACAGCTTAGTGAACACGGTGGAGCATTGTATAACGAGGGGTGTCGAAATCAAAGCAAGGGGAGCAAAATATTTAACGTTCATTGTATCCAGAGCACAACATGTAATACTTTTGATTGTACATTATTTTTTAAACTTTGGTCAACATACTACATCATCATAATAGCAATTTCAAAGTCGGTATACTTAAATGTCAAGTAACAATGCAGACGAATAAAATTCCAATTCAATTTAATACAAACGAACGGTACGTACATAACCATTCATAATACATAACAGCTCCATAACCATAATATTTCATAAATTTCTCTTCTCAACTTCTTATGTTAGTATCTGATTTGAAGTGACAAATATATTTGTTAAATTGCATAACGGCGTTATAAATCGACAATTTATGTTTGCGTTAAACTAGATATGCGTGTGGAGGATATCTTCATAATTATATAAATCATATTATACGATCTTTTTAATTAAATTAAGAATATTAATAGTTTTGATTTATTAACCAACACTCGAGTAATAAAATTAATTTAGACTGCTTAATCTATTTATGCATTTTTAAATGCACACAATGAATTCTTCGTCACAAAGTGCTTAATTATCAAATATTAATTAATGAGGCGCCACACCAGATAAAGTATTAATAATTATAATATTTATGCACATTAAAACTGTTATATTATGGTGTACAAATTGGAAACGGTGATAACGCGAAGAAAAACATCAACAAAAAGTAATTAAAATCAAGAAAGATTTTTATCTCCGAGAGAATATTATAATCTCATTATCCGTTTCTCATTTTTGTAAGCCATGTCAGAAAAGATATAAAGTTATTTTTTAATAAAAAATAACAAGCATAATATATGTGCTTGTACCGAGTCCTGAATTTATCTGAAACTTTCACTAAATAATCTTTTTATTTTCTCGAAAACAAAGAAAACTAAAACTATACATACACATTTTGCCGTTGCCTTATATTATAATTACTCGTTCTCGTTCTGATGTACGAAATCTACAAAACCTTCTCATCTCAACACCAAGTAAATCGTCAGAAGACAAAAATAACATCTAAACGTCCTTGATGAGGAAAAATGCCTTTTATTTGCCCTACGTTGAGGCAAAATATGCAGCCAATCGCAAATCAGACCTGCCAGATAGGAACTCGATCTTCCGAGTTCCACCTTCTTTGAATATGATTAATTTTATTGATGATTTTACCGCCCCTTCAAAAAATATTGAAAAAGAAACGGCCGCTTGCCCCCGGAGCTGGTCTTGCTTTGTAAAGGGTTACACCCCTAGCGGATTTTTGCTACCGACATATCAGAAAGATAAAAAATCAACACCCGGAAGCTAACTGCACGTCAATCTAGCTACCCTACAATTTATTATTTATAATAACGAGAAAATGCAAACTTGTCGAAACAAAAAAATTCTCATTTGGATGAAATAAAGCATCATGCAAACCATTGGATCGTTACGATCCACTTACGTTACGTTATTGACCGTATATCATCGGACTATAAAAAATATTAAATACAAGATGGTAAATTTGTTTAAACAACTTCTACACGCTTAATTTGGTGTCAATGTCAATTGTCGCATGTGCTAAAACATTACAAGTTAAATGTTTAAAGTGTAAATTAGCAAGACCTTAGCAAGTGGAATTTTAGCTGAAAAATAATCACGTTTCGTTGTTGGCAAAAAGTCGAAAATATTTTACGGTCTGAACTGCTTCTGCAGTTGGTTACTACTTGTTCAACTTCTGTAATAAATTTTACCTTGCATGCTTTGCTATTAAAATTTATTTAATCATTGGAGAAGCAAGTTTTGATATTATAAAAATTTTCAATTTATATAAACCGCAATAAATCGCGCAAGATCCAAATATGACAATGGGGAAGTGTAATAAACACAATAACCGTGAACGATTAAAGACAAAAGAAAAGGACGATAAATTGATGGCGAGACAAAAATGCCTTTTTTTTGAATTACAAATAAATGTTCTAAATAATAATTCGCATAAAGTGTATTATTCATATCAATAATTCATTAAACCTAATTCTCTCTTATGATGTCCCGACTCACATGAAGTAAACTTACTATAACTAAATATGGAAAAAGGTGTGCCAATGAAGATGATAAACTACTCCTACTGATATCCTATCACACAAGAAACAAGACCTACCCACATTCTCTCCATCGAACAAATATACCGAGATATTATAATCAGTTAAGGGTTCGCCATCAGCTAAATCTTCCAATATTTGGAAACAAACAACTCGAAAGTCCTTGGTGGTGCCGTTCTTGAAAGGACTTTGCTTGTGATTTGTTAAGTCTCTGTAAATCATCATGTAAATTTTATACGCCTACGGGTAATTCAAAAGTCGTGTAATAGGCGTATGTAACACAACGAGCAAAATAAACTTGGTGTGAAAAACGATCATAATAATTATTTGCTTGTCGATTAATTATTATTCCTTTGCAGAAAAGTAGTGTGCATTATTTTCCTTCAACCGCAAGAATTCCAAAATGGTGGCAAAACGCCAAAATCACACCTGAGACCTTTTCCGCATTCCGCGATCGCACAAAAATCGCATTGATGCGACAAAATGGGGGACATAATTAAATTTTCAGCATTACACTCAATAAACAAATTTGTGTATAATTTAAACTGTTAAAATTGATAACACATGTGTTGTTCACTTGCCAGAAGTAATACCATGTTTACATCAGATCTGTCGGCAATGTTGTATTTATAACGAGTATACATACATAGCTGATACCAAGTTCAAGTCAAAATTGGTGTGAAATAATAAAAAAGTTCCAAAATTAACTTCAAGTACGAAAAACCTACCTAACAATCTTACATTTCATTTAAATTAATAAAATCGCTTTTTGACGAGCACAAACCTTAAATAAATTGAGCTGTTATTACCATAATTGCCGTTATTAATACGACATGAATTCTCAATGTATGATTGAATATCATACGAATCATCTTGAAAAGGTCAACGCTTGAGCCACAATTGTTAATCATTTCGAACAACAATTTACTATCTAAAATCTACGACGACTACTTCAATTTTTTCCCTCCGTTCCTTAGAGGACATTGAGAAAATCAAATTAAAATTTTCCGCGCCGCGCCGTAACAACAAAATTTCCCTGGGGTAATTTCAATTATTGGAAATGCGAAGGAAAACTCCCCACGCCCGAGAAAATCCACGTGCTATTCGACAATGAATGACACATTTATTACCACTATATTTTTACAATGGCGAAAACCTTGCCAACACTATTAAATTAATTATTTTAATAATAACACATAAGAAATTAATACAACATTCTATATTTGCATTTATGATTAGACTATTTGTCACGTAAACGAAACAAGAAATTTAAAAAAAATTAATTAAATTTCTCTTTCATACAAGGTTACATTATAAACCCATTTATTATAAGTGAGCTTTCATCGACAAGATCCATTGCATGTGCATGGTACATCTATTTAAAAAAATACGCCACATAGAAAATATTCCATATTTCATGTTAATTTTGAAACTTAACCGATTAAGTGGTGTCCCCATGTAATATATTAAAAAACCGAAAGTAAACAGCATAGACATAAATTTAATTTTTATATTAGTTAATATGCTAGAGGTAATATAATTGATTGATAGCAATTTTAAATTATTTACTACATTTTTTTAATAAATGTGCACTTATAATGAGCTTTTACGTTAAATAGAAGCATAAAATATATTACCTTAATTTTATGATTGATTAAGATATTAATAAGTCATAAAAATTAATGATGGCACGTCGATAGATGGAAGGAGAACTCTCGAAAATTAAATTTTTTGTTTGTCTCGATCCGTTTCAGCGAGGAAGCCGTAGGGGTTTTATGATATTATATTGTGAAGGGTGGAAAATACCGCGACAAACGTATTGCGTTGCCGAGCCTTATCTCCTGACATCAATTTTCCGCCATGATTCATCATAATACTTTTTCCAGGAGGGCAGACTCGAAACTTTTACCTCCTGCGGGAAGTTAAAATCCAGTTTGGCTACTTTTTCTGACTGCGAGATAAAAAAATTTATAAAAATTCAGTGTTGAATTTGTAAAAAATCGCAGCCAATTCGACAATTTTATAGGATATTTCCTTCTTCTGATGTGAAACTTCGTATAATACGTTTCAATTATTACTTTTCGAGATATATAATTTTTTACAATTTTGAATAACGAATTAAAGCTAAAAAAATTGTCTGAACTTTAAAGATAAAGAAAAAGTTGGTTTGGACATGTCGATTCACAGTGGAGAGAAACCACTTACGTATGATGTTGGTGATAGGCCAGGGGCGCTCTTACGGTTGTACGAGGAGAATCAATAAGTTCGGTAAAAACGGTATAAAAAATCAATATTTTTTAATGAAATAAATTTTATATCTTAACATAATCTTCTTGAAGCTCAAAGCACTTGGTACTTATTTGTTTTAATTTTTCTAAACCACTAAAAAAAATTGTTTCGTTTGCCTTGAAAAATAGCTTTCCACAGCATACATCAGTTCTTTATAGGTCTTAAATTTCATCTCTTGTAATTTTTTCCTTAAATTTGAAAATAAAAAGTAATAGCTAGAGGCTAAGTTTGAACTGTAGGTGGATGTATAATTTTTTCGAAACCACACTTTTGAATCGTAGCTTGTAAAACTTTCAACTTGTGAAGTGCTGATTGTTGTAAAAAAGCAAAATTTTTGTTTCACTTAGCCTTTGTTTTTCTTGGATAGCTTCCTTTAATTTCTCTAATAATCCTGCATAATAGATCCCCATTACACTATCTTCACGAGACAGGTCATCAATTAATAAAATTCCCTCGCCTTCCCAAAAAATTGTAGGCATAATCGTGCCAACGGACGGTTTAGTTTTGAACTTCTTCGGTGGCGGTTTTCCGTTTTCTATGGACTACATAGACTCTTGTTTGTTCCATCCATTCAATCCATGTTTCATCACCTGTTCCAATATTATTTAAAATTTTTTCGGATTAACCTTGCACATTTCCAAAATTGTCCTGAAGTTTAGGCTCGAAATTGCTTCCGTTCAAGAGACAGCAAACGTGGAACCCATCTTGCACTTACTTTTGATACATGAAGATGATCATGATAGTATCATATGATAAATCGACGACTTAAGATATTTTTAAGATAGTTAGACATTTATCATCCATTAATAAAATTTCGACTTGCATTTTCGTGATTAACTGCATCCGCAGGATAATCAGTGCGGTGTTCATATTTTAAGGACATTTGTCCTGCTTTGAAAAGGTGTACCACTTGTAAATTGTTTTTAGTGAAGGTGAAGATTCCTTGTACCCTTCAGGGATATCACTTGGTATTTATTTTACACTTTTACCCTAAAATGTTACAAATTTTACCGCTACACGGTGTTTGAATTTTTTCATTTTTACAATTATCCAAAACGACTACCATTAAAAATTGAATAAAAATCAAAAGTATTTTACTTTTGCAAACTGGCCTTCTATTTGATTTTGTTACACCACTTTTGAAATTTTTGTTATACCCCTTTCCTTATACCGTTTTTACCAAACTTGATCTCCCCTCGTAATTATATCAAATAAAATAAAAATTTTGTGTATCTGCTCTACACACCTAAGTTCTTTTATTCCGTATAATTTTGAAGCCCTACATTTTGTAATGCAGATTCGTAGAGTTGTCCATAAGGGCCTGCAGGAGATTGCAATTTGAAGCTTTTAGAGTTTGGGTTGTCTAATGCCCGATTTCTTTACTCGTAGTTATCTTCAAGTTAGCAAACTTCAGGTTAAATTGACGAAATAACCAATCAGATGTTTGATTTATTTGTTTTGTTATCGTCTGATTGATTATTTTGCCAATTTAACCTGAAGTTCCCCAACTTGAAGATAACTATGAGTGAAGAAATCGGGCAAAGAAATGTCATCTATATTAGTGTCCCCTACTCCTTACGCACGTTTAAGTTGATTTCTTACAAAAAAATATTAACTATCAAAAACAGGTTTAAAAAATATGGGTAATCGAAAAAAAATTTAGGATATGGCAAATATGACTATGAGATAATGCGAATAAAATTGTTTACAGCTCGTTATTATATTATTCAAGTCGGAATTGTTGTTAAATCATAGTTCATCGCAAAGTTCATTCATAAACTAAAATCGTCATTGTTAAGCAGTTGAATCATCTTCGGGTTCCTGTAACGTACATACAATGGTTTTACTCAAAAATTGCACAATTTGACATAATTTCGTAATATTTACATCAGACCAAAATTTATTTTCCAGACAAGGTAAGCCCCACCAGTTGCTCGAAAACAAGGTCAACGTTAATTGTCTTTTTGGTTTTGTACCTACAACTTAATAAAGCAAACCAATACATACTACATAGAATTTATATGTAATATGTAAATGTGGTACAAGAACAAAAAATTGTTTAATATGGATTAGATAGATTTTTCGACTGTAGATGATTCGAACGAGCGAACACCGTTTTTGAATAAAACAACAAATTGAGCTTAATCGCGTGTTAGCCTTGAAGTTCTATAACCTTTTTTATAAATTGAAAACAAACTGGTGATTTATTATTAAACGTGAGCTTTCATTAGAAAAATACCTGTCCGTTTAGTAGGTGAAGTCAGAAGATAGTGGCTTTAATTAACAGACAGGGAATGATGAAAAAACTTTGAAACAGGAGTTTCGGTTCGCTGATTGCCAACAATACACTCTCGACTACTGCATTACATTTTGCCTTAGCACCTGCAGCATTATCAATATTTAATGCAAAGCATGCATATAGAACACCATAAGCGAGGCAGAATAATCAGACAATAACTTACACGTGAAGTGAACCAAGTTTTAATAATTAGGAAGTCCGTCGGAATTGGATAAAAAAATATAAATTAAACTCCAAACACATATTGGAAAGGCCCAACACAGATGGACTTTTTTTGACATCGTCAAAACTTTTATTGCCTACATCCACGACAAACGAGAGCAGCATTACACAAAGAATATTTTGAAGTTAACCAGAGACAAAGAATGTTCCTTTATGAAAGTTAAGATTACACAAGACCATTGTGTATATCAACTGGCAAGTCAACTTCTCATACTAATCTCGCCTATTATGAATAGTTTTTTGACACTTTCTCTTTAAAATTAATTATTGTAGGAACATCAATTAAGTGTATCCTAATCTTCCGTATAGTGTAACCGTAAAAATAGGAAATTCTTTCAAAACAACTTAGTGTCAACTTAAGTGTAAATAAATAACAATTATTTAATTTTACGTTGGATAGTAATAGATATTTATGCTGTTAATAGTTTAATTTATTCCCTACCTGCTGTGGTGTATGAGACATTTGATTTTTTTGAGAATTGCCATCTTCAGCCATTTGTGTCTAAAACAGAAAGTAAAACGTTAATAAAATACAAAACCTGATTTTTGCACATGAAAAATATTGACGTACCTACACGTAATTAGCACTACCTACGTAATAATTAAGAGATGCAGGTAGGTACTAGTTATAAACATCAATTAATGCTTTAAGAACCATCATTAATAATTTTATTAAATTTATTTATTCTTGCTTTCTCTACATTCATAAAAATTTGATGTAAACATAAAAATTTATCGATTTTTTTTTATACCGCAAAAAACAATTTATGTTACTTTCACCAACAAATCAAAGTTTTCTGATGTGTTTAGAAAATTACAAGAACAACAAGTTTTATTGAAAACGTAAAAATTTTCAAAGAAAACTCTTGATTATTGATTTTTTAAAATGCTGTGGACATTTAAGGGCGTGTACCATTTAGAAAATTTACGGCTATACTAAAGGGTGAATTACCCTCACGTGGTTCCATTATTAAAAGTATTATAAAATTACAACGACATCCATTCTACACAACTACCGAAGATTATCATTACAATTTTTGGGATAAAGCAAATCCACACCGATATAAAAGAAAGCCAAATTCAATAAGAGCCCTGGTTGTTGTTCGGGGTTTATTGTTAAAATATTAATTCCCATTTTATTGCTTACCAACAGTTCGTTAAAATATGAAAAGTATTTCAAGTTTACGATCGGTTTTATTAAAAAGGATTTAAAATTTAAATTTTTAATGTAACAAAATCAGATTCGAGTTCTCCACGTCGAAAGTAATAAAATTACAACAACGTAAAGGTAATAAAAATATAAGTAAAAGAAATTTCGTCTACGCTAAGGAGCGGACTGGCAATTTCTATTCTGTCTGCTTTTATTTTGAACCAACAGAAAATCTAGGAATTTACCTGAATCTGCTGTACGAGTAAAAATTCATCTTTCATTAAAATTGGTTTTTTATAACATTAGCATTACTTAAGCTTAGTATTAAAGAAATAGGGGAATTTCGAATTCTTCGTTAATTTAATTTGACATCGCTATGTACTCGATAAAATCAAGTCAAACAGAGAAATAGGTAGGCAAATCCAAGAAGTAAATTTTGCGTTTTTTGTCTCTATCGGATTTAACCGAAAAGCCCCCTGTGCATCCGTACGAATAGCTACATTCGCTCTCGCTCGATTATATTCGCTTGAAAAACATGGCGAGATCAAGATTTACTAGCACAGGAACTTGCAATAAGTAACGAATTATGTAAAAAAAACGTTATGGCATGAATTGGTTTCAACTCGAGTAATTTATTCTAGTCTAGTTTTATTTATAATATATATTTGCATCAACAGTCAATTACCAGTTATAGATACAATGTTGTGGTATTTACATAACAACAAAAAAAGAGAGCTATAACCTCTACATCATATATAGATATATATTTATATTACATAATTATGTATACTATAATATTTTGTCAATAAATGAGGTGATTGTAGCTTAGAAGTCAGCGCAGTGATGAATTGAAAGTACCAAGTTAAACAATTAAATTTCGAAATTAAACTATGTATTAAAATTAAAACTTTATTAGAAAGAAAAGGGTCAAACGTTCAGAACTGAATCAAAATATCAAAGTTTTGAATAGTAATAATGTGGTGCCATAAGTTCATGCTATTAAAACACGAATAGTGAATTTTTTCCTTTCTCTGTCTGTCTGAAATTTTCATGTAGGGCGAATTCAAAATTATTCTATCAGATGCGGCATTCAGGCCGACCAACCTTGTTAATCTGTACTCTCTGCAACCCACTTTGGATTGGAAAAATTTATTTCAAATGCACGGTTTTGGGGTTATCGCCTAATAGTTCTAATCAGTTAATATGAAAGCATTAAATCCTTATAATTCGATCACATTTTTAAAACTCGACTTATTCTTTATTTAAATTATTGTTGATGTTGTGAAATTTTTTCATAAAAGCTTCGTGTTGTAGTTTTGTAGGTAATTTTTAAAACGGCAAAGAAAAATGATCAAAAAATGAAAATGTTTTATTGCCCATCAGATTATTTCTCATTTTGAATGAATCTATCTACTTGTACGAATAAATAAAATTGCTACCGACAGGATCGATCAATCAAATCATAAAAAATGGGATAACATTTTTAGTTCCACAAATCACTTCTGGTATACAATTTAATCGCCCCATGATTCAATTTAGGTTATTTAACGATGGAAAATAAAAATTTTCAACGACAAACTTTCCCACGTCAACCGTAAATTTTCAATATTACAGTGAATGATGAGAATGGACAACGACATCGCTTACTTATTGTATGCACCACGTTACTAATGCTTATTGTTGATGTAAATTAAAGAAGTATGTAGGGAATGTATCTATGATTGACATTATAAAAAGTTTCTGATTGCCGTACAATAAACCGATAATTTATGTAAATAAAATTACCCTTCAACAAAAATATTTACGATAACGTTTCTTAATTATACATCCAATATATTAAAACGTATAGTGCAAATACATGTTTATGACTCATAGGTTAGCAAGTGCGATGCTTAGAGCAAAGAAAATTGGTAAAAAGGTATTAAATTGCATACGCTAATTGATACCATGCTTTCTACCATTAACTTTTAATTGATAAATAGGGTTAAGTTTTTCTTTTGATCAGAATAAACCATTAACGAGAGAAATTTTGCGTAAATATTAAATTATTTTATTTCTGCTTTAAAAAGCTTTTTAGAAACCTGACACAAATGTTAAAGTTCAGAAATTAATGATCAATTGCAGTTCACACTTGGAAACACCTATTTCTAATTTACTTTCGATTTTGTTATTAGACATCGCGGGCGCGAATAATTAGGTCCGCTCCCTGCGAGGGGGACGGTTTGCATAATTACACCGTCCAATAATTAAATTATGATCAATTAAAGATATTCGAGGAAATTACTTAACCCTTTTTGTTTTCTTCCTGCTTGCTAATTTTAGTAATGGACCTGTTTGGATAATAATTATTCTCGTGTGTTCTTTTCTTCATAAGTACACAACTCGGTAATGTGAGATTGCACGGTTCCATCGGTGGTCCGAGGATGTACAAAACGAGGTTCTTGTTAATTATGAAAATCACGCACTGACAAAAAGTTTAAATCATTGTAATGATATGTTTCGTGCGATTCCAGTTAACTATAAGTTACGTCCGGTGTCTTTACGCCGTTGGGAGAGTGGCGGGGCAATGTTGATGATAGCTCGCCAGGCAAAGGACACCCCAACCGAAATAGAAGTTCCGTCCATATCGTTAACTTTTTATATGAAAATGCACCCCCCTCCGCGATACTTACACAGATTCCGAGGTTTTCTACGATACCAGCCCATTTTATTAAATTGCTCTTTTCGCCATTGTGTTACTACTATCGAGATTTCTTTTTTCCATTCGAGATAAAATAAATTAACGGTTACTTTTTCAAGTATAATTAATAAATCAATATAAAATACTAATTATTTTGATAATATTGTATCAAACTAGAAGACAAAGATATAGTTAAAATAATACGTGTCATTATCGTAATTACACATAAAACGCAAACGCTAAATAACACACACACCGATTTTTTTTATTTTTCGACTTTCTCGCAGTAATATATGGGTACCTTCAAAATAAAACAATGGTGCATTTTATTGTAAAACTTTCTACATTTTATATGCAAGTAGGAAGTTTTTGCCATCCCAAATTCCATCGAGAATATCAACGACAAATTTTGTTGAAAGAAAAACAAAGTTACAACAACATAAATGACAACTAATCAAATGCTACACACAAACATGATTCATGGTAGTTTATAAAAATAATTGCTTGTAGGTTGTAGGTATCTTCTGTAATTGCTCGAATAACAAAGTTACAAAAGATTTTTGGATGAATTTCAAAATATTAAGATCCACATATTTTGGCAACCTTCTGGAACCAAAAACTATTTTCTTTTAGGCTTATGATTCAGTTCGTTAGTAATAATTAATTATAACACAGGTTTTTTCACGTTTGACAAACCAAGTATTTAGGTTACTGATGGAAAATTTCATTTACTCAAAATGAATTACAATCTTTGCAGTGATTTAAGAATTGTAGCTAGAAAATGCATTACGAAAAAAAACGCTAATATTATTTAGTATAAAATTGAAAACCTTCCAATAAATCATCCAAATAATGGAAAAATATAATGTTCTTGGATTAATTTTGACGGAACTAAAGAGCCAAGTTATGATGAATAGTGGCATCATCGAGTATCATATCAATTTTCAGTTGAATCTGGGGTTTAGTTATCGGTAACCGCATTCGAGAACTTTGATCTATTACGAATTTAGACCAAAAGGAACCAAATCGTAGTAGGTATAGATAGAAAACGTGTTTTGAGTTATGTAATCATGTAAATATAGTTTCAATCGGGTTATCGGATTTCAAGTATCATAGGTGCGAACAAATGTTAACCTACGTATTAATATTTTTTAAGAATTGAAATATGGTAAAGTGAACTTGAAACATTAGATACTACTTGCCAGAGTATTAATTTCAATTTCTTCGTTATCCTTCCAACTGCACCAAATAGCACAAAACACATTTATTGTAAATTGTACATTATAATATATTCAAGTGCTGTAATTTAAGCTAAACATTTTTACAAATAAACACACTTCAAACACTAAGGAGATCCCATCATCTTCTGACAATAAAGGGCTCAAGAACAAGAAAATTGGAACCAATGACGTTGAGTTAAAACAAGATTGTGAAATATCGAAACAATCCTTGTCACGATCTTCCAAAGTAATAATCAATCAAAATTGTATCTCAATACACCAAATAATTAAATCACACAAAATATTAGAATATATAAACAGTAAACAAGTGTTTGAAGGTCAGTTGGTCCTTCGTCCATAGGTTTGTGTTTTGTTTTTTGAAAAGGTTAATACACTTTTTTAACCTTTGAATCTGGCGGTACAAATCGTCATCACAAAATTAACTTTTCGACTTGAAAAGCCTGCAAATGATCCATCAAATTTTACGCTTAGGACCAGTGGATGTCTTTTGTGATTGTGGTCACCACAACTTACGATTTGTAATTTCGGCAGCATGGTAAAAAAACAATTTTTTACAATGCGTAGGTGACGTTCCCTTGAGGCAGAACTCAAGTAGGAACATAAAAACAATCTGAAATGTAAGGGTTCCTTTCAACAATAATTAAAAATTGACAAGTTTATACATGTCTGAACAACGTCTTTCAACACCGAAGGGATGGATACACATATTTTGTTAAATTGCATGAATAGCTGAGAAGATAAAGGGTCCGTTCTTAGGTACCCTCGAAAAAAGTATCAACAAAGCCGTTTTAAATTTCAACGATACTGTATTGCAATGAAATATTTAGAAGCTTCGATTAATATGCAAACCCCAAACCATAAATACAATAATTGATCCCGATAGCCATTGAATCCGGAAAACCAATAATCCATTGCAGGTATTGGGTAGCGCAATAACCGCAACATATTCTTTTATACTTTTTTTCCATCAATATTCAATGGAAGGAGTAAAATAATTGACTTCTTTTCGGTTGCTTTGACTGCGCGATGCTTGAAGAAATTTGGAGGGAAAATGAAAACTGCACGTTTGAGACGATCAATAGACGTGACTTCTGACTTTTTGTTTTGTTATTGAATGAGGAAAGAAAAGCGGAAGTAAAATTAGTTTTGCCGTTGTCGCAATTAATGTATGTAATAAAATGAATGAACTAGGTATTACAACATTATTATTAATTTATGAGACAATTGACGGTTATTACAACAAAACATTACGTATAAGGTTTCCTGCGATATACCATCTGAAGTAACCAAAAAGGTAGCCCGCACGTGAACTGTTATAACAACCTGTTCGTTTTTTTTGTTTTGAAAAATTCTACGAGTGGTGGCCGATATCCTATCGGAAGATGCACCACCGCGTATTTAAATGTGTACACAGCGAGCATAGAAATAATTTTAAGTTATCCCACTCCAGGTAACAGATAAATTCTTAACAAGATGCAAAAAAACGGTAATCTAGGCTAAGTGACTCACCGAATAATATTTTAATCTTAAAGAAGTATTTTACACATAACATTGCTCATTGTTGCGATTGGCACTTGAACCTTTTAGACGAAAACACTTACACCACCGTAAAATTTAAATAATAACGATAAGTACAGCTCGTATCTGCCAAATATGTACTGTTTCCGTCTCGCTCACAACACTATGCTTATTACAAAACGACATTGCGAAGCTCACATTTACGGAGAAGCGCGAGGTTAGAGAGGGCAACTAGTGAAAAAAGATCGAACTATTGAACAATGCGGCAACCAGTCTACACAGCAAAATTCCTACCATCTTTCGAAGAAGTAGGCAACTAAGTGGAAAAATCAATGAGGGTACTTGGGTCGGTTGCAACACAAAACCCATGGATGGCGCTGGGTTCGTATTACACAGAGGGTGCCAATACCCCTTAAACCGCCCCGATGTATAATAAGCATTTTATATAAAAATCAAGTTAAATTAAAATGAAATTTATTAGCTCACCAGAGAAACATTTCAATGTCGAGGGCTATTCAAATAATTTTATCTATCTATCCAACCATCAGTCTTTTTAACGTTCTACAACGCCTTCCGATTCTATCTATATTTAGCACTATAGGCCTAGTAGGCCCTTGGCTTGATTTATCACTTTATTCCATTGTCTCCTATCTCTTGCCATAGACTCCCACTCTCTTACACCCATTTCGTCCAAATCCTGCTGTACCTGGCCACTCCATCTATTCTTTGGCCTTCCTCTTCGCCTTGTACCCCCCAGTTCCGATTTCCATACCATTTTCTGAGTTCTCGTTCCACACGTTCGTTGCAAGAGGGTATGCCAACATTTATTATCTCAAAGATGTTGCTACCACCTTGTGACAGGACCACCGGCTTTACGTGCCTTCCGAAGCAAGGATACGGCCGTACAAAGCGAGCCTTTGCCCGGATTCAAACTGGGTGCCTTACCATCAATGCCGGCCAATGACCGTCTTTAAATAATTTTATTCCTTTTGCAAATTGAAAACAGTATTCTTTTTAATTTAACTTGCTTTTTTATTCATAATACTTATATATTAACGCTTTCATTATATTGAATGTTAGCTCCCTGCCTCTTCAAAAATGAACGTCCTTTTCCATATACAAGTAGGTATGTAATGTTCCAAAAACTGCCCAATAATGTAGAATCCAATATAAGTCAACACATTTGGAAAATTTAGGAATTCGTTAATAAAATAAATTGTTATCCTTAAAAAAAACTTTAATGGTAAAATGCTGCGCAGTATTTGTAACAATACTAATTTAAAAGATAAATAAATGTAAAAAACATTTAGAAAACACTCAAATGAGACCTTACACATCTTTATCTTTAGTATCCTCTAATTTTCTCAAATACTTACAGTCGTCAATTATGAAACTGTAAAAAGAAGTGGTTATTACAAGGTTTTAAAATTAAATTATCTACAAACCTATAAAAAAGCATGGTGAGTGGTGCTGTAGATAAATGCCACAACGAATGGCAGTCATAAATAAAAAATAAAGGAGGTCGATCGATGACTTCCAGTAAAGTTGAAATACCACCCAAGGTAACAAAAGCTGCACATTTCCATACGTAGGGCTGACGTTTTCGGTTATACGTACACCAAGCAAACCAACATAGTGCGGTTACACCACCTAAATAATTTCAGCACGATTTGAGATAAAATATGACTTTTGTGCCAAATTTCAAAGGTAACATACATACCTAGCGCAATGTTGAGTTGCATATTGTACGAATAGCTGAAGTATCCCGAACTTAAGTAAGCGACGTGATTTATGAAAAATGCTCCAAAAAATGTTGAAATAATGACTAGAAAGGAGCGAGGATAGTTTCTAAAAACCCTGCAACATTTCGTAATTAAACGGGAACAATTTTCACGTTATTAATACTTTTACCTTAAAAACATACAGTAACATGAAGCCAAAACAATTGAAAACGCACAAGAATAATCCATCATTTCAGTGAACGGAAAATCCCGAGCGTGAAAAACGCTGGACCAAAACCATGCGTTTACACAAACCTAAAATTTAAATCTTGCAGAAAAGTAAACATTAACATTACACAGAAAATTACATCATGATTTAAATTTATTTGAGTAGAACAATAAAAATGTATGCTAAATTTTTTTGCTTTATTCTAAAAATTTATTAACCCTTTTCAGCTCAATAAAATTATATGGCACCATAAAATATTATGTAATTAAAAAAAAAGAAGTGGATGCTCCTTTCCTATTGCATACATTTGCCCCTTGACCAATGGCCGAACTCCATTTAAGTTGCAGCTAAAAAGATTTGATTTTCAAAGGAGCAATAATCCCCTTTGTCCTGTACATTTCAAACATAATCTAACAATCTGCAATTTAAAAAATCTTTCCGTTTATCAAAAATGTCCTGCAAATTGGGCAACAGAGCACCATCATACCAAGAAACTATACACTTCATTCACAATTTGATTAAATATTTGAATTCAAATAAAATTGAATCTTGAACCAAAGCAATGGAACAGAGTTATAGTCAATTTAGTTGTCATAATTGATATTTTCTTTGCAAAATAATAATTAGTTATGGCATTGTCTTCAGGGAAGGCTGTAAAATGGTCTATGCTTCAGATATTGATCTAAAACAAATTGGGATATTTTATATTATTATTAATATTGATGAAGATGTGCGCGAACCAAAAAAAGATATAAAAAATAAAATTCAAGAAATCGAACACTTTCAAAAATAAATCAAAATCTTAATTAGATTTTTAAATTTCCTATTTCTTGAATTTTTTTCGTTAGTTGTTGGTTCACGCACATCATATAAATGTTAATAATACAGTAGACGCTCGATAGTGTGAACGATATCAAACCAAGCGAATTTACATTATCGAAATGTTTACATTAGCGAACGGGATTTTTATTAATAAGAAAATTATTAAAAGAAACGCTTAATAACACAATACATAAAAACAAAACATATTCCAACATTCCTATAAGTATTATACATTTTTATTGAGAAGAAAAATAAGCTGATAATTTAGTCTGCGTAAATTTACGCTTAGCAATGTCTTCCAATGCCTTTGTACGTAATTTACGCAGAACTAAAATATCCGTGTATGATACTTCTTTTCCTTCAGCCCAATCCAAAGCTTGGTTAAAAGCTTCTATAGCTTGCGCGTCAGTCACTACACTTCTAACTTCAATGGGAATGTCATCATCACTGCCTTCGTCTTCCTCTTCATTTATATCATACAGCTGCTTATCTTCGTTCCATACATTAATATCAGCTGGTGTACAAACAATGTTAGGATTCACTATGTTCAGTAAATTAACAACATCCGATGACGCACTGACAAGAACATCAGCATCGGATCGCAATCGATCCCTAATTATGCTTAAGGGAACATCGTCTTCATTTTCATCACTGCATAGGAGATTGTTCCAACATTTCTGAATTGTTTGCTGATTAAGTGCATTCCAGGCCATATGCAAATTTAAAATTGCCTCTCGTAATGTTACCTGTTTCAAAGACTCTGATATGTTTTCAGGGTTCTTTGATAAGACAGACGAAAGTAGAAATTTCCGGTAGTATAGTTTGGTGAGTCTTATTACATTCTGGTCCATGGGTTGAATTAATGCAGTTACATTGGGCGGCATGTACATGACAAAATTGACCCATCCTTGCTCCTCAGTTGTTCCTCTGGAGGATGACTTGGTGCATTATCTAAGAGTAACACCGCTTTTATTGGAAGCTTCTGTTTTTTTAGAAAATCTTTCACCTACAAATTGAAAATCGTTAACTTATGTATACAACAGTTGTGATTATAGGTTCATGTCATACCTGAGGGACGAAGCACTTGTGGAACCATTTCAGGAATATACTACTAGTCATCCAAGCGGTTTTTTAACAGTCATAATCAACAGGGTTATTAAAATTGTTAAATGATCGCGGATTTTTTGCTTTTCCTATTACCATTGGCTTTAATTTGTGTGAACCATTAGCATTGGTACACGCTAGAAACGTTATTCGTTGTTTTTCCAACTTCCTACCCGGAGCAGATTTCTCAAATGATGCAGCATAGGTTTTCGCCGGTAACAGTTTCCAAAAAAGGCCGCTTTCATCTGCGTTGTAAATTTGTTCCATTTCTAAGTCTAGCTCTTCGATTTTCTTCATTAATTTTTCTTTGAACGGTTGTATTAATTGTGGTTGTGCTGATAATTTTTCACCCGATATAGACAGCAGTCGAATTCCATATCTTGTTTTAAATCGTTGTAGCCAACCATCACTGGCTACGAAATGTTCAGTCTCCTTCAGTTTTTCATTTAACAGTTTAGCCCTCTCTTTAATTATCTCGCCGCTAATTGGGACATGGTTTTCCCGTTGTTTTATAAACCATTTATACAGGCAATTTTCCATTCTAGGTGCCTTCGCATTTTTTAAAGTTTTTCGATTTCCCAAGGCTCCAAATGTGTGGCACGTTCTTCGCAAAATTTGTGTCTTCAAGCGCTTAATTTTACAGATTGTTGATTTCGATACTCCATATTTCTTTGCTAATTGTGTCACTCCTGCACCTAGAGCAACCTCGTCTATGATTTTCACTTTGTCACTCAATCTTAAACACTTTCTTTTATTGGATGTGGACGCCATAGTAATAATGCATAAACACATGTAATATGCCTGGCGTAAGTTCACGGACTAAACACCCATCTAACTGAAATAGCTGAATTGCAGAGGGGAATTCCTTACAAATATTGGCGACGCGACGTCGCCCAGAGACTAATAACCGATATGACACGTTCGCAAGAACTGTTTACAATATCGAATTGCACAGGTTGTTTACATTATAGGGCGGTCCATTTGATCCCATAGTGTGAATTTTGTGTGTACATTAGCGCGATGTTTTCATTATCCGGTGTGTACATTATCGAGCGTCTACTGTAATACAAAATTTTCCAGTTTGTTTCAGATCAATACAGCAGAAGCTCAAGCTTACACCGTTGTACAACTCGCGGCCACAGCCTTCCCAGAAGACAAGGTCAATAATAATTTAAAATTGTGATTACAATAATAAACGTATAATTCTAAAATTTTGAATATTATAAAGGTAATAAAACCTTCAGGTAATGTAATGATAAAAAGTTTCCAAATTTATTGCTATTTTAAAAGTATATAAAAACGGTAGAAACTAAACAATGTTGCTAATATTACAATAACGCTATTAAAATTAAAAAGTATTATAAAATAATATTATTTTCTTCAATATCACTTCCTTCTACATTATTTTTTTTCCACTTTTAAATTATCTTCTTCTTCTTCAAGTGCCATACACTTCATTGTGCGTAGGCGATCAGCTTAGCCGAGCCAAGCTGACTTTACTAGGAATATAATTAATGGGGTGGTTTCCCTTGCCTTCCCCACAGTCCAAAGATTGATATCGGACCTTTGATCACAGCAGTGTAACCGACTCGACTAGGAATCGAACCATGGTCTACCGCTTTAAAGTCGGCGGTGTATGCTTTACGCTACACTGCTGGTTTAAATTATGCAGCATAAAAATAATGATACTAATTCAGAATCAAGTTATTGTCACACAAACTTATTAAACTTTTTTTAGATTTGATAATTTTAGTTCACTTTTATAAGCCGGTTATTTGACAATTTTTCTTTATATTATACCTAATATTATTCCAGTTAATTTTGCTTCCTTACGTAGAAAAAAGGGAATAGCTTTTTTTCCAATGAGACCGGCACCTTTTTCCAATTGATAATGTCATTAGTTTGAACTTCTTTAATTTTAATTTATGCGTCAAGATAAAAGATATAAAAGTTGATAAAAATGTAGTATGAAATTATCACATGTCAAGATGGGGTAGTTTTACATAAAATACCTTCTGCACGTTTTAGGTTTAATTTTACCCGTTACGTCACCTCTGGTCAATCCATCGGTTTTTAGGTCTGCCGATGTTACCTATTCCTAAAAATACCTTCTTATTATGTATAAATGTAATATAATCATAAATTGACTTCCATTGTTTAATATAAAAATAAACTATAAAAGAAGAAAAGCGGCTTACTTGGGCATATTTTCAGAAATGAAAGGTGTGCTCTTCTACAACTTATCATGAAAGGGAAGATAGAGGGCAAACGAGGTCTCGGAAGAAAAGACAATCATGGCTGAAAATCTGAGGCAATGGTTCGATATTCAGAACGCCGCAACATTAATAAGACTTGCGAAGAACAAAGAGCAGTACAGCATCATGGTAGCCAACCTCCTATGAGGAGACGGCACTTTAAGAAAAAGAATTGTTTAATATAAACTACATAAAATATTATGTGACATTTTTACACTATAAAATAATGATTCAGGCCAGTATTTTAGTGTTAATAACTCAAATCGTCATATTTTGAGTTGTAATATTTTTACACTGTGGGGTGCAATTAACACCCTCGATATACATATAGTTAACACTAAAGTGATCAGATAATAAAGAAAGGACATAAACGAACCAGTGCAATGCTAACCTCTCCCTAAATAATATTGCTAAAAACGAAATCCACCGGATAGGGAGTATATAATAATTAAGCCAAGAGCAACAATTTCAGGACTCGGAAGTAATATTACAGACAATTTTAAGAATAATTGAGAAATTTACACAATTTTAGAAGTTTTAGAACAAGTGGAATCCCTGCTATTTTATTATACTTATATATCATAAGCACTTTAGAGGTAAATAATTATATTTAGTCACAAAATTTGTTTAATAATATTAGCAAACAAGATTGAAATGCCTCTTCTGTTAAATTAAATTTTATGACTTAATAATTGTAATTTACCTAAGGTGATATCATCATTCTCCGATGACCATCAGTATCCAGTAAAACCATATAAATGCCGTTGATTTCCATGCCTACAGCCTACAGGGTATGCAATTAGCAACAACTGGAAATATAATTCAAAATTTATTATGTGGCAATGTTGTTCTATTAACGAGTAGAATTTTTTGTCCAGTTTCTGAAGCTATCAAGTGAAACAAAACACCGAAAGTTGTTGATATTTACCCCGTTTTCCAATAATTATTTGTGCCGAAAAGGGTTAACATTTGGCCAACTCTTAAGTGGTATTATAACTTACACCGCAAAAAAAGTGCCACAAGTAATATAGTGGACTGTCGGGTTTCACTCCAAATACGAAACCTCCTGATCATTCTTAAGTGACAGTATAAATTCAGTAACGAAAATATAACAGATGCCGGTTCTTGTAAGCCAAAGATTCGTATAAATGGCCACTAAAACCATAAGAATTAATACGTATAAATGAATACTAAATTCGTATGCTCGACTACCTTGCCATGAAATTGTGGTACACGCCAGTTTCTTTTATGAAAACTAAAGACGGTATCCCACATGCAATCATATCGACACTCATCTTCGCAAGACCACAGAGTAATTTTTAAAATTAACGGTTGGGCATCTTCTTTTACAAAGTCTACACCGTCTGTATAAAACAAAATTAGATCTATAACCTAAAAATTGGTCTTTGTATGACTTACTATCTGTGCAGTTAAGCAAACTACATCTTTCAACACATTTCTGATAAAAC
The DNA here is from genome assembly GCA_036346125.1 of Lycocerus yunnanus. Lineage (NCBI taxonomy): Eukaryota > Metazoa > Arthropoda > Insecta > Coleoptera > Cantharidae > Lycocerus > Lycocerus yunnanus. The sequence continues at coordinate 4,251,736 of JARFIX010000017.1, forward strand.
GGCGAACTGTCTCCGATCGATTGTATAGATAAATTTACACAAAAACACAGTAAAAGAAGTCGAAAAACCCAAACCATATCCAATTTTGAGTTAATTGAAAAGATCAACAGAGTAGTTCAAATACACGGTAGTCCCAATAGGACACATCAGGTTCGTACTTTAATAATTTTACCATTCTTCTTTCGATTCGTTCAATTTGTGCTGTACAGGTCCGAAAAAGTCCAAAACAGCTTAATTCGGCACTAACGTTTACAGTTTCCGTGTGACGCACATGAACAGATTAACGAGATTTCGAATACGATTTCGTTCGAGGGCTCGAAGAAACATTTTTTTTAAAAATGCTCAAAACAAGAAAACATGTGAAAAATCTAAATATATTAAAAGTATTTCTTTTTGGTACAAAACTGGTCATACAGTAAATTCACTTAATAAACTTCAATTATTAAAATACTAAAAAAGCAGCTTTAAAAACTGCGTACAATATGATTAATACTGGTTGTTTGAGGAGGCGCTAACTTTTATCCCAATTTATAAGATTTGGCTTGTGATCCAACGTAACGGCCATGCAGTAAGTACACGCTGGCATTTCATCGAATAAGTTTTTGCTATCCCTACTCATACGAGACTCACTGGACTTGTTAGTAAACGTTCTACTACTCGAACAGCTATAGAGAGTTTCGGTGGAATCTTGCCTCCTAGTTAAATTCGTTTGATTATCCAAAGCAGTTTCCAGTTTTTCTATTTTAGCTTGCAGAGTTTTGATTATATCAGCATGTTCGACAAACGAAGACGCTCTTTCAATGTTTTCGAGTTTATTTTGCAGCTCGCGAATATTGGCAACATTGCACGTTTCAGTGAGAGAATCAACTTTTACCTTTAAATTTTCTATTGCTCTTATCGATAATAAATCACTTTCTTTCGCATCAACATTAGTGGTACTTAATAACTTGTTCGAACCCCAATTATTTCTTATCGTTTCGTTATTAAAATTGTTTCGTTCTAAAGATGCCACTTTGGCGGTAGTTAGCGCCGCGGCAGCCTCGTTGCAAGATTGGTAAAACTTTTCGTGTTGATCCATTTTATGTTGAAGATTTTTTATAATTTTCGTGATGCCACCAAAGGACGTTTTGGAATATTTCGCATTAGCACTTTTCGGTCTTGGCTGGGTACGATGGAAATACTTAAATCTGGGACTAAACGTACATCTACTATTTCTTTCGGACACTGTCGCAAGTTTGGAAGACATTTCAGTTTTGCATCACTATCGCTGGAATTAATACTTTGGTAAAATGCGAGTTGCGTTTTGCAGTGTTTTATTTCTTCGTCCAAATTAGTTATGTCCTCGCTCACTTTTAAAAGATCCTCGCACGAAGTTTCCATAACGGAATCAGATTCTTCTAGGTAATTTTGAACGGAACATATTACGTTTACGTTATTGCTATCCATTTCGAGTGTACAATTTTTCTGACTATTCGTAACTCGAGATATGCTCGATTTTATTTCATCGATTTTTGTGCGAAGTTCAGAAATACGACTGGAGTTTTTAAAATGTTCGATTCGCTTTTGAAGGTTTTCGATAACTTCGGCGTGTCGCTCCGCACACATTTCTTCGTATTCCTTATTCCGACTCGAGGTAGTTCCCTCGGCCTTGTTGGAATTTAGAATCTTAAAAAACGGACTTTTTTTCTTCTTTAGAAGAAGACGGCAGCATTTGAGCTTTATTTAAATTAATATCGTCAAACTTGACTATCTTATATTTTCTTAGAAAATTTTTATATTCCTCCATCCTTGTCGACTTTTGTGTAGTTAATAAACTAAAATTTTTATTCACACCGCCATCGACTTTTTGTTTAGAATTTTCAATTGCAGTTGTCGATTGAACACGAAAAACTTTTTGAGGATGGAACAGGTTTTGTGCTTGAGCTAAAACTCTCCTTGCATCGTCAACTGTGGTAACAGGCTTATCGCACTGTCGTTTGGTTGGATTGCAATTTTGTTTCACAATTTGTGGTTTACTTAAATCATTTTCTAAACTTTTATACGACGTTTTATCCAAGGAACTGCATAGGCTACTTTTTTTATTTCCGAATTCTTCGAGAGCGACTTCCCAAACCTCAGAGGATTCTTGTTCAGTTTCGTTAACCTTTTTAAACTGCGTTTCATTATTTGTAGTAGAGGCGCTCTCTATAAATAAATCCGAGGTATAGCATTGCGCATCTTGACATTTTGGTTTTTCAACATTTAAAATCATGGGAATACATTTTTGCAAAGCATCAACTTTATCTTGCAAGTTTGTTATAAATGCTTCGTTGCAAAAATTGTAAGAATACTTTTTTTCGTAGGCCTCAATTTTTTCTTCCATATATTTTATAAGACCAGCATTAGAAATAATTTTATTCGACGAACTAGCATCGGTGGTACTGCTCAACTTTTCAGATAATTCCTTTTTGTCCAAAGAATTAAAAACATCTGGCGCATTCTTAAACATGGAAAAATGATTTCCTAGATCGGTGGATTGATAGCCAATTTTTAATTTTTCATTAATAATTCGTTCCAAATCGTCGATCTTGCCTTCGATACTTTTGATTATTCGTTTTCCACATATATCAGGAACACAAACTTTCACATACTGCCCTATTTTCTCTCTCAGAATGGTGTGCGAAGTATTTATTTTATCTTCGAGAATATTGAACGAATCTTTTAAATCGGACAGCGATTTAGCCTTTTTGGTTGATTTTCAAAAATCCAATCGTTGTCTAAACTAATTTTTTCATTCAATTCGCTAAAAAGCGGTCGCTTGGTATTAACAACAGTTTCAGTTTTGTTATCGTCTTTGTTCTGAAGGTTAACTTTCCCTTCGGTTTCTTTCTGTGAATTTAAGTTATCTGTAACAGGGTCCCGAACGTTTGTTACTTCGCCAAAATTATAACGTGGATAACAACGTTCCATTTCATCAACAAAATTACGATACGATTCGGTATAACGACGCGCTTTTTGTAATAATACATTATTTGCAGATTGCGGTCTCTCCGCTCTAATCGCATTTTTCTTCTCGGAGATGATATTTTCCAATTTTGGAACTTCCAAAAAGTTATTTTTTTTCTGTTCTTCCACCGACGTGCTCAAGTAATTTTTATTTAAGAAAGAACGTTCCATCTCGTCAACGAAATTATTTAGAGAATCGGAGTTATTTTGTAACTTTCCACTTGCAGTTTGTGGTCTATTTAACTTAATCGAGATGTCGCTTTTAATATTCGCTTTCAAACCTTTTTCCAATTTTTCATCTTTCACCGAGTTATTTTGTATGTCGATTGCTACTGCAGATTCTCTACTTGCATCAGAATCGTCAGTTTCATTTCCAATCTTGTTAGCTCTTTTAGTACGAATTGCATCCGTAAAAGCTTTCATTCTTTGTAACGTTCTAAATGCAGAATGGGATCTTTTATGAACATTTGCGTGGTTATCCCTCAACAACCTTTCGTTTCTAGTTTCTGCCACTGCTGTTTTAATAAATACACAAGAACCGTCTACCTTTTCGACAATTTTCTGAATTTTCTTGTCACCTCTTGAACTGGAGTAATCTTGATTTTTGAAGAGAATGTTTGGAGTATTAGGTTTACTTTGTGGGTTTGGTGTATGCGGCCTCTTCTGTTCTTTTGGAGCGTGTGATCTCTTCTGTTCGTTTGGAGTGTGCGATCTCTTCTGTTCGTTTGGAGTGTGTGATCTCTTCTGTTCGTTTGGAGTGTTTGACCTCTTCTGTTCGTTTGGAGTGTGCGATCTCCTCTGTTCGTTTGGAGTGTACGATCTCTTCTGTTCGGTTGGAGTGTGTATTCTCTTCTGTTCGTTGGGAGTATATGGTCTGTTATGTATTTTTGGAGTATTGGGTCTGTTTTGCACGTTTGCAGTCTGGGCTCTGTTCTGTACGGGTAGTTTCTTTTCACACAAGTTTTCCTTTCTCGCCTTTGGTTGCAGAATTACCGATTTGTTTTCGACAACGCCACTGAAATGTTTGGGGCTACTGGAGGCCGATTGCGTCTTCATTCTTTGTAGCAGCGGGTTTGCAGTATGCGGTCTCTTTCGTAACATCGACGCGATATTATCATCTTTTGTTAATTTATCTTTCTTGGCACTCGCTTTTGCACTATCGGTCGACTGATTACCATCTTCATAGGTATTTGCCTTGTTGCCCTTATCATTTTGTGCACCTTTACCACGTCGGACGTTCATTTTCGATAATTCTTCCAATTTAGGTTTGTGAAGATGGCGTTCTCCGTTTTTGTTTTTATTGTACGATCCATCGCGGTCAAGATCCTTGGTATCAAAATTTTTCACACCCTTTTTGATGGGATATTTCTCGTTTTTCCTTCATTTTTGTCATCACAGTTCCTGGCTGCGCTTTGCTGTAAACGACATTGGGTAACCCATTTATGAAAATTCGGAAACCTGTCAAACGGAATAATTTGTCCACTAGGCAGAGAATCTAATTTGTTAGATTTTTCTTCCTTTGGTGACCGTAATCTTCGTTCCATTGGTGGTGAAATTAAATTTGGATTAGATTTGAAAATATTTCACAAAAAATTTTTAAAATGACATTTTAACCAACTAATTTTGCTTTATCATCACTTGATCAATTTTTTTAATCGGTTCATCTGAACTATCCTTGAAAAAAATGGAAAAAGGAACAAGTGTAAAAATGCTTTTTCCATAAAAAACAGAAGGTACATGCTTAACTTTTATTTTGCTAGTTTTATTGTCACAGTCACATAAAATTGGATACGCTGTTTATAGATGGTGCCTCTATTCTAACTTTAGGTGATCGACAACCATAATATAGATTTGGCAGTGACCCAAACATCCTACCTCATTCATAAAAATCCCATTTACTTAAACAGCTACTTACAAATCACAGAGCCTCAATATCTTTCCTAAATCACCATTGAATTAAACATGACAAAACGGTGTTAATTACAATAATTATTTTACAATTCATTTTCGATTTTTCCCTAATTTAAGTACCTACTCGTTTAAGTACCCAAACATTGCATAAATTGATTATCTCATTGCTATTATAATCAAAGAAATTTTATTTTTATAAAAGTTAATCACGAAAAATTTTCAATTAAATGTAAAAAATTAAAACAATTTGTTTCTTAAATATAACAATTTGGCAAAGCAATGGTCCAATTTTTATACATTATGTTTTAAAAGTAAATAATATGAACACTTAACATATACATAAGTACAAAATTAACGCAATAGCGTAACAACTATAACAACTTCCACCAACGCAACGATATGTACAAAATTAAAAGTAGAAGAAAAACAAGTGGAAAGTTCTCGAGGTAGATATTACGCCATTGAATTAATGGTCAATAGGGCAAGGTACTGCAGCATAGGCAAATTATTATAAGTTCCAATAAGGTAGTAAATCCACACCGAGTTGGTGGCAAAGTAGTCACAAAATCGATGTGAGTCAATCCCCCCCCCCATAGATTGCTATTGCACATACTCTACTTACATTTTAAATACAATTCCATTATAAAATTATCATAAATTTTAGAAAATCTGTTTTAATTTTTCTATACTACCTTACTTATTATGTTAGAGTCTGTAACTAAAGAAAGCCAACGAAAAACCCTTTTGATAATATAAAAGTGACTGAATTAGTCAAATAAATTATGTGGTATTTATAAAATCTGTTCAAGGAGCAAAATAATGCCACTAACGATTATTTACAATTTTTTTGCTCACCAAATAACAAAAATAAAATCTATAAGTAGTCGAAAATACCTTTCATAATACCAACTAAAATTAACACAAGCAAAATGTAAAAAACGCTTTGTCAAATTTGAATAGAGTGTACCTACATTTTTACAAGTTATCACAGTTAATGTCCATAAATTATTTATAACCTTAGAAATCTTAATTTAATGAAATACATGTTAAGGTAAATAATATACAAATAGTTTAACTTTGAGACATCTCGAAATTTAAACTTAACATTAACATCCTTAATAATTTGGAGTAACAAAATACTTGCAATTTAAATCAACTACCCAAACGCTTAAACGTAATAGTTATTTTAGGACATTAATTTTTTTTTAAAGATGATTCAACATTGTGTGCTAATTTATAATTGAATTGGATTCAATGTTGCACAAAAGGAGACCCAGTTTATAGTGTCGCTATTTTTGAATATTATATGCCTAAGAAAAAAATGTTACGAGTATACTTTTTCAGTCAAATCGATCTATGCATATAAGTTAGTTTTATATAATATAATGTAAATTTTCAGTAAATAATGTTAAGTATGAGTGCAGGGTTCTATAAGAAAATATATTGCTCTAAAGAAATTAGATGAATAATATTGATTACAAGTTGAAACGCTTACAAATTTTTAAGAAAACGTTTAATTCGTTCCAGAAATGTTGTAAAAAACTTCAAGACTTTATTAGTAATAATTCTAGAACAATGACTTCATAAAATCAATACCATATAAATTTTAAATGAAATAAATAAAGAAAGTGACTACTGCACGGTCCAATCATTTAACAATTTTTTAATCGGAAAGTGTCTGGCCACAAGAATCTAGAGATAGGCAATTCTGCATGTGCAGTTGGACCTATTTTGGATTTTTAAGGAATTCGTTTTGAAGAAAAACCATTTATTTAAAATTTTAATTGTCGAAGGACCGTTTTCAAATGAAAAATAATTGAGAGGTCGCACCGTTCTATAGTGAAATATTACGCAGTGATCGAAGTCTGTTGTAGTCACTAAGGGTTCAAAAATTATATTAAAAGATTATATAGTATTGATTTTATTGTGTCATTGTTCTAGAATTATTACAGAGGTATGTTTGAACTCTTAAATTAATAAACACTTCATTATAGCGTACGAAGACCTCTAAGAATCAATTTCTACACCTAATAGGATTTACTTGGATTTCTTTTATAAAATTGAGTAAAGTAAATCTGAAATTAAATCAGTCGTAACGAATACTTAAAATTATTGGTTATTTTTTAAATTACAAGATTATAACACCGATTACCATCTGCTTTTGTTAATGTGGTGGGTAACTTTTAATAATTACGTAAACATCTACAGCCTGTCGATGATCGCCGAGTTAAGAAATTCCATAGACTTCGCTATCTGAACCCAGAATTTCTGTTCTGTAATGACCAGTGATCACACAAAATCACTGCCGTGGACGATAATTTAATTAATTTATTACAGCGATTATGTATTATAATGGAATAAAACAGTTTGTATATATCAAAAATATTAATTCAAATTTTTTTATAAAAAATTATAAGGTTAAATGAACAATAAAACGAAACATTATTTGTAAGCTTTCAACAATGGTTACTGCTGTCATCAGACATTTAATAATATCAAAAATACGCGGTGATTATGCATAATCGGTGCTACCTAAGTGTACCTAACCTGCTAGTTATATCAAGGCGGTTGTATGCTTAGTGGTTAAGCGTGTGACTGCTAATGCCAAGTACCGGGTCCGACTGCAAGGTAAATAAGAACTTTACATCCCTCGACAGGCAATGGCAAACCAACGAGGTGTAAATTGATTTATTCGGCCCTCTCAAGATGAAGCGTATATACTTCCATGCTTCAGAGTCCCTATATACGTGATAATACTGTGCGCTCACATCACAGATATGGAACTGCCAGTCGCTGATGCACTGTAAAGTGCATGGTACCTGAAGAAGAGCTAGTTATATAAGTATAACTAACACAGTTTTCCGTGTTTGCTGCCCATTTATAGAGATCGTTTTCCTATTCTTTGGCGATAATGTAAAAACCTAATTTTTGGATAACATACTGTAACATATACATAGAATCGTTGTTTTAGGGCAATTGTACCAATGAGCATTTATTAAGCATTAAACAAAAAATTTAACTTTATAAAATTCCGAATAATTAAAGCTAATTGAGTTTATATCTAAAACAAAACTATGATAGTCTACGCATTGGTCTAAAAAAGTAATTTTAAAATCATAAGCTTACATTCAGAAATAATGCCGCTAAGGAGCTAGAGGGCGAGACATTCATTTAAAGTTTTAAAATAAAAATAAAATACACTTTGATTTTTGAAATTTTTAGCAGAATTCAAGTCGAGTATACTCGTCACAACACTAAAGTAAATAAAGTCAGGTCATAAAATTCTTTTAAAACTATCTCACTCAAGAACAACTTAAACTTAATTTTACTAAAGAAATCCTTAAGAGATTTCAAAAATGTAAAGAAATTTTTAATTTAATTTTGAGCTTGGGGTGTGGATATTTTCAAAATTAAAATGAAATTTGCGATATATCCAAAGGTGAAAATTTAACCCGAAACATTATCTTTCTTTTAAATGTTCAAGTTTCATTTTATAATTCTTCTTTGCACCTCTAAATGATTAAAAAACCGTGGGTACCGAGTTTCTTTATAAATGAAAAATGAAGCATCTCAACGAAAATCTTGTCACGTCGAAATATGCAAATATGTTGAATCATCTTTGCGTACGAAAATTTTAAGCCTCAAAAATTTAAAATTAATTATGAGCAGCTCTTTTACCGTTCATGTAGCCTATCCATCGTTCGGCCGTTTCGCTAAACAACAAATCATTATCTATCATACTAAGCAACAATAACTGATTAACATGAGTCGCGTGATAATCCCATCTCGCCAAATTTGGCGCAACCCCCAGCGTTACGTGTCTGAGGTCGTAAGACGTGACGCTACCCATATCAAAGAGCAGCAACATATTTTTAAGGGAATTCATCCCCTCTTCGTACAACAACTGCGCTTCGTTGGCTTTATCTGCAGGCGCGATCGTCATCAAATCGTACAAACCAAGTAAGGAATAAATGAACCCGTTTAAAACGAACGAAGCAGGTTTGGTAGGATATTCTTCGTACCAATGAAATTTGTTGAAAAACGTGGCCAAGACGCCGCCTTGCCAACTAGGAACCCGAAATGGTTTAAGACCATCTAAAGCTGCATTTAAATAAGCTTTATCGCCGCCCGAGTGATAATAAGCGCGAGAAAGCACCGAAAGGGCGTGCCCCTGCCCCATTGCCGAATACCACCCAGGATTTAAATCTTGAAAACCCGTCGCAATTTTACGTTTAACCGAAATCGACCAGCCGCCCGTATTTTTATTTTGATACTTGACAAACCAATTGGCGGCGTCGTAAAATTGCCTTATGTGTTCTGAAGATGACAAAGTTAAATTATCGATAAAACCCTGTCCCTGCAGTATGATACTAATAATTTTAATTTTAGACCTAGGCAATTTATGTTTAGTTTTTTCTAAAAAGTTTAAACCTTTGTACAAGTCGACTATTAAATCCCGCGTTAGCTTTTGCCAACTTACAGAAGTGCCCAAACCGTGGTAGATATTTTTGTCTTGGGTAGTAATTAAAATGTCGGAAACAATGTAATGCAAATTGTAAACGTCCTTATTCTCTCTATTTTGTAAAATAACGGAAAAACTACTGTTATATTTTAGCATAATATCGACGCTCATAACAAAGTCTAACACGTGATCTAATTTTAATTTAATTCCATCAGATACAACGTCGGATGTTGAAAACTTTAAAACTCGATTAGCATCCGATCCGGGTTGAAACAATCTGCTCAGCGTGGAACCATCGGGAACTTGCCACTTACCTAAATCTTTGTCTGCATTTTCCAACACTCTACGTCTAGGTTCAGGTTCGGTTAAATTTTTACTATAATGGGACAATCCAAATTGCGCAATTTGAGTTGGATAATAGTAACCCTGACTCTCCCATTGTGTGGAAATAGGAACACCTTCGGTAGCACTAACACACTTAACACGTTCTCTAACTTCTACGTTATAATTTTCAAAATACATAAAAACACCACGAGGGTCGTATCTACCTTTGGGATGGTATATTTTACCATAACTATGCGACCACTCGAACTTATCCAAACCATCGTACGAAGTCAGTTTACCGTAAATTTCAAAATATTTATGGATAAACGAAAAAGGTAAATAAACTTCATCGCCTTCTCTACGGCACCCTATATTGTATTCACCATTAATATCACATTCAACTTCATCCACACCGAGCACTTCACCGCCACCGCCTCCATCTCTGTTATCTGTCTTCTTCCTCCAATCTTTACTTGTGTCATTACATCGACTCCAAAATGTAACAAACAAGAGCACCACGCAACACAATATTATCAAAGAAACTTTGATGTTCAAGCGCATTATTAAAAAAAATAATGGTGGGGCCTGGAATTTAAAAAATCGTAAAAATCTTTGCAAAAAAAAGATTTCAAAATCAAAATTTTGTACCTACCTTTGTATTGTGGCAATTTTGTTTGGCCACCACCGACCCTTTCCAAAAATTACGAAGGTTAACCATTAGTTTGTCACATTATAGCCACACCAAATATTTAAATTTTTTAAGTGCTTGCTAATTGATTTATCGAACTGCTTTGTTGGCCATCAGATTACTTCTTTATTGTAAACAATTGAAATAATTAACCTACAAATTAGATTCTGTGACCGAAGTGTCAAATTAGCGATTCGTCAGAATGTCAGATGACGTTCCAGACGAGCAGTGGCGTTCCGATTTATTTAACAAATAAATTTTTAAAAACTTATGTATAAAATAAATTAAATTTTCTTGCGCTTAAGCATGGCAATCAAATTATTGGGCTATTTCCAAGGCGAATGTTACAAAAGACATGTGGATTAAAAAATATTAGTGTTTAATAGATCAATTCTGGGCACTTCTTTAAATTTTAAACATTTAAATTGTTCAAAAAATAAAATACATAGTAATTTATAAGAACATTTCAAAACCTAATTGATTTTGAGAGGTAATGCCACTCATACCCAATTTATTCACTCGTAGTTATCTTGAAGTTAGCAAACTTCAGATTAAATTGACGAAACGACCAATCAGATGACAACAAAACAATAAATCAATCATCTGATTAGTTATTTCGTCAATTTAACCTGAAGTTTGTTATTTCGTCAATTTAACCTGAAGTTTGTTAACTTGAAGAGAACTATGAGTGAAGAAATCGAGCATGAATCACTTTTGGCTACGAGAATGGATGGAACAGAAAAAATAATAGCAGGCATTACGAAACAGTAGGTGTCTTCAAAACTCCCATTGAGTTTGAAGGCTCCAAATAGATAATTAATCGGTGGTTAAAACTCTCGGATAAGCACTGGCGGCTTTCCATGTGTGGTAGGTGTGAGAATTGCACATTTGTTGTAATGTAAAGCTGAAACAAATTGAACATAATAAAAAAGAATTAAAATGATTTGTTACGTATCAAAAAAGTTTATCTCCTAGGTTCAGTACTATCTGCATCTGGAAGTTTACAGTACTATGAAAACTAGGCAAGATTATTTCAGTACCGAAATTAAATTTATAATTCTGCAAATCTGTTTTCTTTTAAATGCGTATTGTTCTGGTAGTTGCTTTTTTTATTAATTTCAATAATGACGTAATAGCTGTTTTCAAATTTGTAATTCCCAATTTTTTTAAGAATTCTGATTATTACTGAAATTCTGCATACAGAAATTATGCGATTGTGTGATATTCACTTAATTAGTTAGCGACATCATTATTATTTATCACTATAAAATTAAATAAATAATTACCACTTTATTTATTATTTAATGTATTGTACTTTGAATTTTTTATATTGTAATTGTAGGTATTTATCCTCATAAACACATACCAAGAATGTCGCTAACTAATCAAATAAGCATCATACGATCGCATAAATTGCTATTACTTATATTAGACAAATTTTAAATAAAATCATAATTCTTAACAAAAAAAATGATTTAAAATTAAAACTTTTTAACCCCCTACTCTCGCCTAAAATGTAAGCAATAAAAATAAGATACTTAGGGAAGATTGAATTGAATCCAATATCCTCCATGTTTCTCTGTAAATATTACCTAATACTGAAATCCATAAGTTGAAAAATATATCTATTAGAATTTGAGTGCAGTTGAGGAGGTAGCTGCACACCCCCCTCTTTAAAACTATGTTTTCTAATATTACTTTAAATTTGACTTGTTACATTACAGAATGGCAAAACATTTTAATTTTAATTTTGAAATATTTTTCTTAATCATTTTTTCACCTTTACATTTCCACGTGCATGCAATTGTCACACCTAGCACACATAGAAAGCCGCCAGTGATCAACTTTAAATAAAAAACAGATAAATACAAAATAGAGTTTAATACTTACACTTAAGATTATATTTACAAATTAATTAACGTCATCGATTCAATATTCTATGATAACAATTCTAGGCGAAATATAAATTACCGAGTCACAATGAAAAGTACAAAAATATAACTTTTAGTTTTTTTACTTAATACTTAGAAGTTAATTTTCTTCATAATTTGTATGCCTGTACAATACATAATGTTGAATGATGAAGAAAATATCGAATACTACAGAGAATAATCCCAATCCAAACTTGGTTGGATCCCCAAATATGGACACCCAATCATCTAAAACAGGAAGATTTCAATATACCGAATTCAAGTTGTTGACTTTCCAAAAATTACCGTAATTGTAAGAATTAACAATCATTTGCAGCATACTCAATGTACCCCCAGTGAAATCCAAGAAAATATTTCCTATGCTCCAACCAATGGTGCTCTTTCGTTTGTAATTCATGTACGCCTAAAATTTTTAAATCAAATAAACTGCTTTCTCAAATCTAGGTCAAGCATTTCTTACCTGAGGTACATATTTAATTAATGTTATGGCCAGTTTAACGTACGAGCAATAATACAAAAAGTCCAGCCAAATGATAACATTTGCAAAGCAAAGAATTATGGAGATCAATAGGAAAACCCCAAAAGTAACTACAATTCCTCTCGCCGTTAAAGAAATTCGTTGGTCTCCTCGATCGTACAGAAAGCATTGCGTAATTGTTATTATGGTTGCTATCATGGCATGTACGGAAAAAAATATGTCGTTTAATAATACTGGATTCAAACTTCCTGGATATCTGTTCATGTATTGGGCCTAAAATGATCGGAAAGTTATTTTTAAATGTTCAAGGGAAAATCCCAAAATGTAATCTAGTTTCACTTTCACAACATTAACAACGTCACAACAATAAAGAAAAAAATGTTAATTAATTAATACTTGCCTCGATCTCAGGAATGCAATATAAACCTAAATTAAAAATACTGTATAACGTAAATCCAATGATATTAAGTAATAGAAAATCGAAATTTAATCCAATTACACTGAAAAAGAGTAATTAAAAATTAATAAGTTTTAAATTACAATGAAGAAATTAAAATTTACCATTTTAAAGGAAATAAAAAATGTTATTACTTTATAAATAATCATAAAATAAGATTTAAATTAAAGAACTAAGAGTTTTAAAATAGGTGGTAGTTCTAACCTTTTTCTTCTGAAATTTATGTAAATTTGAGGATAAAACGAAACCGACCAAGCTGCAAAATAAATCCATCCAATCACCGTCGAAAATGTTCTCAATTCTCCAATTCTAAACACAGTAACTTTGAAGAATAATTCTAGCCTGAAAAAAAGTTTTTAGATTCTGCACATTTTAATTTAATAAAAATTTACATTGTCGGCGAATTCGTTAAATTTGCCATCACCGAGGAATGGCCTGGTGCGGCTCCCAATACTTTAACCGAGTAGTTTGCCTTTGGGTTTTCCAGCGGAACGCTGGATGGGTTAATTTTAACCACATCGGGGTGATCTGCGTGAAAGTTTAATGTTGCATGAACGTCGTTAAATTTCCTAAAAGTTTTATTTTAAAAAACTAAACTTTTGTTCAAAAATAAGAAACTTACTCTGATAATATGATCCTGATGGTTTCATTTTCGTTAAGTTGCACATATACGTTTTGAGTCGACAGTTTAATTAGATCTTCAGAGCAAGCACTTGCAAGTACTGAAATAAGAATAATGGAATATGTTGAAGAAGATAAGAAACTTGGAAGGAAAATTATGCTGAATTTTGAGATTCCTCACTTTAAAAATAGGACAATTTAATTATGAACAAAAAGTTTGTTCCAGATAATCATAAGCAATCAGTAATTATAAAAGTGAATGTTAATAGCATCTGCAAACTCTAATTTAAATTAATTAAACGATCTTTAATTTAAATTTGTTTAATTGGAATTGCACTCAATGCAGCTGTTTGTTTGTTTTATCGATACAAATCAATCTATTAAGAATTCTATAAAACATTAAATCACAAGATATCGTTTTGAAAGGTTCGTGGTCTGCCTAATAGGTAGTTGAGAAATAAACAATGATTAGCCGTAAATTTGCGATAATGTTGCATCATAAAACACTAGACGAGAACGCTTTAAATAATTAAAGTACAAAGTGATCGAATAAGCTAAAAATAGGTTAAGGTAATTTGTAAAGAACGATCACCTGTTGTAGTGTATAATCAGTTAAAGGTTTGGGTTAAGGTCGACATTTCTCATTTTAATATCACCGTGTCAGTGTCGATGGCTTGGTGTGGCCAAACAGGGCCAAAATTCCGAGTTGAAAGTATAAATTGGATTGCATTATTTAATCATGAGCAAAAAATTTGGATAGGGAATGTTATAAAGGCCAATTATGTACTTACCTGAAAAAATTGTAAATCAAGTGTGAACACCTTTGGCTTCGAGAGTAAAAAATACATTTTTAATCTGTAATCAAAAGAATACTATTAGTGATAATACATCTACAATAGACACTTCAGTATACAATGTGAATGATTTTGCTTTGTGATCACGAAAATTTGAATGAATTGCTAAATATTCGCATACTTTCGATGCTGTTATCAACGGAAACTTCAAGTCTAGTAAAGTCGAAATAAATTTTGAGAAACCAATCAGATGATTGGAATGTACAAAACTAGAATAATTTGTGGTAAAACCTAGAAGATAGGAATTTTCCAATATTGTTGACCTCTTATTCTAAGAAAGGATAAGACCCTGGATGCTCTATTGCGTTTTACGCTTGTAAATTTTTTTTTATAAAAAAACTATGAACGTTTTCGTTATATAAAAAAATCAAATTAATAGCTTGCAGATTAATATCATTATTTGGATTAATTTCCACGACGAAATTGTTAGTTAACGTAATATGCAAGCATATTTTTTTATAATATTTTATACGAACAAGGTTATTCTATTTAATATTTATGCAAGGACATCTACTCTAATTATTATATTATGTGTTATCTAATATTTATTGATAACAAAAGTTAGAACATTTAATTACTAATACCAATTAGAAACAAACAGCCTGGTCGAAAAGCAATCAACTCAATTGACAGTATTTGATCTGCCAA
The DNA here is from genome assembly GCA_036346125.1 of Lycocerus yunnanus. NCBI lineage: Eukaryota > Metazoa > Arthropoda > Insecta > Coleoptera > Cantharidae > Lycocerus > Lycocerus yunnanus. The sequence goes on from JARFIX010000017.1 coordinate 4,267,095, forward strand.
ATCGTGCATCTTTTGGCCATTGCCTGTCCAAATCCTTGCCCAAAGTCATAATAGCAAATCAAAATCCATAATTAAAATGGAAAATACCCTTGTAGAAAGAATTGCGTCAGGGATGTATTTTAGTTGTGTCCCCAAAAAGTAAAGTGCACACATTTAGATTTTTTTTTGAATAGAAATTTTTTTAAATATACATATAATTAAATAAAAATAAAAATAAAATAGAAAAGCTTTTTTGAATAGAAAATTGAACTGGTAGCAAATGTTAGCTTTATAAAGTTTTTGGAAAAACCGAAAAGAATACACAGTTTAAATTTAATTTCATTCGATAAAAATGAGTTGATAATTTTGTTATTTGTTTATTATTTTTAATTTTTTTGTTAAATATTTAACGGCTTTTCAAAAAAGTTTATTAGACTATAGTTTTTATTTAATGAGCTACAACTTTATTCATTAAATTTGCTATCTGCAATGGGGCAATTAGTTTTTGTAAAACGTTTCGTTTAAAAGATAAGTATTTGCAAGAGAAATAAGAAAATAAAGCTTCGAATTTTTAAAAAATTTAATTTAATATTGTATAACTCGAAAGTCGTTGGTTTTAGATAATAATGCATTATTCAATTTATTACGAAAAATATGAGTGTTATAGTCTGTTTAAACGTGTGAAAAAACTGATCAATTTTCATAATGAAATTCATTTATAAATAAATTATTAAAACAATTTCCAAAACGCGCCTCGAAAAATTAATTATTGCTAAAACTAATTAATAAATTATAACAAATAATAAATATGTTTTGAAATTTTTTATAAACGCCCACGTGATGTTTTGAAAATACAAAAAACATTTTCAAAAAGAAACTAGGTATAATTTTGAAATGTGAAAAATATTAACATTAAAATATAAATTATAAAAATAAATAATTTAAATCTAAAATTAAATATCAAAGATTTTTTAATCTTAAAGGGTCTATTTTAATTTTAATTTCAAAGTTCTCTCTTAATATACCCTGCAATATCAACGTATTTAAAGAGTCCTTTAGTTAAATGACCAAAAGAAAAAGTGTATTTTAAATAAAATAAAGCATGACACGTGTTTATTGCACATTTTCTTCTTCTCCTCAATCTTTATTGCAACTTTAATAAACTTATTTAAAATAATTCAAAGTATAATTTTCAAGTTCCAAATCAAAATATTTTATTTATTTTAATTCAATATTAATATTTTTAAACTATGAATTGAAATTGAACTAAACTATGAACTAAATCGGTTTTTTGAAACGATTAATCGCTCTAAATAAATTACAAAAATTTTAAATAAACTATATAATTTCAATTCATTTAATTTAGATTAGATGAAAATGCAAATTTATTTTTGTCTGTGTGAGTTAGAATCTAGTTGTAGATAATTTCAAAAAAACTAAACCACTTAAACTAAAACATCAATAGGTTCAATAGTAGCTATCGCCACTCATTAGAGAGATAAAACAATTGCTTTAAATCCCCCATTAAAATTTAAATTAGATAAAAATATTTTCTATATTACCACCTAGGAGGAGTAGATTAGTCGTAGGGACACCCTGTATAGTGAAGGAATTATAAATTATATAGTGTCAGACAAAATATCGACAAAAAGCATCCATGTAGCTAACATTTTCTGTTGTAAAGCGGCTGCAAATTTTAATTAGCTTGCTGGTATTTAGTAATTTACATTAAAACTCTTTAGCCCGTGAGTATTAAATTTACTAAAATAGTTGTTAGAGAGCTTCTAATATCAATTATCTGGCAGTAAGATGTAATAATCATCTAATAGCTAGCTTAAAGCTTTCCATAGTTAGTAGTTAGTTATCAGCGTTTGATAACAATAATTATCTGTTAACATGATCAATATTATTAATGTCTTCCACAGACGGTTCAATATACTCCCCGATGTCTGATATTTTGTTAGAAAACATGTTGAATGATACGGAAGTTAATTGTGTTGCCACAATATTTTGAATATTGCGTGCAATCAAAATCAAACAATTTTTGTTTTGCACAATTTTTCAATATAGTCTACACATGGCCAATATTATGGTTCAATATGAAATATTAATTTGTATTTTGATCATGTTGAAACACCATTAGTAATTTCAGGTGCTACCAGGAAGGTTATCTTTTGGTGGTGCTGGGGAGGCAAGATTCTAACAAAGGTTACACAGGCATCATCATTCTTACAAAAACCTTCTTAAAAATAAAATATTAATTTATTGGGTATAATTTAATAAATATTTAATCCATAACTAAATATTATTTATAAATTATATTATATATTAATACTGCAAGAGAAACACATGGAAAAGTACTGTATAGATTTTATGAAAACAAATAATTACAGAAATGCAATATATAAGTACTATTCAAGTACGTTTATTTTACTAGCGGTGTGGGTTGCTTATTCTGGAGTAGCATAGCTAATTTAGAATTACTGTTAATAAAATTTTATAGATTATATCGATATTCATTTAATCACTTGATGATTTTATTAAAAAAAATTAGAGTTAGTATGTCGTTTATGTCTATTACATTAACTAGCACAGCTAGTTCCCCTTCCCCTACTTAGAATTAACAAAAACACCAAATCAAAAATTTATTTCATGTGCTTTAGCCGTAGCTGTAATTCCTATTTGTTTAATGTCTCTGCAATTTTATTTTCAATAAACCTTGTCCAATAAACTGTGCGCCTGAAATATAGACCACTTGTGCTTTACAAATGGCTCTAAACACCATAATAATTATATATAGGTATAAAGTAGTATATATTTGTTTATTTTTATTTTGACGGAGTCAGCAATATTCAATCTCTTCCCAATACGTAAATATTAAATTTAATGCTTGATAACAATTATTTGATGATTTACGTTTTCCGATAATATATTTTTACTAATATCTATGCAGTATTATCTATAGTTTAATAATCCGATTTCACATTGAACACATGCACCGGTAGTGGCCGAAATACTTGAATAAATGTTTCGTAATCGTAATAAAAAAATTTTAATTTAATATTACAGATTGTACTAATCAATAACACACAACATTTATTATGTATAATATATCGAAATCGATATAATTACGCAGTAACTGCTCTCGTAAACGGCGAACCTTGACGCAAGTCCTGGTCGCGTCACCTTATCCCATCATGAGCAGTAATTTTGGCATAATATAAGTCAATTTGAAAAGAAAATATAGTTGAGTGATAGGCCAATGAAAATCTTACAGTAGACACCTTTTTCACAACACACTACCAACGTAAACATTCAAAAAAGCAATTATCAATCTTCTTTATCAATCTGGGTCTGAGGAATTCAATTCCACTTTGTGGATAAGAACAAAACCTTAAGTCATCCAGTAAGTTGTGGAAATAATAATTTTGTTTGCAATATTATTCATTCGACGATGTTGCTGAATGCGACTCTGCTTTTTTGAATGTTTACGTTGGTAGTATGTTGTGAAAAAGGTATCTACTTGTTAGATTTTCATTGGCCTATCACCTCAACTATATTTTCTTTTCAATTTATAATTCAGGTCGACTATGTTTGTCTTTTTTGCATTTCTAAAAATTTCCAAAATTATTAAAAAATTTTTTTTTTAAATTAATTTTTCTAATTTCTCCAAATTCAAATTTTGGCGCTGCTATCTATAAGTTAATTTATTAAAACGATCCAGCGCGTTGGCGTACGACATTTAGCTAAAATACAGCCAGTTCATTGCTGTCTGATACCCAGGACAACGGATCTTGGGATTTTCGTTTTGCTAAAAAAAGTGGACTATTTTGGCAATTTTGCAACATTCTAGTCATTTATTGCTTTAAAATGTTACTTGGGCAACGATTAGATATTAGCGTAAATGTAGAGAACCGAGGAAATTCCACCAGAGAATTCACCCTCCCAATTGCAATTACCTAAAAATTGACAGAAAAAATCCCAATAAATTTTCCACCCAAATTTTTGAATTATTCAGATTTTTTTTGGACCCTTTGATGACTGCTCGAAGTGAGCTAATGCAGAAACACATCATGTCAATACAGACACTTAAAAGAATTCAAAAAAATTTCACTAACCCAAAGTTTTAATTTTCACTACTTTTGGTTAAAAATAAAAAGTTGCCAAAGTTTCCAGAGTTTTCCAGGTGAGTGGGAACCCCGGTATATTAATTCCTCTGCATCTGCAGTCATTGCATAATTTAGACGATGACGTATGTAGTGTATGCATTAGTTTAAAATTTATTATGCACTACACGATTAAGAAATTTTTTAAAAAAAATAGGACAAGTATTAATCAGCATAATCAACTATCACACAATTTTATAATTAACTTATCTCACATATTGAAAATTTAAATAATATAAAAATCTACGGTTACCCTGAAACATGGCCGATTGCCACTTATTTGGGATACAATAATTGTATTTTAGGACCACCCTGATAATAATATAGTTTTAACAAACCAGTTTAGGTAGAAACTAATTAAAAATTAATTGTAAGTGCAGAAACTCAAATTAGTATTTAACGTAAGATCTGTTTTTTATAGTTCATGACGACATTAAAAATTCATTAATAAAATTAATTGCGAATCGATAAAAATTAATATGCTGCAGCAAAATTTATTTGCTTTAAATTATTTTAAAGCGAATTAACCGAGAATAAAAAACATGCAACTGGGCAATTTTATATTTTAACGAATTTAAAAAGCTTAGTGATGCTTCATGCCAATTTTTCAATTACTCTGGATTAAAAAAAATTGTGGGCTTGTAATTTCATATAATAACAAGTTTATTGCAAAAGAGAATGCGAGACACACATTATACGGGAAAAACCATCGCCGCAGAAACTTCAAGAAAGAGGAAGAATAAATTTGCGTATTTTCCGTTCCATTAATTATTACGTGCAATAAAAAACTGTTTACTCATGTTTATCCAGTTCGGAAAAATTTATTGCGTATCACCAATAACTATAGTTTATTGTTATTTTAGAAAAAATAGATAAATTTGTTTCCATGATTTTCTCGAGTTGGCAATAATATTATTTATTATTGATTATTTTTTAAGTGGAACATGAAATTCAAAATTCGACAAAAACTCAAGTCAAGACAACAAAGCATTCTGAAAACGTTGTCGAAAGTCAATGGAATAAGTTTTTATTAAATATTTTGTTTATCTACACTCCATAACAGTACTTGTAAGATAGGAACTGTATAACGAAATGTTTATCACCGCCAATAATGCATTAGCTAGGTATACTATTGTTATTATAATTAATATTCATAGGTCGTTAAGATAAGGGTACATAAATATGTATAGATGTTTTTAAATCGGGGGCAATCTTCAGTTTGTACAATCTGAATTATTCGCATTGACAATAAACATATTCCATTCATATCAATGGTAGTCTCTCATTAAACCGGTCCGGAAAGATTAATTTCAAGTCTGTCGTCTTATTAATTTTTTGCAATTTTTTCTGGAATCAAAATTATTTTCGGTTGCTTCAATAAATATTAGCAAAAAGTTCAATAAAAACTGACCACTTAATAAAACCAGTTATGCTTTGTAAATCATTACTCATTAGCATTATTTACTAATAGGAAAGTTGGACAAAGATCAAAATTAAGAAAACAGTACACATAAATGATGCATCTAAGTCAATATTTGATATTCTAATTTTGCAAAATGATCAAAACAGCAAAGGTTAACGAATAATACAATAATTTAAAGTTTTTTTTTTTGGAAACTTGAACCAAGAACGTCTTTCTCCGAAAATGGATTATTCAAAATTTTGAATAAAAATGTTGTAATTTGCTACCTGTTTTAATTTAAAATTAAATTATTGTACCTTAATTTAGTTTTCCTTTACGTTATAGTCGAGCAAAATTCTTTTTCTTTTCACTGCTCACTTACGAACTTACTGAACGATAAATTTTTTTGACTGAATCACGTTACTACTACATTGGGTTTTCAATGAAATCCAAATCAGACAATTAGTGCTTATCAAGCTTTTGATAATTACATACAAAGTGTGCAAACTTGAACCATTACCGTCACCAAAGCACGTGGTTACAGGATACCTCTCTTTAATAAATTTATCGTTTAGGCTTAATTTTCAAATTATTAAATTAGCGGCAAAGCAGAGAAGTACCACCACAAGGAAACGAACATATTTCAAAACAACCAAATATTTGGTTTATTTACATCGTTCGAAATAAAATTTTCAGAAAATTTTGAAAAAAACAGGAATTCAAAAAAGTTGAATTTTGAATATGACAAATTAATTTCTCTTACCTTTGAAATTGTCACATGCTAACACAACAAGAAACTTAAGTATACAAAATACGATATAAAGGTCGCAAATTGGGAACACCGACAACTTTACACAGTAAATAAAATTGATGTCGAGCGTAGGTAATCATATTGTTGGTGTTTTATTTGTAGCAAAACGGGTCCCCACTATATTCTACATAGTACTACCATTATAAAAGCGCTGAAAGTGATAACCAGTTCGATTATAGTTTTCAACAGTGGCGTATCCCACGTAGTTGCCAACACCTTTGCTAAAAATCAAGTTTTAAGAAATTTAAATTTCGAAAAGCGGCGCTTAGGGGGGTTGTAAGTCAGTATCTTTTTTTCTTGTAGAAGAGGGATATCGGTAGGAATTCTTGCAAAAGTGAACTTTTTAAAATAGGTATACCTAAATTTTCAGCATCAAATTAAAAAAGTCACTTAGAATGATTTTTGTTATTTCCTAGAAGCTTGCTAATATTCCCTGATAGTTTCAAATTAATCTGATTGAAAGGGACGAAAGTTAAGAAAAAAATATTCACCCAATCAAATTATAAATTAAAACTTTAAATGCGTTTTTCTTGAAACAGCATTGTTCAAATGGATGAACAGGATTAGCGGTGAAATTTACAATTACATCGTTGTTTTATTGCAAAAATTTGACTTATGTAGATTCTGATTCGATTATTCTATTCTATTAATTTATTATTATTCCACATTTTAATTTGATTTTCTGCCAATTTGTGGTACAAATTTTTTATTTTGATTGTTTTAAAAATTGATAAAAAAGTTGTATAAGTCTCCAATTTATACATTTTGTAGTATAAATTATTATCAATAAAATTAACAAATAAGCAAAACAAACTAGAAAATTCAACTTCTCTTCAATTTGACTCAGAAAAAAAATTTGGTTAACGCTAATCACCAGTAAAGTATGACTGTTACATGAAGTGATAAAGAATTAGCAATCGACAGACATTATTACTCAGCTATCGAAAGTACGTAAATACAAATCGCAGTACAGTAGAACCCCGATTATCCGTGCGCGGATTATCCGTGAAGCGGTTTATCCGTGGGCCCATTATACATCGATTACCGTCAGTTTATTATACGTGCGGCGGCTTATCCGTGCGGCGCCAGCGGTTTATCCGTGGACATTCGCAACTTTAGTAGTATACTATGTGAAATCAAATGTATAGAACTTATGCTTACTTCAGAGCTGCACTTGGATTACATACAAAGCTGTTTAGTGTATTTTTTGTAATAATTTAACAAAAACGTCAATTATTATTATCCGTGTTTTCAATTATCCGTGCCGAGCACGGTCCCGGTCGGCCCGGATAATCGAGGTTCTACTGTATTCGAGTTTTACTTTAAAATTAAAAAATTGGAGGTAAAATTAAAAAAGTTACCTGCTTACTTATAAAAACTTTTTTTTTAGTGCCATAATTTTCAACTGATTTGCAAAAGTAAATTACGTATGTTTATTTCAATAATATTTACAAATTGACTATGAACAGCGGCGGACCGTAATCAATTTAACTAGGGAGTCAACCCCGTAGTCAAAGAGAAACACGTACCGCCGTTTTAAATGAAACCCATAATTATAAGATGGGTATTTTTATTTGGACTGGGGAATATTCCAAAATAGTTGAAACAATGTGAATTTGTCGACAATATAAAATGAAATATTAAGACCGGGGGGTATACCTTCCAATATTATCAGTGCTTGGAATATCAAAACTTTGGTTTAATTTTTAAGCATTTAATTTTCTGCTTCCCTGTACTGGGGCATTGGAGAGTATTCCCCCAGATTTTCCGCTCTATACAGTTTATTTTTCAGTGGTGAATGGTATACTTCAGTCACTGTTAAGATAAGAATAAATAATTAGGAGGGTTAGGAAGTTGTAATGTCTAAAAACCAGCTTTTCGTCAAACGGCAATAATTGTGAATTAAATCTACGCTTTTTCTAATTATTCCAAAGCGGGAATATTAATTATAGATAGTGGGCATCTCAAAACATGTACAAACCTCTCCCTCAATAAGAATACTTGTGCAACTACCTGTTCCTTGATATTCAATTCAAATTCTAAATCAAACATATCTGACTAAGGCGTAAACCCATAGCACAAAAGAGTGGCGCTGAGGTGAGTGCCGGGACACTCAGGAATAGAGGGAAACGAGAAAGCAGATTATCTTGCCAGGGAAGCCGCAGGTACTTGTCTGGTAGGTCCCGAACCGACTTGCGGGATTGCCTATAAGACCGCAAAAGGGGCAATTAAGGAAACACTCAACAAGCAAAACCTCACTTACTGGGGTACTAAGATAGTCCCGCCTGTTTATTAAAGATCCCCTTGAAGTAAAAAGGAGGCAGGAAATCCTAAAGCTAAACAGAACACAGCTAAGAAGGATAGTAGAACTTTCACAGAATACTGCCTCTACAAGGACACCTCAACATCATGGGGTTAGCTGAAAATCTTACCTGTAGGATGTGCGAGGAACAGGATAAAACCTCATTCCACATTTTATGCGAATGTCCAGCCCTTGCGATAAAAAGGCAAAGGCATCGCGGCAATTTATACCCGACAACCGAAGAGATTGCAGAAACTCCCATCAACTGCATACTCAACTTTGTTGAGGAAACAGAGCTAATAGAGTAAAAAACACAAACGCGGGGTACAATAAACTTAGAATTTCAGTGCAAGTGGGCCTAGAAGCACACCCGTTCAGAATAATAATAATAAACCCACAGAATATCGAGTATTCTTATCTCTTCAGGAAATTCAAAGAAAGGTTTAAAAAAAAAAACCGCGAGAGTTTTTAAAAACTCTCTCCCGAAAAATAACAGCGTTTTCTTCTGCAAAGAGACACGATCAAATTTTTAACCACGTTACACCTTAAACTAAAGCAATTTTGCATGGCATAGATGACATGAAACTACGTCCCGGTATTTTAAAATATACATCTGCCTATTATACTAGAAATAATTAACTAAAAACAAAAAAAAAACCTAAAGAGAAGGTAATGGCAAACCACCGAGGTAATTTTCCACCGCGTTTCTGTTAGAAATCATACGGCTATGACAATAAAATTGGTTCTAAATCAAAAGTAACTGCCGTATTAATGTGATTGTGTTTTTGTGTTTGTGAATGTGTTTTCTTTCTGGGGACGCTTGAGTTTTTCCTTTGCCACTGATTGAACTTCTGCATTTGACTGAAGTTTGCTCTTTTTCTCCGGTTTTTCAAAGTCGAATTTCAATAATTGTTCTTAAGGAAAAGACCTTACCCTGTTGATTATAACGCTGAGTTAAAATGTCGTCTTCATAGATGCAATAAATAATTAACTTCTTATTTAAAACTACAATTTTTGCATTACGTTTTATTTGAAATTAATATTTAAAATTTGCGATTCCAATTTCAAATCAACATTGATTTTTAATCCAAAAACTTTTTTTGAATGTATGAAAAACTTGATTCTTTTAATTTTACTTTCAATTTTTATGTTATTTTGATTCTCGCCTATTGTAAAAATATTATAGGCACTACGAATTAGTAATTGAATTATTTTAAAGAAAAGAGTGAGTATTTGGTTAGCTGTAAAATTGTTTTCTACATTTGGTCCACCCCATCCAAACTGTTAAACCTTTTTGTTCCATTCTCATTCCATTTGGAAAACAAACTACCCTAATCCTTCATAACAAAAATTTTAAAGGTATCATATTCCAATTTTAATGATACCACGAGTTAAAATGTCTCCAAATAAATAAAGACAAATGTGAAAAATATTGCAAGTGCCCATTTCAAGTCTAAATATACCTCCTCTGGGTGTTTGAATTGTTTTCATTTGAAATTCAAGTTATATTAGCTAGTGGAAGCGTTACAATACAAATATCATCACATTAAGAACTACTTTAATATTATGTCCGGAATAAAAAATGTACATATTTTATAAAGGGTCTCTCAGAAAGAATACATAATATTAATTTGAAAAGATAACTGCTATATTTTTTAATTATAAGTTAAGAGTATAATATTTGAAAATTGTATATTATAATAGTTGGGATGCCTTCCCTGAAGGAAATTTTTTTTTATCTGAGTACGTCCTTGAAGGCATGGTTCAAAAACAACAAACAATTTTTGAAAAAAAGGTTTTTGGTGCTATGGAACGGTAGCTTTAGGGTAGGGTAGGGGTTGTTGGTGATTTTCACGAGAGTTTTTATTTATAAATTTCTTCTTATTGTTCTTATACGCGGCCGGCATTGGGAAGCATGTTTTTTGTTTTCTTTTCTGAAAAGATCTCAAAGGGTAATTCCTTTCTGAGACACCCCATATATTAAAAAGTCAGATCAGCAGATGAAAATTAGTTGGAAAAGTTTAATCGTATCGAGCAACCTACGTACTTGTAAATTTCAAGAACGAAAAGAAAACTACAACAAAATTACTACATCGTGGGATGTTTATAAATTTCGCTTAAGATGAAAAAATCAAATTAAAATCTTTCATTCTTTTATTATTTGTTAAATGTACATATATTTAATACAACAACTTTGCGTTTGATCATTTTTAACATCTTTTGTGTTTACTTCTTAAACGAAACATCCAAGGCACCGATCTTCCAAACTCTTTTTTTAATATTTTGCCTTTAAAAACAGACTACTCTCTACAAAATCTATGTAGATTGTTTGGATTTAGTCTAATTAATTTAAATTCTAAAACTACTTCGCTATTCGTCAATAAAATAGGTACATATTTACATTTTACAATGATTGCAATTCGCACAACTTCGTTTCTTGCCCTTTGCTTTTTGGACTTTCCCACATTCCTATAATATTTACACAATATAGGAAAATAGAAGCTCGATGCTTTACAAGCATAGACGTGCGCTTTTCTACCGGAATTTAAAAAAAATATTGTGTAAACATTATCCATCAAGAAATAGACACACAAAGATAGTTACCATTTTTTTTATTTTGTAAATAAAATTGTGTATCGTAGTAATTATTATTTTAATAAACTAACTACCTTTATTGCTTGCTCAAATTAAATTTGCAAATCATTTATTTAAAAAATATAAAACAGTGACTAATTAGTATCAACCAAATTCTAATATTGCTTCCAGTTACCAAAAATATCACTGCTTTTAGATGAGCTGTGTTGTACAGTGTAAAAATACATTTTTATTGCAAGCATTTTGTGAATAAAATGCTGGTTATGGTACGTAATATTTAAAAACAAGTCACAGTTTACGAGCTTGAGTATTCGGCTTTAAGGCTGTTCAAAAATTAAATTTTGAGCAACCTTAAATAAAAAGCGACGCTTATAAACTATGAGAATCTAGATAGGTAAACGTTGGCTAATTTGTTGATATGTAGTATTTATCAGACTTTGAAAAATTAACGAGACTACACATTTTTTTTTTTGTTATTAAGAAATTTTGAGTTCGTCCACACACATCAGCCACGTTTACTCGTCGTAAAATGGAATATTATCTGCTTTTTGCACTAGGATGCAAAATTAGGTAAGTATTATAATTTATTTATGTAGTACTATGAAAGAGAATAGAAATACAGTAGTAGCTTTTGCTTTCATTTTTTTTGCATGTACTAAATCTACTTCGTGTATAATTACGTAAATATTTATACAGGTTTATTTTAAAAGCACGCCAATAAATTTTAAAAATTTAAAATTCCTTCCATCTCGTTAACGTCCATTGATTTCGCTATAAAGAAAATAAAATTAAATTCAAAACTTTGGTCAAATAAATTTTAAACTTTTAAAATTTTTGACGTGTTTTTTAACAATATCCTATTTAATCGATTTAAAACTCATTAATCACAGTAATCCTGTCAGGATCATATTTAGTTATATTTTTTAAATTGTATATTTTATATTATAAAAAAAAATAAATATCGCTCCCAGCCGTCGTAGAAATACTTTCACAACCAAAATAACTTTCCAAGGATAGCAGTCTCATCAGTATTAGAAAAAAATTGCTCCTTGATTTTATTATTTCCTAAATTTTTACGTCATAAATCATCTCTGAATAATATGTAAAAAAGTAACTATTAAAGATATAATAAAAAACGTCCACTGAACTTTATTCTGTTCACTATTATTTACTTCGGCACACTTTCCTGAAACAAACAAATCGGCCATTAATATTAAAAAATGCACGTAATTTTTACGCTTTTCTATTTTTTACAAAAATTACTTACCAATTATGGTCGCATTAAAAATAAGTTCGCCCGTAAATCCTGGCTTTACAGAACGATCGCAATTTTCCGATGACGAAGAAACTAATAAACGTTTTGAATCGTGTTCTTTATAAATAAAACAATATCTTTGTGTATCCAGAGATGTTCTGCTAACTGGAGTTGTTATCAAATAATGAGTTCCGTTTTCTTCCCATTTTCCATGACAATAATAAGCTGCAATTAGAACGAAAATCTATTAATAAGGCATAAATTCGTCATTATGGAAGCACAAAGGAACCACATTCTTTAGCATTTTTGTTTTATGCATATTTCAAAGGATCGCGCGGGTACTTTCACGTAGGAGATTCATCGAAAAACCACGCCATCACCCAAAAAGTCGCTTAAAATGCGTCTTTAAGGAACATCGATAGAGAAAAAGGTTGAATTGTTTTATTTTGATGTGAAAACAATTTCTAAAAGTTTCTTCTAATGCTAGCGAAAATCCGGCGAACGGATTTTTCTTAATTGATGGTAAAAATTGTGTTGCAAAAAATTTAATTAATCTGACTTGTCATTTCGCAAAATTTGTCTGTTTACCAAAGATAAATATTGCAATATCTAAATGAAAACGTATTTTACAATTCTTGTGGAATAACAAAAGGCTTGTAATATTAAAATTGCGAGGTGGAAAGTTAAAATTCGTCAAGAAACGAGGGAATGCAACAAAAGAAATAAGTAAAGTAATTTCTATGGTAGAAGAAATAACATAAAATTGAGAAAATGAAAATGGTGCAATCGAAATCGCAAATTTAAAAAACTACGTTTTGTGTGCCATCCTTAATATAATATTAAGAGTAAATAATGTTGCTGTCGAAGGAATGGCACACTAAGATTTTGCATAAAAGTGATGAGAAAATTTTAATCGCAGTCCAGGTTGTCGAGAAAAATCGAGTTTGACTTTCCACTATTGTAATAATTCCAATAAAGTGATGACAGCTTAAATTTACGCCGTTATCCTTATTTATACAGCAAGGGCAAAAAAGTTTATCTCCAAGTTTATTAAATTTTGTATAAGAAAATATATCTTAGTTTCTTGTTATGACGCAGGATAAGAACTCGAATTAACATTTATTGTCGTCGTCTAAATTATTATTATTATTATTGTTAGCAAAAGGCCGACTTTTTAATTTTATATTCGATTCGATTCGAAATTCAATTTAATATTATTTAATTTGCTTTTATTATTAGAAAGTAATGAATAAGAAATGAGAAAAACAAAATTCGTCGTAAATTTTGCTCGCAGTAATTGCTTCCTTCTAAATTAACTGCAAGTAAGAATCCTTAAATATACCGAGATGTAACATAAATATTTTATACTTCAGCACTAGCACTATACTTGACGAGAATTTATGAAACTTTTAGCCGCTTGAATATTTTTGCTTTCAAATCTAAAAAGTATCCACCTTAAGTTTCCAATTTAACTTTCCAATCGGTTCAGTTTCCAGCAATCGCATGTTACTGGTTTGTCGAAAAAGCACTCAATTACGTAATTTTTTGGAAGGAACATTAGGGAGAAAATACATACATATACATATGTATGTACGTACAAACGGGAAAGAGTCGTCATTTGGAAAACAAATAACCGAAACGTGTTTAATCTTCCAAAATGTGCATTTTGAAATTACATTTGTAAATGTTAAAAGCTCTAATTAGTATTTTCGCAAAAAAATGTGCGTTAAAAGAGGTGAAAATGGTTTTTTCATTCACATTAGTATTCCTCAGGCTATACGGTTCTTCAATTTTCCGATGGCAAAAGTGTTGAAAAATGTAAAGTAAGTGCATTCTCTCTTTTCAAATTGAAAAAATTGAAAAAGCGTGGGGGAAGTTTGAAAACAACAATTAACCATTGTAATTAGTACAACTGTAAACTTTTCAAGTATTTACTTTCTCATAAGTCTAATGTTTTGGATTTCAACAGCACCATTTAAACTTTTATCACACGAAAGTTACGACAATAAATATACGTACAAACTTGCATAAGTTATTAGTCAAGGGGGACGTGTTAATTTCTAACATTAGGATTCGTTCTTTGTACTATAAAACAAAACTGTCAGAGATAATTTTAGGCCTAAGTGCAAAACCTCAATTACTTACAAGAAATAAAACCCAATGAAGGACATTCGGAACGAAATTCCATAGTATCAGCAGAACTACATCCAACTATGAGATAAGAAAAGCCTTCGTTATCACAGTCTGAAAATCGATCAACTCTTTTAGCCCTTATTACGTGGCCAAGTTCTCCGTATATTGTCGTGGAATGCTTGTTGAAGTGGTAATTTTGTCGGATATGATGCATTTCAAATTGATAGTTACGCATTGGGGATCGTATACGTCGTTCGCTCCTAATCAAATTTTGTATAGAAAATTTTCCTACGTATGGGCACTGTCGCGATTCCGGCGTGGTCGCTAAAAATAAAAAAATACACACACACATTATATACATTATTATTACACTTTCACGGAGCTTAATCTATTTTTAACTATCCAGAGGGTCATTAACGAAATAAGGCGGTCACATAGCGCAAATTGTTAACATATGTCACATTAGATGTCATTAATAACTTTTAATAGGTGCGTCTTGGTGGTCTTGGAAGAGCGTTTATGTGCACAAGGAATAGTATATTACATAGCGAGGTGGAAAGCGAGTCATTACTAACCGAGGTCTGTTCTGCTGACCGACGGCGAAGCCGGAGGTCAGCAATTGCCGAGGTTAGTAATGACGCTTTACGCCGAAGCATGTATACTATTTTATTCGCAATCGTGAAGTTGGGGTTGGTTTAATGGAAATAATGCGTTTTCAAAATTATATTAAGTTATGTCATATTTGACATTTGCATCAGCGCCTCTATTTGTAATAACTCATACGTTAAAACCCCGCCCATTTTGTTCATTACTGACCGCCACGTGATATAACGAGTGAATAATTTTCATTACACACGGTTGATATTAGTAGTTGACAATATGCAACTTTCAAACTTTTAAAAGTCGGAAACGAGCAATTACCGACCGATTGCGAATAAAAGAATTTACGCAATGCAGTTTTCCAAAAAGCACATAATATTATATACTTACTGACTAAAGTGACGTAGGGTATAATCGTTCTATTAAAATATTCTGGACTGCACGCATCCTCGGGCCTTTTTGCCTGTGCACCGGCTTGCACCTCCATAACGTGAACGTCTCGTCGATAGAAGAACATACAAGTAAATCCACTTTGACTGAAATAATTTAATTAAAATTATGATTGTCGGAAAGTTCATTTTAAGCTAAATAGTTTGGCAACAATCAACATACCATCCCATGGTATAATGTGTCAAAAGCATCACCGAACTTTCATCCCTGGTAACATGTTTAGTTTGAGCACACACAACTTTCATTTCTAAACCAGACGAATTTGTTATACGCAATGTAGAATTTCTATGATGAAAACTGTACGTTACGGAATAATCTAGGGTATGCCAGTGATTATAATTTGTCAGCCATAATGGAAAACGACACTTATTCAGTGATGCAGCTGTAATTAAAAGCAAAAGTTTTTCATAAACTAAATTTTCGGCAGTTTGCCTGCGCAAAGAAAATCGCCGTCACCAAACTCGTCACAACTGCTAAATCAATTAGCCACAAAATAATTACACGTTTTAATTTAGTATCGAGTTTTGGAAAATTGTAATTTAATGGATTTTATTATGAACCAACTAATTTCAAAAATTGTTTTAAAGTTTTAAAGTTAAAGACTTAATTTCAACTTTTAATAAAGTAATTAATTAATTTCGAAATTGCGGTTTTAGAAAATTTACCGACGGATAATTAGAAAATAAAATTATTTTTTTGCCCGAGCTGAACGATAATAATTCGGGAAGCCGAAAAAAGCTCACCGGGGAAACTTAACTTTTGATAAAATAATTTTAGCATAAGGAGATGTAAATTGGATTATATGACAAACTTGGCGACATTGTTTTGACTACGTAGTTGAGTTTAAATCGGTATTTTATTTTAAGTTTTAATGCTTTATGTGCATCTTTGTATGCCGTTAAGCAAAGTCAAGAGAAGCTTTGATTCAAACAGCAATTCGTATTCAAGGTACCTCTTTTAAGAGTCATCGTTCTGCTTCCCTCCGTGGCGCTGAAGAGTCCATTACAAGTTGCGTCTCCGCTTTGTGCGACTCTGAATTCAATGCCGTCTAATGCTTCCGACGCCGCAGATGCTTTTTCATACACAAAGCATCTGAATCGGTCCTCGTTCGACGTCGCATGACTATGATGCACTTTGCCAACCAAATATCTCGAACTACCCTCCTTCCACACCGCCAAGCATTGTAATTCTTCCACTGAAAAGGATAAAAATGAAATAGAATTTTGCATTACTTTAATTTCCAATTTACAATTAAAATTTAATCAATCGATGAAACAGATATCCTTTAAGATTAAATTTTAGCGTTTGCGGTTTCAACCGTAAGCTTTTGCTAAATAATTAATGAAATTTCTCAATACAGATCTGAAGCCTTTCACCATATAATATAATCTATTGATAACAACTAACTAACCTGTGCTTTCGGATGCGTGAATATCGGGACACGCTTGGTAACTAAGCAGGAGTCTGCTATCCTCTGTACAGGTATCGATGCTGGATACAGGCGATCGACATTCTCCATGTCCTTTATTGTATGTGAACGTGAAAGGTCCTCTGAACGGACAAGAAACCGGCGCTGCGTTTTCACGAAACATTGAATATAACAACGCATCGCCCGTGATCAAACTACAAAGCGATGAAAGCAATTCCTTCCCGTAACAAAAAGCTGAAAAATCAATTGTTTACAGTTGTGCAAAAATTCAATTTTAAATTTTACGAGTACCAAACTACCGAGCTTTTGTTTGTTAGTAGCTAGTACATAGTACGTACTATATGTAATATTACAAAATTTTTAAATTAATTTCTCAAAATACTTTACCAAACACATTTAATTTTAATAACACTGCGCTTTATTTGTTGTCCTCTAAAAGTTTTACCTTTATTTTCGTCTCAAGTTTTAAAATTTAAAGCAACCCTTCGAGTTTGCCTTTGTTGACTTCACAAAGTTAAAAATAAAACCTAACTTTGGAATAAAATGTATGCAGCTCCAAAGTTGCAAAACAAAGAAAGATTCGTTGATTTTAATAGAAAGTTTTCGATAGATTTGAATATCGACGAAAATTCTAAAGCACGCAAACACACAAAAAAAACTGCAGAAATCATGCTATTCGTGGCAAGAAATACAGGACAATCTGATAAAAGTTATAATAAGTGGTTCTTTATATTGGTAATTGCAAATACGTTTTCTCTGTGTAACTGAAACTTGAAAAAATAATGTGTTACACGTATTTTGTTCTCTATGATTATTATTTTTCGAGCGGGGAGATCGATCGAGAGACCTAAACTTTTTTCATGATTTTAAATATTTTAGCAAAGGTTACGTCCAAACGTGGGTTCAAATCTTCTGTAACTTCAAATGAAATGTCAATAATAATTTTTGACATTTAATATTTATACAGAACAAGGAGTCTTTTAAAAAATTAAATTTATTAATATTTTATTGCACGAATTTGTTTACCACCGCACCGAATCTTTATGTAGTATTAAAAGTATCGGCGAAAAGGGACAAGCGTCAATTAGTGTGCGATATTTTAAAATATTTACCAAGAGAGTAACTAAAAATTTGAAGTGAATATTCGACGATCGACGGGAGCGATTGGAAAATTATGTTTATCCTTTGTGATGAAAGGGGAATTTGCGGGCCATTCATCTAAACGAGTTTAAAATGCAATTGTAGTTTTGGTGATTATATAGTATAAATGTTAAACCCTAAAATAATGTTATTGCTTTTAACATAATGCATTTCCAATTTAAAGGCTGTCCATGTTTGCACCATATTTTGATAGTCACTCCAATCAATACGTTGCATCCGAACACGAAATAAATTTTAATACACATTTAGATTTATAATATTAAATTAGGAGATTTAAAAGCCAAATTATGCAATAAATTCTTCTCGGACGAATTAAATTTTGCGTTTCCACGTTAAAATTAGGCGGAATATTTAATTATTTGGAGTATAAGAGAACATTTGTCACAGTTTTCAAAATACACTTATTTATGGATCGTGGACGTATAAAGTTTAAAACAAAATAATAATAAGATCCTATTTTTTATAAACGAAACTGATATAAATAGCAGTGGTATGTAACCCATTAGTCACACGTTTTGTTTGTATATGTTAATGACTTCTTTAATCTTATTTACTCTTTAAATATTTAGAGTACACCTTACCAACTAAATCACTCTCGACTTATGATTTATTAAGAACTCGAAATGAATTGATTTTGACAGTTTTCAAAGCTACGGTAAGCTGTCGGTTTAGGGAGTAATTTGATTTAGAGTTGCGTTTTGTGTATAAAAAAATAAATAAGTCGGGGGATAAGACGAACATGTAGAAACGAACAATAAAAAATAAGCAACAAAGAGAATTGTTGAGATAAAACAACTATAAAAGTACTCAAGACGTTCTTACTGGAAAACTTTTAACTATAAATTCCTTTATTTTAATGCTATTGACTGGAATTTTCTCTGCAAGGCATCCTAAACAATTCAGTATCGGACAAAATTCTTTCATCTATCGATTGATATAATATAAATGATGATAATAATTATTCGAGTGTGTTGGCCATTTGCTGCACACAGCACGGGTTGCCAGGTGAGCTCGTATTTTATGCAGTAGAGAAATATTTTAAAATTTAGTTTATGTAACCTGTTTTTACTAAAAGCAGGTGAATTAGTTAATTAGTCTGTTGAATATGGAATTATTAATATGTCTCCTAGGTACGTTGAGTGCATCTACGCTAAATGCAGACGCAAATTTGACCCTTCAAGAAGCAAAGTTTGTCAGATTAATTTTCATAATGGCAAATCAAGAAGTGTCTCTCAGCACAAACTGCATTAGGAAGTTATTTTCAGGGGAATTTAAAAGTACCAAAGATCCATTTTGGGTAGTTTGTACAACTACCCCGTTATATCTAATTTTAAGTCACACCACTTCTTCAAAAATAATCGCCACAACTGTTAATTTACAAGGGGGAAAATGCATCATCAGAATATTTCTTTATTCGTTCATTTAAAATTTCAAGCAGATTTGTCACACCTCTTTGTGTAGATATAAAGTGATTTTTTTAGAAAAAAATTAAAAACCAAATAATATGTTTCTGTAGAACTACGTGCAGTCAACATAGAGATTTCTAACTGCTTTTTTTACAATTTTTCTCACTTTAACTGGTATATGAGCGGCCATAAACGGTTGCTTCTATTATGCATAGTCGATGAATTAAATACAGCTTACCAACAACTATTTCCTGGCCAACTAGTAAATTTATTAAAGTGCTAGATAAGCTCATACTTAATGGTTTTAGTTTTTTTTTTTAACATTTAAACCTTATAACCCAATAAAGCAACATTTATAATGCTCGACAGCAAATTTACAAAAATATTTGTAATATAAGAAAATTCCAACGCACAGTTTTGGAGTTATTAAAATTTAAGCGGTTTCATTGTTCAATCACATGTTATTAAGGTTAAATTAAAATTGTTATATTCATTAAAGGAATTAAAGTTTATTTCAAGATTATTCTTAAATATTATTTGTGCTATAATCTTCAATTTGACACTGGCAACATAGAGCATAAGTTTCACTTATAATTCACGTTTGTTCGACGTTAAGTTTTTCCTTCACTACTTCCTATAAATATTACGTGGGAAACGCTGAACTCAAAGACTTAATATAAACAATCAAGTGTATAAATATAGGTAAGTGCAGAATGAAGATAAGATTCATAATCACTGAAGTGCTATCCATCTGTTTTATTTTTGAAAGTGAAGTTATTAAATTTTGTTTATTTTATTACTTTGTTATTATGTAACTTTTTACGATCACATTAAATTTATCCTCGTCCCTGTATAAAATTAAGATCACACTTGCCATCTACGAGGAGTGGAAAAAAGAAACATTCAATAACAATACTTATGGGTAATTTAGTTTTACTTTGACTGGTAATTTTTTTAACAAATTATTTTCAGTGGTTCTGGGGTTTTGGTTATTTTAATGGTTGTGCCAGAACAGGTTTATTTAAAATCTGGGACGTTTTTGGGTACTTAGCGTTTTTGGAGAGCTATTATGGAGCCGATGGGCAACTAAGTTAATTTTACTTTTTTGGATGAAATTTTTTGTGAATTCTTCTTATTTGTAGAGATGACAAGACGATTGATTTTTCTAAAAATCTTGTATGGTCATAAAAAGTTGCTTTATAAACTTGGATATGCAAAAGAAGACTTTCAGGAGATGAAAAGTACCGGAATCGTTATGATATAAACTCTTTGGTTATTTTCGATCAGTTTTCATCTTGACTTTGTTAACTGCGTTAAAGCTAATAAGGTTTTAAAATTTTCATTCAAACTTTTTTCTCTTGTTTTGCTTTTAACACAGCATTGTAATCACTTCATTTACTGAAAGATTTTTTGAAAAATTACCTCGATGGTACGCCAATGCTTTCGCTGGTGGTTTTCTATATGTGGTAGGTGTGACAAGTGATATTTTGAACGTCTTTAAATAACTTTTTAAAAACAATCCAAAAATTTATTGATTAATTTTACAACACACCAAACAAATGACTAAACTAGCAGCGTAACGCCCTTAAACTAAAATGAGTAATAACTATGTACTAACTATTAACTGTAGAATGGCTACTTTATATATAATAAAAGATGACGAATGTGCATTTCTATATTTACGAAGTGCTAAAATGCAGAAATGCAGTTCTCATCGCTTCTTATATAATTTAAATGGAAAAATACTTATCTCTATTTTCGTTAATATTACAATATATAACTCCTCCCCTCTTAGTATGGAAAATTAGGGTCAATTGCGACATTAATTTTCTCAGGAGTATCCATTTTGGCAAATACATTTTCTTTAATAATAGTTGAAATTTTTCTAGTTTTAACAAAATTATAAATTTTTAATATTATTAATACAATAATGATTATGTAAATTAAAATAGTCCAAATGCTCGTTTTGTCGAAACTTATCACTGAACTTCTATTTAACAGGCCTTTTAATCACTGAGTTCACTTTGATTTTTGATCACTGAGTTCACTTTGAAGGTGTTTGATTTCACTTATGTCCAAATTTGAAAGTTCTATTTGTTCGATTTTGAAACTATTATCGGAGGATTTTCTTGAAGATGTTGAAACATCGATGTCCGGGATGGAAATGATTTTTTAAATTTTCGTTACTGGTACTTCTTTGTATTTCTCTTGAAATTTTGATTAATAGCGTTCGTTTAGGATAAGGAATTTGGAGCTTGGAACGATCATTTTATAGTGGTTATTGGAAAAATCGGTAATGAATAAAATTGGAAATAATTATAATTTTGTTTTCTATGATAATATAATTTCATTAAATTTTGTAAAACTTTTAATTTATAAAATGTTTTCGAAAAGTAACACATTTTCTAGAATTTGTTCAAATGGCAATTTGATATTTAATAATTTTTGATTATGAACCAAAGTGGTTGCTGTTTCATTAAATTTTAAACTAGTGGTTTGCATTAACGTTATTTGGTCATTTACTATCATTTTAATTTTGTTTTGATCCTGTTTTAAATTTTGAATTGCATTGTCATAACGTATAGCGTCTTTATGATCAAGGTTTTAGAAAATTTTTTGTTTTACTGGGTTTAGAGGATTGATTGGTAAAATTTGATCGTTTATTAAATTAATTAAATGATCTGCTATTAAAAGTGAGTTGTGAAATTCTTTTTTGTATTGAAGAATAATAGAGCATCTGAAATCCGATTTGGTCTTTAATTTTCTGTTGTTTTATTTTTGTTTCTAAATTTAAAGGTTCGTTTACTAAAAGGCTCGTTAAAATTTGAAGTTATATTATGTTTTTTTGTAAATTGAATTTATAAGTAATTGTAGCAATTGCAAAATTAATGTTCACTAATTCAAAGTCATTTGTGGAAATTATTATTAGGTTTGCAAAATTATTGAAATTTGGAAATATTTTAGGCGTTCGTTTAATGTTAAATGTAATATTTCAATTGCTTCTTTCTAATTTGATGGGATGGTGTAAAATTATTTTTGATGAATTCTAATATTTAAATTATTTATGTTAGGTTTATTCAGTATAATATATAGATATATATATTTTTTTTCTGGTTGTTGAAACTTATTAGGATAGGAAATTGTGCAGTTATTAGATATTGAAAAATTTTATTTTGGTTATGTTGAAAATTTGATAATTTTAAATCTGAATCTATTAATTATGGTTATAAAATTTGAAATAAGATTAATTTAATATTTAATTTTGAAAATAAATTTATATTAGAAAATTTAAGATGTGATATTAAATGATTGTATCACGTTAAGTAGTTGTGATAATTTAATTGTAAACTGCATGTCAGCTTATCTTTAAACTATTGTTACTAAGAATATTCCAGAATCGTTTACCGTGAACTTTGCGTTAAAATTCTAAAATGTAAATTATTTGTTTAAAAAGATTCGAAATTAGTTTGGTTGTTCAAAGTTATTAAAATACGTTTGTCAAAAATTTGGATGTATTAATTTATGTATATTTAGGAGATTTTAAATTTAGAAAATTTTACATTTGTTATCATATAAGTTTACGAATGTCCAAAATTTGAAATTATTATTTGGGGGTGGTAACAGAATTGAATATATATCAATAAAGCGGTTGGAAATTTGTTTTCGTTTCCGGTTATTGATTTTGAAAATTTGAGATAATTTACCTTTTAAAGAGTGATTATCTAAATATTTTCTCTTATTATTGGTCGCGTTTCTGGTTTTGCTTTTTGAATAAAAATTTGAGAATTGTTTCTTTACGAAACAGTTTCGATTTAATCTTGTGGAAAGTTTTGCTGATCCTAATGTGTCATTTTCTATTGATTTATTTTCTGAAAATTTAGTTTTTTAAAGTCATCAATTTATTACTATTTTCTATAATTAAAATTTCTTTCAATTTTATGGAATCATTCAATCTTAATTTTAAATTTCTAGTTTTAGTTTTAATGTCATGTTGAAGCTTATTAATTGATTTTTGGATATTAAAATTTTGATTTAAATTTGGGTTTAATAATTTAGTTGATTCTATAATATTATGATAGTGCAAATTTACTGTCGGCTTGGTTTCTGAATTTTTTGATTTTAATAAAATTAATTCTTTAAAACTGTCAGCTATAATTCCGGTAGGTTGTTTTCTTGGTTTTGATGTAGTTAAACAAATTTTTACGTTATCCGAGTATGTTCGGGAGTTATCCGAAAATTTTCGTTTGATGGTTCATTTACATTATCAATATCTTCTATTCCAAAATTATTAATTTCATTAAAATTTTGAGTTGGTTCAAAATTTTCATTGATAGGATTTTCATTTTCATAAAAAGTTTCATAAAAGGGATATTGTGCGTTTTGCATTTCGCAATTTTCTTCTTCGAAATTATGGTAGTTAGTTTGAAAATTTGGTCTAGTAAATTTGGAAAAATTCGTTCTATTGGAGTCAACGTCCATTGGTGTAGGTTTAAAAGTATTATTTGTTCTCGTTGAATTTTGGTTTCGAATGTTTGATGTAAAATTCGGTCTAAAATTTTGAAAGTTTTGTCTAGGTTGATAAGTTGAGTTTTGGAAATTTTGTTGTGGTTGAGAGTTATTAGGCGTGAAATTTGAAGGTTATAATTTGGTCTTTGAAAGTTTGAATTTTGGAAATTTTGTTGTGGTTGAAAATTATTATTAGGCGTGAAATTTTGAAAGTTATAATTTGGTCTTTGAAAATTTGAAATTGGTTGATTTTTGAAATTTTGATTTTGAAATTTTTGAGTAGTTGGTTTAAATTGGTTATTAGTAAAATTTTGCAAATTTGATTTATTTATAGAGAGTTGAGATTGCAAAGTGTTTCTTTGTTGGGTGTAATATAAGAAATTTTCCTCTTCTATTACAAAGTTCATTGCTTTCTCAAGCGTCTCTGGATTTCTTAGTCTTACATTGTTTTGAATTTGACCTGATAAGCCTCTGATAAACGTTTTCAAAGCTAAATCATCATAATTTTTAATTTGTAATCGTTTTCTTCTGAATTTAAGTTACTTGAATTTATTTCGTTAAAATTAGACATCTTACGTCTTGACAACGCGTTCCAAAATTATGAAGACTTTCATTTTTATTCGGTTTTAATAAAATTAAGTCTTGCACCAGGCATTCTACATTGCGTTGGTCACAAAAATTTAAATTTAATGCACCTTTTAAAGTATCCCATGTATTTACTTCTGGTCGGTTCCCAATTAATGCTAATGCACGACCGGTTAATTTTCTAATATTGCTCTAAATAAAATTGATTTATTGGATCGTTTGCATTTATTCTGTTAGCAAAAGCGTTAATAAAATTTTCACATGCGTTTATAAAAATATTTAAAGAAGACTTTCAGGAGATGAAAAGTACCGGAATCGTTATGATATAAACTCTTTGGTTATTTTCGATCAGTTTTCATCTTGACTTTGTTAACTGCGTTAAAGCTAATAAGGTTTTAAAATTTTCATTCAAACTTTTTTCTCTTTGTTTTTCACTTCACTTATTGAAAGATTCTTTCGGAAAATTACCTCGATGATACGTCAATGCTTTCGATGGTGGTTTTCTATGTGTGGTTGGTGTGACATTACACATCTGTTGAATACTAAAATAAAAAAGTTGAGTTTAATACAAGACAATAACGAGGTATCCATTCCACATTTTCGCTTTTTCGACAATCTAGATTTTTTTTTGTGTCATGGCTTCATTTACTAGTCTTCTCCATACCGCCCTATTTTCGCATTTCTTCCTCCAACCATCCACACCCATCGCTTTAAGGTCATTTAACACCTCGTCCAACCATCTCGCTTTCCCCTCTTCTCGTCTCACCAGGTTTCCACCTCATAGCTTGTCTCAAAATGCTGTCTGGTTCTCTTCTTGTCACATGATTAAACCATCTGGTTCTCTGCGCCTTTATGAACTTTACTACATACTTGTTTTCTATTTTTATCTAATTCAGCATTAGTTCTCGTTCTATATTTGTTCTCACCTATTTTCGTTGGTCCTGTGATCATTCTCAATATTTTCTTTCGAATATTCTCAATTCTTCTTCTTCTCTCTCAGTCATATTTAATATTTCTGCTGCGTAGGTGACCACTGTTCTCACAAATCTCTTATACCTATATTCATAACTTTGTTCTTGTAGAGATACTCTTACTTTTAGCAGCTTCTTGTTTGCACAGAACGCTCTCCAACCAGCATGTTGTATCTTTTCATTACTATTTCTATTGATCTTTCGTTGTTCCTGTTTAGTTGAACTCCCAGGTATCTGAAACTTTCTACTTCTTTAAACCTGTATTCTCCAATTTTAGGTAATTCTGTCTCTCATCTTTCTTTCTATTAAATTTCATATATTTAGTTTTAGCTTGATTTACTTTCAACCCCATTTCCTTCGCATGTCTCTCCATTTTTCGAAAACTGTATCATTTTCTGCCTCAATCTCGCAACAATTACGATGTAATTATCCGTCAAAGATGTGAGAACCTATCGTGGAGCAAATGTGGATTCTAACCACTATTTGGTAATTAAAAGAGTAGCACACAAAGAAAACACGAGCAAGTAAGAGATGAAAGCCAAGGATTATTAGGAATCAAAGATTTGCTCAAATGAAACCATAGAGAACTATGCAGAAAACAAACATTGCAATAGATGGCAAAGAAGTAGTACAATACAGGGACACGAATGCGAACCGAACTAAAGATAAGAAATGGTTTTGTGAGGAATTGAAGAAAAGCGGAAAATAAGAAAAAGTAAGAATGAAATGTTGACAAACAAAGAAGACGATCGGGATGCATACAGAGAAAGAAAGAGAGAAGCATACAAGAAATACAAGGAAAAGAAAAAAAAATGGTTGAATATTACGATGAACGAAATAGACAATGATTGCAACAGAAATAACATTAAGAAGTTCTACCTTGGAATAAAACAGCAAAAGAGAAAATGCAATGTAACGATCAGATCCATGAAAGACGAAAAGGGGCTACAAGGAAATATGGGCGAGACATTTTTAGAAGCTGCTAAACCAGAAAGATGAAGAAACAGCCAATGAAGAAAGAGTGATTGCAAGAAGAGGCAGAGACGGAAGCATCATTTAGCGAAGTGGAAATGATAATAAAGAGAATAAATAACGGAAAAGCACCAGGAAGAGATAGGGCGAGTGGTGAATTGATAAAACATGCAGACAAAGCAGTGCATCAACGAATATACAAGTTGATACTAAAAATATGGAGAAAAGTAGAAGAAATTTTGAGTGAATGGAAATTGGGTAGAATAATTCCGATTCACAAGAAGGGTGATATATAGGTTTGCAGTAACAGGAGAATAACTCTGCTACAGGTGGTATACAAGATTCTATCGACACTTGTATACAATAGAATAAAACAGTGATTAACGACAAAACCGGAGAATATCAACAAGGATTCAGAGAGGAACAATTGACAGTAGATGCACTACACATCTTCTTCTTCATCTTCTTCATCGTTTGCTTCTTGTCAGAAGCGTCGTGACCCAGCTTGGCCAAAGCCAAGATGAATTTTCATGGGAATATAATTCCTGCACTACACATAATGAAACAAATAGCAGAAAAATCATATGAACACAATATAGAGCTGCATCTGCTGTTTGTCGATTTCCGACAAGCTTTCGATTCCGTTAAACGTGAAAAGCTGTACAAAGTGATGGCAGAACTGAAAATACCCAGGAAAATGAGAAAACTTATACAAATGACGATGAGAGACTCTAGAGCAACGGTAAAATTTGGACCAAACGAAACAAACGAGTTCGCGATTAACAGAGGAGCGAGACAGGGGGAAGTGGAAACTATCGGCTTACAAGACAATGCCTGCTCTAAAATTAAGTTTTATATGTACAGTAGCGATCTAAAGTAAGTTGGCAAACAGTTTTTTTTTAAAGTTCAATATTTTGCTTTAATTTTTCAAATATTTATTCCTTAAAAGGCTTTAAATTAAAAATATAAATATAATTTTCTAGAAAATTTATTAACGTGAAAAATTCAAAAACGAAAATTTCGAAATATTTCTATTTATCAAGTTATGACAAAACGCTCTTAAAACAAAAAAATAAAGAAATACATATAGTAACAACTATGGATTAAAAACATTTAGTACTTTGTTGCAAACCCTTTTGCAGCGATAACAGCTTTACATCGTGATTGCATCGAGTCAACCAGCTTCTCTAAACGTTCTAATGGTATTTTGACCATTCTCTCTGCAATGCTTCCCATAATTTAGTGGTATTACTATAATTTTCACTTCTTATTCGACGTTCGAGCTCTTCCCACAAATGCTCTATGGGATTCAAATCTGGAGATTGACTGGGCCACTCTAAAAGCCGAATTTTAGCTTTGTCCATGTACTGCTTAACATGCTGTGAAGCATGTTTTGGGTCATTATCCTGCTGAAATATCCAGCCGCGCGGCATTTTTCTCTTGCCATGTGGTAGCATATGATCCCTCATTGATTTAATTTTACAATTCACACCAAACAAAACAAATACAGCTAACCCCTAAACCTAAAATAAATAACTATACTAACTATTAACTGTAGAATGGCTATGTATTATAATAAAAAACGATGACGAATGTTATTTCGATATTTACGAAGTGCAGAAATGCAGAAATGCAGTTCTTATATATTAAATAATTTAAATGGAAAATACTTTTCTTATTTTCGTTAATATTACAATTACATAACTCCTACTAAAGTATGGAAAATTAGGGTACCATTAAGTGACAATTTTCTCAAGAACATTAATTATTCGGTAGATACATTTTCTTTAATAATAGTTGAAATTTAGTTTTAACAAAATATAAATTAATATTATTAATACAATAATCATTATCTAAATTAAAATTCCAAATGCTAGTTTTCTTGAAACTTATCACTGGATTCTATTTAACAGGCCTTCTAATCACTGAGTTCACTTTGATTTTTGATCACTGAGTCCACTTTGAAGGTGTTTGATTTCACTTATGTCCAAATTCAAAGCTTCTACCCCTTCGATTTTGAAACTCGTCTCACCAGGTTTCTTAAATGTTGGACATTCTTGTCCGGGATGGAACCTGGTTCTCTCGCCGTTTACTGGTACTTTCTTATACTTCTTAATTTTGATTAATAGCGTTCGTTTAGGATAAGGAATTTGGAGCTTGGAACGATCATTTTATGGTCTTATGAAAAATCGGTATGAATAAAATTTTTATAATTATAATTTTTGTTTTCTATCATAATATTAATTTCATTCAGGTTGTAAAACTTTTAATTTATAACATGTCTTTCGAAAAGTAACACATTTTCTAGAATTTGTTCAAAGCAATTTGATTTTTTAACAGTTTTGATTATGAACCCAAGGCTGCTGTTTCATTTAAATTTTATACTGTTGTTGCATTAACGTTATTTGGTCATTTACCATCGTTTGAATTTTGTTTTGATACCTGTTTCAAACTTGTTATTTCCAATTCATAACGTATAGCGTCTTTATATCAAGGTTTTAAAAAATTTTTTTGTTTTACTGGGTTTAGAGGATTGATTGGTAAAATTTGATCGTTTATTAAATTAATTAAATGATCTGCTATTAAAAGTGAGTTGTGAAATTCTTTTTTGTATTGAAGAATAATAGAGCATCTGAAATCCGATTTGGTCTTTAATTTTCTGTTGTTTTATTTTGTTTCTAAATTTAAAGGTTCGTTTACTAAAAGGCTCGTTAAAATTTGAAGTTATATTATGTTTTTGTAAATTGAATTTATAAGTAATTGTAGCAATTGCAAAATTAATGTTAACTAATTCAAAGTCATTTGTGGAAATTATTATTAGGTTTGCAAAATTATTGAAATTTGGAAATATTTTAGGCGTTCGTTTAATGTTAAATGTAATATTTCAATTGCTTCTTTCTAATTTGATGGGATGGTGTAAAATTAATTTTAATGAATTCTAATATTTAAATTATTTATGTTAGGTTTATTCAGTATAATATATATATATAATTTTTCTGGTTGTTGAAACTTATTAGGATAGGAAATTGTGCAGTTATTAGATATTGAAAAATTTTATTTTGGTTATGTTGAAAATTTGATAATTTTAAATCTGAATCTATTAATTATGGTTATAAAATTTGAAATAAGATTAATTTAATATTTAATTTTGAAAATAAATTTATATTAGAAAATTTAAGATGTGATATTAAATGATTGTATCACGTTAAGATTGTGAAATTAAGAGAAGCATATTTAGCAAGTGTAAATGATAATGAAGAGAATAAATAACGAAAAGCACCAGGAAGAGATGGGATGAGTGGTGAATTGATAAAACGTGCAGGCAAAGATGGAATCAATGAATATACAAGTTGATACTAGAAATATAGAAAAAGAAGAAGAAATTCTAGTGAATGGAAATTGGGTAGAATAATTCCGATTCACAAGAAGGGTAATATAGAGGTTTGCAGTAATTATAGGAGAAAACTCTGTTACAGGTGACTTACAAGATTCTATCGACACTTCTATGTAATGGAATAAAACAGTGATTAACGACAAAACCGAGAATATCAACAAGGATTCAGAAGTTGACTTAAGAGTATCAAAATTTTCTCTTATTGGTCTTCATCGTTTTTCTTTGAAAAAATTTGACCATTTGTCAAAGAAATATTTTATGGATAAATTCCTGCAGACACATAATGAAACAAATAGCAGAAAAATTATGAACACAATAAAACTGCATCTGCTGTTTGTCGATTTCAAAGCTTAGATTCCGTTAAAGTGAAAAGCTGTAGAAAGTGATGGCAGAACTGAAAATACCCAGGAAAATAAAAACTTATACAAATGAAGGTGAGAACTCTAGAGCAAGGTAAAATTTGGCCAAACGAAACAAGCAAGTTTGCGATTAACAGCAGAGTGAGACAGGGGATGGAAACTATCGGCTTACAAGACAATGCCTGCTCTAAAATTAAGTTTTTATATGTACAGTAGCGATCTAAAGTAAGTTGGCAAACAGTTTTTTTTTCAAAGTTCAATATTTTGCTTTAATTTTTCAAATATTTATTCCTTAAAAGGCTTTAAATTAAAAAATATAAATATAATTTTCTAGAAAATTTATTAACGTGAAAAATTCAAAAACGAAAATTTCGAAATATTTCTATTTATCAAGTTATGACAAAACGCTCTTAAAAAAAAAAAATAAAGAAATACATATAGTAACAACTATGGATTAAAAACATTTAGTACTTTGTTGCAAACCCTTTTGCAGCGATAACAGCTTTACATCGTGATTGCATCGAGTCAACCAGCTTCTCTAAACGTTCTAATGGTATTTTTGACCATTCTCTCTGCAATGCTTCCCATAATTTAGTGGTATTACTATAATTTTCACTTCTTATTCGACGTTCGAGCTCTTCCCACAAATGCTCTATGGGATTCAAATCTGGAGATTGACTGGGCCACTCTAAAAGCCGAATTTTAGCTTTGTCCATGTACTGCTTAACATGCTGTGAAGCATGTTTTGGGTCATTATCCTGTGAAATATCCAGCCGCGCGGCATTTTTCTTGCCATGTGGTAGCATATGATCCCTCAGTATGTCGGCATACATAAACCGATCCATAATGCCATCAATTCTGTGTAGAGATCCAATGCCATCACGAGAAAAGCAACCCCACACCATGACGTTCCCTCCACCATGTTTTATAGTAGGAACTTGATATCTAATATCATATCTTTTACCTTCTGGACGTCGAATATACTTAATACCATCCGAGGAAAACAAATTATACTTACTTTCGTCACTCCAAAGAATTTTGGACCAATCTTTTTTCCCAGTGTAAGTGATTTTGAAAATTTGAGATAATTTACCTTTTAAAGAGTGATTATCTAAATATTTTCTCTTATTATTGGTCGCGTTTCTGGTTTTGCTTTTTGAATAAAAATTTGAGAATTGTTTCTTTACGAAACAGTTTCGATTTAATCTTGTGGAAAGTTTTGCTGATCCTAATGTGTCATTTTCTATTGATTTATTTTCTGAAAATTTAGTTTTTAACGTCATCAATTTATTACTATTTTCTATAATTAAAATTTCTACCAATTTTATGGAATTATTCAATCTTAATTTTAAATTTCTAGTTTTAGTTTTAATGTCATGTTGAAGCTTATTAATTGATTTTTGAATATTAAAATTTTGATTTAAATTTGGGTTTAATAATTTAGTTGATTCTATAATATTATGATAGTGCAAATTTACTGTCGGCTTGGTTTCTGAATTTTTTGATTTTAATAAAATTAATTCTTTAAAACTGTCAGCTATAATTCCGGTAGGTTGTTTTCTTGGTTTTGATGTAGTTAAACAAATTTTTACGTTATCCGAGTATGTTCGGGAGTTATCCGAAAATTTTCGTTTGATGGTTCATTTACATTATCAATATCTTCTATTCCAAAATTATTAATTTCATTAAAATTTTGAGTTGGTTCAAAATTTTCATTGATAGGATTTTCATTTTCATAAAAAGTTTCATAAAAGGGATATTGTACGTTTTCAATTTCGCAATTTTCTTCTTCGAAATTATGGTAGTTAGTTTGAAAATTTGGTCTAGTAAATTTGGAAAAATTCGTTCTATTGGAGTCAACGTCCATTGGTGTAGGTTTAAAAGTATTATTTGTTCTCGTTGAATTTTGGTTTCGAATGTTTGATGTAAAATTCGGTCTAAAATTTTGAAAGTTTTGTCTAGGTTGATAAGTTGAGTTTTGGAAATTTTGTTGTGGTTGAGAGTTATTAGGCGTGAAATTTGAAGGTTATAATTTGGTCTTTGAAAGTTTGAATTTTGGAAATTTTGTTGTGGTTGAAAATTATTATTAGGCGTGAAATTTTGAAAGTTATAATTTGGTCTTTGAAAATTTGAATTTGGTTGATTTTTGAAATTTTGATTTTGAAATTTTTCAGTAGTTGGTTTAAATTGGTTATTAGTAAAATTTTGCAAATTTGATTTATTTATAGAGAGTTGAGATTGCAAAGTGTTTCTTTGTTGGGTGTAATATAAGAAATTTTCCTCTTCTATTACAAAGTTCATTGCTTTCTCAAGCGTCTCTGGATTTCTTAATCTTACATTGTTTTGAACTTGACCTGATAAGCCTCTGATAAACGTTTTCAAAGCTAAATCATCATAATTTTTAATTTGTAATCGTTTTTCTTCTGAATTTAAGTTATTTGAATTTAATTTCGTTAAAATTAGAGATCTTACGTCTTGACAACGCGTTCCAAAATTATGAAGACTTTCATTTTTATTCGGTTTTAATAAAATTAAGTCTTGCACCAGGCATTCTACATTGCGTTGGTCACAAAAATTTAAATTTAATGCACCTTTTAAAGTATCCCATGTATTTACTTCTGGTCGGTTCCCAATTAATGCTAATGCACGACCGGTTAATTTTGCTAATATTGCTCTAAATAAAAATTGATTTATTGGATCGTTTGCATTTATTCTGTTAGCAAAAGTGTTAATAAAATTTTCACATGCGTTTATAAAAATGTTTAAAGTGAATTGATTTCCATTGAATTGTGGTATCGCATCAAGATAGAGTTTAATAAATTGATAGTTATTCGATGAAGTTTGAGGAAGTGGCAATGCCGATGCATTTGAAACTTGAGGTGGTAAACTCATTTTTTAATTTAGTGATTAAATTGAAATTGTAAAATAGTAAATTAAATTAAAATTATTTTAAAATTACGTCGTTAAATTATTTGTTCAAATTATAATTGTTTCCTTAGGATTAAATTAGGATCGGTTTTTTATAATTAGGATAAATGGTTAAATTTTCACTTACGCTATTATCAATGTTTTCATTTGATGTTACGGGTTGATCTCGGACCAGCGATTTTCGTCTGTTTCCGTGGTTTTGATCGGTTGTTTCCTTAAAATTATGGTCCTCGTGGGATGTTGCGGTAGCGATTTTTGTCCACCTTCAAATCCTCGATTGACGTTTTCTTAAAATTATGATCCTCGTGGAATGTTGGCAGCGATTTTTGTCCACCTTCAAATCCTTGATTCACGTTTCTTAAAATTATGATCCTCGTGGAATGTTGGCAGCGATTTTTGTCCACCTTCAAATCCTTGATTCACGTTTCTTAAACTAAATTTGTTCCTCGATGTTTGAGACGACAGCGGAGTATTTACAGCGATTTTTGTCTGCGTGGTACCCTTTTATCGTTGGCTTGTAATTTAATTGTTTGACTTATTGTCTGTGGCAATTTTTGTCCACGTTGCAGGTTGTGACTTCCCAAAAATTGACGATTTTTGTTCAAAATTTCAGGAAATTCGATCCGCACGACTGCGCCAGTGATATTTTGGACGTCTTTAAATAACTTTTTAAAAACAATCCAAAAATTTATTGATTAATTTTACAACACACCAAACAAATGACTAAACTAGCAGCGTAACGCCCTTAAACTAAAATGAGTAATAACTATGTACTAACTATTAACTGTAGAATGGCTACTTTATATATAATAAAAGATGACGAATGTGCATTTCTATATTTACGAAGTGCTAAAATGCAGAAATGCAGTTCTCATCGCTTCTTATATAATTTAAATGGAAAAATACTTATCTCTATTTTCGTTAATATTACAATATATAACTTGACATTACACATCTGTTGAATACTAAAATAAAAAAGTTGAGTTTAAGTCACTAATTAAAAACATTAAACTGTATCGTAGGTCCTGCCTGATTTGGATAACTTTACAAAGACGTAGAAGCAGAAGAAAATCAAAAGCAATACAAGACAAGAACGAGGTATCCATTCCTCATTTTCGCTTTTTCGACAATCTAGATTTTTTTTTGTGTCATGGCTTCATTTACTAGTCTTCTCCATACCGCCCTATTTTCGCATTTCTTCCTCCAACCATCCACACCCATCGCTTTAAGGTCATTTAACACCTCGTCCAGCCATCTTGCTCTTCCCCTTTTTCTTGTCTCACTAGGTTTCCACTTCATAACTTGTCTGGTTTTCTTTTTGTCACATGACCAAGCCATCTGATTCTCTGCACCTTTATGAAGTTCACTATATTCTCTTTTTTTATCTATTTCAGCAATAGTTCTCATTCTATATTCGTTCTCGCCTATCTTCGTTGGTCCTGTGATCGTTCTCAATATTTTTCTTTCAAATATTCTCAATTGTTCTTCTTCTCTCTCAGTCATATGTGGCATTTCTGCTGCGCAGGTGACCACTGTTCTCGCAAATGTCTTATATATTCTTAACTTGATTCTTGTAAAGATACTCTTACTTTTTAACAGCTTCTTGTTTGCATGGAACGCTCTCCAACCAACATGTATCTAGCTTTTCGATTACTTCTATTGATCTTTCGTTGTTCCTGTTTAGTTGAACTCCCAGGTATCTGAAACTTTCTACTTCTTCAAATCTGTATTCTCCAATCTTTAGGTAATTCGTCTCTCATCTTTCTTTCTATTAAATTTCATATATTTAGTTTTGGTTTTATTAATTTTCAATCCTATTTCCTTCGCATGTCTCTCAATTTTTTCGAAAACTGTATCATTTTCTGCCTCGATCTCGCAACAATTACGATGTAATTATCCGTTCAAGATGTGAGAACTTATCGTGGAGCAAATGTGGATTCTAACCACTATCTAGTAATTGAAAGAGTAGCACACAAGAGAAAACACGAGCAAGTAAGAGATGAAAGCCAAGAATTATTAGGAATCAAAAGATTTGCTCAAATGAAAACCAAAGAAAACTATGCAAAAGAAACAAACATTGCAGTAAATGGCAAAAAAGTAGCACAATACATAGACACGAAATACAAAGCTAACTAAAGATAAGAAATAGTTCCATGAAGAATGCGAAGAAAAAGCTGAAAATGAGAAAAAAGTAAGAATGAAATGTTGACAAACAAAGAAGACGATCGGGATGCATACAGAGAAAGAAAGAGAGAAGCATACAAGAAATACAAGGAAAAGAAAAAAAAATGGTTGAATATTACGATGAACGAAATAGACAATGATTGCAACAGAAATAACATTAAGAAGTTCTACCTTGGAATAAAACAGCAAAAGAGAAAATGCAATGTAACGATCAGATCCATGAAAGACGAAAAGGGGCTACAAGGAAATATGGGCGAGACATTTTTAGAAGCTGCTAAACCAGAAAGATGAAGAAACAGCCAATGAAGAAAGAGTGATTGCAAGAAGAGGCAGAGACGGAAGCATCATTTAGCGAAGTGGAAATGATAATAAAGAGAATAAATAACGGAAAAGCACCAGGAAGAGATAGGGCGAGTGGTGAATTGATAAAACATGCAGACAAAGCAGTGCATCAACGAATATACAAGTTGATACTAAAAATATGGAGAAAAGTAGAAGAAATTTTGAGTGAATGGAAATTGGGTAGAATAATTCCGATTCACAAGAAGGGTAATATAGAGGTTTGCAGTAATTATAGGAGAATAACTCTGTTACAGGTGACTTACAAGATTCTATCAACACTTGTATACAATAGAATAAAACAGTGATTAACGACAAAACCGGAGAATATCAACAAGGATCTAGACGGTAGATGCACTGCACATAATGAAACAAACAGCAGAAAAATCATATGAACACAACATAGAGATGCATCTGCTGTTTGTCGATTTCCGACAAGCTTTCGATTCCGTTAAACGTGAAAAGCTGTAGAAAGTGATTGCCAAACTGAAAATACCTAGGAAAATAAGAAAACTTATACAAAACTAACGGTGAGAGACTCTAGAGCAACGGTAAAATTTGGATCAAACGAAACAAACGAGTTCGCGATTAACAGAGGAGCGAGACAGGGGGAAGTGGAAACTATCGGCTTACAAGACAATGCCTGCTCTAAAATTAAGTTTTCACATGTACTTGTGGGGGGTGGGGTGAAAGTCGCCACCTGCAAAAACGATCAGAATAAAGTTGTACCCCGTGTAAAAGTCAACACTTTCAGCTACCAGACTGTTACTGTCTTCTGGCTTTCTATTAGATTAAAATTTAAAAATTAATAAGTTATTTCATCAACGAAAGTTAACTTGTTGTTATCGAAGAGGCTATTTTTATTCTTATACGTATAGCATCTTACCATTGCATGAAAATTTTTAATTTAAGTGTGATGAATGGAATTTTGAAGGTCGTTGATGTTCTTTTGGTTGATACCTGTGGTATTGCGAACTTTGATCAAATGTAATTTAATTCGTTCATTTACAGAAATTACAAGAATTCAATTGCAATGTTTCAAAGCAAGTAATAGATCGATTAAATTAAGTTCAGTTCCGTCCTCTGCTTTTTCCTGACTTTTTGCTTTCAATCTGACAACTTTCAACTTCCAAGTTTAAATTTCAAACCATAGCAGGAGTAGATAAATAGATTGGTGAAATAATGGCAGTTGATGTAACGTAATCAATCGATTTAATTACCTGAAGATATGTTTGAATTACATGATGGTCTGAGTTTTTCATTATTGTAAATTTTAGCTTTCGATTGAGTCGTGTGGTTAACATAAGCGACTCGAGTGGAAGAAGAAAAGAATTTATTCATTTTGAGTCTGTCGTCCTTTCAACATCTTCATTTTGTGTCTTCCGTCGTAATCGTGAAGGCACAAGCCAAGTTCTACTAATAAAGTACAAGCAAAGGAAGTAAGCCCTAATTCCTCGAAATATTATTCAAATTAAATTTGAACAGGGGTGGATAGATACTACAAGTAATTGCATTTACAAGCTAAAAATTTATGTATTTCTTAACAGGTTGTTTAATTTGCCATAGCTGAGCGGCCGAAAATCTTGTGCACATCAACATTGGGCGTCAGTTCGACCCTGGTTTACAAATTAAATTCGATTTTTGAATTAGTGGTAATCGAACATCTGCTTCTTTGTAGGTAAATTCATTACAGCTGCATGTTGATTAATAGGTCGGTTCGGACTTTGATTAAATGATAGTTTCAGGATATTTTTAATTTCCGATTTGATAATATAATGTGACTCAGTATGTGGTTAACACAAAGCTTTTAGTCATGGTGTGGGATACACACAATTTTTCGACGGATAGTATTTAATTAATTAAAAGTTGCCATTTAATTTTGCATCAAAAATAAACTTTACAATAAATACGGGCAATAAGCCTTGGTTAAATAGACGAGAGAAAAATGTGCCCGAAGCATATTAATGAAAAATAGTCAATTAGGATTTTTATGCAAAAGCAACCACCACTTTTCGGTGAACAAATAAAAAGAATTATTGATTGGTTTTTGTTACAAAAAACCGAAAACAAAACCGTATAGATAAAATTTTGTTCCTTTATCAAAAAACGAAATATAATTTATAACACATCCATTAATAAATAGCCGGCCATTATTAAAATTAATTTAAAATTTTGCATGATTGACATTCTTTTATGTTCATTCAATTTTAAATTGCTCACGCTAAAATGTATTATGAAAAACAAGTAAAAAATGTTAATTATGGGGCGTAATTTTTCATGCAATAAAAATAGCAAAAAAACACTTACTTTCTTTATATTGCAGAACATTAGCGTGTTTTTCGTGAATCACGACGCAGCGGTAGCAACTTTTCCTAAAAAGAAGAATATCACATTTATCATAAAATATGCAAGGATAGCCCTTTTAGACTTGAGATGTTTTATTGCGTTTTACATTATAATATTATATAAAATATTACGTACTCATCTACGACCAAAAATTTATCCCCTTCCGATGCCAGGCATCTTCCTTTACTGCTAAGACGTGGTCCTTCGATTATTATTGGTTGTCGAACTCCGGATTGAAACCACGTGCCTTCCCAACGCTCCGGGAAAAAGCAAACCCCTGAAAAGCACACAAATGGACGACTATAAGCAGATTTATATTTAAACGACATAAATGAACGTATAGGGAATTGAAGCGAAGGATTTAATAATACCAAAAAGGGTATTTAAGTTTCCTTTATGGTACTTAACCGATTTGCATACCCAAAAACATTTTAACGTAACTCACATTCGAAATTACAAATAATTTCCTATAGTTTAATAAACTCACATCATTTTGCGCTATTTCATTACAATCCAATAAATTTTTTTTTTCATAAATACGCTCATAAACTGTAGGTGGCATTTTTAATGCCCGTACTTCCGAAATCATTTTATAAAACACCTTTTTAATACAATTTTTTTATTCAACCATAAACCGCTTTTTTATTCAACTGAATTGTGCGAATAAAATGGGCACACAAATTTGCTGTTAGGGTTAGAATGATCGTACGAATATAAAACATAAAACTGACAAGTAAAATCTGAAAAGTGAATTTTAAATTTAGTTTTATTGATTATACAACCGGCACGTGTGAAAAATTCATAAAGTATAATAATTTTTACGATTGTTTGTTTGTATAAAAGTTATATGCGACAGCCTCAACACACTATTGTGGCTTTTTGAATTTATATAAGTCGTTTCGTTAACGCGATCTTTTTTATTTTAAATAAAAGAAGAGGAGAGAGGTTATTTTGTTTTAAATTACAAAATCAAACAATTATTTAGTTGCCGAGAAGGAAATTTTATACGGAGCGCAACACAACACGGAGCGGTGCTGCAGTTTGTTAATTTGGTGTTTAATGAAACAACAAATTTGCTTCATCGAAAATATTTCTCTTGTCGACTCGACTCGTCGATGGCAAAACCATAATATAATTTTAGCGTTGGGTTTTTTGTTCTTTTGCGTAATGGTTTTTAATACAGCCGAGTGAGATATAATATATGTAGGGAAACTTGAAAAATGCAAATAGAGGCAAGCAAAAGGGTCATCGTAAAGGGATTTAGGTTTTTGCATTTTCCGAGACCGACTTTCATATTGAATTGTATTTGATTGTTCTTTTTACATTTTTTATTTTTTCGAGACAAATACAATTACTTACTTACGAAATAAGACAAAAAAGGTAATTTCCCATTGCTCGCGAAAACCTTTCACGAATATAAGAGGTTAAAAAAGCAATTTGTTAAACTGTTGGGTTTCACTTGAAAATTAACTAAATCAAAAGATGCTTAATATTTTTACCTTCCTGTTTAAAAGTTGCGGTGTAATGTAGAAAGCAGAGTAGAAATAGAAGAAAATTGCAACTTAAAAAGCTCCATCGAACATCCATGCTGGATTAGTATTGCTTGAGGTTACATTGTAACGATTTACTCCTGAAACAAACAAAAAATAGCTTTAATAAAGGAAATTACTAGCGGAGAGAGCATATTTTATTAAGTTTGTTTAGCTGAGAGTTGGTAGATATCCTGTTGGCCAATTTGTTCTTTTAATACACACGTTTAAATTGTAGACTTCCTTTGTGCAGTTTAATTTTCTATTTTACTTTTCTATTAAGAATTTCTAGTTCATTGTGGAAGTTTTGGTTCATTTAATTAACAATATCAACTTGGCTATAAAATTTATCACAATTACAGTAGAAAATGTTCATCATTCCAACATGAACATTTATTCAAATTTATTCGAAAAGTTTCGAGAAAAAACGTAGTTTTGAATTTACGTTCTTTAATTAATATGGAATAGATTCCTGAAAGTTATCAAATACCGATTCGTTGTTGATTTAGTGTTATAATTTTTTCACCTCAAAATTACTATGTAGTATATTAATTATTTCCGATAACGTGGTCATAGATTGTAAATTTTGATTAATTATTGATGTTGATTAGAAATATACGAATGCAAGTTGGTAGAACCCTCTTCTATTGTTGTTAAATTTATTTTCTAATAGAGTTTAAAATCACTTTATCACGGGCCATTGTTATACAAATTTAAATTTAAGAATTTATAATCATTAAATTGTTCATTCAATTTTTAATGCTTTTGTGAATGTTAAAGAATTTATTCCTATACCTGAATAATGAATTTTATTAATCACTTTTAGAAGTTATTACTTCGCAATAAAAGAATAAAAAATACTTACTGTATTAATGTTTTTCATTTAATTTTACATTTCTACCCGCCTACCCCTTTCTGATATTCTTCTTATTATGTTATGTATAATCATAATATTGCTTATTTCAGTCTCAAAATTGTTTTTTGCTACTGCAATCATCATCTGCATTATATGAATTCCAATTGATTACCATGATATCGCGATTGCTAATATACCCACTCGAGAATCTTTTGTCAAGGCAAGGAAGCGGAGGTCTGAACAATCTTGGAAGGTATTTTCAACAACACCGGCGATTGATTACCGCTTTGCTCATCTTATGATTGTTGTGCTAAAAATTATCATTGGTTCTTACATTTAAAATCGGGGCCACAATACCAAAAGGAATATTCTGTTTGTAAGTAAAAGGCATTCAAGCAAAGAACCAACGAATAACTTAAAAAATAAACCTTAATTAAAAAGCGTCATTGGTCTGGGGTTCGTCCCAAACCAAATCCATCACTAATAATAAAGAGTTGATTTTTCCCAAATAGTCATAACAGTAAGCAGACCGGTTTACTAGTTTTCATCAGATCATAAGATCGTGATGAGCAATACGGCAATAGTAGTTTACGCAATGAGTGGGTAAAAGAGCAAGGATTTATTAACCTTTCATCACGAATTTATGGCAACGTCAATTGTTTTAATAACACGTTTTTTATTGGCATTACAAACGTCTTGAGAGTTTTATGACAACAGGGTATATGTTCCGCACGTGCTTAAAACTTTCAGCAACATTGAGGTTTAAAATTATTGCTTGTAATTAGATTGTAAGTTAATAAGTTTTAGCAAATAACGAACACGGGTAAGAATTCTATACACTCTAAACATCTAATTAAGTTAGTTTTACTTATAAGAATTAAGTGTTTTCAATAAAATTATTAGAGAGTTTTAACTGAAGGAATCAGTTTTATATAACTAAATTGTTTTATTTTTTCTATTTAAAGTGCAAAATGAAATCAAAACCGCTTGAAATTATATATGCACGAAACTTACATGTTAATTTCTAAAATAAGCATATTTCATCTAAGGCTTACGGAGAATTTCGAATATATGGAATCGCGACTACATGTGAAAGCAAGCGAGAAGAATGCATATTTTACGTAGAGATGATGTGAGATGAAAAGATAAAAATGTAATTTATAAATTGGATTATAATGACTCTTGCACAAAAAGTTGGCTCGAGTTTGATCAAAATATAACAGGATTTTGTCGTATGTGTTTAAATGATTTATTACAAATGCATGAAAAAATCATCGCTTTGGAGGAAATCCATAGTTCAAGGATTACTCTATAGTATGTATGTTTCGCTCATATAGAGCAATTATCGCGCTTAAAAGGATCTGGTTTCGAAACTTCAGGTATATAAATAGCTATTATTTTTAATTTCTCTAGTTCTCTCACCTTTTATAGCATCATTGGTTAAACAAAAAAAAACGAGAAGGGGATGGTGGTAGTTCTAATTTGGGAAAGAGCGTGGTCATGAACATTTAAGTATTGCTAAGTTCGATTCAAACATTATTTCGCTAAAACCTTGCGGCGTTTTCTTTTTTATTACATTCGAATAGCTACAGTCTCTTAATATTTCGTTTTTGGCGGCGGTACTAAGGGTTTTAGGTTAAATCGCATTAAATTCAAGGTTGCAAAAAATAAGTTTGTGGCCTCTCTATATTTAGAATTTTCCTCCAAGGATTTAATATAAGCCTCCTTCTTTGCTACATCAGTAAGTACTAAGGTTGAGCATCGAAGACTTACAGTATACTGTCGGTTTCAAAAAACAATATTATAGAGAAGGCATTCCTATTGGGAACTGGGGCTTCCCCCGAATGCCAAACCACCATTCAATAATATGATAATCATTAAATTGACCGAATCAAAAATATTTTCCCAAAATTCAAAATGAGCCGTATGTTATGTTTGGTCATATTATGTAAGTTATGTTTCAGATCTTCGGGTTTCCTCCTTGAAATTAAAGTTTACAAGAATTTAAAATTAATATAAAAGTATGTTGTATCGGCAATGTATGCTCACATATTATTATTCCATACTGTCCGGAAAGAGGTCCAGATTATGCATGCGGTTCTTTTTACTCCATCTAAAGCTAATTAATATTTTTTTGGTTGTAAATATTCTTTTGATGATGAAAAGCATTACAATAATTTAATATAAACACACAAGGATCAAATTGTAGAAATGGATGATTAATGCATCATTTGAAAGTATGATTTCATGCGAGACTAAGTGACTAGGGTGCAATGAGAGTAGGGTTGGAAGAAATGAAAATGGGATCTTTCAAGTGGGTGTTAAGAACATGCAATAATCAGGATAATGTTACGGAGATTTCGCTTTATGTAAATCTGAATTAAATTTTTTGAATTCCAAATCAGGCGTAATAAAATTAAGATTTACTTACACGTTTTCAACCAAATCAAAAAGTGGGATAGCTTTAATTTTTCTCGTTATTAAAGTAACAATTTTCACTTTTGCACTGACGTGCTTAAAAAAGGATTATCTTTATTGTAAGATTTTACTGCGATATTTAGCTGAGGAAAATGTATATTACGAGCTGAAAAGGAGACAGCAACAAATCCCAACAACTCCTTACAAGGTGGATTGTGTAACCGACACTTTGTCATTAACTTTAACTACTAGTGATCAACGGGATAAATAATGTTTAATTAGCTTCACTTCATTCACACCAAAACCATTGTGTGTGAGTATTACTAAAAGAGTGTCATAGATAACGATATTAAAGGCTTTAGCCTAATCAAGCGGAATAACGAGCACGTTTGATTGATAATCATCCGTTTGAAATTATAAAGATTGAAGCTTGAGATAGCGTA
Organism: Lycocerus yunnanus; assembly: GCA_036346125.1. Classification (NCBI taxonomy): domain Eukaryota; kingdom Metazoa; phylum Arthropoda; class Insecta; order Coleoptera; family Cantharidae; genus Lycocerus; species Lycocerus yunnanus. The sequence continues at coordinate 4,310,614 of JARFIX010000017.1, forward strand.
ATTCGTTTATTAGGTTTAATTCAAAAATCGGCTTTGGAGATGCTAACCAAAAAAAAATGGTTCGCTGTTGTATAGCAAAAGTTTTCTATTTTATTCGAGAAGCAGGTATTTAAATATTGATATATTTATTTATTATGTTTAATAAAGGGCAGAAGCTCACGCAACCATTAAATAGATAACATTCTTGTTTTGAATAAGTTATAGTTTGGCTTTTCAAACATTAATTTAAAAATTAAAATTTAATATTAGGAAAATTATTAGGTATTAATTTCCACATTGCGATCCCACTAAAGTAACGGTTTTAAGTTGTATTACTTTTAAATATTTTATGTCGAAATTATATGGAACGTTAAAAAAGTTTTCGAAACTAAGGAAATTATCCAATTTATTACAAGTTCGGGCGATGGAAAAACATTATTTTCCCGATGCAAATTTAGCGGAAAAACTGGAAGAGCCCTGATTAAATAATTGCTATTTGCGTTCGTTATTTTAGATTGGCAATATTTTGAATGTAATTCAAATAGCCATAGGCGAATATAAAATTATGTAATTGTAGGGACGGACGCACGGTCGAGAAGAAGCTCGAGGCCGGAAAGCCTTCAAAGTGGTGTTCCATGTTAGCCGGAGGTAAGGGAAGTTTACAATTTGGGGATGTTTTGTTTGTCTATGATGCTGGCGATACCTCGATCCTTTGGCATCAAAGTTACGTGATAATGCGTTAATAATGTTAATTTTGTTAGACAGGTAGGAAATGAGATAATGATACGACAACAAGATTGAAGAAAATTGTGTGCTTTAAACGTAAATGGCAAACAATCGACCAAGTATAAGAATCTGGAACGTAATACAAAAGGGGGTAGGTTAGATCGGTCGGTCGGTCGCTTAAATAACAATTTTTAAGTTTTTCTACAAAGAAAGTTAATTCGTTTTTCGGGCAACAATTTTTGTAATTTGTTATACAGAAAAGTAGCAAGTCGAATGGAAACGAAATGTTTAGAAACCAATTTAGATTTTTGTCAGTTAATAATTTCATACAAAAAACGTAATTGTACACCAAATGGACTAAGCCATAAATATAATAATATTGGAAGTTTTACGAAGGATATTTTTACGATAGCCCTCAGTCCGTACACATAATACAAATAACGTCCAACTTGGAACGCAATTATTTGTTTAAAAATTAACCCGAAACTGCTAATCTATTCGCCCACACTAATGTAGTTACGTTAAATGGATACATTTTTTTGTTTTAGTAGAGATAGAGAAAACCACCCTAATAAATTATGTACAGAATATTTGATTAGAATTTTCAATGGAGCATTAATTTTCTAAATCGTACGAGTTATTAATTCAACACAATTTACCGACACCTGCCAGAATTTAATAGAATATTTCATCAATTAAATAAATGTAGCACATTTTTAAGGCCCGTTTTAAATTATCCAGTACATAATTTATCGAAACCGTTTATTTCGGGCACTTATACTACAGCATATCGGAGAATTATTTCCTAACCTGAGATTAATAAAACAAGGACACTCTGTGCGGCAGGAAAACCAATTATATTGTGTAAAATTTACAAATTTAATTTTTGCAATTGTATACTTAAAAGATTTATTACTAATTACATTACGTACCACCTAAATATAATTTGAGAAATAAGGAAAAGGGAAATGTTTTATTGCGCGAGTTATTTATCAAAAATTCTTATTTTCTCATGTTTCTTTCTGTAATGGTCTGCTTTTGTTTGTAAATTGTTGAGCAATTTAAATAAAAGCGATTCTCAATTTAAAATGTAAAATAGAGGTTCGTATGCTTGTCGGAAGAAGCTTTATTTCTCTTTTATTTGTATACCGTTGGCTTGTATTAATGAAGTTAAATATACATGCAGCAATTTATATAAAATTCTTCTTTATTAAATAAATTTCTCCATGTTCCTTTTATTAAGGCTCGCTTATCCAGACACATTTTCAATTTTTGATAAAACATACCACCTTCAATTGAAGTTGATAAAAACGAAACTTCTTTAAGTTGTCAAATGCTGTTTCCGATAAGACCAAAATAAAACAAAGCACTTTGTTGAAAAAAGAGCAAATTGTAAAAAGGCTCACCTCCGTCGATGCAGCAAAAAATATAAGTGCGGCCGAGAAAATTAAGCTGTCGAGCGATTTCTTTATAATTTTTAATTTATTAAATGGTCGTCAACATGAAAAAGACAAAAACGCAATATCTTGCAATACAAAAAGCACTTCTTTTTTATAATCAAACAGTTTATTATCAGAAATGTAGTAAAGTGTTTTTATCTGAAAGGTTTTCAACTAAGAAAAAGAATTGTTTATCAAACTTTCTTTTGTAAGAAACTTTTTAAGATTTCAAGCTTTATAAGTGTTAAAGCGAGCAATCAATAAAATATGCTTTTATTTGGTTAAAACATTTTAAAAATTACAATAAGATTTTTCCTCTTGTCGCTCCGCAACTCTACCGACGATCGCACCGAACCGAGAAGCTATAAATTTATTTTAGATGTAAATTTACATTTTCACATCGAAATGAAACAATCAAAGTCGAAAGCGGCTCGTTTTGATAAAATAATAAAGCGAATAAATATTTGCCGCTACTTAGAGTTTGTTGAAGACCATAATAGCTCAAAATAATATGTAAAGTTATTAAGGCAAGAAAAGGACACTTTTCTCCCTTTGTCGATGTCATTAAGTTCTTTAAAGGATCTACTCGCGGCGTCGTAAAATTAATCCAAACACTAAAGATTTTAATACATTTAGCAAATTAAATAGGAATTTTGTTCAAATATTGTATGACTGCGAAAGCTTTCAATGGTACACAATTCCTGCAAAAAATGTTAATTTTCTTGAGTAGCAAAGCCGCGACTTCTACCATATTGATTTTCAATTTAGTTGCATTAATATTTCGCTTCGAGAGTTAAGTGAAGTGTGTATTTAAGGGAAGTTGGAGTCATTATTATTGATGGGGTTGGCACCCTTGTAGCAAAGCGCTACCACCCTTGGAAAAGTCATTGGTTATTTATTTGAAGGAAAATGCGTGGAAGCGGTAATTTTCTAAAGTAAACATAAAAAGATAAAAACCTAAAATACTTGAAGGTTTCTGCAAACATAAAAAATTATTTAAATTTTTAACAGGCGTTTCTCAGGATGTGAGAGTATTTATCTCTTATAAAAATCACCCTTATCTCTCGTAGCTTTCTCTTTATAAAATCGTTTCGTATTGATGTTATAATCTATGGGTATTAATTTTTTTCGTGTACCACAAATCCATCGTTGCGTATAAATTGCCCTTGATTTGTGCGTAGGGTATAAAATGTCAAGAACAGTTTCAATTTATAAGATTTTATTTATTTGAAATATTTTTAAAATTTTCCACATGAATTGGCAATTTTTAAATGCTCGGTTTAACTTGTTGTGTTACAAATTCCTTTTTTATTTTTTTTAAAGAAAAGCTGAAATAATAATTAAGTTTTTGCTCGGACGGAATTTCATCAATTATCAATATTATTTCTATTTCGATAAACTCAATGTGGTACGCAAAAACCAAATATTATTAATAATTAAATACGTATTAGTATACAATATTATTAATATTTAATTTTAGAACCAACATCTGACAATCAATAAAATATACCCGACAACATTGTTGTGCGGAGGTTAATTTTATCTCATTCGAAATTCAAAATAAATTAAGAAAACGCAAGTCGCGTTTACTTTACACGACATGGAGTCAAAAATAAAATATTTAAAATTTTAGCTGCCATAAATATGATAACTTTATTTAGTGACGATGTAAAGAGGAAATCATCGGATATCAAGTTATATAAAAATCAAGTCAAGTGCTATAGGGTAGAATAAAAAATGATTTTGCAAATAGATTTAATGTTCGATAACGACAATATTTTGCAAAATATTAAATTTAGTAGAAGATTGTATTCATTAAAACATTTATCAATAAATTTTAAAATTAAATTATTACAACACGATGGTAGTTACAATATTTCTTTCTACAATCTTCGCCAAGAATGTTTGTTTCCCAAACATTTTGCAAGTTATTAAATTTTTTAAATAAAAATTTCGCCACTCAAGCAAGGTTGAGTGAATTTTTCCGAAACTCACATTTTATTAAAATGTACTTTAATAAAAATTTAATAATATACCTATTTGCCCGTTTACTGGTCAAAGCTTGTTGCCTGGCTATTTATACGGGGTTCGACTTGTACCTAATGTCAACTTATTGATTACAAAATTTACTTCACGCAACTATCTTATCACCACATGCATCTAAATGTCTTTTTCAGGCACCCGGCACTAATGCCAAAATGGGACCATCTTATTGACTTATTTGAATTATAATAATATAAAATCTAACCTTTGCGACCCCTTGCTTTCGATATTATACAATCGACTTGCAAGGATTGCATGGTCTGGCGAATAATGTGCAAAATCTTGTTGGGGTAATTTTAGTCTGATTTTCTATTAATTATGATGCGAATACAACTCAAATTATTATTACATATGTAATAATGTGAATTTTCAATAGTAACGGCATTGCACTGAAAACTATTGTAAATATAACTATCGAAATAATAACGCCCCCATCTACTGCAAAGCTCTTTCGAAGTTGTTATCTATGGAGATCAGTATTTTTTCCTGATTGTTTGTTATTTTTTTTTGTATCGATTATTCCAATAGTTATTGTCGTATAAAGCATTAAGTACATATAATATAAGTATTTACTATACATTATAATATAAGATTAGTGTTATTAACTCGAATGATACGATAAAATATATAATATAATAACAGTCAAGTTAAAATAACATTTAAACAAATTATATTTCACTTAAATTTTCCCGAAGAGATTCGTTAAATCGAAACTTAATATTTTTAGTTCTAAACTGTTAGAAAATCTAAATATCTTATTTGATCGAGAAATTAGAAATCTTTTAAAATTTTGTTTACTATTAGCAATAAGGAACTTTTACTCTTTTCTTTTTGAGCGGTTCTGAAAAGACATTCATCTTAAGAGAAATCAAAATTAAAAGATTTAGAAATACACCGAGGGGTGTAAATGTGCGCAGTGTCTAATAAATTAACTTTTTATTGAGGTCACAAAGATACAACTATAAAATCATCAACTCGGGTCGATGATAATAGGAGCAGATTTGTTTGATTGCTGCAATGATTTGAATCACCCCCATATTTTCTCTTTTGTGTTATCTTTTGTAAACTGGTTGTGAATTTTAACTCATGGAATTAAAAACTTAAAACAAAAATCATTATCTGAAACAGTTTTGGATTGGTTTTATTTAAAAATGTTTTCAAAAAATCAGCTGTGGCTCACTTTAATTTCATTTTGTTATTTTAATTTTATACTACGCACACACAAGAATTGGATTTTTACAATACATTTTATTGAGCCAGTTTATTACGGTCGAAGTTTTTATGTGGCATTGAAACGTAGCATTTTATTTAATTGTACCATTTAAACTATAAATTTGATTTTATACTAATTGTGTTGGAAAAATGAAGTAAAACTAGATTTTAAATTTTTTTAAAAATAAAATGTCGATGGAGATTATTGATTGACTTTTGTGTAACTAATTTTGTACTGATTTAATATTGCATATTGCAAGGTCGAGGAGGAGTTCACGAAGCAGAGAGATCCCCTGTGTGTAACGGCCTAATTGCAGTTGCATTAGTTTGAACAAACCATTATTGATTATTTGCAACAGATAATATTAATTATTTAATTAATTATAATATATTTAATAGTAATTCCTTCTATATCTACGCTATTGTATTTTTATTAAAGTGTTTCGTTTTAAAATTACATCTTTTATCCATTTTTGAAGTTGTGGTTTGTGGCATCTTCAATAATTTACACCAAGTAAAATAAGCAAAGTAGCAGTGAATTCAAGTACAATTAAATAGGTCCTTTAATAACCGAAAAATCAAATTTAAAGATACTCAATTGTGCTCTCCAAGATCACAGGTGAAGACATCCACCTCTTGGAGTTTTGTTTTGACTCAGGAATGACATCGCTGTAATGGCGTCTTATTAAAACTACCAACTGGCTTATCACTTCCATCAAACTCATCTGGATAGAACAAAAAATAGCTTAAACTATGGCGAATTTAGGCAGTAACAGCAGTAAGTCAATACACATTACGAAGAAGAAACGTCCTGATGTAACATTCCTCTCCACAAAAAGATAAAGTAAAGTTTTCCTTTTCCCAAAAAATGAGAATTATCTAACCTTTTTACCTTAATATATTTTTACCTTAGAGTTACGTTTTCATTTTTGCTTTTTAGCAAGGTTCTTCTTCTTGTGTGATTTATTAACTTAACATCAGAGTTCTTGAGTTCTCATCCTGGATATAACGGCTAACGCCTCCAACTAACAGAGAAGAAGATAAAAGTAATGTTTTTGCGAATAATATACAAAAGAATACGATAACGTTCAAAGCTCGTAACCGTGGGAACAACAAACTGAATCAACGCACAAGCAATAAGGAGTTCGCAAAATTAAAAACACACTTTGATCATTGATCGTCATCAAAATAAGAAACAAGAAGAAGGTTATTCCAAGGTAGAATGGCTTCACCAAAGCGGATAAAATATTTTGGCGTTATACAATAAAGCATCTATGTAGCACGTCAAAGCTTTATCAGAGTGAAGGTTTATAAATAATTAGAAATCGGAATTCAGGAACAAAGTTTTTCTTAAGCAAATAAAAACAAGTCACATTCACACGACAAATTATTTACTTTGGCTTTTTAAATTTGTCGAGAAGTTAAAATGTGGTTGCTCAATTAACAAACTTTGTAGTACTCGTTAACCTTTTTCCTTAAAACAAAACAAAAATGTTTTAAAATTGAGAATTTATTTGTATTTATCATCGAAAAGTTTACAAAATTAAAACACGATAAGCTTAAAAGTTGAAACTTTAAATATCAAAATTTATGTTTGATGATTAAGTGTAAAAGCGTCGACAGAGTTAGAAAACAATTTATTCGTTTAATGAAACTGTAAGAAAACGGCAACAATTGATCCTTCTTGAAGTACATCCATAAAGGATTTAAACAATTAAGTACGTGTCGTCAATGTGGAAGAAAGGGGGTGAAGAATTGAACTCAAAATGGCAAAGTTTGTAAATTCTCTGTAGAGCTGTCTAGAGGCACTTTATTGTTCGCCAGATCTACTCATCTGAAAACAAGTGACAATCTCTAATCCTTGTAGGGAGTGTTTTGTTTCGTCTCTGCGTGACTCCTTCGAGGTGTCAGGCCTAGGGTTATGGGAAAACCCCTACCTCCTAACTTGCAGGGTAACGGTCGATAATGCTGGGTTTTGACTGGAGATTGTGGAAAGGTTGCTTTATTAGCTTATTAATAAAGCGTTTCAATTTTTATCGGCGACGTTTCGTCAATCGACTTAGGGGGGGGGGAGGTGCTTTTGTTAGTTTTAAACCGCAAAAACACGATCGGCATAGGCTTTTCTTTTTAGTAGGTAGGTACTCGTAATTGGGAATGCATCGTTTCAATTTTAATAATTAAAGCCAGGGTCTCAATTACGGTTGAGCATTCACCTAAATTCGTTTTGATGTGTATTACAGGTTCACTGAAGCGCTCAATAATAGGGCATATTCTATTCATTAAGAACTTGAACGGCAAAGATTCGTCCTTTTGTTAATTCAGCATTTGCTTTTACTTTGAATGTGAATTACAAATAATGAAAAGAATTTAAGACTAATTGAAATGTATAATTAATTATTTAAATTTGTTAATTTTGTACGCCCACATAAAGATACACTTCAATGTCTTTTAATAGATAAGTTGGTATGCATTTAACTTTCCGTCTCGAGGGTCGTTGCGGCGGAAAAAACCGCAAAAGGAAAATTTACATTCTTCCAAGGTTAAATATAATATTTTTAAACGATAAAATTACGATATCGCTTTAATCCTCGCAAATTAAATTGTCTTAATTTAACATTTTCGCAATAAATTAACTCGAAAGTTAGGAAACACACAAGTTTGCGGTGTACAATTCTGAAGAGCTTTTAGTGCTTCCACCGTGCAGGAGTGTGGTTGAAAATTAGTCGTTAAAAGAGTATAACAAAAACAAATAGATTGGGTGGACCTTTAAAAGCCCAACTTATTATCTTGGAACCGTCCCTCAATGTAACATGTGGCGGACTTTCGGTTTTCAGTTTCCACTGGCTTCGTTCGATTTAAGAAGTAAAAGATGATGTTGTCAAGTGCAGGTGCTGCTTTTGCGACATGAAATGCGATTGAGATGTGATCTGACAGCTTAAAGGATCTATAATTTCATTATTTTTCTTTTAGAAAAATTTATAAACTTTTTTATTTTATTTTATTTTTGAAACTTTGTTGGAAGCATACCAGGACATTTCCGGCAGACAGCACTTCTTGTTCTCTCAGCAAGAATTACTTATACACGATAGATTATATTATTACTGATGATGCAAAAAATTATTTATTTTTTAAACAAGTTAATCGTATTTCAGATTTTCCAATTTATTTCGACTATTTGCTCAAATGTAGAGTGGTGCCGAGGAGATTTACGAACTAGATAAGATCGAGAACCGGACCTGCAAATAAATCAATGCTGATGCAGTCAAAATTTACTTTATTTTATTGCAATTTTTCTTTTCCGAAAATGTTCGCTTTTTCTTTAATATTTCAAATGCTCGGTTCGAGTAGAGAGTAAAATTAATGCGCCATAATTTTTATTGTCAATTTTGGGTTTGAGACTTATAACCGAAATTCCTGTGTATAAATCAATAACTAAATTTAACCAATTTCTGAGCGTTTGTTGAAATTATGTTTGAAATGTCGGATAACACGTAAATGAAAATCTGATAATTCTGCATAATGTGATGTAACTCGGTAGGTTGACGTTTTTTAAAACTTCAGTAATTCGATATTCATTTCCATATTGTAAATGTAAATGAATTAAAATCCACGACAATGTAACCGGTTTCGGGCTTTTTCATTTTTAACAATATTTCATTATTACTTTTTCATCTTCGAACTACGTTTTCAAAAATTTACTTTAACCAACTAAATCAAGTTGGAGGACTAAAATAACACGTTTTATATTTATCTACGATTTTGTGTTTATTTGAAATACACAAATTCAAAAATAAATATTTGCAATTTTGATTAGTTTCTTCTCTGGTAACTCGGATCGGTTACGAACGACCAGCAACTGTACTGGAAATCAGAATTAAACTTATTTTGCATGAGTTGAGACAAAAGTAAAAATAATATCTCAGGATTAAAGTCTTATTTGGTTTTGGTATAGTCGATATTGTTCGGTTTGCTGTAGATCGATTCATGTTTAATATCTGGCAGGGGTAAGTGCTGAAGCATTTTTACGTTTAATCCGGTTGTAAAGCATTATTTTATGAAGAAGTTTCAAGTGATTATTTTGTATCATATTTGCATGACCATGTCCTTCTGATTAAATAGTTATACACGAAGCTGTTACGGTATGCAAAAGAATTGCGACATAATTTTCTATTTGTAATTATAAATAGGCCTCGTCCGGGGTTCATGCAAATTTTTTACACGCATACTGTTGCGAGACTATCAAAGTATTAATAATGTAAGTTTAACGTAGACCAATGTACATTTGAAATCTCTACCTCTGCGGTAGCTTCGTGTTAAGCTTTGGTTGTATATATTGCGAGGAGAAAAGTATCTGTTTTGGATAAATCATATCACCAAAGCTATTTTTCTTAATTGAATTTAACAAATACGGTCGCTTGGATATTATGATTAGGTTTTAGTTTTTTCAACATTTTTTGTTATTATGGTTTTCCTTTATTTTTCGGAATATACACGTTTTCATTTATAAATCTGCAATGGCATTTCGACGGCCATCTCAACTTATAGTGTTGTAGGTTTTCTCTGTATTATTTAATTAATTCAAATTTGAATAGTTAATTGGAAAACGTAATTATAAACAAAATCATTTAAAACGAAGCTAAAAAGTTATTAACACTTGTTATAAGAGCATCAATTTTTCCAATAATAATTAAATTTTATGAAAATCCTAATTTTAAAAGAACAAAGCACTTTTATTGTGAGGAACAAAGAACTTTTATTGCAGTAAACAAAAAATGTAATGTTTTATTGAAAATTTTAATGAATGGCAAAATTGAAAAGAATGCTTCTCACTCAGTGTAATGTTATCATTACGTGATATCAATTTAAATTACTTTTTTTTGTAGTTTTTCATTGTTACACCTTGAATTGATTATCTTTCAATCGCATTTGGTATCGGTTAATAATTACCAATGATTTTCTACCGTATGTTTATTTTATTTGCTGAGCAAACTACGCAGAGGTGCTAGACAAACAATAGATTTTAATAAAATCATATGAGGGAAGTGAAGGAAGTCGCTGCTAAGTTAATAGAGTGGCAATTTTACCCAATAAACTGCTGCTTGGTTACACATTTTTAGGTTTTGATTATTTTTTCTATAGTCGAAAGTGTCTGACCTCGCACGTCAACATTCTTTTCCAAGATGTTGCATGGATTTTTCCAAATGTGTCTTCGGATTTTCCAAAAATATTCACCATCACTGTGCCGATGTTGATGTGTAATATTACAACAGAGTGTACCCTTTTAAGATTAAAATTTGATCCAAGCTCTACATTATTATTTTGAACAAAATTAACCCCAATTTCACTTAGCCACCTTAGACTAATGTAATTTTGGGGTAATTTTGAAAATTATAAATTATGTTATTATAAAGTGATAACAAAATATACCATAAACAGTTTATAACGAGTAGGTAAACTAATACTAATTGCAACTGCTAACAAAAGCTGAACTTGGTGCATTTGGCCATGGATTGTGAACACGCAACCACACTTGTAATTTGACTCATTTATGACCAGTGAATCGTTACGAAGTTCCCTAGGTCTTTCTTTATAATTCCCGTAATTAATAGCTAAACCCTTGGTATTTTCTCTTAGAAACTGCCTTTAGTGATGTTGATAAACTCAATACTATTTTTCATTAAATATAAATTATATTTCTATTTTATAATCGCTTCCATTCCGTGTACCTCTATCGATTTTTGAGGGAACTATAATAATAATTTAAGTTGGATGTACATTTAATTGCTTTATCAATATAATTCAATGTGGGTATAATTTATCACAAATCCTTCGAATTACGCTTTTTTCGAAAGTCGTAAAAATTGACTTTTTTTATAAATTTTAATTAAATTAACCACAGAGGTACTTCACCATTATACTACGTTTAGGTTTTACTTACATTTGGGGAAAGTGTGTTGCCGACAGTTTTTGATAATCCATCAACTGGCTTCTAAAAAAAAAAAAAGTGAATTAGAATTTATACAGTTACAAGCGTGATACGTAATTTATACAACTTAGTTTAATCGAGTTATTTACTTCTCAAACCGAACAATGTTGGTTAAATTATGTCGCATGGTTTTTCAAGTTTGGAAAACTGCTGAAAAGCGCAATAAAGTGTAATTTTACTTTGGCATAAGAATAAAATTATTATGGGGTAAAATAATGACCACTCTGGCACTAACAGTACTAACTCTTGTTTATCCAATTGATAAAAATATAAAAAAATTTGCAATTGCCACATTATTTATTTTCCAATGAAAAACTGGTCGTTTTTAGTTTAATTTATGTGCAAAAATTCGCAAGTTTATTGCAAAACTTTTTCGTTTTTATTATTAAAATAAAAATTAAATTTTCTTTATAAGGTATTATGGTTATGGTATAAATTCTTAACCACGAAGTTATAAAAATTTTAAAACTGATTAGGACAAACGCCAAAACGCATAAAACAATATAAAAGCACATTAAATCTGTTTGGGTTAGCTATTTTATTGCACGAGAGGATGTTGATTTGCATTTTGTGGAACTTCAAATTTAAAATCCGAATAGGGAAGAGGTTAATGGGAAAATATCAAACCGACAATTTTTAAACGCCAATTTATCGAAATAAAAAGCTCTTCCAAAGTGAAATCATAATGGTTCGTTATTCTTTCATTATTTTGTCAAAATATGTGTGAATTTTTTGCACGGTCTGTACTACACTTCGATTGGCTCGAATTTTGTGCAAATAAGAAACTAATCAAAATCTGCTGTACGCTAAATTAATTATTAACTAAATAATTCGACACTAACGACATTGCATTTGACACAAGTAAAATTGAGCGAGGTATCATATTATTTGAAATTCGTTATTAGCAAAGATCTTGAAGCTAAGAAAAGTGTAAAATTAAGTTTAATAAAATATCTATCAAATGAGACAAAATTAGTTTATTTAGCTATTTCAATCTTATTTTTTTATTTAAAATAATATAAAATCACATTGTTTGTGATATTATTTATACTTGTAGTTTTAATACAGATTAATGTTCATTGAAATTTGGGGAATTGTCATTTTACGTTCAGCCATTTTGAAGATGCCATTTTACATTTTCATACTTTTAAATACGTAATTGGTGACCTTGAAAACCGCTAGATAATAATTTTTCTTTTTGAAGTCGTTTTCAATAGAAAAGCTTTGTTTTTTAATGCAAAGAACAAACAAAAAATGGATAATATTTTCATTTATGATTATGGAACGCCATTAAAAAAGTTTTTAGGTAATTTATTTTGTTATGTTTCTCTATATTAAATTGCAATATCTACTAGAATAATTTCACCGACGCAGATTGTTTACCTATTGTAAATTTAATTTAACTTTGTAAAAAAGCATAATTTTTTTCTGTAAAATTACTTTTTGCTACGTAAGAATACAATTTACTTTCTATCCTTGGTTAAATTTCTGATTAGCGTATTTTTCATTCTAAAAAATTCTAATTAGCTTATTAAGATTTACAAGAAAAGATTTAATGATTGGTATACCTAACAACTTTTTAACCCCAATTTAAGAATATCGGGTTATAATAAACCATAATATAATATTTAAACCAGACGGAGGTACTGGATTTTACTAAATTTGTTGATTAAATTTTTATTATCATGAAACTCGAATAAGAAATTAAATTTGTATGATTTTAGGTTATGTTTTACTTATATCTGTTTTCTGGACTTGGATTGTTTACCTGTTAGATAATTTAAGCAAGTAACCAATCAGATTTTGATTTGCTGTCTGATTTTTTACTTTAAAAATCAATTTACTAGATATCTATAGGAGAAAAATAAAACGGGATTTAGTGATGTAGTAAATATCAGTTATCAACGGATTTCCTATATTTGATAAATCAAAATTTTAATTTAAAATTAAAATATATGTATATTTAAATTAAAATTTGATTTATCTAATCACAGTCGATAAAATATGTTAAAATTTGTAAACAAATAAATATTATATAGTTTCCTATATTTGATATGATGTATTTTGTGAGTGTCGTCCATTGGTATTATCGTATTAAAAGCAGTGCAGCAAATGGTTCGTGGTCTAAAGCCTATAAAAAGCACTTGCTGCCATTACATTCCGTCAGGAATTGAGGGCAAGAAATGAATGCATTCTATTGGGAATAAATTAATTATTATTTGTGCGGCCTGAAGGCCGTGTTTTGGTTTTAAATTGTTGTGTTAACGATAATGGCGATTGATTCTGACTACATCAGAGAGAAAATTTTAATTTTCTTGCTAGATAACTATAATCAGGAACATGTACCTACGCATATTGGCAAAAAAATTAGTAATATACATTTTTTTTTATTATTATGAACGGTTTTTACTATTGAAATAATTTAAATATAACAGGAGTAATTAATAAATGGCTTTCGATAAAAATTAATTAAAATTGGAGAGTTTTATTTAATTATTTTTAAAATCGAAATAATTTGGTGTTTGTTTTGTTGTGGTTGTCCGTTAATTTAGGTTGATAGTTTGTAGTATATCCCGTAATTACAAATTCATTTGAGCTTTTTACATTAAAACCTATTTCCAAATACTGTAGGTAAGTCAAGGTAAAAGTGTAAAGACCCTAGATTGATCTCATCGATTCCTCCACGATTCTGATTAGAATTTATTTTAATCTATCAGATCTAGGAAACTTCCACAACTTCCAAATCTTTTGTCGAGATTATATACTATGCAATGATATGCAGTGCTAGTTCTACACCATGTGCCGCCCTTAAGCAAAATCGTGGAAAACGCTCCAATTCTCGAGAATGCTTTCAAGTGCTTACCTCGCTTACTGCTTAGCATCGACCCTGATAGTATGTAGGGAAACCCGGAGTAGCGCGGGGCCCATAAGGAAAATCTCATGATGTGTTTACTAAATGGAACCAACCGTTTACTTGACTCGTACTCCTGTTAACAGTGCCTGCTCTTTGCCTTGCTATCACTGGGTTTACGATAAGTGAGAATGTCTATATTGCCTCGGGTGACATAATGCCCCGGGTTCTTAATTAAGGTGCACCACGTTTACATGTAACTGCTCCAGTTAGAGATGCATTATCGTTTGTAAAATTTGCCACGGGTTACGATGAGTATCCACGAAATTTTTAACAAGGAGGGAGAGAGGGAAATCTATAATTAGATGTGTGTTTTATGTAATAATACATAGGATACATTGCCACGCGATAATCAAAGGTCACAAGTAACTAAAATGTTTTTTAGTGCGCTTTCGCACAAAATATTTAAACGGCACGGCGCAAAAGTTGCAAAGCAATTAAAGACACTCGAATTTAAAGCGGTAATATTATATTTTTGTGTTTAACCAAGGTTTTTCGTGTTAAAATGTAATAAGATAAATATAAAAAGATATATTTTATGGACATTTTACGGACTTTAGTTTCCTGAATTTATTTTTGTGAAAGCAAAAAATGTCTTGAGCTTTTCAAGAAAGCAAGAACTGAAAGTCTGTGGTCTCGAAGGACTAAAGCTTAGCTCTACGACCCCCGTGTCGTTTCTCTCTAACTATATTAAAATAAAGACGAGAGGATATTTTTGCCTGCTCTTGTGTAGGGCTTGTTTTCACGAATATCGAGGTACTTTACCAGTTCAGGATCATTAAAATGCGAATGTTGTTCATTTTTCATTTTTTTGCAAGATTTAAAAAGTTGCGTCCAAACGCGAAATGTTTTATTTTCTTGGTTAGGTGTAGAGACGGAGACCACCTTTTTACATTGTTTTAATACATACACGAAAATTTATATCTCCCTTTTTATAAAAAATATTTGCACCGTTACAAATGTAACAAAATTATTTCTGAGCGAAAAAATTTATAATAAAAACCCAAATTAAAAGTTTTTGTTGACGATAATAATTGGTACAACTGATTATATTAATGTTCAAGCTCATTTATTTCTGCAGTGCCTCAAAATAACGAAATTATCCTTAGTTTATATTCCTACCAGATTTCTACAAAACTTTCGGATTATACTTTCCATAAAGTATCCGCTTGGGAAACATTTTGGTTTTGCAAATCGCGAATGTATTTTTTGAATTGCATATTTGATCTAACTAATTAAAAAGTAATCGCCTCAAAACTATTCAAACTTTTTTACAACCCAAAAAATTTAAATTCTTTACTTAATTTCTTTCATTGTTAGCACACCCCGAGCCAAGTTTATTTACTTTTTATGCATTCTTTACCGACGCGTTAAAGTTAATTGCGTCAATGTAAAACAGCTTAAACTAATTATTAGGTGCTGGTGTAATGCCAGTTGTAACCGAAGATGGGCAGATCGACTTAAAACCGAAAGTGCGGTTATTCTGTGACGGTTAAAGTGGCGAAACATTTCAAACTCTAACTCATTTTCAACTACACCATACAGAAATAAAACAATAAAATAACATGCGGGTATAAACTTCAGTTCCTCTAAATTGGCACGAGAAAGAAGGGGTTATGGGTAAAAATTCTACTTGCTTTCGGTCTTTCAGTAAATAAGATTTTCAATTGCACAATTTAAATTTTCAGCTGCATTCTTTCCGCTTTTAGTTTACAATAAAAAAAACGCCCATAAAAGGTTTATTTGCCGAGCTTTTATTGGCGGCAATTAAGAATATCGCTTAATAGAAAATAATTAAAAGTTTACCAAAGTGTATATCTACTACAATAAAAAGTACTTTTCAAAGTGTTTTAGTAGATCTCAAGGCCAGTTTTATTATACACAAAACCTGACTATCATTTAAACCCGGAAACAAGGAAAACTTAATTCTTGTAATTTCGTGGAATTACACCAAATAACTATAGCAAATGAGATACTATAAGTCGAGACTCTCTATTCAACTTTTGGAATATTATACAATCGAGCTAGACACGTCGTTGAGATAGGAAAATTAATATGCGTCGATTGTAAATTGCAAATTTATGACGATAATAGAATTGCAAATACTGGAGATAACTTTTGGGAAAATTTATTTTCCAACTTTTTTAGAAAAAAAAATATATTATGAATTGCTCGATATTGCAAAAGTTTGCGAAAGAGTTTATATCAAATTTGTCTTTAAATATCACAATATCAGATAAAAGTCGAAAGTATATTGAAGTAAGTGGAACGGAGTTTCTCGAGATAATTTTACGAAAATAAATTAGAAAACGAAGAAAATTTTGAACCGCAGAAAATTGGATGCATTTTATGCACTTTATTAGCTTCCATGGAGGAAAATAAAATTTTTTGTTTTATTACGAAACTTTATTACATGTTCTACTTAATTTGTTCTCTCCTTAATGTCGACACGAATTAAAAAAGTCATAAATTTTGGAATGTTTTGATCAATGTCGAAAATTATTGTTTTTGTTGTGGTTATCTGCGGTTTTATGAAGATTAAAAGCAAATTAATTAATTAATTTAATATCTATCTACCAAAGAATTTTTGTTCCAACTTTTTAATTCTACGAGAAATGCCACCGATGATACTCATATCAATGTGTATTTATCAAAGGCATTTTCCGAATGCTTATGCAAAATAAATTGTTTTACCTAAATGGTAGTCAGCATTTGGTATTATAATGGGACTGTTAAATTTGGATGTTTCGTTACCGCTGGGTTGTTTTTGTATTCTTATTCGCGATTGTACATAATAGGCAATTTATTGATAAAATAAATTGTAAAAGTTAATAAGTTTAAATAAAACAAGTTAAAAGAAGAATTGAAAATACAGGTTAAGTTAAGGATAATGAAAGGGTCTATATAAAGAAAAGAAATTGGATTAAACTAAACTTAAGAATAATTAAATAAATCGAAAGAAAATTAAAGATTGATGAAATAAGTGTATATGAAAAATACTTCATGAATGACAGTTGAAAGAGAAAAGAAAGTGGTTTAAAATTAATAATAATAAATAGTATTATTTAATAGTTGAGTTTAAAAGATCACCTAAGGGTACTGGTACAATTTGTTGTGGGCGCAAGTTTAGAGAGCCGACTGAAAGTCTTCCACACAAAAACCTGAGCTCTAGCCTGCTCTTGGAGTATGCTTCTGTCCAATCAATATATTTGTATGATTTATATACGGGTGAGTTTCAGATTAGCAGTCGCCCATCTGTTCCTTTTCAAATTTACTATCTGAAAATGCAAATCTTAAAAAGCGAAATAAAAATTTTTCCAACCTTGTTATAAAAGCTAAAGTAGTTAAAATTATGGTAGGCCTAATATTAAATTGTGTAGATCGGTCTGAGAGGACTGCATTAAAAATTTTACAATTTTATTTTATCTTATAAAACTCAACCTGTAGTAAAGTTACATTTAGTATTCGACATTTATCATAAAATCACCTGCGGCATCCGTTCGTACAGATTACTTTTTGTATTTGTTTGACAGATTATCGAGCATTTCGGTTGTTTTGCAATCGACAAAGACAATTGACGTTATTACCATGCATGTTTGGAATATAAACGACGGATAGAGAGATATCTAGTAAAAGAAGTTCTTTTATATTCTGCTTTTAATGATGTAATAATTTTTAAAAATTTAATGAATAACGAATGCCGTAGTTTATCGATTTCCGTTACTTTTAAAATTTTAATAATATTATTATAATGTTTTTTCCAAATTTACCTTGAGAAATTTTCCAAGTTGGTAGTACTAGTTTTTAAATACTTTTATAAATATGTATCAAAAGAATATATCAATTATATCGTAAAACCCAATATTACAAATTTAATAGTTCAATACTGCCAGAGACAAGTAATTATAAACGTTACATTGTACATTGTAGTTTATTATATAAAGGGGTTATTACAATTTGAAATCTCAAATTACCTTTAATAATAATATGGAGAATATTAAATTATTTAATATCATATTGTATAACATCTGTATTTGAACACACACATAATATAATATTTTTACGCGAATTAAAATTGTATTTTAATTTACAATTAAATTTATAATTAAAATTAAAAAAAAATAATTTAATTATCTTCTGAATTGGGAAAATAATTTTATTAATTTTCAAACTTGCGGCCGCGTAAAAAATTGAATAGGTACTTCTACTTTTTGAGGACAAAATTAATGAATTAGTATTTTTTACTTGGATAAGTTCTTTAACGAAGCATTTAACAGTTTTTGTTCCACCCGATTAACTTAAATACCTTATCTTTTTGCTTCACATATTCGGGAGAAACAAAACTCAAAATTTATAAAATTTTAATCACGAAAATTAGAGCAATGAGAGTTTGATTAAACAAATTAAATTTTCAAACTCATCCAAGAGCTGGGTTATTAAAACTTTATTTAATTGTCAGTTAATATGTTTTATTATAAATTAGAATGACTAGTAGTTGGAAATGCGGTCTTGCAAATAACGATTGAATTACAGCTCTGGTGTAGAACTCCAAAATGGATTAAAATTAATGGATTTGGTACTGGGTTGGCGTGAACCTCCTCCAGCTAATTGGGCTTTTTGCACTATTTATATTAATAACGAAAAATAACAAACATAACCAGCAAAATTTAAACAATTTGCTTTTTGGTAGGTACTACCAACTTAAAATATCGCGAGGTCGATGTAACATTATTTGATTACAGAAATATACTTCCCTTTACTATAATATCAAATATCAAAATCAATATTAAATTAATTTTAAGATTATAGGCTGCTTTTACAAAATTTTGAACAAACATTTTTCGTTACGCAGCCAGCTTTAACGCAAACAAAAATTAAAAACTCATTTTTTAAGTAAAACATTAAAGTTTTATCTCTAATTTTCCGGAGATTAAATTTTGAAAAAAGGTAAGGCTAACTCCCAATTATAGTTAGAAAGTGTATTTAAATTGTTACAGTTTTTTTTTGCAATCCAACTTTTAATGCTTTGCAAATATCCAATAAGCGTGAAATTTTCCTTTTAATCCTTACTCGTTAGTTCACTTTCACACCTTCAATAAAATGAAAACGCCGAAAATGTTTTTGTAAACGTCAATATTAAATTATTTGTGTCATTAACAATAACGGTCTAATTTTAAGTGCTTTATAAATATATAACATCAGGATTTAGCTGATGGCAGTAAATTTGGAATTTCGGTTGATATGCACTACGTGTGTGCAGTTTGAATTTATGACTAAGAGCAGAATTTCCACTAGACATCAATCTAGTGTAAACCACATGTCTTCGTAGTGATGCAATAATTTTATATTTCAACTTGTTTGTTATCCTTGCTTCTGTCAGATTACTGCTGTTGCATCGAGTTATTAAAACTGTCTAAACGAAAACCAAAGATGAGCAGCCTTCAATTTTATTTCTAACTTTTTGGAAAATCAATAACCAAGATTTTCTAATAATAATTTTTCTTGATATAAATTGTAATCACTCTAAACGAACGGAATTGATATTTATCGATTTATTCCTTCAAGTTTGAGGATAAATGTTTTTCTCAAGATTATCTGAACAATTAATTCGAGTGAGCTTTTATGATTCTATTTAAGTCTTAAATAAGCTCACATAATCTACTTTATAGCTTAACTGCATAATTCAATATGGTAGTTGTAAATGCAAATTGTTTAATTTTCTTGTTCCGATATAATAGAAACCACATCTGAAAGTGGTTCCTTGATATTAATTTTATATTTCCGAAATTGTATTTGCAAAGTTGTACTTCCTAATGAACTAAATTAATTTAATGGTGTTATTTGTGAATATACTTGTTAGTACATGATGCGAAATTTACAAATATGTAAATATTTTGTGTTTAGCCAAACCTTTGGGCTAAAACAAAGCGGACTTAATTCGATACGTACCAAAATATCTTGGCAATCTTTTGTCAACATATAAATAATTTCACAGCCGCACTAATGCGATGAGGTCTGTATTGTTTAAATTTTAGCAAGGAAAAAACAACGAAATTGACCCAATTTAAATGCGAAGTTTGTACAAGCACCCGATTGTGTGACGCATTAGAACTCCGAAGGAGCGAATAGATATTAGCACCGGAAGTGTTAAACTTATGTATTGTGGCCAAATTGATCCATTATATCTACATCTATTTATAACCAGAAGCGCACACAGGCATTAACACTTTGAAGCGGAAGAATTTCCAACGGCCCTCTATGAGTACGGCCCCAAGTTAAAAATACATTATTGGTTGGAAAGAAAATACGATTTTTTTTATTTTGAATAAATTTTGATTCAACCCAGTCCTGCCAGAATAGGGCTTTTAAAAGTTTACTAGTATAATGATTGTTTGCATCTTGATAATTTATATTTTGTCATTTTGTTCTGCCGATCTTTCTCTTTCAGAGATTATTTATTTTGACCGAGTTACCTTTTGACTGTTGCTTGCAACGGGAATTGCTTAACTTTGGGGTCCAAGTCTTCAATTTGAATTTTCATTTAACTTTAGAATTTAAAATAGACGCTCACTTTTTACTTTCAGTGATGGAATAAATCAAAATTTGTTAGTTTGTGCTTTTTTTTAATAATTCCTGTATGGCAGCCCATAAGTGAACTCGTGACTCTTGCAAACCGTTAGACCACAGCTGATAGAGAGCGGGCAAAAAATTAGTTTTATATTTTTGAAGTTTTCAAAGAAAGACGTTCCTAAAAATGAAAGTACGTTAAGTCGACCGTTCCGGAAGTTTAATTTAGATTTCACCTGACCGACAATTACCAATTAATTACGTGTTAGGTAACAAACTAATTAATTATACAGGAAAAAAACTGAACTTAAAAATAACAGCTGCCAAAAAATGAATGTCTGCAAATCATCCTAACAGCACCGCAAGACATTTGCATTTGGTTAACTGAATTATAAGATTATTTTGTCGTCAGTCCAAATATACTGCCAAGATTTTTAAGCATTTAAGCTTTTTTATTCACAATCTGTTTAAGCTAAGTTAATTTATTTAACAATGTGTAAAATTTTAATTTCCTTCGCGCGAATTGCATCCTCTTTTATGAAAATTAAATGTAAGGTGAGAAAAGATAATAATTTTATTACATCTTTAACTTTGTTTGGCAACATTTTTGGCGTCGCCGTTCTCGATTAATTAGGTATGAATTTAGTTTTGCAACTAAAACTGCTTCCTAATAGACAATCGCTTCATATTTAATTTTCGATAAACTTACTTAATATGGTGGTTAAACTTCGGGTTAACTAACTCGTGCTCGTGTGTTTGTTTCCAAGTTTATAGTAATGCAAGTAGCGCGACGAGTTAAAATCTTAATTTTATAATTAAACTTCAAAAGTAATGTTTAACAGACTGATTATCATAAATTATTGTAAACATAGTCTCAGACACAGTCGTCTTGTTTACACAAACCGAATAACTAAATAAGGACTAGAATTTTCTTTCGTTTTGATTTAATCTTTTTGTTAACCCAATTTGTTTCAAAGGAAAATCACCCCCTGATTATAAAATTGTGTTTACATGATTCTTTCGACTCCACGCTTTTGCGTTACAATGCATGCATTGATAAAGCTAATGGCCACGTTTAAATGAGCTTTATGATGAGTACATCGACTTTATGTATTCAAATTCAATTTTCCCGCAATAGTACAATCAAAGCGACCATTAAATGCTTTACAACTGAAGTACAACCTTCGTTTTACGCGCAAACCAGCATTTCTAAGTTGTTTTTCTCAATTTTTACAACACGGACACGATATACAATTAGCAATATACCGGGTGTCGCTGCAACACCTTTTGGTTTGGGACAAAAGTGACAGAATTTTTTTTAACTATGTAAAATTTTGTATAAAATCAAATTCTTAAAGCGTTTTTAATCTCTACTTTGAAATGACTATAGCACCGAAACTATTGATTTTTTAGTGTAAACGGTTAAGTGCTTTCATAAAGAGCGTGAAATTACCTAAAAACTAGATTCTAATCTTTTATTGTTCAAAATCAACGGCTTTCGAGTTATGGATTAAATTAAGTAAGTGATTTTGAAAATGTATTAAGTTAAACCTAAATCTTATACAATAAAAGTAAATGTTGATAATTATTTGAGTATTAGTTATGTAAATATATTTCTCTTTTCATTATTTTCAGTTTTTCAAGAAAGTTGATCAGGTGAACTAAAGTTATGGCCCGTTAAATTTGCCATTGATAAAAGGGATATGAGTTGATTCTAATCGTGCTCTTTAAGACAGTATTTAGGGTCAATTTCATAATAAAATTTAAAGAGTGCATTAAGTGCAAACAAACCAATAAAGATCTTTAAATTGAAA
The DNA here is from genome assembly GCA_036346125.1 of Lycocerus yunnanus. Taxonomy (NCBI): domain Eukaryota; kingdom Metazoa; phylum Arthropoda; class Insecta; order Coleoptera; family Cantharidae; genus Lycocerus; species Lycocerus yunnanus. Next base: position 4,333,291 of record JARFIX010000017.1, read on the forward strand.
TTAATTCTTCCATTAACTTTTAATGTTGGATTAAATTCTATTCTGAAATCGGTTCTTAAAACTGCTAAGGGTTAGAATTTAGACAGGAAAATTGTTCTTATCAAAATGACTTCCAGCACACACCTAACTGTTGTGCATTCTTCACGAAGACACCGTGTATATTTAATAAATTTCATTTTATCAATTTGAAGAATTTTATTAAACTGAAAAGTAACAAATTGTGAAATTGTAAACGTCCAGCCATTGTTGTGAGGTTTCTTAAATTGTTGCAATTAGAGCGCTTCTTGCAATTCAATGTACAACATTGTTGTAGGGAATTAAATTTTTTTTGCCATTTAGGACAGTTTTGAAAATTTGCAAAGATACATAAGCTGACATCCTAATTAAGAGATACAAAAAATTTCAACCAATATTGAGCTTTCACTGCCACACGTCATCCAGTGTAAACGAAATGAAAATCAATTTTGCGTCAATCTCGGTTCTCTTTAGTCCTATAGCGAAAATATCTATTAATATTAAAAACAATTGGTATAAAATTTTCTACAAAAATTGTGCTTTTTAATTTTTCCGTAAGTCCAATAGATTTACTACTCCCGGCGGCTGTAAGAAATCGACGAATAGTTTAGGATTTACACTTACTTGGTGTGTAATATTAGATATTAAAAGGTTTTGCTTCAAGTGAAATACGATTTTTTATATTATATTAAATACGAGAAAATGTAATGATCGTCGATGTGTAGAATTTCAATTGCATTGGGTGCTAAGAAAAGAGTAAATATAGAGTATCGGGCATATAAGTATATATTGTCACGTTTTTTTTGTAAATCTGTACATAATTTTGTAAAGAAATTGCTATAATCTGATACATGCCAATAAATGTTTATTTGATTTATAGTTTGTATTAATTAATTAGAATAAATCTAATTGGAGACTAATTTAAGTAATCAAGATTTTAGTGAAGAAATGTCTAACAAAAAAATTTTAAAGTACCTAACTGACGTTTTAATTATTAATAACTGGAGCCAGAAGTTAGGTAAGGAATAAATGGAAAACCGAAGAAAAACAAAGATTAACTTTGTAAATAAGAATTATATTTTCGTGTCATAGAAATTTGAACAGATTTGTAATGTAGATCTTGAACATGCGAGTGTGTACATCGGTTTTCCATTTTATTTTAATAAAGTTGAAGCGATAAATTTTATATTTGTTTAGGCAAGTGGTAATTGTGAAGGGTTATTTATACAATTTTAGAAACTTTGCATATCTTAAATTTATTATAAATTATAGAAGCAAAATTATTAAATTATAAGAATTCCACCACAAGTTTTGAGGGTAGCAATATGTTTGCCCAAGTTAATGTAAAGTTTTTAAAATACCAAATAGCTCACTGCGTTTCTTAAAGTAATATGCTATTAAAAATGTGGATGGATGGACGGATGCGTGAATTGATTTTGATGTTTTCAAAATTATTTTATGGGCCGCAAACTTTTTTGTGGATTGGTAAATAAATGAACGAAAACTGTAAATGCAATGATGTTATCAAATGAAAATGTTACCAATGAAAAAGTGAAGGATCATCTTCTGATTATCTTATATTTTAAGAATAAGAAATAAGCTTATTACAAAATATTATTTAATTGTAAACCAGAAGAGTAGCTATATAGAAATCTAAGAAATTCGAAGTAATTTCCCACGGACGAAATAAAAATATCATTAGATTTACGAAAAAAAAAAGCAAAATTAATATTTTATGTAAATATTAGGAGAAAGTGGATATTTTCACCATTTTTTGCAATACTTTTTCAATCTACTCGAAAACTGTATATCTCATAGGCAGAACGTGTTATTATATGTTATAGATAATTAAATTCTGCACAACTTTTATAATATGAATCATTGTACGATAAAATTGATGGTTTAACTGTTATCGTTTGGCAAAAATGATCGACATTCCGCATGTTTCGCATTTTAAAACGAAAGAGTTTCAAATGTAGCAGCCGATATATCGTACAGCCGAAAAGCCAGTTGTAACTAATATTAATAATTATTTAATCGAGCAAATTAATAATGAAAACTAAATATTTGGCATTTTCAAAATTCACTACGTGCTTGGAATAAAATAACCCAAAAACGTAATAATTCACTCGAATTAATTTTGTCGATAAAGTTGTAAGCACATTTCTGAAATTAATAGTGCAATATATTTTGTCGAAAAAATATTAATAAACCATAATTTATATCGAACAAATTTTACTTAATACCTCAAAATAAATTTATATCTTGCTCCAAAGTGACAGATTAATATTTCTTGTTCACTGTGGCAAATCAAATATTAAAGAATACGAGCAACTTCGTCTTTCTCTTATATAATTTACTTTTCGATGCTTCAAGTTAAAGTAAAGTGAACTATTATTTAAATGTGAAAATTTTCCGAGTGCCGCAGTGTATCTACAGTTTTTAATAAATTATAACCGAGTCAATATTTGATAAAATTAAAAAAAAATATAATAAATTTGGATTCAAGTTTTGACAAGTTTGGAATAATAATGGGAATTCTAATTATATCAGATCACAAATTAACTTTATATCGGCAAAACGTACTCTTGAGTAATTGTAAAATTTGTAATGGCATCACAAATCAAGTTTGTCAATATCTTTTGTGAGAGTGCGGCTGTGATAGAGATGTTAAGTTGTATGATTTCCTGTTAAGCAGGATAAAGCTCACCAGTTATTTCTTTGTTCACTTTGAAGTTACTTCCTAAAAGAGGATATGTTGCGAGCTTTTCTGAATATATAACGGTAAACTTTTTATAATAATAATATATTCTTGAGAAAATCGATTTCCTCGATAAAAAATTTAATGCAAAGTTTAATTATGCGTTTTAGGGTTGGTGCAATTGCAAGTCACGAACAATTTTAGCTCAGGTGAGTATAAAGGCAGGATTGCTGCCATATTATGACGAGACTGTTGGTTCTAATGCAGCATATAGCAGTTTGAATGTAAAGCCTGTGTTGTAATAATCGTTAAAATTTTATACAAGCAAAGCTCCCAGTATTCGACCATAAGATAATAGAATATTTATGAGTATATCTGCAAGCGATTAAAAAAGCCATTTACCAAATTAGGAAAATGCAAATTTTTTTTTATATTTTATATTCAAATTCTTTTAATTTTTAAAAAGACTAATCTCGGTTTATAACTCGATTATCAAAATGTAAACCTTACAAACACTTTAATCCTACAGCTGTTAAATTAATTAAGAAAATATGTAGGTACTTTCAAAAGTAGGTGCCCTATCGCGTATTTTCTAAAATAGGAAAAAAGGTAATTTAACAATTTCAATTATATTCCTTTGTGTGCTATAAATAAGGATGTGGTTAAAAATTGTCATACGCATTGCAGCTTGGGAGCAGTTGCGTGCTGAATTTCACTCGAAGATTTATTCAGTTTTCGTGATTTTATAAAAAAAAATTCAGTTTTCTTTCGGGTTTACATTATTTTAAAATTATTATAATATCTACATAAATTCTATTTAATTTATAAAATTATTAATTTACCAGATTCGTGTAGCTTTACCAAAATTAAGTTGTTAAACTGAAAATTTATATTTTCTAATCTTCATGGGATAAGATCTTATCGTAAGATTTATTGCAAATATAATTATAGTTATAATTTTAAGCAAGGATTATCATCATCGAGTTTTTGCTTATTTCGTCGTGTTTTTGATTATGCAAAATAAATATTTTATCATGACACAAATTCTCTTATCGTAGATAATTTAAATTTTACTTAAAAATTAAAACTGATAGTGGTAATTGCCACTTGCTCGGTGAAAATCTAGTAAAATTTTAAAATTAATAATACCAGAGGAGAGATATAAATTCAGCATATTCAAATTAGAAATTTTACTCGCAAATAATCCCACACATTTCAAATGTAAAATTATAAAAGCAAATAAATTTTCTGTCAGTTTTAGTGTTGGAAATGTATTAAAGCAAACCTTAATAAACATCAAGGAAGTTTACTGTTTCTCTACCATAAAAAGTCGGATTATTGTCTTTACATAAATTATAATTACAATAGAAAATGAAAATGAAATCTACAGAGATGTTAATAATGAAGATTTTCTTTATTTTAGTTTACGGCTGGAGGAATCGTCATCGGTGCGGCAAACGTGGATTTGAAGGATACAAAAATATATTTCGATGCAATTCGAAATTTGAAGAAAAGAAAATTTGGTGCTGAAGACTTTTTAATACTCCCTTATTTTCCAATTTCAGTAAAAACGTCTGTTTTATGGTTGACACGTGAAATTTTCGCTGATTTATGAAGCAGCGTTTAGATCAATAATTTTATATTGTGTAATGTAATAACGTTTTGAAAATGGAAAGTGACTCTATATTTACACCGTATACCTAGTATAAGAATCAATTTATTTACCTTCTAAGTAAATTCCTCTTTATATTGACGAAAGCGAATGTCGAGGTAATTTTTTTTGAGAAGCAAAATCACCGAAAATCGTTGATTTTGCGACATTCCTTCAAGTATAACGAAAGACAAAGTAGACGGATATTAATTTTGTCGATTGTAATTCGTCTTGTTTGCGCGCTTAGTTCGTTGTTAAAAAATTTACGTATTTCAATTCCACGATTTCAAAAAATTTCCTTCAAGCTTAATAAATCTCCAAGCAAAACTTTTCCAGAACTTGAGACACAATTGTTAAAAGTTCACTTGCGCTTATTTACTTTGATGTGTTTCCAAAACTCTTAAATTAAAATATCCAAAAGAAATGAATTTTGCCTTTAATATTCTCTTCACGTACAGTTGGTAAGATTTATCGTCTTTATCGTCACCGATAGTTGATTCAAACTAAACCCATCAAGTTCTATTTTTACCTCATCATGGTTTATCTGAAATTTGCTACATTTTATGGAAAAAGTTGGTTGTTAATACTTAATTGGGTAACAAATATAGTAAACGGTAAAATTCCGATATAAAACGTCAAGTTGTACGTATAAATAGTTGACTTATAATATTTTACAGAATAAATTTTTAAAAGGATTCGTTGACACTTTCCCCCTATGGAATAGAAAAAGCAAATAGCACGCAACCACTACATTTTACTTTATAATGCAACTTTTTCTACTATTGTCGCGTTTATCCAGCCTTTTAAAGGATCTTTAAATACCACGTCGATTCGACATCGAATTATCGCAAGAAATTTCTCGAAAACAAAGTTAATTAACTTGGTAGTAATTTTTTGCTAAAAATTTCGAATGGAACAGCTGAAATTGAAGCCAAAAATTGGTAGGTTTGGCTTAAGGGGTCTTATCAATTGTTTGACAAATCCTTAAAGTAATCCACGTTATCTACATCGACCCTCTTCCTCGACAAAACCAGTAAACTTTTGGTGACCCAATGCTTTGAAAACTGTTAATTTTCTATTGTCAAGAATTTTTTTCCGTTGGAGAAAAAATTGTCTCGTTACCGTTTGGGGCTGCTTTTATAAATTTTAGATTGCGAAAGACGTTATTCAAAACGTTATTTGCCACTTGGAATTGTTAAAAATGACTCACAATACTTTTTTTTTGAATTGCGGCATCCAATTAATTTAAAATCTAAAGTTATAAATTCACGACAATCGATGTTGCGTTTTCTTGCATTCAAAATAGTTTCGAGAGTGCATCTCGGTTGTTTAAGTGTCTCGTTTGTTTTAAAAGCATTGTTATAGATATAGCACTAAAAATAAAATAAAACTTGTGAAGAGAGGACATTAAACTTAATAACTTAACACATACTTGCTGTATCAGTAATTAATAACTTAGTGTGTCTTTTGTAACTGACATCAAATTAATGGTTGTTTGTAGTGTAATTTACAAATGTCTCGGTTAAATTTGATACAACTTTTTCGATAATTTTTTTTGCAAAAATATTTTCTTACCAAAATGTTTTGTTATCCTTGTTTAAACAAACAATAACAACTAAGTCATGTTTTTTTCAACCGACATGTCACATTTTAACATTGGGTATGTTTTTTTGTCAACACTGATTATTATTATACTACTATTTATTTTCGAGCACAAATTTTATCAAAATATAAAAAAGCACGAGTCGCGTGAAAAATCGTTAACCGAAGAAAAAATAACCTCCGTGTGCCATTCACTGTTTGGGGTAAAATTTAAAATCACATCGAAACAGCAATATTTAATTGTAATCGTGTATAAAATGGTACAATTTATACAATTTGTTGTTAACCGGACTATATGACAGCGAGTGGGAGCTTTCGAAGCCCCGGGAACTTGAATCCTACTGGCAGTTTAATGCCGATTAGTTGGTACAGTCTCTCTCGCCAAATATAACCCGGTAAAAAACGAAAGAACGAATAGGACGTAGGTGGATTATTGGTTCGCACGCTCATGTTCATCCCTTCTTACTGCACATTCACCCCTAAACATTCTCTTGTGCCATACACCCTATTTTAAATTTCTTGGCTCGTTTTCATGGGTTTGAGGGTAGTTTGAATCATACATTCAAAGCGAATTCTACCTTATGTTGCATTGCACCCTTATTCTTCGTTAAATTTCGAAATACCACGCTCATTGATAAGAAAATAGGATGTGTGATGTTTGAATTTTAAAAATTATTTGGCTTTGCTGGTAGGATTCGTGACAGATCTAATCCTATTAAGGTTACCCTTATTTTCGTGCGGCTTAGAATCGTAAGGGCGGAATTTATAATTTTCTACGATAATATTTTATTGTGCCACCGAAAAATTCTAAATCATTAAATTAACAATTACCGCAAAACCGAACACTTTGTCGCACAACAAAGGATTTTTAATTTCTTTGCGGTTAGCGATATTTCTGCAAATTTAAATGGGACAAACGAGTAACAAGAAAATAATTAGAAAGTATTTAATTTGTTGAGTCTGGAAGACTTTTTATCACAAGTTAAAGTTCCCTAATTAAAAGTAGGGAAATAACAAAAAATAATTTAATTTACAAAATATGCTCAACGGCGCAAACTCAAAATCACTAAAAGTCCAGGGTAAAAGCATTCGGAATGAGATATCATCCCCTTTCTTACAAATATATCTGTCTTCTTCTTTCAGTCGATAAACTATGGTTGTGTGCATCAAGTGTATGTATAAAAACAGGGGTGAAAGCACATCGCAAAGTTACATTGCTCAGGCGCACACGCATGCGGACAATTTTGCAATATATCTTTCACACAAAAGACTTTTTAATCCAAAATTTTAAAATTATTGTGCATAAATAATAATAAACAAACTTTTTAATGTCGAGCAAAATTAGTCATCCATCGTAGGAAAAGAAACTGCGGCATTAAAAGAGCTTTGAAAAAAAGTTACAGCAGTTGTGCCATTATAATATGTGGGAGGTTAAGTATTATTTTGAATTTCAAAAATTTAATAGTCTCACCTCTCACCTCTTTTCCTTGCTCCATAACTTTGCGTTCCTCTTAAAAAATCACTTTGGCAAATAATAAGACTACTTCTTCACCTAGTTGGAAACCTAGTCGGTTACAATTTTTGCAATTGACTTAATAAATTTCACTAAACCCGACGCTTAAAATTGACGATCCATTGAAAATAACGAGACATGATACTCATTGATGCATAAATTGAAGGCGCTTTATTAGATTAACCTGATTGCTAGTTGTTAGCATTTAATTCGAATAAAGCCGTCCCAATCCTTGTCACTTAGTCAATTGTAAGCTACATAACACGTTATAAAAAATATAACTAATTAGGTATCGCAAATTATGTACGTATACTGCTTAATGCTAATACGGCAGTTGCCCACATGATGACTTGGAGTTTATATTCGCACAAATTAAATTAAATAAATTAGCATAATTGATTTACATTTTTATTTTCGCGAAACAGCTACGACAACTCTTTCGTTGCACGTCGAATTAAAATAACCCCCCTAATTTAATTTGGATAACAACAAAACCTTAATTTGAAAATACAAAAAACTTTAGTTTTTGTATATTTGCGAACAATCCGACTTGATTGGATTATAATTTGCCAGGCAAAAAATTGTCATTTTTTTTGCAAAACTCTGAAAATCTATTAGATGTCTATTTTCAGACCGAAAGCAAGTTTACGGTTTTGTAAAAGTCCCGCATTCAAAATACATAATATTATAATAATATAAGTGAAACTGCGAGCATTGTCTACTACAGTGTAAATGGCGATACTTTTACATTTAAAATGATTTACAAAAATGGAAAATTTTTATCTAAATTGAAACTTTAAAAAGTAATATAAAAATATAGCAAACTATATTGAAAATAAAGATAACAGAAATGTAATGTAAAAAAATCGCGCACAACAGTGCAATCAATCAATCTGCACAAATAAGAATTCTTTCACATCGACTTTACAAAATCGAATTAGGTATTTAAATGTAACGGATATAGTGTAGCTAAAATTTTTATGGAATAATAATATAGGAGCTATTTTCGGTAAAAAAACAAGCAAATGTAGCAATTTGTAGAAATAAAAGTATTTAAAATTTTCAACAATACAGCTCAGTCACTTTGGACAAAATAATTGCTCAAACATAGGATGGAATTTGTGGGAATGTCATACGTAAGGACATACATACCTAATCGCCCCATTTACGCCTAATCACGCTGTTTTTACGCGTAACAGCTCTTAAACTTTCACAAATAATTTGTTTATCTTTTACGTTTACCATAATATTCTTAATTTAAAATCAGCGTTTTTTATGAAATCACTACGCGAATATAAAAATCTTATCTGCCATTTTGTGAGTCGTTAACTGGCCAAAGAAAGGTTATTCGGTTGTGGCTGTTAATTGACTGCTACAGTGAGCTAGCAGCTGATAAAATTTATAGTTGATCATAACAGCTATTTGGTTACCACATGAAGATACTTTATTGTTGGTGTTTTGATTGAAGAAATCCTTAGCTTTTATGAGCGCTAGTGAAAATAATAAAACGAAGAAAAAGATAGAAAGCTGTATTATTATGACTTTCAAATGGATCTTAAACTGGTTTCTGGGTTTTGATTTACAGGCAGCTTACAATTTTAAAATGTGACAATTTTGAAGAAATATTCTAAAAGAAATAAAAAATAACTCTTATAGGACCAATTTATACCATAATATAGTATGCAATTAACCTCTTGTTTCACAAACACATGCTTATCCACATACAGCAGATAAGAGGTGATTCTAAGTCCGGAAATGTATAGAAGACATTTCATAGCGGAGACACGAAATCAAAATGGTGTTGCTGTTACAGGATTTTCCCAATATTTTCTCCAATGCTTGCTACTGGACACCTCTTGATCTCAACATAAATCAGGTACATACCTGGACGTCTGTTGGGGAAGTGGAGAACTACGACAATAATGCGATAGAAAGTGACAAGAACAGAATGAAAACTCTATATTTGATATCTCATTTTGTAAATAACAAATACATTTTAAAACTTGCTTCCAGAAGACTATACACCTAGTGCCCACAAGTGTTAAATTTGTTCTAAAAGCTTTTGTTTCTGAAAGCTATCCGAGTGAAAGATATCGTACCAGTAAGAAAAGTGCGGTCAAATATGGGTTCCACAGGGCTCAGTCCTTCGTCTCTTGCTTTCTAAGCTTTATTTAACAATTTTATAAAAGCAATCTCTGATGGAAAGATGATTGGAATGATAATATTGCAGTTCTAAAGAACAAGCATAAGCTAATTGAAAGGCATAAATATAACGATGGGGAGTTTACAATTATGGAATGGAAAATAATGAAGGCAATAAGAGAAAGGGCAAAAGCGGAAAAAGAAAAGGGAAACTAAGTAAAAATAAGCCACCGTAAGCTGATAATGAAGGGAAATATAATTTTATGGGACTACCGCAATAAAACACTTAGTGGAAAAGTAATTAGAAGTCCTAGACCCAAATTCAAACCCAAAGAACCAAATAAAAGCTAAAACAGGAATAAAACAAAGACGGGCAGGCGAGAAAATGGAAAAAATGAATAATTATGAAGCATACTGACAATTTGAGGAAGCCAATAGGATAAAAAACAGCAAAAGCAAATAAATAAAAAAAAGAGAAAGCTGAAAAGAAAAGGAATTATACGGTTAGGAATGTGGAATCTGAGAGCGCTGCTGAAGCCGGGAAAATTGGAAAAGGTGGCGGGAGAAAATATAAGATGGCGTGGGGGAAGCTGCCGCTAGGAATGATATATTTCTATACTCTAGAGAGGTGAAACAAGGAAGAATTGGAGTGGGATATTACATTAGTAAAAAGATGAGATCAAATATATTGCAGTTTAAAGCAATAGGTGGAAGAATGGCTTACTTTAGAATAAAGACAGAATCAGCATTGCTGTCAATAATAAATGTATATGCCCCAACAGAAGACAAGAGCGACAATGAAAAGGAAGAATGATATAGCAATTTGCAAGAAATAGTAGAGAAGGTACCTGCACATTACACACCTATCGTAATAGGAAATTTTAACAAACAAATTGTGAAGGAAGATTACATAAACGAAATATGTGGTAAGCACACAGCATCTGAAGTTACCAACGATAATGAAATAAGATTGTGTACAAGATTCCATCATAAAAGAATTCACACAATAACATGGGGGAAACCAGGCGATAATGGAGAAAAAGGCAACCAAATTGACCACGTACTCATAAATAAAAACGAGCACAAACAATAAAAATGTGAGAACTTGCAGAGACGCAAATGTCGACTCTGACCACTATTTGGTGATTGCAACGATGAATAACAAATACATGTTAAGTGCGGAAAGATTAAAAGAAGGAGTAAATGAGCAATGGGAAAGTTGAATAACCTAATTGTAAAAATGAGTTGGAAAAAATGAATGAGAGAGAAGACATTAATAAAGATTGGAAATACATAAAAAAAAGCTGTTTGAGTGTGCCGAAAAAAATATAGGATATGAAGAAAAGAAAGTTGATAAGAAGTGGTTTGACGAGAAATGCAAAAATAAAGTGATACAAAAGAGAAAAGCAAGAAAAAAAAAACGGCAAAGGGCAAGTAAGCAGAAAGACATGGAGGAATACATAAAAGAAAGAAAACTGTCATACAAGATACATAAACAAAAAAGAACAAGTGGCTGAAGGAGATGATGAATGAATTGGAAAGATTAAACAAGAGAATAATGCGAAAAACTTTTATACAACAATCAAAAATCATGGAAAAGTTACTATAATAAAATGAAGACAAGAGCAATGAAAAGTGAAAATGATATGGTTGAAGATGATAAAGAAGAATAATAGAGACACTCTGAGGAACTGCTAAACAGAGAGATGAAGACTATGAATATGGAATGGAGATAAGAGGTGAAGACAAATCAATAGAAAAACCGACACAAGAAGAGATTAACAACATAATAAGAAAATGAAAATAATAAGGCAGATGGAGGAGATGGAATATATTGAAAGTTGAATGTCTTCAATGTCATGGAGCTGATACACTTAGACAACTTAAAAAGTGTATTTAAAGCAAAGAAACCTTTTCCAGTACTGAACTGAACTACACTAACTGAACTTGCAATGATGGCATTCATCAACAGGATACAAGAACTTCTATATGTTTGGTACTTATGTAAAACACTCGTGTAAAGCACGAATAAGTACCAAGCTCAGATTTATATTTGTATCAATTTGTTTAAAAATTCAAATATTGATACAAGAACTTCTCTTGGGCAAAGAGGAATAAATTGCGCAGTTGCAAAGTGTTTCAACGTGCTTATGGAAACAGTATGGATTTGCAAAAATATTATTAGTTTCAGTTACCATCTAAAGTGCCACAAGGCAGAATCGATTTTCGTTGTTATGATTTAGTGCATTTTTGTTGTTGTTTTTTATAGTGAATGTACGATTTGTACTTTGTGTAAATTTGTAGTTTAATATCCGATGTAGACTCTGCGTAGTCTCTTGTGGGGATATTTGGAATTTTTTATTTTATTTTAATTAATACAAATAAGTTAATTTTACAGTTTTATGAAAGCTATTTCTTTTACTTTGCAGCTGAATGTGCTTTAGTACGGCCACCATCTTCATATTTACCTTTTAGTGCCGTTCGTCGCCGGCAGTTTTAGTACTTTTATGGTTCGTGGTCTGTAATTGTCGGCCCTACTTCAGTGCATTTCAAAATAATACCTACATCATTCTAAGGTGGGCTCCCTACTTTTTTAACGCTTTTTCCTTGCGAAAAAAATAGCGGGATTTTGCTCACCGAAAATGGAGAGTGAGGTACAAACGAATATGAGCTATTTTATAGCCATTTAAATCTGGGGTTGGCGAATCACGAGATTATGCTCAACGTAGTACAATCGTAAAATTTTCTAAATTCTAATTTTAAATTCTGAATAGCACTGCTAAAGTGTCAAGACTACAATATACTTCAAAAAAAAACCTAGACGTGCGTCGAGTAGAGTATAAACAACAGCATAGGATCGACGCTCTTGTGCAGTTGAAAATGTTCATATCTTGATGAAATTATCATGCAGTAGGTGCCTAATAGTTTTCGATATTGCACTTTCAATTTCTTGCGAGTCTATAGGTGTTTCTTACCGGGTTATGTAAAATTATTATTGATAAAACAGTCATGAATTTCAAAATACGCCAAATTGAATTATTCATGAAGTTATTATATTGATGATGTATGGTACCATTGTAAAGATATCAAATTAGGAAAACAATTACCAATAATCCATTGTTGAATTAAACGCTCTCTATTTGTCGGTACGGAAGTTATACTGACAGACCACCCAAAAAGAGACAAACTCGCTCAATCGCACTGTATAATGAAGAAAAAACTGCGTTTTGAAAGCGAGGTTACGCGTAACGTCATTTAGATTTTAAGATTACAACACCTAACGCGTGTACTTATTAATGGAATAAAAATACAATAGCAATTAAAAGTATATTAAGCAATATAAAGATTTTCCACCGTGATTAGATGTGCCTTAAGGGTAAAAACGTGAATGAATTGTTCATAAAAATATTACCGTTGTATAATAATCGTAGTAAGAGCTATACAAAACAAATGGAAATATTTTTCCCCATAAAGAAAACGAATTAAAATTTAAAAATGCCACTAAAAATTTTATTATTTATAAAAATATAAAGGCGTGTGAATGCCTAACGATTTAGACGAGAATATAAAGTTGTGTATCATGATTGTAGAAAGGTGTAGTGCATAAATGACAAGTATAAATTGTATTTTAAAATCTTTTTTAATCACACTTTAATTAACGCCGGCGAGATATTTCAAAACACATGATAAATAATCTAATACCAAAAATAAATATTAAAATGTTATTTTGGCGCACGAATTTTTCACCTAAGCATGACACTGTTTGCTTTTAATTAAATTTAAATAATAAGATTCGCAACAGGAAAGGCAGGGTTGACTAAAATGTGATTTATACTTTTATTACGTCGTATCTCGTAGCAAATCGTGATGAAACAGTGTAATAAACAAAATACAGCTTAACGTGGAATCCGAACCGCGGCACAAATGATTTGGTACAAACAAATGTGCGAATTTCTAAAAGTTGCCGTAAATCTAGGTTGATTTTTAAAATAAAAGCACGAAGAAAAAAGACAAAAATATGCAAGGTTTGCTTTAAATTATTCATAAAATATTAATTTTTTTGTAAGAGACGAGCAAAGAAAAATGTTTTCATTGCCCGTCATGTACTGCAATCTTCTATACAACCATTTATATTTCAAAACGCTTTATAAAATGGGTTGCATGATTCTTTATGAATATGACGTCGAGTGGTTGAGGTGCTGCATTTTAATAAGGGTATATCCGGTTACCTGACGCTTTTGACGAGGGTGCGTTCCTTATCTGATTATAGTTTAGATTCTTTAAGACGTTACTTTCTTTCAAAATTTAGATTATATATCTGGCATTAAAAAGAGATAAAATTAAGTTAACGTAGATATAAAAATCGTCATAGCTTGACTTTGGATGGCCAGTCATTACCATTTTATAAACTTAATTTAAATAATAATGTTTTTAATATGTATTAGGATTACAATTTTTATTATGCCATCGAACCAATTTGTTCACCTGCAGTCAATTCAAAAAACGAATAAAAATTTATTCGAGAAGGATTTTAGAGATTTGAAACTTGATAAGTGCTTGAATAAATCTTGACTATACAAATGTAAAAAAATATTTGATTGTAGAGTTTCAATTCCAATGTTTGTGCTGCTCTGATGAAGAGCGTGAGCTGTAACAATTTGTCTTTTTTTATTACAAAATACAACACCATTTAATTTTTTGTCCCTACTTATATTATAACGAAAAAGTATAGGTAAGCTGCCCCTATAATTCAGGTTCTACCAAACGAGTGGAATTATAATTAAATTAATAGCTTTATTTTAGAAAGAAAAAAAATTAACTAAAACATTTTGAGACTAGAAAATACTCGTCTTATGCGGCCAGACGGATTAACTTACAATTTTGACGGATTAATTTAAAATATACGCATCAAAACAGTCTGTTCTCCAGGTACTAACTGCCCCCATTATTAGCTTTTGACTCACATCTCCAGCAGATAAGCAGGATAAGTAATAAAAATGTATGCATGTCTTCTGATAAGTTGACTGAAATTAGTTCTTCCAAAATGTCAAACGAAAATAAGCCAGGAATGAATAACAAAATTTTTGGCACCATGAAAATAGGAAAACCGACACCAAAGGTTCAAAACTAGGATTATGGTGGTTGGTCAACCACATAAGGTACATAACAAAATCAATCAAAACCATAACACCAATTGCTCCTCCTCTAGCCGAATGCAGTACACGAATAATTTAATCTTCCATTTATTTAAAAATCATGTAATGAAGAGCCGGCACAATTTGCACGTCAACCTACTCTCTTGCCAATTCGATCTAACTAATTTTTCCGAAAAACCAAAAATTAATAACCCAAAATTGAATTAACCTGCACAAAAATACTCTAACTTGTAAAAGGTAACAAACAAAATTTGGGTTAGCTACAAAAATGTTCAAATTCAAAGAAAATTCAAAAGAAAAAATACCAAAATAGAATAATTCAAATTACAAAGTATTCAAGTAACAAAATGTTTCCCTAAAATGCGAAAACGGATTTTATACAAATATAGGATGAGAGAGTCCGATAATGTTTGTACGACGTATTAAATAACATGGGAATGTATATATTTTTATTTATTGTTGGAATAAATTACTACAAATCAACCAGATCTTGTTACTTACGTCACACAATTTTCATTTTATTAACATGCCTTTTCTATTATTTCAAAAATGTCTAGCTGATTTAATTAATTAATAATAAAATGGGATCATGCGGTGAAAAATCTAATTTTACGCAATTTTTATTTACAAAATTTTATTTTTTTTCAGCTATATTCAATTTAATTAAAAACTTGGAAAAAATTAAGATTAGAAATTTTGTTCGTCGAAAGCAGTAAAGATGGCTCTCGCTTTATGAATTGCAAACGCTGCTGTAACATTAGTAATAGCGAGAACTAGCGTAAGTTCGTGGAAACGATAAAATAAATTCCTTTTGTGTGTAGAATTCTACAATCAATGAACATGCTTCTTCCCTCTCTTTCTCGGGAATTTGAAATTAATAATTCTAAATTTGAAAGTAAAATATTTTTAATTATTAAAAACTAACATAAAATATACATCACATATTTAATTTAATCATTGATAATAAAAAATTGTGGTTTACGAATATAAATTTGATATTTAAATGGGATTGACGTTTAACAACAAGATTTTGCTTATTCAGTAGTATAATCAGGAATTTTCGGTTCTAACTCCAGGTCCTCCACATGTAGATCTATAGTTGTTTTTAGTTAAGATTACCAAAAATTAATAGGGTGTCGCTACCGTGCTAAAGGCACAAGGAAACGTTGATAAATTTCAATTTTTGTGCCATTAATCAATTTATTCAATCATAATTATATGCAGTACAGTACTGTGCTTTGGACTAGGACAAAGCTATCGTATTCGCCACGTTGATTTCATGTTATATTGCACCATGCGCTTGGTTTCTGGAGTAATAAAATTTACACCCTAGCTTTGGCTATCAATTCTTGCTAACATAAGTTTTTCCAAACTCAGAAGAAAAACTTTTACTGTAATAGAGAACCAAATCGGCTAATTTCCAAAAATGGTCTTTGGAATGCCATTGATATATTATCACAAAAATTCTGTTGATGATATTGCTGAATACTTTGAACTAACTATTGAACAATGAAGTCTCGGTTGAAACTATACATGCAACAGCATCACGAATAACCCCCCGGTTTTTACCATCCTCGTATTCGTTGGGTGAATATTAATCACATTAAAACCAATTATGTGCTCCATAAGTGGAACCCCGGCAATATCCGAAAGTTGCAATTGTGACAACCCTATTATGCAAACATTAAGTAACATAATTGATAACCACCGGTTAAGAACCTTTACCGTTAGCAATACTTTTTAACGCCCAATGCAATCATTTGGCTAGATGGTTTGGATTTATTGCTTTAAATTACGAAGAACGTATTAATACTTTTTCTGTAACTTCAAAACAACCGAAAAGTTGAAAAATCAAACTTTTGGCTATGGCTTGAAAACAAAAATAGATAGCGAATTTCTGTTTTCGCCATCGAGTATCTTTCAAAAAACGCGGATGAGGATGTGCCGTCCATCTTTTCCTATCAGTTATAGAGTTCTCCATAAGAACCATCGAAATTGATCCACCCTGTACATGCTTGAAATTTAGTTGGTAAAATAAGCCAAAATTTATGATTTAATATAAAAATTTATAATTTACACTTATCCCTAATTAATTTTACAACAAAATTAATAATATCCAAAATTTCAATAGTTAATAATTAAGTAGGTACAATTTCCATTGTTTTCTATGGAAAATTAATAGGAGAAAGAAAACATCAAACTCCACAAAATTAACAAACATTAATACACAGACCCATTCAGATAATGTGATGTGATTATTGAAAAATACTTTTTCTGAAGTGCAATTCAGAAATTGGTATCCAAGTTTCCACGTCCTTGCATTTTTTGGATAACTTTGATACTTTGGTACTTTTCGACCGTCGAAAACAACCAATTTTTTTTACTTCTTCTAGTAGATTTTGATGAGAAAATTTTATTGGCGCAAAAGTATTCACGTAAATATTACATTGCATAAGGCATTTAAGAGAAGTTTTTTGAATTCCTCCTTGAAAAAGTTTTGAGCCCCTTTATTTTTCATTTTTGCCAAATCCATGTGCATTTTTGCAACTCTACATTATGTACAAGGTGAGAATAAAATACGAAGACTGATTACTCTCTAAATATTTCTAAACAATTTGAACCAAATCATTTCAAAATTATAAATAGTCTCCATGAGCATTAATATTAATTTATCTTTAAACGCTTAGTAAAATTGTCATTTTATTCTAGATTTTGACAATGACTCCAAATTTTTATATGATAATATGACGCTGGCTTTAGTTTCCAAGTCTGATTAAGAAAAAAGTCGAAAGGATTCATACCCAGAGAATACGGTAGCCATTGCATAACGCCGATAAAATTTGGAAATTTCTCTAGAATTCATGGTTGAGTCATTATTTGATTAATTTATTAATTGATAAATCTGAGCGATAGCTTTCCCACAGCAGTAAATCCAGCACAAACCATGACCGACCATATTTTGGTTTTTGGCTTCTGGCAACAATTTCAGCTTCTCCGGGAGATGTGGTATTTTTTACGTTTACAGCAGTTCAATTGTCAAAATCTCATTGGCAAAAAGAATTTCTTGTAATTTTTATCCCCGAATCGCTTTAGTAACACTTTTGAAGTCGTGTGGGCTTTATTTTGTTTGTAAGACGATAGGCTTGTTGGAGCTTGTAAGGATAGTTGTTAAAATCCTTTGGTTAAGGTCTTGTTAAGATTTTTAGGGAGATTCGATAATGTTTTTCGGCGAATTTTCAGTTTTGCACAGTTCGATAATACTTTTCTTTAATATATACTTAATACAAAAATTAAAAAAAACATTCTAGATGAGAGAAAAAAATAGTCTCTATATTTAATTGTTACTTGAGATTATAATATAATATTGTACTATATCACTTCCAAATGGGTTACAACATTTCACACATATTTTGCAACTTGGCAATATTGTTTACTGAATTTCATTTCAAGGTCCTTAAAAATTACCGGTCAACCGGGCATTTCCTTCTTTGTCCACCGGCCCAATCCGGGCTCGATATTGTTTTTTTGTATGTTTTTATTTGTAATAGTATAAAATATGTATTATTATTATGAGAGAGTAATTAGATTAATATTATGTAGTATGGGAAGTAAATAAATTAATTAAGTTATAAGATGTCTGTTTACTATACATAAGCAAAATAATTAAACTTTGAAACGGTGGTTTTCCATTATTAAATTTAAAAATTGCACAGAACCAAAGGACAACTAGAATAAAAAATACTACTCAAATTGTATGTTTGTGGGTCAATTAAAATTGACTAAAATAATAAATTTTTAAAATTAATAGTTCAATAAATTACCTAATCCGCTTATTAGGGTTGGTCACAAAAAGATGCTGATGTAAGCTGTATATATAAATCACTTAGTAAATAACTTCGAATTAATATAAAATTTATATTTTCATTAAAAATGTTTTAACTAATAAATTGTACATTAAATCTTGTAATGTATTTTAGAAAAATTTAATTTTATAAAAAAAATTATAAGTTTATCATAGTTTTACCCTTTATTGAAAAGAAAATATAGTCGAGGTGATAGGCCAATGAAATCTAACAAGTAGATTCCTTTTTTACAACACACTACCAACGTAAACATTCAAAAAAGCAGAGTCGGATTCAGCAACATCGTCCAATGAAAAAAATACCAAATAAAAATTATAATTTCTACAACTTACTGGATGACCTAGGTTTTTTTCTTATCCACAATGTCGGTTGCAAAAGGTGGTAAGTAGATTTTGTATTTTCTTTATCAATCAATCTGGGTCTGAGGAGTTCAATTCCACATTTTTTTGCATTGACTATTGCTGTTCACCAGATGTTTTATTTAAACGTTTAACTGTTCAGTTAACTTGTTAATTTTTAAAATTGTAATTTAATATTTGTAAATAATAAAGCACGTAATCAAGAATTCTAACTGTGGAGAGACATAAAATCAATAAAGATGCTTAGATTTTGGCGTATGCAGGTGATATATGCAGTAGTGATGTCAAGAACAACGAAACGAATGACAGAGATTTTCGAAAAAATTAACCTGTAAACAAAAGTAGTGGGCCTAAAAATAAATGAAAAAAGACAAAATATACTATGCAATGTGGAAGAAGATAAGCAGAACAACTGGAAGTTTGGAAATAGAGGAATACGACTTTGAAGAGGTAAATGGTTTTAAGTACTTAGGAGTGAAAATAAATAATAGAAATGAGAGAGAAGAGAAAAAAGTACAAGTTGCAAGCAGAAAACAGAGCTTTCTATGCAAACAAGAAAATACTGAAAAACAGAAGCATATCTAGAAAAACAAAACTCAGAATATACAGGAGCCTGATAAGACCGACCACAACATACGCAGCCGAAGTACTTTGTATGACAAGTCTAGAAGAGGAACCGTTGAGGGTTTTTAAAAGAAAAGTAGTTAGAACGATTATGGGATAAATTATAAATGCAAAAGAACAAAGAGATAGCGCAAAAACATCGTGAGGTTTATAAAAACACCGCAAATACGATGGTTGGGACATATAATACGAAGAGAAATAATTGAAGTGAGAAGACTAGTGACAGAGTGGAAACCGGATAAGGAGAGAAGCAGAGGACGACCGAAGATAAGATGTTGGGATGTTGTGACAAGAGATTTGAACGAGATGAGGGTCAAGAATTGGAAGTTGAAGTGCACATGTAGAAAGACCTGGAGGCAGATTATCCATAAAGCAAAATCACACAAAAAGTTATAGTGGAAGTAACTTTAACAGTTCGTAAAAAACGGATTGTGAGGACTTCCAGAATGGAAGTGGTTATATTCCGACAGGAATGGAAACCAATGATTAATTGATTAAATTTAATGTTCAGAATTACTTACCAAATTTTATTTTGAAAATTGATCAAAATGTAGCTATTTTATCTTGGTGTCTTTTTAATTTTTTCAATAATCAGCTGATAAGGGTAGGTAGGGTAAAATTGATTGAACTAAAACTGGAATATTATCAAAATATACAAGGGTTTAGATTTTGAGAGGGAATGACCAGTTTCGAGTGTCATGATTCGGATTCCACATGAAAAAGTAAGTGGAGCATGCAGAAGCTTCTGGTTTAAGGTGGCTAGAGAAGGCGGAATATATTGTAACATTGAGGACGAGCAACAAATTTCCTTTTAAGGGATGCTTCGCTGATAAGAAGATGTGCTTCTCAAAGGTAGAGGATGAATTTGCATCAAATCACAACAAGAGCAGATGATATAGATAAAATTTGATAACTTAAATATTCCACATTTTCCTACATAATATTCCTACATTTTTTGAACGGACGTCAATTGTATCTCATACGCTAATTGGAATATTTATTCATCAAATCTGTTATGATACAAGTATGATGATGTCTAGTTTTTAACAACTCACAAGTCTTGTACACGTTGGTTGATCGCGAGGCCGGTGGAAGGAGTTCGCTAATGTTTGACAAACCAGTAATTTTGGTAATAGTAAAAATCTTGAATAAAAAATAAAAGTAATCTTTGCAATGACGCAAAGAACGTGAACCGGTTAGCCTGGATCAAGCCTAGTTAAGATATTTTGTGATTTAATATTTTAGCTATGTATCTAGGAACCAAAATTTAGTTTGAAAAAATCACGTATAATTTTCATCATAAAAAGCTTATTTATTATTTTATCTACGTATATTCAACCAAATTGTTAAAGTACACGTCATTCAATTTTGACAACATTTAGGGCACGTTTGGTAAAACTTTGAAAATCATTGAAATGTATTGAAGGCCATTTCAAACTGATTTCAGAATTAAGGAAATAAGAGCATGTAAATTGTTCTCATAAAATTTAAAAATTTGGTTGAAACGGTGAATTAAATTAATTTTATGTGTAAGTTTAAATACCTACAATTTTTTTTTTCACTATTTTTTATTATCAAGCCATTGTATTTGTTGATATTGTATGATGAATTTCCATATTTATATGTGAAATTATTCTTTAGTACAGCTTATGTTGATGGATCATTAATTTCTCTATTTCATAGGAATTTTCATGGCAACTTTTAGTTTTTTCGACCCTTTTTTTATTTTTTATAGTAGCCATATAGTAACCGGAGACACTGAAAAGTTATAAATTTTTTCAAAATTTCACCTTAAAAATTTTTTTAGAAAACATAATCCTAGAAGGAGAAACTATGTTGATGAAAAAAGTACAACAATTTGTTTATTATTAAACATATTACTTCTATAAAATCCACTTTTTCTATTTTTTTTATTAAAGTTTTCACATTGTTGCTAAACATACAACGCAAGAAAACAATTATAATACCGAAGTTTAATGTTTTTATATCACTTAATCAGTGACGTAGTTATTCGCAGAAATTACTTTGCGGAGTACAAAGATCCTAGCGTATTAAGGTCCTGCAGCGGTTTTCAACCGTCCGTTCTTTTCCAACTTAAAACAATAAAATGTTTATGACAACTATCACCGATCAAGTTATCTACAATTAATAATGATGTATACATTTACTATCATTTTTAAATTTTTAAATTTATATTCAACGTAGGCACCTACCCAAAATTTAGCCATCACGATCAAGCAGTTGATCGTGAAATTAAATGGAGCATTCCATGCTAGCTCGACCAGCCTCCGATCCATAGATGTGGTTATTTCATTAGTTATTTATTTTAGTCAATAGTCAACTAATTTTTTTGAAGATTATCTTTTAAGATAAAAAACGGATCGCAAAAAAAATGTACGAAAGTTCTTCGCCTCGAAGTCGTTTTTTCGTACGAGTTTATCGAATATAAATTTAACTTTGTTTTAATAATTTAAATTTGTTTAAATAAATTTAAAACTACAAATATAACAAATAAAAAATACATTTTTTTTATCGGCTATTACGAAGGGATTTCTACCAAAAGTAATGATCTCTTGAATGGCATTAGGTGATTTTGCTCCGGTAATTTCGCCCCCGGTAATTTCTGGGACGAAATTACCAAGAGATCAAATTATCGGGGACCAAATTACTGGGGTGAAATTAGTTATGCTCTATTTATCCCTAGGATAATTTGTTTCTCCAAAATATTATTCAACTTCCTGTCATCATCGGGTTTCTTTCCCAAAACCAATCATATTCCACGTTTTTATATTTTTATGTTAATAATTGTTGGTATGTTGTGAGTAATTATTATTACCAGTTTTTGTTATTATTTATTAACTTTAATATTAATAATTATTTTATTGTTGAAAGGCATAATTACTGTATTATTTATATTGCCTGCATTGTGTTTAAATAGATTTAAAAATACGGATCCCAAAATCTTTGTTAATTTTGTCGTTTTTTATGTACTACTGGTGATTTTTAATTAGAAATTTGAAAATATATAAAACGTCATCTGAAAATTTCAAACAATACCTTGCATAATTATGTTTAGATGGCTATATTAAAGTACCAAATTTGATGTTTTACAATGTCTTTAGTTTTTTACTCTTGTCGGATCTTATAGTCTATCCAGTTAGAGCAGCTCTGTCTTACTTTAAACAACAAGTGTAAAGAGTTACTACGATGCAAAGGAAGAATCATTTGAATTGAATCTCTTACCTCATAAAGGTAATGAAATTTGTACCGAAATAATCCCTTACATATTTTTCGCAGAATGAGGTGTAATTTTATGATTGACGCAAGAAGCTGTCTTATATTGCGCACATTATAGATAATCCTTGCTTTGCATTAAAATAATGATAATTTTTTATATAAATTTTCGTGTGAATTATATTGTATAATGATGAATGAATATGTACTACATCTCGAGAGGAACATATGTATTCTTATTAAATGAACAAACACCGACAAACAGAAACCACATTAGGGAAATTTCAAAGAACTGAAATATCTACTGTTTTTTAATTTATATATTTTGACATGCCGATGACTATACCCCAAAAGTTTTCTTACACCGATTTGACTTTGGCTACAAGAGACGCCGGCATTGTCGTCCAAAAAAAATCTCTCATATATCTAAATATCCTCAGCAAATACTTCAGGATATGGGAGATCTGGGCCTATATGGGTATAAGGTGTTCTATTTCCATCTGAATAATAACTTGGCCGGAGCCCAACTATGGGTGCTTTTCAACGTCACAAACACAATATTCCAAAGATTGAACTCTCTCGCTGGAACAACATTCGCTTCGCACCAGGCTTGGTCTATTCGGCTGCTGCATACAATAAATAAATAAAATACAAGAACGAGTTGGGTTATCCGATGGAAGGTAAACTATATTTGAGTTCGCTTTCTGCTATAATTTTCTATTCGGATCTTTCATTGGTATAATGCTTCTGCTCATTTTTAATTTAGTATAACTTATTTTAATCATATCCTGCTATTCTTCATTAAACAGCGCATTTTCCTAGTACAATTAATTAACAAAAGTGCAAAAATTAAATGAAACTGTCAAAATTTTGTTTTCAATATAATTATTAATGTTAATTCCAAATCATTAGTTTTAAAAACGAATAACTTAGTATTAAAATGTTAAGTAAAACATTATATTAATAAAAAAAATGTGTATTAAAAACTAGTAATAACTTAAAATGGAGCTCATAAGAAAAACACAATTACTGGTTTAATATTATAATAATAATTGTACTTTGAGTTTTATTATTATATTTATTTTTATCTAAGATTTGAAAGTTTAAATGGTCAACAATCTCACTGGAGTAACAGGACATCGGAACTCTGCTGTAACTGTTCATCACTTGCTGTCCTTTGAAAACACATTGTATGTTAAAGGTGTAACTGCTTTTGCAAAAACGACACACGTACTTCCTAGTTTAACATGCAAATTCATTAAAACTTTCGATGTACTACCTATACTTTATTTATTGGGCAATGTTTACTTAGTTTTCGAAACTACGATGATTCCTACATGTTCAAATGCATGAAAGGTTAAACATAAAAGGACATCTTATTTTTCCAGTCAAAAAAACTGTAACGTATTTTTGCCTCGTCATTATTAAAACGTCAACATTTAATTAAAGATAAAATTATTCCTACGCTGTAATAAAGCACGGCTTCGAATTAGTTTTACGGTGCTATCACATAATTCTGTTTTTTTAAATATTACATAATGATATACATTTTCTATTGCACAATCAAAATTATTTCAATAATGCAACATTAAATATAAAATCCTCCGTGTTCAATTTATTGTACAATAAAATGCCTGCGCACGAAATTGAATAATAATAAAAAATAAAGTATGAAGGTTAGTGAAAATAAATGCGAATCCTAAACAAAAATATGTATCAAGATAATCAATTACTTTCAAGTTCAAAGAAAGTAGATACCTACAAGGTTTTCTAAAGATATCAATAAATATAATCGATATGTATCGAAGAAATTTTTTACACCCTCCACACTTTGTTTGCAATAACAAATTACTGATAATTATGCATTATGAGTAACTCAATTTTATTGATTTTTCTGGATTAAGTTTTAAGTAGATCATTGTGTATACAACAAATGAGATACTTGGGAGTGTTTATTATTCTAGGCAAAGTTTTGCATACACTTTCACCTAGCGTTCTTCATCTTTATGCACAATCGGGGCAAAAAGTTGTTATGGGTGCAAGTGATGATGAAAACTATTCAAACAGCAGCAATTTACGTCTCATTTTCTTTTCGTGAAATTTAAATACTGAGTTACCTATTTCCAGGGTTTTAAAAACCAGTTGCACTAGTCACACAAAACGAGGTTACTATCATTTTCGAGAACGATAAAACTATAAACAAACTGGACGACCTACAAGATTACAAAATATTGCAATAATTAGAATTTATATTTACATAATTATACATATGTGCAAATGCGATAAGTTTCAATTATTTGAGTAATAATAAATACTATATTACATGTTTGCTCAGTGTTGTAAGTAACAATTTGAAAAATGATTGTCAATGTTGTTTTGTTAAAAAAAAGTGCAAGTTTTATGCAAGTTCGAAAAGTTTTTAAAACAAAGAAAGCAAATGTTAGAATTTCTTAGTTACGAAAAAATAAAACTGCGTTTAGCTTCTTTTTCGGTCAAGGCACCCAGTGGGTTACATTCTAGTTTTAGTCGGCCAAAAGTAGGAAATTGGATGATGAAAACTTGGTGTTATTTCTAGAACAAACAAAGAGCGCAAGCAAGGATTGCAATTCCGATAATATTTTGCGCAGTTCCTTAAAAGTAAAGAATAATTTTCAATTTGATAATACTAATGAGTTGTCATTTTTTTATAAATTAACTTTTAAATATAGAAGGTAAGTTCATATTTTGATAATAATTTAAAGCAATTTTGCAATAAATTACATGGAAGGTGAAATGGGCTTGGATTGACGAGTTTCCAATAAAACGAAATATAAATGGTCATCCATATTATGAGCTAATTAAATAAGTAATTGTGGAAAAAATTCACTAAACTGCTAATTATTAAGTTCATACTTAAAATATATTTTCATAAAAGTTGATTATATTGTTGTTGTAAAAAGTACCTATATCCGCCATGCCAAGTTCACATCTTGATTGTTTTATACATATGTAATTCTAGGTGTTCAAAGTTCTTACACATAAAAATTAAAATTATTTGAAAATTATTTAATTATGTAGATTATACCTGCCTATTACAATAAATAATTATAATATTTATCTATGAAAGTTTCCAAACAAAATTTTCAGAAGCGTAAGAATACGTTTTTATAATAAAAACACATTAAAATAATACAAAAACTAATTATTACATAACTTGAATGGACGAGTTTCGCTATTCTTTAATTTTATTATTTGAAAGTAGAGGTCAAACTGAGACATTAGTTTTTTCTGAGTGCGTTTAGCATGAGAAAAAAATTATTAAAATTAAAAAGAGTCAGGGTTATGACGTAGTTGCCCTAAACAAGCGGGGTTAAAAACCAATTAGAATTGAGAAAAAATGCCATGTTGCCAAGCGATTTTTAAATAACTCTTGGTAAGTGTCAATTTTGTAATGGCCGTCAAATGTTTGCAAATAAAATATTTGGTTATGTTTTTTAATTTTGTGAAGATAATAATCGTAAAGAGCACACAATCACTATTTTTATATAATATAATGTAAAACTCGTGTCGTATCTAATAGCCACCAACGTAGACAACATGGCACAACCACGTTTAACTCTGATTGGCTGGAAAATTAAAAAAAAATTTTAAATTGAACGGAAGGTTTTGAGAACAACCGACTGTCATAATCCGACTTTCATGTTATTTCAAAAATGTAAAATTAGCAAACCTCCTCCATCGTAATTTTGTGTTTAACGAGAGTTCTTGTTATAACATTTTTTTTCACAAAATTAGAAATGTCTTTAGAAACCTTCGAGGAGTTTTCATATATCTGAAGAACAAAGATTTCGGATGCAAAATGGGAAAATCTGTAGACATGCATCTGGTAAAAACATTAAATGGATTATGCTTTCTTTCAGATTATTAATCAATGATATTTTGGATAACCCTGAATCAAAATGGTATAATGTAAATATTTAAATTTCTAGCTTACGAATAAATTTGTTATATTGTTTATTTAATCTATTAATTTTGAAAATTTCAATTTAATAATAGAGTTTTCTAGATGTACACAAATTTCATATTTTTTAAAATATCAAATCTTATCTTATTGTATTATTATAGGCTTTTTTTCAAAATAATTTTATAACACTTTTATTCTTCTTTTTCTTCTCAGATCTTCTCTAGGATAAAAGTTTAAAATATTAAGACCCCATGGATACTTAAACCGGATTGGAGAATATGCCTGTGATTCTATTTTTATTGTTAACGGTAGTAATTAACACAGATGCAATATTTCTTTTATATATTTATTTTATATATTTATTAGCAGCAGAGTGGCGTGTTGGGAGACGTATGTGACTACGAATAAGGAGTCGCAGGTTCGAATTCCATACGCGCCTGTTGTCTAAAGTAAAACAGAGGAGTAATCCACCTCGTAAAACGGATTGTGAAGACTTCCAGAATGGAAGTGGTTATATTCCGACAGGAATGGAAAGCCGCTGATGATGATGATATTTATTTTATTAATTTCAATAGTTCAATAAATTATTATAACCGGATTACACATTATTTTACTTGGTTCAAGTTTATTATAATTAGTAAAATTGTACGTAAGTTTTAATATTCTGCCGAGTCTATTTTTTTTCACTTTGGCGATGTTTAGTTTAAAAGCAGGTAAGTACCGTTATTAGAACCACTAAATCTGGCCCAAAAAAATATTTTATGGGTAATATACAGCAAACGCTTAAAACCTCTAACTCTTCTTTAGAAGAGCATTTGCAATTTTCCAGACACGTTTTCTTTTAAAGAAGAAACATTATTTCAAAGAGCTTATTTGGATAAATTAGATGATAAATTCAAAGCCTTCTAATTCGAATGCAGAAACAAAGACCGTTTGAACACCCTGTATATTAATATCGGTGAGTAATTTAAAATTCTTTTGGGGAATCTGGGAAAGTATTTCGATAAGATGGTATTGGTTGCTGATAGTTGAAAATTTGCAATATTGTCAAAATTTTCGAAAATTGGCTTTCAATTTAGGTGTCTTTTCTTGAACTCAAAATTGGGTTCAAGAAAAATAAGTACTACTATCTCGGACCTAATACACATATTTTTCTTAAGGTTTTTGGGATTATTTAGAGGCCAATTATTTTTAATTATCAAAGATATCGATTGGATTTTAGTTGGAACCACTACGTAATAGAATAAAACGCAATATTTTGCGTAAATTAACGGCGAAAACAATTTTAAAAAGCAGTGGCGTAACCGATGGTTAGATATTAACAAACAAAGTTTATTATATTAATTTTATTCGCAAAGATGTTTCGGAGTTTGTGAAAGTGAATTGATCATCTTACGTTACCTGTCGGGCTTTTTAATTTTTTAATTTAGTTTCACGCTTTTAGCGGCAAACCGTGTATATTTTCAATTTTTTATTTCATGTCGAAATCGACGTAGGGTGTCGAATTTCTGGAATTAAGTACAGAAATGGATCTTTCCAGTTTCGTCTCATCTGCAACCGTAAATTCTTAAAGTATGCAATTCATTTTTTCACGGTTCAATACGAAGGGCATAATAGTATTAACCGTTTCAAATCAATATACTACTTAATGATTGATCGATATATTTATTTCAATTATAATTTTTGATTTACACTTTTACAGCGATATTTTTTTATAATAAATTATTGTTAATTGTGTTGTAACTACTTAGTCTACAACTATATATCAATGTTTGTATTCTCGTATATTGTAACACTCGAGTAAACAATTTATATGAAACATTGTATTTATTTATTGGAAAGAAAAACCAAATTTAAATTATTATTAAACTTTTTCGCACATTTAAATAAGTAGTAACTATTAAAATAATATAATATGAGAGTTTTGCATTGCCCAAGGACATCTCGTATAATTTTATTGTAGTGAAAACGAAAATGCTTAATATACCAAGCAAAGTTGTAAATGCAAAACAAGACTTACTTTTTAATTTTTAATCAATCTAAAAATTATTATAAAAAATTCTTAAAATAATTTTGATTAGGCATTTAAAACCTTGCATTTCAAGAATAACTAGTAAGGTACTTTCTAAAATTTTATTCGTCGATCAAATTAACAATATTCGCAAGTGTATCTAAATGGGTGTTTAATGGTTGATTGTTTTCGTTTAATTTGCCTGGGTTGAGTTTCACTTTGTTCTGTTGCTCGTTCATTTTTTGCGATACCAACACAGTAATTTTTAATAAAGTTATTGTTTGGTAATAAGTTACTTTAAATTGTCATTTAAAGTTATCTTGGAGATTTTTCAAGTTCGATGCTAGTTCAGTCGTAATCATAAGCTTGGGAGCAACTGCTGTCATCCCAAGCACACCATACTTTTACCTATACGGCGGTCGTTATTTTTGTTTAAAGTTATTAAAGGTTATGTGTGGTTTATTTTGAAAAAATTTCTAAATCAATTTTTGTGATTAACTAATTTCCGACCAATTTTAATATTATTGTCATCGTCAACAATAAATTAGGTAAGAGTGCTTGCGGTGTGATGAAAATTATTTTTAATTTAATTTTATTGTTGTCGATAATTATTAATAATGTTTTAGAAAAAGCGCAAATTGTATTATGGCAGGATTACAAGGAATTGATCGAGTGGTGGATTGGTACAAATATGTTATGGAAACCAAAAGTGGTAAGTTTTATTGCAAGTTTCTAAAAAAAAATTTCCTTTTCGATTAAATTAATTTAAATTTGCATTTTGCCATGTTTCCAATATTGTGACGTTGTTATGTAATAACGCATGTATGCGTTAATAATAATTAGCAATTTTACATTTTATTATATGATTAGACAAATTGCCATGAATCGCAGATAATAAAACTATCATTTTATAGAAATTAATTTCCCATTGGATGATTTCATGAGGCCATATAAAAATTTCACTCTTTATTACAAAATTGCATGAAACTTTAAAGTTTAAAACATTTAGCATGGTTATAAATTTTAACGTCAATTTCAGATCCACGAACGGCCGATTGGTTCTTGTTGAGTTCTCCTGGTCCTCTGTTGACCATACTAGCGACATATCTATATTTTTGTATTTCGGCTGGGCCAAGGTACATGAAGGATCGAAAACCTTACGAACTAAAAAATGCAATTCTAGTTTACAATCTAATTCAAGTTGGGCTTAGCATATTTTTAGTAGTCGAGGTAAATATGAAATTTATTTTTCTATTTAAAATTTTAATTTGCACCAATATTCCGGTATAAATTTCCAGAATATCAACTTTGTACACTATTGTAACTATTGACGTACGGCTCTACTTGATCTTGTTAGCTATAAATAAATGCTTAAATGATGTGATTATTAGAATTTCGTTTCTAAAAGTATTTAAAACTTTTTATAAGCATTTAAATGTCATTAGATATTTTAATCAAATTACAACACTATTCAAATTAAACCGCAATTTACGAGTTCTAAATACAAGTCGCTTTGACTTTTTTAAATAAATATTAGTGCAGAAAAAAATGCAGAAACAGAAAATACAAGGTCCCTGAATAAATTATACAAATTAGTTAATTTTAATTTAAATTTTTCAATGTCACAATTTCATCCCAATTCTGTGACTTTAGTTAAAAACAACTTTATCGAAAACTTCTTCGTGATTGTTTTTATTAATTTACTTTTCTTTGGGACGATTATTAAATTTAACGGCGAACCAAAAAACCCAATCAGTTTAAGATGTCTTGACGTCAATGCCAAAAAAAAACAAATTTAAATAAAATTAAAATTATTCATAACACGAGAAACTTGGAAGAAAATGTTTTTTTCTATTATTACGTAATGGAATAAAATATTAATTGGAATGGTACACATTTTTTAACTACGAAAAATTTATAATAATTTTATGCAAAGATTAAATTCATATTATTAATAATTATTCATACCTCTGAAATAGTTCTTTTTGTTTTCAGTAAAATGTTAATTTTATAGGGTCTGCAAGGCGGATGGTTACATTCCTACAGTTTTTCATGTGCACCGGTGGATTGGACGAACAATGCGGTAGCAATGAGGGTAGGAAGTTTGAAAAATCACAATCGTAATTATTTAAACTCAATTTTTGCGTTGTTTTAGATGGCGTCTGCAGTGTGGTGGTATTTTATATGCAAACTAACGGAATTATTCGACACGGTAATGATTAGGTATGTTTTGCGACATATATATTTACATAATGTGGTTTTTTTAAGGTTTTTTTTGTACTACGAAAAAAAACGAACCAAGTATCTTTCTTACATTTATACCACCATTCCATGATGCCTATTTGTGCTTGGATCGGAGCAAGATTTCTTCCAGGTAAAAATATTTTTATAAAGTTAGCGGTTAAGGACCCGATTTGATTCCGCACGTAGCAAAAACGTCAATACAAAACCACCTATAGATCTAATATTAATCTTTCTCAAAATTAAATTGCCCACATTAAGCAGTAGCGGCTCGTGGGGTGCCGGTGCTAAATTATTTTCAAAACATTGTTGAAAATATATACCTACAAAAAAAAGGATAAGATAAGAAATGTAATTATGACTTTGCGAAAAATAATTTTTTTAATTTATTTAACAACTGGAAAACAAAGTTCGGTTTCAAAATTACATACTGAGCTTTAGAAATGGCTAAATTGGCACTCGAACACTAAATAAAGGGGAATCCTTTAACAGGTAAATTATTTTTAAGAAAAAAAATGTAAAATTATGTAAATATATTCATTATTAATTATAAATTACCTCTCGGTAACCCGAAATAGCTTAAATTTAAAAAATATTTTTTGTAAAAGATCAATTTAAAAGTATAGCCTGCTTTCTATCAGTTCTCAATACTTCTACTAACTTGTTTTTTTGCATCATTGCATGACACACTCTTATATATTATTTTAAAATAACATATTTAAATAATGTGTGATAAGAACGTTTCAACGTAACTTATAATTTATGTTGATGACATAAGTTGATTGTGTTACAATGCAATACATATATAAATAAATTTATATGGAGCAAAGGGTTGTATAAATAATAAACATAAAAAATTGGGTAATAATTATATACTAAACAATTCTCATTACCACTCTAAATTCTATTCATCGTGTTACTGAATTGTGTTGCGTGGCAATTAACACCTGGCCAGCTCTGGATACCTTACCTTTTGTCACTGTTCTGACAAGTATGTTTCTCATACTTTGTTTAAACTTTAAAATACAAAAACTATTTTTGAAAATTAAAAATCAAATTATTGAAGCTGGAATTTTATTGCTGGTGCCTTGGCACATTAGCACTACTAAGCGAGCCGCCACTGCTGCAGATGTAGACAAAAGGGAAGGTTTTGAACATGGCGGTGGATACTCGGAAGAAGAATAAGCTCTAATTAACGTGGTATTTAATAAAAATTGTAATTTTAGGTGGCCATGGTACGCTGTTAGGATTAGTTAACTCCTTCATCCATATTATCATGTACTCTTATTATCTGGTGGCGTCTTTAGGACCACAGTACCAAAAATATTTGTGGTGGAAGCGACATCTTACCGGAATGCAAATGGTAAACTGCAATTCAAAGTAGCTTTCTATTTTAACATTTTAATAATTTTTGATTTTAGGTGCAATTTTGTATAATATTTATACACAACTTCCAGGTCCTATTTAGGCAATGCGATTATCCTAAAGTCATTACATTCTTATTGGGAACACAGGCAATGTTCTTTTTCTACCTTTTTGGAACATTTTATCGAAAAACATATAAAGGTACCCCAAAAACTAATGCAATAGACGATACCAAAAATAATGTAATTCAAAATGGAAAAATTAAAAGTAAATAACTAAAAATTCATGTTAGCTGTTGATTGTTATTTATAATTTATTTAATGTACTTATTAAAATTTTATTATTCAATTCTGACTTAAGAAAGTTATTGATCAGGAATTTTTTTATGAATAGTATGTATACATATCAATAAATAATTGCTTGTGATTCTTAATAGTTGTAATAATTCGACAATAAAAAATTGTTGTTACCATACATAAAGTCGGTACTTGCATATTATTTTTGTTAGTACTTTTACAACCAATATATAATAATAATAATAATAATAGTTAAAATGATTATTAAGGAAATGCGTATCTAAAACCAATTATTTTTTTAATAATAATAGTAAGTAGGTACACATAAAATGGTAATTATGTATTTTATCTATATGTTTGCGAATATTGTTTTGCTCGTTAGTTATAAAATATGATATCTGAACATTTTTACTTCACAGGAAATACGACTAAGCAAAGCCCAGTGGTATTGCATATTATTCAGAATTTCTTGTTATTAGAAATTGTGATCGCAGTCGTATTTTCTGTAAAATTTAGTGAAATTTGTGAAATCACCAGCATTAACATTAAATTAATGTAAGTAAGGTTTGTAATTTAACAATTAACAAAATTTTGAATTTGAATAATTAAATAATTTACGAAAATTATAAAATAAATTTCTGGTTGTTGCCTATATTTTATTCCCGTCTGTGCATTTTCCAATTTTCTCGATGACCGACGCAGGTACAAAGTATAATGCCCAAGTTTGAAATTTTGAGGTAAATTGGAATTGAAATCATAAGTTGTATCGTGAGGCAACAATTAATGTAATATAAAGAAACACGAAAGCACTCTTCATAATTATTACAGTAGTTGTATAGTCAGCTTTAAAATTAATAACTTTACTTTGGACGTTTAATTTGTAAAGGTGTCCCAAACATGGTTAAGATTATCCAATATTAAACTTGCTGACGCATGTTTGATGGGTACATGGCTTATCCATCAGTGATGTTCCTCCCGAGACTAAATATAATTTAATGTATTGTGCTAGCAAATTAAGAGAAGCAATGTACTTCTGTAAAATTAACCAAGAACAATGAAATTGAAGACTGGAAGCAAAGCTTTAAAAATTAAATTAATATCAATCACTCGATCGCTACTAGCATCTGCTATTACTGAATGACGTAAAACTTTGATTATTCTTATCAAAAACATGCAGTTTAAATTTCTTTCCCATTAATTGACATAATTGTTTATTTCTTGCAGAAATTTATAATCACCCGTTTGCATTATTTAATTTAACTGTAAAAAATTTAATGATAGAAATTAATATCAATCCAAATTACGGAGACCTTCTTAGTAGGCACAATGGTTTAATTAATGTTAACGTGGATTTGAAACGCAATTTTTATTATAATTAATAAATTGATAGAGATAATACGCGTTTAGCAAGTAACGGATCATTGTAACACATTTCATTATCCCACACCGACAAATTACGTTTAAACTTAAAGAAATGGGACCTGCTCAGCATAACATCGATGATGGGTACACCAAAAACGAATTCGTGTACTATTTTTTACTAATTACTGTTAGAAAGTTTATGACGAGAGGAGAAAAAAATTTTGCTTTTATTAAATGACAATAACGAAATGCCGCGTAATGATAATTCAATAAAAAGTCTTAGTTTAAGCAAGTTTATGCTATACAGAAGTGTTCAATTTTAAGTCAATGACTCGAGGAATATACAAATTATCGAATTTAACATATTCTTGCATAATTTTCCTTATTGTATTTTAAACACATTCAAATCGACCAATGAAAATTAATCGAAATGATCAAATGAACCTTAAAAATATATTTAGTTTCAAGTGTCTTTATAATTTTTCACTTTTGTGAGGACGACGGTTAATTAAGGATAGCGAATGTGTGCGGTGGTTGCATAAAAAGTTTCAGTGATGGCGTCAATATCAAATTGGTTAATCGAACGTTACAATTATGTGTTCGAAGAGTTGGCAGGTGAGTTTTAATTGTTACAACTTACCCAAGTAATGTCGTTATTTTAATAAATATTTTTTCATTTTAGATCCGCGAGTAAAACCCTTATTCTTAATGGGTTCACCCTTTCCAATATTATTTATAGTTCTCTTTTATTTGTACTTTGTATTTAAATTAGGACCGGAGCTTATGAAAAATCGACCATCGTTTAATCTAGAAAAACTTTTAGTAGTTTACAATTTCGTTCAAATTGTAATCTGTTTTTACATCGTAGTGCAGGTAGGTAATTTGTCACTGCGATGAAAATAAAACCGAAAGAGTCTTTGTTTTAGTGTATTCGACACACGTTATTCAAGTATAGCATATTTTGCGAACCAATCGACTATTCGCCAGAGGAATTTCCTACACGTGTTACAAAACATGTTTGGCTTTACTTTATACTGAAAGTTGCAGATTTATTCGATACTGTAAGTACCATTTTTCTCTGTTTCGTCTTGAATCAACCGCATATACACATTTAAAATTTATGTTCTTTAAAAGCTAAATTTTCAATCACTCTTTATTTTGATATCTCGCAAACGTCGCGTCGTCGCTCGGCGCCAAAATTATTAAATCACAATGAAATTTATTCAAAAATGTAGATAAGCAAAATTATTTTTTAGAAAATAAAATGCATTCTTAAACAGGTACAGGCAAATGACAAGTCAAAAATGGGCTTCCTGTGTCAAAAGGTGGAAATTTGCATGAACGGAAAAGCATCGCAACCGACATCTTCGACACAAAATTTATTCCAATTTTTCTTTTGTGTTACATAATTTACATTTCAATTAAATTATATTTTACTTTTCGATTGACTATTTAATTTTTTTTAGGTGTTTTTTGTGTTGAGAAAGAAAACCTCTCAAGTAACATTTTTGCATGTTTATCATCATACCGGAATGTGCCTTTTAGGATGGGTCGGCACT
Organism: Lycocerus yunnanus; assembly: GCA_036346125.1. Taxonomy (NCBI): domain Eukaryota; kingdom Metazoa; phylum Arthropoda; class Insecta; order Coleoptera; family Cantharidae; genus Lycocerus; species Lycocerus yunnanus. Next base: position 4,368,928 of record JARFIX010000017.1, read on the forward strand.
AAATATTTGGCTGGGGGTCATGGCGTATTTATAGGATTTATAAATTGCATTGTTCATGTGGTTATGTATTTTTATTATCTTTTATCGGCTTGGGACAAGGAATATAAGAAAAATGTGTGGTGGAAGAAGCACATTACACAACTTCAAATTGTAAGTACGACAAGTTTATAATCGGAAATTTTAAAACTATTTTAATCGACTTTTAGATACAATTTGTAATTCTTGTGTTGTATTTTGGACAACTTTTGTTTCAACCCAATTGTAACTATCCCAAATGGACCGTATGGGCATTTTTACCACAAAATTTCCTCATGATTATCTTGTTTAGCGATTTTTATATCAAAACCTACGTGAAAGTAAAAAATCCGAGCGGCGATAAAAACGGTCATTTCGTTACTAATAATAATAATAATAACAAACCAAAGTTACAATAAAAGTATGCGTGCTTTAAATTTTAACATTAATTTAATATTTAAAGTATTTGTACCTGTAAGTATGATCAATTACCAATTTTATTTTTTACTTTCGCACCAATAACATTTACTATTATTATTATAAGAGATGTTTCAGTAAAAAGATGAAAAAGTATCGTGGTAGTTTTATTTTATAATATTAAAAAATTTCGATTGAATTCGAGTTTTTTGAAATGATATTGAAAATATTATGCCAAGAAGAACAATCAAGGTAATAAAATTACCTAAAATGTAACGCGAATATCAATTTTCCCATCGCTATAATATGGTCAAGCATAGAAAGAGATTAACAACAATGCCTTTGTGGGATTTTTGAGAGATAATGTTTAATTTTGATAATTAAGAAACAAAACTTTAATTGATTTTTAATTAAAATTTCCCACATTAAATTACTTAATAACGATTCGCCCATCTCGAGTTATGGCTTTAATGGTCAAGGCGTTTGACTATCGAATCTTTGATAAAAATTACGCAAGCTTAAAATTTAATTTAATAATGAATTAATAATCTTGATTGTTGTAAACGAAACTGCTACACAATTCACATTGTAAGGTGTAATACAAACCTACATTTTCATTGATTAATTCTTAATTGATATCTAATTGAGCGAATTTGTAAAAATATGAACGAGAAAATAATACTTATTAATTGGAAATGACATATGCTCTTCCTTTATAAGAAAATTAACAATTTTCAACACAATGATCGTTATCATTACTCGGGTTTTATGCCCACAATCTAAAAGTATACAATAAAATAAATGAATTCATTTCAATTACTCTATAATTGCAGAAACGTTCAATTTTATTAGATTTTAAATCTAACACGTCCTTAAAACCTATATAATTATTTTGAAAATTTAGAGCTATAATGTGCGTTTATAATGCATGAATGGGTACATCGTAATTGGTAATTGAATCGACTACCTTATAATTTTCCAAAAATTTAATTACTATAGAAAAAATTAAAACACCCACTACAAATTTATCATTTTCAATAGGATGTTACTATAGAAAATTTAGTAAGAAAATTGGCGATTGTAATTTTACGTCGTGTTTTTTTAAGTTGGGCAGCCTAACTGAACGAAATTTAAAATTTTTGGGTGAGTGCTTAAATGTATTGGTATGTACCATGTTTTTTTAAATAAATATATGAACTGTTATCAATTTTTTTTGTCATTTTTTGTAGCATAATTGTCAAGTACATGTAAATTTGGTTATTTTCATTAGGCAATCACACAGAAATTATTTTAAACTGCACAATAACTTGCTTTGGTATGGTAAAATTTTCAAGTGGTTTTGCTTTTAGACTTTTCACACCAAATTGGCACATTTTTGTTTGCAAATAGGTGCGAAAACCGTTTTGATCAATCAATTGATTCGGCAATAAATATTATACAAATACAACAAACGAATACAATTCCACGTTAATTAGAACACTACGTGGTAGGTACATAGTGAAAAACACAAGCAGCAGTAGTATAAGAAGTAAATTTATTTATTATTACTCGTATTACATCTGGTTAAGTGGATTCTTTAATTATTAAAATTTTAATTTTTTTTAAAACCGTGCTTTTGCAATTTCACGACAGATTTATTTATGCAATTTTTCGTACTTTAACATACTAAGTAACCGTGACTCTGGACCTTGAGCTTCCCACCGATTACCGATTCGGAACGTAAAACTTCTTCGAACTAATAGTCGAAAATTTTGTCTTGATTAACACATTTCAAAATAAGTAAGAAACTATGAGTTTGTACACCTTCTTTGTCTCCCTCTTTTTCCACTGTGAAATTGTGCTGTTCTTAATTTTCAATTTTGGTAATTAATAACTGTAATTTAATTATTAAGGTAAAATAGTCGTCTAATTCAAATAGGTTTAAAAAAAGGTACCTACGTTGTCGAGTGAAGAGTTGGACAACGCACTAGAAAGAAGTGACCTTTGAGCTTGTATTGAGCATTTCTTCCTAATATTACTGTCCATTACACGTCTCTCTATGAGCTGAGCCTATTAAGGCCTGCAAAGAACCAGAAAATACAGATTTTTTGACAATATGCAAATCTTCCACTATTAGAAACCACCGATTGTATTTTTACATTTTTTTACATATTTTACATAAATGTAACAATAATGGCAGCATAAAAATTATTTCTTCAACGGATGTTTATATGTTGCCCGGGATCTAGATAGCTGCTGACGATTTGGATTTCAGCTGCATTTTCAGATGAAGCTGGTGAGTATGGTGATCAATACAAACAAGGCAAAATAAAATTGATAACGAAAGAAAAGCTATTGCGCTGCAATTGAACTTGTTGCTGTAGAATGACGAGATTACCAGAAATACCAAATCCGCATAAGTATAATACCATAAATTAATAAAAATCAAGCCATTTGCATGACGGAGTACATTAAAAATATCAACATTCGCCAAGAATGGAAGTTTATACCTCAATTATTTCAATTCGGCCACTTACAGCGCCCGAACATTCAGAGATAAAGAAAAGTATAAAAACATATCGGCTAAACGTTAGGCGCAGGAAGTCATTAAGACTATGAAAACCAAAGAGACAACAGGCTTGAAAGATAAGATGTGACATATACATCACAAGGTATCTCCGCAACCACACTTCTTAGGTGGTAATAGTAAACTAAAGTTTTTGACCAAATTCAAGCCCTTGGTTTAATAAGAAAATAATGACCTCTTGTGGATACTAAATCTGTTAGGTTACAACTTTAGTCTAGTAAATTCTTTTGAAAAAACGATCTATTTTACAGACAAAGCAAAAATTTTTATTTGGAAACAGAAAATTACGAATTCAACTTAACCTTGACGTTGTTTGCTATTTTATTCATTTGACAATGTTGCTGAATGCGACTCTGCTTTTTTGAATGTTTACGTTGGTAGTGTGTTGTGAAAAAGGTGTCTACTTGTTAGATTTTCATTGGCCTTCACCTCAACTATATTTTATTTTCAATTTATAATTTAGGTCGACTATGTTTGTCTTTTTGCATTTCTAAAAATTTCCAAAATTATTTTAAAATTTTTGTTTTAATTAATTTTCTAATTTCTCCAAATTCAAATTTTGGCGCTGCTATCTATTAACCTAGAAACGTTAAATATAGAATTGTTTGAGAACTCAGAATTTAGACGTAATTAGTAATTTGTTTGGGTTTTAGCAGTTTTAGAACAATGCATTAAAATATTTATATATCAGGAATTTCATTTTAATTTAAAGTATGTCTTCCACGTTTCCACTTTGTAATGTTATCAGGATATCCTCACAGATCTCCAGAATGTCTTCACGGCCTGCAAAGCTAACTAGGATTTTCAGATTTTAAAGGCTAATAACAAGGAGCTCTGCTAATAGGAGGGAACGAAAAAGAAAGCTTTATGAATTTTACAATTATTTTATTAAAATAAATTTTAACTGAACAATTAAACGAAATTTTTCAGCATTGGGTTATTACTGTCAGCAGATGAACATTATGGTCTACAATGTTTATTGCTAAATAAATTTCACAGGTTAATAAAATTATTTTATTGGAAGATAAAGTAGGGAAGCGGGAAAGTTTTAAAAAACGTGCATATCGAAGAAGGAATTTGTGAAAACTGCTTTAAAGTTAACTTTCTCAAGAAAAATAAAATAAAATGTAATGATATAGAAACGATTGATAATTGTTTAATAATTATAATCATTTATTACATTATTTATCATTTTAATTAAAAATATTTTTAAATTCTACCAATTATAACTGAACGATTTATGGCAATATAAAAATGCATTCTGTGTAAAATGGGTTGCATAAATTAATCCTATATTTTCTGGTTTTCAACGTAAATATTACTAATATGTACAAGAGAAAAACAAAGTAAATTAATCGTATCCGTCCGTCAATTTCAAAAAATTATATTTTTAAAGGATTTTACTAAAATTAAGAACAAGTTGCATTTTAATATTAATATTTAATATTCAAGAACTCTCTATGTAGTACACCAAACACATGTGCTACTATACGATGCCCTTAAAATTCACTATCGTTATAATAATAATTGCAATATTGTAATAGTTTTCTTAATCATATCGAGTTCCTCAAAATGGAAATTCTGGTTTTAGTTGTATGCATGAGAAGTTAATAACTACTTTCTGTCTCGAAGTTGTGAATCCGATCCAACTGATCTTGAATCTCTGCAACGTTCATGCTTACCTAGCTCAGTAGAGGGGGGGGAGCATATCATTAATATGATTATTAACACAACAATTAAAATTACTTACTAAGAAATTATTTACAAACTACTTGTGGGGGAAGGAATCTAAAAAATAAGCATACTCAGAGATATGACTGTATAATATAATATGAAGGTCAGACTGTTTGTCCCGACAGGTGGCTCATCTAGGGTTATCTCTAAGTTATTGTCATATTAAAAAATATACAAAAGAAGTAGTCCTGACCACCAAAAGCGTAAAAACGCCATGCCGTTCCTCTTTGTCATATTCGCACTCCTTTACTATAAAAAACACCCTTACACGGGTAAACTAAACTACAACAACTGATTTTTAAACTTTTAATTATTGATTATAAATAATTAACAAGATATGCAACCTTTTAAAAATTATGCTTATGCTTTTTTAATCTCGATTGTCAATTATCCATATTTTGATAAATTATTGAGAGTGAAAACGTAGTTGATGTGCTATGTCAACATAAAAAGTGCAGTAACTTTATATTTACTTTACGAAATAAATCACGGATGCATATCTTGTTTAAGATTTATAATCAATGGCAATAAGCAATCAGTGAAATAAATTTAGCATCCGGGGCTCAAGTATAGTTAATTTAGTTAATTTTAATAATCATGACAATCTAAACATTGTCAATAGATTTATAAAAATTCAATCTAACTTTTAGGGTCAAGTTTGATGGTACTTTCATTCAACGTCTTGTTTGTTAAGGATTAAGAAAATTGTATAAAAATTGATTTTCTCGATGAGAGAAATTTAGCGAGGCGTTTGTGTAGTACAATAATAATAATATCAAAGTGGAATACATTTTTATTTGTTATATCTAAAAATTGATTATTATTGATGCATTTTCAAATAACTTTCTTCATTTGTGAAGAATGTCGAATAGATCCTAAAACCTGTCAAGTACAAGCAACCTCGGAGGTCAGTTCTCGCCATGTCTGCACAGATTTGATTACTACACGATTTATAATAGCGTCCTACATATTATCCAAAAGACACATTCTCAACTTGCAATACCAAATTTTTGGCTAATAACTCAAAGTTGATATTACACACTTTGCCCTCAATGAACCACTTTTGTTGCTGCAATTTCGACCGTAACAGTCGGACTTGAGGTGTAATCCTTTAGCTGTTATGGTGTGAAAGTGCATTAATTTATTTTTTTATTATTATTGATACCTTTGATGATCAAATCAAACAAATTTTCCAATTTTGAATGATTACACATAGGTATAAGTATTATGTTACCTAGTTTATCCTCAGACAAATCAATTTTGTTGATTCTTCAAAAAAAAAAAGGTATTACGCAGTCTTTCATAAAATTATAACGCGTAATACTTCGAACAAAACAGAATTGTTTGAATATTTCCAATGATGCATTACTACAAAATTTTCGGAATATTTGAGATTTTTTTCAAATCTTCACTTAAATGTTAGCAAAAATTTTTTAAAAAAATGTTCTATTTTTAAAAATTGATCTCAATTCTAAAAGTATATCGTATTTGGGTATAAAAAAAAGAGGAAACGCTAACGAGCACGTTACATTCTTCTTAATCTTAAAGCAGGTTACAGTGCTAATGTAACTTGCTGTACACCTCTCCACCTATAGCTCGAGGCGGATGTACTACTAAAATTATTGTTTCGTCTGACAATTTGATAACTGTTAAAAAGAAATTGTGTAGTTATTTTGATAGTTCCGTTTTTATATTAGTTTTATAATAGATTTTTAAACTTTGCAATAGTAGAGCAGTAGGGCAATAACATTTATGGACTTGAGATTTTCACATTAATTACTCAAATTACTGAAAGATTCATTAAGAAACTTGAAGCAAACAGACGGGTTTTTGTGTTGCACACATATTTGGTACCTCTGATGGCAAAATTTGAATTATGGCATCATTTTCAAATTTAATTGTTTAAGCAGAAGCGACAATATTTATTTAATAAGACATTTTTCTATTAATTTCCATTTAACACTTGAACGTTTATTTTTTTAATGTGCTCTCTCGTAATTTTCGTATTATTTGTTCGAGTGGGGGACTAATCCAACTTATCCATCTCTATTTGTAATTGTACATAAAGAAGAAGAAGTGAAAGCAAGATATGTAATTTGGTAAATACTGGCACGTATTGCCGTTCTATATGTTAGTGTGCGGAAGATCTTCTGGAACAGTTCAACATTAAACTTTCTTTAAGATAATTCAATGAGTTGTGTTTGTAGGTGCACGAGAATTTATTTTTCAAAATAGTTTACAGTATTTACGGTTACTTGTTCTGTAGGGTAAGTGTTTTTTTACTTTCACAAACTTGTTTAGTGTAGAAAATTTTGGTTTTTCAAAAACATTTTTTTTTAAAGAGGACTATTTTAATTTATCTTTTTTAGTATTAAGCTTTTATTTAATTAACATTTATGAAAGCTTACAACTTTAAAGGATATCCAGTTTTATCACGAATCCTTTAATTTGGGAAATTTTAATTTGATAGACAAAAATTTTTTTTAATTTGACAATTTACAAATATTAATTAAGTTTTACCATAATCAGAAAACTGTAAAAATTTACTACAGGAGAGCCACACTAATTCAAGATGACGAAAGGTTGATAAATTTACAGGGTGGCATTTTATTTAAATTATAAAATCTTGGTCTATATAAAAAAATAATATAGCAGATACAAAGTTATAATACTAATAGACGTTCAAGAAAAACCTAGTAATACGTGTTGAAAATTAAGTGTTTGTTAACCTTTCCCATGTTCAACTGTAGGTCCCCTAAATATTGTATATTATGTAATAGTACTTTATTTGCACACAATAAACGTAGGGGAGAAAAAATTAAAATTTATTACCAAATCAGTCGTTTACTCTGTTCAAAATCCAAAAACTTTTCTGAAAACCTTCGATTTCGTTGTTTTCAATATTCTGTAGATAAACTTTTGCAGTCTTTTATAGTGGAATTAAAAACTCAAACAAAATTACAAATAATCTTAAAACTAAAAAATATTTTTAAAGATCAATAAATTTTTAATGTTATAAATACAAAAAAATGTCTTTTAGTTGCGTCTTGTTGAAAACGTAATTTTCTACAAAAAGCGACCCTTAAATATTTCTTTTTACGATCAAAGCTAATTTTTTTATTAACCTGAGAGAACGCGCATATTGGATAATTTCTCGGATCAATAAAAAATTGCTGTTCGTGGTTCTTTTGTTGAAAATTGATTTCATACTATAAATTCAAAGACCTAAAAACAGTATTTCAAAAGGTTAAATTCTTTTGTTTACATAGCTTTAAAATAGTTTAAAAATCTATTGCACCAGACAGATAATTTATTTGGAATGTTAATTTCCTTATAGGACTTAATTAAACTAATAACTGCTCCAATATAACAAAACCATGGTTTTCGAAATCCAAATTGGATTTTAAGCTGACAGGAAAATTCAGAAATCCTGCAGGTTTTTAGTTTCGAACTTGATTGGCTGATTACTTAGTGATTGGCCAACTAGTGCAATTCTTCACACTCCCAAGGTGCATTATGATACACTCTTGAGTAATGAGTTATTTATTATACCGTGATTAATGACTATAATTATTTTACAAAAAGTTCAAGTATAATGAACCTTCCGAGTTCAATAGTAGCAGAAAAAATCATTTATCTCGCTGATCTAATGAATGAAGCTAATAAGACATTAGTTAAACATGTATAGGTATAGTACCGCCAATCAAAAAAAGCAAAAAAAATAATTTTTCATTAATTACAGCAAAATGTCAGGGGTGACGACAACTTTGCCCATTGCAGAGCGTGCGATTTTGATTATTTCTTCGATGTTAAAATTTACCATTCTATCTAAGTTAACAGTAAAAATCATAATAATTTTATAAGCTTTCAGCTGTTATTTATTGCTTTTTTCAAATTACTTTTCGATTATCAAGTTTGCGCAGTCTGAGGGGTGATTTTCAGAAATTATGTTCCATCATTGCCCTGTCATCTTGTTAGATATTAATTTGACAACAAAACCAGAACAAAACGAAACAAATTCTTGACATTTTATAAATTGCTATGACCATATTATTATTATAGATAGGTCAAAATAATTATTAAATTGAAAAATAAAATATTCTAATGAGGTGGCAATGTGAATATTATATGAATTTTATAAAAATAATGTATTAAATTTGTTTTTCATCAGATTTATTAATTAATTATAATAATTTTAACATCTCTGTATAACGAGCTAATATACAATAGACAAATTTTGTTTGAAATCATTAAATAATCTTACAAACAGTGTCTCATGTTTTGCGTTTCAATATTTGAACTGCTTGTTTCAACAAAATAAATTAATATTGATTTGATTTTTTTAAATTTTAGCAAATTTATGTACAAGGTTTTCAAATATTATTTTGCACTGTAAATACCTGTCAATCTTTTTGAAATTTTGTTTGACCATGAATTACCTATGTAAACATGATTTATCTATTCATTCAATTTTTTCTTAAAAGTGTATTTACATCTTTATAGGTACTAATTCAATCTAGAGTGCATTTCTTGGTTCACTAGAAATTGTTATTTAGTGCATTTAAGTGTCACATTCAGTAATTAATTATGCAGATCGTTGAAAAAGTTTAGAATAACACTTACACGAAGGTACCAATTAGTTTACTCAATCCAACTTGGTGAAGCTGATAAAGTAATCCGGAAAGTTTTCTAAAATTCAAGTATTCGGTAAACACTATTTTTATATAATTGTCATTAGAAATTTTAAAGCAAAGAGAAATTTATTCAAGTGGTAGTTCAACCCATCCCACATAATCTGATCCAGTCGAAAAATTCCAATTGATTACCCATTGTTAAAGACAAATTCGGTAACGTTTGCTGTTATGACATCTAAATTTTTTAAATTTATATCGACATAAATTGAAATTTAACGAATTAATTAAGGTGGTTTTCGAAAACCAAATAAACGCCCATAATAATATTAGATAAAAGAACAATAAAAACTTAAATTGCAAAACACCCAAACAATATCAACAAATTCAAGTTTTCCTTATTGCTTTTGCAGCAAATACTTCTTGTAAGTCTCGCCACATTTTACAACCGATTTTTTTAAATTCAAACAAAAATTGTTTATTCGTCGTTTCTTTTAAAATCGAAAACGCAGCGAAAATTAAATTTGAGCGATTAGCAAAGAAATTTAAATACAGAAGTGAACCAGCAAATTGGGTCACTTATTGCAATATGCAATTCTCAATTTAAAAATTTTTAAATCCGAATAGCTTTTACATAAACAACCGATCGATCTTTGTTGTTTGCAATATAATTTTTAGTACAAATAAATCGTTTCGACTAATGAGTTAATTAATAATTTAATTTAAGGTTAATTAAATTTTAATTGAATTTAAAACTTGTTAAATTATTTGTTTCAGTAAACAATGGCTTCCTTAATGCATATGGTTGTTGAAAATTACAACGAAGTATTGGAGTCGAAAAAAGGTAAACATAAATTATAATAATCAAACATTTTTCTACGACAGGACTTTTTTCTTTTTGCAGATCCTTTGGTCGATTCGTGGCTATTCATGCAAAGTCCCGTTCAAGTTTTAGGAATTCTAGCATTTTACTTGTACTTTGTGTTGAAATTGGGCCCACAATTAATGGAAAAACGAAAAGCGATGGAATTGAAAAACGTTCTCATAACCTACAATGCATACCAAGTTGTATTTAGCATATGGCTGTGCAGTAAAGCATTTCATGGCGTCAATGTTTTTCAACTGATTTTCAAAAATTGCAATGTCCATTTGCCAGAAGGTCAATATGCAACCGAGGTAAGAAAAAATTGCAAATCTTGAATAGTAGTAATTATTGGAATATTTCAGTTGTCAACCAGCGCTTGGTGGTATTTTTTTTCCAAAGTTATTGAACTTCTCGACACCGTGTTTTTCGTATTGAGGAAGAAACAATCGCAAGTTACCTTTCTTCACGTTTATCACCATTCGTGCACAATGTTTTTCTCTTGGGCTTATCTGAAGTTTTTGCCAGGTAAAATATTGGAGCGAAAATTATTTACATTTAATCATACCAATTTTTTTAGGCGAACAAGGCATTGTTATTGGTTGTTAAATTCTGCAGTTCACGTGGTTATGTACTTTTATTATCTGATTGCTGCATTGGGTCCTAAATACCAAAAATATTTATGGTGGAAAAAGTACATGACTTGGATTCAGTTGGTATGTATATTTCTTTTTTGTTTGGAGATTTATCTGTAACTTGATTTGTTTGCAGACTCAATTTTGTATGATGTTGGCGTACTTGATGTATGTGATAGCCATGGACTGCAAAATGCCGAAAGCTTTAACCTTCTTTTTCGTTGCTAACGTCGTTGTTTTTCTCTATCTGTTTGCCGATTTCTATAGAAAGGCTTACAAAAAGCAAAAGAAAATAGTATGTAGTACTGGCAGTACAAATTCAATTAAAGTAGAATAATTTTCCTTGTAGTAGGTTTAGTATGTAAATATTTTGTCGGTTAATTAAATGATATTAATTTATACCATCTTTTTTCTTTGGGTTAATTTATCCCGGAAAATAAATTAATTTTTAAAATTAAAAATAAACTACTCGGCGAAAGCAGAAGATTAAAAACAAACAAGATTTTTAGTTCTTGGCAGTTAGGGTAGGTCAATTGGATCTGACGATATTATTAATGAATTTATATTATTGGTATCATTTAAATCAGATGGAAACGAAGAGATGGCCGAACATGGTTTGGGAATGGACTCTTGCTGGAAAACAAAGGCAAGAGGGAACCTTATGAACGGAGTCACAAAGTAGAGGAAATCCTAATGCAAAGTAGGCAGTTAACATTAGAACGCATATAAATTGCAAGAACGTAGCATGTTTAATATACTTGCCAAATGATACTCCAATACTCAATTCACGAGAAGAACGAAGGAGAGCTAACCAGTGCTCTACAAGAAGTATTTTAAGCACCATTTTAAAAGTACGAAAATATGTATTCTGAGTTTGAATCGGCTGTAGAGTGCACAAACAAACCTTTCTTCCAAAATTATGAACTAGTGAAATTGTCAAGCTGAACTGTAAACAAAGAGAGTTGGTGTGCGTCGATACAGTTGGTAAATTTAAATTGTTCTTTAAAATCAATCAATATGAATTAAAGCAAATTCATTGAACGAATTGGAATCAGTACTTTTTTAATAACAAGATCAAAAACAAAAAGATGGAAATACCAATATTTCAACTGTGAGTTAGTTTGCTTCTGATTATTTCTTTAATTATTTTTGAAAACTGCGATTTTCTATAAATAATGTGAAAATGTTATCAAAAGCAGCAATCAAAGTTCTATTTTCTTGGTTCTGACCAAACCATCATTCAATATTGAGTTTATTTGGACTTTCCAAAGTTAAGCAAAGATTGGTCTTTACCAATGGGTTTCAATTTGGTTTTGCTTTTTACAGGTTTTTACAGCTCTTATATTATGTATATTTGCTTTAATTAAATAGATTTGGCACGTAAAGTGAGTGATAGTTTATTTGTTTTAGAGAAACTTCAATTTCTGAACTCTAAGACTTTGCAAAAGTATTTCAAAATGGCTTAATCATCAAGTCATTGCTACTAATTGGTGCTTTTGAATGTTAATGATTGATGGCCTGTGAATGTCACACTTGAATGCTTGTAAGTTGCAAGCATAAATAATTTGTATTGCAATCCTCTTTATATTCTTAAAAACTGATTAACCTAAACGAGAAAAATATAAACATGTTATGAATGACTTGACAACAACCTGTGCCATTTAGATAGCGATATTATAATACATAGTTTAACATGATCGAAGCTTAACTTAATTCGAGTAATCTCGCTTGACAATAACCTCAATTGTGCCATTATTAATTAATTAGACTAAGTTAAGCTAATGTCAGAATTCCTCATTAAGATGACACATTCTGACGTTTACCTTGTGATAAACCCACAAGACCTGTAGATAACTTAGCAATCGTGACTTGATGTTATAAGGAGATAGATATGTATTTAAAGGTGTAACTACAGTACAAATAATTTGGAAGTTACCAGGAATTGAATCCTGATATTGAATTTACAGCCAATATGTATCTGATGCTGAATCCCTTTGGGTAACACCAAAACCGATTATACAATAAGCTTATGTAACCCATGTTTTTGTTTGCTATCTGCATTTATATCCTATTTTGGAAGTGCTGCTTTTGTCGTAGCTTTGTGTTAAGTGTTGGATTTGTAAGCCTTAGTTATTTGAGTAGCAGATGTATAACAATGAAAATTTTGTTATCTTTATTTATCTACTACAACAAGTGTATTCAAAGATATTGCGTGCATATGCTTCTTGATGGATTACCCTTTGAGCTCAAATTAAAATAAAGTAAAAGTTTAATTTTAACTATGGCGATGGAAGCCAGAGGCCTGAAAGAAGAAGATACGGAGAAATCTGTAAAAACACTCGCCAATATATAGAACTTTAAATTAAGTAACAAAAATTAGCATGGTATTTAAGCCTTCTTCGGGGTGAGCGGATAGTGTAAGCCCAAAAGTTTCCTCGATATGAAATCCATCGGCAGGGAGTCGTCTACTGTCTTTCATCAGTGATCTTTTTTTGAAATCCATTCCCCAACTAACCTTTGGTAGAACTATTCCAGGTAGTTGGTTTATATAATCAATTTTGTCTTGTTTTCCTATGTTATTAATAATAAAATATTGTAACGGGCACATCTGAAGCCAGCTTAGCAAGCTACTTCAGATGTAAAGCAAGTAATACTTACAGTACAGCTTAGGAATATTGCCGATGCTGCTGTTAAGATATAACGGGACCTAAATTAAGAAAAAGAAGAAGAAGGTGATCAATTTTGATTATTTTTAAGCTTTCGATTATGTTTAGCAATGCTTCATCCAACTCCACGATGATTCTTTGTAATACCTATAGATTTGAAATTTGAAGATTTGAACGTAGAAATACTCATCATGGCTTTAGTGGTTTTACTTCTTAAAACTGAAAAGTTACAAAATCGCAAATAATTTAAATTTAAATTTTACACATTTCTTTAAACGAAAATATAATAAATTAGAAAATTTATCAGAAGAATTGGAAGTTGGAATAAAAAACTCAATGTATTAAGCAGGTTTACCAAAAGGTATCAATTTCAAAATATCACCCAATCATTAAAGGTTGTTTGATTCTAATAAAGTTATTTCAACAAGTTAAAATTTATCATTTACTTGAGTTCACAACATAATGTCTGAAACATATTTACTTCTGCTTATTTCTAGCCCAGCGTTTGTCTAGCCGAAGCATATTTTTGCACGTTTAAAAAATTCCATTAATTCTAACCGTGGAGAATTTAAATAAAAAAATTATCAATCTTTGTTGCCTCACCATTAAAGCCTAAGATGAGCATATAATATCCTTGAAAAAGGAAATCTTGTAAACATTATTGGTGCAATAACAAAATTCTTCACCAAATTTATTGAGCCAGCTTAAAACTTCCCAAGTACAGCAAAACGACAACTACTGCTGCCAAGTAATTCAACACATCATGGGTTCGAGATCATTATCAGAAAAAATACCAGAAAAGCATAAAACCCATTCGAAGTCCAGTAGTTAGCTGATCATCAAAATTTCATTTACCCAGAGATAAAAATGAAACTCAATCAAAAATCCTTGTCTACAAAAATTGTAAATTGTAAAGAAAGTTTATTTCCATTTTTACTAAAATTCCTTTATTCGTTTAAAATTTAAAAAATTAACTTGCCAATAATTGGTAAACTTTCGATCAATTTTAGTAAATAGATGGAGTTAGCTACAGTAATCAACTGCTTCTATGAATTAATTAAAAATGTTATCTCTACTAGAAGTTGGAAGGTAAAAGAAGCTTATAGTGTTCTGCCTGTGCGTTTTAGTATTCCTATGAACAACATTTGTGGTCTTTATTGAAAATTGAGGGATTATTAAATGATTTGATGTCAATTATTAAAATGTCTTACTTATTATGTGTGCAAATACATTTTATTTATTTTCGTAAGTGCGAACTTTAGGCCGCGTAACCTTGAAATCTTCAAAATAATAACAGTAGTGAATAGACCAAAAAGAGGTTTTAAAATGTACAAAAAACTGACAAATTTTTATCTTCTAATATTGCATTGTTATTACCGTAAATGCTTTGTAAATTGTATAAGTTTATTTTTGGAGTGAAAAATGCCAAACCCTTAAAAATTTCTAGCTCGGTCAGTTTTTATCGTACAAAAATAATACAAAAAATGAATTGAAGGTAATCTTATCCGCTTTTTCTTTTGTTTAAACTTTTTTATATATTTGCTATAAACTTTGATTTTTTTCAAAAAGGCGGGTTAACGTATCTTTGAGGGTGAAGAGTGCTAGACTCTTTGTTACACGATGTTTGACCATTAATAAACATGTCGCAATGTTACTTATTTTAATTAACTCTAAATATTTTTACTCGTTGAAGAAGTTGAACTAAAATCAGCTGCAGATGTTGTCAATACGTTAACATCTACAAAGTATTGAACGTACTGTAATATCTACATGTTAATGCTCTAAATAATAATAATAAAAATACTAATAGTAAAGATTAATTCGCCCAAAGGAGCTGCTAGAAATAAATATTATAGTAATAATAAATAAGAATTATAAATGAATAACAAAGTGTTAGTAAATGTTTAGGCGAAAGAAATTAGTGGAAAATTTGGAAATTTTAAAAATATCAAATGTTAAACAAGTATAAAAATGTATTTATGTACAATGTGGTCGTCTAAAGGTACATAATAACAAAATATTCTATTTTCAAACTACTTATTCTTAAAAATGCTAATTTGTAACTGTTCTACTTGATTTGTAAAATTAACAACCAACTCAAAAATGTAATACAATAAATTTTATTTTATTTGGATGTACTCTGAGTAGTTATAACCATTGGTGTTCTCTTATAGAAATCGAACCATGTCTATCGTATTACTTTTTAATTTTTGACTTTGGTTTATAAATTTTTGTAAAACCTAACGTCAGTGATAAACATTTAAACAATTGATAAAGCTAATTACAATTAAAAAGAATTTACATACAAACAAACAATAATATTTTCACAAAATATAACTATACAAATCAACAATAATTAAAATATTTTCAACAATTTCATTATAATTTTTAAACATTTACTTATAAAGTTTTATATTCTTTAACTATAATTGATGCCAGAAGTGGTCTTCAATTAATTTTCTTTTCATTTTCATCAACCTTTGGTTTATCCCTTTCTTCTATCATTATTATTATAACTTAAAATGCAACCATTTTGGTGCTTTTCTATTAAGTCGTCGACTAGTTTTTCACTAATAATTTTATTACCACTTTCTTCGGGTAAACAAAATTGTGTAAAGTTTTGAACACAGTTTTCCTTTCGAAGCTGCTATACCATTTTCCTTAATATCTGCATTAGGAATATTACCATTTATTTGTTGTATTTCATAGTCACCACTATCAGTCAAACCGTTTGTTTCACTTTTTATATTGTTTATTTTCGCTATGCCATTTTTACAACAGCTGTCGTCACTTTCTGCTACAGCAACGTTATTGTTTCTTACTTTGTTACCTCCACATCTTGAATAAGCTTTGTTATAAAAGTCGGAAAACAAGTAATAGAAAAATATCGCGTTTGGTAAGGTAAAGAACATTGACCATCTTGGATATCCACAATCGTAAAACAGCAATTGCATGGAATGCAAGAAAGCTATGCAAAATTGTGCCTAAAACAAAAATTTTATTTATTACCTACATAATTAAATTTATTGTGCTAATGTATACGCACGTCCGCTACCTAATGGTAAGAATATGTGCAAAATATGATTTCACTTTCTACGCCGGCCATAAAATTGCTACACTTTGCTTTAATTTTTAATCTGATAAGTAATAAATACATTATTATATCGAATTTCTTTTAACCAATTCTGCTTTCTCGATGTTATTTCGTTAATTGCATACTGCAGATCTTTTGATTACTTTATAATATTAAAGGATTAAAGTACCTATTTCAAATTATATACTATTTCGTCTTGTGTAATTATCTACCTATAGATATTATTATTTATAGCATATTTACGTATCATTAGAGAAAGTGATTGTTTAAAATGTGTGCAAAAAACTATGAATAATTTAATTAAAAAAGTACATTACCAATTGCAACGTTGTTATGTATTTTTTCCACCACAAATATTTCTGGTATTGAGGACCCATTGCTGACATCATATAATAAAAGTACATAATTATATGCACAAAAGAATTAATTACTCCTATGAAAGTTCCGTGACCACCGGGATAATATTTCGTAACACCCCAACTGATCATTGGCATAACGGTGTGATGGTACATGTGCAGGAAAGTTATTTGATTATTTTTCTTCCTCAACACAAAAAACACTGTGTCCAAAAGTTCTGTAATTTTTGCTATGAAATAAACGTAACATCCTCTCGCCACTCGAAGACCATGGGGTGAGTTTGAAAAATCGACTGGTTCACATCTCCAGCTATATTTTGTCAACCAGGCCCCTTCCGTTCCCTTAAATATAAAAGCGTTGAGATATTATCAAAAATGAAAAGAAAACTTACCTCGATAAATAAATAAACGCTTACTACAACTTGTAAAAAATTATACACTATTAACAAATTTTTTAGTTCGTAAGGGCTTCTATCTTTCATATATTTTGGACCCCAATTTAATACGAAATATAGATATGAAAAAATTATCGTCAATCCTGGCATAGGATCTCGTATCAACGGCCAGTCATTGGTGCGTGGGTCTAAAATTTGAAATTCTCTTTAAGTATAATTACATTTTCATGATCAATTGCACAGTGAAATTTAGAAGATAGCTCTTCAAATTGTAGTTAATTGGATAAACAATTAACAATTTTATATTTTTTATATTTTTATCGTCTAAAAAATCGAATAAATTTTTTGCCCTGTTTATTTTCTACGTAGATTATATACATGTATGTATTTGCGAAACTTTCATTGCCTAACCATAATTTTGAAATCATTTTTAAGGAAGAGTAAAAAGTTTAATTTTGTTCAATGAACTTGCTTGCCAGTAATTCTAATATCGCTATTAATTTTAAATAATAATATACTTAATCGTTTTGTTTGGTATTACATTGCAATAAACATTATTTTCGAATTACAAGTTACGCCTTCCAACACGAGAATAACTAAAAAGTGACCGGAAGAACGTACGTAGGTAATTGTTAATTTTTTTAGTAGGTGTTCGACATAGACCATTAAATAAATCGACAGCATTTTAAAGTAATCAAACTTAAACGAAGTTTCGGTAACATTATTCAGTCGAATTCTTGCGAATGCATACCCATGTCGGTGAAATGCGAAAATTACAGAATATAAAGCAAAATTTTTTTTTGGGTTGGGTTTTTGAGTTGAATCAAAAATGCTTGAGCAACCAAGCTTAAAATGAAATTAATAAGAACATTTTAGGAAAAAAGTCTGTTATGTTTTGGCCTTCAGGGGCAACACGTTAAATTCATTAGAGGAAATTTCCAAAGGACGAACAATTTTAATTTAGCTTGGAAGGGGAACTTGCTACGTCCTGTCCTCCCGAAATCTTTAACTTATTTTGAAAATTGTTGCACTATTAAATGATAATTAAAACGTTTCGGGTGTTTCAATTGCTTGAAAATCTATTATGGAACTCACAGATAGCTATGTTTCACGATCCTCATAATGAACATCCAAAATGTCGGTCGGACAAATTTATTTTTATTGTCTCACACTTCCTTCAACTAATCCAATGTTATGCAGCATAATATAATTGCTGCGAACTTATTTAAGGTCAACTAATTACCGGTAATAATTATATTTATAAAATTGATTGGTTAGAACTTTTCATAATTTAGAATACGTGGGGGTAAATTATCAAGAGCAGCAATATTTTTCACTTTGCTGAAATGATAAAAGTTAATAAAAAGATCTTTTCACTCTCACTTGGTATAAAAAATTATAAAAAGCTAACCTATGGCAATTACATATCAGTTAAAGGTAATAAAATAAATTTGAAAAAAATTACAAAAACTTACCTGCTAATTCCAGAAAGAGATAATCGTAGTACGATTCAAAAGTACTGTTGCGTGCAGACATTTTTAAAACTATATCCTTATTTGTGAAACAAAAGTCCTAAAATGAAGAAAATCACCAAGTTAACTTTTCATCAACACTTTTTATACAATAAGTAAGACACATCTACTATTGATGGGCAGTAGAAAATGCATGATGTTCACTCGAAGAAAGTTTTATGGATAATAATAAATGTTAACGTTTGCGAAGAAACTTAGGTACGCGTATATGATTAACGTTACACAAAGTAGGGCAATTGTACACTATTTCAAATTGTATATCGGTAAACTGAAATTCATTGTGGCATAACCTGATTGAAAAACTTAGTGAAAGAATTTGGAAACGAGGAGCAGTTCTTCTTACACCTATACTCGTAGTAATTATGTATTATAGCAATTAAATTAATTATTTCAAGTGGTAAAATCAAAATAACCGATATCCGGTTTGGTATTTGTAAAGCGTAACAAATTTTCAAGAAAATATAAAAGATAAAGTAGAAATAATTAAATATGTTGAATATAATATTATAAAAACGGTAAGAGGAAATAATTGAACAATACAGCTGGGCAAATATTACAATTTACTTAAGAGAGCTTTGAAATACTTGATTATTTTAATGCGTAATCTAAGTAAGGCTATTTAAAAATTACAAGGACCTAAGTAGCTTAATTTTTATCTACTCAAACAAAGCGTGGTATAAGAAATAACACAACAGACAACACGCTAAAGTGAAAGTTGTTCAAATTTCTTCAACTTGAAATTTTAAGTTTGTTTATTATTGGTAATAATATGCTAATAAAAAATTATGACGAATACTTAAAATTATTTATATAATTTAAAGTGTTTTGAATAAAAGTTACATAAATTCTGAAGCTATATAATTTTCACTAATTACAATTTGTGAATTTGCTCGTCTTGTTTTTCATTCTAATACAAAAAACACTTACCCTTTGTTTTTGCGGCAATGACATTGAATTATTCAAATTTCCCAATATTTTCATTGATATACTAAAAGGAAGTTGATTGAAAACCTTATTTTGATCATTTAAAATTCAATAATGGTCTATTGTTTCAAATATAAATTAAGGTTGTGTTAATTATGCAAGTCTCAAAATTTTTAGTACCGAATAATAATTAAAAAAAAAGGTAAATTATATTTTGTAAACTATTGTATTATTTATTGCTTTACCAAAAGCATTCGAAGAAAATATAAACAAACTGACTTTCTTGAAACAAACGAAGCATTCGCACATCAATTTTGTTTTACTTTCTATAGTATCGTTTACCTAATTATTAAAAAATTATTTTTATTAAAATATTGTATAACTAAAATTATTTTTGCATTCTATTGTCGCTGCAGTTTTTATTGTCGACAGAACAATCGATCACGTTTTATTTTAATTAGTAAGCGTTTTATGGTAAAATGTAAAAACATTACTTACATAACATTTGGTAAAATCCGAGAAGCTAATGAATTATCGTAAATTTGATGTACACTAATTATAATAAATAAAACACGTCCATAAAATGTTAAAGAAGAAGTATTTTGTTGACCAAACTCTTCAACATTGGTAACTAAAATGTTACGATATTTCAAATAATTATTATGGGCATACAATAATGATAATAAAAAAAAAGTATTAAAGGTAGGAGAAAGTAATATTTTGAAGTAGGCATGTCTTAACTAGTGGCAATAATGAAAAATTAAGTGTTACCTAAATGAAAAACAAAAATTATAAAAATCGATATTTTCGCAAGTATATAAATTTCATTACTTAATTATTTTATTGTCCATAATTAACCCTAGTATTTTAAATATTATCTAATAAAAAACATTAAACTTTTACTTTTTTTTCTAATTGTGTTCTTGTAGGTATTCCTCATCAATTAATTTATTACTCTAGAAATAATCTTGCATTTTATATTAGTAATCATTATGTAAGAATTTTTTAAATATATTTGGTCACAAATCTTACTATTCAATTTAAACTTTTTTTTAAACAGAAATTAAAGTTTTTTTAATAATTACTTCCTTGCATGATTTCCTCCAACTTTCGCTTCTTGTTAGTACGTCAAACCTACAGAAGAACACATGCGTTTAAATCTTGATAAATTTCAAGTTTATTATCGTGTAATTATTTAATTCTCGACCACCTCCAAATTTCTAAGCATAGTTAATACGAAGCCTTCACTGACGCTCTACTTTTATAATGTACTATACGACGTGGAAGTGATACTTCAATTTTAAAAAAGAATCAAACTGATTTTTTTCTTACGCAGATTTAATTTTTTTTTATATTAAAGAATGTGTTCAACGATTAATAATTTAAGTTATGAATAAAAACACACCCAACAGGTTTCTCAATATCTGATGAAAAATTAGAAACAGGAAGCTTTGAAAATTTGATGTAGCCTTATTTATTATTTCGCAAATTACAATAAAATATTTCTTCTAAACTGCTAATAAATGTGACGCCTGTGACGATGATACCTACGCCTGGGACTTCTGGAACGACTTTTTGAATCTCTTATCTTTATCGAATGACGAAATATGTTTTTCATCGCGTATCGTCCGTTGGTTTTTCTAATCATTCCCAATCGTACACCACAATCTAAAGCACTTTCGACATATGGACGATATCTGGACGGAACGTCATATTCCTTCTTCAAAAAGTTGAATAACTTGCTTTTCGTTACATCGGTTACACAATTCGAATCCCCTAGATCTCGAAAGCTTTTAACATTAGGTATGTAGCTTTTGTAGCACGAGGGACGTGAGTCTTTTCTTCCATTTTTATCTTAAATTTTGAAGATATAAACTGTCAACGAAAAATTTTGAAGTAAAAACAAAATTTATTATAACTAGCCACCCCTGGGCTTTGAAAAAAGTATCAGGGGAGAACGGAAGGGAATTCGGGAGGACTAGACAAGTTTTACTTGTTGAGTTTATTTTACAACTCAAAACATAATTTTTTCTTTTCCTGGAAAAATACTTCATCG
This sequence comes from Lycocerus yunnanus, assembly GCA_036346125.1. Taxonomy (NCBI): domain Eukaryota; kingdom Metazoa; phylum Arthropoda; class Insecta; order Coleoptera; family Cantharidae; genus Lycocerus; species Lycocerus yunnanus. The sequence goes on from JARFIX010000017.1 coordinate 4,390,811, forward strand.
AGGGTTCAAATTATCGAAAAGTAGGCAAGTTGTTCGAAGGATAACGTTGTCAATATCAAAAATTTAAAACAAAAAATGACATGAATCGGAAAAAATTTTAATTGCTATGGCTTTTGAATGAAGCGTGCCAAAAATGTCTACTTTATTTGCAAATACAATAAATATAACCTACCTACATAATACGAGTTTTCACCTTGTAATGTATAAGATGTTGCCTATAAAAAAATATTGATTCATACAATAATAAAATCGGAAAGTTGACGTATAATTTATAAATAAGTGTGAATAAAGTTGCCTATAACAAACTATAATAAATATAATTTATTTATATTAGGAGCAGTGTAGCGTAAAATATGCACAGGTACAGCGGATATGGGAGCAAATCCTGAACGACCAGATTGCGAACACTAAATCGCTACCACCAAGATGGGAGGCCATTATATTCCATCGATAGTGTGGTAGATGTCTTTTATAATGCTAAAAACGTAAAGGTTCTTGATTGTCGTGGCAATCCAGTTTGTGCTTTCGACAGAAAATATGCACTCCAATCGGATGCCACGACGCATAGTAAATTTAATTATTCTTAATAAAATCAATTTTTATGCAGAACCACCAGTGGTGTGACGCAAGTATTCACCAGGTAGCAGGAAACTGCAAATATGAATATTTCTGGAAGGTTACGGAAAACTACTGCATTAATTAGCCACATGATTGCCAACGTCTGCGTAAGTCGATATTTCCAGTTTTTGAATAAACCTTAAAAAACTACAAAAAAGTTTTAAATCTAACATAACTGCTTAGTTTAGGAATTCAACAAAGTAATTCTGAACATGCATACATAATAGAATGACAAAAATTCAAAACTCTATTCAAATATCTCAGGATATTTTCATATTCCCGAAATTATCATTTTATAATAATCTCCAAAAAATATATTACTTGACCACATTATTATTCTCAAGACTTTTGATTTTAATTTGCCTGTCCCCTTTTGATACTAAAATGCTTACATGTTAGTCAAATGAAAGAATTGCGCTTGGAAGCCTATACTCTACTTCTACTTATTTTAAAAAGCAATGTGACCGTTATTTCTAAAACCCATTTGTAATACACCATTTTGTATTTTTAAGGTTGTCGATGACGTCGAAAACTCCAGTGTTATAATATTTAAATTTCAAATTTAAATTCTAATCAGACAAATCAATAGAATTATCTTCCATGTAAAAGCATTATGCAAAATAAAATTAAAGTACAGTAAACACTCGATAGTGTGAACAAGATCAGCTGAGTTCTGTTCCCGTTTGCAAAAGGAAATATATTTTATCAAAAATACAAAGGCAATCCCTTTGAAAGTGGAAATCATGAATGCGAAGCATAAATATTTAATACAAATAAGAAGATTTTATACTCAATTTAACATTGTTTTTCAAAAAAATCTAAAATTTTTGTCTGTACTTTGTTTTGCGTGATTGCTCTCTCCTTGGTCTTTTTAAAACTAAAGCATAATTTATATAAATTCCACTGCGATCTACCGATTGAATTGTTGTACTATTAGTGCAGTCAATAAAGGTTTTGAGAATTTTAAATTTGGTTTAAAAAAAAAAAAATTTGGTAATTGAGGTTTAAATTTTGAGAATACATCTCTAAATATGTTAGCAACAACATACCAAAAGTTACCAACAGTAGCTCTTGAGGGTTTTTTGTTATTAACCAATGTAGTTTGCAAAATACCAGTTTCTGTCAAATATCTCTTAAAATATTTTTTGAAATTATATATATTATTCTTCTTCTTCTTCTACTTTTGGCTAGGGATAACCCTGTGAGCCCAGATCTGTTGATCAACAGATCTGTTTTACTTAATAGTAGCATCGGCGATATCCGAAGCCACTGTCAGTACCTTGAGCACTACTTGTTTTACATCTGAAGTAGCTTGCTAGGCTTGCCTCAGATGTGCCTGTTATCCTATTTTTTATTGTTAATGCTGGCAATTCATTAACATAGGAGGACCACCGTCTTTACGTGCCTTCCGAAGCACGGAGACGTCATTGCAAAGTGAACTCTACCCGGATTTGAACCGGGGCGCCTTGCATTAGCAGTCCTTGCGCTAACACCCAGGCCAATGTCCGTCTCATATAATATATATATTATTAACCTTTGAAATTAATCTTTGAAAGCTTTCAGCAATGGTTACTGCTGTCAAAACGTCTGATGACAGCAGTAACCATTCCTGAAAGCTTACAAATAATGTTTTGTTTTATTGTTCATTTAACCTTCTAATTTTAAAAAATTTGAATCAAATATAAAATATTGTTTTGTTAAAAAAACTAATTGGGCAATTCGAAAGTGCAGGAAATTTTACATAAAAAATGTATATAAGTTTTTTTATACCATCAAAAATGTAGACTCCAGATTTTTTTGTTTAACGCAAGAAAATGGAATGTGGCGACACGAAAGTACGGTGCGCAGAAATTCGTTGTAACTTTTAAACTTATTAATGAAATTGAGCTTAGGAAATCTCAAGTGAAAGAAAAAACATGTAGCTATTGAACTATTATATTTTAAAATATAAAAATGAATGTATATAGCAGTAGTATATGTATATAGTTGGAACATACAGAGAAACTACCATTTCTACAATTCTTACGATAAAGGCCTGAAACTTTCACAGATTTCTCTAGAAATACTGTATAAAAATATCCAATAAGCAAAAAAATTTCTAAAATTTAGTATTGAAGATGTGCACTTCTAAAATTTCAAAATTTTGAGTAATTAATAAAATTTGAAATGTATACCTAACTTTAACTACATATTACTCTTGCTTAAATCGCGTTATTGGATTTCTACAAGTGCAATTTTTAAAGGTTGAAATGTGTACTTTAATACGCTTTAAGGGGATTTAGGTTAAAAAGTAAATCAGCCCTTTTTATTTTACAAAAATAAAAAATAAATTTATTTTATTCCAACAATCGTGAAATTAGAGGTACATGCGTTATAACTTTTATAAAAAATTTATTTAACCTACCTAAGTAGCATATATTATTAATAAGTGAATCAATGAGTGAATTTAATATAAAATTTTTAGAATATATATAAACAAAAATTTCCTAAAATATTGAAAAAATCGAGTTTTTTCGGAGCCAGGTATGATTCCATGTGCACCAAGAGGTGTCAAAACCAAAGTTTTTCTAATTTACTTTTTGCGTAGAATCCAAATTCATTGGTTAAAATTTGTCTTAAAATGGAACAATTGTTTAAATTGCAATTGTTTTAACAAATTCAAAAATTTACAAATTTTGGTTTGAATTATTTTTTTCTAGTAATTTGGTCCATTTAAAAAAAAAGGTTTTATATTAATTTATCGTTAAATGATTCTAAAAAAAGTAAAAAATTCTTGATTTTGGAACTTCAAATATTAATAATTTTGTTAGAAGCATTTTACAAAAAAATAACAAGAGACCTATTCTTCTTAAAATAGGTCAAATTATTAGAAACAAAAATAGTTGAATTAAAATCTGTAAATTATCGTATTTGTTTAAACAATTGCTTTTTAAACAAATTGTACCTCTCCGAGACAATTGTAATCAATGAATACGGATCCTAAACAAAAATAAATTAGACTCTCACCTGATACACAGCTATGAGTAATAAAATATCAAGTTACGTCTTTTTTAATGAAATTTTTATCAAAAAGTTAGCCATATTGCATCCGCCCTTTATTATTATTATTTTTTTGACATTATAATATATCGTCGTTGTTCTGGCAGAAATCACTAAGTCCTCAATAAGTCCAATACAAAAGAATTTCAGGAAAGGAGTTTTAAGATTATAAGTAAAATGAAAAATCACATATTGGTAGTAATTCTACTATACTACTACACTTTTATTTTATTTTTATTATTTTATTTTATTTTTGCCAGTCGATAGAACAACTAATTTGTAACCCAATGGTGTAAAAAGTAAAACGTAAAAATTGGACTTGGTGATTTTGCCAGAACAACGACGATATTTGAGCGACCTATAAATTACCTATAGTGTTAATCCGAGCTAAGTTTGTTTAATATTTATCAAGTTACGTAATTTTTAATGAAATATTTTATTAAAAGTCGGCCATATTGAATCAGCCATTTTGAATAACCTATTTTTGACATCGTAATCTGTTTCATCTACCTTGAGAACCCTATTAATTTAATTGAATCGCTTTCAAATTTCTCAACGTATAATCTTTGGGTTTAAAAAACCGTTTGTTTTTGTTTAAATAAGAAATAAACAATTTCCTCACATTTATATGTTTATAACTTTTCACTTTAAGTTATTAAAAACGGAGAGCAAAAGGTTTTAGCAAAATCGAAGCTTCCCTTAATTATTCCGAAATAATGCATATTTCCAACTTCTTCAATATTTCCAGCTTCTTCATAGATTTCTATTTCACTTTTTCCTTAGTTTTCAGCGTCTTCACAATTTAAAACTTCCGGAAAAATTTATGTAATTGCACCCAAAGAAGACATTTATTTATTACCATGTTCACGAGTTCGCATTAGCTGATGTTGACACCGACAATAAGTGTTTATTGTTTTTCAAATTGTAAAACTTTTTCTAGATTTAATTAGATCAACTACATCCTGAAGGAAGCTACAAGATACCAGAAAATATAAAAATGTAGACATTTTATCGTGATTTTAATGTAGAAGTACTTCTTGAAGAACTGAACTACCTGCCGAGTGCTTAAAAATGGATTTACCAAACGAAAGAGCACAACCATTTAAGGTGAGGATATCTAATAAAGCCACAAATCAAATTTGAAAATTACGATTTTCCCATAAGAAATACATGTAAGTGTATTATTGCGAGATATTACATTCTATCGCCAGTCCGTACGCTGTAGGTGGGTCGACAGTCGCTAGCGGTGGGGAGCTACCAATCGCTCCCTGATATCTGTCGGGTCAACATCCGCACTTTTTCAAGTTGGACCGTTCTAGGGGGATATTTGTAATGAGTAAACCGCAGCTCCCGCCAATACAAACTGTTTTGACGTACGCAACCACCGCAAGACTCGGATTCATCTTAAAAATATATGCTACATTATATTTTATTTCGGAGCGGAGTTTACAATTTTTTTTGGTTTTTAATATATTAAAAAACAATTTAGCAATTTAGATTTAGCGATGAAAACCTATTTTAATTGTCGATGAGGGAGAGAGGGTTCAGTTCAAAAGAGCCCATAAAAAAATTGCATTGCAAATAAATTTTAAAGCCATTTTTTTCCAAACTTTGTGGATCGACCGCAAATTTTATTTTTTAATTAGACTCTCATCTTTCATAATTCATTTTAAAAATGATCGAAATCGAAGTTTAGGTTTATTAGCCATTCTATGTACTATAAATTAGCCATTCCCCGTATACTGGTGTTTTTTCAACAGAACTATTTCTAATGATAGTACATGCTCATATAACTGTAAGTGATAAACATGCTTTTTAATTTTTGAAGAATCAGCAAATTTTCTCAGTTTCTTGTTTTTTACATTTAGGTAAAAATGAATGCTGTAATTTCGTTTAAAAATACTCTAAAGTAAATATTGCATAGATTGAATAGATTTCAAAACTGGTCAAGTAATTCCAAATGCATATAAGGTTCCGTTACAAAATTCATATATTACATACAGCAATACAGGGTGTACGAGTTTGTACTCATCACGATAAATGGATAAGTTTTCAATTTTTGATTTAAAAAAATTAAATTTTAGTAACGGAACCTTGCCTGCGTTCTAAACGAACGATCTAATTTTTTAAATAGTATCGTTTTGGTACCCTTTCATTAAGTATTTAGCTTGAAATTTGTTTAGTATTGTTTAAGTTTGATGATCTTTCCCACAGATTTGGTGTAACTATTACCTTAATATGCATATGTAATGTATCGTGTAACAATTAGCATTCAATTCTTAAACGTTTACAAGTTGTTATTAAATTATGTACATGTGATGGCTCTACAGATTACGATAATTATTATGAGCAAACTAAGTTTTAATTTTAAATAGTTCGGGTGGTAATTTATTGTAAACATTAAATTTGATGTTTAAATATAAATTGAATAAATCTCGTAGTACAACAAATTTTGGTATAGGTAATGTATAATGTAAATGCAAATATGCTGAATATTCAATACGTCATTTACAGAAGAGCGCAAAATTGCTGATGGTTAAACATTCAAAATTATTCCAATAAATAAATTTTCCGTTCGAACTTTTGTTAAATTAATTGTGCGGAATTTTGTCAATCAAATTAAATCGAGAAATCAAAGAAAACCAACAATATGTTGTAATTGAAAAATATTTACAACGTTTTTACATCATTATTATTTAAGAAGAGCATCTTTAGTTTTAATGAAGGACGAGTTGGTGCCTACATCGTAATATGTCGTAATGATTAATAAAAAAAACCTAATTTATCGCTAACTTAATTTATAAAATTAATATATCATTAATGATTTTCTTTGTTTGAGATAATAAAAAGCATCGGAAAAAAGCAAGTTAATGAGTGTAGTTACGAAGAATAATTCAAATTACATCAAATAATGATGACGTAGGTATCTACCTATATACTGTACAAAGTTTATTTTATAAAAAAAAAACATACGTTAACAAATAATGTGTATACAATAAATACAGCGTAGAAAAGTTCATCTGAAATCGAACAAAGAAGACTAAAATATAACTAAAGCGCAATATTTGAAAGGGTAAATTGAAAAAGATGCAATTTCTTTGAGAAAATGTCATTTTTTTAATTGCATAAAGGTCGGATTATTTCAAAACTCTAGCATTATTTGCAACTTTGTAAAATTTAAATTGTTATGTTTACATTATGTTAATAATTTTGCAACGAAATATTTTGTATAAACTCAGATGTTTATATGACAAATACATTAAAACTGCGAGAGATTTTCTGTTATTATACAATTAATATGACGGATGGGTAATACCAAATTGGTATGCTGGATTGAAATTTTTTGTGCCGAAGAAGAAATTCACTGCCAAAAGTGAAAGAACTTTTAAAATGTGACCTTGACTTAAATAACTTAATTATGTCTTAAGGTAGGTATTATATAATGAAAGTAGCTTACTAAATGTGATCAGGCTTTTGTAAATCTCATAGTTAAGGCAATAATCAGTGCATTAAATTAATTATATTTTGTATTTTGAAATTTGTATGTACATAGCTGACTTAATTACTTTTTGATTTTAATGAACAGGAAAATGTTGTTAAATATTTAATTAAAAAAAACGTTTGTGCTTTAAAATTTGTATTGGTACCTACAGTGTTTACTAATACTACAGTAGTCAACTGTAACAAAAAAATTGCCAAGGAATATTATGTGGAGTATGGATGTGCATGACACTGAAAATCAGAAATTTACTTGCAATTGAGAAATATTGAAAGTTAAATGTATAATAATGTATTTCACCATTTTTATATGATTTAATCTTTTACTTCTGTACGTATATTCCTACTAAAATTGAGAAATTGTGACATTTACCAGAAGGACGCACTAATAGCACAATTAAAAGATACACAATAATATCAGTTTTACTTATCCAATAAAATAAATTAGAAATTTTATAATAGCATTTTACACATAGTAGCTTTCAATAGCTTCAAACAGCCAGGAGGACTTTTTATACTTGCATAAAATTATACACTTCTATATACTGGGTGTCTAGTGTATGGGAGGTTGTTTAATCTGTGGAAAATCTTTGGTTTGAAATTAGAACATCAAAAACTAAATTTTTCTTTAACAATTTTTTAGTGAAAAATCTATAATGTTGTGTTTTAAAAAATGAGTTGCCATGGCTTTCGAAAAAGCTACAATTGTAGAAGATTATTCTCACTCTGAATATAATAGGTAAATAGACCTATAATATTCTAAAGGCCGAAGGGCACACTCAATGGAAGCCTTTGTTGTCTTTATTAAATTATGAATGCTCTGGCTAATGATGATTGTAATAATCTAACTCGAGACGTGTTTTGATAAAAGCAGAAAATAAAAGAAAATAAGTGCCGCACTGCGAAATGATTAATTGATTGAAGGAAAGCAATTATTCAATTATATATTAATTGAAGGAAAATTACATATGTAAACATAGTAGATACTTATTACTACGTCATTTAATAGACGTATAGTCTAGAAAAGGGTGTAGGTGCATAAACAATCTTTTCTTCACATGTAGAAAAATAAACTTCGTTAAAACTTGACTTTTCATACAATTACATTACAAAAGTATTTTACGAGACGAAATCGTCCTTATTAACGAGGAAGTGTTCAAATAAACCTTTGCACGAAACAAAATTACTTTTGTATTTTGTACTGCAGCTATTATACAATAATAAAGTGCATACTCTAGGTACAGGGTATACAGTGCAAAATGGAATTTAGAAATGTAGGTTTGGAAATCCGCATCATAGTTACTTAATTCTTCGGATCCAACTTTTCTTTTAAGTGAAACAGAATATTTTATACCAAATATTTTTGTAAAAATAAAACAAATGTTTTTAGCTTAGATGTAAATTATGGGAGTGCGGAGGGTCAAATTAATTATTTCACGACAGTCAAATTATTTAATGACAATTTTAATCAAGGGGAAAATAGTTAAATTGTCATAAAAATACTTTGGTTAGCTTCATTAAACTAACCGGGTTTTCTATGATTTGTCTTTTTTGTGTGCATAAAATGAGAAGCAAATCCAAAAAGCAACTTCTTTATGTTTTATCTGCATTTGCTTTGTTTGGGTACAATTTCTTCATGCCAATATCTCATGTATATAGCAGATAATCAACAGCTTCTCTCAAATAGACAGCTTTAGTCTTATGCAAATTGCCAGTGACGTAAAGAGCCCAGCGATCAATACTGAAGGTGTTGCAGAAAACTCGTCCATTCCAAGACCAAGCAATGATTGAGCATGGCAAATACCAGCCGTCATGATATTTTGCATAAAGACCTTGCCCTGTGTATCCTAAACCTAATGTTCTAAACTGGCGGACCATGCACAACGCCGTACGTTCGTTGATTATATGTTGGAAATAACGGAAGGTAATCCAGATTTTTTTAATGAAATTATCCTGAGCGACGAGGTTCATTTCCAACTTGATGGCTACGTCAATAAATAGAACTACCGCATCTGGAGCTCTAAAAACTTAATAAAGAATAATATTTGTTAAATTATTTTATCCTTGGTGCTCTTTAATTAGTAATTTATTATTCCAAAAGTGTAGTGGATGCACAGTAAATGATATATTAATTTATTTTTTAATTGTAATTACGAATTACCGACGTAAGTTTATCATTCGAATTCACATATCCTAACTCGAGCATAACATTATTTAAATTTTACGAGTTCGTCTAAAAATATTAGATAGTGACGCTTGACAGCTTCGTTGAGCGCTAATATTGCTTTTTTAAGAAAAAACGTCATTTGGCTATTTGGCCATCAAACCATTGCGATGAAATCTTCTTAAATATTCCTTTTTAAATTGAAGTATGTATACCTATTACAGATTTTGGGGATTACAGCCTACATTACATTGAAAGTTCTCTAGGTGTGTCGTTTAATCAGGACACATCGGGCAAGGACATTTTGGCTCAATTCAGCGGCTTGCCCAAATATGTAGACAAAGTTCTCCCAAAACTTAAAAAATTGTGTTAGTTTGGTTTGTGTTCTTCAAGATTAACCAATATCCCAATAACCGCGGAATTAACTGTAGAACAAACTAATAAATATTATGTAAAAACGACGGTCATTTTCAAATTTCAATTTAAGGTTTAAAATAACCAACGTTGTTTGTTATTTTATTACCTTCATTACTGACTGTTCATCATAATTCTCGACCTAAACTGGAAAAACCCAAATTGATAGAAAACCGAAATTCCGCTTGTATCAATTTTAAAATCTCTTAAAAAAAGAGCCCCGTTTTCCTTTTACGGGAGAAGATCGTGTTTTCTACCTCCTTTCTTTGTTTCGTTTTATGTCCTTTAATAGTTTACTTTTAAGGAATCTTTGTTTGCGCAAATAATAGTTCTAGATTCCGAAGATTTAATTCTGATTATAAAATAATTAATATTTAAAGAGTTTCTGCAGAGTGCAGCATTATTCTACACTAAATTCAAAATCTAAAAAACTATTCAACAAAAATTGAATCTATGGGTGTTTTATTTTTATTATTAAATAATTTTACTGGATGTTTGGATGTGCTTTTGTAATACCATAATATTGAAATATAGGTATACTTCAGAAGAATATCGTAGACGTCCGTTACGGAAACCTTAACATTGGTAATCGTTAAAAAGTTATATACAGTAAAACCTCGTTTATCCGGACTGACTGGCAGCATAGGCAATCCGGACAATCAAAATCCGATAATCCGAGTAATATGGGTAAAAGCAAAACAAAATCCTTAACTAATCAAAGTTAAAAATTATAATCTAATGTGTACATTAAATAAAAAAAAGTCTAAAAATCTGATCCGGATCAAAACGAGGTTTGACTGTAATAATATCACTTCATCTACTCAGAGTATTGCGGATTTATAGTAGAATAATTAATGCATCATTAAACCTCACTTTGATATGTAAATAAATTCAAATATTTTCAAATAGTTACTTCTGGAAAAGTTCAACGAGATACATATTAAATTGCAAATTTTATTTTAATATATTAATAACATTTAAACGAAAATGTATTTTGTAGAAAAACTTAAACGACCACTTATGTAAACTTCCTTAAATTAAATATAAATTGCATTGCGTACGATAACAAACAACGTTTTTTTAATAACAAATAATAAGTGTTAGTAATTATAGTTTATTAACGATTGTTGACGGCAAAAAATTAATTGCAGCTTTTTACTTTTATGCATAATATTTCTTTGAAAAATTATGTTTATAAAGTAGTATATCGCAAAATTAGTATTACTTAGGGTACGGCCACGCTGACGATTATAATATTGGCGAGCGATTACGCACTTGCCAGTATGTTTGTTTTCATTTATTATAATGTGTTTACTATTTTTTATGTATTTAAATTTAAATTCATTAAGTGTGGTTAACTATTAGTGTAATTTCACTTTCCAAGCATGAAATATTAAAAAGCATAGAAAATTAAATTTATTAACATTCATAATTTCATGAAATTTGACAGCCTAAAATATATAACTAAAAGATGTAATATTATGTATGTGTAAGCACAGTACCAATAATGGCAATCCTTCCAAAAGATGTGTTCATACCTAACAATATGATGATAATAATAATAACCTGTCCATATAAGATGTATCCGTCAACAATGACGGTCTTTCTAAAATATGTACCTACTCGTCAAGCGTGACGGTTTTTTAAGAAGATGCAATTAAGAAAAAATTTGTATATTATTATATCCCACCACATCATGGGTCCTAAATGTTTGGTAATGCGCACCAAAAGTTATAATATTGCAGTACTAACTTATTTATGAGGGACACCTCTAACCCCGGGCTCATTAAAACTTAATTTGACGCTGTGTTTCGTACCAATAATATCAAAATTTAGGTTTTTAGTTGACACCGTCCCTAAGAACTGCATTGCGTTCTACAAATATAATAATTACATATAATGAAAACATAACAAGTATAAACAAACATAGCAGTGCAAATGATAATTATAATTAAGGTCAGTGAAGGGATCAGACAAGGTGGTTCTTCGAGTTCACTCTTATTTAATTTAATAATGAATCGCGTGATCAATGGAAAGTCTAATTATGAGATGAATTAGACAAACGGATGGATTAGAACATAAGACATAATATGGAACAATATAGTTATTTATGTATCTAGGGCATTATGATGATGTTTATGTTCGAGGGCAACCAGTTTAAAAGGTCGAGGGCCGCTAGGCCCGAGAGCTTTTAAACTGGTTGCCCGAGAGCATAAACATCGAGTAATGCCCGTGATGCATACAACGTTTTATATTGCACTGCATTCGAATTTGAGTACATTTAAAAAAATATGAATTTGATTTTGCTAAATTTCCTAGTTTGCGTTGGATTGTATCCATGACGATTTGTTTATTTTATTGTTTATAAAAAAAATAGTGATAGTTGTATTGAGAATGGACGAAGAAATTCCGAAAAATATACTAGAACGAGCCGATAAAGCTAATGAGAACTTGTTACCCAGAAAATCTTGTCTGCAGTATGATAAGGAATATCACAACTTTGAGAAATGGATGCTAAAAAATAACTTACAATTTACGAACGTCAGTGAAACAGTCCTAACGGGCTATTTTCAAGAATTGGTATTTATTTTGTACATTTTTTAATAATTTTAACAAGTCTGCGTCCTTTAAAATACTTTTGGAACTGCACCGTCAAAAATTGCACAATATCTTGGTTATGTCGATGCTAAAGCATTCACGGGCCACTGTTTGCGCAGAACATCGGCAACTCTTTTGGTAAATGCAGGTGGGGATATGTTGACTTTAAAGAGGCATGGACAGTGGAAAAGCGATACGGTGGCATCGGGATATATCGAAGAAAGTATGGCTTCGAAGAATAAAATAAGCCGTTTAATTGGTACTGGCAATGGTGAAGCTGGAACTTCCCGAGACATTGGAATGTCCGGCGAAAATGGAATTGTCTCTAAAACTGATGCCTCTAACCTGAACGTTTCTTCAGTTCAACATAGTTTAGATTTAGGAAATTGTTCAATTAGTGGATCGACATTTACAAATTGTACTTTTAATTTTAAATAAAATTGTAAACTTTTTTGAATTTTATAATATAACTGCGAATGAGAGGGCATAATAAGCGGGCATTATGATTCATAATGCCCTAGAGTATTATAGCCTATTTAATATATCTCGTTGTCAAGGTAAAAAGACAAATAATGATTCAGTGCAATATAAAATTATTAATAACATTAATATTTACATTAATAACAGTAGAAGGAAACGTACTTTCAGAGTAAACAATAAATACATATTTCGGAAGTTCCTTCCGAATTGCAGGTCTAAATAAGAAGAATAATTTAGAAAATAAAATTATATTGCAGTTCTGTACTGCAGTTAATTTCGGTTAATTGGGACATCGATTAATAGGCACAGTCGCTTAAATGAACCAAATCTTGAAAAACAGAAACCAAAATAAACAAATAATTGCATTTCTAAAAATTTCCAAAATTATTTAAAAAAAATTTAATTAATTTTTCTAATTTCTCCAAATTCAAATTTTGGCGCTGCCATCTAAAGAAATAATGTCAATTTAGGACGTCATTCCGTTTAATCGGCACAGTAAATTAACACTTAATAAATATGTAGAGGAGAAGGTGCAAATATGGAATATGCTTGTAATATGGAATACATCGGTTTTGACTAAACCAAGTAAGGTCCTCGGTCGAAAATCGGCTAAATTTGTGAACGCTTGCCATCTTTATTGGAGGCGATCCACCCGTACCGTTTTAGTATGATTTTAGTTTACCACATGTGTACATGTGAATTTCGTACATTGATAATTTTAACACGTAAGTGAATATGCAAGCCTAATTTTTTATTTGCATGTTTTATTCAAATATTTGTTACGATGCCATTTTATATAAACTAAAGTTTAAGATAACGTTGTATTTGTTTAGTTTTTTATTATAATAGGCTAGATCTAACCTAAAATATTGATGACATTGGTTGTCGGTAATATGGAATACCAGTATTGTATGTACCAGTACCAGTGCAGGCGCCGAAAAAAACGAGTATATTTGCGACTGGTGCAAGTAATATGTTAATCTAGGACCTTATAGTTAGTTTAAGTTTTTAGGAACAATAAGTTATTTAATTATTTCTTAGATATTTAATGTATTCCATATTTGCACCACCTTTTCTTAGGCGGGCATTTTGTAGTTTTTTCAAACTTTTTTTGTAAAAATGTTTTAGTTAATTACACATTTGTTAGGCTTCTATACATAGTATAGAAAGAAGCCTTATGATCTGGCTTCGTGTCCGTCCGTCCGTCTGTCCGTCTGTCCGTCCGTCTGTCCGTCCGTCCGTCCGCATAATTCAAAGTCACTAAATTAGTGACAAAAAACCTTTGTCACTAAATTTTACTTTTAGGTTTTAGGCTTATACAACATAGTATAGAAAGAAGCCTTATGATCTGCTTCGTGTCCGTCCGTTCGTCGTCCGTCTGTCCGTCCGTCTGTCCGTCCGTCGTCCGTCCGTCCGTCCGTCCGCATAATTCAAAGTCACTAAATTAGTGACAAAAACCTTTGTCACTAAATTTTACTTTTTGTGGGTGGATGGACAAACGCGTGAATGGATTAACAAGATTCAAAATAATTAATTGAGATCAAACACACAGAGTTGTGGACGCTTTTCAATTGTTTATGAGATTATTTTATTCATCTTACACTTTTTTGGGTTGGTAATAAATGAACTAACCAATTAAAGGTGCGAAAGAGTGAAAGTAAAAAATTTCGTAAAACGTAAAAATAACACTTACAAAATGCAAATCAATTTCTTATATAGAAAATTTTGTTACCAACTAAAAAATTAAGATAATCTGATGATCGTGCAGATAAAGAAAAATTATAAATTTAAATTAAAAATAATTACAAAATATTATATAATTGTAAACCAAAAAGGTAGCTGTATAGAAGCCTAAGAACTGCGGTCATCCGAGTTCCACCTTGTTTTTAGATTATGGTGTCTACTTGTCTGAAGTAACTTTTACCTAAATTTGGCTTAATTCTATTCGCTAAAAAATTTTTATTAATATTTAAAAATTGCTAAATCACAAAAAATTTGTTAGAAGTCTAATGATTCTGTGCCCACAGTCTTTATTAAAGGCATAGATAACAGCTTTAAAATAAAAATTAAATAAGCAATTTTATATTTTTTATGTTTACAAAATGCAAAGATATCAGTCTCACGATGTGATTTTGTAATCTTGTTATCAGACATAAACGAACAAGTCATTCGTTCCAGTGACTGATGGGGAAGCTAACATATTTCTTGTTGAGTGCAACAATACTTTAATTACATTATCTACATTATTTCTACAATATTTCTGTCGATTTTATATAATTAAAAACAGACTACTGCGCTTGATGCAGTTTTGCAAATTTTTGAATAAATTAGTTTTATTCTATTTTTAAAACATAATTACGATTCTGTTATTTACATAATATACATAAGTAATAATACATGAACCTTTGTTTAAGTTCATTACAGTGTAAGGAAATATAATTTTCTATAAATTTTGGGCAAACTTTGCTTGTTTGGGCCAGCCGCTTAATTGGGCTAAAATGTTCTTGCCCGATGTGTCCCGAATAAGTAAAATTAAATGTACTTCAAGATTTTTGCTTTTCAATTAGCTCTCAACGATGTATGTACATAAAGCACTATAAAATTGTATACGTACTATGTATGAACAGTCGTGGCAATTAAAAGTTTACGCTTTAAAAATACCCTACATTTGATAAAAATGTTTCTAAAAGTAACTTGCAATGTAACTAAATAGTATTATTTTGCATGTAGGTAGGTGACTACCTACATTATTGATAATGCGTATCATACTACATAAAATGTTGGTTATTACATCAGTTTGTAACTCTACTAGCTAGTGATTAGTGCAGTTAAATATGGGTCGTAAAATTGCAAAGAAAAAAAAGTATGTAATTTTAGCAGTAGGCAAGAAAAGACTGTCTGCAAGAGCTATAGCTAACAGAATAGAATGTAGCCATGTTATAGTAATTCAAATTTTACAAAATATCGATCTACTGGTTCTTTAAATAAAAAGAAGAGGAAAGGATTACAACACCAAAAAATCAATAATAAAATGAACCGACTTTTGAAAAAGTTGTGCCTTACAAACCGGAAAAAAGTTCTATGATACAATTGAACTGTCCGACGTAAGTTGCAATTCTTGGGTTTATTGACGACAAGTCCTCGTAAAAGATCTACTCTGACAAATTTTGCAAAAATTTACAGATTGAACTGTAATTGCTTGGAAAAAGGTTATCTTTGACAAATCAAAATGTAACCTCAACCAATTTGATGGAATTCGGTACGTTCGTCGAGAAATTGGGGAAGAAGGTCATAAAAAAATCATTATAGTCAGTTTCAGTTTTCACTCAGTTTTATGGTTTAAGGATGCATTTTTTACTTTGGAATTCTGCGCTAGATTCATAAATGGAAACACTTATATCAAAATTATTGAAGACCATTTAATCCATCAATTCAGACACTACGTCCAGTCATTTATGGCTCCATATTTTAGATTATCGACTTTGCACCTTACCATCGTGCCCGGCAAGTAAGTTTTATAGTCCTTCCTTCCTTCTCAGTCCGTTTACCCTTAAGAGGGTTTGGTGACTCTATTTTTTAGAGTTCTCTTGGCATTCTACCTCGGTGGTTTGCCATTGCCTGCCGAGGGAAGACGGTCAGAAAATTTTCACTCCGTCCGGGTTTGAACCGGGGATCTCGGTTTAGCATTTAACGCACTTAAGCGCTAGGCCGCGACCGTCTTCGTTATAGTTATAGTCCTTACTATCATAAATATTCGAAAAAGACAATTAAAGTTAAACTTTTCTATCTTTTACTCTACAGATTTAAGAATATGTTCTTACTACACTTCCTTAGCCTGAAAATAGTCCAGATCTCAACTCTATTGAGAATTTCTGGGACGTTTTAAAGCGCAGTGTACAACCAAGATCGAGTTTAAAACTGCATAAAAATATTTGAATTTGTTTGTTAAAATTATAATTATTTTTTAATTAACATTTTTGTTTTAATTTTTTTTAAGCTTTTGAAGCAAATAACAAAGAATATTTTTTATTATTGGCAAATATGAATTTCATTTTTTAAATAGGCAATCAACTTCAATTACGTTAAGTGTGGTAAACCACTGATGGTATAATTTCGTTTTTTAAGCATATGATATTAAATTGATTGAAAAATTAAATCATTAGTTTAATTTTAAAATATATTTCATGTATTTAATGATCACGTAACTATTGAATTGTTACAAGGACATTAATTATTAGAAACAATAACAAAGAAATCTTCAAATTAAAAATAGTAAAAATAATTATAAACTAAATATTATTACAAAATTTTATTGATTGCAAAAATTTCAAGTTTAAATTTATTCCTTCAGTATCTGCCTACGTAAAAGTTAAGAAAACTCGAATGTTAAGTTTACAATGTGTTGAGTGATACGATAAATTATATGCATTACTCTAAACATCCATGGAGACTTTAATGACAGTGCAAGAAGCAAAAACCACAATACTATGACGTAACCTCAATTCTTTCAATTAAATACACCTAATTGACTTATCCCATTAATCTTCTTCATTAAAATGTCTCAAATGGTAAAGCGATAGTTTGTGATATTTAAGGGTTGAAGTAAAATCTCCCAAGTTTTAAACCTGATTTTCTTTTTGAAGAAGCAAATTAATTTGAAGAAGTTCAAGTGTACGCATTCAAAAATTTTAAGTTCATTGATTGAGAAATACCAACTTAAACTTTATATACACCTGTAATTTATTTAAAACAAGGTCGTCTGTTACCTTATTCCGTATATCTCGTGAAATAATTCCCCCGTACTAAATTACACTGGTTATGTCGAAATTTTTTCCGATAGTTCAAATAAAGTCAAGTAACCCCCCCACTTAATAAGCGAATTAAGTTTTCAATCTTATAATTTTGCCAGTCTGGTCAGTGCTTTCGTTTTTTCTTTAAATTAAGTAAATTGAAGATGGTAGGGATATTCATAACTTGACCAACCTTAATGGTTACTTCTCTAAACAAACGATTATAATTTGCAAAAGTTTACTACTACCACAACTGCAAAACAATTCGTTAATAAAAACCAACCTCCGGAATTTTATTTTAATCTTCAAACAAAAGTGATTGAATAATTTTTTTTCAATTTTATTTTACAATATTGGAAACTGAAATTACATTTTTTAATTTAACAACAGTTAAGGACAATTTGTGTGAAGATGATTTTGTGCTAGTGAAAGTTATGACCAGAAAATTGTGGAAGCTGATTTAACGTTTCAATTTTTATTTCCCATTTTTGGAACAAAAATGGCAATCGAAGAGCTTTTGAAAATTTACAATTGCTCCAATCTTCACTGCTATGTGTCGAAAACGCAAGAAATGAACAATACGGTAAGGATCAACATTTTCTATAATAATTAAACAAAGATTAGTTTTTAATTAGATTTTCATTATTCAATTTAAGTGCCTTAGAGATCGGGTGTGGTATATTATGTAGGTTAACATAAAGGTGTTTTTTAGTTCACCAAGTTTGTGAACCAAAGCAAATCGAAAGTGTTACAAAATTACTCAAGAAAATTAACAGACAGATGTTTAACATTTACGTAATAATTTAGTAACTTAGTTATTAATGCATCTGAAAGACATTATAATATTTTAGAATTTTTAATTATTACAATTTATTGCATTTTAGTTTGACATTCTAAAATTGGTAACTTGTGGCGTAAGTTGTCCTAAGTATTGCAAAAATTTAAAACGATTACATTTGGATCTCATTTTCGACCCAGAAAAGAGTTAAAATTTAAAGACAACAAAACGATTATACTAAAAGGAATTTATTTTTGTGATCTCATCATAACGTTTACTTTAACGTATAAACAAATAAATTTATTATAATTCGACGTTAGTTAATAATACCTTTAGCCTTTAGGGTTATTAACAATTAACATTGAGAGCCTTCGATCATTATTTCCTTCCATGATCTGAAAAATTGTTTAAACATTTATCTGTTAATCTAAAACGTAAATTTTTTTGCTTAATAATTTCAATCAGATACAACATTAATTTTCTAATTTAATTGGAATTTTTTAGATTTGCGCAACAAAACTTTTAACATATCAGGTTGTCGACTTAATTTTGGCAAATTTTACTGTCCGTTTCTTCGAAGATATTTATAGTAAAACCACATTATGCAAAAATGATGTAAACAATTAACACAATTAGAATATTTTATTTACTGAAACCTGTTTTGATGTAACAGAAATCAATAATACTTCGTGTCGTCATGCTCAAATTTAAATTTGGAACCAAATTTTCTCTATTACGTCAAAAGGTATAACATTTTTGTCTCCAAAACTTGATTTTTCATTTGGTTCAATTCTTGTTAGGAATTTGAAATTATTGGTCAATAAACGCGATAATTAGTATTAGATAATATTTTGAGAAACAAATTTGCCAAGTTTTCTTATGACATTGAAAAGGTATTTTTACAATGTTCGTTGTATTTAACTACCTACCACAAAATCGAGTTGGTTTTTGTCGATTTTGGATGCTTTGGTACTATTATCTTCGACCTTCGGTCTTCCTAATTGCACGACCAGGCAACATGGCAAAATCGGATTCTTACCAAGTCGGGGAGCTCTCGGCGAACAAAAAAATTTAGAATAACATAATTAATAATTTTTTAAGCACGTAATTGCTGTTGCACAGAGTTGCAGGACATTCAAGTAAATTATACATTATGTAAAAATAAAATATTTAAAATTGCCTTGAAAATATGAAAGCTACTTTGGAACATTGCTGGAAGCACTCTACCAACAATTGGTCTTAGTTTAAGTGTTCTTAAACATTACAAAGTAAATAATTTTAAGTGTTCAATTTTTTTGTATTATTCCGGATTTAATTAATTGACGTTTTTAATTGATTTGGAAATAACCAGGCACTGTGGAGGGATGCTGTAATTATTTCGGCCTCCTCGTTCCAAGGTCACTTCAGACTAGCAACTCATCTTTTATGGTAAACCGTTTTAGTACCTGAAGATGACCTTAAGAAACGGAAACATTTTTTTGTATAATGCAAACACATTTTGGGAATAAATTGTAATAACTTTTGATATTAAAATATCCTTGGGTATCCGAAAACAACGAAGTTTATTAATCGGTATCCTTGATTTCATTGAAAAAGAAGACGAAGTATTTGAGCAAAGAATTTAAACATAATTTATAGTGTAAAGTTTAACTTAATTTCTACGCAATAAAATTACAAAATCGCTTGCAACTTTTAATAATTAGGTACTGTAAATCCTTAATTGCAAACAATTTTAGTTTTACAAATGTTGGGAAAACCAACACCGTTAATGCTATCAAAACAATATATAAATTAGATTAATGACATGGAACACATGCTTACCTTTTGTGTGATTATGAAATAATTGTTAATTAAAGGCTTGAAAATTTGAAAAAATTAACAAATTTTACGATCGATGGGTTTGTATATATTATTAAACAATTTTGTTAGGAATTGTGCCATTTTGTAGTTAATGTAAGCTCATTATTTTCAATGGCAATTTTAACAGCAGTTTTGTAACTGCAATAAAAAGAGAAATAAAAAAGTACTGATCTTTTATTGATTAATAATTTTAATTAAATGAGGTGTCATTAAGTGCACATAAAAGTTTGTTAGTCAATGCTAAATATTTTCTGATCGTTTTCTCTCGAGGCATTTTTACAACAACTCGAATTTGAGTGGAAACTAGATATAAACTGTAACGGAAGCATAGCACAATGAAGTTGTTACAAATATTAATATAATAAATTAAAATGCAATTCGTTACAGGCAATAAATAAAATATTATAAATTGAAAATATTTAATCGCTTTTGCAATTTTCCTGACGATGTACAAAACATCCTTCGTGTAAGATTTAAAAAAGCAATTGTAAAATTACATAAAGTGTAAAATTAAAAATTCCAGTTTACAACTGCTAATTATATGTACGCTTTGTTTAATATATAAAAGTGTGCCTTATGCTAATATAAGTTTTGTAATTGGCTACAAAGTATCGAAGAAAACACCATTTTAGAAGTTTTGATTATATAATACCGAATGACCCAAATTATTGAATCTAAAACTTTTCACTTGATTAGTTGAGTTTACATGCTTAAGGAGTGCGAAATATTAAATTTAATTGATTCCTTTGACTACTAGTTTGTGCTTTATGCCTTGCAATAAAAATGACGAGATACAAAAATTACCAATTGAAATTTACTAGCGCAACATTTTTCAATTCAAATACACAACGCGTACACTTTTTCCGTCCAACCGTACCTTTGTTGTTAAAATAGAAATAACACTTCGACCAATCAACGCTTTGTTAGTATCAATGCAACTTATTTAAACGCCTTCAAGAATGTAGGTTATATAATTTAAAATAATAAATCTATTCAAGTGTGCAGGTGAATGATTGATCAATTCTTCGTGCAAGAGTGCATTGAGGCTAGTTGGCGAAATGCAGCTTATGCCTAAATATGTCATCTTTAAAAAGATTTTTTATCAAATTTTTGCCATAATAAACGACCTGAATTAAGTCTAACGAAATGTTACTGCAGCTCTCCACATTTCTTGCCTGTCATTTAATTTAATACTCAAATAATTCATTAAATTGATTGGAATAACTAATGGTGCAAAAGTAGAGCTTCCATTCACTATAAAAATTACAAAACTTGCAGTTCTGAACCACATCAGGATTTTGCAAGATTCGTCCAAGCATCTTAAGAATTTATTGAAATCAAAGAAACAATGCAATTCAAAGCGAAGCGCAGCACAATCAATTGCGCAATTAATTATAATTAATTGAAAATCAAACAAAATTTATTATAATCCCGTAATAATGAAATAATATAAGCAGTGAAATCGGAAAAAAATTGCAAATACCTACATCTAAAAGAATCGACTAGCATACGTTGCTTAACTTAGGAAAAGTGTGTCAAAGTGTTGCATCGGATCAATTTATTAATGATATTGTAAAATTAATAACTAGTAATCTTTAATTATATGACAATACAATTGTTGTAATTAAAGGTGTAACAAATTTTTTCGCGCAATTTAAAAAATTGTTATCTAATTATTTATCTAACAATACAATAGCAGGCATTCAGTTACGCTCTAAATAATGAAAAAGGAATGATTAAAGAATCTGTTTAGTTTACATTATCAATTTCATAAGTATTTGCAATACAAAAATAATGCAAAACTTGTTTGTAAGATGTAAAAAAGACCACAATCATTAAAGCAGGAATTAAAGCAGGAATAAAGAAAGATCTGCTCTCCTTTTGAGTAAAACTGTCTAAATTAATTTCGATTTTGAAATATGTTTAAAATGGAAAGGATTATAATAGGTGCCTTCATTACATGGACAATGCAACATATTTTACAAAATAGTAAAGCTAGGAACGACTACACAGGAGATGTCCATCTATAAAAATTGTATATTTTTGTTTAAGTCAATATTTCAGTTTCGCAATAAATAACTTAGTAATAAATAATAATAAATTTTGAAAACTGGGTGTAAACTAAAAAACTAATCTTTACGTAAAGAACGAGTTACAGAATAACAGCCTTGGGTACTTTTACCCTGTGATCACAGAATTTTTAACCATTATTTCGAGTGGGGGAAGTGAGAAAATTTAGCTTCTTTTAGTTACGTCGAATAAATAAAAAAAGGAATATTGCTTAGTTATTTAGTATGGTTGCAACGACATTTCTAGTATATTTTCTGCTTCTCATCCTATAATTATGTACACGAGCTTGTCTTCCAATTTATGATGCTTTAATAGCGTAAATTATAAAAGAATTAAATTTTATTTAAAATTTAACACCATAAAGTTACGAATGTGATAAATAATTAAAGTAATAAAAATTTACTATTTTTAATGTAATATATTTTGTTAATTTAATCTAGGTACCCAAAATAATATTTATTTGTATTAAAATATCCTGGTTGAATAAAAATGTTAATGTTCCAAGCAAAAGGAAATAATAAATATAATTAATAATAATTTAAGAGTCTCAAGGTTATACTTATAATATTAAAGTTATTGCATTTAAATAGTAAAATTTCTATATATTTTATTATTAAAACAATAATTAGAATTTGGTTGTGGAAAACAATCATCTTTGAAAAAGAATTCCCAAATTATTTTGTTTTCATTGCCATATTAATTTAGAAAAATTATTCAGATATTTGTCAATATCAGGACAACGACAGATAATTATAACAATGTTCTGATCATACGGGCAGCCTTCAAAGGAATATACGATTTAACATGTAAATACGTCATACATTTTTGTATTCGGTGTATTTACATTTTACTCTACATTTTGTTATTAAAACACCCTTATATTGAAGAAAAGAAGAAGATTTTGATTGTATTTTCCATTAAAACTTTTGAAAAATGTATATAATATGATAAGTGCTGTTTTAACTATTTTTGGTTTTCCAGAAGATAAATTGAAAGTTGCAAATAGTAATTGCAATCAGTCTTTTTATTATTTCAAAATTGATGGATAATTACAATATTTGTGGCATTAAGTCAAAATTTATAGTTATTAGAGTCCATTTGGTTCAAGAATACAGTAATATAAATTTTATAAATTGCATTAATTTTACAAATTTACCACAAAATTTTACAAAAATGATTTCAAGTGCAAATTGTAAATTCGGAATTGTTTTTTGTAAAATTTTGTAGTAAATCTATATAATTAATGCAATTTATAAAATTAATATTATGGTATGCTTGAACCAAGGGAACCATAGGAATTGCAGACTATCAAAAAGTATTCAAAACCATAACAAAAATAAGTTTGGTAAAGGAACCAACTAAAATTATGTTTAGTAAACCAATCAACGAGCTTCGTTTGCTGTTGACAAGAGAGTAAAGAAAAGCGTCGATAACTTATCAAAGTCACCAAATAAGTTAAATGAAAATTTTAAAAAGGAACTTGTTAGAACATTCCGTTTGTATAGAAATCTAAAGTGGTATCATTTGTTTTAATAAATGGAAGTGCGGACTTTTAAATACTATTTAAGTGGTTTTAAATTTTCTGTATATTTAAAAACTTACTGAGTTACTGTTCCCAATTTTTAAGTTTCTATAGGTAATCTAGAATAGGATAAATATTTTTTTGTCTTTTGATCATGATCGTTATGAATTATTATGATCTAATTAAAATAATACTTAACTTAAATTTTTGATCTTTACCTGTCAAAATCATAAAGTAAGAAATTAAATTTGTATTGTTACAAAAGTGTCTCAGGATTGGTTTAGCTCCACTACTATTGTGATTACCAAGTTTTCCATACCAACGTCAAAATATGCTCATCTTCGACGGTTATAAGACAGATTTTAGTTATGGTTTAAATTAAGTAAAAAATTCGGATGTGACCCAATCATCCTTTTACTAAATATTAAAAATAAAACTAACTTTTAACAAACAAAAATATTTTGCATTAATCAATTTGAACCAAAATCTAACCAAATCGTAAGTCTCAATATTTGATTTCAAAATTCCCATTAGTTTTTAAGTCGAGCGCACAAATCAACGATCTTACAGAAAACTGAAAATAATTAATAATAATTATGAATGGTTAGTACAAACATTTAAAATTCAAAGAATTAAAACCCAACCTCATTTTTATTAAATAAAATGAAGGCTAAATTTAGTAAATTTTTAAAATGAGTAATAGAAAATATATAAATATTCTAATTATAGAATTTAAATTTTAATCAACAAAAATAAATTTGATAATATTGTGAATAATTTAGTTTTTGGTTTTTGGATCATGGTATAAATTGCATTTAAAAAAAATTTACTAAATTAAAGTTTTAGGTAGTTAAATTTGTCATCCTGATTGGAAATTTTTTTTGTAGTAAAAATATTTGTTAAGCGGGAGGTTTAACTCAAAAATGCATACTACATTATTATTTGCGATTCTTTTTTAATATATAATATTTTGTATTAAATTTGTTGGTCTTTGAACTTCAAAACAAAAAATAAGAAGAAAAAATGAATATTCTGCTGGCCAAGCCACATTCATTATAGCAGTCTGGATAAACCGGATAACCGCATTGTGTACAGGGTGAAGATTCGATTGATAATCCGAATCACCCAAATTAAAAAATCTTTTAAATAAAACTAAATTATAGGATAAATTCAATTAAAAATTTGAAAATTAACAAAATTGTTTTCAAGAATTCATTTTTACATTTGTTTTTTTGACTTGCCTTCAATTAAATACTTCTTATTTAAGAAAAAATGTTTGCTGAATTTATTTATTGTTTTGATTGCAATCGTACACTTATACCAAATCCCGAAATATATTTTAAATAATATAAACTATTATCGAAGCGTAACTCGCTTGAATAGCTTCAACAAAAATTATTTAAAGTAAACATAGCAATACAAAAACATATAAAATATAAGAAATTAAATACACAAAATAGTGGTTTTAAACATGTTTTAGTGATCAAAATCAATAATAAATACATAAATATCGTAAAAATGAAATAGCAAACAATATTAAAATACAAACTAAATAATTTTGTAAAATTTTGAAATTTTTATAAACCAAAAATACAAAATTTTTGCAGGATATTACCTTTGTTTAGATATACCCTATATATTTACTGAACATGATCTTTCTGTATTATATTTCTTTAAAAATTAAAAAAAAACTAAAAATCATTTTAAAATGGCACCATCATAAAGCTCATTTAATTCGCAGTTTTTTTTAAATATTTTGCATGAGTATCCAATATACCGAATTCATGATTTTGAACTTTGCAATTTAGTTTAAAAAATAAACTGCTTTGCAGAAAAAATAGAGTTAATGGTAAAATTGTAAAAATTGCAAAGACTAAGAAAAGTGTTGGAGTGTATTATTTCATTACAATTTCTATATCCGGTTTCTAAGGAAATTACCAAATTATACATCGCAACCATTTTAAACCAACTAGCGTCATTAACTTCGTAAAAATCAAAATTTTGACCACAACCTTACCTTCAAAAGCAATCAAAGCTATTGGGTAGTTTTCAAATTAAACTGCATAATATTTCCAGACGAAAATTGCAAATTACTATGCGAGTTATAATAAACTACTTTTACGAAGGTCTTATAAAGCTTTAAACAATAACCTAATATTAATTATATATTTGGTTTCAATTTCGGCAATGACTCATAGGGAATTTACATCCAAACTAACGAAGTGAAAAAATTCTAAACCTGCATTTAAAATAATATTTTCCTATTTAGTAATATGTATAAGAAAGAGTAATATAAAATATATTTTAACAGCAATTCAGTGCATACAAGAAAATTTTGTAAATTTGTTTCAAACACTACAAAATGGTCATGTTTAAATTGATGACAATTATTGTTTTTGTTTTAGTATCTTCTGATATAAAACTCCTTTTGACTTTTTGTATTTTGTCCAGAGGTAATAGGTGGTACCCCTAACCAGTTTCGACACTCTTTAGGTATATTTTCATACAGGTTTTGATTGGTATTTAGATTGTTTTACCAGATTTGTACTTGCAGATGGCGGTTCCAACTTTTCTAATGATATAGATTTGTTGTTTGTACAGCTCATGTCATAACTGATTAGGATCAGTTGTTAAATTTTAACATTTATTTGTATAAATAAATAACCGAATAATAATGCGTAAAAATTGATATTATTTTTTAATAAATTCAGAATAAAAATAATAAAAAAGTTTCATAAGTAGCAATTTACTTATTTTATTGTTATTTAACTTTACAGTCATGGATTTTACCTTGACTATTGTTTTTTTTACGCATGATCCTAAACGTGGATATGATACAAACATATCCACTTAGTAGGTTTTAATGACCTGTACCTCAACTATATTAATAATAATGATGTAATATAATTTTCGAAATGACGACGGCCATGTCCTGATTCTGTGATCGTTTCGGTGCTGCGAGGGCACACATCGATTCTCCTGCATTGATGATTTTCATAAAACAGGGTTCAAGTCACGTTCACCAATCCGGTTTAAGCTGCCGTAGGGGTCTTAATGTTAAGTCTTTTCTATCAAACGTTCAAAAGTTGTCACAAACGCTGCAGAAGAAGATTAAAATATTAATGCTTTGAAAATGTAGCTGTTCTAATTTTTTAATTTAACCATTTAGACTGAAAAATTTCTAGTTCATTCTCAGTGGATAACAAATTGAAATCTATCTCTCGAAATTATTACTAAACACTGAAAAAATTATAAAACTGCCAGGTCTTTATCATGATATTTAGAAGATAAGGGGTTAGAAATACACACTCAAAAATGTTCAACTTCGTTTAAAGATCATATTTTTGTAAAACGTTCCTAATTGTACAAAAACATTTAACAAATTATAACACCAAGTGTGTTAATAAAGTCGCGGTTTTATGCCTGGTCGCGCCGACTAAATTACAGTCATTTAAACTCCAAGATTAATCTATTGGCTATGGTAAAGAAAACGAGAAATTAACCCATTAATTTAATTTTGCTGGTATACTAGACATCTTAGCCGCAATTAAGTTGATTAAAACCTCCAAAGCGGATTGCAACCAAAGGTGAACAAATCATTTTATCAAATCAATCCAAATACATCATTGATCATTGTCCAATTTCTATTATATGTTACATTACCTAATAATTTAACTTTAGCCAAACATTCTTTGCTTTTTTATGGGTGCTCTGATAGAAATTAAAATTTTCAGACAAGAAAAACTGTCAAAATAATTAATGCAAAATGCTTATAAATGAAATTTGTTGTAAACAATATTAAAGCGGTCATAATTATAATTCAATATTATAATTTTATTTATGTAACGACGATATTGCCTTAACTAATACGACTAAATTTTCCAGATTGTAAATACGTATTTATTTGTGATTCACACAAAGATATTTACCTGAATTAATCATTTGCTTTGTTTACTTTTGAAATCATAACTTTATCGTCGTTCATAAAAAGTTTAAATTCAAATAAATTATTATGATTAATAATTTAAATTTGGCTATCACAATAATTGCCTAAATACATGCACCTGATTCCTATCTTCTTATCAAAATGATCTAAAACTTAAATATGCGATGTTAATGGGATGATTCTGGTCGTTTTCTTAAATTAAAAAAATTTAAGTATTTTAAAGTAACCAATGAAAATTAACAATTAATTATAAAATATTTCAATTTTTGGAAAATCTGAAGGCATTTCGGTTTTCGCTGAGAACTTCCATTTCAAATTGCAAAGATTTTACTTTACGATTCCTTCATAGCTGCTGTTGGCACTTATCCTTGGATAGTTATTCAAATATGACATTGAATTTTGCCTAAAGCTCTGGCCGGTCTAGGGTTTTCCACATTTCAATAGTGCGCATGGATTTCCTAAAAAATTAATTATTCTTTATATAGACAACTATTACCTGCTTTATGATATAATTTTTTTTTCCGTTGGCCGGTTACTATTTGATAAGTTTATAACTAACCACTACAAACCACCTACTAATTTTATTCTTTTTTTCTTTTAGGAAATGGCCACTTTGGTACGCCTAGCGCTGGATAGTTATGTAGATATTGTAGATAAAATAAGTGGTAAGTACCTTTTTACTTAATAATAGCAAAAAATTTTGCAAAGATTGCAAAATTTTGTGGCTGAAAAAATTACAAGTCACTGGAAAAAATAGAAATGGTAGTTTTTGAAAGTTCACTTTATTGTGAAACGTTGTTTTCGACAATATCTATCTTCTTTTTATTTATTTGCATTTTTAAGTTATGAGTGGAAGTTTGAAGGTTTGACACACTTTTTAGTTCAAGTGTAAACAATAACAGATTTTTAAATGTTTCAGATCCAAGAACAACCGACTGGCCATTAATGCAAAGTCCTGTACCCACGGTAGCTATGGTACTGGTATACCTTTACGTAGTAGTAATCCTTGGTCCGAGAGTAATGCGTGACAGAAAGCCATTTAAACTTAAAGAGGTCCTAATCGCCTACAATGGTTTTCAAGTTTTATTTAGTCTTTTTATGTTGTACGAGGTAGGAATTTGAAGTGTAAAATAGTAAATACGTAGCTACACAGATAGTTACTAATCAAGCATGAAATACGTTACATTACATACGATATATGTATATACCAATCATTGATCATTTGTTTGCAGTGTATTGTTTTGCTTTCCACATTTAATTTATTTTAAACGCTTTTTGGTTGCACAACAAAATAATTATTGTTATGCACCCACTTTGTAGCATGTACCATACCATGCTATGTGTGTCAAGTACCATTTCTTCAGGCAACTTTCACTTCAAGGACGTTCGACTATTTTTCTGCATAGCCTTGACACTCGCCGAAGGACGGTTATATAAATCTTCATAATACATTTTTAATCATTGTCGTAGGTCAAAAATTTAGTACCTCACTAAAAGTTCTTTGTTTTCAGCATCTAATGAGTGGATGGTTTCTCGATTACAGCTACAACTGCCAGCCAGTAGATTATTCGCATAGTCAAAAAGCCTTACGGGTATGCAAAACAATAAAGTTACATTTATTTGCTCAGCATTAAGTAACAATTTTCAGATGGCGCATTTATGTTGGTGGTATTACATGTCGAAATTATCAGAATTTGCCGACACAGTTTTCTTCGTGTTAAGAAAGAAAGATAGTCAAATTTCGCTCTTGCATCTTTATCATCACAGCTTGACTCCCATCGAAACTTGGGTTTTAGTAAAATTTATAGCCGGTGAGAAATTTCTTAATTTTTAATATTTAAAAGAATATTGTGCAAACTTAAGTGCTCCAAGATAGTGTTAAACAATATAACGAGTATGTTTATAAATGTTAGCTCAACCTCGGTAAAATAAATTTATTGCTCAATATCTCTTATGCCATTTAAGTTAGAACAAAATTCCATGCAACTGGTTAGAAAGTTAAACTGACTCTTGCTGTGTGTATTACAATTTTAATAAAATGTATAATAGATATCGTTTAGTAATGTTCAATTAAGCAACAGTTTTTTGGCCACCTCACAGGATGGCGAGGGACAACATTTTTATGACGCTTACATTATTTTCCAAGCAAAGAATTGTTAATCGTTTTATGTTTTAGGTGGTCATGGAACATTTTCAAATTTAGTCAATAATTTAGTCCACGTTATTATGTATTTTTACTACATGATGGCTGCGATGGGACCAGAATTTCAAAAGTACTTATGGTGGAAAAAACATCTCACACATTTGCAACTTGTAAGTTAAACATAATATATTTTTGATAATAATTATTTTAGTTGAAAATCACACTACACGACTATTTTCAAATTTTTTTTTACCAGGTGTTGCATTTTTGAGAAAATTCTATTTCTCTAAATTTCTAACACTGCTTGTTTTATTTCAACTTATTTTATAGGCATTAAAAATTGATTTTTTATGTTTCAAAAACGCTTTAATAAATACTCAAATCACTTGAATTTGTTTTATTTGGAACAAATTAATGTTGGTAAAATTTTTACAATCTTTTTGTGCTGTTAATATTTGTTGATAAATGGAGTAATGTTTCTATCCTTTTTGAGTTTACAGGAAGTTCTGAGTTCTAGATGAACTAAAAGGACGTTGCAAAATGCAACTTTTTAATTGTCATTTTATTTTCAAAATGACCTTCTTTTATGTACTAGTGCGTAGAAGAAATCACTTTTACTTTTCCAAAGATAAGGATCAATTTGCACGTAATATCCATAAAAATGCATTGGGTCATGATCCTTACAGATAATATAATATGATACGAGTAGGCAAAACTATTGCAAACCACCTACCGGCGAAAATAACCTGATACCCGCCTTGAAATGTCCATTATTTCAAAATGTTTGTCATAAATTTTTAAAATAATATCTGTATATTACGTTTGCAGAAGCAATCTTAAATAAAATCCGTTGAGAAATGGGGATAAAATGAGATAATTACATCAAAAATACATCAAAAAATCTAAACAAATTTATAAAAACCACAAAAGTATACAATGATATGAAAAGCATTGTTATTCGCGTTGTTAAAATGTAGGGATAATCTGAGGAGAAAAAAATACATTAACATACCAGCCTGGTTTGTTCTCACATCTTTTTCTGCCGTGTGTTTTGCATATTTTTAATTTTGATTTTTTTTGAATATTTTTAAAACTACCTACTATATTTGAAGGGTACAGGAATAAAACAAGGTATGTCCATTTTTGCAAAATGGAACTGTTAATCCCATTTCTTGCCTCTATGTAGCTCTTTCTACATGTAAAATACCAAAAAATAAAACTAGGGATGTCCACAAAATTTAACGTTGAAAATATAGTATACCGGTATAAACTATAGAAGAATTAAGATTAAAATTAAGATTTCTCAATATTCTACTTTTGTGACATACCCTGTTTTATTCCTGTAGCCTTCATTTATCCTTCTTATGACCACTACTAGCATAGAAACATCCTTGCCAGATCTGCACACGCATCAAAATAGAAGCATACATTTGGCTGAATTTTAAAAGCGTTAATGACGATAATTAATGAAAATTAGTGAAAAATAAGCAATGTAAAGCTTGGAATACCTCACACAACATTCGCACAACTCTCAAAAAGAATTTGAAAAAAAGGCTTTATGCCCATCCTAACCCACAATTCCGTTCTTGTGCATTTTTTTTTGGCAAGCATACAAGTTGTATGATTTCTTTCTGTTTTCAAGACTCAAAATCCCAATTAAACGTTACATTTTTCATCTAAACCGCCTTTATTTTTACTTTGGAGGTCACATCGCTGTATAGAATCAAAAGGGAACTATTTTAAACGAAGAGAGAAAATTTAATCATTCGTTTTTTATTTCATCAGTCCGGACTTTTGGAGCTTTTGCTAATTAAAATAATATTTTACACTGTATTTATAATAATTGATATCAATTTACTTTAATAATAATTGTTAAGCAATGTAATTTTCTGATTATCATGCGTGGCGTTGACTAATAGATGTAAATATTATGCACGAAAAACACATTATTTCAACTATTGGCACTTTTACAATAATTATATCTACAACAAAAGCAATAATTATTGCAATAATTGGATGCAAGGATCAGGGTAGCAAGAAAAGCAACCGTCAAACTAGAAATAAATTACGTTTGCATAATATTATGCCAAAACATGCTTTTATTTACACATAACCATACCCTCTTTATTGAGTCATCTGGTAGGATATCCAAAAGTGTTTTCTTATAGATTTCACTGTGTCAGCTGTCGTATCCAAATCATAATTTGTGTTTGTTTGCTTAGGTCTTGCTTTTTTCTTAACTACTTTCACATTCGTAATTCCTTCGATGTTAGTTTTTTCTGTCATTGAGATCTCTAAATTAAAATGTTTAATTATCTTCTGTGTTTCCGATTTTTATTGCTATTTCTGTAACGTGTTCTCTGATTTGCTTGAACTTCTGTGATTTAAATATGAAAATCCATTGGAAGATTCTTCTTCTTCCTTTCAGGGCTTAGGCAGGGTTTTGCTTGTTCCGATTATTAAGATTATTGTGCAAAATTCGAGTGGATAATCATTACATAAAGTCTTTGAAACAGCAAAAAATGAGTTTGCAAAAAGTCTTGAAAAGTATTCCTTGTGAAATTTCTTGACTTCATCCTTCTCTAGAATTTTTTTTAATTAACGAAAGTCTTTATGAAATATTAGTAAAGTATTTTGCCTTGATGAAGTCTATGAAACGCTAATATCGAAGTGATTACCCCCTGGGCAAAATATCAAACGGCATTACTAATAGAAATATGCCTGATGTATTATAAAACCCTTATTCTATGTGTTAAAGCATTTCGGTTTCCAGAAGCATCTGACAGCGACGATTTCAAGGCAAAAATTTGCAAAACTTTGAATCCTGGACGTAGTATAAGCATTTTAAAATTTTCAGTTACTCCATAGAGGAAGTTTAATAAGATTCTCATACTAATTTCGGAAAATATTCAAAGAACAAACTTAATCTTTTTTTGAAAAGCTATTTTAATATTTTATAGTTATTAGGTATACGAGAATATCTAATAAGAATTATTACCCTGTTGTATTGTATCCACTACCGGTTCATTTTACAAAATATGAATAATATTACATTCATCTGAACTTAATTAAATATGCATTTCACGTATTGATATAATTTTTGTTTGCGAATCAAAGAATGAGATAAAAATAATATCCTAAGCCGTATACTACTATATAGCTTCCTTTCCTTAAGCAAGGATACTTTAATGTTTTTACGAAGAAACCTTTTTTTGTAATTAACACCCACTTAAAATCTAATCTAAAAAATGTTTAAAATATACTAAAATAAATTTATATTAATTAACTTTCTTCTTTTTTAGCTTCAATTTGCATTGGTGCTAATTCATTCCGCTCAATTGATATGGACAGACTGTGGTTATCCTACAATTATTGGACTATTTCTCATACTGCACTCGACAATTTTCTTTATATTGTTTTCTAACTTTTACTATCAAGCATATCTTAACAGAGAACAAAAGAAACAAATCAAAACTGAATAAATAAATGTTTCTATAAATTTTCTTGTAAATAATGTTCGTATTTATTTATTAAGTATATAAGAATCATACCTACCACAATTTTATTATATATCAAATACAAATACTCGTCTTTTATAAAATATTACCGCCTGAAACGGATATAATTATTTTTGTAAACAAATATTTTTCTATCAAGACTTAAGAATTAAGTCAGCTCGGATGTAAACGATTGATACTTTTTACAAATTTACCGAACATAATTAAAATAATTTTTAAAACTTTAAGCTAATTAGTGAGTAAATATTATTGCATCAGAATTATTTTTAATATTGATAGTAATAGTAGACTGTTGACGCTTAGAATAAAAGTAATGTAAAAAGTATATTTTGATATAAGAAAAAACAAAATAATAAAATAAAGTTTACATGTTAAGCTGACCAATTAATTAGATTTAAGTAACCTAGTCATAACGATTCAATTATTTGTCGTTCGATTATGTTAGATTACATATTATGTATATCTTCAGCTCAAACTTTTATTTTGTATAATTAATTATTACGTATACATAAGAAAATCTGTAAAATAATATTAATTAATTGATAAATTGCTCAATATATTGGTATTTGTGTTATGTATCTGTATACAATAAACTTTACATACCCACACGTGGCATAGATTACTGCAAATGAACAAGGGGGTCGTTAGGTAAAAAGAAACGTAGTACAAATCTAGAAAATATAAAGCGAATAAAACACAAATAAAAATTTCACCATCATTCACTATTATTATTATATACACAAATTACTTTCGTAAAGTATAAAAGTACAATAACTTCTTGTACAATTTTGCCATTCGCCAGGATACGCAAAATAAAATGATTAACAATCCATAGGAAAAAATTTAAAATTCCAAAATTTGAAGTACAAAAATACAACAACAACTTCAATAATTTTACAACAACGTAGTTCAGTACTACAAATTTCGGTTGGAACACGAAAATAAAATTTTATTAACAATGCGACACATCTTTCAGACACCAACATAAGTTCAATTAAAACTGGAATCCAAAATGAGCGTATTTTCAAAATGACTACCAAAAATATACTTTTAATTAAGAAAAATAAAATTTTCCTCATAAATCGGCTTCTATATAGGTATTCAACATTTATAAAAACTTTTGCCTAAAAACATTTTTAAATGCAATTAATTAATTACAGCACCCGTTGAAAAGCCAATATTGCTAATTTAATCACTCTTAATTCTTTAAGTGTGTGCTTATCTACAATTGCAGAAATTTGAGCAAATTCATAACAATTACAAATAATAACAAGATAATTAATTTTTGTACAAAATTCATTACTATAACTTAATTTAAATTAATTTTAATGGTAATGTCACTGAAGATTTATCCTTTGATGTAGTTCTGAAAATTGCGCATTGGAATAATAATCAGCCGCATCTCTAATGCTGTGGTGTGTTTCTTTCGAGCTGTAACCATTTTGTTTTGTGTATGTGACTTTCGAATGTTCCTTCACGTGACCGTTTGACGTTACTTCTTCGTTCTTCTTTTTATCTCTTTTACAATAAGCTTGGTTATAAAAGTCTTTAAACAGGAAGAAGAACATAACTGCGTGTCCTCCAATAAACCACACAAATGCACGAGGATAGTTACAATCGATAAATAACAACTGGAATGCATGCACCATTATTGCCACGAATTGCACCTTCAAACAAACAAGTCAATAATATATTCAAAAAAAAACAATGGAAAGACAAATTTAAATCGAAAATAGTAGCTTACCATTTGGAAAGTGGTTAAATATTTTTTCCACCACAAGTATTTTTGCACTTGAGGTCCCAAGGCAGCCAACAAATAATAAGTGTACATTACGATGTGTACAAACGAGTTAATCAATCCAAAAAATGTACTGTGACCACCTAAAACACCACAAAACGTTAACTTATGGTCCACAAGAATACCAAAAACTTACCTGGAGTAAATTTGACACCAAACCAAACCGACATTGGCATAACGCCATGGTGAATAACATGAAGGGTTGTGATGTGACTGTTCTTTTTTCTTAACACAAAAAAAATCTAAAATTACAAATCTTGCAGTGAAAATTAAAAATAAAAAAATTCGCTTACTGTGTCCATAAATTCAGTAAACTTTGAAAAATAGTACCACCATGAAGCGTGGGTCATCTAAAATTGGAATTCTAGTCAAATTTTTTGTTAAAAGTCAATAATTAGAAAATAACAAAACAATGATTAAGTATTTCAGTTTTATTTACAATATGAATTGTAAACAAAAAAAAACAATTCCGTTCACTGTACAAAATGTTTTGTTATATTCTAATTATTATTTTTTATTTACAAAAATGTACATAATTACACCACCACCACATTTCTGAAAGCAAATTATATCATGATTATCAATTATCACCTTTCAGATTTTAAATGTGTATGTATGTTAGGATTTGATAGTGTTTTTGAAAAGCTGAAATAGGTAGGAGGAGTACCACAAGGATTTTCAATATTATACAGCTGCTCTGATAATGATTATATAATATATTATCCAATAATACAAATCTAATGATTTAATACTAGGTACTAAATAAAGAAAAAAAAGAAATATTCTGAATATGAATAAAAAAGTTGTTATTCTGCGATATATCCTACAAAACTAGAATCATTGAGTTTGGATCAAATGCGGAGTATGATAAACTTGGGAATAATACTGTGGTCGGCACTTAAAAGGTCACATAAATCTACTAAATAATGGACATTAAATTTCAATGAGAAAATTTCTTGGATTATTGGAATGACCTTTGGCTTTTCGTAGAAGAGCTCTTTGCCAAATATGAAGAATCCATTTTGTTGAATAATGTGTCGGCGGGATACTAAAGAGAGGATGATGTTTATATTATATTTGTTTTAATTTGTATTGTATTGTGATGTATTTGCTGTATCTAAAATTGTATTTATTAAAAAAATTGCACCATGGTACCATTAATAGGCATTTCTTGTATATTATAATTATTTTGTTAAAAATTTCATTGAGAAAAAATTCAAGTTTACGATTAAATAAAGCAAAGAAAAGCGATAGCATATTATTTAAAAAAATTTGTTTGGGCAGTGGTTAAAATATTAACAAAGGAGCGAGGTACATTTATGGAATGCCATTTTAACAATGTTTGAATGATTTATTCGATTTTTCAATAGAAGATCCAACATACTGGCTGAAAAATTCTAAAAATTATAGTTCTTCCAATGTTATTTTATCATGGCATAAAAAATGAATCTTTACCATATCCAAAAATCGGCAGTAAAATATGGAATACTACAGAAAAAAGGAAAAATTAGACATTTGCGAAAAAATCAAAAAGTCAGTTTTTATACTAGCACACAGTTCATGATTCTAAAGGCTATACATTAAGCACTGAACCTCCATTTTCACTCTTCCATCTAAGAAAAATAAACCAGGGCAGATAAAACATTGCATTTCGAAAGGATAAATTAGCTGATAGAGCATCACCAGTTGATTAATTAAATTAAAATAAATTATTAATAAATAAATTGTTGAAATAATAATAAGAAGAAGAAAAAAGAATCAATAAAGAAAGATTTATAGTTTTATTTTAAAAGTGGAGTTAAAGTTAAAGTTTTAATTTGCATTGGTTAGTTTAACTATTTAAGATTGTTAATTTTGAAAGATGGGTTAACCATTGTGGTAAAAGACGAATCTATTTATTTGCACTTTTTCTTACTTCTATTTAAATACATATTATGGCGACGTGTTTCGACCTTTAGACGAGTCATAATCATGCCAAGTGTCAAACATTTTAATATTATTCAAGTCAGAAAAGTGCAAATACTAATATTCGCTTTTTAACTAAATCATAAATATTTAAGATTTAAAGGAATAGTTGTAACCTTAAGAAATAAATGAAATTACCCACAAATATGGTACACCAAATAAGGAAGACAACCCAAGTTTATTTATTTTTAGTTTGGTTGATATCAACAGAATGGCACTTTTACATTAAAAGCAATGCATTTTTACTATTGCACAAAAAGTAGGTATTCCATATTACCTGATCTATTCCATAATAACCCCCACTCCTCCAAAATACACATATTGTACAATTCAATAGCAACTTTTCCAACTCAAATGTTAAAATAAAATACATTTTTATTATTTTCAATTTTCCAGAACGCACCTAATTATGTTAGAACTTAAATGTATATGAAGTTACAGTTGGAATTAATTTATTTTAACATTTTGGTTAACTTGCTTAATGGCTATTCAACTTATTGTGCCCTTTTTATTACATAATCAATTATGATTGACAAATTTTACTGTTATCGGTGACTTCCAATCAAATTTAATGCAATCGCTTTGACGGAAAATCGATGGAAATAAATAATTGAAACATGCTTAAGCATCTAAATTCTGTTTATTACAATGGTCGAACATATTCGTGGTTTGAAGTGGCACAGTGTTATCATACCCGATGAATTAATGGCATAAAGTTTTAAAAAACGTATAATATTTAAAATTTGCATACCAAATCATAATTATCAAACCCATTCCATATCCAAAGTGTTACTTGAAGTTTAGAGGTATGATTACCAATAAATCTGGGTTTATGCATACGCCATAACGCGATAAAACGTTTGTTTTACAAATTCTGGTTAGCTGAATGAACCAATCAGCTTTGCTGATGTTATGGCATAATAATTTTGAAGTTGATTAGAAAAGTATTTGCTATTTTTCAAAAAAAGGGGGGGGCCCATATGTAACTTACCCTTAAACTCAACTTAACACTTAGGATACCGAATAAACCAAAACGTCGATATTAATATTTCTACAAGATTTGCCTACTACATGGTGAAGATGGTGGTAAGTTTTTAAGCAAGCAGCTGTAATTATTAATATTAAGTATAACAATTACGTGGTCAATATGAAAGATGATCAAAGATCAATAATGGCCCACATAAATTACAAAATGTAATAAAAACGATCATTAATTAAATAAATGCTATCGATCGTTTTAACTCACTCGTATGGAAGATGGATTATTTGTGTAATCCACCGGCTGGCATCTTAAATTGTATCGCCCCGTCAGCCACCCACTCATACTAATCTGTAAGTGAGAAGCAAGAATTTAGCCAAGGCAAATTAGCACCACAGAACACCATATTTATGGTTAAAGTTTTGCCGAATTTGTCGATTTACTACTTCGGCAGTTTTGCATTACACCAATAAATAATTCGCATTTTATTAAAGTACATATGATTGCAGCTTAAATGTGGTAGATGCAGCACAGATAATAAGTATGTAGTTACGGCTGGATATCGAAATATTTTAACGCTGAAATAGTAGTAAAAGATAAAATGACGGATTAGTCAACGATTTTATTAGTGATGGTGAAAACTGCAGCAAACATATAACGAAATAAAAATAATGTGGACCTCCAATGAAACTTATCGTCCCCTATATTTTGGCATTTAGCCAACTTAACGTTTTTCATCGAATGTTTTTGAAAACACAGAATCTTTTATTGA
The DNA here is from genome assembly GCA_036346125.1 of Lycocerus yunnanus. Classification (NCBI taxonomy): domain Eukaryota; kingdom Metazoa; phylum Arthropoda; class Insecta; order Coleoptera; family Cantharidae; genus Lycocerus; species Lycocerus yunnanus. The sequence continues at coordinate 4,429,763 of JARFIX010000017.1, forward strand.
TTTATACTATTTTTTTTAAGACACAGCATTGCAATATTCTTGAAATACCTAATAATTAATTAAATGAAAATCAATTCCATTCTCATCTGATAATAACTATTATAATATCTACAAAATGTTTGTTTTTTCTGCTATGTTTTCCTTAATCCTAAGTGCATATTTGTGCATGGAAAAACCCTAAACTCGAAAAAGCCCACATTACTTCTAATTAAGCTGTTTGTCGCAATATTCAGAAGATAGCCTCTTCCACCTACTTATAGCGTAAATATTCACGAAAATCTTACGCGAACGGCAGAAGGATCGTTGCTGTAGTCGATTGGTTGACAAGTTAAACTGTAATGATTGAACCAACCTGACATGCCAGCCTATAGTATGTAAATCAACAATAGTAATTTATTGTTATTATATGAAATTCCAAAACTATGTCGCAATTCAATACTTACCTCATAAAATATCCATAAACTAAAAATAACTTGAAATAAATTATAAACTATAAGGGTATTTTTAAGTTGAAATGGTTTTCTATTTTCCATTAGTTTTGGTCCCAAAACCTAAAAAAAAAGTGGATGTTACAATTTTATGCAAAATAGATAATGAGAAGTGCGGAGTGGAAATTAGTTAATAAAAGTTTTTTTTTGAGAAACTATAGTAAATATCTTAAATTTGCATTTTAATCGCTGTTAAGCAAGCAAAACGGAATTGTTTATTACATAATGGATATGGGGGCGTACATATTGCATGATTAGGAAGTAGCATGTACTGTCTAAACCTCACTTGTCAGTCTTTTTTGATGTCCTACGATGAGGTAGGTAGGTACATAATTTTAGTTGAATAATAAAATTACCTTTACAAAGTAAACGTAACTAAGGCATATTCCTAGTGTGTAAAACGGACTGGACATTAGAAACCAATTTGCTGTCCTAGGATCTAAAAATTTAGAAAAGTAAGAAATTCGTTTGTATTTATACTACTTGAAAAAGTTGCTCACCTCCATTTTTATTCATAAGTGTGTGGAAATCGTCTACATATTTCAATACTAAAGCCATTTTTAAATAAATCTAAAACAAAAAAAAATCGTTAGCGACAAAATTTAAGGCTAAGATACTAAATCGAAGCGATTTCTTCGCATTCTTTTTCATTTTCTACAGAAGAATTAACGAAAAGTTTTCGAAAATATATTATATAATAACCGATACTATTTAATACGCAATAATATAATTTTTTAATTGATCTACTACAATTAATTAAAAATAATTACAAGTATGCTAATATCGTTAACGTCATCCTATTTTCTATTCATTTTATTAACAATTAAAAATATTACAACTTTTTTATAATAATAATTAGGTGCAAAACGAAACCTCACAAAAAGTTCATATAATTTATTTAAAACGTAAATAATTAAAACTAAAAGCTATATGTTTTTCGTTTAATTTGTACTTAGGATTTTTTGTAATATTAATATAATAAGCGGCAGAAAAAATTCCTAATTGAACTTTTTGCTTATAGAACTTCTCTCTAATCAACATAATAAACCATTCGTAACTGTCCAAATAATCAAAAGAATTTTAAATGAAAAGTTGATCTTTTCTTTCTCGATTACCTTATTTATGTAATTATCTCTAAATTAAGGTGTTTTTACATTCAATTTACATAATATATTCCCATTTTAGTGGTTTAGAAATATTTTATCATATTCAATTTCAAAAGTTAACAAAAATTTTCGCACTATTAATTCACCCAGCATACACCGTCTGAAGTATAAAATCAAAGTCGTGAAAACTCATTTTTAAAAACATGCAAATTATAAATTAATACTTTTTAATAAAAATCTATGAATATGCTTTAATTTTTTATATCATTAGACTTGCAATAATTTTCTGATTTCATCCTACATTGTTGAACAGGCAAGAATCTTTAAACTGATCTTAAAATGTCATTTATTAACATTTAATAATTGCTTTCATAAATATAAAATAGATGGCGAATGTTGATTCAAGTGGAATAGCGCAATTCAGATAATACGTATTCGTGTTTGACTGTAAAGTTTTAATTATTAAAATAGTTCTTAAAATACCGTCCCTGCAAGGGCATCCAACATATTCAATTGTATCAATGATAATTTTATTTTAAATGTTACATTGTAAGCACTGCAATTTAACTGGTCGACCCAAATAAAAAGTAATTAGGTATATTTTTGATTAAAACTTAATTTAAATTTTAAAATTTGTCACGGTAATATTTTTTGAATTTTAAGCACCATCAATCAAGGTAATTGAGCTTTCAAACGATAAATTTATAATCTAAGCTATATTATATTTTTATCCCATGTAACGAAAAAAACGACAAAAGTTAATATTTGTGATTAATAACAGAAAATTTAATAAAAACTCTGTCGAGTCTGACTGAAAGTAGAAATATCTTCAAAACGATCGTCTGAAAGCAATACATTTTTTGGAAGAGTGCAACGTTTTTTCACCTAAAAACTCTTATATTATTATATCATGATTTGCATTTCCCTTTTCAGTTTAAAAATGTTGCAGGAAAAACGTAATTATTGTTTCTCAATATATTATTAAAACTGCAGAGTCGCTTTAACAGTTGCATTTTTCTTATTTAAGAAATAAAATAAACAAATTGAGGTAAAATTACGAAATACCAGAATTAATAAATAATAATAACAAATTCCACAACCAGGAAGTTGCAATTGAAGCAATCAATGTTGAATTTAATTATTCAAGGTTTGTTAAATAAGCACTTTGAACTTGGCTTTAAAAATAAGCACGACGAAAATAAACTAAGACACAAATTTAAAATTGAGTAAGGTTGGTTAATTTTGTAGAAATGCGAAATTTCGTAACTTTGTAGTTAATTACTTTTCAAAAATTGCTAGAATATTGTTAAACAATACAACAATTTGTGACCCAGAAATATATTATGCAGTGGTCACAGAGATATTAATATCGCACTGAGCAATTTTATTTCTTCCATCTGAAGAAATGAATAAACGAAGGTTTTAAATATTCCAAACGTAATCGAACTGCGAAATATTCAATCTCAAGAAAATTCAATTCTAATTTCATTGACCTGACTTGACCTTTCGTCAGGAAACTCTTTATTGCAGATTTGAATCCCTATCGCATTAGACGACGACATAAATTGTTGAAAACTATGTCTCGGAAAATTCGAGAAAATTTGACGTATTTAAAATGTCTCAAAATAATTACACAACACCAAATATCCATTACCTACAATTTATTAATTAAACTCAAGAGAGTGAACAAATATAATAATTTTCTAACGTATTTAAAATTATATATTATGTAGTAGGTAGTACCTACCAACCTAGTTATCTAGGCATTTAAATCTTCAAATAAGCAAACTACAATGAATTTCCCAGTTCAAAACAAGTTCGTCGTCAACATGTCTATGAAATATTGAATTTTCAAAACTCGCATGTTGAACAAATTCTGCCGAGCATTTTCTTTCGGATTTTCAACAACAAAAACTGTGTAAGAGATTAAATCTTTAATTGGTATTATTGACACAATTGAAGCTATTTAGTCCAATAAAATTCACCTTAGAAATCAATAGTCAACCTTCTCGTTTAAGGTTAAGTAAGGTAAGTTAAATAAACATTGCAAATTGCCTATTTTATATTTAATTTTAAATTAATGTTAGGTAATTAGAATATGTAATATATAACAAATTGTATGCCAACCAAGTTGGTAAGAAAAATTGCAAAAAAATATACATCTCGATTAACAATCAAATTCTTGTAGTGCTGATATAGACTTTATATTTTAGGAACCATTTTGCATGCAATGGTAATTCACGTGTGTGGTACGAGGTGAATATTAAAAAGCATCATGTAATAAATATTTTAAGTACATAATGTATTATCACTTTATTTATTTAGACTGGATTACAAAAGACGAAAACAAAAATATGTACAGTGAATTTAAAAGAAAGTTTGTTAACTAAACGATAAAAATGTTACCAACAAAAGATATAAATGGAAGTGAATGAAACACACCATCACAACTGGATATGTGGCCTTACTGGAAAATTACGACAAAATGTAAAAGAAGCCAACCATGAAATCATTAACAGTTGAATCGAGCAGTCGATTAGTTTAAAAAATACTTTTGTAAATAAATGTAATAAAATAAAACTTTAGACTTGGAGTGACCCAAAACGGAATGGGAAAGGACACATTTTTTATTATCAAAATTAAAAACCATGGAAATTTGCCAATAAATTGAATTTTACGAAATCGCTTGATCTAAGATAATAAACTAATCTATAAATAAAATAAATATTGTACTTTCGACATAATAAAATTTAATTAGCCCCCTAAACCCTATACGAAATATTAAAGATTTTATCAGGTAATTTAAAAATATATTTTATTTGCAACATAAATACTTATGGGTATCGCAAATTAAAAATATAGGTTTATTTATTGTAGTTCTGTTCCGATAGTGATAAAAATGTTCTGATAACCGTAAATATACAAAATAAAATAAGTAATAGCTTATTCCTGATAGTCTCGAGATTTCACGCACTTTTTAAGCTTTAAAGGCGATTCTATGATAATAAATTATTAAAATCAAGTTAACCAATACAGAAAGCTACACCTAAATAAAAAATTAAATTAAATTAGAAAAACTCCCTTCACAAGAGAATTTTAAGTATTTTTATTAAATTAAAGTTTGATAAAAAGTGTGAAAATTACTTACAGATTATTTACTTCACACACAGAACACATAAAATTATTAAAAATTTGATTTTCTATATTAAAACATTCTAAAACTGCAGATTGAAAGCACCAAAGCCACGTGAAAATTGTTAAACTTTGTCAATTTTAAGAGAGATAATACGAAATTATTCCCTCCAATCGGACTAGTAACCTTGTAAATTATTCAAATTCGAAAACCTTTTAAAACGAATATATATTCAAATAAGAATCGTAATTTTAGAAGTAAAAACGAATGCTTAGTATTTTTAATTCACAATTTAATTATTAAATATTAAAAAAAAATAATTTCGAAATAAAATAATGTCAAGGTCACGTTAGATTGTGTAATACGAAAATTATGCATTCATAATAGGAAATTTATTAAAATTAGAGTACGGATAACACATTCACTTTAAATAAAATCAGTCAATATTATAATTAATGTATTAGCAAACATCAACAGGATATTCCTCAAATTATGAAAGTGAAATCTTGGAATTTTTAAATATAGTCGGGTCAAAGCCCAGCAGAACATTGGTCCCTGTGATCTTGATTTAAATCGACGACTTTTAATGTGAAGAGCAGTAAAGATTTGCCTTGAAGTCGCAAGACTGTCGCGCCTCATTTTTTTAGAAAATTGAGTTGTTTGTACTCGTGTAAATATCTTGTACTTTTTACGGTTGCGGCAGTGTTTTATGTGTTTTTGAATGATTATTATTATTAGTATTATTGCATGCCAGGTTTTCATGATGTAGCATTTGCTTATTTCACTTATATCAACCGAAATCAAGCCTGAAATTAAATTACATAATTGATATTATATACTTATAGATGTACCACGCAAAGCCAAATTCGGGTATAATTTTCAAACCATCAAGTCATCTGGTATCTACAATCTTTCTACAACGTTTTTGATCTTAAAGTTCATATATTAAAATCTGAGGAAAAGCAGTGACGGAAACACAAAACAAACTGCATCTAACAGACAATTGTTATTTTATCCACAGATATGAACACAAAATTTGGCAGAAAGATCCACCAGCAATTAATTCGCTGTCGCTGGCTTCCCCAACAAATTAAGACCTGATTCCTCAGGATACAAGACCAATACGAAAACAAGGAGATATTTGGCTAACAAAATCCCACGACTAAGCTTATGGTGGGTGCTTTTGGGAATTTTGTAATTCAAAACGTGTTTCGAACCCGATCCGATCAAATAAAATTAATTAACCAAAACAACATCGCACTCTTCTCTAGTTAATATTCATATATTTATGAAATTTAAACTTCCCTTAAGTATTTGTTCGTAATTATTTTTCCAAGGTAATTCACATTTACATTTTAATAAAAACTATTGCAAAACTTTGTTTACATTATTTATAACACCGATGATTCAAACTAATCAAACTTATGGTTAGGTAATTGAACATAGTAAATTGGAAAGTCATGTTTGAGTTGTCTCATCAAGTTTTTATTATTTAATAACTGTAAAATTTATGTTATTGATACAATTAATTGATTAAAATCAAAAGTTTTGTGACATTTAAAATTGCACGAAATATAATTGAAAGATCGCTAATGACCACGTTACTGCAGTATTAAAAAAATGAAGTTCCATTTGGAGTCTTTGCAAAATATCGAGAAAAAAAGAAAGGGTCGCTCCAGGAGCCATTCCAGGAGACACAAACGTGGAAAATCGTAGTAATTGATACATTGTACACATAAAATTGTTTGATAATGTAATATAAACTGATAACTAATATTTAAATTTTTTTTGAACGAGAAAAATAATTTTTGTAAGTATGAAGCTAAATTAATGTTCAGTAATTAATTAATTGGATTATCCCACCAGCAATTAAATTTTCTTGTTCTTGACATCATCATTCATTGTACATTATCGTATATTATGATGTCATGTCCAACTACGTCATTTCGAAATTTGTCAATCTTTAATTATTATATAATAAATTTATCAAATTTTATGTTTTTAAAAGAAAATTTTTAAATTGAGCGCAGCTTCGGCTTCTTAGCACATCGATTTTAAATGACACTTAAACAATCTAGTAGATAAAATTTTGTAATACTAATAATAATTTGTCGTAACAAGTTTTATTCAATTGAAAGCAAAATGAGCTACAAAAGCAATTGAAAAAATAATACAATTGACAACCGGATTCGAGTACTTCCTGAACGGAAAATTAAATTCATAAATAAAGCTGCTGGATTTTGCATTTATAGACTGATTTTTTTTCGTTTTTGAATTTAAACTAATTTTTTTCTCGAAGAATTACTTAATAAGTAATAAACCTGAAGAAATTACCGTATAGAAAACAGGAAATATTTGTTAGCTTTCACTAACTTGAATGTAACTTATGTTCAATTGCAAATTAACGCCTATCGCCGTAATACAGTTCACCATTTTGCAATTTTAACAAATAATCAGAATATTAATTAATTATTGCAATGAAATGTTACCAAATACCATCAATTAGGTATAAAAAACAGAAAAAATAGTTAAATTAACTTCCCTGAGTGGTACAATTAGTTTGAAGAGCTCATTCGTAGCCTGTAAGCAAATGTGTTAGGTAATTTTGAACTCCATAGCACTCCAAGCAAAAAATAAAGTTTAAAGTGTCTTCCCATTCCAATTAATTTTTTTAAAATCAATCCCACTAACAAAATCTTTTATTTTTGAAGGATCAATTAGGAAGAAAAGAAATAATAGCGAACGGTGAAATATAGGTGACATCACATTTTTGAGAAAAACTCAGGGAATGGGGTTTCAGACATATCTCAAATAATCCTGTTTGTTGTAAAGCTGAAAAATCTTTTAGATTTTTCTCGAAAACTGAGCAAGAAGAGCAATGAATTATGTGTACCTTCTTTGTATTATTTGCTAAAATGATAGAAAGGAGATTGCACGTGCCATCCAAAGCCCAAACTCTGGTTTCAAATACACTCGAATTTAGGTGTGAAAAGATACTTATCATTTGAGAACCTACTTTCATGTTTTGGAAATCATTTATTAGCAACCTTATTAAGTGCATCTTACAATTCTTTGGAATTCTCAAATCATGTTGTGTAATTTTTTCAAACATTTAATTGCATTTCAAATCAAAAGAACGACGAATTCGTATCTTCTCGTTCAAGTCAAACGACGAATTTTACGATTAATCTTGTTCGGAGTTTTTTAAACTCTACAAAAGAGGTGCATAAAAGTTTTGGTTTTCAAGATATATTATGAATGATTTACATCGGGAAAATCCTAGAATTCTGCAGATTTTTTTTAGTTTTACAGAAAGACCCCAGCCGGACCTAAACATTTTCCTTAAATTTTACACCACAATTGAGCTGAAATTCGTGGTTTAAATTAATTTTCTCGCAACGGTGAGTTTCGAATATGACGTCACCTAGGGGAACTCTCCTCCTTACTCTTATTTGATACTGTATTGTATTAACTTATCATTGGTTGGAAAATAATTTGAATCGCGAATAAGTTTATCAGTAATATAATCAAAGTTTCATTAAAAAGGTAACCCACGTAGATAAACTTAGGTGTACGGATAATGATCCATGCCCATACGTTTTGAAAACAATAATAAAATTGACTTCTATTTCCTGTTATTTAATTTTCAAATGCCAATTAACATATAAATTTAATGGATGCATACTATGTATATTTTATTTTCCGATGCTAATATAATAAATTAAAGTTATGGTTATTGACCAAGTTACAACTTGGTTGTAAAATTAATTTCTACAATGCAAACGGCCTGTAATGAAATGAGTAATGAGGAACTCTCGAGATACTACCAATATGCATATATATTAATTAATTTATATAATATGCACAATATACATATAATATCTTTAATTTATCAATCTACATAATATCTAGCCGCGTGGTTGTCCGTAACGCACAATTACAGTAAATTTAAAATAATTCCAACTCCAAGTGCGGCCTGCATGCCGCACAACCTTGGCAAATATAGTAAATAATTTTTCATGTTAATGTAATATTACATCGGATTAACGGGCATTATGCAGGATTCCAAATTAATATTTAACGGGCACAGACAGTCAATTTGGTCCTTTTATGACCAGTTCAGTAACTCTCAGTTAATTGGAACTTTTCTTTGGAAGATGCGAAAATTACTACATAATACAAAAATTGAAAAGTTTCGATTAAGATTCGTATCAATGATTTGTCACGTTTATCGGAAACACCCTGTTTGTGGGCGGAAAAATAAAATTTTTAGTATTAACTAAACCAACTATTTAGTTAATAACGAAATTAGTTTAAAAGTTTTGTTTCCATTCTTAAGCAAACATTCCCAAGTGCCCGTAATTAGAATGATTTATTAATCCAACGAGATTAGTTTAAATAAATTCATTACGCATGGTACTTGTAAAAAATCTAAAAATCTATATCACAATGGTATCTAGAAATTTTATCATTTTTTATTATCGCAGGATAAATATTTGCTTCTACCTACCTACCTACTTACACACGTTTATTTTTAAAAGCTGCAAATTACATGAAATAGAAATTATAAAATGGTTAAATAAAGTACAACCTTTATTTAATAATCACAATCGGAAATTGATAAATTAAGCGAAACGTCCTTGAAAATTTAATTAAAATCGGTGGTAACATTTGAGGTAAGTAATCAAGCAAAACAGTAACATTACGAAATTTTCCAACCGGCGACGACGTCTTGGTACTGGTTCCGAACAGGTTTTATGCGTTGTTTTACAGGGTGATCCACTTGCATTTTTCTAACTTTATCTTACTTTTTCAATTGAATAAGCATGAAGGTTTTCCAATTACAATTAAACCGTGGGTAAGTTAAATGCCAGCATTAGCTCAACTTAATGGAACTATCAACCTTATAAAGTTATTTCCTCTTCCTAATATTTTTCTAATTATTACATATTATTATATTATGTTATACGATTTATGGTGACTTTAGGTAGATTTAGCAATTGAAAACTTACAATGCGTGTCTACACGGAAATGTTTCAAGTAATATAACAAATAAAAGCTTGTTTGCCTAATTTTTTTACAGAAATTGTAAAAAGGTGTTAAATGCAATTTAAGGTTATCCTAAAGACCATAAAGTAATAAACGTAACTACACTGCAAATATAAACCTGTTGTTTTTTGTTGTAACCTTGTCACATGCCCATCCCTCGCCTCCAGATTTCAATAAGAAATAAAATAATTATGGACAATTTTCATTAGAAAATCGAGTAATATAACAATTTAGGTTTGGGAACCCCCGAATTCCTTCCTTATATTATTTGACATCCAATTGTCCATTGCCATTCAGGGTTTTCATTTCAGTTACTTGATGTCTAAACGTACCTAAGAAGGTCAGATAATTTGGCAAAAACTGATAATCGAACCTGTCACCCTACGCTTCTTTCCATTGTTAGTACAGACAACCGATGTTCTTAAATCCACCCATCCAAATGGGAACCTTACTTGTTTCCTCTGATCTCAGTAAACCGATTATTTACATTGAGATACGTCGCTGCTCTGTCATATATGTATTTGCATGCTTTTGTTATTACGATGCATGTAATATTTCTCTTCTCCATATTTTTCAAAAACTTTGCTTCAAGATAAAGTAAAAGAATAACGTAATGGAAAAATTGCCAAGAGACGGCGAGTGGGAACCAAAAGTGTAAAAAAGTTTTGCAAGGATGCATACTCTTTTATGGTCGAACGATTATGCTGATGGATGCTCACGAATGCACTCTCCTTGAACTAAATAGATGAACGCATAGAAAAAAAATTTCAATTGTGGAAAATCGTCTACATACATGAACATAAAATTTCCCATCCTGAAGGCAACAAGTGGGTCAAAAATATGGCACGATAATAAGCCAAAATTTAAATTTCCTTGTTAAAAATTTTACTCTTGCAATACAATTAATAACTTATTAAGCTAACACTCTTTTGTGACTTGTGTGTTATGTAATTCCAATAAAACGATAAAATATTAGTAGTGGATATCTAGTACATTATTGTTGTGATTATGTAGGTACAGAGAAAGTGCATTGGGTAAGCAAGCATTCAGGAAAAGTGAACACTTGATTGCAATAATAACATGATCTCATCGTAAGAAAGCGGTTTGTCAATTTTGAAACAAACGATTTTGCCAAAAATGTCTAATCTCGACAGTCTCACTTATAAAAATCAAAAAAAATGAATTTCCTGATTACATAACTGCGATACGTATTTAAAAAATCGTGATAAGTGAGCAAAAGAAAGGCAATTTTTAAATAATTGGTTAATTTTATTACGATTTGTCATTGTAAATTGTAGAACTTTATGATTTAACAATTTTTAATAGTTTCTTTTTTGGAATCAAAAATTTTGTTAGCTTTGGAAGAGGTAAGTAATGAAGAAATTTATTGAACGCGTTTGAGTAGGGAAAGTTATAGAATTATTTCTATAATAATAAAAGTTTTGTAATAACATAATTACAGTAGAAATTTTGGGAAGCCGCTGAAAAAGTTTCGTCACTTCGTTAATTGTTTAAAGTTTTTACCTTTCTATCGATGTTTGGCGGGTATCATTAATGTTTTATGAATGTTTATTGACCATATTAATATTGCAAAACGTTTAATAACACAACAGCGTTTCGTGTGATTGAAAGGGAATAAATCATGACAACCATAAAATAAATTTAAATCACACCTAAAAAGATAAGAGAGAAGCACTGATAACAATCTGTTACATAATGTAGTAACAACAAATCTAAAAAAATTAATTCCTTTTACCGATCGAATGCCACATAGCCTAAGGATTTTCTCCTTTCGCCAATATTTAATTATCTCGGCACAGAACAAATACATTAAGTCAATAAAATCGATTTTTTAGTAAAGCAAAAGTAGCAATTTTTGTCGAAAAACATTCACGTCAAATTAATAAACAAACTCCAAGTTACTATTTATCGCTAATAAAATTTAATGTGATTTAAAATAAATTAATAAATAATTCATGAATGAACCTAGACCCGATTTTCGTTTTGCAATTTAGTAAAATGCGTCAATTTGTTGTTATCCTTCCGTAATGTCAGAGATACAGGTATACTAAGTGGAAGAATTTACGAATATTATGCAATCCTGCGTGTATATTAATTGATAGTTGTAAAAACGTGAAAACCGATCAACAATTTGGCGATAAACCAAAGCGCACAGTGATTTGCGCAATGTTTTTATTTTACATTAAAATATTTAGGACAGTGGAACGAGTTGTGTTGATTTTGCTAAAATATTGTTTCTATTGGTTCATTTGAACTTGAAACATCGTACCTAGTAATATTTTAATTGGGTCACGAATATGAATTTAACTAATTAGCTTGATGGCAATGCATTCAAAACTAATACGTTTTTACACAAAGTTATCATTTACTTGATTATTTGAAGGTGAAGAAAGTCGTGGGCAGTTACAAGTTCAAAATTATATCGTTTAGATATTATGCATTAATTAATTTTATTACCAAATAAATTTGAATCGACTGTTTTATTGGTAGGTATACCGAAAGGTCAGCGGGATATTTTCATTGAAGCTACTTAATTATCTAATTAAGCAAAGTAAGATAGAAAGCAGAAAATTTAAGGAAATTAAAGGGAAATTCGAATCAGACTTTTCGTGTTAAAAAAATAATACAAACACGGAGTCTTGACAAATTAGCATTGCCGTTATTTGTTTAAAGAAGAGGTTCTTCACCTTTTCGTTTTATTCAACAAAAATAAGGTAGGTAATGGTTTTGGTCTTGAAGCCCACATAAATTAGAAATTTAAAATAAAACAGGTCCCTCCGCTATTCACTAAATACTAACATTACAAGTGGTTAAATTTTACGAAACACCCTGTATTTTGTGTTTAAATGCTGCGTTTTTTTTAAATGTATCGATCTTTCATTTAATTAATTATGAAAGTAAATTGCTCCCCATAGAACGACAAAGCAGGTGTACGTATTGAGTCAGTTTGTTTATATAGAATTTTAAAAAAATTAAACGAAGACCAAACTTGTACGATGTCAACATCAAGTGACGATTTTTTTCTTGCAATCAGTTCTCTGGGTTTGGATTGTGGAAAAGTTGGTTAAAGAAGAACATAAACAGCGTTGTAGCGGTCTGTACTGCAGGTTCAGTTTAAGCAACCTATACATAAATATATTTAGAGTTTTTATGTGGCAATCAGATCTGTTCGTTCTTTAGCTACGTCCACACAACTTTTCCTTTAATAATCCCGAGAGGAAGATTCTGAAAATTGGTTTTAGTGAACAACCTGTCTTTTGTCCTGATGTAATCATGATACAATACTAAGCTGAAATATTTGAATTTCTTTTCGTAATTTAATGGTTTGGTATTATTTTTGGCCTTATTTGGTATTATAAATACGTACGTTCTTCCTTGGAACTTTCAAGGTCATGCATTTCCTACCGTGCTTGAGCATCACTATCAACATCGTGGAATCACTTTTTCCTTTCTCTTTGATGCCGGGCAGAAGTGCACAAACGCAATACTGAATGCAGTAGGGTACTTTCTGACGCATTTTTAATTATTAGGCGTGTTGAAGGGCATTTTTGTGTTCCATTGCACTCATTAATCACATCACGTGCACCTGTGACCAAAGAGCTATCTGAAACAATAGCGGTAATCTTGCTAAATTACCTTCAGTGAGCATTTCTTCGCCATTCATTCAGTTGACAAGTATTACAACTGTTGACTATTACAACAAATTATTACACCGACCTAATTACTGGTTTTATTGTCGCCATATTTCAACATTATCATTTTGTATTAGTAATTTTCATCTTGCAGTTTTCCATTTTTCAAGGTAGATAATATCATTAAACGATTTAATTTTATTCCTTGTGTTTTATTTCCAGAAATTTGATAATGTCCTTCTTGATGTGCAAAGTCACCAGTTGATACCAAATTAGTACCCTTTTGATAGATGGGTTCCTAAGGTCACTCGTGCCCCTAGCACATATTGAGCATTTAAAAAATGGAACCTCAAATACCTCTACCATATAATATTGGACATAAGAATCAAATATGAAATAAAAACAAAGTTGCATAAGGAATTAAGGTCATGCGGTAATTGCATTCAATAATATGGATCGACAGGTTAAGTGGCAAACAAAAAGATAATAGTATACTTATTGTAAGGTATTGTGGAAAGAAATGACTAAGAGATGAAACTTGGAATGCGGAAAACGTTGCTAGATGCATAAAACCACAAATATAAATTATTGCAGTATATAGTAACTACCTATTATATATTATAATATTTAATAAACAAAGCTGTTACAGCGGCGTCGCCAGAAAGTGGGGCCAAGGTTCACCTAATATTTGTCTTGCCCAGCATGGAATAACAAAATTATCTTGTTTTGCTGCATGTTTTCTTCCTTTAACACAGTTACTATTTACAAGGGAAGAAACATGCGTGAAGTTTAATGCCCGATGCTGACCAAGGGACGAGAAAAGAACATTTAACTCCGGAATATAATTACGTCGAATTTATATACTTAGACAAACTTCAATAATTTATTATTGAAATTTACATTTGTTTATCAAGACCGTACTATCACGATTAATTTATTGCAATGCAGTTTTTCATGACATCATTGAAAGTTTAATTTTAATTTTAAAGATATTAAATGTTTTAAACAAAACTATTAATTTTGATTATGTAATATCAAAACGGACCGCGGTCTTACACGTGCAGTTGATGATGATGATAATATCAAAATTTTTAGATAGAGTAACAGATATGGTTGCTAAATTCAAAGACATAATAAATTTTTTTGATGGTAAATCAATATCTACAGGTGATGTTAAAGCTCCCATGAGGTTTGCTGATCTAATATTATATAATTGAATTTGTTAATTTGTAAAAATGGCAAATATATTGAATATTTCTTCAATTATCTCTGAAACATTGAAAGAAATATTTGTAGCAATAATTGCATAAATCTTAATTTTGCCACGCTAGCCACTTGCTTGATCGTAGCTCTTATTACACGATCGGCTAACTCTTATACATTTAAGTATTTAGTCGAAGTGCGGGGGTGGTTCGAAAACCGTCGTGGGTTCGTAATTAAAATGCATTGCTCAGTATGAGGAAAAAATGATGTAAATAGGGCGCCAGCTAAAGTAAATAAAACGTACAAGAAAGGAAGAATTGTTTAATTTAACCAAAGCAAAGATAGTAAACAGATGTTGTGACATATATTCTCAATTCCTTATCAGAACAAACACATAATAAAAATAAAAAACAAAGCAAGTAACATTAGCAAGTAGCTGAGGCTACAGGCTAAAATAATAAAAAACAAGGGTTAAATAAGTAAGTTCACCTGAGGGTAAACTTCTTAAAGCAAAATACAACCACACCAGCTGAAGGCTAGTGATGGTTCAAGTCGACTCCCCATTACTATGAATTGTTCAACAATTGAATTCTTGTTGTGAAATCGTTGACGTTAAATCAAAAGTCCCACCTGAAGCGCAGTTAAAACACACATCCCCGAATCTTTATTGACATAGCTCACTTACCTAGAGACTTCCAAAATGATGGATCGATTCTTTAAAATACCTTCCATTTGGGTTACCTTCAATTTCAGAGTAAATCACGTCATCGTCCCACATCAGGTTATCTCCGGAAGTTTACTAAAATCAAATAAAGACACAAGAATGGATTAAACATAACTTCAGGTCGACAACGTCAACCACCAATGTTGAAAATTGATTAACAAACTATACAAATTCATAGCAATGGCTCGTTACAAACGCTTCGTCCAACTTCAAACGGAGGTAAAAAATGGAAGGAACCGTTGCCATCGTGGTAAAAAAAGGCCTGCCAAGGAACAACTGGCATCTTGATCAGGAGCATGGAAGCTCTCACAAAGCTTCAAGAATACCATCGTCTAAAAAAAGCGAGGACCCCATCATCCATTAAACACAACAGTCCAAAATCCGTAAAAGTAAGAAAAATAATTTTTCGAATAGCTCCAATGTAGAAGTTGAATGAACGAAGGTCGACTTCTCTCGGTGGGCTAAATTTTCCATATCAATGCAGGTGTGATTGGCAAAGATAACGTATTAACGCCATTGCAGCAATTTAAATAAAATATGCGATGAAAATGCAGCCAAACAGATTTTAAACCTGGCATTACAACCCACTAAAAATAAGTGGTCAGAATCGTTAAAATAAAATTAAATGTAATTTACCTGTGATATGAAGGATGGAATAAATCACAGTAGGTTTAAAATAGATAAAAATTTGCACCAAAATAAAAATATATGCGTGCTCTTGAGGTCTTAGTTGAGCACTGGGGTTATCAGAAAGTAAGATTATCTAAATAGGAAAACATAGTGCCAACTTAGATTATCAAAAACCCTGGTAAAATTTGAAATTAAATAAAATAAAATTTATGTAACAACACAAGTGAAAGTGTAATGTTACACTCCCCCTCTGGTAATCTTCAAACCAGCATTGGTTTGAGAAAAAAATAAATAAAAAATAAATGATAATACAGAAGTGGAGGCTTATCGCATCAAATGGTGAAAATCCTAGCTAGACAGAAGCTGTTCATGAACTATCTTCTCGTTTCAAAGAACTAAAGATGAAGCATAGTCCAGACCCAGTCCGTTATGTATCAAGTACATAAGCCAAACAGAAGATCGAGCCGTAGATACGAAAGTATCTCAACAAGACAAACAAAAGGAAACTGACAAAAAGATTCATCTCCCAAATTTCATTCTCTCTGCAGTAACAAAATCTTGTATCCAATGAAATCACTGACGCGCCTCTCTGATTACACAGATAATCTCTCGGCAATCGCCATACCGATCAAATCAATTCAAGATAGTGTTGGCATTGAAAATCCCAATGAAAAATAAAATCCCATGACAGCATCCCTACATGAAATAACTGGACTTTGAAATATGTTTCCACCTCACACCTTTCCTTCCGTCTGCAGTAACAAGATCGTGCATTCAATAAAATCACTGACGCGCCTCTCTCTGATTTAACAGATAATCTCTCGGCAATCGCCATACCGATCAAATCAAATCCGCGATAGTGTAGGGCATCAAGAGATTCCAGTGCAAAATAAAAGCATATAACAATTTTACCCTCAGCAATCCCATTAATTCTCCCAAACCAAACACAAAATGGTTTCCCAATCCGCATTCAATTTGCTCGAACCCACAACACATGCATACGGATGACCTACTGTTAATTCAGGAAATTCGACTCAGTTTTACATTTTCCGGTTTTGTCACAAGTAACTCTCATGCACTTGTGAACACCTAAAATTGAAAATGTTTAAAAAAACGTGTGTTGAGTAGTAGGCATGAAACATGTAACCATAAATCCGCACAAGGCGATCAACTACACTATAAACCAGGAAACACCAGTTCCTACAAAGAGGTATACGCGTATATCGCAATTAAACGATATCGAATTTTAATACTAACCGCAGTGATTATCCACCTACGCATTAGTCATAATGGGTTCAGCTAAACGCATTGGGCTCCAGCATCTCCGAAACTTGAGAGGGGGGGACCAAGTTAACCCCACCAAGGGTCGCTCAAATTCTTTGACACTCAAAATATTACTTAAAAACTAACTATATACATCGAAACCCAACACTGGCGGTGCCGAACGCCACTACAAAAAGAATTTAAAAAAAGATTTACTCAAATTATGAGTACGGTGGGAGCTGGTACTCTACTCTAATCCTGTATTCACATAAACTAGAATATTAAAAAAATTAACCACAACAAAAGTTTGAATCGAATAACCTTCATCAACAATCTATCATGCACACGCACAAATCATGGACAGGATTACTAAAGTTATAGTTCTGATCAAGAATCAAAAATAATGTCGAGAAGAAAGAAGAAATTTCATACTGAGCGATGTTAAAAAATTGACTACTACTATTTACAGTGCATACTAAGTCCTTACGATGGTTTCCAGGTAGGTGCAACGGATAACCCTCCGCAAAAACAAAGCATGACCGTGCTCCGTTGTGTGGGGTTCAAAAAGTATCCTTTAAGTTAGAGATCAAAAAGTATCTCCATAAGGTGAAGATCAAAAGTAACCCCATAAATTGGAGATCTAAAAGTAGCCCCATAATTGGGCGTCAAAAGTGTAGCAATAATTGCATAAATCTTAATTTTGCCACGCTAGCCACTTGCTTGATCGTAGCTCTTATTACACGATCGGCTAACTCTTATACATTTAAGTATTTAGTCGAAGTGCGGGGTGGTTCGAAAACCGTCGTGGGTTCGTAATTAAAATGCATAGCTCAGTATGAGGAAAAATGATGAAATGAGGCGCCAGCTAAAGTAAATAAAACGTACAAGAAAGGAAGAATTGTTTAATTTAACAAAAGCAAAGATAGTAAACAGATGTGGTGACATTTATTTTCAATTCCTTATCAGAACAAACACATAATAAAAATAAAAAAAAAGCAAGTAACATTAGCAAGTAGCTGAGGGCTACAGGCTAAAATAATAAAAAACAAGGGTTAAATAAGTAAGTTCACCTGAGGGTAAACTTCTTAAAGCAAAATACAACCACACCAGCTGAAGGCTAGTGATGGTTCAAGTCGACTCCCATTACTATGAATTGTTCAACAATTGAATTCTTGTTGTGAAATCGTTGACGTTAAATCAAAAGTCCCACCTGAAGCGCAGTTAAAACACACATCCCGAATCTTCATTGACATAGCTCACTTACCTAGAGACTTCCAAAATGATGGATCGATTCTTTAAAATACCTTCCATTTGGGTTACCTTCAATTTCAGAGTAAATCACGTCATCGTCCCACATCAGGTTATCTCAGGAAGTTTACTAAAATCAAATAAAGACACAAGAATGGATTAAACATAACTTCAGGTCGACAACGTCAACCACCAATGTTGAAAATTGATTAACAAACTATACAAATTCATAGCAATGGCTCGTTACAAACGCTTCGTCCAACTTCAAAGGAATTAAGGTATGAGGTAATTGATTCAATAATTGGATCGACAGGTTAAGTGGCAAACAAAAGATAATAGTATACTATTGTAAGGTATGTGGAAAGAAATGACTAAGAGATGAAACTTGGAATGCGGAAAACGTTGCTAGATGCATAAAACCACAAATATAAATTATTAGTATATAGTAACTACCTATTATATATATTATAATATTTAATAAACAATGCTGTTACAGCGGCTCGCCAAAATGGACCAAGTTATCAATATTTGCTTACCCAATAAATAACAAAATTATTTATTTTGCCAGTTTTCTTCCTTTAACAGTTACTATTTACAAGGAAGAAACATCTAATTTAAGTCATGTGACCAAGGGAGGTAGAAAACGCGGTTATAAAGCTGAAAAGAAGCAAAGAAAAACAAGAATTATACAAAAAAAATGTATTATCTAAAAAAAAAAAAAAAAACTACGTGAAAAAAAAAGGTAAAATCGGAATAACAAAACACAGGTAACCATATTAATATTAATTAAAAACCATAAAACCATTAATCATCAAATGTTTAAACTCATGTACTATTAAACCCAGTACGATAAAAAAAAAAGTAAAATAGAACCATGAAATTAAAAATAGTAATCATAAGGTAAATGAGACTCAGTAAAAAGCCAGAAGTGGATAATAATCAAAAAGACCCCTAAAAATCAAACAAAAAAAAATTTTAGCATATGAAAGTGGAATTTCAGATGAATATACTATTAAAAAAAAAACAAGTTTAACGTACCAAAAAGATAAAAATAAATTCAGGAAGTTAAAAAATTACAAAAAAGTGTATGGTAAAAATCAAGAAATCATATCAAACCGAAATTAATAATAAAAAATTAAAAAGTACCCGATTACTGTTGAAAAAAAAAAACAGGTACAAGAAACATACTTTAAAAATACCTCTAACAAACCAAAAGAACAAAGAAAAATCCAATTTAAAATCAAACCCCATTAATGACCCAAAATCAATGTAAACCAAATAAACCGCAATAGTTAATTCCACTTCTCCAAGTAAAAGCTTTAAATGACCAAAACAAGGATCAAAAATAATTCCAACCTATCCAACAAAAAGTTCACTATACCCAAGCTATGAATTTTTCGTTTAATTACAAATAAATTAAAATTGACTCGCCAACATAAAATAGAATATTAAAAATTAACCACCAAAAGTTTGAATCGAATAACCTTCATCAACAATCTATCATGCACACGCACAAATCATGGACAGGATTACCAAAGTTATGGTTCTGATTAAGAATCAAAACAATGTCGAGAAAAAGAAGAAATTTCATACTGAGCGATGTTAAAAATTGACTACTACTATTTCCAGTGCATACTAAGTTCTTACGATGGTTTCCAGGTAGGTGCAACGGATAACCCTCCGCAAAACAAAGCATGACCGTGCTCCGTTGTGGGGTTCAAAAATTATCTCTTTAAGTTAGAGATCAAAAGTATCTCCATAAGGTGAAGATCAAAAGTAACCCCATAAATTGGAGATCTAAAAGTAGCCCCAATTGGGCAAAAATGTGTAGCAATAATTGCATAAATCTTAATTTTGCCACGCTAGCCACTTGCTTGATCGTAGCTCTTATTACACGATCGGCTAACTCTTATACATTTAAGTATTTAGTCGAAGTGCGGGGTGGTTCGAAAACCGTCGTGGGTTCGTAATTAAAATGCATTGCTCAGTATGAGGAAAAATGATGAAATGAGGCGCCAGCTAAAGTAAATAAAACGTACAAGAAAGGAAGAATTGTTTAATTTAACAAAAGCAAAGATAGTAAACAGTGTGTGACATTTATTTTCAATTCCTTATCAGAACAAACACATAATAAAAATAAAAAAAAAGCAAGTAACATTAGCAAGTAGCTGAGGGCTACAGGCTAAAATAATAAAAAACAAGGGTTAAATAAGTAAGTTCACCTGAGGGTAAACTTTAAAGCAAAAAACAACCACACCAGCTGAAGGCTAGTGATGGTTCAAGTCGACTCCCATTACTATGAATTGTTCAACAATTGAATTCTTGTTGTGAAATCGTTGACGTTAAATCAAAAGTCCCACCTGAAGCGCAGTTAAAAACACATCCCGAATCTTCATTGACATAGCTCACTTACCTAGAGACTTCCAAAATGATGGATCGATTCTTTAAAATACCTTCCATTTGGGTTACCTTCAATTTCAGAGTAAATCACGTCATCGTCCCACATCAGGTTATCTCGGAAGTTACTAAAATCAAATAAAGACACAAGAATGGATTAAACATAACTTCAGGTCGACAACGTCAACCACCAATGTTGAAAATTGATTAACAAACTATACAAATTCATAGCAATGGCTCGTTACAAACGCTTCGTCCAACTTCAAACGGAGGTAAAAATTGGAAGGAACCGTTGCCATCGTGGTAAAAAAAAAGGCCTGCCAAGGAACAACTGGCATCTTGATCAGGAGCATGGAAGCTCTCACAAAGCTTCAAGAATACCATCGTCTAAAAAAAGCGAGGACCCCATCATCCATTAAACACAACAGTCCAAAATCCGTAAAAGTAAGAAAAATAATTTTTCGAATAGCTCCAATGTAGAAGTTGAATGAACGAAGGTCGACTTCTCTCGGTGGGCTAAATTTTCCATATCAATGCAGGTGTGATTGGCAAAGATAACGTATTAACGCCATTGCAGCAATTTAAATAAAATATGCGATGAAAATGCAGCCAAACAGATTTTAAACCTGGCATTACAACCCACTAAAAATAAGTGGTCAGAATCGTTACAATAAAATTAAATGTAAGTTACCTGTGATATGAAGGATGGAATAAATCACAGTAGGTTTAAAATAGATAAAAATTTGCACCAAAATAAAAATATATGCGTGCTCTTGAGGTCTTAGTTGAGCACTGGGGTTATCAGAAAGTAAGATTATCTAAATAGGAAAACATAGTGCCAACTTAGATTATCAAAACCCTGGTAAAATTTGAAATTAAATAAAATAAAATTTATGTAACAACACAAGTGAAAGTGTAATGTTACATATTGTTAAAAATATTAAAAAATTCTTTAATTTTTATGTAGATATTATTTTTGTATGTAAACATTAAGGAGGGAATTTTTATTGGATATAGATAATTTGTGCTTAAGGATTACATATACCAAATTTCACCTTAAAATCTTTTCAACAGCTCAAGAAAAGTCCGAAAATTACAGAAGAATCACATTTAAATTGCAATTCCCACTTTTTGACATTTCGTTGCACTATGCATTTGTGTATTTGAGAAGACACAAGAAAAACTGGTAACATCTTCCCACCCCCCAAACCCGAGGGTTCCACAAAAATTAAAAATTTAGTTTTGAAATCTTACAACGAAATGTCAACTTTTTCACATTATCTTTGTTAGCAATTTTTTTAACTAAGAGTTTTTGAATTTGTGAGGCAAAGAGCGGCATAGCGGAATGTAAACAAAAACATTTCTAAAGGCACATATATTTTTTTCAAACTGATTAAAATACGTATATTTTTCTTTATTTGCAGATAAATAATTATTTATTTATTTGCAGATATACGATTCTACAACAACAAAAATGCATAACATAAACAAATAAACATAAACGTAAATATAAAATTAAAATATTTCATTATGCAAAATTGATTTCCTTTTTAAAGTTTGTTTAAACATTCGTCTAACAAAGAGTGTTTTTATTGACATATTTTAGTATTAAAAGTGCTACTTGAGTATATGTGTATTTTTATTTTCACTAACAAACGCATCAGTTGATCTAATCGTGACTGTTTCGCCAGGGTCCTGCCATATTACCAGAATTCAATTTTTCATGCAATATGATTAATTTAATAAAATACGAAAGGAGATTTTTATTTAAGAATTCAATCTGCTTTTCACCACTGGCACTGTTTAATGATCAATCTTTGATTCCCATTTTTTTTGTTTTGGCTTCAAAATTCAAAATTTATTCTATACAAAAAATCTCAAAAAAATATTATTTGAAGCTGCTTTTTTCTATTCTTTTACTACTCGTGACAGATTTTGTAACATATTGTATATTATATTAATTTAATTCTGTAAAGCCCCCAGGCTTGCGGAAAAAATCAATTTTGAACACTGCTTACAGCTTATGGAAATCATGTGCTTTTATAGGAAGCCCTAATGTGTTTGTGATTCAGCCTACATTTTTCTATTTGCAAACAAATTCGAGTGAGTAAACCACGCATAGTGCTCGAAAAACACCTTGCGTTTATGAACGCATTTTTAATCGATTGCTTGGTCTTATCTAATCACACTAAACATTAAACTACTACACAGAATTTAATTATATTCGTGCCAATTGCAAATAAACCTATCCTGATAATTGGTGGCCGAAATACCGATTTTAATTGCACACAAGTAAAATTAATATTTCTGTAGGTTTACAACAGTTTAAGGGGGGCGTCTACTTCGCAATTTTGGAATAATGGAACTTGTGACATCATACAGATCACCAGCAAAAAATTCATTTGAATTTTTAAAATTTCTATTTAGTAAAATGTGCTAAAACTGTTTCGCATAAATAAACTTGGAAAAAATTTGATGCTTTTAATACTATAGGAAAAACCCAAATGGGTCCGGTTGTTGGATGGGATCGACATACAAATTTTTTTAGATTTCGCAGTAGTAGGTAAGTAAAATTTTGAATACGAGGATGAAGGTTTCTTAATTCGAGGTAATCCTCTTTCTGAGCATAAAGTGTCAAGTCCATTATTTAAATCTTATTGACAAACCTAGATATAGTACATTAAATATTCAAAAATAAGGAGATTGGTCATGGCAAAAACAATAATTATCTTTTAATACAAAAATATATTCAAAATAAATAACGTGAAAGCGAACCGACATTTATCTAATAAAAACATAAGTTCAAAAAAAATTCGATGAGAAAATATTGGTTGTTACAAAACTTTACAATAACTGCAATAAATTGCTCTGTAATTAATGAATTTATAGAAACTTTTGTGTTGTAAACTGTAAACTTTCATATTATTCAGATTAAAAGGTTATTTAACACTAAAAGAAATTACAGTGCCTTTTTCTGATGAAAAAAATGTTTTCTTCCTATTTGCTCGAAATTCACTTGGGCGTATCACGCTGTGCCAATTTAATTATTAATTGGAAGTAAATAAAATGTAAATGTGTAGTTGAAACATAAAACCCGAACATAAATTAATTTTCTCGTTGTAAACAAATTAAAAGTTTTGAATTTACCGGATAGGTAAGGCAAGCGCTTTTGTTAAACTTACACATCATGGATGAGGGTTTTCATTCAATTTCCAACTTTCGTAAAAACTTGCATATTTAGGTTTTAGGTTAACCGGTGGCCGATAGCATCTGGCAAGAAAGTTTTATATTTTAATGATGGTTGAGGAAAATTCGGTAGTAGTAATTACAATTTGAATTGTCAAATTTTTACAACATGGATTTTGAGAAAAACTTTATTGTTACGAAACTAATAATTGGAAATTTTTTTAATTTTCCCCCCTTAGCCTAATTAGGGTGCCTATTAAATTTTTGCAAAAATTAGGATAGTGCTGCTACTTAAACTGATTACTTCCAAAAGGAAAATCAATATTGGTGGAAGGGGATAATTTTGTGAGAAGAAAATGTGATGATTTCAATCTTTGATGGATTACCTACCGAATATTGTAATGTGTATAGTACTGAAAGCATTTTAATTTCAAGTTATGGTAAAACGCATTTGATAACAGTAATTATGTAGTGCATTAACATACGTAAAATTTTGTGTGGTAATTAATTGCTTGGGAATATCAACCTGGGTCAATACTCGTGATGAGCCTAATGATTCGGTTAGCCTAAACGCTCACTATTAATTATTAGGTCGCGTTATTGGGTATATTTACATTAATTTGTGTGCCCAACACAAACAAGCGTACTTTGCACGTTTAAAAAAATAATTAAACGAGATACTAAATAAGAATCACTTTTAATAAAAAATTTACTACCACGAAGGTGTTATTATTGGCGTGAAGGTGTAATCAGTGATGAGCCTATTTAAACGGGGATCAATTTATGACTTGATTTAGTAACATCGTAAATTAACGAAATTGATTATTTTTGATTAATTACTCTAACACGTGGTTTATTGAAAGTCCCTCTTCCAATTAATAGACGTTGGGGGTTGTCGCAATCTCGCGAAGTTTCTCGGGCAAGATTTTTTTGAAAATTGTGCAACTTTTTGCATTATTTTTGGTAGAAGATTATTTTGAAATTGCTTTCTAAAAGAATTGTCAATGGCAAACTTGAAGTATGCAAATAGAAACTGGCATGGTTACTTCATAGATTTCTTTCTGGTATAGGTAATCGAAACAATCGCCGCTGAATTTAAATCAATTGATGTAATATTAACAAACTTAGTACCTACACTTGAAAATTAAATTAAAATAATTTTGGGACATTAGAGACGGCCGCCGATGCAAATTTACGAGATTAATAAAATTTAATTTGAATAACAAATTACCGACGTTACGTACTCTACTTAAATATTATCAAATCGAGTGACATTCAAAACGAACCAATCAAATTAAAGCATATTCAAATAGAAACCAATAAGAAAAATTAAAATTGCGCCAAAATGAAAGCGGAAGAATGATTATACTCCACCCAAAATAAAGTCGCGAAGGATTATTAATTATATAACATGCAGTAATAACGTTAAGCATCAGCTTCGATACTACCTACCAAATTTTAGTTTGGCAAATTAATATAGTAGATAGTAATAATAAAAAATATTATATTGCTTTCACTCACATTTTGTATAAATAAACTAACAATGGAAAAATAATCACAGTCACATACGTTGCAATATTTTTAAAAAAATGGATAACACGATTGAAGGATGTGTAAAATGTGTAAACCGAATTTTACACGCCTCTTTCTTTCTTAACGGCCGGCAAACGTAAACCAAACTGAATAGCAAGTTACGATGTAGTATTATAAGGATTTGATGGTCACGTGACCGGAGAACTCACTATAATGGAAGATAATATTAGCAAAACGGAATGGAGCGCCAGTAGAACTGCACAGAGCAGAGCTCAATATTACCTTTCGTTCGTTTCGATCAACGAACACTGTGAAATGCTCAGATGGAAAGCACTCCGGGCTGCAAGTTTTTCGCGTTTAAAAGCGAAAATTAATATTTGCATCGGTACAACCCAATTCCCATAATCTTTTATTTCGACAATTTTTATTTTAATAGTAATCAATTGCAACTAATAACCCTGCCCTAATTCTTTTTTTTTTTGGTGAAAACCGTGTGAAGAAAAACAAGCGAACGAAAGAGAAGCTTAATAAACGGTCAGATGTGAAAAAACCAAACGGAAGGAATGAAAAAGAAACGGAGGAAGAAAAAGCAAAGATGCCAATCGATTTCTGCAAAAACTAATAAGTACGCGACCCTACTGTAAGTTACTACCACTGTCCTCGGTCGCGTTGATTTTATTATTAGGAATGTAGCTCTTCCACGTGCGCTAAGAACATCCAAACCAACCAGAACCAAGCTAAAAATTAATTCCATCGTATTATTTTTATAAACAAATTGTCGTTCAAAATTCAATTCACGAAAGCTTAAAAGCAAAGTTTACTTAAAGTTCTTATTATTTCCATAAACACACACAGCACTTAAACTAATCAATAATCAACCAACTTCGAGTAGGTACTCCAAAAATAAATTGGCAAATTTATTAATTAGAAAAATACTGCGTTGGCTTCGTTGCATAATTTCGAATTTTATTAGTAATTTACAACTTAATTATCTATTGAAAATGAACTAATGGCCAGTTTGTTGTTATTTCTTCAAGTCGTTTTAACCATCTGAACTTTTTGTGCAACTAGAAAGGTTCATTTACACTGGAAAATATTAGCAAGGTTCTGGTTTGCGGGCAAAAAATTAAACAATTTTTATGATATGGACATTATATTATTTTGAAACGTCAATCACTAAAATTTTACTCCGTTGGCAGTTTCACACTCAAGGTTTTTAGTAACTTTCGATAAACCTACTATCGGTTTCTATTTAATACTTGACTTTATTAGCGAATAAAAGAAAAATTAAAGAGGGAATAAATTTTTTTTAAATAGGTGTCCAAATTATTCACAATGTGCCATTTTGAAAAATCTTAAATTTTATTGTCCTTTGTACAAAATTGCGTATTCACAACTTAAATTGACACATACTTTTTCGGGTAACACAATTTTTTTTCTGTTAAAAATCCTTTTAAAAATTTGGTTTTTAAAATAACATGCATTTAAATATTAAGTGCCATAACTCAAACTCTCAAGTATATTTTATATTAAATATTACTATTGATAATCTGTACCTGCTACAAATAATATGTAACTAGTGAAAATGCTGAAATACGTAAGTCATCATGTAAGTCGCTCTAATTTTTTAAGTAATTAAAATTTTATTATTTAACAGAAAATCGACCTAATACTGAAAGTGCAGAACAAGAAGAAATTATTACTTACCTGAATACTTGTTCAATAAACTTTGGAAAATTCATTATAATAACAAAGAAGTCATACTTGACTTGTTTTTTTAATAATTTAAAAAATATCGTTATACCATGTAGGATATGCAGTGAGAATTTCTTAATATTTCAGCAAATTACTGCATTTTTAAAATTTTAATGTACAAAATATGTATATTATAAAACTTTAAAATTTTAATAATAAGCATGTTCTGCAGTGTCAAAACATTTAATACAAAGAAATTATTTTATTAGAAACGATAATTTATTACCTAATTAATTATAAATCAATCTTCAATAAACGAGTCTGATAAGTATTAAATTGCAATCACTGATAAAAACGTCGTCGTTGATAACAATGCTCGGTGTAGACTAAAGTAATATAAACAATCTGATTTTGTTCTGATTGAAAAATTTAAATACAATACAAAACTTGAATGGTCTTGAATTTTCACGTGCTGTTCCGAAAATTGACAAATTGAAAAATTCTCCTTTCCTCGTTTCATTTAAACGTTTTTATAATATTTTTTTCAACGTTCTTCAATGTCGTGAAAAACAATAAAAATGCAATTTTTACGATTATTAATTACAGTTATTTCTCTTTCTTCCAATATTACAAATACTTATGCACTTTATAAGATAATTATTATTGTAAAATTTCTGCTATCAACACCGGTAATCTATTGATTACAATTTACTATAAAATTGGGTTAATTCTGTTTTAATGATCTCTGCAATTGAATAAAACATTTTTCTAATAATTCATATCTGTGGAGCATGTGCGATTCCGTAATAACTTAAAAAATGTATGAGCTTTCAAGAAATCAGCGCTTAACAAATTGAGTGAGTAAACCACGCATAGTGCTCGAAAACACCTTTGCGTTTATGAACGCATTTTTAATCGATTGCTTGGTCTTATCTAATCACACTAAACATTAAACTACTACACAGAATTTAATTATATTCGTGCCAATTGCAAATAAACCTATCCTGATAATTGGTGGCCGAAATACCGATTTTAATTGCACACAAGTAAAATTAATATTTCTGTAGGTTTACAACAGTTTAAGGGGCGTCTACTTCGCAATTTTGGAATAATGAACTTGTGACATCATACAGATCACCAGCAAAAATTCATTTAAATTTTTAAAATTTCTGTTTAGTAAAATGTGCTAAAACTGTTTCGCATAAATAAACTTGGCAAAATTTGATGCTTTTAATACTATAGGAAAAACCCAAATGGGTCCGGTTGTTGGATGGGATCGACATACAAATTTTTTAGATATCGCAGTAGTAGGTAGGGAAAATTTTGAATACGAGGATGAAGGTTTCTTAATTCGAGGTAATCCTCTTTCTGAGCACAAGTGTCAAGTCCATTATTTAAATCTTATTGACAAACCTAGATATAGTACATTAAATATTCAAAAATAAGGAGATTGGTCATGGCAAAAACAATAATTATCTTTTAATACAAAAATATATTCAAAATAAATAACGTGAAAGCGAACCGACATTTATCTAATAAAAACATAAGTTCAAAAAAAATTCGATGAGAAAATATTGGTTGTTACAAAACTTTACAATAACTGCAATAAATTGCTCTGTAATTAATGAATTTATAGAAACTTTTGTGTTGTAAACTGTAAACTTTCATATTATTCAGATTAAAAGGTTATTTAACACTAAAAGAAATTACAGTGCCTTTTTCTGATGAAAAAAATGTTTTCTTCCTATTTGCTCGAAATTCACTTGGGCGTATCACGCTGTGCCAATTTAATTATTAATTGGAAGTAAATAAAATGTAAATGTGTAGTTGAAACATAAAACCCGAACATAAATTAATTTTCTCGTTGTAAACAAATTAAAAGTTTTGAATTTACCGGATAGGTAAGGCAAGCGCTTTTGTTAAACTTACACATCATGGATGAGGGTTTTCATTCAATTTCCAACTTTCGTAAAAACTTGCATATTTAGGTTTTAGGTTAACCGGTGGCCGATAGCATCTGGCAAGAAAGTTTTATATTTTAATGATGGTTGAGGAAAATTCGGTAGTAGTAATTACAATTTGAATTGTCAAATTTTTACAACATGGATTTTGAGAAAAACTTTATTGTTACGAAACTAATAATTGGAAATTTTTTTAATTTTCCCCCCTTAGCCTAATTAGGGTGCCTATTAAATTTTTGCAAAAATTAGGATAGTGCTGCTACTTAAACTGATTACTTCCAAAAGGAAAATCAATATTGGTGGAAGGGGATAATTTTGTGAGAAGAAAATGTGATGATTTCAATCTTTGATGGATTACCTACCGAATATTGTAATGTGTATAGTACTGAAAGCATTTTAATTTCAAGTTATGGTAAAACGCATTTGATAACAGTAATTATGTAGTGCATTAACATACGTAAAATTTTGTGTGGTAATTAATTGCTTGGGAATATCAACCTGGGTCAATACTCGTGATGAGCCTAATGATTCGGTTAGCCTAAACGCTCACTATTAATTATTAGGTCGCGTTATTGGGTATATTTACATTAATTTGTGTGCCCAACACAAACAAGCGTACTTTGCACGTTTAAAAAAATAATTAAACGAGATACTAAATAAGAATCACTTTTAATAAAAAATTTACTACCACGAAGGTGTTATTATTGGCGTGAAGGTGTAATCAGTGATGAGCCTATTTAAACGGGGATCAATTTATGACTTGATTTAGTAACATCGTAAATTAACGAAATTGATTATTTTTGATTAATTACTCTAACACGTGGTTTATTGAAAGTCCCTCTTCCAATTAATAGACGTTGGGGGTTGTCGCAATCTCGCGAAGTTTCTCGGGCAAGATTTTTTTGAAAATTGTGCAACTTTTTGCATTATTTTTGGTAGAAGATTATTTTGAAATTGCTTTCTAAAAGAATTGTCAATGGCAAACTTGAAGTATGCAAATAGAAACTGGCATGGTTACTTCATAGATTTCTTTCTGGTATAGGTAATCGAAACAATCGCCGCTGAATTTAAATCAATTGATGTAATATTAACAAACTTAGTACCTACACTTGAAAATTAAATTAAAATAATTTTGGGACATTAGAGACGGCCGCCGATGCAAATTTACGAGATTAATAAAATTTAATTTGAATAACAAATTACCGACGTTACGTACTCTACTTAAATATTATCAAATCGAGTGACATTCAAAACGAACCAATCAAATTAAAGCATATTCAAATAGAAACCAATAAGAAAAAATTAAAATTGCGCCAAAATGAAAGCGGAAGAATGATTATACTCCACCCAAAATAAAGTCGCGAAGGATTATTAATTATATAACATGCAGTAATAACGTTAAGCATCAGCTTCGATACTACCTACCAAATTTTAGTTTGGCAAATTAATATAGTAGATAGTAATAATAAAAAATATTATATTGCTTTCACTCACATTTTGTATAAATAAACTAACAATGGAAAAATAATCACAGTCACATACGTTGCAATATTTTTAAAAAAATGGATAACACGATTGAAGGATGTGTAAAATGTGTAAACCGAATTTTACACGCCTCTTTCTTTCTTAACGGCCGGCAAACGTAAACCAAACTGAATAGCAAGTTACGATGTAGTATTATAAGGATTTGATGGTCACGTGACCGGAGAACTCACTATAATGGAAGATAATATTAGCAAAACGGAATGGAGCGCCAGTAGAACTGCACAGAGCAGAGCTCAATATTACCTTTCGTTCGTTTCGATCAACGAACACTGTGAAATGCTCAGATGGAAAGCACTCCGGGCTGCAAGTTTTTCGCGTTTAAAAGCGAAAATTATTATTTGCATCGGTACAACCCAATTCCCATAATCTTCTATTTCGACAATTTTTATTTTAATAGTAATCAATTGCAACTAATAACCTTGCCCTAATTCTTTTTTTTTTTGGTGAAAACCGTGTGAAGAAAAACATTAACAAGCGAACGAAAGAAGCTTAATAAACTGTCAGATGTGAAAAACCAAACGGAAGGAATGAAAAAGAAACGGAGGAAGAAAAAGCAAAGATGCCAATCGATTTCTGCAAAAACTAATAAGTACGCGACCCTACTGTAAGTTACTACCACTGTCCTCGGTCGCGTTGATTTTATTATTAGGAATGTAGCTCTTCCACGTGCGCTAAGAACATCCAAACCAACCAGAACCAAGCTAAAAATTAATTCCATCGTATTATTTTTATAAACAAATTGTCGCTCAAAATTCAATTCACGAAAGCTTAAAAGCAAAGTTTACTTAAAGTTCTTATTATTTCCATAAACACACACAGCACTTAAACTAATCAATAATCAACCAACTTCGAGTAGGTACTCCAAAAATAAATTGGCAAATTTATTAATTAGAAAAATACTGCGTTGGCTTCGTTGCATAATTTCGAATTTTATTAGTAATTTACAACTTAATTATCTATTGAAAATGAACTAATGGCCAGTTTGTTGTTATTTCTTCAAGTCGTTTTAACCATCTGAACTTTTTGTGCAAGTAGAAAGGTTCATTTACACTGGAAAATATTAGCAAGGTTCTGGTTTGCGGGCAAAAAATTAAACGATTTTTATGATATGGACATTATATTATTTTGAAACGTCAATCACTAAAATTTTACTCCGTTGGCAGTTTCACACTCAAGGTTTTTAGTAACTTTCGATAAACCTACTATCGGTTTCTATTTAATACTTGACTTTATTAGCGAATAAAAGAAAAATTAAAGAGGAATAAATTTTTAAAATAGGTGTCCAAATTATTCACAATGTGCCATTTTGAAAAATCTTAAATTTTATTGTCCTTTGTACAAAATTGCGTATTCACAACTTAAATTGACACATACTTTTTCGGGTAACACAATTTTTTTTCTGTTAAAAATCCTTTTAAAAATTTGGTTTTTAAAATAACATGCATTTAAATATTAAGTGCCATAACTCAAACTCTCAAGTATATTTTATATTAAATATTACTATTGATAATCTGTACCTGCTACAAATAATATGTAACTAGTGAAAATGCTGAAATACGTAAGTCATCATGTAAGTCGCTCTAATTTTTTAAGTAATTAAAATTTTATTATTTAACAGGAAATCGACCTAATACTGAAAGTGCACAACAAGAAAAATTATTACTTACCTGAATACTTGTTCAATAAACTTTGGAAAATTCATTATAACAACAAAGAAGTTATACTTGACTTGTTTGATTAATAATTTAAAAATATCGTTATAAGATACAGGATATGCAGTGAGATTTTCTTAATATTTCAATAAATTACTGCATTTTCAAATTTTAATGTACAAAATATGTATATTATAAAACTTTAAAATTTTAATAATAAGCATGTTCTGCAGTGTCAAAACATTTAATACAAAGAAATTATTTTATTAGAAACGATAATTTATTACCTAATTAATTATAAATCAATCTTCAATAAACGAGTCTGATAAGTATTAAATTGCAATCACTGATAAAAACGTCGTCGTTGATTACAATGCTCGGTGTAGACTAAAGTAATATAAACAATCTGATTTTGTTCTGATTGAAAAATTTAAATACAATACAAAACTTGAATGGTCTTGAATTTTCACGTGCTATTCCGAAAATTGACAAATTGAAAAATTCTCCTTTCCTCGTTTCATTTAAATGTTTTTATAATATTTTTTCAACGTTCTTCAATGTCGTGAAAATTAATTAAACAATAAAAATGCAATTTTTACGATTATTAATTACAGTTATTTCTCTTTCTTCCAATATTACAAATACTTATGCACTTTATAAGATAATTATTATTGTAAAATTTCTGCTATCAACACCGGTAATCTATTGATTACAATTTACTATAAAATTGGGTTAATTCTGTTTTAATGATCTCTGCAATTGAATAAAACATTTTTCTAATAATTCATATCTGTGGAGCATGTGCGATTCCGTAATAACTTAAAAAATGTATGAGCTTTCAAGAAATCAGCGCTTACATAACACAAATCGTCTAGTTTTAATTCAAATTATTATTAATGATAAAGCTTGAACGGTCGGCATTCAATAATTTACTAATCTGGCATTTCATAAAAATGTAAAATGTAAAATATTTATTATACCTAGAATTGACGTTTTCCAATTTGTATTAATTTAACCCATTTGTTCTATTTTATTTACCCTCAGTTGAAATGCAAAAGTTTGTAATCCTTTAGCTTTGAGTGGCGCTCGAGAGAAAATAAAAAATTTTCTTACATTTCTAATTTTGTTAAAACAACTCGAGAACCGTTTCACCGAATATACCCTTCATTTTCTTATTTACATAACTAAATGTAACAATAAAAGCCTTGAATGAGTTTGTGAGGAAATAATAATTTTATGTTGCGCGTTAAGTACCACAATTAACTTGCATGAATATCACATACATAATTAATAAGTTAATAAAGCTTTCAGTTTTCCTATTATTTTTATTTGAATAAACGATTTTATAAATCCCATCATCGTGTTCATGACCGTTTATACGTTTTACAAGACCAAAACATTTCATAATTTATTGTGATTTATATAAATTCTGAATGCTGAAATCAAATTTCAACACAACACCCTTAATATTATGGATACCTCATAACTTCATAAGATTAATGTATCATAGTTTTATACGAGGAGAATTTCAATACAATAAACATGCTTTGAATTGAAAATATATAATATGGTAATCCCAATATTTCTACGATTAGGTAAAAGGAACTTAAGTCAAGAAACACAACTTTTCAGTAATAACAAAACACAACTTTGAATTTTACACTCCATCAAGTTTTACATTGACTTTAGTTTATAATTTAACCACAAATTTATATTTTATACAATCGTAGAGTAATTTTTTGTAATTTTCTCATTATTGATTTTAAATATTGTCAGAATTTTGGTATTAATCAATAAATCGTAAAATTTAAAAACTTTCAGTTAGCGAAAACTCAAAAACCCATTTTTTTATTTAAGTTCCTTTTATCTAACCGCAGAGATATGTTAGGTTGAAAGTGTGGTAAGAAGATGGTAACTAACGAAGATAATCTCCTAACTTTCATGAACCGAACTAAAAGAAGGGATAGTGTAAACCCTGACATGAAATCAAATGCGTTACTTAAGAACCAGAAAATACACTCTCGTGATTCCATTCGGTTCGGCGGTGCCTTAGAAAAATTGATCCTCTGGAAGATGGATTGTATTAAAAATTTTCTTATGGTAGTTACTTATTACTTTTTTTATAGTGGCTACAGGATTTAGTTCAGACGTTTTTTCTATAGAGGGTCCTTACATGATGGGATATTCAACTTAGCTACTCGGCCCGCAATAGAGTTGGTAAGATCAGTCAATAACCTGGCGGTGGTAGATATTTCGTACGAGCTGAAAAAGCAACATATAAAAATTGTAAACAAAAGACCAGCGGTTATACCAGAGAAGATTGCAGTAAATTTTGATGATTGGTTAGAATTAGATATCCCTAGCTGAGTTTTACAGTGGGTCGTTTACCCTGAGGAGTCTACTGCCAAAGATGGAGGGTTTAGAAAGATACAGGTCTTAATATTGTTCTACTGTAGTCTAAAATAGGCAAAAGCATCTTCAAACAATATTCAGTTTTCCGAAGCTTACCCAGATGCGGAGAAAAAAATCTGTTCTACCAAAATAAAAGAATGCATTGAAACATGGTACAGCCTGATACCCAGCGTTGAAGACTACAATTTCTGCTTAGAGCAGAAATTAACCTACAAAGTTAGCAAAATTGTTATGAGAAATGCCTTAAGTTAGATAGAGGATGAGACGGGGTACTCAGTAACATGTAAAGTCACTGTGTACATAGACCCTGAAGCAAAGTGTTCGACAGTTCAAGTAACTAGCAATCTCTAAAGGGAACCCCAAATAGCAATTATTTTCGAAAATTCCACTCCTGACAATTCGCCGATCCTAGAATATTGCGATCAATTTATTTTCTTTGAGATTATTTTTGTTTGAGTAAGAGACTTTTGAGTATATGCCTATCATGAGGATATTGGAGTGAAATACGATCAATAGGTTTTTAAAATTGAATAAAATATGCTGGAGGAAACAAATTTCAATACAATGTGCATTATTTTGATTTGATAATATTATGCATTTGGAGTATTAATATGCTATGGGAAATAAATTTAATACAATACAATTAATTTTAATTTAAAAATATGCATTAGGAGTTTATAAATACTAATTAGACTAATTGATATTTTGATTAAACTTTAATAAATATTTATTAGTAATTTATTCGCGAATAAAAGTGTGATTGTCAGTACAATTAGAATTTTCGCGCATTTTTTCTCAAGCTTTTTAGCAAATTATATTTATGTTACTTTAAAATTAGATGCAATTACATTATTTTTAATTTCACCTCTCGAATGCTATTTTAATATAAATACAATTTGATAATATGCAAAGTTCGATTGTTGTAATTACATAATATATCTCCACTGTAATGAACAGATCAATTTTATTCAATAAATTATAAACTTGGAATTAAATTATACCATTGCACTAATTGTACCATAGAATTATAACACAAATTATGCATAATATTTAATTCCAATAAGCTGGTTTATTGTAAGATACCTATCTTATTTAGAAATTCATTATAGAGGCATACATATTTGAAATTTAATGCAATTTGATGGCAACATATTTTGGAAAAATTGGTAAAATCACTATAAATTCTTACCTTATTTCTATGTACCCCGAGTTAAATTAAGAAACTAGTTTTATGTACGAACAACTTATAAGTCGACGGGAGCTTGTAATGACGCAGGTGAACAAAAAAGCAAATGTTTTGTTTGTTTTCAATCTTGAAAAATACTTTTGAACCTTACAGCACGAAGAACTTTTCACTTGTCTGGAGGATCGTCAAGTTACCTTATGGAATTAAAACAAACAGTAGTTAATAGCTTAATTTACCCAAACAACCTTCAACTAGGAAATCAATCTATTTACGCAAATTCCAATATTCATCAATATTCACGGTCAATTTTGCGTCAATTGTAAGTTGACATATATTATTCAAGTTTTTAATTAAGTGCAATCGTTTAAAGAAAATTAATTAATTAATTTAGTCAATGTGTCTGTTTTATTATGTAGTATACTATAAAAATATTACTACCATTACATTAAAATATCACACTACAGCCACACTGTTTAATCTCGTCAAATGGAAAATTAATTACTAAATAGTACAAAATGCAACATCACATTTTATTATATTAATAACTTTTAAAATGACAAATTACTGAAGACAATCACACAATGTATGCAAAGCGATAAATTAGAATATAACCCAATTATTTTTAAATTAAATTAAATATGATTAATTAAATAAATTATTATACAAAAGTTATTAGTGAAAACTTGTTTCTTAATTTTGAATTTTTAAAATCATAAATGGCAAATTTATGTGAGTCAATGTTATTATGCCAAGGATTAACAACTTCTTAAGAAGAATTAAACGCCAAATTGATTATAAGTCAATGTCTTCTATTTACTTATCATTTTATAGATATTATTTATCACAAAACTAATAAATGTAAAAAATCAATCAATATATCATAATTATTTTCGTAAATGTTTATTATTACTTGTTGAAAATAGTATATGTTGTTTAAAACATTTTAAAAGGTTTCAAGTTTAATGAAATTTGAAAAAAAATTTATTATTTTTTTTACAATAATTCTAATGAAATTTGAAAATTTTCCAACTCACATTTAAGTTTAGGACCTTCTTGGCGTGAAAGTAGTTTCGTCTTTTCAAGATATCATCAGCTAAACTATTCCTAAATGAACGAAATGGATTCAAATTTCATTAGAATTGTAAAAAAAAAATATTAAAATTTTTTTCAAATTTCATTAAACTTGAAACTTTTTAAAATATTTTATACAACATAATTATTTTCTTTTGAGAAAAAGAATTGCATTGCAAGAGTGACTCTTGCAATGCTGTTTGCATTGAACAAAACGGTAGAGCTCTTTCACGACAATTGACAAAATTATAAAAATTCCATAGGAAAATTTCAAACAAAAACTAGTTTTTTTTCATTTAAATGTACAAAATTTTGAATTAACTATACCCAATGTCATTGGGATTTGTGGTAGACGAAGGTTATCTTCGCTGGGATTTACAGGTGTTCAAGGTTTTTTTACACCCATTTGATCTGCTGGTGGTTGTCAACAACTTGAGGAATTCGCATCTAAATGAAATTCAAAATTTCACATGGAACAACAAATTTTTCTCTGCTATCGTCTTAATCGCAGTCGTAAATGAAATATTTGAAATATTTTAAAGATGTTGTTAAATGAACCACTTCTTATTCTATGCCAAATATCTACGTCATAGGAAACCTGTATTTAATATTAAAAGTTGCTGATACTTGAGCTAAAACCTGCGAGTGACGTCGTAAAATTTTAAATTATTAAAGCGAATATGGGAGAAAGGGTCACTCAACTTGGATTTATAACTAAAAGGTATTATTGAAGGGTAACATAGCAATAAATCACAAGCGAACGTGGTATAAATTTAAAATTGTTAATCTCATTAAAATAAATTTTAAGGAAATGTATTTTAAGGATATAAATAATATAGTTTCAGGAATTCGTCGGTTTGAACAGATTTGGAATTTTAACCAAAACTATTTCTCCAAAATAAATTTTTTAGTGATGTTCTTCCTGCAAATTTTCAAGTTTAAATAATAAGATGCTTTCCACTAAAAACACCCAGAAGGTAAACGTATCGTTAGCTTTATCTAAAGGGGAAGTTTGAAAACTTTTTGTAAGCTGAAAGAAAACATTTAATGAGATTTTATAATAATTATAATAATTCGTAAACTAAAACAATTAAAAATTTTTTCATCTCTGAATTTAGACATCTCATGACAGATAAACCCCTTACTGAAAGCTTATGAAAAAATTCGATTAATTGTACAGTTAACCTGTTATTATTATAAATTTTAATTTAAAATTAGTTTCGCAGTTTAATAATGTACATAATTAACGTAAATTATTTAAACAATAATAATTATGTAAATCTGACATTTTGTTTTGATTGTTCGCAGTAGGTACATAATATGTCAACAATAGTTGTCAATTAATACGCACATACAAAATTAGAAATGGCTATATTTTTCTTTTTCGAATACCCTATCCATTATCGAACGTTGGCAATTATAATCTTATCGACTGTAGCTCGAAAAAGTTGAATTGTTGTTTTCCCAAACCATTATTCTCAAGTTTTGACCCGCGATATCCTTTTTTTTACATATATTTTGTATCTTTCTCTGGGTGATAAGAATCAGTATATTGTATGTCTCTCTGGATGTCTTAAAAGACGTGTCCAAGGTACACAAGTTTTCTAGATTCGATGGTTTTAATTATTTCCATCTCGCTGCCCATTCTTGTACTTCTGCGTCAGTAACTTGTTCTTTGGTCAATAATTATTTGCTATGTGATAGGTGGATCTCAGCTGGTCACATAAAATCTGCATCCTGTCGTAAGCTAAGTTAAAAATCTTACGTATCTTCGTTGCTTCATTTGGTTTCATAT
This sequence comes from Lycocerus yunnanus, assembly GCA_036346125.1. NCBI lineage: Eukaryota > Metazoa > Arthropoda > Insecta > Coleoptera > Cantharidae > Lycocerus > Lycocerus yunnanus. The sequence goes on from JARFIX010000017.1 coordinate 4,468,693, forward strand.
TTTAGCTTTTAAGTTAAAAATCTTACGTATCTTCGTTGCTTCATTTGGTTTCATATTTTAGCTTTCTATACAGCTTTCATGGTTTTATTTGTACCCTGTAGATCTTCGATCACTTTTCAGATTATCATTAAACAAGTGCTCAATATATCAATTCCTTTTACCAATTTTCTTCTTTATTTCTTCTTCTTCTTCATTTATCTTGGAACTCTATCTCCATATCTGTTTCTAGCCCTGTTCTGACGATTTCTTTGAAATGATCTTTATAGTAGCCTTTGAAAAAAAAATTATTTTTAAAACCCCAACAGGTTATGGTTACAAGGTATTTTTTTAAATGTTTATGTTGAATGTTTTTAATACCTTCATATTATTAACAAAGTTTTAAATAATACTTAACCCCCAATTTTAGTTTAGCTGACGGTTACTTTAATAAACAGAATAAACACCTTGAATTTAACGATATTTGCCAATGTAATTAAGCAAATTAATAATTTCAATAGAATATTTAACAAAATGCATGTAAATGTTAAAATTTAAAGAATTTTATTATTAAAACGACTTTAGTTTGATAAATCAAAGCAAATGAAACGTAATACTTTCCTTGTAATGCATATCCAAAGCTTAACACGAAGCCATACTAAGGGTAGTGCACTTCGCAGACAATATAAACGCAATATCGTTAAAAAACATGCAAAATTCATTAATATAAATCATTCAGGCCATTGTACTACGTTCGTATTCGCCTCCACCAGAGTCCACAAAACCCAACCATATCGCAGGTATGACTACAGCCTTTAGACAAAATTGATAGTATGGTGTCGTTAATTCGCTCAAACGAAATCAGCGTACATGGTGGGTTAATAGTTAAATTTTATGTACGCAAAACAAAATTCATTTTTCATTATCCAATTTCCTTAAAATACATTAACATATTATTAATTAGAAATAAATTAAAAAAGTAATTAGTTAATAATTAATAATAGAGAATAATTGTTATAAATTTTATACTAATGTACCATGAACTTTACACTATATAACAATCAAGTTTTACGTAAATTACCTATACTAGTTTCCTATTTCTGAGGAAAATTGTATTTATGTTAACGAGAAAAAAGATTTTTAATATTGTAACATTACAGCAATTTAAATTTTTTAATATGATTAACTCATAAATAATTACAGATCAATAAATTAGAAATGTTTTCATAATTTTGTATATAATACTTTATATGGGTTTAACTTACAACTTTGGCGGTAGGAGGAGGAGGTATAAAAATCAAATTTTGTAATTTTTATAAAATGACTCGGAAAGATTTTTTCGTTCTATTTATTCATATCAAGAAATTATCTTGAGTTAAGTTTTTGTGGAAGTTTTTAATTTTTGTTATTGTAAACACTGCGCAAGATTAGTGCTGTAGGTAAAGATGAATTTCATTAAAATTAAAGTAATATGTATAATTTTTGCATTATAAATACTATTTCATCGTTTCAATAATTTATAACCTACCGTTTGTTTAATTCATTTTTATACTTGAAATGAACAAGGTTTTTTTATTAAGGCCAATAATGAGAAATTTAAAAAGTAAAGATTGCACAAGTAATAGTTAAAATTATTCCTATCACTTGAAGCCGATGAAATTATTTTGGTAATCTTCAAAACAGCAATGTTTATCATAATATTAAATATGTGCAGAAAGCCAAGTATTCACGTCATCGTTTGTTTACTCTAAAATCAATTGATTATAAAATATTCAATGCTTTGTTTATGATGAATTTTTTTTAAATTTTATAGTGCAGCAAAAATTCCAAAATGTGACACACACGTACATAAAGGAAGTTATTGCCAACCTTGTGGAAAACCTCCAGGATCTGGAAACCTGTCCTGCATTCTAACAACAAATAATTTATTTTAATTGTTAAATTGCCATAAGAAAATGTATTACCGATCTAATAGTTCAATTTTCATAAAAGAATTTCTAGTTTGAAATTTTATCGGGAAAATTTACGATTCTCAGGAATTGCCATTGCTGACGAACTTTGGTCAATATGTGACCGAAACAGTACAGTTATTGTTTGTATAAAGTTATAAATTTTATTTAGAATTCATATTAGCACTTCAAATATTAAAAATATTTCTTGTTATCCTTAGTATTGACACAGTGACTTACAAGTTTTGTAATACAAAAAAATCTAACAAATTATTCAATATTTAAATAAATTAGTAAAAGCGAGTTTTTTATTAATTTTTGTAAAACAGTTTGTGTATTAATTAAATATGTCATTGGCATTATTTTATAAATATTTGGGTTAATTTTTATTATGTGTTAGTTTTTTCATTGATGTGCGATTTAAAATGTTGATTTTGAATTTACAATTTCAGCTGCGTATTATCATATTATTTCTTTCTTTCAGTTATATTTGTCACTCTAATATTTATGCTTTGTGCAAAAGCAAACCTTAATATTATTATTATGTGTGCAGAAAGCGTGCGGATTTATTTTTAAAACTCTTAAAATAAAATACATTTAGTACTTTTGGTTCCCCTTGTATTATTGTAAAATCAATCATTAATTATTCGAAACATAATTTCTAAATTGCTGTACCACTGCATTATATTGCATCAATCACACGGTTGGAATCGGAATTAATCAAATTTAAATATAAATTATCAGCATTGAAAGAGATTAACAAACTGTGTGACCACCTTTAATTTTATTTATCATAAATCCTTGTAAGGACGTGGGACTCTAGAATTATCGAATTTGCATGTCGATTTCGCTAGATTCATTAAAATAATTAAGCAAAATCTTAGATAATTAATTTTTTACGTGTTAAATTTTTTAGGCCTTCATTTGCAAAATATGCAATTTTTTAAATTACCTGGTAACCTTGAAACAACGCCTGGTCTAATTTATTATTATATGACGCTGTTACACGTTTATATATCGATCATTTACGTTTTTTAATTTTTAATTATATTTTTAAGAAGAAAATAAAATATTTTACGTAAAACAACAGGTCGTGCGTTTATTAAACAAGAAAAGGAGGAAATTTTCCTGATGGCAAAACCTTTTTAGCTCATAGAACGCTGCCCATGGAGTGATCCAATTAACAATCTTAAACTTTTTAATATTTCATTTGATATTAGACTACGTGAATCGATATTATGTTTACAATTTAAAAAAATATTTACACTTTCTCACTTTCACTGAATATAACTGGTCAGAAATACTTGACAGAATGTAAAGTGCTTCTCAACATTAATAGGGTCGCCTAAAGTTAGCGCATTTAGTTACATATACACTACGTTATGTAATTCTTATTAGGTATTCTAATTTATACCCCTAAATGTTAATTTAAAATTTAAAAATCTTTGTGGGTTAAGGTGACTTTTATCTTGGCTCATTCATCGGATTTCCATCAGCTTGTGATCCCAATTAGGCCTAAAATGTAAAACATCGGAGATGTTGTGTCAGGTAAAAGCAACAAACGGAAATTCAAGTTTAGACAAAGTAGTATTTTCAACAACTTAATTTAGAATAAACAAATTAAAAAATTGGCAAACAAAAAGTTAATAAATTATATAACTTCGATTATTGCAAATAGTTTTTTTATGTAACGTCTTCTTGTAAGTAATTGACATTTACATATCAAGTCAATAAGTTAAACTTAAACAATTAAAAACTTAGTTCTTATTAACAATGTAAAATTTTTGCAATTCACACCATTGTCGGGTAGGTTTAATTATACCATATTACCAGTAATAGGAAGAGTTTGGCATTGAAAAAGAAATATTTAAATAAAAACAATATGCGACAATAATAAAATTATTGTTTGATTATCATAATTCTATAGGAAATATATATATCTGCGAAACATATCACACCTTGAAAATTGTTTTGTTTACATAAGGGAAAACCTTCTGAAATATGCAAACAGCAGTTACTTATTCTATTCCCAATTTTGTAAATATTTATATTTTTGAAATCGGGACTTTTAGTTGACCTTGCATACCCACCTATTCCGAAGGTAAATTTGGTAATGGTATCAATGATCTGTGAATATGTGATTTCCAACATTTCTTTTAGAAAACGAAAAAGTAACCTAGCTTATTGTCAATCCTATAGGGTTCACGGTGAAATTGTGGTTTCCTAATCAATCTTATGTAATGATCGAATAATTTTTATGTGAGCTCGTAACATGTGAAGTTTTAAACTTATTCTTTAATTAGCAAATTAGCTTTTTATGCAAAAAAGTAACCTGCTTCTGACACCCAGCTATACTTGAAAATGCGAACGAAGATAAAGATTATGCAACGTTTCAATAATTTGCAAATTAAATTTGATGGCACAATTAGTACACAAAGGTCTTATGTATTAAACGGTTTCGTGATAATTATAAAAATTTAAAAAAGCAACATTCAAATTGAAATAAACTAAATGGCATTTAACGTAAGAGAAATGCGATAAAAGTCGTTCATCACAAATTAAGCCTTTCAAAATACTGGCATGGCATTTGAAACAAAACGTTATTAATTTTGTATTGATTGTAATTTTTTATCTGATTGTTGAAACGTCAACAGCACTGTATGAGTTTTGCTATTAAGCAACACTTAAAAAATTAAGTATTGAAAGTAAAACTTTATTGGGTACAATAATTTTGCATATGCAATTATTCGACACAAATGTAATATTTTTCTTGGGTACAAATTTCGTCAGCTATACAAAACAATAATTTAAAATTATATAATAAATTTCACAAACAGAATCAATCGCCCAAGTGTAAACTTGTCCAAAGCGTACGATTTGAAAATTGTATAGATAGGTAATGTAAATTTTTACTGAAATTATAGTGAATGGGGTGGTACCTGAAAGACAGGCAACACACCATGCAGGAAAATCCACACATTGTAATTACATTTTGTGATTTTCAAAGTTCATATTGCTGTATAAGGGCCTATAAATCGTACCAGATTTAATTATTCGTCCTTTAATTGTGCATCTAATGTGGGTGCTCGTTTATACTAACTAATCATTGTGAAAAATTCCCATCATTACCACAATCGCTGAAAGATAAAAGGGATTCATTTAACTTACAATTAGATTGAAAAACATTTTCAAGATTGAATAAGATTTAGAAAAAATATGTTGTATCTGACAATTATTAAAATATTCGAAATTAGGTGCAATGAAACTCAAAAGTATAAAAATAAATATAAGCAATTATTATTTTCAAGTTCCAAGTAAAATTTGATCTAATTTTATTATTAACTTGAAAGTTTTATATTAACGATTTATATTTAATTGTTCTTATTATTAATAAAACATTAAAATATAAAATTAAAATCACATTAGTTTCATAGCTTCCAAAAAAGTAAAACAATTTTAATATCACTAAATTTTTATAAGCATTTCTGGTTCCAATTTTTAATTTCTGTATCATAAGATCATAATCTGCTAGTGAAACTGCTAAAAGTTTTTTAAATGATAAATTAATGCAATAAATACAGTAATGGAAGATAATGTCAAGTATGCTATACACCAAATAATATAATACTTCTCCATCTACCGAAAAAGTTTGTGCTGTGAGCTTTCTGTAATTATTATTCCTACTTTGGACTCATTCAAACAAACTACATTGAGTAGTAGGTTTGATTCCCATTTGCTGACAAGCTATTCAGTGAATTTTTTAATTATTAAAGATTTTTATTAATTGATTCTTTCGGAATGACCACGTTACCAAAGCAACAGCTAAGCAGATATGCTGAAATCTTCTAATTCATTTCTGATAAAAATGAACTGTATCGACCAGATACAGTTTTTAATTTTCTTGAGAATGATGACGTATACTGAAAAGTATTTTCTCCAAACCTCCGATCTCTAGCTTTTACTTTATGTTTTTGAAATATTCTTCAGGCTTCTTCTCCGTTCTGCGCTGCTTCTAAGTTTTGCATTGCTTTAAAAAGTCTAATTGATCTTAAATTAACAAATTTTTATGTTGGAAAACCCCTCAGAGCCACAGCCCAGTTTTTCTGAGGTCAGAACTCAAAATCTAAGAAGATTTTTCTTTATTTTTCAGAAAGATAAAAATATAACAATATCCAATCTATTGTGAGGCTCCTGAGCATTTGCTTTTTTTGAAAACTTTCAGAATTTGTTGCTGAGTGGATTTTCCTCCCAGTTTTCAAAGGTTTTACTAATTGGAATCTTCCGCGTGACTACTTTTGGTTCTTCCTTGCTAATAGAGGTAATGCTTATACATTTTTAGGCGTGGTGAGGTTTCCAGCTGGTGAGTAGGAAAAACATGATCTAGAATTGCTTTAATTATAATGTCCGTCCGTGAAGTCTGGCTTGGGAGGATTCCCATTTTTTTGGTAACTGTCTTGTATGCACACTCCCACAGATTTGTATCTCTCATCTTTGCTGGTGGATTTGAGTTTACGATACTGGTCAACAAGTTTAAAATCTGAAACAAATATAATAACAAATTAATAAAATAAAATTTAAAGTATTGTCAAAAGCTTTCATTCTACAAGAAGTTCTTTCCTTTCTTCGTCGTTCTTTTCAATTTTTTCATCATTATCTTCCACTTCCACTTTTTAAATACTTGGTTTTTCCACCTTGCTTTCGCCGTGCCTCCACTTCTCTACACTCATTCAATCAAAATCCTATATTTATTTCATTTACTTCAATCTCATTTTAAATTCATATTCACTAAACTTGGTTTTACTCAAAATTGCTCTCAATATCTTCTTTTTAAATTCACTTCCAACCCTCGCTGTGAAGAGGTGAAGGATTGGCTTTTACAGTTACAGTTTAAGGCACATGATGAAAACTTAAACTTGAAGTACCATTTCGCTTTGTTTTCGTTCACATTCAGCGCAATATTTGTTTTACTATTGACTACAATTAAAAAATACTATTATGTAATCAATCAGCAAACTTTCATTCCAAATAAAGTGTGTAGTTTGAAATTCAAAATAATCATCGTACTGCCGATTATATTGGTGGTTTAAAAATCACCTAGCAGATAACAGTGTAAATTTGAGATATTCAAGTTTTATGTAACTTTTATTTCTAAAATCTTTTCATGATGAAACTAAAAATAATACGCGATACAGGTTTCTTTCAAAATACAAGAACGAATTACACGCAACTTTAGCTTGAAATGCTTTATAAAAGAAAATTAATAGCTTGACCGTTACTGTTAATAAAATCCGAAACTTTTACAATAAGGGTGCAACTTTTACTTGAAAAATTTGCATTATTTACATTTTGCTTTAGATAAATCCGAACAAGACAGCAAAATGAGGAGCAAGTCTCCCTTATTTTATACCATTGTTACGAAGAGAAGCACGCAAAAGTTCGTTTAAAAAATTAAAACTTAATCGTAACACGAAAATGTGTATCTACAAAGCTCGCACAGAAGCAAACCCCATTCTTTGTATCTGTACCCTTGCTAAAAACCTTATATCCCCCTTTCTAATAGCTCAAGCAAATGGTAAGTCATATTGAAGTATGAATTTAGTAATAGCAAAAACCGAGGGGTTGACATAAAATATTTGTATGGAGGGTTGTACCCCCTCTTTGATGCAACGGACATCGCTGTTTAGCGATGAAATCAGTCCCGATCGTGAGTCATTCATATTAAGAAATAATCAATCAAAAATCGCGTGTTTATGTTTTGGTTGTGTTCATGTTGGTCTAACAAACCACAAGTGTTTTTAATTCACAAAAAGTATTATTTATCTTCACAAATGTTTAAATAATTTGTTTATAAAATATTAGAATGGAATAATGGTAACTTGATAAGGTAACAATTATTTATTATTTAAATTTTTGATTAAAGAATGTGTTTTAAAATAAAAATCGATGGGAGGTGGTGAAATGTGTTGATGTTTAATTTTGAATGCGATATTATGGTGCAGAGACGTCGCGCGTCCCCGATACAATTTTTTGAATAGTAGGTACACACAAATCTACCATGGTGCTTTGTCCAGTGGTATAATTCAGTAATAATTAGTTTTTCAAGTCATTTATTATTTCTAATTATGTTCTCTTTGATGAAAACTAGAATTGGGGGATTCCCGAATTTTAATGAATGTAAATTAATTTTATTTTTCGAGTTTACATAAAAAGATAATTTCGACACCGTCAGTTATGCGGTATAGCACTGGAACAGCGTTCTTACTATAAACTGTTAAATTGATTAAAGAATGTGTTTTAAAATAAAAATCGATGGGAGGTGGTGAAATGTGTTGATGTTTAATTTTGAATGCGATATTATGGTGCAGAGACGTCGCGCGTCCCTGATACAATTTTTTGAATAGTAGGTACACATAAATCTACCATGGTGCTTTGTCCAGTGGTATAATTCAGTAATAATTAGTTTTTCAAGTCATTTATTATTTCTAATTATGTTCTCTTTGATGAAAACTAGAATTGGGGGATTCCCGAATTTCAAAGTATGTAAATTCATTTTATTTTTCGAATTTACATAAAAAGATAATTTCGACACCGTCAGTTATGCGGTATAGCACTGGAACAGCGTTCTTACTATAAACTGTTAAATTCACCTGCATACTATAGTCGGTCTTTTATAAGCAAGCTCTCTTGAGCGCACATATTTTCAATAGTTACTTGATATTTTATATTACAGGATATTGAATTACAAGGATATGCAGGTAGGTTCACTAAAATACTCTTTCATCACACAAGCGGTAAGTGTATGCAGTTCAGGTGAAGAAACGTATTTCACCTTGCTTTCAACATCTTGCTACAAAAAAGCACAGTAAAACCAGAAACTGTAACACCGCAAATTTGATACTAGGGAGTAACTTAATCCAAAAGTAAAAAATCAGCAAACAAGCATTAAAAAATATTGGAAGTAAATATAGAGCAGTCCTGCGTTCACATAACTTGATAGTCGGAGAAGAATGTCTGCAGAAGAAATCAAAACTGCAACGGTTTTGAATTCAAATAAAAGTGTAAATAAATATCTATTTTGTGTTTAGGAACGAAGTGTAACAGTGATTTGTACTTAAGTAACTAACTTGATTATGTTTAGCAGTATTTGAACTAGTTTAGTGCTCGAAACAAGTGTTAATTAAGTGGAGTAATCACGATTTGACGATGGGGGCTGTTTTCTTGTGGTGATGAGATGTTATAAAAATTCTAGCACCATATGAAATCAGTTCTTAAAGTTCAAAAAACTACAAACTTCACAAAAACATTTATTTAACTAAAATTTCTCAACAGGAAATGTTTAATTATTGGAACTTTGTGAAAAGTAAGTGATAACAATAAAAAACTAACAACAATATTGTACGATACGATTATAGACATCTAGAATTAGAATTACAACTTGCTTTGTGCTTACTAAAAAAAAAAGTCAGGTTTTCTTTTAACTTAATCATAAATATACATAATAATTGAAACAATTATTTACACAAAATGGAAGAATTTATACAAAATATTTACATTATTATTTTTATCCTGCCTACACATAGTTTAATGACCAAAACATAAACGGAAGCACCTAGACGATACCTTCATCTAAATTAAACCACCGAAATAAAAATAAATTAATTGAAATTTAAATTGCAAGAATTATCATTATATTACTATAAATAAATAATTATTTATCCATCTAGTTCACATACACACAAACACACATACAAAAATCTAACAGATCTATCACTAATTTGTTATTATTTCAGGAAGAAAAAAGTCAAACAGACATAACCACTTCCTTATCAGTCGATTGGTTATCAATTTCGTTTTCCTTTTTGTTTAATTTTAACCACGTATCTCCTAGTGCTTTTGCAAAATGATCGTCAACAGATAAACCTGCGTTATCCATTAATTCTATAACATTGGCATTTATTTTAGGTGCAGCCTTAACTATTGGATTTGTTTCCGTCGGTTGAACATTGTTGTTTGCGGAAAATATTTTCATGTAATCTTTGCCTAAAGAACGTCGAAAATGTTCGTCAATTATTGGATCACACATGGAAATACCTAAAGAAATACTTTGGTCAGAACAAAAAAAAAAAGATTGAAAAATCATAATAATATACCTGAAGGAACTTCGTCGCGCTGTTGAGGTGGTGGTGGTGGCGGTGGTGTTGGAGTTATTACACTGGGCCTATAACTGGATCTAAATTTTGGATTGTTAATAGTTTGAGAGTACGAAGGAGGTTGCCCTCTTTGACGCACGCTCATGTCTAAAGGAATATCACCGTCCATACTATTGGAAGATTTATGTGAAACGGAACTACCGTTCGTGTTCTGCTGGTTGCTTAAATTATAATTTTGTACTTCGGCATCCGTCTCCTGGTTAAAACATTCGGGAACTTTGGGATCAGATTTTCGCGAGTATTCAGCCCGCGAACGTCGATCTCGTTTCCATTTTGTCGTGGGTAGCTGTTTCGTAGTTCCTTGCTTGTTGATGTCGTCTAAAAGATAAAAAAAAATCGGGATCAGTTCTAGCTCAAAAATGCTTTTCCTAGAAAAGAACAAAATTATAATTCAAACCGACGATCGGAGGGGAGATACGACCCTCCAAGGTCAGCATGTACTACCGCTAATTAACAGAAGATGGACTACATCCGGTCCTTCCCCGCCGTCTCCGACCCTAAGCTATGTCAAGAAATTAACCGCCGAAACAAATAAAATCGAATAAGACACGAAAATTTACCTTTATTTAACCACGGTTGCCAAAAATCAAACTTCTTAGGCGTCTCCTCGTTATCCTCGTAAGCCATTTCGAAGCTCTTTACGCGTAAAAACGAATTCGTAATTAATCGTTGCATATAAAACGGCAATTCCATAATAATTTGAAACGAAACACTCGATCAAAATCACCGGGGCCGCACCACCGCCGCAAATTTTGCAATTTTCAAAAACCAAAAAAATCAAATCACAGTTTAACTTTTACGCTGCTCCATTGTTATACGTTCGCATTTAACTGAAGATAATAGTAAAGCAGCTTCATTCATAAGAATCTACCAGGTAGACTAACAGGTATATGTAATTAGTTTTTTTAACCAATCTAGCATCAGACGCTGTTAAATCAAGTGGAAATAAAGTCGATAATCGTTCACGTTGCGTTTCGACCACTCGGGCGTTTTTGTTTTTATAAAGTACCGCAGGGTTCATCAACTGGACCAACTTTATTTTACGATACGTCGTTTATAGGATCTATCTTGTGCGGCGAACACGTTAAGGAAACAATCGGAAGACGTGAGTTAAAATTTTAACCTCTCGGTAAATACGGCAAGGACGTTTGAAGGAAAATAAAATAACCGGCGCCTCTTGGGTTCAAATTTTTTTACGGTCGATATTAAAAATATAATCTTTAGTTTAACGGCCTTTAAAAGTCACTTATGCACCATTGAAATTAAGACTGATTGAAATGTGGCGGAGCGCAATAAAACGTCCATGAATTTTGTAATTTTCTGAAAATGCCAAGATGCACGCATCTGCAAGATTTATGTTTTAGGAAATAAAAGGACTGAGTTTTCAATTTTTTTTATGTCGCAACTTGTTTATCTGAATCGATAATAAAAAAAAAACGTGGATATTAAAAAAAAAGTAGTCGTAATAATAATATTATAATGTGTAATCGCAAGTGGTCGCGTCGTCATTTGCATCATCCGCTGACTTGAATACTTGGACAATTATTATTTCAAAGAATACGAGATGATGCAAAATGATCTCATTACTTTTCAATTTTAAAGATTAGCAATCGATAATAAAGCTTCTCTCGACTTGAAAATCACAAGGAGTCGTCGATTTTGAAAGAAGTTCGTGCATGAAGGAATTTTATAAAAAGAATTTAATTGACCAAAGACGAGAAATATATAAAATGCGATCGTGGGTTGAAAACTGAGATAGCTTCAAAAATATAAGTGTCTGAAACGCATATAATTTTCATCTTGATATCTTTGAAAAGTACCAGTAAGTCCGCATACCACCGAGAGGAATGCCCAGTTCACACCAGCACATCTGTTCGCAGCATACCACAAGCGGCGAGCTAAATTAAACCTTATGTTAGATAACAATGAGACTAAATTTAGTATCATATTTTTTAACAAATACCAGAAGCTCAAGATTGCTTTATGCTTTCGAGATTTTCGAATGACATTTTTATAAATTCCAAAATTCTTTTGTAAGACACAAAAGTTATTACTCTGCCAAGATCAATTGTTGTTATTAAAAATAGTAGTTTCATTCCGTTTTTAGGTTCTTGGCATATTTTGGCAAAACGTTTGTCGTATTTGTTTTTATTTTAGATATAACAAAAAATTTTAATTTGCGACTTCTAAACAAGAACAATTTCAAGTTTCAACAACCGTTTCGAGTTGAATGTTCACCAACTAGTTTTGTTGGTACTTGGTGGGTGGTATGTATGTAAAGTTCCATAGTGATGCTGCTCTCTGTAAAGGTATTTTAGTTTTTTTGCATTCTTTCAATTCTCAAGCAAATAAACCTTCAGATAAACATCCAACAGGTCATCGTTGGGAAATTTATTCGAAAATCCATTTTCGATCGTTGCGAATTTACATACGTGCATAAAAAAGTGTTTAATTTTCGTAAAAGGCCATCCAATGTCCGACATTGAAACCAGCTAATGTAACCCAATTAAAGCAATTACTACTTGCTTAATTACATAATTTAATATTGTGGTAACGCACACAATCGTTTAAATGTCAGAGAAAACTTTTTAACAAATTAAATTGTAAACAAAGTGGTGCGGTGTATTTTTCCAGTTAATAAACAAATTCTTTTGTAACACCTTGTGCATCGACTCGATTTAATACAAAAATTTTGTCCATTAGTGGCTCGATAATAATTTTTCACTTCCTAGCAATTATAAAGGAATTTGTTATTGAAATTAAAGCAACATTTTTTTGTTATTCGTATAGCATGCTATAGCTCGAAAATAATTTTTCTTAACTATCTTAATTAAAAAAAAATTACTTCCTCCACGAATCCAAAACGGTTATGAACACAAGAAAACAACATCCGGTGTTACAGTTGAAATGACTTAAAAATACTGATTACGTTAAGAGAAACGACGAGTCTATCCAACTTTCAAGCTTGAAAACCAAGAAAGAATTCCATTTAGAAAAGCTGCTTGGTTAAAAGCTAATTTTATGATGCAAACATGCAAATATTCTAAGGTGTGTCAAAAAGTTTATGCCGTACTAGGCTTATATTAAATTATTTTTAGTACAATCCGGTCGTTAATTAAATAATTAACGTTACATTATACCAAAGGGAAGATATTATATACTTACATTCTTCCTTTTACCCTTCTAATACTATTAGTGGGGCCTGGCAGTTAAAAAGGGTAGATCTCGTAAGTTATGCTCAATATTATAATAATTTTGCAATAATAAATAATTTACGTACAATAATAATGTGAATGAACAATAATTTTATGTAAATCTTGTAATTACAACGAATTATATGTAATTAAACAAAATAAAAAATAATCATAATTAATTAAAAAGCTATTCTACGTTTTGTAAGCATTTCTTTTTTATAATGTAGCATCTGCGGTGATTTGAAAAAAGGCAAGCAGTTATAAAATGCAACTTGACAGAAAACTATGTAAAAGAAAGCTTTTGCAAAAAAACATGCCGGAACAACCTTAATGTGAAAAAATTGTATGCAGATAAGTTTTTAGAAAAAATCAAGGCAAACAAAATCGCGTAATTTAAATTTTCTATTAAACTGAACTATTACAAATTAAATGATGTATAATATTTTACATGCAACAACAAGTCGCTTTGTAGAAACTGAAAAATCCTATAAAATTTTCGATATGTACTATCCCACTTTTATGTATTTCTTAAGGTTACTGCAGCGTTTTGAGTACAAAGTCGCACCGTACATTTTTAAACAGCTTTTTTGTACACAAAGAATTGATCGAAATTTTTAGAAAATACTTTCCTCAATTGAGGATAATTACATTATTTATTAACAAGGTGTGGTCTTTATGAAACTTTTTTTTTATTTTACTTTTACCAAAATTCTTAACGTATTATTTAATTTTTAAATTAAATTTAATGTAAATTTAAATGGGCAACATTTTTATAATATTATAAATTGTAAAAAAAGGCAGATATGGCGCGTTCTTGCATAGAGAACGCTGCGAAAACCGTAAAATACAAAAAAGTTACAAAGAAAATTTGTTAAAATATTAACTCCCCCGCGCGCGCAAATCTTGGTGTGTGCCAAATTCCAACTACATATATAGGATGCAGGAAAGTGGAATAAACAAAATAAATCTAGAAAAAATTCAATACTTTTGTATCTTTTAAAAGAAAGCCTAACGTATCATTTAAATATTTATCGATTAACTAAAAAATGTTCTGTTTATATTTTGCAGGTTTTGACGTACTGTGTGTCCCTCTAATTATTTCACATACTACTAACGTGGGTTTCAACATTGAAAATAAATTATTGGTAATAGTTATGCATGTTTATAATCTAATAAGCGAGGAATGTAAATTATTTACCGTAATTAGATGAATCACTGCTTTAACCATTACACAATAAATTGTACTATTTCAACTGATTCCTATGTAACTGAGGACGATGAAATTTCCATCCAGGATGATTGCATGCGAGATTCAAAATATAATAATGTGTAATAACAAATAATTCTATGTAATTACGAATAATTTGGGAATACGTATATGTGTAATTACCCTAATGACACACACCCCTTTCTTATAAAAATTTCCATCGTGCTTAAAGCTTCCGTGGAGGTAAAAACAATTACATCAACAAATTTTATAAGCAGCTTTTCGAGCATTCCATTCCCGAAAGATTAAAAAAAATGTTAAAAAGATGCTAAAAGCTAAAAAAAATTGTTAAATAACCTAAATAGCCTGCGGGCTCTAAAAATAAATTTTTATAATTAATTTGTAAAAATAAGATAAATTAGTGATTCACCTAATTGCAATTCGGATTACAAAATTACGATTCAAAGAAAACCATGAATTTTACTATCCAAGTGCATGCTTATTTAAATTTGTTCATATTTGCTAAACCCCTTCAAAATCAAAATATAGAACAGAAGTTACAACGCAGTGGACTCGGTAATTTTGATGAAAATTTCAATGATTTAAACATGAAGGTTAAAATATAACCTAATGAATTTAACCTTTAAAATGCGCAGTTTTAGTTCAAAGTAAAAAAAATTCTCGATTTCCCTTTAGCTGGACTGTCGAGGCAAAATTTCAGGCCGTGAACAAAAATTGCAAGTCATTTTCGTCATTTGCAGTAAAAGAGTAAACAATAATTTTCGAAAACACATCGAACGTTAAATTTTCAACATTTATAAACAAATTAATAGTTCGCTTTGCAGATTTCATCATGCTCATAAAACAACAAACACAATCATGATGACATCCTACAAAGCTGAATAATCGTTACGATTCCGATACAGAACCTCTTAATTAGATTAATCGATTTAAAACAAAGCACTAAATTAGAAAATGAAATTAATTAAATTATCAGACACGTTATTCATGCACAAAACGATAATTTTACCATTTATAAATAAAATTAATAGACTGATAGTCATTCAGACCAGACAAAATTATTAAATCATAATTAATTTAATCTTTTTCCAAGTTATCTTCGCGTTACACTTTCATATTAGGCAGCAGTACCAAATCTGTTGTTAATAATTTAATTCACTTAACAGTTCCCTGATTAAATTGTTATTAGTCAGCAAATTCGGCCACCTCTTTGATTATACAAATTGTTATTTCCTATTGACATTTAACTCGCCATTATTCTTTTGTGCAATTGAAAAATGTTACTTTCTCAATCGATAACCCATATTAATGTAATAAGTTCCTGATGGTCCCCAATTTAGTAATTATTGCAATTTTCAAACTGAGACGAACAAAAACTAAGGTATCATTACCGTGATTCATGGGGGGTGTTGCTCTCATAAAATTAGGTTCAACGGGTGATTCCCTAATAGCCAAGTATAAGGTAATCATCATCATTAAACGTGAGATTATAAAACTTGTAAAAATGTACAAAGCAAAGAAAATATTTTAATAAGTTTAGGGTCGACCATAAAGAATTTCTATTCGTTTTCTAAACTTGGAAGTATTTTGACTGTGAAAGATTATAGGTCACATACCACAACATTAAAATATTTTATTACCTCATAGTAAAGAATACAAAAAAAACTTGTTAATTCGATTTTAAGCATTTTAAGTTGCCACTTACACAAGAGTGCTATTATTGCCACTTTTTAAATAAGAGTTTTCGTGACTATTGGTTTTCGAAACAAACAAAACGAGAAATTCAACATAACGGTGCCCATATTCAAAAATGTTTCGTTTTCCAATCAAATTGCTTGTGCTAAAGCTTTTATCTGATGAAGGTCGATGTGTCTGTCTGAAACTTATTGTTTCTTGTTGGTATCAAAAGTCCACATATTTCAGATTTTTATTTTCGCCCGTCATCGAAAACTTCAAGTGGATTTAATTTCCAAAGCTTTTGGTACAAGTACCGCAATCAGCATATTAATTTCCAACAAATATCTAAACCAGATGGCGAGAACAGTCTGGTATTCGAGTTATGCCTGCTTTGAAGCTTAAAATGTCTTTCACAAAAATTTTTGAGTCGTGCAATAATATTTACTTATTGGCCGTCCAATTAGTAGTACGTATGTAGTTTTAGCCGGCCTTGACGGTTTTAAGGAGGAATTTCAATTGTGCAAATTTAATAAATTAAAAATATTTCGTTTTGTTCATATTTTTACTTCCACCAGTCGTCATCAGGATGCGTAGCAGTGGAAATTTTTAACACGAGGCAGCAGTTAGCACCGGCACTCAGATTTGGAAAATTTTGAGACGGCCTTCGGCCAATTAAACAATTTAAAAAAAAAGGTTACCAGGCGACTTTTTACAGTCGATTATATTGTTATAATATTCAGTTTTATGAATTATAGATGGCCAACCTTTCTAGAAATGAAAACGAGAAATTATATTATTTTCAGAGTGCGTCTATTGACGATTTTTAAAAATTTTATACCAAATGCTAGTGTAAAAACGCATTATTTTAATTTATTTAAAAATTGAGAATTTATTAGAATATCCCCATTAGAAAAATTTTGTAATTTTTCGTAGACTGCAGCCCATTTTTTGGCATCAGTCTTTTCAAAATTTCTCGGTTGATATTTTAATAAACTTAATCATAAAAATTCTTGGGGATACAGAAAAAAGTCGATGTTCCAAACCAAATGTTTAAATTTGAAGATTTAGATCAAAATATAAAATTTCTTTCATTAGTAATTTAGAATTTATTAAAACTAGATTAAATAGGAGATAAACCTGCGATAATCAAAAATTTGCGTAACAATTAAAGCAGGACTGCGAGGCGTATATTAATTATTAAAATCGTGTTATAATAAAATTTTAAATTAGAAAAAAAATATGGTTTGCCATTTTTTTTTAGTTCATTGTATTATTGAGTTGAAGTTTACTTTGTAAATTTAGGTAGATACGGTGTAAAAATGAAATATTAATTAGTAGTATATTTAAAAAAAATATGAACAACCATGAACTGTCATGAATATGCAATTAAGTTTGCATGCCAGTTGGAATATAACTTCTTTGTTTCCCTACAAAATCTTCACAAGCTATTCTCTGGAGTGAATCAATCCATTTCTCCCTCTTGTTCTTTAGAAATTAAATCCAGTTTGTCCATGTTCACCGAAGAGTTTATCGTCTAAAAAAATTACCTAAAATTCGCGATTTGAACCAAGAATTTCCGCTCTGTAACTTAACCAGCGGTCATAAATAGTAGGTACAGTGAATCAATGGTAAATCATATTTTTTATTTAAAAATTTTAGCCTCTAATTAATACCTACTCTAAAATAATCCGGGAGATAAATTAATATTTGTGATTTATGTCTACAGCACCCGATTAACGCTGCTATATACAGGGTGTCCCCCCAACTGATGCAAACATTTTAGACAATGATAAAAAACACTTTAATAAAAATTATAATATAGCATAAGAGAATAGAACTTTAGCATAGTAAACTTTTTTTAAACCAATCCATTTCACGAAGAAACCGAAAATAAAAATATAAACAAAATCAAAAATTCACAAATTTAATTTTTTATTAAATAAAGTTGAGATTAAAATTTTCAAATTGACTCGATTTGACTTAGATATTGTTTACTTGTATTATATGCTATTGTAAGAACCAATCGAATTAACGTATTTATATTCCAAGTCTCCCTCTTTCTTGGCGTTAAACGGGGGCTGTCGAGGTCCTACTAGCCTTTTTCTACGCATCATTGGACTTGGCTCGTTCAGGTCGCTTGTTTTTTTATAGAAAATAGCCAACATTACTTTAATTGGTTAATTAATATTTTTCTAATTAATTAAATTATTGCTTCGCTTACATAACAATAATAGCATTGCCTACTTTGTTTAATACATTTTAAAATAACAAATATGCTTTTATGCAAATGTTATGGTTTTACCTCCCCCCCCCCTTTCTTTGTAGAAGCAATTAAATCATTTTATTGTCAGATTTTATGTCGTACCACACTACTATAACGATTATTTTAATTGCATCTTTAGATGTCCTAAAAAAATGAAAATGTCTGAGTAATAGAAGAAAATTATTACTGTCTTCCCTAAGGAATTCAAAAATTATTGTTATCCTTTATCTAATTTTAAGTAACTCTCTAGTTAAAGTAGTTATGTCTCTAGTATAACGAAACATTGTTTTGATTTCGTTCGGTAGAGTTTTTGATAGATTCAGATATTTTCTTCGCTCCGAAGGCAATAACAAACCACCGAGGTAATTTTCCAAAAAAACTGTCACAAATGAAGTGGTCACTAAACCCTCTGTACTATAGGGTAAAGAACCAACTCAACCGTGCGATGCAGCCACGTTGTTTCGGATGCATTTGATACATGGGTCATTATTCTTCTTCCTATAGCTATTCGAATGTCGAATCCTTCTATCCTATGTATGTGGCGTGCATGTGTGCCACAGAAATTTTGTACACTTCATTTTGAGAAGGTCTACAGAGTAATAGATTATACCTCGGTGGATTGCAATTATCAGAAATAAAGTTTTTACTTTGTCAGAAGTCGAACCGGGTAACGTTCTTAACCTCTAGACCTAGACCGTCTCGAACAATAAGATTATTATTAATCTTTTGCAATTTTTATCAACAAAACCAGACCATGAATTGTTTGGTAACTTATATTTGTCGATTGCAGAGCCAGTAATCCATAAAAGGAACCATCAAAATACAAAAAAAAATCAGATAGGCACTTGATCAAGAAAAAAATTAATAAAAATAAACTGGGGGTAAACTAAGACAATGCATGGATCGCCTTTTGGCTTGATGCAAAAACGTTTGGCCATGAAAGTTGCGAAAACATCGCATCCCCTGCCACTGTGTTAAAGGCGGCCTCAAATTTTACTGCAGCCTTTCGGTATAAATTCCCGGTTGTTCCTATTATTATAAATCAATAATTCTCGTGCTTGGCGTGGCCAGGCCGTCCCTGCCCGATCTCGTCTAATCTTCCCAAATTATGCAATAAAAATCATTCCAAGTCTAAGGAATGCATGCAAAAATTCGCAAGATTCACATGCAGTTAATTTAGCAAAGCAATTAAATACATAATAACGGGCCACAAATACCTATCATTTAACAATTTTTGACAAAATGCCAATAATTTTCGATGCAAAAACAGTAAGCAATCTTGTTTGTGATCCAACAAGTTGAATTAGCAAACAATTCCTGCCCTTCCGAAATGTTATTAAAATTTTAGCGAATATTTCGGGTGTAACAGTCAAAGTATAAAGTCGAAAAGTTAAACGATTTCAAGGTTCAAAAGTTGAAAGGACAAATTTTTTATAGCGAAAAATTGTATTTACCTGAATTGGATAGAACTTGCTGATTTTCCTGCAGCATGGTAGCTGCTCTGGAAAGAACTTCCAGAGGTGATTCGCCGCCATCCATGATAGCAATGGAATGTGGGGTTATCATGAAGGATATTTTAAAACTGAAATTATGGCGAAATATTAGCGAGATTCATTGAAACTTCATTATGCAAACAAACACACAAATTACATAAATGACGTTTCTCTATAATCAAATTCAAAATGTATTTGCTGGAGTGGAGAGGTACAAAGATAATATAAATATAATGTAAACATTTAATGTGTTTATTTAATAATAAAAAAATAAAAAATTTATTTAGACAAAGCGTTGTGAAATCCGGAATCAAAATGTGGGTCAAAATTAAAAGAAATTTTGTGTCTTGTATTTATAAAAAAAAATTTAAATCCCAATCGAACGCGTTTATCGAAACTTGACAAAAATTTTGATTATCTAATCGCATACCGAAGTGTAAATTTGTCTTTTCGTTTGAGACAAATCGATTTATCAGTTTTTTTTATTTGCTTTGCCCACCTAAAGTAGGGTGCGACTGAAATATTTTCGACTTAAGTAAGCACTGGAATTTTTCAACAATAAGATTGGGCTGTGAAAAAGTCTCTCTTAATTGGCGATTGAATTTTTTTGGGAACCCGAGTGAATGGGACAATAAAATTGGCTATGAGAAAATCTTCAAGGATGTAATCGTTCTTGTGACACTTAAAAAAAGGTTTTTTTTGTGAAATTAAGCAACAATAATTATGTATATCACGTTGTCAAATGCTTTCCTTTGGTATTGCAATATACAGAGCATGTCTGCATAAAAAAATTTAGGGAAAACATTGACCTCAATTGTGTCTACTGCAGATAGTTGAAATTCTTTTAAACAATTTCTCGAATTGAACAACATTAACATAAATTAGAAACAAAACAATTTTAGAAACTGTACCTTTTGAATAATTCAAAATTTGAATTTCAAAAATTAAAATAAACAAACCAAGGTCGTTGCTATAGTGACGAACCGAAAGGACCCTAATCGAAGCCCGTTTCGGTCGAATTTTTAAAAAATTAACAATCGCACAAGACGAAATTGCAACTTCCACCCAGAAAATCAATACTTATCACGTGCACACACACACAACTACCCTTAACAAATAAGACTGACTTACGTTTAGTTCAACCAAACTTGTTATCACCATAAAAAATTAAAAGCACACCCCCTAAATAATTTTTGTGTGTAGTGTTTAACACACTAACATCTAAAACTGCGCGAAGAATTTGACATTTCGGTCAAACCTGCGATCGTGGTATGCATGGCATCTCAAATATTTACATTGCTCCTCTAGCGTAAACTACTTCAACTAAAAAGTCCAAATCACACCCACGAAACGAAAATTCAAAAGTAAATTCAAAAAACGACCCGAATACTTCGTTCCGGCGATTTTCTTTTAAAAGCGAACGCGGTTTGGAAAAGCAATAAATAAGAGTTTCGGAAATAAAACGTAAACAATAGAGAAATTAGATTCGATAAGTTTATTATCGTGTGTCGACTACTTAATCCGATTAACTGCCGATTGGACGAAATCAGCTGAATATCAGCATGTTTTCTAGGAAAACAGTTTTAAAAAGTAATCGTTAAGCGCACAACGTATCATTTGGTGCTTTTACTCCAAACTTTTTTCCATGTCCTCTTTCTAAGTACCAAATTGCGCGCAACACTGAAAAATTCTTCACTTCCACCCACAAACACCCAAAAAAATTGAATCCAACTCACAAAAACTGTTTAAATATTTATTTATTTATAAAGCGAAGCTATCGAGATTCTCAAATAATATACAATTTTTTTATTATTAAAAATAATGTTTCATTATTTATTGATATTATATCGCAAACTTGCCAAAATCTGGTGCAGCCTGGGACGCGGCAAGGGTGGTTAGCGTCCGGGCGCGAGCCTTATTTTTCCACCCCTATACGGGATGTTCCGTAACTAGCTATTGAACGAAAAATATCCAGACGTTCAGTTTTATTCAATTAAATTTCAAATCCCTGTGGACATACAGTGACTCAGAAATTATTAATTCACCTCATACAATTTTAATAATTTGATTAAATGTTATAGTAAATTTGCTTTAATTAAAATTTTATTTTTTAGTTGTTTTAAATAATACTTTATAATTCATTTTATAAAAAATAAAATAAAAAAACTACATGGGCAAGTGTAGTATTCAAAAACCAATAAAGTAAGAAAATGCACAGCAAACTGTTATTAATACACTTACCTTTTATACGTTAAGGACAGGAAGACAAACGATGCAGTTTAATAATTTGCTGATTAGTAGGTATGTAATTGTAGATACAATACAGTAGTGTGCTTACAATTTATTTACATAGTCATTCCAAGAAAATTTTTTAAGATGATTAACAAAACAAGTGAAACAGCAATTAGTGAAAGAAAATCAATATTAAAATTGGTGTGCGAAGAAAAATTTTATTATGAAACTGCTAAAATTGTTGGCAGATCACTGGGTGCAGTGAAATATGTTATTAAAAAAATTTTAAAATGAAGGAAATTTAATAAACAAAACTGATCGAGGCAGAAAAAGCATTCTTGGAACACGACACGAACATTATATTATTCGAAAAACTAAAGTTAATCCAAAAACAAGTGTTCCAAAATTGACTAGATATTTCAAAGGGTATTGGTAAATCTGTTTCCACCGAATTTGTAAAAAGTATTGCGTAAAGAGGGTTATAATGGTAAAGTTTCTAGAAAGAAACCCTTCATAAATAAAGTAAACAGAAATAAAAGATTAGAATTCGCTAAAAATATATTAACATGGACTTTAATTTTGGAAAAAATAATATTTAGTGATGAAAGCAAATTTAATAATTTTCGGCCAGATGGAATGCAAAAAATTTTTACAAAACCTAATACATAAATTAATAATGAAAACCTATGTGAAACTGTTAAACATGGTGGCGGAAATGTTATGGGTCTGGGGTGCATATCTGCTGATGGGGTTGGAAAGTTGCAATTTTTGAAACTATTATGACTAAGTGTGCTTACCTGAATATTCTATAATCAAATTTAGATCCCAGTATCAAAAATTAGGGTTGAAAAATGAGTATATGTTTCAACAAGATAACGACCTGAAACTTATTTCGTATCTTGTGCAGGAATAGCTTTTATATCACGTTCCAAAACAACTCCATATTCAACCCCAATCACCGGACATAAATCCCTTAGAAAATTGTGGCAAGAATTAGAAGGAAAATTCGAAAACACCACATTTTAGTACAAAAACATTAAAAGAGGTATTATTGCAAGAATGGGAAAAAATAGACAAAAGTATTACCCAAAATGGATGGAATCGATGCCAAGACGGCTACAAGCAATAATCGATGCTAAAGGGTATCCTACAAAATATTAATTTTGTAAACAATATTAATTTTAGCTAGATTTATGCAAGTGAATTAATAATAGTTGGGCGGTAATTCTTGTAAATATTTTGTTTTTTGTAATTTTAAGGTAAACTATTTAAGTTTTTTATACATTTTTTAAGGCATATTAACTGTTAATTATTATGTTGTATATATGTTTTAATTCAAAATTATTAAACTATAATTGAAGGTTTTATCGTGTTATAACTGGCATTTTATAAGGTGAATTAATAATTGTTGGAGTCACTGTAAGTATGCTCATGGTCAATTTGGAAGTAGCATAAATGCGAAATAGGAAGTTCAGGTCAGATTTAAATAGAAAAAAGGTAACTGGATATCTTTGGGCAAAAATAAATTTTCCTAATTAACACCAACCAAATAAGTAACCAAAATTCGAAATATCGTTTTATTTCTTGCATTACTCAAGGGTTAAACCCGTTCCTCAAACGATTTACGTTTAGTTTACTGTGGGAATCTCGTTAATCCAATGGACAAGTTCAACATTAATTTTAATCTCGTTAATCCACTCCAAGACGCGCGAAGGTGAAAAGTGAAACCCTCCGTCTCCATAGGGTGCAGTCGCACAATATTTGGATTTGATAATATTAGATTTTAATTTAATTTTATATTATAAATATAACTTACGGTTAAATTATGTTGTTTTTTGCAATAAACAGCCATGAAATTACTTTAGATTTGATGCTTCACTGCATTCGCACCGAATGAATTATGAAATTATCATTATTTATAATATATTCCAGCACATAATATGTTGAGTTGAAGGATATCAATGTAATAAATTTACTGAGATATAGATGATGCGTTAGCAATAATCCCGAGAAGGTTGGAATAACCAAAATTGTTGTCCCAAGTTATTGATTTAAACTTGGAAAATAATATTTGCAGCAATTTTAAGAAAACATTAATACACAAAAATATTATTTTTTGGCATTAACGTGGCTACTTCATTATCAATTTTTGGAGAATCAAGTGCCACTTTCCCCCTGTACAATACAAGTGAAAGAAAAAGTAGTATAATTTTATCTTATTTGGTGAAAAGTAAATTTGGCTTTCATAAAAATTAGGTACCTACCTAAAAGCTGCAGTTAGAAATAATATAACCCGGGTGAAGGGGTAATTGCCTCTCCGGCTACAATGCCTTTTATGTTGTTTCAAAAAGTTTCTCTACTGGTGGTCATACGTTCACAATTTGAGTGTTGATAAGCGGGGTTATTCCATATCCCGTAATCTCTAAAGCTGTGATTTCTGGTTTGGACTATCGCGATTTGTTACCAAAAGTTTTACTTCCTAAATACAGGAAAGCGAATTATTTTAATTTACTTTTTAAGAATTTTTAACTTTGTAATAACTTGTTCAGCTTTACATTTCAATAGGTATGTAATTGTCACACCTAGCATGCATAGAACTTATTTTAAGAGTTTAAACTTATTTAGATTTCAATGAGAGACAGATTAAATCTATGGCTTCTTATAGGTGAATAGAGAAGATTTTTACAGAAAAACGTGGAATAATCTAAAATTCATGTCCTTAAAAACCCCCATTAGTATCATCAAATTGCTTGCCACAATTGTTTTAGGAATAAAGTTAATACTACAAATTGAAATTCATTTCATTGCATTGTCGTTTGATAGTAAATGAATGCCACAACAAAAAATTGAATTAAACTCACAAAATTATTTAAATATTTACTTCTTATAGAAAACAAACTTTAGATCCTTATATAATATAATTAACTAGAGTATTAAATATGCAAATCACACCTCGAAATCAAAATCCAAATCCTAAATGAAAAAAAAATGGTTCTTTATTTTACATTTTGAAACTACCTGATTCTTTGATCAAAATACTTACTTCCAAGTTGGGCATATCTGAAAGCATTTCTGTGATTCCTGTTAACGTTTCTAAATATTTTTGACTATCGAAAGCTTTTAATAAAAATTCAAATCCGTTAGCGGCATATTCATTTGTAACAAATTCAGAACAAGCAACACATTGGGTATACTTCATTGTTGCCGGAAAAATATGGCTGAAGTTTGATAAATATCCTCTAATCGAATGAGGTAAACTTCCAATTGCGATTTTATCAAAGCTGTCCAAATCTGGTGCATTCGGGTTTGATTTGTAGCAAGCAGGTGCTGAGGGTCTAAAATTTCGATGTTAGTTACTCATTGTTCTTCAAAAATTAAACTAACCCATTGGGGTGCTGTAAAATAGAAACAGCTAAGAGGCTGGCTAAAGATCCAGCAATTTTAGACACTCCAGGTCTGGTTACGGTGCATTGCTGGTCCAAAGTTCGCGATTGCATCGACTAAAATAAAACTTTACAATAAAAAGTTCAAAGACCTGCAGAAACTTACATTTCCTGGAGCTGTTACATCACTGCAGAAGTAACAACCCAACATTTGACCAGGTACCATCGTATATCCAGTAGGTGGTGACAATTCTTGATCGGGACCATCCGAAAAGGTAATACCGTGCCTCATAACCAGGTAAGAATCAAATCCTAAAGCGGCATTGATTACAATCTAAAAATCCAGTTTCAAATTAGTATTTCACGAAATTTAAACCATCACCTTCTTGTAATAAGTGCCCAATAGGGTAGGCAACCATCGACTTTCCCGTGAATCCATTAACAAAAATACCACATCGTGATCACATATTAGGTTAACCAAAGTATCCACATTTTGTCGAGTTTCACCAAGAAGTGTTTCACCAACTTGGTGCCCCGGCATCGGAATGGTAAATTTATATCCTTTGGTTTCCTATTAAAAACATTTAGTTTAAAGACACCAATCAGTTTTTTCATAACTTACAATATCGGGAAATAATTTCTTTAAGTTTTCAGCAGCAGCCTCTGCTTTTGACTTATTTTGGATGCAATTTTCGAAAGTGAATAGGTTTTGCCTAACCGGATTGGAATAGGAAACAATTGAATTATCAACAAAAGTTATGTGACTCACTCCCCATCCCTAAAAAAAGTCAATAAGCACTTTTCTTATCATTTTGAAACCATACCGATAAAGTTGTAGCAACAGAGCATCCCAGCGTTCCAGAACCCAACAACAAACATTTGGTTTGCTTTATTTTTCCAGAAATTGTTTCAAGATTGCATTTCTTCAGATCTTGCTGAAATAAATATTTATTATTTTGTCAGTTACATTAAAAAAAACTCACATTTAAAGTGGGAAATTTGAAGCAAGCCTCAGTTAAACCGTGCAGATACTCAAAACCATCAAATCCTTTTAATAAAAAATCAAATTCATTTGATTTGAACTCATTTTTGACAGTTTCAGAACAAGCAATACACTGGGAATGCTTTTTCGTAACTGAAAAGGCTTGATCATTAAAGTCGGACAGAAATCCCCATATAGAATGAGGCAAATTTCCCAAAATGCAATCACCATCGTCCTCATCAGCTAGATTCGATTTAGCAGGTGCTGCAGCTCTAAAAAATTAAAATTACTTGACGACTTTCAAAAATTAAAAACCAACCCTGCAGGGTGTTGCAAAATAGAAACCGCCAATTCTGTAGCTAATGCTCCAGCAATTTCGGAAACTCCATAAACAGGTTGATCTGAATTTCCGTTTCTGGTGATTTGCTCGGTGCAAAAACAACAACTTAATTGGTGAGAAGGAATCGCCTCTGATTCACAAGTGTCTTCTGCTTTCAAATCAACCAGCACGTTTACACCTTGTCGTAATACATGGTAACTGTTAAGTCCCTTGGCTAAATTAATTGTAATCTAAAAATTAAATATAAAATTGCAAGTATCACAGGTGAAAAATAATCTTACCTTATTATAATAACTGCTTAAAAGAGTGGGTAACCAACGACTTTCCTGAGAATCCAAGGATAAAAATATCACGTCATGGTCACATAATAAACCGAGTAAAGTATCGACAGCTTTTTTGGTGTGAGAAATTTGAGATTCACTCACTGGCGGACTTCCTGGCATTGGAATGGTTAATTTGTGTCCTTTGCTTACCTGGTTAGCAAAAATTACAAACTACTTTGTTCTAAAAACTTTACAACTTACAACTCCCGGGAAAATCTTCCTCAAATTTTCGGCAGCACTCTCTGCCTTTGAAATATTTTCATTAAATGCACTGTCAATAAAACTTATGTGCCTCACACCCCAACCCTAAAAGCAAATATTAGCAAACATTCTCCAATATTTCATTCGATAGTACCAATAAAGTTAAAGCAACAGACCGCCCTAAACTTCCGGCTCCCAGCACCAAACATTTAGCTTGCCTAATTTTTTCTAAATTTAAATCTGGAGACAACCTCCACTTCATTAATCGCAAATTTAAATCGACAGCAGCTTCGGCCAAACTGCAATATTAATATTTTCTAAATAAAAAATGCAAAATGTAGAAAATTTTACTGTTTGGGATCCATGGAATTTTTCATCGAGGCTAACTGTGGCAACAATTTACCACCTTTATTTCTTTCCCAGCCAATCCATTCTTTGATGTTATACTCAGGTACGGTTACTGTAAATACCAAACTGTGTCTGCAAGTGAATTTACGCTGCTCCAGACTTAGTCTCAACGCAAGAAATTTTAATTCTTTTCCGCACAAAAATGGACTAAAAAGGAAAAACAATTATATTGCCTACTGTTTGCGGAGGTGACATTCAAAAGCTAGAAGTCCTAAAAATCACATTGTACTAACCAGTGATATAAAATAAAAGCAATGTAATTATTCAGTGGCCATCCAGGATGTTCCGATGACTTGGATGGATCCGAAAATACGAAATAATAATTGTCCAAGTTGGAATCGCTGCTCAAGCATTTAATATCACCCAGTGGAGTTACTTTATAAGATTTTAAAATAAAAAATGTTTTTTGTTGAACTGTAAGCTTTTCATACGAGCAGTGTAAATTAGAAACCTAAAAGTTACCAAAATGTGCAAGAAATTTAAAAAGTCGGTTCAAATTTACCAAATCGTGCGAAAATACTTCTTCCAATAACGAAACGTTGCTTACGTTAATGTTAACATTGAGCAGTGGAGATGGAAAGCAAACCAGTAATAATATTTAAAATTTTTTAGATCTGCAAACGTTAACAAAATAAAATTGTTTAAAAGTGACGGATCACTGAACAGTTCTTCCGTCTTCCAAAGATTCAGAATTTCTGAAGAAAATTCTTTTAACAATCCTCTCTTGTCGCATGTTTTAAAATCTTCTATAACATTTTTATTTATAAGGTAACCACGTACGGGCAAATCATTGTTTTGGTAATTGCATTCTCTGAAACACAAAATTCTGTATTTCTAGTAGAGCGGTGAAATTTATGACCTACCTATTAAAAGAAGTGCTGTCGACTTCAAAATAAATATTTGTACTGTTAGGTAAACCGTAGGTCGTGTATTTTCCCCAAATCAGTTTCCTTTCTTCGCTTAACTTATCTACATCCAATTTTATTTCAGTTAATGTCTTCCAGAAGCCAGGATTAACCGTCGAGGTAAATGCGATATATTTTAAAATTTTATTTTCTTCCATAATATTTTAATTTAAACGAACTTGTGATACACGAAAATTTAATTACTAATTAAAGTTTTTGAAAAATTTAGTGAGGTTATATTAAACGTCAGTTCGAAGTGTTGAAAATTGGAACTGTTTCATTGATTTCGTACCAATTCGTAAGAATGAAGGCAACTACAAACGATAGGAATGTATACAAAATAGTTCTAAGAAATACGTTAGCGTACGCTGTTGATTGTAAACAAGGGAGGCCATCTTTAATCGTATTTTATGAATGATTTTAGCGGGGATTTGAAATTTCTGCATTATTATTGCAATTTTAAATATTAAAACTTAAAAATAGATTAAATGAATTGCAAAAGTATTAATTAGGGAATTTTTATTAAAATTAAAATAAAAAAAATTATTATAAAAAATTATAATAAAACAAATAACATTTTTTCTGGTATAAGATTTCATTCTTTCTGCTATCTTCAAATATGTTTTTATTTTAACTTAAAAGTTTTACAGATCTACTAAGTTTGCGTACCAAATGCTTTGGGTACTAAAAATGTAATAGCTTTGTTAGGTATGTAGTAGGTGTTTGGAAGATGATCACAGGCCTTCACCTGTAAGTGAGAATTTTGTTTTGACCGTCTTCTCTCGGCAGATAATGGCAAACCACCGAGGTAAAGTGCCAAGAGACCTTTCTGAAATACTGCTTCTTTTGATAGATATTTCTAGGTGAAGAAAGCGACCATCAGTGGGTAAGTAAAGTTGCTTGCTTTACCAAGGGACGTTAATGATCTCCCTTGCCCAAATCGTTGGATGATAATTAAGATGGACCCTTCTTCTTCCACTTCCAATAAATGGTAGAATTCAAGCAGAATAGACACAGAATAGAAATCAATCGCATTTGTCAACTTGTTTTATAAAATCCCTTATTTAATTTGTTTTAAATTATTTATTTTCGAAATCGACATATACAAAATATTGCTAATAATATAATCCAGAATATTTGTACGCCTAATCCATTTAGAACTTCAAAATTGGTCAAGTTCCACCCCTTTCTCATTATATTTCTTACCGAAAGAGTAGGCAAAGCAATTGGTAAAGTAAACGCAAAGTATTGCAAAACTTTCGGCATCCCTTCCAACGGCCAAAGAACCCCTAAAATACTTTTGTTTAATTTAAAGTAAAACAATTTAACGATCACGAACCGCTAATTAACACCAACGGATAAAAGCTTCCTGTAGTCAAAAAATTTGCAACAGAATGGGTGTTACATACGACGGATATCCAAAATCCT
Organism: Lycocerus yunnanus; assembly: GCA_036346125.1. Taxonomy (NCBI): domain Eukaryota; kingdom Metazoa; phylum Arthropoda; class Insecta; order Coleoptera; family Cantharidae; genus Lycocerus; species Lycocerus yunnanus. The sequence continues at coordinate 4,498,885 of JARFIX010000017.1, forward strand.
AAATAATCAAACTGATGTAAATGTTTTCTCTTAAGCTCTGCTCTCAACTCACCATAAGACATTCCACAAACACTTCCAGCTAATAAAATAATTACAATTTCAATTAGATTTCCTTCGTATTCTGTTTTGTACACAAAAAAGGTAAGAATTACAATTTCAACTATTTGAATTATAACTATAAGGAATTGAGTCAAGAAGTGCGTAAGGATAATTTCCAAGCAAGATACACCAGCAACTGACGACCTGTGCCAGGTTCCTTCGAGCTTGTCAGATATAATAGTGTCGACCGTGTTTGTAACGCTCATGAAGAATGTAACACTAAAATTTTAAAATTAAAAAAAAAGATTTCGAAAAAAGTTGTTAATCTACGTCAACAGCATTCCAGGTATAAGAAAGGATCGAAATTTATCGTCCGAGTTTCCGTAGTAAACATTTTTGAGTTGCACGATCGAGTCGATCGAAGTAGAATTACAATTTTTCACAATCATGTTTTGCAATTTAACCACTTTTTTTATTAATTCTTGCTTCAAATACAAAGCAATTTGCTTATCTGTAAAAAATTAATGTAATCAGAGTTTTAGCGACGATTCTCCTTACTCGAAACATCGATCCATGCAGAAATTTGACTTGCACTTAAAACTTCGTTGGAAATATCAAACGGAGTTTCGATTCTTTGCTGAAAGGAATGAGAAAAGTTTGCCGGTATGTGCAAAACACCCAACACTTTTCCATGCTTAAGTGCGTTCAAAGCATCCGTGATGTTTTCAAAAAACATCTTGTAAATCGTCGGATTTTCGAGGTCTTTGATGAATTTACAGCTTACATTTTTAATTTTGCAGGTTTCTTGTTCCGTTAAAGTGGTTTCCAGTTTATGACTCTTACAAAAATTTATGGAGGACTCTTCATTTACAATTGCAATGTCGATGCTTTTTATGTTATTTCCAATGGCTGTTAACATGACCAACAGTGCGATGATGGGCAATAAAAATGTAATAAAAATTCCACTAAAAAAGGTACTCGGAGTTATAAGAAAAACCATTGTCAACTTTTTGTTTTACCTTATGTTCCTCGAGAATTGAATTCGGTTTTTTGCTAATAGCGCGGATAACCTATTTGGATTTAAACTTAGTTCGCGTAGAAGCTTGTGATGCATTTTAGAGCGGTTTGCTTCTTCCATTTCGTTACAAACTTTCGAGGTATCGATTGTATACGTTTCGGGTAACTTAAAAAATTGTTCGTTGTTGTTACTGATGATGGAAAAATTGTTTTGGTTCGAACTTAATGTTAAAAATACATTTTCTAAAGAATCGGTTTTGTGGAAAGCTAGAAAATTTTTTGGCGAATCTTCAGCTAACAGTTTGCCCTGTCGCATGAAACCAACCTAGAAAAATAATTGGATTAAAGTTTTGGAAATTCATTTGGTCGAAAATATACTCGGTGCGCCCTGATGGCCTCTTCGATGTAGTGGGTCGTTATGATCACGGCCGATTTTTGGGTTTCCACTATTTTTAACAGGTAATTCCATAAACTAAGACGGAAAGTTTTAAAGAGAAGTTTTTATAAAAATAGCAAAGTGACTAGTCGTGGTCTACTAAGGTATATCCGTCCAATTAGAGTAAAGTATTTTTAAAAACTTGAGTGTGGGTTGCGGTATTGAAAGCTCTCACAATATGATTATTATTTAAAGTTTTAATGAAGCACTTCGGAGCGCAATTTTAAAGGATGCTTGAGTTGCGCGCACGGTGCTTTTTTCTAATTGGAAGGATAATGGACTGCAACTAGTCGTACTATGTAAATATAAAAATGCTAACATTTCCCTTAAGATGGGGTCTAAACCAACTGTCGGTTCGTCTAGAATCAAAACTTTTGGATTATTTACCAAGGCCACCGCAAAGGAAATTCGCCGTTGTTCTCCTCCGCTGCAGTGCTTTAACAATCTGAAAGAAAAAATGTAATATTTTGGCGGGGTAAATTTCAAAAGTCACTTTTTGTCCAACGGTAAATCTAAAAGGTGAGATAGTTTTCGAAAACGTTCTTCTATTACGCTTTTGGAAACTCCATAAATTACCCCAAAGTAATAAATTGCTTCTTTAATTGTAAATTCTTTCGCTAACGCAACTTCCTAAAGTTTTAACATTAATTTTTTGAAAAATAAATTTGTATTTTTACCTGTGGCATATAGCCTATGTTCGTATTTTGAGAACAATTCGAGTTATTATTTCCCAAAATAAAAATTTGCCCCGAGTCGAAGTGTTTGCTGCCAATAATGCAATTCAAAAGTGTGGTTTTTCCACATCCACTTGCTCCGAGTAAGCCATAACTACAAATTTATTCAAATATCTAATATTATGTTTAATAAAAAAATAACTTACATAATTCCTCTAGATACGTGCATATTTAAATTATTTAAAACGATATTTGATTCGTAGGATTTGTAAACATTTTTAACACAAACTGCACAATTTTCGTTCATCGTTGGGCAAATAATCGAAATTTGAAAGGTAACAAAATAAACACCAACGCGTTAAGTGAAACTTAGTTAAGAATAAAATTTGACACGATTTGGTGTCCTCATCGCCCCCTTGAACAATATTAGCCGATCGGAATAATTAAAAAGTACGTGCGGTAATTTTATTACGAAATAAATCGATTTAATAATGATATTTTTTAATTATTGAAGTCGACATGTGATTATACAATTTTTCAAACAAATATACTTTTAACATTTTCTTTAATTCAACAGGTAATAAGTGCAGCCGTAATCACCTCAGTTTCACAGGATTCGTTTATGCTGCTTTTTAGCACTAACAATAAAATGTGTAAACAAACATTGATCGATATAATCTAACTTTAAGACTAAAATTAATACTTCCTATTATTTTTAAATTTAAATTGGTCGTGTGCATATAACAATTCGAAATTGATTTGTATAGTCTCAATGATTTTTTTTTATGATTCTCAATAGTAGAAAAAATATAATTAAAATTAATTAACCAGATATATATAAAATATTGCATAAATAATTATTACTATTATTATTATTTATTATTAAGTACATAATTGCTTTACAATCCAATTTCGAAACAGTCTTTGGAATGATGTGTTTGCTTACATTTAACAATTAAACCTAATATATTTTAGTAAGCCCTAGTAGGTATTTTTCATGTTTACATTTATTATGTACCCTTTAATCAATTCCTTCAACAATTAATTAAATTTTACAAACACCAAGTTTACCTACAAAGCTATTTTAATTAAAAGTTGAGGGGGGGAGAGCGTACCTATAATAATAATATACCTAATTATAATTTTTTTTGTCTCACTAAAATGTTTCAAACTTGCACAATAGGACAAGGTCGAATAGGATTTAAATTTTTGAAAATTTATTTAATAATGGTGCTTACATGGTATTTTAGGACGTGCTTCATTTTCAGTCACAATAAATCTAACATTTACAAAAATAGGAAAAATATTTTAACCTACTTGCTTAATTTGCTAAAAACATTGGATAAAAATTATTTTCTCACAAAAAGAGGCCTACTGTTCGATGTCACGTAGAAGTTCCTCTTTTGATATAATAAATTTTTTGGTGTGCATTTTTCAACATTTTCACTAATGGTATAGATGGATGACATTTTTATTCCGCAACGGTTTGACATTATTTGAAAATTGTGAAGGGGTATCTCGTCCAAGCTTCCGTTTGATGAATTTATATTTAAGAGTAAGGGTCGTCTCTGCGAATTGATTCCGAAGGAGTTGTGAAAAAAATTCGAAATACGTTTCGGCGTCGATAATTTTATCGAAAGAGGTCGTTTGCTCGAAGAAAATGGAGCTTTGCATTGTCTAAAGTCGTTGACGAACTCTGCATTCGAGAGAGCAAAGATGTTGTTGATATTTTTTATATTATTTTGCTTTGGAAGATACATGTAATTATTATTCTTTACGTAATTACAATTATTGTTGACGTTATTATAATAATACTGATGTAATTTGCGATTGCTTAAGTTTTTGCGATTTGTCAAATTGTACCACGTTGCGGAATTATTGTTTTGCAAGGCGTTTTTGGAATAAGGATAATAAATTTTATTTAATGTTACTTTTGAGGGCTTTCGCTTAACACATATGCAAGCTTGACGATTATTTTCGGTATGTCGTCACACTTCTTGCAAAAATTTCACGGGACACACTCCCTGTCGATTATCACCTGAACGAATCATCACCATTCCATCAATTTCTTCGCCTATTTGTATTACTATTTGGTCCCTAAGTAGCATAAGGCCATTATCTCCATCCGACAGTTGCAAGTTATGTGTCACCTGAAAAATAAAGAAAAAATGCATCACATTTTTTTTAATTGCCAAGTGTCACGCAAAGTAAAATACCATCATCGCTATACGGTTGATATAAAACAATATTTTATGGCTTACACAGTCAAGAATGTAACAAATACGCAGGCAACGCAATAAAAATACAAAACGATGTACTTGAACGTTTCAAGAAATCTTACATGTTATGAATTTGAATTGCTTCGTAGTAAACTTTATGTAGCAGACCTCCCATAATATTGCGAAATTACTAGAAGAAATGCGAATAAAATGATGGTGAGTTCTTTTCGAGTTATTTTATTGCTACGTAACACGTGAGCTTTTCTAATGAAAAGTTTATTATTTTCATTTTCAGACAGCAGGAATTTTAAAAGGCGATTTCGATTTTTCTTTCAAACTTCTTTATGTTATTGGACGAGCGCATCGGGTTGTCAGTTGAGAGTTGTAATATTAGTTTTGCTCTTCCCAAACTTCGAAGAGGCATACGTAAGTTTGTAGGATTATACAATTTTTTTTATATTAAACTTAGATTAGAAAAGTTTAAAAAAATTGCACATGGAAAAATTCATCGATAACGCGAAGAATTCGCAGAGTTGTAGTTTTCGCTAGTAGTATAGCCAAAGAACCAATTAACTATTAGAAACTTTCACCATCTAACTTCTACCGTGGCTTAGAGCTTTCTTCCAATCCAATAAAAGCAAGTAAAGTTTACTGATCACTTTTTAATGTTGCAAAACACTTCCCATTCGACCGTCAGTCTTACTTATATATTTACCAAAAGCAATAGCTACATTGAAAATAACTGTGTATAATTTTTTATAAATGGCTCCTGAGAGCAACTGTTGTCCTTTCAAGTTGCAATCATATTGTTAAATTATTGTATTTGTTAATTTTGTTAAAATTCGTCATAAATTTGTATGGGTAAAATAACTTTGCCGTTGGTACAATATACATATTTTGAACAGAAATAATTTTCTAACAACTTCTTGTGGATTATCTTCCTTGTTTGGTAATCTTCATTTATATATGAGTATTTTCTTCAGCAGTAGTAACATCTTAAAAAATGTCCTAGCCGTATTCCCATCGCTAACGATCCATATTCAGACTTTGGTTAATCAATTAATAAACAAATCTATTCTACTTCTAAGTAATAGCTCTTGATTTATTTTTTATATTTTATTCTACTTTTTCTTATTTTCGTTTTCACAAACTGACATATCAGTAATTTATAAGAAATACGAAGCAGCACTCAAAAAGCGTATGCTCATTCACTAAAAGTAGAAAAACCAAACCTCAACTTGGTTTTGTCTTCAATATTCATCTTCAAAACTGTGAAAAATTTCGAATTGACATCTTATCGGACTACAAAATCTCGAAGAGGACGATTGATTACAATCTTCAAACTTCTGCTTGCATTGACTTAAACAAGAGATTCGATTGCAAGCCCATTTTACGATAAAATGCAGGTTACCAAATAAATCATAGTTTAAGATATCTTCAATATTTTCAAGACATTGTATAATTTAACTTCAGATTTTAATTCTGAATGTTTTTTGGATATCATCTTCTTTTAGTCTTTGTAATTGTTGCATAGTTTGGATAAAAAGTATTTACAATTATTTTCCAGCGCACAACTTCTTAAAATATTATATTGGAATTTTACTAGTTTTGTGTCGGGAAGAAACAATATCTCCATTTCTGCGTTCTCGAATCAAATTTTCGCCGATACAAGCCTTTCTCGGAATTCGAACAAAAGTACTGCTTCTCCGAAAGCACTGATTTCTCCAAAACAACTGATTTCCGAAAAATTGAAGACGAGGAAAAATCGCCGTAAACGGAAAACTGTCTGATTTTAGCGGGAAACTGTTACCACTTATCGTATGTTGCTCAGAGCAAAATCTCGGGGAAGAAGAAACTCGAAGACGAAAAATTTCGTAAGTTAATACGCGTAGGTAATTTAAGTTATTTCTCCCCGGAGAAGATTCGACCGGGATTTTACGTCCTCTCAGGCCAAAATCACCTATCGCGCATTTCATCTCACGCCTGTGGGCGTTTTCGCAAGACAGCAAAGATCACGTTTTTGTGTTCTTTAATCCTCTCGGTAAGCTCTGACCGGGGATTTTACGTCCTCTCGCGTTGAATTTAGCCCGATCGCTAGAAATTGCGCCGTTTGCCCGCCGACCGGAGACTTAGACGTTCTCTCGGCGTTGGAAGGCAACCGCGAATTTAGTAAATTTTACAGGCTATGTACAATTGCAATCTTGCGACCGGGCTTTCGAAAGGGTAGACCGACGAGCATCATCTAGCTCGCGATTTCTGGGCTTCCAACGAGATGCGGCGGAACGGCGCTTCCGCGCCCGACGCATATAAGCCGGACGTGAAAACGACGAGAAAAGTCTTCGGAAGCGAGAACAAACGCCTCAATTTATATTATTTATATATATCAGAAATTTGAGAAAATCACTATAAGTTGGTTTCGGGGTAACTAATGGGAGCTCCATTTTGATATTTAACTATTTTTTGTTATTATTCTGGTAGAGATTTGTTAATTCTGAAATTGTTTTTGCAGCCCATCCAAGAATATAGCGAAATCCAATGCATTGTACAGAAATTGACATTTTAAGAAAGTAAGCTGAGGCCTATAGATAGAATAGCATATAGGTTTGAGCTATTATGTGCTTTATTATTCCCACTTTGAACTCATGCGAAGAAAATACGTAGAGACGTAGGATCGATTTCTACTTGTTGTTACTTGCTGAAAAGTTTTCCAAGATCATAAAAGTTGTTCTATTATTCAGTGATTCTAGCGCAATAGTGACTAAAAATGGCATGTCACTATAAGAACTGTAAATATGAGAAAATCATCAATTCACTGTTGGTAAAATGTCTGTAACCTGATGATATATAAACAAAATTTGAATGTTGTTTATGTATAGAGTATTTCAAATATTAAATAATTGATGTTAAATAAAATTATGCGTGCAGAAGAGTCTTTATAATTGAAATTACTCTAACCATCACGAAAAATCACGCTTAACCATCACGCTTAAAAGCGAGGAGCCAATCCACTTAAATTTGCGGTTCGATTTTTTGAGTAACGAGGTTATGGGGCGATCAAGGTTGAAAACTCCGGTATAAAGCGCCTATACCAGCTGAAGGTGCCTAACATGAACTCTAACATGGCCTTCACCTTATCGTGGTCGACGTGAAACCCGTGCTTATCGACCACGTAACCAAAATATTTTAACTGCGGACGGTAGTATTTGACACTTTTTCTTGCTCACAGTGATATTGGACTCGCGTAACCTCTTCTAGAATTTCCAAGTGTTTTTCGAAGGTGTCTGTGACAATGACAATATCATCCATATAGCAGAAGACGTGGGGGAGTAGATCATGCTCCAGGATCTTGTCAATTAGCCGTTGTCAGGTCGCTGGACTGGTGGATAACCCGAACGGTAGCCGATGAAATTCTGAGACAACGAAAGCCGTGAATTTTTTTAATCTTCCGAGATTTACTGGGTGCTGTGCTTTATTGTACCTCACTTTTACACTTTTGGATTACACATATCATAGGTGATAAAAAAGTGTGCGGCGCCTTTATTTTGTTCAATTGTTTAAGGGGTCGGTTATTCAGTACCGACCGCCTAACCCACACCTAAATTGCTCTTCGGACAGCTAAGCAGAAGTTTCGCCAGTTAGTAGCAGCAGTACAGGTAAATCAGCGACCGTTTAAGGTCAAATAAGCTTTTGTTGGCGAAAATTACGCCGTATGTCTCGTTTCAAGAAGGACTAATATCCAGTTAATAACAAATGTTTTTGGAACAATACAAGAATTTTTCTTTAGGTAGAGGGAACGTTTTCCCAATGCCCTCCTCTAGTTTTTTCTTATTAATTCAAATTTAAAAATTTCCAAACGGTTTGTTGGTGAATCTATTTTTTCTGAAAGCTTATGAAAAGAAACCTTACCTTAAGATTTCGATTTAATATTAATTTATAGTGGTTACCATAATACCTAGTAATATCTTCATGGGAAAGGCCTAAAACCTTACAGCAAATGTCATGTTGATAGTAAACACAAAATTGTACGCATTATTTGTTTATAATTTTTAGTTGAAGGCGATGAATATCCTAATCAAACAAAACTATCTTACAGTACATTTGTAATTTCAGTATACGGGTTTGTTTGAACACCAATTTGGATTGAAATTTAAGATAAAATATCTTGTTTCCTTACGTTGTTGCAGAAATAACAATTTTGAGTTTTACTACTCAGTTATATAATTAGTTATGTACAATACTTTTCAATAGTAATGTACATTTATACAGGTGGAAATAAGGTTAAGTTGCAAATAATTAATAGCATATCATTCAGCAAGCGGATAATAAATGTGATTACTCACAAGAACGTGAGTTAGTTACATGTTGTAAACCCAAGTGCCGCAGTACATTCGAGAGAGTAATCACTTTCATACGCGAGTTGAATACCATAATTTTTCTAAGTAAAATCAATAATTTAATTCTGTGTGCATTTTAAATTGCATGACATTTTCACAGTTGCAGATAATTCATTATTTGATAAACTGATGCAATTTGTTTATGCCCTTAAGGTTTATTATTTAAACTATTGAATATAATGGTTTATTACTCCATACCCTGTGTAATGTCTATCGTTACTTTCCTCATATAAAATACACAACTGTAATAAAGATATTACTCAATAGGTGTAGAAAAAAAAACTTAGACAATGCCATTAACCCCGACAACATGACTGTTCTGTATGTTCAAATTCAAAACCAAATTGGTATTCTCGACATTTCTTAAATCAACTTCACTTTCTTTGGCCAAATTCAGACAAGTCAAGTTTTAAGTGAATCGTTTGTGCTGTGAAAAGCTGCCGATAAAACGTTAGGCGTTCACAATTTAATTCGCCTTTGTAAAAACCCTTCACCGTAATTTGCAGATATCGTAATTTATCACATTTTTTTTCAAAGTTATTTTTTCAAATTTTACTAATCGTACGATGCACACTTATTGGGGTACTTGTACCCAGAGTTTCCTTGAGCTTAGTTATCCATCTGCTTGATTGCAACTATTTTACTACTTCGCGACAATTAAGAGAAAGCATGAAAACCAAAGGCTTGTTTGGAGTTATCTTGTAGTGGAAATTTAAACTTACTTATTTAACATCTTCATTACAAGGATCATCAATAATAAATTATTCTAGGATTAGAGCATTCGCCTGTTCCGGCTTTATCAACGTTTCTGATGGATGAAACTGTTTTGGTATTCTATTTTCAATGCATATCGAATATTTAACATTTGCTTGTACACAAAACCCCGCCTGCAAATTATTCTCTTGTCATTTTCAACATCTTCGGTTGCATAGAAGGACTTGACGACGTCAATATTTATTGCCACTAGCAATTTTTTTCAAGTTTACCGATTATCTTCTAATATCTAAATTATATTTTAAAATATGTCACTCACCTGTAAAGGCTTTTCACCTGCCGCTAATTTAGAACAATATTTAGAAGGAAAATATCCGACCCTCCCAAAGCACTTCCCCTTCCACCAATCAGGATCGGAAAAGTCAATCACCGTAACTTTATCTCCGGCTTTTAAGTCCAATTCGTCTTGATGTCTCGACTTAAAATTATAAAGAACGACGTAAAGATTTGTTGGCAGCAAACGATGCGATTTCTGAAACGTATTGCAAATATTAACCTCGCAAAATAAATAAATTCGAAAATTTTACTTTAGCTCCCACCGGACTCGGACATGGCGATGTGCTGGCGGAAGAAGGACTTTTGTCGTTATCGTCTGGTAGCTCGACAGAGGACATGCGAATATTTTTCGCAGATAACAATCTTCTATTGTGGACAGGACTAGACGGAGCTGCATACAGTTAAAAAAAATTAGTAAATTTAAGTGGCTAAAACTTGAAGAGAATTTTTTAAAATGCATACTTGATCGTGCTTTAATAGAATTCCGTGCAATGCGGTTGTAAAGAGATCTTGAACGAGCTGAAATAATAAAATTTTCATGCAACACCATCGCACAATATAAAAATTGTGTTAGAAAAATTGTGTAAGTATCTTGAAACAAAGTATGTAGTAGGTATATACCGACGTGCAAGAAGCATTACAAAAGTGCAAAACACCGAAACTCAATTGTATTTCCTACACTGAATCCTAGATGATGAGCTTTCTTTTGAATGGGGCTCGCTCGTTGTCGTGACCCCGTGATGTCGCCTCCTTTGTACGTGCTCTGTACTTTCTGGAGAGTCCAACGAGAGGCTCTTCATACGTAGATTTAATTTTTGTCGTCTGGGCGAGTGAGGAGCTAAAGAAATTTTGATTATGTACTGCATTGTTAAATAACAAAAGAAATTAATAAAGCAAAACATTAAAGCAAACATAAGATAAGCGTTAATGCATACTGAGGGATAACAATCATGCTGGAAGTAACTTTGTGCACTGTTTGATAAACAAGTGCATATTATGGTACGCTTTGGTGTTTTTCTATTCAACTATAAATCTATTTTGGTTCTACTCCAGATGCTTTAGTAATACAGACCAAAAGTTTTTGACCCATTTTCAAAGGAAAACGTCACACCACTAGGAGAAGTCCGCATGCTGGTTCCTGATAAAACAACATAATTTTACTAGGTTTACACGAAGCAACAACAACTCTAATTGGGCGATATTTAAGCATCAACACTGATTTTTTTTTTTTTTGATGGTAGCAAAGTAACGACGTGTAAACTTAGTATAACTTTAATTGCACTACAAATATAATTCAAAAAATATGGATGGATTATTGTAAACTCTGGGGGGATTTTATTTAAATATATTATTAAAATATATACACAGCAAACTTTGTTATAAAAATCCACGCTTCTAATAATAATATGTTTGATTGTTCTAATACTGCAAACTTTAACAACTTACTTTTTTCTGTCGTTATTAAGCAAGCTTTATATTTTCAAACAAGAATAAATTGTTGTAATATGAATTTATTGTATCACAGTTTGGGAATAGTAAAATAAATAAATTTTATTTACAGTTAAATTTAAAAATAATCTTTTCACAATAAATAACCAAAAAACGTTTTTTGAAATAAATTTTATCACGCGTTATTTTTTATTTTTGTTTCTTTTGTTATTAACTAATTTTCCTTTAGACGGCGAAGGCGAAGGAGGTGTTGGGGGCAGTAGTTCGTGGCTATTCCCATTTTCTATTTGAGGAGTCAAACATAAAGGTTCTCCAAAAGGTCGAGTACCGGATGCATCTTGAGAACGCCGTTCTGAAATGACCACTCTTACAAAATTCAAAATATTATTAGGCACACAATACATATTATTGCAAATAAATAAAGCATTTTCATGTATTGTGTGTTTTCGGCTTTAAATATACTTGGTTATCGTAATAAAAATTATGGAGCTCCATTAAGCATACATACCGATTGACCCATTTTCCGAGGGGAAAATTAAAAAGTTTTACTTCTTGGAAATTATTTTTTAACTTATTCAATTTAAACTTCCATTTTCTAATTACAAAGTCAGTAATTATTTACTCCTGTTGAGGAAGTGAATGCGGCAAAACCGAAAATAATAATTTGTCGGTTTAGTCAACATTTGCTCGTGGCCCAACAAAGATATGAGCAATCCTTAAATAATTTCTCAAGAAGAAATCGGAATTATTTTTGTTTTGAAAATAAAATCGAACAGAAAAGTTTAACGAATTTATGGTCTGGATGCATTTCCTCGGGGAACAAGACTTACGAGTTCTGTCAGTACCAACATATAGGGTGAACGTGATTATAAAATAATGAGAAACTCTTCGTCTTGTTCTTTGTTGATTAAACAATGGAAAATTGTTTAAACATGAGGACACTCCACAAAACGAAATTAAATTTGGATGTGATGTGAAATTATATTACGAAAATTATGTGGACGAGGTGATTCTGGTTAACAAACACCACGCCGGCATTATCTCGTCTCGTTTTATTTTTAACATTTCGGTTTAAATTAGCCTTGTAAATACTTTCGAGGAATATTTAAACTGCTTTAACTACGATAACCAAGTAGTAATAGTTTTGAAAATTGATAAAAGCGTCATGATAAGCAAATTCGTGTTAATTAAAAAACTTAAAGCAATAAGAAACAGTTCTGTATACTAGCTGCTTTGTTAGAGTGGGTTGACCGTTGTAAATCAAAATTGTATCGATTTCACCTTCGTGAAATTAACCTCCCACTTTTTGAGTTTTAAACTTATTCCGTTCCGAGCTTTTTATGTCTCTACAAGAAACACAAAACACGGTTTTTCACTCTAATAATAATAATATAAACCAATTTTTAATGTGTATGGGTGGGGGCTAGAGTGAAAAACGTAGTTTTTTTGTTTTTGTAAAAATCAAATACCCTAGCACAATTAATCAAAATTCAGAAAATGGGAGGGACACCTTCACGGAGGTGCCCAATTTTACTTTGGTAATTAATTAAACGAACGATTTTGGTTTTGGAAATTAATTTTACAATAAATTATAACAAAAGCTTGCTATTGTTTGAGATCAAAATACTTAAATTTTAATGAACTCTTTTTGTACTAAGTTTAAATTTATCCAAGCAATATTGTGTATTGTAAACGAAGCTTCTTTTGTAATGTAAATTTTGTTGTTTCACTCGGTCGCTCCCACCTCTCTGCACCGAATTTTCTGAAATATTTCCACTTAATAAATGCGATCAATGAAAATAATTTAGCATTAATACAAGCAATAGTTGATAACATAAATTGCAAATAAAAGAGCGATCGAGTTAAACAAAAATCTCTTGTAAAATTTACTGCGCTCATGAAAACTACCATAATATTTTTATGCATAAAGATAATAAAATAATGGAGCTAGCATCGATAATAATAATAATAATTTGTTAAAAGAGAGAGCAAAGAGAGGCTTTGATCTAAAGCACTTTACACGCAATTTCAATAAAGTCACAATAATTATCGTAATTAATTAATGCATGCTATTATTAACATTTGAAATTGTGTGCACTAAAATGCATGCACTTGTAATTATTGAAAACTTGTAATATTTTCGCAAATTAACTGTTAATAATAATTGGTCTTTTTTTTCAGTTTGAAATTTAAATCGATTAATAAAATTAACGTAACAAAGAGTATTGATAGGAACAATGGTTTATCGAAGATATCCTCTCTTAGATTATGTGCACGATTTATTTTTCCATTTGTCATGTTGAAAAAATCGGATGGGGTAATCATATATTGTGATGCGTCATCTATCAATACCCTTCGTACATCTACAGCTATTTGTGACACATTTATGCAAATCATAAAACTAAAATTATTTTTCTAGCGCATCTTCTATAGCTTCTATGGCAAAAAATTCTATGTGACACTCAACATTGGACTTAAATTTTTATTCATCTTGACAAATCTTTGTATCGATTTTGGAAGACATCTCAATCTAAAAAGAGTGTCTGAGGATTCAACGTATTCGATTTTACGGCTGAAATAAGAAATGTGGTTTTATGATTTTGATGTTTTAGATTATCCTGATGCGACGTGTCGCGGCGTAATATTTAAAAATTTAAGTCGAAATTTACAGCCAACACCCATTGTTTTTAAAATAAAGTGAATAAACTAAGAGTTTTACCCAGCAAAAGCTAACAACGTTCAATGTGCAAAGCATTAAACATTTATGTAAATACAACGGAGTCACACAGTTTTGCAATCCACAAACAACACATAAAAACAAAACGAAAATCCCGTACTTTCTGGCAGAGAGATGGAGCGATGGCTCGGCGAACCTTGCCTCGATCGTGATCCGAACCCCGTAAGACTTTTCATTCCAGCAAAAAGTCTTCTTCTCATCGAACTGCTTTCCACATTGCTTGCTCCTTGCATACGTTCTATATAACCGCGTCGTGGATCTGAATTTATTATTAATCACTTCAAAAAATTGCAAAATGTGCGTCAAAGCGCTTTAGTATCAAAAAGCTAATTCTTAATTTTTCAACATAAAAACCGACTTTGCAGTTTCAATTCGATTACAAAATTTTCAAACTAAAAGACAATGCGTATACTCAAAGCTATCGACTTTTTCCACCCCTGTGTAAAGTATTATTAAACAATCACTTGAACTTTTCAGCACCACTTCAAAGTTACATTATTAACATTAAAATTAATTCGATTACAATGTGGATACACAAGACTCACTAAATTATAATAATTAAAATTACGAAAAAATCTGAAAATTTATTGTTAATAAAACAGCAAATTCGAACTTGTTTAATATTAATAAAGTGTTAATTAAACCTACGCAAAAACTTTAGTTCAATGAAGATGAAAATATATATGCTTGCTTTTCAAAATTATTGCTTACTTACCTTTGCGTTCAACAAATTTACAATTACCGAATATTAATTTTGCGATCGAAACGCGTACAATTCCCCCAGAAAATTATGATAGGGAAGGATAGATAGCACAAGGATAAATTGGTACTTAAGCAAAATTCCACCATGCAAAAAATTACAATAAAAATAAAAAAAAAACTACAAGATAAAGTGAGCAAGAAGAAAAAATGTTATAACAAAAAAAATTTGCATATTCTCTGAAAGATGCCACGAAACCAAAAATTTATATTCATCACGACTACTTTTCTCGCAAATTATAAAATTATACATGAAAAAAGTCTTACGATCGAGACGTAACGAATATAAAGTTTTAAGGATGAATTTTTAATATAAAAGGATAAGGAAGACAAACCTGAACTAGTAGAACAAGGTGGGTTACTAACAGTGAGATTAGAGCCTTGTGCTCTTTGTACTTGAGGTGCGGTAACACCTTTGCGATTTAAACTTTGTCCTGAACTGCCTGAACTACCGGGGGCCGATCCTTGTGCCCCTTTTTCGATAGTGATGCCTACAGGGGGCACGGGCTCCAAATTAACACGCGGCTTGTTACTCGATATTTCCCCTGCTTGTTTTAACACTTGATATATTTGATCCACTTCTGTACCTTCTAAGAAATAGCAGAATTTTTATGTGTTTGTGTGTTTAAATGTTCATATTCCAAGCGTTAATCGCGATTAGGGGTCCAAAAGTTAAACGGCGAAATAATATGCTGCATTGGTTTTTTTTGCTGGTACGCACTGCTCTTGGATCCCTAACCTAAATTACCATCGAGAATATGATTGAATCGACGTACCTACATCAACGACACGTACAATAGTAATTTTTGAGTAAAATAAAAAGTTACAATTTAAGCATTAAGCAATACTAAAGTTATAGTATGAGAGTGAGAAAAAATTGTGTTAGTCGAAACAATTTTAAGCGCACACATTGAAAAATAATTTTCACACGATAGGTACCTATAAGTTTCTCCTGAGATTTTAACACATTATTGTCCTTGAAAGAAAGTTGCCTATTAATTGTGGACATCCTTGGAATTGTTTCGTCTTCTAAACCTTTACATATTTTGAAAAGTAGTCAAGTGCTGATGAAATTTGTGTTTTGAAATAACAAACCAATAAAATTTAATTCAAAGTATTAAATCAAAACGTAAAGTTTCGTTTTTATTTAAATCTGATTTAGGAAATTGAATTTTGTGTCTGCATTCAATGTATTCGTTTAAAAATAAATTCGTTTAGAAATTTTAGTTAAAATACCCATTTGGTAGGTATATCGAATTTAGCTATCACGTAGGTACTATGTACTATATAAAGAGAATGGTAACAACTAACGACGTTATACTCACTTTCTTCTTCGACTGTGGCTTCTGGGACGCGTGATTCAATTTCGGAGGTTGATTTTTGTCTTCTCAGGAGCCTTGATTTAGGTTGACACTTTGGTGCTTTATCTTGACAATCTACGTGTATATTCATTTTACAGAAGCGACATTTGAGACCTTGGCGAGTATGACCTGAGATAAAAACAATAATGATGCCATTAAACGGATAAATCTTTCCAAGTTTACCTCTTAAGATTTGTGAGCAAACGTCGCACGGCGTAATTTTCTTATACGTGTTTTCCTGAAAGTTGTGAGCGTCCGGGTCTGTACGTGGCAAATCCCTTGTTGCCGCTGAACCATTTTTCCTGCACAAAGTTTTGCTTAGTTAGACATCGCTATTAATAATAATTACGATTTTGGAAATACGGATCACAACGCAAGTAGAGAAGAAGTAGAAGGTGCGCTATAGTAGCTAAGATTGGAAAGTTCTCTCTTACAGGTTTCTACACTAAAAGTATTGGTAACTTACTTTTACGGTGCTTCCTTATAATTATTGGATCTGAGGGATGTTCAATTTTGGAAAATAAGGTCTAAGTAAAATGTAGATGTGAACCAGGGACGGACTGGCGTCAAAACCCCCTCTAAAAAGATGGCCCTTAGCAAGTTATACAGTGTCATATTTTACAATATATTAAAGAATACAATTTAAATATCAAGCACGTGCGCCGTAAGAGATTTTCAAATCCAAACTTTACATAAGACTAAATCGGCAGTTTTATGAAATCAATTTTAAAAATTGCAAGTTTCACCATAATCTGGTTTCTTTTACACTTTCGGTACGGTGGGTTTGAATTTAGCCTGCAGGTTTAATTCCAATTTTATTATTGTAATGTTAAGTCTCCGAACTGGTAATTTGGTCTTGCGGGTGTATTCAAATGAAAGTTTCCGAAGAACTGAGCATCAATCTTTCAAGATTGTCGAAATGCTCTTCTAAAAAATGAAGTGGTTACTATGCTTTTATTTAGAACCAAATGTTTTGAGAGCGAGATGCTTAAGCAAATTTTTAAAGCATTTGAAGAAAACGTCGATAACCCAATAAGTTAAACACCAAAAAAGCTTTGTTCTCTTTTATTTAGGATAAAACTGTTTATATCAGTAAAAGAGAGAAAGTATATTGTAAACTACGTTAAATGTAGTCAAACACTCTGCTACAGGGAGTCGAAGAAAAATTATTGATAACTTATAGCGACAACAGAAAATCGACTTATTCGTACTATGGAGAAGGATAGAATGCCAATGTTTGTCGACTATCCCTGGTCGCACCTACTGTATTGCTGTGATTGATTAAAAGAGGGCTAAAAAAGAGATCGAGGGAAACCTTCCCGTTAATTACATTTTCTTACATTATTTTACGTACGCATACTACACAAGATTTTAAGATTTCAATGTTCAACTTGAATTAATTTATTAAAGATTATATCCTATTACGGTTATAGCCCTTACGGAAGAACCTCCCTACTAAGTTAAGCAAACACTATTGCTGATGATATCACGATTTGTTCTGCTTGTATCTTGACAGGAAGTGAAACGTACCAGTTTTTTTTAACTTCCGCTTTTGCAGTTTAAAATTAAAATAAATTTAATTCGAGCAAGATATCTGTAGAATTATGAGCAAAAGCAAAAAATATTGAAAATTTCGATATCTCTGATTAATAAAAAGATAAATTTAGGAAAAAAATTGTAAATATTTTCTAGTTGAAGAAATTATACTTCGTACGTTGAAAAAAAAATCAGAAAAAATATTTACTTTTGTAAATGTTGATGTTGTTGTTATTATAATGACTGGAGTTGTTTAATAAACATTTTCGGTTGGAACGCTCCGAGTTTTGATAATAATTCTGATGTATTGAAGAAATTATTCTTCAGGAATGTATTTATTAAACTCCAAAACTGTACGTCAAAAATAAACTTCAATGTGAGTTTTTGAATAAATCGAGCTTAATAAATTTTTTTAGTGGAAATTTAATGCTAAATAAATTTTAGCTTTGGCAATATTACTTGTTTAAAAAGCTCACAAAATTATAATGTAAAATAATAACTTTTGCAGAAATTACTGATAACAAAACTTTTATTTACAGATCCTAAAATTTCTAGAGGAAAGTAAGTCAACAACAACATTTGCAAAATGATACAATAGCTTCAATTTTCAAACAGTTTATAACTAATCTGGAAACGTAATTTATAAATGTTCAAATTACAAATTAAAATTACACAAAACCATATTATGTAGGTATTTATAGGCTACGTCTCTCACTAAGTTTTCATTTCCAATTACAAGGTTGTCTGGAAAATTCAAATGTCTAATCAAACGCTATTTCTAATTGTTTCAAAAATACGTTCAACCTCTGCAACTGCCAAACCTTTACGGTAAGCGAAAATCATGGATCCACTCAGAATGTCATGTAGTTATGAATGAAATCCCAAACTAACAATAGAGGTGATTTATTCCCAACTATGGAACTTTAGTTCAACAATAAGTTAAATGTCAATTCCCTTTACATAATAATATTTTTCGGACATACGAAGTTTGGCATCGCTTCCAAAATAGCTTGATACAATAACTGTCTAACCGAACTCCTACGTAAAAAGATATTGAACAGGAAAACAGAATAATGATATGGCCGATTAAACAATTGTTTTAACGTTAATTTTTTAATTTTAAAACTAAAACTTGGAATCTTAACACAATCTTACATGCAACTTGAGATTATCCCGCAACGACCAATTACAAGTCAGCAGATTAACTTATCGACCAAGTGTCATCCTACGATGGCTTGGTTTAACGTGAAATCTTAACCGCGGCACAAATATCTGTAGCTGAAATCTCTACGTACTACATGAAAGTACCAGCAAAGGTTATAATATACTACAGATCTCAAGTGCAAATTTAAGCAAAACCTTAATAAAAATACTTGTGGGCCAAAAAGGAAATTACCGTTCGAGGGTCGGAAGTTACTTAACATACATAACTTAAATAAGGTTAACTGCTCATAATAATAGTTTACGGTCTAATGGCACTTGTCCAGAAAATATTAAAAAATTTTAAATTGTTAAAATGTCAAGAGCAGTTCAAGTGCTTTTGCTACTTTGGCTAGGAAACTTCAAAATCTGCATACGAATTATTGGGAGTCTGCTTCCCTGCTTGTTGAAATATTTAAAATTAATCTGATTCAACTTGGAAAGCGATCCATGCGGAATTTTCCGTACTGCCAGTCCGCCGTTAATGTGAACATCCCCCGTATTTGATTTATTTGGGTGGTTTAGTGCTTGTTAGGGCAGCCTACCATAAATTTGATATTAAAGACTTAATTAATATTAATGTGAGCTTAGTTTAGCGGATATGTACGTACGCCGATTGCTATTATCTTGTAGGGATTACAAAAATATAACAAAAGTGATTAACACGTGAGTAGTTTGAAAACTTTTCTAATAAAAGAGATCAACTTCTACTCGAGATTTCTTAATAAAACCTTCGTTCTAGTCGAAAAGTGTGAAATCTATTGCTTTTATTGCAAATTTTTCAATAGCTACGCTACATTTTTGTAGTTTTCGATTACAGCTAAAGAGCAATCTCAAAAGTAGTGGATTACACAAGAAGAATGGCTAGCAGGAGAGATGCAACACAGAAAATAACGGAAGTGCACATAAATTATAAACGAAAAATGATTTTCTTGAGAATAAAATTTTTCGCTTATAATTTTACATTTATACACCAAAATGTTACCTCATAGCAATAATTGTTGAAACTGCGTGGTACATCTGATTTTTTCTGGATTTAAAAATTAGTAATCAATTTGCATTGTTAGAAATAAAAAACACATTAAACGCAACAACATAAATAACAAAAGGAAAATGCTGCAAACATTAATTAAAAATTCTTTTATAACAAAAACTAAATACTCAAGTACAAATTAGTTTAAACTGTTGTATTTTTGTCTTAAATACACTTGTACTTACTTTTCGGTTTCTTTAGGTGACGCGGAAGGAGGTGGCGTTTTCAAGCTTTTAAAAGCTTTCAGCCATTTAGTTTTCATGCTACCCGTGGAAACCGTGGACATTTTTCTTTCGCGATTTGAGTCAGGACCTTCTAATTTATGTAAGAAGAGTTCTTTCTGCAACAAAAATAATTCGATATACTTAATCGTAATAGCGTTGATGTTTTTTGTATGAAAGCTTTCAAACACATAAAAATAAATTTGAGTTTAATCTTGTGAGAATAAAGGGAGGATAGGTTATATTCCAAAATGTTGTTTTGTGCTGTGTGAATGTAAGAACATTTTTGTGATGGATTCCAGGATGTGCTAGATCAGATGACATAACCGGAAGGAGTAAATTTCGTTGAGTGCTTATTTTTTAAATTGATCCACTTTCTAACATTGACCAAACTAAAAACTTAAATATTATGACAAAATTGAGGTTTTTATTCAAAAGTATCCTTTCGTGTCTTGTAAAAATTAAAAACTGGAAAATTAAATTTTCTTTGTTACCGACTATTGGATAGTCATGGTCGGTACCTCCAAATCCGCTGGTCAAAACCAATTGTCTTTGATTAATTAATTTTCACAGAAATTGAGATGATTTATAACCATAAAGTTTCTCGTGTTTATTGGTAGTAAACTCAGAAAGGGTCCGTAATGAGAATCCATCTTCTCGTGTACTTAAATTGCATTTTTAGCAAAAAGTTTAGTAAACAATTCTCAATTTGCATACAAATTAAATTGTTTTTCATGCTTTAATTAAAGCAATTATGAGAAGTTATCGTGTAAAATTGGAAAATTTATCAAGAAATAGCTGCTCATTGTAACAGAACTTCATCAAGTAGATAGTACCTGGCAATAGTTTAATTAATTATATTCTATTTATACCTGTGACGATATCTCCATTACTGATAAATATAATATAATGTAGATGCATTCAGTCGTAAATTAATCGTTTTATTGTATTGGACATAATTGAATATTTCATATATGTAGGAATATTAATTCGAAATTTGTTGCAAATGTAGAGCGACGCATGTCAATGCACGTAATTTGAACACTAACATTTTGAAAGCTCTTTGTGTATTCGATTTTCTGTAATATTTACAAAAGAAACATTTACTGAATGATTTTATTATGTCGTTGAAAAAATGCTTCTCTATTCTGTTCGAGGAGATAATTGTTTTAAAAATATCTATGTAGTAGAAGACATTCAAGTCCTTCAGGACGTACGGTTGGGTTTCTAAAGTATTCCACAAATGCGGGAGTAGGCGCAAAACCACAATAAACTTTCTCTAGCCAATATTAAAGTAGCAATGCAAATATTCGACGTAAAACAGCCGTAAATCCTTTGGAAAAATGGTACTTCACTTGGGAGATTTAATTGAACGCCTTTCAAAATTTATTTTGAAGTGGTAGTATATTAGTTGCATTGGTGGTTGTACATAGAGTTTTTTTAGAAAACACCATCGGATGTTCGTAGACTGTTTTTTTTGGCCTGTAATTTAAATCCATACGAAGAATGCTGCATTCATTTGAATGATTGCAGTTATAAATATTTAGTTAACGAGTTTTCTATTAAAGAAAGCTTTGAGATGTCATCAACATCTCGTCTTTTATCTATTATTTTAATATAATAATAAAGCAGTCTCTTCTTATTTTGTTTTGTTTATTATGTCTGGCATTCACTCAACATCTGCAGTTTATTTTCCCCAGTTAGTCGTAAGACGAGCAAAAGAAACCTACGATAATCCTGCCTCTCGGAACTGTATAAGGATTAGTCGACCTTCATGTGGATATAGTCGCTTTGTATTGTTCAATATATCATAACCTACGGATCTTCTTTACTTCTTTGGTCTTTCATCCACGATTATTAATAATTGAAAAAACTCCATTCTATCAAGAACTTTGCGTTTATATTTTTAGTTTGATTTAACCAAACGACATTGTCAACTGTTATCTTGTGTTGATGAATTGCCATTATTAACAATAAAAACCAGAGTTATAGACAAATCTGATGCTAGCATGACGAGATACTTCAGATATAAAAAACTGATTGTGATTTTGGTGCATTTCAAGGTTGGTAATGGTAAACATGGTCTCAAAGCCCAAGTAAGACGAAGAAGAAGAATTTTGTCGAGTGGTAAAACCATCCTTTCACAAGGAAAATTATTTCCTCATTTTGTTTGTTTTAATTACCAATTGATAAGTTATCACCAGATAATCAAGATATCAAAAGCTTATCAAATAAAACCTCGAACACTCTTTCCGGTACTTTGCCAAGAATATTCTGATAAAGAGATAATATTTCGAATGAGCACAGAAGCCAAAAGCTCCCTCTTCTTGATTTTAATCATAAGACTATCTTAGTGCATCTATGACAAGTTTTAAATAATATATTACTGAACGCTGCAGAATAACAATGTAATACTGCACGAACTGAGCGGATATCGAGTGTTATGATTCATTCGAGCGAGTAATTATTTTCAAACGCGAGGCGAATACTAAATTATTTTTACAAAAAATGTACCATTATAGACAATGGTATCCCTAGGTAGTGGTTAGTTAGTAATTAGAGTTAATAACATTCTTTTTTAAATTTCCCTAAATCAATATCAATTATTTAGCTATAAATAGTCGAAGGAGAACAAGTAAATCTTTTCGTAAATTTCATTTATTTTATATTATACATAGTATAAAAATAATTAAAGCTCCGAAATCTGCTATAGACGCACCAGTTTAAATTTATAATTGTAATTAATTAGTTTAAGTTTTATAAAAAAAGTAATATAGCGCACTTTCTAAAATTATGTGATAAAAGTGCCCGTGCAAGACACCAACTATGTTATTGTATTAAATTTAATTTTCTTTTCGAGGCTATAAAAGGTAAAACAGCTGAAATAATACATAAAAGTATCATAAAGAAGGGAAGAAAACGTATAAAGTTGTAATTCGTTAAACTTGCGTAGGTATATATTGCACAACAAGGAAAATGCTTTGTAAAATTGAAAAGTGCATGGAAAACGCGACTTTTACCTAGCAGGTATATGAACTATTCGAATAAATTGATCGTTCAATAGTGCTCCCAAGGTTATTAGTTACACGAAAAAATATTAGAGATCAATAAAAATGCTTCAAGCTTCCTGGATATAAATTTTAATATTTACGGGGGTTATCCTTTATTGTTTACCGTACTAGGTTACATACAAACTTTGTAATTAAAATTTTCGCCAAGAAAAATTCAATATTAGCAGAGGTCGTACAAATAATTAGAGAAATATTTGATTAAAATGATATTTTTATTAAATTCTTGTTCTAAATTAATGAAAAAAACTCACCAATTGAGTGCGAAGAGACAACCAGCCCATTCTGACCTCAAATTTATAAACAAAACTTAAATTTTCTAGTTTATTTAACAGCACTAGTTAATATTGTCTTATTATATAAACAATAGTTCAATTATTGCACCAAATAATCACAGAATTAGTGTGATTTTTGATGACCGAATTTACTGACCTAACCTGGGTCAGGACGACGCGTTGTATTGATAACGTTGTTACATTGCGCAGTTTTCCTCGGCGCACGGAAAGCCACAATTTCAGGAACTTTATGAAGGAGCTTTAAAATAAACTGCAAAAATGTGAACCTTGAAGGAACAATAAAAATGTGAAAATAACGCTTTTGGCGACAAAAATGCTTTTTATTGTTATTGCTTCACTAAATATTGTTAAAAAGTAAATTTTCATCGATTTAAAAATAGAAAAAAGGCAAATTAAAAGCGAAACGATGCCATTGACTAGACCAATTATTTTAAAATGTAAATTGAGCGAAAAGTTTATTATTTACGTTAGGAGCTCGTAATTGGTTGAAAATTACAGTATCGTTATCAAAAATTGTAATTAGTTTAATCGTGAATTAATGAAACTTAATCTTTTTACTTCAAAATTCTTCGAACCAAATTCGAGACACCAGGGGCTGTAAAATTGTAGGTGGTCCGTTCTTATTACTTTACTTGATTAATTAACAATTTAATTAAAAGGATAAAGCAACAAAGTAGATGGAAGGGTTGTTGCATAAATTTTTAATTTTAATTGTAAATTAAGTTATGGGTTACGAAAATTTCCGGCAATCGTCAATTTGTTCCCATGACAGTTAGTTTTTCGATAAATTGTATGCCAATAAATCGATTAGCCAAACAGAATAATACAGTATAATTTTAAAATTTTTCACCTCTGCTTATGGTACAATATCAACATGCTAATTTGAAAAAAAATGTTATTTTAATGTTTATGCAAAGGGGAATAATTTATAATTCGTTTATTCGATTAAAAAAAGTTACCGCGAAGGAAGAATGAAGGATTTGCAAATTAAATATTAAGTTTTTCAAAACAAAATATGAGTGCTGAGGTTACAACGTGAAAATTTAGCAGTTCAAATGCTGATGAGATAGGATGGGATCGAAAACATGTTAAATAATGCGCATAGTGATCAGGATTTGACAGAGGCAAGAATATAAAACCTTTATGCAACAAAAATTTCCATAACTTTAAATTTTACTAAACGTTTGAGCAGGATGGTGTTTCTTAGACGATCCATGAAAATTTAATTAAGCAGAGGTAAAATTAAACATATTTGTTTCTTCTTAAGTATACAACAAATCCTGAAAATTGTTGTTTCATAATTAATCGTAATATTCGTTGAATGCAGATATTAATTGGTTGAATATGGAAAAACCAGACTGCGGCATATTATATGGGGGTGAAAGGAAAAACGGCAAATAAGAAACGAGATAACGAAGTAAAAAAGAAAAACCTAAGACACAAAAGAAGAAAAAGTTGAATATCCTGGAAGCTCACGAATGAAGTGAAGAGTTTAGAGTTTTAAATATTTGTCTGCAATCAGTAGAAAATAGAGCAGTACAACGGAATGTTCCTGGATTGCCAAAATAGCTGACGTGGAACTCAGCAGAAATTACAAAAAAGTTATAATGGAATAACATTTTTGCTGAATATTGGGTACAGGAAAGTTGGAGAAATTCGAAGTAAAAAATAATTTAAGGTAGAGCTGTTGGGTTATGGTTATGGTTGGTTATTGATCTCAATCACAAGCATTCTCGAGGTCACAGTTTTAAAGAGCAGCACTTGTAAGATTAAGATAGATATCACAAATATAAAATTTCAAGAAGTTGAAACTAGCTAGTAGCTAATTGTGGTTGCAATCTTTAATCGTCATCATAGGATTTTATGATTTCATCGCTGGACGACTTTTATTCCTTTTTGTGGTTTTCTTATTCCTTTCGGTCATTTAGCCCAAAAATGGATACCCTATGCAAATAAGCGCTGTAGCTATCCAGAGTAAGAAATGATGTGTTTAAAGAAAAAATGGGAATATGTCTTACAGTAATAGATTACATAAAAAAGGAATAACTGGCTGCTATGACATAATGTAAGAATGAGCGAATAAAGGCTTCAGAGGAAATAAAAAGATTGAACTACGTAATAAATGTAACGATCTGTTAGACAATCTCTTTTCACGCATTTTATACATCGCCATTCAAGAGTTTCGTTTTAAGCAAGACCGACAAAGATTTGACCGAATTTAATTTTCGTTACTTTAAATTCAGAAAAAAATTGTATCAGCTGCACACAGTCGATCAATCATATTGGCCAATAGAAACAATAGACCAAATCAAATGTAGCAAAGCCTATTGTCAATGCAATCTCTATTTCTAGTCGTTAATATAAACAATCGGTTCTCTGCCCCCAAGACGTTTATGATATTCCAGATTAGAATATAACAACTACGATTAAAAATTTACATTATTGCATACGCCAAGTTAGCAATGAATTACAAGCAAAATATTTTATTTCAAGTAATCGAATTTTCTATTTTTGTGACATCCTAGTATTGAGCTACTTATGGACTAAACAATTACAAAATTAAACTTTTGAGTCATCTAAACACTATGAAATTTACATATTAAATTATGGCAACTCTTGACCATCGATGGAATTTAGTACATCCGCTCCAAAGATTTATAGATAGGATTGACGACAACACCCGCACGTCATTTTCCTACTTTTGAAGTTGGCAATAAGTGTGTTTCTTATAATACACGAAGTATTTTTTGTTAATTCACGACTTTACTGTAAATTTCGCTAATTTGGAATTTAAAGGTGAAGCATTAGTGTCGATCTATTTATTCTGTTTTAATTTTAGTTTTTTACTTTAATAATTATTGGCGCCACGCAATCTCAACCTCCTGGATCAAGGAGCTACTGAGGACTACCTTTGGGTATAGTGAAATTGTGATCGAGAGGTAAACCCAATATAGCCTTTTGAAGTTGGAATGTTAAAATTTTTAAATGGTTTGTCATTTTCGGAAAACAAATGTTATAAACACATGAGTAGATGTGATTGTTTTTAAAGACACCCCGTATTGTAATAATTTATTATTTTATAAAATATAATCCATCTTTTGTAAAATAAATTTCTCTCTCGTTACTTTTCAAATAAAAATAAATTCTGCCGTAGGTATAATCCAAGTTAAATTTAGTTTTCGAAACAAAGCTTTAAATTACATCTCTTGTTTAAAGATTTAAAATTTATTTTAAAAAATCACTTCAATCATAGCGAAAGACTCGAAGAAAATTAAAATATTTTTAAATGCAAGTTTAAAAAAGTAATTACAAGTTCCACTTTGTTACGAAAATTCATTTTTGTAACATTTTAAATCTTAAACACAAACATTCTTTCGAAACGCCCATGTATTAAATTTTATTTAAAGTTGAATTTGAAATGGTTTTAGGGTGCACGTGATAACTTAAATCTTAAGATTTCTGAGTATCACAGCTGCATTGGCGGTATCTGGAGTATCACAGTTGCATCGGCAACTCTGAAAGACCTTTGTGTCAATTACTCGGGTATCATATATCAGTAGATTTGTGCCCTAAAACATTAAAGTAATAAATTT
The DNA here is from genome assembly GCA_036346125.1 of Lycocerus yunnanus. Lineage (NCBI taxonomy): Eukaryota > Metazoa > Arthropoda > Insecta > Coleoptera > Cantharidae > Lycocerus > Lycocerus yunnanus. The sequence continues at coordinate 4,525,967 of JARFIX010000017.1, forward strand.
TAATATGTTAGGGTGGTTGTCGGGAGAATTGTTTGATCATTTTCCCCTTCATTTGCTAATAACAACTTTTCAAGAAAAGAAATGAGGCAGTCACGTAGATAGGCCGAAGTGGTCAACTTCGCTAGATTTTTGTGATAAATTAATTTAGATATTAGATTAAAGTAAATTAGTGAAAAGAGTTAGATTTGTATAGATTACCTAAGTTTGCCTGTCGGTCGATTTGAGTTAAATTTAAATTTCAAGTAAAACTAAAGTTGATGCCGCAAATCGCAACATTGTAAAAGTAAGATAAACATTAAATTTAAGTGCGATGCAACAATTAAACAATTGTTTTTGGTGTGCTATTAAATGAATGTACAGTATAATAGCTATCTAATATTAGAAAATTAAATTAAAGGGTAGTCCTAAGGTGTTAAATTTAGTGACTAGTATACCCTCATCCATAACCAACTATATCGTCCCTCAATCAGCAATCCCGTCATCGTCTTCAACTCATCAATAAGTGAAAGACAGTGAAGTGAACCCCCAACAAAGGGCCCTTATAGTGCGTACAACAATTGAACAAAGTGATTATCCCAAAGTTGGTAAGCCATAGTAAATTATAGACTCCAGTATATTTTTGTTTGTGTTAGTTTAAGTAGTTCAATTATATTTTGCCGTAGATTTAATTATTGTAAATTTTAAATATTAGTCTGTAAGTTATTAGCTAGGTAATTTTAATTTTCTTAGTACCTGGTTTTAAATTAATGAAATTTATTTTTATCTTTTATTAAAATCTAATACTTAAATTGGTCTTTTATTTTGCAAAGGATGGCAGGTCAAGGTATTAGTGAACCTCCTTCCCGGCAGGGTCTTCAGAATTTTAATGTTCCCGGCTTTTGCTAGCCCAGGGCCGTTTAAATTTCCTTCAGAAATTTGGAAATTCTTACAACTTATTAATCTGCTTTATGTCGCATAACGTGAGATTTTAATTGGTTCGCCTTAGAATAAATAAAATTTGTTTTTATTAATGTTTTTCATTAATTAACTCCAAAATATCGCATGCTAAGCTTTTTGTTGCTTGCTTTGACGGTGGGTAGTAAATTTAACCCCTGATTATTATTACAATACTCAAGTATTCATCAAAAAACAATACATGTTAAGTTTAAGGGTTCGTTTATGAAAACAAGCAATATAAGAGGGGAAAACTGTAATGGGGTCAAATTTAATGAGGTCAAAAAATTTTCTTTACTACTTGCATATTGTGTTGTAGGTATATCGTGTTAAGCGAACGTGTTGTTACCAAGCAACTGAGGTATCTTTGAATACTTAAATTTTTATTGTAGGTACAAAAAGGAAAACACAACAAGTTCGAAGGTAGCAATCGATACGAAAAGGAAAGATAAATAATATAAAGTTTTCCTCGTAAATGTATTCAATTAATTAAAAATTAATGGAAACACGTACCTGTGAGTTAATAGCACTTAAATGTATTTGAGCAACTCGTAGATCGAATCTTTTCATCGAAATATCTTCTTGAAGTTCGTTAGCTTTGTTATATAACGCAGATTCGAGAGATCTTTGCTGAATTCGTAAAAGATTTTCCAAAGCATCATGAATTTGCCTAATTTGAGCTTCCAAATCTGCGGATTCTTTTCTAAGTGCATCGTGTGCTGGTAACACTTGAACGGCCGATAATCGATCAATCACTAATTCGTCTTTAAGTGGTGGCGGAATATTATCCTAAAAATAAATTTTGTTATCCTTAAAACATTTTAGGAATAAGGGTATACATTTTGCAACTCTATCGGATCGGTGCCGTCGAGAAGTTCGGGTAACGGTGGTTGAGGTGCGACGAAGAGCTTTTTGATTCCCAGAGCCCGTCCTTGCGGTGCTGGAAGAGATCTTACTAAATTGGCTAAATCGGAAGTACCTGATACAGCTCGACACTGATTGACAAGACTGTCGTATCTTTTATGTCGTTCGATTGCCTAAAAATATTGTTTTTTAAAATTTATCAAGTCACATTTTTGGATCAAAAAGTTTAATGTTTTTTTTAGATGATCGGCGACAAAAAATTAAAAAGCTTTCAAAATTACAAAGACAAAAAAGTTGCGACATGTTATTTCATAAATTAGTAAGCCTGGAAAATGTAAGAAAATAAAATATGGCAACGTTTGTTAGTGTTTTACACGAAAATGAATTAATTTTGAACAAACAAGAAGATATATCGTGGAAATTTGACAATAAACATAGAAAGAGGAAAATCATAAAAATTCTTTGTTGTGGCTCTTGTTATATTTCACCCTTAAAGTATTAATTTTTAGCAAAACATTTTGTTTAATAATTTACTAAATTTCCACGTTTTTAAGCTCGCAATTTTTTATGAACAAATACGACAAAGGTTTGCGTCATAGTTTCATAAGCAATTACGTTTTACAAAAGCTCATCTCAAATTTAATATTACATGCATAATTTTATAATTTTTGAAAATTTAATAATATTTACAGTTATATAATATACTTACTCTTGAGGAAACCACTTCGGCTCCTTGAAGAATAGCATCTGATACAGAAGAACATAAATCGTTGTATATATCATCTAATTCCTAAAAAATTAACTAATATTAGGATTTGCATTTACAAACTCACAGTTTTTATTAAAACTGGAAGCTAAATCATCAGTTATTGCCAAGAAAACTCAAAGAAATCAAAGTGTTTTGCAATTTTATCAAGCACTACGGAGGGGGAACGTATTTTAAAAAAATGTGGTGCTCGGTTTGATCTATAATAATGAACTAAATTTATTTAAATTTTCTACTCAACAAATTAAAAGTATTTGTAGGTATTTTTATGTATGAAACGTATATTTATACAACAGTTTGTCGAGTACCTACGTACATGGATTATAAACCGAATATTTCCATAACATCCTCGAGCGTACCGCAAGGTTCTAATCTGATTTACCTGTTGTTTTTGGTATTCATTAATTATAAGGCTGATAGGATTAAGGTGTCCCATGCTGCTTTAAGCAGACAATGCGATTCAAATGCCTGTGTCACTACATAAAATTGCAACTTTGTTCAGCTTATAATAAAACTCATGTTACTGCTTTATCCAGAAAATGCAATTATTGGAACTGATGGAATATAAATATGTGATATTTTATTGTATAACACACGTTCACACTCCAATGCTCAAGTTTTTCACCTCGAGGTATCTTCCAGATGTGGAAGCCTGACTCGTCACGGTTGAGACTAACAGCATAAGCCAAATACACTAACTTACAAAATAAAACTTGGAGATATTTCTTATTCAAAAATCACAAACCATAAAATTTTTTTCTCGAGGACTCCGTGGAGAATATTATCAATAACATAATCGAGCAATTCAGTACAACAAGCTGTAATTTGTAATTAAATACCATCTCGTTGAACTTCAAAATTATATTGAACAAGTTCTGATAATTGAATGCACATTGCGCTACTAATATCGTATTGCTCAAAAGAAAACTTATTGAATGCAATTTCGATGTTCAACGAGATAAAATTAAGTTTCAAATAAAGCTGTAGTGTTAAATTGCTAAATTCAAAAAAATTTCCACCGAATTCTCCATAGACCAATTTCATGTTTTTGATTTTTGTACGAAAATAAAACCAATTTGATCCCATCCACGTTTCAGTTTAATGTTTTTTGAGCTCTTAATTTGAAAACATGTTAATGACAAGTAGGGTTCATAAAATGTTAAAAAGTTTGTTACATTTTTTGCCCCAAGTTATTCCTTCAAAAAGTTGTACGTAGCTGTATTGTTAAAAATTTATTTACTAATTTTGTGAGGGAGTAATAATATTTTTAAAGCAACGGAACAACAAAAGTGATTTTGAAAAAATATTAGCCGGTTGTCGTGTTACTGAAAGTTGATTAAGACTTGCTGATAGATTAGTAATAAATTAGCTTAGCAGTAAACTAGCGCTTTTCCTTTCTCGGAAGAGTAAAGAACTTAATTTATTAGTATTTGGAGCTTGTAATGACGTCAACGACCAAATGAAAATGAGCTTTCACAATGTCACTTGACGTTTGATTGGCGGTTAAATCGGTAAAGTGAACCGGGAAAACATTGTACGTCAACGGAACCAATATGCATTAGCACCGTTAATTCTTTACGCTTTTATAACCCATCCAAAATCAAAGCTTAAAGTAATTTTAATGGAAGAGAAATTTAAAGCTTTTTTTTATACAAATTTTGCTTTGATCCTTAAAACCCTACGATATCTTCTTAAAATTGGGTTACATTATAAAACGATTTGAGACTTAATTTAAAATATGTAAAATAAGTAAATGTTTCACCTGTAGTAATTGCGGCAAAGTTTCTTTTCCGTACTCTTCCAGCATGCCATTAGTTGCATGTAATTGTTGAACATATGCATTATGATTATTAAAGTATGCGCTGAGGCTCTCAGTCGTTGGAGTTGACAGGTACGATAAGTATGCGGCTTTATACTCCTGACGGCACTGAAATAAAAAGGAAAGTTTAATTACTGCACTCTAAATTTTTAATTTACGTTAATTTTGCGCAATTACCGCACAATTACTTTTATGTTGCTGGAAATCTAAGTTCTAAAACGAAAGCCGTATAAGTGTAACAACTTAGTTCTCAGCAAGAAAAGTTATTTTCTTATATGAGCGTTTAAACGCCAATGATCTACGGTTATTCCTCTTCTTTGCTTCTCGACCTTCTCATTATATTATACAATTTATGAATGCAATAGTTTTATTTAACTTCGTAGGGAAAGACGTTTATTTTTGCATTAAATATCGTGTGAAAAGTTGCTCTTTACACAACGATTTTAAAATAGATCATTGTGTGACGGCTATTTGCTCAACGATTTCGCTTACGTTTTCATGCAGATATATGTCTCCTATCTGTACACATTCACAGAAATCCAATCCTTTCTCACTCATTGCGTAAACTACTATTAGGTTTTGTATCTGCTTCGTGCAGCAATTTAACAATTGCAAAGTGATTATTACTAATTTTAGTCCTCGTGGTATATATCTTTAATCTTGATTTCTTTACTGATCCGATCTTCCTCCAGCATATGTAGTAATTCTTCATGGTTTTCAGATTGGCAATGAATTAATTACGACTTAAGGAATCGGATCTTTTTGATTAGTATTTTGTAAATAAATTTAATAAATTGTCAAGTGAAGAAGGTGTTTTTAAAAGAGTGTGGAGTCCAAAAACGGTTAGTAAAGTTGTAGTAAGTTGGGGAGTTAGTATGAGGGAGTTAGTAAAAAGTTACTTATTCGAAAAATGAGAATAGAAACGTAGAGCCAAAGACAACGAAAATCCAAGAGAGCAAAGGTTATAAAAAAGGCGAGTTTAGCAAGATTAAGAATTGTTCAGCAGTTACTGATGAACTGCGGTATTGCTGAGGTAAGGACTATCTAACAGTTTGTACTTACTGAAGAGCCACCTTAAGCTTAAGTTAGGAATCCTTGACCGTCAGAAATTAATAAATGCCAAAGCGTTAAATATTACAGGACGTAGTTCTAATTTAAGAAGAAGAAGAAGTGTAAAATCAATTTAATCTTTACCTGCACAGAAGGGTGAGGACGATATATTATCAGCCTTTTCAGTATAGGAGAGTGACAGCAAAAACAAATATAAATATTCTCTTAGTCGGAAGGACGAAAACGGCAATAAGAACCCGTAGTGTTTGGAGAAGAAAATGCGCCGAGTTGTCCTTACGAGGACATTTTCACTGGCGGCCATTACACTGTTGATAAGGGTTGAGGGATTAACCGTTGTCCTAGCTAATATTTGTGTAATTAATTTTTTAAGCCACTATATTAGATGGCTAGAATTTATTATAACAAATTAATTTTTCTGATGTTCTAATTAATTAATTTATGAAACATAAATTGCAAAACTAAAAAATTAGTCAGAGATTTTGAAATTGCGGTCCAGAAGAAACTAGGAAGCATGGCGTTGCAAATAGCATTAAGCTTTGGTGCAAAACCAAAACAATAATTTTTTATATAGGAAAAAATTGTCGAAAATAGAATTTCTGTTGATTGGAGATTTTTTTTCAGAAAACATCATTTGGAGTAACTGTCTAGTCGCCAAAATATCTCTGTGGTATAATTAAAAAGAGTTTAAAGGTTTTAGAAAATTCTTGTTGCTTCAATAATTCAACAAAGATAACCGATTCGTTTAATTCAGTACTTTTTCCATTTTTGCGTTGTTGCATGCTTTTCTGCAGCTGTCTGACTAACGTTCCGCTATCTGTAGAACAGAAAGAGTTGGATAGCGATGCGTTTTTAAATATAGGTCTTCCTCAAATGCGAAAAATAAAATTATTAAAAATTGGTGCGCAATTTTCCTGCTTAATGAATAAATAATTAAATGAGCAAGTTGCTTCGCTAGGTATAAATCATGTGGTAATTTCTTATTCGTGGTAATTACATACGCTGTGGAATTAGTAAAGCTATTATGCGAATTTATAAAATACAATGAGCTTTGATGACTTTTAATTTTGTAAAAGTAAAATTCAAAGAAGAATAAAAACATGATCATACCTTTGCCAATTTTTCTTCAGTTTTAGCCACTATAGTTTCATAACTTTCCCTGTGTGTGAAAACCTTCCGAGATTGTATTTTCCTACAAAACGATCTTTCTAAAAGAGGTCTTGAAATTTGTCTACCCAATATGGAAGCAATATCTCCTAAAGCTTGTGAATCAATTTCCACTTCTTGTAATAGGGTTTCCCATGTGTGAAATAAAGAACTTGGGCACGCTGGTCTGTAACAACAAGAACCTAAATTAGTCAGTACACTTAATATTATAATAAATTGTTCAAATTTAAACAAAATTAAATCTAATAAAATATTTTAAGTTTGAATAGCAATGTCAACCACACTTTTTTATTTACCTTTCTTTTCGGAGCTCTAAGTTTTTCCTTTTGAAATTCGAAACGAGTAATTGCAGTTCTTCGGCGTGTTGTTCATAAAATTGTCCCAGTTGTTGTGTAAAATCTGATACTGAAAAAAAATTCAAACTACATCATTTCGTTCTCAGTGTTAAAAAAACTGTATTTTATTTTTTACAAAATTTTCAACACAAAATAAATACAGAAAATTTTTTCTAATCTTTCCATTTAAAACTTATACAGAAATAATTGCCATTGGCATTCCAATCAGCGTTAATCGAAATTTATAGTTTATGTTCACGCTGACGTTGTAGTTGAAGTATGCAAATGACGTATTTTATCGCCCAGATGCGCTGACGTTAACGCCCAGCTATTGCACGGAGTTAACCAATATTTAAGTTAAGCCGTTAAGCCATGAAATCCGTTTAAAATAACCAATCGTAAACAAATTTTAATTTTAAATAAAAATTGCAGTCGATAACGCAATATAATTTTAGAATTAATACAAATGATTACATAATTATTAACATTGGAGAAATTAAAACTTGGAAACTTGGAAAATTTAATTCCTCAAAAATGTTGCTAGCACCTTGTGAGAGGATCAACGTTTTTACATGCTTTCTGAAGCACGGAGACGGCTTTACAAAGTAATCCTCTACCCGTATTTCAACCGGGGTGCCTTACGTTAGAAGTTGATCGCGCTAACAACCAGGCTAATGAGCGTGTCCAAATATCTTATAGTATCTTTACTTGTCAACAAACAACCTAATTTGCAAGAAATGTCAATCTCATCTCTTATTATAAGTTTTTCCGGAAAGTTATCCCAAAAGAAGATGATTTGTGTGTTTTACAGATAAATGTGTCATGATAAGCCAAATTAATATTTTTTTAATAAACAAAGAAGAAAGATAACAACGATCATGATTGATGTTGCTGTGCCTCTATCAAAGAATACTTTGACTACTGAAAAAAGAGAAAACAAGAGATTACAGAGCATTGGTAATGAAAATGATGACTGTTTGGCAACTGTTGGTATCTAACAAATTAAAAAGTCATTTGGCACTCTTGATGTTGTGTTTAAATTATTTAGTAACTTTAATGCAGAAATCTGTTATTTTGGAAATGAGCCGAATTTATTTTGTAATAATGTAATACTTTTGTCTCGACTGGTGGATATTGTATAATTTTTAATTGGCCATTTGAGGAAATTTATTTCTAATGAAGTAGAATAAAAATAAAAATTAGTTAGCAGGTGACAAAGTGTACGATGCTAACGGGTTGACCAAGTTGAGAGGTAATTATTAAGTAAATAATAATTTTAATTAATTAATAATGCAAATATTTATTTTTATAAGTATTAGGCAGCTTCTTCGTCTTTTCTTGTTCCTTGCTTGTTTTAATTAATATTATTGTTACTTTGTATTATGTATAGCTACATCTCTTCTTCATTGCTCTGTTCAGTTTTCATACTTGGTGTTTATTTCAACGACGATAAATTTTCTTTAATAAGATTTCAAATAGTCGCGAAGCCAATAGAATAGAACAAAACTTAGATAATCTGGGGTTAAAATAGAATTTCTTTTAAATTTTAAATGAACGATGTCTTAAATTTTACCTTGAGTAAGTTTTACATTTATTCGCTTCTTTAATTAGTCCTTTAAAATTGTACTTTTGATGTGCACCACTCTGTATATTCGTTTTATCATCACTTCTCGCTGAAATATTCTAAGCGAGCATAGCTAAATCCTGGACAATAATTCTTTTCAATTGGCAGACGAGATTCACCAACTGAGCAAATTAAAAGTGAGCTCAGTCGTGTTTACATGGAAGTTTTACTAAATGTCTTTAATAAGTTAATAAAGATAAGGACTCTCATTTATTCATTATGAGAACTCTTAAAAAAGATTACTTTTTAAGTACCTAACTGTACTACATATTGCAAATGTATAAATAATTCAATAATATTATCAAATAGTAATTAGGGAGAGCAAATATTGATTCCAAATTAATCGAACGCTTAACTGGGAGGCATTGTTTGGGAGCATTTAGTAATTGAACTTGTCAAACACAAACCGTTTTAATCATAAAAATTTTAGATATTATACAGCGTTTAGCAATTTAAATTTTTTTTGACAGGTTTCAAATAGTTTTATTGTAATAGCAGATTAATTAATTCCCAAACTATATTTAAGTACACTCGAAGAAGACCATTACCATTAAAGATTTTCTTTACCGAATTAAAGACTTTTTGCAAACTCGCAGGTTTCACCCAATAATTATTTCAAGTTAATGCTGGTTCTGCATTAAATTTAAATCAGACAACATTAATAATATTAAAAAAATTGAAACCGAAATTTCAAAACCGTTTTTAAAGGAATCAATACATTGAATAAATCATTCAAAATTGAAACGCTGCAGAGGTATACCTATGTACATAAATAATAATCTTCAATCACGATGCTAAATCGTTATACAAAGATGAATGTAATTATATCCTTCACTTTGTTCCTTTTTAATTTTTCTGTAATATTTGCTAGATTTATTTCAAGATATTTAACTGGCGAAAAAATTTTATTTAGTGTTAAAACAGCAATTTCGTGTTTTTTATATATTAATAATTTTGTTGCTTTTCTTTGTCTAGCCAAAAGGACAAAAGGTTTATATGACTGTTTGGGAAAATTCGATAATAATTTCATCTCCAAAGAGCAAAGTGAATTTTTACAAATAATCAAGTTGAAGTTTATTTTCTGGATAAGTTTTTATATTTTTATGCTTCAAATTTTTGCAGCAAAATCTTATTATTGAGGGCAGAATAATATCTAAGGATCTCGATTTACTGTTGCTTGTGTGGCTAACCGTTAAATGAAGTGCTGAAATATCGAGAATTGTTAAGACATCTACGATATTAAATAAAAACGTAATTAAATATGATGTTTTAAATGCTTCCATTTAATTGGATAAAAAATATTCCTTTTCGTTTTACATAGAGAAAATTTATAATTTATGTTGAATTAAACGTTTTATTTTTTATTCTAAGGTTCTGTTTTCTCATTAAAATATTTTGATGTAAACAGTTCAGCAATTTTTCTAAAAGAGAGATGGAAAAGACCATTAAATTTAGACGTTGGGCTAATTTGTTTATTTTTCGTGTACTTTTAATTTCTTAATATTTGATAAGGTTTCGAGTAACAATTTCTAAGCGATGAAAGTCTAATTCATACTAAAACTTCAAGCATTCAGTTTTGTGCTATAGCACAACGAATGAAGACAGATGGAGCTTTAAGTGGAGTTTCAGATAAAGCTCCAAGCTTAATGACGAAGTATTGCTGTAATGTCCTAACGTTAAGAAAATTTTCGAGTTTTCTATTTAAGGATTACAAAAGTTGTAAATGTTCTACCAAAATTATTTTTGTAACTCCAACCTTTTTATGTCGAAAATCTGTTTTGAAGTGTTAAGGACTTTTCCTTGATGGGAATAACGATTATCCATTACAACAATATTGACTAAAATGGGAGTATCGTGTATTGTCAAGTTTGAGTATCGAAAGATGAATGATTTCATCCATTTAGAAAGATAAAATCTTGCAATAGCAAATCTAATACTAAATTAAACGATTTCATAACTTTTGGAGTTATCCCATTATAGGTTATCAGCCCCGTTCAATATTTTCGAGCAAGATGTCTAAGTAAATTATCTTTCTTGTCAAGATTGGATAGATCAAAGCTTAAATATTTGTACATTATTAGTCACTTCAAAACATTGTGAATTTTTCTTCCGGATTGTTTTTGATTTAAGTTCTAACAGACTGATGTGTCGGATAATATTATCGTGCGAGTTTATTTCAAAACTGCGAGCACGTAAATTAGATTTGGCATAATATCTTGGTAGAAATTCAAGTGATTTTTAATTCAATTTTTTTGGTTGTTAGTTGAACAAATTTCAATTCAATAAAGTTTTGTTTAATTAACATATTACATTTTGGAACGACGAACGAGATAAGCATTAAAGCTAAAAGTGAACGGAATGAAGTTTAAGTTAGTACAATATTATATAGTAGTTCTGCCACGTATGATATCTTTGAATCGCAAGTAGAAGTAATTAACTAATTTTAAGGCATAGAATTTGTATCGTACTTTGTATATTTTTAATTTACGTGGAAATATGGTCGGTTATTTATAGTTTTGGGGTTTTCGTGGTGAATTTGTTAGAAGTGTTGGGTCTAACAGCTTTTTAGAAGCCATTTTTTTTACGTGTAACTTAGCTTCGACGACAGTAGGTAACTCTGCAATAAAAAAATAAGTGAGGAGAAAAAAAGGTTTTTTCCTTTCATTTTTGGTTAGAAGACGCGGAGTTTAATTATTATTCAGGATGCAGCCGTGAGACGAAGATGCCCAACGTTATATTCAAGCTGAGTGATTATATATAATGAATAGCCAGGTGAATCAAGGCGAGAGTCATTTCCTTGAAATTGTTGAATAAAGGATGCAATCATATTCGTGATTATAGAGGTGGAAATTTTAGAAAATCCAAAGTTTATCGTACTACATGGAGAGTTAAACAGCAGCTAGAATATTTGTCACGTTATTTGTTCAAACAAGCCTTTTTTTAAATATTTTGTTTGAGGACCTCTGTATGCTCTTAAAAATTGTTGAGGATTCCAAATTAACACAAAGTGTCAAGTTAAGACGCCAACGAATGGATTACCTAGATTCACATTGTCGAAACTTTTCAAACTTAAATTTCTATATATTTTGGCAAACAAAACAATATTGGAAACTTCTTGAAAAAGTGTAGCAAATCTCGGGGGTTCACGGAGCACAATTTGTGAAACTATGATAAACGAGGATATTCGATATTATGTTAGTAAAATTATATTTTTTTTATTGATTTTTTAATTTTCTGCGTTTCTATGAGTTTCCAACAAAGTATATTGTGAATTAATTATTAGTTCAAGAATTATACCTTACGGGACAAACGTCTGCGATCAATCATGTAATAAATTATGTAATTAATATAGCAGCGGTTATGCAGTGCGATGAATTCAGGGAATGGAATATTCTAATATTCTACCATAGAACTGCAATGAATACATTTATTTTACTAAATAAAGTTTAACCCCCTACCAAATATTTATGTAAATATGTAAATGCCTACAAAATTGTTGTTATTGTTCTATTTAATTTTGAATGATCTTTCATTTAAGATATAATGTAATTAATTCAGTCCTATTCCCATTTGCAAATTTGCTAAAGCCGATGTCGAATACTTCCCCCTTACTAAGCTAGTCAATCTAGATACAATCTAAAATAGTATCTATTCTTTGGGCCTAAATCCAATCAAGTTGTTTTGCATTTAGGAAATTTTGGAGATAAAGGGATAGATTAAAAAAATAGTTCACCTAAATTATTGAACCTGCGGGCACCATGTAATAGTTTCAAACACAAATTGGACAAAATAATTCTGTTCAAAGGAAACTATATCGAAAACTGTGCTTTGTAATTTTGAACTTATGTACATTTTGCTTGTACAGAAATCGAATAAAAATTTATATTGGTCGCTGAAAAGTATTCGGCAATTAAAAAAACAAAACATATTCTTTGTTTCGATTTGCCATTCCAATGAAGCGATAAAGTAAAGCAAACATAGTCCCTAGGTTGTAACAAGTATTGATTTCATATTAAAAATTCTGTAGGAAAGTTATAAAAGTTAATTTATATTTAAATAAATAGAAGAAGCACGCATTGTCTATCGTATTTTGAGTAAGTCACGAAGAATGCTAATTAGGAATACATTGACATGAAAGTTAATTATTACGTCAATGCGAAAAATAATAAAATTTAATTTTCTACATTTTACCATTTCAAATCATTCATTGTATTTAGCCCTCAGCATGTAAACTTGTTTTAATTATAGGATACAGCTACACTTTTTTGTTAACAATTTTAATAACAATGTAAAATCTGCAAATATTGATTTTTTTGCTAATTAACCTGAGTGATATTCCCAGTGTTAATCAATTTTTTAGAGTAAAGTTGAAATAATATTTGTAAACCGAGTGTTCATTTGAAAAAAACCTCAATTATGAACCGAAAATTTAATTTCAAAATCAATATTTCGAAATTTAATAATATTAGTTGTAAAAATATATGTGTCTTGAACATTTAACTTAATTTTGTAGGTAATCCTTCATTTTGTTCTCTGACAAGAGAAGAGGATCAAAAAGGTTTAGAAACGTGACGAGAAAGCGTAAGTAAAAATTATATTTTGATGAATTATATCATCATATTCCGGTTAAAATCAAAATTTATAAGTATAACACGCCGGTTAAAATTTTAAAAAAATTCCTGAAATTGAAGATTTTATAATTTCTACATCTTTTTCACGCGTTAAATTTTCGTTCAACTTTTAATCTGCACTCTTGTGTTTGCTCGCATTATTTTGTATATGTTTGGTAACTTTTAAAATACGTTAAGTTAAAATTAGGTTTATTTTTAAACTTCGGAACGATATCTTTTGTGAAGTCAGATGTCATATCGTCACAGTTTCACATGATGAACATGTGAGAATAGAATTAACGAGATCATACGACATAAAGATTTTCTTGTCAAAAGCTTCGAGCTACCCTATATATAGTTACAAATTTTAAAACAAAAATCAGACTATAGAGTGCTCCGGAAATATTTTTGAAAATCCTCGATTCTTGTTAAATTGCTAAAAGACATGAAACGGTAAAGTACGAAAGGATAAATCGTTGCAATAAAAAGCAATTAGGAAAATTACATGCTCTGATGGCTTTTAATGTCAGATCAAATTAATACAAAATAAAAGTAGAATGTAATTTTTTATTTACACTGCTCTTAAGAACAAAAAAAGTTTTATGATAGAACTTGTCATTTCCTACAGTTCATTAAGGGTTATTTAGTATTTATTATACAAGAAATGGCTTTTGAAAGATAATCAATTTTGGCTGTCATAATTCTAGAAGCTCAAAGCGATGAGTCCATATTTTATTCCATTAACTTCATTTCGAAAATTTAATTATTAATTAATTTTGTAACTAAAAAGTTTTATGGCTGACTACAGCTCGACAATTTTCATTTACTCTTTGAAATTTTCATTGCCAACATAAAATTAAAATGAAAACTTTAATTTTTATTATTATAAGCTAAAAGTAAACTTTTAACTTTGCAAGCAAAGCATCGATTATTTCCTCTCCAGACTTGGGGCCACACACAGTACCTAAAAAACGGAATAGTAAATTACCTAATTGTTTCGACTTTTTAATAATTAAACCAAACGATAACGAATTCAACTGAAATTAACACTTCAAATAGTTTACCTTTTAATTATTAATAGGCTCGCAAATATTTAATTTTAAGGGGAGGTTGTATCGATTTGCACGTAAGACAATTAAGACAATGTTAATTTAATAATCAGAGTCGACGTACATTTATTTGCTTATAATTATTAAATGATTAATTATCCATGGAAATCTATTTATTTTCCGAAACTTTTTCATTTTATAATAAATTATTGATAAACAATAAAATGTAAAATCCAATTAAGAAAAGTGTGACTAAATAGTCGTTATTTCAATTAAAAAATTTCGTGGTATAAATTACTGTGGAGTATTATAAAACGAGAAGCATTTTGGAATGTGGTTCGTTATATTACAAGAAATTATGTGATTTACAATACAATTTTGTAATAAACTAATGAAAAGCAACATGGAGTTATAATTTCTAAAATGTACAATGTAATTTAAACGGGTTCAGTAAACAAAGACAATTGTTGTTTCCTCTTTTGTGTTATTGATTAATTTTAACAAGATTATGATGTTCACATTTATCTTAACTGAGAATTGAAGAGTTTCAATAGAATTTTTTTCTTAAATGTATAATTTCATTATTATCTCGGACTTTCCTAATTGCTTCAGAATTCTTTAAAAACAAAATTACCTCAATTACAAGACTAAAGTTTAAGATTGCTTTAAGGAGGCTACAGATCGACATGCTTATTTACGATTGTAGCCGCCTTTAGGTTTTATTAAATAATTTCATTTAGCTTATAAAACGTCAAGGAAGTCCATTGTATTCCTTTCTCTTGTTGCAAATTTGATGTGCTAGCATTATTCTGTAGGCATAAAGGACTAAAGGCACCAAAAAAGCCTGAACTTACTAGTAGCATAAATTTAATGTAAATAATTATGTCATAGGTACACAATTTCGCGTTACATAAATTTGTAATGAAAATTAAATTCATCTGTCATAAGTAGTAAATTTATGTTATGGAACATTTACTTTAGCTTTTAGTATTTTGCTTTATTAGTCATAAGCTCCATCCACATCAGTAGGATATGAATGTCTAAATTTATATATATGTATCTCGGAAGATTTAATTATCTTTAAAGTATCATTTCTTTGAGGAAATGCTTCTTCAAGTCGTTGAAGTACACATCACACATTCTCGGGCTTTTAAAATCTATTCAGAGGATCTGTTACCGACATTTGTGAGAGACAACTTGCTAATTAAAAATTTGTTTAGTTAATTTTTAGGAAAAAACTTACCTTTTCGTGTTACAAACAAATAAAATAAGTAAAATGTAAAAAAATAAAATATTATGATGACGCAAATTGAAAACTTTTCATTTTCGTTCTTTTTCTAAGAGACGCAAATTTTACACCCACGTCGTACGCTAATTTATATTGTTAAAATTTATTAAGCTTTTCTGTGGAGAAAATTCGAGCACGTTATTTTGCAATCAGTTGTTCAACCTTTCTGGGTAGGTGTTCCCGTAATGAAATTGATGATCTTCCCGGCAAGTGCAACTTAACGAGTCAAATGTAATTCACGAAGAACAAACGTAACCAAGAGTTTTCTTTGCAGTTTTAAAAAATTTTAATACGATATTGAATAAAAAGTAGGTATACTAACGACAGAGTTTCCATGTGAATGTGAAAAGAAAACTAAATAAGCGTTAAAATTTCAGGCTTTCTTCTTAACCGAAAGAAATAAATAAAGTAAATATTTTGGTAGCTTCTTATTTAAAATTTTATAAATTCTAGATTTAAGCTTGACACATTTATTTCCTGCTTGCATAAATATTCGCATGACTGCTTTTCTTGTCCACATTTAAATTTGTACATTATAACGAATATGCTGCCGTTAAAACTAAATATAAATGGCAATTTCAGAGCGGTTGAGATATTATAAAAATTTCGTTTTAATGTTTTCTTTAAAACCCCTTAATTTAAAAATGTTTTGTTATAGTTAAAGTTATATAAAATCAATTTAAAGTGATCGGTTGAGTGTAACGAAACCTAACAAAAATATATCAATTTCTAACAAATTGAAAAAGTTGAAGCTGAAAAACCATTAAATTACCCGATAGAAATATTCCATAATGTATCCATTCAACGTTCAACCTTCGTTCCTTTTTTGATAAATAATATGGACATACACACAAAACAAAAAATTATTAAAAATGATCTTGGTTTACCTCTATACAATTTATTGTGCTTATAATTTATTTAACGTAACTTCGTCTTGAGTTATATTTCAGTTACAGCATTCAGTATTCATTTTTAGATTTCACGTTACTATGGAAACTTCAGACGTTTCTAAAGTAAGCTTAACGACGCCGATGTACGGAGAAAAACCTTATCTGAAATTATCAATCGGTACCTATACCTGAAATTTTAGTAATTTAAGCTCAAACACATTCAAAGACTGATCACATGCTTCCTATTTCAAAAGCACGAATTTTCTCGATTTTTACGTTTAAAAATCTCGAATGTTGAGAATGACACAAAATTAATTAAAAAGCTTTTTCTGTAAAATTTATTCATTCCGACAGTTTATAATTGAATTGTCACCAAACTAAAAATCAAACTTTCGTCATCAAATTAATTAAAACAATATTATCGTCATAATCTCAACATTTTTTTGCATTTTTGTGTTTATAAAGTGATGATTAGATAAGAATTATTCATATTGACGTTGCATATGTGATCACCACGTTTATATGAAACTCGACTGGAGCGATAGGATTCAAGCTCCAAGATACACATTTTCATAATATAAGAACAAGGAGTATTTTTGACAATGTTTTCGTGCTGACATACGTACATAAACACCTTTACAAACCAGCCAGGGGTGTTTTTAAACAATTTGTTAGTATAGTTTTTTAAATTTGTTATGTATTTTACCACTACCATTGCTACACCCTAGGTCCTCATTGCTCTCTTTAGGTAATATTGTAATATTGCATTCCCGCTTTTCAAATTGTATTAAGCACTGCAATTTTCTACATCAACCTTTCTCCTTTAGTGCACTTGCGAGAATAAATTTGTTAGCCCAACAAACACATTAACAGAATGGTTGTCTTACTTGTCGCCACTGCCAATTCAAATAAATTAAATCTGATATTTTTGAATTTAAAATTTTATGTTTTAGGAAAAAGTTTGTATTCGGTGAGTTTTCAGACGTCATATTAAGTTGTTTAATTGAAATAAGTTAAATTATAAAATTGGTCAATCAAATAAAGTGATTATTGCTTGTAAAATATACAGTAATTTAAATGTGCAAAAGATGGAAAGTAGAAAAAAAATTATGACTTAAAAACAGATGCTGGAAGAAGTAATTAATTAAGGTAACCAAAGTTTGATTATTATTTGGAGGAACGTTTTCTTTAAAATTGATATAAAAAGTAATTAAAAAGATTAAAATATTTTTTACTTTGATTTACATATAAAGCTAAGCCACTCAAATATCGGCATGTAAAGTGTTATCTATAGCAAAAACAAGTTTATAAATTTTCCTGTTTGCGTCATTGAAATTACAGTAAGTTACGTCAATAAAATTTTGTTTAACTTCAAAAACCGACGACGGCACTAAATTTTCTTTTTTGCATTGAAATTGTAGTAAACGGTGCTTTCTATAAAATTTAATCTAAATCTTATTTGAAGAGTACAGGAATAATACTACAAGAAATGTCTATTTTTTTAGATGAAACTGTTAAGCCCATTTCTTGCCTCTACTAGGTTCCTTAAATAATTTCAAATTTCACTGAAATAAATTAGCTTTATTTATAATATTTAACGTTAAAGTTTTAGCATACAGGATTAAAACCAAGTTCAACCAAAATAAAACTAATAGAAATGTCTACCGTTTATAATAATGTAAATGTTTATTTGGTTATTAGGTAGTTGTTTATTTATTCATTATTATATTTGTTGAGGTGAGTAAAATAGTGAAATAATAATGGTATAAGGATAAGGATAAGAAAAAAGGAGTACTTTTTAAAAAGTTTAACATGGTTTTGATAACCAAATAATCGTAATATTTTAATTTATATAATGATAGAAAGACATAATAAATTAAAATTTGTATAAATTTAATTATAATTTAATTTTAATTACAAATTAGATTTTTGTTCTTTCAATATTTTAGATAGGAGTCAGGAAAGATATATAAAAAATTTAACTACCGTAGAGGTCGTCAAATATTCTTTATTTCGAAAATTAAGTAATACCTAAATTTGGATGAATCTTAGGACTACAAGAAAAGAAAATCCAAATTTTATTTTTTCAAAATTACCGATAACCGAGATAATCACATTTTAATATGATTAAAATTATTATTAAATGTCTGATGACAGCAGTAACCATTGCTGAAAGCTTACAAATAATGTTTCGTTTTATTGTTCATTTAACCTTATAATTTAAAAAGTTGAATTAATATTAATTTCAAAGGTTAATAATATAAATAATTTCAATCATTTTTAATATGTTTTTCCTAAATCTATAAAAAATTACTAGCGTTAATTTGTTAAATTATGTATATTATTCGACTCTCCTTTGTTGTGTTATCCTTGAGAAAATACAACCTAGCATACTTTTTCATTAAAAAATAAAAATACTTTTTAATTAATTATTATGTATTTGTAATAAGAAGTGAGTTTTAAAATATTGTTTATAAATTTTATACTGTCTTTTGTTTGCTGTAGAAAATTTAACATTAAAAATTAAGATAACTTAACATTTTACTTTTGTGACATTCCCTGTTTATTCCGGAGCCTTCATTTATAACTTTTCTTTATCATCAAATCGGCTAGCCATATCGTTTGTTTAATATATTAAAAGACCTGCAGTAAAAGAATTTTTACGATTGCTTACATGAAAGGACCTAAACAGGATTTATATTTCGATAACGTAAAACGAAGTGCACAAATCCTTGAAAAGGTTACCCGAAATAAATAATATTGTACATATATGGTATGTGCATACCTACATTCACTCGGTTAAAATATCGGTTTTGAGAAAACAAAATGAATTAAATAACTCATAAAATGATAATATTTTTAAAATGTTGTTTATACAAAAATATGAAACAAAGCTTAAAATTAAAATAAAACACACTGAAACATCTAAACATTTAAATGAATCAACTTAGCATAATAAACGCGAATAAATCATTATTATCCACAACCGAGGAAAGTTACACAACAGATAAATATTTGAAATTATCAAAACACAAAAAACATTTTAAATATTTGCGTCACATCACAAATTGCTTTCGTTATTAATAGTTTCGGACGTTTAAAATAAATTAAAGCCTTGAAAATGGAGAGTTGAGTACGAAAACTGTCTAATTAACCAAAATAGTTTTGTCTTGTTAGTGCTTGAATCCAAAATGTAATTAAAATGATATGGTCAAGTGTTGCTTTTAATTTTTGACGCTAATCAGTCGTAAAATTGCCTAATTACTCTTTTCTCGAATTTTTATTCGCAAACCCCACTTTTCAAATTTTATGTTTTGATTAAGAGTCTTTAATTAGATCCAATTATCTCTGTTTGCATCAAACTGTCATTTGTTTTTCCGTTTACTTTAATTTGGTTTAAATTAGCTAAAATGAGATTCGGCTTAATGTTTTACGAAGTAAACAACTTGAAGAACATAATAAATTGAGGTACAGTTTCGTAAATATTTCCGTAGGTATTCATGTTACGTTTAATTATAAGAATGGAAGCTAAAAAGTTTTGTAATTTTCTGATTTCACAACTAAATAACTCGTCTGCATGGAAACCACAAATACTGAAATTTGAGGAAGAAACGAAAATAAATAAAATAATGGAGAATGTAAAATGAAAATTTTGCTAATTTATTCCATGAGTACTATGCTATTACCGATGACATACTTATAGGTAAGTATATCATTGGTGTAGTTTTTTTATGAGAATGCAAGGATAAGCGTGATCGATAGTACGATCCTGCCACATCAGCAACAGTACACAAACGAATAATTAAAATTTTAAATAAATTTGCAGATTGTTATACACTAAAACAACATTTTCCGAAGCAACTGTTTCAATACGGAATGCTTATTTAAGAGAAAATTAATTTACAACAAAACTAAATGCAATTACTTTGCTATCTCGCGAAGACATGACAAATTAGTTCATATTGATTTATAATATTAAATAACCTGCTTATTGTATGCCCTAACAATTCCATTAAATATCAAAGCTGCTTTCCCTGAAAACCTAAATATACAATGAGCTGCATTGATTTTTACTGCAAGTATTAACTAAACAGTAACACGAAGCAATTTACAAGTTTTAAATACTTGATGAACTCCATTTAAGTGAACAATAAATTTCAGACAGAGAATTTTCAGCAAAAAAAGGTCCAGTCGATACCATGAAGATTCTTCAATTAAAATACTAAATAAAGCAAATAAGATTTCTCGAAATTAAAGGTACGGTTTTATATTATTATTTTATGAATTTATATTAAAACTTTTTATGCAAATAAAACATGAAACCCTGTCGAAATAGCTTTTCTTGTTTTATTACATGTAACCATAATGGAAAGGTAAATAAAATGTTTTAGTAAAAATTCTTTTTGGAACCGAATAAAATTTTATGAAATTCCTTGCAGACAGACTAACCATTTTTGATTTTATTATCTTTTGCAATGTTTACTAAAGTTGCTGGTTAAGTTTTGACATGATTTTGCACTTGTTGATATTAAAATCGATATTAGACTTACTGCAGGTCTGGTTGGTTGGTATAGAATATGTGTGTGTTGTGCAATTTAATTGTACATATACCAACCAATTTTAATAATGCGAATAACCACGTTAATGAAACTTGTTGAGGTTAAAATTGTGCATGCTTACTTTGTCTTAATTAAAATGCTAAATCAACTTTGTACCTGCCTATTTTATAACAAATCAAACTTTCTCAGAGGAATACGTATTCCTTACACTATTGCACTTTTATAAAATTAAACTCCCATTTTATATTAATTGGATGAAAGTTACTTAAAACTTTCGACTCGAACTAATTGCAAAGTTTCTTCTTAAATAATAGAAAAATGTTTACTTCAAAAACTTTGATTTTGGCAAAATTGGGTAGTATGTGAAAACGTACTAAAGAAGTTTGGCTCACTATAGAAGAGGAAAGCGTCAGCCATGGTAACAACTTCTTTGTGCTTTTGCTCGTCTTTCACTAATATTCCAGCAGTTGGAGAACCATTTTACAGCAATTGTAAGCAAAAGTACATTGATACCCCTCGTAGAGCGCATAAATGTCAATTTCCATATTTTTCTAAAGCATACGACAAAACTAAATTGAAGTTTTAATTAAAAGTCAAGTTCTTATTAAATAAAACTAATGCAGTACAAAACTTTATTTTCCGGATATTTTAATGACATCCTATCGCGATTTTTTTTATTTTTCAATCATTTCTTTTCGTTAAAAAAATGTGTTTGATTAACTTCATCCAATTTGCTTTTAGTATTATTAGTATTACAATTTCAACTGAGTCATTGTGTTTTTGTTTCCAACGATATTTTCAGCTTTCACTTGTCTATTTTTATTTTTAATAATAACTATTTTGCATGTTCGCATGCAAAATAAGGATTTGTGTATTATGGTTTGCATTGGTTCCATTTAGTTTCTTGAACTTTCGACACCTTATGAGACGTCAGATATCATATGGTTCTATTTTTAATGTCAACTTTATTACGATGGAGAAGTGCAATGTTGAACATCGGCGTAACTCAATTTCTTGCCACTTGAGATTTTGAATGTCAAAGGTTACAGAGGTGCAATTAAATATTGTTTTGTAGCTGTGCTTTGGGAAGGCCTGTATACTAGCAGTAAATAATACCTGGCTGTTTGCTGAACAACTTTCAGTAAATTATACTTTATACATTGCAGAAAAGTCGATAACTTATTATTATATTATGTAGTCAACGTTTGCGACCTCGTTGCAACCCCATTTTTATTTCTTATTTTATTGCATCTTCGGTGCAGCCTTAACTTTCCTTCTTTTCTTGTTTGTTTTATTAATTTTATCTAGTACTCAGTAACGTCATTAGTTATCACACCATTATTGAGTCAAAAAATATCTACGTATATGATATTATAAAAGCTAGTCGACCTGTCATGAAAATGTGGGGTTGAACTGGCCAATGTCATTTATTATAATGCATGAGCAATTAAACATAATATATTTTCGTTATCAATGAAACGTTAGTGTTTTATATTGTAATGTATTTTAATTAAAAGTGCATCCCGTTCTGTCGCTATACCTAATGGTAATTCATTACTCAATTGGTAAGTTTGTTGAATTTCCCAGCTCTTAATTACTCAAATTGTAGTCTAGTTTTGTGTTGAAACTAATTAAAATTGGTATTGTAATTTAAATTTTAAGCTTTAAAGTTTTTGTAAACTAATATTTTTTTTCATTTTATTGCTCCACCCTAAACTTTCAAGAGTACCTTTCATAAAACGCTTCGGCCGTTGGGTGGTTTCATTAGTATATGATGCAAATGAATATTTAGTAATTTTATAGATTTTCAAACTGTAATTTTGCTTAGTAAAATCAAATTATTTGCAAATTTATCAATTGTCAAATCTCAGAATTCGTAGTTGTAATGCATTTGTCAAGCTGTGTCGTTCAAAAAATGGTCAGATGGATCAATCGTTTTTGCGGCGTGGACACCCCCCATCACTGGGATTTATTCATATCAGTTGTGCTAAAAAATTATTAACATTTTGTGCACGTTGTTTAAATTGCTAGATATTTGGGCAATTTATTTAGAAAATTAAAATTTTGATTTGGAATAAATGATATTTGTTATTATGGAAAATTTAATAATCTTTTAATATTGTAATAATTGGAACCTAAAAGAGGTTCTTACAAATCGTATACTGATGACAAATTACAAATTTTTTGAGTTCTACAGTTTTCCTGTATTTAGAAAAATTACATTATATTTTAATTTACCTAATATCAATTTAGGTCAAAATCTTCCTATGAATCAAAAATTAGGCATCATAATAACAGCGTCCTTTCAAAGTTTGCTTTTTTAAAATTTTTGAGATTAAATTAGCTTCAATCAAATTGAATAACTAATGTTTATATTATAAAATATTGATTATATATTACATGAATTTTCTAACAATTTTGATTAAATTATAAAATAACAAACGCAGTTGCTTCGCTAAAAGACACTCAGCGCTGGAATGCATATGCTTCATATAATAGATATTTTAAGCAGAATAGAATAGAACAGATTATGGAATTAAATTATCTGCTCCGTACTTTAGCAGTGGTGTAGATTATGCATTGCCTTTGGATTGCTTTTTTTTCGCATCGTATAGCACCATTAACGTATTGGTCGTCTAATTTTAAGCCTCACGTGGAATTACAACAAAGTCCATGTTGGTTGGTTGGAATTTATAATTTCATCATACATGCGTGGTTTCATTGCTGTTCTGCATTTGGTTTTGGACTAGAGCTTATTTTATTATAAAATATATTGTTTGCAAATAAAAAAAAGTTTTGATTTTTTTAACATTTCCGCTTGATTTAATCTAACTTGAAAACAACTAATAATTGTAGGCAATAAATGATTATATTAATATATATTTTGTAGGCAAAATTGCGTTTTACAGCAATAAATTATTATGCAATTACTAATACTAAAAATACATTGTTTTGGTACTACTGCCATTTTAAGGTACAGTTCAAATATATGCCTTTTAAAAAAAGGTAGACTCTCCGAAGATTTAAACTTTTAGTTAAAAAAGATTTTCATATTAGATTAAAATTTTTAAAATTAAAAAGTTAAATAAACACTAAAACGAAATATTATTTATTCGCAATCGGTCGGTAATTGCTCGTTTCCGACTTTTAAAAAGTTTGAAAGTTGCATATTGTCAACTACTAATATCAACCGGTGTGTAATGAAAATTATTCACTCGTTATATCACGTGGCGGTCAGTAATGAACAAAATGGGCGGGGTTTTAACGTGTATGAGCTATTACAAATAGAGGCGCTGATACAAATGTCAAATATGACATAACTTAATATAATTTTGAAAACGCATTATTTCCATTAAACCAACCCCAACTTCACGATTGCGAATAAAATAGTATACATGCTTCGGCGTAAAGCGTCATTACTAACCTCGGTAATTGCTGACCTCCGGCTTCGCCGTCGGTCAGCAGAACAGACCTCGGTTAGTAATGACTCGCTTTCCACCTCGCTATGTAATATACTATTATAAGCTTTCAGCAATGGTTATTGCTGTCATCAGACGTTTAATAATAATAATATATATATAATTTCAAAAAATTTCTTAGAAAATCCCGTATCCTCCTAAAATCCGCACACTGATTACGTTAGCATCTAGTATAATATGAAGTTATTGAAGCTTATTTTCCAATTAACAGGTAAGCCAGGTAATATGTACAGACTCTGATTTGATTAATTCAGCTTTTATTTTGTTTTCTCAGTTTTAACTTCATATTATATTATGTAAGACCAGCAGTTTTTGTATTCGAATATTCCTTCAAGAAATTATTCGACTATTCAAAATATGTATTCGAATATATTCGAAAAGTATTCGATTATTGGAATATTTGATTAATTATATTTTTCAGAAAATTCAAAGTAGTATGTATTAAATAGAATTAAGAAGAATTTTACGACATAATTAGTATATAAATTAAGAAATTTAGTAAATCAAAACCCACGTTTCGGAAAAAATCTACCGATAAATTATTCTAATATTCAGATTATTCCAATTATTCAAATAATACTGTTGAGATAATATTCATATTTGAATATTCGAATTCTAATCCTAGCTTTAGATATTAAATAAAAAATTTTGCCACAAAAAATATATTCAAATTATCGATTCTTGTAATGGCAATCAATACACATGAAACTTGAAGAAAGAAAATCTTTTGATGAAAACAAATTTCTTCTGAAGCGTTCAAGTGCCTCCTTTTGGGGTTTGTAATTGTTCAGCGACTCTTCAAAACGAGTTTCCTTGCCGAACCAACAAATAGCTTGATTAAAGGTTGGCGTAAAAATCTTATGCGTACATGAGGGGTGCATATTTGAAGCGTAAAACCAGCGAATGAGACGAAAACACCAATGCCTTAGTCTTCAAGTCTGCTGGTAGATTTCTTCCTCTAGGGATACTCGAAAGATCAGGCTTACTAATCACTGATGCTACGTATCCTTTGAGATCTCAACAGTAAACTTAATAAGGAAGTTTCGATGTTTCTAGCAAGAATTTCACTAATATAAACGTCGTGGAATTATGAGATCGCATCTTGAAGCTCAATTTGATATGATACGATGTGATGACTTAGGTGGAAATCAAAAAAGTCAATCAAAGTTATATGAACTTATGGGGTCAAAAGCCCTCATCGGAAGATGGTTGTACGTGCAGTGAAATACTAAAAATCTAATTATGTAAGATTTAATGGAGTAATACAGAATAATTCGAGTCAGACAAAGGATTTATCACCACGTCTACCCTATTCAACACAAACTCAAGAAATTTTAATAAAGTTACAAGGAAATCCTTGAATTATATAAATAGCAGTTTATAAATCGATAGTATTTATTAAAAGCCAATAAAACAAAAAATTTCTTTTCTCTCTTGGCGTAACACACAATAACTAAATTGATATTTTGTTACTAAATAGCAATTCGACACTTTTATTTAAATAAGTACTGAGACGTTTTAAAAAAAATCGAGTCGGGTTGACACTTCAATTACATAATAGCAAAACAAGAAAATTTTAATTAAAAATAAAAATACTAGTGAAGATTTTCTAATTTTAGAAAATATTTTCTGTAACGTCAAATTTCTTGCTTTATTTTTGCTGTAAGCAGTAAATGTTTATTGCAGAGGTCATGGTACGAAAATGTTTAAAGAAAATTGAGTCATTTTAGAGAATTACCTCGAAAAGTGCTTTAGACTGAGATTTGTTTAACAATAGCTTTTCGTACAAAATCAAAATAAGAAACTAAAATTGAATAGTCAAGATTGAACACACCTCACAAATAATTGTGTTGCAAAAATGACACCATCGCTCACACGATATCTCCAGAGTCCCGAGACCCTAATACAAATATCAGCAAATGCAAGTTGCTATATAACTTCGGTAAATATTTTAAGAGAAATTTTACACAATTGGAAAAATTTTCTTTGCGACCCAATTTACTCGACTAGCATAAAGCTGATTAATGTGGAAAGTTTAATGTACTACAAATGTACTAGTTTTTCTATTTTCATAGAATTTATTTTTCGAATAATAAGGAATAACTAATCTACTTACCCCTCGACAAAGTTTCCCGAGTTTCTGCTACTATGTGATAAGGTTGGTTAGTTTTCAGCCTTTGTCATTTTCATGGAATAGTGTAAGAAAGATAACAAGCAGGATATTATAAATATTAATTAGTTTCATGAAATTAACTAAACTTGTCATGTTAAAGGTTGTGCGAAAATATATACATACATATATTTATGCACACACATACATATTATGTATTGTAATATGTGCGAACTTCTGAATTCTGTCTACAAATTCATTTCATGTGTGATTACTGACACTTTGATATTAAAAAATCACTCATGGAAGAAAGCTTTTATCAGAGAAGGAGATTGATGATGCAATTATGGCTGCTTACTTTTCACGTTTTTGCTCGGGAAAACTACTCGAAGGTGTTGATTTAAAATTAAAGCTTTGGTTAATTAACTTCATTCGTTACGAGACAAGTCACTTTTTGAAAATTGTGAAAGTTGCAAACTGCACAATGTAAATATTCTGTTTCATTATCAACGTAATTGTTACTTTTAGTCCAGATTTTATTATAATAAGGGTGGGTACCTATTAGGGCGTATGAAATTAATTTTTTTAGTTCTGTAAAGAATTTTACTAAAACAAACGTTGCAACGTATTTAAACTGCAAGCTAAAGCTTTCTCGATTGAGTCTTTTTAGTTTAAATAGAAAATATTATGTTTCTTTAGGTACATCTTGCATGTTTGGGCGCATATTGTATGAGGAAAACTATGTAATTTATATTCATTTTATAATGCAAAAAGAAAATTTTGCAAGAACAGTTGCAGCTTGCAATAATCCGTATTCAGTCACTGCGAAGGTGTACTCTGTAAAAATATACTGCAAAATGTTTCACATTTTAAAATAATGGTTTGTGCTTGGCGAATTTGAATACAAAATTTCCTTGAAAAATGTGTTTTCTAATTACCGAAATGTTTACAGAAAACTTTCCACTATGCAGATAATTAAACAAGGTGAAAGTAACGCTAAATTTTCTGTACAGTTCCCATGTGACAAAATATTAATCTAACCTGACGGTTTAAAATTTGGGCTGAAAGTTCAGCTTTGACTAATTATTACAAGTATCACCAGATCTTTATCAGGCTCCCTTATCCATTCAGCATTTAACTGCAACAATTAAATAACGAATATAAATGTAAATTTAAAAAAAAATGTAATTAACCAATTTATCATTTTGGACAACGTGAAGGATTACACGCATTTATCTTAAAATTGGAATTGAAAACCTTCGGGAAAATGATTAACAAATCACGAAATGTAAACAATAGTAGTAGTAGTAGTAATATTTTTGTAACTTTTCCAACACATTCCTAAATACCGTAGTGACATTTTTGAACGATGGTCATGTTGAATATTTTAGCACGTGGTTATTTGTAAAAATCGGTTTTCAGATCACATTTTTACTAGATATATCATTTTAGGAATGCAACCCACATTCCTTCGTCACCTATGTAGTTGAAGCGTGCAACGGAAATCGAAATGGTTGCGCAAAGGTACATTTCGATATTTTAAGATGGATTCGGTTTTGTCTCTTCAAGACTAAGTTATCTGTAGTAAATCCGTTTTAAAAATAAAACAATTCAGATGACTTCAACATGAGTTGAATTTTGTTCTAACGCGGCATCGAAGTGAGTTTGAAGGATTTATTGTATTGACCTTTTGAATAATTTAAAACAATGAATTTGTTTTATTCTTTAAGTTTTCAACACTATTGGTGTTGAGATGCAGATTGTGAAGTTAGATGCAGTATGGCTACATTTATATTAGCTGTTTTTTTTACTAAAGGACCGTGTTACCCACCTTAGAAAATAAGATTGCATCAAATTAATCTTCTCATTATTTAAAGATATTTACAGTCTAAAGGTCTTCTTTTTTAAATTCTGTGAGAATTGTTGACCTGTTCTTTACCAATTACATTTCTCTCAATCTTTTAAATGGTCTGCTTGGTGAACTTAGGCCCATCTTGTTTGCTTTCTAGGGCAGTGAGAGCCATTTAGGTGGAATTCATTTTTCTCACATCTTTCGAATATCTGCAGTTCTTCTCTATTAGTGATAACGTTTGATCTTTGTCGTCAAACATTCTGTGAGCAATTTTATGATGTAGCGTAACATCAATTTTATCAT
Source organism: Lycocerus yunnanus (assembly GCA_036346125.1). Taxonomy (NCBI): domain Eukaryota; kingdom Metazoa; phylum Arthropoda; class Insecta; order Coleoptera; family Cantharidae; genus Lycocerus; species Lycocerus yunnanus. The sequence goes on from JARFIX010000017.1 coordinate 4,554,683, forward strand.
ATCTTATCAACCAATGAAATTAGCCCACCCTGCACTGTGAAATGCTTCTTGCACTTATATAAGCAGATTTTCTAGTCACAACTAAGATTATATTAATAATAATTATTATAAGATTAGTTTTTGGAAAAATTGCCCACGTCCGTTTTTAGCCAAAGGTATGTCACCCACGTTAGTGGTTAATATTTGATAATTTCGCATCTTGATACAAGAGATTTACTCTTTCTTAAGACGACATATCCACTTAGCGAACTTGAACTAATCTGCTTGGGTGAAGCTAAGATGAAGTTAAGTACTATAGAAATTAAATTAATAGAGCGGTTTCATGTTTCTAGTCTAATAGCTTATAGGTCGATATTAGACTTTAGATCACAACAACGTGGCGTGTAATTTTCGTATAGCTTTTCGTTGCACGCTCTATACTGCAATGCTCGTTAGTATAAGATTTATGCAAAACTACATAATATTATAACAAATAAAAAGTTATGAAAAGCTTAATTAGGGAGCAACTAATTTCACGTTCATTCTGTGAACTTATTGAAAAGTTTCACTCTGCAAGGTCCTACATAATATATTGTGGTTTTGCATACTCGATCCTGTGTCAGCTTTAAGGACCCTTGTGGCTAGATTGTGTGTCTCTTCAGAGAGAAAAGTACGTATATTCCGATGGCATCGTAAGTATTACTTTTTGAAAATGGTGTATTTACTAGCGATGCTGTGTGTTTTTTAAATTATTTAAGTCTAATGCATTATCTATTCGATTTTATTTTTAGTATCTTATGTTTTTATAAAATATTAATACAAGCAGATCCATTTGTAATATGCATAAATGTCAAGATCTTACGGAATTAGAACCCTGCGTCACCTGTAAGCAATTTATGTGAAAATCGTTGTGTGATAGAAATCTGTTTAATTTTTTAATCTTATCTTTTCCCTCCTCATTGTGGAAATTACTATTGTTATACTAAAATGACAAATGTACATTCTATCAAGCTAAACACAAAATAGCTACAAGAACTAGCACCGTTCGCTTCTATTAAAAACAAATGTTATGAAATTACGGAGTTACGTAAGAAAACTGAAACATTCTATTTAGTTTCATCAAAATTCATACTAAAAAAGTTAGAATTGATTGCATGAAAATGCAATATTGGGAAATTTTAGTAACTAATGATACATATATATGCTATAACTACGATGTTCTATTCTCACTGGAGCAAAGTTGGTGAGCTTATTTAATTTTTATTTAATATCTACGTATGCTGTCGTACGTTCTCTAATAAGATTTTATGTTCACTAATTAATAGTTAAACTAATATTAAACTTTAGGAATTTCTCCATTATTCTGTATTATGTAATACTAATACAGGCAAGGGTTCTTATTAAATCAACAAGATTGAACCTTATTTAGTAACAGGTGGAAAAGCAAAAATTTAAATTACTTTCACGTACAGCACAAAAGTAAATTAAATTATCATAATCCAAAGTTGAAGTATTTCTGTAATACTTTCTGTTGTGTCTCTCGAATGACAATTTTCAGTTTCCTTCGCGATACTCGAAAGAAAAACTCTTTCCCGTGAGAGAGCGCATTACTTCCTGTAAAAAAGTTTCAATGGGTGAAAAGTTATTCTGCGTGTTTGCACAATAAAAAGTATCGATGGATATCAAAATAACCAACATTTTCGAACTCGATTCAAAACAGTTTTATTTGGTTGAAAGTTTTGTAATAATACCTGTGTCTAAATAATACATCATTTAATTATAAGTCCCTTTAAAGGGAGGTCACAACAGCCATTAATCTGCATGTAACGTTGAAACCTCCGATGAGTGAGCTTACCTACCATCAAAATGCTTCGCATTCGATTAGTAAAACTATTACACAATTTATGTAATTACAGTCGCTTCGTTGTAATAGCACAAGTTAGATTTCATGTCAATTTAGCTTAAAGTTTCGGTTTGCAATAAAAAAGAGTTACTCACCAGTTCGAACTAGCTTGAAGGTTACAGCATTGTGAGCCTTAAGGATCTCGTTATGCGAAGGATGGGTTAGTTCTCTCAAAGGCGATTCGATAGTGGCCATTCCTGTAGGTGTTTCTAACGTTCGCTTTACTCGAGCACTTCCAAAAAAGTTCCTCCTGATCGGTGGCGTTTTTTCTAAAAAATTAAAAAATGGTCACTACACCTATTCGAGTCGAGTTAAAACGCTTTAGTGGTGTTTAGAAAAAGTTTAATCGCTAAAGCTACGGGTTATCTTTAAAAGAGCAAACAAAACTAAAAATTCCAACTTTTTCGCTTATAAAACTTCGAAAGAACTCCAATACGCACCGAAGGATTCAAAAATATAACCGAATTTCCTAGTGTATAATTTCCTTGCTAATTGGAAAGTAAATAAAGAAAATGGTAAAAAAATTTGATAAAATGCACTAATTTTCTCTGAAAAATTAATAAATAAAGAAGGTTCTCGTGTTTCATAGAAAATGCAAATCTTTAAAAGCATCAAGTACCTATCTCTGAATAAATTTCAAGTCTGCAAAGTACGAACACTGTAGCTTAAAGTATTTTAATACAAAAGTCACAAAAAGAGACAGGTCCACTTATTTCCTTTATAGAGAAACTTTGACGTGCGCGACGTAAAATTTTAAAATCATTCATCTTAAATTTTACATTTTGAAACTGAAAAATTTCTCATCGAATTGAGTCTTTATTTTGCTTTTAAATAAAAATTATGTTGACTTCTTTTCTCGAAAGTGTATTTACTTAAGGTTATTGAAAAGCTAACTAAGCATGTAATGATGTCGGTTAAGAAAAATAAATAATTTGGCTAATTTAAAATATAGGTTTCGTTGAGTTGGAATAGCTTAAACGAACACTAAATTATTTATTGGTTGTTGATAATCCACATATCAAAACGTCATAATGTGGCACTTATTTTTATAGTTTAATGTAAATTTAAAATGTCGAAAATTTGATTTATTTCCAAAAATGTAGGTAGGAATGTTATGTTTTCATATGCAATTCGACGAAAACTTCATAAAGCATTATAAAACTGCGATAAAAGGATCTCGCTCTATTCTTCCTTTAAAAATTCCAAAAGTGGAATGTATTGGAAGTAAATGCGCGGTGTGTTCAATGATCTTATATATTATAAGTAATTTTTAATTAAAACTTTAAAATTAAAATCAATTGTTTTTTTTGAATTAAAAATAATAAAGTCATAATTGAAAATTAAGCAACATGTTTGTACAGTGTGTTTAAGATAAGAAAGAAGTAAATGATGTTGAAATGGAAAAAATAATTCACTATTTCCAACAATTAATATATTATTTACATGTGCTCGTTATGTACAGAAGATATGATCCGGGCACAGGATACCTGCAGTTTAATGTGAATACCAAATTACGAGAATATACGATTTTTACATCTTAAGTCATTCTTATTCAGAAAGGGAATTTCTTATTAGATCACACATCTCTTAGCGACCAAGGAAAAACGTAATGGAATGTAATTCGTACCTGGACAAGAAAATATTTTGTCTACGTCTAAAGATACCTCACATTTACTTTTTAATTGTTATTACAAATGCTACAATAATAAGTAGATTCTGAAAAATATTATTTGCGTCGCAAAAATAATATTAGAAGATTTCCTTGACAGATCAACATAAGGACTTTCTGTTTTGAGTATTTGAAATTTGTAAGCAATAACACACCCTAAGGTGGAGCATTTTGATTAAATATACCCTCTGCCGCAAAAACCTTACATAGGAGGGAGTAGTTTTTCAGTCGGGATTATTTTAATTTCTTCTGCTCGAAGTGGTTGTTACAAATTGTAACAAAATTTTCTTTGTACGAATCTTATTACTAACTCGCTTGTAACACTTTTTTTTACATAACATCTGACGCGTGAGCTTTGATGCGATTTTATGTAATGAATTTTGTAAACTTTTGTTGAAGTCACCATGAGATAGATATTATAAGTTATTGAAGTAATCACTTGCTTGAAGGCCGAGGTTATCAAAAATTGGTGTGGATGCCGAGAAATGTATTTTGTAAGGCCACATTGTAGGTAGAACATTATAGGGAATTATCAAAGCTATGCCATCTAACTCATCAATAATATCGATTACCCACGGTTATCAAAGAACTTAATTTTTTAAAAGAATAGAAATTTTTAGTCATGCCCTGCTTTAAACAAAGCTTGCACTTAGGGGAAACAATTTGAATAGATTCTATTATCTTGCTTACAAAGAGATCGATAGATATACAGAGAGAAAGATAGAGCATTGTGTTAAATTTTTCGACATTATTTTTTCTCTTATAAACTATAAAAATATTGTACTCTTTAAAAAATCATACTGCACAGGAAAATTTGAAATACTTATGCTTTCTAAGATCTAAATCAGATCGTCGCAGTGGAGGTGTATGAAAATTCTTGGTTTTGAAGTCTACTTTCAGTGAATATATTAAAAAACAATTCTAATTCTTCAAAAGTGCTTGCTTTAAGTCAAAATGCGGAAAAATGAACAACAGTACCGTTAGTAAATACAAACAATTAATATTAATAGTTTAGAAACTTTAAACATTGTTGGGGTTAAGTGCGTGACAACTAATTCAAAGTGCTCGGTTTAACTCCGAGTGAAGTAAGAACTTTAACTTTGAGCTTTTTACTCAGAGTTCATTATCCTACCTAAAGACATTAGCGGCCACTTCTAGAGTTTTCATGGCACCCCACTTTTGCTTTGCGGTTACCCGCCAAGGGAAGATGATCAGAATTAAGTCTTAGTCGGCTTAGCACTTAAGTAGCAGGAAGTAATTGTCTTCAAAGGACTTTCATGGACTTATAATTTTTGAGATTCAATTTTGAATCCTTCAGATTTACACTAATAACAATTACATTTGCTAATTAGCAAATAAGGAAGATTTGAAAATTTTAAACATCAGCCAGGACCAGGCTTGGAGACTGGTCGTTTTGGCAGGGATTTCTGGAAATATATAGGTATTCAAAATAAATTATGCAAAAAGGAACTTATAAAATCAGTTTTGAGCTATCTTTGTCTTAAATCAATTTATTATTTGCGCTTGTTCCCAATCAACACTTGCACTTTGCATTCCCACAATTAAGTATAATGTCAGTTTTCTTCATCTAGAAATGTTAGAAAAAACGAACATATGAGCAATGGTAATCTCGGTTTTCGAAACCGTTTAAAGGCTAGTAGGCTCTGGAAATGTTTGTGCTCCGGAAAATCCATCAACAGTAAAAAAAAATATAGGCAAGTTACGTACAGGTACTTAAAATTAAAAAAAATGCAGAGATGTGTTTGAAATGGTGAAGCAATAGCAAGTATAAATTAAGAGATTCTGATGAGGCGAGTTCTTATCCTGGACGCACTGTATCTATAGATGTGGGTCAAATATACAATTTCGAATAATATTGTAGTGGTCATGCATGCAATATATATAGATAAACAATAAGCATTACCACGTCCAGTATATTGAACAGTAAATTAACTAGCTCGAAGCAATTTGGTCTAGCAAATTTCCCAAATTCATCAAAAGCGTTTCGTTTTATGTCAACAATAAATTCGACAAACGTAAAAAATCCTCACTTCTCGGCAATGAAATACTACGCTGATCGAGTTAAGAATTTATTTTGTCGAGCTCCAAAGACAAAACGAGCAGTGTTCCAATCAGCGCGTTTGTGTAAAATGCAAATTAACAATTTCCAAATAAAAGCAAAAATAATTAATTATCTTTATTGATAAAAAAAGGTGACAAGCTTTTATATAGATTGGATATTTAAGAGTATTAAAGCTTACTCAAGTATCATTTTATGACAGAATAATTAACAAACAACTCCATTGTAAGTATAATTTTTGATTTTAAATTAATTGGTCATTAGCGAATGAGAAAATTGGAATTGGAACAGCTAACGAGCCAAACATTAATCGAAAAATTTCTGTTATCATCGATCGAACGACGTAATTCTTAAATTCTTTGTTTATGTTTATTACTACTTTCCTTTGTATTAAGTCAACGATCGAAAAGGTTTGCATATGTAGGTGATCGATATTCGTAATTACTTCCATTCCGGAAATTCTTAACAAATTTGATTATCTATTGAAATTCCGGCAAACCGGGTTTAGTAAATATGTGTGATGGGTCGGCGGCGGCGGTGTGAATTCTGACCATTTGAAATTAAAGAAATATCTAATTCGTTGCGGTATACTTAAAACGATTTTCAAACGAGATTTAATTTGGCGTGTTTCAAGCGAATTGTTTATTGAGTTAACAAAATTAAGCAATTATAGTAGTCGACGTTTGTGTTCTTAAAATGACAAGCTTAATTGTCACAGTCTTAAAGGTCATGGGCCTGCTTGAGCGCTTTTACAAGTGGCTGGGTTGGAGTTTGAATTTAAACAAACTTGGCCGGGTTTAGCCTTGAATTTATACAAATTGAACTAATCTTAAACTTGAATTTGTAAATACCAATTTAAATTAGCGTTTCATCTTGTATGCATTCAAGAAATTGAGATTCGTACTGCCAGTACGTAAAGTTGTCAAAAGTCTTCATAATATTTTTGTTTACCTCTCGGTGCATTCGAATAACAACCAAGTACAAAGCTGACGTGTATAAAATTAAGCGAAACGACAAGTTTATTAGTGGATTTTAAAAATAATTGTTAGTAGTTAACAAACCATACGATAGCAATAAATTAATTTAAGTTACCACACACGAAACACTAAGCCAATATTAGTAACGAAAGTACAAAAATAGCAATCCAACACAACCTTCACCTGGCGTAAGTTGTTTCGGCTCTGTCAACAATTGCCTCGATTCCGAGCTTAAGGACTTATCCTTAAATTTGGTATTTGGAGAAGACCCTCTAACTGATAGTTTAGCGTAAGTCTCTTTACTAACTGACAAATGTTCACGTTCGTTTTTGGCACGAGTACTATTCACAGGAGTATTTTCTCGATCTATAAAAGATTTTTCCGGAGATTTAACCGATTTCGCGCGATTCACTTTTGGCAAATTTTTTAAATTTGTTTCAAACAAACTGTTTTGTTTTTTAAATAATAGCTTTGAATTTGATTGCAAAGTTTCGGATACTTGAAAGGATTTCTCCCTTTCCAATGTTCTAGCCAAGTTTACTCTCGAGGTTAAAGATTTTTCCGCTTCTAATGTTTCTGGTGTAACGGAAATTTGATTATCGTTTTCTTTTGTTTCGTATGCAGATGAGTTATTTAAATATTGTAGCTTTTTAGTGTTTGAGAATGGAGTGACGCAGCCATCGGAGTTTCTTAAATTTGAGCCAATTTCATCGGTGTTTGTTTTTAATAAATCTTTTTCGGAAAACGAAATCCGCTTCTTTTTCGAACGTTGAGGTTTTATTGGAGCACAATCGTTAAATTTTAGGGTTTCTTTATGGTTGTCGATTTTAAAACTTTCCGGTAATTTTTCTTTGTAACTACTTAGCCAAGGTTTACTTACTACCGAATGGAAACTTCTTGTTGAACTATTGCTTGTAGAAGGAGCACTAGGATCAGAACTTTGATTGTCTAATTGTGTATTTGCATTTGATGAGCTTTCAGTTCGTGGACCTTTAACTTGTGGTATGTAGATAAGACGACCGTATGATAGATAAACTACTTCATCAGCCGGAAATATTACATACATGCTCTTGCACAATTCGACATTGCGAACGTGCACCTTGCCTTTTTCAAGCTCACTAACGATGCTTATCCACATGAATTTTTAAATTTATTTAACCAATAAAAAAATAACGACAAAATGTAAACACTGTCCACGAAAATCCATTTCCACGTATTAGTTACGAAAATGTTCATCTTCGGACACTAAAATTGTTAAATATTCAATGTATTTACTAACGAGGAAACAATTTCCTTTGAAATAACACATCCTGTCGCTACAAACAAAAATAATGTTTTAATTGCTTTTTATGTATTTCAATCAAAAATATAATGTCGAGAATAGGTCGCGGCTTGATCTATTTTAATATTTAACGTTGACGTGGATACTCGAAAAAATCAGTTTGAACTCTTCGTTTCAGACAATACGTTACATATTTATAAAAAGAAAATTACATAAAAATATAATATGAATTGATCAGGTAAACAAGAACTGGAATTTTTCGTAAGGAAAATATGTCTCAAAGAATTATTAAGACTAAAAATAAAAATATTATAATAATTGGAAAATTTTATATTACATTAAAGATCCCGTGGCTCAACAAAAACCAGGTTTGTGTACAATATAAAATAAACTAATTATTATAATGTTGTACCTATACAGTGTGACGATAAACAAATGTAACTAATTTATAATTTTGAAATTTAAAATATGTTTAAAAAATCCACATGTGGATGTGCTTATTTATCTGGAGCCACAATTGAACCGAAATAAAGATGGCATCCGTATATGTAGGATATTTTCAAGTCCTGCTGAAGTATCAATTCGACAGTAAACTCTGACCTTTCTAAAATTATTAACTACATCATATTTAATGATAACGAGTTACAGATTTACAGTCGAATAAATTCTCAAGAGCAATTTAAATTACACAATTACTAATGAAATCTTTGTTTTGGAATATGCAATTAGTCCGGTTGTGCCTTTTGGCAAACTTATCACTCAGCGCGTTTATCTTAAATTAGAATACAAATAAACCAGGTTTATAGGTTGTTGCAGTTTTTATTTGTACGAAATGTTTCCTTTCTCAAGTACCCTATTTTTATAAAATTCAACGACAGGTAGATAAATTGTTATTTTTTATTCAAAATTTAATTTTTCGAAACACGAGTTTATAAATAAAGTCGTTTTCAAAGTAATCATACATTTTAGGAGAAGCATTGGGATTTTCTGCCAAAGTAGTAATACCCTAATGAGCAGTATTTTTGACTTAACAAGGTTGAATGGGGAAGGGGGGTTGTTATAATTTCCACGAATAATAATTTTAAAGAACGTGTTTTTTGTAAATGTTATGGACAAAGTTTAAAATAGAAAAACAATTGCCAGTAAGCTGAAAAACAATTGTGTTAATCTGAAAACTCACAATTTTAAGTAAAATGTTTAAGAAGGTGTACTATTACTTCACATTATCTTGCAAAAGTTTTTGCTCGTTGATCGAGTAAGTTGTTTAAGATAAGTGCAGTTTTATACACATTATTTTATTTGTGCTTTTGTATAAATAACAATATTGAGAATTTGCTTTGTGTATCATGTCAATAGATGTTATATACATAGTAGATGTGTAATCAATAGAAAATAAAGTGAATTTTTAAAATTGCTCAAAATTGCAAATATTATACAAATATTAAGCAAATATAGCTGGATATTGTAAATAGATTTTTGTATTTAACTTTAGTAGTAGATACTTTTAGTTTTAAAAAGTTTGTAAGTATGCAAACTTTGTCCCTTTTAAAGATTATTTTTGTTTTAAAGTTTAATTAAATTAATGTGTTCGGTTTTCGGACGTAGTTTTTCCTTCGGAGATAGTAAATATTGTTTATTTAGGTTTAGGGTGTTTGTAAGACCAATGGACATAACTTGGAGAACCGCAGGATAAGGGACACTATTCAAGGACTTCAATACTCGAATCGAATGCGATAACGTGTCGATTTGATGTAAACATTCTCAAGTCGTAATTTTCTTTATTAATTATACACGAATGTTTAAAGATAACACCATACCGTGTACAATTTCGAAAAAACAGATTTCTACAACATGTTTATAGTAAAAAAGCAAAAAAAAAGTTATAATTTCCTCTAATGAAGGTAGGTCGTTATATAAATTCGGTGAAAACCCTTCGAAATTAATTTTGTAAAATATTATCAGATGTTCTAAATAACAAACCGTATTGTCCATTTCTGAACCCCAATTACATTTACTAAATAGAGGTATTCGCTTACATATTCAAGTTATCTCGATTATAATTAAAATTGTAATATATGAAAACGAATAAACTAATAACCTAGTAATTCGGTTATATAATATACCTTTATTTTATTACATCAAAAACTAATTAGCGTCACCACATCAGCTGATTATAACAGGGAATATTTATTAAACTGCTTTAGCTTTATATTATGAACATAAAAATAACTTATAACATTTAGTAATAAGTAAGTGCCAAAACAATTCTGTAATCACATCATTTATATTAAGCAAAATGTTTGATTATTTATTTCTGTTTATTAATTCAGTAGAAAATTAAAACCGTGAAAATTATTCCATGTTCAATTTAATATTTTTTGTATGGGCACATTTTTTCGAATTCTAGAAAGTTCTTCTAAAAGCATACATTTTTTATCGCTAAATCGATATTCTTTTAGTCAGTTTTCAAATATTTACAGAAATCAAGAGTGGAATTTTTAATGTCAGGCATAATAAATTCTATATTTTCAGTTGTGATCTTTTATTACATATAGCGAAATTGAATGAAAATTGCAATGAATAACTCAAATAACTTTTTATATTTGCGTAGTGTTATTATGTGTAAATATTAGAAAATAAAATTGAATTTTCATTTCAAATAATAATAACTTGTATTATAAAAAAGCTATAATTCAAGAAACAAAATATGAATATTTTTTCTTCGACACGAAGAAAACATTACGGTTTACCTTGATATTTAATTCTGATTCTTTTTCAGATTGTGGAGTCTGGAGCAATTCTCTATTGACTTGTAATCGATAAATAATTTAGGTGTGGTATATTGTACTTTACATCACATGATTATTACTTCATCATAACGACGTCATCATTATATCATTCAATTATTAAATACTACAGATTTCCATACGCCTAGCTACATCAAAAGGTAAATGGGATCCTATCACACGATAGATAAAATTATTTTAGCAAGTTAGGGTTTCGGGAATATTTATGGCATCTATCGCAATAAAATTTTAATCAAAAAATCATAAATTTTATTCAAACTGCTATTAATACCAATTTTGTGAATTTTATTATTTATTCAACAAAAATGTTTAAGCAAACGTAATTATTTTAGAATAACCGAAAAGGAGATATATTAACAGATTATCACCCCATATTGTAAATTTAAAATGATATTGATAGCAGTTGGGGAAAACTTGGTTATCAAGGGAACACCTTAATCGACGTCATGTGACAAATGGTGTAACATTTTCTTGCCTCAGAGTGGCTTGAAAATTTTAAAAAATAAAATAAAAAGTGATTTATTTTAAAATAAAGAACACCTTTGAAGAGGGTTTTGAATGATTTAACCTTTAACTGTCTAACGAAAAATTAAAATTACTAAATAGATAAAGTGACAAACTGGACTGAATTTCATTTCTTATTTTCATTTATATAATATTTTTCAAAGTAACAGCACATGAACGTATACTTCGGTTGTAAAGAATATGTCATCCACTCCTATCTGCCACAATAAAATTTCTAAAATAAAACTACTGTTTCTATTGTGTTCACAATCTATAAAAAATGGTCGTTATATTGTCTAGACATTTTATATACGAGCTATTATTAAGAAGATTTGCAGAATTATGCAAAAACTCTATTTGCTTGAATGCACTCAACTGGCTTAGCACGTTTCATTAACTAAATTCAAAATTATAGAAAACAAAACGGACAATAAGATAAATTTTCGTTAAAAACCGTTCAAAACTACAAACAAAAATATTATTCATAAAAATAATGTAAGAAGCAGGGAAGGCTTTGTACTATTGAAATTTTTGGGGCGGCCATTGCAAATTACGGTTACTATCAAATTCAAAATTTCACAAAAAGAAAGAATCTTAATTTAATTTCAAGCTGTAAACTTCGTTGTTGCAAATTTTAAAATCCTTGTGTGATAAAACTAACCATGATTTGATTTTTTACCTTCACTCCAGTTCTCTTCCATTGAAAAAGTATTTCCTAGGTTAAACCAAAGAATTTGGGTTAAACCATAAAAGTTTATTAAAATGTACAAAAAACAAAAGATGTACATTCTCAAAAATTTCAGTTAATCCGTCAAGTCGTTATTAAGACATGAGTATTTTCTACTAAAAATTCAACCTTGCACTATTCGCAGACGTTCCACAGCCATTAACAGGAAATCATTAGACTTACGGAAAATATTAGAAAATTAATTTTTGCAAAAAAATTATAAGATATATCGACGAAAAATGTAATTTTTCGACTCTCTTAAGCACGAGCAGGTAAAATTTCAGCCGCCATCGATTGAAAATTTTAATTAGGATGTCAAATTATGCATGTCCACTCATTTTCAAAACTGTTGCAATAATTGTAAGCAATCCATTAATTTTTTAAACCTATTGATTGGCCTAATTGTGATTGGTTAATTTCGCACATATCACTACAAAAAGACCGATTTAATTGGATTTCTATTTAAACAATAAAACTTTAATTTGATTTTTTTTGAGTAAAATTGAGCTTTTGCAATTTACATTAATTATTTTTGAACCTCATTTTAGTGATATACAAAGTGTTCTTCAACTTTTTCAAGAGAATTCCCTATTTGAAATTGTCAATTCGCCTCTGTGAGGAAGTGTAAAACTCAAAGAATGTTACGATGATATAAAATAATTTTAAACAAACAAGCAATAAATAATAGCTTAAGTGAGATCCTCATTCGTATGCTTGTTTTTCGGCAAGTAAAAAGAATGTTTGCGTTTAAATATAGCATGACCAATGCATTTTATAGTTGTTTTCATCTGTGGCTGTATAAAATGTAGGTCAAAGTTTCTAATTTGTTAGGTGATTACACTATTTATACAGAGCTTAACATACAAAAAGAGGATTCGCAAATAAATTTTACATCGATATAAAGCAAATTACAAAACATTTATCTCTGTTGCTTCATTCAGATTAGCTGCACTTTATTTAGTTGAAGTAGTTTGTTTGTTTTAAATGTAATAAAGCATGGATTAAACTTCCCAAAATTGTTTCAATTTCTGCGTAAAAATTTAATAATATTAATTCGTAAGTAGCTTTTGAGATTGTTTTAGTTGTATTTGTTTTTCATTAAACATTCATCACATCCATTGACCGTGCGAGAGTAAAAAATTGCAATTTCAAACTAAACCGCAAGAGCGATAGTAGAAAATGCTCCAGAGACTTATACGATACAAAGAACATTCCAGTATAAATTTTTTAAAACCCTTTTTTTCCAAAAAGGAAATGGAAAAATAAAAATTTTTTTCAATTAATTGGAAACAAGTTCTATACCTTAAACACTCATGTAAAAAGTGTAGCATTTTTATTGGAATATATTCGAGATATTATATACAGGGCGTCTATTCAATTCAGTCTGATTTATTTTTCATTTAAAGTAAGAAGGATCTGGTAGGGTACGTTCTGTATTATACATATGAAAACGGAATAAATATAATTATAATTTAAAACTTTACACTGTTTGTCGTGTGTAAATTATTCATGTTATTTCTAAACTTCAGGAAATGTTTATCATATGAACGTAATCCTGAGTGCTTATTAATTTCAGAGATTTTCTAGATAAGTGCGGTGGAAGTAATAGAAAACCCTAACCCAATTCGTACAAATTTTTTGCGACCCTCAACTTTACATAATATTTTCTGAACGAATAATGCTTTTAATAATTATAAATATTGGAAACGAAATGGAGCTAATTAGTGAGCTCTTTTCCGTTCGAAATTGTTTTTCCAATTACCCACATAAATTGTATAATTAATTATTTAATATTACATTTTCTCTTCAACTAATGGAAGAAAGAGAGCATCTAGCAATGGAGTAAAGTTCCAATTATATTATTATTAGCTAAATTAGTAATAAAAACGCCTCCACTATCAATGTTCTTCTTTTTACGTTTTGGTATCAATTTATAACGAATCCCACTATTCCTTTTATTTATTAGTTGATTATTTTTAAATCTGTACGTATAAATATAGTTTGCTAAATCATAATACGTGATATTTTTACTTCTTGTTCCACGGTTATGTAAAATTTTCTATTTTGAAAATTCGCGCTGTAAATAACAGTCCATTAGTATTATTTATTTTTAAGCGATTAAAGAGAATTGAAAAAACTAAGGTAAACGAGATGAAATTGTAGAAAATTAATCAAGTTTGATGGATATTTCAAGAATTGAAAGCAATTTGAGTTATGATGAAGAAAACCTTTAGCCGTATTAAAGACCCTGTATCCCACCTGAATCCCACGTTAATTCAATTATTTCAATATTATCAACGGTAAATTTTATAAATTATCATCAATAAAATTTCCGAATAATGAAATTAAATTAATTCTTACCCAATTCATTAATCAGCCGAAATTTTACGTCCAAAATTGTGTCAACTATGTTACAATATTATGCGAAACATATTTATATTCATTTTGTCTTGAAATTTTAACGTATCATTTTTCATCCCCACATTTTTTTATACTTTCAAGAAACCTAATTTGCAGGTTTCGCTATATCTACCGCTCGAAAAACCAAGTTTCTTCAAATTAAATTGACCACTTATGAAGTCGACGTGAAACCTGACAACTTAAATTTGATTTTGATACCCTTTTTGCAGAAAAGGTCTCATTATAACTTGGTGCATTTCAAATTTTCTCCGACTTAAAAGTTTAAATGAAAATTATACTGGTGCATAATTTTCAACAATTATACGCTTACATAAAAATAATTGCAAATTTTACGGTTATTATCCCGAGGAGAAAATTTTTGTGTTTCTTTTTTTAATAATTACTCAGCGACTCGACCCAATACTTTATTAAAATAAAAAAGTAATTTTCTAAAATGAAATTCGCCCGGTGACGAGTTTACCTTCCATTTTATACTCGATTTTCTTTTTAATTGATTTAATGCAAAATAATAATTTGCTTAAATGATAAATTAGAATTGTTCGTGACGAATATCTAATTCAATCGAAAAAAAAGTGGTGAATTTTATTTTTCAAAAATTGTGGTTAGTAGAAGATTCCCGTTTAACTTTTTCAATTTTCTGCACGACAAATTAAATGTTAATTTAAAATGTGGAGCGGTTTAACCTGAAGAATCTCGACTAATTATAATAGCTTCAAAAGCTCAAGTACTTTTTTTCATATTTTTGTCACAAGGTTGTTATTGAATAAATGAAGCGTTATTAGGTTATACATATTAAAATATTTCTGGCGCTACATAAATTTTTTTTAAATATTAATAGATTTGTAAAGCTCCCAGCTATTTAATGTATTACAAGTCACTTGGAAATGTGTGACATGATATTGAAGAGAATTTTTAATTTGTAATAATTTACTCGAGACTACCACACTAACTTGTTCACCAAAAATTAATAAAACTTGCTTCTTTTACCTAATCAAACAGAGATTTATAAAACCGAGCACAAACACAATTTAAGTAACATAAGTTTAAGTTTGACGAACCGTGTCTTACCTAAAAGAAAATCGCGTATTCATAGTACGAGTGGTCGGACACGGGCGTCGTGACGCCCAAGTCGCAGTTATTTCCGTCCGCAGCCGGAGCTATACTGTCGAAAATTGTCGTAACGTGTATTGTAAAATACCTGAGTATGGCGCATGTGCATTTTTCTATACTAATAATAAATAATTAATATGAAGGCATTAAATATATTGAACTTTTGTGTACAACTTTACTCAATCCGAGTGCAATAATATAAAATTTACAATGTTTTTCTATTGTTGGAACAACAAAAACAGTTTTAGCTTTATTACATTTTCGTTACAATATCTTTCGTTTCTAATTGTGTGTCGGAAAATTATTAACAATTAATTAATTTAATTATTTAATAACCTAAACTCAATTATTACGGGAGCCGTGTTTGCCTCCTATAAAATATCGTTGTTAATTAGGAATCATAAATTGAGAGGCTTTAAGTTAATTTGATTTGCACGAAACCTTAAGCAAAATACAATCAGACAGCGTACCTGCCTTGGTAAACGACACCAATTTTTTTTTGCATAATTGCCGAGGCATTCCTTTGATGTTTCGATTATTGCTTTACGTTTCTAAACAAAACATCCCGAGGAAACGGCTTCGGCAATAGAAAATTATCAAATTTAATGGCCAAAAACATCGATGGCTTGAGAATATAAATCATTTTTGGTGTAAACGTTATCTTTTAACATGTACACCATTAAGCGTATGTTCTGCGATAATAAATTTCACAAAATTATTTTTAACGAGGTTTTGAAGTAAAAAAACTTTCAGAATTTTAGTTGTAATGAAAATATATTATAATGATCCAAACAAACATCACGGCACCAAAAATTATTACATCTATTTTCATACAAAAGCTAAATTTGTCGCATCGAGACATTCAAAATTTCTTTTGTATTTCATTTCATTATTGAGGCGCAAGTTTTTTTTAAAAAAGTTAAACACTTTAAAGCCGATCAATCAGAAGTTTTAAACCGAAAATTTAACGTAGTAAATGTTGAGAGATTAACTGCTGGATACAAAAAAATATATAGAGGTTCGTCGGTTTCATTTGAAAAAGATTAATACAAAATAATCCTTTCGTACAATTTTATAGATTGCAATTATTAATTATTTCAAAACGTAACGTTTTTTTATAGTTTTATCGTTTCCATGACAATCGTGACGACCTACATACAATACAAAAAAAAATAATCTTTCTTCATTGAGAGTGAATACATTTTCAAAACGAAAATGCAGTTTCAATTTTAAATATTGTAATATTAAAATTTCGTCATTGGAGGGATTTCTTGACTGATTTTCGTTGACAATAAAATTTTTAGTACCTTGTACCATCTGATTCGGTTAAAAATTATTATTAAAGTCGCTAAAAGATGGTTAAAGCATAATTTTATTTGGCCTAGATTAATTATTGCTTAGCCATATTAGAGTGGGTGTCGTTTTTGATTGTATGAAACGAGTTTTGCTGATGACATGGCGTAACTTATTGTACAATATTTTATCAAGTAGTTGAAAATTGAAGTAGCTACGATAGGGTGAAGATTACTTGGCCGACCTTGCAAGTGGTGTTGGATTGAAAGATTTTCAACAATTATTTTACTTTTCTTCGAGGACAGTTCATTTGTACTTGTGTCGATGAAGGAAGTAAATGTTTCAAAATAATATCTTTGATGATAAGACCACGATTACGAATATTTTCTTTTGCTAATGAGCATTTTTGTACTTCTTTGGTTTTAAACTTTACATCTGACGATACCTTAACTGTAGAACTGATAAAATCGTAGCACTGAATTTAAAATTAAACCTGGGTAAAAGACGAGTACAGCCAAATCACGAGTATTATTAATTGTAGTTACACCTCTCGGTGAGTCTGAAACCAGAGAAAAGCAGCGCGAAAATCTTGTTATCAATGAAATATTCCAATTTATGATTACTTGGTTTTCTAATCACAAACTGTAATTTTTATTGAGTTGATTTTTAGTTTTCAATGGGGAGCAACAAAAATTATTTGAACATTGGGATCCAAGTCTGCAACTCTGATTTCAACATTATCAGCGTTTATGTTTAATGTATAGTGTTTGTATTGCCTCAAATTGCAGAATTTCTCAAAGATCTCATATTTTTCGATAAACAACAAGGCTATTGGGCTTCCATAATCATATCTTTTACCCCTTAAAACGGAAAAAGAGTCAGTTTTCCTTTCATCCGATACCAAACCTTTCTTGCAACTTCAAGCACTTTTCTAGCTAATAACTAAAAGCCATCAATTACGTATATATTGCATTAACAATAAAAAGGCAATGCTAACCAAGGGTACGAGATACTGAAGGTAGAAGTTAAATGTCGTAAAAAAGAAAATCACTGCAACAGTGCATTTGAAAGATGTACGTCACTAAATATTTGAAATATAACTAACTCTAATTTGATAAATTTCTAATTTCCAATGAAAAGAAATGATATTCTAAAAAAAGAAATTTAAAAGTTAATAAGAACCGTTGTTTGCTACTAAAAATACTGTAAATAACAAGATTTCGAGTGGATAATTTTTAGTCCTATAAAAAATATCTTTAAAATCATGTAAAATTGAAATTTTATGTTTTTCGTGTAACAAAACAACCTTTAAGACGCTTCAAACAATGTAATAACACAAATTTAATTACAATATTACATTTTATTGCAAAATAAAACTTAATGTCAAACTCTATGGTACAAAAATAAATTTTATACTGAAATGTGGGAATAAAATTAATATTTGATGTCTTTTTCATAAAATAATAATGTTATATAAATTAAAATTGTCAAATTTGAAAACTGTCATGTTAAAACTGTCGTGTCTGGTTAAAGAAAAACTATTCACAAGAAAAAAATTAACTAAGTTTTTACACCACATAGCTGGTGGATCTACCGCTTACGCATTCTTTAGTTTAATACCAAATCTCTCACAAGATATTTATACCTGTTTATTAATCCATTGATTCTGTTAATTTGCTAATGGAAATTTTTTTTTATTTCTTATTTGGACTATTAGATCTGATGCATCTTAGATTTAGTAAGTACGAGAACCACATCTTCCGCTGCAACGATGCCATACACTATTGAGAGTGTGTGTCGTGGGGATTTTCCGTTACAATTGTACGTAATTATGTATGTAATCAATAAAATAGACATGCACCATACCTAATATTAACCAACGGAAATAATACGGTTGACAACTTTCAAAAATGATAAATGATAAATAACAAATTATAGCTACGAGCACTCTTCGTTACGGCTGCACATAAAGTGGCTCGAGATGTAAAGTAATCTCTCACTGAATGAATTATGCGTCTATATAACATGAGAACATAGATATAAACGTAATTTTTTAATAACAAATTAAAATGTACGAGTTTTTTATGTGCTCAATTAAAAATATCAAGTTACGACAGAAAGTTTACAGCAAAAGTCTTAGGTTTAAATAAGTTAGTGAAAAAGAAACAATTTTGGTTTCTAAAATTTTAATTTAAGAAATGTACAGGATATACATATACTTTCGATGAGATCTAATAAGATTAAAACTTCCGTCGTTAAAATTCGAATGCTGAATTTAGTTGTACTTAAAATTTAACATCTTAAGATTGTTTATGAAAGGATCAAAATTATTTGAATGGATGCCAAGAGGATTTTGTGGAAATAGTTAAATATACCATACTGAAAATTGTACAGCTTTGAATTAATGTTTCTGTTAATAAGGTGCTGATTAGATGAGATAAAACAGCCTTTTAGTAAAATTAAAATAAACTCTGTAACCTCACGGAATATTTTTCTTTTTCCTACTTGCACACTTAAACAATAAGATTCGCAGCTGATGTTGTCGAGCTTCACTTTAAGAAAATAAAGTTAAATTGACGCATTTCTGTTACATGACACCGTCTTGCGTCAGGTGCTGCTGAAATGTTGCAAAGCTTTAATGTTATTCTTGTAAATTTCAGAAACAGTTATTACTTGTGTATTAAATTTTCTCCTGCCTTCTCTTATTCGTTTTTTACATCCCCCGACATAAACATACCGAACACCTAATGTAGCCTCAACATTCAAGGTTGAAGTGACCCAAAACTTCCCAGTAACTAATAAATTTTTCACATGTTGAACTATGAATATTTCAGTGCATTCGGAAAATTTATAGTATAAAGCGTGACTGCATATACCCACCTACCTAACTTCTGGATACTAATTCTTGTCCCCACATCTTTAATATTGGATAAAACATAATTAAAAACTCATCTTTCAGAATGGGCGGTACATAAAAACTTATAATTTGTTTGTTGAAAGCTTTATGAAAAAGTTGAAAATTCGAGAATGTTTTTAACAAAAGTAGAAATTTTATGAGATGTTTTAAATATTAATTACTACACTGCTCAAAGGATAAACAATTTTGTGGGTCAAAATGCCAACTCAATCAAGATGTTAAAATTGTAATTTGGAAAATTTCTGCTGTGCTCACCGGTAATTCATTTAGTATAAACTTTTTAATTGCCCAATGCGAATAATGTAATTTAAAAATTGGAACAAAAAGAATATACAAATATTTAATTAGAAGCTATCGAGAACATCTGTGGACGTATGCCAAAATGTTGCACTTTCAAATAATTTTATAAAAATTATAACTTGGCAAAATTTCAATATTACATGAGTCAAAAGTTGACAACTAATAATATTCCGATTTGTAGTGATATGACAACAAATTATCAAAAAGACTTTGAGCTAACATTAATATTGCATAATTGGATATAATTTAAATGAAAAGTTACCCTTTAAAATGCTCAAAAAAGAGCTAATAATATAATCTTTTCTCAACGAAATGCGTAGTATTCGAATCTCTAATTTTAGATGCCAAATTGAGATGTTATTATTAAAATTTTAATGATCATCAATGATAATTAACCGCTCTAATTAAATTGTTTTTTTGTTGTTTTGTGTGAAGAAATAATATACTCCTAGTAATTACAGTTATTTTTTCAGTTTGTTGAGAAGATATTCGACGTTTCAAAATTTCATAATTGCAGCTTTACGAGATATTTTTAATAAACACAAAGTGCAAATGATGTTTTTAAAAAGTCAATTAGAGCGTTTTATGAAAAACAAGTATGAGCTTCACATTGATCCGGCATTAAGAAAAAAGTAATTCAAAATAAAAAAGACGATATCCCTAAAGGATTTGTTCTTTATGATTAAAAGAAGTCATTCAAAAGGGCGTTCAAAAAGTCGTAAACGTAAAGGACATCGTCGTTACTGAACCGCTTTTTCAAGATATACTATTTTATAAATATTTATTAGCCATATACTTCTGTAATAAATTTAAAGAAATTAAGTAATTAATTAAAGTAATAACGTAATTTTTTTAAATAGTTTTGATGTTGATATTGATTTAAAATATAATTTTATTACATTTCATTTCTATTTAATTAAATAATTTCATTCAAGTTTAAAAAACTAGAACATAATTTTGATAAAAGTTGAAATTTTTTGATTTTCGAATCAAATTAGCGAAAAACGAGAAACGCGCTGTAGCTTGGAACTTGATAAAGCTTTTGCTTTTTTTTAGCTATCGAAGAAATACTCTGCTCGTTTAAATGCAAGAAAACAAGAAATAAAATATTTAAATATGTAAATTTTAAAGTAAATAATCTCTTTTACGTTTTCCAATTTTCTTAAATTTCCTAAAGTGATTTTACGATTCAATTTTTCAATTATTTGAACTTCATTTTTACATAATTGACCTGAATTCATTCATTTCATTTTTTGTTTTCGGATGAATTAAAACAAAAATTACTTCTGTTTTGAAGGAAATTGCGGAGAAAGTGTGTAGCAGATGAGTGCATATTCTCGTATGCGTTTATTGATGTCTTTAATAAAAGACTTCTCTTTGGGATATTACATACCGCACTGGCGCATCCCTATTTACTTGGATATAACGCAAATTTATTGTTAGGGTGGCAGACATTTTTTCTTGTTTCCAGACCTTATTTTTGTTAGTCCTACAATATAACGCGTATTCTAACAGGGGCGGGTTTGCTATAGAGAGTATACTGATAACTTTTTATTAGTCAGACCTTTTGGAGGCAGTTTTAATAATATTATTTAAAAAAATTCATTTGCCTATTGCAATCCCCGATCTTGGCGTATCTAACTTTTTAGCTTTCCTACAAAGTCATAAAGTTGAAAGTATTTCATATTTTGAAGAAAAATTATTGGACTCCCAAATAGGATGAGACTCCAAACTTTGGAAAGGTTCATCTTCTTTTGACATGGTTTTACTAGGTAGATTACAAGTTGGTGGTTTGATCGCCGATTTTACCCATTCCACATCTTTAAATTAAAACCATATTGTCATTATCACACCATAGTTATATGCCACATCCTGCCCCTTCCTTTAAGTTATTCAAAAGAAAGTTATGTGGCAACGAAAAGATGACATCGAGTTATGTATGTTCCCGGTAAAACGTACGATTCCCCAAGCACTAACGAGATGACTTGGCATCTGAAACCTACGATGGAAAATGATTATGTCGTAAGTGCCTAAAATACAAATCAATCAAAACGATGGTGGATTAAGAAATTGTAAGGTAATTCTTATTATAAATAAACTTTTTGATTATGTATGAACTTCAAAAGTTCCTTGGTGATTCTAGAGAGAATTTTAAATATCGAACAATAATTTATTGTTACAGGTTTCATCTTTACGTAACTTTAGAGTTAACTTTAATATTTTTTCTCCAGAACCGTCCAGATTGTGGTTTTTTACATGCATTGTGTCATAATAATTATGGTATGGTTTTTCTTAAATATATAAAATTGGAAAGAACTGTGCAGTGCATTTTTATGTGTTTGTTGCTCACATTAAAATAACGAAATAAATGACTTTGTTTGGGAAAAATGAAAAGAAGATTTTGAAATATGGGTTTACAGCAAATCATACGCTGACCTTACAATTAATGAAGGAACATTATCTTACAGCTACGGAATGAGCAGAAAACGAAGGCTAAGATGATGTTTTGCATAATTGGTAAGCTGATGGTAAAAATTTTACATTCTTCAAATGAAGGGGGAAACATTAGCCTTTTAATGATAGATGACAAAAGGCAAAAGTTTCAGATTTTTGAGGACTATTAGAATTGCTGGATCGAAGGCGTTGGAGATCAAGACGTTCGTTTGATAAGACAAGCCATTGAATGGAATGATTGGCGGCACAAAAATGAAAGTAAACCAGTTTAGAAGAATTATAAGAGGCTTTGGAGGGTGGCAATCTCTACAAGACTGAATTAAACAGACAGACGAAAACACTAACAAACTCCCAAGCAATTCTGCATCGTCGCATCCGATCTGCTGTGGCTGTCAGCTGTAATGCTCGGTTGCTGTCCTAATATGCTAAATTAAATCTGACATATCCAGCAGGTGGTTCAATGATCAATAGTTAGAAGCAGCTAAATATGTTAGTTACATAATACTTTAACAACAATCTTTGTTGTTTTTCTCAAATCTCACTTCTTGTCCTAAGTAAATGTCGCTTTTGAGTTCATCTATTACATCATTAACTAAACCACAATAATGACACTTGTTGAAGATCGGTTATCTTTCCTGGAAATTTTGAATATTGTCCACAATTAATAAAATGTTCGGCAATTCTGTTTACTCTTATCCTCATTAGCTGCTTTGTCGTCCGAGTTGAAAGGCTAAATTTTCAAACATAAAGTGGATACCTTGAGCGATATTGTATCCTTGTCTTAAATCCCTTTGTTATTTTAAGCGTCTTTGAGTGTACACGAAGTTTGATGGCTGGCGTTTCATTTTCATGCACGTATGTATGCTTAGTATCATGTTTGTGCATCTGCTATCTATGCACGTTGTATTGAAGGAAATTTAAGATAATTAATAATTATCTTAACCTACGACATTACACATTAGTTGTTTAATCTGTTATCTTTTTGATCAAATTATTTAATTTATCAACGATCGTCGTAATAATACTAAAATTTCCCCCTAAAAACTTTAGAGACAAGTCCGCCCCTGTATGCAGAAATATACACACTTTTTATAATGTAATACAAGTTTTTTCCGATTTGGTCATAAAAATGCAATTTTCCCTCAACGAAAGACTCGATATGAAGAGTTCTACTAGTTAAACAAAATTAAACTTATAGATGGCAGTATGCTCACTTAATACATTTTCGACGCCCATTATCGACGCTTTTTTCTTGACGTCATGCGCGTCAACGTCGAATACAGTCCACGCGAAATTATAAACCCGAAATTTAATAAAAATAAAAACGTTTTTAATTTAAATTGCAACTTTTTTATCAAAAAAGTTGAGTTCAAAAAAATAAAAATATAAAATTCATTTCCGCATTTTTGTGGCAGTTTTAATCAAAAATTTCGCTGCAAATTATGCGATTTTTATATTTCTTAAGGAAAATTTAGCGTGGAGAGCTTTTATTCAAACGTCATTTGTTGTTAAAATTAATCACGGACAAATTGATAAGATTTGATAGGTGTCCGTTATATTATCGATTTAGGGGTTTCTAAGAGCAACGTCACTGAGTGTACTTCAGCTGATCGATTCTGTGTTCTAGTAGTGGAAAACTGGAAAATTAAGCGCAAGGAGCGGTTAGTATCGAAATTTTTTATATTATAGTGTTAAAAATATAATCGCGGGTGTAATCAATCATAAGCAAACAATTAGTTACGTGATTTATTTTGTTTTTCCAAGACTAACGACTTAGGTTTGTATCCAAACAATATTTATTTAAAATACGATGGGGTTTTACTTTATGAGGTATACAAACGAGGTGCGATTTCGGAAAATGTTTGGGTTTCCGCTCGAACGAAAGCCATCAAAATTTAATTGTTTAAAAAATTTTAAACCATTGGTTTTACAACGAACGCCATGCAGCTTCATTAAATTTGTTATCAATTTCCTTTTTTAAATGCGGTCAGATTTTGTGTTTTGATAAGTTGACCAACAAATGCTCCTATTTTAGTTATAAAAAATAATTATGTTAAATCGTGGTTAATTAAAAATTTCCAAAATTAATTTTGCAAATTATTGTGCTAATGAATAATGCAACATATGAAAGCATTATAATTTAACCGGCATTTTAAACTGCTGATAACAAAACCATTTTTGCTATATAGTAATAATTTAGTATACTTATTTCGACATATTTCTTTAAACGCGAAACATAACAGTGTGAATTTTAAAAAATGGCACACAATGGTGAGTACCCTTTCAGAATACTAAACAAATTTTAAATTTATTCGGTAAGTGACAAAAGTTATTCGGAATGTTTTGTTATCATAACTTTAAACCCAACCGAGAATAATCAATTTAGCATAACATACATATTTAAAATCTGGGTCAAAAGAGTTGAAAAAGCCTAACAAGGTCATTGTCGTCTTAATTATATTAAATCGTATAGGAAGAAAACTTGAAAGCGAAATTTGATTTTTCTCAAAGATTAGAACGACTTGTTGGTTAAATTTTCCTACTTGTCGAGGCGAATTTTTATTAAATAACATTTTTGCTGTCGAAATTATTGTTAAGAAATCAAGTTGAGCGATGTCAGCATACGCGTAAAACTGTGCAGATGAAAAAAAAAATTAATAAAATATATCGCAGAAAACGGAAAACCAATAACTTGAATTAAATTTTTAGGTGATTATTCGTTCCAGCTTCGAAATCGAAGTTCTAGATTACTTTCTTGGGCTGAAATTCCTTTAGGGTACTTTTATAATAACAATGTAAGTAATATCCTTTACAAAAGTTTCCCCATGTTAAAACTTTTAAATTTTAGATGACTGGTGCCGATGTAAAATTTCAGAAAGATGCAGCAGATCAAAATTTCGATTACATGTTTAAATTGTTAATAATAGGAAATAGCTCAGTTGGAAAAACTTCATTTTTATTTCGATACGCCGATGACAGTTTCACATCTGCGTTTGTTAGTACAGTTGGAATAGACTTTAAAGTTAAAACTGTGTTCAGACACGATAAGAGAGTGAAACTACAAATATGGGTAAATTATTTACATAAAGGTAACATTTTTATTTATAGAACATATTTTTCAGGATACCGCAGGTCAGGAACGATACAGGACAATAACGACAGCGTATTACAGAGGCGCGATGGGATTCATTTTGATGTACGACATAACCAACGAGGAATCGTTTAATAGCGTCCAGGATTGGTAATTACATTTATTTTTGTCAAACATACCGGCTTAAATTGTTTACAAACAGCTAATGAGCTAAATAATTTTCTGCCGAAGGTTATACCGTATCATTTTGCTAAATCGATTTTCATTACTGGGAAAGTTGAGGAAAAATAGGTCAATTATTTTTTATCTTAAAAAATTTCTTGATAATTAACAAATATTCCTGTGTAAGGAGGCCAATATTTTAGTAAAAAATTTTAAACTAGCTAGTTTTGAAAAGTTTCCTTGTATTTCGTACAAATATGGGACATGGGGCATACATTAGCTTATTATCGCCCACATTATCAGCACATTAAATGTAATGTAGCACCTGGCGGTTAATTACATTGAAATTGTTAGATAAGCGCGATGTTGAATATTTGAGTTTTTCTTATTATTGCTATTATCGTCATCATCATCATCAAAGCGAGTTTATTACAGGACGTTCCGTTTTTCCCAATCAAAATATCAATTATTGTGCTGTCCTCTATTCAAACGAATGTGCTATAAAGACCTTGAGGGAGTAATTGAATGTATCCAGATTTATCCCAAATAAATCATGTTTAAACCTAAAAACTGATGTAATCAACCGCACATAATTTTCGAATTAAGTGTCGACGGCAGTGGAATCTAAGAACACTTTCTTAATAGCAAATAGCTATAACTTGGCCAATTTGTCTCGCAGAGGGTAAAATAACGCACAAAATTACAACGAATTAAAATGTCTTTCAACTTTGTATTCAATGTTTTATAGGACTTCTTCCTTTCAAGCAAATCGCGAGAAACACACGTTGAAATTTGACTTTTACACGGTGGTTGAAAGAACACCAACTTATAAAAAATAATAAATCATAAGAGAATCACATTTAAATAGTGCAAAAAGGTTTTTTATAATTTTTCAATAAAATTTGTCCTATTTTACAATCACCTGATTAACAATCCTAATAAGTGCCTTTAAATCCGGGGTAGACTCATTAGTTCTTGAAATAACTGGTAAGTATTCGACTACATTTATACCAAGTTTTGTTAATCTCCTAATTTTTTCTCCTAAATGGCTAAAATGGAGCTATTTATTACTAAACTAAATTAAAATTGTAAAATTTATAGTTTTTTAAACAAGGTGTGTTTTTTGGCAACAACACTAATTTTCATAAACGACGTAGGTACTTAAAGTAGGCTTTCCTTTCTAGTAATTGAGAAAAAAATTCTCCCTTTTATGAGAAACAAATTAATTTGTTCCTTGTGTTTCTCTTTTTGTTGGGGACGATTTTCCAAGTTACTCTAATTTTACTTCAACCTATCGCTATCATCTGGGGTTGGTTTAGGAGACAATTTAATCATTTTCCACGACGTTCATACTTCTTGTAAGTTGTTTCTTCACTTGCCACTTGTCAGTGTATATAAATTTATTAAGAAAATCCCACGGACAGTCCTTCGGCATGTGATTTGTACGACTGGATTAGTTATGCAAAAATTGATTGATCTTTCCGGAATTTGTAGCCCAAGAGTAATGGTAATCAAAACACACTCGGCACTGTAATGTACTGTTTTCATTGTTTCGATCTAAATTTTTAGCTCTCTCTTTTTTTTATCAGTTTTCATACCTTTTCAGGTCATCCATCATCTCTGTTTCTTTTATCTTGCCATCTCAAAACTTTTCTCGTAATTGTCCTTTATATCCCGGCTTGCGACATCTGTAGAAGCCTACGCCTCTATGGCTCCATTGTACTAAATTAGCATTAACATTTTTTTTTCGATTTCCATACTTACTCCAAGTTTCCCAGGAGGCTAAAAACTTTTGTTTTAGGGTAACACAAATTAAAACTTATTCGTGGGATAACGCTCAAGTTATCCTAGTTGGAAATAAGTGCGATATGGAAGACGAACGAGTTATTAGCTTCGAAAGAGGTAAACAACTGGCCGAACAACTTGGAGTTGAATTTTTTGAAACTAGCGCCAAGGAAAATATAAACGTTAAGGTGAGCACTTGAGCGTGAACCGTCGGGGATGGGTTAGTAATTTAGTAAAACTTGATTTCAGGCTGTTTTTGAGCGACTTGTCGATATAATTTGCGATAAAATGTCCGATAGTTTAGATTCGGATCCAACTTTAGTAAGTGGAGGTGCAAAAGGAACTCGTTTAACGGATGCACCTCAAGGTCCACAAACCGCAAACTGCAACTGCTAATCTTACGTAATTATAATAAAGCTATAAATTTACTACCTGTTGATATTGACCACGCTTAATGTAAAATATACTGATTACTTCTGTGTATTGCATGTAACTACTAAATCTGGAACTTTCATTGTAGACTGACTTGTTAAAATTGCAGCGACGATTGATGAGCGTTGTGGTCCCGGAAGCTCTAAAATTATTAGCACTTATTAATGCAAACAATGTTATACTTAATTGCAAATTTGGTGTTCAATTGGTGGTTTGATTGCATATAAATGATTGATAGTTTTAAGCTTTATAATAAGTGAAAGAAGTGTAAAAATGTAAATTTTTAAAAGGGTCTGTAAATTTACTCTTGTAAAATTAATCGAATCATTGTAAACGTTTTAAAAAATTTGCTGAAATTTTCGAATTTTTGGTTCACTTGAAAAATTTTATATTATAATATCTCAGGAAGGAATATAAAAAAGCTTGCATTAACGAAATATTGCTAAAGGACAAACAGGAAGTTTTCTAAGCAGCGGTAGCACAAAAGCCATTTAAGCTCAATTTGATACGGCTGCTGTTATAGCTGACACTACTTATAAAAAAAAACTATGTATCTGTGTTAATCGGTTTCTTGTGATTATAACCATATCTGGCCTATGTTGCAATATATCAGATTTATTAAAAAAAAAAATGAATTGATTTAGAAAGTCGTGTGTAGTATAAAATGCTAGCCAACTGCTTAAAGACGTCGTAAAAAAGTGTAGGTACGTACGAATTTGTAAATATAGAAAAGAAAAATGTGTGTAGGAAAAGGTTAAGTTTAGAAAATTAATTTTATTTTTATTAACTTTGTTAATCAATCTGTTAATAGTTGCTTTGAATAGACTAATAATTACGCCTGGTAAAACAACGTGAGTATGTGTATATTCGTATATAATATAAATTAATACATAATAATGTATGTAGTTGAATATGTATGAAAAATAAAATTCGTTGCTTTTTCCAACAATCGAGTTGATGTGGATTCAAAAACAATTAGCAACATTCTTTTGTACCTTTTTGTATATACCTAATGGTTTATTTATTTCGTTAACCAATGCCGAGGTTTTTCTTCTCAAAAGATGTGACCACTTACAATTAACAATAAATTTTAGTAATTATTGTAGTGTTTATTAACAATTCTGTACAACTCTGACTATAAAAAATAGCTGTAGCCTAAATAAATCTAAATGTTAAAAAAAAAGTCAGCTGGAATAATATATTGTCAATTAACTTTATTACACGTTAAATATTTATGTAGAATATAACTTGATGTTTAATTAGTAACAATTGTTTAATTATTAGTGTATTAATTATTAAAACAAACCATTTTGTATCCAGCTGAAAAATTCTGTTAAAATTGATCTGTGCCTCACCTAAAATTACCTTGGTATGAACGAAAGGCCAGAAATACGTACGTGATCGCACATTAAAATTCTTCTCTAAGATAAACGTTCAATGTTTATGTCCCTTAAAAACGAAAAAAAGTCTTTGTTGAATAATTAATTATTAAACATTAGTATTTGCAAAATGTGGAGTGTTATTTGCTGAAATTAAAAAAAAATAACGTAAATCGTACTAAGGTGTTTATGTTAATAAATGGAATGTACAATAATAAATATTATTTTGTGAACTATAGTGTAAAATTTAAAAAATAAAATGCATCATTTGCTGAAGTAGTCGTTTTCGGTAGTTATGGCTTTGCAGTAGAATTTGCGCATGACGACGTAGTTGGTTTGCTGTTCTCCAAACATCTCGTAAAAACTCCATAACTTCCGTTTTCAATTTCTACTTTACCTTTCTTTGGACACAAGTGAGATTCGACAAATTTACTAAAAAAAATCACACTTTCTGTACTACGTACCTACACATATATTAAACTTACTTTGTTTTATCTGTTGTTAGTAAATGAATTACGATCCTGTTGACGTGAATTGCAGTTGTACAGAAGACAACGCACAGAGAATTTGGATTGTGCGTCCACTTCAGCCTGCCTTCTACAATTTTGTTAATACGCGGGGAAGCGGCATAAAAAATAAAAGTGTAAGATTTTCCAGCTTCGAACAGATGCGAAGTGCTAAGTGAAAAATAATCGATAAGGATTGGTGCAACGAGGAACTGTCACGTACCTCATGCTACTAGGAACTGCGTTTGTCATGAGACCGTCTTCGTCCAACATCAATAATTCAAAGTAACCTTTCTGTGGGCTTTTGGCTTTGGAATTCTTTTCGATGTAAATTTCCACTTTGTACGGATTAACTGAAAATTTTCGAAATATTACTTCGTGACTTTGTAAACCATTGCTGTTTTACTGCAGAACGGTGGTTCCCGTTGGTATTTAGATAAAAGTTGTTGGCTGTAAATGACGAAGGAGTCTGTAATCCAAAAGTAGCACATTTGGACATATTTCCACCGTTATTACAAGATGTACATTTTCCCTAAAACACGATAACGGAAAGTAATATTTGCTTATTTCATGTTATTATTTCTATCCAGAGGTGCTCAGCAGCTAGCTGCCAGTTTCTAAAGTTTTAAAGTAATGTGACTTTTATGCCTTATGATTGAAAAAATTTAAAAGTTAATTTTATGCAGTTTCTTTGTATATAATTTAATGGAATAATGGATCATCTTATCATTTTTAGATCCTTGATGTATGACGATGGATTATTGTAGCATCACTCATTAGTTCTAAGTTCCTATTAGATGTTACTACCTGTTTGGGATCTAGGACCTTATATTTGTGACATTTCTAGACGGTTTATGTATATTTCCGATTTTTTTAGTCATGTCAATCTGATTTAAGGAATTATTTTTCGGTAATATTGTGTACCAATGGAATACCAATGTTTTAATGGAATGAAATATTGATAAGAATGAAGTTTCGACGAGCATTCATTATTTCAGTGCAGCTGTTTTTTTGTATTTGCATTTCCCCTTCAGAAAAGTTAAACTGAATTTTAGACTAGGCTACTTTTCCATCTTCAATGGAAACTGACGAAGAATGTTTGACTATAGCATTTGGTTTCCATTTTGCTTACATTGTTGGACGTGTAAAGTGTTGACCTAAGTTCTGGAATTTATACGCACGTCTACCGGTTTGTTATTATTAGAAGCCTTTAGAATTCTTAAATCTACTTATAAGCCTCAAAGTTACAAGAAATAATAAAAATCAGAAAGAAAATGAAGAATAACACAAGTGCTGGAGTAAGTAACACGACATATCGGTAGAGAAAATGAAGTATGGGAGGGGAAAACTTCACAACACTGTACACGACCTAATAATAGAAAAAAATATTAAAATGAAGTAAGGCAGCTGATGAGGGACGAAAGATGAGATGAGAACAAGAGACAGAATGAGTAAAGCTTGTTGATTTTCTCAATGTATAAAATGAGTCATAAGAAGGAACGCACCAACTATATTAAATTATATTCGTTTGTTCGTTCATTCTTGCTTGTTACCTGTATTTTTTGGAAACTAACTTTTTTTCCTGGCCGCCTATGACTGACCTTTAAATTTAAAAAAATAATCCGGCGCAACTGCACATTATGATACAATTGCTCAACCCACGTCCGTCGGAACAAATTGACTTATCGATAAAAGCTACGGTTAAACGTATATTTCCCAACTGTGACTGTACCTCATTAAAATCGTCGTAATTGTCACAGCTGAACCCGGTAAATTCACATTCGTCGCTATCTAACGCTTCGATGTAGTATTTAAACGCTCGTTTATGACTGCAAGCTGGCAAAATTTCACCTTCTTTCAGAGTGTTTCTATCCAAATCCGTAAAAATTGGATACTGCGACGACTGATTACATTGAGGTTGTAACTTGGCACCGTTTAGAAAAAAATCGACATGTCCAAGCGAATTTTTTGCACCCTGACTTCTATCTAAAATGTACTTTATAAAAATGCGTTCCACGCTTTGCCGAAACCCTTACGGTTGAAAGCATCCGTATGCAAAACTTCTACGTAGCGACCATCGCCCGGATCCAATCTCACAATTGGAGGCATATTTTCAAAACTTGGCCCTGTCGGATCCAAAGCCGTTATTCTGCTAACCGTGACGTAGCCGCCCACGTAACCGGCTATGTGTGCACCCACTCCGTGTCCTATTATGTGTATACAAAAATCCTTATTTGTTCCCGGAGTAGTATCGTTCTAAAAATTGAAAAAATTACATGCTTCGACGAGCTTCCTTTGGTTTATCGAACCATTGACTCTTTTATCATGCCGACGAAAAGCTTAATTTCTAAAGCTACGACTCTAGCATTTGCAATTGCTTGTTTGAACGGCGGTTCCGCTCCTGCTTCCCAATCTACGGATATTACATTAAAATTTAATTCATCTTTCCTACTGAAAAGTGCAGTTCCTATGTGCTGAAACAATTTTAAACGTTTAATTCGAAAAGTTGCTGTCGTCAAAGTAGGTACGCAAACGAAAGTAAATAACTTAAATTTATTTTGGCATCATCCCAGATGGCATGAATTCTTTACAAAGCTTTCAATCCGACTTGTATTCCCAGTACAATCTATACTCGAGGGTGGAATATTTCAAACGCCATTGATAAAGTAAACAAAATTGTGTCGGTGGACGAAAAAGCGATGTAAAATTATAGCTTTTACCTTAACCCAGCCAGTATATCCGTTGCTTGTAAAATCGTGTATCAACATTATCAAACCTTGATTTAACTTGTAATTTTCGAGTTTTAGGAAATCCTTTCGCGCACTCAATGTTTCGTAATGCAGAGGTTTCTAAAACTATTTAATTTAGTCGTTGAACACTGGAAACCTTTTATAATTTTTACTGCCAACGAATCGGCTTTCGTTATTAAAACAAACTCGGTTCTGATGGTGTGACGATCCAATGGTTCCAGATTAACGGGTCGATAAATGTTATGATACCACTCGTCCGTTGTGTCGATGCATCCCAATTCTTCAAAACAACTACTAAATCTACCTGGAAAAATAAGAAGCGAAAGTTGCGGAATTAAAAGGAAATTCCAAAATACTTGTTTCGAACTCTTTTTCCAACTTTTTCGACTTATCCGCGTCGTCATCGACGCGACAATCGGCATGTAATAAATTTGAAATTAGACAAATCGTGATTATCAAAATCATTTACCAAATCCACATGACATATTCAATGACATAATCACTGTGCGTCAAAACAATCTACGAGGGTGAACAAAATTGGCCGAATTTTTTTTCTGAAATCTTATGCGACACATTTTCGCGTTGTGAAAATGAATTATGATGGTAACTTAATAGCAACTCAAAATATAACTTACGAGAAGTTTAAACTTTTGCAACGAAATTAGACACTCCAAACTTTAAATTAATAAATTAGCAACTTTTGAAGTTGAATTTGATGTAATTAACGAAATAAAAACGTAGTTTGTGAGGGAAATGCAGCTGAGGGGAGATTTTTTTGGCGAAATAGGAAATAGAAATTCGGTGATCTATAAGTTATATATTTGTCAACAATAAAATGTTAAATTATCTATACAAATTAATATTCTATTATATAATCTAAAATATTCTATATACACTATTTACAACAAAATTTTTGAAACACTTGTTTAAAATATTTTCATTGCAGATAAACTATCTATTTTAATAATTTAATATTAGTATTCTTTTTTTTTTCTATTAATTTTAAATAATTTGGTTATAAAGCATCACCGTTAGTTAATCTTTCATATTTACCGAAAATATTTTAAACAGCATTGTAATATTACTAAATTATTATTTTTTTTTAAATAGATCTTGTAAGAGAATCACAAATTTGTTATCTACGTTG
This sequence comes from Lycocerus yunnanus, assembly GCA_036346125.1. Taxonomy (NCBI): domain Eukaryota; kingdom Metazoa; phylum Arthropoda; class Insecta; order Coleoptera; family Cantharidae; genus Lycocerus; species Lycocerus yunnanus. Next base: position 4,588,358 of record JARFIX010000017.1, read on the forward strand.
TGGATATTTTCTGTAGTAAGTTAATATATTTTTTAAAATTTTTTTTTGGTTCAATTCCAATAGACTTTAAAATATCAACAATAGGATAAAGGAGATGCTTATCCTAACAAATAGACGGAGATAAAATTTTAAATTGACTTATAAATGTTTTAAAATATTTTTAAGGCAGTAGTATGTTACAAAATTAATTTCTTGTTCAACATTAATTAACTTAAATTATGTCTAAAAATGTTTAAATTTGTGTATGTGTGTGTGTGTGTGTTCAATCTAATGATCAGGTGCTTTAAAATTTTTAAAACTTGTTCTCGAATAATTTCCACCCGTCACTCGAGAAAATGGAAAGTTTTTCGAGTGAAAAGTGGACCAAAACGTTAATAAGTACCTTTAAATAACAATAACTTGTACTATTTATCTAAAATTAACGAGAGTACTTTTGGAGCTTAATTTTTTGTTTCCATTGCATAAGACTTCGATATCACCATTCTACAAATTTTTTCATTGACTGTTAAAATACGGCCAATGCGTTATTACTTAAAAATAATTGGCAGTACGCTTTTTTTATAATACTTTTAAGTTTTTTGATTACAAGATTTATAGATGAACGCTACTACAATTAAATCTTTAAATTTGGATAATTTAATTTTATCGCATTTTTTGTCAAAATTATAATGCAAAACCATTCATGTCATAAGATAAGACGCATTTTTATTTTTGGTTTGTTTTTTTCAAATTTCTGCGCACACCGAATTAGTTGAATCGACAATTTTTATTATAAAATACGAATTCGGTCATCATGCATAGTTTTGCATTTAATTTAAATTTTTTTTAATTTATCTAATTTCTAACCGAAGGCAAGAGGAATTAACAAATTCCTCTAAAGACAAAGACGACTATAACACTTACTGGTCGTTGGTTATCATTATCACTCTACAGACTAAGGCAATTCATTCAAATAACCGACAAAGCATTTGAATAATCGCCACAAAATTATATCTAAGTGAGTGCATTAGCAATTGAGTCGTTTATAATAGCAAATGCAAGAATTCTGAAAAATTATCGACGCTCTTTAAAAGTTGCAAACCTTCTAATTAAAAAACTGTTGCCAAGCCAACAGTTCAATTCGCTGTGTCTTCCATTACACACGTTCAGAAGAGCTTCAAGGTGGATCATCCGTTCCTTTATCTCTTATTGCTTTAAGAAGGTGACTTCTCAGTTCAGATTCTGAACTTCTCCAAAGATTCACGAGTTCGTCTTTAGATAGCCTATCTAAAGGTGATCTGCCGTTAGAATTTCTAGGGGAGCAGTTGGGAGGTGGCGGTGCTGGCGGTAAATCGTGATCCTGACAACGAGTACCTTTCGTTTTCGATGTCTCTTTTGGAGGATTGCTATCTAATGAACGAGATTGTTCGCTAAGTTTACTTTTTTATTGGAACGCTCTTTGTTCCATCGCCGAGACTTTGATGACGCGTTCTTAGTTTTCGTGCCGACGACGACGATGACGACGACTTGGACGTATCTTCCACGCGTATTCGAGGCGGATTTCCCGGTTTTGTGTTATTGCTATGGGCACGTTTAACTGGCAGTTTAACTTTTTCACTTTTGTTCGTCATCTGCGTTTGAAGTTGATCGATCGTAAGTTTATTTCTATGCGCTATTTCGTCATCCGAGAGATTGCCTTTCGAAGGCTTTTCAACGACACTCGACTTTATATCGCTTTCGCTATCTGCAATATTTTGGTAACTTTTGGCTAAAATCCTACCCGACTCGGACGTGGTGTAAATGTCGACTTCGTTCTGATCGGGCTTGTTCAATGTTTGTTCGCTCTTTCCCAATGTTAAACTATACTGAGGTTGAAGACGATTTCTATTACAGGTGTCTATGTACTTTGGAAGCGTCGCTAATTTTCTACCTATGCTCTCCGAATCGGACAATTTTCGAGGTATGTCGTTACACTTTAAGCTGTAGTCGGATACGTTTTCTATTGATAAAACGGGACTCTTTCCCGACAATTTACTTCCGCTACTAATCATATCCAAATAGCTCGACCTTCTGCTGTTAATGTCCGGCGGGCTACTACTTAAAAACGTAACATCTTTACTTAACCTCCTACCTACAACATTACTACGATCGGGCTTTAAAGTCTGCGACGAAAACACACTATCCGTACTAAAACGACGAACATTTAATGCAGTCGAACTTTTAGCTTTATTTTTTGCTCGTGGACTAAATAACTGTTTACTGAAATATCCAGTGGGAGATTTAAGTCGAGGAGTGTTATCAGGTTTAGGACTCGTCCGCAAAAATGTGCGACGTATTATGCTGGGACTCAAGTTTGCCTTCTTCTCGTCCGGCGATAACTGATTTTCTCCTTCGTCCTCGGTGAGAGCTTCCAACGGACGCTCTCTCTCTTCTTGCTGCTGTCTACGAATTGTGCTTTAAATTTTAAAATTAAATTATTCTAAAATTACATAGCCAAATCTCCACTACACTCACCTCCTAATCTCTTGGATCATTTCAAAAAATTGCGCCTTACTTCTTCTTCGTCTGCGCTGTTCGTGTTCCTTCTAGAACAATTTAGATCAAAATCGCGTTACTTAATTTATTATCATACACAAACCCTTTTAACGCTCTTCTGAAATAAACTTGTAATTTGTCCTTGTCGTATAGTATGAACCAGTTCCCTTGCAGCGTGATGGGGGGACACCAGCTCGACGCAGTTAATAAATCTGTAAAGTTTCTGAAAGCAAAATGAATAATGCAAACAAATTAAATTTTTTCGAACTACTTCACTAACCTGACTAAAAAACATGATGTTTCGACTTCTCCACACGGATCCTTTAGGCTTTTCGCGTAAAAGAGGTAAAGAGTATCGAAAAAATAAGTGCTCGACTAATAATATTAAACAGCCCAACACCATTCCGACGCCCAATAAAATAAAAACGCCCGTTACCGCCGCAACGCCGAGCGGTTTAGGCTGAGCCAACGACTCCGTATCCATACCCATAGTCATTTTAAAACAAGGTAAGCCGCCATACCACTTTTCTTGTAAAATATCCATGTAGCCGTTACTCGAATACTTTGATATAATGGCAGAAATACTATCCTAAAAAAATATATATATTAAAAGCGTAAAGAAAGAAATTCGATAAAAAGTATCCGAACCTTGAGAGGAAATCCTTTACTCATTCCGACAGCGTAAGTATCTTGATTAATACTGTCACCAATTTTTTGAAGCTTACATCCATGATCGGTTGCTCTATAATAATCGAGTATGGGAGTGTCCGCAATCATAATATCCAAACTTCCATTTCTCAACCTTCCTATTCCGTCTTCGACGTTTTCTAAACGAAACTTTCTAATATGTTCCCACAAAACCTTATTTGCTCTTTGTACGTAATATTCCGCTGCGGACGCACGCGGTGCTCCCACCTTTTGACTTAACAACTGCAAAGACAACTTCCGTGTTATAAAATTAATTTAAAAGAAAATATAATACTTACACTACGATCGTGATAATTACTGACTGTGTTGTGAAAAAATAAGCCCGCTATCAAAGCTGCAATGTTCGCAGTATAACTTGCAACAAAAATCACCGAAAACCCACCCCAAACGTTAATTAAGAATTTGTTCGGCCAGCTCTTGGGTGCTTTAAATGCAACAAGATGACCGCACAGCAATCCCCACATGACCCACAGCGCCGAACTCATACTAAAATTCTTCGATCGCTGGCGTCCCCAAGGATTTAACCCGAAAGGTGATAACCATTCGTAAATTGCTACCGCAATAGCCGTAATATTTAAACTTGTAAATATGGCTATCCAAAGTTCCGGCGAAAAGGGCAATAAAAACGCCATCAACGGTATCTCGGATTTTTGTTGAGGTGCCGCTAAAAATGACACCCCACTAAAGAAGTACGGTATACTAAAATCTATTACTTCGCTTCTAATGCTAGATACGCTGAGCGCCGCAAAAGACATATGTGCGGCGCCCGAAACTAAATCGCCAACAACTCCATTCCACTTGACGTCAACGCCATCCTCGATTTCGTGAGGCTCGGGCTCTCCATCGTGAATTTCTTGCTTAAATCGATAACTCAAAAACGTTTTTCCCACGTCCCTCTTATATCTTTTTCTCGTATTCCTAGTTCCGAATAATCCATCCGCTACAATATACAAACGAAAATCGAATTCTAATTCCGCGGCTATGTTCTCTAGAAGATCCATCGCCAGGCCATAACAACAATTGGTTCGATACTTGAACTTTTGAAATGGAAAAAATCGGTCGTCGTCGTCGTAGCCTTGAGCAAAATAACCAAAGTGCTTGTATTGTGGATGCGAATAAATTTCCTCCTCCTCTTCCTCCATGCGCTCTTGCAGTTCCATTTCGTTGAAAACCAACGTCAGGTTATCCTTATCGGAGGTTAACACGCGATGACATGGAAGACCTAAATCAAAGTGTCCTAAGTGCATATTTGATCACGTTTAAGTTTACAAACCTCTAAGGCACTGTCCATCTTCATCTAGTTCACCTTCCATTACGAAAGGAGGCGCAAGAGCGGTCACCACTCGAAAGACGTTTCGAGCTCTAGAGGAAACCGCAGCCACCGATAAGTCACCTCCAGGCCAAACTATCGTGTCTAGACGGACGGATCTTCCTGAGACTACTCCTACCCTTCTCCACTTTAAACTAACTACTTCTAAAATTTGATATAATTTTTTTTAATTAATGAAGTTTATTAATAATAGCGATTGTTACCTGTTTCGGTCTTATTTATATTATCATCGATGTTCGTTGTACGTTCAGGAACTAAATTTAAAACTTCAAAATTAGATACTAATGATTTGTCCAGTTTGTCAACGCCATTTTCTTGTGTGTATTTTTTTCCAGCTAATGCATCGGTGCAAGTAATTTTCAGTTCTCTACAACAAGAGCGGTAAATGTAATTATTGAAAAATTATAGCGAACGCGTTTCTTATAGTTTTTAATTATGAAATTTAATTAAACCAATTCATCGCTTTAGTCGAGAGGACTGTCTAAAGCAATATGTCATTATCCGACCAATTATCTGACAAATTTCGAGGCTGAAGAGCATTTTCATTATTTTCCTGTTTATGCCAAGCAATAAACCACCAGCAGGGTGGTATGGTGGTTTAATGTGAATACGTCAAATGGATTTACATAAAATTGTGGCGTTTTCGAATACAAAAATAATTAAAATTTTAGTTTTGTGTTTGCGAAATACTTTCGAGGTTTGAAAAAGTTTGATTAATTGCTCGCACAAAATAAATATCGAAAAATAAACAAAATTAACTTCCGGCAATTTTATTTGATAACTGCATTACACCACCAATCAATTTAGTTTAATTTTAAATTAACTTTTAATGGGGAAAAAGAACCACAAAATTGCAGGAGAGTATTTGATCTTCGTATAAAAACAACATTGTTTGCTTGTGACTCGAGGACGTAATTTATAAAATAAAATAAGTCGGAAAAACCTCCGAGCATTTTTAAAAAACTTTACAGCTTTCGGTGGTGCATAAAGCTTTTATCGCACATTGGATTATTGGTGCTATCGTCGTTTAGTCGGTGCAAAGCTTTTAATAATTTACAAATTTTTCTAATTTATTAATCACCTGAGCGTGTAATAGTTAAGTCGTATTTAAATTAGAAAACGATTTTGTAGTAAATTTCCCTGGTATAATAGAACCTCAACACTGCACTAGATTTACAAGGATTATCATGGATTTAACTTTTGTGAATGCAAGCTGCAACGTTATGATGGAAAATGGACAATACGTTTACAACTTGAGCAAACCATAAAATGTGTAATCCAAAAGCTGGGCAATGTTCGTTCTTTATTTTTGTATTATATTTTTCGAGTGTAACACAGGTTACTTTTCAAAGTTGAAACAAATCTGCATAATTTAACCCTAAATGTGACTAAAAATTCTAATCCCGTAAGTGGTAGATTAATTTCAATTTAAGAATGAATTCGTCGTTTCTCTTAAGTGCGTATACTGCACACTGATGAAATATTAAAAGAGTCTTCGACAATTGACGTCATTAATTATTAAGGATAAAAGGAAGATTTGTCGATAAAGTTAAGCTGCTAATGGAGTCAGTGTAAAGAGTGCATAGAGGCGGCTGAAAGTAATGGGAGCGGAACGGCTACATCCTTGCCAGATAACAGGAATGGAAAGGAATTACCGAGTATTCAACCGATATGCAATTTGTCAGTCTCTCTTGGGTGCTCCCTTATAATGATATGCTGTATAATGACGAATATTTTACATATTATTCCATTGCTAGTAAATAATAAAACTCGCGAAATTGAATTTTTGATTATATCGTCGTTTAAAAAAAAATGTTGCAGAAAACGCTAAAAATTCGCCAATTTCGTAAAATTTTATGTCGATTTTTATGGCAATAAAAGCTAATATAACTTATTTATACTTAAACACCACTTCACACGTTTCGTCCTCACGATAAGAAATTTTCCTTATTTATTTTGATGTCCTATTTACAGCTGGAATTAAAAGAAATAAGTTTTTTGCGAAACATCTTGTGGGAATTAGCCAGGCTTGGCTCAAAATGAAATCTTCCAAGTTTTGAATTCATCAAAATATTAACTTATCCGTGTCATCAATTTTTCAAGCGATATAAATATGAACTTATTCGTAAGTTAAAGTCGGGAAACTTGCAAATAATTTTCTTTCGATTCGTTTAAAGTCTATTTTACAAACTGTACATTAAGCTACAATAAGTAAACGTTAACGGCTGATATTGACTTGAGAAAGGTCCAGTAGACGGTTCTCAATTATAATAATTGAGTCGGAGCGAAGCCTATACTTTTTCTGCTTTCGAATTCCATTATTAGGTTTTATTCAAATGTACAAATCGCATTTCTTAATTAATCTCGATGAAATTTCTTATATTGTGCATTTTTATAATTGCAAACTTGACTGAAATTAATTTAAAAGCAAGAAATTGTTTGTAATTATTAGTAGAATTTGGTTGATTAGGTAAATTTTGCGTGACGTGAAAACGGTAAGCGTCACCTGGGAATGGAATAAGATTGACTTGAACCAATGATTAACTATGTAATATTAGAAATATCATAGTTTCTTAAACTCGCTTTCGATAGGTATATAAAAATTATATGATTGAAACTGAAACACTCGCAAATAGAATATAAATTAAATATAAATATAATTAAGATAGCAATAATAATGTCGAAAGATAATTTATTTTGGTAACAGTCACATTTAGACTAGAAATGCTGTCTTGAGAACTTAATGTATCGTACTAACAATGAATTATCTGTGTATTTGAAATGCTATTAGCATAACCACCACGAGATAGGGATAAATCCCCAAGAAAGCAAATATTTATAAATTATTAGTATTACTATTTATAAAGTAAGTGGTAATAATATGTCTACGTTAATATGTATGTATGTATGCATATAAATGAAGAATTACAAATCATTGCTAATTTGACTCTTGCTGGATTTTTTTATATGAATAAATGCAAAGTTCGTTTCAATATGTGTTTTATTACGGTTGTTTGGGTATGTTGGGTATTGATTTCGCTTACGTTGTGTGCCAAACTGCAGTACTTAAGTTGAAGTACCTTGTGTGGCTTTAAACATTGCTAGTTAGTACGATGCTGGTATTATGTTGACGATGATATCTTCTCCAATATCCGTGATGCAAATACTGTTCACCTACAGTGCATTTAAGTATAAAAGAAATTTTATTAATTATTTATTAACAATCAGATCAAACGAAAAGGAGAAAAAGAACATATCCAAAGCATAACAAAAATTAAGCTTGAGACATTACAAACGGAGATTATTACTTAATTGCCAAAATTGCCATTTGAATTGTTAATAAGTTTGTTGTGAATTACATCTAGGATTGCAAACTATCGAATCGTAATCGTAGTTGTTTAATTTCACAGAGAAGCTTCTGATTGTTTATAAATAATAGTTCCACTACAATACTGTTTTGATTAATACTTTTAATCATTTTTGTTTTTGATGTTTAATGATCTATTTTTGAGGTGACAGATCAATCTGGTGCGGTAAACAAAATATCCTACCAATTGAAGAAAAATAAAAGTCCCAATAAGACAGAATAAATTCAATATGCTTTTACTTGCGCAACCTCAATGTAAAACAGGAGCTTAACTAAAGCTTCAGATAAATCGCAGTTTTGAAATTTGAAACGAATTCAAATTTTAAACGGGACGCAATCTTAACAGATCTGGAATATTTAGAAATTAAATAATGAAAGTTTGATTAGAAACGGATTATCAGTAGAATTTTCTTTCAACGCTAAAACTTTTGGAATGAGTTTGAGAATGCTTTGCAAGTGCTATATTTTGACAATTTTAATTTAAAGTTACATATTATTTATTTTGAATTGCCCTATATACAGAAGTTAGCATGCTTAGCATTTACAAAAAGTCAGCACTCTTATTCTGAGCCACAAAGCTACAATATCTTTGATATCCGATTAGATTTGATTAATTATTTCTGTTTGAACAGCTGCAAATGATAAATTCTTTGCTGCAGGCTTGGTAGTTTTTGCGAGAAGCTTTGAAAATACGAATTTACAGGTATGGAATATTGTTTAATAATAATTATTACTACCAGTTTTGTGAGTGTTTGTGCTTCTGTAACAAATGATATTTTAAGATTTTTTACTTTGAATTTCTGTTTCTGATTGTAAAATTTAATATAAATAGTTAATTGTTGGTGTTTTGCACATTGAGTCACTTAAGAACTCGTTGAAGAACATTATGCAGAGGTTAAGATTGTTCTAATTTGAAATTTCAATTGAATATTAATCTGTTGTTCTTCATCCTCTTGAATAGTTTTGAAATTTTTTAAGACAAAGCATTTCTTATCTAATTTTTATTTTAGTTATTCCTTATAAAACATAAAACTTCTTCAAATTTCTCAAAATCCAAAAAAAATGGATTTGAATCAAATCCAAATCATACGCTGTACCGCTCTAAAGCCGGCTCTATCAATAAACTCGATTGCAGCAGAAATTAAAATTGAAAAACCAAATCTTTTATAAATTTTCAAAAATACAGATTACAATTTGTCAATTTTTCCTTGGCGTGAAAAAAAATTAGGAAGTGATTAACTGTTGCAGTTAATATCTTTAAAATGCATTAAAAATAAATTAACGCATTTTGAAAAACGCCCAGAAAGAAGCTAAGCTGCCATTGCTTGCCACTCTTCAAAAATTTTCAGATTTTAATTTTTATACAACATAAAGGTGGAAAGTCGTCATGATCAGCATTTTTACTTTTCTCAGTTTCGTCACTTAGCATCCTCACCTTTTTCAATTCCGACAATTAGTAGTAATAAAATAATTCTTTTGATCGTAATAATCGTTTTTTGCTTTGTATCTTCTCATCGTCGTAATTTTCAAGTATGTTCATTGTGAACTTTATTAATGGAAAGTCGTTTTCATCACTTTCGACGTATTCATTTCTTTAATTTGAACATTTTTTAATGACACAGTTATTTTCATCGTTATCGAGATTTTCGTTTTTCATCATTTTCACGTTGAGTTGCAAAATTGGATCCAATAAAATCAGTATCTTCACTGTCCTGTCGCTTTCTTTTTTGTGGACATAAAAGTTATTCCCCAATAAAAATATTAAACCATTTCCCATATAGTTCCCTCTAAACTTTCAAAATAAAATGCACAAAATTAGTTTTCGTAGGTCTTCAAATCATGTTTCGATGGTACTTTCTGAAAATTTGAATCGACCTGCTAGGCATTTAATTTTAGAATTATTATTGAAACATACGTATACATATTTGTTTCAGAATATCTCTCTGTTTAGAATTGAAATCATTGTCATAGTTCACATTGATTTAGATTGATGTGTCACGTTTAATTATTTCATTGATAATTCGTATCGATGTCATGATATCCTGTTGGAAAAATTTTAATATTGGAAAACCATTTCCTTTCATTTAAAAAACATTTTGGGGTACATTTAAATACTTTTCGTCAACAAGAACGAATAAATTGATTTAACCAACGTAAAAAATGGTTCTAAAATTTAAATGCTCTGAGACGTGGAAAACTTTCGATCATAGTTTCCTGAAATATATTTTACAATATTATTTTTTCGTTATTATCGCACTTTTGAGATTTCAGTATTGAACATTCAATTTGTATCCAATTGGTATTATATTGAACATTATAAGAACATGCTATGGTTTCGATGATACAAAACATCATAAAAAAAAACTCAAATTCAAAAACTGAGTATATTCTGACAATGAAGTTACTTTCTTTGGCAATATAAATGGGGAAGTACCTAATCATCGGATTACATGGGAAGATTCGATCGACTATTAGTACCTACACATCATTTTCAACTGTTTAATAAATTATTCGGCAACAACTCGGAATCGAACCCATAACGGCTCCAGATTATAATACGATACGTTTTCTTGTTATTCACAAAGATTAGTTAATTTAACTTTATCATAACTATTTTGATGATAACATTTTTTTTTGATGCCAAGCTATAGGATCGAAAAAATAAAAGTTCATAATATTAGAGAGTTATTTTTGAGCAGAAAATACCTGGGGTATTAGCCCATGAATGTAAAATGTAATTGTGCAAGTAAAATTTAATATTACAAGTTTTCTGTTCAAATTTCATCATAAAGAGAATGAATTGGTTTATATTTTATATTTTTATACTTCTGTTTGTATTAGATTAAAACTTTTGCTTTCGTAAGTTGTTATTGTTTGTCGCACAATTTTTATGTATTCGATCTGCAATAAAAATCTCCGGTTGCCCCAAATTAACTTTAAAATTTTTTTACTCGGTCTGTTAAAAGATTTGGCAACAAAAAAAAATGATTGTTCAGTTAACATTTGTCCAACACTTAGGAAAAACTACAAACACGGAATTAAATTACCGAGTGGTAAAAGGAAGTCGACATTTTTTGGGACAATGGAAGTGTAAAGAAATTTGATTAGTTTTACTTTCGCTCTCTATAATAAAAATAAATATCACTAAAATCGTGTAATACTAGAAAAAATAAATGTGTCCTCTATAAAATAATCTTTTTTATATAAGGAAACTTTTTAAAAGATTGCTGTCTTCGGCGTAGCAGCACTATTTATCTTTATAAAATCCAAAGAAGATATCTACTTTTGTGTTACTAGAACAAATGGTTACAAATCACGATGTACCCTCGTAGCACAAAAGCTTTATATTCCTGAAAACCATAAAAGTCACCAAGACAATGCTCCACGATAAGACATCAACGCATATTAAGTTGCGAGAAATAAAATTTGCATGATTTTTAAAAATAGATAAATTGGTTCCACTTTATGCTTAGCTTAAGGTGTGGCGGTGGCGAGGCTGGAATTGGTTAAAAATTTAACGCAACTATTAGCCTTCGTCACTCTTTCACGAAATTTTATCCTTAACGTTTATTACATTTGTGACCCAAATAACGTACGCCAATGCCGAACTGACGTCACAAATTGACCTCCTGTACCGGATCGAAACTACAATGGCAACTCGCCAATCTTCTACTCCATAACAAGAGCAATAGATACAAAAGCTTTTTCACATTGTTTAATTTTCAATAATAATTCCCACCATAAAAATTAAATTAGCACGACACAAATATCTCGTTTTTTTAATAATGAAAATGCTTTTCGCTAGACATAAAAACATTCAAAAATGACAAATTACTCAATTGATGAATGTGAAGCCGGTGGAAACACATTTTTGGACGATGAAGGATTGGTAACTTTTTATGACGGTTTTGTTTAATTGTGTTACGAAATCAATTTGTGCACATCTTGATAAGCACCTGGATTTATTTCCTTTCAGAAAAATAGAACCGAACCTGCAAAGCTTGTGCGAGGATCGCACAATGACGCCAGCTTTAATAAAACTGTCTAGAAAGGATAAAGCAAAAACTGTAAATTGTAGCTGCTGTAATCTATCTAAGAAATTATCAATTTTTTAACAACTTTTTTTTGCAAAACTTCCACAGAATAGCAATGCCGTCGAGTCGTAGAAACTTACGATTTTAAACTTTGCAAGTTTGGTGCTTTGCGATCATGAATCATGGTGCGTCAGGATGACATACACGCAAACACACGTTTGCAGACGTATTCAAAGCCACAGAAAAGCCATTAGTGCTTAGACCTTGACAAGTAGACACTTTGTATAAGAAATTTATTGCCTTCATATTTTACACAGAATTAGTGTATTGTATTGAAATAAGAAACAAAAGATTGTAATAATTAATTCAAAATAGGTCACGGTGATCGATCATTTTTCTATAAGCAAAATACATCGTTATTTGAGCAATTATAAGAGTCGTCGAAGCGATTGGTGTTTGACGAGAAAAACTAAAAAAAAATGTGGTTCCATAGAATTGCCGAGATATATTACACAATTTCCTAACTTGAAAGAAAGAAATAAAAGCATAGTGGGAAACATCTATCAGATGCTGGCACTGTTTGCTAAAACAAATCTTGATTCTTGCTACTACCAAATTTAACTTTATTTATTTATTTGTTAACGTTAATCTTTTTTACTAGATGCCAGTTTACGTTAAAGAAATTTTACTGTTACCGCACGAGAAAATCATAAATTATCCGCTCTTCCTTTTCCTGCAAAATACAAAATTTTAATATTCGTTTAATCTGCAGCTTGCAGAAATATGACCACAACTTCTAAATATTTATATTGTAGTAAAAGAAAAACAAAACTGTTTACAAAATTATAAAACAAGATTTGAAAGTTTTGAAAAATTTCAGAATGCAGTACAAAGTTTAAAAAAATTTTAATTATAGGACATCCTTTGTCATTATTACTAGAATCGTAAAAAAAATTGTAATTATTTAAGTTATTAATTTTTATGAAAAAAGTTAGACTACCAAATGTGTAATTTTAGTTTTTTTTATAATTTATCGTTAAAATAAATTAAAAACTGAAAACTTTTTTAATAAAAAACTTTCAAATTTATTTGAATTTGTTGCTGTTTAACATCATTCTTAATTTTTAACGTTTTTAATGCGAATAATATTCTTTTTGGTAGTTCTTAATTTTTTTTTGTACGAGTTTTCCGAACAAACATAGTTAGGTGAAATTCTAGCAGTTCTAAAACATCACAAAATATTTTTGTAGCAGAAAATGAGTCACTAAATTTTGTATTGATAAAATAATAAAAACAAATTTAAATTTTCTTTTTAAACTGTATTTTCGTGGATTCGGCATTTTTATAGTTTACAACAAAAATAAACAGAACAAATTTATATATTGTGAAACGTAATTAAGGCCTGCATTGTTACAGTTTTAAGAGAATTGCCAAAGCGCAGTTTCAATTTGATTAAAACTGCATAGAAGTTTTTTGTGAAGAAAGACTGATCAGCAGGATAAACCTTAATCGCTGTATTCATGTCAAGTTTATTATCAGAAAATTCAGGAGTTAATGACGTTTTACTAAAACACACTATTAAAGATTTCCGGCTTTCAAAGTCATAAGCTCGCTTCTTATGGTCGGTTAAAATTAAAAATATCTTTTAATTGTAAAATTGTTATTAACGTTTGTGAAGTAGCCAAATCTTAATTTTGAGTAAATGTAAATTTTAATTTGCCTTCATCTCTCAGTGGATACCCTACCATAAGCAACATCAATAAATTTAAGGTGAGGTCCGTTCCGACCAGTTTGGAACGGTTTAGGCCAGAACTTATTAGAACCAGCCCCGATTTGATAGGATCGGAACGGTCCTAATATAGCAATATCTTCAAGTTACCTGAATCATCAACATCAAATCATCTACAGGCAGAGGCAGAATTCTTACCTCCATGAGAATTTAAGGTATTAATTCTTCAAATAAGATGTTTCCCGTTTAGGTTCAATTGAATAAACTTTAATAAAAAATATCATCATCACAAGGCAAATAAGTTTTACATGCAAATGAAATTAACAAAATTTTCACCCTGATAACCAAACAACTGTTATTGATAAGCTTGTGCAAATGCCATGAGAATATTTAATATATTTGTCACACATTAATTTGATTGATTTAAGCAAAAGGTTTTTCATACCTTTAGATGTATCCATCATGCGAATATTAGTATAGACATAAGTAAAAATTTAGAGATGCGAGGAAGCAGCGTCACTATAATTTCTGACAAAAAGTAAATTAAAGCAACTCAGGGAAAAAAACTGGTAGCTTCGCTTTAGTGAAAAAAAGCATCAAGAGAAAAAGAATGGCAAATATTTTAAAGAAATAATAAAGTAATTAAATCTCCAATAAAACCCATAAAAGAGGAGATAAGTAATTCAAAAAATATAGTAAAGAAAAAAGCGATTAATCTAACTATGATGGTAGCATACCAAATATTTTAAGGGAATATTCGTGAAGTAAAAGCGATAAATTTAAAAGGATTGATCAAAAGCAAAGCCAACAAATAAGTAAGATGGTATGATAACAAAACTTAAAAATCCAACTAAGAAAAATGCATAAAACAAACAAAATGTTGAGGAATTCCTGGAGAAAGAATTAAAAATGTGAATTAAGAAACGCCAAAATGTGCAAAACGCCTTGAAAAGATGGCAGAAAATTAGAGAAAAGTTAGAGAAAAGCCGAGTACCCCTGTTCGAATCCGGGCCGGGGTAAGAAATTTATTCTGGCCGCCTTCCGTGCCAACACGTTCGGCCAGCGAGGCGTGTAACTGCCAGAACCCCTCAGGAGAACCAAACCAATCCTTTACAGAGAGATTTGGGAGGACTGGAAGAGGCCTATGTCTAAAAGTAGATGAATACAGGTTGATGAAGACGATGGGACATAACAATCAACAATTTGAGGTTAATGGATAGGTTCGACATATCCCCCAAAAAAAAACTAAGGAAGAAGCAGAAAGGGATACCATAAAATAAAAATGTTGGAATAATAGCGTGGACTAAGTAAAGAGGGCGAACAATCGCAAGTGATAATGAAAAAAAACAAAGATGGACGATGACAAATATGGCTGAAGAACTGAAGTATAGAATGGATATAGCTGCATTGCCAAAAATTTAATGGAAGGGGATAAGGTGAAATTACCAAAAACAATTTTACGATGTTGTACTTTAGATTAAATTAAAATCTATGAGCTATGAGGAAGACAACGGGAAACCACTAATTGAATTATGAAAAAAAAATAATAATTATAACGACGTTAGTTAATTTTATGGAAAGCTAAGAGTACTTAAAAATTATAACGAAATAATGTAAGAACGATGAAATGTAATGTTAATAAGAAGACTAATATCAAGTTTCTATGAGACAATTCAATCCCATAAAAAATGTGGTGTTGCATTTTGATTATTATCATCATATACATACACTGCAACTTTCAGAAATGAGTAGAATTTACAAAAAAGACAAAAAGTGAAATTGTATAGAAATACATTTAAACAATTTCACTTAAAAATAAAGGTAAAATTCTTGCCAATTACAAGAAAATTGAAATTTAAAGCTAAATAAAGGACTAACTGACATTAGAGAATTTTGTAATAAAACGTACTATATTACAAATAAATATGAAATCAATTAGAAAAAATTATAGTTGACTGAATCGAAACAATAATTGTAAATTTCATATTTGTAGAAAAATGCAGTTAATGCTCAAGGAGAATTCAACTTTAAACAAAAAAAATTGCAGTAGAAACTTGGCCACGATAGCAGCAAGTCAGACCAAAAGTACTCTAAGCCAGACGGCGAAAACAACTAACGCTTATTCGTTTTTTTTATTCGAATGGCCGTAATGTCTCAACTTAGTTTGAAAATTTTCTGAATATTCTGAACTTTGTACAACCGAGTAATTCGTTTAAAATCCACGTACTAATAATTATAGTCACTATAACTTAGTAAGTTGGTTTGTGTTAATCTGCCTATTCTGCTCTTCATGACTGGTACTCGAAAGAAAATTAAATTGGGGTGTGGAAAATGAGTACTAGAAATACTTAATTATGCTCTTCTCAGTTTATGCCCTCTCGAAAAGTTTCTTCTGCAAAATATGGTTATAGCTGCTAATTGTCTGCGTGAAGAACTCGACTTTTTTTTTAAATAACAAAAAATTATAATTTCAAAGTGATATTCTAAATTGGTATGGATTGTATCAATTTCTCATTAACACCGAGCTTAATTAAATAGTGGTAAATAGGCTTATGTTGTAAATTATTACATCAGCAAGTGTGTATTGATTTTATATTACAGTCCATGCAAATTAGTTATTGTCGTAAAAGGCGATAACCTGATGATGAAGTATTGTTTTCTAACTAATATTAATTTCGACTCGTTTTTCCAAAACTGTCTGGTTATTAATGTCTTACATCAATTACCGACTTTACAACAACCCTTAATTTACTAATTTGCGTGGAGTACTTTATTAATTTACATACTTTAATTAAATTGTTGTCTCGAACCCAAAATCTCTAAATTAAAATTTATTTTTAGCTTTCGAAATAAATTATTTTTTCGCACACAAATTCCGTTAATCCATAATTAATTAAAGTTTTAGTCACTAATATCGCTTGAATCGTGACGAATATTAATTGACCACACACACACACTACTAGAACGTCATGTGAAATTATCCTTTCTGATGGAATTTGAATTAAATACAAAATTCTAAACGGTTAAATTTTATGAAACAAGTTTAGTCAAAGAAAAAAGCTCTTGTGTGCTTTTGACATTTTCTAAAAGGAAAGTTTATAATAATAACACAAAACGGTTTTTTTTTACATTTAAAGGCTAATCTTGAAAATAACGTAGGGTTATAAATTTATGGCGGTTTTCTCAAAATTAAAACGAGTAAATCGTGAAAACCAAACAAAACGTGAAGTAGGTGAAATGTATGAGCTTTCGAGTGATCAGATAAGGAATTAAATGCGAGATCGTAAAGTTATCTAATTTGTAGTTTCAACTTGCTCAGAATTACAATGCATTTAGTCGAGTTTGAACAGAAACAGATTGTTTTCGTTGTGAAATTTATAAATTTCTTTTCGGTTACAACTACTCGATCGTAATAAATTTATAATGATGCATTATTAGAATGAATTATTACATCAATAACGTTAAGCTTAATTCATCAAACATTAAATTTAGAAAGCCGGGAAGATTTACAAGGGTAAAATTGGGAAATTGTTTCAGCAACTGGAATAATTACGCTGACCCTTTTAGAACAAAACGTTGGTTTATCTCATAATACCTATTCATTGCTTATAAAATAATTGAGCTAAAAAAGTAAGTTCGGGAGGTTAAACGGGCTTTATTGCTGCAAAAACTAGAAAAAAAATTGTTCCATAACTTTAATTTTGTTTCGGTATCATTAAGTTGTTTAGTTTTGATTTATAATTCCAAGTTTGTCGAAACTTTTTGCTAGAACGAGAGAAAAAAAGGGAAAAAGTCATTAAATTGTTTTAAAATGTTTGGATAGTAGTGGTGGCGGCGTTTTTACAGCGGAAAATCATAAATTAGAAACTATATGAGACGACGGACGCGTCGTGACATTTTGGGGCGAATCGATAAACGAAAAAAATAATATAATAATAATAATAATGTATTAAAAAAATTACCTTGCAAAAATTCTGGAAAAATTAAACTCTTTAACTCCTAAAGACTTCCAGCAACTCGTCCGTAGCTCTCCGAAAGCTATACTTTCTAATAACCAATCGGGACATTGATCAAGTATAACTTTAAGTGTTGCGACCAGCAAACGAACAGCTCCTTTAATTAGATGTCTATCAATTCGAATTGCGAGCGGTTTTAAACTTAAAAGTCCCGAAGGTAATTCAAACGAGTGGTCACCATTACGATTAGATTTTTTATAAAATTTTGTGTTTACATCACTAACGATTTCATTACGTTTTTTAAATTTAGAACTTTCAACGCCGTCTTGATTATGAAACAAAAGAATGTCATCGTTTTTTAATAAATAATTTAAATGGATATCACTGAGATCACTTTTAATCAGCTCTTTATGAACACTACGTTTATATCGTAAATTGGAATTATCACTGTGAAACGATACATAGTCTTTGGTACTTTTTTCACTACGTTTTTCGCGTTCACTATCTCTCACTTCTTTATTTATATCTTCCATTGTTGTATTTCTATAACTATCATTTTGTGCAAGATCGATCCAAATCCAAACGAAATGCCCGTCCATCATGTTAAGCCGTTTAGCGTCGTGCAAAATCTTTACAGCAACAGCTCTTTCGCAGAAAATTACGATAACGCCTCTGGTCAGTCTTGAAATGTCTGCCAACTTCCTGAAATATAAGACTACAATATATCAATGTCTAATACGGCACAATTCCAAATGCTAAAGTCATTATTTAAACTTTCTACAACAATTAGTTTTCCGAGAGTTTCTTAAAAAATAAAGTTGCGCCGACACAAAAAGCAAAATTCAAATTACCTTCATTTGTACGACCAAATTTAATTTAAAAAATTGGAATTTTCCAATTGTATCGACGGTATCGGCGTTTGCTTGCAAAGCTTAAATAGACTTTGTCGATTGGGTTCTAAACTCTATTCTATTTGCTTATTTATAACTGGAGAATTAATCGCGGAATGGAAACTTGGTGAACTGTTAACATTTAAACCAAATTGCAAAATTGTTTTAGCTAATTCAAACCAAATTATTAGCTTCTGCCGGCTGCCAAAATGAACAATTATAATTTTTATGCAGTCTTCCGCTTCTTGAAGATAAATTATTATAATATTTAAAAAAAATAGAGTAGGCGGTAATTAAATTTGCTATTTTGGCTTTATTTTCGGTAGTCTACTCTAAGTTGAAAAAGTAATTTTAGTAGGCAAAATTACAAAGACAAATTAAGCAAACCTCGGCGTCGTCAGTTTGAAAAGCGTTCCTGAATTAATCTAATTATATTCGAGACGCCTTGACGTCACGGAAAGGTTAAAATATATAATTTATGTGAAAATTAAATTTAACTTTCAATTCTCTAATCGGGTTGGAGAAAAGAAAATTTGTGTTGGTCGTATTATTTTTTTAAGTGAAATGCAAATAATAGATATCACAGTTAAACGATATCACTTGCAACGACGCTTTATTTTTAAGGCGTCGCGTCGGATAAAACCAGCATTGATTGTGGAAAATTGAATAGAAAATTGAGAGTATAGGAGATTTTACAAAAGAAGTCGAATGACAAACGCTCGATGATATACTCGATTAGTTTATACAAAAATAATCATCGAGAGTGCGAATTTTCAGACTTATCGAATTTTAGATTACCAAATTGAATTTTACTGTATAAATACCTAAAGGATGGTATAATTTTGTATGCCGGTAAATTTATGTATCTCGACTTCACTATTATATTTTCAAGAAACGCGTATTCCAAACTTTACAATTTCGCTCACTTTTGTGAAAAATAAAGTCGTTTTGTTGTCAATAATCACATTTCTATCAAAAAATATTTTACCTCGTAAATACTTAAATAAATATAATATGTGCTTTGATTCTGCCGTGGACGATCCTTGTGCAGGGATCGTGCCTTATCATTTTCTTGTTTACTTGAATAAAATACAATCAATCGTTTCGTGATTCGTGAAACTTGGCAGTAGCTATATCTGTATATTAGAATCACCAAAAAATAGCATTAAACACGTTTCAAAACAAAAATAATGCACAAGTTCACAAATAAAATACACTGAAAATATGTGATCGTGGCTTGGTGTGATTACTGTTTGAGTTACAGTGCGTAAATCCTCTGGTGAATATCGACGTGCTGTAGATTTACCTTGCCAAATAAACGCTCATCGATAAATGTACCGATTCCCGTTGAAACAAAACAGGCACGCAATGTGCGGGTATTTTAGTATCTACTTGAATGGGTGAACCTCTAGGGAACACGTACCGGTGCGGTGTCTATAGAGAACATTTTCAGATCGCAAGTGCGGTTGAGACGAAGGCTTGTAACGTAAATCTTGCGGAGAAAATCAGAAGTTCGTTGTTAATGTAGATTTAGTCTGGGCTTACTCGGGAAGAAAACCGTTTCTTTTAGAATAATTGTTTTTAATATAGTAATTTCGCAAACGTTTTCTTCATACCATGGCATCTTTTTCTTCAGGTGCCACGCAGTATGCAATACGTAGGCAATCCACTACATCAATGTATCATCAGATTATGACATCATCGGACGATAAAATAATCAGTGATAATTAAATGAAAAGGTTTAGTGTATGTTTTGGCAATTCTAATATACAAGTAACATCAAAGTGTGTTAGCCAGCAATCAAACAAAATATTGGTTAGGCACATTATTTTGCACTAATAGCTAATTCACAGCCAAAAATTACTTTCTGTGTAATTGGTTACATATAATTTGCGTCGGGCAGTAGCTTAGCTACAAAGTAGCCGATGTTTACGCAGCTTAAGTATGTTTCTCAAAAGAGTACTTGTAGCTTATAAATTATTTACTTTGAATTATTAAGCAGCTTAGGAGAGCTTTTTTTAATTGTATAAGCAACTTTTATATATAAATATAAATATTAATAAATATAAATAAAGAATATAAGATATATCTATATTTATTCCTATAATTTGTTACTAAAAACCAAAAACTAAGCTCATTTTAAATTTAGGTGATTTAATGAAATTTAAATAAACTCTTTCATAATTTTAAGTTAATCCGTCTGGCCCTTTTCAGGATGGCATGTTCTAGTACAGCTCTACAGACCCCAGTCATTACAAAAATCATTAAATATAAATTCGTTATTCTTAAGAACATTGCAAAATACACGGTCCACTGCTCGGGTAACAATATACATGAACATGAAGTAGGTATAATTATTACCCAAAAGATGAGTACAAGAGCGAACAAGAGATTGAAGAGTTCTACGAATCGCTCTCAGTAGTTTTGAATCAGTTTCGGTAAGATAGAAAGAGAAAATAGTACAAGATTTGTGGGTCCTTACGGGCTGGGACAGAGAAATTACCGAGAAAACGAATGATTGAGTTCTCTACAGAAAACAGGCTTGTGATCCTAATCATGTATCAAACCTATACATACACATGGCGCTTACCTCAAGATAAACCAGAAGATGTATTTACAAATTAAATAGATTAGGTATATAATGGTCAATGGTCATAATCTGTTAGTACGTTCCTTTAAGGTAAAACTTAAAAAGATTAAAAATAAGTGAAGGGAGATATGTCTACTGAAGGAGAATAGGTAAAAACAACAATAAATGAAATGATCAGAAGCAGTGCAAAACTGGACAAATAGAAGAACAACTGGAGGTGATACAACAAGTCATAAATAGAATTGGTAAAGATCAATTTATACCAAATTTGACTAAAATCAAACCATGGATGACTGAGAAGATTTTCGGGCTGATGCAAAAAAGAAGAAAACTTAAAAATGTAAATATAAAGGAATATGACAACATCTAAAAACAAATTAGAAAAAAAATTCGAGAAGCAAAGCAAAAGTGGCTATAGGAGAGAGATGTCAAGAGATATTTAGAAACATTAGAAGAAAAGCCTGACGTGTTTAACATGCATAAAAAGATAAAATAGGCTGCTGGAATATACAAACTATACACGAGGGGACAACTTAATGATACTAATGGAGCAGTTATAATTATTAATTAAGAAATAAAGAAAAACACATGGAAAAGGTATCGGGTCCATTCATAACCTGGGATGAAGTCTGGAAAGCAATTTCAAAGGACGAAAAAGCTACGGGCTCCGACGATTTCCACTCAGAATTTCTAAAACTTCTCGACGAGGATGGCTTGGGTTGGCTGACAAGAATCTTTAATAAAATTTATGAATCTGGACAAATACCACGAAGGTGGCTGACGTCGACTTTTGTGACCATCCCTAAGAAGCCTAGTGGTAAAAAATGCTCTGATTATCGAACTATTAGTCTCATGAGCCATTTATTGAAGGTGTTTTTAAAGATTGTTCATCAACGAATACGCGGGGTTTGTGAAGAACATTTGGAAAGAACTCAGTTTGATTTCTGGAATGCGCTAGGAACAAGAGAAGCATTGTTTTGCGTGCAAGTTCTATTCCAAAGATGTAGAGATATGAACTGTAATATATTATATGTTTGCTTCATAGATTACCAAAAAGCATTCGATAGAGTCCAACATGAAAAACTCGAGAAAATTCTCAGAATGGTGGGAATAGACGATAAAGACCTAAGAATCATCGTGAACTTGTACTGGAACCAGGCGGCGAATGTTAAAGTTGATGGAGACATTACGGAGCAAATTTCAATCCGGCGCGGAGTAAGGCAGTGCTGCATGCTCTCACCCTTATTATTTAATTTGTATTCTGGGAAAATATTTCGAAAAGGACTAGATGATTTGGAAGGTCTACAAGAACGAATGACCCGAGTAGCAGAGGCAAGCAAACAGATTGGTATTAAATACGAGCACTAGTATCTTCATTAGTCTAGTATCTTCAGTAGTCATGATCTGAAACTAGCAACAAGAATGAGAGTGTCTGTAGTCTTGCAAGAGGCGGAGACCTGGACCCTGACAGAGGCATCCAGCAAAAGACTAGAAGCTTTCGAAACGTAGCTCTATGGGTATATGCTATTAGCATCTCATGGGTACAGCACGTAACGAACAACAAGGTAAAGAATGAATAAATAAAAAGAAGTTTTCAAGACAGTCAACATTCGAAAACTGGGTTCGGTCATATAATGAGAAGCAAAAAAAGATACGAACTTTTGTAATTGGTACTGCACATCGATCTTTTATTAAATAGATACGACATACCTGTATTCTACATGCAGGTTGTTTTGAAGCACAGATGTGTTGGGGTGGGGTGTGTCTGGAATGTTTTCCTTTTGGTTAGCACCTACAACAGCTGAAACTGCATACACACAGATAAATATTTTGTATACGCTGTCACTTTTGTAACATAAACAAAATATTCGTTTGAAAGCGGTTTGAAACAGTAAACAAACGAAAAATTGTGTGCTATATTCAAATTTTAATAAAATTAATTAATTATTGTAAGTTGATGATATTGTAACAGTGTAAACATGTTTGTATATTATAGCGACCCTGTACGTTATGCAACCTGTGATATACCATCAAAAGGACTACAAACTTTATTACCTGTACTGAATGCAACCTGTGATACACCGTCAAAAGGAAAACAAACTTTGTTAATGTTATTGTTTGCTTCACAACACATGGGTGTATGTCGTAGCTATTTAATAAAAGATCGATGGTACTGCAGAGTAAAGTGTTGGGAAAGAAGCTTCAGGGAAACGTAGAATATCGTGGCTTAAGAACCTAAATATAAGTCTATTTAGGGCGGCAGTTGACAAAGTGAGAATAGCCATGATGAAAATTCGTAACGGATAGGCTCCAAAAGAAGATTCTTAAGATCAAAATAAATATTTGGACATAAAGTGATCATTTAAAAAAAAAATTAAAACCTAATTTCCGAGAAGGAAATTTATTCAAAGCTCAAAATTACGAAAGAATATTTAAAATGTTATAGGAGCACTGCGTCCTCTTCCTAATAACTCTCAAAAGAATAAGTTGATGCAGTTTTAATTACAAAAATTGTTACATAATTTAAACTAACTTCAAAAAATTAATATTTAGGTTTGAAATTTTAATAACAACATTATTAAATTATTAAATTTGAAATTATTAAAAATCTAAAATTAAAATTTTTGATAACTGACCTGGTAGGTCCTTATAGCAGATATTTGTAACAGCATAATAATGGACCTAGCTCAGCCGTTAGAAATTATTTAAGCGATTCATGTTCTTTCCTACCAACAATTCCTTTGATATCTATTTGTATTATTTTACATGAAATTGACATTGTGCATTGGTTGTATACATTTTTTAGTGGCAATGGATAAATAATAAAATTATTTTGCTCATAAATAATTTTCTTTCACTAAGATAAATGGTAGGAACTTCAATTTCAAACTAGTAATAAGCAACTACTTTACGAACTAATATCATAATAGCGAACAAAATATTTTTTATTTTGGATTTAGAATAATTTTGGCAGCGATTTTTAAATAATCTAATCCACAAATTTTATAATTTTAACTTTTTACCGATTTCATAATAGCATACATATAAATGATATAACCAACCATGTGCCATGTATAACACTAATGTCTGCGATGCTATAACACTTATTACGTATAATTTTTAAATCAATATTCGATTGTTAAATTTAAACATAACAATTTGCACCCAAAAGTAGCTTAAGTTAGAACACAAGACTTTTTTAAAAAGGTTAGCTAAGCTTCTGCCCACCTCCGTAATTGAATTTCAAGTTTTAAAGTGTTTTTGGTTTCCACTTTCTTTCTACATATCTACCTACTCTTGTAGTTCAGATAAGTTTGTGTTAATATTTGCAACATTTTAAATTAATTAAAATACTTGAATTTTCCATCAGTTAAATTAATATTAAATTAAATTTTAAATATTAACCAGTTAATTATACAGTAAAAATCGAATATTTTCATTAGATCTCAGAAATGGGTTGTAGCTATCATCGGATATTTTAATAAGCCAAATTTAAATTGTTATTTAATAGAAAATTGGAAGTTATTTTCACCGAAAGATTTTCTGCAAGTTTTACAAAGACCATGGTCTTGAGTATAAATCTTTAAAATGAAAACATTCCTTGAGAGAATATTCTTCGTCTTCGCGAAGCATTCGAGATTTTTTTTATTCTCTATGCATATTCCCAATGCTGCATTAGTATTACAAGTAATTATGAAAATGCGTCTTAATTTAAATGTAAAATACTGGCTTGGAAAATATTTCTTTGAAAGAACTCTCGGTGCAAGTTACTACGTCTTAAAAAAACAACAACTACACCAAACTTGTGGTTTTAAAAGTTAACTACGAAAGCTATTTTGCTCGATAAAGAGTTTAAATTAATCGAGATTCCACCGATAGAGAACTTTCAAATTGATCAAAGAAAGCTTGATTTTATATTAACTGGATTGTTTTCACTAAAATTAATTTTATTTTCAGAAAAAAACTAAACGTATAAAAATACAAAAAATAAGAGTTCCGAAGTTAGGTCGACCTAAAAAACCTTTTTGTTGAAATTTATTGTTAAAGTATAATTTGGATGAATTTGTGTCTCACCTAAACAGAGATTGGGGACGATGTAGCGACGGCAACGAAATTAACGTAGGAAATAAAGGAGATGCCGATAATGTTGACCAAAGTTCTCCACGTTGCAAGATCGAAGCTATGGTGTTGTCCGCCAAAAGGGTGTAAGTGTGCCAGTGAGCGTGCAATAGTAAAGCTCTTAAAGCTTGAACCAATTCTCGTTCTGTTGGAGCTAGATGAACTTCCAGTAGATTCGAATCCTATAAAAAATAATTAATGGTTTAACTTGGACACTTCACAAACGTGATTGATGAAACTTTTTTAAATTGGCGCAGTTTGATAAAACAAAAAAATTATCTAATAATAAATAATAATTAAACGAAATATCGCATTAGCGCGCACCACCTTTATAGTTTCGAAAGAATATCATAAAAGGGGCGTTTAAATAGCATTCATCATTTATAAGCATTAATTATTAAGAAACGCGTAACCGGGAAGCTTCTTGGCTTTCAAAAGTGGGTTAATAAAACAACGCAATTTTCGGTCTACTATAAACAATTATTAATAATTAATTTTTGAGAAAACATACTGCTAAATAAATTGCTTGAGTAATTAATGAAACCTTTTCGCATTAATCTTAAAATTAAAGTGAGACCGTTCGAGGATACTACCTCCTTCAGTGCCTCAAATGTAATACAATTGCGTGACAGGTTTGAGTAAAATTTTTATGTTATGTTAGCAGAAACACTCGTCGTGATAAAAATCAAACTATTCGTGTTCTTTTTTAAGAGCAAATCTTGTGCAGTTTTTTTTTAGAAGATGATTAAGACACGAAAATTTTAATTAAAACTTGAGATGAATCTTACCGCTAACTTTCTGCAAGTGCAATATTTCACACAGCTTTTGATGCAAAAAGGAAAACTTGCCAAGTAATTTAAAAATTGAAGTTTCTTAAATTAATTTTTGGATTTCTTTCACTTTTACCCACAAACACGTACCATTGCTGTAGTTTCTTGTTTAAACGCTTCTCGTACGTGTTGAAGGAACTGAACCATACACAGAAGCCCGTTGAATACAAAATATGTTAACTCGCACTTCTAATATGAATGTAAATGCATGCTTGAATAGGAATTATTTATACGATGTATTTGCTTTGTGTCGGAACTTTTATATCTCCAATAGTTCGTTTTTATTCCAAAATATTTACCGATATTATAAAATTTATTATGCCAGTTTCGAATTTATATCAAAATTTCATATTTTTGGTTTACTTCGCACAGAAATGGGTTACGAGATAAAAGAACAACAAAAAATTAACAGAGTTTCCGCGATTAAATTTGAAAATCACTTCGATTGCTAAAGTTGCTAAAACTCAATTAAAATTTTTCGGAAGATAAGAAAGATAATTTAAAAAAACTCATTAATGCTGTTTGCGATATATCGAGGAGGTGGGTGGGGGGGGGCGTTAATTAACACGTCTCGCAGAATAGTTAGCACTAAAATTTGTAATTAAAATTTCAAGGTGCATAATATTAAATCCACTAAATTTATTATATTAAAAAACGAGTGATAAAATTAACGAAAATTTACTTAATTAAACGTATTTAGTGGAGGCTTACCAAGTGTAAGATTTTAATTATTAGTTTCAACTTAATTTCAACTTGTCAAACACTTTAAATCCTCGGTCTTCTTTAAAATTTACTCCAAGCTCTATAGAACCCTTTCACCCTACCAACAATAATTATTACCAATTACAGTTTCAGCTTTCCTACAATGTGTTTAATTTTCATTTGCAAAAGCTGCAAATTTTCTACTACAAAATAAACCTAGTTGACAAACAGGTTTTCATTTGACACATTACGAAAAAAATTTTTAAATTACGTTTCAAATCATCTAAGTTCATAACTTTTATTTTTAATGTTTTACGCTTCTGCTGGTGTCATAGCGCGACATTTACGCGCGTAATATTTTTCAATTAAATTTAATACACAAACCGACACCAATAAAATTTATTACGAATTGCACTTTTATTAATAACTAAAATTATGTTTGTTACATTGTAAAGGATGAAAACCAAATAACTCAATTAAAATATCGTGTTTTAGCTTTTATTATCAAATTTATTTTAACTTAAACAAAATGGTAATGGAAGCAATGTAAGTTAATAAACGCGTAATTATTTGCATCTTTTACAATCTGTTTTTTATAATATGATAATTTTATTAATGGAGCAAACGACCTATAAAAATTAAAAATTCTATAAAATTTTTTATAAACTTATTATTCGCAGTCTTCTTCAAGATGAAACCTAATTAATAGAACGACTCTGTGCTTTTGAACATTTTTATTTTTCTTTGTCTATTACGACGTACGATTTGATTTGATCAGTTGCTGTTTAGTATACGAAACTATGAAAAATAGAAGACGAATTATTTTACTTCGTCATGTATATGATTTGGCTATGTTTATAAACTACAAGACATTGTCTTTTGTGTTTCTGTTTTATATTGCATCCAGGATTGCAAACTGTTGACATCGAAATGTTAGCAATTTAGAGTGGTGTGCGAATAAAATCAAAGGTGATCAAGTTATTTGCTGCAAAGGTAAAAGTTTTTCAAGTAGAAGACTTTTAAACTTTAGTTTTAATTATATTGAAAAGAATATCTTTATAAATTGTAATGGAAGCTACTATTTCTCAATTTTCATTAATTTCAGAAAAAATTGTATTTAATTAAAAAAGTTGCCACAATAAAATTTTCCATTTAGTTAAGTGCTCGTAGAGTTCACATTTCTGTTGCCATTAAGCCATTCATTCTAAAGAAATATTTTTCTACAACATATTTAACAATTTCAGTTTCGAGTGATACTACAAATCATTAATTTTTAAAACAAAATAAAAATTGCGAACGTATACAATTACATTTCTTATTCAAAACGATTCGTTAAAATTGTAAAAGAAAGTGTAGTTCTTGGTTGAAAAAGTTATTTAAATGAATCAATATTTTTGTTATGCTTCTGTATTATTATTTTTTCATGCTTACAAACTAATTTTAACAATTCAATTGTATCAAATTTTCTGGGCGAATGCCTACAGGGATTGAAATGCTGAAATGTGAAAAAAAAAATCGTATACAAATAATATGACAGTTTGCTGTTGAATAAGTAGAAGCAATTTATTTTTTTTACTGAATTATAATGTAATATACAAATACAGCAAGGTTTGTCACGAGGTCAATTTGTAGACTTCTGTAATTTTGTATATTCTTAAATCATTGAATATTTTATAATAATTTTAAAAATTAAATTATTCCATAAAATTTTCAACTGGCAACCAAGTCGAGATTCCGTTTACTGTTAGAAAATAAGTTGGCAATTTAGAAAGAAATTTAAACAATAAAGAGCAGAAAAACAGAAAGTGATTTAAAAATTAATAAAAAAATATAGAAAACTTGTAGAAAGCATTAAGTAAATATGAAAAGAAAAACTCAACTTACAAATCCATTATGGTTTGAAAGAAAATAAATTTGAATCATGAGAAAATAAGTCCCGAAATGATGTATCCTGTAACAGTATAAGCTGTAAAATGACAAATTTAAAACCAAATTTATGTTATTGGTGCTTTTCCAATTGACAGTTTATAGACAAAACTATTCCAATCGCTCTAAATTACCTGCAGATGCACCCTAATAATATCTAAAGGGTAAATTTTACGTTTAATCGAAATTCGTGTGTCGTCTTTAATATTGGGATTCCGTTCGAAGCCGATTTTAACTCGCCAAGGTTAGATCTAGGAAAAAGGGTTTGATTTTTCTATTTTAGATCGCACAGTCTAATTTATTTTGATCGCACTTTTGTTCAACAGCCCATAACTGTTTGTACTATACAACATAAAGAGCTCAGTTGGACAATTGCTTAGCTAATTTAAAAAAAAAACACTCTAGCTAATAGAGATATGTCATTTAACTTTTTGATACAACAAATTAGCTGTAACTTCAAACTGAGGTAAATTATCCTGTAGCTTTAGCTACTGTTTTCGAATGGCATAAGCTATTTTTGAGTGTAACTTTCAATTTCACAAATTTAGCCATGTTGATTTATCTGTATTGAATTCGATTCCTGTAAACATCTTTTCCTCTGTGTCTGTGTGCGAATAAGCAGTGGCGTAATGATAAAAATTGGAAAAATCTTGCGAGGGAGACATGGTAAGAAAAATATGGTGTACATAACCGGGAATCGACTCCACGACTACAACAAAGTCTTTAGTTAGAAATAACTGACATATTAAATAATTTTTTAAATTGACAAAAACTTAACGCTTTTAATTTATGCTATTTTAAATATTTTATTTTTAATGCAATAAACAATGCTTAGGTATATTGTTACAATTTGCGTCTTTGAAGATCTCCGAATTAACGAAGTGAATAATGCCTCACAAAGCACAAAGAGGGTATTTGCAATTTTTTGTCCTACAAATTTAGTTGCTTTAATAGCTGTAGAAGTCGTAATTCAAGTAAAATTGTAAATTTTAAGCTGTATTTGCATTGCTAATAACATTAAAAGTATATTAAATTTACAGGTCAGCACTTTCTTTATTGTAAAAATGCCGATTAACCCAAAGCATTAGAAACTACTGTTAATCCCTGTGTATAGAATATTCTCAGTTTACATGCTTTTCTTTATGCTATGTGAAGATGAAAATCTGAAAATACCCAATACTCCATGGGGATAAATTCTTACAGATCATTGAATAAGATGACAATTGACAACACAAGCATTTATTTCAGCTAAGGTTTAACTCCCAGTGCACTAAGCCAAACACTCTTGCAAGTGCCTTAGACATTGACGTCCAATAAAAATTTTGCATGAAGAGTATTTCATAACCCCCATTTGCATTTCCTAATTATTATTCTCATTTTGGACTCATTGGATCCACAGTGCATCTCCTTTAACTACAAAGATGATATTTTCAACACATAAGAACCGATCAAACTAGAGAAACAAATCAACTATTAGCTTGATAGAATAGCCAATCCCTTTAACATACAGAAGTCTACGTGGAATAGTGTGGAGTTGAAGTGACCAATTATTATATTAATTGATTATTATTACAAGAATTCGAGAGATGAAATCAGCTAAATTCCTCGGTCTTATCACGACATTCCCATGCTTAGCTTGTTAATTAAAATATTTTATAGCCTCTGTTTCAATCGCATTTAGATTATTGCAGTAAAATTAAATTATAATCATTTTAATTGTATTTTAGAACGAAAGAATACCCAATCTTTTTATAATCAATTTTCAATTTGCTGTGATACTGTCATGGTACGTGACATCGTTTACACTACCGAGCTGTTAAAAATTCAACGAGTTATTGAGCCTGCTTGAGCACTGATAGTCACCTGACAGGTTTTTCATAAGTGAAACGGAAAGCTTGTACGATTTTTATTTTAAAATTTTCTATCGATTCAAATGGCAGTAGAAACCACGAAATTCACGTTTGTAAATTCTCTTAGGAACACTTCGCGAAATACAAAATCTCAGTTAAAATAAGAAACTTTGATTTTCCAATGAATCCAAAAAATCTCAGTTAAAATAAGAAACTTTGATATTCCAATGACTAATACTAAATTCTATTTTTTTTTGGTTTAGAATACAAGATAAGTAAACACAATATTTTTTCGTATCTCGCAAAACCTTATACAATTACCTGGTCGAGTATAAACTCCTTTAAAGTTGCAAAATTTACATAAATAAAATTTTGAAAACTTTTACATAAAATTTGCCAAGTAATAAAGCAATAGAGGAAAACTTGCATTATACTTTAAGTAAAGATCGCTTCGACTAATGGAATAATTAAACCAACCTTATTATGCAAAAACTTATCGTTTCCTCTCGGTGAATTTGTCTCATTTGGAATTATAAATAAAATTTTATTTTATTTTTCCTTTTTAAATCACGTAAGATGTAAAATGACATTTCAAAATTAAATTTTTTTGATCAAGCACTTATCTAGTTAAAAAATTTGAAAATATTTAGCTTCGTCAGAGATTAAAAGCCTAAGCTTTTTGCAGTTCCTTATTGCTTTTATTAAAATGTGAATCTCGTGAAAAGAAAATTACCTTTTTTTGTATCGATCGAACGAAAATTTAATTTATTTTTAAACAAGAAATTTCGTATTTACAAAATTTTAACATAACTCAATTTTAAAACCTTCCATTGTAATCGATTTGAATAGCAATTGCCCTGTTGACGTCATTTGGGGCTTTAAAAATCTTAAAATATCATTTATACTTCGACGCCGAAAAGTTTTACAATTTTGTGTCAATTCTTTTGTTTATTAGTAATTTTTTGCAACTTTATTCAACTTTTAACTCTTAATGAGCACCAACAATCGTCGAAAAGATTAATGTTTCCTTGTTAGCGACTCGAGAAGTTTTCTCAAGTTGAAGTCTTCTCGACTACTACATTCGTACAATTAAGTCGTTGCTAGTTTTTAACCAACTTTAAAGTTCCGACTGGTTTATAATATAAAATTAAAGCGGAAAATTGTAACCTTAATTTTCTAAAAAGAAAACTCATAGTAAACGATAAGGACATGCAATTTTATTCTCTATAGAATTGAGACTCAAGAGATCGTCTTAAATTCTGCATTCAAATGCGAAGATATCTATTCAGTCACGACGCACTTGAGAATAAGTATAAAAAGCGTACGGGGTAACTTTTGCAAAAATGAAAAATAGCAAAGCTTTTAACATACGAGTAACGCGCAAAGACAATATTTCTCTTGGAGAATATCTCTCTCCGATCGCCAATTTTCCATGTACACTAAATAAATCGACGAAATTGTTCATTTCTTTATCTGCAACAAATGTCACCTAATTTTTTGGTTGTCTCTAAAATATATAGGCCACTTACTTAAAAAAGTAACTCGGTCTCTGCTGGAATGTGAAAAATTTACTCGTTTCGAATTTTTTGAAGTAAACAATTTATTCCAGGAAAGCAACCCTTGTGGTCGAATAATGCAGGAAATTCGCTAGAATTTCAAGAAGTTTTGGTGATAATATAAACATCGGTTTGTTAATCCTCACCAAATATTTAGAAGTTTATGGTCGCAATCAGTAAATCATAATTACACAAAGCTTTAAGCTTCTCCGAAATTTATTTACCGACGCAGAATATAAGCCTAATTATTATTATTAAAAGGAATTAATTTCGACTTGGATTTTTTTTTTTAAACTCTTCGGTAAAGTGCCGCAGTAAAAAAGGGGGAAGATTGAATGAATGCTGATCGAAGGAGAAGATACGCCGGTGTAATTAAAGTTGCGACATTACATAGTTTTGAAAACAAAGCCGCTGACGCGTTTAATACGACATCATAACAGTATTGCAAATTTATATTTCTTAACCGAAAAAATGGATTTTTTATTGAAATAAGATATAGTAAATGTTAAAAGGAAAAATTTGGTACGATCTCTTTGATGCAAATTTAAACTTTTAAAAGTTCAATTCGAGGAATGTAAACAACATATTTTTGCTTTGGAAGTTCTTAGCCGCAAGGCAACTGAAAAATCATCTTCTAAAACATCATCAATTACTTTTCAAATTTATATAACGTTTAAAAAAGGGTAATGTTGTGTAAGGAACGGGGTCCTTTGTGTGCACAAGGTCCTTGATACAATTTTATCTGATGCTAACGTCTCAATTTTAATTCCTCGAAAATAAAATTTTTGACTAACATTTTCGACGTCGACCAAATAAATACATCATCCAGATTATTATTATTTCATACAAAAATAATAAAATGTCTTTTTGTGTTTGAGCACATTAGCTGATAATGTTTTATCGTCAACAAGAAACAGCACGTTTTTGTCCCGATTTAGTAATTACGTTCAGTGACTTAACAGATTTCTGAGAGGGTTCTTTTATTATAAAAGTCAAAATAACAATTGATGATGGGCTATTAGTAACGTATAAGTTAACATAATGAACCCACTCTCTTTCTATTTGTTACTAAAATTAAAATTATTTCGAATGTGGGTTAAGGACGAAGATTTTTAAACATTTTCTTTTCGAAAATTTATGGAGAAACTTTTCACAAGCTTACAAACATCAGTCTTCTTCAGCTTCTTGAAAAACCTTTTTGTGTAGGGATTTATCAATAACATTTTTATGGAATCTACGATTAAGTGAAATTAGGTGAAATTATTATTATCGTGCTTTTATATTTTAACGATCTCCTTGAATCAAGTTTATTTTTTTTAATTAAAAATAATAAAAATAAATTTAAAACTGAAATTACACGAGAAAAACTTAATTAGCGCGCTTAAACCAGATCGAGTAATGAGCAGGAGCTTTTTTTTAGCTATACCGGGGGGTTTACACATTATATTACCTGGCTTAACTCTGAATTGGAAATTTAGGCTTTAACGCATTTGCATCATTAGGAGATTTAAAAAATTGCTACAAACGGCGACATCCCTGATAAGTGATAGTTAGCTTCTAGCTCTGACCTGAGATTACTGTGATTATTATTAATTATATAAGTGGCATTAAGGTATTTTATTATTAAATTGGTATTTTCTCAGGATTAGTTCCGGCAGTGTTTAATGGATGATTTTTGGGAGAAAGATCATTACCGAAAGTTTATATAGAATTAGATCATCAGTTAAATGAATTATTAATCCTATTACGAGTATTATAAATCCGATTATTGAAATCGAAAATGTTATTAAGTTTAATTGAACTTTACCATATTATGTTTATGTAGTTTATTCAAGCATTAATTGTGGCTTACGATAATGTACATATATAACTTATGAGTCCTTCTGCTAGTATAAATAGGGCATTCCATGCCAGCAAGGTTTTGAGATTTTTTTTTGAAGACAAAAAGGATCGAAGTTTACGAAAAGTAGCATTCAAGACGAAGAACTTTCGTGCACTTATTTTAAATTTTGTTGTATGGCGATTTTTCAAACATACAAACAGTCGTAAGTCAAAGAAAAATAGGATTAAAAATAAAAGAAAATTGGTATGCTCCATCGACTGGGCTGAATAAGTAAATTGAAGCACGTCGAATAATGCCATTTATAAATATTGCTATGTACATTGCTGTATGTTTCTTTATTTTCAACTTTTAGCAGAGTTTTTCCTTTGTTGGACAAAAATTATTTTTTTTAATTTGCAAAATTATAATTGTAGTTCAAAACTGACGAAGAGAAACGGTTCGGAGCGTTTTTATTTTATAAACAAAAGTCAAAAATTTTTGGTGAAATATAAAAATTTCCCTTGGATTGCTCACAATTTTGTTATATTTTTTTTTATTCTAGTTTATTTTATGCAGAATATTGTACAGAGCAAGAATATGTTTTACTGTTTTGGTTCTGATCACCTATTCAGGACTTGGGACTTCCGCAAGCGAGGAATATCATTGCCTCCTCGCACTTCCGGTACCATTGCTTGTCAAACCAAAAAAAAAAATATTTTCATGTTTAATAAATACCAAATATCAATATTCTGTACTTATTATTTTTCGTATAAAAAGCTGGTGAAAAATCGAACATTTTTTGCCAAAGTGGAAACCTCTCTTCACTTATTTTAGTTGTTTTTCTTTTAATTTTCAGTTTAATGTAAAATTTATTGTTTACAACTTATATCTCTAATAATATGACTGATATCTACATAATACATAATATCTATGCCTGATAGACCAGGTGTGCAATTACAATTTCTGCGATAATGTAAAATTTAATTTTATTGCAAAATTCCAAAATTAATACTTAAATATTTTGTAATATTACCTTTCCAACGGTCTAATTCTTAAGCTTTTGTTTAAATTCGTAATTAATACAATACACATAACATATTATATATTTTTAAATGCTAATAATATAATTATAATTGCTATTAAACTCAAATATTTGATCAATTTCATAGACTGTCAATATTTAAACTTTGCTGAAGCGTTCGCCACAATAACAAACTAAACTTCCCACAAAACATAAACACTCAAATTTAATTTGTAACACTGAAGGTGTTATTAAAATCATTATGCATTGGGCATCCCTTAAATCGGTTGTACTATATTTGAGAAACTCTGAAACTTAAATTAATTCAATTGTATAATTAATAAGAATCTCTTCTTACCGAGAAGAAAGTTTATTAATTTAATAATTATTTAATGTTTCAACATGGTATAATTTTCTAAAACTAGATTGTAAAGGTTTGCGGCATTAAGGCCGCACTTAGGGCAATAATTTAAAATTTACTTTCCCATTTTCTTTCTTTTCTTTTATAATTTTGTTATGTGGATGGTTTGAAGAATGCATTTACCAATTGTCAACTCAAAATTCGTGAAATTGCTCCAGATAAAATATAAGCCTGCAGTTTATAACGCAATGCATTTACTAGAAACCGTAAACCACATTATAATCTATGATGTACGATAAAGTGCAAGATTGATCTGTCGGTTATGGAGAAGACAACGAAAAATTACCTTAGCTGCAGCCAAGTTGACACAATTACTATAGTGCTTTAACTGCGGTTTAAGATGTAATGGTCTCTTTTTTGGTAAGTGAATTGATGAGATATACTTTGTTGTTAATGTTTTCGGAGATTATTTTCAAAAAATCGCCGTTAACATCAAACTTCAAACCTTTGTTTACGTAAACGCCAAAGAAAATTCTAATTAGGTACATCTCGGATAATAGAAAATTTGAAAAGATTTTCCATTGGGAGATTCCGCAAACACAAAATTCTATTCTTGCATAAAGTTTTTTTCAATGTGTCAATCTTCTTTGTATTTAAAATTAATTATTTACCATTGCAATATTTTTAAATTATACCTCATAAAATATTCCTCGAATACACCCTTAAAAGCTTAACTTTATTAACCTTAATAATTATTTATACCATTATATAAAAATAGGTTTCGGTAAATGCAAAGTGATTGACGCTTTCGTGTAGATTAAAAGTGTTTGTGTGAAATGGAAGGCCGGTAATCACTCGTGGAACTTTATTTTGACATCTTTGCAGCATTTCTATGTTAGACAACGCTGATCCAGACGGGACGAGCTTAAAATACAAAATAAATATAAATTGAATTGTTGAATTATAAAAATTAAACAAAATTGCAATTGATATTGATTTTTTGACAACATTGTTCTGATTAAAACTAACTCGTCAAAGTCGAGCAAAAAACTTAATTCAGGAAACTAAATAATGCAATTTAAAATTTAAAATAATACTTTAAATTCCAATTTTAAAGCCCGGGCAGCTTTAGGTAAGATGACCCGTATACTCGGGGTTATCTACTGAAAACGGCAAAACAAATTTGACCTGGCAAAAGTAAACGAAGATGTATGATTTAGAAATAATTGCTAAACTGACAAAAAACGGCCGTATTGCAAGGTACTCACAATGACGGTCGATGGACGTAGGAAATGCTAAAGTGGAGGCCTCGATCTGACAGACGAAATTCGAACAACTACCCATAAGGTGGAAGGCAATGTGAAGAGACTGGTAGGAAATTGGACTGTAGTGACACAGGACAGAAGGATGCCCGCATACCGACTAATAATGAAGGTAATTCTAGCCAATTCTGAATAATTTTCGCAAACCAAAATTATAAAGGATCTAATAATAAAATCGTCAAACAATTCATTACTTTCTAAAACTGAACATAATTATTGAAAATAATACACTTTTTAATGTCAAATTAACCAATACAAAAAAGAGTATTAAAACCACGGAGCGCAGAATTAAGTTTCCACAATAAAATTAATGAAAATCGACGTCTTAGAGGCGAAAAACCATAAATGTGATTTTTAAGTAAGAAAATAAAAATTTGAATGAAAAGCTCGGGCTTTTTTCGTAATTAAAGTATATGAGATTATACAAAGGAGATTCTTGACAGTTTAGGACAAAAGTAATAAATCTTAAGGAAATATTGATCAATAAAAAAGTTTAGAATTAAAAATTTTCATTCATAAAATGTTATTCTAATTTTTCGACCGTTTTCTTTTTATTTTAAAATATAAACCACATTTTTTATTTAAAAAAAAATGATAAAAATCGTAAACATATTTTCCTTCCCAATGGAACCTCTCGATATCAATTAATCTGAATTCAATTCCGTGATTGATTTGTAAATAGGTATTACGTATTAGAATTTGCATAAATCATCACAGCGAAGTGCTTAGAAACCACATTGTGATTACAGCACAATGATAATAACACGTTTACAATGCAATATAATGGAAGTGTGATTCTAACAAGACCCGCACAAGTCATACTGCTCGATTATTACACGAAAATTAATTTGAAATCGTGACAGGTTAATTTGTCCCATTTATTTTTAACTGTCAATTACAATGAAGCTCAACTCGAAGCTCTTTACAATGGGAAAACTGACATAAAAAAATTAGATCAAAAGTTTGTATGTATAATATCGTAGTCGTCGTCGGTGGTATGCGAAACTGAAACTTGATTTCCTTTACCACCACTTTGTTGATGTTGTATGTTTGTCAAGCGGTAAACATGTGAGAAAATTGAATACATCCAACACTAGTTTAGTAGTATAACATATTCCAACGTTTCGCTATCAACGAGTAGGCATATTACAAACTTAATCCATTTAGTAGGTGTTCTATACATTAAACTAATAACGAAGGCACTTATTTCCTAAGTGTTTAATTCCGAAAGGATGAAAATGTGATGGGATGGGTGTAGAGAGAGCTATGTCTGTCATTTTAATTTAGAAAAGACTACGAGACAAAAATCTTGAATGAAATCCCGGTGGGGCTGTATAAAAGAAAAACATGGTAAAAGAAAACAAGAAACTGTAGAAATAAAGTGATCAATCTTGTAAAATAAACGTTAAAATTCCATATCGTGCAACTGTACAATAAAAATGTATTTCTACATTTTTAATTCGAATAATTTTAAGATTTTTCCGGAGCGGTTTTATAATAATTGCAACTGTTACAACTGTGTAATGAAAACTGTAACAAGAAAACAAAACAAAGCACTTACTGGAAAACCTAAATAAGAAAAGAAACGTATTTGTTTTCTCTGGATTATCCAGGAGTATGAATTATAATTTACGTTATTTTCTCTAAGGAGTTCTTTATTTATTACGTTCGTGAATATTCTGCACGAATGCGCTTATTTTTTGAAATTTCGAGATACTTAAATTATCAGGATAATGCAAGCGAAAAGCGTTTGTTTTCATGTTAAAAGAGCATCATTTTTCTGTTTATCGTGACACTAAAGAATGCGATTGCCATTTATCTGTGTGATTTTAACTCTCAAGAGAAATTGCAATATGAAATTCAAAACGAAATGATCCTTGTTTATGGTTAAAAGTGATAATCAGCAGTGCTTGTAAAAATATTCTCCATTTTCACTATTAACAGAACACACTTGCCTAGTTTATGTTTAACGTATGTTTTTTTACATAATACTTGAAAGTTTAGCCATTTCAAAGATTGGGCTTTGGAAGCAATTCTAAATGCTACGTGCATTTAGAGACTCGCCAAAGGATTAGCTTGGAAATTAGAAAAAGTGTCACCGTGAGCTGCGACCCCTTGAGATTCAGAAACATAAAATATTACGCATAGTAACGGTTTACAGCTGTATTTTTACATTATTGGATGAAAGCGTCTTGCTGGGAAAATCAAGTTACGTTTTATTGCAATAGTTTGAAATAATCGTAAGTATGGTAAAACTTGAACCATGTCATACGAACGTTATCTTTTCCGGCTTACAAATGAGACGCCAAGTTATTCTACTTGATAAACTTCTGTCGGTATCTCTGTAAGATTAGTTTTGTGTCTCGCCTCGTGCCATTTCAGGTATAATATGTATTAACTACAAGCATTATGCAAGCACGAAATCTAAAAATCCTTCTGTTTTAGATAAAGCTTTCTTAATTATAAAACTTAAACTTGAACTGTTAGGTACTTTAACTGTAAAACAACTAACTCCACAGCTTAGAAAATAAGCTGTGTTGATTTCTAAACCTAAACTTCAAATATCTGAATTTCAAACTAATACTTAGCTGACTATTACGGATTTTATCGGCATAAACGTGAACCACCTCAAGTAAATTATTCTATGCAAGTGCATTGTTTCATCTCGTGCTGTCGTTTATGTTAAACGTCGTCGTGCACAAATCGCACCCCGAGAATAACACTGCCATAATTAGTTGAATCGAACAAGTTTAAGCATGAAAAAATGAGAACCATCGAAGGTGACTCCGTTCAACTTATTTTGTGATGTAGTAACATCGTCAGAATCAATGCTAATATCGCGTTTCTGTGGGATTTTTGTGGTTATTGCTAAATTCCTAAATAAAATTGACTAGGTCAATTTAATAAACATGTCGAAAAAACTCCTGTAGTAAGCGATTCCTGTAGCTTAGGTGATTATTAAAAGCAGATACCTGAACGAATTCCTGACCATATCGATTAGGTATTATTAAAAAAACTTTCGGTTTTGCTTAAAAACAGCTGGATATATAAGCACATTTAGTTTTTTGCCCGAAAAATTACATTTCCTTTTGTAAGGAAATCCTAAGTGTCGGGAATGGAAGTGATACGTGGTTTAGAAACTGTGACTGGAAAGTCATGGAAAACTGCACTTGAACGACTGGTGCCATTTTGTCTCGGCAAGTTATGTCCCGAGAAATCGTTCCAGCCTTAATTTATGAATTGCGACATTTATTTCACCGTGCTGTCGTCACACTACCGACTTCCCGACCGGTCGACTTAGTTTAACCTAATGTAAAATACGCATCAGGTTCCATGAAACGTTTTTTTTAAATCTGAAGGTAATTAATTACGTTGAATGTCTTAATTAAGTGAGCAAGGATAATGAACTCGCTATAAAGTTTCTTTAGAAGTGAAATCATAATTTGAGACTCTAAAATTGCAAAAGAGCCTTTCATTATGCACAGATATTCTATTTTAAATTTGTAAGTTTATATTTAGAAAAATATGCTGACGTCAACATACAACCAAGTACAACACAATACATTGAATAATTTAATGAAAGTACGAAATTCATGCATAAAAAATTACAAAATGAAACCATCATTTATGTTCGGTTCAAATCGTAAAATTATTCACTTTCATTTAATGAATACAGAATTTGCTTTGAAATGTGGCTAAACTATACACTGTCACACATAGGGGAATTATTTTAATATGCAGTATCATTTCAAAGGATTTAATTAAACAATTTAATTCTTTAGGCTGGACGATGTAAACCACGGTAGTTTTAAATTGATTTCTAACGCTAAATGGTAAATTGATTAACGTTTTGTAATTACCTCCATTGGCTTAATTTAATTGTACTACCAGCTTCGTATACATGCACTCAACACAACGAGGTAAAAATTTATTGCCTCGAAAAATAAATCGATAAGTTTCTCATTATATAAAAATAAAATAAATTGCGATGTATAAAAAAAGTGTAAATCATGGCGGAACGTTGAAAATATTGCTTATAAATTTTGAGGCCCTTTCTGATGTTGCGCTTCTAATAAATAAGTTTAAAAATTATAAACACAAATTTTTCTAAAAAGCAAATGAAAATTATCATTTTTCTTTGTTCCTCCTCCAACGTTTGATAAATTCCGGAAATAAGTTCAATAAAACTGAAAATATATTCTCAAAAATATTTTTATTTCATAAATATTGGAGTTATTTATGTGTCCAGGTTAAAATGCGAATAAATTTTGGTCATATTTTTCGGTAAGTAATTTTAAAATCCACTCGTTTTTCCAAAAATACAAATTTAATGTGGTTTGCTGGTGTTGTTTAAATTGTAAATTTTTTAATAGAAAATTAAGTATCAAATCAAAATTTGCATATTTTAACAATGAGGTACTTAAACTTGCAAATTATTGGCTAAAAACGTTTTTTTTAAACGCCTTTATGGTAAAATATGGAAATCCGAAAAGTTTTAATATACCTGGATTGCTTACTAAAATAATTATTCAACTGTTTCTTGTA
The DNA here is from genome assembly GCA_036346125.1 of Lycocerus yunnanus. NCBI lineage: Eukaryota > Metazoa > Arthropoda > Insecta > Coleoptera > Cantharidae > Lycocerus > Lycocerus yunnanus. Next base: position 4,629,530 of record JARFIX010000017.1, read on the forward strand.
TTTTCTGTACTTAAAGTTTTCAACTGCAATAAGTTTTAAGGGAACATTAAATCTCAAGAACAGCAGATTTATAAAGTTTAGTTGCTTGTCTTGGAAGTAACAAGAGATAATCACGCTACCAGCTTTAAGAAAAGTGTGTCCTTTGGCAAAATTTTCTAATGCATTAAACTGTTAAAAGATATGTAAAACAAGATTAAGAATTTAAAAAATTCAGAAAAGAATTTATAAAAAAGTTATAAGTGAACTTTTTCCTTTCGTCTCTTCGTGGATTTCTATTTTTGTTTTTACTACGCAAATTTTACTTGCTTTTCTCTATGTTGTATCTTCATTAGTTGCAAAGGAAGTTGTAAAAACTTTAAATGCTAAAATTTTTATTACTGCAGCATTAAAATTTTCATTTTCCGCGAAAGGTCTTTTTGAGACGCGATGCATTTTTAATAAATAATTTTTCGACGATCGTGGCCGGCAGCTTTAAATTGTATAAACAAACCTATTCAGAAAAAAAGTAAGGGTTGGTTTTTAACGCCTGTTTAAGATTAAGGAAGATAAACACAAATTCAATTTGCCACTGCTATAAAAAAAAGCGAACTGAATAAAAACCCAGGTTACCCCAAAGCAGCGTTTCAATAGAAAAATACTTTAAAGGAAAGTTAAATTTTCTTTCAATAATATTCAGATTTTTAGTTATTAAAATTTATTTAGTCGATGTAAAATGAATCACTTGCTTCGATTTTGCATTACGTTTTATTTGTTTTTTCAAATTTTCTGTTGTGTGGTCATACGGAGAACGTTATTTCATCATCATAATACACTTGGAAATGTAATACAAAACTTAATTTTTAAACGGTAAACTTTACAATTTTTAGTGGGCATTTTAAAACGCGCAACGAATATTCAGGAACCTTAAAGCTTTTCCACACAATTCCGTTATTTAATGATGCTTAAACTTTGCGTGCTGAGAAACCAGAAGAGTTTACTGTGGAAGAACATGCAGCGTTTTTCTTTTGCTTTAGGTTTTCGCATCAACTAAGAAATTTGCAATTAAATTTGTACGTCAGTTCTTCTACGTTTTAATTAAATTCGTGCATCATCAAACATAATAATATAAAATCGTTTGATTTACATTTATGTAAAAGTTTCAAGATGTGATAAGCAACTTTCGCGAAAATCTCGTTTCTCATATTTTGAACTGTCTCCTACAGGACGTGATACATGAGCTTAAGAAACGAAGCACAACATTTCTTTACTTATTATTATTCTATTCGGAACAACAAATCACGAAAAAAGAAAACCATTCGAAAGATACAAATTTAAGGATCACTACGTTTGTTCTACTTTTTGATTATAAAAAATGTTTTAAATTCCTTTTTTAATGTGGAAACTATTTTAAGAAAATTAGAATTTTAATAAACAAACAAACAGTCGATTTTGAACAAAAACGTTTCTCTGTAAATTAAAAAAAAAAGTCGCTTTCGCGTTATCTCAGACGATTTCTTGACAAAAAAAAGAAATCCGATAAAACAATTTTGCGTGTAATTTTAATATCTCGTAGCGTCACATCTTACACGACACCAACAAGAAATGAAGTTTTCCTTAGGAAAAGTAAACCCTCTGATACTTGACAAACTAAATCCTGACAAATGTACCGCCGTCTAAGCTTTAATATCCGCCTTATTACAGAACTTACAAATGTTAACAAATTTTTCGCTAATTCGTTGTTAATTTAAACTATTTTTTAATTGAGTTAAAATCGTTGGATAAATTTTCGCCCCTATCGGAGTGTCTTTCAAGTTTACGTAATAATAACTTCGACGTGGATTGGTGTCGACGTCAAAATTAATACTTGTCACCCATTTAAATTTGATTGAATAAAATTTAACCAATATTAAATTTAAACTGGCCTTTTCATAAAATTTCAATTCGAAATTTATAATATAATATAATATTATTTGTCATTAAATTTGGCAAAACTCACCCAAGTCTGGAATCCTGAGAGAAATCTTGTGTGTCCTCGAGCCCACAGCACAGGCACTCCTGCATGGTTGGCAGCCATGGTTACGGAGAAAGCTGCAGGGGAATCACCTATTACGAGTAAAGCAGCTACGTGTTTTTTTTCAAATTGTTCGCATAGGTTTTCTAATAAATTTGCGCTGAAACTTCCATTTTCGGGTAATTCTATTACTAAGGTATCGAGGGTGATGTTATGTAGTGACGTATCAAATTTGTTGGAAAGATATGACTGGGTTATATTCGACAAAGTTTTGTTAAACGCCCTACTATAAGTTTGACCCGCGGTAGAAGCTGCAATAGCAAAGTACATCCTTCCTCCTTGGTGTCGTCTATTGACGTAGTACGGAACGCCGTTGGGCATTTTTTTCACACCTACAGGAACTTGCTTCATATTTGCATCCCCTAATGAATTCTCACTACCCTCTTGATATCCACAAACGAAAATAAAATTCAGCGCAATGTTAATAAAAATTATTTGACACAAGAAGCAATTAATGTAAGAATTATAGTTCATGTTTTCTGTTATCGTAAATAGGAAAAGGATTAGGAAAGTTGGGGTAAACTTAAAAAGTTTTTGTTGTTATAAGATGTCATACTTTTAAATTTAACGGTCTCAAAAATTTATCTTGCTTTTCGTATGCCCAATTCATTATGGTGTCCAAGTCGATTATGAGAATCAACCTTTTTGACATTTTAAAAATTTGTGTTATTGTTTATTTTCCTGACAGTGAACAATTACTTTGATTTTATTGCTTTTTTACTTGAGTTAAGGCAAACCTGCCTCTCCAATTTATTTAAATTTCACTTTATGAAAGTTGGGTTTGTGCCATTTAAAGATATTCATAATGTTTTTCTTTTCCGCCTTGCGTAGATTGTCATCTCCTTCACCTGGAACAAAAGTAAAAATGTTATTTTATTCATCAAATTTTAATTGTAAATTCAGATTTACCGAGCAATTAAAAACACTAAGCATTTAAGCATTTTTCGAAAGCCTAATGAATTCACCTAAAATTTATTTTAACTGCAGATGGAAAAATTTATTTTCGACGAGTTCTTCTCGAACGACGAGGGTTTCTCTCTTTTCTTAAGGTTGGACTTGAGATTACAACAGTGTGTCCAACACCATCGGGAATAGAACCGCAGTTTCCTGCGTTTCCAAGTTTGTTTTATTCCAACTTGCTTTATTGTTTTTAAATTTTGAAAAATTCTCTCGAGACAACGTCAACCGAAATTGTTCTCGATTTTGCTCTTCCTACGGTTTGGTAGCCGTTTCGTATAGTCCTACCAGAGATCCATTTGTTCAATTTAGGGTGTGATAAAGTGAATCACACTGTAAGTTGGAATGGAATACGTCTAACACGCATTATTAGTATTTTATGAAGATTGTCAATTATTTGTTAAAAACTGAATTCAGAAAATCTCTTAAAGATCAAATCGTAGACCAAACTGTATGGTAAATAATTTAGATATAAACGATAGCTTAATGCTTTAATGCATAATTCCAACCACGAAGCAGAAAATTTGTGATCAACCGAGATTCGAGCCCATGATCATTAGGACTATAGTCCAACTCAACTGTGCATAAATAATTGCTTCTCAAACAGTTCAAATTCAATTCGCGTTATAATTTCTGTTTTATATTTACTGGAAAATTTACAAGCATTAAATTTAAATTGTTGCGGTAACAATATTCACTGCACATAAGGCGTTTTATAGAATCTACATTTTGCATTTAATTACAATTTAATTGCTGGAATAAGTTTACCAATTTTGTCGAAAAGTACAAACTTCAACATTAAAAATTAACTTAATTTTAATTTTTAGCGAAGAAAAAGTAAACCTTAATGAGCAAGATAAACAAATCGATTTCGTTGTTTAAATTTAATTACGCAACTTAATTTTCTTAAATTTTGTGGCACAAAATTAATTTAATCGGGTTAAAAAAAACTCTGGAAGCTCAAAATTAACAAGTTTTTTTTAATATTTATACTACGTTAATGTGTGTAGCATGTCGAAAAGAATCTAAAATAAATTTTTAGCGAAAACCAACTTTGCAAGAAGTATGTACCCGAAATAATCTACCTAAAATAAGTAATTAGAATTTGAGGGAGTTTCTAACAACCATAATTTATACCTAAGTTTAGTTAATTATCTATACTGTGATGAAGGCGATAAACAACTTAGTTAAATTATATGTTTCTTAATTAAAATTTATGTAATTTTAGCAATTATCTGTAATTAACTATTTAATAAAAATTGCTAAGCGTTTTAAAAAGAAACTGTTCATTTTGTTCGATATTGAATCAAAATCACTAACAAATATTCATAAGGTTCAACAAAAAATATAATTTTGGATTTTTTTAAATTTGGTTAGAATGGTTAGAAATCAATTTAGCTCACTCCATTGGTTCTACCAGAGCTTAACGAATTCTCTCAAAAACTAAAAGCCGTTTTGAGAAATTAAAAGCGATATAAGTGACTGCTGTAGCATGTAGAGAAACGTATTATGGCTTGAAAGTTTAAATTTTTGTACTGAAAGTTACAAAACTATTACAAGAAACGTGGAAAGAATTATTAAGGGACGTAGATGGTTAGTTATGCAACTTTGAGTGCTTCAAAAATTGGTTCTTTTGAAAAATATACAATATTATTTACTCCTAGAGGTGAGTGCTTTATATCACTTAACAGAAAATCTATTTTACATTTTCAAATATTTAGTTTTGTGGGAAACCGATTAAGCTCATTTAGATGGATTTCCATATATACAAATGAGATTAATTGGATTTTTAAAAACTAACAGCTATTTTTAACAACTAAATGCAGTTTTAGTGGCTCAAAGGTTTAGATAAACAAACTTTAAATATTTGACTAAAACTTACTCGCTCCGTGGTGAATTGAGATTTGTAGTTTTAGTTCTTTACATATTAATTATCAAAACAGAATTTCTTTTTAAAACAGTCGACCCCTGTTAAATAAGATTTTGCTGCTACGGGTGGGCTTAAAAATAAATATAACTTTATTTACAAAAATCCAACGCTGCTAATTAAAACATTTTATTTTCGAGCAACAATTCAAAATAATATTTGTCAGAAATTAATTAATATAAAATGGTGTTAAGTTACTGAAAACTTTTCACAGAGTAATTTAACAAAAGCTGGTTGTTAAATGTGAAAATTGTGACGTTTCACACACAAAATTTTTAAAAATGAACGCAAATATTCTTGCTTCTGAAATTTTGTGGTCAAAAGCATTCCTCGTTGGAAAACAGGTGGTTTCCCTTAAAACATATTTTGTAGTTTAATTAAATTACGACGTGTTGCACCATTCTTAATTAAAAAGTGAAAAGAATTTAGCAACATCCCCCGAGGTTTGCAACAATAATATCAAAGTATGCTAATTAAAAAAAGCTTAGCAACGTGGCTGTTCGTTAAATATAATTTCTGTAATGTAATCAATGCTTTTACTTTTTGTATTTAAAAAAATTATTTTCATAAGAACGCAGTAAACTGACATAGCTTGAATTGAAGCTAACAAAAATAAAAGTTTATTTTGAAAATTTGTTGTTCGTGCGCATTTAGAATTATTTTCGATGAGTTTTACTTTTTCGCCATAATTTTAATTAGTAAGGCAATTCAATTAGAAAGGTCGCTATTGGCATTACTTGAGAACATAAATATCCATGGAAAGTTGGAAAAACTAATTTCGGTAGTTGCTGAAAACTGTGTCGAGGAGTTTTCGTTAATATAATTTCCGAAAAAACAGCTCGAACGTATTTTAAGCGAAATAAAAAGTCTGAAATTCGGAAAATCGGAAAATTTTAAACCTAAATTGATTTTAACGAATAAAATTTTATAATAAAAACCTCAACGGCGCAAAATTGATATATTTATGATGTTTACTACTTGACCTAATAAAAACTGCCGTTCAAGCATAAATCAATTTAAAAAAATTCATTTAAATTTTTTTATAACTTTGGAACCTGCTGCTGCTTAAATATGACATAAATTTTTAAAATAACATCGCGCAATTAAATCTATAAATTCGTAATGGTAAGCACATGGGATGAACTATTGTAGGGAAAAGTGCAGTGGTAAAAGCAGAATCGTGAGAAGAAAGCATCCGTTTCTAAAAGCAAATCAAAAAAGCTTTATCAAGCTTTCCTACAACGCAATTCAAGAATTTTCAATTTCACACTTCGTAAATACGAAAACTCACTAATAAAAAACTTTTTAGTTATAATGAAAATTTATTTCCTACTTAAATAAAAATTATGTACTTAGGTTATGTAGATAATGTGTATAGTAAATCCATTACATTTTTTATTGGGTATACATCAGTCAATTCAAAAATATTCTGTTTGCATTGTTAGGAAAAGGGAAAAGGTAAACTAAACATAAAATTTTTAAATAAGGGTAATAAACCGAATCGATTTCGTATTTTGCACATCAAAGTTTACCGGAATTATTTTAACGTGAAAAATATTTCTGCACCCGACCAGAGCGGGTTAATTTTTGATTTTCAACTAAAAAGAAAAATAATCTTTTGATTAATTAATAAACCCACTAAGTGAAGTTCAATTAAAACCTCGACACGTCGGTCGTCGTTGATGATTTTGTAATACGAGCGCCTTTCCTAATTGATAAAAAATCGACCTAAATTTGATTTATCCGAACGAATATTCGTTTTTGGTTTTATTTGCATTGCCATGCATAAATTTGTAAGTCGAAAATTACCAAACGAAATGCGCTAAATTTGTTTCTGTAATGAATATTTAAATAGAGTCAACTGCATTAAAGCATACGAAGAATTTAATAACATGAAGACGACACAAATAACTGACATTCTTGGTTAATAATTAAAATTTTAAGTGATTTGTGTAAATTTTGCAAGTTTTTCGCCGAGTTTCGTCTCTTCACGTTCCGATATGCAAAAAAGATGTTCTGTGAAATTTATAACACTAAAACACAGTTTCTATGGACATTTTAGGGATATGGTAGGATTTATGTTTAAAAGTAAAACTTGCACTATCGAATCAAAGATTCTAAAATTTTCTTTCTCCTAAGACAAAAATTGTATTTTCTTTGTTTTGTTTTCTTAAAGCGTGTTGCTTTAAATACAAAATTTGTACGGTTTTAAGCAAACTTAACAATCGACTTTGAATTTTGGCAATAATGCAATAAATGGCTTCTATTTTCAATTACACATTTATTGTTTCGGTTTATTATTGTCAAAGTAATTAAGCATTGGATATAATCACTCGAATTTGAAGTTTTCGTAACTCTAAGGTAAATCCTGTTAGGTATCAAGTTGGACGAACTTACGAAGTGGAATCGAAAAGTTTCGAAATGTTAATTTTTTTCTTTTAACTTCTGGAACTGAAAACAAAGATTTTCACTTCAATTTCCCTCAGGCAAACTTATAAACCGTTTTAATCTAGTTTTCAGTTTCATATTTAAATTACCAACAAAAATAAATACGGTTTTTTGAAGGAAAATGAAAACACTCTTATAATAATTACATAACAATTTTCTGATGTTTCGTTCTTGGGATACGTTTCTTAAAGCTCTTTGTTTAAAACCTGCTCATTTTGTGTACAAATTGTAAACAAGAGGGTTGGTAATACTACGGAAGATAGCCTTTTGTATTAATTAATTTTCTGCTTTGATTTTAGTGATTTTCAGTAAAAAAAATTTATTTTTCTAATTACACCATATCTCTCGAATAACATTTCGTTATATCTTCTGTGGTCAATTTATTTTCGGCGGGGTAAGTGGTCCCTCGTGTTTTGTTAGATTTCATCGTCCCTCGAGTTTTTCTTGTGCTTTTACTTGTTTTTCTTTAAAAAAAAAAGATACAGAAAGCGAAGACGTTTTTCAAAAATTACGCTACAACATGATTACATTAAGTTGATGTGTGTGTTGGATAGTTAGGAAAATTGTTATGATACACGGTAAAGCTTTCACGTTCGATAGAATCCAAAATATTTACTTTGCTATTTTATTCGCGCCGTCGAAATTCTTTAAAAATAGTATATAAGAATTTGTAACATTTCGAGTGGTGCATTTATGAAATATAACATGAATATAATTTATGTAAAGGAAATTATCACTTTACGAGGGTATTAAATTTATACTGTAGTTGTTATAAGAGTCCTTTGTATTGTGTTCACAAATACTCATACAATACAAATACCAAAAGAAGAGATCTACTCCAAATTGTAGCAAAGTACTTGCAATGTTTATGATGTAACCTTTCCCCAGGAAATTATATAAATATTTTTTCGTCGACATTTTCAAACTTACTTTTCTAAAACCGAATATAACTTTAATCACTTTTTTAATTTAAAATTGAATCGAACACATTTAACTTAATATTCAGTTAAGAGAAAACATTTTCAATCGCCAAACTTTTCGTTAACTAAGCAAAATGTAGCACAATTATGTTTCCTTAACTCACTTAAAAACTTTTTTTGTGAACAAGAAATAAACGACGACAAGTTTTCCTTTTTCAAAATAAATTGTGCGAGTCTATTTAAAAATTTTGAAACTTATAGAATTATTAAGTTTTAAAATAAGATCGCGAAAACGCGAAATTGAAGCTACGGGCAAGAGTTGGGACGCGGCAGACTTTGATCTCGCGGTAAGGATTTCCACCGTGCCTAGTTTTCCAAATTTGTGCGCTTGCGTCCGCCCTAAATCGATGGACCCATCCCTTCGTGATAACACATAAATATAATTTTTGTTTATTTTTTTTGTAATTTTGAACAAAAATAATTTTCAAAAATAATTGAGCCGAATAACTTGAGCCGAAGAGAAATGAATTTTCCGAGCCCGGCATATTTTTTACGGCAAACAAGATACATATTGCGTTTTATGTTTGTTTTGTAAAATAAAATATCCCCCATGTTTTGTTAATATGTTTTAAGTCTGAAATAATATTTTCGCGAATATTAATTTGAAAATAATTTAAATTTAAAAATGCATCCAAATTAATTGGTTAACTACGTAGTAATAAGAACGTTAAAATACTTGACAATGGTTTAGTTGTCAATTTTATTTAAATTAACAGTAATAACGTAATTGTGCTTTGCGGTTACAACCCCAACTTGAAAATTACCTTACAATTTACAATTTCCGCAGCTTTCATACGAATAACGATTCAAATTTGCTAGTTTCATTTCAAGAACGTCGAGATTAATATTTTCAAATAGAATACGTTCGTAATAATCTTCGTAATTTGCTTAATTGACTTTTCTCTTATGACGTTAAAAACTAACCGTATAGTTTCCTCTCCATAATTCATAAAACCTTTTAACAGGCAGTAAAATTTGGTTGAACAATCCAAAATTACTTTAACTTATTTGCTTTAGTCCTTGCATTAGCATATTAGACAATGCCACTTGCGAAGATATTTTGCACTGCAGTTCTATAAGTAAACATGAAGCAGAATTTACAATTTTCCTTGCAGAGACTTACTTTATTTATTTAATAAAATATTTATATAAAAACGACCTACTTGTTATAATATTATCTTCACGACCGTGTACGTACGAAAGTTTGCTTTGTAATTCAAACTATATGAATCGGTTCTCAAAGCAGTAATTCTCATTTAAGCTAAGAATGTTAACGGCCACATCTGTTAACGTATACGTGTTGTGGACTAGTTAGGTTAGGCAACACGTACACACGTTAACTGATGGTGAACGGCTTTAGCTGCTAACAAAAAGAACCCAATTTATTTATCGGCAGTCTATTTAAATCGCGAAGATGGTTTCCAAATTAAAATTTAACTATTTGCATTTACCTTTAATAATATTTAAATTAAGAGAAGTAAATTCTATGAGCGTTAACGACTAAAGATACGTAAAGCATTGCTCCAGATTGATATCATGAATACAAATCCCTGTTATTACTCACTCGGCATTTTAATGCATAGATTAATTCGCTAAAATAATAAATTTTAATTAGAAAATTAAGAAAATAAATCATGCCGGAAATTTTCAGAATTGTAAATTGACAGGACGTTATTAGTTGTACAAATTTTTGCAACTTACAAGCACCGAGTGATTTATATACCTATGTAAACGAAATGTATATGATATACCACCACACGTCTGCTTTAAATTTATTTATTTGATCCAATACATTTTCATTAAACCAAAATGTTGTTTTATTTATTTTTGCATTGAAATTATAAAATTTAGAATGCATTCGTTGTATGCACACATACCAATTTAAAAGTATTCTATTTACCATAATTTCAATTTGCAATTTATTCTTTTAAAGACATGTAAATTTCTAAATTGTTTATAAACTTGAAGCAATTTAAATATTTAATTGTGCATTCGTATTTGTTGCAATGCTGTAATTGGGAGAATAAGTTTTTGTCTTTTGTATTTAAAAATTTAAAGTACCTATGACCTTTTAGCATATGCAATAAAAAGGTCAGGTTTAAAAAAAAATAAGCTAAAAATACATTGTAAGACGTTTTTCGTCAAACAGTAATGAAATAAAAAATTAAAAACGTCCCGAAATTGTGTTTGGAAACAACACAATGCAAATCGAATTATACTTTCGACAAGCTAAGTATTAATAACTTTTTTAAATTAAGCAATTTCAGATTTTTTACTTCTCTGGTAAGAACAAAAATTTTCAAATTTTATTTTGTACACTCGATTTTGCAAGTGTGGACAAAACTGAAAAACTCGTAAACGGTGCTTAGGGGCTCTGCCTCGGATAAAAATACCGGTTGGGCGTTTGTAATAAGTTAGTAATGTACTAAATATTTAGTTAAATCAATATTATTTTGGGAGTAGTGCTGAGAAACATGTTAATTCTTGATTTCGCTGTGCAATAGAATGTTTAGGGATTAAAAAGGAGTTAGACAAACAAAAAACAACTTAAAGAACCACGAATATTAGATAAAGGTCAATGTTTAACCTTTGTGATTATTATAAATATTTAGTTTAAGTTTCAAAATGGGGATTAAATTTTAAAGGACGTCAAGGACACCGTCGATGTACAGGTCGGGTATAGAATCCAGTAAAATTTAACAGTTAGAAATAATTCTAGTGAAAAGCCCAAGTTGGACAGGAAACGTGGTTTTGTAAACTTTGGACGCTCATTACGTACAAGATAATGCAGCAAATATTGTGGAATTGAATTTTCCACAAACTTTTATGATGATTAGAAGGAAAATGTTGTCAAATTTTCAAATTGTTTCAAACAACAGCAAATGGGCAGAAATTACTTGTGAAACGCATTGTATATTCTGCATGTTATCTTAAATAAATATTTACACAAAAAATAATTTTGTTTAAGTTACCTAAAATTTGAGGTTACCTAGTAACATAAAGGTAGTACCATTTAATTTTGCTGAGGGATGAAATGGTAAATTTTTAAAGTTTACCAAGAATAAAATAAGCAACATTTTATGTAATTCGAGCAAGTTGAGCAGTTTTAAGTGCCAATTTCTAGGGATGACAAAGTTATTAGTAATTCTTCATGTCGATAAGTCAAACTTATTTGGTCAGAATCAAAAACGTCAGAGCATTCTTACGAAGGATAATTCAACTGTGCGACTAGATGTACAATTGAATATTGAAGTAATTTGTAATATTATTTAAAATAAATACTATAACAATAGATCCCCCGCCGGTTTATGCACTGTTTATTTTTTATCAGAAAGCACCAAACGTTCAACTGTAGGAACTATAGATAGAGCTGGGGAAGGACGTATGGAACTGTGCTGTAGTAGTTCATAGTATTATAAAAACAAGATACGACAATGACTGTAAAGAAATTTTTTTTCAATTTATGTTTTACCAACAGCAAGCTTGCGGTGTACTAAAGCGATTATCAGTTTTATGAGCATACATTGCATCTGAGGAAGCTTACCTATGAACTTGTTTTTCATCGTTATTAATGATAAATTATGTATACGGGTGAACCACCGGCTTTACGTGCCTTCCAAAGAACGGTGACGTTAAACTTTGGACTAAAATTTGAAACCTTAGTTGATTGTACTAACTACTACTAGACCAATGAGCACCTCATGTAAGAGTACTGCAACTAAATTTGCATATCTGTTCACGGGGATGAAAGCTGTCAGCAGTTCAGATTTATGCCTTAATTTGATTTATTTTCTAAATAAGTTTTAATATCTTTTATCTACGAATAAAATTGTAGTTGAGAATTAGAAAAATTATTTACAAAGTACATCGTGAAACATATTCAACGTGCCAGTGCCGTCTTTGAAATTATCTTTTGATAAAAACCCAATAAGAAGGTTGTTCGGAGTTGGCAACCTTGTAATTTAATATAATATTGTAATAAAACAGAGTTTTAGCACTTCGGGTTTTAGTTTCGCTGTCCTAAAAACAATAAGCTTAATTTATATTTTTTTACAACGAACCCGAAGAGATCAATTTCAAGTTTCAATAACAATTCAAGGAATTTGTTATTCTTCTTGCTAATTTTATCACCAAATGGATTTATACTTTTTCCAATTGTGATCAACCTATACACAGCAGATCTGAAGTGATAATTAATGCAAGAAGCTTTTTTCCCTTTTGCTTCCTCCCAGCAGAAATTTAAATCTTTCGCTGTAGACTATTCGGTGATATACTCATCAATACTAATTCTGAGCTGACCACCGAGATCATCTAATCAACGTTTACATTTTTTTACTTCAATTGAAATTATTTGGTATTATTTCCACTGTGGTGGTTATCGCAAATCCGTGGGCATATTGGAGTAATGAATTTAGTAAGGTAACACCGAATTATGTATTTTTATCGGCTATCTACTTTAACTCCTTAAACTAAATGCGCTACCTTTGCTATAGGTATGTGTTAAGCTTTGAATATGCATTTTGAGAAAAGTATCTCTTTCAATTACTGTTTACTTAACTTGCCAACTTAGAAATTTATATTTTAATAATATAATATACCTAATGCATAAAGAAAAAGAAGAATTTCTTATAAACATTGCAAGACTTTCGCAAATGCTTATATGCACCGAAAAACGCCCAAGTGCATCGGAAAGTTTCAACAAGATGGAGCTACTTATAGCCGTTAAATCGGATAAAATGAAAAATTGCGAAAATAAAAAATATTGATTTTTAGTTTTATCGAAATTCTCGAGTTCAAACTTGTATATTATAATTATAGCTTCAAATTAAAGTAACATTCCAAATTTAGCATCAACGTCAAGTTAGAGAGGTACCTAATAGGTATAATATATATGTATATAGTAGGTATATAGGTACGAAATATGCTTCAGCATAATTGAACAAATTTGCCAATGTAAAGTTCGATAATTTATTAAAGATACAGGTATATCGCATAGAGAAATTCAGATTCAAATTAATTTATGAAAATTTGAAATTACTCTATCTTAATTTACTTATTAAATTATAATCCTCGGGTTTGTGTGGATAACAAAGGGATTAACGTATTTTATTTCAATTTTCGGCAATAAATTCCTAGGTAATTGAATTACTAAAAAATAATATTAAATAAAATTTTGTGGCAAAAAAACGAGAAGCTTCATATTATTTAAAATGAGTTAACAATGTTAGATAGTTACGATAGTACATGCTCTGTGAAAATTTATGATCCGTACTGATATGTATCCGACCTACACAACGGGTGTAATCAACTGAAAATCACGATTCAAATTTAACCCGGTTATATTTTATACAATTTTTCTTTAAACCATTTCGAATAATCTTAACCGCCGGAATTACTTACATAAACAACTTTGAACAAATTGATGTAATTCAATTATGTCCTTCTATATAATCAGAGTTGGCTCTGGGGATAATGAACGAAGCGATGGCCTGGGGCGCTCAACTTACAGTTGCCGCAATATCACCGAAATGGAAACATTTATTTTCGCTAGATCGATAAAAACTTGAAAACCAAATTATAGTTAATGTCACAAGCAGCAAAGTGGCGTAGCGGAAAACGTGGGAATCAAAAAAATCTCTAGATATATACGTAATAATGTAAAACTGCTTCTGTTTTTTTCCTTTGATTCAATTTCCCATCGCAAACCTTTAAGACTTTAAAACTTGTTTCGATTGTGATTTTGAAAAATCGAATGAAAATTTCGATCTTTCCATACTTATTGAAAAGTGCAGCTCGATTTTAGTTCTTAAGCTCTGACGATGTATATTATGTTAAGTGTAAGTATTGAAAATCTTTTCGACACCAAGGATTTCGTTCCTTTTTACATTCTTTGTGCACGTGTCTCTTACAATATCATCTAGTGAAAAACATTTTGTAGAACGCTTTGAAAATAGTTGATGAAGGATCGACTTGGGCTTTTTCCTATTCGTCTCACTTTTTACCACATTCGATTTAATCTTAAGTAGTTTTAAAAACTATCGCAAGGACTTGCATTTTATTGAACCTCCGAGAAGATTTGCTCTATAGATTAATTTAATTGTTCGGTGTTAAGTATAACACTTCAACTGTAACAAACCGATAGGCCTAATCTTCTTGCTTACGCGGTTAGAAAATAGTCTAATCTATGTAATTAAAGACGCAACACTAAAAATTTAATTAAACAATTTATCAGCATACGGCGGAGAGGCACTTAAATCTTCCGGTGTTTGTGTTGGTTTTGAAAATTTTTGCCTGCGATCGTCAAACCGTTTCGAAACGGTCAATTACTTGAGCCATTTTAAGCGGGTTCAATAATTGCACACAATCACACAATTCGGCGTTGATTACGTTTTTGTTATAAAATTCTTTAACGTAAGCAGCACTTGAAAGTTGATTAAGTTCTAATTAAAGACCTAGGCACTCACAATAACTAACTTAAACTAATCCAAAACAGAGCTGTATTTTTTCTACTTACTTTATTTTTGTGTTCACGAATGGTATATTTTAGTTGAAATCGATACGGAATGGCGAAGAGAGTTAGACAAAACGAAAAAACTAAAATGGAATCATATTTTTAAAGTTTTTAGAATGTGGTTCTGAAGTTTAAAATAGAAAAAGGGTTTTGTTCGAAATAATCAGAGTGGTCAATTCTACAGAACTCGATCAATGCAAGACAGATATTGTGCAAAAATTTGTCTCGCCTCCCTTATAGCGTTTCGATATTTTATAATGGATCGGCCACCCAGGTAAAATCTTTTCATGATATCCATAAATATTTATAAGTGCTTTTAATACAATAAAATTTTTCACGGTTTTTGTTGCGACTTTTCCTACCTTATAAAGTGCAATATGATTAAGTTGAAGGTTCGAGAAAGATTACAAAAATACAAATGCTGCTGCTTAAATTTATTCAAAAGCAGCTTACAAAGATCACAGTTAACCGAAACTTTAATAAAACTGTTCTAAATTTTAAAGCTGTAAATCTAATAAATAAAATAATTTAATGTCTTAAATTCTTAATTTTGCATTTTTACAAAAATTTTTATTAAAAATTAGTTTCTTAAACATTTTAATGATCACTATCCTGAAATAAATTTATAGAAATTAACCTATGTCAAAATTAAGGCTTGTACACTTTACGTAATGAAACTAGTTTGTACAGCGTAATTTGTAATTATTGTACTCACAGTAGTTTTAAAATTAAATGAGAGGCTGTTAAACTGCTGCATTCGCAACCGCAAAATTTGTGTGATTGAATTTTGTTACGCTAATTTATTGCAAACGTTAATTTTGAATTTTAAATGTAATTTTACCAAAGCATTAAATTAGACTTAAACTATCAATTAAAAAGCAGAGTCGGATTAGCTTTTTGGAGAAACAAAACTCAAAACTTTTCGTGGTCGAATTTAAATTCCCAAATAGAACAAATCGTTGGTTTTTGGTTTTATAATTGTAGTAGTAATTAAAACAAATAATTTAGTTTTGATATTATTTGAGAGAATTTAGATCCTTGGATCAGAACTAGGGTGAATACTCGAAGACAAATACTTTTCAAACCAGCAATTAAAAATACTTCCTTTTTTAAGCATAAGCTTTAATTTATACTAAGACATGATCCTATTAGCATTTTATAAAAGGGAAATTTTACAAATACTTTTTTAAGTACATACCCACTCTCTACACTCGATTACGCTTGCTTTGTCAAGTCTTTCGCTAGTTTATACTTGTAATCTCGCTTTTCTTTGCCAAATTAAAATTTTTCTCGCTTGCCCAAATCGTTACATGATACATTTTCGCTTAGTTTGCCTTATTTTGCATTTTCTGTAAGCGCCACTTCCAAAGATGCAAAACACCAGTAGGTATTTGTACAAAAGAAACAATGGGAACTTTCCTCTTTATATTAATTATTCGGGTTTTTACTGAAACAAAGTACTAGATTTAATCTGCGATATGTAGAAAAAAATCTACACAAAATTTTTAGCTTAAAAGCTTTTATAAACCCATCAGTTTTATTTTTAATTTATTTATTGTAAATACGATATTTTTCGTGAAGAGATGCTTTTGAGCATTTTATGTTTACAAATTTTAACAAAAACATATCAACTTTAAGTTACTTGAAGATCTCGACAAGTTGGTCTCATCTTTTTTCAAGTATTTATTTTTATGAGAGCTGTACTTTCTTTTCATGTCATTTTAAATCTGTGTTGCACTAACCATAATACCTATGCACTGTGTACATCATCAACTGCTGACGGTGTTATATAAAAGTTAATTTAGAATAATATCATTTCAACATAATATAATAGCGCGGTCGTCATATTTCGTTTTCATATTTTAAGCGCCATGCTGCAACTCGAGCCGTTCTGGAGATATGTGGTTTTATATTTAAAATTTAAAAACAAGCTAAAATAAAATAAATTTTGAATGCAAAATCGTCCAACTGATTTTTGAAAAATAATTCTTATACTTTTTTATACTCTTAGTTCAGTTCGCACTCGTGGGATTTACAAAGTAGCTTTGGCTTCTTAGAAAAGGTTTTCTTACTGGTCACTCGGAGTTTCATGTGCAGTGGGAAAATATCCGAAAAATATTCTCCTGCAATTGAGTTAAAACTTATTGTAGCACTATCGTTGATAGAAACGATGAGCCTGAGACACATTTCGGTTACTAACACTAAGTTAGGAGAACCAAAGCATACCGCTTAGAAGTAACTTTCTTGATGCGGTTCCATGGCTAGACTATTGCGCTTTCAGACTTGGTTCTAAAGATTATCTCTTATATTAATACTGGGCTGCCTACTGATGAACTTAATCGATAGATTTATGATTTAAATTAATGATTTGAAATTGCTCCTTTTTGTCAGATATATGAATGAACAAACATTTAAAAAGTGAGTGATAGTTTAACGTTGTAACAGCGACGATAACAGAAAGGTTTAATTGGCTGTGGTATAATTTGGCCAAACAAGAAGTTGCTTGTATTATGCTATGCTTAATGAATTTATATTGATACTAATTGTTATAGGTTCCGAACGGAAAAGAACAACAGAGAACATAATATGATCCGGTGAAAGTACTTACAGTGAAGTGGATTTTAGTAACGAAGAATTTTTTCAAAGATTTTTTGGCCTAATGGCACAGTTTTTTTGCCGATTCCGTTAAGAAATCGAATAATTGAAGGGTTGAAATATTAAATTTAATAACTTTTGGAACGAAATCAAAAAAGTTTGAAAAGGATATTTTATAATAGATATTTCAACCCTGACGAGCTTTATCAAAGCAAAACATTATTTTATGAGATACTTTTGTACCTTTACAATAATTTTTACTTGAATTTAAATGCCTTGTACTATTTTAAGGAGCTTTGAACATTAATTATTTTAAATTGCTATCCTAGTTTATCACTTAGGAATTTAAATATGGAAGAGCTATGATTCAATTGCTGATTACCTCAATTAATTTGGAAATATTATTTTCAATTCCTTTTTCTTATTTTGATTCTTCATAAAACTGAAAAATATTCCAAACTCCGACGCAATACTCTTTATTTCCATAATTATTAAATCCACATAAACAGTAAATAATAATTAGCTTTTGTGCTTCCTGCTTTTTTATATTTATTTCACTTTTTATTCTAATCTAGGATTTCTTCCCGGTTAAAATGGTAATGCCCGTCCGCCCCTGATTAAGAAAGGCAATTAAAAACTGCAGGTGCTACAATTGGAAGTTCAAAAATTAAATTTTAAATGAAAAAGTTAAATAATTAAACTTGCACAACAAAAAGCTCAAAAGTTTAAAGTTTGTAATAATAAAATCCAAACAAAACATCGAGTTTTTGCAACTTTTCAAAAAGTTTTCTGTTTCTTACATTCATTTTATCCAAGTCGATGTATCGAACTAAATTTTTATCAAAGTTATCCCAATAATTTTGAATCTACCTGAATGCGAATCGAGAAATTTGATGGTCAAAACGCAACGAAGCGAAAGAACAGATGAAAGGGAATCTTTATATGTTTCTCTATTATTTATTATCACGATTGAACATCTGTCCATTATTGTAAAGCACGCGTATAACAAAATGGAGAACACATTTAATTGGTTGAATTTTATGTTTGCGCCATTTTTATTCGTAAAGTTTTCGAAGACGTACCTGCTTATAAGAAAATTACCATGTAATGCTGATTGCTTCTGAATGACGATTCCATTTAAACAAATTACTCCATTCTGTTTCTAAATGCACTTCTTACCATGTATTTTATACACTTTAACCGAATGCTCGATTTACAAACTTCCCTTAAGTCGTTTTACATTAAATTAGTCGATGCAATGGCAGGAGCTAATTGAAAACTTCCAGTTTCTTATTCGCTCCTATTCTTTTTTCAGTATCGTCACTGGAGGTTGTCAAATAAGCGAGAAGTTTTATAAGATTAAAAATGTTTTAAAAAGTTGTAAAAATTATAAACCGACGGCTTACACGAAATCGCATCACGATTTCTCGTGGAAATCTCGAAAATAAAGAAACGGCATCTAAAAATGTACTATTATGTTGTGATTTCAAGATAAGTTCGTCGGAGACGATACAAAACAATTTTACAAGCTTTAACAGGAGCATCAACCTCGCGATGGTCCTGCAGTGATTTAAATTTAAAAAGAAACAAAAAGTTTAAGAATAATAACCGAGTGGCAGCAAGTTTAAATGCGAAGAGAAAATGCAATGTAAAAAATTATCGAAAGCCATTTGAAAAAAGTGGCCACATTCACTGAAATATCAGATTTTATTATAATGAATTTTGATAAGATCCTGAAGGAGGTCTTAATTAGAACAATGAAAGTTTATTTTCGGAGACGAATGAGACAATGGGAAAAGCAAAAACGTTCCATTATAAAAATATTACAGTCAAATTAGGATATAAAACAATTGGAAAAGATCAATCAGAAGTCAGCTTGAACGTAAAATGGTAAAACCGCATCCACCTTTGTCGGAACGGTAAGTAAAGCAAATTACATTTAGTTGGATGGTTCTATTGAGAAATATTGGCTGAAAATGCATGTCGGGCCTTTTGGTGCGGCAGTAGCGGCTCTGTAAAGTACCGCATCGGGGTACATCCATTGTTAAAATGTCAAACGTACTTCACAGTTTGCAAAAGACATAATGTCATTTTCACACCGCTTATAGTATTATTGTTTGTGTTTTGCAGATTAGAATGACTTAAGGGCTTTAACAGTGCTTATACATGCGATAACTTTTCTTTTTATGACAGCGTGTTATAGATATGTCGGTCGGCCTCACTTAACATTTAAACTAAATTTTTATACTTTACTCGATGACTTGATCCTTTTCATTTCATGTATATTGCACACAAATTTTTTGAATTCTTCCTGAATGGACACGTGAACGAATCGGTATTCTAGTAAACAACTCACTTTCCTCTAAAGATAAAAGGCCTTTTAACTTACGTGCCTTGTGGAATACATTTGTGAATATAAAACCCGAAAAAAAAATACACTTTCTTTATATAAAAATAATTTTATAAGCGAGAAAATCCTTCACTCGTTTCTTTAATCCAATAGATTTGGATTTATGTAATTATTTGTGTTGCGGATTTGAACGCGAAAGCTAAAATCAATTTATTACCTTTTGTGTTGTAATTAGTTTAATGTACTTAATTTGTCATCCCAAGATATCAATCATAAATTTAAGTTTTAGCAAGATTAATTTCATAAAGACAATTTTTATAATTTAAAAAATTAGCGTCTTGAAAATTTTCCGACACTTCAGGAGCTTCTCAAGAGCTTTTAATTGTTTTATTCAATTTGGTTAATATATTAAATTTTTCATTTTAAAAATTAAAATTAAACGTTCCCCAGAACAGTTTTATAAGTAAAATTTGGTTTCTTTGTAAAATTAATATTTATTTAATGCTAAGATTAGTCCATCAATTTTTATTTTGAAAAAAAAACTTTAATTCTTAAAAATGCGGCCATCAGTTTGGTAACTGCAAAAAGAATTTAAAATTGTATACTAACGGTCGGACTAACAATGCGAAGAATGCAGACAATTCCGCACAGGTCAATCCTCGTGAAAACCCTTTTAATATTTTTTAATACACATATTATTTTCTAAAAAGAAGACACTAGAAATTTAACCCGATTCTACTCCCTTAAGAGATAAGTTTAGTTAGAGTGTGTTATGTTTAAAGAGAGAATTTTGTTCCACGTTTCATTTTAAATTTTACGCAGCCTGTGATATCGAAGTTCTAGATAAAAAGAAACGACAAAATTAGAATAAAAATACTTTCTTGCAATTTAATATTTATTACTTTCACTCTTTACTTGGCGGATAAAAATTTACAAAATCGTTGTGCATTACTTTTGAGTTAACTTAAAATAAATTTAAATAAATCATAGTTGGTTTTATACAGTAATTACCAGAAGTTACGTTACGACTTAATTCTTACGGACGGTTTCCTCTGGGCTTGACGTACTTCTACTTTAAAAAGTCATGCATATACTTTTTAATTACACATTTCTCTTCGTAAAATACGCTCGAGTTACAATTTTTAATCAGATCAGATCTTGATTTTATAGTAGTTTGGTATAACCGGATAATATTTCTCGAATTACGGGACATTTAGCAAATTCGCTCGATCTTTACTTGTGCAAATTTTCCATACCCTCGCTTCTCAATTTATTACCGTGACAACCAACTATTAATTTAAAAACAAGCTTATCCCAGAAAAAATTGACCGCTTATGTATTTGCTTTCGAAAACTGAGATAGATATTTATTTTTGGCAAAGAGTTTTGAATTATTTCCTAATTTTTTAATATCTCTAACTATATTTTAATAATTAATCGATAGTTGATAATTAATTAATAAAATTTTTTGTTAATTAATCACAATTAAAACCTTGATCGATCAATACTTTAGAGTCAGGCTGCAATTCCTTTGTAGTTTGGTTTCTGGTAATTTTCTTATTTACTAAATTGGCTTTTTATATAATAATAATAAAACTTTCTACTTGAAAACAGAATACAGTGAGACGATTTATATAAAACATATCGAAATAAAATGAAATTGTAGGTCAACTTTTAAGGCTTCGGACGGTGCCAATACAAATAAACTAATCCGAATCTTTTGGTCAAATCGATCTGAGCTTTTTCTTTGCTGCACTGAATTTTAGTAAAAAGTTTTATTTTGTGTGTACCTATTTTATTGCGTAACACGAAGATTGCATTTTTCAAAATTAAAAACGAACTAGGTGTTTATTTTGAAACTCGTCCATAGAAATTGAATTTTTTTTAGGATTTAATCAGAAATTACTAAATTTGTTAACATTCTAAGCAAGTTATTTTTTAACAATTTAATTTTAAACAAGTAAAATGAATAATTACTCAAACGAGAAAGAAGTTTTCTTACAGTTGTGTAAGTTAATTTGTAATTATTAGAATTTAAATCCGGAAACTTCTTTAGAATACTTGATGACTGAAATAGTTATTGCATTGGAAGAAGTTGAAAGAGAAAACTAGGAAAACTGATCGCAACAAGAAGTCTGCCCCGGGCATTTCGGTTTAGGCGTCAAAAATTATTATACTTTTTCAAATAGGTGGATTTGCAGAGAGCAAATTCCGACTTTTTTCTATGAAACTATTTTTAAAATAAAATTTGTAAAGAACGCCACCAAAATATTAGTTCGTAGAGTTAAGGAATCGATGCAGAATTAGAATATTGCTCGTCAGTATCAAAGGTAATTTTTAAAATATTTGCTGTTCGGCTTCCTTTGACATTGTCTTCTAATTTTAATTCATTTGGCTAAAGGGTATTTCGAAGCCCCCAAACTCATCGGTCAACACAAATTTAAACTGCGTACTTTCTCTAATTATTACTCCCACTTTGAACTCATGCAAAGAAAATTCGCAGAGGTTCGATTCTTACGATTCTTACGCAGAGGTTATTCATTAATTTGCCCGCAATAGTTACTAAAGATGGGTTATCTTAAATAGCAAAAGTTAATATGCGGAAATCAGTAATTTGTTATTGATAAAAATAATTGTACTGACCAGATCGGAGAGTTTGGGGCTTATAAAATCACAAATTTTTATATAAAAAAATTATGCAGGAGCTTTATTATATCGCTGTAATTTTCTTGGAAACGATAGCATAAACTGGAGGGTATAACCTCGTGTATAGATCGGTTGGTCTGGACGATATGAAATACCCAAGTTCAGTGTCTTAGTCGGATTATATGGGGGGTTGTTTACCGCACCCCCTTCGACTATCGGGGTAACAGATTTGGATATTGTTTATATCAAAATGACGACATTACTATGTATATGTAATAAAAGAAAAGTATCAATTCTGGACTTGTCATCCTTTTTTGAAAGTCATGGTAACTCGTTATTCAGTATTCTGCAAAGTTAACTCTAAGCAATGCAAAAACGTTACGGAACCTATGAAAAGCCAGGCTAATCAAAATAATATGAAACTAATCTGTGGAATAAATTCTTCCAAAATAAACTGCTAATTACATTACCGAGATATACAACATGATGGGTACACGTTCTAGAGCAATTTAACGTGTAATTCACGTGGAGTAAATATTTGGCAAATACTATTAAGAAACGAACCAATGGCACTAGGTACATAGCAACTACCTGTACAGGTACTTCATACCTTTCAATCAATATTGTCTGCTGGGGCTCTGGCGAATACTAAGTAACGTGGAAACTTCAAATTTGGTGGCAAGACAGCTTACATCGTAATAAGCTTTCATATAAATTGGTAGTTACATTACTCGTACGACTACAACGTATGAACATAAACTTATAGACATAAAAGAT
Organism: Lycocerus yunnanus; assembly: GCA_036346125.1. Classification (NCBI taxonomy): domain Eukaryota; kingdom Metazoa; phylum Arthropoda; class Insecta; order Coleoptera; family Cantharidae; genus Lycocerus; species Lycocerus yunnanus. The sequence continues at coordinate 4,652,770 of JARFIX010000017.1, forward strand.
ATATTGTGTGAGTTTAATAATTTACAATGTTTATAACTTTTATGAAAACAATTATGGAAGGAAAGCTCCGAATCTTAAAATAAAAGTGTAAGTCATAGCTATAACTTCTTATACGACTAATACTTCGAATTGCAATTTTTACAGCTTCTTATTTTATGGTTCATTTGTAGCTGTCGACAGAGATATGAACAATAAATTTACGCCTACCTTTTCATTCCACTAACGAACAACTTGTCGTTTTTTGGTTTCCCATCATCGCATTTTACATAATTCTGTCCGAGACAGATGCACTAAAAGGCTGACATTTAAAAAATGATTTCTATGACCAAAACATCGATCAAAAAAGTACAGTTTCCAGAAACCGCAAATACTATTAACCGCCGTAACAAAAAAAAGATGGGCCCTTGTTCAAGCCTTGAGTGCCGCCCTAAGGCTAGTTGCAAAAGCAATTAATGTCCCTCCCTTTTTAACACCCCTAGCACCCAAGTTCCCCGATACATCGCCTATATTTCACCCTCTCCCTCATCGACGATGTCACCCTAACCGCAACAAGATCTACTAAACGGATTTCAAAATTAGCATGGAATTATTGTTACCATCCGCAGAAGCCATTTTGAAATCGCGAGGTAACAACTTTTCTAATTGACAATCAACGCGATTAACCAAAAATCCGTTAAAAGTCAAATCGTTGCACAATACGAGACAAATTAGCAATCGATCACGAAAACCCACTTTTGATTTCGCTTTAAATAAGACGTGATTGTTTGTCATGCATTATGAATTTCCCTATATTCAGAAAAATCTTTGTCAAATAAACGTTCCATCACAAATATCTGACATCTGATGATATGTAATTGAGACTTTTATTGTTAGTCCTGGTCTTCTTATCTTATTCAATATGATAATCGAATAGCAAATTGAAAATTTTCCTATCTGCCTTTTAGGAACTTTTGTTTGTCTCAAGAATGACAGAGTGGGATTAAAATAATAAATTAAACATTGATCTTTCGCGAAGGTTTCAATCAAAAGTTTTCGGAATGATTGCCATCAACATCCAAGTTTTGAATATCTCAAAGGAAACAATCCCTTTGATAATTTAGATTGAATTAGTTTCAGTTACAGTTACAGTGTGGATTTTAGTCTTGCAAAGATTCGAATCTCGACTCTTGGAATATTATTGTTATTATTTTCGTGGGCTTCTGCGATAAACGCTTTAGTGCACGCACAAGCCGTTCCATAAATATTTTAAAATACAAAGATTTCTTGACATATTTTGATTGATCAGTGAAAAAACTTACTGTAACTCGTTTACTCCTGGGTTACAAATTTTTGTAAGCAAGGGTTGTCATAACAAATTAAACCTTGTACGGCAATCTATCATTATTTGTGTCAAAATTGCGTTTCTATAAATTAAAATTGAGTAAATGGCCGTAAATGTTACAAAATTATTAATTCGAAATTACGCAGAAAAGAAAACTTTTTAAGTACCTAACAGAAAATCGCTCTTTCGTGTCTTTAATCTTGGGAATAAAATTCTGTGTGGATGTTTGATTTTTATACAACTTTTATTTATTTGATTTTAAGTTTATTCAAGTTGATAAATCGAATCATCCATTGGAACTTTTGTACTTCCCAAACTTAGTTTCGCCCGCTTTTTGCGAAAATTTAAACTTTTATCAAGAGAATAAGTAGTGGAAGATTAAATTACAATTATATAATAACTTTGGTAATATTATTGTTTGCGAACGGCTTTCCTTTGTACACGTAAATCGAGTTCTGTATTGGATTTACCTGACTGCCTAAATTGGATCGTTACAAAGATTACGTCTAAATCTAACCACAAACAGATTGTTACATTTAAAGAGACAACCGTGCAAAAACGGTAACACATATCCAGAACCTAAATGTGTCTTTAATCTTGACTTTTAGAGTCACACTTCAACAATGGCCGAGCATAAAGACGAAAATCCAACAAAATATATATTTCATTCAATAAATAAATACAAAGAGGGTTAACTTATTGTAACAGTAGCTACCCCCTCTAGTAAAAGGACATCCCTCTTTTGCAAGCTTATATACCCTTGTGTATTTTAAATTTGTTTAGTGTGTCCATTGTCCTGTCAAGTGTCCTTATGCGATTAAGTTAGCCGATCGTGTTTGCATTAGCTTTTTAATCTTATGTTGTGAGTGTATTTATCCAAAATGTATCCATGTTTAAAAGTACAAGAAAAGGAAGTTCCTAAAATATTCAGACCGTGGGATGTATCGGAAACAAAATCGAATAATAATTTGCTCAAGACGCTACAGTTTCGACGACGACCGAAACGCCCGGCGAAAAGAAGTAAATTCTTCCAAAATAAACTGCTAATTACATTACCGAGATATACAACATGATGGGTACACGTTCTAGAGCAATTTAACGTGTAATTCACGTGGAGTAAATATTTGGCAAATACTATTAAGAAACGAACCAATGGCACTAGGTACATAGCAACTACCTGTACAGGTACTTCATACCTTTCAATCAATATTGTCTGCTGGGGCTCTGGCGAATACTAAGTAACGTGGAAACTTCAAATTTGGTGGCAAGACAGCTTACATCGTAATAAGCTTTCATATAAATTGGTAGTTACATTACTCGTACGACTACAACGTATGAACATAAACTTATAGACATAAAAAGATATATTGTGTGAGTTTAATAATTTACAATGTTTATAACTTTTATGAAAACAATTATGGAAGGAAAGCTCCGAATCTTAAAATAAAAGTGTAAGTCATAGCTATAACTTCTTATACGACTAATACTTCGAATTGCAATTTTTACAGCTTCTTATTTTATGGTTCATTTGTAGCTGTCGACAGAGATATGAACAATAAATTTACGCCTACCTTTTCATTCCACTAACGAACAACTTGTCGTTTTTTGGTTTCCCATCATCGCATTTTACATAATTCTGTCCGAGACAGATGCACTAAAAGGCTGACATTTAAAAAATGATTTCTATGACCAAAACATCGATCAAAAAAGTACAGTTTCCAGAAACCGCAAATACTATTAACCGCCGTAACAAAAAAAAGATGGGCCCTTGTTCAAGCCTTGAGTGCCGCCCTAAGGCTAGTTGCAAAAGCAATTAATGTCCCTCCCTTTTTAACACCCCTAGCACCCAAGTTCCCCGATACATCGCCTATATTTCACCCTCTCCCTCATCGACGATGTCACCCTAACCGCAACAAGATCTACTAAACGGATTTCAAAATTAGCATGGAATTATTGTTACCATCCGCAGAAGCCATTTTGAAATCGCGAGGTAACAACTTTTCTAATTAACAATCGACGCGATTAACCAAAAATCCGTTAAAAGTCAAATCGTTGCACAATACGAGACAAATTAGCAATCGATCACGAAAACCCACTTTTGATTTCGCTTTAAATAAGACGTGATTGTTTGTCATGCATTATGAATTTCCCTATATTCAGAAAAATCTTTGTCAAATAAACGTTCCATCACAAATATCTGACATCTGATGATATGTAATTGAGACTTTTATTGTTAGTCCTGGTCTTCTTATCTTATTCAATATGATAATCGAATAACAAATTGAAAATTTTCCTATCTGCCTTTTAGGAACTTTTGTTTGTCTCAAGAATGACAGAGTGGGATTAAAATAATAAATTAAACATTGATCTTTCGCGAAGGTTTCAATCAAAAGTTTTCGGAATGATTGCCATCAACATCCAAGTTTTGAATATCTCAAAGGAAACAATCCCTTTGATAATTTAGATTGAATTAGTTTCAGTTACAGTTACAGTGTGGTTTTTAGTCTTGCAAAGATTCGAATCTCGACTCTTGGAATATTATTGTTATTATTTTCGTGGGCTTCTGCGATAAACGCTTTAGTGCACGCACAAGCCGTTCCATAAATATTTTAAAATACAAAGATTTCTTGACATATTTTGATTGATCAGTGAAAAAACTTACTGTAACTCGTTTACTCCTGGGTTACAAATTTTTGTAAGCAAGGGTTGTCATAACAAATTAAACCTTGTACGGCAATCTATCATTATTTGTGTCAAAATTGCGTTTCTATAAATTAAAATTGAGTAAATGGCCGTAAATGTTACAAAATTATTAATTCGAAATTACGCAGAAAAAGAAAACTTTTTTAAGTACCTAACAGAAAATCGCTCTTTCGTGTCTTTAATCTTGGGAATAAAATTCTGTGTGGATGTTTGATTTTTATACAACTTTTATTTATTTGATTTTAAGTTTATTCAAGTTGATAAATCGAATCATCCATTGGAACTTTTGTACTTCCCAAACTTAGTTTCGCCCGCTTTTTGCGAAAATTTAAACTTTTATCAAGAGAATAAGTAGTGGAAGATTAAATTACAATTATATAATAACTTTGGTAATATTATTGTTTGCGAACGGCTTTCCTTTGTACACGTAAATCGAGTTCTGTATTGGATTTACCTGACTGCCTAAATTGGATCGTTACAAAGATTACGTCTAAATCTAACCACAAACAGATTGTTACATTTAAAGAGACAACCGTGCAAAAACGGTAACACATATCCAGAACCTAAATGTGTCTTTAATCTTGACTTTTAGAGTCACACTTCAACAATGGCCGAGCATAAAGACGAAAATCCAACAAAATATATATTTCATTCAATAAATAAATACAAAGAGGGTTAACTTATTGTAACAGTAGCTACCCCCTCTAGTAAAAGGACATCCCTCTTTTGCAAGCTTATATACCCTTGTGTATTTTAAATTTGTTTAGTGTGTCCATTGTCCTGTCAAGTGTCCTTATGCGATTAAGTTAGCCGATTGTGTTTGCATTAGCTTTTTAATCTTATGTTGTGAGTGTATTTATCCAAAATGTATCCATGTTTAAAAGTACAAGAAAGGGAAGTTCCTAAAATATTCAGACCGTGGGATGCATCGGAAACAAAATCGAATAATAATTTTGCTCAAGACGCTACAGTTTCGACGACTACCGAAACGCCCGGCGAAAAAGAAGAACCGGTGAAAAGTGAATCGGAATTTAAAAAATTAGAAAAAGAATTAAACAAATCGTCTACTTTGGAAAATCAAAAGTTTTCGCAACAGGAAAACGTCGATGTTATTTCTCCTTTTATCGATTATCGTGGAAATCTGGAAAGCTGGGTTTCGCAACCGGAATACTTAAATATGAGCTTGGCGCATTCTTTAGGGTTAACGGCGACGGATCCTTTATTTCTGGAATGCATTAATCAAGGATACACAATCGAAGAGTATACAAGAGTAATGAGTCAAGAACATCAAGCGAGAATTTTAAGTGCTCGCAAACAGCGTCCTAAAAAATATCGATGTCCTCATTGCGACGTCGGTTTTTCAAACAACGGACAATTGAAAGGTCACATCAGAATACACACAGGTACGTCGTTAAGAATTTTATACAAAGCAAAATGCATTTTTATTAATAATTTTTATTGCACAATTCAGGCGAACGTCCTTTCCGATGCGACGAGAAGAATTGCGGAAAAACGTTTACAAGGAACGAGGAATTGACGCGACATAAAAGAATTCACAGCGGACTGCGACCATTTCCCTGCACACATTGTGGAAAAAGGTTCGGGAGAAAAGATCATCTCAAAAAACATTCACGAACACATTTTCAACCTCGAGGACTCTACGCCGTTCCTGTCATGTTACCATATGAAACGTGGTCGTCTTCGTCGCCCTACCCGTACGTTCCCATGTTCACTTATTAAGTAAACTTTTAATTAAACCAAAAAGGTCGGTTAAATGTTGTAAAGTAAATCAAGTGTGATATATACATATATATATATTTTGTACATGTTTAGATTATATAAAATTCTGTAAATACTGTAGATATAACTTACGCTGGAAACTTTGAGACTGAGGATGTAAAAAATAAATTTAATTTTCCAAGAGAACGACAACTTTCATTTTGTTATTTGATTTAAACAAAATGGTTGACTAATATAATCGAAAAGGGTCGTAATGATACATTCGTTCTAACCCTAAACCATGCACTTAAAATTATGACTCATTTATTATTTAACCCTTATGTAGAAGATAATCGAGCTTACGCACACGGTTTTTGGAGTATGTACCGTACGTACACATAATAACAATTTAAAATATTTCTTAAAATAATCGTCGAGAATAAAAGAGAGAGCATAAAGGTCGAGATTCTTTTGAAGAATACAAAGATATAAATAATTCCATAAAAATTTAACAAAACTGAAAGTAGAGCTTTCGGTTTACATTATTCAAGCAAGTCGATTCTTTTATTCAATTTCTACAAATCGTTTTCTCATTTTTAATTTTTAGGAAAGTCAAACTTGATTCTCTTTTTCATCTTTATCACAAAGTATATTAGGAAATAAATATAATATTACTTATACAAAGTTACAAACTAAGGTATAAGGTGATGACCCCCTGCGGAGAGGATAAAGCGGATATTTTGACAATTGGGCAATAACGGAAGTCGAAAGTTCAATTGTTGTCAACACTCTGACATCCAACTGTGCCATAACGATACTTGAACAATTCTCTTTAGAATATAACGGTCATTACATCAGCATTGTTATTACGTGATTTGTGATTACGACCTTTGCTCAATCGAAGAATTTGATACGTTTAGTGAGCTTCGTGTTGTTGAACGAACCTCTCAGAACCTTTTGCTAATGGAGTTAAATACTTATTCACTTTGCTGTGCGAATTAATTATTATTTTAACTCCCGATTCCATGTATTATCGGCAGAAATTCCGAATTCGAATCGAAAACACTCAATTTCTTAGATAGGTTCCGTATGATGGAACTCCGCCGAATAAGTTCAATCGTGATGGCGTTCTTTTAATTTTTAAGTAAACATTTTCTACAGGATTTTAAAATTTAAATTGAGAAATGTTTTCGTAATTTTTCAAATCTGACGAGGAGACTACCATGCCGGGGAATAAGTAATATGAATAAATAGACCGGCTATAAAATTTTACACGACAATGCACCTTTCAGACTAAAACACAAACTTTTTCACCAAAATCTAGCATTGTTCACCGCACTAATTACACTAGCAGAACGACAGGAGTCGTTCTCCTAGTGAACTCTCGAAAATATTATGTAGACGAGGTAAATAATTTTTAATCATTTAGCAAGTAAATAGGTCTTTATTACAAATTCAAAATTGAATGCAATAATTACAACAGGTTAGATAATAATGATTATCAAATGCTGGGTAATAAACTAACTTCGATTAACAATTATCAATAAAAACAGGTTATTTTCAAATTTTTACAAAATTAAACAAAACAACAAAAACGATTATAATATTCAATTAAAGAAAAAATTGTTCGACAAAGAGAGATGAGCGAAAACAATAGTTATTCTCTTCCTTTCTTTATAATAATAGAAGTTGTTGCCGAACATGCGAAAAGAAATCGGAAAAAATTGAAATCGTCGGATTTACTCAGCAAAAATTTAAAAAATAAAGCAATCAACGGATCACCGCCAATGATATAAAGCAAATAGGTACGAATTTTTAGTTAAAATTGGCAATGGAACATTATCTATAGATTCTATGATCTCTTAGGAATAGACACCGCTGACGATTAAATTATTATCAACAAAGCAAATTTGGCTCCAAAAATGAAGACTGCAAATATTAACAGTGAAATTAAACAAAAATAGCCTAAAGATTTTCAAAATTTTACAGTTGTGACATTATTCTTCGAGCTAATTAAGGGGTTAAGCTACTTTGAAGGTTTGGAAATATAAAATTTTGTTTCAATATTCTTAGTTTTATAACTTTTCGCGACTGGACCTTCTCCGACGCGCATGAACGGATTAACGAGATTCTTGCGCAATTTTCATTTAATATCTTTCAATTTCGCCCACAAATATCCTGGTATGCTAACCGTTTATTTATAATATACTTAATAATTTTATTTTTGTTAAAACACACAGTGCTACTTACACCCTAGCCATGTTATCCTTCAGGAGGCAACGCATAACTTCGGCTATTTTTGGCAAACTCGCAATAAAAAAAATATGCGGTGAACTGAGGAATTTAAAAAATACATTCAATATATGCATTATAAAAACTTTTAATCCTTTTTGGGACATCTGAAGATGGCGTAAGCCTTTAAACTTTTCAACAGAGTTTTTAAACTTGAACTCAAACCAAACGCAATTGTATTATTCCTTCAAAATTTTGAAAGTTACGCAATAAATTATTTGAAGCTGTCAATGGCATAAATATTTACGTTACTGTAAATTTATACAATGTTTGTCACGCGTTTTCATAAAATTAACCAAAATAAAAGAACCTTTACATTGCTTATAAACTTTTAGAATTTTGATTAGTAATAGCACAAAAAAGTTGTTGATGGAATCGTTTGTGATAATAATCAAGACCTTTTTTATTTAAAAAATAGGGCAATGGAAGTTAGTTAACCTCGTATACTCTGAAATATTCGGTTAAGTGATTAAAAATATTGGGATCTTTATAATTTATAAGCTAAATTTAACATTGTATAAACCATAAAAGTAAGAAATAACTCCTAAACTATTCATAGAATATAAATTTTTATTTTTGGCTAAATGAGAGTTTTTGCAATTTTAACAAACTCTTGAAGTTTAACTACAAATAGAACAGAAAAAGTACCTACTGCTTTAAAGTAAAATGCATTGAGAAATATCTTTAGCTTTAGCAATTATCTGTCTGTCTCAGAAGTTCTGAAAAATTAAGATCGACCAACTTTTGTAAAAGTTACGTAAACAACATTACAAGCGATTTTTTGAAAAGAGGTCAAATATTATTGCTAATTTCTCTTTGAAACTAGACAAGGTTTTACCTATAAGAAATAATGTAAATGTTGTTATGAAAAATTTTATTTACACGTGGGTTTACTTTATAATCCTCTATAGTGATTATGACTATGTTTTTTACAAAAAATACACTTGACCTTTAAATTATTCGCAGAATAAATTTAAAATAAATTCCCCTTTGCTCAGAAAGTCAAATCAGGTTCAATTCATATTTTTCTCTAATTAATTAAGTTTTATAAATGTTATATTTGTTAATAAAAATTAAAATTGTACCTACCCTCCGTTCAGAATTTTTAAATAATTAAAGTTACAATTTTTGATAATCTGAAATTATATCAATACTAAAATACTATTCAGTTTTACAGAGATACAAGTACCTTCTAGCAAAATAAACAAACAATTAGAGAAATCTAAAAAGTTGGCAGTACAAAATCTTAAGAAACCAATTTATCAGCGAATCGAGCTAATTTGGTCAACACTAAAAACATCAGACGTTCTTGCGAAGGCAAATCAGGATAATTCGGCCGTGCAGCTAAGTGAGTGATTAAAAATCAAAAATAAAGTAAAAACTTGAAAATTATTATAAATCTTTAATTAAATATAATTTCGCAAGTTAATAAATCAATTATAAATATAGATTAAAATCAAGAAGAACACAGTACATAACTTCAAATTATTAAATATAACAACAGACATTACAGAGAACATTAAATATGATAAGGTTAATTGGAGCATGTCACAGCACCGTGGTACTTATTATATACATTTATTTTATGATTATGCATGATTTACTTACTCAAAAATTTTTCCTCCCTAAAATTGTATCCCCAGTCCACCCATGATTTTCAATTGTTTTAGAAAATAATTGCACTTCCCTGGAGAAAGAGATGCTATACAGGAGTAACTGATGTCCCAGTTACAAAATTCATTATTTTGTCCTGTACAGGTAGAAATACCTCACAATGTTTGTAGTAAGTTGCGTTGACCTTACGCTCTGCTCTGATTTATGTAGGCTTTGCAAATTAACTTGTTTAATATTTTATTTTTACCTGCACGGTTTTTTGATAAAATAGTTCGTGCAGATAACAACAATGACCTCACTAAATGTTAAAAGAAATAAATCACAATAGCCATTTTATTTCAAAATATCGCAGTGTTTAGGACAAGATTTTATTTTAAATTCGTGAACATTGCAATAATTTGTTCATATAAATTTTGCAAATCTCGATGAACAATAATAATTCTGTATTTAATATACTCCAGAGTACGATACCATGAAATTACAATTTCGCATTATTCGAAATCCGAGGCATGATTTACCTGCAGCTATAAAATTTATTAATTTTCTTCAAAGATACACGAACCTTGGAAAATTTAAAAAAAAATACAAAACCTGTACTATAATGCGAGTCGTAAGTATATACAAAACTGATAAAATTATAGCAAGAAAGTAACATGGTGCATAAAGTCGATTTAATTATGCAAATGTGAGATAAAAGCAGTTCAACTGCAAATTTAAATTAAAATAAATTTTCGGCAGTTACGACTCTTATATGCTAAAGAAAAAGTTAATAAAATTGGTTTGATTTCTGAAAGCACTAAAACTTTCCCTAAACATCGAATTTACAATACATCTAAAAGATAAACGATTTTGATCAACCTTTTAAAAAAGTACACTAAAGTTTACATCGTTTATCTGGCAAATAAATTACTACTTTAATTTCTTCATAAAATTTTTTCTTCCTTCAGCCATCGAAAGAGGTTCGGCTCTGATGACAAAACACCGACACCATCACTATCCTATAAGTTAAATTTAAAAAAAGTTTTTATGTTATGACAGCAGTTAGATAGGATAAACCTTTTCTCTGCTAAAATATCAAACAAATGAAGTTTTCTGTAAAAGCATATATGAAAGATCTCCAAAAGCTATTAAGGCATTTAAGAATAGCAGCAGAATATTATCTGATGTAACCCGCTTTTGCATATCCTTTATTCCTTAAGGCAGGAAATCGTCTTTTGCAATTCTCGAGAAATTCAAAAATTATATTTACTATGCCGATGCCGGGACGTTTATAATTTTCAATTTTATTCATTTCTTATTTTTACTATTGTCTTTAAAATTATTTATACAATTAAAAGTCGGAAGATAATTAGGTTAGGTAAAAATCGGACACATTATTCGCATACCCGAAACGACATCCTTCTCTAACGTGTTTCATTTTTCCAAATGAATTGATTCAATTTATTATAATCAAAAATGGCGTGTCGTGTGAAAAGGCAGCAGTTGCACATTTGCATATACAAAACCTCGAACAGATAAATATATTGCATTGACTTCCTATAAAATTACCCTGCGTGAGGTCTCTGCCCTAGGGTATGTTCGGTAGCACTGCCATACTGACATGATATTTAGTAATCACTACGGGGTGTCTACATCATCCTTTTGTTAAGAAAACCGCATACCAAACCACCATAAAAAGTTACTGCACAAGAATGGAGTAAAACTTCGTTAATTTAATCAATTTTGATCTCACTTGTACTGATACAGAAAATTTTGAAGACTTCCAGCATCGTACATCCGGATCCCTTTCAACAATTTTAAATATGAAAATGTTGTGGTTGATAATATAATAATGGAACAACTTTAAGTCCACGAATTCAAAGCCCGGTGAGATATTGCAAAACAATTTCTATGTGCCTATTGTTTGGGAATAGTGCGTGTGGTCTAAATTTGGACAATGAATGTTTTGATTCACACATCATTTGTAAACTTGCGTAAGTTAGCAATAAAATTTTGATTTCTGGGCAAAATATATTTTGCACGCAGTACCGAAATGACCACGTTAATAAAGCGTATTTAATCTAGTTTTTCGGATGGAAACGTCCCAGTTATGCTGTCTTGAGGAAAAACCGACTGGAAACCGTCAATATGGCAGGTGTTCGACTCCGAGCGAAGTAAGAACTACCTCGCAAAAATAATTACTTTGATAAGATAATTTTACTTTACATTTATTTGTTTCAACCCCATATCACCGGCATCTCAAATGATTTTCTACCGTTCCAGGGTCCAGTCATATTTTATTAACGATTAGCAAGCTAAAGACGGGTCGGGTTGAACTCACAACCACCAAGCTATTTATAGTAGTGAAACAGGACATTTGGACGTGAGCCTTTTGAACGTAAGGGATGTTAGAAAGCGATTGTTTGTTATTTTATGGTTTTAGGGTATAATTTAGGTTTTTTACTACCACCTACCTAATTATAAAAAATTTTCTACTTTTTAAATTTATTTTCTGAAAATTACAAAATTTTATATTATTTTTTAATTTAGAATTTTTAATGAATGTCACCATTGAGCATTATAATAATTTATTGTAATTTTAATGCGATTAGGTTAACTAGTTGCATTCTTAATCAATATAATAAATTAACTCCAAGTTTTTAACCGATATTATTTCATTAATGACTATTAACTGTTATATCTTGACATAAACTGGAAATAGTAAAAATTCGAAATAAAAGTTGTATTCCTAATCCTTAAAAACAATGCACTATAAAATTCTTTTTAAGGGCCTTTCAAAGACAAAAAGTTCCTATCAAGTATAGCAGTTACAGCTCTAGCTCATAAAAAAATAGGAACAATATAAATGTTTATAGTTTTTTAATTCTTATTTGATTAATTTTTATTTACCCCTTCCTTTCGAAACTGGATGAGCCACTAATAGGATGAATTATTAACAATGCGTATTTAATAAAACTAATAAAGCAAATAAAACTATAATATACACACTATCGCTCAAAAGTATTTGCCCACCCTATAAATTTAATATTTTTCATAGAAGGACGTTAGTAACAACGGTTTTTATAAAGTAAATAAACAAAATTGTTACAAAATAAGAATTTTATTAAATATTTTTATATTAATAATATCACTTAATCCAGACATTCTTTTTATTAATTTATCCAACTAAATTGCAGTTAACTTTTGCCATTCTTGCTTTAAAGTTTACCACCTAGCTTCAGGGGATAAACAAGAAGTTTTTCTAGCATTTCTGTCCAATTCATCCCTCAGCAGCTCAATGGAATTAAGGTCAGGAGATTGCGGAGGCCAAATCGTAACTTTAAGCAATTTTTCATTTTTTGAAGCATCCAAATGTTCCCTGTTTGGAGGCGTGCTTAGGATCGTTGTCGTGCTGAAAAGTCAACTCCCAATCAAAAATTTGATTTGCAGATGGTAACATTTGATTTTCTAGAATGTCTCGGTAATCTTCTTTTCGCATTATATCTTCAACTTTGAAGATATTGAAACAAATTACCCGGCTAGCGTACGGAGATGTACAACAAGGTCGTGAGCCACGCGACGTTCTAGACTATTGCTAGAGTATAATTAAATAAATCAACGATACGTTGCACTGAGGTTTATTTAACACTATTTTACAGAATCCAACCTTAATTCAATGGTAACAAACAATAACTTACTCGTTATTAAATAAATTACAAAGACAAATTTGTTCACTAAAACTAAACGGCTTACCGCCAATCACCCGTAGTGGTCCTTGCACTGGATGCAGTCCTTATGTTTCCTTGATGTTTTTATTTGTTGTGGTACGTAATGCGGATAGCCCTCAGGTAGTAAGACAAATAATTACACTAACTAGTCGCACGATAGCCTCACTCTCCAATAACGGTTACGATTGCAGTACTCGTCTGATACTTAGGTTCATTTATCACTACGAAACTTTTATTCAAAACGTGCCAAAGGCAAGGCAACGACAAGACAAATCTTCACAAAGGTACCGACAAGATAAGACCTTCACGATAACGGTAACGAATAAAACTTACAGATACAACTGGTTTACGGGCAAAGCCAAGACCAGACTGCCTTCTTTCCAAAAACACCGCTTATATTGCTTTCTCCGACAGCCAGGTGCTGCCATCCTTGTGTTCGATAATATGGGGCTTTTCCCAAAGCAAAAGATAAGCTGGGTTTTTGAAAAAGAAGTTCAAAGAAAGTTTAGGTAAATTCCCAGAACCAATTAACAGCTGGCTAGACAGGCCTAATGTGGTTACGCGCCGCATTGACTTGAACAATACCTAGTACTTTGCGCAACAGGGCAGTACTAGGTAAATTTAAAATTTCGGTTACACGTTTTAATAGCGTGCAACGAGTTTCGTTACAATATTGCCAACTGATTCCCACCAAATACCCCAGACCATGACGGACCCCTCCATGTTTCTTCTTCTTAATGGTATTTGCACTTACTGGTTTTACCTTCCGTAAATTAAGATCCGCTGTTATTTCCAGTGCAGTAAGACATCTATTGCGTTAATTTTAACTACCATTAATTGATATTCGGTAGAAGTAGTTGCTCTGGGCCGTCCACTGCCTTTTGTTCTGAACGCTGTCATTGTACTTAAATTAATTTATAATGTAATCGACACTTTTCGTGGTATATTATAAAATTTTGATACTTTCGATTACTTTTGCCAGCTTGATGTTGGGCAACTATTTGAGCTCAAATTTCGTTAGAATATTCGCTTATTTTAGGCATAATTTATAACTAATGCCAAACCAAACACAACCACTGTAAATTCAAAATAAAGTATTCACCAAAGAAAACAAAAACTGGGCCCATTTTACATTTTCAATTTGTTTAATCACCTTACAATAACATTTAATAAACGGGATGGTACCTACTTTAAATAATCTCACCCCAAAGTAACCGCTTGCTAAAGTACTGTAAATTTCTAATATACCCTTTTTGGAAATTACGTAATATGTGTATTATTGTCCTTATAGAAACTTAAAATTTTATATAAACTAGTTTCTAATATCTATAAATATAATGTAGAATTTTTGTGCACCAAAAGAAATGGTTAACATACAGAATATTTAAAAAAATGAGGGTGGGCAAATACTTTTTAGCGATAGTGTATATAAAACTAAAATTGTGCGCATAAACAAGGTACATGTTACCATGAAGGACGGCAAAATCTGAAATTTTACCGAATCTGGTCAAAAAAACTAATAGTATAGGAAGACCACAGAGGAGATGGGCAGACGACGAGAAGAGGGTGGCTGCAGATGGCACAAAATCGAGAGGAATTGGGGGAAGTGGGTGAAGCTGTTTAGGAGCGAACGAATAATGGCTGAAGAAGATTATTTCTTCGTTTAATCTTTTACTGTACAAATTATTTATATCAAGCAAACTTTTCAACTGAAAGTTGGATATTAGAATGAGATTAATACTAAAATGTGCTATATAGGCAGGAACTTAATTACAAACTTACAGGGATGAAAGGTAATTATTTATCTTAAGAATTTTTTTTTCTGCGTTCAACCGAATAAAATAAAAAAATACAAATACCCAGTAAAGTACATATCAACTGCTAAGGCATGGGGCCAGCTAGCTTTAAAAATTAAGAGATGCTAAAGTTTAAGCAGTCGTGAGGCGAGATGTCAAAGAGGCGTGGTTAAAATGATACCGTTTCGGATCATGGGAATTTTTATAACTTTAATGTATGCCCCTCCGCCCAGTTGTTGTTTTAGGTACTTTTAAAAGTGTTGGTTAAGTGTTCGGGAAGAACATGGGAAAAGTTTGTTAACGGGCGTACAAAAAGGGCATGGTTTAAATGGTGGGAGTAAGGGGGCGTGTCAAAGGGCGTGGTCAGATGGGTTCTTATCAATTTTTATTTTACATTTTGATAGATTAAATTTATTAAATTGATATTTGTTTGGCATCATAATTATGATACTTAGCTGATCATAGAGCCAAAACATCAGTAGCGTTCTTTTAAAAAAAAGTAGAAAGTTTTTAAACTAACGCTAGGCTGAGTTTGGTGGGAATAAGCCAAGAAAAAGTATAAAAAGCTCGATTAGGTCTGTGTGAGTTTATATTATAAAGTCCTTGGTTTGAATTATATTATAAAGAGTTTTGGTATAATTATAATAACATAAGTTCAGAAAGGATTTCAGTATCTGATCCGTAAACTTCTCGGGAAAGTAATTGAGAAAGTTGCATATTAGTATATCGATGTTTTATGTTCAATTTCGTAATATTTCAATTTCGCAGATTGCTGATGGTTTAAAAATCCATACATCTCTTTTCCTTAACATCCGGTTAACACAATCTAGCAGTAAGATGTTTATGCTGGTAAATCTGCACTTTTATGACTTATGAAGTACATAAAACTTAAAACTGTAAGCTATTTTATAGCATTTTATATTTCCTTCAACTTTTATTTAATGGACATGCACAAAGACATGTATGTAGGTACATCTAGTAGTATTCATGTTATTTAAAACTAAATGGAAATATTATGAACTTCTTGCTTTAAATAAAAATACTTTAAAAATACTAACTTTTATTATACAATTATTGTTATTCCTTCATGAACAACAGAAACGAAGTGAGCAAATAAATAAGTACCTACTACTTTAAATGAAGCAGTGTTAAAAATTGTTATCTTATTTGGAAGATGCTAAGAAATTCTATCATGCCCATTTACATAATATAAGCACATCAGCAATAACCTCTTATAGTAAAACCAATATTTTTGAATTTTTTTATTTAAAAAAATTACTTTTCGTCCTAGCTTGCTTAAAATGTCACTTTTCGGTCCAGTAAAATATTTTTATTTTACACCCTTAGAACATAAATAGCTATTATTGCCAATGTTATTTTCAGCTTTCATTTTTGTATAAAATATTGTTGGTTGTTTCTGGGAAGGTTCTCGTCGGCTAATGGCGCATAATACGTGTCCTCATCAATAATATTGAGCCAGTGCGTCCCTGGTCGACTTCCTTCTCGTATTAGGCAATCATTAATCATAGACTGCCTCGAAAAAATTATCTAATGGTAAAGGGAGCTTATTTAAGTATATTTTTAGTACAGCAATAGAAGTCGAGCCATTAAATCTAGCCATAAAAAGTAACCATAGACAAAGTCGTTGGAAAAAGAAAAAATAATGCACCTATAGAAAGTTAATATGTCCCAAGTTGTAACTTGAAACATAAAAATGGTGAGCACTGTTACACATGTACCTACAATATCTTGGATTCTTTTCTCAAGCTTTATTCCGTGTGTCTACAAAGTTCAATTACACTTTTTCTAGCTTAACGATTCTAAACAAAAACTTAAACATAAAAAAACTTAATGGTTTTAGTATTGCGGGATTAACGGCTTGCGTGCGAAAAAATTTTTAAATTAAATTTCTTACAAAAAACAGAACTTAATTTGTAAAAATACAGGTACAGCTCTGAAATGTTCTGAAATATTAAAATATGGCTTATTGAATAATAAATGCGAAAGATGTGAAAATCTAATTACCTTTTGAAATTTTTCCACTCCTTGAAGTTTTATTTTTGACATTTTCAAGACGCAACAAAATTTTTTAAACGAACAAGTACTTACTTATATGAGTATTTTTTATTTAAAACTCTGGTTATAGTGCCATTTGAGATTTTCTCGTTTCGGAGTGAAAATTTTCAACTCTAATCCCCATTTGATCAATTTGACAAAACAATACGCATTAGCGTGTATTAAGCACAAGTGCTTTAATTATTTTTACAACTTTTGTTTGTTCCATAAAATTGTTTATATTAATTACCACTGGGTAAACTCAAGCGGATCGTAAATTTCAACCCTTTTACAAATATTATGCGAGACAATTGCGTTGACGCTTATTGAGACAAAGTTGCTGCTCTGGTTGTTGTTTATTATCATCTCATAAACCTAGTTGCGAGTTCCATACGAAAACTAAAATTATTTATTAGAAATACTTAAAATTTTATATTATACCTACTCCATCCATCACTCACAATACATCATTTCATTCATAATGTAAACACAAAATGAACTTTTTGTAAAATATAAACATCGACAACAAAAGCACAATAAAATTTATCAAAGATTCGTCGTTATAAAATTCTTTGCAAAAAAAAAATTGGGCGGAATATAAAAGAGTCGATAATAATCTATTCAACTTTTGACGCCTATCAATGGATTAGAGTAAAAAATATAATGGATAGGTAAAATTTTGTAAGTTGACCTAAACAGAAAATTAAGTGGACCAGAGCTTTTAAAGTTCTCACGCCATCTATGAAAGCTTTGAATTTGCTGCAGTAAACAGGTGTAGTGCTACCTGTCCAAGCCAATTGTTGCTTCTCCAAATGGGCGTGTAAAGGATTTTGACGAATTTGTAGTATAAAAAGACATAAATAACTACGTGAATCGAACTCCTGATGAACCTTTTCAATTGTTAATATGCCGACCCACATATTTCGGTGTTATATTGTAATTTATGTTGAGAATTCGCAATTTCACAAGTCTCGAAGACATTTTTTTATCGCATTTTCTCTATCGTAAAATTTGGCTAATTTGCATTTCAAAAGATGTGCTGAAACACTCAAATACTACGACTTTTGTATTTTACTTTCCGAATATAACGCTAAAATCAATAGGTACTTAGGTAGGTAGGTACATTTAAATCAAATATTGACTATACATTTTACGTTTCTAATTAAACACACAAATCATAAAATTATATGCCACGGAAAACAAACACGAAAGCTTTGCCAATTATTTTACGTTTTTGTTGTCGCCGTTCATGCAATTTGCAATTTAATATTAACCTTTTAATCGACAGCGACAATGGCTGCGTGTGATTACTGAATTCGGGGATTCTGAATTCGAATCGACGACTTGCAGAATTTTCGATATCGATAAATTCGGTAAATTTAAGAATTAATTATTTGGAAAATGCATAGCCAAAAAAAAGGAAAAGGAAAAACTCATATGGCAACTAAATTATTTTTAATTTTTCAATTACAAAAATGATGACAGAAAAAGCTGATGGCAATACATTCATACGGCGATGGAAGAAATTGAATTTCAACATCAAGATGAAGTAGATAGAATGGAAAATATGACGTGACGGTGAAAAATGTGTGGCAAACAAAGATAACTAGACGAAAACAAGCAGGTGGACCGCTAAAAACGTTAAACAAATGCCCACCTCTTTTCTAAGTGAAGGGAATATCTTGTAATGAGGTAAGCCATTACAAGGATGTGGCCATGCCCATGACTTTATCATACTTTTATTGAAGATTAAAATAACCAGCTCTAAGTCTCCAAATAAAGATACACAATACCAACTTTAGTTTTGAAATTCTCATTAGTTTTAGAAAACTAATATTAAATAAAAAGATTTAAAAAAAATTGTTTTCATGAACCAATTTCAACCAAAATTTAATCAGCTCTATTTCCCACCATAAAGATACAAAATCTTAAATTTGGTTTTGAAACTCCTGTTAGCTTTTAAAATATTAAATAAAGACTAATATTAAATAATAAAATTTAAAAAACAATAGTTCTCAAAAACCAATTTTAACTAAAATTTAATCAGCGCTAAGTCTCAATATAAGAATACAAAATCCCAAATTTGCTTTCAAAATTCGTAGTAGTTTTTGCTGTAGAGCACACTCAAAATTTGATCACAGACACACACACACACAGACATTTTTTGGAAATCGTCTAATTTAGCTCATGGGACCTCAAAAAGTGTAAATCCATCAAAATATCAATTTTTTTCTGCACGAAAACAATATTTTCTCCTATTTCATATATGATAAAGTAAAAAGTTATCTCAATTTAGAAGAACAACCTACATTGTTTTAAACATTGGTAGATTCTAAAATCTACACAATTTAAACTATTCCTTTCATATTTTTGATGGAGCTATTTGTTTTGCGGAGCCGGAATACCTTCCATCCACTGCAACTCTATGTATGTACACTTAAACCTGTTTTTGTGAAAAAGAAACCCCTTAAAAATTATTTCATTTTTTGTTCATGTATTCGATAAAATTTTTATATACCGCACAAAAAAAATCGCACATAAACAATTGCACATATAAAAACCGCACAAAAAAACACCACATAAAAACAAGTTTGACTGCATATGTACATAGTACGTACATTACAGCAAAATAGATCTAGAGACACATTGGGACTTATTGTATAATATATTTTATCTAATTTCATGAGAAAAATCGTTTCTTTGGAGTTTGGAATTTGGAATTATTTTAGAGTTTAAGTAATGGGAGTAAAAAGTTACATTAAATTACAGGCAGAAACGTAGATTATATTACAAAGAAAGAGCGAATCAAAAAGATCTGGTAATAGGACGATCGAGCCTAGAAAGATTTTCAAGAGCGTGGAAAGTTTATTACATGTAAGGGTAACTCGGTAGTGTACCGTCTCGGATCGTGGAATTTTATTGCTTTAATGTATGTCACCTTGCGCAAATGTTAATTGCAGGTAGCTTTAGAAGCGTGGATTAAGTATCCAGGGAGATCAAGACATAGGAGAGGGTTTTCAGTGGGTGGTGTCAAAAGGGCGTGATTTAAATAATAGCAGAAGGGGCGTGCCAAAGAGGCGTGGTTATTTGAAAACAATACGAGTATTTATCAAACTGATTGTTTGGGGAACCGGTCAATCTCCTCAGTATTCAAAACAAATGGAGATCAGTTAACAAAATTTAGTTTAATCTTTGTTATTTTTTAAAATTTTTGGCTAAAGTACGGTTAGTGCCACTCGCAGTCTTTGGAGATTTTACAAAAATTTCCTTACAGGTAATTGGGAGGTATAAAATTGAGTTTATTAAGGTGAGGATGAAGTCGATATTTCCAATAATAACGCCACAAATCGACATTAAAAGTCATAAAAAGCGGAAAAATTTTCATTGCATTGGCGGTACTTGTGGTTTGATATGCATGAATCAACCATAGGGCGGAGCTAACTAAACCAGCGTTAGGAGGGAGTCAGTCGCTCTCTGAGATCAGTCGGGTCAGCATTCGCAATTTTTCGAGTTGGAGCTACTTGAGTGATGTTTTTAGTAAGTAAAGCCTTGTCAGAACCGCAGAAAGTGGGTTTTGACAGGCGCAACTACATCAAGAGTCGGATTCACACAAAAAGTGATTTCTTTCCGAAAAAACCTTTTAAATCGACGCTTTTTAATGTTTTATTCAAATAAGAGGTCACATACGTGGCGGATGCATCACAAATGTGATAAAATACATGATTTTAGGTAAAATTGCAAAAAAAATTCAAAATGGACGGGGTTTGAGTTGCGATTTTAGCCTATCACAAAAACGTATTTTTGATTTTTTAATGACTAAACGTGAACATTTTCGATTCATCCTCACCTTATAATTCTTCTAATTTAATGCTTTCATAATTTGCTTTTATTTCTATAGGAAAACTTATATCTTTGAGTGGCAGTTAGCGTACTGTGCCCAAATTTTTATTCTGATTTACTTACAAAATTTTATAATTCTTCGGGCTTCATTAAACTAAAATAATGAACCCCATATATTATATAATTATTGAAGAGGGGGTAAAAATTTTTATCTAAATAAGTCATATCCATCGATGTTTTATTAAATTAATAAAATTTTAATTAAAAAATAAATGTTTTATTTCATAAAAGATCGATGGTCATATCCAACTGCGGTAAGGTAAACTGAGCCAAATGCAAATTCTATTGAAATTTCAAAAGTGGTAAACTGGGCCAAATGAAAATTTAAATAAAATTTTGGAAATGATAAACTGAGCCAAAAACAAAATTTTAAAATATTAATTTTTTTGTTGGTAATTAAAAAAATATTCCTTTCATTTAGTTTTTTATTCGTACTTAAAAAAAAATTCCGAAATTGTGTACCATAAACATAAACCAACCACTATTTCTATAGGAAATTAAAAGAAATAAACTAAAATCAAATAAATCTGCTCGAAAAGGTAAATTGGGCTGTAGGTTAGAGTTAGTTTATAATATTTTTTTAGAATTGATACCAAATAGGTGGAATCTGCGCGATAAGGTAGATTTTTTAGAAATGATACCAAAAACCCTACACCCCTTTCTTTAACTGAAATTTGTCTTTAGCTCAGTCTACCATTAGCCCAGTTACCTTTTGATCCAATTTACCACTTTCATAGTTTTCGTTGAAGTTTACTATTTTCTAAATTAGGCCCAGTTCACCATTGCCCCAGTTGGAGCCAAGATATTCTAAAGGGTCTACCAATCAGGGTTTGTTTTAAATTTTAAAAGAAACACATATTTTGTATGAAAATTTTCTAATTCTCTACTGAAATATGTTGTAGGGGCTTGAACATTTATGAATGGAAAACAATATCCGGTAAATGTCCTCCACGACTACGTTTGCAGACGTAACGAAAGCACCAGCCTCATTTTCGAAAAAATAGGGACCAATGATGCCCCTACCCATAAACCACACCATACAGTGACACGAGATGGATGTAGTGGTTGTTCAACAACTGCTTTTGGATTTTCAGAAGCCCAAATTCGACAATTTTGCTTGTTAACATACCCGTTTAAGTGAAAATGTGCTTCGTCCGAAAAGATGATTTTTTCTGAAAAACAAGCACCACGTTCAATGATCCAATCAGCAAATCTAAGACGTTGAGAATGATCTGCTGGCTTTAATTCTTGTACCAGTTGTATCTTATAAGGCTTTAGAGCTAAATCCTTCCGTAAAATTCGCCATGTGGTCATTGTGGACAGGCCTAATTGTTGAGAACGTCGTGAAACCGATAAATTTGGGTCCTCTGTGACACTTTCACGTACTGCAGCAATATTTTCGATTGAACGACATGGACGAGCACATATTTTTGTGCTTACGTTTACTACTGAACCGGTGGACTCAAATTTTCGCACTAAATTCGCAATTGTAGTCTCAGATGGACGATCGTTACAAATAAAAATATCGCGAATTTTGCGAAATGTAGTCTTCACGGATCGACCATTTTCATAATGGATTTGAATTATCTTAACACGATTTTCGAGCGAAATCAAAGGCATTATATTAAATGTTGACCTTTTATTATACATATGATAAAAAACTGAATAACAGAACTGCCTACTTGACCTATTTCAACCAAATTTAAAACAAACCCTGATTGGTAGACCCTTTAAATGCTTTCAGACCATTTTATTATCCTTTAAAAAGTATCTGAAAACGTTTTTTGTAACTTCAAAGTCTGACTTTTGCCTGTAGCTCGAAAACAAAAAAGGTAGAGAATTCCGTTTTTGCCATTAAAAAAAATATCGAAGATTTGCTATCCATTTTCCATGTCCAATTGTGATTTTTCACCTAAATACATATTAGAAATGATTTTGTAGGTACTGAAGTTGT
Organism: Lycocerus yunnanus; assembly: GCA_036346125.1. Lineage (NCBI taxonomy): Eukaryota > Metazoa > Arthropoda > Insecta > Coleoptera > Cantharidae > Lycocerus > Lycocerus yunnanus. Next base: position 4,675,831 of record JARFIX010000017.1, read on the forward strand.
AGCCAGTTAAATTTACTACTCGGAATAAACCAGGATGCATTCTTCAGGTTGTCAGGACTTTTGTGGTAGGTTTGCCCATTACTTTTTGGGTAATGATATAAAACTAAAAAAATTTAAAACTTTAAGATTAAAAGCTTAAGTTTCAGATTGTCAAAATAATTTTTATTTCACTTATTATTTTTGTGCAGTCGACACATACATAAATTGTGTATATCGTTTTACTTGGCAAAAAAACTATCAACAGCATTAAAAATTCCCTTGCACTTGGCGTTTCGGTTGTATACTTTTTATCAAATTAACAAAAGCTTAAAAATTTTGAAAAAGGTTGGCAAGTGTATCGTTTCGTTTAATTATAATTTGTTTCTTTATTTGGCAAGGTCAACAAAATTTGAGTTGCACATTAAAATATTTTTCAATTATCACATAGAACAGCAGTGTAACTTTAATAAACTCCTAAACTTTCGCAGAAAATCCGATTAACTGGGTTTATTAATTCATAAGTAGTTTACCATAAATTCGAAAAGTTTTATGTGTCAAGTATGAACTACCACTTCGTTCTGCAAAATTTTTATATTTTTCTTTCCAACTCATTATGCAGTCCAAATTATTTTAAAATGGAGCATCAAAAATTTATCATCGTAACTTCATTTCCTACTATCCGATATGTGGTCTTTGGAAAGCTTAATGAACAAAAAGTGCTTGCAAAAATTGAAGTACTATAACAGTTTTGGACTGTTTTATTTTAAATTTTGATGGCCAATATTTACAAAACGTTGAGCGATAGCCAGAGGCAAAAAGTGGCAAATTGGAGAATATTTTATCAAGTTTCTGCATTCAAAATATTTTGATAAAGCAGTTGTTCGTTTTGTGCGAAAATGAATTTAAATAATTTTGTGAATTATTCATCCGCTAAACAAAATGTTACAAGTTAGCATCACCGTATAGCTGCTACATTAATTTGTTAGATACCTACTTATACGATTTTGTTGTTTATAAACTCGGTAAAGTTACAATAAAATCTTTTATTACTGCACGCTATATAATACATGTATGCCATAATGGAAGTCTTATGATCAATCCCACGCATTGGAAAATGTGGAAACTTCTCAACCGTTCGGCTTGTACAAGAAAATCCAATTAATTTTTAAAGCATGAAAGAAGAGAGAGCTTACGTTTTACTAGAATTTACGGTACGAATTAAATAAGTGTATCCTAAAATAAATCTTTTCACATCAATTTATGTAAAAGAAGTTACATTGAGCTTAGTGGAGGTCTAGCAAGAAAATAATAGGGTGCGGTCAATAGTGGTCAACAGATCACATAAATTACCTTGTTGTAATACCTCCCACACGATAATACACGGTGTTCGAATACAAGAATGAAAAACATCCAAATTATGAATCGCAACTGAATGGATGAATGAACTCACGTATTTTTGTGAGTGAATAAAAGCCCAATAAATTACCCCAAATTCGTCACTCACTCCATTTTATAGTTCGCTAAATATAAAAAATAGCCACCCCTAACATTCTTTATTATTTTAAAACCAACAATGTGCTTTTTCGTTGCGTATTCGCTAACAATAGCGACTTTTAGAAATCGATACAACCATAGTAACTAAATACACGTCCATAAATTACTATTGAACCTCTCAACATCAAAATTTCTAAAATGTCAATAATCGACGTAATTTCCGATTATTCGCACAAAAATTTGGAACAAATACCGGACGATGTAATGAAAATGTTTAACTTGAAAATGTTGTACTTGGAAAATAATTTAATCCAATCGCTTCCCGAAAATTTTTTCGATAAGCTCAGCAAGTTAACGTGGCTGGATTTAAGACAAAACAAGCTTACGACACTTCCTGCCAGTATTGCAAATCACACGTTTTTGGAAACTATATTGCTGCAAGATAACGAAATCGAATACTTGCCCAACGAAGTCGGTAAGTTGTCGGTAAAATTATACGGTAGTTGATTTAATTATTAATTTAACGAAAACAATAATTCTGGGCAGGACTTTTACCAAATTTGAAAGTGTTGCAACTGTCTGGAAATCCGTTAAAGTATCCCGTTCAAGAAGTGTTGGAAAAAGGAATCGGAGCAATATGTGCGTTTTTGAAAGATGAGTACAGAAAATTAAATTCTACGGTTGAAGAAGACGAACAGGAACTTCGAGTAGTTGACCTAAAAAGCAGCGTAAAAAGTAAAAATAGTGATAAATTGTCTGTCCAACAAATACTACGAAATTCCGCACACGAACAGCTTGGAAGCGATAACGAGCAGCCCATCATAAGCGTGAAAAGTTTAACGCGGTCCGATTCCGAAGTGGAAAATGAAAAGGAAACAAACACTGTCGTAGAAAACGAAGTACAACCAAAAGTTAAAAAGACGCATAAAATTATTAAAAGTAACTCGACTGTTATGCTACAATCGCACTCCTATTTAACCGGGAAAAAGGAAAATAAACAGGAAGAAAACAAAGAATTAACGGAAATTTGGTTCAAGAGACTTCAAGATTTGTTGGAAGATCAAGAAAAAATATTGCAACAAGAGAAGTAAGTCTCTAAATTTGAAATGTGGTAAATTAGGCAATCGTCAAACGCAACATTCGTCCGTCGTAAAGAAACAACAGAATGTCTTCAGATTCAAATGTAATGGTCAGATTCGATGTTATCTATGGAATTAATTTCCTCAAACACGTATATGATACTGCTATGCCACCATGCGTCATCCTGATGACTTATATTATGGAGGGTTTGCTACGTAGTATCGTCTATCTCTCAAGATATGCCGCAAATGCCCAATTTACCACATTTTAACTTGATCAACACTTGTAAAATTCAATATTATCTTTAAAAAGTATTTTTTATTTTTAGAAATCTAAACGCGTTAAACCAATGGCGATTTACAAAGAAAATGGAAGTTCCTAGGTGTTCCCGAGATATGCCAATGGATTTACCACCTTACGACACAGATCCGGAGTTTAGCAAAATGCTGTCCAGAAAAGACCTAAGTCACAAAATTGACGATATAATTAAAAAGAACAAACAAAGAAGCAGCAATAAAAAGACTTCACCTTCAGGTACAGATGTCCAAAAATTGATCAACGAAGTGGTCGACCAAATGAGAAACATGGAAACAAAATTGAGCGAAATGGGATCACCGAGATCTGAACAGGAAGTAGCATCAAAGCAAATTAAGAGCGTAAAACATTTATATAATTTGTATTTTTAACGTTTTTATTATTTTTAAAAAATTTCAGATTCTGGATCTTCATAAAACAATTCTTGCATTGCAAGCAAAAAACGATAACATATAAAAAGTGTGCGTCTCACAAATTGTGGATTAAATAAAATTAGCGGAGTAAATTAGTTTGCTTTATTTTTCACCTTATATAAATTACAATCAGCATTTCAATACCTTTCCATAGTTATTTATTTTAAAAAAATGATAATGTTATTTGAAAATTAGAAGAATATGTAACCACATTACATGTGCAATTACAACTGTCAAGGGATTATTAACTTTGTCTTACAATAAAAATAGGTAAAAGCATCAGTCCAATTAAAATGTGCGACCCATCACAATTTTATCTTTGATGGCATCATGAGTATTTTCGGTAAAACCAAATTTTCCATAAAACGCATGTGTATTACTGTCGGTTAAGTTTATCGCAATATGAACACCAAAAGAACCTAAAATTTTCAAGTCATAAAATATTAAAACACTTTCTAAATGTTACAACTACCATTGGCACGAAGAGCTGCTAATAAACACGTAACCAATCTTTTGCTAACCGATTCGTCCAAAACAGATGGCAGTAAACTACAGGTTATGCTGGATGGATGTGTTGAGCTGTTGACAAAAATTTCGTCCTTAAAGTTGTGGAAGTATGATATGGTCTCCTGAAAGAAAAACCACGGTAAAAATAGAAACGAACAGATTTTATCGTGAACAAACTTGTGCTAATTTGGAAAGATTTTGAAAAGAATCATCTATCGGATACTTTAAACACATTTCTGGTATCCAAGCTACTTCTTGTTTGACTCGAAACTTTTTCAGGTCGGGCGTTGCACACGCATACCCAACAACTCCGGTTTCGTCTTCCACAACCATACAAAATTCCGGATGTATGGTCATGTAAGGTCCGACAATCTTATCTGCTTGTAAGTTAACTAAATGTTCGGGATTAGAATAACCATCTTCTAATCCATCCTTACACGTTCTATTACAAACATCATACACCTGCGTTTCATCTTGAGCCAAGTATGGGCGAATTGTGTAAACACGTGAAGTGGGAACGTCAGGTGCTTTGTAAACAAACAAGTCGTTTCCAGAATCGACAGGAATCAATCTCTGTAATCACAAAATCGGTCATAGAGAAGAAAACACATGAAAGTTACAGAGTTACTTGTAAATCGGCAGTTAAGCCACCTCGAAATACCCAAGGTTCTTGGTCACCACTCATGAAGGTTTCCTTCCAACCTTTCGAAAACCCTAAACAAAAAAATGAGTTTAAAATTTATCGGCAGCAAACTCGCGCGCGCTCGCAATTTTAAGCCAACTTAACATTAATTTATGTATTGACGCAAATGTTCACTTAGCACCAAGTTTCGAAAACAAGTATAAAAAATTTAATGCAATTTACGCAACGGCATGACGCGCTTAGCGCACTTTACAACCACAGAAATGCATACATGTATAATTCCCTTGAGTGTAGGACGGCATAGAAACGGGAAAATGGCCTCCAGCTTAAGAAAATAAACAATACATTATTAATAAAATGTAAAAGCACACACAAAAACATCAAATATTGAATGTTCTAATTTTATTTCACGCTTTAGAGCAAAAAACGTTTTCCACTTTTTATTCAATTTCATTGTTATTCAATCATCAAATTATTTAAAATCATGGAAATGGAAAACGTTTTAGTTGTTTGTACAAAAATAGAAATTTTAAAGCAAAATAAAATTTTCACTTGCCATTTATTACGCCTTGTGCTCTATAAAAGAAACGCTAGCGCAAAATCCACGACAAACCTGTAATATAAAATTGATGACTGCTACTGATGTGTAAAACTATAAACTGCAAAAAAAACGCACCAAAAACAGCATGGAAAGTGAAATTCTTATTTTGCTCGCTTAAAATCAAATTTATATTTCAATATAAAAATAATACTATTCCTTTACCGTGAAAGTCGTATATTATGGCAAAAAACAAATGTGTTGGTTGATTTTCAACCAATATGAGTATTATGTATTTTTAAGAAAAAATTTCCGGATGTAACGACAGTGATGGTGTAGCATCGACATTACCACGGTGCTTTCGCCGTTGATATCTTCGACTTTCACTGTACTTCCCCTATCATAATTATCAAATACAAATGGTACAATATAAAACAATTCTAAAATACGAAATAATTTTTAACAATTTTTGTTACTACCCCAAAGACCCATTCCAACAAAGTTAATTAATTTATAAAACAATTCAGTTTCCCAGAGTTGATTTTAAAATTCATGAGTAATTTATTATTTTAACACTTTAAACAAAATTAAAAACAATTTTTTTGTATGCTATGAACGACAGTCAACAACAAAGATCATTGAAAGAAAAAACTGGACGGAGTAACTACCAGAGCAGATACAGGATAACAGGGTGTCGCCATTGATCGAAAATCTAAAACAAATCAGAAGTCTTTCCATATAAGAAAATAGGAATATGATGATGAGAAAAAACAAAAGAACATCGGTTCTCTATGGAAAAACTCAATACTAGAACCTTTCTTTATCTGTCCGTACAACAAGCTTGAGGTTTACACAAGTTCCTCTAAACTATTTGAGAAGATGATATTAGCCAAACTCCAAACGAGTTGGCAAAATTTGAAAGCCTAACATAAGAGAGTACAAACTAAGAAGAAAAAGAGCATCTGTGCTTCAATAATGCCCTCTGACATATCATAAATGACGAGGATGGAAAGAAACAACTGGCAGAAAAAACTGGCCCCCATGAGCTTCCAGATAGGTAAACTCACCTTCTTAGTGTCTTGAAGTAATTTTTGATATCCTCTTCGACATCCCAATCCAGCATAAAAGGTTCTAAGCTTGCTTAGAAGACTCATGCCCAATATTGGTGCACTTTATAATACCTTCTTTATGAGGGCCTCGTGGAAATTAAAGTTGATTTGTATAACCCCGACAAACATTTAAGAAAATAGCCATAGGCACTTTCATATGCTGTAAGCTATCTGTACAATTTTATACCAACTCCACGGGAAAGACGCTGGGCACTACTATCACCCAAGAAAGAAAAGTGAGAAAAGTACGAATTATCCCAGAGCCGACAAGAGAGAAATCAGAAAAGATCTGTCGAGTAAATCACACCATCCTAAACATGGCAACTTCAGAAAGGGGCTCACACATGGCACTTAAAGTAATGTAAATAATGGATGCCCTAGCATAATGTTCAGCCATGAAGGAGATTTTATAGAACAGAAATTCCACATTACCACATAGTACAGGCTGATGATCCCCAAAGGATATTCCATTTAAAAAAATTAAGATGTGATATTTTTAAATTTATAATAACAATCTGATTAATGGTAGTGCAGTAAGTTTTTTTGCATGTAAGTTACTCAAAAACACAAATTGATTTGCTTAAATTCGTTAGTTTTGCATCGAAAAAATCCTCCAAGTTTTTTTTCTTTTGAAATGCTTGTAGAGAACTTAAACTTGTATATCAACTCAAAATTGTATATCTAATTTAATAAAATATAATAAAACATATATAAAACATAATGTTTTAATTTAAAATTTATTTCGTATTTTAAACCATCAAGGAACGTTCAAAGAAGTCTACACAAAGTTTTGACATTTTCTGATCAGTGATTTTCGTACCATCACATATTAAAGGGCAAATCTGAATGCTATTGTACCTAGAGGAAGTAACATATTAAAAGTTTTTAAACGACATACCTAACCACTTAACATACGAATTGAGCAAGGAGATGACCCCTCGAATATCCCAAACATAAGAATAAAGGTCATACAAAAGCTCCCTATTATTGCAAGTTGTTAAATGATCGATAAGCCTGTTTACAGCCAACGCCATTTCGTTCATTTTTTCGGCCCTCGTGAACCACTCTTGTACCTTAAATATAAAAAAAAATATTAGTAAACAAATTACAACTGCATTGAAATTTTACTTCAGGTTTCAACTTATTTTTAGTATGGCTTATCTCCATAACCAGAGGGGCGTTTGATTTTAGCCAATTAAATTCTTGAAGCAGCTGCAAACCTTGTCCTCCATGTTCAAATGGTAAATAAAAGAGATCGCACAACAAAGACAAATCTTCAATGGATAATTCGCTCTCCTTTCTGAAACAGTTGAAACAAAATTCTGTAAAGTGAAAATTTTTAATTTTATAAAATATTTCAATTACTTGTACTGTTGGTTCTCCAAATTCATCACATGATTACCAGATTCGTTCCCTTCCACCTGCATACTTCCGCTCGATGTCTAAAAAAGTTAACCAACTTAGTTTTGTATAAAAATTAAAAATAAAACATACAGAGGTTTCGATCATTGCCACATCTTCGTTTGAACTGCAACATTTATTAATATGAGAAGGTGAAGCGTTCGGGGTGCTATTGCAATCCATAGGTTCGGATGGACTTAAACTTGATTCATTACCATCTGTACTTGGATCGGTGTTCATGGAAAGTTCATCTTTTTGATTATTCTGATGATTTTTTTTATTATTTTGAAGTTCTACAATTTTACCTTTATGGATTTTCATGTGAGTTCCATTCAAAATGGTAATACTTTTGGTAGAATCCGCTGGCATTATGGGTATAGGTACAGGAGTAATTGGATTAGGTATCGAATCGTTACAAATCACCTTAGTTTCAGATACTAAAGAATTCATTACGGGTAAAGGACTTACTAAACTTTCAGTACCCAATACCTACAAATAAGCATAATTATAAAGAATGTTTTCAAAATTAGTTGAAAATTTTACGTTTACGGTACTACAAACTTCAGCTAAAGCTTGCAATTGGGTCGAATTTACAGAGGGAGCTGTAATTATACCACCAGAAGTTGTGGTCGTTGTGGTGGTGGTTAAACTCATGCAAGTGTTGATTGATGGAATTATTGGAACCGGAATCACTGTTTAATAAAATTAGTTTATTGAAATACATTGGTACACATGAATTCTTTTTTTAATTACCAGTTACAGCCGGTTGAGGTTTTGCGATGGGACCCCAGGCGTTTTTGTGCCTGAAAAATTCGGGCAACCACTCTTTTATTGCATTCCTCAGTGCTAATCTTGGGTGGTACATGTTTGGCGATAAAGTTGTAGGTACATCTTCACCAAATAAACCATCCTCAGTCTCAGTTTCAAGTTTTATATCTGCTGATACCGTGTCATCTAAATTTAATAATCAAACTAATGCTTAAGATGCTTAAAATGAATAAAATCAAGTAAAAATTGAAGAAACTAAATAAAATTTCTGGAATACAAATTTAAATTCGATACAAAATGAAGATTTAATTCTAAATTTTTTTTAAATAATGCCTTTCAGTCAAAACGCTGCAGAAACCGTAAGAAATTTAAATAAAAAAAATACATATTTTGAACGTGGGAGGAGTTCAAAGATTTAAGGCCTTATAATCGAATGAATAAGATTATTAATTTATTGTAATGATGTGCAGTCGTGAACAGTACATCTTTGAGAGCTTTTAATACACAGGAAGGTGAGAATTTTGAAAAACGGCTGGGTTAGATGTAAATAGCATAAACATAAAACTACAAAAAGTAGGAAAAAGAAAATGAAAGAAAATATTGAATGGAATATCTGTACCGAGTTATCTACATATAAAATTTTAGCTGACTTGATTACAAAGACTGGACTTTATAGAAGGATGAAAAAGAACCACTTAACCGAGGCAATAAGAAAGCTGTCGAAATTGCACTGCAGTCAGCTACTAAGTTTTGCCAGACTGATAATATAATAAAATGGAAAAGTATGGTCAATAAAGCTATTTCCCTATTTCACTTCTTTAAAAAATAAATTTGAATACATAAAAAAATTGTCTAATTAAAAAGGTGAACTTACTCAAAGTTAAATCCCTCTGTCCGTTAACGTTACAGGTAGACCATTGTGCAAGAGTATTGATGGCAATGAAATTAGCACCATATTCACAATTGGGGTTGGTCAAAACCCCCCTTAATTTCGGAATTAAATCTGGAGATCTACCAGAAAAGGGTCCCAAAAATACTCTCTTCTGATCATAGTCATTTGCATGAATATTGTCCCATATGACGGGGGGTCGCCTCAGCACATCTGATATTTTTTGAATCGACTCCACTGTTATCATACGAGACACCACCTTGGGTCCTAAATGAATATAATTTAGTACGAACATTACAAAAAATGCAAGTTATTTTAAGAAACCTCACCAGTCCACAATATATCGATCTCTTGTGCTAGCTTCAATCCCAAAGTGTTTAGGTATTCAGAATTTGTGATGTTAGGGACAGCTCTGGATTCACAATACTGGGTCGGACATACGAGAAATTTCGGTTGACCTAAATGCTGGTAAATTTCGTTTGTAATCGAAACTTGTGCGTGAGCAAATGACTGAAACACTTCCTTATCGGCTTCTGACATTTCAGATTCGATATCATCAAATAGCAAAGCAAAAGCACCACAACCAAATTGAGCAACCTGCTCTAACTTTCGTTTCAAAGTGGTGATTTCTTTTAAACTGCTATATGTGATGTCTAAACCAGGCGATAATGCGTAATAAAACGTAACATTATTATCACGAGCAGCAGATATCAAACCGGTCAAGTGTTCGGCTTCCTCGACCGTATACAACTCCCTCCAGTATGCACGATGCTTGTAGTCATCTTTCGGGGCGTAAACGTAGGAATCTAGTCCCCATTTCTTTAATCTACAATAAATTGATTAGCAAAATTGAGAAACACATAAAAAAGGGACCAACTTTTGAAATAAATCCTTCCTCTGCTCGGTCGTCCATGGTCTTCCATAGAAGCCTAAAATTGCCAACAAATAATGAGAGTCAATTCGAAAATCCAAATTATCGCCTCACCTTCCACAACACCACAAATAAAATTGCCATTTTTAGCGTTCAAATTATCAGAAACAGGTAGGTTAGGTCCTTCGGCCATTTTCTTTGTATGAAATGTTTATAAAAATGTCTTCAATATTGACGAATTATTAAGCTAACGAACGTTCGATTTCAATTACGTTTAATTCCATTACATTGTCCTTAACTTATCTTGAACACAACAAAAAATTTTATTAGCGGGAGAGCGATTCGATTAAATGGGCGACCCTTCAAAATCGATAAAAACGCATAATTATGAACGGATGGTATTTTGTAATTTTTTTTTTATATTTTAAGTATTTGATGAATGAATTGGAATTATTTTTTTATACAAAAAATTTTGAAAATCAGGATGACGTAATAAATTATTAACTGTCAAACAAAACCTGATAACACATTTGCGGTAGAAAAGAGTTTACCATGTTGCCAATGCTACTTATAAGTATTTAAATTTCGAGAAAATTCGAGAAATTTCGAGAAAGAATTTAATCGTAGCATAACCGTCACTATCTAACTATCTACCATATTCTCTTATCTATACTATCTAACGAAATAAAATAACTACGAAGCCAAAAAAAATGGTGGCATGGTTGTATGTATTTCTAATACCCGATTTCTTCAGCTCGAAAAACATTTTCTATACTCTAATATACCAAGTATTGCAAGAGAACGGATTTATTATTTTCTCTTCAGAAGCTTTGAACTTTTTCTCCAAAATTATTGGGCCGTATGAATGAAAGTAAAGGATATGCTCACAAACAAGAGGTTTCGAGATCACTGAAATTAAAAAAATACAAAATGACGGATTTAAAATGATCAAATTTAAATGGTCAAAACACTTACAAATATATAATTTAAAAATCTTTGCGATAAAAAGCGCTGGAGTGTTTGGGATTCGCAACTTAGTTTAACGTTAAAAAATTGAAAATACAAAATGGCGGCTCTAAAATGGCAAATTTAAGAAAATAATAATGCAAAGTTTTTGAAATACTTACAAGTACTATTTAGTAAATTTTGTAGCACACATATTTTTGTACTCACTCAAACAAGTACTCACTCAACATTTTTTAATATTTAACTTTAAATAATGTAGTAGATAGGAGTATTTTAGAGATTGTTAATAATTTTGCTAACGTTCAAAAATAGAAATACAAAATAACGAATTTAATCCTTTAAATCAAAATAAGAATTTTGAAAATAATTGATGTAAATTGGCGTTGTTGTTATTTGGTGTAGGTGTTTTTAATCAAGAATAAACAATAAAAATAAAAACAATGGGAGAATCGTCTGTATTTTGAATTTGTTTTGTTTTTTACTACAGAAACATTTTTTATAATTTTACTATACAAATATATAAATTTATTTCTTTCCTTTACCTTTCTTATTTATTTTATTCAAATCAACTTTTACCCAATTTTCAAATATATCCTTAAATAAGTCATCAGTGGCTGCATCTGTAAGTGGAAACATAAACCTTTTATTTTCTTCAATTTTAAACAGTTCTTCTTCTAATTGTTCTTGCTCCTTTTGTAGTCGAGCGAGTTCCGCTTTTTCTTCTTTGGTTAATTGTTTTGGTTTTTCCTTTTTCTTATCCTTCTTACTCTCCTTCTTAGATGATTTGTCTTTGCCTCCCTTGGAACTTTTGTCCTTTTTTTCTCACTTTTTTCCTTTTTAGGTTTAGGCATTTTAGGCGGTTTTTGTTCCTTTGGCCTTACAAAACCTTGCATAATTCTTTTTGGCATCTTCCATTCTTTATTGATTTTCTGGCAAATAACCTCGGGTGTTGCTTGAAAAGCCATTTTGATTAACGTAAATTGAAAACTTTCGTAAAAGCTTGAGAACAAAAATTTTTTACTTTTTTTAATAAATTAGACATCAAAATAAAATAAGCTTACTATTTGATTATAATATCGATTATAGCTCTTAGCACAGCATAGTTAATAATTTGTCGATCTTCGTTATCTATTGTTTTATCATTTTGTTGATGTATAACAGCATCTATCCATTCGTTGTCCACAGATCCCTCACTGTCTTCAGACGAGACAATTTCTTCTTCTTCTTCTTGCAGTTCGTGTTCTTCCATTACTTCTTCCCCAAAATTTGATTCTGCTTCGACCACATCCTTTGCAGTTATTTGAACATCTGAAGGAATCCAACCTTTTCTAGGATTAGCCATATCGGCAATGCGTTGTTCCCACACTTTTTGCATTGCCAAATTTTTTATTATCTTATTATTTCGTATGGTTTCCAAAACCAAATGATGATGACCTTCTTCTGGCGCCGTTTCGACAACTTCAGTGTCGTCTGCTACTTTTGAATTTAAAAGTAAAGGTGGTTCACCTGCAGTTTCGGCTAAAGTACTTATGCTTTCGGCAACAGATTTCGTTTGAAATTTTTCTAAAAATAAACATAGATAATATTTTATGAACATTCAAATCTGTTTAGTTTGAGGTTGTGAATGCAGCTTTAACGATATGAATTAATTTTATACCTGCTACTTCATAAACATCTTCATCTAAAAATAATTCTTTAATTGGCTAAACTAAAAATGCGTTAATTCCATATTTACTTTCAATACTTGCTTCTTCCTCTACATTGACTTTTTTCTCAATTTTGCAGATACAAGTTTCGCTCTCTTCTTCCTGAACTCTTTCTTCTTCGATTTCTTCATTAAGCGGCCTAAACCTTGCCGGAACATTGGGATCGGGCTTGTAAAATTCAACAGATTTAAGTCGTCGCTTCATTCTTTTCTCAGGTTCGTTTTCTTCCAATCCAATTGAAGTGGCAGCACTTTCAGATGAAGATGCAGCGGAAGATAAATCATCTTAAATGGACGATTGGATAAAAGGAAGATAGGATTGTTAATCATAACTCATACGATTTTTATATCTCCATTTAGTTTCTGGTAAAACATACTTGCGACGATTTTCTTCGTCCCCTAATTCGATCAAGTTTGTGGGTTCAAAGTCTTCTGGGTTCATTTCAAGAGAACTGGTAGATGACTCTGCACTTGACGATTTCCAAGTTACCGATTCTTCATCTTGTTGTTCTAAAAGCAGCATTAGCCTATCCGGAGTGGGTACTAATTCGCATCCCTCTTCTACAACTTCGGAGGCTATCAAAATTGCTTCTTTAAAAGTTTTAAAAAATTGTTTTCTGGTTATATTTTTGGATCGATCTAAAAAATTTAACAAAATTAAATGAACCTAAGAATATTTTTTAATTAATCGGCAAACCTCTAATTAAATCGATGAAATATAAAATCCAAGCCAAAACGATTTTTTGCAATTCATCGGGAAATTGAAAATCGTCTTGGATAGTCCAAAGAGAAGCGGTTATTATATCCAGAAACCAAAACTGCAGCAAGTTGAATTTGTATTCGTTACATTGAAAAAAATTCCCCAGGATGTCTATGCACGCCTTAACACCAATTTCTCTTACGTGCGGCATTACATTTAATTCGCTAATATCGGGAAGCACATCCGAAATTGGTAAAAATTATTGTTGAATTCGTAATCTGCGTTTGGTGTAGTTGGAGGTACGCAATCCCTCGGACTTTCATCTTCATTCCAAAAGTTTCGAAGTACTAATCCATCTTCAGATAAGTAATGTACAGCGATGGGTTGGTCTACTTCTTCAATTTGTATTTCCAACTGCGAATTTTTATTCATTCTATGTTATCGTCATTACAATAAAAATTGCATTACAAAAAAATAGTATTTATTAAAAAAATTATCTTCATTAAAAATAAAAAAAACTATGCAAAATAAATAATTAAAAAAAGGATTTTTTTTAATTAATTAATTAATTTTGACGTGTGACTTCAGAGGCGGCTAGTTTTAAAAGCACGCGGGCGCGCGCACCGCCTGTGATGATGCTAATAATAATTATAAAAGTAATCTTCCTAATTAATTATATTTATTTCATTTTATACAACATTAAATTAAATTTAAAAGTCATAATTTATTAAATAGGTAGTCTTAATTAAAAGGCACAATATTATTCTTATTTTTCATATCTTTAGAGTTAATTTACACATTATGAACTAACGTTTGTCTTTGATTTATTCCTACATTTCAAGATGAAAGCGAAACAAATAACAATGAAACAAATCAAATAAAATACTGCCATAGCGACCGGGGGATTCCCATAATTGACAAAATGAATATCCGACGATAGATATCCAAAATTTGATAGAACTTGCGTTCCGTTTGCAGGTGGACATGGTAATTGTACGATGATGTCTTGGTGTTGAACCTTGAAGCAAATATATTACCATTTCTCGAAGGATTTCAATAAATTCTACCATACCTGTTTGTTTTTGCAGAGTGCATGTATCGAATTACTGGCAATGGCTTCGGGAGTTAACTCCCTATTTATTAAGTAAGGATACAACCACGTGGTGGGACTTATGTACTGGATCCATTTCGTATAAAATGTCAGATCTTTGAAATGAACCACATAACCAGTCGATAGGAAGAATCCGCTTATAATGGCTGATGAAATAATAGTCATAATGTTTGAAAATGGCGATAAATAAATAAAAGTAGTAATAAATATTTGGAGACAACTTAAATACAACAGCATTAACCCTAAAATAAGAAAAATCAATTATTTTTGTTATTTTAAAATATTTTGAAACCTACCTATGTAAATATAAAAACCATTGTAGTTATTTGGACCTTGCATGTATAAACCACACATGGAATAACTTGGCACAAGATACACCAACCATATAAATAAGGATGGCAGAAGATTAATCAAAATCTGAAAACTCTCAAATAAAATCCAAAATTTTCAATAATTAAAAATAAATCACCTTTACAAAAATATATGTAAACCTTCCATAAAGTCCATCTTCAATTTCACGTTCAACAGTCCTATGGTTTCTTCTCAGTTCACTTAAAGTTAAGGCTAGCAAAATGGGCCAAACCGTAACGCACATAACCGTGTAGTGATAACCCAATCTGTCATTCAACAGCAACTGGGGATCCATGTTTGGAACATCCCAGAATATAGAACCAACAATTAAAGACAAACTAGCCGATATAATGATAAGCGTAATCCAATTTACAAACGTATTTGGTTGAGTATAAAACATCGCCTTCCTAAAACGACCAACAGCAATATTATAAAATTTGATTTCGAAATAATCGTAAAGCTTACGTGAACAACACCAAGGCTTGGGAAAAACAATTAACATTCTTAACAATCATGGGAAGAGCCGACGGAGGACCAGGATTGCTCATCGGTTCTTGTTTCTGTCTAAAAATTTCCCCAACTGTTCGATTCTTTGTGACGATTCCAGCATGGCTTCCGCTGATAAATCGTCGAGTGTAACCAAGTCGACTGCAAAAAACGTTGTTTTAAAAATGTTACAAAAAATAAACAAACAATTTACGGTAATAATCGGACGGATTTTTGAACGACGGACAAGGATAATCCACACTCGAAAAATATCCAATCATATTTTTTCTCTTTCCACTGTACATAGTTCTTCCGGCAGAAATTAAAACGACACTCGACAGCATAGTAAAAATCTCGTAGGTAGGTGGATGAAGGGTTAATATTACGATTCGACCAAGAGCGTTTCCACTACCACCGTTCGCCCACTGTTTTAAATATTCCACCAAGAAAAATGTGTCAAAAATGTCCATTTCCTTTGTTGGCTGATCTAACAACACGATATCCGTATCCAATAACAAATGGCAAGCTACATTAAGTCGTCTTTTCTCGGATATCGTCATACTTTGCACCTTTGTGTTTCTAACTTGTTCTAATCCTAAATCTTCTATGAGTACGTTTATCTGCAAACCGTTTGGTAATTTTCAAAAAAAAAGACAAAAAATGTTAAAAACTTACTCTATCCATGGCATCAATTTTCAGGTGTTGTAGCTTTCCGGTCGGCTTTTTGAGATCGTAATGAAATCTAAGGGTTTGAAGGGCAGTCATTTCTTTACACAAATGACAATTATTTTGAGCAAATCCAACTCTCGATCTTAGTTGGTTACTGCTGATGTGTTGGCCGTTGAGAAAAATATCACCTACGGCTGGGTTTTTCTTGCCGGCGAGCACGTTCAATAACGCAGTTCCTTCTTCTTCGGAAGTCGCCATGATGGCCAGTATTTCACCGCCCCGAGCTTCAAACGATACGTTGTTTATCAGTAAATGTTGTTTCGAGTCAAAACATTTCGATTTTACTTGGTGCGGCCAAACTCCAAGTTCCAACACTTGCAAATGAGGATATAAAAATGAAGGTCCTATATCGTCCTCGCGATTTAGGTAATCCGCTCTTATTACCGAAGGTCCTCTTCTAGAAGCTCTCGATGCAGGTACGGATAAATGACTGCCCGCCTTGGATCTCGGTCTACTGATTTGGCTTATGTGATCTACTACGTCGTGGTGGTGATGGTGTCCAAATTCGGCCACGCTATTTCTTCTGGGATCGTATTTCTCTCGTCTGTTTACCGTTTCGACGTAATCCGAAGTTAAAAGGTTCGCTTCCGATATGCTCTTGTTTCGATTCCAAGTGGTATGGCTTGTTGTGATTCCTCCTTGTTGAAGAGCGGCTAGCGGAATTTCTGACGGATGACCCTAATAAAAAGAAATAAATAATTTGGGAGTATCGTCATGGTTAATTAAAAATTAATCTTATTGACCGGAACTATCGAAACGCAATGGGAAACATTACATAATTGATGAAGCATGTAATACACCCTAAAATGTGGTGAGACTGTGTTTGGACAAACAAAAACGATTCAATGGTAATTTGGTGGTAACAATAAATAGTTTAATGGTCTAATGTTTTAATATAATGCGACCCTACCTCGTGAACGTGGTGATATGAAGGATGAAGATTCTGCATTCGGAAGTCGGGATCTGATCGGTATTTCCTGTGATTTTTGTATTGCTGTGTCGTTTCGTTGTCTGAACTATCGTAACCCGAACTGCCTTCTCTGGGTCCTCTACTTCCTAGCTTTGGTGCTCTGTAATGATTTTATTGATGGTATTTTGTTTTAGCATTTCCTTTGTATTTACAAACTCACCGTGAATTGGGACGAGACGAAGGTCCTCTATTGAAATGTTGCGGCGTCCCTGATCTGTTTGATCCGTTATGATTAGGAGGGAAAACTCGTGGTAAACCAAACTTCAAATACGTGTACATGTTTGAGCCTAACGCCGATCTGAAAACTACGTCGTTAGCACTTTTCGACAAAGAAATTGTTATCGATGCTTACTTGGGTCCGTATCGGGGATGAGATAATATGGATTGCACCGTTTGATCACGTAACTGAAAGTTTCCATACGGAAGAGGACTTTTGTCTGTCGAACCTAAGGCGCTGTCGGTGAAATCCGAGTTTAAATTTTGCCTGAAAAAGAAAAGCGTTTATTACTAACTAAATAATTTCGGTGAAAACAGGAGTTTTACCTGTAGATGGACCAAGCGTGAAGGTCTTCGCTTGCGGCACCGGAAAATGCACGCGAATCGGGATTCGATGGTACCGAGTATTTTCTTTCCATTTCGTAACTTTGCGATCCTCCCCCTTGGGAGGGGGTTCGACTTCTGACCATTTTTCGTAATGATTAATTGTTATAAATCTGCAAAGTAAGTCATTGTATTGTAAGAAGACACGAGGTAGACGTTTCCGGATTTTTTATCTTAATAATACCGCAATTATGTTAGTTGTGACCCAGTTGCAATGGAATAATTGTGGAATGGTTATGATAACTGATGTCACTTTAAAAATTTAAATAATGCTAAATTTTGTTTGTTAATGAAATAAATTTCACAGCAGCTTTGCTAAATTAATCTGCGGGTTAACGACCTGCGTTATTAACGAAGAACTAAAAATTATTATTTAAATTATATTGTTGGAACAATTTAGATTTAATTTGATAACAAAGATAGAAAAATAATGAAGACGCTAATGTCAAAACAAAAAGAGAAAATATGAAATTAATTATTGTTATTACAAATAAACAATCAAAGGTAATATAACGTTTTAAATAATTAAAAAGTGTTTCTTCTATACTTTCGTTAATTTTTTTAAATGGCGACCTATTTTTTTATTCAGCAACATATTTCTCATACTCTGGTATTCCAAATACATAATTGAATGTTCTCAGATTATTTACTCGTATGTATATAAGATTTAACAACGGTAATGTTTAAATTTTAAATAAAAGTTTTGATAAAATATTGCTTTTTAACGGTTAAACATTTCGAAAACGCTATGAATTTTAAATTCAACCGTAGTTGTTTACTGTACAAGAAAGAATAAAAGGAGACAACAGTTATTAACTACATCAAAAATTTGAAGTATTTTGCGAGTATTTCCCGGCAGAATATTTTCCAACTAAAATTTTTCTCGACTGCTTGACATTACAGGTGCTTCGATATCCACCTACGAAGCTGTCTGCAAGTTTTATAGCTCGTGGTGTCGAAGATTTTAAACTACGATACAGTCAGTAACCTTTTCAAGGTTTTTCTTATTGTACCTTCTCGGATTATTAATTCAGAGAGATAGATCACAATTTTTTTTTAATTTGCAAATCGACTACAATAATTATGCGATTATCTACTACTACGCAAAGTTGTGCGTTTTAGAAAACTTCTTAGAAGTGGCAATATCCTATCTAACAATAAGTGCACAGCTTCTTAACCTGAGCTTTGAGACATTAAATTTATGTGCAGTCTACAGTTGAACGAACAATAATTCTGCAATAAAACCAAGTTCCAGTAGTGGCTCTTTGTTCATACAGCGTATCTCCAGTTGGTTTTCAAATTTCATTAAGCAAGAAAAAGAACAAAATCAAACTCATCTACTAGATGGTTTTGTTGTTTCAACTCAAATGCTGCTGTTGAAATAAAAAAAAGCCTTTGGCGCTCTTTTACTGCAATTTTTTTCTGCCACTTCACATTTTATGTACATAGCTGCTTAGACAGTCCGTTATAATATAGAATGCTGCTTTATTTTTATCTAAATAGATATTTTATAGTCGGTCTGCCTCTGGTGACAATGTAATTTTGACCATGTTCCAATAATTATTGTGACAATGTCATAAAGAATCTTGTCACGTGAACTCGTTTAGTAGGAGTTTTATAAATGTAAGCAGAATTGCCAGCCACACAATTTTATTTGATGAATATCATCATTAAAAGCAATACCTCTTCTTTTTCTTCGTTTTATGGTTCGGTTTTGGGCATTTCTTGTGGCCTGGTAATCTTCTTGATCTGATCGGTCCAGCTCTTCTTCGAGATCTTCCTTTCGGCCTTTTAATCTGTCGCTGTATTGCAAACTTCTAGGGATTGTCGCTTTCTTTGGGAGATACATGACCGAAGTGTGGTTCAAAAACATTAAACTTTTGAAAGAATTAAATATTATTTTAAGGTAATTTTTGATTTTTGCAATCTTATTTGCAGCTGAGAATTATTTGTTATGTGGGTTGTGAAGGCTCTTGTGGGTGATGGGTTATGAATTTACCCAATCAAAAATGTTTCGTTTTACCTTTTTAAGTAATCAAGACAACAATACATTATTATAATGTTACAATAATATTTAATAATTTGAAAACACTCCAAAGCAACGTATCGAATGAAAGTTGATAAAAACTGTATCAAAAGCAAGTTTTTTTTACAATAAATTAGAAAGTATTCATTTACCTGTTGTAATAATTTAGATTAAAAAAACCAAAAATAATTTTTCGCTAATTGATACGTCCACATTTTCTAAATCTAATATTTTCTACATCTCGAAGTTCCTCCTACGTGTAGTACATTTTATCAATCAGTATGCCCACCGATTAAATTAATTTGTTGTTAAACTACTACTTAATTTTGATTTTACAACCTCTCGCTATTATTACAAACTACAATGAAATTTGTTCTTGTACCTAATCAGATTATAGTATTTCCATAAGAGGCACACGGTAATTTTTATCCTCTTTAAGTATTAGGTACACACCTTCTTCTAAGGTCATAAATTCTTACGGAACGATGAAAAATGAAATTTTTCAAATATTTTAGTAGCAAAGTCTTTATGAGTTTCTATAGAATTTATTTATTATTCATTTAGTATGTGCTTATAAGTTACAAATAGATATGTGCTTTGCTTAATTACATTGCAGAAACCGTGCCTACCTTCTTTGTGTTAACTGTAAATGGCTTTATGTATGTTAAATCAAATTATACATGAGTCATTAAATTGAATTTTTAATTTGACACCTTGAATTTTAGAAGCAACCTTAAGTTATATTGCAATTATGATAATGGCAAAAAAATTGCCAAGATTATGTTTGATTTTGTGTAATTTATGAGATTTGTTATCGTTTCAATATTCTTTTCACGCTCTTGAGTATTGAAGGACCACGAAATGAAGTGAATAAATTTTCTATACCGGAATATTTGTTAATTCAAATTAGTTTGGTCGCAATTTACGCGAATTTGATTTCCAATTAATTGCACAAACGTACGAGTTTGTATTGCACTTTGATTGGACATAATTTGTTTATATAACAAAAATCGTAAGATATTTATAAATAATTATTTTAATTGTTAAGAAAACACTGATGTTTTTCTCGGTTTGCGTTCACAAATTAAATTAATTTTTTTCCTTCATATAAAAAATTATTTGTAATCAAAGTACAATAAAAACGCGTTTAAACACGATGAGAGTATATTTTTTAGACTGAACATAAAAAAATCACATTTCAAGTGTAATTTTTTATTAAGAAATTTTACCGAAAATATGAGGTTATTATATTGTTAGAAATTTACAAAATAACAGTTTTTTAACCTATTAAGTAGATCTCAGCCTTGTTTTAGTATCAATTTAATTTAACTATTTATCAAAATTAAAAAATTCTTGCGCTTTTTTGAGTGTCACTTTATAAGGCGAAGCAATAACTTTAGTTTGGCCGTTTTCCCACGGTGGTAATGGAAAATCAACGAATTAATATCCCTTCTCGAAAAGAAGTGTTAATAAAAATATATTTTAATTACGTAAATAGTACACTTCAATCATAATGTCAAAGTGAAGGAATCAATAACAAACAGTGCTGGAAGTGAGTTTTAATTAATTATTAAATTTTATTGCAATTAATTTAATAGTAATTTTATTTTAAGCAGGGAATTTTAAATTCATTAAGAAACACCTATAATTTGTTCTGCATTCTACTTATTGTTAAGACTTTAAGTAAATGAAACTGACAAATGGAGTTTTTTTTTAACATTTAATTAATTTTCAGTTGATGGAAAGTGATTTTACATGAATGTGGCGCATGTCCCCCGGGCTTTTAATAATGAAGATTTTTCTATTATAAAGTGAATTTTTTAGCTTACAATTATTAGATAATAAAATTAAGTGGGTGAAATAATAATATCAAAAAGTAATAGTGTTTAAATATTTATTGCAAATAAGAAAAGCGAAGAAATTAATTAAGCATTTTCTATTCCAACATAAAATATTATAACATATAAAAAAGCACCCTCTGAAGCACGAACTTTGATTCGTTGTTTCATTGTTTGTGAGTTTGATCATTTTAATTCATGTGCAAATATTTGAGTAAATAGTTTCACGTGTGTATGATTGAACAATCAATTATGTCATTGATATTTCTACAGCAATCCAGGAAAGCGTATAATTCCTTCTGCGAATAATTTCCGAAGTTAGCCAAAATACCGTTTTGCTCTGGATCAAATAAAAGAAAATATTTATTTTTTTGATTTAAATTATATAATTAATTTTAAATTAAAATTTTTTAAATGAAATTGTTAATAAAACATCCGGTGATAAGATTGCTGAAAACCCTAAAAATTACTTCATTTAATTGTACGTTAACCTGTTAATAGTAAAATTTTTAATTCAATGTATAGCATTTATTAATTAAACTTTGGTTATGCACATTTATACGTGTTTATAACATCATAATTTAACAGCTATCACAATATTGCAATATTGGATTAAAATTTTCAAAACTAAAAACAAAATTATTCGTGAGCTGTCATCAGACATTTAAAAACAAACGTATGTCGACAGCAGTAACCATTGCTGATTTGTTTATGGTTTACACATTTTTTAGACCCATTATTTCCGATACACACCGTCGTTCTTGAATCCAATATCTTTTAAAGTAATACGTTTTAAAATTAATTATCCCACATTTGTTTAATTATCCAAATATGTAAGTACATAATATATCAGAAACATAATGTATACTTAGTTATAATAAATTATGTATACAATACAATGTAATAGAAGTGGGCGCAATACTTAAAATTTAATGGATTGCATTAGTGCGATATACGAAGGCAGATTGGTGACATCTAATCATGGCCCACTCGAGCTAAAAAATCTCACGATTCTGACAAGATGCTGCTTGAATTATTTAAATTTTTAGTTTTAGATTTATTCTTCGAACTCTGTCAGTGGTGTCCGGCACTAGTTTTGTTACGTCAGACGCCATATAGCCGTATTATAACCATCAGTCAGATCATCTTGAATTTAAGCCCACACTGAATCCTAGGGAGAATTTGTAACAAAATTTTGTAATAAATTTTTGTTACAATGTATTATGTACCCTGTATATCGTTTGTGTTACGTGAAACTTTGGATTTTCAAAGTTAGTGATGCGGGAACCAAAGCGCATGCCGAGAAGAAATCAAGAGAAGAAAATGTTTCTACTAAACTCAAAATTTTCTTTTTACAACAAGCAGAATTGGTTCAAATGTAGTGTTTAAAGTTCCTCAAATTCTTAGATATTGCATGTGTTAATTACCTATTAAAATTAGATTCTACAATATGCATTTCTGGAATAAGTTTGATCATTATTTCATCGTTCAACAGTTTGTAGAGTACCAATACCCGAGTGTTTAAACCTGATTTTTATTCGTTCACAAAAACCAAACAATAGCAAAACGATATCTTATACGAACATACAGGGCTGCACAAAATAAAATTTGTCCTAGGATAATCGGATCAAAACAATTTTTCTATCAAATTTTGTGTTCAAAAATTGAATCGTAGATAATTATTACTATGCATCTTGTGTTTTGACTTAGTTTTTAAGTAACCAAGTGTGTTTTGTAGTTCTACTAACTATATATTCCAATTAATACTCTCAAAATCTAGCAGATTCCATCGGGATGCAGAATGTGCGAACTGTAACTCATCTTGTATATTTGCAGTTTCCTTAGATGAAACTGAATGCACAGAAATTATGCTGTAATCCAATTGATTGAAACCGAAGGCCAAGCAACTGTTAGGTCAATCATATTTTATCAAATTGCAGAAGGCATCAGGAAAAACTTCATAATATCTGGCCTATGATCCCGCTATGAGAGGCTGAACGATAATAAAAAAATTAATCAATTGCAATTTTTTGTGCGTTACATTTAATTGTGATTCGTTTTGACCTCAAAATCATCAGATGCAATGTTAACCTTAAAGCACAGGCAATAAAATGTGTAATTATTAATTAACAATACCTTAATGGTTTAATAGTAATGTACTCTCGTTAAAATGTGAAAAGAGTATAATAGCATATGAGAAGAGTGCAATTAAGTTTTTTATTATATCACTTGGTAAATTGTCTATTTTGAATTAATTAAATATATTTTTATTTTGTTCTACATTTTAATAATAAATTAATATAGAGTAACATTTTAATCTAAGTTTTACGTAATGTAACAAAAATTATAATTATTACAATCGACATGGCGAGTGTCCAATGAAGTATCTTTTTTTAAAAAATGTACTTGTAATTTTTTTAATAAACTTCTCTTGGAGATAACAATAAATTAATACTTCTTGGGATTTACAACAACAATTGAAAATATAACGAACGTAATAAAATAATAAAGAAATACATTGCCTTACCAATTACTATAAAATCACATGGTTGATTAGCGCTAAGGAAGCAAATTCCAATTAGTATTTCTTTTCTAATTATTTGCCAAAAGCTAGCATGTCATTTTAGAACACTTTTCTCTGACCGAATACTTAAGAACATTTTAGGTATGTTAATAACTGTATAATTTTGTTAAATTCCGCTAAAATTGCGGTGCAGGAATAAAAGGAAAACCTGTGCCAAGTACATTCGGTAATAAATGTGGGCTTGTGCAATCACAAAATTGCATTGAAAACATAAAAAGAGCAAGTTTTAGGAGGTACACTTAACATTTTGTAACAACCAAAACTTTACATGGTATTTTTGTATGGGCTAAGGTGGTTTAGAAAGTGGGTAATTCATTGTACGTGATGTTTCGTTCAGATAACTTCCTAAATAATTCAAAACCAGCAACAATAAAAATTTAATGAATATTCAAGACGTTAAACGTGGTGTTGAAACCGAAAAGATGCGTTTGGTTTGTTTTTTGGGTTTCGGGCAGCACATCCATTTTCCCATGGATTCTTTAACTTCCTCCCAAGTTTTTTAAACTCTGCAGGATCGTGAGATAAACACGGAATCGATCATATTTAAATAAAGAAATCTACGCGATTGAAAGTCTTATAATTGCATAAACGTATTTAAAAATACTTATTTTAATATTATTATTATAAACTTGAAAGTTGTAGTTATACTTCTTATAAAATAATTAAAATATTTAATCTTAGGAAAATGTGCAGCAAACGAAAGTAAAAAAGCGATTACACTTTCAACAAATAAACAATTAAATTTAATTTATACATAACAAATTAAATCAAATTCAATTTGAAATTATTTATAATTACGTGAAAATTTATGCACTTTTAGCCGTAACAGAATAAGACAGTTGTAATGCGAGGAATGCTATATAAAAAAAAAATTATAATCGTATGAACTGCGGTCTATTAATTTTATATTTGCAGTATAAATTGCGACATTTGTGATAAATTCGAAATGATGTACTCGCATAACGCTATTAGATGAAGCAGTTGTTGACATACTAAGCAAACCGACTAAAATTTTAATCAAGTGCAGAATTTAAGGTCAATTTAATGATTAATTTTAAAATTAATTAAAAATCCTGTTATTGCAGAAATATGGTAACGCGATGTTAAAATTTCAACAAAAGGGTAAAATGCCATCAGCTTCTATTGGAATTAAATACATGTATTTGTAAAATTATCGACACTTTATGCAGAAAATTGCTTCCTAATGTGGCACAATTTAGATAAACCGGTATGAATATGTTCTTCGAATCAAATAAGTGTTATGTTTTCCTTTTGGAGTAAGTAGTGCTAATAGTAAATTCACAGTTACACGAAAAAATATGTTATAGATAAAATTTGAAAAAGCAAAAATCTCTGTGGCAAATTTTTTTCCACGTTCACTCCGATGGAGCTTTCACACAATCCGAACTTTGCAATTTGTCCTATCTGAGAATTATATTTGATGTGACAGAACAAATTTACTTTTTAACGACTCTCGTTAACATAAAATATTATTATTGTTATATAACATGATTGCCAGACGTGCCCATTATAAAATTTTTATTAAATTTTTTGCTTTACATTAATGTAAGAATAAATTCTTCGAGTATCAACAGAGGCGAAACATTAACAGTTACACAACCAGAAATATTTTAAATACAATTACCATATTTAAATGAATCACAAAAAATTGAATTTTTAACACTCGAAATCCCGGTTTTAATGAATCTTTTTAATATTAAAAGCCGTTTGTTCTTAATTCTAATTTTACATCGACACGATTGCCATACGGCAATTCCCCGTTGTAACAAAATTTTTATATTAAATCATTAACATTTGTTTTAAAAAATCAGGCCACTTAAGGCCACTTTCTTTCTTCTCAGCGTTAAATGTTTCACTAATTTTCGGTGCATACCACCTAAGTATAATAAGTATCATGATAACGTTACTTTTGCCACATTCCTTTTGTTTACTCTAAAATTTTAGCGATTTTCATACTTCATTGTCGTATTGAAACAACAAATTACCATACTTGTTTGTTTATGATCTAAAAACGTTGTTAATCAAAATGTTTTGTTGCTGCTTTAGAAAGTATGTTTGGTATTCGACTACTCAAAAATCTGAACGCAATTGAGCAGAAAAAAATGAAAAAAAATAACTGAATACCATGAGCAAAATAATAAATGGTAAAATTAACCTTCTGTTTTATTAAATCCCGTTATTGATTGTTATGCGTTATATAATTGCGTTTAAATCATACGCTTGCCAGGAACGTGGGTAAAAAAATAATTAAAATAAATTATAAACACTTATTCAACACGCCAAACTCTTCCTTAATAATTTTCCGCGTAAAATTAATAATTTATAACCAAATTTAAGCTTGATATTTCGAGAAATACCACAAGAATGTTATTTTTTACGCTTTACCACACTGGAGACTTCAACGCTCGATAAGAGCAGTAACCCGCAATATTTTCAAATTTTTAATGAAATTCGCCAGCCTGATCTTACAAAATATTTTTTTCAAGCAAGATTGACATTTAAGAAGGTTTAATTTGGCTTTTAAAGAAGGAGTTTGATTTAATTATCTAACCTTAATAAGTATAAATTGAAATTTATTTAGCAACTCTAAATTGAAATCGGAAACCAAACCTAAATTTCTTGCGAAAATTGTAATTAACATTAAATTACCTTAATGTACTAATCTCTAGATGCAGGTTTAAAAAATAATTTGTAAATCGGCAATTTTAAAATTTAAAGCAAACAAACTTACTCATCATAAAAATCCAAATAATCCGGGGTGCAATTAAACGAATCACTTAATTATCGTTTCACATAACTTGACGCATTAAATTTGAAAGTTTCTGTTAGGTCTTTCGAATTTTTCGTACTTTAATAACAATGAAAACTTGTGGAGTACCGAATTTTTTATAGTGGTACGGTAGAAGTGCCACAACACTACTGGAACACCAAGTTCTACGTACTCAAGAATTCGTGACCATCACCACGCTATTAAAATCCCCAATCAAAATGTTCATTGTTGCTTTTACAATCGATTTTTTAACATTTTTTCGGCAGTTTTAACAAAATCGTCGATCGTTCATGTATGATTTTGTTGAAAACACAATTTGCGTTGCAATTTTAATTAAAAAATTATCAAACTATAAAATCGCGACGTTGGCAACTCTGCGGTGCATTTAAAAAATAATTTCGAGTTTCAAAGCATTTTGTAAAACTTAACAATAAATTCTTTTTTTTTGGGAAAATTACAATCATTAAATTAATAAATTGTCTTTTGTGATATCTTCAAATTGGGTAAGCAAGTAATTTTTTAAACAATTTCCGTAGGATACTCGATTTTTTCCAAAAATACTTCTTAACCAATAACAATAAAATCAAAATTCTAAATCCGTTCTTGTGTATGAATTATATTCTTTTATTAAAATCCCTTTTTGATTGTTACTAATAAAAGCAAATTATAATCAAAACTGTTTTCCGCTGGATATTGAAAGGTAAACGCCACAAATAAGCTCAAACCTCGCACCTGTAAACACGTAGTGGCCGAATTCTACCTGTAGATTCACAACATTTTCACAAACATGCAATTAAGTTAAAAAATTGTAGTGCTAAAATTTTTAAAATGATCGCGAGTGACTACGTCCTAGATCTCTTCAATGTCTTCTACACGGGACAGGTAAAATTAATTTTAATTAAATTAAAAAAATTAAATCTGCGATTTAGGTGGAACCCAGTTCTTGTGTTCAACGAGTGGTCGGAAATGTTAAAAAGGGGGTAATTTTAAAGGACGTTTCTTTGAGCGTACAATCTGGAGAAGTTTTGGCAATTCTCGGATCGAAAGGTATGCCGAAAATAATTTTAATGTTTTTCAATAATTTTATTCTAAATAGGTAGCGGTAAAAAAGCTTTACTGGATGTGATATCGAGAAGAGTTCAAGGACCCATCAGGGGGCAAATCCTATTAAATAATCAACCTATGAGTTTAACAATTTTTCAACAAAGATGCGGATATGTTACTCATAAATGCGATCTCATTCCGGGATTGAGCGTACAGGAAACATTGTTTTATACCCCCACCAAGGTAATACTTTAATCATCTTTTATTTCTTAGTGTTGAGTAATCATAAATTGTTTTAGATATCAGGATACATGAAAAAGAATAAAGTGAAGCAGGTGATGGCCGATTTGGCACTCTCGCAAATGGCAAATAGGTGTACAGAAAATTTAACGATGAGCGAATACAGAAGACTCATGATCGGAATCCAACTGATGAAAGATCCGAGTATAAAAATTAAAAACCAAAATTAAAGTGAAGCTCACAAAAGATGTTTCAGTAATTCTTCTTCTCGACGAACCGACGTGGGACTTGGACCCATTAAACACTTATCTTATAATTTCGATATTATCAAACGCCACCAAAAAGTATGGAACTGCAGTTATACTAACAATGGAAAAGCCACGATCAGACGTTTTTCCATTTTTGGAAAAAGTTTTGTATTTATGCCTTGGTGACGTCGTGTACATGGGCGGAACGAGACAAATGTTGGAATATTTTTCAGCTATTGGTTTCCCATGCCCCCAACTCGAAAACCCGCTAATGTATTACCGTACGTTGGAATTTTTCTTTCTTAAAATTCAAAACTAGATTTGACCATTTTTAGTGTGCTTATCCACCGTGGATAGAAGATCGCGTGAAAGATTCGTGGAAAGCAATCATCAAATTGCAGCTTTAGTTGAAAAATTTAAAATTGAAGGAGGTGCATTCCATAAAGGTTCCATTCACCCACTGGATCATGTAAACGGATTGGGACACAACAACAAAATACCCTTGTTGTATGAACGACCTTCGTGCTTTCGAACATTTTGGACCCTTTATTCGTAACTTGCATACGCTAAAATTGACTTTTTGATTCGACATTTTTTTTCATTTTTAGGAGATTACTTGTCGCCACGTTTAGTGTCCGTCAAGCTGGCTTGAAACAGTTATTTTTGAGATTATTTTTTGTTCCTATATATTTTGTAATTTTATGGGGCTTTTATCACGACGTCAAGGTAAATGTTTTAATTCGATTGTCCTTTCTGAAAATCTTCTTCTTGAAGATCTGGTCTATTTTTCCTTTCTATATTAGCGCTTCAGTTTCGGCATTTAGACCGCACGTCCAGGTAACATACAACAAAATGCTTCTGGCAGAAAGCTGAATTAGTGCCACTGTGACAATGTAGCAATCGGTTAGTTTTTACAGCTTTCTCAGATGACACTACAAATTTTCGCGGTTGTACTTGTAAATAAATTACTATTGTGATTTCATAAAAATTCATTGTTACCATCAACTATCAAAACGCTGCTGAAATAAACTAAACAATTGAATAGGTTATCTATGATCAGCTGCCAACTCGCTATTACAGCCAATCTACAGCCTCAGCTAAATAATCAGTCTAAGACCAGCTGCCAGCTGGATGTTGCAGCAAAATTTCGTGTCAAAACCAATTTACAGCTAAAAATGTTACTTGGACGGTTGCCTAAACTTGGCTGTAGCTGTAGGGGAATCTCTTGCTGTATATATTTTTCAAACCCTCTAACCACTTTAATTTTTAGAATTATCAACACACCTTTATAACAAAAAGTGGATTGATTTTGAACAGTTTAGCTGCCGTGATGTTCCTAAGCATCGTTAAAACGGTTCTAATTTGTAGGTTCTTTGTTATGAAAAAATCTATGTACATATTTTTTTTACCGTTGCATTTTTAGATCCTGCTTACAGGACGCGTTATTATCAAGAATCGCAGGAGGGATTGTATGGAGGAACTTTATTCCTACTAACCTACAATATGGTTTCCATTCCATTTTCGTTCATTTCTGTGATTGGAGCAAGCGCTCTCTTATTTCCGTAAGTTTTAATATTTTCTAAATTTAGTTAATCAGCAAACTTTTCAGATTAATTGGAACTTTTGAAAACCCTTTGGAATATTTACATTTTTCCTTGATTTTATGGGCTTGTTACATATTTTGCGAGCAACAAACAATGTCAATTTTGATGATCGTAAAAAATTACTTAACTGCTGCAATATTTTGCATTTACGTAACATCCATTTCGCTTACGCTGAGCAGCGGCATCCTAAGGTACTTTAAAAGAAATTTTAAGTGCCGATTAATCAATTTTCCGCTTTTAGATCTACAAAGAGCTTTCAAGATTGGCTATATTACTTAACTTACGCAACGCAAACGCGCTACGCCGCTGCGTTCTTAAGCAAGCAAATATTTTTGATACCCGAATTGCAAACTCCATTGCCTTACGATTTTCAGCATAATTGCACAAATATGATCGAAACGTCAAATTTTAACGGATTGGGCAACAGCTTTTGTCGATATTCCAGCGGTCAATCGTTTTTGATCGACAGGTATGCACGTGATTCACAGGACAATTTCAGTGGAATTTTAGATTTCGATTTTAACATTGGAGTCACGTTTGCATTTAGCGTGGGAATGATCATTTTTAATATGTTTTTGTACTTGCTTCCTTTACCAGCATTCATTAAAGCCAAATTTAGAGAAGAATAATTCGGTTATTCTGGTACGAAACTTATTTAGTACTTGAGCACAAATTTTATTTTATAACTGTGATTTTCTAATAACTAAATAATTTCTTGTTAAAAATATTCTAAAAAAATCATACTTTATTTATATCATCGTTATAATATTATGTATTACTTTACATTTTCCAAAAAAATGTATATAGCTATAAGCAAAAATAATTTTATTTACAATAAAAAAATTTACGAGTCACACCTGTGCAATTTTAAAAACATTTAAAAATAAAAATTTAAATATTTACAAAGTTTGAGTTTGTTAGAAGTTCTTTTTCGAATACACTTCTTCCCTTCCCTGCTCTCTATGAATGAAACATCTTGCAGCAGTTTGAAATGGTTTGCAAACTGCTGACGCAAGCTAACTTTGACCTCCAAATTTTAGATTGGCTCATACGTCTGACAGATTCAAAATGGTTCAAACTGCTGCAGAAACAAAACCATTAACCGATATGTGGATTAAGTTGTTGTTATTTAATAACCTGAATCGGTTGTTTAGGTTACCTCAATTTTTGAGTTGCCGTGGTAATAATTTGCCATTTCCTCAGCTCATGTGTAAATTTTATAATTTTTTGTTTTCGTTTCTTGGTGGCAGTTTCTCTTTAGTACGAAAATGTTATACAGCGTACAGATACACAAAATGAAAAAAAGCAAATTTTTCATTTTTAGAAATCATAGTTTTAGAGACCGCGAGTCTGGAGGTGCTGGTTTTCATGCTTGGTTGTTCCTTAGCTTTGTACATTATAAGAAACATTTACATTAAAGAACTTAAGAATTGCAATTACATAAACTTTTTAGATGAAATACCGATTTTAAAACTACATTTAATTAAATGTCTGTTATACCTTTAAATTACATTTGTCCAATCAGTATTTTAACTTTTAACAAAAAAATTTATTTCATCTAATTGCTTTCTTACCATTAGGTGATTTTCCTGATTCTTACTAATCAAAAATAGTGCAACAATAATAATATAATGTTATTTTTATTACAACAATTTAACAAAATTCCTTAAAAATTATAATTTATTTTTATTTACATAAAGCAAAACCACCTTTCAACAAGCCAATGGTTAAAACCTTTGCCGGACCAAAAATTAAATATGTAATCGAATGATATGATAACAATTTACAAAATTTAATATAGAAGTAAAAAATTACATAATGTAATTGAGAAAAAAATTAAACGTTTGCAGTTTCCTTCTTACTGTGTTCAAAAACTCCACCTTGCATTTGTCCCATGGGCTTTAATACTGGAGCTACAGCAAAAGTACAACCCGTCGAAGCAAGAATATCTTCAACCCCTACTCCTTCGGCAACTTCAATTAAAGTGAGACCCTTTTCAGCATCAACCTCAAAAACAGCTTTTTCTGTAATAATCATATCCACACAAGTTTTTCCCGTGAGTGGCAAGTTGCAATTTTCTAAGATTTTATGGGTTCCATCCTTCGATGTGTGTTCCATACAAACAATTACTTTTGTGCCAGGAGCTGCCACTAAATCCATCGCACCGCCCATTCCCTTAACAAGTTTTCCCTAAAAAGTAGAGCTTAAATTTTAAAATCAACCCTCGAGTCAAATATTTACCGGAATCATCCAATTAGCCAAATCGCCATATTGAGAAACCTCCATTGCACCCAAAATTGTTAAATCTATATGACCCCTAAAAAGAAAAGAGTTTAAGTCAAAGAACAAAGTGGTACGATTAAGTTACCCTCTAATCATGGCAAAACTGTCGTCGCTACTGAAATATGAAGCACCTAAAAAAATTATTAAATGTGTTCTTAATTTTGTAATAACTTGTTTACCTGGTACAACAGTGACCGTTTCCTTTCCAGCATTAATAAGATCAGCATCGACACAATTAAAATTAGGATAAGGTCCCAACCCTAAAATTCCGTTTTCTGATTGCAAAAACACACACATATCTTTGCAAATGTAATTCGAAGCCAGCATTGGCATTCCAATTCCTAAATTAACTGTAAAAACGTTTAGGAAAAAATATTTGTTGTTTTATAAAAATATTAATAATTTTCAGATCTCAAAGGATACCATACATTCCGTCTTTAAATTCTAAGGCAGCCCTTTTGGCTATTCGTTCCCTTCGATCTGCACCAATATTTTTTTTAGCTATGGATTTCACCGAATCCTCGGTTTTTTCAGTTGTTACTTTCTAAAAACCAACATTGTTACTAAAACATTAAACTAAATCATGCAAGAAATACTTCAATTCGTTTCTCAAATGTGTCACCCTTAATAATACGATCGACGAATATTCCTGGTAAATGAACCTGATCTGGTGGAATCTTACCCAAATCTACAATTTCTTCCACTTCCACAATCGTCGTTTTTGCTGCTTTAGCCATTGTTGGGTTAAAATTTCGTGCCGATTTTCTGAACAAGAGGTTTCCTTGTGGATCAGCCTTCCATGCTTTTATCAAAGCATAATCGCCGGTGATAGCTTCCTCCATTATGTAAGATTTACCGTTAAAACTGTGTTCCTCTCGCTTATTACTAGCAATTTCAATCTGTCCATCTTTGTTGTATTTTATTGGTGCACCACCTTCGTGAACCAAAGTTCCAAAAGCTGTTCTTGTGAAAAACGCCGGAATGCCTGCACCACCTGCCCTAACCCTCTCAGCCAATGTTCCCTTAAAACGTTGAAAGAAGTTACAAAAATTCTGCCGATAAAACATTAGCAAAAGGCAAATTTTAAAAGTTAAATGGAATTATAGCCGTCCAGGAACCCCTTTTTGGGTAAGCACTCGTTTGAATAACTTGACCATTAGAGCAATTATTTATGATTTCATTGTACCAATTGTAAAACATTTTTTTCAAAATTAAAATCAACCAAACCAGGTTGATTTGGCGTAAAATGGCAGAAATTTAATATTATTTTACTATCTCTTATAATATATTCCGCCACAAGAAAAACTAACTATAAAAATGTTTTAAATTTGCAATTTTGAAACGATAAAAGAGCACGAGTCCTTCTAGAAAAGTTTGTCGGGAGCCTCTGGGGTTCTAAATATTCCATTGATTGTTACTATTGTTAAAATACCTAGAAAGTTCATGATATTGAACTATAATTTTATTCCTTAGTATTATAATTAATGACATAATATGAATTATTTATGAAATATGAATTATTTTGATTTAAAATATGCACAAGAACAGTTTAAATTGATATGAGTTTTACATTTTAGCACCAATTTCTGATTTAAAAAAACCCATAGCTGGTAAGGTCTTAATTTCATTGATGGGTGACATTAAAATTTAAAAATATTAGGGGTAGTTCAAGACTAGAAAAGGGGGTTCCCTTGGTATAAATTAATATAAATCAAAGTTAGCATAAATTTGTAACAATAGCAATTTTACCTGTGGTGTCAATTCCACTTCCAATTCGCCAGATAAAAACTGACGTTCAAACTCTGCATTTTCACCAACGTAAGAAGCAATCATCCGTTTGATTTTTTGTTGTTTCAACAACAAGCCTAAACCAAAGTTATCTACACCTGCATTATTCGATACAACCGTGTAGCCTTTAGCTGCGTGCTTTGTAAGCGCCGTTATTAGGTTTTCCGGGATACCACATAAACCAAACCCTGAAAAAATATATAAAAACGAGGAAGCATTAGATTGTGTTTTGTTACCTCCAAATAATAACTTGGAGCCATCTTTTATGTCCTTTACAGCTTCCAAGGCGTCTGAATAAACTTTGCTTTTGGTAGTGTCAGTTCGTGTTGAAAAATTACACGATAGAACCTGAAGTAAAATATATTAATAAGTCGAAAGCTCGAAGAATACAGTTTAAGCATTAAAAGAACTAAAAGGGCTATCGTAGCTGGATGAACATCTGTTGGAAAATTAATACTTGTTATCACTGTTTCATAATTCATTGCATAAACAAGAATATTTCGAAATTCGCGGTTGATAAATCCAAAACGAAACTGCAAGTGACGTTTAGAAATCGACATAACCTAACTTAATTTTACCATATTTTAATAATTTAACGTAAAAAAGGCTATTTTACCTTGTAAACATTGTTGGACGATAAAGAATTATTTTTAAAACTTGAAACACCAAATAGTTTACTCTTAATTATTGTAATCCGCACACTTTTAAACATCGCGATGGTCTTGGCACTTGTAAATCTAACCTACAAAATTTTTGAACTTGTTCCTTACTTGGAAACAAGCCAAGAAAGAGCCTTGTAATTTGAATATGATAAACATGTTTATATTATTTTTATTATTAATAACGTCATAAATTTATTAAATTTTTTTATCTTATGTAATTATCATTAAAATTTATCCAATAATACAGTGAGCTTGCAAAGTTTTCGAACAAATTGGATAAAACCTTTTAAAGGGATTTTTCAAAAATCCTAAGGCAGGACAGGAAAATTAAATTTTTAAATAATACGATTTTCTGTCATTCACATTTTTAATTGTGTTTTGTTTTTGAGCTGTGACGTCTTGTAAATTTTTTAAATAGTTACCCTTATTTTTGTTGTAGATTTGGATATACCACAATTTTCCGGATGTGAAAATGTAAAATAACAATGACCTTGAAGTGAAAAGTATTCGAGATAATACGTTCTAAAGCTTCAAAAATGCGTCTTAAAATTACTACCACATTATAATCAATTAATAATCAAAAAGGCGTTGGAAAACAATTTCGAATCTCTAGTAGTAGTAGTAGTCTAAGAAGATGGTCATACCAAGCCGAGATACCCGGTTTGAGCCCGGGTGAAGTAAAAAAATTTATTCTGACCGTCTTCCCTCGGAAAGAAGTGGCTACTCATCGAGGTAATTAGCCAAGAAAGTCCCCCCTTATAGGGAGGGGGACACTCGAAATTGAGTTACTGACTAAGAAGAAGAAAGTAGTCTAGTATTTGGTTGATTAATCGTTGCCTTTAGCTTCGGCCAAGTTGAATCGCCAACGTCCGGGGGACCAGATATGGCACATGAAGAAAAAGAATCGTTGCCTAAATTGTATTTAAAATTCATTTACATTGTATGTAACTATTTTAAAAATGATTCGTTGCTTGCCTAAAAGGCAAAGATGTGAAAAACCGGTTACGGAGACAAAACTCGCACTCAATTAGAAATGTTCAATTTATTAAAAGTAAAACTTATTAATAGAAAAAAAATTAAAAGCTCAATAATAAAGCAATGCGAAAGTGCCTTGTAATTTGATTAAGATAAATTTGTTTATTATTACTTAACAACATTACACATTTTTTTATCATTTATCAAACAATGATTAGGAGATTAAAATGAAAGTTGCAACAAAAATTTGAAAAACAATTAATGGAAACACAATTAAACCGTTCTAATTGTTTAAAATGCAAAAATATTAATGTGGGTCAGGTTTAAATTCGTGAATATGCACAGAAAATATTTTACATATTAAATTCTAATTAAAAATTCCATTAATTGATTATGAAATGAAACATCTCTTACCTTATGATGTTATCGTACCCAAAATTTTTCTAAATTTAACACAGCAATGACTTTAAAGTTAAAAATTTAAGTTTAAAATTAAAAAATAAAATTATAAAAACCCCATGATGGAAGGACTAATTGGTATCGGTCTCCCCTGCTAAATTTTATTGTATTTTGTTTATGTTTACAAAATCCTTATAATTGAATAAAAATTGTAATTCCTCGGGGCAACGTCTATTAAATGAAAATTAAATATTTTTGACTAAGGGGCTCTAGCCGAGTTAACAAACATCTTAAACATTGCATCAACATCAAAGCCACCTAGACAGTGTATGCAGAGTGAAAAGCTGAACAAATTTTGGGCCAAAAATTAAATGACTTTTGCTTTTTAAACACTTTGAATACTATGCAACAAAAGAGGAGATAACCGGGGGGAATTAGTAATCCGCTAACAAAATTGTTTCCTGGGTAAATCTCCTATATATAAAAATAGATCGTTTTAATACTTTTAATTGTTTTACTTCTAGTTCTCTTCTGGAGAAA
Source organism: Lycocerus yunnanus (assembly GCA_036346125.1). Lineage (NCBI taxonomy): Eukaryota > Metazoa > Arthropoda > Insecta > Coleoptera > Cantharidae > Lycocerus > Lycocerus yunnanus. The sequence continues at coordinate 4,712,478 of JARFIX010000017.1, forward strand.
CTCCTTTTTTGGAAAACGATGCACTAGATCATTGCAAAATAACTTTAGAACAATAATTTCACACACACATCGTGCAGTTTTAATGAGTGATTTAGGTATCGGTAGGAAATATTAATTGAAGTAAGTTAAAAGAAATTCTAAACGTGTTATAGAAAAACGAGACAAATGCCCAATTAAATGTGGGGAATGCTCCATCTGTCTTATCCAGATTTTTGTGGAGGAATCAGTTGTGGTTTATGAAAACCTGTTTCTTTACTCCCTGGGAGAGTAAAAACATAATGATACTAAATATTCTACAAGTCTATTTCAAAAACAATTTATTTCGGGTGTGGGATGATTGTGGCATATTAGCATCATAAATCGTGGAAAAAAATTTAAATTACAGTGGAGTTCCACTAATTTGTATATCATCGTAATTCAAACAGTCTTATTGAAGTTAACAACAGTTTTTGTAAATACCAGAGAAATAATAAATTAATTGCAATTAAAATCAATCATGCCAATTATTGCCATCTTAAAAATGACGGAAACTAAAACTACTCTGCTGAATTTGAAATTAGAAGTTATTCGTTTTAGTATTTCACTCATCCAAACAATTCAAATTTATTCTTAATTTCCTTGTCCAAAAATACATCGTAGTTTTCAAATAGAAAAACACAAACTTTGTTTATTTAAAAATAAATTAAATTGTTATAATAATTCATTCACAAAATAAATGTAAACTTTTAAGTAAAATGATATTATTGCAGACAATTTAAAATAGTTAACTATTCTTTTAATCAACAATGCTGATTAGAATTGAGAACAAGGATTCACTATAATTGCTCCATTAATGCAATATTAGCTTTGTTTCATCGAGCATACTTTGAACAGTTCTAGAACTACCGAGTTTTAATTCAGAATTTTTCAAAGCGCACGCGTGAGCAATAACTGTTTTGAACTAGTAGTCAAAAAATAATCGTGATGAAACGCTTTCGGTACAGTTATAATTTTTCGAGATTGCTCGGACTCATTCGTGATTTAACGAATTATTTTATTAAAACCAAGGTAAATATGGGTATGATCTAATGGTGAACTAAATCTCGTCATGTACTGCGCATTCAAATATGGCCGAACCGAACTTAGTAATTTAGTATAAAAACCGTAATATACTTATTAAAAGGTCTTCCAAAAAACCACGTAACTTAAAATAAAACACTGTTTGCTAAGCAAGAACACTGTAGGTAGTAAATTATAAAAAAAACAGTTATTTTTATAACTGTAATTTTTATTGACTTAATACTTTGAGACCACTCTATATCTCATTAATGACAGGAATTACACTTAAGTGCTTAGTACAAATCGAAAGAACATACAAAATGTACTTAATTTCAATAGCTAACAAAATTTTCCAATTTTTGGCTTAAGCCCTTCTTACTAATCACCGGAGAATTTCTTCTTGTGCATTTTTTGAAAAATTTACTTATTCAAATACGATGCTAAAATTCGTACGAGTTCGTCTTCAGTCGAGATATTATGGGCGGTCACCTTTTCAAGAACTTAGTAGTTCTTGCCAGTTCTTGCTCACGAGCAAGTACTGATTTGAACCGTTCAGAACGACTCTAGAACTCCCAAGAAGGGTGATGAAACAACGGACTAGTAGTTCATAGAATTAGTAGTTCTTCTTTTAACGTTTGATGAAACAGATTTTAGTTAAAGCGCATGCGTATAGCACTAGAACTAACGAGAACTGCTTGATGAAACAAACCTATTATTTGTACATTCTAGAAAATAGAAAATGATTTAAAATTACTAAATAAATATTTACAATAAGCAAACAAAATGCTACATTAAAATAAAAGTGGCACATATTTTAGTGTTTTAGTCTTCCCGAACGAGCGTCTGTAATAGCGCCCCACAGTTCGATGACCAAATCGTCCGAGAAGCCAAACTCTTCAAGATCAGAATTATCTATTGCTTCGGCAAAATCCATAGAATTCGATTTCCCATTGGCCTTTTCCCATATTTGAGTTGCCAAATCTGTATCGTTTATACCCATAAAGTTTTCCAAAATTATGTTTATTTTATCCACACCGGCATCCATCTCGTCGTCCTAAAAAAATCAATTGTACGGTTTGGTTAAAAAATAAAACAACTCTTACCTGTGCTTCAATTGCAGCTTTTCCATTCGCTTTGAACCTCAAAGTTTCTTTTCCCGTACCGTATCCACTCTTTTTGGTAGATTTTAACGCGCTTTTGGGTGCTATACTATTAAATCCGCTTTTCATGGGTTCCACAAGTCGAATAGTAAAAGATGCACCTACTGGCAAGTCCTTGAGCACTTTTGCAACTTCAAAATGTCGTTTTCCTACCATGTTCATTCCGTCTAACTTTTCGATGTGGTCGCCCACCTAAATTGCTTTTTAGTCAAAGATTCGAGTAATAGGAAATTTGGTACTTACTTGAATGTGTGGTATTTCGTCTATCACAGATCCTTCTTTAATTCTTTTGATGAACGCATATCCTGCACCGTTATCTGTTATAGTTAATCCTAAAGCTTCTTCGGTTTTCACAAGCTCTACTTCTTTTGGCCTTCCTAAACAAAAAAGCAGAAAATTTGTGGTACAATGTTTTTATTACAAAATGGAGTGAACTGATTGAGGAATTGGACGAATGAAGGATAGGTTACGATGGTAAAATTTTCTCCGGAGAGTACGGTATTAGCAACCGAATTGAAGCTCAAAAGGCAAAATTAAAGATAGGAGGGGAGGAGGATCAAAACAGATGTCGATTTGGAAATTGCAACGTCCGAAAGACCCTAAGGCGATGAAAAAGGTACTGTATGGTGTTTGGTATTCGAAGAAATAAAATCATATCGTATTTTTTCTTTGGTTTCCCTTCTGGGTAGAGAAAGCAGTGAAGTGGTTAACTTGCACCAGACTCAACAAGGTTTAGCATATGCAATCTTCAAGTAGGAAGTTACATTTACAATAACAGGTGATAAATTAATTAAAAATTACGTTTTTTTTTATCCAAGATTTAATGAGCTTCGTCATTGTCGATCCCTTTTTGAATGCCAAATAAATACAAAATTAATGGTGATTTTTTATACGCACATCCTGTTGATGCATATTATAAAGATTAAATTTTTAAATGCTTATATAATATTATTATATCTTATATTATTGCAAAGGTTAGTGCGATAAATTTAATACAATTTCGATATTATTTAGTTAATAAATTCGTGAAATGTGTTCTGTATGCCTCATCGTCAACGAATTGAGTAGAATTGCCCTCCAATAAGTCCAAATTGCCAATCTTCAGTTAAATATAAATGAATCGGTTTCCAATGAAGATTGAATTAAACAGGATAAAACTTCTGCTACCAATTTAGAACCGACTGGTTTTGCCTTGGCTGGAGTTCTATCCTCCCAGCCTTCAACTGCTCAAGACTTTATAACGCATTTTCAAATATATCCCATTTCAAAAATTGCCTTTCAAAAAGAAAGACAAGATTAATAAAACGTTAAAGTTAGGCTTTAAAGCTGATCCAACTCGCCGTTAGAATATATTTTTGCAAATTTTATGCAGACAATGAAAGTAAAAGTAATGGCAGGGTATATGGCTCACCTCAATGGCGGCAAATATGGCCCAGGTTCGTCTTATCCAATCAAGTAAAATTTGGGATAGCGGCAGATCTACGTAAAGTCTTTTCTAGAGGCCCCAATTATATAATTTGCTTTGGACCTCAAAAAAACTAGATCCGCCACCGATTTGGAGAGAAAATAGAACCACCGTAAAATTTGTTGCTACATACTCTACAAGGACACGTAGCATTGTTGAATCAAAAATTGTTTAACTACTTAAAGTTAAAAATAAAGGATAATTGGTATTTTTCAAAAAATTCAAATGTACTTATGTTTAAGACAATAGATTTCCGGAAATATTTTAACATTCACCTACATATTTATCATAATTCATACAAGAAGTTGTTTACGACCTTGAGGTTTTGTTTTCACTTATATAATAACAAAAAAATTTACTGAACTTACTTAAATTACATAATTTGCGCTGGACAAATTTTGTTATTGTAATTTTAAATCGAGGCTAGAAAGCTACGGACTTGAGAAAACTATAATCATGTTCGTTCAAAATTTATGTCAGATGAATATAGGTTTCTGCACTATTACTCAAGAAGACGTGATAAAAGAATGTTTCAGATTTAAATTGTTGCAAGAAAATTTTTTTGAAATGGTTTCGACTTGGTAAAAATTACTGTGATTAAGAGAAACGAGGAAATTATAAGTTAGCGATGCCGATGATTATATGCAGCAAAGGAAGAGTAATTTAGATGATTAAAATGAAGTTAAAAGCAAATGGGATTCAAATTGTGTTCAAATACCAAGCCATCAGATTTTAAAAACTCACCTTTTTTGTGAACGAATATGAAATCTTCCAGTCCAATTTGGCCTCCAAGTAATTTTTTCATGTCTATTTTGTAGGTATTCAAGGTACAAAATAGGACCTGGAACAAAAAAGTCATTTCAATATTGTGGTAAAAAATGAGAATTTTTACGAGTTAGGAAAAGTTTAAGGTGAAAGCAAAAAAATTTAATGGAGCAAATTTATACTACAACGCATAAAAGTTAAAAAGTGTAGAATTTCCATTAAAATACAAGGGCATTCCACCACTTCTTCCTGTACTAACCAATGTAAGATTTATTAAATAAGTTTTTTCTTCATTTAATTTTCGAAATTTTGCAGTTAATGAAGTGTTAAAAATTTTAATTAAAATTTTAACCTTTAGTATTTTTTTGCAAAAATGTTACCTTCTACGTTTAACTTTCTGGTGTTTATCTGTTACGATGTTGCTAATTTCGAAAAATGTTCTCGTTAATCTATTCATTGTTAACTTCTAGGCCAGATTACCGTGGACAAATTTTGTCTTCATTGAAAATGAAGAAGCTCCACCGTACGGAGCAATTTATTTCCAATAAAATTTTATCTCCACGATGCTAATTTAGTAAATTGCGGGTCAAGGATTTTGCTACTCAATAATAATTTAATTAGTTCTACGTCAATAAAATCTTAGATAGTTGTAATAGATAAAAGAAACGATAGAAATTTAATATTTACTACAAGAATGTTTAGTTTAGTATTAATTTATGTAGTTTATAAATTGTGGTAAAATTTTACCTACTTAATCTTGTAAGCTTCATATGCAGTCATGGTGAAACGAGTTTTATGAAAACTAAACACATAAAACAGCAGTCTACTTTCCTTAAACTTCCAAGTTTCCCATTTCAGGCTACGAACAAACGAGAAATGATCGTTAATTGCTAGGATTGATCTTGTGATGTCTATCCAAGAGCAACGTGGAACAAAAATTTTCAAATTTCCTGTGTAATATGCAATTTCCATAAAAAACCCATTACAAAATATTAAGTGGAAGGGGGGCGGCAAAATTTTGAACTACGACCCTGAGTTGGTGACGGCGGCCACTTCTCAGTTATTTGAAAATATAAAGGTTCGTTCGGACAAGTCAGGTCGAAAAAATATTTCTTTCTACAATTTATAACTGTCACGATTATTAAAAAACGAAATTAATTGTTCGGTTAAACCTATAATTTTTTGATGATGACAGAAATTGAAATTAAAAATAAAACCTGTAATCCGCATTTCACGATTCGATAAAACAAGCAATCAAAGTAACTTTGACTCCAGAGTTTTTATACTAGGTTCTTGTCCCAAAATTTAAGGGTTCGAATCTCGTGGCGCACCATTAGTTAATCAATCAGGTCAAGTTATAAATGGCACACGTATTTTGGAAGTTGTTATATAGATTAGTGGCGGCTCGCCCTGCAGAGCCAAGTTGCCAAGGCACCACACCAATAAGAATTCGGCTTCAACAATTTTGTATATTCAAACTTTTCAAATCATCCTACAAGTACCTACAAATCTTGCTCTTTATTAAACTGCAACTTTAAGATCAGCGAGAATGATGCCGGAAAAGCATATTTTACAAAATCATTACATTTTTTTTAAATTTCTTACAAGTTTTAAAAAAATACATATTTAATTTAAATTTTAATGAAATGAAGAGGTACTTCACCTACTTCTCTTAAATAACCCCGACTGGTAAACATAATTTTATTATTGTAATTAATATAAAAGCAAAACCCATCAAATGCTTGTTTTGTTCATTATATACATGAAGGTTTAAATTTTCCGCTCTGCAAAACTGAATTAAATTAAATAAATTAAAAACATTAAAAATCTAAAAGCAGCCTATGCGGAATTTTCCTAATGTCCCACAAAGGCAGTTCACCACCGTGTCTGTCTGTCTGTATGCATGAGTGTATAAATTTTATTTTTTAGCCAAATGAAGTGTTTCTTTTACACTTTCGGGTTGGACCAAAAACTTGCAATTTTGCACTCATCGTCTCTGGATTGAAATAATTGAAGAATTCAGTTACCACAAAACTTTCACTAATAAATCTAAAGGTCATATTAGACGCTGCAAGGCTTCAATTGAAGTAGAAGTAGTTAATAAGTAAATTTGCAATTCCACATTTTTTCGTATACCTCTACTAGCAGCTATGTGGTAGGTGTGCTCGTGATGAGCTTGTAAAGCAACGAGACACGTAGACATAATTTTTAATGTTATATGTCAAATTTTATTTCTGTTTTATAATAAAATGTTCACAACAATTGCGTTCATTATACATGCAAGTGAAATAATTTCGGATAACGTACTATTGACAGGAAATACGCTACGTGAACTACAGGATATCCCAGGTCATCTGTTATCACGAGGGTGAATACGAATATTGTTAATTGGATTTCATACAATATATTAAGTGCAACACAATAACTCCATCAAGTGCGATGATTACATCATTAATTTTTTACAATCGCTTCATTAAACCCAAGTAAAAGACCGATTCGAAACCATGAGAAAAAAATTCTTTCTTTAGCTAATCCAAATTACCTGTGAGGTGAGGAATCCATCGTGGGACGCAAGCTGTTCTGTCTATTTGTCTTCCAAATTATATGTTGAACAAATCCAAAATTTTTAGCCTTATAAAAACTTGTAATCTTCGCATCCGTTTTTATTCAAAATTTCTAAATATTTGCATATTTTAAAATATATCTTATAACTAGCAACCGGTTGTTGTTAAAAACATTTTTTAGTTGACCACAAAAATTTATTTGTTAAACTTGCGGGAATTGTAAACATCAAGATTGCAGTTGTTGATACATGCATGGAATATTACAGTAGGACATAATTATTTACATTATTTGAAAATAGCAGAATAATTCACCATTGGAGACAATAAAAATTAAAGATTGTCGATTTTTGTGTTCTGGTTGTTCGAGGAACAAAAATTGGCAAACTTGAAATATTTTACATAACAAAATGCCTTGACCTGACTTTGACCATAAAAAAAGAATTAATTTACGATTTAAAAGATTCTAAAATATTCAAATGTAAAAAACCGTAGTAGTAGCCCGATGAAAGCAAACAGCATTTTTATTTAAATTTATTCAAAATACAAAAAATCGACACAAATTCGAAATTATTTTTTAAAATTGTAAAGAAATAAAAAAAAAATACTTTTTCCTCGATTTTTTGTATTAACTTCTATGAAGACTTTCCAATCTGTCTTCATGGACATTCATCAGTAATTGTGTTTGATGTACCCATTCAGTACTGTCCATTGATGTAACCTTTCATTCTAAATTAATCTTCACTTAGTAGATGATCTAAGCTCAGGTATTTCTCTTTATAATCTCTTTTGTCTATGCAGTGGCGTAGCGCAGTCTGAAGATCGGGATGGGGAGAGGTACTTGAATATTTTGAGGGTACTGCTTTTTGCTGTTTTTTTTTAATTTTCCCCCGTGTTGGGCAATGACAATATTTACTACATAAATCAGTTAATCAAAAATTTAAATAATAAATCCAAGCCATCCAGTCAAGTAATTCCATTGGATGCTCTTCCAAACCACCGACAAATCCTCTATGTGTTTGAATAGAATCGCCACAATCGTAATTTTCGGATATGGCTAGGTTCCAATTATGCAACATAAAATTGATACGAAAAAAAATTAGTTGAAAAGGGTTAATTTTTATAGGGATGGCCATCATCATTCTTTCGACGTCGGACAGGTTTTTCTATGGAATATAAACGTCACATGAAAGAAAGTTTCAATTGTGGTGAAACTATTTGTTTAATCAAACGTAAGATTGAAAAACGAAATTAATAATAGATGATGTAATATTATTAATTGGACCTCTACAAACTGAGGAAGACTTACAAGATTAACTGTAACTACAGGAAGATATGTGGCAAGCAATTCCAGAATCAGAGCAGCGTGAACAAGGTGAAAGCAGCCCTACCTATGTATAATATTTATTAGGTATCTCTCAACCGTCATACATAGAAAATGTGTAAAATTCGGTCGCTCAAAACAAAACAAATTTTTTTTTTAAATTGAAGAAAAACTGTTTTCCCGTCCAATAAAGTACCTCCAAAAAGAATGTTGATTAGGATGAAATCTGAAATTCCTCAAATTATACTCTCTAATTAGTCACTTTTTTGTAAAATACGAAGAAGAGTATTATACACCGACAGTCTCAATTAACTCTGGAGTACCACAGGTCAGTGTGCTGAGATCAATTTTTTTGTACCAAACTTACTTAATATTTTCCGTTGCGTTGATTTTTACCACATTTACTTGGCGTGCAGTAATAATAATTTTCACGAGCTAATAATTAACATATTTTATAAAAATTAAAGGTTACAGAAATTTTGGCCTCTCGTAAATCATACTCGTGTAATTGAATCTAAAATAAATACTGAAAGCTTTTAAGTTTGTAAAGTTCTAACCTCTAATGCATGCGTTTTCAGGCTTCTTATCAATTTAGTAAAGTCAATCACCTTGCCTTTATGTTAAACAGTTATGCGGGAATATTGATTGAACACACATGAGCAGTTAAAAGAAAATAAATTATAATTTAAAATTATTTTATATTAAACAAATCATCGCACTCTAATTTACACTTCGTAAAGAGTGAACTATTTATTATTATAATCATCATTGGAGGTACAAAACGTGTGAGAATTCAATAATAGTAATTTCATCGACAATAGAACACAATTTATATTCAAATTGCTATAATTTTATCATTTTTTTAGAAATTGATCAGGTGGTATACTTTCACCATTAATCACCAATATATCGGTAAAACTCCGCATTTCGAAAGGGGAAAATTCTTGTTTTAATAAAAAGAATTTTCTAATACGCCATATTAGTGTATCCAAACATTGACTGCATTTAATGAAATTAAAAACATACTTCGTTGTTGCGATTTTTTTAAATTATTTTGTAAATTTTGTAGTTCCGCCACTGCTATATCGAAATATTGTGCAAAGTACTAAATCGCAAAATAAATATGTATGTTAGATAATTATTGTCATATACCATAATAGTATATTACCTCACTCCAATTAATCTCGAAACGTTATACTATCAAGTTTTTGCAAGTTATTGATTTCCTGCTTCAGTTTTAATTTTTTTATAGTTATAGCTATATTCAATACGCATATAATAGTTTTTAATAATAATTAATCTACTGAAGCGAAACTAGAAAATTCCATTATCTTTTTTTATCTTATCGTTTTTATTGTTATAAGTACTAGGTCTGTGGAGACCAAGTCCTTCGTCCTCTGCGACATGGTTTAACCAAATAGTACCCAGGCTTATTTAATTTTAAATAAACTTTCGAGTTGAGTAGTTGGTGAAGCAATCGTTATTATTTGCGAAACATAAATTTAATTAATTAATTTGTTATTGTCTGACCCTGGTGGTGGCATCGCGGAAAAAAATCCTACCGGTAATAATTGGTCTCGTGGACACAAATTCCCGATGATATTATATATAAATCCTGAAAGTACCCAAACTTGACGTAGAATATTACTATAAAAAATAAATTCATCAAAAACCGGTTAATTTTTGAATATTTTAATATTAAATTAAATGTGTTATGAATTTTGAATTGTAAATGCTTAATAAAAACGGTCAATTTACAAAATCAGTTACCTCATTACCATTTTGGATTAATAATTTGTTAATTTTTAATAAAGCACTTTACAGGTGTGCATTAAAATTAAAAAAAATATTTTTTTAAATAATAGCAACCGAAGTAATTTTGAATGCACAGGTTAATTTATATAATTTTAACTGTAAATTTTAAATTTAAAAAAATCGCCATCAATTTAGTAAAATACTTTACGCAACAAATACTCAAAACAAAGAATTTCAAAAATGCCTGAGTGATTTATTTATACGAAGCGATCGCTGCGCACTTAAAATAAACAGGAAAATTGAATCAGTTTAATCGCAACTTGTAATTAAAAAGTCAAAACCAATTAATTTCATACTTTTTTATTGTTCACATTATAACGTATGAAATTAACATTCGTGCGTGAGTGGTGGTCGGTCGCGTGATTTTTATACCAAAATTTGGGTGGGCACCTAGGGTACTTTTAGAAAATTGATAATGAGATTCGTCCTCGAAACGTCGTTGCAAGAGAAACTCACCACCGACCTTCGTTGTCAAAAGAATGCAAGGCCAAAAATTTTATAAATGGGCATGGCATTCATTCATAATGTGTAGGTGATGGTGGTGGAGATATAATAAATATTAATAATTTCTTTTGCAGAAAACCTATTTAAAATCTTTGGTTTTCTAAGAACGATGTGCACATACGCAGCCTGCAAGTGCAGCATTAAATAAAATATTTTTATAAAGTTAATCTTTGCAATATGAAATTGTTCGAGATGAGGGTTAGTGACACTTGGATAGTTAGCGTACTTCCCCCCCCCCGCACAAGGTGTTGTAGCAGAAACAAATATTGTACAAATGCTGGTTAAAAAAATTTTAATTCCTCCTAGAAAGATAGGGCGACTTGGAACGAAAAAATCCCTAATCGATCTAACAAAAACGTCATGACCCCCGGTGGTCCTGGGGTCGTAGTTTAAAAAACACATGCCTACCTACGTTACTTGTGAACATACCACCCGTATCATTAAAGCCGCCAGCTAAACGTAAAATTATTTGCAAAATAGTACCTTGCACACTAGAAGATTAATTACTAATAGTCACGAGAAGTCTGGAGAGCAATTAACATGGCATGAAGAGTTTTGTACAAAAAATTAAATCGGCGTTTATAGCTTCCTTCGACCAGAACCAAACGATGCAATATTTTGCCAATTCGTCTACAAACTTTGGTTTAAATTCGACGGTTCTACACTTAAAACATATGATTTGATCACTCCACCACCGATTTACTACATTAATTTCGTAATGTTTGTTTGCTTTCCAGTTGTTTAAATAGGGTGGAAGGTTGCCACATTGATTAAAAAATAATTGCTTACATCTGTTTTCCAATTTTACCCAACGTGAAGGTGACATATCACAAAAATTAATAGATTTATATACAATAAAACTTCGATTATCCGGTCTTCCGCGTTAACCGAGCCGAACAATGCTTCGTCCTACGTTTATACAACATAATTTCTTACGATATGATAGAAGTACCTTAAAAGTTTTCCCGTCTAAAACGTTTTAGCACCACCTGAACAGTTTCAGAACAGGCAGGTCCCCCGATACCCTTGCCATAGATACGCCATTGGAATAAAATCTAATTCTCTAAAATACCAAGTACCTAATGTTATTTAAATTTACATTTCGTAGTACAACAAGAATTTAATCACGGAATGAAACTTTTCCAAAGTTCAAGTTTGTAGGAAAAATTTGATATTTGGTAATCTTTAGACCCAATTGAAAATAAAATCGGCAAAGTTGTTTAAAATTCCTAAGCAATTTAATTAGGTTGCGGTGGCTCAAATATTTGACTAATATTAATAGTAACACAATAAAAACTTGACAACTCACCTCGGACGAAGGAAATTCAAAATAATCGGCAATTTTCTGATACAATTCCCTAACATTACAAAATCCGGAAATGAGTCCCGTGGGACTTCCGTGCGCTAATTGGCAATGAAAAACTAATTGCGGTCGCCCGACAGTGGGATCTTGCAGTTTTCCCGTGTTATTGTTTTCGATACTTTCACTCGCATGATTATTATTTTGCGTATTCTTCGTACGACTTTTTTTGAACATTTTTTAAATTCACTTTTTTATTAACACGTCAGTACTTAATTTTTTTATCGAATGCGATAGTGCAAATTTAGGTGCGTCTTTATCACGGCGACTATTCACAATCCATTATCTTATCCTGATAATTGTGTTATCAAAAACATGCCCGTCTACATTATAGCTTTTTTATATTGTGGTACATGAAGTTACCTTAACTGAGCTATGCGGTTAACTGGTTAAGGTGGCTTTGTAGAAAGAAATAAGTTTTGATAACATCCCCACCGCAAATTATCTTAATAATAAAGTACCAGCCATAGGAAAATTCATATCAAAATGCTGATTGGTTGAACAAGTTTTTATATTAAAATATTTGTTGTTAAACAAATTTTATTATTTAAAATAAATTAAGAAGTAATACAATAAAACCTAATTACAATACTACGATTTACTCGTGCTGCCTTCCACGGTATCTTGAATTTGTCTTGGTTCGTGTTTGATATATGATAAGAAAATGTTATAAAACATGGTAACTCCATTTATGTAGAGGACTTGATAACGCGGAGGCAGGTAATAAAAAATTTATGAATTGAGCTGCAGGCCACACGGACCAATCCACCTGAAAATAAAAGAGACAGGTGAATTTCAACTGCAACCCACTCTGCACAAGAGAAAAGCAGTTGCCTGAGAAGGGCGGCCTTTAGAGGGGGGGGGGCTGTAAAAAAAAATAATTAACGTTTGCAATTTCATAGTCGATTAAAATCCTTTTTATACAGGGCGAATCAATAGCACAAGTTGCTAAAATAAAAATCAAAGCTTCGAAATAATTTAAACGCCTTAGCAATTTTAGCCATTTTATTAAAAATTGTAAAAATATACCCAAAAATGTAATCAACATTAATGCCCAGTTTTACAATCAGTATGATAAAATACCATAGATAACACTAGTTTCCTGATAAGGTATTGACTAAGTTCTTAATAAATACCTGGTACAATGTATGCGATTATGATGACTTGTCCATGGAATAACTAGAACACTCGAGATTGTCAATGACGAAACCTATTTTCTGTAAAACGCATTTAAGTTATTATTATAAATAACCAATTAAGCAAATTAAATTTGCTCTGGGATTTCTCCAGTGAACATGTTGTAGATTTATTCCACTTTGAAAAATGGATCAAGAAAACTTGGCAGAGCAAAACTTGATTTAAATAATAAAAATTGATTAATTGGTGATTAATTTTATAAAAAAGGAGGAAATAAATTGACTATAATTTAATTCATCTGATATAATCAATATAATTTTCGATGTAATTATTGCTTTACTAGATTATTTGTAATTAAAATATCATTTAAGTCAAATAAGGATAATCTTTCCAAACAGGGAGTATAATCCTGGTATCTATAGAATAGGGTATTCGCAATTCAAATTAATTTTCCTGTCAATGGCAGTTTTCCATGTGTGACAATTGAAATGTAAAATGAAAATTACTTAAAAATGCGAATTAAAATGATTGGTTATTAATGAAAGCAACACAACGAATTCTATTCAAGCATCACATGAATTGCGATACAATCAACGAAGGATGGCTAATCTTGCATGATTCTAAAAGAACATTAGAATTACAATGCCGAAGTCATAGCATAAAACTGCGCTTACAATTTTATATCAAACAAGTAAAATTTAAATAATTAAACCCAAAAGTCCAAATTAAAAATCATAGTTGTAGAAACCGAGAGGTCTAGGGTATGAAATTGTAAAAAATAAATTTGCAAACTTATAGCCTTCAGTGTTAAGTGATCAATAGAAGAACTTCTTAAACCACCATAAAATGAAAGGTAGTGAGCGGAAGTCTTCCGTTTGTGAAATACCCTCAGTATAATTTATCATCATTTCTAAGAAAACTAAAGCTTTTGTATAATTTGTAAACATTTAATGTTTCACCTTTTGATATTCAGCCACTAGAGTTGTTCCATACTCCCCACACCCTCCGGTTTGTAATACAGTTTGTTTCTATCAGAAGTAAATTGAAGATTTTGGAATATCTGCTTGGCTGTTGCTGCGATGATCCGATATTTTTAGTCATTATTCCAAAAAATGTTTTAGAAGTTTGAAAAACTTGACCCACCTACTTTTCAGCAAACAGCAGAAAGTATGGAAAACAACCTTGCTGAGTGCATGGATTGATCATTACAACTGTATGCCTAAAAGTACATATCGCATTTTAAATAAGGGATTTCTCGTTTTGGTAATTAAAGTTTAATAATATTTGTGAACAAATGTGCTTCTATAAAACTAGTGCACAACCAGAAGTTAACCGAGTTTACAACTTCTTGTGTAAATGCAACTAAAAGACATTTTCCACTAATTTTAGGATTTTAAGGCAAGTGGGAAACCTGTAAAAATATTGGTTAAACCGATTACTTTTTTCACAAAATTTACAAACTTTGACAACAGAGAGGAGACAAGAATTCGTTAAAATTCGATATTATTTGTAAGAAATTTAAAGAAAAATGTAAAGCAGTACACTGCAAATTCGTTGTCATGTAATAAAATAAACAATATAACGCAAATACAGGGTGTCCCCAACCTTTGAAATGTTGATAAAAGACACTTTTCTAAGTCAAAACCCTTGGAGAGTACCCCTCTTTAAAGCAATTTTTTAAATTTCTGCCTTCAAGCGGCCATATAACAATAACTATTGATTTTATGGAATTAATAGATTAGTGATTTTTTAAAGACAATTTACTTATCTACAAATTAGTTTATAACCTCCTATTGTCTAGGATGAACGAATTTCGAGTTATGAATTAAATTAAGAGAAGAAATGTCAAAAAAATTTCAAGTTTTATTTTTTCGTTTTTGTTGCAAACCCTGTATCTTTTAAATGAAACTACTTACAAAAAAACTAACGGCCCAATTCGGATAGCAAATTTAACGGGCTATAACTTTAGTCTTTACTAAAATTTTTTGGAAGACCAATCCATTTCACAGAAAATCCCAAAATAATGAATAAGGTCGGTACAAAAAATATAATAGTCATACAGGGTGTCTCCATGTACATGATAAACCTTTAAGGTTTTGATAAAAGACATTTTTCTAAATACAATTTTTGTCCTAGTCCAAACCCTTGGGAGGTAACCCTCTTTAAAGCAATTTTTTAACCTTGTTAATTTAATTCATAACTCGAAATCTGTTCATCCTAGACAATAGAAGGTTATAACCTAATTTGTAGATAAGCGAGTGATCTTTAAAAAAGTTCTAATCGATTAAGTCTAAAAAATCAATAATATCGGAGCTATGACCGTTTGAAATTAGAAATTCAAAAAATTGCTTTAAAGAGGGGTACCCCCCAAGGGTTTAGACTTGAACAAAAATTTTATTTGAAAATTTGTCTTAGAAAAGTGTCCTTTATCACCACCTCAAAGGTTCTCCACAGTCAAGGAGACATTCTGCATGTTAAAAAAATTAATAAAAAACAGAGAAGAAATTCAATTTTCATGTAAGAAAGGTCGGGGAGAGGAGGGGGAGGTTGTTATAGGCGCTGCAGTTATCAATAAACATGATAATTTTTCTACGTTGTTTTTGCACAGCATTGTTGAGGGTTTCAACCCTTCATTGCACAGTTCGGTACATCACGATTTTTTGTTGCTTTTGTATCATCGGGAAGGACTTGACATGTTTAAAACACCTGGTTTTACCAAATTTGCCTATCAATAAGGGCCTTAACTTCTCCAAACCATCCATATTTGCCGCAAACAGTAGTGTGACTCGCTCCTTAGTAAGTTTTGAACACCTTCACCGGTTTTGATAACTCCAAGTTATGACACTTTTTAAAATTCAGAAAAATAACAAAAATTATTAGACAATTAGTAGAAGGGACCAAAACCCATTTAAAATTTCGTTATAACGCGAGAATTTCAAGGGACCGGCAGTTTTATTGTTTATATCGAGATTTTCGTTATATATCGAACTTCGTTATAACGCAATGTGACTGTATTGGAAAATTTTATTTTATTGTTCTCAAGTTGTTGTCAAAAACTTTTCGTAATGTTCGTTTGTTCTCTTCTGCAGTTCATATCTTGTTGTGGCCGATATATTCTCACCGTACCTGTGTTATGTGTGAATGTATTTCTTGCATGCAATGTTCACTTCGTAAGTGAAATGTCTAATCTAATAAAAGTAATTCTAGGTTATGCACATATTTGGCTAATAACATTATATTTGAATTTAACTTTCCGTTACATTTTGAATGGTTAGGAGCTATTACTGTAGAATTCCAAGCTATTGATTCACCTTATATATAGATCCGACTTAGTAATTAAAAAAAGACTTTAAATTTTTTTGTATCAACTTCAAACCAATCCTTGATCCCCATCGCTATTATCTGAACAGAACTTACCAGATAAACCCTCATAAATTTTTGTTGCAGTTCTCTCATGCCTTCACCAAGTGATTTCCTTTCCATTAAACATGTAGAAAAGAAAAGGTAAATGATACAACAAGGTGACATAATAATTTGATCTAAAATAATTTTTCCTGTAACCGTCGATATGGTTCTATGTGGTAGCTTCTTATTCATCCACCCGTAAAAGTAGTGGTGCATTGGACCCAAGCCTAAACCAGTAACAAACATACGTCCTACAAAACGGAACAAATTTTAATAAACGATAATAAATTAAAATTGACTTAGTCACCAGCCCTGCCCCAATCGTAGCGCTTCGAAGTCACATTTCTTTGGTACTCAAGTTCTTGTTCAATTAAATCACCCGCAACCATAAGAACGCCAGACGTCCAAATGTTGGTAAATAGTAAATTCTTTCCGAAAGCATCATCCCAATTTATATTAAACCCTGGTTTTGATCTTCGAGAATTACTTAGCGAAAAAAATCTAATGCTTTGACGGACCCACATTTTACTTAAAATAATTACATAATCATATTTAATTGAAAATTAAAGAAAACTAAGAAACTTCACATTATCTTATCACTAAAATCACAATAAAAATGATTGAAATGAAGTTTAAATTATTTGAGTTATAACCTCAAAATAAAACTGTGGAAAGTATGAATGAGATGACGCCACAATCGCGTTTACTATTTACGTACGATTCTGAGAAAAAGTTGTACGCTACTACACTATCGACCCACCCATGAATGGACGTACGAGCGAGATGTCGCCACTAGTAATTTTAATTCATTGTCAAAACAATCAAAACCGAAAATTATTGGCAGCTTGCAATACGTCACAACTGTTTACATTTTACAACGAATTATTGTAATTAAAGTGCGCCCCCTTTTTGACAAATTCAAATTGTTTATAAATTTAAAGTGCTTTTTCGAACGCAAAGTGAAAAAATTATTGCAATAAAAAAATTTACGAGTGCCCTGGTGCATAATATTAAATAATTAAATGCAAAAATCAAAATCGGCACCAAAATGCCAACATCTCAAGATAATGAATCTTCTTCCGAACAGGTAATTTATTATTTTATGGTAAATTTACGTTATGTCACTTTCACTTATCGATTTTGAATTTATTCTGTAACTTTCGCAATTTTAAATGCGGTTCTTTTTTCAATGGCACGGTGTATTAGCTATGAAGAAAGAAATTTCACTTTCACTCATTTCGCATAAATGCCCGAGTGACAAAAATAGCGCCGAGGAAAGAATCGTTTTGGTCATTAAAAAAATGACTCCGCAAGTTTTGAAAAAATTAATATAATTTTCAGTTTTATTGTTCGCTTTCAGACAGGTGTTGGATGAAGACCGGTTTTAAGATTGATCTCATTTGAAAGGGTTGAGGGTATTCACCCTATTATAATTTATAATTTATGAGCGAAAGAATAAAATTATGATGCGAACAGGCTATAGAAGATGGAATATTATTGAAACATTTTTGTCCAAATCGCAATTTACGTAATGTAGTTAATTATGTTTCAAATATTCCTGCTTCAAAGGCCCAAAGGGAATTTTCAAAATCGGGCCTGCAATTTTTTTAATTTCAAGGTCGAGCAAGTTTGTAAAGGTGTGGTGGTGATACCCCTTGGTGTACCACTGCCCTAATAGGATTTCGTGCTGATGAATCGAATAATTTTTAGAAATAATAAGTTATTAAGTTACTAATAGCGTTGTTTATTAACAAAAATCGTTATTCTCGGTATTGCAAAGTCCGGGAGCCTCTTGATTGTATTGATCTACAAATAAAGATGCTGTAAGCGTCTTCAAGTCGCAGTATGCTTGGGTAGAGGTTGACTTGAAAACTTTTAAAAATATCGAATTTAAAAAAACAGTTTGCGTTTCTGCACTTGATTTTTGTTACAGCTTGTTTACTAAGCTCTTCACGATTGCACAGGTACTAATTTATTTAATACGCTTAAGCATCTGCTTCTTTTAATGGATTGGCCAGGCAGAACCGTATTTATCCCTAGATGATGCTCTAGGCGCATATTTTAAGATCGTCTTTTCTTCTTCTACCTGTAGGTCGTATTTATCTACTGAACCATTCGTTTCACATATTATTCGTTGAATTGTTAATCCATTGTGTTTTGTTACTTTCATCAATCGTTATCAATCCGAAACTTTGCAAGTTGTATAATTTCTTTTTGAATTGAAAATAAATAAACGAACCAATCGTAGGTGCGAGGAAAACGACATTCATTTTTTTAAATTTTTATAAACCAATAGGTGGGCTACGGAATTAGCTCACATTCGTCAAAAGATTTTCTTTTTCTGCCTGCTTTGCAAATCTTCCTTGTGGAGTTATCTCAAAAATTGGTGGGCTGCGGCATCAGCTTACTGTTGTGTTTGCGTTTATTGTGGTTCGATAGTTTTGGGGAAATGGTAACCAATCAAAGATGAATCCTTTTTATTTACAGAGATCAGACAGTTAGAGTTTTCTGTGCTTTTACATGGAAATTTATATTTACACTTTTATATATATATTTCGGGCTTCCTTATGTAAGGATACAACCAAGGTCGTTTACCCGTCCCCCTCAAGAGGGTACTCCAGCAATTAATATCTCAAAGATGTTGCAAGCATCTTGTGAGAG
The DNA here is from genome assembly GCA_036346125.1 of Lycocerus yunnanus. Classification (NCBI taxonomy): domain Eukaryota; kingdom Metazoa; phylum Arthropoda; class Insecta; order Coleoptera; family Cantharidae; genus Lycocerus; species Lycocerus yunnanus. The sequence goes on from JARFIX010000017.1 coordinate 4,731,673, forward strand.
GACCACCGTCTTTACGTGCCTTCCGAAGCACGGAGACGGCATTACAGCGAACTCCACCCGGATGCGAACCGGGAGTTCTACCTTAGCAGTTCATCGCGCTAACAACCATGCCAATGACCGTCTCGTATTTACCGTATTTACACTTTTATGTGTATTTTTTCTTATCTTAAGTTCTACAATTTCAGGACAATTCTTAATTAATTAAACAGGATTAAAAAATAGGAATATTACAGAAAAATGTAAATACAGTAGGTATGTGATCTTAAATAAACTGTACAATAAAAATAATAAAGAATAAAATTTAGTGAAAGCGTTTTGAGTAATAGCAATAGATTAACTAAGAAAAAACCGTAGAATGACTATTAAATATCAATTTTTGAAATTAAATTTTTCGATTTTTTTGTAATCCCGGCAGCTTCCTTTTTATAACTTGCAATATAATAAATTAAAATCTATTTTTTATTTATTGGCACTGAAACCAGGTAAAGGGGCGAAATCCTGCCAACCTTCAAATTGAAAGTAAACAACATTAAAAATTAATTGCGAAAGCATCTTACTTTGAGAATACACATTTTCATTTTTCATCTTCATACCGGATATCGAACTTGCAGTTACTATACTCTGTAACGGTTGTATTTTTTAAAGCAATTAGTACTTTTGTTCCGCGTCAAAGATTGCAGCTGATCGGTGTTTTCTTAATGAACCATCATTAGAAAACGAATTATTGACATGGCTCGACTCTTTATAGGTATAGTAAGACGAGCTATGCCATACCATCATGGCAATTTAAAAAAAAAACAGAAGCAACTTACAATTTAAATATTGGGAATTTTATATTATGCTTCTATGCTTATACTCAAATCATAGACAAAAATTTATTAATAATAATTTAATAAACAATTTAATTATTGAAACTTGGCCAATTTCTAATTTTTTACCAAAAGTTAAAAGAAATTTACTAGGAAATGGAATATTGTAGTAGGGAAAAAATCTGCTTTAGGGGACGGCCAAGAAACTCGAATTCGGATTTTCATGATTAAGTGAATTATAAAAGAGGACATCGTTCTCTACACATTAAAAAATAAAATTTGCGGTCGGACCATTAAATTTTGGGAAAAAATGACTTTAAAAATTCAAAATCGGCTGTGGTTGCGTTAATCAAAACTGATCTGATCCGCTGCGCTTCGGGCGCTACAGGCCATTTTGAAAAACGTTTTACTCATTAAAAAAATTCCCTAGACCGGTCCTACTCGAAAAATTGAGGATGTTAACCCGACAGATAGCAGGGAGCGATTGCAATAAATCGGTGTTCACCCACCTACAGTACACGCACCGTAAATGCAATGCATAAAATTATTCCCAATAATACATTTACATGTACTTCTTATGGGAATATGTTAGTTTCAAATTTAAATTGTGGGATTATTCAAGGACTTACCGAAACCTACCTCACCTTAAAAGTCTTGTATTTTAGTGCTCTTTCGTTTGGTCAAGTCATTTTTATACGAAAAAGTGTACTTTTGAGTTCGGGTTTCTTGACTCTACCCCTGCTTTATGTATCTCTGAAACAGTTACTCTTTGAAGTAAAATTTCCATTTTCTAGCGTGACCTGATCCAGGAGCGAGATTCCGGGCTTCCGGAGACATGACAAGTCTGAACTTTCCCAATACATTAACCTGAAAATCAAGAGTAAATGTTTTCAAATTTTTTTTTTGCAAGCTGCCTCCTACAAGAATTAGTTCCCTTGATAAAATAAGCAGTCCGCACCTGCTAACTTCCCCGATACCTAAAGAATTTCGTTAGTAATTTTTCGTATTCGTAATGATAAGTGAAAATAGAAAATGTACTTGCAAAGAAAATTAGATTTGGAACAAAAGAATTTCAATGCATTTTTGAGGCAGAACGCTATTGGATCAAGTTAGAAGTTGGCGTGCGATCTTGAAAGTCTTCTCTGGTTGGATATGGATATCTACAAATAACTCACAAGGGATTAAATTGTCATTAAATCTTCATAGACATGAAAATGTAGAACGAAAAAGTTTTGTTTCTGCAAATTTTTATTAACGTTTATTCATCGTTGCTGACTACACCCAGAATACTTTACTCTCGAAAAATATTAAAAAACGCCAAAATATTCGCGCCATCTAGTGTCATGCTTACATTTTAATGGGTCGTCCAATAACAATTGTCAATGATCCTCATAGACGAGTTTACGCTCTCGTTCAGGATCTTAACAAAGGGAAATATTCTAACTCTGAATTTCCATTCTATGCTCGAATGCTATGATTATAACGATTTTCTAATTGCTGGTACTTGAACTCGTTTTTAATTTCAATATTATGAAATAGGTTCCGCTAACGTAATTAAACATGGTTTCGCTACACATGTGATAAGAACGACCTGAAAAATATTTACTCAGTTTAAAATTTAAACATGCGTATGAAGTCTTATCAATCAGCAAACAAGTAATTTGGATTTTAACCCAAATATTCTTAATTACTGCAATTACGTCTTTAGAATCTTTAACGATACTTAATTTTTTAACAGAATTTTATTGAAGTAGGTGCTCGAGATGTAGATATTTAAATGAGCTAACATTGATTAAAATGGTAAAGAAGGTTACACTTGAAATTTTAGTGCTCATTTTATTATCAAAAGAAAAATTTTAATTACCATTTCCAATTGGTAAATTTTTTATAGGTATGCTTATTGGCACTAATGCACTGCAGGTAAGTACCTAGATCGTGGGTAATTAAAATTGAAAGTTACCGATTTTCTCACGCTTAAATCATTAATGAATTATGGAGAAATTGAAGAAGGTGACTGTTATTAATTTTTATTGGGCCCATAACAACATATTTGGACACTTTTCTCTACTTCTTTTCTTTTTCTATATTCACTTTGCTTTTAGAAATTTTTATTATGAGGGGAGGTACTCGAGGTTCAAAGGTGAATCTAATTTAAATTTAAATTAACAATTTTGTACACCATTTAATAAATCATTGCTGGGAGTATTTATTGTATGTTCTTCTATTCAACCTCTTGAATTTTTCTTTAGTTCTGTTTTTTAAAATAAAAGTTCGATGATAATAATGATTATGTTTTTTTATAGAAAACCTAATAACAAAACAGTCGAGCACGTTGTTTAGAGACAGGAAGATTTATAAAACTTAGAAGTCTTTCGGCTTCTCTTTTTCTATTATGTTCGTTACCCACACACAGATAAATAGATATACGCTATTACAATATAAAAAGGGGGGACGGATAAATTTTTGGGTAAGAACTTAAAATTTCTAGTTACACCACTGAATTTTGCAAACCACAAGATACACATTTTAACAAATATCCAACATTAAGAAATCGCATTTTAATAAATTACATCACTCGTGCCAAAATCGCAGAAATGTAGAGTATGTCAAGATGAACAAAAATTTTGAATAAAAGTTTCTTGCGCGAAACTTTAGAATTTTAATTTTATTTTAATCGATCAAATATTGCAGCACATGTTTTGAAATTTTTTATAGGGTGTCCATAATTTTAAGCATTTCTGTTTATTTATCGCAGAAGTTGTGGCTTTGATTTTATCGCAGTTTTAGTCTTGGTTGAAGTTTACAACCAACTAGGTGATAGTCGTTCTCGGGCATTCCGGATTAATTTCAGGTTTGTTAATTTTTACTAATTGAAATGAATTTGTGGAGTGGTTTGACTCAGAAATTTTCTCGAGTAGGTACAACGGTTTTTCCTAATATCTCTTACTGTTGGTTCAAATTTCAAAATGTGTACTGACGAAAGTTTAAAATGCTAATTGATAAGTAAACGTGCATATCGACAGTTAATTGTTTAAATAAATCGACGGTCGATTTCACTTTTATCTTTCCACTTTTTTGAAAATAATTTTCTAGAAGAAAAAGACTCTTTGTCACTTGAAAAACAATGCATTGTTGCATTGAAGGAAATACTTTCCATTTGTTAAACATAATGAAAGTTTTTTCGCTTTAACGAACCAACTTTTATTCCTTCCTTGGTTCTTGAACTTGAATGCGATAAAATTTCTACTGCGCTCGGTGAGCACACTTGAGTTAAGTGTGGTTTTGTTTATCGTAAAAATTTATAAAAAAATTAATAAAGATTAATGTAGGATAGTTTTCGATAGACAATATCAAACGGGATATCCTCTCCGAGTGTTTGGTTTTGATGTTTAACACTTACCAGTTCAGTTTGGACTTTCTAGTTGAAAACATCGCGGTCAAACTGTATGTAGTGGAGTTCGGTTTTAAAATAGCCAAGGTCGGAAAAATTTGATAAAAATTTTAAATCACCTTGTTTTATTGTTTGTTTTTTTATAATTTAAAGTGAACTTTGCGCAGGGCAGCCTTTTATGCAATGAGTTTATATCTCGTTGGTCTCGTCTAATTATGATGTCCTGGTATGTAGAATTAAATTATTATTTACGTATATTGTTAGATAATTTGTTCAATACTATCAGTATTCATTGCCCCGCGGTCAGTTGTAGTTGTGATTTTGTGTAATTGTCATTACTTGTTGCCAGAATGGGTCTTATGTGTTGTTTTGGAAAAAAGAAAGAAAACCCAAAGGATTTGGCAATCAAACAGGTGATTTTCATAAATTTAACTCGAAATTTTTTATGTGCACATACAATAATTATTGTTATTGTTAAAAATACACCGACCTTGTAAAATTTTAACATTATTGTCGTAAATTTTACTGCATGTTTTTACGATGCATAAGTTTTTCAACCAAGTAAAATTTACTGCACTCGCTATAATAGTAACATAACGTCATAATTTATAATATAAATTAAAAAAATTTCCTATTCATTCGAGCGAAAATAAAATGTGTGTGTGTGTGTGGATGCACTTTTGAACTTTTCAATTTTTTCTGTTGCGAAATAAACCAGGCAAGATTAAGCCGCGGAGATTAGTGCAATAATTAGTAATCAAATAAAAATAGAAAGCACTGGGTGCTAACTTGTAGTGGAATACGTTTAAATTTATTTAAAATAATTATCGATTCGATAAGAATCCAAATATGGTTCCTTTTAATTGCCGTTATAATTATTGAGTAATTTTTTTTTTAATCCTTGTAGTATGTTAATTATCGCTCTAATCAATTACAAGTACACGCTCGAATTTGCAAATACAATACAACCGAAGATTTGAGTAATTGTGTTTACATATACCACATACCCACCGATTTCCTCTTTGCCCGAAAGAAGATATCTTCCTCAGATGAAATACTCCATTGAACGATGTAGAAATTCTTCGTCATCTTCAAAAATATTCAATTAAACTTCAATTGAAATTTAATAATCGCGAATGTCTGTTTCAATTGAATGCTATTTTATTTTGCAAAAAAACTACCGTAATGTATTGCAAATATATGCAAATGCGTGTACGATTTACAATATTTGACTTGTCATTCTAATTCATCCAATACGGTAATGGATTGACAAGTTCTTAATGACTCCTTTTTATATTATGTATGTTTTCGGTGATTCTACAGTTATCTATAGGCCAATAGATAATTTAAATATTGTTTTATCTTTGTTTTTAACCAAATATTAAATTACCGCAATGTATTTTATTTTGTTTATTTTATCATGTGGTCTATAAATTTGTGGCCTGCAGCTTTTCGGGCAATGATACTATTAATATAATGGAGATAAAAAAAGCTTGCTTCAACAGTATAAAAATTTGAAAAAGGTTTTGGTGCTTTTCTGCACTTCAATTTCCATTGTCATTCGGTTTCCTCAACATGCGAGTATTGATACCTACATGTACCACGTTTTCTCCATTAATTTAGTTTCCATTGCAGTAAAAAAGTTCGTATGAGTACAATATTAAGCAGCAGGCATGGACTGACGATAATTCAGTTATCGAACAACTCCTTTGAGAGGTCCCAGTCTTCACAACTTTTTTTTAAAACAAAAGTTAAAATTAAAAAAAAACGGAACAAAAGGAACATTTTCTGAGACTTTAAAGCGAAAATTGTCGTATCCACTCGTACAAGGCTTTGCATCAACAGCTTTTAGGCTACTTTGCGACGTTTGCTAAAGTCCCAGCCGCAAAAAAAAACGAAAGTGACTTTTTGACTAAGTTCTTAAAAATAGCAATTTTTGATTCTAAATTGGACTCATTTTAAAGTAACACTTTGAAAACAACCAATTTTTTACTGTTTCCAATACATTTCGATGAAAAATTTTATTGACGTGTAAAGAATTTATGAAGATATTGTATTTGACATTTTATGAAAGTTTAAAGTGAAATTTTTCCAAACCATTCTTGAAAGGACTTTCGAGGTCACTTTGCGACGTTTTCGCCAGATCCACGTTCGTTTTTCTAGCTCTATATCTTAGACAAGATGTTTAACAAATTTAGAGAAAAGCCAAACTATTGTGATGCTAAAATTTTTGCGATAGTCTAATTTTATGAATATGAAATGCAAAGTTGAAGAAGACGAAATGAAATCGAACAATAATTGACCCCGCAATACAAAAAAATTTAGAAAAAATGTAATCGAAAAAGTTAATGTTTATCCTTCTTCATCTTCATCATGCCAAGATGAATTTACATAAGATTATAATTCTTAGGGTGGTTTCCCGTTGCTTTTCCCATAGTCCACAGATCGATGTTGAACTTTTTGTTCACAGCAGTGTATCTAACACGATTCTAACCGCGATCTTACGCTTCTTATGCCCGATTTCTTCACTCATAGTTAGCGAACTTCAGGTTAAATTGACGAAATAACTAATAAAATGACTAAATTTATTTGTTTTGTTGTCGTCTGATTGGTTATTTCGTCTATTTAAACTGAAGTTCGCTAATCTGAAGATAACTATGAGTGAAGAAATCGGGCATTAGTCGGCCTGTTTACCCTAATTAATTTAAAATAGAATTTCATGTGATTTAACATATATGAGGAACATGCAGGACCTCTGGTTCTCAAAAGAAACGCCGAGCCACCGGGCATTTCCTTCTTTGCCCACCGGCCCAGTCCGGGCTTGTTCAGCAAATGATACGAAGATACATAACTATTTGAAACTGGCTCAAATAAAGTCATTATGAGAGGCACTAAAGAACGAAAACTTCAATTTACTTGATACTACTAACTCTTGCATGTAGAAGAATAACTTCCAATTCTTTGACAATTGTTCTTTTGCTTAGATGTTTGCATTTCGACTACAGAAAATTAAATGATGGTATTGATAGGCGCCAGGTAAAATTAATAAAACGCAATAAAAGTGAAAAGTCGGCTTTATTATGACACCAAAAGTCATAAATACCTAGATGGAGGTTAACGTGTTTTAAATAATAGAATATGAGACAAATACACAAAATAATAAACCTAGAACAAAATTAAAGTGAAGAAAAATTGAAGATCCGGTCCTATAAATTAAAAAGAGGTTTTTTACTCCTACAATGAAATTCATCAACTTTTACTCTTCTTAATAATAAGATGACGGTTGAAATGCGAAACATCTACAAAGCAATCCAGAAAATTCAAAAATATAAATTCAAATCAATTGTAAAATCTACAAATAATGAATCGACACATATTTTGCATAAAGGTCTTATTTGCAATGGACGTAAGCGTAATACACATAATCAATCAAATCTAATGAATCATCAAATGATTAACGAATTATAAACTACATGACTTAGAATGTTTCCTTTGCCTACTTAAAGTTGGAAACAAAGGTATAAAAATACACCACGCAGATCCTTACGATTTTTTGGTTTTAATAAAAATTAGATCATGACATCATATCTGCGCTTTTAGAAGAAAGCTACTAAAATTAGCCTTAAAATTCACATAATAAGGATTTGCATCTTTTTCTAAAATCACGAAGGTACTCTTGAAGTTCGCAGATTATCAAATAAAATAGAAAAGCGTTTATTTATAACGATAATGATTATAGAATTGTTACCATATTTGGTAGTGTTTATAATTTATAATTCATAATATGACTGGGTGACGCTTTAGTTAAAATGCATTATCTTAAATAACTACTTGTCATTATCTGTACTTGGACTCTTATCGTTACGGTTCCGATGTACACTATTGGATGTACCTTTCTGATGTGTCTTTTTTGAGATGCTTTGTATTATCTCTTCACTCACCTGTTCATGTTTATAAAAATTTTCTTTTCAAGTTTGTTTGTAAATCTTACTGCTCTTATTCTTGATAAGTTTTCTAATAGAATTTAGCTACTGTATTACATCATAACAGTTTCGTGAAAATATCAACGGGGGGGGCTCAATTATTTTTATATCAAAGAAATTTTTTATCATTGGGAATTAAAACCCCAATTTTTAAACTTATTTTGAGCCAAATCATTTCTGAATATGGCAAGCTTTGCATTTGTTAATGGAAGCTGTTAAAATTAATTATATTTTTGCTAAAATTACAGCTAACCTTGATTGCTGGTAACGAAATCAATCTAAACGTGTTTCTTCAGGTGCCTCACTTTAAATAAATTTACAACAAATTCCTGTGACCCTGTACAAGCATCTCTGTATTTTTGAAGCAGAAAACATTTTAATTACTAAATTATTGCCAAATAAGTAAAGTACATATCAAATACTTTGTTGACTTGTCCCTAATAACGTAAAAGCTTTTTATTGATTGCTTCAGTTTCATTTAATTTTATATAAAAAAAAATATTCCACTGTGAGGTTCTCCTCAAGGTAGACTTGTAACTTATAAATTTAATGGTTTAATAATTTGAAATAAATCATAATAATACAATCCCATATCTATCTTTTCTCTATTATAAACGCATGAAGTGCACACAAACTATCATTACGGTTAATGTCCCCACAGCGAGGCCGCAGGCCGTACAACTGTAGCTCCCACACATTAAATTATCGATGTAATTTTATAATATTCTGTTGTACCGAGACAAATCACCTAATTTTACATAACAACAATTTAAATTTTTCATTCTTTTTTTTGGTTTTTTAAAAGTTTGCTACCTCCCCTCTTTTTTTCAATATTTTATTAGAATCATTGGCGTAGACAGTTAATTTGGATAAGTGTGATCACTTGAACTGAGTGTTATTCTCTACCATCAAATCCATCTTAAATTATTTTATATTATGGGGTAAATATTATAGGCGTAGAACACTTTTTTGTAATAGACATGAAGGCTCATTTACCTCTGTCGATTTTCTCTGGTTACATTAATTATAAAATTAGGGGAGCACTTAGATCTAATTTAATTACCCTGGCAGAGAATCGGGTGTTATCGATTTTCTAATGGTACAAATTAATAATTTAAGTAGAGGTTGTCTTAATAATTTCTTTTCTCCGTTATTTTCTTTCCTGGTAAACCAAAAATATCTCCTCTACGATTTCCTGTGTGTACCTGCAATTTTTGTAATAAACCTTTTTCTTGTAATTTTTTGTTGTAACAATTTATTTGCATGCGCAGCTTAATTGAAGAGAAGTTGAGATTGGCTTTAAAATTAATGGTGTATTGTGCTGGTGGTTTTGTGGATGGAAGTATTGAATGATTGAATCATTTTCTATTAATAAATCTCATTCAAAGGAATGATTAAATTGTATTTATAGGTTCGATACAATTTATTGTTCTTTTTCACAATAAACTTTTCAATATTTACAAACTCCATTTTGTGTTGCATTGGCGAAGAAAATAAAAAATTTCAAAGTTTTGTTGAAAAACTCAAATTCAGAAGATGCACAAACCTACATTCCAATTTGATGAAACATCAAAAGTTTATTCGAATACTAAAAGTCGCTCATACCTGCAAACAAAATTTTGTTATATTATTAATTTAATGACCCTGGAGAAGGAGGTATATGGAAACTGGTGAGCCTTGAGCTTTGGGTTGCGATTCCAAAGGGACTTCTCTTGGCAAATTGAACCTTGGACTTGATTAGTTGCATTATTTTGATAAAACCGAGATTTAATACCGGTGAGATTCGAAAAATTATATATTTTCTCTCTATGAATTTTATAAACGTGCCAGACCTTCTGTCGGAACTTTTTTGTAACGTTTTCAACGTACATCGTTTAGTAGGTAATTTTTTTTCAGTAACGAATGTTAATCTATTGTATGTAAATTATGAAAATAATGCTAGTTTTTGTGACATAACTTTCTTATTAATTATGATAGAAAGATAAAACAATGGAATTCCTAACATGACCATCTTGAAATGTTCCTATCGGAATACTTAGGTAGATTGGATAACAATTAATTATCATATTACATCGTTAAAATAGTTAACATAATAGAAGGACGGAGTTTTCGAATTTCGTAACGTATGGTGAATGAAATACGAACGCGTACAACACTGTTATTAAAAACGACACAATACTCTTACAAAACAAAAACACGGCAAAGTTAACTGTACTGTCTATTTATAAAAACAAAACTAAGATTGCTCTGGTCAGTTAAAAATTAGTTATGAAAATGACACTAAACGTGCTAAACCGCCACAAATTAATTTGTAAATTTTGTGAAGAAAATTCAAACAAAATTAAAAAGAATTTTTAGGCATTTTAAGGACATGGGTTTCAAAAAAATTTATCTACACGACAATAAACTTATTTAAGAATAATAAATCAATTGAAAGAAAATGTGGATTAGGTTGGAAATGTAGTTTGCAAGACTCCAAAGTTCGGTTAAAACTAAAAAGTGAAACAGCAGGTTGCAGTGTAAATTTTATCGCCAATTGGGTAAGAAATATAATTTTGACAAAACACAATTAAGAAATATTTAGAATCGATGGGAGTCCAGAAAAGAAGAAAAAATAGCACCATTTACTGCTGAAACACAACAGAAGGGTATAAATGCAGGTTACGCGAGCTGTCCAGAAATTACTTTTCTTGCTCATCAGAGTACAAATGCGTGAAGGATGACGACTCATATTTTACCGTGGAAGGAAATGAATGGCAGCCAAAACATTATTTTGAGTCTTCCAGTCACAAAGAAACCAAAAAGCTAAATTTATTTGTAAGACAAAGTTTCCAGGAAAAGTTTTGTTGTGGTTAGCCATAAGCGAACGTGGTGTCAGCGAAGCAGTTTTTTAAAGGTGGTGTAGCTATGAATGCCCAAGTTTACAACGAAAATGTGTTCCAGCACTTAGCAATTTTATCGAAAAATATTATCAAAAGAAAAATAATTTTTGACCGGATTTGGCGTCCTCACATAACGCGAAATCCACAATAGAGAATTTGAAGAATAAAAAATAGAACTTGAGCCAAAGAAAATGAACCTCCCAAATGTTCCACAATTGCGATCTATTGAAACTTTTTGGGCTAATCTGAAAAGAAGAGTTTACGAAAACGGATACAGAGCTAAAAATGTTGATTCCTTAATTCTATAAATAAAAAGGAGCTGAAAACCACAAATACAAAGGGTATTCAGAGGTCAATGAGTGAACTACCAAAGAAAATTAGGAAAACAAATCGCGACGGAGCCAATTTTTTGTGAGTGTTCTTTAACATGGAAGCATAAAAATAAATAAAACTTAATTTAAAATAATTTTTTTGCACATGTTTTTGTTTATTCTATACTAGTTCGTATTTTATTCACCATACGTTATTATTTACTTAGTATATTTTATTTATTTTTAAAATAACTTTTTTGTTTGTTTATTATTGGCGTAACTCGTTATCTGTTTGAACAGTTCGTGATTTGTCACACAAATTCCTGCAGTAATACTTTCAACAATTTAGTTATTGCAATCGGGTGAATTTTTGAGACTTATCGTTTCACGAATAAAAAATATTGCAATCACTTGGATTTATGTAATTAACGTTTTTATTGTCTGGTAGCATCGACCATCTAAAAAAGCAAAAGTATATAAATTACTAATTTACGTAACTTAAATTATTATTTTATATAAATTAATATTGATTTCTCTATGGTACCTACAACATCAGGCTAATGAATATTAATTTGTTTTTGGAAAAAGTTTTCACTTTCGTTATTGTAACTCAAAATTACGTAAGTAATTGATTATCTTGTCGAGTAAAAAAAAGAAACATTTTCATTGTTTTTCTTCGAGCAAACCATGCTCATCAATTTAGTTAATAATCTTAGAAAGCTTAGATGTTTACTTTGTCTGAACAAGTTCAGTATTATCTTCCTTCGATTTGAAATTTGACGTACGTACCTATACAAAATATATTAAATTACTATGCGAACTGATAAGTCGTTTATCTCTGTACGATATGAATAAAATTTTTTTAAATTGTTACGTGCCTAGTTACGAATACGTGCGTTTTTGAAGGATGTGGGATTTTTGACTAACTTTTCTGGTAAGAAATAGGTTATCGATACTAATAAAAGTAAATATTGAAAATTTTGTATGTGTAACTAATTTATTTAAATTGCCGAGTTATTGGATGAAAATCGAGAAAGTCAATTTCAATTGTAGTTTAAAAGGCTAAAGTTTCACATTTTGTAAATGAAGAGCAAGTGTTTGTTATAATCAGACGTAATTTAAATTAAATTTGCTTGTTAAGTTAATTATTTCACCTATTTGGTGCTCTATTTCTAATATTATGTTCGACTTTCTATTTAACGGAGTCCAAATTTGTCCCATAGTTTTTCAATAATTAATTTAATGTACCTTTGCCCATCAACGTGCTTGAAATAATTACTCTGCCTCCACGTTTAATTAACTTTAATTAGAAAACAAAAATAAAGCCCGACATTGTTACCGTAGAAAAATGCTGTTATAGAATTAAGTTAATTAATAAATATAATTATAACGATAATAATGGTAACTTTCGATTGTCGTTATTTATTGTTTTGATTTGGAATTTTTCCAGTCATTATTGAACAAATTTGTGTGGAAACGGATCAAATAACGTTATTTCACTATGTAAGTTACTCTTGTAACCGTAAATTGATGTTCAAAATTTATTTGGTGACTTTCAAAAATGTTATTTATGGTAAAACTTTAAACTATTAGCCTGAACTACTTTTTCGAAAAGATGAACTGGCAAAGTGCTTATCAAAAGTAATTTTCAACTTTCTAAGTGACTTATGATTACCAATTTGTTTTGGATTATTTTGGCTAAACGCGTGAAAATTGGAAAACGATGTGTCGAATTGGAAGCTTTCTAGAGTTTATAATTTATATGCTTTTCTTTACGGAAATTGAAAGAAAATCTCGTCGAGAGTAACATCATGTTTGTGCCACTGGAACGCGTAGCGAAGATTGGATTTGAATGCATCACGTGAAAAAATTTACGTTTATCTAAACGATGTTGTAATAACGAAGTTTTAATTTGTAAATCTATTTAGCATATCGCATAATTTCTCGTTTGGAAAGTACTTGGCGGGTTATTTGACATCTCATCAGTTGATGTATTAGATGGACCTAACTATAAAATTGTAATCACTTCACTTTCACAATGTATAGTATATATTATTAATGATTACATTTTTGGATTGTATTTTGATTTATTGGATTTTCCGATTTAAATTTTTCGAAAATTTGCAATTTAATTATTATGTATTTGTTGTGTTGATTGAGTGTTGCGTAACTTACCCAAAATTGTAGTTAGTTTTAAAACATTTAAGAAAATTAGACTTTTTCTGCTTTTTGAAACGAGTCAGGATGCCGTAGAGAGTTATAATAATTATTATAATGGAGATAAATAATAAATTATAATAATTAATTTGACTTTCTGCGAGGAGGGATGTAAAGTTTCTCTTTGTTGTATATTGGATTTAATATCTCTTGCCGGAGGAGACAAAGAAACAGCATACAATGAATTATTCAATAATCACTAAAAACAACCCTGTGAAAGCCAGATAACTGCAAACCTTTTGCAAGGTTATACTGGTGTAAGCACGAAGAGAAAATGTATCGCCAATTTTGATTTATTATATTTGTGCTTTATTTCGACAATGTAATGAACAAATTGATTATTAACGGATACACTCATGCCCGATTTTTCACTTAGAGATATCTCTTAGATAATAATCTATCTACCAGATAAATTAACGAAGTAGCCAATCATATTTTTGATTGTTTTGTTTTGCTGTTGTCTGGTTGGTTACTTCGTTAATTTATCTAATAGTTAAATCATCTAAGAGATATCTCTAGGTGAAAAAATCTGGCATCATTCAATCAGGAATTCGAAAAACAACCATTTCGATAGTTTTAGCTAGGTTGGAAGATCGAATTCGGGAATTCCCCTGGTGGGACCTAGTGGTGGGAATCAAAAAGCTATGAGTGGGGTGTAGTAAAAATAATAGGGTTCATGCACGACTTCGTCTGTTTTTTAGTGAAAAATATCGGTAGATGTAAACAAATGTTGCTCTGTTATTATTTAAAGTTTATTTAAGAAAAAGTTTGTACCTAAGTAATTAAAAACAAAATTTATTTCTGAATAAATATAAAATATTTGATTATATTTATATGTATACATATGTTGTTCCCACATTAAATTTATTTCTGCTTTAATATAAAATATTTTATTTTATTTTACATGAAAAGAAATTATAAATTATTTTTATAAACAATGAAATCATAAATTGTAAATATATTCTACATATCGGGGTTGAAATTTCTAATTATTTAAATTTTATACCTGCAACAACCTTGTAACAAAAATTACTAACTGGTTTTATTGCTAAAACATGACGTGCAGCTAATTAAAAGTGGAGTTGTGCTAACTTTCAATGTTAGCGTAATCGGTGCGGCCGGTGGCCGAGTTTACGCGCGTTTAGGATAATCGTGGTCGACAGCGTTGTGTATAAACTAGGCTTTAGAAAAAAGTCGAAGATTGACAAGATTGGAAAGGAATTGTAAAAAATTGCGAAGGTGCACACCAGGTTATAATGGAAATATAATGTTTATTATTAACAGTGGCCTGATATTTTCACATTCTCAGTCCGCCCCTGACTGGAGGCAACTTTTTCTATAAGGAAATTTAAATTCAGTTTTCCGGTGTCAATTTATTATAGCGCACGTGCTAATAATTATATAATTTTAGTATCATAAAGAAATTATCAAGGATTTTGTTAATTATGTTAAATTTGGCATTTCAAAAAATTTTTTTTCAAAGGGAGATAATAAAATGTTTCGCATTTAAAAGCGCAGTTTCTTCATTAACGGCACTTCATTGTTGCATTTAGCTGGATAATTAGTCGTGTTCTTGACATTTGGGTTAATATAGGGGAAACTTTTATTTTTGAATTCGTACATAGCGAATTCTTGTGTGCATTATAAACGCACACCCATTTGTAACGTTATGTATTTACTTACATAATGGAGATTCCTTTATGTAACGCCTATAAATAACTCACCTGTGTTACACGTCTAATAATTATAATTCGTTAATTATGCGTTCTATTTTCAACAAAATTACGTCGCAATCTTGAATTTTCATCAGTCACTGCTGTGGAGTTTCGTCGAGTCGAGTGCTTTTTCGTAGTCGTCGATATTGTAAAGTGTTTTATTGTTATTATTATTGCGAAATTTAATTATTTCACATCCGTATTATTGTTTTATTGGAGGGTCCATTTAATTCGTGGTTCGTCATTCGTCCTCCTTATTGCTGCCGCTGCGACAAACTACAGTGTGTGCAAAAATTTGGAAGGTATGGTAAAAATTGGTTTAGTTTCTAATTTTTTAATGCCCGGGTACCTAATTAACATAAATAAAGTCGAATTTCTAGTATATTAAACGCATTTTTTGTTACACTATAATAATAATTATCGTTGCGTCAAATTACCAAAGTTTTTATTGTCGTTTCATTAAAGTGTGTTAATTTTTTTGACCTGTCGAAAGTTTCAAAAACGTAACGGTACCTTGGGAATTTTATTATACAGACAATTTTAATTATAATTAAAATAAATCTATACTATCTATTCGATCGTGTTTGAAAATGCATCTTCGGTTTGGTTATCCAAGTTTTCATTCAAAATTTCTATATGTGTGCATACATACATAATATTATGTATGACGTATTTTTGCATTTGTAATCTTTCATCAATGAATTTATTAATAATATTTTAATGATTAACGTAACAACTTTATGTCACACCTTAGTTTCCTTGTTTAGATTTATTTAATGCACGAGTTTTTCTAAAATTATTCGAATAGAAAGCTGAAAGTGAAAATCAATTAAGACGTTTTATATTCTCGTCTTTCCATAGTATTTTAGTACTTGATAGGTTCTCCAACGATAACAAAAATGAAATACATATTTGAGATTTTGTTATCAATTTTTTGGAGTAGGTACATAATAATAAACATTTAATTACCCTCAATAAAAATTTGGTTTTAAAAATCCAGTCTTACACAACCATATAGTTTTAATTGCCTTGGCGTTATCAAACTCGGGGAGGATCAAATTAAAAATAATATTTTTTAATTGGTCCATTACATAGGGGCGATCGTGTTTATATAAGCGGATTTTATCCGAATAACAAAATTTAGTTGTGAAATATTCAAACGAGTTCACTCCTTATTTTCGAAAACGTAGTAAGTTATTACTTTATCTATATTTTTGCGCATTTGTTTTTACTTTATTTTTGTACAAAATTTCTTTATTTTTTATCGTACGACAAAATACGATTATCTTGTTTGTGTAAATATCCATTAGTGGGTTTGTTAAGTTTAAATTATAAATTTACTATTAATTTTAAGGTTTTTTAAATATGGAAAATTGGAAACCGTAACAGTAATTATTTATTGGAATTTTTATTATTAAATTAAAATGCAATTAATATTAAATTTTAATTATTTCAAAATTTATTGAATAACATCAGAAACGATTTTACGATTTATAAACACGAAACCCTGTATAATATTATGTAAAAGCGTGTTGTATTTCAAAATAATTATTTATGTGAATATTACATAAAATTTCTATGATTTTTGCCAGACCTAGTGCAACATAAAAGCGTAATGACCATGGTTGTTATAATATACTCGGCTTCGCTGCGCTACGCATTGCAAATACATACCAGATGGCTATTTAAAAAAATTCTATCAAAATAATACATTTCATTTCATCGATTAAATCAATGCAGTAAATTCGACTTTCAACTTATGATGAATTCACAAAAAAATTTTTATTTTGGTATTTTAATTAATTCGCGCCATTAGTATAATAGGTAATTTGATGGTTAATATACTAGTAATAATCGCAATAGTGAATTAATAATAAATTAATTCAAATTTAATATAAATTTCGGTAAATTTACTACCTTTTTTTTAACTATCGCCTACCTTTTTATAATTCATAACTGCAAGCGTATACTAATCCCATTTATTTTAAGAGTACAGAACTAGATTACGCTAAATTAGTGACCTTGTAACGTGATTGGTTCTAATTTATGCGCATTCACACTGATAAAAGTGGTTTAAAAATTTTATTTCGTATTTATGAGAATATTGCAACGTTTGCATCGTGAACCATACACTTTGCACGCATTATTTACATTTTTTAATCCGATCGCGATTTGCTGTAATAAATTAATTGAAAGATTAATTAAAAATAAAAGATTACATTTTATAAGGTTTCAGAATTTACATTGTCATCCCACAAGGTTTCATTGTGGCCGTATTTTGTTTTTGCGATTCACCACCAACAACATTGAGGTAAAATTAGTCAACTGGGGTTGGAAAGTATAAAAGATTCTTTACTTTTAGTTAGATGACATTAAAATAAGACTTTTAATGTGAGGTAGAACTTGATGGGTTCATTAGTAAGCCGAAAAATCAATTTTAAAGTTGACGAATCTCCCTATAATAATATACGGAAGCACGTATTTAACCCATTCTGTCAACGGTAGGTGCCCTAAAACTAATTTTTAATTTGTTGATGGGCGAGGTTTCGATCCCACCTAAACTTCCTCTTCGCCACCAGCAACATCGCCTTACGACGCGCCATGAAGACCCCGTGGTTCGTCACAAACAGGAGACTGCAGGCGGACTGCGGTGTGGAGTCCACTGTAGAGTTTAATAATAGAAGTTTATTTAGCAATTTGCTATATCATCTAGATCTTCCGAAAACCCACTAATCCAAGAGCTTGGTAACTATCAACTCGAAGAATTTTTGCGGTAAACAGACCCAGGGCTATTTTACAGCCTCCTAATTAGGTTTCCAAACCCTACAGCGACGCCCCAATCCCATCTCCGCAAGCCCTCGTCTTCAAAGGGCGAGATGGGACCCTGCAGCCACCACTACTCTCAAACGCTACTTTTCTCGCGAAGAGATCTTGCAGGAAAACCGCAACGCGCTATCTGCAAGTCTCCCCCCCCCCCCCTGCTGGATCAAAAGTTTGCAATCCCAGGAAACAACAATAATTATTGTAGTATATTTAAATACAGCATACATTACATTGAATTAAATCGTGCCAATGATATGGATGATCTGGGAGTTTGGCTCGAGTCCAGATTAACATTCAAAAGCTACATTGAGAGAATATGCAATAATTCACTTTGCTTGTTAGGTTTCATTCATCCGAAAAGTAGGTGTATCACCGCTAACGCGGTTAAATTATTATATTTTTTTCTAGTAGCTTAACTTGAAAAAATGTTTTGCTTGCTGGTGAAAAAATGGCATGTGGGGCTTCCATTGCTCGTTTTAGCAAGGGTAATTTTGTATTTTTGAGTTTTAATAAAGATTTAAGTTTTGTTTCGAAATATTTACGGTCACTTTAATGACGAATAATTAAATGGAGCTACTGATTGAGGATTTCGTCATTGACAATTTTCTGTCAGTTGACAAGTTTTTAGATTTTGCAATTCAACAAATTACTTAATTAGTTAATAAAGAACAAAACGGGATATCCTGAGAAACTTCTGAAAAATACTAAGAAAACATCAACGTTGAAGCGTCCAAATTACTAGAATAGTAGAAGTAACTAAAACAAAGGTATAACAGGATGTGTTGGGAAAGATAGCTCAAATCTTGCTGATACTCGTATTAAGCTCGCCTCACACGATGCTTGTTTTACTGATGGATTGCTTGCTGGCCGCTGTGATGACTGGCCGTGCTGGAAAGTGACGTCACGTGCTGGGTTTTCGTGCTTGTTTTGTGATAAAACGGTGCTATTTTCTTGTTGGTTTTTCTGCTGGTTTTAAGCGCTAACCAATGACAAAGTCGCGTTGTCTTCGTAAATACGGGCGCTACTAGGTTACGACAAGGCTAACCTGTTGTTGTTTGCTGTCAAGTAAATTTATATTATAACCGCGTCCATTTCTACAAACTGTCACTATGACAATGAAATCACTAAACCGCGTGGCGTTAAACTACCTTGCATTAAAACTACCGTGTGAAGCCAACGCACTGAAAACCATCCGAATATCCAGCCGCTTGAAAGCCAGCAGAAAACCCAGCAAGCAAATCAAGCCTCGTGTGAGGCGAGCTTTATTTAACTTGGTACTAGATAAGACTGTGCAATAGGAAGAATGAAATTTTTTTTTGAGAATACAAAAGCAGCAGGAGCGATGGGTCTAGAAATAAATAATTGTGCGAACTTCCATCCGTATCTTTCGGTTATCATTTATCACGATAACCGAAAGATACGGGATGGAAGTTCGCACAGATATAGTTAAAAAGCTTGGGTTAGCATTGAGAATATAGCCTGGGAATATCTAGAAAGTGCGATCTATGATAATTACGGAAAACAAAAACGACACAATATGTCGGGAATGCTGGATGGTCAGATTAGTGAAAATTCGGGTTTACAAGTCGGATATTGGTAATAATGTACTTGGGCAAATTTTTGATTTGAAAGAAAAGAGGCGAAGGAAAGCAGGGTTCTAAGATAGATTTTAGGTGAAAACTAGGAAAAAATGAGAACAGAAAACTAAACATAGGGCGAATGGTGAAAAAACTGAAATACAGACGACTGGATGCAGTGAATTGAGATCGATGGAGGAGGAATATAGTACGTGGAAAACCAGAATAAATGTTACAGAGTGGAGAAAATGAAATAAAAACAAAACAATGGTGAAGGATAGATAAGAAAGTTATGGACTTCACTTTGAATCCGAAAGAAAATTCTGAAACATCGATTGAATTTATTATACTCCCTGCTGCGTGCTGATTATTTTAATGGTTTGAAAATAAACTTAGCAACTTTTTGAAAGTACTACTGAAAAATTCAACTTTTTCACGAAAGCTCTGTAAATCTCGAATTTTCGTAGGATCTACCTAACAATTGGAGATGATAGTTAAACATATGTCTTTTATTTATACTTGTTTACACGTTAATGTTTTTATCGTTCTACAAACATCTAATTATTTCTGTTATCACCCTACGGATGCGCTGCAATGTTCTGCTTTGCATCAACATGCGCTCGCTCGTTCACTATTTACGTAACGGATGAGTGTATAATTTTCATTTCTTGATAGTTAATTTATCATTATTACGCGTTAAAAACCTCTAATTGTGATTATGCTGGTGGGTACACAAATATTTTCGATAAAAATAAGTGGGTGGGTTAAAATTAACCCGAATTGTGTCACCCCTGCTGAGAAATTTATTTTTAAAAATTTTTAAACCAAGATTTTTTCAATTTTTTTTCTTGTTTCAGGAGCTGACGCAGGAAAGTCCACTTAGAAATAGTACAATAGAAGAATTAAAATTAAAACTTGGAAGTAACAAAGAAACAGGTAAACTTGGAAATTTTTTAATAGTAATTTTGAAGTAAGATTTTTACCTTTTTCTTACAAAAACAGTCAAGTCAGTCAAGGTTAACTTTCTTATTTTAGCATTTTAATTAAATTTGCTAATTGTTGTTTCAACACTCACATTTTTAATTTTTAAATACCTCGCTACCTATTAATGCATTAATTAGCAGGTTGCCATGCGTATACTCATACAATTTGTAAATTTTAACGTTTTTTATAGTGCGATTGTTTAAAAAAAAGTTTTACTTTAAGTGTGACTCGAAAAAATCGATTCGAAACCGAGCCTGAAAATTTAAATTTTAAATTTTGATTTCCTGCTTTTAAATAAATTTTCGAGTTTATTTGCTATACCTATCGCTGCTATTGAACGTCTCCTCCGTGTGATAACAAACATAAAATTAAACTTGTGAGATAATTAATTAGACTAAAAAAATATTTTCATGATTTACTTTTCCTGTTTTCGCTTCCTGTTGAACGATTAAAAACGTTGTGTTCTAGTGCTAGTGGCTTCACATTTTCATCGTCCATAATTCCATAAATAAAATACCACCTTGAACTATATCGACTGGGTTAATTTAATCTTATTATAGCACGTGTAAATTGCTGGTCTGTTATTAAACGATATCAGTTTTTGCGGGAAAATCACGTAGGAGCAGTTTTTCATTTTAACATGCAAGGTAAAATATTAGCTTCAAATTTGAAAATTTTCGGTGCACTAGCATAATTTTTCGAAAATATCGACGGTTTCTTCTTAATTTATTTATTTTTCAAAAAACCGCTGCTTTCAACAAATTTCCATCATATCAAGCATTCTTTGCTAATAATTGTTCGGCTCGAGTTAAAACTTCCTGTCTACATTTAAAAAGTAAAAAATGCAATTCCAGTTAATTATGAACCAGTTTGACTCATGAAACCTGATTTTATTTGGGATTGTGATTGTTAATGTGATGATTATTAATTAAAAGAGTTTATTTTTTGTTGCAGATTCCGACACTACAAATATGATTCCAGAATCAAACAAAAGATCTTCCAATACCACTTCTGGTAATCATTTAAACGATGACGGCCTTATCATACCTCGAAAACTACCCAATCCCATTTTGGATAACCCCGAGAGTCGAAGTGTACACAGAGAATTACTATTTAATCAAAAAATGTAAGTTTTCTTCATGTCAATGAAATTAAAATTTAAAACTCAACTAGCTATAGGCAATTTTAAAACTTAAACACCTTTAAATTTGAATAAATAAACTAACCAATGAAAATCAACAATTTTATTTTACTTTCTTGTTCAAAAAAATGTTTATTATAATTTTAGCGGAAGAAACGTGTTAAATAACAAATCAGAATTAGAAAAAATTTTCGACAACAGAGTTAAGGATAAAAAGGACAAGAAACTCATAGCGAAGCTAAAACACAACACGAACTCGAAAAAGCTATAGCCGAGAGGGCAAAACGAAGACAGGACTCAGAACCCGTTAAAGTGAGTAAATTTTGTGGCTGAGAAAATAAAATATTAATATTTTTTTTATTTTTCAGACTGACGACGACAAAGGTATGAATAAAACCTTTCTCGAAGCGAGAGCTAAATTAAGAACTACTGAAATGAAGTAACAATAAAAATTTATCGCCACTTTAAGTTAAGTCACAAAAATAGGAGCGCTATTTTTGTAAAATTTTTGCGGCGTTTTATCTCGAACAACGTCGATTTTTAGGAAATAGTTATCGTAATGTTATTTAATGTTTTTTGAATATTTTTTATTTAAAAAAGAAAATATTATTTTTTATAATATGTGATAGGAGTTTTTTAGCTTTGTAATATTAATGTATTATATAATTATTTAAATGATTGTACGTAAAATAAAATATTTTTGGTATCCAGCATTTCGAGTATTTTTTAAAAATTAAACTGATCATAAAATCCTAATAAAAAATAAATTAATCGGAAAGGAAGTGCGCTCTTTTGTTCAACCTTTTATCGCTAGATGGCGCAGCGAAATTTTTTATTGGCAATGACAGTTCAAACAATACCAGTGAAGTTGTGTTTCTATCGATTTCGCTATAATAAATAATGAGTGCAATAATAAATAGTTAATCGTTGTCAACAACAAACGTAAATATGTGGATTCCAACAAACACTAAAAAATACGGTGTTGGTGAGTCACAATTCGGCTTTTTATAATTTTTTAAGCAAGTTACGTGTAGTTGGGTTAGGTTACTAATCGATTTGTTTTGACGTTTATTAATCAACAATTTAACTGCTTTTAATGGTCCAATTTGAATTTTAAAGAAAGATTAACGCTCAATTTGTCCAATTTAAGAGTTTGCATTATTTTTTTTTGAACTATTGCGTGTCGCTTTTTATGTCAATTGGCATTTAATTAATATTTAATTGGTATCCCATTCTCACCGATTACGCTTTATCAGCGTTTATTTTGTGTATTATTTAGTTTTATCCTGGTACACTCGGATTAACAATTTGTACTGCGAGTGTACTACTTGATGATCAACAGACAATTTACTTCCTGTCTTGTTTTGCTTTGCTTATGTATCAACACTTTAAATATTGTTTCCTCTTCAAAACCTGCTCGGAATTTGTAATGAGACTCACGTTGAAACTTGCAACCTTACGATATTATTTAAAAAACTTGATTTCTTACTTACAAACCTTGAAATTTGCTCTAATTGTAGCTGTTTACAATTGGCGAGGAGACACAAAATTTGGCCTTCCTCTAGAAATAGGTGAAACTGTTCATATTTTGGAGGAATGTCAAGGATGGTATCGAGGATTTTCCACAAAAAATAGATCAATTAAAGGCATATTTCCCCAAACTTATATCCATTTAAAAAATTGCAAAGTTGATAACGAAGGACTCTTTGAAAGTGTTGTTCCGGTGGAAGATTCTGTTGTTCGGGAAGTCACTCTTGTTCTTCGAGAATGGGCAGACATATGGAAGAGGCTTTATGTGGTAAGTGATTACATTTTAAATTAAACAACTAAAGATTGATTAAGAAAGAAGCTCATTTATAAAATTGACTATTGAATTTTTTTTTAAGTACCCAGCTTAATGTATCATCAGCATGCTATCACATTATTTATCATCTTTATTGGCTAATAAATTTGCGTACTTTGCAAACAATTTTATTCCAATCTTTTAATTTAAAAATAAAACTGTTAGATTACGATTTTAAATTTCTAATTTTATAAATAAGAAGGAAACTTGTACAAAATTTATATCTAATACCCACATACTTTTAATTTTATTATCAAGTAATTTAGAATAAAAGCATCTAGTAGTATTTAGGAAATTCTATGCTTTATTAAAATTTTATTAATGCGCCCTTCAAATTTAATTATGCTATTGTGCATTAGAAAAACTTTTATTTATTTCGTTCTCATCATAAAACATATTTACGATATTTAAAAGAAATGCTTTGGTACAAATTTACTCATTGAAAATTCAAGTACATATTAGTTACGACCATGAACATGTTCAAAGCAACGTGCAAAGTTTTTTTTAAATTGAAACAGAATGTTAATAAAATATTACAAATAGATCACTGTTTCAAATCTAGGTGTTGCACCCAACATTTCTCTAAAGAAATCTTTTTCCAGTGGTGAAATTTTCATTGTAAGAACTTTACTGGACTGTGACAGGTTATTTAACTCCCAAAGCAAAGAGAGAAAGAGAGAGAGAAAAGGTGACCCTACCCTCTTGGTAAGGTGATAATCTTGTGTGATTCTTTAATTCTAACCAAGATATAATTTCAAATTTGTGACATATTTTCACAAATTGGAAAACTTAGCGGCGGATTGGCCATCTGGAAAAAGCAATAAAATTGAAGTCAATTTTATGTAATAAATATTTGTTTCTTGCTCTCCTGGGAATGTCTACTGGCTATGTGAAGGATGCACTTGATGTGTTTTATAGAATTAAAATGGACTGTAAATACAATTTTCCGCATACTATGGCATCCTTAAACGATAAATTAAACTGAAAATGTACTAGAGAAGATATTTTTGCATAAAAAGGACGAAGTAGTTGGCAGAGTTGTAGGGTCTATCCTAAGGGTAGAAAACGGCAGAACGGAGAAAATGTATTAATACTTAATTTTTATTTTGGATTTTATTAAGACAGAATATTCTTGAGGTAAAGTTAGCTTCGCTATATATAATGTTTTAAAAATACCTATTGTGCTGTTTTCTGCCATAGATTATAAAATTTAATATTTAATAAACAAAAAATAAAGAAAAGAATAAGCACTGCACTGAATTGTACACGATATTTATAATTATAACTCTAAATAAGCTAACGAATTTAGTAAAAAGGACTGCAACAACCGGAGAATTCTAATTTTACCTTCTTTTTCATCAGCCTGCATTCGTCCGCTCCTGGACATAGCCCTCTCCAGTTCCCCCCAAACCTCTTTGTAAAGGATTGGTTTGGTGGTTTTCCTAAGAGGTTCTGGCAGTTACACGCCTTGCTTGCAGAACGTGTGGGCCCGGAAGACGGTCAGAATAAATTTCTTACTCTGGCTCGGATTCGAACCGGGGCGCTCGGCTTAGTAGTTGACGCGCTAGGCCGCGACCGTCTTCCTTTTTTACTTATTTTACCAATGAAATTCAATAAGTATTAATAAGAATGAGCAAGAAAATATCAAAATAAATGGAGCGGATGAGTCCACCGATCGATATTCACCTTCATATTTCTGTAAAAATCCTTAAAGCCAAGTCATGCCGAGGTTTCAGGGACGAGACTTCATAGTCAAGCAATACCAAGCCCTCATGGTGAACTCTTTGGAGACACCTTGGTTAGAACCCCTGGCCGTCTACATGCACGCAAATTGGAATCTCGTGAGACAGGTTCGATTGAAATAATTAGTTCAATCTAAATCTAGAAATAAAATTTCGATTTGTTTAATCAAAATAGTTTTGATAAAAATACGTTAGAACCAGTATAATTTATTTACTAGAAAAGTGCACAGAACCGTATTTAGCAAGGAATAAACCATTAAATATCTTCGTATAATTTGCAAAGCTGTTTAAATTCAACAATTTTAATTTATCTTAAAATACATGTAAACGGAAAACCAGCAGCCAATGAGCCAAAAAGTTTTCCTTTTTTTGAGTTTATCGTGGGGTGTGCCATCTCTCGCTGTGTTTGACAGTCTTCTGAGTTCTATACGTATTGTAACAAATTTTTAATTTTCATTACTAATTTGTTTGTTTAATTATTCCAGTACTTGTACTTATTTGTAATACAAACTCACCTGAGGTTATCAGCTGGACTTAAAATCATTGTTTGGCACTTGAACGCTCGATTTATCTATCTAATATAATATTTTCCAGAAACTTCGAAAATTTTAGGTAATTAATTGTTTTAAATTTAATTAGTATTGCGCGAATTGGTGTATTTTTTTACAAAAGCGATTTCTTCGAATTTCGTTCTTTTATCATCACGAATCACTTTTATTCCTTCATTAAAAATTACCATACAATCCAGCAATTTTTGGGGTTTTCCGACCCCCCCCCACCCTCTCATTACGAAGCTTGACTTGAATCCATTAAGACACCGAACTTTTTAGCGCCCAATTCGTTCTTCCACATAGAATATTCTTGTAATCCTTGCCATCTATTTTTACTATTTTTGTTTCTTTCAAATAGTGCTTTCTCGGGGTCTCCCCGACTTTAAACCGCGGTTTTTATCCCTGGCCTGCCAATTTCTCTTGATGCTAACTTACATATCGCAGGCATTTTTCTTGTTTGAAGAACTCACGATTAAAATCTATACACCTTATTAATCATAACTGCTGAAGATCTTGATGACATAGAAAATTCGGAAATCCCCATTTTAAGTTTTTTATCCAATGTGGCAATCCCGAATTCAGCTTATTCCTCTTGAAAATTGGAAATATGAACTTTTTAAGTTCCAATTTTATATAAACTGACTAAATTTTCCTTTTGCCTGGTTCTCAAAATTTACTTATTTTTGTATAGTATAAATTGCTATCAGTGGAAAATCCGGAACAAGGTCAGAGAGATTAAATTGATTTTGATTATTTTTAGAGTATGTTTTGGTTCAAAGCTCATTAAATACTTGAAAAATTTGATTGCTCTGTTTGGTATATGGATGGGCGAGACTTTTTTTTAGTTAAAACTTACTTCATTAATGGACAAATTTTGTCTCTGCAAAATAATTTACTAGTTTCTTGTTTCCGATTTAAAATGTAGATGCTGTTTTGCAAGGCTTCCACAGAGATGTTAGAAGTTCTTTAAAAGCTAAAAACGACAAATCATTTTAATTATAAACTTTTTTAAAACTTAAAAACTTAGAAAGTAGGTATGGTTTAAGGGTAGACTCCATGAGTCCCCCCCCCATCTTTCTTTAAAATTGTTATTATACCTAGAAATTAAATAAAAATAACGTTTGAAAAATAGCAGGAAATACAAAAACACAAATAAACAACATTTTTATTTTTCGTAGTCATTTAAAAACCCTTAAGATATCACTACGAAATTTAGAGGTAATATTTTTGAAATTAAATTAAAGCACTATCGTTGGGGTTATAGGTCTATTTAACAATTTTAAAATTGTCCAACGCTTCAGTCAGTTATTTTTATAATATATTCACTTGATCCATATTTTTGTAGCCTTGAAAATAGTTCAATAAACGGCCCGAAACGTTGGACAATTTTATAATTATTTAATTAGACCTATAACCTCAACAATAGTTCATTTGATAATGTCAACTATATTTCGAATATTTATTTTTGAAGTTATTTAAAAAGCAACTGCTGATTTTCAAAAGTTTTTTAAATTTATTGGTATAATAATTATCAATTATAAATAAATATGGGGGGACTCATGGAGCCCACCCTTAAGTATAATGCTATTTGGTGACGGCTCCCTTCTCCTGTGTAATAGACCCAAAGGTGACAGCTACGCCATTGTATAATTATCACCGAATATTAGAAAATTAACATCAACATAATTTAATTACAATTATTCAAAAAATAACGTGATAATCATTAACATCCTTTTAAATATGTATAGAGTAATTAGCCTTATATTAATTGCTATCACAAACTGCATTATTATTTAAACACACAAGGTTAGATAAATCGTCATTTACAATCTTTTTAGCAAAGATTCATTTATTAATTTGGATACATTTCTAAGCAATTAATAGTAATTGTTTCAAATTACCTTAATTGGAACCAAGCATTAGAAACATTAA
Source organism: Lycocerus yunnanus (assembly GCA_036346125.1). Taxonomy (NCBI): domain Eukaryota; kingdom Metazoa; phylum Arthropoda; class Insecta; order Coleoptera; family Cantharidae; genus Lycocerus; species Lycocerus yunnanus. Next base: position 4,759,574 of record JARFIX010000017.1, read on the forward strand.
AAATGCCTTATTTGTTTTTCGAAAACTTCCGTGAATGATTTTGACTTTTTTTCACAGGATAGGGAGGTCTACAAATTTGAAACTGTTGGAAAGGTTATGAGAGATTTGTTAGAATGGAGAAGACAACTGGTATCGGGAACTTTAACTCACGATCAAACGCGAGAGTTAAAAATGAAAATCATTGGCAAAATCGATTGGGGCAACCGGTGAGTAAATAAAACTTATTTTTCTTAAAAAACATGTATTGCTGGATAAGGCACAATATTGTCGATGGTCCCTACGTTTAAAATTTTTTACAATCTTATTGCTGTATAGAAGCAAACTACTACAAATATAATCATAATTCATAAAATACTGAATAAGACAACCTTAGTTGAGCAAAAAGCAAAATTCGTAATTAATCCTAAATAATCTTAAACATCACAATAATAATAATAATCACGTTGTATCAAATAAAGCACGTAATATTTTCAAAATTTAGGCAGATCTAAAATCCTATGGCATTTTTTGCTTTATAATTTTTTAATGTATACCTAAATTTGTTCTTATCGTCTAATAATAATTGAAACTAAATTAAATAAGTAAATTTTTAAGTTATTAATAAACGTTCGATTGTTATGTCTCAGTCTCCTTTCCAAACTTTTCTATCTCGGGATAAATTGGACTCATTTCTAACGTCGATGGTGCCGATGGTAGATTACTATTGCTTCCAAAATTCAATCGCCTGTAATATTCATCCAGCACTTCTCCGAAAACAAGAAGGTTCATGTTTTGACCCAAAAGGTGTATCATCAAGAAATCGCCAACCTACAAAATTGATAATTTAAATTTTCTGGTTCTTTTTTACCTTTGATCATCTTACTTGTGTCTTTCTGATGATTGTTTCGACAGCATCAGAACTTCCGAAACGGAATCGTCTTTTTAAAATTGCTTCTCTTGTTCTGGGCAACAAAACAACTGCTGCTGAGTATATCAACGCTGCACCGCTTACTATAGCCAAAATAATGAACCAAAACCATAGAAAGATGTAAATTTTTTCGTTCAAGATATTTAAAGCCAAAACGCACAAAGCGTCGTGCTTTTGAATCGATCCCGAAGCTCCGTATTTGTGGAATGTACATTTTGTTATGCGTGGGAATACTTCAACCATGGGGTCGGTTCTGTTTTCTTGATTCATGTTTGAAAATGAAATAACGTCGGTACCGTACTCTAAAAATGCGCCTCCGAGGAATTTATCGGTCGAAAAAATGTTCAGTAGCTAAAAAAAAATTTTTAATTTAGGATTCGTCTGTAGGAACGAACGAACTTATTCTTACCACATTGATAAAATTCAAAGCCTCACATGCGAAGTAACCAAAAGCGTAAGAATTGTGCATGTGTAATGTTTCAACGAGATATTGTACGAGACGGGATTGCCTGTGAACTCGTTCTTCTTTGGCACCAACTAAAGCGCCCCTCATGCCTTCCGAAATCATTCTCACCTTGCCTTCTTCCCATTGTTTCCAAATCCAATGGGGAAAGTAGAAAAGAACGCCCTGAAATAAGATTTTATTATTCTCGTGGTAATTTTCTCTGTCATTTACGAAGTTAGAAGAAAATGAGGCGGTCAGAATCAAGTTATTGTTTCGCCTGGGATCGAACCAGGTACCTTGTCATTAGCAGTCGACGTATTTTTCAAAAATTAATTTAATTACCTGGAAGAACAAAACGAAAGGAACCCATTGATAATAACTGTGGTAGCGTTTTTCCTGATTATCGTTTCCTAATCCAGGGTGGGCGACATGATAACCAACTCTTCCTTGCTCGTGCGGTAAGGTGAAGGTGTACGTGATCCAGCAGTACGTATTTATCACGTGCGTTGGTACTCCACCATCGTTTATACATTGAATTGGGTCACCTGTGAGTAATTGAATTTATAGTTTTGATAAGAAATTAAGGAAAGTAGTTTTGATGTAGAAATCGCTTATAACGTTATGCGGTTTTTGACTGATAATAAATTTCCGGATGTTTACAGTTTTTGAGAATTATCGTTTGGGTTTTCCTTTGACGTTGTGCAATTTTTACTTACCAATTAAATTATTGGCTGTGATTATGATACAGGAAACGAAGAGTATCGCAGACGTGATTCTGTAGTGGGCTCTAAAGATCATATTGTCGATTATTGCTTTGTCTACTAAGTAGCGGACTTTTACAAAGCCCGCTACGGCCGATGCCATTCCGAAAACACTCATTTTGAATTATTCTGAAAGGAAAAATAAAATTAAACATTGGAAATAATTGAAAAAGTGGAATCTTTTACAGTTATAGCTTTTATTACGGTTATAAAAAAGTTTTCTATCTTTAGTAATGTTCAAAAGTCTACAAAAGGTCAACTTTTTACATCCGTTTCTGCCATGTGAACTAAATAATTATTATCGTAGAGCGCGTTTTAATTTTTGTTAAACCTTTTGTTTATTTTAATTTTTAGTAGTATACAAAACGAAAATTTGTAAATATAATTTGGATTTTATTAGTAAACAAACAAAACCATGTGGTAGTCTGTTTATTTTGCTAAATTATTGCCAATTTTCGCCATTAAAATCAAATTAGAAGTTTGTTTTTCGCACCTTTGTTAAGTCTGAACAGGTTTACACCGTTGATTTGTGTCTTCGATGACGACTCTTTTGAATTTTAATTGCAATCCGATAATTCTTGCAAATCGGTGATTCACGAAAAGGTTGTGGTACTTGACACTCTTTTTGTGACCACAATGATTTTCCTTTTTATTATCACGATTTCTCAGACTAGCAAAATTAAGGCCCCCTGCGTTTTTACCTGAAAATGGCATAGTGGTTTCTACAAGTGATTCATTTCTATAAGTATTTCAAGGTTTTAAAGCCAAACTTAATAGTCGTTGATAAGGAACGATACATTTATTTATTTATTGTACTGACGCATTTTTTGCAATTCTCTTGAATTTTGCTCAACTTATCGCGGACACTAATGACAATTCCGAAATTAAACTTGAACAATTGCGTGAAACCACAATTTAAATGCTATTTTTGCTATTTTATTGTTGCCATTTAATTTTCTCGTCACACAATTGTTAATAATAGAAAGAGTGGAAAAGGATGTGAAAGATTATTGCAACTTTGGCGTTGTTTGGTCTCGAAATTTATCCAAATTCTATGTTATTTTTTAATTTATCAAAACTTATTTCTCAGAGTGCTCGTGTTATGGTTGAAGAATTAATTTTTTTTATTTAAAAGTAACTGTACCATGCTTGCAGCTTCAATTTTAGAAAATTACTTGGTAGAACAGTCAGGAAGAGGTTTTTAATTATAATTAACTTTTAATCAATCGCAAATGCTATTCAAGATCACAGAAAAATAAAAACATTGCTTTATATAATTATTTGTTTTGCTTCAGGTTTTATCGCACAGTTACGATTTGTTTGCATTACAATATTATAAAAGTGACGAGGAATGATGTATTTTTCATAGTTATGTTATTTTGCGCAACAAATTTTAAAAAAATCAAAAAGCATACTTACTGGCTTTAGTTTATCGTGTTTACCTTTTATAATATAATTTAATCCTAAATTTCGATTAACTGCTCAATAAAAAATGGATTCACTTTGTAACGTTTCACTAATTAAACGAAAAAAACTCATAAACTAATAGGAATTTCAAAAAAAAATCAACTTCTTTTCATTGTGTTGCAACTTTCAGAACTAGCTTTACCTCACTGCCACATAACTTCAACATTGAATGTACCTCGTGGAGGGGGTACTCCTGTCTTTGTCACTCTTTCAAAAATCCCCACATTTGTCTCAGTTTAAGGCGCCATTTTGGAAGTTTGAATAACTTGTTTTTGGGAAAGAATGGAAGCTGCAACGTGCTTTAAAATTTCATAAAATATTTTAATTTTTTCAGAAATTAACTATCAACTTGTTAACAAGACCGAGAGCCACTTTAATATCTATTTTTTTAATTTTGATTTTTTTTGTTCGGTTGGTAATTAAGGTACTAATAAAAATTAATTTGGTTTGTTCATTGGAGTAAATTATTATTACCTACCACCCACCTATGTGCCTATTTTTTGTTCTCATATAAACCAATTTTATAGGAATAAATTGGTATTGTTTTCGAATTTTACAAACTTCCTCGATGTTCTTTTGTTAGCATTTTTTTTGGATCTGTTTAAATAAGGTTGAGTAACGTGGATTCCTTTCACACGGTTAGATCGTACCTTTGAGACATTTAGTCATCATCATCCGTTAAGAATGATTGAAAATCTTACTGCTTTATTATATACCTACTATAAGCAGGTAGTATTTACACCCAAAGTTAGTTTCTTTTTTGAAAACGTATAATTATTTTCAATTATTACGCGCGTTAAGTAGGATTAAAATTTTTTGGATTTTAAAGCAAATTGTTGACTTTCGTCGGGTCTGTAACCTGTAAGTAATCCAAATAACGAATGTCCTTATTTTGAAATCTGACGAGACAACTCGTTGTTCCACTATACCTGAGGAAGACATTCCTTTACTCCAAGAGAACTTTGATAAAACTAATTAATTTGAAGCGTTTTAATTGGATGCAATTAAAACCCATCTTAATTTAGACATAATTTTTAATTAGTACAAGCGTGTGGGCACACAATAAATTATTTTCGCTCCAGGCTGAACAGGATTTGTGCGTGCGTATTACAAGAAGCTGCGTAAATCGGAAGCCGTATGCGGTTTCTCAAAAATTTAGTTAACAAAAACTACGATTAGACACGGTGGATATTAAATTGACGTGAAAACGGATAGATTAATGATGCGTCTTTCTTATTTCTAAACCAACATAAATTATCCTTGACGATTTGAATTCGATTGTATTTTTAGTAGATATTAAAAATTTTTTGAATTTGTTTCAATAGTTGACCAGTTTTTGTAATTTCGGGTGCGGTTGATGATCTAGCGTTAAAGTCACCGTCTAGCTCATCGACTTTCTGTTAACGTTTAGCATCGGGCACCAGTAGAAGTTTTTATCTGTAGGTATGTGAAAAGAATAAAGGACATTGAACCAAGTTTTACAAGGCTAACCTCTCGGACACTGCAGGTTAACTGCATAACTTGACTGCACAGATGATTTGTTTCGATCTTGCGGAATTTTATCGACTGTTGCTTCATACATCACAAAGTTTTTAAACAGATTTCAAGAATTTAAGTTACACTTCAAGAGACAAACCTTCAGAGTAGGCCATATTTTTAGTTGGGAAGCCTTGGGCATTAAATTAAACACGAATGTCTAATAATGCTAATAATAGATTTCAAATTGTGGAAATTATTATTTGATAACGTGGGAACGTGGTTCAATAATTTTTTTGATTTTATTTCTGTTACAATTTTGGCAAAACGCTTCGTAACGCAAGAAGTGAAAGGTGGCTTCGAAACATTGCAATGCTGTCTGGAAGAGGCAGTCAAATTTATTCTGTTATTACGTAATTCCAGTAGTGGACCCAGTAATTTTTCCAAGCGGTCGCCCAAATCAAAATTCTCTTTTTACTGTTTCGATATTGACCGGAAGAAAAATATTTAGGTAATCCGTTCTAGTCCGTTCCTGGTGAAAAATACTGCATGACTTTCTCTCCCGATGTCTTGGTTTTAATCTCGTTTTTTTAACACCGATAACTTTTTTCCAACTTATAATCTGGTTTTATCTTGCTTGCATACAAGTGCGATTTCTGATATTCTTGACTAGAAGCTTTATAATTTAAAACTGCGAGATTGCAAAATGTTCAACCTCATTTTCCTCCTTTACCTTATTTTTCTAATTAAGAACAATTTTTTCAAGAATGTCATTCTGACTTGTTGCTTTAACGACGTCTTTTTGATCAGAGCCAGATAAATTTAGTCTCCAGCATCAATTTATTAATGCTAGATAAAAGTTCATTGAAATCTTTTATTGCTTATTTACCCTTTTGCTGGATCTGATTCAGATTGTCAGCACGTGCTTTCTTACTTAGTTTCCAGGAACGGACTGGCACTATAAGCTTGTCTGTAATGCGAGATTTCTTCAAGATTTAAATTTCCAGATAAAAAATATTGATATTAATTTGCCTGGTCCACCAGGATCAATCTAAACTTTTATTCTAGTGGCACAGTAACAGACTCTTCTTATCTAACTCCAATAAAGATCATGGCGCTCTTTTGTTTTTCTCTTTGGAGGAATCAAACGGCTTAAGCTGTTTAGTACATCTACGTTTCCGTCAACTGTTTAAACTCTTGAGCCACAGAAAACCTTCTGTTACAACGAAACGCCAACTTTTAATAAGTTTAGTGCTCAGATTTATTATTTCCTTATTTAAAACGTTTTTTCCAACATTCAAGGTTAAGCCCATAGGCCCAGAATCATCAGAAAGGTATTATGATTCATGAAGGTCAACAGAGAGGTAAGCTATCTCCCGGGGGCGGTCACTTTTTGTGTGATGAAAGAAAAAATGCAGTAGAACTAAAACGTTTTGAGGTTCCTTCTCATTTTTGTGTTGAGAGGGTTGTCTACTTCGCAATTTTATCAAATTTTACGGGCACCACATTTTCTTAAAAGTTATCCAACTGTTATTCTTCAGCCAAGCTATTAGAAGGTAAGGACTGGTAACTGTCCTAAATTTTGCGTGCGCTTAACAGTGTCAAATTGAACTAAACCACTAGGTGGCGCGGCTGTACTGGAGTGAAGCATAATAAAAAAACAACCATACATTTTTGTTTAATTTAAAATAAAACTAATTATTACTAATTATAAATTAAAAAATAAATAAAAAAAGAAATTTATACATATAAAATTAAATTTTACGTAATTTAGACTTTTTATTTTAAAGTAAATAAAAATGTATGGTTATGTTTTTTTATTTTGGATCACTCCAGTAAAGTCGCGCCACCTGGTAGTTTAGTTCAATTTGATACGGTTAAGTGCACGCCATTTTGAGCATTTTAACAAAGGAGTTACCAGTCCTTACCTTCCAAGTTCATGGGCAAGGCGTAGTGTCCGTATTTCCTTCATGTTGCATTAGAAGAAAAGCAGAAATGATTCTTCAGATCATGGGCTGACCTGTTTTTTTTTTCAGGAGGATTCGATGAGTCCTCGGAGAGGGTGCATCTTGATGTAGTTGATGATATGCGGTCTAAAAAACTGGGGGGGGGGGGATTTAATTTAGAATGTTCGTTTGAAGTTTATCTCTTTATGCCTTAGATTTTTGGAATTAAGTTCATTAGAAAGTGTATTGAATAAAGGAATAAACATTTTTCAGTAATCTTAATGCAGCGTCAAAATCTTAGTTAATAAAAAAATTATGGTTTACCAAGCACGCGTAACTCCGAATGTATAAAGTGTAACAACGAAGGCAGGATTTGTTATCACATTATGTAGTTGTTAACGATTAAATAATTTTCAATTATACAAACATTATACTACTTACTATATTAGAATGTTTATTGCTCTAACAGGATTATGCAATAGACAATGTCACCTTGGTATACTTGAATGTTGTCTGTATCTATGGTATTTGTACTTGCAGCTATTGCAGTTAAATAAATGCAATATTACGCTAAATTTAATGAAATTATTAAATTGAAAAACAGTTTTAATTGTTTGATTTGTAAACTGGAGTAATATTGTACTTGGTACTGAAACGATTTAAATAAAAATTAAAACAATCATATTGACATAACAAAATTAGATCGCTTTATCAACATAAATGAACTTTTAAATCTGGTTTATAATAATTATTATTAAAAAACGTCAACATTTTGAGTTCTTAGAAATTGAAAAATTCTAAAGATTATTATTTGAGCATAAACTGAAAATTATAGAATTTACCAGCTTTCGCACCTGGGTTTGCCCGGTCTGACTGATTCCATTAAATCGGAAAAATGTTTTCCATCTTTTTGATTTATTAAAAACGTAGTTTTCGAAGTTGCCAAAAATATTCCGAGTTTTTCCATGATGTTTATAAAATTAGTCGCGTGGCAAAATTCGGCATGGTACTTTTTTGCTTTGAAACTTTGTTATAGTTATTCGGTATGAAGGAATGTGTATCAGGGGGGTTATCCTCGTACATACTCTTCGGTTTGGAGTTTTCGCTTGCCTAACGACATATAAACTGAAATTATGTCACCATATTATTGTAAATTTGAATATTTAGAATATTCTACTTATATCACTTTGGAATTTTGATTAATTTATTACGAAGTTATAACTTATAATCAGTGCATTATGATGTATGTACATACATTTCAAAATAATCACCGAAGTTTTAGAAAATTTTCCTGGTGATTCAGCCAATCAATATCAACATACCTATTTAATAAGGTAAATAATACAATCAAGGGAAATATGTAACGCATCCAAATTATTTTTTAATGAATCACTTGAAAACAAGATACTCATAATTTTCTGCAACAAAACTTAAAGTAAAAATAAAAATTTGCACATATTCTAGGAAATTGGGCTTAGATTTGGTTCCGCGTCAAGAGGCCGAAATGGTGGATCCCGATTCAATGTCGGTTGTAGATCTTTATTTGGTTCACGTGTCGAGTGCGGAAAATTCGCAAGGGGCATCGGTAAGTTGGGCACAATTCAACGTAACAATTTTTTCCAAATTTTTTTTCAGGCTAGAGGGACACTCAAGAGAAGAGAGTCCAAAAAGATATTGACACATCATTTATATTTTTGTATGCGAGATTTTGGTCACCACATCGGCGAAGACACAGAAATTTTCTTTTCACTTTACGACGCTAAAAAGCAAAAATACATTTCCGAACGTTTTCTAGTCAAAATTTCCAAAGAAGGATTTTCGAATTACATCGAAAAGCTCAATATTAACTGCACTGTTTTTACTGTAAGTTCATCTTTTTCTCGCTCTCTTTTTCAAATTGTTTTGTTATTATTTTTTTTAAATAGGAATTAGGTAACACTGACCTAACGAGAGATACGTACATAGTAGCTCATGTGATGCGAATTGGTAAAATGCTTTATTCTGAGAGTTCAAAAAAGACTGATAAAAATGCACCTGCATTAACTCAGGTGTTTAAAAGGCCCCACGGTGTTGCAGTTTATAATTTAGGTGATTTGGTTAGTTGCAAGGAGGGTGATTCTGAAGAGAAGGAGTTTGCTTTAAAGGTCAGTTGCTCGATTACTACCATTTGTTTCCCAATTAATTTTAACAATTCTTTTTTAGGTGTTTCAAGGCGAAGAGAAAGATTTTCATCAGTTGCACGAATTAATTATAAGACAAACTGGAAAATATAGCGCGTTGTCTTGTCAGCCTAATTATGGTGCGTATCTTAATTTTGACGTTATGGCAAATATTTTTGTAACAAATTAAAATTTAAGAATTAGCCAGCTAAACTAACACAATGAAATAAAATAAAAAGCAATAAGATGTTTTTAATTTTTAAACATTTAAAGAAGGCAATAAAAACTGATGAAAGCTCATGAAATAATTTAAATTTTATTGTATTTGCTTAGCCGACATTAATTTTTGTAATTATTATGAATATTTTGAAATACATTTGTAGGAATCACTGTATCTGTTAAAATGCTGCACGGGGAGTTGAAACAAATCAAAGAAGACAATCCTTTACTGTTTAAAAGTATGACGCTTACGAATAAACTTGGTTTTCCTGACGTTATTATGCCGGGAGACGTTAGAAACGATTTGTATCTGTTATTAGAACGAGGTGAATTTGAAAGGGGTGGTAAATCCACAGGAAAAAATATTGAAATTTCAATTGTGGTATTGGATTCTGAGAAGAACGTTGTCAAGGTACGTTATCATTTTTAAAAATATTATTCATTTATGTATAATTTTAAAAATGACAGAATTGTTTGTGGGGTGCTTCTGGACTCGAAGGGTCTTCCGAATACAACTCGATGATCATATATCATCATAACTCACCATCTTGGGCCGAAAACGTTAGGCTAACTCTTCCAATTGATAAATTTGCAGGGGCTCACGTCCGTTTTGAATACCGCCACTGTTCAAGTAGGTTAAAAAGAATTGACGTTTTTATTGTTTTATTGATTTTTAAATAGCACGTGAAAAAAGCGAAAAAAAGATGTTTGGATTTTCTTTTTTACGTCTGATGGATAAAGAAGGTGCGACAGTACAAGATAGTCAACACGAATTATACATTTTTAAGTGTGAAGATCCGGATAAGCTGCATAATTGTGGTTACTTGTCGTTACCCTATTCGATCAAAGACTATGAAGGCAATCATGAAGCAAGTGGTACATTTTCTCGTAGTCATAGGGAAGTGGTGGTTGTTAAAACACTCTTGTGTTCGACCAAACTTACTCAAAATGGTACTTTATTACATCAAATTTGAGCAACTTAAATTTGAGTTTAATTTTAGTTGATTTGTTGTCGCTGTTGAGGTGGAAGGCTCACCCTGAAAGAATTCAAGAATCCTTGCAACGAGTTTTAAGGTTGGGAGATGAAGAGTTGGTCAAATTTTTACAAGATGTACTGGATGCGCTGTTTGCGTTATTTTCAACAGAAGATGGAAATTCTACACAGCACAGTGGTTTGGTATTCCATGTTTTAGTTTCCATTTTCAGTCTTTTAGATGATTCAAAGTTTCAATACTTTAAGCCAGTCTTGGATGCGTACATTAAAGAACATTTTGCTGCTGCTTTAGTATACAAGTAAGACTTTTGGTTTAATTTGGTTTAGCAATTTAAAAGTTGGAAATGGTGTTTGTTCAGTATTTTTGTCTGTACTCTGTAAGCAAGTAATTAATAATGTTAAATTAACAAAAAAATCAATTTTAAAATATGGAAACAAAGCTGCCGGAACCATTTCTTCTCTTTGTTCATCAATGAAATAAATTTGGTACATTTTGTTTCAGGGGTTTACTCACAAGTGTACAACACTGTGCAGATTGGGTAATGTCCACCGACAAACAGGAACCCATACAAAAATGCTTCAAGAGCCTGGAATACATTTTTAAATTAATCATCCAGAGTAGGATGTTGTTTTCCAGAGCCACCGGTGGACAATACGAAGACAGTTTCAGAAGAGACTTGTATAGCGTATTTTCGGCGTTAAGTAATATGATGGAAATCACGTTACCCGCCATAATATCGACCCAAGTAAGGAGGACTGCTATTTGCCGCTCGGAATATTTTTGTTTTAATCTGAAATATTGTAGGTCGCTTTGCTATTATCCATTAGTTCAGTATATGAACTACTTTGTGACGTTTTACCTACACTTGAAGTTACAAAGTTTGCAGTATCAATGTTGGATTCACTTCCAAAGGAACTTCCAACTCCGTTGGTCCAAGCCAAACTCACGGCTATTAAAAATTTAGTAACCAGCAAATTATTTCGAGATGATGGTAGTTATAAGTTACGAGTGCAAACATTTTTAAGACGCAATTTCTTTTAGACTCCAGAAATGTGCTTCTGGTGAATGCATGTAAACATTTACGTTTTCATTTGATGCACCGAAATGAGCTGTCCTTATGCACAGAAATCTTAGGAGAAATTTTGTGTTTTTTGTACAAACAAAAGAAGTTGTGCGAAGAACAAGGCAAAATAAACAATTGCATTCATCACGATATTGATACTTTGTGCATCAACACCTTTGACATTTTGATTCAAACTGTTTTAGTTATCATCGATAAAAATCTTACAGTAATTGTTAGTTTTAAGACGCACACCAAATTTTTAATCAATTTATGCATTGTAGGGTCGACTGGTGGCTTGTTTGGTGGGCTTGCTGCAATTGTTGGACGAATATCACTACAAATGTCTGTGGGAAACAATAATGGGCTCTAATTACGATCGAAAACCACTGAAAGACTTCTTAATGCGAGTTTTTCTGGTGTTTAGGGAACTGGTAAAACAAGACGTGTATGCACCTGATTGGCTAATAATTAAAATGGTTGCAAACAATGTGATGTTAAAATCGTTGCAAGAACTCGCACAACCACTGGCATTTAAATTCTTGGATACTCGTGGTGGATATTTTGATAAAGAAGTAAGAAGTTGTTTCTTTTTTTCTTGTTTTCCAACCTTTTTTTTTTAGTTATGGACGAGCTACTTCAATCTTGCTGTGGACTATTTAACACAACAGTCGCTACAACTTGAGCAATTCTCCGAAGTTAAACGTGAAAAAATAATAGAAAAATATGGAGATATGCGGGTTTTGATGGGCTTCCAAATTTTATCCATGTGGTCTCAACTTGGTAAGGAAAATTTACAATACTTTTCAGTGCAATGACGTTACAGTGTTGGGGTACTGCCTTCACTATGTTTATTTTGTAATTGTCATCAATTTTCTTGTTTTACTTGTGTGTCATATGTCGTCATAGTCTCCACCTTTTTCCTATAGACTTGGAATTGTTAATGATGGAGTTTCTTTGAGTTTTTGAATTATAAAATTTTTAGGTGAACAAAAACTTCATTTCATTCCATCTATGGTGGGACCATTCTTGGAAGTCACACTGGTACCTGAAATTGAACTCAGAAAAGCGACTTTGCATATATTTTTCGATATGATGGAATGCGAGCAGCGTGTAAGGGGAAATTTTAGGCAAGTCGAGAGTGAATTAATCGACAAGTTGGATATATTGATTTCTGAAAACAAAGGGGACGATGAATACAGAAGATTATTTAATACCATGTAAGTTATTTTAATTGGAATTGATTTTTTTGTGCAAACTAAACATTTTTTACTTAATTTTTGCTAACAGGGAACATTTGAGTGCAGTGTAAGTTTTTGTATATCAAATTTGCTCCATATTTTTTAGAATTTACTCTAAAATAAAATATTATTTTAAATTATATAGGTTGCTGGATCGGGTTCAATCTGAAGATCCAGCTTGGAAAGATAGTGGAGCTGCTTTCATCAGCTCTGTGACTCGCTTATTGGAGAGACTTTTAGATTATCGTAGTGTCATTCAAGGAGATGAAAATAGAGACAAGAGGATGTCTTGCACCTTTAATTTACTCGTATGTTTGTTATAACTGCATAAGGAGAGATGCTAAACCAATTTTTTAGAATTTCTACAAAGACGAATTTAATCGCAAGGAGATGTATTTGAGGTACATACACAAACTTCATGACCTACATTTATCGGCTGATAATTTTACGAAGCTGGTTTTACGATGATGTTGTATGCTGACCAGCTGTCGTGGACAAGTAACACTGTTGTTGCAGATCCAAATTATGCCAACTTAAAAGAATGCGAAGTGAAAGAGAAATTATATCATTTAATCATCAGTCACTTCAATAAAGGAAAGGTGAGCTATTCCCTAATATATTTTCTTTGCTTATTTCATTTTTTTAATAATAAAAATTATAAGCACTAGGGGTTGTTTTTATGGAGGTATGAATAATACATTTTCTTTAAAAATTTTGTAACTTAGCAAATACAATAATATATTATTTAGTGAAAGGTTTTACGAGGTATTTTTTATGCTAAGTAATTAAAATAAGTGCACTCTTAAATATAAGATTTGAGATTACATCAAAAATTGTGTCTGCCACCATGTTATTTAAATTAATAAATATTTGTTTTAGTGTTGGGAAAAAGGCGTGCCATTACTAAAAGAATTGGCGGATTTGTACGAAACACATTTATTTAATTATAGGGCTCTAAGCGATATTCTTAAAAATCAAGCCAAATTTTACGACAATATATTAACACAACTCCGTCCTGAACCGGAATATTTTAGGGTCGGTTTTTACGGTCTAAGTTTTCCACTTTTTGTTAGAAATAAACAGTTTATATACAGAGGACTAGAATACGAAAGGATAGGTGCTTTCCAACAACGACTTCAAACTGAATTTCCCAGTGCCAATATTCTCATGAAGAACGCTCCGTGTATCGATACAATCGTTAATTCTGAAGGACAATGTATCCTTTTCATGCAAATATTTGCTATTTTCTTCAATCTTTTGCCACTATTATAATTTTTCTTAATTTTACTTTTAGATATACAAATCAGCAATGTTAAATCTATTCCCGAACCACATCCTATAATTTCAGCTCCCGATATTCCAGAAAAGATTTCCCACTTTTATCATTATAACGACGTGAAACGTTTCCAGTGTGACCGTCCAGTTCATAAAGGAATCGTAGACAAAGAAAACGAAATCAAAACCTTATGGATAGAACGAACAATTTTGGAAACTGAGTGTTCTTTTCCCGGAATTTTAAGATGCTTTGAAGTTATAACAAGACACACGGAAGAGATTGCACCAGTGCAGTATGCATGTGAAACGATGGAAGCTGTCGAAAAGGAAGTTAAACACTTGATTACCGTTTTCACTGCCGAACCTAAAAGAAATCTGAATCCGTTTACCATGAGGTTGCAAGGAATTATTGACGCTAATGTCCAAGGAGGAATTAGTAAATATCAGCAAGCATTTTTTACTCAAGAATTTGCAAAATTGTTTCCCGATCATATGGTGCACGTTTATCGCCTAAAAAATCTGATTTTTGATGCCATGCAGGTGTTAGGCTCCGGACTGGAACTTCATGGAAAGTTGGCAACAGCAACTGTTCAGCCTTTACATCAGAGGTTACTCGAGAGGTATGCACAATTAAGGCAAAGTTTTGGTTCGTGGAGTAAGTTGAAGCGGCAACAATCTGAAAGTATTGTGAAGTAAGTAAATATAAATTTTTTTTGTGATTTAATTGGTTTTGAAGGTCGCGAGAGATTTTAAATCAAATAAGCAAACAGAAGTAATTGATTTTTTTCTCTGACATTGCACAATTTTTCATTATACTGATTTTTTCACTAGATCTTTTTCTACCTTCTAAAATCATTTCAAATAGAATATTTTGTTATTCTTAATTTTTCTTTCAAATTCATATTATTGTTTCAGTACTCCCTTACCTCCATTACCTATCGACAGACTTACAAGTTTAGAAAATCATAGTAATAGATCATCCGGATCAAGTGGAATTTATGCCCAAAGTTATGATATTCAAGGATTGGAAAACGATGAAATTTATACCAAACCAATGGTATGCTGGTTCGGAAATATTAAAAACATAGTGCACTGGTAGATTGAGTAATTCGTATTTTATGTTATTTGTTTCCAGAAAATTTAACTAATCGCTAGTATTTGTATGTAAAACAATTCTGATTTATCCCTAGAATTATTGGGTAACTAATAAAATATTTGAGTTGAAATCATTTTAATTTTGTTTAATTCTGGAAGTAGATTACATAAAAGACGAGTTACCTATTTAGTTCAAATATTTTAAATTAATTTTTGTGTTTTTATGATTTGTAGGAATTTCTGGATCGGTGGGACCTAACCGAGACAATTTAACATTACCGATGCCAAATAATATGGCACCACCAATTCCTCAAAGAGATAATAGGCCACGTTCGCAAGGTTTTACTACAACACCGACAAATCCTCTCGAATGTGTAAGGACTCCTACTCGTGGAAGCGTCGACTACTCGAGTCTCCCAGCTATGAAATCCAGAGGAGACTCAGATTCTTGTGATATACCTTTACCTCCAAAACCAACTCACAGTCGAGACAGGTCATTAACAAAACCACCGTCGCCACGCTTATTAAGGCACTCCATGGCGACTCCCACAGAAGGAACTTGTTCTTTACGAAATTCCTGGCCTGAAACCGGTTCGGAAGAGGCTCCACCATTACCACCCAGATCACACAGTAAGTATAACTTAATGAGGTGACCACATTTACCGACTTTTTTTTCATTAGCTCCAGATAAAAGACCAGGTTCGGTGATAAACGAACCACCGCCAAACATACCAAAACGAGGCCAAAAGAAACAACTGTCATCGACTTCCATTTTTAGTATTGATTCCATAGTTGACATATCCTTAGAAGATTCAAATCATGACAGCCAGCTTGGGTCGTCGTCGTACAGTTTAACAACCCAGACGGAATCGGAAAATCACGACCTACGCGACTCCGGTATAAGTATAACCGATAATTCGCATCTTAATAATTTTAATAACACATGTTACGAGGACTACGACCTACGTGCTCACCAACAGGAAATGAATATAAACGTTGGTTCTCAGGAATGCAGTCCAAAAATAGAAAACCCTCCACCGATCCCCCCTAAAGTAGTGTTAGGGCTACAGTCCAGTTTAAATTCGAGTTTTGAAAGTGGGGGCGGTAGCTTAGAGCGAAAAAGTAAACAATTCGAATGCGAATTTAATACTCCTGGCAATTATTCTGTACCGAAACTGCAAAACGAAGGCGGAGAGGATATAAACAACGATGGCACGTGCTAACTTGAGAACCGATTTGGTAAAAAATTTAATTGTGATTTGTTAGTTAAGTAAAGCATTCCTTCTCGTAACGTTAAAAATTTTCCACATGTGGCATTGTGTTCGTAGTAAAATAATTTTTATATTTTTTTAAATGTACCCATATATGTCGTAAATGTGAGTTGTACCAATTGTTAGTGCAATAAGAATCGTCTTAGACAATTTGAAGAAGCAATCGTAATTTTCTTCACCGACAAAGAGTGAAATTGTAGTCAAAACGTGTCATATTTTTTTATTACGTAGTGCCAATGCTAGGAGGTTAGCTAAATAGGTGAAATGTTTCTTTTTCTTTTGAGAAAGTTGAAAAATAATAATTAGGATAGACTTGATGAGATTTATGGCAACGTCAGTACTTGTAATGACGACATTTTTTGGAAACACTTTGTTTACAGGGTTTTTTGTTATTTAAGTTGTGTAAAGTGGGTTACAGTATTAAGAGGATCACTAGGACAGCTATAAGCATTGATCACGTAAAACAGAACAACGATAAATTCCGTTTTTTTTGTGTCAAAAACGTGGGCACAGAAAAGTTGGTTTTAATTTTTGCTGTACAATATAATGGTGCTAATTTCTTGAATGCTTAAGAAATAAACAATTACCAACTCTTTTTTAAATATTTAGATTTATTAATGCTAAGTTTTTTAATGATAACTGATTACCAAAGGTACGTCAATATTTTATTGTTGATCGACACGACATTACTCCATTACTTGTGTTGGCAATTTCAGTATTTTCACGTTAGCAAAGTACTAGTCAAATGATATCATATATTTTTTACAATGACCAAGTATTGTAATTTTAAATCATCTTATTGTCTGTATTTGTATGATATTAATTAGAAAAATAAAAAGGGCATATAGGAATATTGTCTTTTTATTCACAAAAATTGGAAGTCTCCAGAAATATACCTATTATTTTTCACCATCACCACTGACCGTTACCAATTTGCTTTCTGAGTCGTGCTAAAAATTGGAGAATGCAAGATTATACAAAAACTAAAACTGGTGCATAATTTCGTCTGTGAGAAGCAGTATCTATTGTTTGAAACTTGACAGGTGTAAGCAAAGTTTTGCTATTTAAAACTTGATTGTGGCTATTTGTGATTCGTGCAAACAAGTGTATTCACTACTGTCTGTCCACACATAGCAGTCGTTGACAAGATGTTGCCTGACGAGCTAGTGTTGATTTCAGCTGCCATTTTTATAACATCATCCTTTAAAAGGAAAAGGAAAAAACGTTGATGGGTTAGAAATTACTTACAAAGAAAATGTGTTCAGTGAACTTCGTATGGCCGATGGGTCAATTAGTAACTTGATCCGAATGCAGGGTCGTACGGGTTTCAGCTGTAAATAATATGTAAATATGTACTTGACTTTTCAAAATATGTATCATAATATGAATTAAATATGTACAAAATATGTATAACAATTCATTAAAATTTGTGCAGTCCCATACATACCAACATATATTATATACAACTCGCTTTAATAATTTAATGTTGGCAATTCTGCTAAAAAAATTTAAGGGTTTTTTCCTTTTTCATTCTTTAAAATTGGTTGATTTTTTAATTTTCAACCAATCACTGAACTTAATCCAAGAAACAACGTGATCCGACGTTTAACTTCTGTTATATAACTATAAGGTGACCATACTATATATGAAATGTAAAACCAGGACATGTGACCTTTTTTACCTCCCACCCGAATGACCGAAATAGTCTCATAAGTAAAATAAATTTATAAAAATCAACAATTTAACAATTGAATTCTAATTTTCCTTCTTAAATTTATACTTTTGTACAAATTATGTAACTTATTTATGTAATTATGTAAAATGTAACTTTACGGGGTAACTCCGTATGCACCAACTAAAAATAAATCATTCATTAGATAAATTACGAAAGAACCAATCATATTTCCGATTTTTAGTTTTGCTTGTGTCTGATTGGCTACTTAAAATTAATTTTAAAGGAGATTAAAATTTAAAACCGGTTAAAGATTAAAAAAAAAATCAGAGAACTTAAAATATTGGAAAATTTACCAAAAATTAATTTACCAGTACATTAACCAGGACAAAACCAGTACTGTCCTGGTAAAACCAGTACGGTTGGTCACCTTATATAACTAGCTCTTAGTTTTACTTGGTATACACAGGGTGTCTCAAAGTCAAAATTTCTCAAATTTTTTTTAAAAATTACTCAAAATTTGAGGCACTCGGTATTAATTCTCTATGTACAGGGTAAAACTGCTACAGTAAAACAGCTAATCCTTTTGTAATAAAAAAAAATTAATATAAGAAATTATTATTTTATGTACTTTATGTAATGTTTCTGAAAAATATGTACAAATATGTAGTAGTGCCAAAAATATGTACCAATACCTAAAATATGTACCAAGTCCGAGCCCTGGAATGAGTGAAACAGATTTTGAGATTTATTTATTTTATAGTCATTGTGAACTGTGTCTTACAAACACTCACAATTTTGAAACCATTCGATGAGCTTTATAACACCTTCGATTGACCATATTATTGACATGTTGAACGTCTAAATAATATGTCAACATTATTTTGTCGTTAACTACATAGATACATGTTGCGTAGATCTCAACATGTTGCGCGTCAAGTGTTGCCTAGTGAATTTGTCATCAGATGCCAAACTATAATCGTCAAATTCAAACCTCGTAAACTGTCGTAAAAGAACAGAAATACGAAGCATACTTGTAACGTAGCCATGGGCGTCTAAGAAACTTTACGGAGATAAAGGCAAAAATTATTTTCTGCCAAAAGCAATACTTTGATTGGCAGAGTTTCACGTTGGGCAGCCGCATGTGTGGTACATTATTGTTAGGTTGGTATTGTAATCTTATATTCTATGGGTTGGTAACGCACGCAATTTTTGTGTATTGTGGTAAAAGGTTATGTTAATGAAGTAAGAAAAAAGGGAAAATATTTATTAATACCTAATTTAATGCTTATTTTTAAATATATAATACAAATATTAATGAGTAAACGTTAAGGGCCCATCAATTTAACATTTGAGGTAACAGCATTGGTAATACTTATATTTATAAAAATTTTATATTTTATTTTTACACAATTAGAAATAGTGCTTGCAAACCATACGATGACAGCTGTGGGAGACTGATAGAAAAACGACGAGATTTAAGGTTGTTTTGAAGTTTGTTGACGTTTTAAGAAGCAAGGGCTGGATTGGAACAAAAGGTTTACGATATTTAATTTTAATACTTACAAATGAATAGCTTTTCACAATATTTCGCATGAATTCATGTTTTAAAATTAAATATTATTTGCATAAATAATTTGTAGTTATTTAAATTATTTATTCAGAAAGCGTAAAAGTATGGACTGGAAAAGCACCTATAATATTTTACGTTTCAGAGTTGGGATGACGTACCATACAAAACCAGTTTGATTTCAAGATATTGTTCGTGGTTGCTTCAGGATTCTGGAAATCAAGGGGATTAAGTTCCAGGACACAATACCTGCTTTGGTTTCAAATGTTGACTATGTTTAGAGGATGTTAGCAAGTGAAAATGATGGTGTATCTGGAATATTGGACTAGCAGCTATGGAACAATTATCGCCTATGATTTGACCTCATCACTACATTTGTTAAAGGTTAGTTAAATTTTGTAAATAATGCATTAGTAATCATTAATTTTATGTTAATCATGTATGAACTTGTTTGAACATCGAATGCAATTTATTCAATTATGAGAGAAGTTTCAAGAATTGTCTACGTGGTCATGAAACAAATGAGTAACACAATTTATGCCCGATTTCTTCACCTAGAGATATTTCTTAGATAATCTATCTATTAGATAAATTAACGAAGTAACCAATCAGACAGCAACAAAACAATCAGAAATATGATTCGCTACTTTGTTAATTTATCTTATAGATAGATTATCTAAGAGATATCTCTACATGATGAAATCGGGCATTAATAAGTAAATAATCTTTGGTTATTCTCTGATGATAAAGTCATTGTTTTAACAGTTATTAGTGTATGTAATAAATTTTAATTTATAATATTTTTTTGTAATTAATTAATTATTTTATATGCAATACACTCAGGGTTGCCACCGATACACTTTTTGAAAATCATCCACTTTTCTTCACTTTTTTTTGCTTTTTAACGATTTCATCTTTAAAAACTTAAATTTTTAGTTTAATTTTTTTTTAAAACTAACTGGATACCCGGCTTCGCCCAGGTTCTCACTAAAAATAAAATACTTTACCTTTGCCTTAAGCACCTATTTTGATTTACGCCCTTGAACTTTGTGCAGTGTTTTTTTATTATGGGCATTTTTAAATACATTCCAATTGGTTGGCTTCGTGCGAGGTTTAAATTTATGTGGAATCAGGCCTGTAGCTAGGATTTCATTTCGAGGGGGACACTTGTAAAGAATTTCCTACTTTAAAATACCTACACCTATTTTATTTTCAAAATTCAAATTTTTTACTTTCAAAAAGAATTTTTTTTAACATTTCGGGTGGGCACGTGCCATACGTTTTGCATCCAATAATTTGGCCCTATTTTTATTTTAACCCTTCTATAATATGGATTTTATAACACGTACATTTTTCCAGATGTAGGTGGTATTCATATTCTATCTGTGATTGAACTGTTTGCCCATTCTTTGGATTAACATACAGGGTGTTTATACAAAAAATCACTTTCGGTTTTTCCCAAATTTTCCAAAGAACGGTTGCGGAACAGTTACCTTTTACTTTAGTTACTAATTATGTTTATTTGTAATTAATCTACTGATGTAATAAATTATTATTATTATAAACTCTTGGTAGAAGCAAATGCACAATTTAAAAACGCTACCGATACAAAGAACGACACCGAAATAAGAATCACGCTAGATGGTTTTATTTAATAAATAAATTAATTATTTTAATAAATATACAATTTATTGTAACAGATTTGTTGTTTCGTAAATATTTGCGATATTTTAAATTGTTTATGTAAGTGCTGTCATCTAACGACAAATCTTGGAAGTAAAAGTAGATTCCTACTTTGAGTCGGTATGTAGGTTTCTACTTATGTCGGTAAAACAGGTATCTACTTATTCGCAAGAATTTTGAAGTTGAAATTTGTCATTAGATGGCGCTGATGTTTTTATTGGTGCCATCTGCCACAATAACTGTCAAAAAATAAATAAAAATGTAATGAGTAACTAATCTAGGTATGTTTTTAATTAAAATTAATTAGTGTAGACTTTGTGAAAATTCTCATAATATTTTTTATTTCTACAGTATTCAACAAGAAAGATTACAAGCAATGTTTTATGGTGCATCTTTAGCTGATCAAAGGAAACGGAACGGTTCAACAATAATCGAGATGAAAGAAATGCCTGCAGGAATTGTAGTGTTTATCATTGAAAGGTTAGTTGAAATCGAAAACTTTTAGTAGGCCTGCGTTGGTTTACTATTTCTTTCTACTCAATAAAGATAAATTAGAGGAAATTTTTTTTTATTGTAATAATTTTTGATTAGTAATTGTTTATATTAATTGATTATGGGCCAGTTGTGCTAACTACATTCAGCGGAGATTCAGGTGAAGTTGAATTGAAGGAATTGGGTATACTGTGAGACATTAAAATTTAAAAATATGTTCTGGAATATGAACCATGACTGTTATTTGCGTATCACTGTTAAAAAATTTGCAATAACGGTTTGACATTTTATAAGTCGTAAGATGTTCCATTTAAGTGCTGAGATGTTAACAACTTGCAAATTTTGTTTTCTTCGTTATGTACCTAGTCGTGCCATTAGTTTTGTTCCAGTTAAAGTACTGCTGCTTTTACACCCCAGGTATAGAGTAAGGAAAATAAGAGGTTTTTTTATGGTGTCTATTCATAGGTAGTAAATGTATATTAGTTGAAGTTTTAATACTTAACAATAAATATGGAATGGGGTGTAAAAGACTATCTTTTTCTGATGTCATAACTAACTTGTCCACCAATTAAAAGATCTAATATCAAAAATTAAGTCCAATCAGATTTCAATTTAGAGAGAATTTAAGTCATATAGTGAAATCTACCAGTCACGAGTAATATGCACAAATTACTTTTCATTTTCGATAATTTGTTAACATTTCATAGTTTACAATAAATAATCATAACGCACCAGGGTGAATGTGCCTGTCCTCGACCTAGGAAGGATTGCAATCGACCCGAGTTTATGTATAATATGTAACCGAACAAAATGATTGATAATATTCTATGCACTTGGGAAATTATATAGGAAAATTTCATTTGTACCTCTTCTAAATCTGAGCGTTATTTGACTAACTACTTTTCACTTTGCAGCTTCATAATATTTTTACTGCAGCTTTTTGATAATCCTTGCTTTATTATCGAGTTGATTTTTGCATTTCTTTGTCTTATTTTATGTGCCGTATTTCGCATTACGTAAAAAAAATTTAGTGGGGATAATTTTTTTGATTTTTTGCCAATAAATGAAAGATTTTGAAATTTTTTTTTCAAAATTAAAAAATATACTTAAATTGCCACTTCCTACGAGTTTGTTTATGGACGTAATGCGAAATTGAAGAGAATTAAAATAAGAATCAAAACGTTGAAAAGCAACCAGAAATAAAGCAAAGATTTGCAAAAGGTTTAATAGAAAATATTGTAACATTGCATCATGATATTATGTTAAAAGCAAAGTAGTGGTGAAACGGGCCCTCCTGTTCCAGATTCTCGATTCGAAGTGATTATATTTAGGGTTCCACTGCCGAATATGAAATTAAAAAAAAAATATCGTCAGCTTTTCTTGGTAGCCAAATGAAGCGAGAGGTGATGATTAAATGTCAAAATTTTAACATGATGTATGCCAAGTTCAGTTTGCAAGTTCTCGCATGTGAAACTAATTTTATGTACATTTTTTTGATTGTTGAACTATTAAGAATGCAGATTATTTTTAATTAAATCTTAAATTTATTATAAATGGAAATCTTGTTACATTAGTGGGGATGTTGCCCTAATTGCATTTTTATTTTCGTTATTGTTATACTGCAACGAGGACATAGATACCAGGGCGGTTTGATAAGTCGGTGACCGAATAAAAAATATTTTTTTCACAATTTGTTTACTCCCACTTTTGCGGGAGTAAAGTACTATTTTTTTCCCGCAAATGAAAGGAATTGCCACCGTTCAAGGAGGCGACAGGGAGGGTTAGTATGAGTAAGAGGAATAAATTTTGACTAGGTTTTTTGATATCTAGCGCCGTTTTCGAATTATTTCAATTTCAAAGTCTCAAATTTAGTTATTGACCAATGTAATTTATCATTTGCAGACAAATTGTGAAAAATAATATACTATATACCTCGGGACTAAGGTGATTTTTCATCCCGTGTGTGATTTTTGTTCTCGGCTAACACCTCGTGCAAAAACCCTCACATGTGGGATGAAAAGTGGCACCTTAGTTCTATGACCTGTATAATATACTATTTCAGCAAAAAAAACCTTTTATTTTTCAACATAGTCGGCATTTAGCTCGATACACTTAGCCCAGTGGTTTTCCAATTTTTTTTTATCCCTTTCAAATAATACGATTTCTCGAAGCTCTCAAAACAGGCGTTTGTTTCAGTTATGACCTCTTCATTTGACCCAAATCTCTTACTGTCGAGCCATTTCTTCAGGTTTGGAAACAAAAATAGTTGCAGTGGGCTAAATCTGAAGAATGTGCTGAACGAGAAAACAATTCGTAACCCAATCAAAAATTTTGCCTTGGCGATGACACACGTGTGCACCCGTGCATTGTCCTGGCGAAAGAACACTTTTTTCTTCACCAAATGCGGTCGTTTTTTCTTCAAATCAATGTCGAATCTGTCCAACAGCTCTGAATAATATTTGCCAGTGATCGTTTTATCCTTTTAAGATAATCAATGTGAATGACCCCTTGAGCATCCCAAAAAACTGTCGCCATAACCTTGTTGGCCGACAGACCCACCTTGGCCTTCTTTGGTTCACGTTCACCCGGAAAAGTCCACTGCTTTGACTGTTTTTGGTCTCTGGTGTGTTGTGATGGATCCATGTTTCGTGCACGGTTACGATACGGCGCAAAAACTCGTTCGAATTGCGGTTGAACATCGCCAAACACTCCTTTGAAGTGGCCACCCGATTGCGCTTATGATCGAGTGTAACTAATCGCGGCACCCACCGCGCAGATAGCTTTTTCATGTTCAAAAATGTTATGTACCCGCTCAGTTAAGATGTCTACAGCGTTACCCATCTCACGCACCTTCACTCACCGATCGTCCAATATCATTCCATGGATTTTATCGACGATTTCTGGCGTGACGACCTCTCTTGGATGACCTGAACGTTCGGCGTCACTTGTGCTGGTACGACCACAATGGAATTCATTAAACCACTTCTTCACCATTGAAATTGATGGTGCAATCTCCATGGTATTTATCTAGCTTTTCCTTGGTTTTTTTACGCAAAAAATAATGCTTAATGAGCACACGAAATTCACTTTTTTCCATTTTCGTCCAAATTCACGAGGTTGTCTACTTTCAATGGCTGTCAAAGACAAACTAAATGATGCAGCTTAATCAAAATTTGACAGTAATCTATTGAGAGATGGTAATTCACAGGAGCAGTGTTGAATATGAAGTTACAACGCGGGAAATTCAAAAAGTCACCGACTTATCAAACCGCCCTCGTACATCACGCGATTACAAACTTACTGGCAAGTGCCGAAAAAGTTGATGCCACTACTGAAAAATTATAGAACCTTCTCCTGCCTGCTGATACTTATAGGGTTTTTGGGTGGACAAAGTGTAAATCGAGTTCAATTTCACTAATAGCAATTAATTATGCATTGCGGTCAAATGTGCCCTTAGACCGGTATTCTGTAACTTGTTCTTTCTGAAAGGATTCTTTCATGAAAGGTAAAGTTTTGTTTCCATGTAAAATTATGTGACTAAATTTTACTTTTGTTGAAGCACTTTTACGTGAGGGACGAGTTACGGAATACCAGTTGAAAAAGCTGTTAGTTGCTTTGTTACTGCGAAAGCGATTATTTCCCATGATGTGGTTCCCCAAAAACTTTCACCGCGTAACGGAAAAACTAGTTATGCATGTCTGTTTAGAGAGGGCATTTGGTTAAATCCCACAAACGTGGTTTCGATTTCAAGAGTTAGGTTCTTGGACGGAAAATCCGTACGTTTACGTCTATAAATATTCCTATTGATTTCGGGAGTCTGCTAGGCAGTTCGTGGGCTCTCTACCGGATACTGGGTTAAACGTGATTTCAATCCGACTGTTTCTGAAAAAGTTAAGCCACGTGACGAAAAATCCTTGCACGTCGGTTTTGTTGAGCCCAGTCGATGCTTGGTGTAATGCCGAAAACGCGATTTTAATCCGGCCATGCTGACCGAAAAGTTTGGTCACGTGACGTAAAATCCGTAAGTGCCCATTTGAATACGCACATCGGTTTTGTTGAGCCCACCGGAAACTAAGTAAAGTCCCGCAAACGTAATTTTGAATCAGTAATTCCTGGGGAAAACCGCCCGACGACGAGTTCCGAGAGAATTGTAGTGAGAACGGTTTCCAGCGCAGTCCGAGGGTGTCGAGCGCGGAAACTGTACGAACGAAAATTCACGAGGACTCGACGGAGGTTGGTTTGAGCGGTAACTGACGGACGAGAAATCCTTCCGAAGGCGCGGCAGAGTTCCGTCGCGTCTCGATGGAAGCCCAGAAATAGCGACTGGATGACGCTCGTCGGTCAACCCTCCCGGAAGCCTGGCCGCAAGATTGAAATTGTACATACAAATGTCCGTCATAATTCGTGGTCGGTCGCATTCCGGCGCCGAGAGGACGTTAAAGTCCCCGGTCGGTTGGCGAACGGCGCGGTTTTATACCTATCGGGGGAGATTCGACTTGAGAGGACGTAAAAATCCCCGGTCGGTTGGCGAACGGCGCGGTTTTATACCTATCGGGGGAGATTCGACTTGAGAGGACGTAAAAATCCCCGGTCGTAACTTACTTGTCAGGAAATCCTAGGCAAAACCGGTCTGTGTATTGTGCGCGATAGTTATCCCCCGCGGGCGTGAGATAAAATGCGCGATAGGATCCGGAAGGTTTCTCGACCCGTGCGGACGTCAAATCCCCAGTCCGAGCTTACCCGAGAGGATCAAATACCGCGCCAGAGGCACGGTATTATACGCAGATTGGTTTATCGGCGGGCCCCTAAAGCAGTACCGTAAATTGGACGCAATAGTTATCCCCTGCGGGCGTGAGATAAAATGCGCGATTTACGTGATGCAGGGGCCAAGGACTAACGCCACGGTTTAGACTTAGGCCTGAAAGGACGTGAAAATCCCCGGCCGAATCGTCTCCGGGTGTTACTTCCTCCAACATTTTTGCTCCGGGCAACATTCGGAAGGTTTCTCGACCCGTGCGGACGTAAAAATCCCCGGTCGAATCTTCTCCGAATGCTACTTCCCCCAACATTTTGCCCTGGTCAACAGCCCATAGGTGATAACAGTTTCCCGCGCAAGTGAAAACAGTTTCCCGCCAAAATTGGGCCCAAATCCGAGGATCGGAAATTGGGTGAGTGTCCGGTGGCAAAAAGGGGTAATTTGCTTTGTCTCCCATTTGTTCGGAGGTCAGTTAGTGGGAAAGTTGGGCTTAAGTTACTGGAAAGTGACGAGAAAACTGGATGGCCTCGCCCGCCCCACGATTTGGGGTTTCTACTGTAAACTATATTAAATTCCGCCAACGCGTTTACCCGAAAAGTTAGTTCGCATTACTCAAAGCCACAAGTCCCGTTTTTGGTGGGGTAGACTACTGTTGATATTGGTTATATTCCTATAATGTGTATTTATATCATAAAAACGTAAATTAATTTGTTTGTCAGGTTGGATGATTTTATAAAGAAATGAAGTTAAAATTGGGCACAGATAAAAGTTTAAGAATGATCAGTTTTAAAACGTGTATAAAAATTGTAACATATTCTAATTTACAGATGACGTGAAACGATGCGCCGTCCAAAGTGCAGAGGTGCCGCCGAGATCCAGTCATATAAAATATTGTAATATATTTGTAGTTGTTAAATTTGTGTAGTCCAATAATACATTGTATAGCATTAATAAAAGTAAAAGATAACTAATACTGCTTTTTATTATGAGTGTTCGCTCTGACTCATAGCCTTGTCATAACGTCGTACAAGTTGAAAATGATATGTGTGGTGGAGCAACATCATAATGACGGCATAATTTTGGAACTTGTAAAAATTTTGGTAATAAATGGAGTGATTTTGAGGTTAGAAATCCGATGTGAAACCGGCAAGGGTTCATGCCCAAACCCACCCACCCTAATATAGACACTTTCTTAAGTACTTACGAGCGCAGCGAGTAAGTAGTGGGGAAAAAGGTGGTGGGAAACTAAGTACTTAGGTAAGTGTCTTAAATGGGTGGGATGGTGGGGAAAAAACCACCGGCGAGTTAAGATCGTCGCTCCTAAATTTCTAACCTCAAAATCATTTATATAATTTATTGCCAACATTTTTACAAGTTCCAAGTATGATGTTGCTCCACCACACATTTCATTTTCAACTTATACTACAGATGAGTAACACATCACCAAGGTTGGTATTTAGTCATTTCAATGATTCAAATATGCTTAATCATAACATTTTTATTTTGCAAACATAAAATACAATTTAGTATCAAGTCACCACACACAAAATATAATACAACATTAAAAATTTCCTTGTTTCTTCTAACCAAAACTTCCGAGTCCCCTGGCGAGTTGTATGGGCCC
This sequence comes from Lycocerus yunnanus, assembly GCA_036346125.1. Taxonomy (NCBI): domain Eukaryota; kingdom Metazoa; phylum Arthropoda; class Insecta; order Coleoptera; family Cantharidae; genus Lycocerus; species Lycocerus yunnanus. The sequence goes on from JARFIX010000017.1 coordinate 4,787,688, forward strand.
CTCGAATGCAATGTGGAATCCGCATCTGAAATTTTAAATACAAATTAATCATACACATAAAATAAAGTCATTTTTCAAATCATATTTGAAAAATTTAACCCAGTATCGCTCGCTCCGCAAATCAACGCGCTCAACTAAGCGGACACTTACGGATTTTTCGTTACATAGCTAAATTTTCGAAGAATAGACAGATCGAAATTGCGTTTGCGGAATTTAATCAAGTATCCAATGGGTTCAACAAAATCGATGCGGGCACTAACGAATTTTTCGTCGGTAATTACTGCATCGACATGGCGTTTCCGGAATTTTTAACCCAAACCTGGCCCAACTTTGCGGGGATAGCTGGATTGAAATCGGGTTTGAACAATTTAATCTATTACCTGGTGGGCTCTCTAAACGGATAAGAATCTCTAGAGTGATTTTTCGTTTCGTGGCCTAACCAAGTACCCGAAATCGAAGCTCATCTAAGCGGAAATTACGCAACTAAACATATTTGCGGTATCGATAACGTGTTTGTGGGATTAATCCAATTACCTGGTCGTCTTCACAATCCGCTAGTACAACAAAAAGTGAACCTATAGAATTTACGTCACGGGACCTAACTTTTCAAAGAATTGACGAATCGAAATTGCGTTTGTAAGATTTTACCAACTACCCGACGGGCGTAATATAATAAGCGAATTATCAACTGAAGAATTTTGCTATGTATATGACGATATACGATGACGATACGTTGTATTGACGAATACAACCCTTACATGAAATCACCACTTTGAGTTGAGAATCAAGAACAGGGGGGCCCAATTCACCACTACTTTTGACATATCGTGATACAACTTGGCAATATTTTCTACTAAGCCGTTTGCCAGTCCTTGCTTTACCCTCTGGTTGATTTTTGACGTTTTGGTCCTATTTAAATTCTCTCAAATTTTGCATTATGTCTCTAAACTCGTAGAAAAGCGAAGACAATTTGAGAATATTTTCTCATTATGAAAAACAATTTTCAAAATTTTCCTTTTAATAGAAAAACGAAAAAATTGTATGTGACAAACTAATATTTTTACATAATACAAAATGCAACAGAATTTAAATGAGACAAAAAATCGACCAAAAATAAGGCAAGGATTGCGAAAATGATGCAGTTCAAAATATATTGTAAAGCTGCAAAGTGAAAATATGTAGCAAAATAGTACCATACCACCTAGTCATGCCGTAAATTCTATTCCATCTTATGACCGATTTCTTCATTCATAGTTATCTACAAGTTAGCGAACTTCGAGTTAAATTGACGAAATAACCTATCAGATGATTGATTTATTTGTTTTGTTGTCGTTTCATTGGTTATTTCGTCCATTTAACGTGAAGTTCGCTAACTTGTAGATAACTATGAATGAAGAAATCGGGCATTAATGAAGCCGTTTTTTGTATTTAAGAATAAAAAACTCCAATTATTGCATTTTATTACTTTTGGTAAAAAGAATTAATTAATATTAAAATTACTCAAAATACCCTCCTTTTGTTCGAAATCTTGCAGTTTTTGTTGTCTTCCAACGCAGCGATTGTAAATCTGGGTTGTTTAACAAAGACGCGCCTCTTTATGGCAAATGGCTGCTTGTGTTTAATATTAAAGACAATGATTGCCTTAACAAGTCTTTTAATGATCTTTACAATGGATCTTAAAGTAAAAACCAGTACTTACAAGACAAAATAACAACAAAGCAACAGATGACAAAAATAAATTGTGACGCCTCCTAATATTTAGAAAGGCGCCAACATTTGCATTTACAACAAACTATTACCAAACAACATGTTTTCAAGTGTCACAGCCAATCACCTTGATTCAAGTTCAGACTACAACTTATAATCCACAGGTTTAAGGTTGCGGCTAATAATAAATAAAAACGCAGCTAATAAATTGCGCTAATTTTCTTCAAGTCACCGTTGGATCATTTTTGATTTGTAAGCAAGAATTAAATATTCACGAATTGTTTTATTTGATTGAATTCTTCTTCTTCCCTTCTACACTTTTCGCATTAGGCTATGTAGCAGAGCGCTTCGTACTCTTGCTTTTATTCGGAGGCAAAGTAAATACTTTTCGGCTAACAAAGTCAAATTACTTTACTTCTCTCTTGTGAGATCACAATTGGAGTATGCGTCTTGTGTATGGCCTAGTCAACGATGGAATTGATTGCCAACGTCTGTCCAATTGCTTCCAGCCATTCGAGCCTACGCATAATACTAGGCATAAGAACTTATTTAAAGCATATCAACATAGAACCAATTATGGCCTTTTCAGTCCTATTTCCAGAATGGTTCATCTTGTGAACAAATTACACGGTGTGAAGGAGTTTGATCTGTTGCATCCGTCATTTCGTTACTACAAGACCAACATTATGTGGAATATGGATGTTATGCATGGTAGTTAACCTGCTACTCTATGTTATGTTTTTAATTTTTTTTGTTCTGTAATACATTGTATTTTAGTTAAAAGGTTTATCCGTGTGAGACGGTCACTGGCCTAGTAGTTAGAGCGATCGACTACTAATGCTAAGGCACCGGTTCGATCCCGGGAGGAGTCTAGAAAGGAAAATTTTCTCTCTGACTCTCTTTCTATCTATGACCGTCCCGTGCTTGGGAAAGGGACGTAAAGCGGTGGTCCTCCTATGTTAATGAATTGCCATCATTAACAATAATATAGGTAACAGGCACATCTGAAGCCAGCCTAGCAAACTACTTCAGATGTAAAACAAATAATATGCTCACAGTACTAGCAGTGGCTTCGGATATCTCCGATGCTGCTGTTAGAATAAACAGGACTTGTCCTAATTAAAGCTAAAGAAGAAGAAGAAGTTTATCCGTGTATATATATAAATAAATAAATAAAATTAGGCTCTAAGGCCTGTCACGGTGCCCATCTCTTTCTAGGTCGTCCGACATTTCTTTTCCCCTCTGGCTTATATTTTCTTACTTGTACTGGTATTCTTTCTTGTCTCATTCTGTCCAGATGTTGGGTCCATTTGTTTTTGTTTTCCTTCAGTTTATCTCCAATACTGAAGATTCCCAGTTCTTCTCTAATTTCGACGTTCCTTATTCTATCTTCTCGCGTACATCCTTTAATCGCTCTTAAAAATCTCATCTCTGCCGCCTGGATCTGACTTTGCTGTCTTTTGTTTGTTACCCAGCATTCACTTCCATACATTAGTACTGGCACCGCCATGGTCTTATAAAATTACAAATATGTAACATAAAATAAAGATAATACTCTTAATAATTGTATGCACTGTTTAAGTGCGAGTTTATAACACAGGAGTAAAATCTTGTTCAGAAATACAAGACTTGCCATTGAATCAGGTATCGTTCAAGGGTTTGAACGATTCTTGAATATTATAGCCGATGTTTTAACACCTTTTTCACAAAAATGCAGATGCGTTACTCCTTCGTATGGCACATTGTGACAAACCATCATGGATCCCGGATAATGCCCTCTTTTCATCATTACAATTTTTTCTAAATATTTTTAGAGCTATGAGCGTTTATCTTATCAATTTGTCTTTCACCGTAAAAATGTTCTCATCGGTAAATAGACCATTTTTATCATCGTTGTTAGCGTACCTCTGGAGAAGACGTTGTTCTGTGACTCGATGGTAAGCTCCAACTCCAACAATCACTACTATGTGACTTTCTTTTACATCCCATTCCATATTTATTGTTAAACGTTAAAACTAATTCACTAATACTCTTTATGAATAGGCACCACAAAAAAACCTATTATTTCCCCCTACCCTAAACCTGGGGTGTTAAAGCAGATACTTTAACTGGAACAAAGCTTATGGCATGACTAGGTACATAACGAAGAAAATAAAATTTGCAAATTGTTAACATTTCAACACTTAAATGGAACACCATAAGACTTATAAAATGTCAAAACGATATGGAAAATTTATTATAAATAGAACATCTTTGATTCTAACCAATACTATTTTTTAGCTTGTCAAAGATTAGAGAAAAATTTAATTTTAATAAATTTTTTTAACCGTGAGATGAAAATAACAGTCATGGTTCATATTCCATAACATATTTTTAAGTTTTAATATCTCACGGTATACCCAATTTCGCGATTTCAAGTTCAACCGAATCTCCGCTGAATTTAGTTAGCACAACTGACCCATAATCAAATACAATTTCATGAAGAAAAGATGAAAATCCAACAATAAAAACCCCCATTTTATCTTTATTGACTAGAAAGAAATAGTAAAACAACGCAGACCTACTAAAAGTTTTCAATTTCAACTAACCTTTCCTGTGATAATTCCTGCAGGCATTTCTTTCATTTCGATTATTGTTGTTGCACCATAAAATATTGCTGGTAATCTTCCTTGTTGAACACTGTAGAAATACAAAAATTTATAAGAATTTTCACTAAGTCTACACTAATTAATTCAAATTAAAGACAAACAAAGATTGTTTACTCATGAAGTGTTTACTTATTTTTTGACAGTTATTGTGGCAGAAGTCACCAATAAAACATCAGCGCCATCTAAAGACAAATTTCGACTACAGAATTCATACGAATAAGTAGATTCCTTTTTTACCGACATAGGTAGAAACCTACATACCGACTAGAAGTAGGAATCTACTTTTACTTCTATGCTTTGTCGTTGGGATGACAGCACTTACATAAACAATTTAAATATATCGCAAATATTTACGAAATAACAAATATGTTGCAATACATTGTATATTTATTAAAATAATTAATTTATTTATTAAATGAGATACTTAACACACCTTTTAATTCTTATCTAGCCATCCTCATCAAAACGTCAGGCAATCCAAATCCAATCTAATAGTGTTCATGGAATTTGCATCAATTTGATTATTTATAATATGAAATCCAACATTTTATATTTCCATGTCAAATCTCGTTCGCCTGAAGTTGCTATTTTCGTTTAGTTAATCTTTTAAACCCTGAAACATAAAAAATTATGAGAATAATTAATAGAATCATTGAGTTTTTCTTTCAAATTTAGTTAAATTAAAAATATTGAGAGTAGAGAGTTAATAATAAAACTTTTATTAAAAAGTGTATACAGTAATGTAAAAAAGGGGTAACTGTAACTCTTCTTCTTATGAGGGGGGAAGGGCTTTCCTGGCTAATTACCTTGTTGCGTAGCCACTTGCTTCCGAAGGAAGACGGTCAAAATAAATTTTTTTTTACTTCACCCTGGCTCAAACTGAGTATCTCGGTTTGGTATTCGACACACTCAAGACCATGACCGTCTTCACATCAAAAGAGACCTAGTCTATCAGAAGGGTGATCATGTGCCTTTTTTTTTAAATCAATAAACATAATATATATCAAGAAATGGAGCGGAACATTTCAATTCAAATTTATATTATTAAATTTTTTTATAATTGTAGTTTTCAATTCCTTTGATTAGTATTATCAGTCATTTTAAAAATCAAGAGTGGCATTAATTCTTCATCAAGCTTTAAATTTAGTATATTAGAGGTAATTTCTAATTTGTTGATTCTGGTCACCTCTGTTAAAAACTTAAATTTCAAGTTTTATTTGAAAGATGTTGTGAAAATAAAACTGGAATTTCAATAGGAAGTTTATAGAAATGACCAAAATCAGACAAGACCCGTCTATGAATTCCAAATGGAAGAAATTCCATTTTTGGTTTGCAATTATTTTCGTAAGCAGTTTGTATAAATGGGAGGAACAGCAGATTGATAAGTCTGTAATTGCTGATGTTGTGTTTATCTCCCTTTTTGAAAAGCAGAATGACCCGAGCATTTTGCCAGGTAACAGGTTTATTTCCCTCTTGAAGACACTTATTTAAAAGAACAGCAACACTTTCAAGAAAAGTTTTAATTTCTTTCGTCATCTCATCATCGCCAGGCGATTTTCCATTTGTCATCTGTGATAGGGCAGTTTGGACTTCCACTATGTTAATATTCGGATATGTACTTTTGTAAAAAGGATCAATAAACTGTCGATATTTTGTTAAGAGTTTGTTATTATCAAGTTCCCATTCTCATCTCTGATTTTATCGGAGATCTTTCCTTGTAGCCTTTCTTCTTATAATTTCGTATTCTTCCTTGTCTCTGTTGAAGTTACGCCCTCCTTCCATGAGATCGAGAATGTCCTCGCTTAATTTTTCAATCTGTTTTTTTAAAACGGAGTTCAATGCACCCAAGTTGTTGCAGTGCAAAAATTCCACTAACACATCACCTATTATTTTTGGCACCTAGTCTGAAATTTCCGACATATTCTCCAGCCAATTTTTTGCACTAGTCACCCAGAATAAAGATATATTGTGTGGTCGTGGTTCTCACAGCTGTTTCAGTATCCTCAAAAACATTTACATTTTTTGGTCTGTGTGTGCAGATGTTGAGGCATAGGCTTATTTTCTTTAAGATAGCCTTCTTCTGTACCACTCTATTAACATGTATTTTATGGACCACAATAGCAACACCACCCTCACTATTACATTGGTATAGTAAATTATCAGACTTGAGTACGACAGCATTTTCTCCTTTCCAATGTGCTCTGCTTAGATTAAGCACATCCCAGTTAAAGCGAGAAGTTTATTTTCTAATTCTATCAGTCTAGCTTCCTGACCAATAGATTTTATATTATAAGTTGCAATGTTCAGCATTGCATCTGATATTCACATAAGGGTCAGGTGAAGTTAAGGTCAACAACAAGTGTTTACAAGTTTTAATAATAAATCCGTTATACTACAACCCATAATTGTTATTAAAAGTTTTATAAATGTCTAGTGATATATATCGGGTGGTCAGAACAGGAGTGAATCAAGTCCATTTTTGTGAATTTTGGAGTTATGGTTCCTAAACATCCCACTGTATAACTTTACTTCAGTGCAAAAGTAGATGAAGTCATATTTTGTTCATTTTGTTGTCCCATTTAATTATTTGATGGAATTGATTATATGCAATTTAATGAAAACCAAAATACTTTCAAGCTTTAATAACTCATAAACAGCATTTATGGACTTAATTCACTTCTATTCTGACCACCTCATATCTGATTTGTTGCTCCACCTTCTAATATTCATTTTCAAAGTTCATTGAACTCAAGTTAATTTGAATCTCCGTTCAACTTAGAGGGTACAATCGACCCTTGAAAAGGTGCGGTTTTGGAAAAAAAAATGCAACATAATAGAAAATAGATTTAAATCATATTTTATTTAAAAATTAAAAAAAAATTATCTTGATTGATTAGAGAAGAAGAGTAAAACACAGTAGTTCTATTGGAAATTTATTTTCAAATTTAACTTACCTTTCATCTGCAATGCAGTCCATATGGGCATTCCAATCATCTCGATAATTGGTCAAATTGTTGCTATTCCAATAATCTCTCAAGTAGCAATATTTTCACTATTCAATTTCACTTAATGAAAGAAGACATACGATAAAACATTGCTTGTAACCTCATTGTTTGAACTCTAGAATAAATTAAAATTTTTAGAGATTTTCACCGAGTTCATAATAAGCGCATACTATTTACCGAAAAGTATTCTAAGCTACCTTGCGCGCTAATTTGGTAAAAAAGTGCGTACAATTTACAACTTAGGAATTTAGGCAAAGTTAGATTTTACTTTTATTTTGAGTTTTTCACTTACCCCAAATAAGGTGCATGGAAAGCAACCTTCCTCCCTAACTTGACTTATTTTGTTTAAAATGTACAATTTATGTTAAATTAAACAAGTATAATTTCAATTTTCAAATGAAGTTAGAGTAAATCAGATCTTTGCCTTACATTAATTTAAATTTCACTAGGTGAAATTGTAAAAGAATGCGGCAAATAAAAATGAATTAACGTTCAAAACAAACACAATCGCTACTTCATAATTATTTGACATTTGTTGAATCACAAATCTACAGTCACGCCATCTGTGGAAAAATATACCAAATAAAGCCCTAAGATAAGTAGATACCTACCTTATTATGCATGGTAGGGATCTACATACCGGCTAAAAGTAGAAATCTGCTTTAACTTTCAAGACTCGCCACAAGGAAGCACTACAAATAAACATTTAAAAACATTTAAATTGAGGGACTAATAATTTCATAATATTTAATTTATTAATAATCGACAATGACCAAAAATTAAATGTACATAACAAACCTTTCATGTGATATCCAGCCATTGTTCTTTCACCGGCCACAAAAATTCAAATCAATCTGATAATCTTCAAAGAATTTCCATCTCATCGATCACCATACCTGCTATTATTTGCATTGCCTTGGTTTTCAAATTTCTGAAAATTAAAAAAACTATGAAAAAAAATTTATTTCGATTTGTAATTAAATAAAATTTAAAAAATCTACTGTTTTTCGAAGACGCGTGCTAACTCTTCGAGAATTAACCCAATTGAAATGGAGATTGCGGGAATTAACCTAATGGGTTCCTTAATCCAACACATAATCAAAGGAGGGGACCTACTGTTTTTACAAGAACCGAGTTAACTTTTCGCGGTTTAACCCAATCAAAATGGAGATCACAGTAACTAACCTAGTACCCATTAGCCCCCTAATTCAACTCACAATCCAAAGAGGGGACCTACTGTTGTTACAAGAAGCATGCTAACTCTTTGAGGTTTAACCCAATTGAAATAGAGATCGTAGAAATTAACCTAGTACCCGTGGGTTCTCTAATCCAGCTCATATTCAAAGGCGGAGACCTACTGTTTTTCAAGAGGCGAGTTAACTTTTCGCGGTTTAAACCAATCAAACTGGAGATCACAGTAACTAACCTAGTACCCATTAGCCCCCTAATTCAAATCACAATCCAAAGAGGGGACCTACTGTTGTTACAAGAAGCATGCTAACTCTTTGAGGTTTAACCCAATCAAAATGGAGGTCACAGTAACTAACCTAGTACCCATTAGCCCCCTAATCCAACTCATAATCCAAAGAGGGGACCTACTGTTGTTACAAGAAGCATGATAACTCTTTGAGGTTTAACCCAATCGAAATAGAAATCGCCCAAATTAACCTAGTACCCGTGGGTTCCCTAATCCAACTCATAATCAAAGTGTTTAACCCAATCAAAATGGAGATCACAGTAACTAACCTAGTACCCATTAGCCCCTAATTCAACTCACAATCCAAAGAGAAAACCTACTGTTGTTACAAGAAGCATGCTAACTCTTTGAGGTTTAACCCAATCGAAATAGAGATCGCAGAAATTAACCTAGTACCCGTGGGTTCTCTAACCCAGCTCATATTCAAAGGCGGAGACCTACTGTTTTACAAGAGGCGAGTTAACTTTTCGCGGTTTAACCCAATCAAAATGGAGATCACAGTAACTAACCTAGTACCCATTAGCCCCCTAATTCAACTCACAATCCAAAGAGGGGACCTACTGTTGTTACAAGAAGCATGCTAACTCTTTGAGGTTTAACCCAATCGAAATAGAGATCGCAGAAATTAACCTAGTACCCGTGGGTTCTCTAATCCAGCTCATATTCAAAGGCGGAGACCTACTGTTTTTCAAGAGGCGAGTTAACTTTTCGCGGTTTAACCCAATCAAAATGGAGATCACAGTAACTAACCTAGTACCCATTAGCCCCCTAATCCAACTCATAATCAAAAAAGGGGACCTACTGGTGTTACAAGAAGCATGCTAACTCTTTGGGGTTTAACCCAATCAAAATAGAGTTCGCAGAAATTAACCGAGTACCCGTGGGTTCCCTAATCCAGCTCATAATCAAAGGAGGGGACCTACTGTTTTTACAAGAGGCGAGTTAACTTTTCGCGGTTTAACCCAATCAAAATGGAGATCACAGTAACTAACCTAGTACCCATTAGCCCCTAATCCAACTCATAATCCAAAGAGGGGACCTACTGTTGTTACAAGAAGCATGCTAACTCTTTGGGGTTTAACCCAACCGAAATAGAGATCGCGGAAATTAACCTAGTACCTGTGGCTTCCCTATTCCAACTCATAATCACAGGAGGGGACCTACTGTTTTTACAAGAGGCGAGTTAACTTTTCGCGGTTTAACCCAATCAAAATGGAGATCACAGTAACTAACCTAGTACCCATTAGCCCCCTAATCCAACTCATAATCCAAAGAGGGGACCTACTGTTGTTACAAGAAGCATACTAACTCTTTGAGGTTTAACCCAACCGAAATAGAGATCGCGGAAATTAACCTAGTACCTGTGGTTTCCCTATTCCAACTCATAATCAAAGGAGGGGACCTACTGTTTTTACAAGAGGCGACTTAACTTTTCGCGGTTTAACCCAATCAAAATGGAGATCACAGTAACTAACCTAGTACCCATTAGCCCCCTAAAACAATTCATAATCCAAAGAGGGGTCCTACTGTTGTAACTAGAAGCGTGCTAACTCTTTGAGGTTTAACCCAATCGAAATAGAGATCGCAGTAATTAACCTGGTACCCATGGGTTCCCTAATCCAACTCATAATCAAAGGAGGGGACCTACTGTTGTAACAAGAAGCGTGCTAACTCTTTAAGGTTTAACCCAATCGAAATAGAAATCAAACAAATTAACCTAGTACCCGTGAGTTCTCTAATCCTACTCATTTTCAAAAAAGGAGACCTACTGTTGTTACAAGACGCGCACTAAATCTTTGAGGTTTTACCTAATCGAAATGGAGATTGCAAAAATTAACCAAGTATTTGTGGGCGTTTTCGAATTCTTTGAACAATTATTGGTCATTCTGTAAATCTAAAAGATTCATTACACCATTGAAACTATAAGGATAATTCTGGCCATTTCTTTAAATCTTAAAAGTTGTGAAATGAATCGACACATTAATATTAAAGATTTAAGCAGTTGTAATCAAGCAATGAAAATCAAATGTATTATTTTAGTGTTTCTTTTAAATTTTAAAATTCGTCTTCAGATTCAACCTAAATTGGTACTGCTTCCAGATTACTGTCTCGATTCTGGTCACCACCTCTAAAATAATTTTAAAATGCGGTTGAAATAAAACTGATGATTTTCATTGGTTAGTAAATATTGCTACTTAAATTTATAAGATTTAAATATGATTAAGATCTTTCCTTTAAACATTATAAGTAGTTCATATTGTTAACTAATGCAAATCAACAATTCTATTTAGATCTCGCCTTTAAAATAAAACTGTTGATTTTGTTCGGTCATTTCAAATAAAATTAAATAGTCCAACTTGGAAATTTTTTCATGGAAATTTAATTAATGAAATATACAATTTCTTTTTTACCGAATGACAAAACAACAGCTTAGCAAAAGAAACCTCTTTTAATGGATACACATTCTTAGTGATCGAAGGATTTTTCCTCCAAATTTTTATATTTATGAAAAAAAAAATTTTCTTTGAGTTCTATATAAGATTAGTTCGGGTAAGTAAATATGGTAATTAAAAAATATTAGTTTTTGTAAAAATAGTGGCCATTTAAACAAAAAGTTTCATTTTCTTTTGATTCAAACGCTCACTGTTTTTATAAAAAGGAATGTATTTTTAAATTTCATTATGTACTTTCGGAGCTAATCCAATATATTATATGTATAATTGAAAGAAATTTTTAGTTTATTGCTCCAGGTCAAAAATTGAATGAGAAATAAAGAATAGTAGTTTTCTTTGCTGAGGTGTGGCGCCATCATCTTGTAAAAAGTTTTTTGAATACATTTCCAAGTATTTTCAATAAAAGCCCTTAAACGAATTTTGTATTCCATTAACTATTACCGCGGATACATGCGGTCGTTAGTTCGAACTAAGTCAGCTCGACCTGGCTAGTCTTTACATGTGTACACTTAGATAAAGCGACCTAATCCGCTGGATCGACCTTAGTTAGATCGAGCTATATCATTGCTTTCAGTTTGAACTAAAAAAACATGTATACACCTGTGCAATAAAATTAAAAGCAAAATAAGTGTAGATCGAACTAAGGTTAGTTCGAACTAACGACCGCATGTATCCATGGTATATATTTCCAAAAAAAATTGTCTAAATTAAACTTTTTTTCTGGACGTTACGGTGGCATTACCAAAGGGTAATGCCGTTTAAAGACATTTAAATTTAAAAGCTGATGATCTGGATCAGAATATTATTTTTTTTTTTAACTCCATTTATTTTTACAATCTGCTACATAAATAAGTAACATTCAGTAAATAGTTTGACAACAGAATATTATTGGCACTCGCAGATTGATGTGCCTCTTCCACCTTTAATTCTTTAATGTATTTAAACTTTATGTTCAATTACTGTAATCAATCCTCAAGTTTTATTTTTAATTATATATATTAAAAAGTGGAATTAAAATAAGCT